>JAPJYX010000007.1:15000-5015000 GCA_030503985.1 Himalopsyche tibetana | reverse complement strand
TTGATTTATTTAAATAATTATTATATTACCACAGCAATGTCCATAACACTATCTAGAAATGTCAATAAGATCACAAATGTCACTTATACAAACATAACGAATTTTCTTTATTTTTTATTTAGAAAAACGCCATTAAATTAAATACATCAATTAGAAAAACACACACAAGACTTCCACAGATTTCCACATTAGTGAAACCACAATGATTGGGTCGAACGTAGCACAATTTTTTTAATACGAGACGGTGCGACGAGTGTACTGTCTCGCGTCCGCGGCGCGCTCTTTCGTCGGCCGAGTGCGCTGGTCTCCAGTTTCTGGTTCGGTTCCAGACGGAGGTTTCTTTCGGCGGGCGAGAAAGGGATGGTGGATGCGCCGCGCGCAGGGCGCAGGCGCCGCTCGATACGGCGGGACTCCAGAGCGCCCCCGACCGCCCAATCGGAAACCGGGTGCGGGACATTGGTAATGCAATATTTATACTTCCTATCGGAATCTCGCGGGACGAAGGGATGATTTTGGACATAGGTACTCATTATTACTAGCTATATGAATGGCTTAAAAAATAAACAAACACAGGTTTTGCTTATCGGAAATAAAATTCATAAAGATATGTTTTCGCTTCGATACGCTTGTAAAAATTACATGTCTCATTTCCCACAAATTATTATGTCCCGGTTATTTTTCTTACCTACATTATAAATATTTGAAAAAGGGCTCAATTTTCTTAACATCTCTACGGTTGATACAGACTTTCTACCGCCGTCTTTTCAATATCAGTATCAATAAAGATTCCGTCAGTTGAAAGCTAACCAGCAAATACTACGGTCAGCGATCAGAATGGTTCAATAATTAACAGTTGATTTTTTTTCCAATGGGTGCCGGAGACTTCATTTCACCTCCAGTTGATCACCGTTTGCGATATAAATATTTTATTTAAATTTCTATTACAATTATGCATTGGCTTTCCTTCCGCTGTAATATTATAGCAAACACATTTAAGTCATCAAATATTCGGATTTATTACTGAATTACTGGAGCTCTACCAAATGAATTTCAATTTTTTTTTTCGGTAACAAAATAAGCCCGTTATTTAGTTAAATTGTGGATGATTGTTATTTTTACTATAATCAAATATAACGATTATTAGCTATAACATATTATCTTTGATCTTCTTTATAATCAAACCACCATAATACAATATAAATGTTGGCAAAAAAAATCAATTCCTGAATCTGAAGTGTTAGTAAATTCACTTTCAAAAAAAAATGATTTAAAATATGGCTTGAAGATGTAATTTATTTCAAATTGTCAAATTTTATTGACGAGGTAATGCAGGAAGCGAAACATACATATATAAAGCATCTACATGTTATTTTTGAATGTCACATAAAACGTAAGACTGTTAGTTGTAGACTCGTTTGCATAATACTCGTCTACCGGTAAAAGCTTTTGAGCTACCTTGCGCTGCGGGAGCTTTTAAGGAAATTTACCGCTTCCATTATTTTCCACAATGCTGCATGCAGCCTTTATCAATATTAATAATTATTCTTGAGAATAAACAAGGGTGTATTAAGTTCAGTAAACAAACGTGACAATAGAAGATATTGTAGTTAAAAACGACGGTGAAATTTAATTAACCTCAATGCCATTCTTGTTTGAAATACTTAAAGTAAGACAAAAAGAAGCGTACAGCAAAACAATTGCGCTTAAGAGTATAAAATGACTGAATACAAATTTAAATATAATGAGTTTGTTATTTCACTGATTGTGTTACTAATAATTTATTGCAATACGTGTTTCGCCTCGTCATGCTAACTCTTTCTTGAATATAGTTGAAAGTTAATCTTAAAATGATTTTCAAAGAAGCTAAAGATGTCCGATTTATTAAAAAAATAATTAAACAAGCTTTTTTTATATTTTTTTATGATTACTATTTTATTAAACGGTTGGCGACCGTTGTATTGGAGGCTTTTTCTCAACAATATGTAATCTCAACAAAATATCCGTTAAAGACTGGCAAACGTTGAATTATTATCTCGATTCCTATGAAGCAATGACCCACTTCATACGTTATAAATGATTATCATAATAAAAAAAAAACCATGCTCGGTGACCTGATAAATCGTCGGGCGAAAAAAAAAACTGGCGCAATATTTTTTTCCGATTAAGTTCTCTGGTTTCAAACCATTTTTGACCTATTTATCACAATATTTTGGGATGGGGTTCAAAGCATTACAGTGCTTCGATTTCGGTGATATCAATTTAATATAAGAGTCGTCTGGTATCAGGACAGAACTGTTCCATACATCATCTATGGAACAGTTCTGCTTTTGATACCAGACGACTCATATTTAGATTCGAATTAATTACTTGAATATGAAAAATAAATAGGACAAGCCATTTTATTCATATTTTATACTGTGAAAATTATTACTAATGGATGAATGTTTTTTTAACAAAAAATCTGTAATTGATAAAAAAGCAGCTAATTGAGTCATACCTTTTTCATGCAATTCCACCAACCGTTTACTTGAAAGGGTCGTTTTATTGTCACTTTTTCATTCATTTATTTTAATTGAAAAAGTTTATTTAATATTGTAAAATGTATTATACATTATTGAAGAGAATAGATTAGTAAAACATGTTTACTGTCAATTCTTGGTGGAAATGCATTGAATTAATACAAATATAACACTATGTTTGAAATAGCAGCGTAAAATGTTAATCGCGAGCATTTTACAGAGATTGATACAATTTTCAGCTGAGAATAACTGCGTGAATAGGTGCAACACACACAGTGTAATAACAGTCGGTTTATATAGTCTACTGGTAAAAGCTTTCCATAGGTGTTAACAGAAAGTTTCCATCTTAAAATCATAAAATAGGTGTCTATCTTAAAAAGTGTTACAGCAAAATTTCTCAATTTTTTTAACATGGCCGAGTTTGATTTTCGCCATCTCAAACCGTCCATCGTATCAAAGTCAAGTTGTCATTCATGCACTCGTACACTACTATAACAACAACAAAAAACACTTCAATCAGCAAGAGGCATAAAGCTCTTGTAAACTCGGAATATTTCCCATTCAAATACGTCATTCGGTCGCGCTATAATGAGGCTATCAGAGTTTGCATACCAAAGGGTAGGTCTTCAACAAGAGAGCGTCTGTTCCTCCCTAGCTTGGCATTCAAACCAGGGGGAGAGAGTGCTAAATATAGGAATACGTATAAATACTACTGACAGACGAGTAGGAAGGAGTCTTTCGACAAAAAGTCAGACTAATTGACATTTATGACTAACAAAATGTGCGATCCAATTTCGAGCATCTTTTTAGTGCAGATGACGTACGAGAAAAAATAAACATTTAAACACAACCACTCTGCAATAATATGATTTGTATTTCGCTTCTTTAGTAGACTGGAAACCCTCGTCTGTGTACATACACATTATGTACTTGGTTTTGCAGTCAATAATCGTCGAATATAACCTTCAAAATTTGATTTCGTAATCGTTTCATATTATACATATTTGTATCTAAAGGATTTCTGTCATTTAAAAAAAGCATTCGTTTCGCTATAGACCATTTTAAAACATTAAATCAAATAAGGCTATTTGAATTAACATTATAGACTTCGCCCGATTGATTTCTATTGTTTCTATATATTTTAGACTATTTAATAGATGTTATACGAGGGCGCCTAAAGGCAAAATCCAATATGTCCACTTGCAATATTATAGTAAAAAGACGTATTTTTTTAGTTTCACGCTTAACTTTTTGGTTGTATTGACTGCAATTTAGAAGTTAAAAGCTTATTGCAATAAATTTAAGCGACATAAACTTGAACACATCGGCATCGAATGTATCGGTTCCTGCGTCTGATTTCCATGACATTCAGAAAAGAAAAAACATTTTTTTTTGTATGATTTTATCGGGTCTTAATGTTATTAATCGCTATTACATATAATATGAAATTTCTTAACAAATTTGCTTTAAGACGGCTAAGAAAATGAAAATAATTATCACTCATAGAGCATTTAAGTAAACATGGCTTTCGTCTTATCAGTAGCAACATTTCAAGGCTAAATGTATTGAATTGGCATTTACTTAAAAAATAACTGAGTATATTTGTAGAACTAAATACGTTTTTATTTTTCACCTTATTCCAGGATTAAAAGTTAAAACCCCTAAAAGGATTCACTCATACATTGATTCTTAGATTAGTATCTAAAGGCATGTCTTTGTGTGATGTTTTTCATCGATTCCTTCTAAGCTTATACGATCCTGAAACCCGGTTATGGAAAAAGCGATAAGCTATATAAAAAAAAATGTTCACAAAGGAAAGCTATAGCAGTGTTTTAAATTCCACATGAATTATATAATTAGAGCCGAGAAGTCGGGATACCAAATATACTTTTGTATCGCTTTTAATTAAATACTAGTTCAATCAAACAAGCCACATCAATTTGTATTGAATGTAATAAGTAAAATTTCTAAAACTTTGTTTCGGTAGAGTTAAGCAGCTAAGCTGTACGTAATCCATTTTTGAAATTTGTAATTAAATGATTTATCTCATACACTGGCTTTGCAGACGTTGATAAGGGTCTTCACCTTCTAAAACGACTGTCCCCTTACTAGGGTTGACAGATTATTTAAGCAAGATATCGGGAAAAGGGTAATGGTTAAATTTCATAATATATGAGTTTATTTTATTCCATATTGCTGTTTAATCCATGTCCGCTCCCAGTGTGGAAAACATGGAAGTATGTATGTATGAAGAAGTTTTTCAACAAGAACTGCATGTTACTTCGGTTAGTCAACCTTTTTCGTATGCAGTAGAGATAGAAATTAAAGAGCTAGGGACCGGAATAGTGGTAAGTTCATTTCTCTCGCTACGCTCCATTATTTAACTATCAGAAGGATGGGAAGATTTTTTTTGACATCACAAACACACCCATGCCTTCGAAAGGAACTTGATAAATCAATCTTAAAAATGCTTTTCGTACTAGGAATTGATCTTGCGAGATTCGTCACTGAAGCCAATGACATTAATCGCTACACCACGAACCCAGCGTACGTAACATTTGTCTTTAAACAATTACTCAGCTTCGTAGTTTTATAGAGCCAAACAGTATTTTTACGTAAATAAATAGTTATAAATGTCGAAGAAACTAAGCGATTCATTCGAATATGGATTTTGAGTTAAAGATAAAGACACTTTCGATTGAAGATAATTATAATAATGTATGTGACAGTCGGGAATTAGCCGAGTTTGCGTATTATCCTTAAATCTCGATTTCTTAATCGGGAAACTGCCGCCAAAACTCGGACACCTGGAGACCCTGCTGTAGAGTGGGGTTATATAACCCAAGTTGTAGACTGACACGAAGGTTTGGTAATTGTTTTACCTAGACGTTTCCTGGAACTTTTGCGGACCCAACTAAAGTTAGTGCGCATTAATTAAAATAACTTAATAAGAAAACACACGAAACAGCCACAATTATACATATTGCATTATTTTTAATGCATGTAAATATAATTCAATTTCGTAAAATAATAATATTTTTTTCAGAGATCAGAATAATATACATAATTGTAAAAATACCTATCTCTTAAAGCAGTAGGCATTCCCATGTTTTAACCTTTTAACGTAATTTGAAAAACTTACAGAAATTATAGACAAATGTTTATGTTATTGCTTCCCTAATTAATTGAAAGCCATTAGTAAAATTGTTCCACATCGCAATCAACATGATCTCATTTACTTGGTAGAACTTCATTGTAATAAGATGAAAAATTTCAGGTCTAAAATATTATATTATATATGTTATAGTTAAACCTATTCATAAGAACTATAACTAGTTCTGATGAAGGCACAAGCTGGAATAGCTATCATTTTTGTATCAACTATACATATATAAAAATAAAATAATATTAGGGGTCCGCGAAAATTTTCGTTTTTTCAACATTCTTTGTGATAAAATATGAACGTGTGAAATAAAAAAAAATCGGGGGTCCGCAGGTTACTGTTTTCAGATTTAGGGCTCCGTGGCATGAAAAAGTTGGGAAGGATTGCTCTATATAACAAATTGCGTGGGGTTAGGGAAGCCTTGCGTAACGTTTGCACGAGAGCCCCAAATCTCCAGCTACGCTATCGAATACCAACAGCAGGACATTTCTGCGATTTGAGAAGTCCGTTGTATCGAAAGTTTCTTCCCATACATTTCGGTTTGACCAAGTTTCTGTCGACACTTATCCACTGTGAATTTAGTTCTCTCGCATGATTGCATACCAATGAATGGGAAAAACGATTCGGAAGTCTTTGTATACTTAACCACGACGCACGTGCGCTGCTGGCGTGTGGATCAGGCAGGATTAACGA
The DNA here is from genome assembly GCA_030503985.1 of Himalopsyche tibetana. NCBI lineage: Eukaryota > Metazoa > Arthropoda > Insecta > Trichoptera > Rhyacophilidae > Himalopsyche > Himalopsyche tibetana. The sequence continues at coordinate 5,008,625 of JAPJYX010000007.1, read as the reverse complement.
TGCACCAGTTACAGTCAACAGAAGCCGTAGGAGATTCTACGGCTAGATGCATTTCTGTAACACGCGGAGACGTGGTCTAAACATAGCGCCCCGGTAATGAGTCGAACGTGTGAATTGTGGAATTTAATCAATATAACAGTTCGTTTATACCACGGACGGCCATATGGTCGATTTCAATTAGCGCCAAAAGCCCCGAGATTCCAGTCGATAAGGCAATCCCGGAGTCGTACAAATACTGATTCCGTGATTTCGGACCTCGATGTAAAATATTAAAAATGGTTGTATAATACATTGGTACTATTTTAGTCTCCCTACCTCGTACATTTCGTTACAACTGCAGAAAGGAACACACAATCGCGGCAGCAATTTTAATGTTATTCAGCATATTTGTATACAAAAATGAAATCTGTTTTAAGATGTGGCGCCAACCCCTCAGAATGTTTCAAAGAAACAATAAAAGGCAGGAACGGATTGTAACTGTTTAAAAAAAATAAAAAAATATTCCAATTGCACCGGTGGTACTAATCAACATAATTTTCATACATACACATTTATGGCCCCGGCAATGAAAATAGATCGACGCGGACAGCTCTTCCCTTTTTTCGGGGGTGAACCCCAATAGGACGTGATCACAATACTGCTTTTTAGTACAATATTAGCATGTTGGCCCATCCACCAACCGGCCAAGACAAAAAAAAACATAAAACGTAAAAAATCATACTTTAATCCAGGCATGGGGAACCGACTGCCTTTTGGCCAATTCTGTAATTCTGTAAATTCCTGACGTATTCTGACAGTAAACTCCTGTTTCCTGACAAAGATTCCCTAGACAATGTTTACTGCGGCCTTGTGTCGAATCAGAAAAATGAACGCGGCCTTTAGATAAGAAAGGTTCACAATCCCTGCTTTAATCCTTTGAAGATATATTTCTTTGATAAAGCACTCAATGTTTATTATATCATAATGAAGTAACTATGATAATGCTTGCAAAAATATTTACTCGCCGACTTATATTGCCCGACATTTTTTTTTCCACGTGGTTATAGTTTTATACGATGTGAATTTCTTTTATAGGTCAATAAAAAGTCACGCGACATACCGGCCGCACATATTATTTGAACTCACATTCTTGCTCAGTTCAGGAATTAGTCACCGATGAAAAAAAAACCTTTATTTTTAATATGAGAAGATGAAACAATACTAGGCGAGTGAATTCTTCTTACCAACAGGTCTGTTTTACGTCCATTCATTTTTTCGGGCAAACTATCGTTCATTCCAGTGTAAGCGTATGTACCTATTTTGAAGAAAGCTCGTTTCATAGCACCATTGAAATATTACTTTAAATGTGCAAAACTGTCAATTTTTGGTGAAGAGTCATAATGAATATTTACAAAAAAAAAACACATCTTTTTGAATTCATTCTGCTTTATTTATTCACGATCTGAATCTTTTAATCGATTTTATCCGCTAGGGAAATATGCTCGCGGTTAGCGAAATCGGTCATGACGAAGGCCTCCAATCCCAGGATCCCGTCCAATTGTGTAATCCAATTGAGAAAGTTGCGCGAGGGCTTAAGAGGATATAGTACCTTTACGCATGAAAACAGAGTAAATCGATCGTTTGCCATCGAAGAAATCTCGTGAACCGTTCACTTAAAAAATTTTTTTTTTCAATAATTACATTTTCCAAACGCTTTTTTACACTATTGCATTTTTTTTTTATGAAAATAGTAAAAATGTCAAGATTACACGGTAAAACATTGACTTGGATTTTTTTCAACTACTTTACGCGAAGATCGTTTTAAGGTTTATTATAAGATACCGAAGTTTGAAGTCTTAGAAAGAAATACAGATAAAGATTGGTTTAAGAAAGTGATTTGAGCAGAATTTCTAATTTATCGAATATAATGATTACACAGCCATTTGAAATGTACCATTTTTCCCACTTTTTCTGACTGATTTTTAAAGCATAATTGTATCATATATACTACTAAAAAAAATTGAAATAAAAAACCATTTTATTGTTTACATTTAAAAGCAAAAAAAAAATAATAATAATGATAATACCAATAAATGGTAACCATTTTTCGGAGATGCCTTTTCTTACCTACTATGCATCAGTTTGAGCTTCAGTCTGAGATCGTACGTGGTATGGAGTGGACGTATCAAATGTTTTATTAAAAAATATTAAATCACTGGTCAACGAATATTAGAGGTAATCAAAGCAATGTTTTTTTATTCTGCCAAAAAAACGCGTTGGGGTTAGGGTTGTCCAAAGCGCTGACAAATAATATTATTATTTATAATACAATAATGTATTTTTCAATAGCGACGCTTGTAAAGACCAGTATTACTTTAGCTCATGGATGTTCAACTGGTAGATCGCGATCGACCGGTCGACTCCAAAGCATAATTTGTTTGATCCCGAAAGCTTCCGTGAATTTGGAAAAAATATACAATTTAAATATAAAATATACAAAAGTTGAATTATTTGTAAGCATATACCTATCTAATTGTATGTATTTCGCATTTAAAATAAACATTTCTAAGATTGAAGAAGGGAAAACCCCTACTAAATAAAAATTGTTACAAGAATCATGGTAGAAGTCGATCGCGAGAAAACTTAAGATTGAAAAGTCGACCTTAAGAAAAAAAAAAGGTTGGACACCCTTGCTTTAATTTAATGCAGCGATTTCCAACCTTGGAAGCGTGGACTATTGTAAAAAGAAGCGCGAACAGTCCAAAATATTTATTTAACGTGTCTTTGTTACTATATGAAAATAAAGGATGGGGAGGCGCGAAGATATTTTTTTTCAAAGGGAAGCGCATTAACACAAAAGTTGGAAACTACTGGCTTAATGGATAAGTATTTTAAAATAATTATTTGGCAATGCTTTTAAACAGAGATTCTATCTATAGATATTTGTATCTAATAGTAATAATAGATGAATAAAAGCATTTTTACATTAGTATTTATGAATCATTTCTGTTTCAAAAGTTTTATGCCGCTTACAGATGGGGAAGATTTTCGCTAAAAAAACAAAGTCGTTTAAACGTAAAAAAAAACATTATTATTAGAAACAAAAAAATATTGGAAAATATGTTAATATGGCACAACCCTGCATGTCATCGAACATGCAAATTGCCAGTAAAGAAAGTTCTCAAACATTATATAAAGAAATACAAATATGTCTATGCATTCAATATAAATTATTTGAATGACTACTTTTGATCTGGTCTAATATTCATTTAGTTTCTTCCTTATTGAGTTAGACTATAGAATATTGAAGTAAAACTATTTGCATTCAGTAAAATATACACCCAATACTTTTTTTACTCGATTATTTTGGATAAACCGTTACGTTTTTTCATACATTTTTGGTACTTTTTTTACACGGATTTGAAACCGATTTATCAAATTATATGAAATGAGCTTTTTTTACGCGCCACTTTCTGGAACCAATGTGTCATCCTGAGATTTTGGATCTTAGATTCAAAAGGTCAATAGAAATATATAATAGAATCCGCAATACATTTTAGATGCTATTAATAAAAAATGTAAAGAAGTCACTGCATGTTCAATCGATTTGTTAAGAACGATTACTTAACATACAATGATTTAAAAAAATTGAAGTTTTTTGTCTCACACGAGAAGACATAGTTAAGATAATTTTCGGATTAAATTCATGGTCAACTATAGCGCGAAACAGAGATAACTATCAATTGCAACTTATAATTCTTTTAGAACTCAATACTTTTCTATTTTAATCTTGTTATGTCAATATTATTATGTTTTAAACTTTTTTATGCAACAAAATTATTTTTCAAAACTGTATTCATCAATATAATAACAAATCATATCAAATCAATATCATAAAAAATAGGTTATAAAAAATTAAAAATAAAAACTAATTCTATATATTAGAGAAAGTTTGAGAAATTTGTATTGTATGGTTTGTTTAGCGTCTCTTGTTACCTTTGGCAAAAGCCGTCTCATGATTTAATTTATTAGTACGATAGCTTACTGTTGCTTACATGTAGCAACACCTCATATGAAGCATCTTCATGGAATATATAATTAACGTATAGTTTCAGTTACATATAATTGTTGCAACAGATATTTGGGGAAGTAAATTAGATTGTCAGTCTTTGCTATGAAGATAAATAAATACTTATTGATTTTCGTCGATATCTAATATTAATACAAATTGTTTTATATGAAAAACCTTTATAACTGTCTAAATACCCATTCGTGTGTTAGGTGGTATTGTTATTTTTGTAATGAAATAGAAAAATGTTTTGCTTGTTTTGATACTGTAAAAATACGTATTGTGGTGGTTACTTATTTAAGTCAGTGCAATATTTATGCTGTAGGTCAAATTAAAGTTTTGCATTCCTACTGAGTCGCCTTAAGGTGCCACACTCTTTCATTTTGGCAATTCTGCAAATTCCTGGGTTTATGAAATCGACTATTTTTTTTTTAATTACAGGAATTTAAAACAGCCGAGCAAACATTTCTCAATCCCGAATTTATACACGGTGAATGTATATTGCTTTTCAATATTTTTTTATATTACCTTTCTACATATTTAGTATTGACAGTGAACACAAAGAGAATATTTTTTTATTTTTAACGCGTTCACTTTCCAACATGAAGAAAAACTTCTAATACAGACATTATGACAACTACTTGTCCGATCAAACTCATTTCGAGAGTAAGGATTGAAAAATGGGCTAGCAGTAAAGCTAATCGCTCTCGCTTTACGCCATGTTAATTAAGAAAGAGATGATTGGGACGAGAGGCAATTAAGATATCACAGGCGCTTTCCATCACAAGTGCATAACCGATATAAAAAATCATATAAATAGATTCATTTTTGTTTTCACCAAATATTCTAAGCAATTTTTCCGGAATGATTTTCTGAAAAAGAATCATCAATAAAAAAGGCTCCGGGCTTATATGTTTATATACCCAGAGCCATTTATCTTGTTTGTTTTCAGGCTGGTGTTAATAATTTAGTATCCGGGCTGAAAGGCAACATTTCTCTTCTTCACTTGGGCGGGGAAAATCGTTTTCCACACCCTCGCTCACCGCGTATCCGAGACGGCAAATAAATACATCGGACATGTTCCTCCGAGGTAAGTGTGGAAATCTGAATTCCAACCGTTCGCTACCAAATGCCAGTTTCAAATGGTATGTAAAGCATAAAACGGAAGAACATATTTTAAATTTGTAGCCAGTAAATAAACACGAGAAAAAAAACTATTAAATTTTAATACAAACTTAATTGATTATATTCTTCGAGTTTTTTCAATACGGATCAATCTGGGAAGAATCACTTTTTACTCTCATCTGTGTGCAGCGCTCTACCGACACCATGCCTTCGAACAGAAATCGAGAAATCGTTTGAAAAATAAACGAACGCTGTTCGTGCAGGGACTCGAGCCCGTGAGATCCGCCACGGAAGCCCACAACGCTAACCGCTGCGCCATACGAACCGACAATTCATCGGTTATCAAGTTATCGTAAGTCATTAAGAAATATTCGTGTACTGACCCCAGACAATACCAGCATTTAATTTTCTTATTATTATAGTTTATTGCATGGATGTCCAACCGGTAGATCGCGATCGACCGGTTGATCCCAGAGCAAAATTTGGTCGATCACGAAAGCTTCTGTGAATTTCGAAAAACTATACAATTTAAATATACTAAAATAGAATTATTTTGTAAGCATATACCTATCTAATAGTATGTATTTCGCATTTAAAATAAACATTTTTAAGTTTGAAGGTATAAAACCCTACTAAATAAAAATTCTTATAAAAATCATGTTAGAAGTCAATCGCGAGAAAACTTAAGATTGAAAAAGTCGATCCCAGGGCAAAAAAATGTTCGACACCCTTGGTTTATTGTCATGAGCAATTTTTCGAGTGCCACTGTTGAATTATATGATAACTGGACACGATAGAGTGCAGCGTTTTACACGTAACTGCGTATTTATTTTTAGTTGTTGTCTGACTTTTGAACTAGGTGATTTTTCGATGTCATATGAGGTAGCAAAGCGTATATCAGATGACAGGGAGTCTGGATATGCCCCGCATAGGGAGCGAATAGAGTAGATACTTTTTTTTACCCCTTTTAGCCCCGATATTGCGATAAAAGCATCACGTCAACGCGCCAATCATATCAAACACAATAACATATATGTGTACGGTTTACTGTATCATTTCCTTTCGTGTGACACATTGGAAGAATAACGGAAGAAGCCAGGTCCGACATATGTATTTGTGTTTGGCACATTTTCAATTAATGATAAACTGCGTAAATTGTAATTACCTACGATATAATAACAATATTAACGTCAACCGCAAGTTATGTCGTGTGGTTGAACACGCAACAAGTAGATCTAACTCTGCAGGGCTTCGCAACCGAGCGGGTCAGAAATAATAAAACCAAATAGTTATATAATATTATAAATGTTCCTACATTTGAACCATATTCTCTCCCTATATGAAGCATATTGCCACCACCCGGCGACTTCATGGTCCTCAACGATCCGCCAATTGACATGACATGCTAGCATCATTCAGTTACGCTGAGTGCATTCAACGGTCGTCTAGGATTCTTGAATCCCACCGGAAGAAGATGCTCTGGCACAGTACACAGTATGTCTCGAATTAATACGTTCCACAAAATATAGCGGTCGTATCTAATCGAGGTATATAACGACGCATTAAAAATGAAGGGTAGATTTTAGAAAATAAGTCAAAACTATTGAGACCTAAACGTAAATTAAAAAAAGATTTAATAAATCTTATCCTAAGTGTTTTCATGTTTATAGATAGACTACAATAAAATTTGCGTTGACATTGGCGGGTTATAAAAATGATCAGTTAGGATTGAAATAGGCGTATCTACTTTTTATTTTTAATATTTGGCATTACAGCTAATATTTTATAGTTGAAAGATCATACGAGAAAAACTCGATGAAAATTTTTGTATTGCAAGTCACTCGAGATAAACTCGAGGTAAATTGACATCACAAACACCCATGTCTTGGGTCTCAAATTTGAATTGAAAATTTATTTTGTAAAAAAAAAAAAAAAATTGACATTAACCTTGCCGGTAATCGAACCCAGACCCACCTGGTCGGTAGAGTAAGCTCTAAGCAACTTGACCACAGCAGGCGTGTATATACGTATATACATGTATAGACACATATACATGTATAGACACTATGTAGTAACAGTTCAAAGTTTGTAGAGTAACGCACACGTCCTGATACGCGACTCAGAACACCTGCATATTAACATAAGCACCCCTACGTTTGGAAAATCAGGAAAAAAAATCTGTTTAAAACTGAAATCGTGTAAAACGGATACAGCGTAAATCGAGGGATTAGTGTAATTGAAACGATACATGACCGTAAATAGAATGTAAAGATATCGTTCGTTTGGTATATTTAATTAATAATACAGTAAAACCCCCATTTGCACTAATGTTAAGACAGTGTAATTCGGGGTAGTGTAATTGGGGGTGTGAATTTCATACAAAATTAGGGATTTGTTTTATTTCCGCAAAAAATGCAAAACTAAGATTTCCCTAGAGTTTTGCAAAAAAAATATTGAAATATTTAGTTAGCAAGTGATAAAACGCAAAGGGCGCCAAAATCCTACACATAGACAGTCGCCCGCTATAAGTGTATAGCCTGGAACGTGGCACTGACCGTCTCGTAGTAGCGACAATGAAATGCGACCGCGTTATTGGGGGATTTTCGGCGAATATTTCAAGCCAGCGCGTAGTTCGGGATAGTTCAATTGGGGGTTCCCACTATATATTATTATTTTCACATATTCTTCTTCCATGAAACTTTTCTAGTTACGTTTATACTGCTGTAGAAATTCAGGGATTAGTAGTTCCTTCTTATACGTTATGGTTTTTGGAGTTGAAGGGTTAAGTTTCTTTTTAGTGCGTATGAAAAGTTTGTGACAAATCAGAGCTAAAAGTTCTCTCACTAAACTTCGTTACGGAGGATCACAAAACTTTGCCAAATACCTAATCCAGAGAAAACTTTCGATTCCCTAGAGATTCCAAATACGGCGACAATTCAGGGCACTAGTTTTAAAATAGTTGGCATGAGTCTTTCACTAGGCGAATACTTAATTCATTTACAATCAAAAAAAAGTATCCTCAAAAAGCATATAGTTTCGGTAACCAGCGCAACATGAATATTTTAAACCACACGAGAAAAAACTGTGTTTGCTGAAGGGTTCAATCTAAATTCGATACTGATCTTTTGCCGGGACTTACACCCAGACCCATCTTAATGTGTGCTTTTTACTTGCACGTGCCAAAAATCATAATTTTTATTAATCAACTTTTGAACGTGACGAGCAAAGAAGTACGTTCATCATATATTTTTTTTATCCATGTCCGCTCCCCATGTGGAGCATAAGGCCCCCTAATGGAGGTATCTCAATATAAGTTTTTTCTACGAGAAATGTTTGTTACTCAGTCGCTCAACCTCACTTTTTTCAAAGTGTGTAGTAGGGAAGTAAGAATAAGGCTAGAACAGGACTAGTGTATGACTAATCTTTTAATAACCCAGTTATTAAAAGATCAGAAGGATGGGGGGAGAGGAAATAATGTGAAATGACGTCACAAACACCCAGTCTTCGATCATAATTTTGGATTGAATAATTCTCAAATTTACCGTGATCTGCCCGAGAATCGAACCCAGACCTGCGTGTTCGGTAGAGCAAGCTCTAATCAACTGGGCCACAGCAGGCGACATAATTACAACATCTTAATAATATATAAGTAACCATCATGTTATATTCGTGAATTGTTTTATATCTTGAATAAAGCTAGCTTACTATTTATGCAATGAATAATTTAACAAAATCTGCAGAACATTAAATTTGTGAATAGCTAACGCGACAACAACATTTCAGAAATGTCATCTCGGGCGCACGTGCTATACGTTCGCCCTCCCTGTTCAAGGCTATTGGAATAAATTTAATAAAACCAATATGTAAGAGTTTTGATAACTTTGCATACATGATACTATTTCGGTTCATTAGCAGTATATACAACGTATACTTAATGACAAACAGGCGAATCTATGTATATATGTACACCTATGGAGGCAAGTGTGGTCAACGTCGAGTGGTCAACGATGTTGGCTTCGGCTACGGAGGGCCCGGGTTTAAATCCCGGTACGGACAGTTTTATACATTGATTTTTCTATCGATTAATGAATTTCTGTTCAAAGGCATGGATGTATATGATGTCTTGAATTCCCCCCTCTCACCCATCCTATCCTATGAAAGGGGCGTATCGAGAGCGATTAGCTTACCACTAATCCTGTCCTTGCCCTATCCTTCTATCCCTACTGTCTTTGGAAAAAGAGAGGTTGAGCAACTGAGTAACAAGCAGTTCTCGTAGAAACAATTCTGTTGAGATAAACTCCATTAGGAGTCCATATGCTCCACATTGGGAGCAGACATGGTTAAAAAAAAAATGGAGGCAAGAATTGTTTAAAATATGGAAAGTTAAATTTGTGCACATTTTTACATTATTTTTAACAATTGTCGTTCCCAAAAATGAACATTTTAGTAAAACTGCGATACCTCATAACTGCGAATAACTATGTTATTAAGAATGCGTATAGAAAAACAATACCAATACTGCTTTTAAATATTGAATTGTATTCTGTTTTTTTATTCATTGTAAAAGACTGAAATTAATAATTCGTCAATCTTTTGCAATGTTCATTCACACACGACACCGAGGCACTGACACGGAAATCTGCAAATTAATACTAATCGCGGAAAAAGAGTATATATTGTAATATGCAAGTGGAGCCATTGTGCCCAAGCATTGAATTGCAAAAACACAATGAGCGGATGTCTTGTCCGGCGACCCCTGCAGCGCGTGCTACGCAAAAGGATATTATCTTCGGTGGTGCCGAAGACAGACAGGATGGCGATGGTCGTGTTAATCGCCATGTCGCGTGCTCGTTTATTTTTGGCGTCCATTTTTCATCAACGCAAAGTTTTTCGATACAATCGTTTTATAATATAATATAATTCGGTGCCGCATTCGATTATGAAAACTTTATGCTTTTGCTACCGACATTTTGTGTGCGCCTCTTTCTATCTATCACACAATGATTATCAACTATACGGATAAAATTGAATCTATCACAATAAAGTCTGTCTGGGATGTGTGCGTGCACCAAATAATGTGTATTGTGTGCTGTTTTATGGACCGGCAGACTGCAGTTTCTTATACTAGGCGTCTTTCGTGGCGCAACCCGATATGATCCTTCAAGGCACGTGTAAGTTATCAAATACAAGTATTGTTTTTTATTTATTGTGTTCAGTCACGCGTTGGTCCAAGCACAAATTTCACCAGTTGTAGAATTTGCGATCACAAAAGTATATATTTTTTAAATATTATGATTGTACGTAAGTCACTTTTAATGTGTTCACTATCAATAGTGTCAATGATTGGTGTAAGTGGGTAGGTTTATAAAAACGACTCCACAACCCTAATTTTAAACAATATGGAAAAAATGTTATGAGTGAATTATAACATGTTACTCACTTTTGCTCGCCTAGGTTTGGTGGGTGGTGGTCGCGGCCTGGTCGTCGAGCTGCCATCTGACGCCGCAGAGGCAGCTCTCGGCTGGTTCTGGCTGTCCCCTATTACACCTATACAGGGACAAAAAGCACTGTGATTAAAAACAGTACTAATTAACAAAAATGCATTTTTAAACCAAACTTAAAATTTTGTATTGGGAAACGGAATTTTAATGAAAAACAGATTTACAAACGTTTTTTTTTACAACTAATCAAATAGTGAGTGTTGAAGAACTAATTAAATATTCGTGCATGTCATGCGTCTGGTAGACAATCTGTATATTTCCACGGAATAAGCAAATAAACGAACAATCGATATGACTATGAACTAGTTTGAAGTTAAATATGTTACTACTATTACGTAAAAATATATTTGACCACCTCCCGCACATTTCCAAGATTTTTTAAAAACAAATTCACATCGATAATCGATTATATTTTCACAATATTGCTAATTGCTTAATATTAACCTTAGATTATTTATTGAAGTTCCGAATTCAACCGGCGGCCAAGATGTAATAGTCGATCAATACACAGACGACTTGAAAGATTTTTAGAAATAGTTTAAAACAATTGCTGGCAAGCACTGGCGAATAGCAGTAAAAATAAGACTAATGCAGTGGAATCCTTACCGGTGTCAACCCAGGCACCTAGTTCCCGTCGTAATGCTGCCGTCTGCTCATTCAGCTGCAGCAGCTGATCCAGCAGCTCCCTATACCGCCCCAACGGCAACGCAGACATGGCACGACCGCTGGAAAAAAAACAAAGGCGTTGATATAAATTTTAAATGAAATAATTTTCATTGATAACTTGGCCACTGGCATAATTCTAAATTGTAACTGTCAATCTGGCATGTACGTAGATGTCAAACGCGAGTCATGATTTTTTTTACTAATAATGTGAAGTGTTTCTTTAACAATTCGTGGGAATGTGCAAAAATATTCACAAAAAAAGCATTGGAATACACACTATTCTATTATCCATGTAAATTGAAACTATCTCTTCTCCTCAGCCGAATGGGTATGAGAATAAATAAAGTGATAGCACTCGCATAATCAGAAATAATCATTTACGTCATAAATACTTTCCGTATGCAAAAATCGAAAGTAAACAATAAATAATAAATGTACAAATTCGCACTTAAGACGAAACCGTGTAAGGTGGCTTTTTTGTGCAATAATACAGGGATGAACAAACGTTTTACAGCGAAACAAATTCTTGGTTTACAGTCTCTCACTTATTCTCAACCCTCCTAAGACGAGCGTGAACATATTAAAGAAAACGGTAAACTTGAATACCGTTGCCTTTACTTGATTTTGGTTTAAAAAGATACTGACTTCAGCTATTCATCAGCCGCGGGGACGGAAAGACCTACAGAAATCACATGCACGTTTTTTCTTAAAAATGGACTACTTGAAATTGTAAGTTATTGTTTTATTAAAGAATAAAATTGTTTCCACTACTTTTACTAATTGGTCAAATTGTAATTATTTTTATTATATTTCACGTTTAGCTTTATTTCAACGCCGAATGTTGTGTTATAAGTCCGGTGTAGTATTTTGTAAGGACAGTGGTCAGGACGAGCTTACAACAGCTTTATGGTTTATTTTTGTTAGAAATAAAAGTTATCTGTTAGTTTAATATGGCTCAAAAATTATTACATATTTAAAAAGAAACTCTTGTTTCTGGAGGGTTAAAATAACACTAAATGACGCTGTTAGTTATATGGAAAATGAAGCAGGCCGACTCTCGTCTGATTGCTACCTGAAGGCGCATTGTTCTTATTACAAGATTACCGTTAAGAAATTACAAAAAATAAAATCGGAGCAAAATAATAAAATATAAAAATCAATAGTTTTAGAAATGAAATTGCGATCGATTTAGTCGAGTGAATTACTTACTACGGGCATAATTTAAATAACTCGAACGCCGCGTGTTGCTCATCACTACAATAATACGTATTATAAAGTTAAAACGCGAATGGCCGATGTAACGTTTTGAATTTAAAAAAACAGCGAGATGTCGCAACCCTCAAATTTCCGCAACAATAGATTTTACCCGATTCGTTTGAGTAATTCAAGAAGTTGTTATAATAGTGTAATTACTGTATGCTAATATTTTTTTTAACACGACGATTGTTGTATGTAGTCTGCAATAAAACAAAACATATGTTCCGAAAGATTCTCTTTCATTGGGCCACTTCGGAATTCGGGACTAGGATATTTTGACCCGCGGGTGTCTCAACAAAAATATTATTAATCTCACACTTAATAAATATTGTATTACTAGAATAATTGAGAATATTCATGTCTTACCTCTTCTGAGCCAATATAACATACATAGCTGAGATGATTAATGTAAGTTCAAATACAGTTCTGACAAGGACGTAAAGCCTATATAACTATCAACTATATGTATACACTAAATAATTGTTGAACTAAGCTAGATTGATACCTTTTCACCTTACTTTAATGGAGTTAATACTGCAAGTTTAAGCGATTTTTTCAAGACCGGTTTTGCTTAACACGAGCATTATCAAGTGGTGAAAAATAAATCGATACATGGTTATTTATACAAAAAACAAGTAAGACTAATTAACAGCGTGTGTCAAACAATTGGTAAAATTGACAGTAAACAAAGTGTCATATATTGGAAAAATTAAGAACCACAATGTTTTCATAGATCGAAATTTACTATCACACTCAAGAAGAATTTTCTCTAAGCTAAGTAACGTCAATTACTATTTGCTTGTTGGTGTGGTTGACATTCATTGATATTTGGACCAATCAAGCTGCTGGTCCAATTTTTCGGTGACCAAATTAGGCGTATCGAGTTGAAAAGGGCCTGGACTGAAATCTGACGTTTTTACTGTTCAGTAAAGAAATTGACGTTGTATTTTATATTTCCCCACAAAATGGTTGTTAATTTACGAAATGGTATCATTTATAAACACGAGATGATCAGAATAGAGAAAACTATTTGTGATATTCTTCTATTGGCAATTTCTTCAATCCGGAATACTGCATCACGATTTTCATGAATGCAAATTCGATGTAGGTGCCACGTAAAAAATGCCTTACAATGCAATCTAGAACTTCGACCAAATAAATGCCTATTTGAAAGTTTCTTAGCACATTTTGATTTGCTTATTTCACTCCTGAGCCAAAAAGATCTTTCTTTGAATATGTAATTGAAATACACAATTGGCAACATTGAATTTCATGCAAATATAATATAATTTTGTACCTAAACAATAATAGGAATGTTATTTGTATTTTATTGTTTTGTTATTGTTGTTGTATTTGTGATTTTTTTTTTTAAATATTTTTGAATCTTGATAACAAACAGTTTATAGTGCGCTTTGATGAACGAAGCAAACACAGACAATTCAAAATAAAAAAAGTTTTTTTTATATATTTAGTACATATTTCGGTATTCATAAAATAAACACTATTGTCCTTAACTACATTTAGCTAATAGAATTGCAATCAAGCATAGACTGAAAGTGCTTATTCGAAAGGAATAAGCTTGAGTTTTATCAGAAATATATCATCGGTGATAAAGTTCCAAAATATTCAACGACTGACAATTCACATTACAGAAGCATTTAGGAGTACGCTGCAAATCTTTATTTTCCAAATTGAATATCGCAGCAGATTACTCGGTGGCAACACGATGCGCGTCGGTTAAATTAATAGTTGATATGAATAATCTCAAACAATATACAAAAACGAGAATCACATTAATAAGTTAATATTTGTTTTATTTAGTATGTGCGGCCCATCTAAGTCGAGTCATATTTTTTTAGCCTACCAAACGATTTCGGTTGGGCACCCCTTATATACTCTAATACATCTTCATCAGAATTTTTAAATTTGAGAAATCGTTCCGAAGACATGGCTGTCTGTAATTTGTTGTACCGTTTCATTTAGCTTCTGTCCTATCATGTAAACAGGGTGGGATGTAAAAAAAAAGCGCTAAACTAATTTGAATACCCTTTCTGGACGCCATTCGTATATCCTCATCAACCCAACAAGAAGTAATCATTCAACAACATTTCCATGTCAAAAATATGCCACGTCTAAAACACATTTTTACGTTGTGAATATTTCCCGATTCAGTATTTGTTGCAAGCGGTTTTTGGAATACAATTGACGTTTTCCGTCGACGGAAATACCGTTTTAAATTTTCATTTTTTATTTTAATTGAGCTACCATGTGTATGAAAAAAAATATGAAAGTTTAAGCTTTATTAATGTTGTTTTATGGCGCTAACTGTGTTTTTTTGTTAAGCAGAATTTCGAAATCTGACAGAAATAATATGTAAATAAAAATAAAACGACGTAAATATTTTGATTATGTAAATGCTTATAGTATAAATGGATAAAAGTGATAGTAATTTGTAGGTAAAGAGACGTAAACTATAATTAGTTGTAATAATTAAACCACTACCGTTAAAATGGGTGATGCTATTAAAAAATTGAAAGTATTCACAGAGCCATTAATTCTAGAATAAAAATACGACTATGGTATGTAGTTTACAGCGGCGTATTACCCCATAAGCGCATGAGGCGCCCACTAGGGGCCTCCGGAATTATGGCGGCCGCAAAAAAACGCAGTTTTTTTTTTAAATTCAGTTTTAAAAATATTTGTAATTTTGTAAAGTCTTTGAATACACAAGATACTTAATATCACTTAAACTAAATGGACGAGCAAGTCACATTCACTTTTTTTCATTATATCTTTATTTTTTAACCACAACAGTGCATGATTAAAAGATACAAGTTGGTTTATGAGTATCCCACTACCACCCGTTATGTGTACGCAGCCGCATTTTCAAGGCCGCCTTCCATGACGCAATGCGATATAGAAAAGAATTCATTCCGCATATTTTGGCCCGATACAGAGCTGCACGGGTCCTATCTTGTAACCATGCACTGTTGTTGTGCTTAAAAGATAAAGAGAATGTGACTTGCTCAGTCATTTAGTCAAGTGATATTAAGTATCCTGTGTATCCGTATACTGAGAATCCGCCGTGGCGGAACACCTACGTATTAACGACTCAGGGGCTAGAGCTTTCAAGCCCGCAATCACAGATAATATCCTGCAATATTTCTTTAAACTGGGGCGCCGCAATCAAGAACGATTAGATTTTTTTTGTATTTGTATGTACGGAAACGTCATCAAACTCACACGACTGTGTTTCAAATTAACAAGCTTCTGTCATTCGTTGGGGGCTTAAGTGAATCTGACCATGACCCATACTCATACATTCAAACACAAATACCAATATCGTTGTATTGTATGAAAGTGACAGGTATTGAATCTCAGTGACAGCTCTGTATTGCTTTTTGTACTTGTTATTTCACTTTGAAAGAGACGAATTTAAGGTTCCGTATTATTATTCTATTATTTATTAGTTACATTAGCATCGATTTTATTATATAATAATTTATGCATTGCAGTAGTGTCGTAGTATTTGTTAATTTGCTTGTAGATTAATGTATAAGGTGAAGTGGAAACATGCACAATTTCGTAAATAGTATACAATGCTATGCTTTTCTCTAGCCCACCCAAGAATTTAGGTCAGGAACCGCTCATAGAGTTTGGCAGCAAAACCACCGTGCCCAGTAATGTATTGGCCTAAATACGTCTAATGTCTAGCTACAGGGGTCAGTTACTATCTTTTCTACATGTGTATCGCTACGTAGCCGTGTCGAATGACATTCCAAGCAACTAGCAAGGTAAAAAAAGCCAAGCAATGATTACATTTCATCGAATTGGGAATAAATCTGACAGGTGACAAGTTCTTAATGGACGAATAGACCAAGACCATCGATGCCATTGAACCAGAGTCAAATTCGACCCTGAATTTCGGCGGCAACGCGAGGTCCAATTGTGCGAGACGGTCGTTTTCTGATCCCGGCGAAATCTGCTTCGCCGTGAAAGAATTGACAATGTGAATGGTAATTCTGCAACGATGCTTATTCAGCTTGTTTTTATTTTAGCAAAGCAAGCAAATTTACCAAATATTTATAAATAAGGCTTGCAATCAAAAGTCGGATTTAAACTGGATGGAAATACACCCCCGAGAGACTCATAATTAGGGATTTAAATACCGAAGGGATATACTAACACCGGTTTTACTAAAAATACTGGCCAAATACGATCGCAACACCGGTTTGTTAGAAAATAAAATATTCTTTATTATATTTAAATAAATTTACTAAATAAATGATGTATTGTAATCACGGTTTATTTATTCGATAAAAGCTGCAATTTTGGCAAGGACCAACGCGTGACTGAACAAAGCATTAAAAAATGCTGCGCTGCTTTAGCTTTAAATCGAAAATCAATGGCTACATTTCAATATGTTGGTAATTTATCAAAACCGATATACTTTCCATTTAAAACCCGGTATTAAATACGTCGGAAATTCCAGTCGCGGTAATACACCGGTATTATTTTCCATATATTAGAAAATTATTCTGTTAAAAAAACAGGTAATTTTCGACATACATAATTCGAGTAAAATCGAGCATTTTGATTACAATACATGACATGACATCGTTTTATGGAAGGTTTTGCCGACACGCTCGTTAATGCATTAAATTAATGATAGAAGCAACAGAAATACTCGTGACAATAAATTGGAATGCTTTCTCATTCTTTTTCAAAGACCGGCAATTAGCTGTTGTAAGATATGGCATAAAATTATTTCTATAGAATAGGCTTTTCCAGCGGAGTGACACAATCTGTTTAAATTTAAATAATCTAGTTTCTTTACTGCTATGAAAATGCTTGACTGTGCTCTGTAGTGGTCAAATTTGGCATGTTTTGCTCTGAGACTAACCCAATTCCTCTTCATTACATAAACTTTCGGAAAAAGTGATAAAACTTAACGAAAACTTGTCGTAGTTTGAGTTGTACCCTGGAACATCACGGTATTTAGTGACTGTGATGTAACCCTTACAGTAACACAGTCATTATAAAGTATAATTTCTATACAATAGTTATATTCTTTTAGCGGATTACACGGCAAGATAATTGCAAAAAGAAAGTAAAAGAAGCTGCAGTATGTATTTTAAATCAATCAAATTTGTATAAAAGAAGCCTTCCGCTTTCATACAATTTAACATGAGCGCCTACATAACTTCACATGCCGATTGTGGGAATTTATTTTAATATGCCTACATATAATCCAGCGCTATCCAATTACGGTTTCGAGAGACTAAGCGAGTGGTTCCGCTAAGGAGTTGACCAAATTAGAACATATATGTACGCAAACATATTGTAGGAACGGTTAGAACCGATGTAAGATATTATTTTGACAAAAGCGAAGAAGAAGATTTGCTTATTTGTGAAATTTTCCAAGTTGGTAACATTGTTGAGAAATCAAATTGTTTTATCATTAAAATCATCACATTGCGACATCAACCAAATTGATATCTGTGTTTTATTCTTTATTTTGAATATATCCATATTACAACAAGATATTTATTACCCGAATTCACCCAGAATAGATTCAAACTCATTTTTTATTCATTACATTCCGAGTACATACCTCGCTCACTTTCTACCCAATCACACAAACATGTATATAAAGGTCTAGCTATATCAGCAGGATTTGTAGGCTATCATCCGATACACTAGTTAAGTGTTCTCGTCTTGTACATTCTTAAAAAGGGTTCCGCGACTACATACACTTGGAAAACGCTGATGTACACAATAGAAGGTCTTACAAAAAAAAAATAAGATTTTGTATGGTAATATTTGTATTGTTATTCAGAATCAAAAAAATATAACTCTCATATAAATGAAGATAGCACATTGAACACAGGGCACGCATAATGTCAAAGTAAAGTATAATATATAATCAGTATCTTGAAGGTGGTCGAAATTAGACAGTATGTATTTGCAATCATCTTGGTCGGCCTTTCGACATGAGACGTCTATCGCGATAGCATTTTGAGAAGTCGCAAATTAAGTCTCAACAGTCTTTTTAGTGGCCCAAGTAATGTTGAATTTTGTTTTCTCGTTCACAAAAAATGCAATGTTTTTATCTGTTACCGTCACTGTCACTGTTTATTTTTTAATCGTATAATATATCGACCCGAAATCGGCAGAAAGACTTGAGCAACAATTCATACATTTTACAGGGGATGGACTCTTGTAATAAGCTCGTAAAAAGAAATTTGAATTGACCTATTATTACTAACCGCATTTGAGGAATAATTTTTGCGAACATATTACGAGAGGAAGAAACCTGGCCATTCCTGCAAAATTTATGAATTTCGACTTGGAAATTTTTAATTTGTCATATGTCTATAAACACTTCGTCGACTGATAATTAATCATTTCACAAACGTCATTCATTCTCACCAAGAATCGATCGTACTTGCGAATACTATTATAGGTAATCAGTCAACATAGTTCGCTAATTCCTGCAAGAATTTTTTACAACTTAAGGTTATCAGTAGACAAAAGTCACCAATTCTTAGCAGGAATTTTTTGTACTTGCGAATACCGATTATAGGTAATAAGTTAACCAGTCATTTATTCACATCAGGAATTGCAAATATTGATCATAGGCAATCAGTTAACAAAAGTTGTAAATTCTTATCAGGTATCGTTAGTTATTTGATAAAAAAAAAACAGTTTAATTAAACTAACCCAGTCCATAACTGATTTTCAAGAGTGACTCGAGAGCGACCGCATGGGCACTCTGCCGGAAGGTTGCATGTGGGGCTTCCAGTCTCGTCCAATCTTGTGATCTCCAAATCCCGGGATTGCGATAGTGATAATTCCGGGATTGAGAACAAAAGCAAAATTTTCGAAAAATTGTTGAAAATAAGCAATCATAGGAAATGTTTAAAATTCGCGCGAAAGTGTCGCAAATCTTTCCATTAAAATTCATCAAATTCCTGGGATTTTGAGAACGGCTCGTTACAAAATATTTTTCAAATTACGGGAAGAGCTAAAAAAACAGGTCTTTTCATTTTGGGAATTCGGTAAATTCCTGTTGTTTTGAAATCGGTCAGCGAGTAATTTTGTTTTTGAAAAATCCCCACGAGACCTAAAGAAAGGTCTCGGCATGTTTTCATTTTAGGAAATCCGTAAATTCCCAAGATTTAAAATTCGCCGAGCAACAATTTCTCAATCCCGAATTTCTACACGATTTTATGGTGAATGTTTAATCCTGGGATTACAAAAAGGATCCATCTAGTCACATCTACGATAATAAATATGTTTTACTCTGTTCGGTCAGTTGAACGAAAACAATCGATAAACTCCCTTGCAAATACTGAAAGCGCCCGATAAACGAAAATACTCAATTATTTCTAAGAATTCTGCATAATATAATAGCGGCGATTCTCTCTCTATCAAAACTCTACAAAGCCAGTAGATTACTTATTTTCTTTTTATGTTGCAATTTTCAATCCGAGATTGGTTTGTCTATTAACATTCCTCAGACGCAAATAAAATAAGTCGATTCGCCGAATCGGCGGACCAAACAATCACAGAGAAGACAGAAGTAATAACTTTCCTGTCTGAATTAGACATAATTATGGAATACAATTTTATTGGACTATTGGAGCGTATAAAATCCGTGCCGCTAAAAAACCGTTCGGCTTTGAGGGTGTTGACTGAAATATGTAGCTCTAATACTAACGCATACACTTTCACTGAGATGCATCGTTAACACTTTAACCCCCGACTCAAATCAACGTAAATTATTGAAGTGTGCAAATCTTTTTTGAAAAAAAAACAACATTTATTCATATGAGATTACTATTTAGGGCTGTGGAGTCAAAGTCGTGATATTTTTCCGTTAGCCGTAGAAAACGGACGACTCTGGCTCCTGTTTTGTTATTAAATTTAAGTACAAAATGTATACTTTTTATTATCAAAAAAAAGTGCAATGCACGCGGGAATAGCACTGCAAGTGTTTAAATAGAAGCATCATATTTTATAAACTACAGTAAAATCTGTGTTTTTTTATTCGACGAAAATAAAGACCAAAATGGTGTTTTAGAATCATAAATAGTATGTGATAATATAAATACTATGATTATTTTTGTGTCGCTAAATGGGACTACTATTGCTACTTTTGAAGTGCTGGAACACTTTGTCACCGCGCACTTGTCCTGTTAACTTGTCGCGTAGAAACAGGGCCAAGGTATTCAAAGTGTTAAATGGCTCACTGCATTTTATATTTTCACTTAATCTCGATAAATATGTGCAACTAGAAACGTGGGTTTCTCCGTTGTTTTTTAGGTCTTAGAAAATACTGAAAATATGAGTGATGGGTTTTTCAATCCTTACAATAAACTTATATTCCAATGTAGAGCCAATATCAAATTTCGACAGTAGAAAGTAATTACTCAATCAACGTGTTATTGATGGGTAATACTAAAAAAAACTATTCCATTTGGAAAGATTTAGTAGTAAGCTTGGGGTGAGGAACGATATGTATTTATTTGAATAATGGCCGCTCCCATTATGATGCATTTTCACTTATAATGTAGCATAGCAAAACAATTTTTTACGAGAACTGTTAGATATAAAGTCGATCAACCTCTTTTTCGGAAGAAGGTAAAGATTAAAAACACTGGACTGTGAACGTAATTAGTTGATTCCCAAAGCACAAATTCATAAATATATTGTTTTTTTTGTTATAAAAGTTGTCGTTAGGGGATTCGAATCTGCGGACATAGTAGGACTGGAAGAAAACAGAGCCTGATATTTACAGGGAAAATTTAGATAGAATTTTTCTCAAGCGGCAGTTGAATTTTTTCAATACCAATCAATATCCCTTGTCTATCGAAAACCTTAATTTTACCCCGAAGTACACCATCTAATAACGCGTGTTTAGGTATATACGTAATCCTATGTCCACTATTAAAATACAATAAGTAGAAATAACGACCAAGATATTCTGTCAAAATGAAAGTTGACGAAAGCAATTGAAAGAAGTCTAATATAATAGGTCCAAATATTTACATTATTTTAACGATTTATTAAATGCGTATTTGATGCTGCATAAAATTAAGTTTCTTTAGTAGTAAAACGGTTTGATGCACGACAAGAATAACATATTATATTTGAAGGTCTTTTTCGTGACAGCGTTTGCAATTTTTTTAAACGCCAAATTTTTCATTACCAAAACCTGCCGCAATTTTGCAAATGTAATATGCCGACATTTCGGTATTATGTAGCTTCTCTAATTTCTATTGATGAATTGATGTAGAAATAGAAACTCTTTAATTAAATATTACTTCTGATACACTAGAGCAAAAAAAAAAATAACAACAAAAACTCCGCAACATATGTCAATAGAAATTGTTCTGTATGAATCGACACAATATTGTAAAGATAGAAAATTAATGGCTTAGTGTACGGTCATATCTGAGAGATTTTTCTTCAGCCTGACTGTGGTTAGCACAACGATTCGATAAATTTAAAATATTTAAATAGCAGTGTTAAGATCTGAGTTTTATATCCCATATCCGTTCCGTGTATGAAGCAAATAGGCACTTCGTGGTTCCTCGAAGATTCGCTATCTCCCGCCAGTCTCCCTGCTTCCTCCCAGGTAATTCAAGCGTCTCGTATCTCCGCTGAGTACATCCTACGGATGGTAGTAAATGTGACATTCAGGATTCAGACTCTCCGGGTCCATCGTCGTTTTATTTCTATTTTGTAAATTATAAGGCGCTGGTTAGTCCGCTCTCTTACCTCCGTGTTCCTGACAAAGTCGGACCTAACGTACCCCTAGTATTAGGATAGTACTAATATAATACTAGAAGAGCCCAAACAATTGTTTTATTACAGCTAAGGCGCCTGACATTTAGAGATGTTTAAGTCACACAAGTTTATCTCAATTGAGAATTGTTTTTTAAGTCAGTAAATAGCGACTCGAATAAAAAATACACACGTAAAATATCTCAAATTTAAATTGAAAAAATCCTAAATCTTTCGGGACCTAAATTCAGACCCGCTTGATTGCTTGAATAAAACTCTTAATAATAGGCAACAAAGGCCAACGAGAATCACTGCCGTAAAACACTTCCGTAATTTAACCTTATTAATGCGTTTAGAAATTAAATATAAATCTTACTTTCTTCTATAGGTGGATGCCATTGCAGATAGACTACTTAAACATATGACACATTGCAGTACAACGGCGTACGTCAGCGGCTGCCAATGCTTAATTCAATGCAGAAAACACTTCAGTAAATCCATCACAAAGTTCACAGATTGTCATCATATAAGTAACTGTTTATAGCAAGCAAAAAAATAAATTAATTTAGAAATGAGAGTTTTGTCACATATGAAGAGCCAACTAATATAATTTAAACAGATAATGTAAGATACATTTAACCACTGTATTTGAAGTAAAATAAATTGTATTTAAACAGATAAGAAAAATATAAATATCCTTGCTTTCACTGTAATAAAGGGACACGTTAATTGTTCTTGATAAAGCGTAAATCGGAGAGAATATTTTTTTATAACTACATGCAGATGAATATTAAGTTTTAAATATATTATAAACTTAAAAAAATACTTTTCACACACACATTTTTATACAAAATAGAAGAGTTGTGATGTTTAATAATGAAGGAATTCCGAGCGTAATGTCAGATAAAGTAATAAGTAATGCGCCAAAATTGTATTGAACGAAAAGAGTAAACATGAATAGATATATCCGTTAGAATGATTGTCTGGGCAAGATATAATTAACACACTATTTAATATAATAAAATAACGTAACTAATGCAAGAAGTTACACATAATTGAATTGAACGAAGCGATGTTTTAATTCATTATAACATGACTTAATTGATAAAATTAGAGATATATTTTACGCGAAATCACACATACGAAATTGTGAAGTATTTTTTTTTAATATGTTAACAACAGCTGATGTACTCGTTCCAAGATATAACGCGAGACTGTCTGCGAAAATGGCAAGTAGGTTTCTGCATTCGCGAGTCGCAGAGAGAGAGACTGGCGAATAATAGGCGGTCAAAATAACAATCGGAGGAATCGCGATTATCTATCTGTCTGTCTATCCGTATGCAGACGGTTACAATGCGGGCGAACATTCACCAAATAGAGGGCGGCAAAAAGATGGAATTTATTTCCGTTAATGTAGGAAATTGTTCTAAGTGATTTGAGAGCCTCTGATAGATTGAGAAATGGACACTACTAAGTGGGAAGACAAATTATTTATAAAAATAAAACACAATAATAAGATTCGGTTTCGGTCGATGAGATAGAATTTAAATATATATATATTTAATAATAAGTACAAACAGCCGTGTTCATTTGTATGTGGATGTCATCAAGTGAAAATGGCTCACTCGTTTAGTGAAATCGACCCCTGTCGGTAGAATTCGCGGAGAGTGGCTTAGCTCGCCATCACCACAAGTTATAGAATACATATAGCCATAGAATTATGGGCAATATTTGCATCGAAAAAAATTATTGCGTTTCGGTTCGTAAAATTGTCTTTCCGAGCTATATATGTTGTGAAACAACTAACATATTGTATTAATCTGTATGTAACTAATGACTTTTAATGTGTTCACTGGCAATATTTGATGGAAAGGCATTATCTTTCTTTTAAAAAAGTAATAATTCCACATTTATTTAATTCGATCAGAACCGGTTTCGCTCATTTCGAGCATTTTCAACTAATAGAGTGCGTTTATGTAATTCAATGATAAATGTTAAGTCATCAACTATAATATGCTAAAATAATCATAAACACAAAATTTGGAACATTTACGATACAGTTATTTTCACGACTTCTGTTAATAGTACTGCTTTGTGTAACACTATCAACCCGACGTAGATAAATCGGTACATTATTTCAAAAAAAAATCCATATCACATTGATCTCGATTACCCATATTTTTAATAATTACATTTTCGTATATATTTTTTTACAACGCCACGCTTTGCGACTCCGCCGGAATGACTTTCCTTTTAATACTCGCCATTCCGCGCGGTAAAAAAAATGCCCAAAAATTTACGCCAAATTCGTATTGCCAGTGCTTTAAAACGGACATTTACAGCGATTAACAATTTATTATGACGGACGCTCGTCACTTTCCTCGAGCTAAATAATATTCTATTTTTACATCAATATTGTTTTATACGTGCACATTAATTTAAAGTGTTTAACAAAAAGATCGAGCGCCCCACTTGTCACGCGAAGCGTCTTAATTTTATTATTAAACGTACCACTTTCTCAAGATTTAAATTCTGATATCTCCGCGGAATCATCTCATGTAAAACATAAAGCGTGGTCAGTATCAATAATTACATCAATTAATATCGAATACACGATTCAACTTGATTAAAAAGAGATTATCACAATTTTACCGATAGATTATTTTTTAACGTGTTATTTATTTGTAACCAGAGAAACTGAAATAAAATAAAACTAGCTGTAAGCCCGTTGACCTCAACGGGGGGATTTTTGTTGCAAGTAGTCAGAAAATTTACTGGCCTGAAAAATAACTTACAAACCTATTTATTGAATCAGCCAGAAATTCTAAAAGTAAAAGAAATATATCTCGGGGCATATACCGAAAGCCCTGCCCTGCAGTATTTAAATTGTAAATTATTTAATTTTTGGAATAATGTTTAAGTTTGCTAAAAAACATTTTTTGGGAAATCGAGGAAAATCATAAATAACAGTGTATTGGAAAAATATGTCTTTAGTGTGAATAAAAAAATGGCGACAGCGAGGCTGGGGTGGAGGAGGGGGAGGGGAAATCGGGGACATCCTTCATACATTCAAACAAACAAACAAACAAACGGGCGGACCTTATCGACTATTAATATATAGAATATATAGATATAAATATAATTAGGTATATGAGTGGTGAATGGGAGAAAACTTACACTTTGAATGTATACTGTACTACGAAAAGTACAGTCGATTTTAACATAGATTTTTACACCGAATGATAAAATACAAATCATTCTTCCAAATTTTCTAATATATGCTGTAATGGCAAAGGGTTGTTGGTTCTCATCGACAATCAAAGGAAGGAAGTCGGAGTTTTCGGAAATCTTGATTTTAAGCAATATTCAAATTCACTTTTAACAGTTGAAATTCGATTTTCGCAGGAAAACAATATTACCGCATTCTTAAATAAATGTTTGTTGGTTGTTTACGATAAAATAGCTGTCAAAATATTTTCGATAAAACAAAATGTTGCAATTTATGTGTGTGTACTTTTGATAAAAACCATGTATTTTTTTTATAAAAAGTAGAAAATCAAACGTTAATGGGTTAATTAGCTACATTATAAGACCAACTCAATTTTGCGAATTTGCGTTTGTTTCGATTATGATTCGAGAAAATCGCAAAAGGAATCAAATTCAATAATTATTGTTTTAACAATTTTTAACATTTTTCATAACCAATGGAAAAATAAAATTTCACTTACTTACATATTGTACAAATTGAGTTTTCACTAACTTACTGCCGATTTTATTGAACACGGTACTATTTTTTTTAAAGTGATTTAAAAATGATAAGTATTGAAATATGACAATACATATTCGAAACGTTGGTTTCAATTTAAGGGCGTATATTAGAAAGTAGGGTAAAGGTCAAACGATAGAAACAATTCGGCGCCAGACAATTGGGAGTGCGGAAGTGCATACCAGGTCTCTGCGAGATACATTTGGCAGATAGATAAGTACAGTGACCCACACTCGTCACCAGACCGTATTGAATAAAATACATTGACTCTTACTAGCGGCTGATAATAATGTGCTCATAATAGAGATAAGTGGTGGCGAACTCTTTTACGTGCGCGTGTCAAACTTTTTTCAACATTCCATTTTCTTCCGAGCAAAGAAAAAGGTTTCTGTAATTTAACTGTTAAGGTATCCCACTGTCAATATTTCGTAGAAAGGCATTTTCTTATAAAAATAAAATATATTTTTGTACTAATTCGACATTTATTTAATATGATCAGGACCGGTTTCGCTCATCACGAGCTATACAAACCCTCCAGAGACGAGAGCTTTTTTCCGATAAAAAAATATTTTCTAAGCCATATTGAAGTCACGGATAACTTTTATTCCTATCCAAAATTTAAAAAAAAAAACGCAAAGTCGTTGTATAGAAACCCCGCATGACTATATAGTCATGCTCATCCTTTTATTACCGTGTAATATTGAGTACGGACAATAGTAAGGACAAAAGTGACCGTATGGGCTCGCAAACATTCGGGGTTGAAATATAGCTAAACGTGATTTTTTTTTAAATATTTACAATTTGTATTAATAAAAACACAATAATCCTTTGTACTTCATTGCACTTTATTTAATATGTCAGGACCGGTTTCGCTCATTGCGATGTCAGTTGACAATGCTCAGTTGACAATGCTGTCAGTTGACAATGCTCGCAATGAGCGAAACCGGTCCTGACATATTAAATAAAGTGGAATGAAGTACAAAGGACTATTGTGTTTTTATTAATATAATGCCTTTCCACCAAGTATTGACAGTGAACACCCTTAATATAATGCCTTTCCACCAAGTATTGACAGTGAACACCCTAAAAGTGATTTACAATTTGACCTCTTTAGATCAACATAATTTCAATACAAATATATTAGCAAAATAACTGTAAATAATTTGATGTTTTTATAAAAAAATAACTAACAGTTTCAAAAAGTAAATTAAAAAAAACGGAAATTCAAAAAATCACATGTGCTTTTGGAGGCCGTTCCTGTCCCCACGGCTGATGATTAACTGTAGTTTGTACCCTTATTAACCAAATATGAGCAAAAGTAACGATATTCAGGTAGAAAAAGTATGAATAGTGGGATCAATAGACAACGGTGTTTTGTGTGACCATATGGTGACGCTCGTCCTTGGAGGATTAGAGGCGATTTATACTTATACAAGTAAAACTATAAAGGGATGCAAGGAATGAAAAGATAAATATACAAAAGATAAAAAAGTTACACTAATTTGCAATCGCATAAAAAAACAATTAATTCAAAAATATTTCGAACTGGAAATTTTAGCAAAATAATTTATAATAACACAGTCAAATGAATAGCAATAAACGACAATTAATCTATTTTTAGGAAAAGTGGAAATAAATGTGTTTTTATTATTTTTTAAGATAATTGTAATCTATGCAGTTAAGTAACATCACATCAGTAGATAATAATCGAATTGTAAAACCAAAAAAAAAAAAAAATGTCACCGCTATAAAATGTTAAGTTAAGAGCCTGTGTGCGAGGCGCCTTAGGTGCCTCTCAAAGTTAAAACTAAATGAGTGGATATTGCTAAAATCTAGTGCGGCGCCTGTGCGCCTATGTACTCCGCACACTTCGCAGACGCCACGAGCCGGCCCTGTATGTAACAATCACTGAAAATTGACTTCTCATGCCACTGCTATCTATAGTCATTTCTTGCAATCAAAGAAAATTTCTCAGTGCTATACTTTATATTATTAAAATGTCGCACAAATAAGGCACTCATGAGATGTTCGAAGAAACAGAATATATTAAATGGTAATAAATAAATGTTACAACTCGGGCAAGCGTGCCCTAGGTTCGCCAACCCTGATATAGATAATGCATACATACAAACATTACGTAAATCATCGGTTTTACAAATCGAATGTTTCATAAAATAACATTGTAACTGTAATCTGTTTACATTTTAGGGAGCAAAATACCCTTTTAAGCGAGTAGAGTTCACATCAGGGTTGTGAAGTTAAATTTACATATATACGTACATATATACGTTCATATATATATATATCATCAAATCATTCTAGTGACTAGAATAATTCTCGTGCATAGTCATCATTTCACCAATCAATCAATATGATGAATGCACTTAAATAAATCGTAGGATTTTTCAGACTCCGACTTTCGAAAAAAACACCTGACTCTCGCCTCCACAGCCTTACTTTAAATTATTGTTAATTTCTTATGACATTAATTAAGAAAATCAAAATGCGTTCTTCCACGTCATATTTCACTACTAAAATGTTACATCTAGATTTGGGGTAATGTTTCAGACATCTCTCAATTACCTGTTTTGAGATAATGGCAGTGGTGTTGTGGTAAATAAACAGGTACCAGGTCGGTCATTGATTTCTTCCCTTTTTTTTGTTTTTTTTAATAGCCGTCCGAAGTTTAAAAAAAAAACAACCAGTTTTAAAAATTAAATCAATAAAAAACCGCGCAATAAAAATTAGAAAGAAAGATCCTAGAAACAGGGGTGGTATTTCTTCACGTTACATGTGTACATTTTTTTTTTTTTTTTTGTAAAATCCGTCGGGTAGATCAATTTTGATACAATGCTTATAAATTTTATTAACATTATTTTGTATGTAATTGAAAATTAAGTTACTGGCCCCACTACACCACTGGATAATGGGTAAAGCAATATTCAAATGGTAACTGTCGGTAATCAAATATTACTCATCTGTGTCCCAGATGTCAACAACATGTGATTACAGATTAGCTAAGTGATCGGGTTCATTAATAGGACATTTAGAAATATTCGTGTAATGGCCCGGACAGTACCGACATTTTGTTTAATTCTTAAGTTTATCGGCATTAGTTTATTTGCATTGTTTGGGTCATTTTTTAAAATGATCTGATTACTGGACCCGAAAAACATTTTTTTACACGCGCATGTATAGGCACCCCCCCCCCCCATGCAGGGAGCTTATAAACATTATAATTGACTTTAGTCGCATTGGTTGGATCCAATGAATTTAAATGACGTTCATTCGAACGTAGCACTACTCAACATAAGCTCAGCGGGTAACCTTTCTGCGACAACTATTCTAACACTCGTGTGTTCAAGCAAAATGTTTCCAGACATTGTTCCCGGGACACGAGCGTATATGTTGAGCGACATTTGTTTCTCAGTGTATTATCAGTCTTAAAAGTATGATCATACAGACAAATAATAATCGAGGTCAGTTCCTTTAATTTGTGACAGATGGAATGATTCAGAAGTTTTTTATACTTAAGCAATTGTATTGCAAAGAACGGCCATGATAGTATGCACATATTTATTTTTCCATAAGTGGAATGAAAGCTTTTTCCCGCTTAAAGGTCTAAAATTTGACAGTTAGTCAAGGCCGCATCCATTCGAACCGTTTAACCTACTTCCTTCCGCAGACCAAAGATGGTACTATTATTCAATGACAGCCGCATATACCGAAACTATTTTCAATTGGCGTGACTCATTCTTATATCGTAACGTAAATTAAGAATAATACCAACCGAAAGAATGATGGGATTTGTTTGTAGGGAAAGTTTGAATTTGGAATGAACGAAGGAAAAATTGTGAATATGTTACAAAAGACTGATTACTTATATAAGTTAAAATATTTTTCAGTGATTTTTACGCCGTGTTTTTCCCCTAATTTTCCCAAAAAAAAATATGCATTTCTGGGTATATTTTAACTCGCTGTTTCAAAGTAATGCGGATTTAAAAATTCATGGAACGTATCCCCACATTTTTATATGGAAGTCAAGTCGCTTATTATGCGATATATCGTGGAACGCATCTACCGCATAAAGAGAGGATTGCCTTAACATACTTTGAAATTATTAAATAGGAAATTGTTGACCCGCGGGTGATGGTTTGCCGACGCCTGGGCTAGAACATCACGTAAAAACACGATACTGAGACTTAGCGTGTCAATTAAGGTACACCCTAGCAGCTAACTATTAGGCAAAGATAGCTGTTGAATGAACATGTTAACTATTATTACAGGTAGTGATTTCCTAGAAAAATGTTCGATGTATCATTAGTTGTAAGCGTACGTAGTAAAAATGCGCGACTTGCGATAGCACACAATAAATTCCAGTAATGTGCGCGTTACGATATTTTTAAAAGTTATGTTGTATTTGATTTTCGAACAGAACGAAAATTATTGAAAATGTAATTTTATCGCTCTCGTATGTTACATTTCACTAACTGCTCGAACTGAAGTCAAAATAATACTATATTTTATTTCATATTACCTACTATTATATGTACAAGACTATCAGTCGGTCTTTTAGTTATTTTTCATAATTAGATTAGTAATAAAATAACCAACCAGCTGTTCTGTCAAATGATACATAAATAAATGGGATGTCAAAATGTTCTAACAAAAAACTCATAGTATTATAATAAAGTCTAATTTCTGTTGAATTTAATCAGTTGACTAGTACATATTCATTTAAATTGCAGACTATCTTTTATATTGACTGATAAAAATGTGATACGCGGATTGCCGTTTACTCACAAAGATGAAATGTCAAAATACCAAATCCAAGTGTTCCGACGCCGAACAAATTTAAATAGTTGTCGAAAAATGATAGCTTATCCGACTTACGATTAATGAAATATCTTAGGTTTATTCATATGAAAGACGACTCCAATAGCAAAACACATTAATAACATTGAAATAACCAATTCTTACGAAAAACCTTTCGTAGCTGAAGAGATAATCGATATTTTTTGTAAACATGCGTCGAGGCGCATCAAAGAATAACGAGCAAGTTTAAATGTAAAATTGACATCGTTAAATGCTTTACACACGTTACTTAAGAGCAAACGAAGTAATAACAATAACAAATTATAGTATTGTTGATAATTCGATTAATAAAATGTACTTCATTGGGGTGCGGATCACAAAAAATGTAAATGTTTACTTTACAGATGAAGATCATGAGAAAAACCTTTACCCTAATTGAAAACAAACATTGAGCTTGCGGGAAAAGAGAATTATTTTTAAAACAAATGTAAGTACTCACCATTTTTTTACCAGTATTATAATCAATCGCAGGAATACAAAAAATACGAAAAATAAACAGACACTCAAGAAACATGGCCGAAAATTTACTAACTGATTTAAGGTGCTGCCAGTTTATAACTAAGTGCGAAATATACATTACCTTTTTTTCCCATTTCGATGGCAGTACAAAACAAATTATGTTTGTATAATATTAATATTATTGTTTAGAGTATTTAGACGCATATTGCTTTAAAATAAATTTTACGTTTCTTTATATAATATATTTATCGTTTATTTTTATTTAGATAATAAAGTTTTTAAAGGAAAACTTTAAAAGAAAAAGAAAATTTTATATGCTTTTTTGGTCATAAAATAAAACACTCTTTTACAGTAAAACGTATTAAATATATTCTGTAGGTTCAGAACCAGTTCCACTTTTTACGAAATTTTAAGCTCATAGAAAACTTTTGTTGATATACCCCCCATTTACTCCAATAAGTCATACTATATTAGGGGGGGCAAACAAGGCAAGGGCAAGGGGGGGAATTCATAATGAGTGGCGGGCCGCAAGTAAAATACTTTTTTTATATGTACACCATTTGTTATCATGAAAAAAAAACAATCTTATGAGAGGAATGGAACTGTTTGACGGTAATCTTTTTCAAAAATATAATACTATTCGCGGGCCGCAGAAAAATACGGAGTGGGCCTCAGTTTGCCCGTGCCTGTACTATATGATCCTAATATTTTATTCATGAAGAGACCGTATGCAATTGTGAGAAGTCATTTTAAATATTGATTGAATAAATGAATCTTTACAGCTGAGGTTATTTCATTGGAATTGAAATTCAAGGAGCTGGAAAGTGTTAAACAAATAAAAAAATATTATAAAACATAACTTCAATATCAACTTTACCGCTGTCTGCGTAAAAAAATATGTAACGTCCATGGGACTGAAAATCGATTTCAGCTAGATTTGATGGGCTCACGAAAGTTAAAATGTCCGATCGGTAGGTTTTACCCAGAGGAGTGAAGCTAGAGCAAAGAAAATTTAGTGTCTCACTTCTTTGGTTTTATTGTTATCAATAATATTTCTTCATGAGTTCTACAACATATTTTTTCAACAGTTACTAGTTATCATTATTTATCATTAAAAAATAATATTTTTGGCACTTTATAATAATTAAATTATTTGACATATTATGAAACATCTTGTAACAAGTGTTTTTATGTTTCAAGCAAAAATTGTAAGTTAAGATTCTTTTTTGTACTGTATTCCATCATTAAATAAAAACAAAATTACAGCGTTTATTAGTCGATTAAGCAAACAATAAAATAAAAATAACCGAATTAAAATTGTACATACCAGATACTAAATTCCAGAAATACCAGATTTTAAATATTTCGATATATGAATATATCCCTAATGATTTGAAATAACTTTTTTGTTAAGCTAATATTGTATTTTGAAACATAAATTATTTCACTAAATGTACAATAACATGTAGAATTGGAAAATATTTTTTCAATTGAAATTATTGTTAAGCGAGAATAGGCAAACGATGAAGGATTTGTTGTAGGCCATTTTACTTTGGATTCATAAAATTTATTGTAAAACTATTTTGTTTTGATCTATGCATCCATATAATATATAAACAATGGTGTGCTGCTAAAATTTTATCAACCGACTCGCACCTTAGTCGGCGATTTTGGGATTTTCAAACAATTTCATGTCACTTTCAAAAATCCAGAAATTTCCATCGTGGGACGTTTTTTTTAGCTCTTCCGAGAATTTTCGAACCCAAAATCCCAACAATTTACGGATATACTAATAACCGTGACAGATCTTATTCGTCTATCATCTGCTGTCATCGTCTTCTGAGACATGACTTAATAACTAAATTATTTTAGTATTTTAGGAACCGGCTCTCCGAACCGAAATTATTTCAGAAACCGGCTCGGTAGAGCCAGTGCAAGCCCATAGCAGCACATCAATATATACAAGTCATTATAAAACCTTTTACCTAGAGCACAGAGCACGGCGCAGAACAAAGCTATAGAAAGAGCTTTGATTCCGGAGCGGAGAAATCCAAAAAATTGGTCCCCTTCAATACTGACTTAATATAACTTTCATTTATCACTTTCAGTAGAAAATTTTCAGCAGCTAGCATAATTTGATTAAGGTGAGAAATAAAGTCATCAATCTAATGAACATGATATGAAAAAATGAATAGAATAAATAATAAAAATATATATTTTATTTCATTTATAAAAGACATTATTGTTATTTACAAATAGAGTTTTATAAGTTCATCACTGACAGCTGAGGGAGTAAGAATTCCTAAATCGGTGAACAGTAAAGTTATGTAAGATGGTGGTGTGTAATCAACAAGTGGGTGTTCCTTCGATAGATCTTTTTTGAGTGTACTAGATAAGTATTTAAATTCATTTGGCAAATCTTTCTGATTCAACGGATACAGTCTTGCAAATTTGAAACTTTCCGTTAAAACATAAACAGGCTTCTTGAGTTCCTTTGCACACATTGCCATTGTATAGGTGCCGATCTGAAATAAAAATAAATAACAATTTTGAGACACTACTTAAAAAGACGAGATTACAAGATGAACAATTACACCCGTGTCCAAGATATCAAATTTTTTGAAACAATCTAAATTTAACAAAGAATCTGAGACCTGAACACTAGTTCAGGCTCTTACTACCATCGAGGTTGATTATGTCTCGATTAAAAACACAATACATCCAAAAAAGATATTTATTTTGTATGGTGGTTTCATTCGATTCATCTTTTCGGTATGACTTTTTAAAATGATTCTATACTTAGTGCTGAATTCATTATAGTTAATATTATAAGCAGGGATCAAAATGAATAAAACACTTTTTTGTACAAATTAAAATAGATGACTAAATGTTTAAATTAACAAGTAATTATTACTCTAAAATAGTTTTCTAGAAGCTATTACTCAGGGTAAGATCTTTATTGTAATTGTAGGGCATGTGACACTATACTGACGTTGATTTCAGGCAAAAAATTAAGCCGAAATGGAATTTTACGCTAAATATTATATTTTTTTAAAAATATTTTAATTTTTTTTTCCTAAACCATGTCCGCTCTTAATGTGGAGCATATGGACTCCTAATGGAGTTTATCTCAACAGAAGTGTTTCTACGAGAACTGCTTTTTACTCAGTTGCTCAACCTCTTTTTTTCCAAAGAGAGTAGGGATAGAAGGATAGGGCTAAGACAGGATTAGTGGTAAGCTAATCGCTCTCGATACGCCCCGTTCATAGGATAGGATGGGTGAGAGGGGGGAATTCAAGACATCACATACATCCATGCCTTTGAACAGAAATTCATAAATCGATTGAAAAATCAATTTATAAAACTGTCCGTACCGGGATCTGAACCCGAGTCCTCTGTACCCGAAGCCAACAATGTTGATCACTCAACCACACAGGCAATATTAACCTTTTTAAAAAAAAATACAATGATTTGCAACGAATAATATAAATAATGTGACTGCTAAAAATCACATATAGTTGTGTAGTATCCATATCTGAATAAATAATAATAATAATGAAAATAAGAAAATGGAAATCGATGGGTAAAAAAATACTTGACATGTGTGTCGATGAACAAGTACGGTCTTTCTAAATTTTTTTTTAATAACAAACCTTATTAACAATTCCCCCACTCTCTACTACGCCTTCGGCCCCAATCATAACAATGTCTACTTGCTCCAATATATAACCCATTGATGAATCGAGTACTAAAGTGCAATCTACACCACCAGCAGCTAGCAGCCGACACATTTCCTCACTGAAAAGAAGCACATATTAATTAAATACAAAATAACAAAAAAAAATGTTCAATTGATTAACAAAATTACTGTGCGAAGCCATGGCTTTGTAAAATTCCCTCCCATTCATCCTATTCTGAAACAGGGTGCAAAGCGAGAGTGATTAGCTAACTTATTGCCCAAATAATGCTTTTAGTAGTGGACAAGACCTCCCATGCATTAAGCATTAAGTGAACAACATGAAAGGTGTATTAAAAATCGACAGAAACACAATCAGTTTGAGTACGTACCCCGAATTATCAGGCGAAGACTTGGTAACGAATACTTCAAATCTTTTGTTCGCTTTAGCTGCTTCAATCATAGTTTGTAAAACCACTCTTGATTTCGAATGGGTGAGTATTCTCTGCAAAAAGTAATGGATATTAAATACTGATATAGACTGAATAGAAATAAACTCACTAATCGAAAAGTTAAACTTTGAATAGCGAGTTAATTTTTATTACTAATGCTTTGGTGTACACAACACACCCAGTCGTCATTGTCACGTTGATTTAATACGACACGATATGTACACATGCTGCGAGTATTACTCTTATAAGTCCCAACGTCTATAAACAATGTGATTTATACTAGCGAATGAAACTGTTTGTACTCTTGTGTCGCAGTAAATGAACATTTCATCGTTGACAAGTGCAAATTCTTGTTCACGAAATACATTTATAAGGTGCTTGATGAAATTAATTTAATATTACTCAATACTTTCACCTTTTTACGTAAATGTATTTTGTGTAGTAAGTTGGTGAACACTCTATATTCCATTGGAGGTGTTAATACGACACATTAATTGTTATAAATGTAAAATTTGAATGTCAAAGTTCTTGAACAGTTCAAGTGCATTCGTGCACTGGATAAAACCAGAAGATGCCGAAAGGCGAAACCCGGGTCGTTATCGACAAAATCTTATCGTAAAGATCCAATTTCGAAGTGCCAATACTTTACATAGGTGTCAATATTATATAAAAATATAATGAATACTTGATAAAAATTACAAAACACACAGAAATACCACTCAAAGGTTTAATAAACAACAAAGGAGAATACAATAGTAAATGAATATGAATACATTGAAGTTTAAAGTACTTACACAACCGTCAACAATAAATTGTCCTGCTTGTTTTGCAATTTTTCCTCTCGATTTGAGGAGTGTCTCCAAAAAGAACTTCCCTCTATCCAACATTATATCTTTACATTCTTCAAATGACTGAAAAAAAAGAATATGTGAAAGTAACAGAGGTAACCATAAACCGTTTGTCAATCATTTAAAAATCTTGTTGACAAACTTCACAAGAATAAGATTATCTCCCGATTAGCACTGTAATGTAAAAAAACTTAGAACAACGTTTCAGGCAGTGTAAGTTTAACGTGGAAGGCAGAACATGTTAATAATATCTTGGAACAAACTAGAAATCCCTGAATCATATTTTTAATGGTTGAATTTGTAACACATATGGTGCCAAGATGAAATTTGATACAGATAAGTTTTGATTGGGAAGTCATTTACAACATGGAAGTGTGTGTTATTTGTTAATTTTAAATATTATTTGCCATGATTAGATTTAACTACTTTATTGTAAATAAAATAATTTTGTTTGAAAATTTTGAGTAGTTTTTAAGTTACGGTGATTTATACAACTTATTATTTATCCCTGCTAACTTGTGTTATTGCTTACTACCTGTTGCAGTACTTGTATACAGCGGAAACCCGATTTATCGTTTTCATCATATTTTCAGCTGAGAGACTGAAAATAATTCAAGACTTTTCCATATTTCTCAGTTAATTTATAAAGAGAAAAGAATTGGTTTTACGCTGTATAAATTGAAATGAATGGTACTTTTTGTTTCATGTACTGTGTACATAATACGTTTCGAATGTATGACACATCAGCGCCAGTTGTTATGTTGACAATAAATAAATAAATTATTCTTTCCATAACTGGAATGAAAATTGGATTGGATAAATTTTATTTTAACCACTCTAAAGCTAACGACACACCGGTGTGTCGCATACCTACTAACCACAAACGCTACCCACCAGTGTGTTCTCATTATTACGACGGCAATAAATATTGTTTAGAGTTTGCATCGTTGAAAAAGGGTCTGACATCTCTTAAGGACTCATGAAATGAATATTAAGTTTTCCTTTATTAATTATTAGAAGATTGCTAGCTTACACGACAAAAACGTTATTTTTTTCTAGTTGTTAACGGGTTAACAGTCAAGGGGGAATGTTTTTTAAAAATATTGTGCAAACCACAACAAAAAAGACTGCATGTTCGCGATGTAATGAAAATCAACAGTTTTCTTTTATTTGTATTCCTGAAAAGTTGTGAATATATTCAATTTATTACCTTGGTATCCAATTTCGCAAGAGTGATAAAGCGCAGAAACAGTTCGGAGCCTGATGAAACTGCTGTGATAGGTTGGTCAGTATTTCTCATCACGTCAATAGCTAGACGCAGGTTAGAATCCAATTCCTGGACAGTGGTGACTAAGCCAAGAAAATATTTATTAAATATAACATTTTTCTATGCTTTAATTTTCATCTGATAGATATGTAACAGCCTAGTGCACAAATATAAGACCCAGTATTGATTCTTTAACAAATAGCTTACACGAAATATCAGGTATAACGTATTCAAATACAG
The DNA here is from genome assembly GCA_030503985.1 of Himalopsyche tibetana. Lineage (NCBI taxonomy): Eukaryota > Metazoa > Arthropoda > Insecta > Trichoptera > Rhyacophilidae > Himalopsyche > Himalopsyche tibetana. Next base: position 4,970,653 of record JAPJYX010000007.1, on the reverse strand, counting down.
TAAAACCCCCATTTACACTTAAGTCGAAACCGTGTAATTTGGAGTAGTGTAATTGGGGGTTCCACTGTAGTTATATTTTACATCATTCTTATGATTACTTTATACTGCACATATAATTGTTGGTTAGTCTTATTCCCACGAATGGTAGATTGAAATTTTCCTATTCGTAATTGAATCGCATTGTTATTCATTAGTGGCATGTAGTTCATTTTCAGGAAGAAAAAGAGTAGCGTGTTGTAAAGCAAATCTACCTGAGAGAATAATCAGTGTCAGTCTGTAGCCAACAGTAAACTTTGTTAGTTTCTATTGACGAGTTCATATTGATTTTTCTCTTGATTCACAGTTTCTGTTCGAAGGCAAGGATATTCTTGTAATGTTAGTACTCTGATAGATTGTGATATTGATTTATTAATAAAAGGAATGTAGGGGTTTTATAAAATCCAAAGCAAATCGTGGGCCTTCAATCAAATTATGATAATTGTTAGGATTAAAAGGAAACCTACAAAGTAATTATTTTATATAGAAATTCTTACATTCATATTTCTCCAACACAATTAGAAGTGTACGTATAGCTGCGACTCCAGCTGACACATCTTTCTCCTGCTTCACTATTTTTTGAAAAATGTCTTGTATATCTGCACAAAATATAATATATTGAGGTTATGTATTCGTTGATAAATATGTGTCGTTGAGAAACATATAGGAGACGTGGGAGCCTTTACCTTCTCTCTTCATTGTCATTTTTAGTTGTTTTGAATTGCCCTGACACGTTCAAAACATTTATGAGGTTGCTTTAAAAAAATCTTTAACTTATAAACATAAGTTAGAAATTTGACGTTTGATGACTAAAAATATTAGTCTATGACTAAAAAGTATGCCATAGATAATTATGTGAATATCTATTTGTTGTAACCAGAAATATGGTTCTACTTTGAACTTTACTCATAGAGTAAAGTTGACTTTACGAATGTTGATTTAAAAATTAGTGATGTTTATTTAAATTAATATGTGGTCAAACTAGCTACAAATTTCAAAAAAAGTAATTGATATAGCATTTTTGAATGATTATGTTTAATTTATTTTATTTAAAAAAGAGGAAAACATAAGCAATTATTATTCTGTAGACCAGTGTTTTAACCTTTTAAAATTCGCGGTCCGGTAAAATATTTCGCATATTATAAACATGTTTGCACACAGCCAGTTCTCAACTAACGACTTTTCAGACTTAAAATTGAGTATAAATTAGAAAAAAAAATCAGTTCCTAAAAAATATTTAAAAAAAAATTGGCCGCGGGTGAAACATAAATTTCATAATTGGACGTATGTATGGCTGAATATATTTAATTTGAATGCCGCCTATTGAATTTAACTTTTTAAGGTTTTAAATATTTATTATTTGTATGAAATTCTACATACGACCGTTTCGACTTACGTCCAAGGTAGCGTAACGAAACCTGTTGTAAGCCGAGAATTGATCGTAAAACTTTACATGTTTTCTTAGGATAATGTACTCAAAAAGTAACAGTTAAAACGCCAAGTCAATGTTACTACATACAATTTTTATTTATGAAAGCCTATTAAACAACTTTTTTGGTGAAACATTTTTTGCTGCTTTTTTGCAATCGGATCTCTTTTTCAGTACAAAATTCACTATTCATTAAGGATATCTTCAAGTCGAAAAATGTTCGAAACTTAAAAGTTATCGCGGACCGGCAATAAACTCTTGCTAACCGGTGAAGAACACTGTTGTACACTGTAAAGAATAACATGTTTATTTCAGATTTATAGTCAATATTTCCGAATATAGAAATTATTGTAATTTTTTTTTTACATATCCATGTCCGCTTCCAATGTGGAGCATATAGTCTCTTAATGAAGGTATATCATCAAAAGTTTTTCTACGTGAAATGTTTGTTATTCAGTCGCTCAACTTATCTTTTTCGAATCATATAGAATACGATACATTATTACAACGAACAAATATAAACATCAAAATAAAATATAACATACTATTATTTATTATTATAAGATAAAAATAATTTGATTTTTATATTTATGCGCTCCCAATTGCTTGCGAAATATGTTTCCCATTTCCGTCAGAACGCGGATGTAAAAAAGGTTGATTCACACTGAACTAGTGTCATATTTTTAATTGAAAAACATGTTAATCCAGCACATATAATATCAATAATTTTTAATTTGCTATCATTTTTTTATCTGATGCATGTGTTTTATTGACTCGCTTAGATAATTATATGATAAATTGTAAAGAGACAGGCTCAGTCAGTCAGCCTATTCTAACATACTATAAATATTAATTGTGTTCACCGATTCAAATGCATTCAGAGATAATAATGCATTCCAAAGTGGGCAAACTTTTGCAAAGATAATATTTATCTTACTAGATTTTATAGTTGTGCTGAAATGTGGTTAAAAAAAGTGTTTTTCAGTATTTAAAATTCGGACAACAAAAGATGTGCATACTTTCCATGATATTAAGATCACAGTTTAAAGTAATTTAGTTTTCTACAATAATTAATAGATTATCAAAATCGAGTACATACATAATATGTATATAAATTGTGTCAAAAATGGCGAACATGCAGTGGATACATAATATATATTTCTTTCGTGTTTAAGATACGACAAAAGTACTATTTTTAGCTTATTGTGTCTTATCATATTCTATTTATTTAATCATGCTTTGTTTAATATTTTCGATTTCCAATGTTCTGTTCAGTCCTGGTATCATATCGACTGTGGAAAGGAAAAAGGATGTAACCCACACTTTTTTCAACACCGGTTTTTTATTCGATAATCACAATGTATCCAACTTGATACACGTTTTATCAAAAGGATGCAAGCTGAAAATGCCGAATTAGTATCTAAATTAAGCTTTTAAGTTTGAAAAAGATGACCTTGTAAAAAAATTAAACCAAGAAAAAAGACTGGAATAAAAGTTTTTCCTCGACAATTTCTTTAATTAATATTAGATTATGTCAATTAAACACCAGTTTAGAAGTCTCCGTGCACTGCAAGTTTGTGTATAATTCATAATTTGCATATGGCCCAAAATCATCAAAACATGTTTTTTGCGCCTCCTGTAAAATTTGATATGTGTGGGTTACATTCTTTTTCCTTTCCACGTTAGATATACATATACTACTAATGGATCTTATCTCAGCATATAATGTTGATATCAGATGGGTGGGAGGGAATTCTAAGCATCGCATGCATATTTGTCCTAGTTAGAACACAATTTCATATAAATATATATATCTATCCGTACAACGAAACTGTCCATAGAGGCATAGGATACGTTTAAATTTAGGATTTTTTCCACACCGAAAAGTATAAATCTGAGCTGAAGTTCGGATTCGGCTAACAATTGTGGCATTAATAATAGGGTCCGGGCCAGCTGGACCTGGATTGGCTGGGCTTGGACGTCTGATGCTAAGTGAGACGGAATATGAAAGTTAGTTGAATGTGAATTCAGATAAACAATTCTGGTTTTATAGAAAAGTAAAAACTCAGTGCTTCTCACTATTTTTTTTATATAGATGAATATGGAATTTATTTTGAATGCTTGCATAGCAATTCAGTTGTTTTTCCGATCAGCTATACTTCTTACATTCGTTCAATTTCAGAAACTAACTAAAACGATGGCTGATGAAGATGCTCAAAGACATTTCCATAACTCTTATGAACCACAGCATCAGCCATACAGCAACAACTTCGTGAACTCACATGGCTCAATACTCGAAGGCAACCAACAAACTCCAGGAGGCAATATCAACAATCCACACGGTCCTATTATTACATCGACAAATATCAATAATAATTCCAGTTCTTACGTGAATTCTCACGTTCTAGCGATTCCAATCAATCCAGAATTCTCTCCATACTCTCAGCAATAAAAATTAATAATTATTAATTTTTCACTGTTTTATTTTTGTGACCAACTCATCCCTCGATTTACGCGGTACCCATTTTACGCGGTCAGAAAAAACACGCAAACGCGTATGTTCATAGCAGTCTTAAGTTCCAAGCAGTGCTGTAGAAAATCAGCAAATTATGAGCGGTCCGTGAAATCCCAGCCATTACTAACAAATTGCATGGCGGTTATACATAGTATATATTAATTGATTAAAATCCCTATAATGACGTTGGTTTCTTTAATGAACTATCCAACCTCATATCCTATATTGAAAAATTGTAACAAAAATAATTTAAATAAAATGATTTGCCTTCTTTGTTTGCTTTTGTTCTCCGAGATTTTTATTTAAAAACCTTAGAAAATGTGATTTTTTTCTTATTTTGGAAAAGATTTAATTGGGTTAGTAAAGTTTTGGGCACCGATCCTGTTATTGATGGTGCTGTTAAATTTCAGCGAGACCTTAAAAGCCTTTGCACGCAATACAGTGAAATTTACAAAGATTTAAAAAAAAAACAAAACACAAAAATTAGTTACTGACTATTTGATAAGACGAGAAGAAATGCCTGCTGCTGGATTTGAATCCAATGATAGTAGCGATTTCAAGTCAACCAAAAAGAGAAAATTGGTTGAATTAAAATATAGTAGTGAGGGGGCGGAATAATAAAATTACAATTATATAATTATGCTTTTAACTATGAAAATGTTATAAATTTATGTCGAGCAATTAAATCTATTTCTTAATAAAATTCTCTTTTTTATGCAGATAATGTTTATACACAATGTATCGTTTTCTGCGGTTTTTTGGAACCTATCCCCCTACTTTATATGAACTCAAAGTATTGATTTACGTGGTTGCGGTCTACGAGATATCTCTTGGAACGTATCTACCGCGTAAATCGAGGGATAGGTGTATAACCCTTTTTATAGTATTTATGTACATTATTATACCTTCGAAGCAGTTTGAAAATGGAATTCGATTGGTTATGCCTCTTTCTCTATTTGAGGGCGTATAGATATTACCTATGGCTTTATACAACTGATTGTATCAGTATGCTCACGTTAGTTTGAACACCCGAAGAGAAATGTGCCTGACCACATATTTATAGCCAGCCTGCAAATGGAAATGTCACCGGGAAGAGTTTCAACTATGTCCATATACTCTACTTGAACATGAGTGAGTTCAAACGAGTAATATATTATTTTTATGTATTTACGTTAATTTCGTCGAAACTTTCTTACCAATGCTAATCTTGATAAGTTTTTTTTATCAATTGCGAAAGCAATAATCTTATAATAATTTGCATTTTTCTTAATTTACACTCAATCTTTTTTTATTAAGAATGGTATGTCCCATGCAAAAAAGTTGTGCAGAAAAAAACAGTGTCAAAATATGAAGTGGACAAAGATAAACTAAAGTTAACCTTTTCATTCAAAGGCTCCCTTACATTAGACAGTTAAATTTCGAAACCGTGTAAATATAAACCTATGAGGCATATAAATTTCGTATAAAATAAATTGCAATAAGTGAAATCATTAATTCGCCAACCAGCTCACCAGTTCCCTATTAGACACCATAGCACTTTCAAAGACAAAAAACACATTTCGTGAGGGTACTGCTCCGTCTATTCCTAAATTTTTGAATGAAAGGGGATGTGACACAATCAATTCAGAAGATACAGGTTAATCTGTCTGTGAAATGTGAGATTGGCGGTCAGGCGAAAAACAGGGAAAACCAATTTGATAAGCTATTAAACCCCAATGTAGTATTGCAAAAATTGTGCAATGTGTCTAACTTTATGTATTACTTTATTTATGTTTACTTAGCTACTAAGACAAAGTACAATTAATAAGTGGGAATAAAATTTCCTGGAAGCGTTGAGACTTCACACCGAATGGAGAGCCAATAAGAAATCGGCATATAAAATAACAGATGTAATTCTGTCGGCGCTTACATTTTCAATCGATTCTTTAGAATTCTCAAAATAATTTGATATTTTGTATAAAATAAAAACCAAAGAGAGCTGTGTAAATATTTAGTCTGTGTGAAAAACTTGTTTCGGTAGTACCATTTATTTATAAACGTTGCGTCAGATTCTCTAAGACAATCGCTCAAAGACTGTGTGTGGTATCTACTACTGAAATAATTTTGTCTTTACTTATTGTACAGGATAAGTTACTTTTCCGAATTCCACTAAAAATGATTGTAAAAAATTGAATAAGTTTTCAAATAATAGATTAAACTTGGGGCTAATTTTTTTATGAAGAATTTTATTGTATATAAAATGTTAGGTTCGGTGATTCTTTTGGACATTATTGCATGCGCACATAGAAAACTCACTTATTTTAATGTTTGAAATTAACTTGTTGAACTTTTAATTCCCCATAGCGTAATAACAATGAAAAATCAAAGACATTATCGGGTGTAAGCCTGTGAATTCAGAGTTAGGAGTCGGAGAGTCGTGTCACGTGTGTTTTTTCCAGAGTCAGTAAAGGCTTATGACTAGAACCCATTTTTAAAAAGATATTATTGTATTCATCATATTGATTGATGAAATGATGACTACGTATTATAATTATTCTTGTAACTGGAACGATCTGATGGTAAATAATTGTATATGTAAAGAATCAATTCTGAGTCGGAGTCGTCTTTTTCGGTACCTTTGTTTTCAACACCATAATGAATGTTATCAGATATCAATGGCAGTGTTTGTTTTAAGTGTATCAATTATGTAATAAAACACGTGTCAACTAAAAGATATTTCGGTCAGCTTTCTATGCGAACAGTATGATAAATATCAGAAGCTCGTTTGTTCGACTAATATTAACTAATCGACTAAGAGTTGAAAATCTATTCTCACTTTGACTATTTCTATTGAATGTTCTTATTATTTTCACTGTAAAAAATGATCTTACTACAAAAGCACTTGTCGCCGGATATGGTAAATATAAAAATATATTTTATTGGTTCTTTGCACAATGAAACCGTACTGTTCGATACATAATGTATGGAACAGTTCTGCTTTTGATACCAGACAACTCCTATGTACATGACAATTTTAGAAATCTTCGCTCTTGCAGTCTGAAGTTGGTAGATACTTTTTTTAGCTATCGACATTAATTATTTTAAGTTATATTACGAATTTTTACATAATGTATGCATATTACATATTTGCCACCTATGTGGTCGAGTGGTCAACGTCGTTGGCTACCGCTACAGAGGGCACGGGTTCGAATCCCAGTACGGGCAGTTTTATAAATTGTTTTCTCAATCGATTTATGAATTTATGTTCAAAGGCATGGATGTATGTGATGTCTTGAATTCCCCCCTCCCACCCATCCTATCCCATGAACGAGGCGTATCGAGAGGGATTAGCTAACCACTATTCCTGTCTTAGCCCTTTCCTTCTATTCCTACTCTCTTTGGAAAAAGAGAGGTTGAGCAACTGAGTAACAATCAGTTATCATAGAAATACTTCTGTTGAGATAAACTCCATTAGGAGTCCATATGCTCCATATTGGGAGTGGAAATGGTAAAAAAAAAAATGCATATTAACACATTAATTTCGGGCGAGATTCGCGCACCGCTGATACCCTAATGCGGGCAAAAAATCGAGGTCGCGCGTAAAAAACACGTATTTACATAAAATGGCATAACTTTTAAAATATCCAACATATATATATATTTTTTTCGATATGGTACTCACCAAGTATAGCACCACCAGTAAAATCATCGAAAAGTTTTAGAACTTCTTACACTAATTTTTAATTATGTCTAACACTTAAAAATACACATTAAAACAATTACACATACGTTATTTAAATTAAAAATTTTCCTGTTTCTTGAATGTGTTCATTTTTATAAATCTAGGTCATATCAAACCTTATATGCTAGCGAATATGCAATATAATTGCAAATTTATGTGGATTTTGCAAAATAAATAAACATTATTTATTCTAAAAAATGAAGGTAGTTTGTGGTAACTCTGTTTCTTAAATATGTGTTTACTTTTGTAAAATTGTTCAATCGAACCTCAAAAGCAAGACAAAGTCAAATGCTTGTAGAAAAGAATGAGTATAAATACCCTACCCGACGTTAAACATCAGATAACATAAAAGGTAAAAATACCCTTCCCGCATTTAACCATCAGTTGAGATAACGGGTATTAATACCTTTCCCGCATTTAATGTGTTAAGTTCGTTTAATAATTATGGTGCATATTTTTTTACGAGTAATTAAAAAACTCACTCATTCACCCGTACATCGCGAATAACTTAGATAAAGAAAGCTTTTTGATAACGTATCGGCAGCCCACAGCTGGTTATATATTATAGAATAAATTTTTAAATTTATTTTTCACCAATACCAATTTTTATTTCTTAAAAAAATGTACTGATCCCGGGATCAACATTTTGGCTCAGGATTGGATTCCCTAGCTGGGACGACAGATCATCATAATTTGGTTCTCTAGTTGTTCATTTTAATCTGAGACGCGTACCCCCACCAAACGCTTCGTGTACACCAGAGTGTAAGCGTACCACACTTTGGGAAAAACTGTGTTAAATAAATAACTAACATGCTTCTGTGTCCCTATATTTCACGTGTAATCATTCATGACCCAAATTATGGGTAAGTGGAGACTTAAGCTATTTTTGTGATTATTTTGTACTTTAACAAACTTGTTAAGTAAATTATATGAACTGTGTTGGATTTAAAAAAAAAATCCTTTTTGTAACAATTCAGCATTTTTATATGAAATTGAAATCCGGTTTCGCTCGTTACGAGCATTATCATTTTAATGAAATGGATGTGAAAGTAAACAAAAATACATATTCCTCAAAGAGTGAGGTTCCAGCTTAAAACTAAAGACATTTTTCAACAGTACTCAATGAAATTCTATCACAAGTGATTTTTTTATGAGTTAATTATTATTGTTCACTTTTGTCGCGAGATTGAAAGGATTGGTGCAATTTATTTTATTATGAAACCGATTTTGTATCTTCTTCTTCTTCTTTGACAATGTTCGCTCCCTATGTGGAGCCGGGATTGAGACTTTCCAGAGGAATCCGCAGCACGTGACCCAGCCAGTTCCAACGTCTCTTCATAACCACTGACGTGACAGGACGCTGTCTTGTACGCTCCCTTATCTCTGAATTACTCACAAAATCAAACTACCTCACCCTCATTATCCAACACAAGCATCTGTTCTCGAAGCTCAGTATACGGTTTTTCTGAGTCTTCGTCAGGTGTCATGATTCGCAACCGTAAAGCAGTAACGGCAGGATGTAAGCGTTGAATAAGTGGCATTTGGTTTTAATCGAGTACAGCTGTGTGTCCCAGACAGCCCGTATTGAGTTGAATGTGGCTCCAGCCATTCCTAAACGAATGGCGAGCTTCTTTTTTGTACTGCCATCTTCGGGGAGGTGTACGCTGAGGTATCTGAAGCTATCAACCCTCCCGATGATCTGTCCCATGCTGGTAAGGGTCCTATCAGAGTCGTGACAGATTTGGTTACACATCACATTGGTCTTACTAGTATTGATTTTTAGACCAATGCGACCTGAGTTAGTTCCTAACCTATCAATAGTCTCCTGGATGCACTTAACAGCTTAACGACCGTGGACGCGTATTTGAGTCTTTGAAAAACAAAGGTTGCTGGCCGGCGGACACATATAAGCGTATAGGCGAAGTATCTGGAAGCTAAGAAAATTGAATTTTGTAAAAAGATATCTCAATTTGCTTACAAATAATAGTGAATTTTGCCAGGTGAAATTTTATAAAAAAAAACGTGCAGTCGTTAAGCTGTTAATGGATTTTTTTTTGATTTTGTATAGCGAATAATTATCCGTGTTGAGTTTTTTTATAAACATAAATATTTAATACTCACATTAATTATTCAGATGTACCGAAAAAAATCGGTGAGGCATCAAGTTTGTTTAAATTTAAAAAATGGTATATAAAATTTGTTTTTAATTATTTGGTCCTAAAAAAATAATGAGTATGCAAAAAACAATAATTGATTTCGCAACATAGGCTTTTACGAATTCTAGTTACCAACCAAGTTCATTTTAAAATTCTGTAAGTATATTGATACCGATTTTGCATCCTATTGAAAAAAAATCACTAATGGACAAAAATCAAGTTATTCAAATCATACAAAACCGAATATCTTTCACTGAGTGAAAAACTGCAATTATTAATTTTACTTTCATCAATGTATTTTTGTGAAATAAGAGATTTTAGTAATGACTACAATTAAAAAAAAGAAATAAAAACTTAGGTATTTATTTTTTTGATTATGTTCAAATTTGTACGGGTTATACATAATACGTGAATGGACCTTTTGAAATTCATAAAATATTTTTTTAAAACATTTTGTAGAGCGTTCGTGGTAACAAAAACGTTGCAAAACACTGGTCTATTGAATTTAACCCTTCCCTTAATATGCAAAAATAAAACACACGATACTGTGCTGTGTAGTCGCTACACATCAGGCAAACGTGAGTGAATCATGACATATATATAACAGAAAAATAAGAATGTTCATATAAATCGCTTGAATTAATTTAGGTTGAAGTCGACATGTTGTTATCATTGATCATTTTAATTGCCTAAAACATAAAAAAAACATCAGCCGACAACGACTAGCAGTCGAAAGAACCATTTCAAACGGACGAAGGAGAGGCAATAGAGCAGCTGGCCTGCGTTCGTCTCATTTCATTGTGCCCGCGCGTGTCATCGATATGTTTACCAGGGGTGTCGAGCCAAATATTTTTAGATGATATAAAAAAAACAGTTGTTTACACAAATAATAATATATTCATAATGAAATTAAATTAGCAATATTTTAATATATTCTAGACATAAATGCAATGAACAAAATGAAAATAAATAATTGAAAACTCTAATATAAATTATAATCATAACAATAATCTAACTAAACAAATGAGTAATAAGCACAGAATGAATACTACGATTCGGTAAAAAATCAAAAGAAAATTTTAATCAAATAAACAAGTTAAATTATATATAGCATATATCTATAATTAGGAACAGAGTATAGTGATATTTTTCAAATAAAATATGCAATACAGTTGGCATAAATTTTCAATAACAAATAAGCAACAAGCAAAAGAATACCAGATTATATAAGAATATAACCAATAAGTATACTGTGTATATTTATGAAATACTTATGCGACCAGTTTAGCACAATCAAAACACAAACTTTTTAAGATAATATTTTAGCATAAAATAAAAAAATTGTTTATTGACACGAATAATATATTCACAAACAAAACGACAATATAAATATGAAAAATCTAATATAAAATATAAAAATAGTAATATTTAAACTAGTTATAAAAATAGTAATAAGTTGAAAATACTAAAACTAAAGAATAAAATCAAAGTTATAAGTTTCATTATATATAGCATATATATAATAAGAAACAGAGTAAAATGATATATTTCACATAAAATAAGCAATAGGTATAATAGTTGGAATTCTTCTGAATGTTCAACAAAATTCTCTGTATCCGTGATATAAATGATACTCCAAAACAAAACAAAATTTAAACACATAAAAAGTCAAAAATCTCAATAGTTAGCAACAAGAAGGAATAAATCACTTTTAGGGTGTTCACTGTCACTATACTTGGTGGAAAGGTATTATATTAGTAAAAACACAATAATCCTTTGTACTTCATTCCAGTTTATTTAATATGTCAGGACCGGTTTCGCTCATTGCGAGCATTGTCAACTGAACTGAACTGAACAACTGTCAGTTGACAATGCTCGCAATGAGCGAAACCGGTCCTGGCATATTAAATAAAGTGGAATGAAGTACAAAGGATTATTGTGTTTTTACTAATAGGAATAAATCACTCAACCCTGTATACGAACGTCACCAGCGCGACTTGCCCGTCTAATTTTATTTATATTAGAAATAAAAGATATGTTTGCATAACTTAAATGCTAATTTTATGATCCAAGTGATTTTGGTGCAAATCTTTGGTACATTTGATCAAAAGTGGTCCGTGTCTTCGAAAAGCTCAACAGCTATAACTAGCATCACTCAGAAGAACATTTAGGGCAGTAATTTCGCGATTGATTTGTGTATTTGCGGCACTTATACCAATTCTTGCAATTCTTGCACCTCAGTTCCTCTATATCCCATCCTGTCTCATCGCCGATGGCCCCGACAATTTTTTCGCTCACCATAGACCCTCCAATGCCACCTGAGATGCCTCCGACAATGCCACCTATAATTGTTCCAATGCCCGGAAAGATGGCTGTCCCGAGTGCAGCGCCACCAGTCGCACCTATTATTATAAACAAAGCAAAATTATTACAGCAGATATACATTTTAACATTTCCCCTTCCCAGTTTCCGAGTGCACTTCACCCTCTCACTCTCAAATTTTCATGAATCAATTAGGCAGTGTATGTTTATTTAGGTATTATTGAAAATTACAATAACTATTAGATAGATATTATGAATAAGAAGAATTTTACAATGACCCGCTAGGAACTCAAACGTTAAAAGTGAGGCTTATAATTCTTAGAGACAAATAGGAGCCATATTAGAAATCAATTAGTATCCAATAATATTTCAAATAGAAGGAGTCACTCACCACAATTAGAATTATTTCTGATTGGATTTTCCTCTTCCGACATAAGTAATTAGAACATAATGTTAATAATCAAATTAAATAATCAATGATAGTCAGTCTGCACACTTTTCAAAGACGCGAACACATGTCACACCCTTTAGCGCAACCAGTGAAATAACAAAGTTAAAAAATTAAATTTTACAATGCAGGCATATAAAAGTCTTCCAGCGTATTATAATCTTTGTTGATTTATAGATTTCATTTTCATAATAATATTATATATTATCTATTTATGGGATCAATGAGCTCACCACCGAATCCTCCACTCCAACCCCCAGCGATGGAGGCAGCTGTTGTAACTGTGTTTCTAGACGTACCACGTTTGATATCGGAATGAATACCTGACCCCAAACGGACGGTGTCAATCACAATAGCAGCCGGAAGAAGGACCTTGTTGGCAACCTTACACACCTTCCCTGCAGTTTGCGCTCCCTGTAATTTTTTTATGAACTTTTTTATTATTTTATTCTTGATGGATCGTCTCTCTTTTTTTACAGCTAGAAAAAGACAATGAATGAGAGAAAACGATGAAGTGAGTAAATCCTCATATTGAGCATTTTTTTGTTATAACTCTATTCATATTCAGCTCATATACAAATCTTTTTACTAACGAAGCTTAGACAATTGCTTGCTTTCAATCCCTAAATTATAACGACTGAACGATACCACAAACAAATTAATCAATTGTTTATTTTTGTTTATTTTACAGGACAGCGAAATTAAATATTATTTACTAATGATTTTTAAGAGGGTCTTTTTTATTATTCAAACTTGTTTTTCACTCTCCTGCAAAATGATTAAAGAGAGATGGAATTGGTAGAACTCTATGATGAAAGTAGCAAATTTAAGTAAATCCTCAATATAACGCACTAATGCGGGCGAGGCGTGTTCGATAAAAACAAATTTTTGTTTTATAGAATATGAATCGTTCAAATTATGTACATTCACACAAGTTTTGTCACTAACAATCAGGGTTTCGCCTTTCGGCATCTTCAGGTGTTCAAGTGCACGGATGAACTTGAACTGACTCAGTTCAAGTTCATCTCCGCTAACTATTGCACCATAGGACCTGGCAAACATATTAATGTATATGCAAACGCAAAGCAAACGTATGTAACATGTTTACCAAAATATATTACTATTTTTAGTATTTTATTTTCGATCTAGTTTACAAATTCCTAAATAAAGTAACAAGTGAAATAAAAATGTTACATTACAATTTCACTACGTAATTATTGTTTAAAAAAGTAGCTCAATTTAGATTCAATTAAAATTTGTCTCCTTGAAAAGCATATATACCTTTAATTGAGCGGGGGAAATTTGTAAATGAGGATCTGGTATTCCAGTGACTTTAGGATTGATATTTATGTGCTCGAACGCAGCTCCGGCGTGAGGCTTATCAAATCTGACGATCCATTCTCCCCTGGGTGTGCCATTTTTAATCGCTCCTCTAGTTTTGTCGATGACGTTGACCAAATTGTTTCCAGCAGTCGGCAACGACAGCTTGTATTTCAGAGTTCCAAATTTTGCTCCCTTTTGAAGATCTCCCAATACTTCAGAAGCGCGATCGATTGGATCGCCGTCATTGCCATCTGATGAACTCATTTTTAATTCTGACTGTTAAATCTTTACCGATTTTTTAAAAAATTAATCTTTGCACATCTGAAACATCAACATTTATTAGGGGCATCCATATATGACATCATTAATAAATGTGATGACAAGAATCCATCATCCTACACAAATATCTTTGAATATGTATAAAATTGCCACCGTAATATTTAACGGAAGTTTTTTAGGAGTGGCTTACAAAAATGTGACGTTGGGGAAAGGGTGGTCAAAAAAAGGCTATAATTATGAAATAAATGTTCTTCACCCCTCGCCCCACGGTTTTAAAAAACTAATAGAAAAAATTATGAATATTCTTGAGAACTTCTACCACATCGACCGTATTCTCCAGATATCGCACCGAGTAACTTGTAACATTTTTTGAATTTTGCAAATATTACGTGACAAAAGGGGCCATAAAAAAAGACTGATGAATTTATTGCTCCAAAAATGTGAATTTATTTGGTTATAGACAACGATAGAGAATATAGTTATTAGTTTGCTAAAACACCTCTCTGACAAAGGTGTCCATCAGAGACAAACGGTGACGGTGATATGAATTGAAGCCAATGTGAGTATTTTTTGATTAGTCTTTTATCTAATTATAATTGTGGTAAGGTTTAATTACGGAGCATTCACATAAAAACCATCGTCAGAATGTCATGGCAAGCATCAAGGCAGCCAAGCTATCTATGGTATGGATACCCAACCCTGTCCCCACAGGTGCCATGGCGCCCGCGAACCGATTTCTGTGCACTCACCAACGTGAAATTAACATTATACTTTTTTCATAAAATGTTTATTTTGCATTTGTTTTTTGTTTGTTAAAATTTAAGCAATATTTTATTTTGATGAACAAATGTCTAATTATAAATATCCTTAGAATAAAAAGCTAGTGTTCGCCTTCTTACCAATATTTTAAAATGCACTTTAGGGTCCAAAAAGGTTGGTAATCCCTGATATGCAGTATACACCAACTGTATACACTGAAAGTATCAGGGCTTCGATCCGCTATTTTTTTCGTTCCGGTTCAAGTAAAAAAATATACATCAGTTCGGTTCCGATTTTCATTCCGGCAAAAATAGCGATTTTCGGTTCAGCTCGAATCCAAAAGCCCAGGAATTAACCAATTTGCCCAAAATATCTCCGTTTCAAAATTACTCTATTTTTTCTTTTTAGCCCACCGAGGAATTTGAAAACTTCAAACCCTATAGTAATTTAGTAGCTATAAACACTAAAATACTAGGTTCAGGTTTTTGTTCCGGCAAAAATAACAGTTTTCGGCTTTCGGTTCTGTTCCGGTTCGAAGCCCTGGAAAGTATATTGTCTATGGTATACAAAGATAAAGACTAGTCTATGGACACAGCCTTGAAAATATTGCCATTTCAATAATTTCTGTATGTAGAAATTATAACGTCCCTAGAAAGGGGATAATGAGATTGGATAGTAAAGTTCGTCCAAAAAAATCCAAAATCAGAGGATTATAATCAATATATATATTTTAGCTTAAAAACAATGAATTATAGTCAATTTTAATGATACGAAACAGTGAAATAAAAAAGGAATGTTATAAGTATTGTATTTATATATTAAATGCCATTAAATTAATTACTCCAAAAAATTCATAAAAATGTTTACTTACATCCTGGAAAGTGTATTATTATCAATACTAGTCGTAATCAATAATGTATTCGTATAATAAATAAACACAATTGGAGAACTAATTGTCACGCCAGAAAACAGTGACTCATACAGTATACAAGAGAATAAAAGTTTTATTATACAAACAATTATTAATGCAACTGACACTGTTGGTTCTTAATTAATATGGCTGATAGTATCAAAATAGACACAATCGAATTTATACAGTACGCAAAACTATAATAAACACATGACACTGCAATTTCTTACTTGATAAACGTTCAGATAAATACGTCACGGCACGGCTCCAGATATCATATTGTTTTTGTAACTCCCATGTTTCTCACGAGCCACGGAATTCAGAGCTGATGCAATGGTCGAATTCACAGCGCGGTTTATGTCGAGATCTATAATTGTCTATAATCTGGAGTCGGCTTACGGATCGATGAATTGCTTAGTATTGTCTCTGGAATTGCTCGGACAGGATAAGTCATAGATTTATAAACTTTTGTAGATTGGCAACTCGGGTACATTAAGTTGTTCTAGTGTTTCAGTTACGCCATCTAAAATTTGGTGCAAGAAGTAGTAGGTATTATCATTTTATGATTTAATTATAAAAAAATACGACGAATGATTTGTAAAAAAGAAAAAGAGAAGTCGCTTGGCACAAAATATATTTTCGATTGAAAAAACTCACATCGAAAAATATTACAGTAAGTAATCATAATAGTGTAAATACACAAAAACATGATCACTTGAATATACATTAATATTAATAAATACAATATCTTTGACATTATGAATCGAAAGATAATCATTTATAAGTAAATGTATTAATTGTTTATGAATGCATTTATTGTGATATACATAAAACTTACATACAGATTGGTTTGTTTTCTTCCTACATTCAAAATATTTTAAAAGGATTTAGTTGACCTTTCAGCCATCTTGATAAAATTCAAAAATACCAATTATTTAAGCAGACGAGTATAAAAACTCTTATTCAAATATAATTCTGCAGAAATTCGCATCGTTCAATTTATGTACATTCACACAAATTTTGTCACTAACGACCCGGGTTTCGTGGGCTTATCCTTTTTGGCTTTAAACTCGTTGATACATTTATTTATTTTATAAACACGAAACATTCATTTACTAAGCGTTAGTTAAAGTTCATCCGTGCACTTGAACGCCTGAAGATGCCGAAAGGCGAAACCCGGGTCGTTAGTGACAAAATCTGTGTAAATGTACATAATTTGAACGATGCAAATTTAATATTGAAATTCCACCAAGCACAATCAAGTCAAAATCTTAAATTAAATAATTCTGCAGTATATGAAAAATAAATAGGTTGTGGATCATACTATATTATTATATCATACTAAAAAACAATGAATACTTAATTATTATTTCTTATACTATCTAAAGAGTTTTTGATTTTTTCAGTTATATGAAAAATATTTATTTTCCTGTAATTGTAATCAAAGTTACAAAGAATCAAGAAATTTTTAATTGGCGAAAAAATGGAAAAAATATGGAAAATTGAAGAACTAGAATATTAGGGATTATTTTCCTAATTGATATTGACTGTAGTTTTTGACGTGAATACGTTTTTAAAATTGCTTCTATAGGGAGGCAATTCAAAAAAACGAATGATAACAAAATCGGGGCATACAGTTTGGTGTTGCAGCTTCATCGCTATCCAAGATTTAATTACACCACTGGAAAAAGCCAAAGAATCAAAGAATTTATTGGGCTATAAAAAGACTGTGATACGCGCGGTGTGGAGGGGGAAGCGCTGCCATTTTGAGGACATTTTGCTGCGTATCAAAATTTTTATTTACAATAAATTTTGACTTAAGGGTAAGAGTCACGCTAAAGCTGTTCGCAAATTACACTGTAAAAAGTATTATATATATATAAATATTCGTGCTAATAAACGAAAGGGTAGCTAGAAAAATATTTTTATATTTTTAAATTGAGTATTAACTTCATTATTTAAAAAAGCAACAAACAAAAGAGCTTTCGTTTTTATCTAGAAAAAAAGTAACGGCTGGTTTTTTATCACTGATTTAAAAACCTGAAGATAGTTCAAGCACTAATCTTGAATACTACATTCAATAAAGTTTGATTAAATACGTAATTAGTACTTAATTTGGATTTGAAAACGGTTTATTTCAAAACTATTTTATACGATGTTTTTTAGCAAAAGAAGTGACAAAATACAAAAAAATCGAGTATAGATTTATGAACAATTCATTTTCCTAATCTTTGGTCTCAATTTTATAATTTTAAGAGCTTTCGTTAATTTTCTACCGACGTTGAAAATAAATGCACAATTGATCATTTTAATAGGTGTCATAATAGGTAGGTGTCGCTGCTTGGGTTGTTTGGCAACATAAGTTTGAAACGATGAAGTATATTATTCCGTAGTTTTTGTTTGCTACCAAGCAGGAATAGCTTGTATGTGGTGGTATGACTCGTATAGGTACACACGATGCACACACACACACTACGATATCTAATTCTATGCCTTCTTACTGGTAAATACACTGTCCACACATTCCTTCTTTCATTGATTGAATCGACGTTACAACCTATTTTATTTTTGACAGCTTGTTTGTTATGGTATAAAATGTTCTTTTTCTACATTATTTTTATATTTTATACAAAATAATAGCTACTGTGTCTATTATTTAGAATACTAAATACTCACTTTATATTATTTATAATAAATTAAAGCTTTTAGCTATCATCTTTAGACGCGATCATTGTTTGTATTGACGTTATAAACTATCTTATAAGATATAAAATTGCTTTTTTCAAACTTATTTTTCATTATATGAACAATTATAACTTGTACTGTGTCTATCATTTAGAATACAGCATACCTACTTTATATAATTTAAGCTTTCACCTATCACGTTTGGAGTGTTTGGACCGCGTTTCCGACATTCCGACGTAATTTTAGTACTGTAAATAAACATGGATATAAAAGATACTCGTCCTTCATCTTTGCCGAAGAAGCAGTGTCGTAAGAATAAACGTTCTAAATTTATCAAGAAGTTATGGGCAGCCGCTGCAATGGCGAGAGATCGGAAACGTGAAAATGAAGAAATTCAATGTTCAGGCATTTTACCGAACGACTTAGATTTGGAAAACGAAATTATCCCGTATGAAGAGCTTTCCGTTGGAGACTGTGAAGATTTCCACTGTAGTGGTGATGTTGTACAAAAGAGCTGCACGTATAATTTCTGAACCGGACTGTGAACATGGCCCTAATGCTGCCGAACCCGACGTCTCTCCTACAGAACTGCAAGAAACGATGGACAATATTTTGGAAAGCCTACAAGCTGATGCTATTTCTGATGTAAAGTGCATGCAGTTACAACTGGCAACAGTCGGACAAGTTGATAATCCTCAGTGGATAGAAGCACGGCAGAAAAGACTGACGGCATCAAAGTTCGGAATCATTTATAAAATGCGAGACTCCACACTCCGGCATAATACAGTAAAAAACCTAATTCTTAAAAGAGAAATTGTAACAAAAGAAATTATATATGGTAGACAAAATGAACAGACTGCTATCAATTTGTATGAGCAAATAAATAGTGTAAATGTCGTCCGTTGCGGTCTTTTCATTAGGAAAGATTTCTCATTTCTAGCTGCGAGTCCAGATGGTTTAGTTGGAGATAATGGATTGATTGAAGTGAAATGTCTGCCCTCTATAGGTAAAAAAACAATTTATGATGCTGCTCTCGAAGATAATATCTGCGTCAATATTGTTGATTGTAAGCTCCACCTCAAAAAAACCCACAATTATTGGTTTCAAATACAAGGCCAATTGTATATTGCCAAAAAAGATTTTTGTGACCTGATCATTTATGCAGACAGTGGATTGGAAATTATTAGATTGTATCCTGATCCAGACTTTGAATTAACAGTCATACCACGTTTGTCATTTTTTTATAGATATGCATTTCTTCCGGAGCTTACTGATAGCCGTATTCAACGGGGTATGAAAATTCGTGAACCGGTGAGATATGTTGATATGCCTGTCGTAATCTAAGTCTCTTAGTGTAATTCAATAAGTCCGTCATTCTAGTTCACTCCAGTCTATTGGTTTTTATAGGGTCGAGACCCAGTACATAGTAATAATACCTATACAGTATTTTAAACAGGGCCCAACGGATCCCCATAAGAGTCTATATCGCCCCATAATCAGCAGAACAACGTAAGCGACGATTCATACATTTCTACAGGAATGGTCAGGCATAAATCATACTAAAAGTTTTGTTGACTTAAATGCGGTTAGTAATATTAGGTTAATTAAAGTTTCTTTTTACTAAAGGAAGTTAAAAAAACAATCTTCTTCTGTTGATATGTCCACATGGGGACTGGTCATGGATAAATGATCTTGCTTCTATTCGTTCATATATATAATATAATAATAACATACTCATAATAAAGGATAAACTCAAATACTATAATTTTCAATACAAATCAGGATGTTGATTGACAGAATATATTGTTTATCTCTTCTTAGCCAGTTGATATAATATATAGCTGAGCGTATGTAAGTTTAAACACACTTCTGATGAAGTCATACTTCGAAATAGCTAACAACTACGTATAAAGCAGGCCTGTGTAGTCGGAGTCGCGATATTTTGGCCAGAGTCGGAGTCGTGAAAAATGAGCGTCTTGATTTTTTTTTGAAAAATGTATTTAGTTATGTGTATTCAAACAAAATAGTCCAAAGTGTTGACATTGAATGCTTGGCTGACTAAAGATGATCTGATGGTATACATATATGAGGAGCAAACATTCAAAAGGTGTTTTGTCACAAATTTTGAAAAATGCCGTTTAATATCAGATCTGATTGTCCACAGTGAAATCTATGAATGGAAATGACAATTAGCGTTTAAAAAGGGTTTTTCCTATAAATATTAAATCATAAAGTTGACCCATTCAAGCAAAACGTGTTTTCTCCAACACTCAAATTCAATCAAAAGATGTTTTGTCCTCTCAACCAATCACAGCGTAGAGCCGCCATTTTGGATTTGTGACAGAACACATTTTGCATGTAAACTGTTACTTTACTGACTACGTATTTTGTTAGTAAAAAAGTATTTTTTTATTTGAATTTACGATGCAAGAAGATAGTGAAGACTATATTGAAGTTAGGCATGCCAATATTGGCTCTAGAAAAAGAAAATTTACGGGCGGAAAATGATCTGAAGCCAAGAAGAAAAAATATTCTACACCCAGTGGATGTGGCGTTTTTACATCTTGCAAACATTTTACAAAAAATTTGTCCTGTCAAATTATCACTCCAAGAGATGTAAAAATAATAAGAGAAAAATTATATTCCCAGCCTATCAAACTGAGACAAGATACCATGATTGCTTCCATGATACAAACAGTGGCTATAAAGAGATGAAGGCCAAGACCAGATTACCAAAATAAAAAGCAGAAAGCAGGTGGAGAGCACACATTCAATACAAAATATTTCTTAATAACTGCTGATGAAAAAAGAGTTCAAGTATGTAAAATAATATTTATGTCAGTAACAATGATTGGACGTACACGGTTGAGTAATATTTTAAAAACTGTGAACTTAGGAGACCCTATCGAGGACAAAAGAGGTGGAGATCAAAAAGGGCATAAAAGTGTAGTAGTGAAAAATTATGTTCGGGAATTTATTCAACAACTTCGTGGCACTGAAAGCCATTATAATCGCAGTAAATCATGTAGAATTTACTTAGATTTTGAGTTAAGTATTTCAAAATTACACAAAATGTACAATGCTATACCAGAAAATCCACATGTCAAATTTTCAATGTTTCGTAGAATATTTGTAGGAGAATTCAACCTTGGGTTTAAATCTCCAGCGTCTGATGTTTGCAGCTACTGTACACTTATGTCATTTAAGATAAAAAAATTCTACACCTCAGTCCAGAGAAAGGAGTGATTTAATTATTAATAAAAGGAATCACAAGGTAAAAGCCAACACCTTTTACACATTTATGAAGACAAATGTTCCAGATGCAGTTAGTTTGTGCTTCGATTTACAGCAGATCCAACCGCTCCCTAAAACTCCTGTACAAGAAGCTTTTTATTTACGACAGATCAATTTTTATAATCTCTGCATTGTCAATCTCAATACCAATAAACCATGTTTCTATACCTGGACAGAAGAAAAAGCTGGGAAAGGAAGTCTGGAAATATCTTCAGCTTTGCTACACTATTTGAAAAATATGGATTTCCAAGGAAAAAAGATCCTTCGACTGTTTTGCGATGGATGTATTGCACAAAATAAAAATAATATTAATGTCCGCACAATAATGCATTTTGTATACACTACTGAAACAACAATAAAAGAAATCGAATTGTATTTTCCTGTACGGGGGCATAGCTATTTACCAGTGGACCGTATTTTTGGCAGAGCAGAGAAAATACTACGGATAAAGCAAACTATTTTGACACCGGAAGAATACCAAGACGTTTATAAGCAAATTGGTCCAGTCAATATCTTGGGTGAAGACTGGGAAATAGTAGATACTAAGTCCCTGAATAAATTATATTACGACTTCCCATTTATAAGTAATTTAAAAAGAATATCACTAAAAATTGAAATAACGACAAGAGGACAAAAACGTGTACTGGTCAAGGGGAATCCAAATTTTCATTATATATCCGATAATCCAGAAGACTACAGTTCATTGGTAAAAAGGGGCATAACTTATTCCCATTTACAACGAGTAAATTTAAACAAGTTGCCCTTATCGCATTTCATATCGCAAGAAAAAAAAAGTGATGTTAATAAATTGTTAAAAATAATGTTTGACAATTATTGGCAGAATCTTGAAGATAAAAAACTAGCCTGGTACAAAAAGATACTTTTTGGTGAACCATCGGCTTGTTTAGAAGAAGAAGATATAATATGCGATTGTGTGGAGCCAGAACCTTAAAATATGTAACAAAATTATCGTTATACTCTAAATACTACGAATATTAATAAAATATTATAGTAATAAATACGATATAAATAAAAAACCTTGATTTTCATTCAAATGGTGTTTTGTCCTTAAGACCAATCATTCAAATAGCGTTTTGTCTGATTTTGTGACAAAACACTTTTTGAATGTTTGCTCCTTATAATTTAAGTTGACTGTAGTTTTAGTTTTGTTGTTAAAATCCAAAATCGAAAAAAGTTGGCGACCCCCAGAAAACCGGTCGCAACCCTTTTGGGGGTCGCGACCCATAGGTTGGCAACCCGTGCTCCATAATATTAATAAAATATAATAATATTAATAACGATATAACTAAAAGCTCTTAATTTTCATTCAAATAGTGTTTTGTCCACAAGTTTCATGCAAAAAGTGTTTTGTCCAAAATTCAAACCAAAAAATTAGCTAATCCAAGATTTCTAGATTATACAAAATACATAGATTGAAATTCATTCCGTAAACAGTTTAATTTTAATAACATTTTTTTAAGAAATTGGGCTACGTTATCAAATGACATGTTTTTCATCATTTCCCAAGTACAGCATTTGTGTGACAAAACACTTTTTGAATGTTTGCTCCTCATATATATGTTAAAATGAAATTGTTGAAAAATTTCCTCCGAATCGTTAATTATTTTTAAGCTGGAGTCGGAGTCGTCTTTTTTTTACACGACTCCACAGCCCTGGTATAAAGTAATATTTGTAGAACTAAAACACTTCTTATTAGATTATTGAAGGTTTTTAAAACCTTGTTACAAGCAACCTGTCTGTGTTGTTATCCGTTATCCATTTTGAATAACTGCCCCATGAGTGATTGTGAAGGTAAAAAGTGCCCCCCAAAACTTAAAATTTGCCCTGTAATGGTGTTTACTTTTATGATTAATAAATACTGCTTTATACATTAAAACCTTTTCGATACTATTAAGTTGTTCAATGAAATCATTATTCATTGGTGACTCTTGGTATTTTTGTTTAGTTTCTTTGGCAATTCTTCTAGATAAACATGATCGAATTGCCAGATTTTTAGGAAATAAAATTTTTTTTACACCCACTGATGTTTTTATTTTATACCTACCTACATTAATGACAGGAAACTGAATCAGGGAGAGGACCAAATGAAGTGTGCTCAGCAATTGCAGATTTTTTAAACATTTAAGAGGATACATACAAGGATAATTAAACGCCCATGACCATAAAATTGTTCTCAAATTCCTTTTCTGCTCTAAGGTATCTTACTAAATAAAATTGATAGTAAGCAATGCAATTTGTTAAAATAAAAAATATTTTTATTGTTCGTGGCAATTGCTACTTGTCTGCAGATAGGAAGTCTGGAAGAATACAACAAAAAAAAAATGAAAAAGACTAGCATTCTTTCCCCTGGTGATTTTTCTTTACCATGTCCGCTTCCAATGTGGAGCATATGGAGTTGCCTCCTAATGGAGTTTATCTCATTAGAAGTGTTTCTACGAGAACTGTTTGTTACTCAGTTGTTCAACCTCTCTTTTTCCAAAGAGAGTAGGAATAGAAGGATAGGGCTAGGACAGGATCAACGTTCCCTCTAAGCTGCGCGCGTGCGCGGCCGCGCAGCAGTTGAGAAGTCCCCGCGCACTTATTTCGGGTTGGCGCGCACTACAAGACAGTTGCTCAATTGATATTTGATCGGTCCGCGCAGCCTCCACGCAGCCTCCGCGCAGTCTTTTAAATTTCCGCGCATCTAAACCTTTGGCTTAGAGGGAACGTTGGACAGGATTAATGGTTAGCTAATCGTTTCGATACGCCCCGTTCATTGGATAGTATGGGTGGGAGAGAGGATTTTAAAACATCACATACATCCATGCCTACGAACATATTTTCATAAATCAATTTATAAAACTGTCTGTACTGGGATTCGAAGCCAACGATGTTGAACACACAGGCGGCTGAATATTAGAGTAAATTTAATAAATGTTGTAAAATATAAAATAAATAAATAAAAGTCAATTTATTTTACTACAAATGTGCATTGAATCCAATATTAAGAACATTTTTTTCATTTCAAATGACAACAAAAAATATTTACGTTTCAAAATGGAAAAGCTAGCGTGGGCGTTGCTTCATTTTACAACACAACGCCAATATTTGTAGGGTGACGAGGAAATCCAAAAAAAATGAAACCTTCGCCTCACTGAGGTAAAAATATGTAGTATTTCCAGAAAATGTGCGTTTTGGAAAAAATACATTAGAATAACGAATTGAAATAACTTTTCACCAATTTTCAATGTTAAGTTTATTAAGCAGGTCAATGATTTTAAAATTATGTACTGTTTAATTTTTGATTGATTCAATCATAATATTATGCTTGTGTATTCGCTATAGTTTTTTGGCTCTACTGGAAAATTCGATTTTCAGAAATAGTACGTTTTGCATTATAACCCCACAATTGCGGCATAATACATCTTGTAATGAATATTTACCATGCATTTGTGTGCATTTTATTTCATGTCGATGCAAATGAACTTTCATGTGATACTCGGTAATTCATGTCTAAGCTTGCGAAGTTACATTCATCTGCCAAACCGATATCAAACGTCAGTTTGACAGATACTTTCTGTATTTGATGTGCAGCCAAGGACCCAACAACGAACAGGCATGTTATAATCTGAAAAATACAAATAGTTATAACAAAAGTAAATAATTATCTCCTTTACCACCAAACAATATAAAATAAGTAAATGAAACTATTTTCACGTGTGACAGATTAAACAAATAATTTTCTAATGGCCGCTTGTCATTTTTGGCCAGTATTGGAAAGCTAGGAATACCCTAAAATATTTTTTTGATTGATTAAAAATATTTTTCCCTATAAAAATTAATATGTTATTCCATACAAATGATTAAATATAAACTAATAATTTGGTGAATCTCTTATTCGATAAACGGTTGGCATATTAAAGAAACTATCAGTTATTAATAAATTAAACGGTCAGTTTATTAGCGGTCAAGAAACCAGCAGTTGATTTTTTGACATAACATGTATTAACGAAAGCATTTTTTCTTCGTTTTTTTTAAATTGTGGCGTTAATGATCTGTTTAAAAATAAATAAGTATTTTTCTGACTACTTTAAGATGCATAACCACGAATGTAAATACTTTTCACAGTGTAACTTGACAACAAATTTTGCAACACACAAAGTTAACCTTAAAATATACCATTTTTTAAAAGTTAAATAAAGCTCTTATTATGTATCAAGCAAAAGATTTCTCTTACAACGTATGATAAATAGATGTTTGAACTATTTTTTAGTTTTTAATTAGCGGTCAAGAAACCAGCCGTTAATTTTTTGACATAACATGTATTAACGAAAGCATTTTTTCTTCGTTTTTTTTTAAATTGTGGCGTTTATGATCTGTTTAAAAATAAATAAGTATTTTTCTGACTACTTTAAGATGCATAACCACGAATGTAAATACTTTTCACAGTGTAACTTGACAACAAATTTTGCAACACACAAAGTTAACCCTAAAATATACCATTTTTTAAAAGTTAAATAAAGCTCTTATTATGTATCAAGCAAAAGATTTCTCTTACATCGTATGAAAAATAGATGTTTGAACTATTTTCTAGTTTTTAATTAGCGGTCAAGAAACCAGCGGTTAATTTTTTGACATAACATGTATAAACGAAAACATTTTGCCTTCGTTTTGTTTTAAATTGTGGCGTTAATGATCTGTTTAAAAATAAATAAGTATTTTTCTGACTACTTTAAGATGCATAACCACGAATGTAAATACTTTTCACAGTGTAACTTGACAACAAATTTTGCAACACACAAAGTTAACCTTAAAATATACCATTTTTTAAAAGTTAAATAAAGCTCTTATTATGTATCAAGCAAAAGATTTCTCTTACATCGTGTGAAAAATAGATGTTTGAACTATTTTTTAGTTTTTAATTAGCGGTCAAGAAACCAGCCGCTAATTTTCTGACATAACATGTATTAACGAAAGCATTTTGCCTTCGTTTTTTTTTAATTGTGGCAACACACAAAGTTAACCTTAAAATATACCATTTTTTAAAAGTTAAATAAAGCTCTTATTATGTATTAAGCAAAAGATTTCTCTTACAACGTATGATAAATATATGTTTGAACTATTTTCTAGTTTTTAATTAGCGGTCAAGAAACCAGCCGTTAATTTTTTGACATAACATGTATTAACGAAAGCATTTTTTCTTCGTTTTTTTTTAAATTGTGGCGTTTATGATCTGTTTAAAAATAAATAAGTATTTTCTGACTACTTTAAGATGCATAACCACGAATGTAAATACTTTTCACAGTGTAACTTGACAACAAATTTTGCAACACACAAAGTTAACCTTAAAATATACCATTTTTTAAAAGTTAAATAAAGCTCTTATTATGTATTAAGCAAAAGATTTCTCTTACAACGTATGATAAATAGATGTTTGAACTATTTTCTAGTTTTTAATTAGCGGTCAAGAAACCAGCCGCTAATTTTTTGACATAACATGTATTAACGAAAGCATTTTTTCTTCGTTTTTTTTTTTAAATTGTGGCGTTTATGATCTGTTTAAAAATAAATAAGTATTTTTCTGACTACTTTAAGATGCATAACCACGAATGTAAATACTTTTCACAGTGTAACTTGACAACAAATTTTGCAACACACAAAGTTAACCTTAAAATATACCATTTTTTAAAAGTTAAATAAAGCTCTTATTATGTATTAGGCAAAAGATTTCTCTTACAACGTATGATAAATAGATGTTTGAACTATTTTTTAGTTTTTAATTAGCGGTCAAGAAACCAGCCGTTAATTTTCTGACATAACATGTATTAACGAAAGCATTTTGTCCTCGTTTTTTTTTTAAATTGTGGCGTTAATGATCTGTTTAAAAATAAATAAGTATTTTTCTGACTACTTTAAGATGCATAACTACGAATGTAAATACTTTTCACAGTGTAATTTGACAACAAATTTTGCATTTTATGAATAAAATGTGTAGTAGAGCTAACAGTACCATCTACAAAAAAAACGTCAAAGGTCTCGAGCACTGTGACGTCCTACCCCTTCCAACTGACAGCCCCGTGTTTCTGTATACGAAATTCATAGACAACGGTCGCAAAAAATATAGAACTCTATGGCGCTAATGTCAAAAGGTAAAAGCTTTTGTATGAAGCATACTATCATTTCCTACTGGATGTCAGGAAGGATGAATTTAGGTGAATTGCTTATGGTGCAACCTTCCCGTTAAAGAAGTTAGGCTGTTCGATTAAGTTTCAATCGTTAGCTCTCAAAAAAATCTTTTGATTATAGATAAAACATTAGTGTAATATTGCGACTGTGACTATAATTAGGTGTTAAAAAAAAATATATATATATTTATAATGTCGGGCTTAACGCGTCAAAAAGCCAAGTTAAAATACAAAGATCGCATACGGTTGGAAAGGGCTTCTCAATAGCAATCGAATGGTACCATTAAAACACCATATGACCGAGTCAAGCAGTGCCGGCAACGTAAAAATGGGGCGTAATATCACTTATTACGAGACGTATTCACGTACAACACACGGCCGTGTCCATGACACAGCCACGCCTCATTTTTTCTACAGTATAAATATGTGCGTTTCACCATGTGTCATAAAACAGCAACGTTTCTTTAATTCAAGTGATTCAATGATTCAAGAAAAAAAACTAAGCCCTTGAAAATGATGTCTTTAGTAATGATGACATGTACAAATCATCGCAATGTAGGTATATCTTTAGAAAACACTAGTATTAATATGTTTTACATTCAATAAATAATTTCTATATCGTATAAGATACAAAAAATAGAACAGCAATCGTGCATATCCATAACAGTTTCAAACTAAAATTGTCGTAAATACACTTATATTCGACGGTTATAATAGTCGCAATTGACTGATAAAGTAAAGCGCACTTTACTACATACTGTTTTGATATTATTATTTGTATGATAACCTACAATATTTGTACAATAAATAGTTGAGAAGAAGAAGGTATAATGAACTACACTTAAATCATTTTTTACGCTGTACATTGATTCCAGAATGTGGCGCGAAATAAAAACCTCATTTTCCAAATCCACGAAAAAAAAATAATATCAAAAATGCATGAAAAAAAAAAAAAAACGTAACGGTACCGTCCGAAAAATCGCGTAAAAAAAAGATTGACTGAAAATATTTAATGTGTTCTGATTTGTCTATGTTCTTTTTTGACATGTTCTATTTTCTCTAGTTCTTTTTATGCAAGTTCCCTGTTCTATTTTGTCATAGTTCTGTTTTACCATGTTCTGTTTATTCATGTAACTGCCTTACTCATGGTCACAAGTAGGGCTACCAGATTCCTTGGAAGTGAATCCAGGACATTTGTCCGACTTGCTGGCTTTCGAATCCAAAAACCCAGGAATTTACCGAATTGCCCAAAATACCAGCATTTTCCGGGATCTTCGAAACTCGTTTTTTTAGCTCACCGAGGAATTTGAAATCCTCCATTCGCTCAAAATTTCCGTGAAAATTTAGTACTCATCCGGGATCCGGGACAACGCTTCCGATTCCGGGACAATCCAGGACAGGTGGCCACTGGCAACCCTAGGTAGAATTAAGTTTCACATATCTTAAAAGCACGACATGTTTTATTGATTCTATCCACAAATAAAAGGTAAATGTGAATGCTTTGATGTTATAAAGAGCTATTAGTCTATGACAAATCCACTAAGGAACAAAATATAAGGGTTGTTTTATTATTTACACTATCACCAAGCTTTTAATATATGTAACATATCTGTTGAATTTGATGTATAATTTAAAATTCAAGTTTGGCGATTTGACATACTGTATATGGCAGTGGCCGGCGACACAATTACCACAGGTAATTGTGTTACCCACTTCGACATTTTGAGTTACGAATCAAGAAATAATGTTTTTTTTTATTATCAAATTACTAATTTAATAAGACCAAGGAATCAACCAATACCAATATTATGTGTATTTTTATAAAATAAATGTATTTATTTTATAAGTATTTACTCATATATTATTTTCTAAAACCGATTTTAAAAAGAAGAAATGTTAAAAAATATTTTAACGTTTACTCAATAAACAATTGTTTTTCTACCCCGTCTCTCAAAAGGTTGCCGAGCACTGATCTATGGTCAAGGTTAAAGATTATTTATTAACAGTTTAAAATAATTGCACTTGTGTATTGGACGGTTTTCACTGGTACAAGTGAACATGCTTTTTGATTTTGTTGAAAATATAACAAAATAGATATTTAATAAATATATTTCATATTTAAAATTTGTTGTCACAACCATCCGTGCATATAATATTTTATTTTAATTACAAAATAAAATATTGTGGCCAAACAAGTTCTATGGAAAGCTACACTATAAGTGAGAGTGATCTAACCAAAAGTGCATTTAACTCTAAGCGAAAAATGAATATACGAGTACAAAATGAGTATAGTTAACGCTATCAACGCCAACGCCTTATTTTTAAGCCGCTCGTATGACGGGGACCTAAGATTTTAGATTCAACAACAAGAGCTTTTAATCTTGAGATCCCGTCAGATTTTATAATTCCGAAATCCCGAGATTTCGGATTAAGAATAAGAAGTGATACATTTTCAAAAAGATTTTGAAACCAGCCAACAATGTATTTTTTTTAAACGAGTAATTGACCCAAAAGAGACCCCAAATTTTTAATGTGTTTGATAATATGGATATAAGTATAGCAATAGAATAAAGCCGCATTACAATTACGATTCCATCATTTAATATAAAAAGGATAATGTTTTGTTATTATGGCGACATTTTGTTTCCAGGGAAAAGGGACTTGTCAAAAGTTGTACCAATCATAGATAATATACTCAATCTTGGCTTTCTCTTGTGATCATTGTTTATCACTGATCATTGTATCGATTGCTTTAGTGGCGTTCGGTGTTGACCTGGTCGCTAGTTATCTTCCGTGAAAGAATTGTCTGTGTTTAATTGTCTTAGATATTCATTGATTGGTGGATATACACAAAACTAACCCATTATCAAATTGGTATGTACGAATACAATTAACATTGTTAATGTAGCTCTATTACCCGTGCAGCAATATGTAGTCATTCAATAATAAAAATGTAAATGACGGCTGACATTTATTTTATAATTTTTTAAAGTTTGTATTTGAAATATTTGCTTGCTTATAGGCGTG
Organism: Himalopsyche tibetana; assembly: GCA_030503985.1. Taxonomy (NCBI): domain Eukaryota; kingdom Metazoa; phylum Arthropoda; class Insecta; order Trichoptera; family Rhyacophilidae; genus Himalopsyche; species Himalopsyche tibetana. Next base: position 4,939,564 of record JAPJYX010000007.1, on the reverse strand, counting down.
TAAATGAATGTCTTTTCGGAAGTAATCAAATACATATATGATGGTTTAATAAGGCAATGCAAGTAATGTTATTTTTTGACAGTTGTTTGCGTGGCTTTGTAAGTACTTGCCAGTTTTACGAAAGCTGACGATTCGGATGCGAATAAAAGCGATAAAACATTTCAATACGGTAATATGATTACCAGAAAACCTTAAGCTTTCAGAATTTTCAAGGGATTCTGAAAGCGATGGAAATAAAGATTTACAAATTATTATGAAGATTGTGATTTTAACGCGATTATCAAAGCTTCAATAAATATTTGGGTAATTGTAGAGTATAGCTGGTCATGGATTATTACGGCGAAAAACGGTAAAAGTAGAGTATAGCTCGTCATGGATTATTACAGCGAAAAACTTCACAAATGTGAAAATTTAGTGTCGCAAAAAATCTGATGGCCGTCGAAAAAAATATAACATTCCAAGTTTGTGTCGCAAAAAATATTTTGCCACTTGAAAAAAAAAATTGACTGCGAAAATTGATCGCATCCCAAATTGGAATATTGATCGCATTCCAAATAAGTGTCGCAAATCTAATGGCTGTCGAAAAAAATATTGCATTCCAAGTTTGTGTCGCAAAAAATATTTTGTCACTTGAAAAAAAATTTGTCTCAGACAAAATTGATCGCATCCCAAAAAATCTGATGGCTGTCGAAAAAAATAATGCATTACAAGTTTGTGTCCAAAAAATATTTTGTCACTTGAAAAAAAAAATGTCTGAGAAAATTGATCACACCTCAAATTGGAATATTGATCGGATCCCAAATGTGTCGCAAACAGAATTGATGTTCACAGTGACGTAGCTCGACAACGACTATTGTCTTTTTACCTGAACCCTGGGAATGGGCCGTCGACGACACTCGCAAAGAATATTCCAGGAAGCGTATGAATGGGTGATTCATCGCAAAACGAGAAATATATCTTTTCTTTGCCATTACCCAACATTCCGAATAAAAAAAAAGAATTCAAATAGTTCGAATAATATTTTAAATGGCTTTAGTAGAAAATGTTGAGGCCACCTGGACATCGGAGTTTCCAGTAAAAATACGATGTCGAGGTCACCTCGACATCGGAGTTCAAAGGGTTAACTAAATCCATAAATCTGTTTCTCTGTTACCTAATATAAACCACTACTGAATATTTTATACGTAATGATTCAAGGTTGTGGTGGGCAACGTTCCCTCTAATTTTTCTATTGTGTGCGGACTAGAGGTCTGCACGGGCCAAAATTTTACAAAATTACCCGGTCCGAGCCCGAAAGACTCAGGCCCGACCCGGCCCGGGCCCGTGTCTAATACCACACTTGTTATCCGAACCCGACCCGAAACCCGGATTTATAGTCCACAGCCCGAAAAAAACCTGTTTTTTTACAGATTAACAACAATTTACGATTCTCTATAGAACTGGTAATAATTAAAATCATCATGGCTGACTTATGACACGAACATAGTCTGAAATATTTTTCTAAAGAATAAATTCCTTACCCGGGCCCGGCCCGAGCCCGAATCTCAAATGCGCTTACCCGCCCGAACCCGGCCTGCGGGCCGGGCCCGTGCAGACCTCTAGTGCAGATCATCAACTTCTGTGAACAGTAAATTTCCAGCAAAATAAGAAATGTGCGCAGATATAAAAATTGGGTGAAACAAACTTTTTTACAATACATATTTCTGTGTGCGGGGATGAAATATGTGTGCGGGCACATTTTGGAAGGTGTGCGCGTGCACATTGGTGGTGGGTACACTTAATTTAGTATCTGAACATTATCATTGGTACGTGTCAACCATTTGTATTACTGTGTGAATATTTCGATATTGCAATGTTGACTGGTCAGTGGTGTATCAAGAGCAGTGTTCCCTATAAGCTGTGCGCGCGCACATGCATTAGAACAGAGCGCACAAAAGTTACACCAGCTATATTATAACCAGAATAAATTAATTGTCATTATATAGTGTTGTTAATTATTGTCACTATAAAAAATAACCATTTTGTTAACCGTCACATAACCTTCAGAAAATTAGCGGGAACATTGATCAAGAGGATTTGTCTTTGAGATCCTTAATTGGTCACACGCCCACAATTTCTTCCTCAAACATTTGTGTATTCAGAGTAATTTTTTTTTACATTTATTTAACTAAAAGATTGATCATCTGTATGCAGATTGGTCCAATGCCTGAATTCAATAATAACATGTAATAAAAAATCATACATATTAAACATGTTCAAATAATTATCTTCTTTAGAATCTTAAAACATATGTATAAATAAAAAAAAACATAGTACGAATCTTCAGTGTTTTTCGGTTAACCATGCCACCGCTCCCATATAATAACCCAGATAATCAGGAGTATGCTGTACTTAAATAAAATTTCTTCCTAAAACTCGGTTTGTCCCGGCTCACAAAGACTCGCTAGGAAATTGGTAATTCAATTATAATACAAAAGAAGTTATTATAAACACGGTTTCTTAGTGATTTTCTGAAATGTTTTTAAGTGATCAGGAAAACATCCACCGATCATTCACTTAGTGATGACCTAAAATTGGTAAAGAATTTTCCTGAAATATATATAATAAATACTTTAAAATGGGCAATGAAGATGTGTATAGTTTAAAGCCATCGAATAGAAGATCTTCATTTTTGTCATTTGTTTATAGAAAATTTTGTTCTCAATGTTTTTGAGGTACATACTGGAGAAGTGAATCTAAGTCAAAATGCACAATTAGCTTTCTTCAAAGTATACATATTGTCTTATTTGTAACCAATGTTGTTTCAAGTTGAAACAGTAACGTTTTTAATTGTTTGAATACGGATTGTCATTTTGAATTGAAGCGGTTTTCGACCTGATATTTAAAAAACCTACAAGCCCCACTGTCAATCTATTGTGCTAGAAACAGATCAAATACATTCAGGTATTAATGATAACCATTGTTGATCTTTTCCACACATACTAGACACATTGCTACTACATAATTGGCTCATTTAAATTAATGTTCTAGTTTCAGGTGTTGAGATATATACAGTAAAAAATCTTTTGAAAGCAGTCACTCTTCAGAATTCAAAATGGATTATACTGGTGAAGTTTTAGGAAACATTTTTAAAGGAGTTAAACTTGCAACGCAAAACTACAAGATAAAGTTACCGCCTATGGGAAATAATGTGGTCAACGTCCTCGATACAACTATAAAGAAATCTGCGAAATGGATTTTCAGATTTGACAAACCTCACGTTGGAGCTGCCTTCGAGCACATTAACATCAATCATCGAATCGCAGGGATAGCGAAAGATCCCCACCTAAAAATTTCATCCGGTCAATTGAAGGTATGATGCTTTTAAGGGACTTATTTTTACCATTAAATAAGCGAACGCTTATTCAGTCGTTCAATATCTTAACAGATATTACGCGTATTCGACTCTTTGAAAAACAAAGGTTGCTGGCCGACGGACTCATATATGCGTATAGGGGAAGTATCTAAGTATATCAAATTGGTTGTAGGCGGGGCCGGCTCGAGGATCTATGAGCCGTAGTCAACGGAATTGTTAATTTTTTCGTTTTTACTCAAAAATATTTATAGTGAAGTGAATGTAGTTTTTTTCAAATAAATCTCGATTACACTAAAATGGCTGATTCACCCTTTCTACAAAACATCAAATGATCTTGTATTTAATTATATGATTGATTGAGATTAAAATAAACCTGAAATTTCAACAGGCAGCCAAAAATACAGCAAGATTTTGCAAGTTTATCAACGATTTCCTTGTGCCGGCTGCAATTGCAGTTGATGCTGCTCGATTGGGGACAGAACTACATTCTGATATGAAGACTGGAACGTTCACCAACACCATAACAAAAGCTGCCTCCATAGCAGGAAGTTGGACTGGAGCATATGGTGGTGAGATCTGTTATAAGTACATAATCTGGGAGTAATGTCCTGTTTATAGCTATGTATTATATTTTTTCATACCTCCTATGTGAAGCATACTCCTAATGGTGCATCTAAACATTTTTTTTTTCATGGGTTTGCTTGTATTTCAGTTGTTCAATCTCACCCTTAGCCTGATGCTTTTAGCCCTTCGAAGACTGAAAGTTTCAATTAGTTACCTGGTAAAAAGATGAAGTTGTTTTTGACTATTTTATGACATTTTACAAATATTACAATAAAATTGATTTTTTAAAAACTAAATTGTAATATTTTAAATTTATAATAAGAATATGCTAGGTTTCTTAATAGTTATCTGAAAACTGTAATTTGAGTTAGCATAAACATAAATTTTACCGTTGAATAAAGTAATGCCTTTAACCATTTGAGGAGTACGCTAATTTTTACTAAATTTGGTTTTTCTTGTATTTTGAATGTTTGATACGGAATTTATTTATTATTGTTCGACCCGAAATGGAATTTTAGGCTCAATATTTACCACTATTTAGGCTACCGATTTGTTTAGATTTACCTTTTTTTTTAAATTCTTTTGGTCATTTGCGAAAAATATAAAAAATCATTTGACTGTCAAAAATCACAGATATATTTGTTTTCTATCCATATGTGAAGAAATAATGACAATTCAATAAAAATTATGAGAATGGCAATAGATAATACAGGGTTTCCTAAACTATGTTCCGCGGAGCTAGAGTAGGTGTTCCGAAAAAAATTGGAATTGTTTTATACGCTGCAACACAGTTTAAAAAAATCTTAAGAATTCAGCTTGTTCCGTTATATTTTCCGGACTTGCCAAGTGTTCCATTTTAGAAAATGTTTGGGAAACCCTGAGATAATAGATCAACATAGACAAGCTACTCCGTTGTACGGGTACGGCAATAGTCATCAAAGGGTTAAAGCAGCATGCAAAAAGGCTCTCGTAATTAATTTTTTGTTTATTAGTTTTTTTAAAACACAATATTTCTTTTTCTCAAATTTTTAATATTCGACCATGGTTTTGACACATTTTTATAGTAAATATTAATATGCCAAAATAAAACAGCCAAGCATTAGAAAGCAAGTATTTTACGAACACACATGTTCGTAATATTGGCTGAATATAAAGACATTACACAATACTGCTTCTCTATCGTTCTGGCTCAAGCATGCGGGAGCATGATCGTGCTACTCCGTTGTCAAAAGGTTTATACAGAAAGAAAGAACTTGTTTATCTGTATAGTTATGGTGTACGCACCCCTAGAGACGCTATATTCCTACCATGTTACCAGTCGACGTGTCGAGTGTGAATAAAAGACTTCGCATTGCTGTATTATTATTTGCAGGTTCAATCAGTGGTGCTATGGTCGGAGCAGCCATATTTCCAGGCATTGGAACGATTATCGGTGGCGTTGTTGGGGGTGTCTCCGGCGCGATGGGAGGGTGTATGGCAGGTGAACATATTGTTGGAGTCATCAGGGAGGCGATACCTAAGTATGGCGAATAAGTGAACTGCAAAATAAATTTCATAACGCAGTATATGTACAGCTTGTACTGACACGGTACAATTGTGAGACTTCTGCCTCGGAACATATTGCATCATAACATAGGTTCCCAACCTTTTTCGGGTGGCGACCCCTTTTTATAAAAGCCATGTGACTAGCGACCTCCCCCAGGAATTTGAAATTCTCGGTTTACTTTTTGCCCGGATTGTCTCCGAAACTCCTTTTTTTTTTTTTAGCTCACCTGGGAATTTGAAATCCTCGATTTGCTGTATTGTTAAAATCTAAAAAAGTTGGTGACCAAGAAACCCTTCGCGACCCCCAGGTTGGGAACCCGTGCATTTTAATAAATAAATGTTTTTGAAATCAAATCATTCAATCAGTTGAAAGGACAAACAGTATCATAATATTTACAAGTTATCTATGCTTCATCTCTGACGAATGTATCTTTATTTTTTTATCTTTTAATCGTTTTACTCTAAAAATAAAAAGATTTCACAATGTTGAAAATTAGTGACGTTATGACTCCTGATTTATTGAAAGGGAATAAATTGGTTTAAAAGATTATTTTACAATAATTCAATCGAAAAGAAACCATTAAACATGTTTATTTGTCAAATAAAATCATGTTAAATAATTTAACAATAATGACTGCATGGGGATATGCTGTGAAAAAGACTGCACAGCGGTATTACGTAGCTGATATACAATCAAAACTATTTATCATTCCTATATGATTATAAATGCCTTTGTCTCTCTTATGTTAGTAAAAATATTTTGATATTGGTGTATTTACTGTTAAAACACCTTATTTTATTATATAAGTATAATAATTAGATATTTTTGTTTGATCTTGTATAATATTTTGAATTAATAAGGTTCGTTTCGCCTGCACTTGCTTTTACGACTCGTGTCTCATAAAATATACTGATATTTAATAGGTACTCAAATGAATTGGAATTGAAGTAGCTTGACGAGACAGTGAAATGAAAAAATATTGATATATTGTGTATAAAATATTTTAATGTGACACAACTGTTCTATAATATAATTTAACTGAAAAATCTTGTGTCACACCAATATTGCGTTTACAACCAGGAAGAATATTATGGTAATTTTTTTTATATATTGTTTTTTAAATAAAAATACTTATTAATATTTTTATTTTTTTTTATTTCTACCAACCAATATCCTATATTCCATGAGATATATGTTATTACTATTTTTATTTAAGTTAGTATAGGTAAACCCAATAGTAACAAAAGAGTTATTAAATATATTAGACGTTTGCGTTGACCAGAACTATTTCCAATTTAACAATACAATTTATAAACAAACAGAAGGCCTTGCAATGGGAAACTGCCTATCACCGTTGTTAGCTGAGTTTTATATGAACTATTTAGAAGATACAATTTTTAGAAACAAAACAGAAGCCAAACCTATAGTCTATTGGTTCCGATATGTAGACGATATTCTTTGCCTGTTTAATGGAACAGATAGACAAATAACTAACTTTCATAACTTTATAAATTCATTAGATAAAAATATTAAATTTACTCTAGAATTCGGAGGCAAAAATATTAACTTTCTTGACTTAAATATTAACATTGAAAATCATTCTCACGAGTTTAAAATATTTCGGAAGCCAACCTTCTCTGACACTGTAATCCATAAAAATTCAATGCACCCATTTTCTTATAAACTAGCCGCTTTTCATTCAGAAATACATAGACTTGTGAGTGTTCCTTTAAACGAAATAAACTTTAATATCGAATTGAAAATCATCAAACAAATCGCCATAAACAATGGATACGATATGTCTCTTATAGACAATCTTTTATCAAAAAAACAAACTAAACTTGCAGAAAAAATGTTATTTAAAGGTATAGTGTCAAAGGACATAGATCATACTAGGTATTGGCGTAGAATCATTTTTTTAGGAAATACAAGTCTTAAAATTAAAAAACAGCTAGCTGATAGTGTAAGACCTGCTTTTTACTGTAAAAATTCTTTAGGCAAATTATTAGTTAATAATAAAGATAAAATACATTACTTAAATAAATCCGGGATTTATAGATTGCAATGCTCTTGTTGTACAAAGTTTTATATCGGCAAAACAGAAAGAACACTGAACATCCGGGTTTTAGAACATATGGCAGCCTTTAGATTGAAAAAAGACACGTCTACTTTTGCTAATCACTTAATATCGGAAGGACACGTGTTCAATCAGGAACAAGGGATAAAAATGTTACACCCAAATACGGACAGTCATAAGCTCTTTTTCCAAGAAATTTTAGAAATCAACAAAGCACAGTTGCAAAATCTTCCGATTTTAAACGAAATATCAAATTTCCCCACATCTCCGCTTCTATACCCTATATAACCATAAAATCATATAATCATAAAACCTTTGCCGACAAACAAATTATATAATTCTTGAAACTGCTCACTAGTCAAATCTGTTGGTATTCCCATGGGCTTATCCTTTTTGCCAGCAGTGGCTTTGGACTCAGTGATACATTTATATCTTATATAAACACGAAACTTTCATTTACTAAGCGTCAGTTCAAGTTCATCCGTGCACTTGAATGCCTGAAGATGCCGAAAGGCGAAACCCGGGTCGTTAGTGACAAAATCTGTGAGAATGTACATAGTTTGAACGATTCAAATTTAATATTGAAATTCCACCAAGCACCTTCAGTCGAAATCTTAAATTATAGTATAGTATATTTGATAGCATTCCTTGAAATTATGTTGAAATATTCATTTATTTTTAAGTATTCTCATATCTTTTTTATTCTACATAGCACATACAATTTTGGATCATTATATGTTATTTATTAACTTAGATTTTAAAAAATAGAGAAGATATGATTTTTCTTGCCTTTTTCGACACCTTAAAATTGACAAAAGACTCCACGCTTTTCAAAAATGTCTCAGTAACCTAAGTTCTGTTGTACAAAAGTTTCCAAGTAATTCTATTTATATAACCTAGAGGTGAGGAACCTGCGGCCTTTTGGCTACTCTGGTGTGGCCTTTTGACTGATACTAGCTCTGTCTTAGCTGTGTATTTTTATCCCTACTCATTTCGCAAATTTCTATTGAGTAATATGCTCCACATTGTAAACGCTCCGTGGCTGCCAAGACAGGTAAAGTAGTTAAGCAAGATTATTCTCTCTAAATGGACATCTAGACTAAATGTTTGTGATGATTATTTTTTGTGGAACACCCTTGGAATAGCAATTTTACAAGGAATTGATATGATCATTTGATGGATTGTCAGAGGGGTGGGGTGAGGCATCGCAAGTGGATAAAGTGGGTCTTTAAAAACCAAGAATGTTGTTGGAGCTATCAGTGAGTGTGGGTCATTAACTTTCAGTATCTTTGTATTGCCGCGGTGAGCATATTTTTATGCTTTTCATCGTCATATATAAAAAACGCATGTAAAACACCTTATTTCTTGACATATTTACTTTACTGTGTGATTGGAAGATGTCTCCAAAGGCAAAACTTCGATCATCGATTCTTTGTTGGTTCAATAACACAATTAAATATTTAAATGAAAATGATGCTAGAATCGTCATTCTTTCAAAGCGCATTACCTATCAATATTCTCCGCGCCGAGTTATTTTTTGCAGCGTTTGTTAAACCGTGTTACATATACTAACGAGCGTTATTGTGTAATATTATATGCAGTGTATTTAACTTTATTATACTAAATAATTTGTGAACTTTTGCCATTTGTTTTTGAGAAATTAGAGATTTTTAAACTGTATTCGTATAATATTGTAATGTGTATTTTAATTTATTTACTATTTAGATTTTTGTAAGCAAGTTTGTGTTTTTATGTTACGGTTTTTGTGATTAGTTTTTGGGTCTCGTGTTTATTTTTTATTTATTTAAAATGGATGGGAGAGAGGATACTTTTGCCGACAAAAATTTTGAAGACTGTCTTTCCGATATACCGAGTGACGTTGAAGATGAAAATAATGACGCTCAAGAAGATAACAGTGAAGACGATGATAGACCAGTGCTACGTACTACTTACCGCGAGTAATGCGTATATCATCATCATCTGAAGAATCTTCAGAAATCCCAGATATAACGTTGGATTGCGCAGATTTTGATTTTGAAGGTGTACCGGGTCTGAAAGTTTTCCCTGAAAATCCATCAAGTGTATGTGACATCACTCTTCATAGGAGATGATTTATTCGAAAGAATAGTCAAGAATAAAAATACGTAAGGGGGAAAAAATCATCACAACCGTCTGAGGTCAGCCCATGCACGTAAATGAACCGATGTAAGCATTCTAGAATTTAAAAAAGCATGCTCAGAATGGGACACCTGCTAGGATTTTTTTAAATGTTAAAAAATATATTTTGCAAATATTGATTTTATCGAAAAAAAAATGGTTGTGGATCAACAAGTCTAAGATGTTTATAGTAAAAAAAATTACTGTATATTATGAAAACAGTTAATTTACATCGTCTAAATATATTTTTTCCATTATATATTATGTTTATTCAAACAAAGTTCGTTTTATTGATACGCATCTCACAGTTTGAAGTTTACTGACGTAATTAAGGTTGATTGCTTAGCGCGGAGCGCTTATCTAAACTCCTTTTGTCTCGATTATTTATCACCCGCTGCAAGTCAGATTTTTAAAAAAATATAGCCGTAAACAATGTGTTCTCAAACAAAGATACTCAGAGTACCATGACCGACTATCCCAACACGACCATGCAAACACTACCACAAGAACGCCAAAATCACACTGTTACATTTATTGCTGTTGCCCTGCACTTTCAAAGCATCAGTGGGAAAAGTGGGATAACTAGATGCAAATAATATTATACAAATAATTTCAGTATTACACATACTTATCATAAACTTTTTTTTTTTATTCGATAAACTTTTTTCTTTTCTTTTCTGCATCACACCGAAGATGCTATCTCCTCAATGATACAGTTAAGATACATTTTATTTAGGTACAATTTGAAAGGCAACAATAAATAATAATTAAAAATATATAGATATTAATAAAGGTTAATTAAATACAAAGAATTGGTATAATTACAAGTAAAAACAATTAAATAATAATAAGCAAGAATGATAGTTAATGGGACTAATAAACAACTTTTAATTTTGAGACAGATGTGATTAAGGATTGAATGGTGAGGGACAGGGAAGGTAAACTTTTTCTCCAAAGGAAGTAGCAAATTTCTTGAAGTGACAGAAATATTCTGAAAACGAAACTAGATCTGGATGCCCGATAGGACCATCACGATTATTTCTACATGACAAAAACAATATGCTTCTTTCTACTGACATAATCGGACAATTCCAGAGAATATGCTCTGAATCTTGATTACTGTCACCACAAGGGCAGTGTGGGCTAAGTTTGATTTAAAATTTGTGTAACTTGGCATTAAATGCACCGTGTCCGGTGATAAATTGTGAGGTCCAGTGATCCGGAGAGGCAGGTTGCATTCTGACGAAAAGCAATATCTGGGAAAAATAAATAGGTAATTCTACCACGAAGGGACTTTGACCATCGACTTTGCCAAGTAGTTAAAACGGTTAGTGAGCAGAGTTTTTTCACTTTAAATCCTGTGAATCCAATGGGTGAGTACTTATCATAAACTATAAAAGTACCTAAATAAAACTAATAAATTACCCGATTCAAAAGTATGAAGCGAACCATAAGGTTAAATAGAATTTTCGATTTACCCCACTGTTTTAAATTAACATACATGCTCATATATGAACATATTAAATGTTATATAAAATAACATTCAAACATAAAAAAATATTTTAATTTTACCGTAAAGTTATTTGTGATATATTTGAAAAATAGTATTGTCATTTTTTGAACATATTTATCACATTATAATTTTTGTAATTGTCGAGATTAATCAATAAACGCTTCACACGTACGCACACACACTCATTGTTATTCACACAATTATTTTATTCTCTTGAAGCTCGAAGATCGTTTTCAAGTTTAAAGCATTTTTCTTTTCTCCTTCGGGCCGAGTTAATAATCCTGAAATTCTCAAGACTATTAATTCCCAATTTATTCTTACGTTGGCGAAACTATGACCAAAAACTTTTTCCTCCCGTAGGACGTATGAGTCGCCAGTTCCAAGGGCCGTTCGACTGATTAATTCATTGCCTAGAGAACTTGACATTTTTAGTGACAGTATTTGTGAACTGTTTTTTAAGTTTTACTTATTTATTTCACGATTTTGTATGTTGATTTTACTGTATTGTGTAGTATAATATATTATGTGAATTTTTTTTTTCATTATATTAGTGCATGGCGAATTGGCGTCAGCTATAATTTCATGTAACGTACTTTTAATTTTTAAACAATAAATAAATTATTCATGTCCGCTCCCAGTGTGGAGCATGTGGCCTCCAAATGGAGGTATCGCAACAGAAGTTTTATTCTACGAGAACTGTTGGTTACTCAATCGCTCAACCTCTCTTTTTCAAAGAGAGTAGTAGGGATAGAAGAATAAGGCTAGGACAGAACTAGTTAGTTATAATTGAATGAGTTTTCTAAGGTTAGTGAATTTTTAATGCTCAATGCACACACACACTCTTCCTCTTTATCTCTGTTTCTGCATCATTCGCATTGAGTGTATTACTACTGGTGACACCAACACCTGATAATATTACCTAACAATTTTTGCATTTAGAGTAACTCGACTGTGGTTTTGATTCTAGATGGCTTGAAAGTTTATTTATCTCATACTCAAATGATGAGATTGTGTAACTCGTGCTTCATTTTCATATCGACTGTGGAAAGGAAATAGGACGTAACCCTCAATTTTCCAAAACAGCTTTTTTTCGATAATCACAATGTATACAACGTGACACACATTCTATCAAAAAGATGGAAGCTAAAAATGCTGAATTAGTATCTAAATTTAGCTTTTAAGTTTGAAAAAGATGACATAGTAAAAAATTAAAACTAATAAAAAAGACTGAAATAAAGGTCTTTCCTGGAGAAATTCTTGAATTAATATTAGATTATGTCAATTAAACACCAGTTTAGAAGTCTCCGTGCACTTCAAGGTTGTGTTTAATTCGTAATCTGCATATGTCACAAAATCATCAAAACACGTTTTTAGCGCCTCCTGTAAAATTTGGTATGTGTGGGTTACGTTCTTTTTCCTTTCCATAGTCGATATATAATAAATATATCAGCTATTTTTTGTGTTTTGAATAATAATTGTTTATCTTATAAATCGATTGTTTATGACGCAGGTGATTACTCAGCAACATTAACATAAATAGATAATTATTGTTTCCTCGAAAGTCTTATTGAAGCCTTTGTATTCAGAGTGAGAGAGTTTCTAATAAGCTAAGTAAAATTGTGTGAAAATATCTAATTCTCTTTATTTAACTTAGCTTGCATTATGTTAAAAATGTCATATTTGTAAGCTTTGTAAATAATTCAATATGAGTTATCGATGTGGTTGTTTTTTCTCAGAATAGATAAGATTTTTATTTTATCTTTAAAATACCTACATAATGACGTCATGCAAAGAGTTTTAAGCTAAAACCAATACGCTCATTTTGCATTACGTAAGTGAATGATATTTTTTAACTTAATTTCTATCTTCTATATTTTCAATCAAAAAATTACCTATATTTATTTTATAGTCAACTAACAGCTCATTGCAGTAATTATTAGCGATATAAAACTAGACATATCGACGCATAATAGGCAGAAAATCGTAACTTACAGTTTATAAATTTTATTTTATTTTTTTAATTACTCTCGTATTTTGTTCGATAGCGGTGTTCCTTAAATATGGTTAGTTAATCGTAATATATGGTCAATGTCGATCCTGATATTATAGATCAGTGATTCTCAACCGGGATCCACGTGGAAAAAACGATAACAAGTTAAAACACTAAAATGCACAGGCCCTAAAAACGTGACAAGATTGTGCTAATTTTGACAGTTCGCTTCAAAATAACATCTTTCAAATGCACCCTTTTGATTGGTCGAATAAATCATAAATGATCAATTGTTACAGCTTCACTGTTGTTATGCACGGCTGCAATTATTACATTTAAAATACTAAATACAAAAATCAAGTGAATCCGCTTAATTAAGATTTTTTAAAATCCATGTCCGCTCCCAGTTAGGAGCATATTGGCTTCCTAATGGAGGTATCTCAACAAATGTTTTTCTACGAGAACTGTTTGTAACTCAGTTGATCAACCTCTATTTCTTCAAATAAAAAAATAGTAGGGATAGAAGGATATGGCTAGGACAGGATTAGTGGTTAATTAATCGCTCTCGCTTCATCTAGTTATTGAAGCATCGAAAAGGAGGGAGGGAATTTTCGACATAACAAACACCCATGCCTTAGAACAAAAATCGTTCGAAAGAATGCTGGGACTCCCTGGAACCTGTGAGACCCAGTACGGCAGCCAACAATGCTAACTGCTGCGCTATAGACCCGATAATTAAGGAATAGGTAAAAATAATAAAAGATTTTTAGTACTTTTTCCACATAAAATTTATTAGATCAGGACCGGTTTCGCTCATCGCGAGCATTATCAACTGATAATGTCAGTTGTGAGTCAGTCAGTAACTGTGATTATGTGATAATCAGTTGATGATGCTCGCGATGAGCTAATAAATTTTATGTGGAAAAAGTACTAAAAATCTTTTATTATTTTATTATAATGCCTTTCCCCCAAGTATTGATAGTGAACACCTTAAAAGTGATTAAGGAATAGATCTTAATAAGTTTCAGACTGACCCCGCTGTGACTCCTGAGACATTCCTAGTAACAAAGAAGCTGTGGATAACCGTAATATTTGTCACCTTTGTGGATACGAAATTGACTGATGGAGATGATTTTATAAGAAAAAAATATTACCTAAACCAGTGGTTTCTAAGCTTTATGTTGCTATGCCTCATTTGGAAAAAAATATTTCTTTGTGCCCCCCCATTCTTTATTTCATATTACTATAAAGACACGTTTTAATATTTTAAAGTAAATAAACATTTTAAGCTCTTTGCGGCTACCTTTCCAATAGTCCACGCCTCCCAGGTTGGAAATCGCTGAGTAAAACAATTGAGATAGATAATGTTTTCATTATAAAATTGAAATTATTTGTAATAGATAATAATATCTGTCAATAAGCATTTTCTATATGAACATTTACAATGATTATCTTCATTTTACATATCTAATCAAATATAATATTTTTCAATAAAATATCGTCATACTGATGTGTGTTCAATAACAAATATAATCCAATTTATGTGTCATGCCTGGTTTGTAGCCGGTCTGTCAATGCGGCATCCACGGGTTGGGATCCTAGTACTGACATTTTCATGTATGTACGATTGTTTATTTTAAAATGAGAAGAAAATTACATGGCTTAACACCTGACTAATGTGCCATGTATTTGATAAATTATTGTCTAGTTTCTATTTGATATTTTTTCATAAAATTACTTTCTAATATTGTTTTATTTACATTCAAAATCCTGTTCAATCTGTAATAAAAAACTGGTCCTTTCTCTAATCTCCGAATAACTCTCTGAGTAACTCGCAGAGTTAAACCACCAATATTCTATTCATCTGTTTTCGATGCTCACAATATAGTTTTTCTAATTCTTCATCAGCCATATACAGCAGCACTGGTAAAATGCAAGCGTTGAACAAATGACGTGTCATCATTAAGTCAAATGCGCGCCCCCAGCCATATTTAAGCAAATAGCGAGCAAAGACCGTCTTGCATCCGAGATGTGTACACCGAGGTACCTGAAGCTGTAAACCTTTCTTTTATAAAAAATAATTGATATTTTATATTTAAGTTGTCAATAATAGTCGGTGGCCAAATTAAGACATGTTCCCCTTACCCGAAATAGATAAGATAAACATTATTGAAGTAGATAAAGTATAAAATATTTCTGAAATTCTATATTATATACAGAAAGACGGGCGTCAACAACTTATGTAAGTTTTCTAACATTATTTATTGAAATAATTATGATTATTATTTTTATTTGATTTAAAATTTGCAGTTTGAGGCTTTGGCTGTTTTTTTTTAAACATGATCATTAAAACAAATTCAATGAATAAGCCACTGCACAAGCTTTCCTCAATTTTTTTATTGCAGCATTGATCAAAATAGACTTTTTTGAGTAAATTGTTTCGTTTTGACTAGACAAGAGTGTCATAAAAAGTTTTTAAAGTCATTGAAATCAAAATTGAACTGTAAAAAAAGGATTTGAAAACTGAATCATTCACATGCATTCATTGCACAATAGTTTTTTTTATTATAATTTATTTAATTATGCATTGTTTAACTTTATGTGAATGACATTGAAATATAAAACATGGATTTACTCAAAACATGACTTTTTTGAGCAATGAAATAATGGGTCCAATCCAAGTAAAAACAATCTGCATACAGAGTGACTTCATTGTGACAAACTTAGCATCATATAATATTTAACAATTTCAAAAATACCCTTTTTTTCTTACTTACAAAAATAAAAACAACTCATTGAATTTAAAACTGTAAAATTTTACATTAATGCTAAGTATATTATTTTTTTTTCTATGTCTAGTTTTAAGTAAATCGCTTCGATATTTGAATCACAACGATGAAAACTTAAAGCCATACACTGCAGATAGAAAGTAGAAATATACAATACAGTAAAACCCCCTATAGTGCTCCCCCCTATCGAGAAGTTTTTTTTAGTGTATATAGTCACCTGTATAATGAAGTTTTTATAAAACCCAAAATTTTCAAGGTTAAATTAGAATTTTCATAAATATGTTCTATTATATTATAAATACATATTTTATATACATGCAATGAAAAATATTTATCAGTACCTTTTTGCCCCTTGATTTTGCTAGACGTATTCTATGAAATATATATAAACATGGAAAAAATGTTTGATTTTGATCAATTCACAAAATACAATTAAATGAACCTTACCTCAAATAATCTCTACTCTATAATGTATAATAAAGAACTTAATTATTGGTGTAACATTTGTGACGAGTAAAACTGAATTTATTGAGAAGATTTATGAATAAAAGAAGTGTCAGTGTAAATTGTTAATGAAAAAGTCGAACATAAAATTTTGTACTGTTTCAGCAGAATCAAATCAAAATGTCACAACAAAACAATGCACCGTATTACCAGCCCCCGATGCATATCAACAGCCAAATTATGCACCAACCGGGATTCATACCTCCCATGAACAGCCACGGTCCAATAAATCACAACCCCAACAACCACAACAACCACCATAATTCCCACGGCCACCACAACAATGGCCACCATTTCCCACAAGACGGAAATCAGTACCCGCAGCACGGTCACTACCCTCCTCACCAGAATATTAATAGTGGACACATTATTAATCCAACCATGCATGGCATTCATTATAACAGTCATGGCCCGATGCACCAAAACAACCACGGACCTATTTATCAACAGCCCCCGTTTGGACAGTTCCCACCCAATCATCATTATTAATAAAAAAAATAGCAAAAACCCAATCTACTCCGGAATCGAGGTGCTTTTTATCTTTTCTGGATGATTATTAACAACTCAACGGATAGTCTTAACTTTATATTATATATATTTATATACACATCATTGGAGAAGAATATAGAGGTAACCAATGATCGTAACTTTTCTCTATACCTGTATTAGTAATAATTGATATATTACGTTTTTGTGTACAAATAAATTAAAATAAAACCGATAAATTATTTATTTTTATTCAAATGTATATAATTACAGTATAGTTATATTTATAAATCTATTTATTTAAAAAAAAAATACAAATAAAACAAAAGGTTTTTAAGGTTCATTTATTTCCCATACCAAAACTATTAAACATATTATTCAGACAATGATACCAATGTTCCCTCTAAGACAAAAGGTTAGCTGCATGAAAAATTCAAACGCTGCACAAACCAATCCAACAAATGTGCAGCACAATTTACATTAAATGTTATCACTTACAAAAATACTTAAGATATCTTGTTGACCCTTTAGAAACCAATTGAAAAGCATGTTTTTTTTAAAATATACGTTCTTGGATTTTTACCGTCCATCGAAGGGCGGTAAGTGTTAAAACATGTTTTTTCACTTGGTTCTTTAAGGGTCAGTAACATATCAGAAGTATTTTTTAGCACCGTAGGTTAAATAAAATGTAAAAAATAACAGAACTCATTCTATTTTATTTTACATAAAATAAAATCAAGCACAAATTAAGAAAATATGCAGAATGAATAATCAGTAGAGTTATTGACATTTTTTTCAAATTTATTTAAAAAATTCTAGTTTTTCAACACGTTACTTACAACTAATCCTTTTATTAGATCAGCTTAATTCTTGTTAAATTATATGAACGTTTAATTTCTAGCTTTTTTCGGTAAATTAAGGTTATTCCAAATTAAAAAATGAGTGCACTCTAAATTGCTGAAGACTACCAAAAAAGGTGTGCGTAATGTGTTCACCATAGTGTTAAGTGATATTAAAACATTAAGAGCCATCTATTGTGAACCTTTTGTATCTCTTTAATTTAAGTCTCGCAAGTATATTTACAAGAAGGCACTGCCAGGCGTCAACATTCAATCACGAAAAGAGAGTGTCTGTTTGTGTCCTGATGAAATGATAAAAATCAAGACGTATAACTACTGAAAGACTGATAGCCGAATGGTCATTGTTGTCTTCATCGATTATAGTGCCCACGGGTCAAATTTTTTTCGAACACTTTCAATTTGTGTTTAAAGGGGCGGAAATATGTGATATCTAGAAGCTCCCTCACATTTATCAAGAGAAATTAGTTAATACTAATCCTGATTCTACCTAATCCTCACTGTCTCCGAAAAAGAAAGGCTGAGCGATTGAATAAAAAGCAGTTTTCACATTCAAACGACTAAAACAGTTTTCATACAATTTAGAGTAGGTAAGAGAGATGTTTTTCACCAATATAATGGCCTAGGTTATAATTTAAAAAAATGCCAAAAACTCTCAATATTTTTGACCAAAAGTTTAGGCTAATTTTTAGGCCGCCTCTATCAACTTGTGAATTTCAATTGGCCTTAAAATGAATAAGTGCACGCCAGTGTCCGGATGCAGAAGATGTTCCAGGAGGGAGCCATTCAATTTGAAAATAAACATGATACATAAATAATACATTAAAAACAGATGATTTAAAAATAATATATCTTTTTAAAAATAGTCAATACATAATTAAGTATGTTTTCTATGAAACATATTAAACTAAACAATTAATGAGCCCATTTCACAATTAAGTTTTAATAAATTAGAAAAATAGAAAATAACTTCTTCTCAGGGGGGGCATACCCCCCATGCCCACCCCGTGAATCAAGTGATATGTATCCTGACAAATATAAATGTGTAAATCACACCATAATAGAAAAAGATCGCTAATTTGACATTTTTTTTCCTATTTTTCTCAAAACTACCAAAAGTTGTTTGAGCCAGTCTTGAAACTGAGCACTGCACATAAAAGCTTTTCTTTAGATCAGGTGTATTAGGAGTCCATAAGCTCCACTCTAGGAGCAGAAATGGTTAAACAATAAGAGTATATTTCAGTTTTTGGTTGTTCTACAATTGCCATTTCTTTTATTTTAGTGTTGATACCAAACATCTCAACAACTAATGAATCGTAATCAAAAGTTAAACTTATTCTAATACCCTCTGTGTTCTGCATATATATGGTGTCTTTTCATCGTGTAAACATAGTAGTGGGGAGATAGAATACAATAAGAGTTTTGTTTGTGTGGTGGTATAAGCTTGTATTCGCGGGCGTTTCAATTGTGGCACTAATGGGTGATTCAATAACCTCGAGCTGCATTTTCAATTGATTACGTATAATCATTCGATTGGTTAATTTGAGGTGACGCTTGTCTGATCTATGTTCTGCATCCTGTTAATTTATCTTATAAGCTTTATCAGTATAAATACAAGGTGACAAATCATAATTTTCGGAATATTAGATAAAGATAAAAATGCATCACCAAAATGAAATAATGGTTACGTTACGATTTTGTTATCTGTTTCGATAATATATTTATTAAAAAAATCTGATAGTAATGATTCGGTGAAAATCAAGTGTGATTATTAATAAAAAAAAAAGTTATTGTTACTATTGAAGAGCAATAATGAAACCTATTTATTGATTTGGCATTTACTTGGTAGAACTCCATTATAATAGACTAAAAATATCAACGTATTTAGTTCTACATTTTTTTTTATATTCAAGAGTTGATAGCTATTTCGGCTTTCGCCATCGTTAGTTCTGACATATCAACTCGTAAATATAAAAAAACTGTAGAACTAAATACGTTGATATTTTTATCCTATAATAATGAAATCAATCTTTTCATTACAAAATCGAAATTTAATAATTAAGCATAACCTTTTAGAAAATTCTTTGTTTTATGCTATGTTGATTGAGTCTAAAATAAATCATATTCTTTTAAAATCAATCAGAGAACACGTTATACTACTACAACTTTATTCAACTACCTTTTTTTGGGATGGTATAACATAAATGTAATAATTGCGGTTATGTTCACTGCTATTATAGTCGAACTTTCAAACACATGTTAGTCATCAAGGGCATGAGGTAAGAATAACATTTTTTTTATTCTTTCAATCATCAGTGGACAAAACTAATTGAACATAAAAAAACTTGAAAGAATACGAAAAAAAAGGGTTTTTCTTACCTAATGTCGTTCACTCAGGGCCGGCGCCACCATACAGGCGAATTAATCACCTAGGGCGCGGCGCATAAATGGAAAGTAAAATATTTTTTTATACTCTAATAATATTAAAAATCTGTGCAATGAGCTTCAAGCAGTAGTTCGAAAACTTAAAGAATCTTCGCCATCACAAAAAGTGTTGCAACAAAATATTGAGCTAGCTTTAAAAAAAGGTCCCATTTTTTTCATTTTGGGAATTTCGCAAATTCCTGGGTTTTCGAAATTGGAAATTCTGAGAATGCTAAAAAAATGAGCTCACATTTTTTCACTTTAGGAAATCTGTAAATTCCCAGGATTTCAAAATCACCGAGCGATTCCAAATTTTATACGATTTTATTGAGGATTATGGATTGAAATTGATGATTTCAATCCCGAGATCCCGGGATTACAAAAAGGGTATGGGATAGGATGTCCTAGGCGCGCCAATACATGTTGACTGGCGCCGGCAATGCGTTCATTCATTCTTGGTTTTTGACAGATTGACTATAACAATATTGACCATATTTGCAATTATTACATTTATATTGTATTCACTTGACAAACCATGAAGGCAGGAAATAAAAAAAATCATTACATTAGCTATGTAGGTGTTGAGCATTAGAGACCTGGCTCTTTTGATGCCCGGAAACTAATAAATTTGCAAAGCTTAATAATTTCTTCGATGGATTCGGTAGCAACTTTGTGGAAGTTCATTTTTAGTAAAAAATAATTGTTAAATGAATGACAATTAAGTACAGTAAACCCTCGATTATACAGACTAATTGGAGATGAAGGTCAGAAATCCGGATAATCGAAAAAATTGAAAATGTACATTTAGTATGAATATATTTTTATATATTATGTGTTATAAATATATATTATACGGAAATATAATTTTATATATACACATATATAGCTGTAATTATATAAATTTAATTATTGTTTTTTATTTAAAGGACACTTAAATTGTCTAAAGTTCTTTATTTCATTCATCTTGGCAACGTTTCAGTACCGCGATGTTTTAAGCTAAAAAGATTCACTCACATACCTAGCGCATTTTTAAAATAATTTTTGAATAGTCTTAAAAAATAGTACTGAAATTATGAATATTAAAAAAATACTATAAAATGATATATATAGTTTAATATTTTCAAGTTACATTCGTGGTCTTCAGTGGCCTTACGGTATTCCCGCCGTTCGTATGTAGCGGCCACCAGTGGCCTTACGGTACTGAAGCGGTTAAAACCTCTTCTTGAAAACATCTAAGCATTGAAAACCTTCAGAATGAATAGGACCCAATTCTTCAATTGGTAATACTAATCTCCAAACGTCATCATATTGCTCATTTAAGGTAGGTGTTTTTTTTTATTTATTTCCTCATTATTAAAAAATTGGTATCCAGGATCGTTCACATCGCAATATAACCATTCAGATACAATGCCTTCGTCACATTCTTTGCATATTGAAGGTTTTACTTCTGCTTTCGTGATCATTTTCTACTACCAATTTTATTTCTTCAGTTTCCTAAAATTTTACACTGTGATTTTTTCAAAGTTGATACATCTCCAGAATTCCATTCCGGATTAACGAGTTCTGTAAAAAAGAGACTTAACTGTTTGTACACCTTTTCTCAAGATAGGTGAAATTTTGTTTTATTTAAAAAAAAAAGAAATACTTCAATATGAATTTTTATTTAACTAGATAAATAAACATCTAATTAGTATTGAATAATTTACTTTTCAACTAGTAGTATAGATAAGAAATATTGTTCTGGAAATGATGATTAAATTGTAGAGATAAAGAAATATCAGAGAATCACGTACTTACATATAATAAATACTTGATAATATTTAAAAGATTGAGTACCAAATTTGACTATCTGTAAATCAACCAAATAAATATTTGTATCATGAGAAATATCTTGAAATAATTTTTCCCAGATAAAATCAGGAGCGCAAGAGGCGCGCGCTTAGGGCCTCAAATTCTTGGGGGCCTCAAAGATAGTATATATTATATAAACCCTTACATTTTAATTTTATTTTTCAATATTCATTACTATTATATGAAGAGGTTTGCAGAACTTTTATGTTTTTCAAAAAGCAGGTCTCCAAAATTTATTGCGCCTGGGGCCTCCAAAGTGGTTAACCCGCCACTGGATAAAATTTATTGTAAATAATAACGTTATTTTATTTAGAGACAGAATATACAACGCTTAGTGAAGGTTTACAGAATTTTTTAATGGTATATACCCAGGGGTGGGCTGGAGGGGGCTCGCTCGAGCGCCTTGCTAAATTTGACTAAGGTCGGAGAGAAGGCCGGAGAGCCCCTTGTTAATTTAAGAGAAAACGATATTCTCAGATCAAATTAGTATATAACTACAATTTCTGACTTATATATTATCTACGACAGCTTCTGTAGTACATTTTTAGCAATTTAGTTTGATAAGTTTACGGTTAATTGCATATTATAATTGTATTTAGTAACTGTCGATTGCATATAAATGCATAGGAGTGATAAAAAAATCACTCCTTCCCAGTGGCGGATTAAGCACACGAGAGGCCCCAGGCGCAATAAAATTTGGAGGCCCTGTTTTTCGCATAACATAAAAATGCCAGATAATTCCATGTAAAATAATAAAAATATAAATAAATCTGAACAAAAAGTATATAGGTTTTATAATATAAGCTATTTTTGAGGCCCCTGAAATTCGGAGGCCACAAGCGCGCGTTTCATTTGCTTATAGGATAATCCGCCACTGCTCCTTCCCCATAATACCGAGGACTGCTTTGAGATAAAGCAAGCACCTTGTATTGGAAGCCCACCGTAAATACCCTTCTAATTTAAAGGGGTTATTAAAAAAAAACGAGTATCACACAGTCAAGTAGTTATTGATTGTTATCTGAATTAATTTCAAAACTGATTCGATATTGATGGCATCCAAATCTTAATTTAAAAATAACCATGTAATCAATTACGAGCTCTGTGGGTCCTTCCATATATTTTTTTTATTATTCTTATATAAAAAGAATATAAACTATTTATTGTCAGTAAAGTTCATCCATACACTTGAATGCCTGATATACCGGAAGACGAAACACGAGTCATTTGTGAAAAAGCTTATAGAAGTTTACAAAACGAATGATTCAAAATTGATATTGAAATTTTAACAAGCGCGTTTGGTCGTTATCTAAAATTACTTTTTTTATTATTTAAATTAGCAAACAAAATAGACAGGCGTAAAAAGGGTTAATATTATAGGTACAGCGTCGACATGATGACGCTTATTATTTCCGTCATCAATTATATAGACAATTAGTTTTGACATAAGGTTTTTGTTCATATATAGCATGGAATTTCTAAGATCATACAAGAATCGGTTCGGAAACCATTCTTGGGCAACCCCTTACCTGCATTTGTACGTTATATTGAGGTTTTAATGCAATGTGTCCTTTATAATATAAGAACGATTGATTTCTTATGGTAAATGCAGCATTCAGCACACTTCAC
Organism: Himalopsyche tibetana; assembly: GCA_030503985.1. Classification (NCBI taxonomy): domain Eukaryota; kingdom Metazoa; phylum Arthropoda; class Insecta; order Trichoptera; family Rhyacophilidae; genus Himalopsyche; species Himalopsyche tibetana. Next base: position 4,915,825 of record JAPJYX010000007.1, on the reverse strand, counting down.
CCCATTGGGGCCAACCAGTTGACAGAAATTATCAAAATAATCCTTTTTTTAAGTGGACCATGTAAATTTTAAAACCGTATAAAAAAAGAGATGGGTGTATATTAACTACTTACTAGGCGCTAGTATCATATAAGTATGTTCATATCTTTGGTTTTATCTTATCAGTCAATACGTTTTACCAATGACTAAATATTCCTTGAGATTATATTTCAATTAAATACCTATTCTGGTCAGTACTTGTGCACCAGTGTGTAGAATTTAAGCCACTCGTGTTTGGTGTTTGACGACTCTACTCGCTATTTCTGTCAGGTAAGATGATTATATTTTTGATTGATGATTTTAAATGAATAGTCAACAAATGATTGAGTGCTTATGAAATCATTTTTGAACTGTTCATTTATCAATATTTTTATATTATGTAATACACGATTTTATGATATAATTACGGTTGAAAAACACGGATAAACAGAACTATTTTTTTTTGTTTTTAAAATACTAAAGCAGACCATTATTTGAACATGCTTACTGCTCATTATTTAATAAATTATGTATTGTGTGCATGTCACAAAGCACAAATAAAACGGAATGAATCATGGTGAACGGAGTTTACCATGTATTGATTCTGTATGAATAATGTGACCAGATGTCCCGTTTTCAAGAGACGTGTCCCAGTGTTCTCGCACACAGCTTCAATGTCCCGTTTTTAAAAAGAGAAAAACTCACAGTAAATTTTTTAAAAACATGCAAAATCAAATTCCTGGCGTTAGAATCTAGACTAGTAGATGAAAGAGTGGGCGTGCGCGCACAGTAAATAATACGTTTCAATGATTTCGTACAATATATCTAATATGACAGTCAATTTTACCAATTTTTTTTAGATGTCCCGGTTAGGGGATAAAATCAATGGTCACGTTATGTATGCATAACAATTTTTATTTGTTTACTTCATCCAATTTGTTTGTTTATTGAAAAAGAAGCAACAAAATACATACGTACAACAGTTCAGTCAGTTCCCATGAATGGATGCAAAAATAATGTCTAGAAAAGATGTGGCTTAATGCGCATAAAATTATCAGCCAGTACACGTTAACACTGCCTAGACTGTGTGGTGATATTGTAATCATTTAATCATCAGCTGGATGGACTTGACTGGAAATTTGTAAAATAAAAAAAGTCTAAGCGCTTCGAAAAATCACTGATTTTGGGCGTGTGTTTTTTCATTAAAATTTAAAGAGTAAAAAATAGTCATCCAATCCTGTTGTAAAATTTACAGAGGAATTATAGCGAAGCATTTTACCTTTTATTGAAAACCGAATTTGAACAGACAAATGAATGAAGGAGTTTTGCTACAAAATCAAAGTTTTGATGTCAATGTATTTTTTATGTATTTTTTTCTTTTGAAGGAAATTTTACCGTGATTACCTTAAGTGATAAATATCATAAAATTAAAAAGAACTATGATAATTTGTTAAAAACAGTGAATATGTAGACTATTTTTAACACTACGGTTTTTTTAAATGAAGGCCTTGACAGTCAACGACATCTTTGGTAATTTTCTATTAAAAAATCAAGTAAAACAGCCTAAATCTATTGTCGCAATGATATACCAATAGACGATGGGTGCATAATACCTTCATTCGCATTAAAAAGCACACTTTTTTATAAATTATTGTAACATAACACCATTATCCACTTTTATCTTCATTATTGGTTGCCAGAAGTAAAAAATAAATGGGGGCCTTCGGAGGAGAAGGCCCTTATCCTATAAACAAGGATGTTTTTATATTAGGAATAGATTATATATTCGGAAACTGCTTAAAATTGTGTATTTAAATCTTATTATATTGCAGATTATACAATAAATATTATTTTAAAAGTACGAAGCAGTAAATTTAAATCGCGGGCTGATGATGAATCGTTCTATCAAAATTTTAAATGTCATTTACCTATTCTAGAAGAGATGTCTTAAAATTTCAATTTTTACATCATTCGCCAGAGTGTGTTTTTTTCCAATTTTTCAAATGTTAATTACTTACATTTCGAGCCTTATAAAATATTAGCCGATCTTTGTGAATATTGTAATAAAAAATATGCCTATTGATGAAATACCCAAAGTTCTTTATACTATATATTTTTACACACGTGAAATGAAATAGTTAAAAAGTTATTTAATTTTACTGACAGCCCATATTTTCTAACATGTAGTGAGGCCCACTTGCCATAGAGCAACCTGGCAACATGGCCAGTCCGCCACTGCATATATCATTTCATTCTAATATTTTTCTTTACTGTACTTTGGACTGGAATAAGGAAAGTAAACTTAAATGAAAGATAAAAATTTAATTTTTCTAGAGATAATTTTAAGGATTTTCAAAAATAATACTACATTTTTATGAAAGCTGGTAGAATATTTTGATTTTACCAGAAGTTCATATACTATTTCTACAAATATAGCAGAATATATACAGTGTATACCCTCGTACCCTTGGCGGATCCAAGGGCATGGGGGCCATGGCCCCCTCGTTGGGAGAATTTATTTTCCATTTTTCTAATTTATTAAAACTTTATTTTGAAATGGGCTCTTCAATTGTTTAGTTTACTATGTTTTATAGAATACATACCTAATTATGTATTGACTATTTTTATATACACCCAAACTTTGAAAGTGGCGCGTAAAAAACCTCACTTTCATATAATTTGATAAATCGGTTCCAAAAATCAAAATATCGCGTAAAAAAGTATCAAAAATGTATGAACAAAACAAAATTTGTTCTTCAAATTCGCGCGAAAAATATTTTTTTTACGGTGCCGTCCAAAAAAATCGCTTAAATTCAAAATCGCAAAAAAAGGCTTTCATCTATTTTTTAATGTATTATTTATGTCTCATGTTTATTTTCAAATTGAATGGCCCCCTCCTGAGACAATTTCTGGAGCCACCACTGCCTCGTACAGCCTCCACTATTTCAAATTTCACTCCATGATTTGTAAAACCTGAATTGGAAATTTAAGGGTTAAATTCTGTGGTCTTATACTTAGCTAAATCCATGATAACAAACACGTAATAGGTATTTCCTGAAGACTTTTCCGTAGATTCTTACATAGTTATTTTATGAATTTCTTATCATATTTAGCATTTCAATATAATCAATAAACTGATAAGAAAAATGGTATCTGACTCACTTTTGTTTTCCTCATTTAGATAATATCACTTTTGCATTTTGTTAATGTATATATTTCACATAGTTTAAGTAGCCAGTAAACCTGTAAGTTGATTTTTTTTCTTTTCTCTAAATTATGAATGTTCTTTAGTGTCCGATGAGCCAGTATTGTATTATAAATAAATTTGTAATTTAATCAAGACAAGCTGATGCTTTGAATTTTTTAAAGTCATCATTTATTATTTTGCCAAAGGTTAAGTTTATTGGAAAAATTACCAGTTTATCTACTCTTTAAGCTCCTTAAACGTACTCAAACTTCGCAAACCAAAACAATTTTTATTGTCACATTGAAAATATATTTCTCCTTTAGTTTAGTTTTTTTTATCCTGATATTGAAATCAATTGCTAGATTCATTTTCACATTACATATTTTCCAATGATGTCCGCTCTCAATTTGTAGTGTATTGCTTCGGATGTCACCATATTACACGGAGAAGTACTGATTTTAATCGTTTTTCACGATGAAAAAGCAATAAAATTATTATTTAATTTTTTTATAATAAAAACAATATTAATGAAAAAAAATAATCGCTCCCGATTGAGAAGGAACTCGTTTATTGTTTTGTTGATCAATCTCTGTCTTATTAGTTAGATATGGTGAGAATAGATTATAGGTTTTTTAGTTAGTTAATCTTATAATACTTGGTGACACGAATTGGCAAAAAATAGAATTTTTATCTACAAGCTTATTTTTTTGCATAATTTTTGCTCAAAAGTCTCTATGGATAAGCTGGGACTAAAAAAAGAAGTTTTTATAATATATATTCACAGTGGCGGATTAAGCACTTTTGAGGCCCCAGGCGCAATAAATTTTGGAGGCCCTGCTTTTCGAATAATATAATGAATAATAAAAGTGCTGCAAACTTCTTCGTAGACTAATAATGAATATTGAAAACTGAAATTAAAATGCAAAGTTTTATATAATATATTTTTTTTGAGGCCCCCGAGATTTGGAGGCCCCAAGCGAGCGCCTCTTGCGCTTATGGGATAATCCGCCACTGTATATTCATATATTCAATGACGCATTAAGGAATTGGGAAGCCCAAATCCAATCATATTTGGAGGCCATGTTTTCCGAATTATTAAAACTGAATTTAAAATATGTGTCATTTTGAGGCCCATAACCGTCACTGTATATAATATCAAAAAAATATATTTAACCAATAATCTTTAAAATTTACAGATGAGTGAATCATACAAAGCAAGCATGGGTAACTGCTGTGATTCTGAATCTTCGTATAATCCAGATAACGGCGCTCTTTCGATGCCGCAGTCTGATACTGCTGGTGATCATGGAGCACTGAGCGGGGACAATGGAGCACTGAGCGGAGACAGTGGAGCGCTAAGTGGTGACAATGGAGCACTGAGCAATGATAACGGGCCAACGGTTTGTGATGATGGAGCTCTTAGTGGTGATAATGGAGCACTAAGTGGAGATGCTGGAGCACTAAGCGGTGACAATGGAGCGCTTACATAATAAACTCTCATATACTGTTATTCACCATCATTTGACCATTATTATTTATTGCTAATTATTTATATTTTATGAGAAAATGTTATTTACTGATTATTATTAGTGATACTCGATGTAAATAAAGTATTTTTCAAAATCACACAAAAGTTTTCCTGATATCATTCCCTGATTCTACATTTTTTTAAATACCTAAAATGGGTGATCAACTGAAACAGTTTTGCGATCGATCTTATCATATTAAAAAAGCGAGGCACCATTTTAAGTACAAACATAAAATGCATGAAGTTTCTACATATTAATTTAAAAGTGATATTATTAAATATTAAAATGCATTTGAAGCAAAAGACAAAAAAATAACCAATATGACTCAAGTGAAAAGGGATGTGTGATAGAGGAATACGCGGTGGTGCCCATGTAGACCCCTCTACCCCTACTCCAGCGTAAGATGCGAGCCGTCTCCAACAAAACAAACAAAAAAGACAAGCAAGGTCTACCAATTAATAAAGTGGCAGCACAAAATTTAAATTATTATTTGTCTCTGGAGGCTGGGAATATTTGAAATGCTGATAAAGATCTGATTGATTGCAACTCATTAGTATCATTAATTGTTTGCTTTATTTCGATTCTACACCCCCCTCCTTGCTCCTCTTAAAAGGAAAAAAAAACCCAAAAACTCCATTTTGTAATTTTATAATTTTAAAATGTTAGAATCAATCTTGCTTCATTACTTAAGCAAACTTTGCGATAGTAAGTCTGAAGATGCCTCTGAAAGAGGCGAAACACGTGTCACAGTTAGTAGCACAATACGTGGAATAATCAAAGTTAATTTAAATTTTCTATTATCTGATAAAGATTCTTCAAAAATTTTCGATTCATACAATTATTGTTAGATCAATATGATCATGCATATCCTGGAGAAAATATTAATGGCCAAAACTAAGATTTTATTTTATACATTTCCGCTCCCAATGTGGAGCATATAGCCTCCTAATGGAAGTATCTCAACAGGAGTTTTTCTATGAAAACTATTTTTTACTCCGTCACTCAACCTATCATTAGGAAAGTATCTTATTGAAGAAAGTAGTAGGAATGGAAAGATAGGGCAGGACAAGACTAGTGGAGGGAATTTTAAGGCATCAAAAACACCCATGCCCTCTAACAGAAATTGATAAATTAATGAATGGAATGCTGTTTTTGCTGGGACTCGAACCTGTGAGATCCTTCACGAAAGCCAACGATGTTGACAGCTGCGACATGGACCCGACACAAGCCCGGGATATTAAATGTAGAATTGATAACTTTGTTATTTCATTGGTTGTGGTGTGCTACGGAGACATTGATTTCAGAAATGAGAAAATGAAGAGTGGGGAGAATTTTCACAAAGTTGGTGCTGAATATATCGAAAATTTCTCTTTGGATCTCTTTGTAGTAAAAATCCATATTCAATATTATTGAGTATGGACAAGAAAGTATATAAAGCAATTAGGTTTCATGCGGTTCTGTGATTCTTCTGAAATCGAATTCTCTGTAGAGAATATTACTTACGGGAATTTTGTTTTGATTCTTCCAAATAAGATTCATCCGTCCACAGAATATCACCTACATTGAAATCTCCGGAAAAACAGAATATACGATACATTTTAAATATTAAAATTATATGTTTTATCATAATGTGTTATGTCAAGGGTGTCAAGTATTTTTCAGAATGGAAACAAACAAATTAACCTTTGAAAATTGTTGAATGTCTAAAAGGGAGTGATAAATCAATATTGACTATATTTGAAAGAAATAAGCAGTGGTCGACACAAATTTATTTTTCGACAAAAAAATAAGAGGTCACATCTTAAGCACGTATAGTTATTGAAATACAATAAATAAAAAGGAATGCTCAACGCATTGGGATCAATTCCATGAACGTTTGCAAATATAATTTTACTATTTTTCTTATTAAAAGATGTCACTGTGTATAAAGTATAAACCATTTTATTCACTATCAATATCTGATATAGTTTTAGTGGAAATGAATTATTTATTCAAAATAAACAAAGCATGGGTAATCAAAAACCTAAATCAACTAAAAAAAAATTGAAATTCTCATTTCTTTGAAAACTATTGAGTTATAAATAATTTTTGACAAAGCTATCATTTTTGATAGAGACATCTTTTGATGAGAAAAAATGGAAAGCCTACATTTAAATTATTGCCTGTTTCAAAAATTATAAACCAAAACCTCAGATTGTTGACAGATTTGTTAATCAATTTGCCACTTTATATATATGGTAGTGAATATATTCAAGGTATGGCTTGTAGGTTGATCGCGGACATGTGTAATAGGTTTCATCATTCTCTTGTGATACAGTTACAAGTGATATCAGTCGATCAATTTCAATAACACCTTGTAGCTTCTAGAAAAAAGTGTGGCCACCCCTAATATATCCATCATACAGCCTCACTCGTATTTAAGCAAGTGAGATAAACAAGTAAACGCCTGCATGCCCTTGTATCTCCCGCATGCCCTTCAATTCAAATGTGATCAAATGATTAGCTTATAGCACACACCAGATCTCAGCAGAAGTTTTTCTACAAGAAATGCTCGCTACTCAGTTTCTTAATCTCTCATTTTTATAAAGGAGATTTTGAGCTCACCTATTTCAAGGAGAATAGGGATATAAGGATAAAGCTAGAGCAGCACTAGTGGTTAGCTAATTGCTCTTGCTACACTTTATTTTTGGGATCGAAAGAGTGGGTGGGAATTTACAAATCAATTTGCCTGTACTTGGATTAGAAATTGTGATAACTGTAACCGAAGGCAACTGGCTCGGCAAATTGTATATTATGTATTTCAAGTCACTGCTGTCGACTGCTGTGGCCCAGTTGGTTAGAGCTTGCTCTACCAATCACGCAGGTCTGAGTTCGATTCCCGGCCAGATCACACTCAATTTGAGAATTATTCAATTCAAAGTTGTGAACGAAAACTGGGTGTCTGTGATGTCAATTCACATCATTTCCTCTCCTCCCATCCTTCTGATCCTTTAATAACTGGGTGAAGCAATACCGATTAGCCAACCACTAGTCCTGTTCTAGTTTTATCCTTCTGTCCCTGCTACTCACTTTGAAAAAAGTGAGGTTGAGCGACTAAGTAACAAACAGTTCTCGTAGAAAAAAACTTCTGTTGAGATACCTCCATTAGGAGGCCATATGCTCCACATTGGGAGCGGAAATGGATTAAAATAAAACTAAAAATGTAAATTTGCACTGATATCTTTTAAATAGTAAAATAATATATAATAATTCCTGCAGCTCTGACAGTATTTCCTAATAATCATTCTACAAACAGCTGCGATACAAAGCTCGGTGTTCATGTCTTGTACAGCGGCGTAGGAAGGGGTCTCGTCGCCCGGTGCGGTCCTTGAATTTGCCGCCCCTTATACATCATCATTCATTTTTTTTAAATCACTTCTTCTATTTTTTATCTATGAACTAGATGTTTTTACTGCAGGTGGCTTAGTTTTTTTTATTTACAAATATAATTTGTCGAAAAATATTGTATTTATTTAACCCGGGGCGGTCCGCCCCTGCCGCACCACCCTTGCTGCGCCACAGCTTGTAAAGCAGTCATCTGTACGAAAAAGGTTAAGCGAGATAAAAAAATTACCACGTCACAATAATTAGAATTGCCTTGAAAATCAGAATGATGGCTGCGTGGAAAAAAAAAGATTTATCATTTAACAATATGAGTTTTGATTTACAAAGAAAAAACTAATCAATACGGACATATCTTATCATAGATTCTCGTTTCAATATAATAATCTGTAATAAGATAACGTCGGTATGTCTATTTTCTGTTTTTTTTTCACAAATATTCAGATAAAATATATTTAAACTTAGTCCGGTTAAGTTAGTGTTATATTGTTTTGTATTAATAATTGGAAAAGCTGGCGTTGTGAGTTCTTTTATATTATTATTTTATTTGTATCAAAAATCTCTTTGCCCTTATAAATTTGTACATACGATTATTGTTGTCTCTCATGTACTCATAATTAATAAGAATTGTCAAATAGGACATAGTTATGTGGCGAATAAAATCATGATTAATTTGGGCATCCAGTATCGAACAGTCAAGTAATGTTTTTACCGATTTAGACTTTTAATCAACTCCAGTAAGGATGTTTAATATCTACAATTTAAAAAATGTTTAAATTTCGAAATTGTGCTGTAAGTGTATGAAAATCAATTTAAATTATTAACAATTTTTCCATTAAAACTGGCCGAATTAAAGGCATCATGTTATCAAACTGAACAAGTCATTGAGAGCCACTTCGATTCAGATGACTGAATGATTTTAGTGTTATGCAATGTATGCAATGATAACTATGAACGCTAAATAAGTTGAAGCTTATTCTCTTTTCATAGTTATTAAAGTTAAAATCATTGCATTAAAATTTTGCTTAAAAGTAGTACAACAAACATTCGGCTCCCCTGAAAAATAAAGTGAAACTGACTTTGTCGTGTTTGGTACTAGATGTCTCAATTATTTATTGTATTTTTTTATTAATTATTGAAACAAGGGTAAGGGTGCAGAAAGAGCCACTGTCAAAAATCATACAACATGTACTCTTTCCATTGATAACAAAACCTATACGCAAGTACTATGGGGAATCAACTCGAAAATCATTATTTTGAGACAATGGTGTTTGAACATTTCTCTATAGTAAATTCTTATGATCCTAAATTAAGTAATTCAATATTGAAACAAGGTACCAATTTTAGAATTGAAGTAATAAAATGGCTCAATATAATAAAATTAATTGCAATTTTAGCAAATACTAACACAACGAAAAAATTTCTATCAAGTACCAAATTATTTGTGGTGCTGTCGATAATGGCTAATGTTAATTGACTGACTGCATTTGATGACCTTAAAAAGAGTAATTCGTTGATGCTGGAATTTGTCGATCTTGATCAAATCTTCGTTAAAAAAATTGGCAACTTAAGAAGCCCTCTCGTATCCGACAGTTGTCAACAGTTGACCACTGAAATACCGGGATTTAAAATTTTTAGAACTGATATTTGGTTTTCTAAAAAAAGTCAAAATACCGGAATTCTGGTTTCAGTCCCTTTCTCAAAGTGTGTTGTTTATTCCCCTGCTTTTCTGTGATCCAACCCACAGTGGTTAGTATACAGGTTATCTTTGGGCTTATTAAACAGTAACAAATAATGCTTTGCGTATTGCGGTGATGCATTAATTATCTTTCTCAATCCTTGTTCATTGCTCTACGTGGGTGTAACCAAATCCGTCTGCATTAAAATCAGTCAAAATTAAATTTACCGTTATTTCAAGAAACCATGGTATTAAAATCAATACTGTTGTTTCAAATTCTGTCCATACTTCAGGAGGGGGGACAATAATTTAACAGTAGTAAAGAGAACTTCATTATGAATAATAAATACTGCACTTCTGTGCTATGGTTAGCAGTGATTGTTTATTGATTGTCTTTTTGAAATTGCAGCTGCTGCAAAATATTCTTGAACATGGGGAATTGTTGCGACCCTCCTGTCAACGAGCATCAAGTAAATATGAGTGTCCATAATAGTCACGGGCCGATTCATCATCAGCCTCATCCTGACTTTCACCATCCGGTACAGCACTACCCGAATCAATTTCCCCAACCGATTCAACAATATCCCCCCATGCCAGATTACGGCCAATTGACTCAACCAATTCAGCAATACCCGCAACCAGATTATGGTCAATTAACTCAACCAATCCAGCAATACCCACAACCAGATTATGGCCAGTTAACTCAACCAATCCAGCAATACCCGCAACCTGATTACGGTCAACTTACACATAATAGTCATGGGCCAATGGATGGATATCAACAGCCTGATTATGGGGCCCTGTCACCTGATAATGGAGATTTAACTCGATATTGATTATAAATCAATAATTGATCAAACTATTATGAATAATACAATAATTCAATCATTGCAGATTGTTCTTGATAATTTTTAAATAACTTACGAAAATTGATAACTTTGTTAAATGTTCTGAAACGCCATAAATTTATCACAATCTAATTTTTGTATTTTCAATTTCAGTTAATTTATAAAAAAAATGCTCCCTATAAACTGCTGTCATTTGCATGTATATTGTATCACTGATAAAATAAAGTTTAATTTATTAAATATTATAAATTGTCTATTATATTTTTAAATTAAGAACACCTACAATGTAGGCCAGGGATTGAAAATAGAATTTGATTGTCATTCCAAATGTATTTTTAATCCGGAAATTTGCCATTTGCATTCATAATATAAACTCAATTATTTTAAAAAATACATGAAAGTTGAATACACAGAATGTACACACACCACACCATTGATCAGTTGTGATTTTCCTCAAAGTCGAGTGTGGAACACTGAGGTCCTACAGTAACATTGGCTTTCCAGTGTCATAATACCTAAATGAACATATTTTTGCATTGATTTTATATTCTTCCCTCACTATAAACATTTAGATAATGTAAAAAAAGATATTTATATTTCTTTTGTGTACACTGCCAATCTATACATTTTTTACTTAACATTTATTTTCTGAATGAGTAGAAAATATTTCTTTCTATAACACATGACTTGTTTCATTATTGAATTGAAAAAAAGCAGAGGGGAAGAATGATTTATTGTTACATTGATTCAGTTTTGAAATGATTGAAAAATCAATTTATGAGACTGTCTGAACTGGGATCGGAACCCATGGACACCACAACCAAAGTCAACTGACCTACCCATTGATCACTCTGTTACAAGACAGTGTTCTTCTTTTTTGGTTATACCAAAAAGAAGGAATTGAAATTTGATAGAAAAAAAATAAATATGCATGATATCAACTATATTAATAGTTGATAATATTGGTTATTTGCTAGTTTGATATAGGGCTCTGCCTAAGTTCGAGCCAGGTAATTGATTTTTGGCGGCAGTTATATGTTAAGTTAGGTTATGGAACGACAATAAATAAGTCAATGCGTCAAACATTTGATAGAGTAGGTCTTCTTTTTCTACAACTGGTGTTCACTAATGATGAGAGTAAAGTGTGGAAATTCGCGACCAGGGAAGAAGAAAGAATGTGGGGAGACAACCCACAATATAGTTTTCAGGGAAATCTTGTCATTGTGAGATTAAGGTTATAGCCATTTTCATAATTGTCAGTTTTCTTTGCAGAATATTTCTGATAATGAATTAGAATCCAATGAAATACTGGTGTTTTACATTTCTAAAAATAGTTTTTGGTATTGTAAATAGTCGAAATATTAGAATCCCGGTTTTGGTATTATCGGTATGACAATTTCTAGTCAGTCCCTCTCATATTCAACTCCTTTTCTGTGAGTCAACTTACGATGGTTAGTATACTATAGATCAGGCGTAGAGAACCTGCAGCCTTTTAGCTACTCTGGTGCGGCCTTCTGGCCAATTCTCTAATTCTGTAATTTTTTGTAATTTTGTGAATTCTATCCTTCAATCCTTGAAAGACCTAAAAAAAAAAGGTCCCACGCTGGTAATTTTTGGAAATCCGCAAATTTCTGGGCTTTAGATATTGGTATGAAATTGTTTCCTCCCAAAAATTTCCTAGTCAATGTTTACTGCTGCCTTCATGTCAAATCAGAAAAATGAATGCGGCCTTTAGATAAGAAAAGGTTCCCCACCCCTGTCACAGCTTATTAAACGGTAACAATATCATCTTGCCATAATTGAAATTACATTGTGTATCTGAAATTCAGGACTGTGTTTCTCTATAAAAGAAATGTAATTACTATCATGACTCAAATTCCATTGCAGCTGTTCTGCGTTGTATACTGCTGCCCCTATGCCAGTGCTTTTTAACGAGGTGTTTCTTTTTCTTAATTTGGCTTAGATTATTTTATTTTCCAAAATACGAGTGGGTGATTGAAACAATGTGTATTATGATGACGCATTAGTTATATTATTCAATGCCTTACATTGTAAATCTGAATCGTTCAGCATTCAAATCAGTTATAATAAAGTCATCCCTTGTTTCAAGAAATTCATTCCATGAAAAACATCAATGTAAACAATACTGTTGTTTGACATTTTGTTTATAATTGTAAGGAGGAGAGGTTTTGAATAATTTACCAGCAGTACAGAGGGCTTCAATAAGGATAAGAAATACAGAATCAGTAAAATCAGAATTAATAAAGCGACTGTCTATTATTAATTGTCTTTTTGAAATTACAGCTGCTGTTATATATTGTGTGACATGGAGAGTTGCTGCCATCTTTTTGAAGATGAATGCAATCCTCATGTTAATGCGAATCAAGACAATATGAGCGACCATAATAGTCACGGGTTTATTCATCATCAGCCCCAACCTGATATTCACCATTCAATGCAGGACAACCAGAATCAATTTCCCCAACCGATTCAACAATATCCCCCCCTGCCAGATTATGGTCAATCAACTCAACCAATTCAGGAATGTCCGCCACCAGATTATAGCGAATTGACTCGACGGACTGAGGAATATCAGCCACCAGATTACAGCCAATCAACTCAATGGACTCAGGCACATTTGCCACCAGCTTATGACCAATTAACTCAATGGACTCAGGAATATCCGCCACCGGCTTATGACCAATTAACTCCACCAGTTCAACAATACTCGCAAACTAATTACGGTCAAGTTACACATAATAGTCATGGGCCAATGAATAGATATCAACTGCCTGATAATGGAGTTTTAACTCGATATTGATTATACGTTATAATAATTAATTAAAAAATATTTGATTAAATAATAAAAATAATAAAATAATTCAATCGATACAGACCAATCTTGGTCATCTTCATATAATTTATAAAATATTATGTAATAGGTGCATACAGACATATCTATCAATTTTAAATGCAAATGAGCATTTATTTATACAGCGACATCCTTATGAACTGCCAGGTGTATCCCATGTACTTAATCCGCCAATGATTGTAAATGAAAGCCTAAAATCTTTATAAAAAAAAATACCATTTATAAATTCCATTAAAACATCTCCCAACTTATCCCACTCAAACTATACAGATGTCATTTTTATGAAAACAAACATGTTTAAAACTAAGTGTGTGAAAGAAAGTTACACCAAAGATTTTTATCGCTTGTTTTGAGAGTGTTCTGACGTCATAATTTTCGCCCTCTCTGGTCTAGTTGGTAAAAGCTTTGCTCTAGCGATCAGTCCGGTGTGGGTTCAAGCCCCCAGTAAGAACAATATCAAATTTATGCCTTGAATTGATCTCGAGTGACTTATAGTGCTGTGATGCATTTTTTTTATAATGTAATAAAAAACAAAAAAATAATGAGAAATTTTAATTAACTTGAAAGTACTGGCGTATTCAAATTTCAGGAGTTTCAGGCATTTTAAGAACACTTATTCCATCGTTAAAAATTCACGAAATACATTCCGCAATCTATCTGGTTACCATTTTTTGTGGTGATGGTTGTGATTTGTTTGCATTAAAAAAAGGTATTAAGGTTATACAGAATTGATTTTTCTAGAGATGTGTTTAAGGGCATCTGAGAACACCAAACAGGAATTTTAGTATTTACTAGGAATGTCTGCAAAAGTTGCAAACAATATTGGAAAATATGAAACTATTTGTTAAAATAAATTAAATCAATTAAAAAATGCAGCTCGAGGTTACTGAATCAACCACCAGTGTCACACTTTTAATGCATACACATGAAAACTAATACCACCACAAAAACCAAAGATCACGCACCCGCCTAAGCCCAAGTAAATCCAGGACATTACGCGGGAAAAGCAGCATCAAAATACACCAGATGAAAGGGAAATTGGAGCACGGCTCTACCACCCCCAGAATTCATGTATAGATAATGAAAAGAGTGTATTTTCATTTACTAGAAAGAATAAAAATATTATCAAGTAAAAACATACACACACAGAAAGAACTATAGGTAGTATTTATGTTGGATTAAAACCTAGGACGAAAATATTATTCTGAACAAGAAAAACTATTTAATTTATGATTTTTAAAACTATTTAACATATTGCATGCAGGAAAGAAAGATCTTAGCCGTCAGTTCACCACTCAGCAGTCTCAAGTATGCGAACTTCACGGTAGGAAACAGTGATGCCGGTCCCTTTTTTGCGCAACGCTTGCGTGCTGCATATAAGACATTGTATCCGAGTATGAGTTGAATATTTTGGGTCCTATGGCACAGTGGTTAGCGTTGTTGGCTTCCGTGCCGGATCCCATAGGTTTGGGTTCGAGTATGAACAGCATTTTTTTGTTCAGTGGATTTATCAATGATATAGGTGTTTTTGATGTCTAAAATGTCCTCCACTCCTACCCTTCTGATCTTTTAATGAATGGAACTATTGAGAGCGATTGGTTTACCACTATTCCTGTCCTAGCTTTATCCTTCTATCCCTACTACTCTATCAAAAAGAGAGGTTGAGCGACTGAGTAACAAACAGTCCTCGTAGAAAACTTCTGTTGAGACACTTCCATTAGGTGCCATATGCTCCACATTGTGAGCGGACACGGATATTAAAAATAATGAGTTGAATATATTGATTAGTCGAGATACATAATTCGTTTATTATATTTATTTAGTTTTGTATAATATCATTAGTTGTTATCGGGCATCCAGATCTAGTTTCGTCTTCAGAAAATTTCTGTCACTTCAAGAAATTTGCTACTTCTTTTGGAGAAAAAGTTTACCTTCCCTGTCCCTCACCATTCAATCCTTAATCACATCTGTCTCAAAATTAAAATTTGTTTATTAGTCCCATTAACTATCATTCTTGCTTATTATTATTTAATTGTTTTTACTTGTAATTATACCAATTCTTTGCATTTAATTAACCTTTATTAATATCTATATATTTGTAATTATTATTTATTGTTGCCTTTCAAATTGTTCCTAAATAAAATGTATCTTAACTGTATCATTGAGGAGATATCATCTTTGGTGTGATGCAGAAAAGAAAAGAAAAAAGTTTATCGAATAAAAAAAAAAAAAAGTTGTTAAAATATTCACTAGGAAATACTGTAAAAGTGTTAAATATTTCAATATATAAAAGGTCGGCAGGACTTGGCCTTGAAGTGAAAACTTTCACAATTTGGTAAATTATATTCAATGCTAAATTTTTTTAGCCCACACAAAATTTTAGGTTACAAACCGCCACTGAATCGTAAATATTGAAAATATTGTGTAAACTTATTTTTAAAACTAAATATACTGATGATGCCGATCATACCGAGAATATATGATAATTTTGTGAAAATAGTGTTTTTGTAAACCGATTACATGCAAAAACATATCATGCACTGTGGATGTCTTAGATCAGCCTGCAGCACATAAAATCATTATTTAAAGGGGTCTCGAGGAATGTAAAAGAAAAGTATTCAGTATTGAAATGAATCCAGTAGTAAAAGAAACTTTTAAATATAGAGAAATTTAATGGTACAATTATTGGTACCACTTTAGTATGCAGTCTACTTAGCATGCGATCTACTTTTGAATTGCAGTCGACTATTTATTTATTTGTATCGTAGTAACAACCTGTTTATTATAATTTCAAAGCATTTGTATCAAAATATCGTCTGTAGCAAAGAGAATGTGGTTGAATTTGTACGACAAAACAATGCAAGAAAATGTAACAGAGGTGCGGTTAGGTTAGATTAGGTTGGGTTAGGCATATTAAAGTAAAAACATGAAGGTAGATCGCATACTAATGTAGAAATGTGAAGTTAGACCCCATGCTTAAGTGGTATCCAATTATTATAATATTACATAAAATTAGATTCATATAAATTTTACATTTTTAATCAACTGCCCAATAATTATCATTTTCACTCTTTATAATTCAAGTATGATAAGTAATATTGTCTCTTATTTGTTATTTCATATTGCAATCAATAGATTATTTTATCAAGTGTTTTTTGGCTGATAAATGTACGCCAAGTACTAGACTGGTTGATATATTATAGATAAGACCACCTATTATTGATTGTTTCAACATTGTGCACATATTTGCCAAACCTTATTTCATTACCTGCCAACAAACTGTGAGTATAACAAGTTTCATATTATGTAATCCACCTCCTTGACTTTTTTTGTTGTTGTTGAAATTACTCTTTGAAAGACCTTTAGCATATCTATACTAATAGAGTTAAGCACATATGTATTATTTCCATTTTAATTTTGTTGTTGTTGATTCCATAGTAATTTTGATTTTAACGATTGATTTTTATTTTCTATTTTTTAGAATTAAATTACTAGACTTTTCTGTGACGGTTGTAAATTTGTCACTCTGTATAAAGTTAAATCAATAAAAATATATTATATACTTAAACTAGATCAGTTATACTAACGACATGTCATTAAACATTTTTTTAATATGTTTTAAAATGAATGTAAGCACTAAGCAGACAATTAGAGAATCTTCTAAAATAATAAAAATACATTTTCTTTCATCCATGTCTGCTTCCCAATGTGGAGCGTATAGGCTCCTAATGAAGGCATCTCAACAAGAGTTTTTCTACGAGAAATGTTTGTTACTTAATCACTTAGCCTCTCTTTTTTTTCAAAGAGTACTAGTAGTAGGGATAGAAAGGATAGGGCAGGACAAGACGAGTGGTTGACTAATTACTCTCGCCGCATCCTGTTATTTTAAGATTGGAATGGTGGGGGGGAATTTTAAGTTTTTAACCGAAATTGAAAAATCGATTGAAAACGTGCTTTTCGTACTGGGATTATAACCCGTGAGGTCCGGCATGGAAATCAACAACGTTGACCACTGTGCCATGGACCCGACAGACTCATTTACCATGGGATGGAACAATCAATATTTTGTTGTATCCTAATATGCTATTTGTACTTATTAAACTTAATGGGAAAACAATTTATTTTATCACACCAAAAACCGTTTCATCTGAATGAAAGTTATGTCAAATTATGAATACACTTTTTATCAGCAATATTATGCTATTTGAATAGATAAAAAAACTGTTTTAACTTAATACAGGCAAAGATTTCATATAATAAAGACGGAATCAAAACAGTCTTAACACAAAAATTTAAGGGAATATTGAGAAGCAATTGAATATAAATGTTTTGCAAGCAATTGAAAGCATTGTGACGCTTGCTTAAAATTATTTTTGTCCGGATAATTAATATTAAATTTGGTATGCAATATATTTGCTTTACTTTTACTTTTTAAAGCTTAGTCAAACAATAGTTTTTCTTGCCATAAAACTAACACCATCTGTTTAAATTACAGCCAAGTTTCTGCTCAATCATCTACCGAGAAGCTTTAAATCAAAACTGAACAATGTCTGATGGTAAGTGAGCAAATTTATATCAAAATCTTTATTTAATTTGGTATTGATCGGGGTTCTCCAAGCTTTTTCGTCCAAAGACCAGTGGTGGATTATCGTCAGTAAAGTCAGAAGAATTAAAAGATGTTAGACGACATGAAAGAAAGTAAAGCGATAAGTAAATTAAAAGGAATCTTGGAGGCACTGCGAATTGGGTTTTTACCCTATATAAGGTTTGAACTAACGAAGAATTATTAAAAAATAAATGCCTGCCTAAATTTCACACCTGGCCGGATTCATGTTGCTCCTTGACCAAGACCGGCCCGTGTGATTTAATTTAGTTTTTAAACTCCTGATATGGATTGAACTGTTCATATTCATAAAATAATGATTTTTTTAAACCTTCATCACATTATAGTTCTAATCAATGTCGGTCAAACCTTTGAAAATAGGAATTCCAATAAAATATTATAATATTTTAAATATTTTGTTCATATTATGTAAATTATTACAAACAATTTCATCAGTCATCTCATAATATATTTTGTTTTTGAAAACACTACGTGATAACAATTAATATGTCTTGACAGAGATATTAAAAAACAATTCAAATATTCAAATATTCGATATTCAATTTTTTTTCAACAAATATTTGGAATCAATTCGATAAAATGGTTCAAGGAATATGTTGGTAGTTATCTGTTATGTTTAATATCCCACTAAGCTGCGTGCATGAGTGGCTGCGCAAAAGTTTGAAAATCCCCGCGCATTTAGTCCAATTGGCGCACACTCCAATATAACTGTTCAAATAATATTTTTTTAAATTGGAATAACTCCAATTGACCAAAATAAATTGAACATTTCGATAATTTAGCTAGAATTAAATTCTTATTTGTTATCAGAACAAGAAGTTAATCAAAATGGAGTATATACTATAAGGATATGTCGTAAAGAATGAAATGAAGTGAAAAACTTCAATATGTCAATAACTTTATTAGCGACTGATAATTTGTTTCATTCTGCTTATATTCTTAATTTGTTCTTGATGTTAAAGAAATAGAATATGTTCTGGTATTTCGTATGTTTTATTTAATACACTTATTAGTAAAAACATATTTATAAATTACCAAATTATAATATCAAATATGAAAAATTATGCCGCCCATCTGTTTGATTGGCCCGCATAGCCTTTGAATTTTCCGCTTAGCTAACCTCTCGTCTTAGAGGGACATTGGTTATGTCAGATTTTTTTTTCTTATTGATAGTTTTAAACAAAACATCTACTCTACCCTGTTTAGATTTCTTTTATTTAAAATCAAAAATCATTTTTTTATATTTGGATTTTGTTATATTTTCAAAACTGAAATACCGTTATTTTCCTGTATTGCAACCTTATGAATTAATAAAAAAATAATAATGTTTTTTTAATATTTCTAATTCAACTAAAGTGTATTAATCTCCGTATAGTACTATCTAATATATTAAAATAATCTTATCTTCAGTATAAAGCTGGCTAATATCACGTAACCGAGTGATAATGATGAGCGATGATGTACATTTAGCCTTAATATTAAGCCCAACCTTTACTGAATACTATGCTTTGTTATTTATTTATTTGGAAAAAATATTGATAAGCCATATTAATTACATAAAAAAAAGATTTAGTTATCTATGATTCAAGTACATACTTAATACTGGGATTTAGTATATTTTTTAGATTTTATTAAGGGAACTTGACACAATATCGTCATTGATCTAGAAAAAAACATAGGTAACTCAAGGTCAGTAATTTTTCTGGAAATATGTTCAAATATTTTGCATTTGCTAGTATAGTTATTTTATATTAAATTTTCATTCACGTTTTGGTAAAGGATAACTCTTATAGACAATCCTTTTTATTCTATTTTGTGAACTAATTCTATTATATTAATAAAAACAATAATCCTTTGTACTTCATTCCACTTTATTTAATATGTCAGGACCGGTTTCGCTCATTGCGAGCATTGTCAACTGATAAGAAATATAATTTAACAATGCTATTTATACAAAATTGAAAAGTTATACACAACAGTTGGCATTGAAAAGAAATTGCCAATTACATTAAAGTGATTCTAAAATAACACAAAATTAAAATGTTCAACACAACTAACATATAATTAAAAAGTCATCCCAGATTCATAAATTCAGAATGCGATTGAAAGTAATTACAAACATAATTAAAATTTGGGAAATTTTTGACAAAGTGATAAAATGTTACAATAATAAAGTGAATATGCTTAATGATATGAATATGCTTAATGATAGTTTTATGTTTTCCCCGCTTCCAAGTAGTTGGTGTGTTCATTTGTCAAAAATTTCCCAAATTTTAATTATGTTTGTAATTACTTTCAATCGCATTCTGAATTTATGAATCTGGGATGACTTTTTAATTATATGTTAGTTGTGTTGAACATTTTAATTTTGTGTTATTTTAGAATCACTTTAATGTAATTGGCAATTTCTTTTCAATGCCAACTGTTGTGTATAACTTTTAAATTTTGTATAAATAGCATTGTTAAATTATATTTCTTATCAGTTGACAATGCTCGCAATGAGCGAAACCGGTCCTGACATATTAAATAAAGTGGAATGAAGTACAAAGGATTATTGTTTTTATTAATATAATGCCTTTCCACCAAGTATTGACAGTGAACACCCTAAAAGTAATTCTATTATTATATGAATTCAAAACATTTACACATGTTTCATGGGAAATGGCCGACATTGGACTGTCATTGTTGCATCAAATGAGCGATTTGGATAAAATACTACTTTTGAGTATATTGCCTTGATGAATATGCGTCAATTACAATCAATCAATAAGCCATATATTGCTCAAATACTGCAAGCATAACAGCTTTTGATCAATACATGGCATTTTGTCATGGAATGATAATCAAATATTGACATAATTTCTTGAGAATACTAGATCACAATCTTAATATGAAACACGCAACCCTAGCAGTGCTATTACCTCGCGTCTACACTTGTTTTGGACGTTTATAAGTGTTATGAAAAAGGGAATATCACCGGTGGTTCTTTTGCATTGTTTTGTATCTTGGATCCTTTAAAAGCGATCGTTAAAAATGAACAAAACAAACATTTCTACGAATCTATTCATTGGTTAGGTTAGGAATATCTTTTATATACTCAATATTGACAATAAATACTGTTTAACTACATGTTTCGCCTCTTTGAGACTAACTATCATACGGCTATTTACAGTGGTGTTGCTGCAAATGCAAAGTCATGCAAGCCCCCCCCCCACAATTTGTTATATTGAGTAGGTAGAAATTTAGGCCCCCTTTTTCGCTGGGCCCTTATTCATTTCATGACCCTGCTATGAGGTGTCTATGCCGCTGGCTATTTATTAATGAAGTTAACATTGATTGGTATATTTAACTTATATATTACAAAATGGAGTTTGGGGTTTTTTCTTTCTAATGGAAGCATTCACAATCAGTGGAGTAATAAAGTTATATTAAAAATGAATTTCTGAAAGATATTTTCATATATTTTTTCACTGTACATATATCATCACCATTGAATTTAATCCATCGATTCAAATGAGCAGATCCTACTATTTTTTTTTAACCATCTTGCACTTCTTTTTAGGCTATTTTTGTAAAAATAACTAAAATTATTCCTTGTGAGATAATTAAATCTAAATTATACCAAACAAAACATAGCTGGTAAAAATATTTTTATTTATTACAGAAGATGTCAACGAGAGGCGTGGAGATGTACCACAATACACTCAGCCAGACTATGGCCAGCTGAGTTCCGATAACGGTCAACTGAGCGGTGATAACGGTCAACTGAGCGGTGATAATGGTCAACTTAGCCAACAGCCCGGTTTCCCTGGAAACAGCCACGGACCCATCGGCGGAGGTTCTATGCCCGATTATGGACAACTCTCCCCCGACGGTGGTCAATTGACCCAAGATCCGTCGTATAACAATCATGAGCAGATGGGAAGATGAACTGCATAAATATTTATGTTTTTAAATTGTGCATTAATTTTTTTTTTTGTTTAAAGATTATAAAATGAATTGGATAATAAATGTTTAAACTTTTCCCGTTTTTTTTTTGTAATTTTGATTGATGAAAATTGTAAGTAATAAAATATTTTTTTTGTTATACTAAATTGCTGTTTGATTTATACATGTGTGAAAATAGCATTTTTTGTGACAGCAAAAAAGTTATTTTGTGTCAAATACTATTCGAATAGGAATGCTTTTTAGATTTGCAAAAAACAATATAAAAATCGACTAGTTTATTATTTATGACAAATAAATAATGCTTTTATACTAGAAAACTGTCTAGAGACATTTGTTTTTGCCGACGCTTCAGTGACAGCATTATCATCGAATAAATTTGTTAAACGCATAGCAACCTCCTTATTAGAGTGATGCTTCTCAATGTACGATGCAACAGTTTCCCATGCTTTCAGCATTTCTCTTATTGCACCAGAAGATTATTGCTCTGCTTCTTCCTCCTACTCCACTAACAAACTCCCTCATAGCTTCTTGCTGTGAAAAACAATGCAACTCCATAAGCTCTTCGGAGGTCAGCTCTTGACTGTGCTCTTCCACAAGCTCATCTATATCATTGTTATCCACCTCCAGTCTCATGATATTGGCCAAAGATACAACCTCGTTGGCTGTAGACTCCACAGGTACTGTTTGGAACCCCTCAAAATAACATTCTACAACGCTCTCTGCTAAAGCTTTTTCCTAGCAGAAGTGAGGGTCCTCTTGGTAATCCCTTCCCACGCCTTGTCAATCATCTTGAGGCAAGTAACGATGTGAAAGTGATCTTTCCAAAACTCTGCGTCACTCGTTATACGAAATGTCGCTCGTTAAGAGAGCATTTTTTTCACAATCTGTTTTGCTCGTTATGCGAATTACTCGTTATGAGAGGTTCCAATGTATTTTCCATAAATCCTTTTCTTCATTTGGAAGTATTTTATAAAATACATGTCTACAAATTGCTGTTATTGAACATATTATGAGAAACATTGCTACCATGTTGGCTTGACAAGAATTACATTAACTCAATATGTATTCTACAAACTAAATATTAACTGAGAATTAATTCTTACCTTAATAATATAAATAACAAAGGTTGATCAAAAGGCCGATGAAAACACTGTCGAAAAAAAATGAACATCTATTCTGATAATTTTACACAACCACATACATATAAATATTAATAAATGACTAATACAAATGTTTCTTTTAGTTGTCAGATAAGGTAACCAATATCTTTCGATAAACTGGTAGAATTCGCCTGCTGTGGCCCAGTTGGTCAGAGCTTGCTCTACCGATCACGCAGGTCTGGGTTTGATTCCCAGTAAGACCACAGTGAATTTGAGAATTATTCAATTCAAATTTGTGATCGAAGACTGGGTGTTTGTGATGTCAATTCACATTATTTCCTCTCCTCCCATCCTTCTGATCCTTTAATAACTGGATAACTTAATAACCTAGTAACTTTAATAACTTAATAACCTAGTCCTGTTCTAGCCTTATTCATCTTTCCCCACTACTCACTTTGAAGAAAAAGTGAGGTTGAGCGACTAACGAACAGCTCTTGTAGAAAAAACTTCTGTTCAGATACCTTCATTAGAAGGCCATATGCTCCATATTGGGAGCGGACATGGATAAAAAAAATACTGGCAGAAAGCGATAATTCAAAAAACCTTATATCGAGATAATTGTCATTTACAATAATCATGAAATTATAACATCTCTGTTTATGCACCATCTATTACTCATTGTTGCACTTCATGAGATTAAAAAATAATGAAGAAATTCAATTCACATATTCCTAAAGTGTTAGTTTTTTTATAGTTTTTTGTGCCAATATGTAACTTTGAACGGAATCGACTGGATGTGTGTTATGTTCAAATTATGTAAAAATAGACAGAGTGTGACTGAACTTGTTTTTTCTGAAGACAGCATGTTAGAATCTATCTACCTGTATTCATAACTCAAAACAACCGCTTTTTGGCATGACGCTTTCTGCCAGTATACCAACATAATAATGTAATAGATTTAAATACCATTTATGTAATTGAAATAACTTTTTTTTTGCTATGATTAACTACTAGTGTTGTTTACAAATTTCATGCCAGTAATTCTGAGTCAAAAAATGTGTAATGTCAATAATTGTTAAAACAGTACTGTATAGTTATCTATACGTGTCATTGATTGACTGTAAAAGGTAGTATCCCACATTCAAATTGTTATAATATGACTAACAAACGTTTTTTTTATACAGCCATGCTCAGTGGACAGTGGCTGTTGATTAATTAATCAATACGATTCATTGAAATTGAAAAAAAACATAAGGCCTAAGAAATTTATATGATGTATATTTATATTATATACCTACCTCCACATAATAAAAACATTTTTCAAAAATATGTCTGATCTTTTTTCTGGTAGAGTATGGATAGAAGGATATGGACTGGGGAAGGACTAGTGTTTAGCTCAGTGTTAATATATATAATTTAATATAATAGGTAACCGATATATCATACTGAGATATTTGTCTATGTATGTAAGCCATTTCTATGAGAAGTTCACGCCAGATATAAATCTAGCCTTAGACAAATTTGTTCGAACAATATTGTACAGATAAGTAAAATAATTCTGTTCTCTCCGAAATGTAGAAGAAGACATTTTACACTCCTTTTTGTTAGAGATTCATTTCATTTTTCGCCATTTTCTCCATCAAATGCGCCTGCCTCTCTACTGTGAGTCATTTATTTAAACGAAAGCTCCAAACGAAGACATTTTCTTTGACTGGAAACATGTAGGCTCTTGGGGAGAAATCATTTTGTCAAGAAAGGAACATTTGAGGAAATTTCAAGAGATTCGTTGTATTTCTGGATCATTTAAGCATGGGTGTAAGACTTGAGGGGAATATAAAAACAATTTCCATCGGGAGAATGTTTATTCCAATGTCTTCTGCCACTGTGGCGGTGCAGCTTTATTATTGAATGAGCTCAGTCTTCATTTATCTACAGCTAAAAGTAACCTGCTAATTGCAGGGTATACTCATGTTCATGGTGCAGTCAATTTAATTTGTGCAAAATGCAATGAATGGTGAACCGTTAAATCAATGGTGTTACGGATTTTGTATGGTCAGCTAAAACAGCTCAAATAAAACACATAATATATTTGACATATAATTTATGAATAAAATACAATAGATGTTACAATAAATATGATATATAATCACAGTAAGTTGCATAACTAATAAATTAAGTTCTGCATCGAAACACATTATGAAGGTCTTGGTTTTCCAGATGTTATTTTATTAAGTACTTAGCTGACACATATTTGAATTCATCACGGAGAGCGTTATTATGTATTGAAGGATGTATTGCAAAATTTAAATAAACCTCTTTAGGACATGATATATTAAAACATGAACATGAATATACACATAAAATACAACCTATAAGAAATATATAATATATAATATATCGCATAAAAATATATTATTTATATTATCACTCCAGGTTGGTTGTTTGGCATAATTCATCATAGCAGAGTTAAAAATTTAATTCAAATTTAAATTTCATTCTGTTTTATCATGATTTGTTTTTTTTTAATCACAATTATGAGCACTTGATATTGTTTGTAATTCTTCTGCATTGCTAAATTAAAAACATTTTGGCAGAAAGATGCGAGTACTTTGAAAATGCTCATGAGTGGTATTATTTTCTAGTAATATTGAATCACAGAAATTATTGATTTATGTATTTCATTATATTTATAGTTACTTTTTTAGAGCGTTTTTTAGAGCTAACGAGCTAAATGACTGATATCTCCATTATGACCATGATTTCCGTGGTGACCTTGTTGTCCGTGGTGATCATGTTGTCCGTGATGACCGTGGTGTCCATGGTGTCCATGTTGCCCGTTATGTCCGTGAAGACCGTGATGTCCATGGTGCCCGTGATGGCCGTGGTGTCCGTGATGCTGATGTTGTCCATGAGTAGTCCCAACGTGGCCGACAAATCCCGAGCCATAGCCAGGATATATATGGTGGGAAGGGTTGTATGCGACGTTTACATAATTTGGTGGGAGATGAGATGGGACAATGTTGACGTGGCCATGATGCCCGCCCTCCACGTAGACCGGCGGGAATTGTTTGTCTTGACATCTATTACCCATTTTGGTACTTTGAAATGATCTGCGCACTGAAATTATAAATGTAAGCGTATGTATTATCTGGTTGATGTTTTTGAGCTTACATTCATGGAGATTAATGGATCAATTGACACAAAAAACTAACAAGCAATTCATTCATTTAATTGGTAAAACTATACATTCATTTTGTAAGATAATTATGCCATATTATCAAAAGCTATTTCGGCATTCAGCTATCATTAGAACTGGTGTGGACCAGAACATTTAATTATAATATTATATATTTATATTTTACTATTGATTTACACATATACGACCATAAGTTTTTAATTTAATATTAATATTTTTTCAAAAATTCAAAAATTCAAAAAAGTAATAAAAGTAAAATATCATGCATTCAGTGTTTTATATTTCATAGAACTTCCAAGTTTCGATGAAAAATTATTAATCGTTAGTAGGTATTTTTTTTTTCATTGAAATACGAATTCACTTGCCGTTAAAGTAGATTGAATAGATAAAAGAGCAATTAAAAAGCTCTTCTTGCATTAGACTTCATTTACCAGTAGATTTCACATAATATATATTGCGAAAAAGACAAATTCTGCGTTTTGATAAGATATGAAGAAATCAAATATTATATTGAAATTAAAATGACCGAGTACCTGATTAAAATTACCCAATGCTCTATCTGGTTTCGGTTCTACCCAGGCTGGAAGCCCTAATTACAAACGGTACGATAAACACTAATACTGTGTATTCTTTGACATTAGCAACACAATAATTTAATTGATTCAATTTGTACTCCACAAACTAAATAATTACTGAAAATTATTTCTTACCTTGATAATATAAATAACAGAAGTTGATCAAACAAAGTGATGAAAGCACTACGTAGTAAAAGAATGAACAATTTATACTGATAATTTTATACAAACACACATTTATATATATATAAAACACACATATTATTTTTTTTTAGATAAAGAACCAATATCTTTCTTATCAGCATATTATTATAGATATATCGGTAAATATAAATATCATTTATAAAATTATCACCGTACCGGCAGAAGTTGGTAAATAACAAATTGATAGTTCTGAGTAAACAGAAAATGAAGAATTTAAGCTTTTAGGATAACGCCTCTAGCCTTAATGTTTTCAACCTCGTCATTTTCGTCATTTTCTTCATTCAATAATTATTACTGTGTTTTTATTTAGTAGGGCAGAATACTGAACCAAGTAAAACTATTAAGGGCGTAACAAACAATTGGTAAAAAATAGATAGAGATACAAAATATGAATGTGACACTAAATTAACTGTAATTAAAATGTTTATTGACACTAATTATCAGTGGTGGATTATCCTAAAAGCGAATGAGACGCACACTTGAGGCCTCCAAATCTTAGGGACCTCAAATAGGGCCCTTATTTATATAGCCTTAGTACTTACTTTTTGTTCAGATTTGTATATGTTCTTATGCTATCTGAAAAACAGGGCCTCCAAATTTTATTGCGTCTGGGACCTCCCATGTGTTTAATCCGCGACTGCTTATTATACAATCACATCAATGACAAATTACGTTGGAGTGGCCACTAACAATAAAAACAAATGTATTTCTATGTGTATTCTTTTTTTTTTCCATGTCCGCTCCCAATGTGGAGCATATGGACTCCTAATGGAGTTTATCTCAACAGAAGTGTTTCTACGAGAACTGCTTGTTACTCAGTTGCTCAACCACAACCAAAGAGAGTAGGGAATAGAAGGAAAGGGCTAGGATAGTACAAGTGGTTAGCTAATCGCTCTCGATATGCCCGTTAATAGGATAGGATGGGTGGGAGGGGGGAATTCAAGACATCACATACATCCATGCCTTTGAACAGAAAGAGGAGGCGGAGGAAGACGCCTCAAAAATTTTCATTTTAAATAATGCCTATTCATTTAAATTTTCTTCAATTTTAAATTAATTTAACATCTATGTGAATACGTTTTGAATAAATAAATATTTGTCACGTTCGCATATACATATATAGTAATCGACTTGGCACATTTTCCACATTTTCGTTTTTTAAAGCATTTTTATTTGGTGTGACGCCGAACAATTCCCATTCACCAGTGTGCCGCGAAGTAAAAAAGTTTGGCAGACACTGGTCTAACTGGTACAATAAAGGTACCAAATGATTTATTCCAGACCAAGAATTAATATTTATGAATCTCAATGCGTACTTAAATCGTTTTGATAAATTTTGTTACATACAAACTTCTGCTAGTACGGTGTTGAATGTTTTATGTCTCAGATGGCTTTAAAAATTGTATTTTTTTTCTTCAATTGATAGTTGGTGTTGTTTTCAAATTATATATATGTCAGTAATTCTGAGTCACTTATGCAAAAATATGTATTTTATCAATATATGATGATACAGTTTGGCATTATTATCTCTATGTATCATTGATTATGAGTAAAAGGGGATATTCCCGCAATCAAAATGTTACACGACAGAAAAAACATTTATTTTTATATTGTCATGCTCAATTGGCCCATGCAAATTGGTACCACTGAATATTATTGATTAATTAACCAATATAAGAGTCTCAATCTGCCGCCTGTGTGGTCGAGTGGTCAACGTTGTTGGCTTCGGCTACGGAGGGCCCGGGTTCGAATCCCGGTGCGGACAGTTTTATAAAATTGATTTTTCAATCGATTTATGAATTTCTGTTCAAAGGCATGGATGTATGTGATGTCTTGAATTCCCCCCTCTCACCCATCCTATCCTATGAACGGGGCGTATCGATAGCGATTAGCTTACCACTAATCCTGTCCTAGCCCTATCTTTCTATCCTTACTCTCTTTGGAAAAAGAGAGGTTGAGCAACTGAGTAACAAGCAGTTCTCGTAGAAACACTTCTGTTGAGATAAACTCCATTAGGAGTCCATATGCTCCACATTGGGAACGGACATGGTTTAAAAAAAAAACCAATATAATTTATTCAAATAGGAAAGAACAAGAGGTTTATGAAATAAAAAAATTATACGAGATAAGCTCAATGAGAATTTCATAAATCGTTCAAGATCAACTCGAGAAGATATCAAGTTCATATTATATGATAAAGACTGTTAATGTTATATTTAACTAACTGAGACTTGAGCCTAGACCGGCTTGATCGCTAGGGCAAGGCTGTTGCCCACTAGACCAGTGGTTACCATGCATCAACTACAAAGTGTTTGGATTTTCGCAGATCACCTGATTTTTTTTGTACCTATTGTGCTTGAATTATTATGATAAAATAAAAAGGTGTAAGATAGAAAAAAATACATAAGATATAACAAAATATTAAAAAAAAAAACCACAATATATGAGTTCTTTATTGTTCTTAATATATTTTGTTCATAAATTTATCTTCACTTTTAAAAAAAATAAAATGAACAGGCGCATAAGAGACTAAAACTTATTTTAAGCTATTGCTTTGATTAGTTTATAATTTATATAATAATTTTCATTTCCGAAAAACCAATGCACAAATTTTCCATTCATGTTTTTATTATCTTTAACACAATTGTGGAAACGTTTATTAGTCTTAGAGAAACGATGAATGTAGATCAGTTTCCAATAAGTTTTGAGTTTGACATATATGTGAAATTTGACTAGGCAGCTCGTGGATCCCTTTTATAAAATACCCACCCCCTATTTGGGGAAAATTGCACTAGATCACAGAGGGCTTAAATAAAATAAATAATCAATTTAATGGAATTTTGATTTACGCGGCACTTTCAAATAACCGATCTACGATCTATCAAGTCAAACCAAGAGATGTACCTATTCTTAAAAGTAAATGATCACGTTTTCCACGTAACACCCGCCACCACGTCTTTACAACTCTAATTGGGCGTATCTCATTAAAGTCATCACAGCACTTCATGTCGTGTGTTTTAAAAACTTTCATCCATGACCTAAATAATAATATGCAATAATGTAAGCTTAAAACAGACAGTCTGTGATTTGGAAATCTCTTATGAATTGTTGATGTCTACTTGGTCAATACGCGACGCTGTAAAATTTACTTGAGTAACTCTTCCTTATCATGCCCACCTTCGGGTACAGCAAATCTGGGCACGGTGGTTTCGCATGATTGTTGAGTGATTCATCATTGCTGTGCATCTAACGGTTCATTACAGGACGATACAAAAACATTTGGCTTTGAAATGTTTCTTTAAGATAGATGACCTAGGAAAATAATTTTATATTATGAAGCTCACATTTTTGATGTAGAGAGTTTTCCACATGGTGTTTGTGTAAGCAGAGCCGGATTTAGACTAACACAGGTTATTCTGCCTATGTTCATTTAATTTTAAGTCACGACTGAAAAAAAAATGTTTACCAATCATCGGGATTAGTATATACAATACCACGAGGACCATTAGATATTTTATCCACCATCAATTCTAAAAAAATAATCTTATTAGGCAAAGAAACTGGGGTCTACGAACTCTGCAATAAAACTATTTTTTGGCGCCCGAAAACGGCGATGATAATTTTTACGAACATTTATTTGACTTGAATAGAAATAATCAAGTAATTGTGGGGGTACATTTTGGGCATTTTCACGATAAATAAAACTTCGCCATCAACAGGGGGTTACAAAAACAATATAAATGTGAAACAGCACTTTCTTAATAAATAAAAAAAAACAATAATAAAATAGACGTGTACATAATTTAAAATTAACATAACTTAGTAAAAAAAAAAAGAAAAATTATGCTTATTTTATTTTGCAATGCAAAAAAGAATCTGGATAACTCTGCATGGAATGCCTCAGTTTATAATGTGAAATTTGAGTAAATAATAAACGACAAATAATCCGACAAATTAAAAATATATCGCTCGATTCTAGAGTTTTTGTGATAGTAAGCTTCAGCCCAGTTGGTATAGTGGTAAATCCGGCTCTGTGTGTAAGTCAAGGTAAACAAAAATAGCTTAAAAACAGACATACGGAAATAGAAAAAACTCTGAATCGAATAAAACGAAATGATAGCATCTTCAAACAAGAATGACAGTAGTTTTACAATAAATGTTATCAGAGGCAGTTCATATTAATGTTTCAGTTATATCGCAAACAGTCGTTAAAGAGTTAATTTATTAAACTTAATTAATGGTCTTTAAAATAGCTAAAAAAAATTGAACGGCCCTAGATTATGACATTTAGAACTAAGAAATTTAAATGTTTTCATTATGTACTGACATAATAATAAATAGTTATTAACTGTCAAAAATTATGGATACAATTGATAGCTTCGTTAGTGATACATGTGTTTTGTTTCTTTGAGAAACATCTTCAGACATTTAACTATAACCTTGACAAAATTTTGCTCTTTTGGTAACTGTTTTTGTTTCTCTTACTGGGTATGTAAGTGGAAATGCTACAAGCTATAACAATATTAATATTATTGGTTTGGGAAAAAATCACAGAGAAATTAAATTTAATAACGCGAACCACTTCCCAAAATTGAAAAGTAATTATTCATATTTTTTGGCACTTTCCACCTTTTCGCGTCCAGTAACAACAAAATTTTTATTCTTTATTACTCATATTTATCTTAGAAAAGTTTCAGAATCAATTTAAATGGGTTTATTATACATTCTATGATAGATTTTATCAAAAGATTCAATATCGCCCTGAAGTTCCAAATAAGAATAACAAAATTATTCATTATAATTATGAATGAATTTTCTTAAAGTTACTTAAATAAATAACATGGAAGTAGATTGTGATAATTTTCAAAACAATATAAAAAGTAGAAATGGTGATGGGAAACAAAATATTAGTACAATTACGGTAACCGACGATCGACAATGCTATGAATTTGAAGAGGCATTTGAATTTACTGGTAAGTATTTTTAACGCCATCTTGTTGTCGTTCTGTGTGGTCCACAGGTAAAAGGTTTACAAACCTCACCAATTTCGGTGGGTGCCGGATCATCTCCTGGTTTGGTCAATGTCAAATGTTGATTTTTCTGATTGAATATTTGAAATCCTGAACATTGGTGTCCGGTACTTTTTGCCTAAATTTTATCGCGAGTGAATTACAAATAATGTCGTTTAGTTTATCTCATGTGATTAAAAAAGATATACAAAATGAAGCATTTGTAATTATATATATAGTAATTTTCTTTTATTTTCATATAACAGTAAATAACTGCCAAACCTCGCCAAGACATCGACTGAATTTTTAGAAATAAGTTAACTAATTTGCAGCTGGATATAGAATTAGGTTAACTGACATTTCGTAAAATTCATAGGAGAGTCTTAATTTTAAGATTCATATTTTAAAATCTCCCTATTAAGAACACTTCGTTTCAGAAGTGCAATTCAATTAAAATATATATTTTAAAGCAATATTATAAATAACCAAATAAGCCGAAAAGCCTGTTTTCCATATACATACTATTATATTATAGTTTTGTATCTAACCAACGACTTGTATTTGATTCGATTTTTGCGAAATTATGCAAATAAAAAAATACATTCGATGTTTTTGGGATGTTGTTGATAATCAAATATTTTTATAATACAGGGCTTGATTTTGCCCGGAGTCGCACTATGGGCTGAAATATCAAAATATATTTAAAAGAAATATTATTTTTAATAAAATTATTTTACATGCTAAAATGAAGTTCATGACTGAACCACTACATAGAAATTCATTTAATTGAAATTACCTTTAAAATTGTTTGCTTAAATAAATAAATTAGAAATTTGTCGCGTCCGTGGTGCAGCGGTCAATGCCGTTGGCTTTCGTGACAGATCTCACGGGTTCAAATGCCAGTATGCAGTGGTATAGGTGGGGTAGACCCGGGGCGGTCCTTGAATTTGCCACTCCAATATTTCCTTTAGTTTTGTTTTTAAATCACTGCTACTATTTTTATTTATGAACTAGGAGCTTTTACCGCAGGTGACTTAATTTTTTTTATGTATAAATATAATTTATTGAAAATATTGTATTTATTTTTGAAAATGCCGTCCCCAAGATTGTGCTGCCTGGGGCGGACCACCCCTGCCACACCCCCCTTGCTACGCCACTGGCAGTACGAATAGCATTTTTTTAAAGGACTCGAAGTTGTTGGTTTTTTTTCGAGTCCAACTCAATTTAAAACGGACCGACTCGGATAACTCCATAACGTCAGACTTCTAACTAAATTTCTGTATCTCTAAAAATTTCATACCGATGGTAGTATAACCACTATAGAGAGGGGGGCGATGCATAGCATAAAGGCTCTTGGGCACAGGGGGGGTCCACACTTTATCCATATTTAAATATTCAAAAATAAAATAAGGAAACTAATACCAAAAATTGAATAATTTTTAAATCTTTGCCTAGCGAGTAAAAAAAACCGTTTTTGCCTCTATCTGCGAAATAAAAGTAACTGTTTATTGTTATTATCGCTAGATAAAAATTCTAGCAGAAATACTTTTTTTAATCCATATCCGCTCCCAATGTGGTGCATACGGCTTTCTAATATAGTTAACTCAACAGAATTCTTTCTACGAAAACTGTTTGTTACTAAGTTCCTACACCTCCCTTTCGAAGAGAGAAGGGATAAAAAAACAAAATTGGGACTAGTGGTAAGCTAATCGTTCTCACTACGACTATTTTAGGATAGGATGATTGGGAGGGAATTCAAGACATCACATATATCCATGTCTTCGGACAAAAATCCATAAATCAATTGAAAAAACAATCTATAAAAACTGTCTATATTGGAACTCAAACCCGTGACCTCTGTGTTCGAAGTCAACAACATTGACACTCAATCATGTTGCCGTACACTGTCCCTTTTCCGCCGAAAGCTGGGAAGGGGATTTATAGCTTTTTCATCTTTTACTTTACATGAATTTTATTTTGTGTTAAAAAAATAGGGGTCCTTTGATAAATTTTGCACATGGGCCTGAATTTTCCAGTTACGCCACTGCTGCGAATGTATTATATTATTCTCTTCTCTATGTGTAATATACTCTGTACTTTCCAAAATATTAAATTATAAGTATTATCTGAATTGTCTCTCTTACCAGTGTCACATGTAATGCCTACAAATGAGAACTAATATCACCACAAAAACAAAACAAAAACCAAAGACCACGCACTCGCCTACGCCAAGGTAAATCCAGGACGCTACGCGGGAAAAGCAACATCAAAATACACCAGATGAAAGGGAAATTGGAGCTCGGCTCTACCAGCCCCAGAATTTGATGCATAGATATCAATCAATTCTCTTATAAAGTAGTGTTTCTGGTGTGATATTAGTTTCTACTTTCAACGACTGCAAATCATATTGACATAGGCACATATACATATCATACTAATATAAATAAACCCTTTAGGTCATGGAAGATTCAATAATGGATTATTACTGGCGTGCGGTACTTGTCTAGTTGGGGTTTACATGGAGTCATTGGGAGCCAGTTACATTTTGCAGGCGGCACAGTGTGAATTCGACTTGACACAGTCCGGAAAAGCACTGTTATCATCTGCAATCTTTATAGGCAAGTTTGTTTATTTATACACTTATTTGGTAACGCAGAATCCTCATATGGTCATATTCGGTTACATCAGTGGTTCTTAACGTATGGGTAGTGACCTGAAAGCGGGTCTACTGATATATGTACTCACGTAATACTTTCATTAAAACAATGTTCTTGATATAATGACCAGGGAGTGGAATCAGAGACGTGGAGAAGATAATTATTGTTATAAAATTTGAGTTAAATTTATCTGAACCACAGTTGCGGGTTATTTTACAATTCCAGCCTGATCAGCCGGACAGCTCTTGCAACTGGTGTCGCTACTGTCTAGTGCAGTTTTTTTGTAACCTTATTAAAACCATCGTCCCTTTTATTACAAAAAAATATCTAACACCCATAACCCCAGCAAAAAACAAAATTTAAAAACTACCCTATTGTTTTTTTTAAATTTTTATAATACATTTCTTGAAATAGTGACTAGATATATTAAAATTATTTGAATGCAGAATAACTCGGATTCACCTACACAAAGGAATGAGCGCATCCATCTTGCAAGGATCTACTTTATCTACTTATTATCTGTAATTGATTCTGATTTCAACAGCACCCCCCCTCTCGAATGCATATTAGATATTTTAAAATTTTAAAAAATATATATTATTTGGCATTACAGCTATTGCCAATGCGCCAAATAGTTGTAGGTGGAGGTGTCTCAACATAAGTTTTCTACGATAACTGTTCGTTACTAAGACGTTCAATCTCTTTTTTCCTAAGGGTAGTAGGGATAAAAGAATAACGCTAGAACAGGACTAGTGGTTAGCTAATCACTTTCGCTACTCCAAGTTAAGGGTGGTAGGGAATTTTTAGACAACACAAACACCCATGTCTTTGAACATAAAGCGATAAATTTATTCTTCAATGCGTAACGAAATGATAATTATGTATTTTTCTGATGCTTGAATCATAGGCATAATTTCCAGTTCTGTATTATGGGGTTATCTGGCAGACACGAAAGGGAGAAGAGGCATCATGCTGCCCGGTACACTACTGGCCACGCTTTGCTCACTCTTGTCCAGTGTATCGCCATGGGGATGGATGTTTATAGTGCTACGAGTCCTCACTGGATTTTTGTAAGAATTATTTCATGTTTTAATTGACCAATTGGCATTCTTAAATTGACTATCTCTGGAGTATGTTCATAAAAAAAACCATCAAATCCATTGATTTATATATAATTTATTACATTTCGAGTGACTTTCTTTCAAGTTCAAAAATATTTGGCTCATTGATATAAGGCTATAGTGCTAAATATTTTTTTTAAATTTAAGATGTCACTAAATGTGACAGTACATGCAACACCCTTCTCAATTCAATATTTTATTATGAAATGTTAATTTTACTTGTTATATTAAAGTGAAAATTGTTGTTGGGTGTTTTAAAATTAATGGATTCTTGGGTCATATAACGTTACTGCAACAACTGTGTGGACCATCAAAATTTCCTTCACCTGCTGACGACCGCTGCACCAGTGTTTCGTTCCATAGTGATCAGGAATTGTATATCTTGTTTTTTTGTTACTATAAATTTATACTTAACAATTTTAAGGGAACAAGTTAATATACATTATTGCATAAAATATTGTTTTCAGCTCATATTGATTGATTCTTCCATTCTAATGAATACATTATAAACATGTCAAAACTGAAAAAAAATAGGTGTAATCGCTAAAATTATGTTTGTCTCACAACCTTAATATTTAAAATATGTTTACAGTGTTTCATCATGTTCAGCATGTGTATACGCTTATGTTGGGGAAATGCATACAAATTCGAAAAGATCTCGAGCCATTGGAAGGGTCGCATTTTTCATTTCGTTGGGTCTGATACTTCTACCTGGTAAGTAAGACTATATGCTATATAAAACTACCACAACTCTCTTTAAAAGTACCTAATACCAATACAACTATTCTTTTTTTTAATGAATATTTTGAAACTTTGTGATAAATAAAGATCTTACAAACATTAGTCATTTTGAAGATTGCTTCATCATTTGTCAAGTTATTCATATTTTATCTTATGTGTTTAACAAACACAATGTTTACCATAAGTTTAGTTATAATTTTTTAACAATCGCAAGGCATGATATCTAAATGATAACTAATTTATCATAGTTTGATGTGACTAAATAAACCTGACAAAAATAGTAGACATAAATATTTATCAGCACCTTACTTATGAATGATACTTGATTTGCTCTCTTGAGAAGCATCTTTAAAAAATCATTTCATTTCTTTTTGAGAAGGATGGGATAGGTTATAGGGGATTTCAGACAAATATGAACATAAATCCATAAATCTTCATAGATTCGCTGCAACTGAAGTTGACGATGTTGAGCACTCGCCTACAAGACTGGATTCTTATAATAATAAATAACAAATACTTCTTTATTTTCAGCTATAGCCTGGCTAGTCCTCAATGGTAGCTGGAGAATGCCAATACCATTTTTGGGGATAGACTACTCTCCGTGGCGTCTGTACATTGCAATATGTGCTCTGCCGAACCTAGTATATTTCTTGGCCCTGCTGCAGTATCCAGAAAGTCCAAAATACTTGTATGCCACCAATAAAGTAGATGCTGCTTTAGATGTTCTTAAAAATATTTACTCCATTAATTTTAAGAAGCGCAAGGACGAATTCCGAGTAAGAAATTTTTGATAATCTGCATATATAAGTATATACATACTGGTTCTGAATAGATAGATTTTAAACGTTTTTTGCCATTAAATGCCAGTACGCCGAATATTTTGAAATTGAAAGACAGATCATACAGGATAAACTCGATAGGAATTGACATAACAAACATCCATGTCTTAGATCTCAAA
This sequence comes from Himalopsyche tibetana, assembly GCA_030503985.1. Lineage (NCBI taxonomy): Eukaryota > Metazoa > Arthropoda > Insecta > Trichoptera > Rhyacophilidae > Himalopsyche > Himalopsyche tibetana. The sequence continues at coordinate 4,878,179 of JAPJYX010000007.1, read as the reverse complement.
TATAAATTGAAATAAATTTTACATTAACCTTACTGGAAATTGAACCCAGACCAGCCTGGTTGATAAGAGTACTCTTACCAAGTAGACCATATAGGGCGACAATTTTAATTGCATACAATCAAAGAAACGTTTTCATAAAGTACCTATATGATACAGCTTGCGCTTTGTCTTGCCTGGGCGAAGTCACTGCGAACACAATTGGAACGCGGTTTAAAGCGAATAAAATAAACTGACCGCAGCGTGCTTTTTGTCATGTAGGACAATCTATAGAGGCATTTCATATTTTTGTGCCGCACCAAGTCGCTTTGCATTCACTTTGATTTTGTCCACATAATATATACAATTAGAAGATCGTTTTGGACACCCAGTTGTAAAAAATAATTCTTTTTTGGTTTTGATACAAAGCTTTTTATAGAAATGTATCAAATTGTTTTTTCATAATCATTTTGCAATTCAACAATGCACTGTATAATGAAATAACTAAATAAAATCAAACTATCTTAATTAAAATTGATTTCTGCTTCTTGTGATCATGATGTCTGTATTATTCTGAAATTTTGACAATATTAATTTTTTGTGAAATATTAATTATTTACATTACTTAAAACAGGTAAAAGAAATCAAACTTCTCGCGCCAATTGTTGATGACGATGGAGTGTTTACTTCAATATGGAAACAAATAATACCACTTTTCCAAATGCCACTGTTACCATGCATTTCTTTGGCATGCTTAAACCATTTCACTGTGTTTGCACTGTAAGTAATATGCTATAATAATTTCTTGAATATAATTCATTATAAACTTTTGCCACTGTATTGCTTGACTATATAAGAATGATCAACGTCTTCAACTATTCGGTTATCGTGTTTACGGGATCGAGTCTTGTTACAGACTCTTAACGTAAACATGTTTTTCTATCCATCCGATTCTTAAATCAGGGCAAGCAGTAAGTTAACAACTAGACTCGTCCTTGTTCAATCCTTCTAGTCTTACTCCCTCCTAAAAAAGGAGAGATTAAAATATTAAAATAAAAAGAAAATATTGCTTTATTACTTGTTCTGAATAGTTTAATGCTTTCAACTGTTCAACAAACCATCCCATCAGAGATGTTAATGAAATAAGAATGGAGCAAGAGAAAGACTAGAAGTTAAATTGAGTAGAAAAGAATGAAAACACCACAGATGTCCATACTTTTGGATGTAAATTTTCCCTCTGGGTCAAACATTTGTTCCCGCAACCGAGTTAAATGAAAGCCTAAAAGAGTAACTACTCAGCAAGTATTTTAAGTGATATAACTTTTGATTTCTTCTTTTTCAGTTCAAGCAGTTTCTACTTATGGTTTCCAGCTATGCTAAACAATTTACAAAGTAGAACGAGTAATGAAGCCGCAACTGTTTGTGAAATTATGGCTGGAAGTTTTAATGCTACCGCGGAATCTGGTTCAGTTATGGTAAAGATTAGTATATTATTGGACTTATCAAGAAAAAACAATTGTTTTTAATAAATTGTGTATGTTCTCAGAAAAATGATAAAGTTTTTATCAATACTGATTAAAATTAACTGACGTAAATAAACGGACGAAACCGCCTCAAATGGATTAGAAAAGATAATTGCTAGCATCATGGCAATAACAAACAATGATACATGCAGAAAATAAAATTGTCCAAGCACTTATCTAAGCCTAATATTTTTTCAATTAACGCCATTTTTTTTTCAGAATACAACTGTGAGTATGCAAGAAATATGCCAGGCAGATACTTCAGAATTAATATTCCAAATTGGCTTAGTAATGGGTGTCATATTTTGTGGATGTTACTCCATCATTGGTGTATCCATTACTAAGCTTGGCAAGAAGAGACTTCTAGGTATGAAAAGCATCTTCTGCATTGTCGTGTCCATCCTATAAACATCATGGCTGCCATTTTATTTTTGTAACCATGTCCGTTCCCAATGTGGATACTATGTACTTCTAATCAAGTTGATAACTACTGATCTAATTTTAGTATTTTCAGGATTTGTTTTGATATATCAGTTTATTAAGTTTTAAGTCACCATAAAATTTGAGGCTTTACTCTCTCTGTTAAAATTTCAATAAGAACTTTGACCTGTATGACAGTGATTTTGGATCTTCCATTCATAATGAATACTTTTAAGTGAAGAAAGTTTGGGAAAATAGAAACGAAAATAAACAATCGCAATGTGAATGATTTTTAAGAACTAAATGGATATATTTGTTGCATTTGGTTCATTATAATATAATTCTTTTGAAGGTAACCACATTTTTAATAAGTTTCATCAAAGAGAACCACCTAATGCACTGGTTCATGACCTAGGGTTACACCCGTTGGGGTTGCGAGAGAGAAGTTTCTATTTTTACATGAAAATGTATATTAAATGTATTACAAATACAACATAGTCATTAAAATTTGAGATATTTTTATTTGAATGCATGCGAGGACATGTTTTCAGATTCAATGGGGGTGCGGATCACTCAAAACGCTAAAAATCAATGACCTAGTTTTGAATATGATAATGACATCAACATATTCACGAAAAGTTTTAAAGAAGAATTCAGTCAGTTATGATTGAGAAGTGTTTGAAAATATTGATAATGATTATTAAGATTCAATGTGTTATGACTAATATAGGGAGATTTTATAAGTTGTTGCGCATCACCACTGTCAATACTGTTGAAATGGTTCAATAGGCAACCCTAGGATGGGAGGATACGGGCTAGGGTAAAACTAGTGGCTAGCTAAATGCTCTACGTCCCATTTTAGGATAAGATACGTAGGAGGGAATCACAGATATCAATGCCTTCAAACAGAAATACATGAATCAATTTATGAAACAGTCCCAATGGGATTCAAACTCGTGTATACCACAAACAAAGCCTACGACGTTGATGACTTGGCAAGAGAACTAAAAAAATATATATACCTGTATTAATTTCTATTGCATTTATTACAGTTTTATTAGTGGGGATCCCCGGATGCTGTACATTAGGGCTGTATTGGGCGGCAAATGACTACCTAATTGTATTACTATTGGTGGTCTTGATGTGTGCCGGAAGTGCTGGTAGCGTTATTACAGCAGTAGCCGTAGATTTGTTTCCCACAAAGCTCAGGTAAAGCGTTTTATTTATATTTAAAATCAAGCTGTCAATAAATACAAATATCTTGGAAGCCTAAGACTAAGCATTTTCGTGAAAAACATCTGGAAGATTTCACATTACAACATATACATATTATCTCACACACAAAACTATCACTAGACGAGATGCTCAGATTGCTAAATTACATGAATAAAGAAACATTTTAAAGCAGCCGTCACCAACCTTCTGAACCTCCCAAATCACTGAATAAAGCAATCCACTGTGTCACAATTAGTAGCGCCTCATGGCACAGCGGTTTTGAAGCACTGATCCATACACTATGAAGTTGTTTAAAAATGAAATAAAAAAATGCTTGACGAATGGTAATTCACAAATACTCTGAATCATTATTTTACAGAGGTATGGCCGTATGCATATCATTGATGTGCGGCCGTCTTGGTGCTATGGTCGGATCAAATGTTGCTGGATTCATGCTGGTGAACAGTTGCGGCAATACATTTATTTTGTTTGGAGTAGAGGCTCTAAGTGAGTAAACATATTTTTAACTTTTCTGATTCGATAGTGATCCATATTGTTTTTGTATGCCACCAGCTTACAGACTTGAATTGTACTGTAATGATATTTATGCAAATATTTAACCATTCTCATTTTTGTTTACAATCTGGTTGTCACATCATTATCGCAAATTTTGCGTGACTTGCAAAGCGAGTCTAAATGGAAATCAAAAAGATAGCGGAAAGGTTCAGTTAGTGCGATTAAACTTGAAACTATGTGTTTAAGTAAAATTTGAAATTTCATCACATACAAGCATGGTGTTTTTTTAGTAAGGTTTTATTTTATTTTTATGTGGTAGCACTAGAAATGTTAAATGTTCATTAAAAACTAATAACAAAAAAAATAATTGAAATATGGATCTGTAAAAAAGTATTTTATTTAAACTTATTAGTTTGAAAGCGGTGACAATTAGAGAGATAAACATAAAAAATATCTGGAGTCTTTTAATGAATATAAATCTATTATTTTAGTATTCTACATGACATTTTTTGTCAGAGTGGTGATTGTGAACTTGATTCTAACACAGAATTTATATTTCAGTCAGCACGGGAACAATTCTACTTTTTCCCAAACAGAAATATGTAAGAGAAAAGCTTGCCAAAAAGGGAATTATATTTTCATAAGAATATATGAAGAAAATTGTATAAAAAGTCCCCATCCAGCTCGGCTCCACCAGCCCCAGAATTTGATGTATAGATATCAATCAATCACCAAGCTGCGTCATCACTCTCTGCTACTGGGCATTTATGCAGATATGAATAAATGCCATTTGAAAATCATTCCATCATATTGATGGTAACATTACTGGTCAGGCTGCCAGTTAATAACTATTTTAGTAGAAAAAAAATACTCATTTAATGGCATTTCAGTTTTTCACAGTTAGCAAATTGTGTCCCAGATTACCACTGCTGTGATTCATTGTTGATTCTTGATAAAGTGTGGCGTACTACGAAGACTTAAAAAATATTATTCCATAAAAATCTAAGTCATTTCGCACTATACGTAAAGATAAATAACTTGCAGAATTCGATAAAAGCATACAAAAAATATTATTGAAGCTTTAAATGACCTAATTGAATTGAATTTAAATCTAAATTAGCAGTTGACTGACTTATTATATTGGACATACTCTTAACGATGATGGAAAAATGTATCTTCAAAACTTTTAATTTAAGCATGAAACACAAAAATATTGTTAAATTACTACTAATATTCCAAAGTGGACATATCAGTTTTTTGCTTTTAGACATCTCATTTGTAAATTATTATTGTATTGTAAAGTTTTGTAATATTTACCTGTTATTTATAATATGAAAAGTATTTTTTTATAAAAGTGTCAATAAATGAACTGTTTTTTACATATATTTTGTACACTTTTAGGGTGTTCACTGTCAATACTTGGTGGAAAGGCATTATATTAATAAAAACACAATAATCCTTTGTACTTGTTGTATACCAATTGTTGTGTATAACTTTTCAATTTTGTATAAATAGCATTGTTAAATTATATTTCTTATCAGTTGACAATGCTCGCAATGAGCAAAACTGGTGCTGACATATTAAATAAAGTGGAATGAAGTACAAAGGATTATTGTGTTTTTATTAATATATTTTGTATTTTAATTTGGAAAATTTGCTATGGAATGAATGCATGTCATATTTTTATTCCTTCATACTAACAACCTATGCGATCCTAAAAATGGGAAGAAGAGAGATCGATTAGCAGCTACTCTGCCATCCTTACTTTAAAAGGGAGAGATTATGTCACTTAGTTCAACAGTATCATTTGATTGAGTTCATATATGTCATGTTGGAAGCCGATTTTGTATTTTATAAGATACTTAAATGTTTTTATTGACAGCGGTACTATGAAGCTTTTAGTAATGCTTGGCTCTCTGAAATACTGATTGTTCTATCATAGAAACATATACATATTTATATCGGTAGGTAAAGTATGGGATTATTTAAATCAATATCATTATCTATACAATCTGCATCTGTCAATGTGATATTTTATTCAAGTAAACCTTATTATCCTTGAAATCCGTCATCCTCCTCTTTCCAAATGAATTGACCCAATGTATGTAAATCAGGACCATATGTTTTTGCCAACCATTTTGAAATTCTGTTACTCGAAAGTAGAGGTTGAAACCTAACTTCAGAGAATTAATAAAATACATTTCATAGGATGTTTACAAAATGTGAAAAACTATTTATGCAGTTTGATTTACCTTGACGAACCCCCCCCATCATTTACACTCATGCCCCTTTTTTTACGAATATTTTGTAGATTCAATTTCTATTTCATTAAAAGATTTTTAGCATTTTCAATTCCTTTTTTAATACAATGTGATTTTATGTGTTTAATGTAATTCCCGAATGGTGATACTGTAATTGAACTTCATTCTTTAGAAATGCTAGTACCTTTCTATTTTAAAATGCAAAGACTCTTCATGTTTCAATACTATTGACACTGATCTTTTCAGATGTGCATATCGTCGGTACAGTGGCAGATAAAGTACATGTGAGGCCCAAGGAACAATAAAATTTGGAAGCCCCGTTTTAACATAAACAAGTCATATAATTCCAACTATGGAAAGAAAACTACATTGCTTGCCCTATGTCGAAAGAGAAGTGCCGTCCCCACTGAATCACTGAATCCATGATATGCTATCGAAAACATTATGATAACGATCTTGGTAATTTTGGTATATAGAAATTTGTCATATTTTACAGGGACATACTTGGAAATATTTATCAAATAATATTAAAAACAGCCTTCATTGTACTGGCCTGTAAATGAGTGCTCTCTGTATGCTCATGACCTTTGGTTGGAGTGTCTCCAAGTTCAAATCCATTTGCAGCACTATCATTCATTGATATATTTCTGAATTTTTATTCAAAGGCATGGATGTGTGATCTCGAATATACTTCTGAAAAGTATTCTTGTCTATCCGTCATCTTACCAAGCAAAGAGAGACATGTGATAAAATTTATATTGTATGCAGTGGTGGATTAAGCATTTGGGAGACTCAGGTGCAATAAATTTTGGAGGCCCTGTTATACGAATAATATAAAAATGTTGCAAAATTTCATGCAACATTAAATTTTATATTGTAAACTGAAAGTAAAACATATTGACCGTTTATGATATAGACTATTTTGATGACCCTAACATTCGAAGGCTCCAATTGCTTCCAATATTTTATTTTGACTGTTCGCGCCTCCCTTTGCAATAGTCCACGCCACCCCAGAGAGGCGCGCCTCCAAAGTTGGAAATCGCTGATTTAAGGGGTTCAAGGGAAGACCGCTACAATAGTAGTTATTATCCTTTTAAGTGTCGTGAGGTATTAGTATGGCGATACTCTGTAGGCCGGGAATTTCATCAAATAATAAAATCCAATAAATATACTTTTGTGTAAATATATTGACAGTGTATCATAGCGGCTTACCAAATAAATACATAGTGTGTCATTTGTACCGCCATAATCGTAGAAAATTTGCAAGTTTAATAATATATAAAACGTTATTACTTATATAGATATGTTTTATTTTAAAGGATATAAAATCATAACGAAATTTCAAAACATCCTAACTAAACTAAAGGCGGACTGCAACGTATCCCAAAATATTATATAGTCTACAAGCAGTGATGCATTTCCCAACCATTTAGCAGCGCGTTTTGACTGCCTGCCGAAGCTCTTTTTGAAACCAATGTCATATTGGTAATATTTATAATCATTCTAAGAGACGTCTTTGTGTGAGAAAATATTTGCTTTTTTTAATAATCGATCTTGTCCTAGTATAATGATTAGTAAAGTCAAGTGTGTAAACATGCTTATGGCAATAATCCAATTAAGCTTAATGCCCCAGTGGTAAATTCGCCACTGTCTTTTTCACTTTATGCGGTAGGTGTAATAATATATATATATGAATAAAAATCATCTAGAAATCTTTACATAGTGTTATCTTTATCATAAATGTAGATAACAAAAATCACACTGTCCTATTATCTTTCTGTTAGGTTTGATTTTATTGCACAATATAAGCAATATTTTTACATTTCATTTCTTTTCTAACACATTTATTTAATATATAATTAGTGCAAGTAGGTAAGTATTTGAAAATATTTGTTGCCTTTACAGTGCTAAGTTTATATAAATAACTGTGTATAGGAAATCTTATTATTAGTACAATTTGCCAGCCCCTGAAATAATTCTTGTGAACTTTATTCTGTGAGTCATTCCTAATATTTACAACACTTCCTTTTTTATAACACTGTTTATAAATTTTAAAATTTTGGGTTAAAAATATTCTTTTGTGCATTGTTATAAGTATATTTGTCATTTAGATAAAGTACCCTGCTTTATCGACTGCAGTCATAATATTTTCTTTTAAATAATTCGCTAGATGTCTCTAGTATACAAAATATAAATAATTTTCAATATTACTGTTTTCCACTTGATTTAACATTTAATTTATCTGTCAGTTATAAAAACTGATTTAATAAAGGCCGTTGATTATTAAGGGCAATATTTTAACAACTCTCTTTTTCAATGTTCTAGTTTGTAGTGTTATATCTTTTTTGATAATGTGATCAATTAATTTAAACAGCTATTATATTGTTAGGTAAATTACAGTCAACCAATTCAAAGACTGAGATTTGGGATAATACAAGACAAATGTCTGGGAGTAAGTCAATTTGTGATTATTATTATTATATATGATAGAACAACGGAGCTAAGAAAGGAATAATTGTAAGCTAATCACTCTAGTTACCCCCTAGGTTCTTTAGGATCCGATGGGTGGGAGCATAAAGTAAGCATCACTGATATCCGTACAATTAAACATGGATTCGTGAGTCAATAATGGAATAATTATTTATTAAATTGTCCATATGACAGAAAAAAATGATCAATTAGGTGCTGAGGGTTCACCATTTAATTTCAGATCGACAAATGTAAACAAGACTATGAGAACATTACCAAAATCTGTATTTATTCAAAAAGGTTTTGATTTATTGTTTATTGATTTTTGACATTGAAATGATTTTCAATGTCAGCGATGTGTTCGTTACAGCCACAGCCTATTTGATCTTAGAAGCTTAAATGTTTGAATTTTCAAAGTAATTATATCTTTATATAATAATGAACATGTCCCGTCAGTGATATTAAAAAAAACAATTGGTGCTATATCTATTTTGCTGCATGTGTGAATTCATACAATGGTATTTTGGTATTTGTTTAAATCAATATTTTTTGAGATAACTTGTGACCAATATTTTCTCTACTCTGCGTGCGCACGCTTCTTGGTTTTCACTTGGAGGTGCGCTTGAAACCCGCACACTCAGCTCAGTTCGAAACATATTGATGTTTACAAAAAGATTGAAATTATGCCACGCATTTGTTGGATTGGTCTACTCAGCCTTTGAATTTTCCACGCAGCTAAACTCTCATGTCTTATGATACAAATTTAAAAGCAATTCACAAACTTTAAAAAAATCGCTAAGCTTTGATGGACTCATGCAAAATATTACATCATTTTTGTAATATAGACTCCTTGATAATGTTCCCCATTACCGTGAATTCCCTAGTACCAGTACGGGTTCCATTAAATTCTATTTAAATATAACTGACGTAAGAGATTACTAAAATATAAAAACTGTTCACATATTTCTTTCAGAGAAGCTTGGATTAAACATTTCATTAGGATGGCCCCACCACGGTTTCGGTGGTCATCACGGCCACCATGGCCACCACGGGCATAATTCTCACCATGTAACGCATATTGTTACACAGAGCGCTGCGCCGCCGCCTGTTGTTCAAATTGTTCCTCCAATGCAACCTGCGCCGATAATTCAGAGTACGCCGATCCAACCTCCTCCTATGTATCCAAATTTTCCCACAGCACCACCCAATGACAACAACTTACCGGGTAAGAAACAATATAAAAAACATGTATTTAAACTGCATAACTACCGTATTGATTTATCATCACTGTACTGGGCGATGTTGGTAAATAACAAAATTTCTTTTGTATCAATTCTTCATTTTAAATAATGACATTTAAATACATAAATCTGGATATATTTTTAATAAATACACAATTATAAAATGCAATATATTCACTTTGATTACAAAATTTGTCAAAAGGTGTCAACGTTTTCTATACTGTGGCCTTATGTTGAATCAGATAAATGAATGTGGCCTTTAGAGATGAAAAGGTTCCCACCGCTGGCTTAAAGGAAGGCTTTACCTATTAATTCCTAACTATGTTTTTGTCAGATCAGCATAAATCCATTTATAGCTTAAAATTGTTATTATCTATGTAACACTAAATATCGAGGCTGTAATATGATTAAATTTTCCATTTGCCATTTGCTAAGGGTTATCAATTTGTTACTTACCAACTTCTGCCAGTATAGTGACGAAATATTCATTGTGCCTGGCCTTCGGAGGCATTTTAAAAAATTACATCAAACAAATCTTTATCGGGTAGCCTCATTATGCTGTCGCACTTAACTCATTCATTAGATCTGGTTTTCCCAAACTAATTGTGCAATCGAAAACTTTGCAAATCTGGAAATGTCACGAAAGAGAAATATTAAAATAACCGGGTCGCGGGCAAAAAAGTTTGGGAAACGCTGTCCAAGAGCATTCAACACTCAACTAACGAAAATTAATAAATTACATTTACTTAGGCTTTTCATGGATTCCAACCAATTCTCAGCAATGCAGTCAGCTCGAGTATAAAGCGGTTGTCGCTGGATACGAGGCTAATGATCGGACTCCAAACTACGTCGGAAGAGCATGGCATGACGGAGACTTGATACCCTGTAAAGTCATTCCTAGACACAATATTGCCTACATAGGTTACAACACAAAGGAAATTCCAGTGCATAATTTCGAGGTACAGTTGTGTTTTGTTAATTTATTTGGTAATATCTAAGAGCTGTTAATAAATGGCGTCGAAAATTGAAGGTGTTATTTGAACCCTCTTCCACCCATTGCCACTATTTAATACAAAATATTTCAGTTTCCCGTCTAAATTGCAACATTTTTTTTAAACTATGTGTACTCTTAATGGAGTTTATTTTAACAGATGTTTTCTACAACAGATTTTAACAGATGCTTGTTGTTCAGTTGCTCCTCCTCTCTTCTTTAGAGAGAGCAGGGACAGAATAATAGGGCTACCAATGAACTAGCGGTTAGCATATTGCTTATGTTATGACTCATTTGTTGGATCCATGCCTTCGAACAGAAACTTGTAAACTGACTGAAAAATCAACTTGTGATTTAAGCCTATGAGTACCGCAACAGAATCCAGCAATGTTCACCACTCGACCATGAATCTGGATTCAAATAATGTTTCAAGTCAATTCTGTTGGGTTCGTGGTGCAATGGTCAATGTCATTGGCTTCTGTGATAGATCTAACGGGATCAAGTCCCAGTACGAACAGCATTTTTCAATCGAAATATCAACTTATTTTCAAAGACATGGGTTTTTGCTATGTCTAAAAAACGGGGCATAGCGAGTGCGATTAGCTTTAGTCGTGACCAAGCCTAATTTTTTCTGTCCCTACTGTCTTTGAAAAAAAGAGAGGTTGGGTAACTGAGTAACCAGCATTTTTCGTAGAAAAATTTCTGTTGAGACAACTCCATTAGGAAGCCATATGCTCCACATTGACAGTGGACATGGATTAAAGAAAAAAATCTTTTTTAAGTTTGAGAATTTCCATGAAAATTAAGTTACACAATTGATAGCTATTTTAGTGCCACTACCCCTTCAGTACTGTAATATTTTTTTCCTTATAACAATGGAGTTCTACTAAGTAAATACCAAGTCAATAGCTCTAAGTCTGTGGATCTTAACCAAATTACTGTCACAACTGCAACCAACAACTGGATGTACTTTAATTTACTACTACAATATTATCAACCATTGCAATATGGGTTTATTTAAGCTTTTTACGCCTGTGTTTTCATTATTGAATCGTTTGAACACACAAATGGTCTGCAATCACAGGGCTGAGAAGCTCTTGTCATAACTTACTGATGTTTAGGCAGGGATCAAAATCGTAACATATAAAATGGTAGGAAACAAAACAATCACAAAAAAATCATTTGAAATGTGGATATGTTGCACATTTCTTTAATATAAGATTTTAAGAATTATGTCCCTGATAGCTAATTTTACAGGTGTACAAATCATTGTTTTATTTGACAAGGTTATTGACAAATATACGTTTCATTGTCTTGGCCAAATAAATAATTGCTTGACCGTATCAATTTATCGCGGTTTACTAATTCGTAACCTTCACAACAAGCAATCATTTTATACTTGTTTGATGGTTTATTTTTGTGTCAGTGGTATACAATATATTTTTTTTGGAATGCAATCAAAGTAACTTTTATAAAGTATCCCTAACTAGCACACAATGACTTTTAAATGCCACAAGTTCATTAAAAACATCTGTAGTTAATTATAGTGTGATTTTTCTTCTTTTATATAGATTGATATTAAGTATTTGGTGCATAACTACATATATGTAGTAACTCATGTGTCTATATATGTCACTAGTAAACGTATATGCTTTTGTACAGTTGATATGTGTGCATTTGTCTTGTACGCGTATGTCTAATCACGGTGTCAAAGAAACTTAAATGATTAAAACAACATTTATTTTTTCAACATTGGTTTATTAACATAAATCGTTTTATATATTGAATCATGTAAAATAACATATTGTATTTTATTATTCCAGATGTACTGTCAATCAGGGCCCAGACTGCAGTGGGTAGCAGCGTTCAATGGTAATATTCCTAATGGGGCTGTTGCAGCTGGCAACACTAAGTCTGGAGAGCCCTTGTATGTGGGAAGAGCGCACTATAGTGGATCTCTAATACCCGGAAAGGTAACAGAATTTAATTGATTTAAATACCATCATCATGTAATTACAGCATTTGATTTAATTTACCATACTAACAAAAGTATGATGGCAGACACGGGAGAGATAATATGTCATGATGTCACCTTAGCTTGTCATCGGGGACACAATGATTGAAATTGGACACAGGTGAGATATAAAGAAGAATTTCTCTATGTCCGGTGACTAGTTCAAATATTAAGCAGGCATTTGACTTTTGTTAATATATTAGTCTTATATATAATTCTATGATGTTCAATATAAAATTCAATTTGATGACTTTGTTATTTCACTGATTGTGTTTTCACTTTTTATAAATACACACTTTTAGACTAATCATGATCAACGTTCCCTCTAAGCCGAAGGGTTAGCTGTGCGGAAATTTCAAAGACTGCGCAGGGGCTGCGTGGAGGCTGCGCAGATCGATCAAATATTAATTGAGCAACTGTCTTGTAGTGCGCGCCAACTCGGAATGAGTGCGCGGGGGCTTTCCAACTGCTGCGCGGCCGCGCACGCGCGCAGCTTAGAGGGAACGTTGATCATGATTCATTCTGATTGTAAAGTTATTTATTTAAAAAATATATTATCGATAACTTAATGATTGTTAGTTTGAAAATGTTTTCAGAAGAGGCGGAATAGTTGTCACATTTATTTTTAGCGCTATCAGTGGAATAACAAACATGAATTTTTATTATTTATTTAAAATATATTTCCACAAAGTTTTCCGTCGAATCCACTGAAAGTATTTTCTGTGTTTGTTAAAATGAATAAAGAATGAATAAAATCACTAATTTAAGCCCACTTTATCAGCTTTTCATTTTCACCGGGAATGGTAGGAACTTATCAAGAATATCCTGAATAATAATTGTCATTTTTTTCAGGTTCATCCAAGCCATAGGTGCTGTTATATTTCATATGCCGGCCAAGAAATAAATATAACTAACTATGAAGTGATGACAGTGGTGTATTCATAAATATGATCACTTTCTCTGCCCAGCCTGAAAACACGAATAGCAAACTCACATCACACATTATAAGAGTTAAAAAATATTGACGCAAATGTCCAGATTATACTTTTCCCATTATTTTTTCAGATTTAAGAAATCTCCAATAAAATATTATATAATGTTACAATTGAATCAATTATATGTCAATATAACTTATTTTATTGTTTAATCTGTATTTTTTTGTAAGGTGTATAATTATAAATAAAATAAAATTGAAATAACATTTATCAGTCAGTTATCAATTTCAATGTCTCCCCTGAAATTCATAGAAAATTCAAAAAATGTACCCAAACACTAACTTTTTATTAGTGGGCTCGGCGCTTCCACTCCTTTACTAGAAGATTTGAAAATTTTGCAATTATGTAATGTTTATTTTTACTTAAATATAATAAAATACAGTTCAGTGATCAATGGTCTGCCTTCAAAATAATGATGTTATGAAAAATAAAGTACCTATAGTTCTACATAAAATGAATAGTAGATGATAAAATAGACAGTAAATAATAATATTTTTGTAATTTCGCACTTGTCGCCCTAAAAGCATGAATTAAAATATGATGGCTTAGAATTGAATGCTTAATTAGAGCATTTTATCTGTTGAATGTAAGCATAAAACTAAAAATGGAGTTAGTGTGTGTGGTCCTTCGTTGATGTAAGCCCAGTGGCGGCTCGTGTACATGATATTTGGGGGTGCTGTTGGTAGATTAAAATTCAGTAAAAGACCATATTACTTATATTTTATTTAGAATATCAAAAATAATAACAATTAAAAGAAAAAAGCTATTTGAAAATAAAGTCCATTCGTCTATTTATGTTATTGACAAATTTTTCTATAACTTTTTCGTTAAAGTTTGGTATTTTTCCAATCATATATTTCTATATTGAAAGCATTGATAAAGCTGTCAATCTTTCTAGACTAGTTGTGTTCCTATTTTTAAGAGCTTCGTCAATTCTACATGATGTTGTATTTAAAAAAAAGAAGATGCTTGGCATGAAAACTAAGGGCGTAAAACACTTACAAAGAGGTGTTAAGAGTATGCATAAATGCAAAGCGATCACGACTGCGTGGGTGCAAATTCGCTAAATCAGCCAATTCACCCAACGACGCTGCTCCGAGCTGCAGTGCAACACTGACTAAACGACGAGACCCCCCCCCCTCCAGTTTATACACTTCATGCCATACACACAGTGACACACCGAATTCCCTGCATTGCGCAGCGCTCGCGTTGCTCCTTCAATGTATTAGTATTACTGTACATTCTGTCAGCACAATATACAGTAATGCATCTAAAGAGCGATCGGCGCCCGCTCAGCAAATACGTGCCACATTTTTAAATGGTTAATCGTATAATATTATAGATACAATAAAAGTAAATAAAATTACATTTCTATCAAAATTTCTTGGGGGTGCTGCAGCTCCACAGTGTATATGAACGAGCCGCCTCTGTGTAAACCTACAATTGACCGTAAACACAAGTCTATTATATCGGATTATAAGTGTAAGTTTCTGAATTGAATTGAATTGAAAATATGATGATATAATTTGATATGGTTTTAAAAAACATCTGTACTCTTCAGATATAAACTTAATATAATATATTATCTAAGACAGTGGTCTCCAAACTCAATAAGGATGAGAGCTACCTATACATATTCTTTCTTTATAGTTTTTTTATCATTGGCCCTTATCGTACCATACATAATATTATTAATATTACTTAAAATAAATCAGATTTTCTAATAAAACATAAAATGCGTACTTTAATTATTTATTTATAAAACAAAACTAAACTAAACTAAACTAAACTAAACAAAACAAAACAAAACAAAATAAAATAAATTAAAATAAAATTATTTAATAATAAACGCCAAAATACGAATAAAATTATAAACTGCTTATATACATGAAAATTAAATACGTTTCTTGTTTTCATTCTGAAAAATATTTAGCATAATTACCATAAAACATCCCACATTACAATAAAACAATGATTTTTCTATTTAAAATATTTAAATGTTCGGAGTATTCGGTGTGCGAAGTATTCTATATCCGGAAGGTTCTGTGTGCGGAAGATTCTGTGTCCGAAAGAATCGGTGTTCGGAGTATTCTTGTTCGGAGAGTTCGTGTTCGGAAAAGTAATGTTAGGTAGAATCCGTTCACCTGAAAAAATATAAATAAATAAATATCATCCAAAAATCTTTACATAGTGTTTGTTATCTTTATCACAAATGAATATGTAGATAACAAAAATTCCACTTTTATATTATCTTTCTGTTGGCTTGATTTCATTGCACACTAGAAACAGTATTAATACGTTTCATTTATTTTCTAACGTATTTTTTAAATTTATAATTATTGGAAGTAGGTAAGTCATTGAAAATATTTGTTGCCTTTACAGCGCTGAGTTTATATGAATAACTGTGTATAGGAAATATTATTAGTACAATTTGCCAGCCCCTGAAATAATTCTTGGGAACTTCATTCTGTGAGTCATTCCTAATACAGTCAATACTCTTTTTATGCGGTAGATGCGTTCCTCAAAATATCGCATAAAAAAGACTTAACTTCCATACAAAAAGTGAGAATGCGTTCCATGAATTTTAAAATCCGCATAACTTTGAAACAGCGAGTTAAAATATACCCTAAATAGCATAAAAAAAGTATTGGAAAATTAGGGGAAAAAAAACGGCGTAAAATGTTTTTTACTAAAAATTAAAGTTTGTTATTCTTCCACTTTCCAAGAATTTTAAGTAAAATTATCGTCTCTGTATGACAATTTTAAGTGTGTTTTGCATGTGGTTCGAAATAACTGATTTTCGGAAGAAATAGTATGCGCACCAATTTCAAAAAACGATTTTTTTTTCTAACAATGAAATTAGCGATCAAAGTTTATTCAGTTTGTCTTTTTTCGATAGATAAATTGCTTAATGGCAGATGCAACAAGATTTACACGTCCAAAATCGTATTTTGTTCCAAATGTCGGATGATTTATGATTCATTCTCTATTCCAGGGTTTCCCAAACTATGTTCCGCGGAACACTGGTGTTCCATGGAACCTATGAAGGTGTTCCGCGAAAATTTAAGCATCTTGTACTTCATATCGAAAGCCGAGTGATGATCAATCATCACTGATGTATATGACATCAAGTATCTAGGTACAGGTGGAGCTTAGAATTATTATGAGTTTTATTTACTCACATCTTCATGTAATTCTACGTAATAATTAACAAGTGTGAATATTTTTTGTTTCATAATTTTCTATTGTGAATTACCTTACCTAAAACGTAAGCTTAGTGTTCCGTTAAAATTTCCAGATTTGCGAGATCGATGACCGTTCCATTTGAACTTAAATTTGTAACTGAATGGGAAGAGAGTAGGATATCGGTTTTGGGCGTTGAAAGGTTATTGTTGCAATCATAGTATGTCATATAGTATTAACATAGTACTCTATGACAAGATGTCGATTATACATAACAAGTGTTCCATTGCAGAAAAAGTTTGGGAAACCCTGCTCTATTCTATCCTAAGTACAATGATACGTGATCTCCATGAAATATTTAACATTTTTATAAATCGTAAAATATAGTACATTTATTAAAAAAATGCATTTCTAAAACACCGCATAACTTCGAAATCGCACAAAAAAACCGCATAAAAAGCAAGGATTGACTGTATTTACAATACTTCCTTTTTCATAACATAGCTTATAATTTTTTAAATTTTGCGTTAAAAAAATTCTATTGTTATAAGTATATTTTTGACATTTAAATAAAATACCCTGCTTTACTGACTGCAGTTATAATCGCTTTTAGGGTGTTCACTGTCAATACTTAGTGGAAAGGCATTATATTAATAAAAACACAATATTCCTATTGTACTTCATTCCACTTTATTTAATAGGTCAGGACCGGTTTCGCTCATTGCTAGCATTGTCAACTGATAAGAAAAATATATAAACAGTGCTATTTATACAAAATTAAATTGAAATAAAAGGTGTAAGCATCAATTAACAATGAAAATAATTTACAAATTACACTATAAGTGACTCTACAATTACACAAAATTAAAATGCTTAACACCTATAACATACAATTAAAAAATCATCACAGACTAATAAATTATAAGTGGTGAATGATGGCAATTATAAACACAATTAAAATTTGGGAAATTTTTAGCTAAGTGAAATTCTACATTACTAAAGTAAAATTAAGTTATTTACTTTAATAATGTAGTTTCACATTTTTAAAAATTTCCCAAAATTTAATTGAAGTACAAAGGGATATTGTGTTTTTATTAATATGCAGTTATACTATTTTCTTTTAAATAATTCGCTAGATGTCTATAGTATACAAAATATAAATAATTTTCAATATTACTGTTTTCCACTTGATTTATTATTAATTTATTTGTCAGTTATAAAAACTGATTTAATAAAGGCAGTTGATTATAAAGGGCAATATTTTAACAATGCTTTTTTTTCAATGTTCTGGTTTGTAGTGTTATATCTTTTTAATAATGTGATAAATTCATTTAAGCAGCTATTATTTTGTATTACAGTTCACCAATTCATAGACTGAGATCTAGGATAATACAGGAAAAATGTCTGAGGGTAGGTTAAATTTTGATTATTATTATTATACATATATGATAGAACAACGGAGCTAAGAATAGTTGTAAGCTAATCACTCTATCTCTATCGATGGGTGGGATTGTAGGGCTTCCAAACAGGCTTAAACCGAAACCGGTTAACCGGTTTATCGTGTGTTTTGAAAAAAACCGAAAACCGGTTTATTTCACTCGGTTAACCGAGTTTTATCAAAAATACTCTTTTTTTGTTTTTCATTGTTTTTTATAAAGTATTTTTTTTCATAATGAATTTACTGCGTAATATAGGAAACAATTCACAAAATACAACAAACATGTACATATACATATATATACATTTTGAAGAATAATCTACTTCTATCTCAAAGTTGTCCATGTTGAGAACAGAAATGACTCTTTCAAATAATTTAACATTTTTTCGTAATTATTTATTAAGATATTCTTATTAGAGATTCTTATATGCATGTCACTCAATAACCTTTATTGATTTTTTTAAAAAAAAATATCCTTATAAATCTCTAAAAAACTATTAATAAGAATTCCATATAATTAACATGTACCATTTTTAAACGTATGCAATTTTATGATTAATAATCTAAATCTCTCTACCTATTTTAATGCCTATGTGTGCTTGTTAGTAGTTAGATAGTTTCTTTGCATGATTTTTGAAATATAATTATTCCAAGTAATCTTGATTTTATCGTAACATTGACAATGCAAAAAATAGCTGTTTTTTTCTGATAATTTAAATTATTGTATCAACTTTTTATTTACCATCATACAAAAATAAAAAATAAATACCTATTCATATAATAAATATTTTCTATTATAAACAGTTATATAAATAAACTACATTGATTTAAATTATAATTATTATGTAAGCACATAAAATAAATTAATATCCTGATTGGATTACAATATTTTTTTTTGTCGTCCGGCCCCCTTAGTTTTTTAAAAGTTAAATCCGGCCCGCTTCTCGAAAAGTTTGGTGACCCTTGCTTAAGATCGTGACTCTCACCCTAAAAGCAAATCAAAATATTAAATAAACTGATTGTGGTGTGCTTTTTGTCGCGCAGGACACTCAATAGCGGTGGAGATCATTTGATATATTCACTTTCCATTCGCTTTGATTTCGTCCGACATACAGTTAGTATGCTGGCCTTTTAACAACAAGGACTGCATATGTGCGAACCTAACTGCACCATGTGTTTTTATCTTTGACTCTGAAGGAGCTGTCAATTCATGGATTAACTTTGAATTAATTTATAGCTCGGTGTCATTTTCATATTTCAGTTCTAGCCGTAAATTATTTTTCGGCGAAGTCTTTTTAAGGAATACAGGAATCTTTTCGCTTTTAAAATATAAATAACCAAATCGTAATTATTCACGGATTAATGAATGTGACTTATTTGTATGTTTCACTGAATAATAATCTCGGTCTACAGGTCATAAAATTATACCCATTTTTTTTCCATATGCATACATGCATTGAATTACATGCATCTGGAGTAAATCAATATTTACGATGAAAGAATATTTTTTCAACCTTCGTTTCAGTGTTATATGACGCGTCGATGTAAACTCTCGTTTTGCACAGTTTGATATTTTAAAACTTTTTTTTAAATTATCAATTCAAAATGTGTTCAAGTGATAAAATATGCTCTGATACGTATCAAATTATTCGTGCGAAGAAAAATACTTCTGTTCAGATACAAAGGGCGTATATTGAGGGCGTGCAAGGTGTGCGCCGCACATCCTGAACATACGCCCGCAAAATCTAGAACATAAAGTAAATTTGTTGCGCGGTAGTATACCGTATTTGAAAAGGCGAGCGTTGTCTCAAGCGCACGACTTACCTTCCCATACAACTGCATGCATTTGCGCAGTCTAGGAGCGAATATTTTTGTACACAACTTTAATGTCGAAAGTCGTTCTCTTTATCGAGAGCTCTCACGTCTTCTATGATGTTTCTCGGGCGTTCTTTCGAAAATTTCACGTCTCTACTTTTGTATTAGATTATTCTAACAGGTCATTTTTTTAGTACTTTTTCCCACATAAAATTTATTGGATCAGGACCGGTTTCACTTATGTCTACTGGAATTTTAACATCTAATTATGATTGACAGACATTAAGATTTATTTTGGCTTTTACTTTGTTAATGATAATGCATACTTAATTGATTTTTGATGTAATAGTAAATGTAAAAATATAAATAAACAAGACTCTAAATCGGTGGTCACCAAATTTTTTGAGAAGCGGGCCGGATTGAACTTTTTAATAACTAAGGGGGCCGGACGACACATACATTCTTATTGGAACCCAATCAGAATATTATTTCGTTTTATGTAGTTACACGATAATTAGAATGTTTGCCGTTCTTAGAATTTCAATAAATGAACATATTCGAGATATTTTTAAGTAAACGAACATCTGGTCGTCTTGCCTCGAATTTTTATCCAACTTCCTTCACTTTGCGTCCCCTACCAGATAGTTGTATGACAATTGATGATTTGAAATAAATAGTTGTCATGAATTCACAACTAAATCATGAAAATTTATATTTCTTATATGAATAATTTCTATGCAAAAATCCAGAACTTTTCGCGGGCCGGATGAAAATCTTCGGCGGACTAGATTCGGCCCGCGGGGCTAAGTTTGGTGACCGCTGCAGTCTAAATGGTTAAAAATCTCCGCCTGTACTAAGATATTTGGATTTACCATCACACGAATTTTAATATGATGGAGATTGTAAAAGATGCCTAAATGTGTTACTGAGTATATTACCATTCAAATTTTTCGCGAAACACCAATTTAAATCCCATGGAACACCAGTGTTCCGCGGAACATAGTTTAGGAAATAGTCATCCTTAGATAAATAGTCATCCACCATTTCACTAATATGAACACCTGGAATGGCTTGCGTTAGACAAAAGTCACAATGTCTTTATTTTGCTGAATGAAAGAAGAAGCAGAATTTGTTGGAATTTTTAAACTTGAAAACAATATCCATGTCTGTTATTCACATAAAGCATATGGACTTCCAATGGAGTTCATTTCAACAGACGTTGCTCTACAAGAACTGCTATTTAATTGTTAGTTAAACCTCTCTTTATTGGTGAGAGTAGAAAGATATCATCAGAACAGGTCTAGTGATAAAACAACCGCTTTTGAAACCCCATTTTAAGGATCAGAAAAATGGGAGTAAATGTAAATATTGCAGACGTTGAAATCAATTAAAAAGTCATTTAAATGTAAGTTTGTACACTGTAATCGAATAAGGTAATCACCCAAGAGCATTCAACACTCAACTAAAGTACGGACAATAGAAAACTTAAATTAACTTTGATTATTCCACGTATTGTGTTACTAACTGTGACACGTGTTTCGCCTCTTTCAGAGGCATCTTCAGACTTACTATCGCAAAGTTTGCTTAAGTAATGAAGCAAGATTGATTCTAACATTTTAAAATTATGAAATTACAAAATGGAGTTTTTGGGTTTTTTTTCCTTTTAAGCGGAGCAAGGAGGGGGGTGTAGAATCGAAATAAAGCAAAAAAATAATGATACTAATGAGTTGCAATCAATCAGATTGGGATTTTTCCTTTTTAAGGGAAGCAAAGAGGGGATTATAAAATCGAAACAGAGGAAACAAATTTAATCATACTACTAATGACGTTAAACATTACAAACTATTAAACTAATGAGCTGCAATCAATCAGCTAGGTTGGTGATAACTCTATTAATTGGGAACAATTTACGTGTCACAGTTAGTAACATAATACGTGGAATAATCAAAGTTAATTTAAATTTTCTATTAAAATGAACTTCCACAAAGTTACCGCCGAAACCATCGAAAAAAAGTACGGACAGTTCATGTATTTTTTTTTATCAAAAATTAATAAACCATATTTGCCTAGGCTTTTTTTGGAACCCAACCTATTCCAAGGAATGCCATCTGCTCGAGTATAAGGCGGTTGTCGCTGGATATGAGGGTGATGATGATCGGACTCCAATCTATGTCGGAAGAGCTTGGCACGGTGACGATTTGATACCCGGTAAAGTTATTCCTAGTCGAAATTCTGCCTTCATAAGTTACGACGAGAAGGAAATTAAAGTAGAAGACTTCGAGGTACAGTTTTATTTTGTTAATTTATTCGGTAATATTTAAGAGCTGTTAATAAATGGCGTCTAAAATTGAAGGTGTTATTTGAACCCTCCTCCAACCATTGCCACTATTCAATCAAATGTCAGTTTCCCGTCTAAATTGCTACAATTTTTTTCAACCATGTGTACTCTTAATAGAGCTTATTTTAATAGATGTTTTCTACAACAGGTTTTAAAAAATGCTTGTTGCTGCTGCTCTCTTTTTTAGAGAGAGCAGGGATAGAAAAATGAGGATACGACAACACTAGCGGTTAGCACAAGGTTTCTTATCGGGGTGCCACGGGCAATTTTCCGAAAGTCATACGCTTTCATTTGGGGAAATCCGTATTATGCATTTGAAATTCTTGGAAGAGCTAAAACAAATAAATTAAAAAAAAATTGTAAATTTTGGGAAATCCGCTAATTCCTAGGATTATAGATTTGACATTCCTTATAATCAGGGCAGTGGAGTCGGAGACGGAGTCGCGGTATTTTGGCCGGAGTCGGAGTCATGAAAAATGAGCGGCTCGATTTTATTTTTGAAAAATATATTTAATGATGTGTATTGAAACAAAAAAGTCAAAAGTGGTAACATTTAATGCTTGGCTGACTAAAGATGATCTGATGGTATACATATCGACTGTGGAAAGGAAAAAGGACGTAACACTCAATTTTCTAAAACACCTTTTTTTCGATGATTACAATGTATACAACTTGACACACATTCTATCAAAAGGATGGAAGTTGAAAATGCCGAATAAGTATCTAAATATAGCTTTTAAGTTTGAAAAAGATGACCTTGTAAAAAATTAAGACCAAGAAAAAACACTGAAATAAAAGTTTTTCTGAGACAATTTCTTTAATTTAAATTATGTTATGTCAATTAAACACCAGTTTAAAAGTCTCCGTGCACTTCAAGGTTGTGTATAATTCATAATTTGCATATGTCACAAAATCATCAAAACACGTTTTTAGCGCCTCCTGTAAAATTTGATATGTGTGGGTTACGTCCTTTTCCCTTTCCACAGTCGATATATATAAGTTAAAATGAATTTATTTAAAAATTTCCTCGGAGTCGGAGTCGTTAATTATTTTAAAGCTGTAGTCGGAGTCGTCAATTATTTTAAAGCTAGAGTCGGAGTCGGAATCGCCTTTTTTTCACGCGACTCCACAGCCTTGCTTATAATACTCAAAAGTACAAAAGAGGTATAGAGAAATATAGACACTAAAAAAGGCCACTGGCCCAAAAGGTTGAGAAACACTGGGTTGGCATATTGCTTTTGTTACATTTAATTTTTTGGTTTGTGAAGTATAAAGTTTCATGAAAATTAAGTGACACAATTGATAGCTATTTCAGTGCCACTACTCCTTCATTACTGTACTATTGTTTTCCTTATAACAATGGAGTTCTACTAAGTAAATACCAAGTCGATCAGTGAAGCTCTAAGTCTGTGGATCTTACCCAAATTACTGTCACAACTGCAGCCAACAACTGGATGTACTTTAATTTACTATTACAATATTATCAACCATTGCAATATGGGTTTATTTAAGCTTTGTACGTCTGTGTTTTCATTATTGAATCGTTTGAAATTCTCGAAATTTACACGAAATTGGCAAATTGAAGATTTCAAATTCCTCGGTGAGCTAAAAAAAAAAAAACCAGTTTCCGTGAGATTCCGGGAAAAAGTATAGCAAATTGAGGATTTCAAATTCCTCGGTGAGAAAATCTCAATCCCGGGATTCAAAATAAATCAGTCCCGAAATCCCGGGATTGGAAAAAGGCTTCGGGATTGGATACCCTAGTGCTAACTTACTGATGTTTAGACAGTGATCAAAATCGTGGCATATAAGATGGTAGGAAACAAAACAATCAGTAAGTCTTTGGTGCATAGCTATATGTACTAGCTGTAAGCCCGTTGCCCAGCAACGTGAGATTTTTGTTGCATAGTATTTAATTTAATTTGCCGCCTATGTGGTCGAGTGGTCAACGTTGTTGGCTACCGCTACAGAGGGCCCGGGTTCAAATCCCGGTACGGACAGTTTTATAAATTGATTTTTCAATCGATTTATGATTTCTGTTCAAAGGCATGGATGTATGTGATGTCTTGAATTCCCCCCTCTCACCCATCCTATCCTATGAACGGGGCATATCGAGAGCGATTAGCTTACCACTAATCCTGTCCTAGCCCTGTTCTTCTATCCCTACTCTCTTTGGAAAAAGAGAGGTTGAGCAACTGAGTAACAAGCAGTTCTCGTAGAAACACTTCTGTTGAGATAAACTCCATTAGGAGTCCATATGCTCCACATTGGGAGCGGACATGGTTTAAAAAAAAAAAAAAAAATTTAATTTAATTTTTTGTATATTTGATATGTGTGCGTATATCTAATCACGGTGTCAGAAAAACTTAAATGACTAAAGCAACATTAATTTTTTTAACATTGATTTGTTAACATAAATCTTTTTATTGATAATGTAAAATAACATATTGTATTTTATTATTCCAGATGTATTGTCATTCAGGGAAGCCAGTGCAGTGGATAACAGCGTCCAATGGTAATATTCCTAAAAGGGCTATTGCAGCTGGCTCAGCTAGTCTGAACTGGTCTAGAGAGCCCTTGTACGTGGGAAGAGTACGCTATCGTGGATCTCTTATACCCGGAAAGGTAACTGAATTTAGATACCATCATCAAGTGATTACAGCATGAGAGAGATTTGATTCAATATACCACACTAACAAAAGTGTCATAGCAGACACGGGCGAGATAATATGTCATGATGTCACCTTAGCTTATCATCGGGGACACAATGATTGATATTGGATAGGGGTGAGACATAAGGAAGAATTTCATTATTTCCGGTGATTAGTTCAAATATTAAGCAGGCATTTGATTTTTGTTAATGTATTAGGCTTTTGTTACCAAACAAATACTTTCTAGTACAGTCAGTTCCTGACTTACGACGGGGTTCCGTTCCACCACCTTAGACGTAAGTCAAATTTCATACAAAAAAAATGAAATGACAGACATAAAAAGTGTGTGGTACGTTAGTGGTATTTATTTCAGAATATGTACTATAAGTAATATATTCTGTGGTATTTTCATCATCTGTGCTAATATCCATAGGTGTCTCAGTAATTAGTAGTAGTGGGGTTAGTTTTGTTCACAAACATATCCAGATTTGTTTGTGTAAATTGCTTTTTCTTTTCTTTATAAATTTCATTGTGACAGGCGAGTGCTTGCTGAAACAGGCGATGTACCTTCGAAAATCTATCAGTGTCTGGGTGCATATTCCGTGCCCCAGTGTAAACAAAGTACCCGACCTATAGTATAGTAAGCCCGAGCCTTGGTTATTATTAGTAATACGTAGGTGTCGCCAGACTGACGTTACGTTGCCTGTTCTGTATGAAGTATGTATAGAGTTATTGCTTTTTTTATGCCGGCTCGGCTTAAAATTGTTATACAAAACACAATCAAGAGTATTATTGTTGGTTGATTTAGCATTGTCTTATATTGACAGAGTAAAATCAAAACAAAGATATTGTATTAATTTGGGAAAGGTTAGTTACGCTTATAAATGTATTTATTTTGTTCAGCTGCCGAATTGCTGTTCATTTTTATTCAGCCATCTACAGTTTTTTTTTTACACATTTTGGGTGAAAAATTCAGGTCGGGCTAAGCCCACCTAACCCAGTATCTAGAACCGCCACTGGTGTCTTCAGGTAAACGATCAAGAATTATTTATTGCTATCGGTGTTTCATATGAAATTCGATTTGATAACTTTGTTATTCCACTGATTGTGCTACAAAGGCTTTCTTTGTTTATAAATAAAAATTTACAGACTAATCGTAATTCAGACTTATTGTAAGGTTATTTTCATAAGTTATATTGTAAATAAATAACTTTTAGTTAGTTAGCTAGTAGACAGTTAGTCTGAAAATGTTTTCGAAAGAGGCGGAATAGTTGTCACAATTATTTGTAACACTGTCAGTGGAATAAAAAAACATGATTTTTATTATAAGCACATTTCCACAAATTTTTCCGTCAAATCCACTAAAAGTATTTTCTGTGTTTGTTGAAATGATAAAGAATGAATAAAATCACTAATTTAAGCCCACGTTATCAGCTTTTCATTTTCACCGGGAATGGGAGGAACTTATCAAGAATATCCTGATACTTGTCATTTTTTTCAGGTTCATCCAAGTCATAGGTGCTGTTATATTGCATATGACGGTCAAGAAATAAAAGCAGTTCGCTATGAAGTGATGACAGTGGTGGATTCATAAATATGATCACTTTGTCTGCCCAGCCTGAAAACACAAATACCAAACTCACATCACACATTATAAGAATTAAAAAATATTGACACAAATGTCCAGATTATACTTTTCCAATTGTTTTTTCAGATTTAAGAAATCTCCAATAAAATATTATATAAAGTTACAATTGAATCAATTATATGTCAATATAACCTATTTTATTGTTTAATCTGTATTTTTTTGTAAGGTGTATAATTATAAATAAAATAAAATTGAAATAACATTTATCAGTCAGTTATCAATTTCAATGTCTCCCCTGAAATTCATAGAAAATTCAAAAAATGTACCCAAACACTCACTTTTTATTAGATATTGGCAGTGGTGTATTGGGGCAGGGACGCGGGGGCTCGGCGCTTCCACTCCTTTACTAAAAGATTTAAAATTTTTGCAATTAATGTTTATTTTTACTTAAATATAATAAAATACAGTTCAGTGATCAAAGGTCTGCCTTCAAAATAATGATGTTATGAAAAATAAAGTACCTATAGTTCTACAAAAATGAGTATTGGATGATAAAATAGACAGTAAATAATAATATTTTTGTAATTTCGCATTTGTCGTCCTAAAAGCATGAACTTAAATATGATGGCTTAGAATTGAATGCTTAATTAGAGGATTTTATCTGTTGAATGTAAGCTTAAAACTAAAAATGGAGTTAGTGTGTGTGGTCCTTCGTTGATATAAACCCAGTGGCGGCTCGTGTATATGATATTTGGGGGTGCTGTTGGTAGATTAAAATTCAGTAAAAGACCATATTACTTATATTTTATTTAGAATATCAAAAATAATAACAATTAAAAGAAAAAAGCTATTTGAAAATAAAGTCCATTCGTCTATTTATGTTATTGACAAATTTTTCTATAACTTTTTCGTTAATGTTTGGTATTTTTCCAATCATATATTTCTCTATTGAAAGCATTGATAAAGCTGTCAATCTTTCTAGACTAGTTGTGTTTCTAAGGTAAGTTATAATTCTTTTTAATGTAGAAAAGCATCGCTCAGGTTTTGCAGTTGTCATTGGAGTAGTAATCAAAATTTTTAAGAGCTTCGTCAATTCTCCATGATGTTATATTTAAAAAAGAAAAAGCTTGGCATGCAAACTAAGGGCGTAAAACACTTACAAAGAAGTGTTAAGAGTATTTATAAATGCAAAGCGATCACGACTGCGTGGGTGCAAATTCGCTAAATCAGCCAATTCACCCAACGACGCTGCTCCGAGCTGCAGCGCAACACTGACTAAACGATGAGACCCCCCCCTCCAGTTTATACACTTCACGCCATACACACAGTGACACACCGAATTCTAGGAGCAACGCCACTGCGCAGCGCTCGCGTCGCTCCTTTGATGTATTAGTATTACTGTACATTCTGTCAGCACAATATACAGTAATGCATCTAAAGAGCGATCGGCGTCCTCGTAGCAAATACGTGCCACATCTTTAAATAGTCAATCGTATAATATTATAGATACAATAAAAGTAAATAAAATTACATTTCTATCAAATTTTCTTGGGGGTGCTGCAGCTCCACAGTGCATATGAACGAGCCGCCTCTGTGCAAATCTACAATTGACCGTAAACACAAGTCTATTATATCGGATTTTAAGTGTAAGTTTCTGAATTAAATTGAATTGAAAATATAATGATGATATTATTATTTGATATGGTTTTAAAAAACATCTGTACTCTTCAGATATAAACTTAATATAATATATTATCTAAGACAGTGATCTTTAAACTCAATAAAGATGAGAGCTACCTATACATATTCATTCTTTATAGTTTTTTTTATCATCGGCCCTTATCGTACCATACATAATATTATTATTTTACTTAAAATAAATCAGATTTTCTAATAAAACATAAAATGCGTACTTTAATTATTTATTTATTTATAAACAAAATAATAATTGAAAAATAAGTTAAATTAACGACTTAGATATGAGGCCTGTATAGTTGAAGTAAGTCATGTAGTAAAATGGTACCACTTTTTTTTTGGGCTTTTAAGTATAATCATGACTTTACGTGTTTTAGTAGATTAGATATATTTATTTTACGGTGATAACACTGGTCTAGCGGTAATTTAGTGAGCACACTTCATTTAAATGATATATTCAGACATGTAGAATATAATAACGTATCAATTTTTTTCCTAAAATACCACTTGGATCACTTCAGCTCTCACAGGCTAATATAATTATTTTTTCTATTGATTTATCATCGATGGCAATGATATCTGTAATCTCTAAAATTCTTTCCAACACACCCGATCCTGTATGTCTCTCCTCACTCTCTCCGAAAAAGAGAGGTTGATATACTAAATAACAAAGCATTTATTTGACGAAGATCTTTGCAAAATTTAGTACGTCAGTTTCTCGACCTCTCTTTTTCCAACATCTAGTCATAGAGGGATATGAATGACTAGGAGAGTAAAAATTGTTAGATTATCGCTCTTGCGACCCTTCATATATTTTTTTGATTGAATCGATTGAATATTATATTTATGCAGCTATTCGTAATGAGATTCGAGCCCTTGAGCACTGCAACCAAAGTCAACAATGCTGACCACACGAACACATACCCAGCATCCATGAAAAATATTTTTTAACACAAAAACTTACACCTTCGAGAGCCTAGAATCGGTTGAAATATCGAGAAACGGCACCAAAAGTTCTGGTTTGCAAAAGTAGATATACGTGCATACCTTATTCTAGACTATGAGCTGTGGTAAAAAGATTGTTGGTTGCATTTCCGTCATTATAGTTGGTAGAACGTGCATTTAGTGCAGTCGCAAATTTTTCATCTTAAATACGAAACCTATTGCTAATAATAGACCGTAGAGATTTGAGTCAGAAAACTGATAATGTAAGGCAAGGGTGTCTTACTTGTTTTGCCCTGGGATCGACTTTTCAATCTTAAGTTTTCACGCGATCGACTTCTAACATGATTATTAGAAGAAATTTTTATTTAGTAGGGTCTTTTCCCTAATTCAAACTTAGAATTTTTTTTTAAATGCAAAATACATATAATTAGATAGGTATAGATTAGACAAAATAATTCAATTTTAGTATTTTTGTATATTTTATATTTAAACTATATATTTTTTCAAAATTCACGGAAGCTTTCGGGATCGACCAAATTTTGCTTTGTGATCGACCAATCGATCGCGATTTACCGGTTGGACAACCATGATGTCAGGTATTAAGCATTAGTATCTTATTTTCGGAAAAAGACGGTATGATTTTAAAAAAAAGAGGTTGAGGAACTGAGTAACAAACAGTTCATGTATGAAAACTTCTGTTAAGGCATTAGGAGGTCATATGCTCCACATTGGGAGCGGACATGGTTATATAAAAAAATACTATTTCTAATGATCCCGAATTGCTTTTTTTTTATTTCGAAAAAAATAGGACAATTTGTTAAAAAGGGGGCGCGCCAATAACCGTTGCCTAGGGCGTCAAATAATCTCGCGCCGACACTGGGTCTACCGCATAATTAATAAAATTGCTTGTTATTAAATAAAAAAAATATTCACGGTAGTATTAATATTAGTATGTATACAAAGAAGCCAAAGTTTAAATGATAAGTTGATAAGAAACTAAATATTTTATTATAAATCGACTCGAAACACAATATGAGCCGTGGTTGTAGTGAAAAAAAAACAGAAATTAATTAACAAACATTAAGAATGGACGCAGAATTTTCAAAACGTTGTTGTAAAAATTGTGAAGAAGGCCCAGTGATCGAATTCATCCAGGATTCTAGTTCAAGGAAATCTAAAACAAGTTGTCTGGATGTTTGTTTCAAAATTGTTTTGTTACTGACGTTGTCCACCAACTTACACTTTGCATACAGATGCGGAGAGCTAGAAAATGAATTGACACAATTAAAAACAAAGTGCTTTGACCAGCAATTTAATTCAAAATCCATACATGAAAAAAGTGTACAAAGTGACGGTGTCATGCTTGAAAGAACGATAATTAATACACGCGAAGAAGTGTTTTCAAGAAGAGATAATACCATCATTGGATATGAAATAAATAATTTGAATGGTGAACATGTTCGAGCAAATCATTATCCTTCAAGAAAAACCAGACAAGCAATCAATACGTGTATAAAAGGTAAACACGATTAGTTTTATTTGTCTATGGTCCGTTTAAAATGTTTTACTACGGCTTGTTATATTTCTATCATAAATACAGTAAACCCCCCAATAATGAGCTCCCCGCTAATGAACCCCCCAATAACATTTGCGGCAGGTTTTCCAATAATGAGTTAAATCCCCCGAATAATGAATGCGTCAGCAATCGAAACATGAGATGAGGTCATCGATTATCGCCGATCGTTATTATCGAGTTCAAATAATTTTCGCTAGTTTAAACGTAATATGTATTTGAAATAGAATAATAATACATTATAGCGAATTGTTATATGTATCTAAATTCACATGTCTTGATAATGTGCACGACTTAAATAATTTTGAATACGTATATGCTTTAGTAATATACATATTTATGATCAATTAATTAACTAAATGCCGCCTGTGTGGTTCAGTGGTCAACGTTGTTGGCTTCGGCTACGCAGGGCCCGGGTTCAAATCCCGGTACGGACAGTTTTATAAATTGATTTTTCAATCGATTTATGAATTTCTGTTCAAAGGCATGGATGTATGTGATGTCTTGAATTCCCTCTCTCACCCATTCTATCCTTTGAACGGGGCGTATCGAGAGCGATTAGCTTACCACTAATCCTTTCCTAGCCCTATCCTTCTACCCCTACTCTCTTTGGAAAAAGAGAGGTTGAGCAACTGAGTAACAAGCAGTTCTCGTAGAAACACTTCTGTTGAGATAAACTCCATTGGGAGTCCATATGCTCCACATTGGGAGCGGACGTGGTTTAAAAAAAAAAACTAAAAAATAATATGTAATTCCGCATTTCAAATAGAAAAAAAATCAATTGAAAATCTTAAACCCCCAATAATGAGCCCCCCAGTAATGATCCCCTTATCTCTTCATTATTGGGGGGTTTACTGTATCACCAAAAAAAGGCTAAAAAGAATTATAAGTGTAGAACAGGACTTGACACTCTTGCTACGCCCATTATTTATGATCAGATAAGTGAAAGCGAAAAAGACAACAGCTTATTTACTACTCAAATCTGTTGGCATTCCCATGAGCTTATCCTTTTCGCCAGCAATGGCTTTGGACTCAGTGATGCATTTGTTTCTTATATAAACACGAAACTTTCATTTACGAAGCGTCAGTTCAAGTTCATCCGTGCACTTGAATGCCTGAAGATGCCGAAAGGCGAAACCCGGGTCGTTAGTGACAAAATCTGTGAGAATGTACATAGTTTGAACGATTCAAATTTAATGTTATCGTTGGTTGAGCACAGAGACGAAAAGATACACAACGCCTGTGGGATCGTGAAAAAAAGCGAAATAAATTAAACAGTTATATGTATTGCATTTATTTGACCAAAAACTTGTGAAGTTTCAAAATAAAACATTCTACATACGTACGTACTGATTAACTAATACATTTTTTTAAATTTGAATTACCTACTCAAGTTTCTGCACTCTCATTTAAAGTATAATCGTTTTATAATTTCCAGGTGAAAAGGGTGACAATGGATTAGATGTAAGTTTCTTTTTACATTATAGGCAAAACGAAGTTTTTCTTTTTTATTTATCAAAATATTTGTTATTATTAGTAAATTTTAAGACGAAAAGTTTGATCAACTATAGTGGACTCAAAATTTATATTATTTAGGGTCCTCTTACTGATGCTGGTTGTAATTGCCGAGATCCCGTTGCAACCGTTGTTGAAATAATGAAGGTAAACCGATTTTTATTTTATTTACTGTATTTTTAAATATGTACGCATTTCAATGTAAAACGTTTCCTCACATAATAAAAGATTTTTTAAACATTTTTTATACAGTTGAAGGTATGTTTTGAAGCAGTGTCTTTTTAGATGGGCGCTTTGAATATATGGAGGGCACTGATGAAATTCAAGTGTGCGAATAAGTCATTGCATTTTGCGATGAATCAATCAGTCATCTCTGCTTATCCTTGTCAGATACCGAACTCATTTCTTCACATAAATTTACCCTTATTCCAAAAATTCCGCTACTCGAAACAAATAGAGTAAGTCCCGAGGAAAAGTAGTTGTCTAGACTCAAAGAAAATAATATCGGAAATGACTTGAAAGACTCTCAGAAAAAAGTCTTATTTGTGTATGTTTGACTTGTATAACTGATACTTGAATTTGTTTTTGCTATCATTATTAGAATTCAAATTTCAAAATATATTATTCCTTTTTTGACCGCCTGTAATAGGTACTTGAAAATCTACCATATTATTTGGAGACTGTAACTAAATATCATATTACTTAACTTGAAGATGGCAAAATAAATATTAAATATAAACTTTTAATTTCGTTCACGTCATATTATATTTAACAATATCAAAAAGCGCAAATAAATATTAGAAAAAGAATTATTTTGATTAATGTATTAGAGGTTTTAAGACTTTTTGAAACAAAGCAACTGTACGTTAACTTGAAAAACATTTTTCAGGGCTTGGAAACTGAAGGTCTAATTTTATCGGACCAGCGCCTTATTTTACTGAAGGTGTGTAGAAATCTTGAATTGTCTTACTATTGATCGAATTATTTTTTAACCATTTGAGCAGAATTTTTTTCTTATTAAATTTTGTTTGGACGTAAATTTTGATTATTTACAGTTCTGTGAAATCCTGTTTTCACGTGTCCGGAATTGTCAGTGATTTGCGTAATTAGTTGTGCAATCCCAGTGTATTTTATTTCTTTTTGAGAACTGGGTGTGTTCCTAAAAAAATCCATTTAGAGAAATAAATACGCTTAGATCTTCTGGTTTATTTAATAAATAGGTTTGCAATTTATTTTTCACGCCAGTAAATTTTCTGATTTCATAAAAATGCTACAAAAATAACCACGCAACGGGCTTCTGAAAAGTTAAACATGCATTTATAAATCTATTATGTATTAATATACCTCGTGATAAATAAATATTTTATAGCATACGAATTTTAATTTATTTGATTACATCACTTTACTTTGGAAAATTCAACTTTCGTACACATTTTCAGGAACCAATTAAATGCAAAAGTCGAGGGCCGACTGTATATTATTCAGTTGATGCTTTTAGGGAAACGATGGACCACCAGGACCAAGCTTAGTAGGAATTCCCGGTATTCATGGGGTACCAGGAATATCAATCAAAGGCTCAACGGGATTAAGCGGTGTAAAGGTATATAAAAACCCTTATTTTAGAGTGTAACCAACTAATTTTAGGTGTATTAAACTATTCCGATACAAATATATCTGTATGAGTAACTGAAACTTCTATTGAGATAAACTAGATTAAGATTCTATATGCTAGACATCGGGAGCAAATATGCTAAAAAAATCTTTAAGAGTTTTTTATTCTTCACAAAATGACATCCTAATTTAATTTTTAAAGAATATTGTAAAGAGCCGAATATTGTTGACAAATGGTGGCCTCGATTGAAGCTTTATATTGTGTTGCATCAAAGCCCCCCATAGTGAAAGCCGGTTCCCGGTAAATTGCTCGGATGCAAATTGCTCGAATAACAAGTTCCTCGAATAACCAATTCCTCGAACGTCAAACTGCTCGAATTACAAATTGCTCGAATTTTTTTTATAAAAGTTTTATAAAAGTTTAAGCATTAATTACTTAAGATTCAAACCCGTGACCTCCGAAAAACAAAACCAACTACCCTTTCCACCCGACCACTGGCAACTGAATAATAAAATAAAAAATATTTTTTTATTATGACTTTTTTTTGATTTATGGTTTTTATTTCCCGTCTTGCATAAATATTTTTTTAAAGAATAAGTAATTAATGTTTAAGCTTTTATAAAACTTTTATAAAAAAATTCGAGCAATTTGTAATTCGAGCATTTGACGTTCGAGGAATTGGTTATTCGAGCAACTTATTATTTCCTTTCGCGGAATTGCATTTGAGCAATTTACCGGCTCCCGTGAAAGCCACGCTATAGAGTTGAAAACAGGTACTTTTTTAAGATGAACGGGCCGGAGTCATAATGTTCAAAGTAATATCACATCATTTTGAAACCATTTATTTCATTTATGTTGTAGGAAATACATATATATATTTTTATTATATATCTTTTCAATTACATATTTTTCAAAATAAGAAAAAACCACATTTTCTAAGGTTTTTAAATAAAAATCTTGGACGACAAAAGCAAACAAAGAAGGCAAACCATTTTATTCATTTTTTTTACAATATTTCAATACAGAATATGAGGTTGGAATGTTCATTAAAAAAAATAACGTCATTATTGAGATTTTAATCAATTAATATTAATCTCAAAATTTATTTGTGCACACTGGTTCGTTACTCAATCTTTCCATAGGATTTCTCAAGCCATATCAGTAATCAAAAATTAGTTAGTCAAACTGGGATAGCACATTTCACTTCATTATTTTTTTAAATATTGGAATTGATTAAATCATCATTTACTTAGTAAATTGCCATTATTATATGATAAAAGACGCAGCATTTATTTCATAATATCACAGTGGGCGTCAAAATCTTATATAATATAATATGAATTCCGCTTGTTACTGTTGTTGTATGTAATTTATAGTTCATATTCTATATATGTAACTGTGATACTTAATAGTGGGAAGTTAAATTTTATTTGTTTAATGTCTTATTACTTGATCGAAAAACAAAACGCACACGTTAAATAATCTTAACAGTTAACATGAATATAGATACTACTCACATGGAAAGATAATTATTAAGATTAATAATCGAGATAACATAAATTGTAATAGTAAATATATAATTAAAACTGAGCGTTTTTCGATACATTAACCCGTTACCTGCCATGATACCCATTTGGAGTACGCGACTATTATTGCTCTGCAGTTGGTAGTACTTGCTGCAATATTTTTACTAGTTACACAGTTACGTTTAAAAGAGTCTGTGGCAACATTTTCACAAAAAAATATTTACAATAGTTTTATAAGATTAGAGTTATAAGTGCTAGAAGTGAAAATTTAAGGGTACATCGTAAAAATGTAAAACGTGACTTTTGTATAATATAATTTTTGTATTGTTTCTTTAAATTTTAGGTTGTTATTTCGCGCATTATAGTAAATGTCAGTGCTTAGCTATAAATAAATAAAAAATCGCAGTCAATGTTATTACTGTTTTATCACATGTTCCCATTTGGGGATCATGGCGGATGCCGTGTAAAATATTTGATACATGTGGTTTATTTTATTTTTCACTATTTTGTAGATATGCGTACAAGAAAATTTTATTCGCTTTCTGAGTTGGTAGAAATAGTCAATGACCCAAATTTTATGGATGCCGAAGATTCAGATCCTGAGATAGACGTTGAACTTCCACACGATACAGTCAATCAGATCACTTAGCCGAAAGATGTTCCAGGCAGAGTCAAAAATCATTCAAGCTTTCTACCAATAGAAACTTCTACTTTGGGAAAAAATAATGAATGTACACCACCTTCAAAAATTCAGAAGATTTCCCTAACTAAATCAAAAATTAAAAAATCTAAATCGCTTTGGAAAAATGTAAGACAGGAATTTTCAAAAAAATGGGACAGGCTGCATTAATCAATAAGCAATGTACAAACATTTTTTTTAATTGGTCCATTACTGGATATGACGAACAAACAGTTTCTGAAATTTTGAGTTTTTTCTACAATTATTTGTAATGAACAAATGATTTGATATTATGGCCATCATTATCTCAAACAATTTATAAGAGGAAAACCTAAGCGTTTTGGATTCAAGCAATGGGCAATGTGTTGTAGCGAAACTGGATATTGCTTCTATGCTGAATTAGGGCAAGAAAGACGAGAAGGAGATTACCAAGAAATGGGACTAGGCACGTCAGTCATAATGAGAAATATTTCTGAAATTGATAATCCATCCAAGCATTCTTTTTATTTCGATAACTTTTTTTATCAGTTTTGAGTTAATGACAATCTTAAATGATAGAAATATTACTGCTACGGGCACAGTACGATATAATAGAATGAATAATTGTCCAATAAAAGATGACAAGATTATGAAAAAAAAAATTGACTATTAAATATGTATATGTTTTTTACACGCCATATGCCATGATCCCCATTTGGGAAAATTTATAAAAACTTACTTTTTATAGGGAAAAAGTGTTTTTTTTCGTTAAAATATTATACCAAACCTATTTTCAGTAAAAAAGAACACATATATCGCGAAAAAAATGGAAAAAATCTGGCAGGTAATGGGTTAATATTAGAATAAATATACTCTACTACACATCGCATTTCTTACCATTAGCTATATTTCTGACAATCATTACTTAATTTGCGTATATGGCCGTAAATATGTATCGTAAATTGTAAATTAATAACACCAACGAATCACATAAATTGAAATTTAAAGTTGATCTACGTATAACCGCCATACAATTTGTTAGTAGAGGCTGGGATTTAATGGCCCGCTCATGATTTGCTGATTTTTCTACAGCACTGCTTGCAACTTTTTTTTTTGTTTGTCATACACAGGGCTAGGTGAGATAAGTTATCAATCTATTCAATAAATAACCAACAAATTTAAAAGTATAGTCCTGATTTTTTTTTTGCTTCAAGGGTGAGCAAGGAGCGGTGGGTGCACCAGGGCCACAGGGTGCAGTGGGTGCAAAAGGACCTCAAGGTGCGGTGGGCGCAACAGGGCGTCAAGGAGCAGTGGGCGCAACAGGATCCCAAGGAAAACAAGTAATAATCATATGAAATAATTTTCTGTTCTGAAGCTTAGTCAATAGAGATCAAACGTCCTTTCCCTCACTTTACTTCCCGTTCATCTCTGAGGGGAAAAACCATTACATGGGTTTTCATGACACTGCTATATAACTTACAATGATACGAAATATTTGATCACGATGATGATATAAAGAAATGTGATTGACCAAATAAGTTATTTTAAGCTCACGGTACAGTTATTATATTAGAAAATATCGCATATTATTTATCAGTTGAAAATGTTTAATGAATATTTATGATTATTAATGAAGACGCGTGGAGTGATATTTATACATTTGATAAATTAGAATCTTGAATGTACGCTGTTCGAGCCTACTATTTAGTATTCTTCATCGGTATCGAAAGTGAGTGACTTAGCATTCATAGTTTTAATCACATTTTTACATTCTTTATTTTTGCTTCCAGGGTTCCCAAGGAGCAGCAGGTTCACCATGTGCACCAAGTCCAAGTAAGATTTTTAAAAACACCTTAAATTTGTATGACTATGATATTGCAGTTATGTGAGTATGAAACTAAAATAATATAAAACATAAAACAAAGAATCAATGCTAAACGCTAAGCCGTGGTCTAAGAGAATCATTTTTGTGTGCTTAAAAAAGGTTTACTGTTTACAACGTCGCACGATTGAAAGTATTTTATGACACTTCCCACATAACATTTCATCACAAAATATTTTACTCTGCTGTCTCAATTACGTGATATTGTAAAGGGGTCATTATAAAATTAATAAAGCAACAAACTCTTGGAGTAGAAAATTTAAATTAACTTTGATTATTCCACGTATTGTGTTACTAGCTGTGACACGTGTTTCACCTCTTTCAGAGGCATCTTCAGACTTACTATCGCAAGGTTTGCTTAAGTAATGAAGCAAGATTGATTTTAACATTTTAAAATTATGAGATTACAAAATGGAGTTTTGGGTTTTTTTCCTTTTAAGAGGAGCAAGGAGGGGGGTGTAGAATCGAAATAAAGCAAACAAATAATGATACTAATGAGTTGCAATCAATCAGATTGGGATTTTTTCTTTTTAAGGGAAGCAAAGAGGGGATTATAAAATATATAATAATATATTAATAATAATAAAACTCTTAACAAAAAAGAAATATTATTAAATAATATTCTTAATAGCACAGGTGGTTCCCCATTACTTAAATTGTTTCCAATTAATAGAGTAATCACCAACCTAGCTGATTGATTGCAGCTCATTAGTTTGTAATGTTTAACGTCATTAGTAGTATGATTAAATTTATTTGCTCTGTTTCGATTTTATAATCCCCTCTTTGCTTCCCTTAAAAAGGAAAAATCCCAATCTGATTGATTGCAACTCAAAAAATAAAATTCATTGTTGATTATTGTATCTTGCTGTATCTAAAAAAACCTTTTATAATATTCCTGAAGGTTTCACGATTACAAATTTGCTCATTCAAAAGTAAGCATTAGTGTTAGGCGAATAAAAAAGATCTACCGGCAATTCATTGAAGAAATTCAGTAGAACAATATAGAATAGGTTAATTGTCATAATGAAAAAATAATTCAAGAAGGTGTCCAACTTTGCAGTAAATTAAAAAATCATTTCATTATAAATGATTCAAATTTTGAACGGGCATTTTAGTTTCAACGAGAGTTTAAAAATTGTATGTATGGGTATAACGAACTGCATAAAAAATAAATCATCGAAAAAAGAAAATCCGAACAAACTATGATCATTAATTTCATTGCTAGAAAGAAAAGAACACAGAACGATAGTGTGATGAACACTAATTCCACGCGTAAAGAACCATCGTCTTTTGAAATTGATGCGCATAGTGTTTCTTCCGAAAAATAGAGTGATTTCGAACAACATGCAAAACGCACCTAGCATTTTCATACAGTGACGTTAGTTTTACTTAAAATGTTACTGAAATAAAACACTAAGCAACATTTTTACTTTTAAGCCTTTATAGGACAGTGGTAAATATACTCATCTGACTTTAAGAAGCATGCTTGCCGACGAATTAATTGGGAGATTCAGTGGGAAAAGCTATCCAAAGTCCCAAAAATGCAAGGAGTAATGAAAAAATCCACAGGATGGAAAGAAAAAAAAAACACCATTAGATATGAAAATCTTGGCAATCATTTACCAATTACTGGTACGCGAAAGACATGTGTGTATTGCAGCACAAAAAAACGCACCAATTTTATATGCATTTCGTGCGAAATAGCACTTTGTAAAAAATATTTTGCGCCATATCATTCCAATTTAATTTTATTTAGTGCATATGTATATTTTTTGTATTTTTCTTCACTTTTCTTCAATAATTAACTATATTTCATAATATTTTGTTTGTTTATTTAGTATAAATCTTATAAAAAAAATGAATTTTACAAAAAAAAAGTGGTCGATATGTTTGCCACCGTTCACTCACAGTTGATTGTTTCCCTAAACGTTAGGTGGTATTATAATTTACCTTGGAGCTTATCACAAGGGATAATGATTTTTAAAATAATTTATCCTAGCTCCGTAGACTGATATTAATTGACTTTAATCAAGTTTTCATTAAAAATGCAAATATAATAGCCCCGTCCTATAAAGGGTTAATAACAATATTTTTAAGTACTTACAAAAAATTTACGCCGTGTTTTTCCCCTAATTTTCCTTAACTTTTTATGCGATTCTGCGTATATTTTAACTCCCCGTTTCAAAGTTATGCGGATTTAAAAAAAATATGGAACGTATCCCCACTTTTTCTATGGAAGTCAATTCTTTTTTTTGTGCGATTCTAGGTGTATTTTAACTTGCTGTTTCAAAGTTATGCGGTTAAGTTATAAATAATTTTCAATGTCAGCGATGGGTTGGTTACAGCCACAGCCTATTTGGCCTAAGAAGCTTAAATATTTGAATTTTCGAAGTATCGAGGCTCAAATAAGCTCAAATTTCCGTTTTCTATTTGCCGTTTGCTAAGGGTTATCAATTTGTTACTTACCAACTTCTGCCAGTATTGTGACGAAATATTCATTGTGTCTGGCCTTCAGAGGGATTTAAAAAAAAACGGACAAATCTTTATAGGGTAGCCTCAATATGCTGTCGTAATTAAAGCATTTACTAGAGCAGGGTTTCCCAAACTTATTGTGCAATATAACGCAAATCTGGAAATTTTACTGAAACATATATTATTTTTTGGGTTGGGTAATTCATAATAGTAAATATATTGAAAAAATATATGTTATTAAATCACTTATTATTTATTGATTAATAATTTTTAAAAATGATACGTAAAAATATAAGTTAACAAGACTCGTGGTTAATAATTTCCGCCTGTACTTACATATTTGGATTAACCATCACACGACTTATATTTCACGTATATTACTAGGGCATCCAATCCCGGGATTCCGTTCAATTTTCTGATCCCGAAATTCCGGGATTGAGATGGCCGTGATCCCGGGATTTCGGGATTGAGAAATTTTGAGCAAATTCTCGAAATTTACTCGAAATTGGCAAATTGAAGATTTTAAATTCCTCGGTGAGCTAAAAAAAAAAAACGAGTTTTCGTGAGATTCTGGGAAAAAGTATACCAAATCGAAGATTTCAAATTCCTCGGTGAGCTAAATAAAAAAAAACGAGTTTCTGTGAGATGCTGGGAAAAAGTATACCAAATCGGAGATTTCAAATTCCTCGGTGAGCTAAAAAAAAAAAAAAAAACGAGTTTCCGCGAGATTCCGGGAAAAAGTATAGCAAATTGAGGATTTAAAATTCCTCGGTGAGAAAATCTCAATCCCGGGATTCAAAATAAATCAATCCCGAAATCCCGGGATTGGAAAAAAGCTTCGGGATTGGATACCCTATATATTACCATTCAAAATTTTCGCGAAACACCTATTGAGATCCCATGGAACACCAGTGTTCCGCAGAACATAGATTGGAAAATCCTGCACTAGAGCAATGTTCATCCACCATTTCACTAATATGGGCACCTGGAATGTCTTTATTGTGCCGAATGAAAGAAAAAGCAGAAATTGTTGAACTTTTTTAAACTTGAAAACAATATCCATGTCTTTTATTAACATAAAGCATATGGACTTCCAATGGTGTTCGAGTTCATGTCGACAGAAGTTGCTCTACAACAGTGTCTGCCAAACTTTTTTACTTCACGGCACACTGGTGAATGGGATTTGTACCGCGGCACACAAAATAAAAACGCTTTAAAAAAGGAAAGTTACATTTAAAAAAGACAATGTGGAAAATGTGTCGCGTTGACCAGTATGTATGAGCGTGGCAAATAGTTGTATGAATGTGAAGATGTTAAATTTATTTAAAATTGAAGACAATTTAAACGATAAGTCATTATAAGGATTCTTCTTCCGAGACACACCTGAGACTTCTTGCGGCACAGTAGTGCTACAAGACACAAGCTACAAGAACTGCTATTAAACTATCAGTTAAGCCTCTCTTTATTGGTGAAAGTAAGAATAGAAAGATGTCACTAGAACAAGTCTAGTGATAAACTAACCGCTTTTTTTAAGCCCCATTTTAAGGATCAGAAAAATGGGATTAAATGTAAATATTGCAGACGTTGAAATCGATTTCAAAGTCATTTGTATGTAACTTTGGACACTGTTATCAGTGTAACCGAATAAGGTAAACACCCAAGAACATTCAACACTCAACTGAAAAATAAAATATATTTTCCTAGGCTTTTCATGGATCCCAACCAATTCCCAGCAATGCAAAGAGCTTGAGTATAGGGCGGTTGCCGCTGGACATGAGAATGATAGGACTCCAATATATGTCGGAAGAGCTTGGCACAAAGGAGGCTTGTTACCCGGTAAAGTCATTCCTAAACACAATGCCGCCTACATAAGTACCCATGGCAAGGAAATTAAAGTGGATGATTTCGAGGTACAGTTTTATTTTATTAATTTATTTGGTAATATCTAAAAGCTGTTAATAAATGGCATCGAAAATTTAAGGTGTTCTTTGAACCCTCCTCCAGCCATTGCCACTATTCAATCAAAAATTCAGTCAGTTTCCCGTCTAAATCGCTAAAATTTTTTTTTAACCATGTGTACTCCTAATAGAGCTTATTTTAACAGATGTTTGTTGCTCCTGTTCTCTTTTTTAGAGAGAGCAGGAATAGAAAAATCAGGATACAACAAAACTAGCGGTTAGCACAAGGTTTCTTATCGGGGTGCCGCGGGTAATTTTCCGAAATCCGTAAATTTTTGTCTTTTAGAAATTGGAATGCATGAAAAAAGTAATACGCTTTCATTTTTGAAAATTTGCGATAAGACTTACCGCATACAACAACGTAATTGGATGCCTAAAATATTAAATTTCTTCATCGCATTTATTTGAATGCATTTTACTACAGTAATAATTTTTCGGTACCTTTGTTTTCTACATCTTCTTAATGAATATTATCAGATATCAATTGCAGTGTTTCTTTGCGTGATTTAATTTTTCTTTCTTTCATCAATTATGTCAACCAAAGCATATTTTGGTTAGCTTTCTATATGAACAGTGATTAATATCAAAGGCGCACACGCCGACTTTATGCGACCAAAGTCATCAATAACCGTACAACATTTAATACATTGCCTAAAAGTTTTTTCGACTAATATTATTGCAAGAGTTAAAAATCAATTTTCACAATTATCATAAATCTTGTTATTGATCATGTAAAATATCATATTGTATTTTATTATTCCAGATGTACTGCCAATCAGGGACCAGAGTGCTGTGGATAGGAGCGGCCGATGGTTATATTCCTGATGGGGCTGTTGCAGGTGGCAAAACTAGGTATGGAGAGACCTTGTACGTGGGAAGAGCGCTCCATAGTGGATCTTATATGCCCGGAAAAGTAACAGAATTTAATTAATTAAAATACCATCATCAAGTAATTACAGCATGAGAGAGATTTGATTAAATATACCGCACTAACAAAAGTGTCATTGCAGACGCGGGAGAGATAATATGTCATGATGTCACCTTAGCTTGTCATCAGGGACACAATGATTGAAATTGGACAGGAGTGAGGCTTGAGAGAGAATTTCATTATGTCCGGTGATTAGTTCAAATATTAAGCAGGCATTTGACTTTGGTTAATATATTAGCCTTTGTTACCAAACTAAACACCTCCCAGTATATGTAACCAGTGTTCAAAAATCAAATAAAGAGCTATTTTCCGACCACATAATGATTTGAATGTTTATTTAAAAAATAATATATCAGAAGTGAAATTTGCAGGCCAGATTTCGTACAAATATTAAGGATAAATATATTTAAATAATACGTAAAAACCTGTAGTGTCTTCATTTTAATGAACAAGAATTATGTATTGCTATCGGTGTTTCATATGAAATTCGATTTGATATTTTTTTTATTCCACTGAATGCGCTACAAATGCTTTCTTTTTTAATAAATAAATCTCATAAACTCATCATGATTCAGACTTAAGTAAGGTTATTTATATAAGTTATATTGTACATAAATAACATTTAGTTAGCTAGTAGACAGTTAGTCTGAAAATGTTTTCGAAAGAGGCGGAATAGTTGTCACAATTATTTGTAACACCATCAGTGGAATAATAAAGCATGATTTTTTATTATTTATTTAAAGTAAATTTCCACAAAGTTATCCGTCATATCCACTGAAAGTATTTTCTGTGTTTGTTGAAATGAATAAAGAATGAATACAATTACTAATTTAAGTTCACTCTATCAGCTTTTCATTTTCACCGGGAATGGGAGGAACTTATCAAGAATATCCCAAATAATAATTGTCACTTATTTCAGGTTCATCCAAGCCAAAAGGGATGTTATATTTCATATAAAGGTAAAGAAATAAAAGAATCTAAATATGAAGTGATGACAGTGGTGGATTAATACATCTGATCACTTTCTCTGCCTAGCCTGAAAACACGACTAACAAACTCACATCACACATTACAAGAATTAAAAAGTATTGACACAAATGTCCAGATTATACTTTTCCAATTAATTTTCTAAATTAAGAAACCTTCAATAAAATATTATATAATATTACAATTGAATCAATGATATGTCAATATAAACTATCTTATTGTTTAATTTGTATTTTTTTGTAAGGTGTATAATTATAAATAAAATAAAATTGAAATAACAGAGTCAGTTATCAATTTCAATGTCTCCCCTCAAATTCATATATTTTTTTTAAAAAATACCCAAACACTCACTTTTTATTAGATATTGGCAGTGGTGTATTTATTAAGACGGGGGCGCGTGGGCTTGGCGCTTCCACTCCTTTACTAGAAGATTTGAAATTGTTACAGTTATGTTTATTTTTACTTAAATATAATAAAATACAGTTCAGTGATCAAAGGTCTGCCTTTAATATAATGATGTTATGAAAAATAAAGT
The DNA here is from genome assembly GCA_030503985.1 of Himalopsyche tibetana. Classification (NCBI taxonomy): domain Eukaryota; kingdom Metazoa; phylum Arthropoda; class Insecta; order Trichoptera; family Rhyacophilidae; genus Himalopsyche; species Himalopsyche tibetana. Next base: position 4,833,259 of record JAPJYX010000007.1, on the reverse strand, counting down.
ACCTATAGTTCTACATAAAATGAATATTGGATGATAAAATAGACAGTAAATAATAAATTCGTACTTGTCGCCCTAAAAGCACGAATTAAAATATGATGGCTTAGAATTGAATGATTAATTAGCTTAATTAAAACTAAAAAGGGAGTTAGTGTGTATGGTCCTTCGTTGATGTAAACCTACAACTGACCGTACAGAAGTTTATTCTATTGGAATATTGGAAGTGTAAGTTTCTTAATTGAATTGAATTGAAAATACAGTGAAACCCCGATTCTACGTTTTCCATGGGGCCGTAATAAATCAACGAATAATGCGGGAAATCTTCAAATAATACAAAAAAATATTTAATTTTCAAATAACTTAAATATTTCATAAGATAACTTAAATACATACTCAGTTGCCTATTTGTAGTTTGCTACTTAAGTTTTGACAAACACCCTTCAAACTCGCGTTCTTTTCTAGGTTAACTTTTATTGCTATATACATATGTTGACTCGTTTTCTCCTAGATTTATACAACGCCTTGAATTGTTTTCAGTTTCTCAGTTTGGGTTCTAGTTTTCTGCATTTAGGCATTTTAGTTTTGATTTTTGAGTTACAAAAATTCGCGCGACCACATGCGATGTATTATGACTATTTATGAACGAATAAAGAAATATATATTAAAAAACGGTCAATCGGGATAGTAATTGGGACAGGACGATAATATTTAGATGATAGATTGAGGAAATCGGTAAATCGGTAAACGATTAACGTTAATTTATCATTGATATTACGGGTCTTGGTCGAGTAAAAAATAAACGATCCATGCAATAAAACGAAGATAGCGAGAACGGAAGCTCGGGGTTCCATCAGTGGATGCGAAACGAGATCCGAGGCAAAACTTTTTATGAGAAATATTCAACTAAAACGGTCAATCGAGATAATATTTGTGACGGGACCAAAATATTTAAACGAAAGATCGAGCAAAACGGTAAATCGGGGAACAATTAATGCGGGAATATTTTACATTGTTATTATGGGTGTTTGGCCAGGACTAAATAATCGATCCATGCGGGAAAACGAACAATGCAAGAACAGTAGATCAAGGTTCCACTGTATAATGATTATATTATTATTTGCTATGGTTTTAAAAAACATATGTACTCTTCATATATAAAATTAATATAACTAGCTGTAAGCCCGTTGCCCAGCAACGTGAGATTTATGTTGCATTTTTAAGTAGTCAGAAAATTTACTGGCGTGAAAAATAAATTACAAACCTATTTATTGAATAAGCCAGAAATTCTGATAGTAAAAGAAATATATCTCGGGGCATATATCGACAGCCCTGCCCTGCAGTATTTAAATTGTAAATTATTTAATTTTTGGAATAATGTTTAAGTTTGCTAACAACCATTTTTCGTAGTAGCAGAAATTTCGTAAATTATTGAATTTTTGGAATAATGTTTAAATTTGCTAACAACCATTTTTCGTAGTAGCAGAAATTTCCTAAATTACTTAATTTTTGGAATAATGTTTAAGTTTGCTAACAACCATTTTTCGTAGAAGCAGAAATTTCGTAAATTATTGATTTTTTAGAATAATGTTTAAGTTTGCTAACAACCATTTTTCGTAGTAGCAGAAATTTCGTAAATTATTGAAATTATTGAATTTTTGGAATAATGTTTAAATTTGCTAACAACCATTTTTCGTAGTAGCAGAAATTTCGTAAATTATTGATTTTTTGGAATAATGTTTAAGTTTGCTAACAACCATTTTTCGTAATAGCAGAAATTTCGTAAATTATTGAATTTTTGGAATAAAGTTTATGTTTGCTAACAACCATTTTTCGTAGTAGCAGAAATTACGTAAATTATTTAATTGTTGGAATAATGATTAAGTTTGCTAACAACCATTTTTCGTAGTAGCAGAAATTTCGTAAATTATTTAATTTTTGAAATAATGTTAAAGTTTGCTAACAATCATCTTTCGCAGTAGCAGAAATTTTGTAAATTACTTAATTTTTGGAATAATGTTTAAGTTTGCCAACAATTATTTTTCGGATTTTAAATTATTTAACAATTATTTCCAATAAAAATCAAAAGATCAAATCCAATTTTTCAATAAAAAATCAGTTGCACATTTTGCCCAAGTGTATGAAAAAAGCAAAATATTATTCTATGATATATCCATATCATAATTTGAATATTCTTAATGTATTAAAGAATTCTAACAGATTTTCAAGGTCAGACGTGAAAAGATTCATCATTATGATTCAATTGATCAAATCCGCTCCAAAAAATATTAGTCTCATATCGACTCACACGATCAAACGATTCATTTCGATAGCCCTATAATCATAGTTTGCAATAGTCGAATTAAAGTCTTTGATTATTCGAATATTATGATGTATGGTGATACAATACTTCAGCTCTACACCAAGAAATACCAAATTTTCAAACGTGGCGATATCAGAACATTCACGCCCGGTTTAAAATAAGCCGCTCCCATTGGATAGAACAACATTTCAAAAATGTGCTGTTCAAAATAAATCGAAATCATTGGTCTGTACCTTACTGCGGACGTTTTACAAACGGACCTTATCGACTATTAATGTTAAGATATATTATCTGAGATTAATAAAGAATTTAAAAAAAAACATAGATGCCGCTGTAATTCTAAAAATTGTGCATGGTATAAAATTTCAGAATAATTTAATATTTAATAGATGGCATTGTTAAACGAGATACAATATGCACTATTCTTTTTTTAAATAATAAGAATCATTTTTTACACAAAATGGTGTCATTGATTGATTTAATAAGCTGACTAGAATGCTATTTATCTTAATTAATGAAAAAAAACTTTCAAATGATTTTGTACCAACAGTTTGTGTAATCAATAAAAAACAGCTTTTTTATGAATTTTGAAAAAGTCTTTGTTGGTTGAATTATTTCTTACAATACAGTTACTTATACACTGCAAGAACCTACTGCTAGCGTTAATAAGGCCCAAGAGACGTGCTGTGAACTCTTATTACAAAAAAAATCAACACGTACACACATTAGGTATCATTACCAAACATATTTTTTGAAATTGTAGAGGGATAAACTCAACGTTTAATTGGTAATACATGTTCAATAAAAGTTGATAAAAATAAAGAACGAATGTAAATATTATTGGATTTCATTTTGAAATAAGTGGTTCTGTTTGAGATTTATAAATTTATTGGAAGAAAATAAGTGTTCTCTGTTCAGGCACGCCACTAGCTCCCTGCTTATAATATACAGTCAAATTTTAGTGGAATAAGAAATGCATTTACCAACTAGGATGTTTTTCAAATTATTTTCAACTATATTTTATCAGTTACATCAGAGTTACCCAAACTGTGCGCCGCGGCTGTTTTATTGGGGCGCCGTGAAAGTTTTCCTTTACAAAATATTATCACTTTATAAAAAGTAAGTACAAAGGCTAAGGACTCGTTCGAGATCCTGAATATATTTATGTTTGAAATTAATATAGAATGGACATTTTGGGCAAATCGGTAAATTCTTGGAAAAAAAGCTATTAGTAACATAAGGTTTGCCATGAGTTAACTAATGTTTTGACTAGGGGCGCGGCAAAAAAATCTGATATTTTAAGGGCGCCAGAAACCGAAAAAGTCTAGGAACCCCTTAGTTACATAACTGCTTGTAAATGAGTCACTTAACATTTTTTAGAGTAGACATTTTCACTCACCTTGTCGGATTTTGAATATCTCAGACCTATTTGATCGCTAAGTACTAAGGTAATAGCTCTTTCCTCTCGACTACAGAAATAAACTGTTACGCTAAAACAACAGCAAATTTTGTAACGTTAGCATTTTGCTGGTAAAACTTTCTGCCTAACTACAAACTTCTACCACATGTTCTCCACACGAAACCTTCAAGTCTCGTTTACATGACATCTAATAAACGTGTTATTTAACATAAATGTCTAATGTATTTAAAGAATTTCAAATTAAAATTACGAAAATCTTGACTAGAGTGGTTATTGCCGTCTGTTTGGTATAGGAATTGAGCTTTTGCTTGTATAGAGAGCTTTTCTCTCGAAAAAGCTTCAGCCTGAGGAGCCTACTGACAGCACCTTGATCGATCACCAGCCATTTACACAACAAAAACATTCTGACCGAGTGTAATCCAACGGTTCCAAACATGCCCCCTCACAATCCCCTCACAATCCCCTTACTTAACACACCAAAAACCAGCCTCGAAAGAGAAATTTAATTTGTTGGATTTTTTCAGGATTCTCAAGATATTTATTCAAAAGTATTATGTAAAGTTATTACTATGACATACATTAAAAATACAGTATTTTTTATTCGAATTTGTTAAAATTTGGTGTCGGTGTTTGCTTTAGGTCGTCTCGTGTATAGATGGTTTATTTATTGAGGTTTTTTTTAGTATTTAATTGTTTTCTATTATTTATTTATACACCACAGTTTATTACAAATGCAATAAATAAAAAATGCTAATTTACATTTCTACTGAGAGACTGCCCAATAATGACTGCATTAAAAAAAATATATTATAATAAAGGTGACTGAAAAGTATTCTTTTATTAAAATATACTTATTTATTTGTAATTTGTTATGATCAATAGAGTGGCGGATTAAGCACAAGGGAAGTCTCAGGCGCATTCAAATTTGGAGGCCATGTTTTTCGAATAATATAAAACTGTCAGAAAATTTCAGGTAAAATAATAAAAATCTGGACAAAAAGGATATATAACACTTTTTTCAGGCCCCTAAGATTCGGAGGCCTCAAGCGCGCGCCTCATTCGCTAATAGGATAATCCGCCACTGGATCAATATACAAATATTATCTATGTACCTATATCGGTCATTCCTATATCAATACCTAGCACCTAGGGCATCCAATCCCGGGATCCCGTTGAATTTTCTGATCCCGAAATGCCGGGATTGAGATGGCCGCGATCCCGGGATTTTGGGATTGAGAAATTTTGAGGAAATTCTCGAAATTTACACGAAATTTGCAAATCGGAGATTTGAAATTCCTCGGTGAGTTAAAAAAAAAAAACGAGTTTCCGTGAGATTCCGGGAGAAAGTATAGCAAATTGAGGATTTCAAATTCCACGGTGAGAAAATCTCAATCCCGGGATCCCGGATTCAAAATAAATCAATCCCGAAATCCCGGGATTGCAAAAAGGCTCCGGGATTGGATACCCTAGTAGCACCCCACAAAATTGTCAAAAATTAGTTTTTTTATATGTACAGCTTCACAATGAAAAAACACAACCTAGCAAAATCTCAAAAATGATTTTATCCATTTGTTCTATGTGAAAAATGTTGATGAAACAGAAGTAACAATGCGGCAGTCTTCCAAGTACCATTATTGGTATACATTGATATTTTTGTTTCGTCAAAATTGTTCACATATAACCTTGTAGTACTCGGGTCGCGATCTGTTATCCAACTTGAAGCAATACGATCAATTACCTTTATTGTTACGTTAATAAATGAAATATCTCTTATCTCAAACAATCATGATTTTTGTATTAAATTACATTGTGTTAATGTATGTACTACTTATATTTTTTTCGCCTGCAGAATTTGTGTAGTGTGGAATACGAGACGTAGCGATATATACTAACCATGTCCGCTCCCAATGTAGAGCATATTGTGCTCCTGATGTCGCTTATATCGACAAAAGGTTGTTATTCTTATCTAATACTTTAAATCTTATACGTTATAATATAAAAAATATCTATATATTATATATGAAATAGGCACCACTCTGACTACTGTTTAAAAAGATTTTTTTTTTATTTTAAAAATGTTTTTTCGTATAAGTTAATTGATATCATAATAATGTGTACAAGATTCGGAGTTGCCCATTATTTTACGGCTCCAACTTCAAAGATTTGGTTTTGATCTCTCCACCTTGGATATGTATGTTTAATTATCTACATTTACAATTTTTGATTAACTGTACAAAAAATCACACGTCAAGATAAAAAAGCATATTTTGTTTTGAATGGTTTTCAATTTAAGATAAATTCTAAAGAGAAAGTAACATTCGTATAAAACAATATTAAGTAGACTTTTGGGCAGTCTTTATCTATTTACAAAAAAAAAATGAAAGCAATACGAAATTTTATTAAGCGGTCAATAAAAATAAATATAATAATTGAATTTAAAATATACGTATGAACAAGTATTGCGGTTATGCTGACCACAAAAATGAATGATAATCGTTTTAAATAATACGACAAATTAAATTCAATTAACAATAAGTGGTCTATCTGCACCACCCAGTGTTTTGATGACGTATGTACAAACTAAATTGCGGTTTTCATTTGAACATCTTCTTGCTGAAATTCTGTTTTACCTTTTGTTATTTGATTACTTTGTCAATCTTAATGATTATCTTGTAAGTCATGTAGAGTCAATAAATTTACATTTTGTAGTTGTTATGTGAACCATAGTTTCTCAACCTTTTTGGGTCCGTTGCCTCCATACCTGTTTTAATTTCTCCAGGAATTCTGATTTCAATAAAAGCCCGGAATTACCAAAAATGTGACAAAGTGTGTTGATTCTTGCACAACACACTTTGTTTGAAACCAAACTAAAGTGTGAAGTCAATGTTCGATAGAACAGTAGAAATGAGTAACATCGACCATTTAAAACATAGCCGGGGTAGCGTCTTTAGACATGGCTTTCACAAAACGATAGTATGATAAATCATATCAAAAACTGGTCGTTGATGTGTTAATAATGTGTATAATAGGAGATGGGAAAAAAACAACTATATTTACTCGTATTCCAGCAATAGGTAGGCTTTTTTTCGTCTGAAAATGCGTAGCAACACTAGCAACCGAATGTGCAGCGATATTTTTGTTGTGAAAAGTCTACCAATGGAAGACTCTCCAATGGTCGCGTAAAAAAATTAAATGCCATAAAAAAGTAACGTATAATTAAGTATTTCGACTGAGGGTGCTTGATGGAATTTCAATATCAAATTTGAATTGTTTGAATTTTGTACTTTTCCATGAGTTTTGTCGCTAACGACCCGGGTTTCGCCTTTCGGCATCTTCGGGCATTCCAAGTGCACGGATGTACTTGAACTGACGCATAGTAAACAGTTTGTATCGTTTATGTAAAAAAATATATGTAGATCACTAAGTTAAAAGGCTATTAAATGTAAATTATCGAAAATTGAATGTATACAATTTTCAATGAATTAAGTGGGTTTGTTATAATTATGGGAATTTTTTGAAAATATTAATGACCAGATAATAACATAGGAATGCTTAAAATAAATCTAGGGTTTTATCCGACCTATTATTAATGAGTTGATTTGTTTTTAAGCCTTTGAATTAATATTTAATGATAGCAAGTGCTTGAATTATTAATAAAATGACAATTATTTAAAAGGGGCACAACAATGGAGAATTTGGTAGATTAAATTGCTCGTTTAAAATTGGCAAACTGTTGAGCTGAGCTCGATTAATAGAACCCTCGAACCCAGGTCGTTAGCGACAAAGCTCATGGAAAAGTACAAAATTCAATCGGTTCAAATTTGAAAAAGTAACGTGATAAAAGACAATAAACAACCTTAGTTAATTTAAGATATCGACTGAAGAAGACTTAAGATTGGTTGGTGGAGTTACAATATTAAATTTGAATCGTTAAAATTATGTACATTCACACAAGTTTTGTTACTAACGACCCGGGCTTCGCCTTTCGGCATCTTCAATGTACAGATAAACTTGAATTGACGTTTAGTAAGGAGTTCAGTCAATCTTGATAACAGATTCAACTTCAAATATTTAATATTTGCTAGTATCTGTCTCACGCGAAATCGGCTAATAAATACTAGAATTATAATATATATATAAATAGACGTGCTCAAAATTAATTTTCATTTTCAATATGATTTTATTTTTATAAAAACGTATACAGTGACGTTTCTAGGCTATGTGCCGCCCCCCGACACATTTTATGAATCTCTTAAACTCATAAGAGTATAAGTGTCATTTTTTTCATTATTTCTTATTTTTCTGGGAATGCATATACAAAAATAAAAATTCAAATTCGTATCCAAAAACGTTCCCCGCAATAAGTACTTTTACTTAGAGTCAGTGGCGGACTAAGCACTTGAGAGGCCCCAGGCGCAATAAAACTTGGAGGCCCTGTTTTTCGGATAATATTAAAAATTCCGTGTAAAATAATAAAAATACATTAAAACTTGAACAAAACTATATAGGCCAGGGATGGCGAACCTTTTTTTGTCGGCGTACCAAAAATCCTCAAATATTATTCCTCGATTGTGTGGCGTACCCAAGCAGTATTTTTTTTAGCAAAATATAAAAAAAATGTGATTTTTTTAAACGATTGTCGTTTATCTTGGGAAACATTTGAAAATCAATAAAACGGAATAAAATAATAATTAACAGATTAAAACTTGGAAATCCTTCGCGTTAGGCTATATAATATAAACTATTTTTAAGGCCCCCAAGATTCGGAGGCCCCAAGCGAGCGCCTCGTGCGCTTATAGGGTAATCCGCCACTGCTTAGAGTTGTCCCAAAGTGCTTTTATGAATCCGTCCATTTTCAGTCGCCTTTATTAATTTACGTCAAAGCTACTTCTTATAGTATCGCCGTCGACAAATGTCACATTGAAAGAATATTTTTGCCATAAAGTTAAGAACTTACCATCGGACATCATATTATTACCATTGAAAAAATATTTTTTGGCATTTTTTTAATCAAAAACATTGAGGCATCATATTTACCTACCAACTTTGTGTGTTGAAAAATAATCTGTGATCATTTGCCGCTCCCTAGGACTTGCCGCTCCTAGCAAATGCCTATTCGCTTACGTCCACAGGACGCCCCTGTCTCTGTACTAAATATATATACTGCCTCTACACTAAAAATTGTCAGTCAAAACCTCAAAAATATCAAGCTTAATAATATCTATTGTTTTAGTTGTTTGAGATTTTTTTATGTTGGTAGTAGATATTAAAAAATATATAATATGTACATGCCGATGACGGATTATATTCATTGAATATTATTATGCATTGTTATGCTCTCAATTGTTCGCGATGCTTCAGGCATTTTGCCAAGTGTTGGTTCTTGATCTACATAATACAATAATATTTCTTCGCAAAAAAGAACAATTATATTAATTGCTGTCCATGTGCGCGTACAATGATTAATATGTTCCTATTGCAAGCAATAATTAATGAACTATTGCGAAATTTGCTTTCAGCCATTTTTATTCGAAACTCAAGTCAATGTGATGATGTAATCTGTAAATTTCATAAGTAACAACAAAAAAGGATTTGATCATCGAAGTCCATATGAAAAATACACACGTTAAAACAACTGTGATTTAAGCATATAAAACATGTTGAACTATAATACTAATAAAACATAGAATTGTTTACAAATATCATGAAAGAATTAACAATAAGTTGGCAAACCGTACCCAAATTTTAACATTGACAATAAAATATTTGAGAAGAAACCACAACATTGTATAACAGTTAAAGAAACCACTATACGATTTTGTACCATAAGGCAGGGTTTCCCGAACTTATAGTGCAATGGAACACTTCGCAAATCTGAAAATTTTACCGGATCACAGCTAATTTTTTGGGTCGGGTATCCATTCATGCCTCCCGTTTGGTCGAGTGGTCAACGTCGTTGGCTTTGGCTACGGAAGTCGCAGGCTAGAATCCCATTACGGACAGTTTTTACAATTGATTTTTCAATCGATTTATGAATTTCTGTTCGAAGACATGGATGTATGTGTTGTCTTGAATTCCCCTCTCCCACCCAACCTACCCTATGAACGGAGCGTATCAAGAGCGATTAGCCAACCACTAGTTCTGTCTTAGCCCTATCCTTCTATTCCTACTCTCTTTGGAAAAAAAGAGGCTGAGTAACTGAGTAACAAGCAGTTCTCGTAGAAACACTTCTCTGGAGATAAACTTCATAAGGAGTCCATATGCTCCACATTGGGAGCGAGCATGGCAAAAAAATCATTCAACTCATAAATTAATATTAAAAGTTTTTTTTTATATATTTTAATAAACCACTTCTTATTTGTTAAGTAATTCTTTTAAAAAACATTTTACAAACAAAATATGAAAGAACAAAGCTCGTAGTGATTCAAAATCTCCACATGTACATAGATATTAGACGTTTTAAGCAATTTTATCAGCCAATTTTCGCGGAATATATTTCAATGTCCCGCGGAACATACATAGTTTGGGAAGCCCTGCCATAAAGGGTGCATAGAATTCTAAGCAATGCAATGTTGTGTGTAAAATAGTTGGAGGCTATATAAAGTGTAAAATCACTAAACCAGTAAAATATTTATTGTTTTTGGAAGGTTATGAGAACAAAAAACTAAAATAACCTCTCGAGATTAAAAGGAAAATGTTTTTGTACTTATTCTACTTTTGTATGAAACGATAAGAATCGATTGTGCTTAAAGAATTAATATGAATAGATAGTGCTTAGTTATTAATTGTAAATTTAGTACCTTTCCATTCACAATAATCATTGACAAACAGCTTTAAACCTCTCGTGTACCCAACGTCAGTAGCAAGTAGCGACCATTGTTACTAAATTTGTCTCAAAAGCCCGGTGTTAGTACATTGAACAAAACACAATAAATAACTTTGGAGGTGGACATGTAATGTCCAACTGTTTGTTTAATCGAAATATTTATGATCATTGATCATAACAATTAATTAGCTAGCTTAATAATCGTATTTATTTAGTGTCCAATTTCTAATAGAAATTTATATCTGAGTGTCTCCTCGCCTGGCAAGAAATTTAGTCGTTGGTGTTATGAGCCGTTAAAGCTTCATCGAAGATTGCTATCTAATTATGAATGAGACGTAACCAGTTATAACCTAAAAAAAGGCTTAACATAATTAATCATTCCCGTCATTAAAAATCACTCAAAATATATTGCAATATACAGATGCATATAAACAGGTGAAATATTGCCGACTGAAACAACACAACGCTCCGTCACGTCAGTGGTTATGGAGAGACGTTGGAACTGGCTGGGTCACGTGCTGTGTATGCCTCCGGAAAGCCTTAATCCTGCCTGCCTCTTCTTTCGACTGGTGGGAGTTCGACGTCCGCCGGGTCCTATCCATAGGATGTTCTCGGCGGAACTGAGGGATGCTGGTATGTCATGGGAGCAATTGGCGGGAGACAGGAAAACATGGGGGTGCCGCGTGGCGGTCGTATGCTCCACATAGGGATCGAAAATGGTCAAAGAATAAGAAGAATGGTTCACAAATATTGTTGCTGAATATGTCTACTTCTCTAGGGAATGCATTGATCACCCGGACAGCCTTTGAAACTGGTGACTTATGACCTACGCGAAGAACAAGTTTTAAGAAAAAAAATGTTTGGTTATGGTTTCGGCCACGTAGAAACAAATTAGCAGCATGCAAGTCTTGAAAATGTATGGAATATTAACTCGGCCCAGAAGTCAAAAACATCATTCCGACTGATGACCTTAAAATGACCTTATTCAATGTATTAAACATTTCCAAATATACAATTTTTTTAGTGTGGAGAAAACATAAATACAAAAAAGCAATAGTTATTACATTTTTATGGTATCTTACCGAAGACACAGCAAAACGAAACGATCACGATGACAAAAGTTAATGCAATGTTGAATACGAATATATAGTAAGACACAGCAATGAAAAACAAACACACGAAGTAAATAATATTCGATTCAATTTCGGATTTACAACGCAGCGACACGAATCGTGTCACACGACGTTATTTTGACGGCGTCCGACCCCAAATGCCGCAACTAGGGCATCCAATCCCGGATGCTTTTTGTAATCCCGGAATTTCAGGATACATGATTTTTCCAACTCTCGAATTCCGGGATTAGTACCACCACAATTCCGGGACTGGAAACTCTAGCCGCGACATTAATTTCATAAACCGATTTATATTAAAGATTTCTGTTCGGCTTATGTCTAAAATTCTCTCATAGGAAGTTCTCGTATAAAAACTTCTAATACGATAAAGTTTATTAGGAATCTACACTCTCCACATTTGTAGCGGACATGGTAGTGGTGTGCTGCCAATACGTTAGCAAGGGGCTCGTTTAATATCAAAGCAATTCTCGGTGTTCTGGGGAAGCAGTGAGTTTTTCATCACTCCGATGGAATTATATTCAATAAGCAATCGATTGTTAGTTAATACACTTAAAATATGTAACAATGTGCAATTTACCGTAAACTTATCAATGTAAATGGTCAAAAATGTACTAATGTGTATACTGAAGGTCAGTGGCGGTTCTAGGTACTGGGTTAGGTGGCCTAAGCCCGACCTGCATTTTTCACCCAAAACTTTAGATGGCTGAATAAAAATGAACAGCAATTCGGCCGCTGAACAAAATAAATACATTTATAAGCGTAACTAACCTTTCCCAAATGAATATAATATCTTTGTTTAAATTTTCCTCTGTCAATATAAAACAATGCCATGTCTACCTACAATAATATTCTCGATTGTGTTTTGTATTACAATTTTAAACTGAGCCAGCATTAAAAAAACAATTACCCTATAAATACTTCATAGAGAACGTGACGTCAGTCTGGCAACACCTACGTATTAACGACTCAGGGGCTAGAGCTTTCAAGCCCGAAATCACAGATAATATCCTGCAATATTTCTTTACACTGGGGCGCAATCAAGCACGATTAGATTTTTTTGTATTTGTATGTACGGAAACGTCATCAAACTCACACGACTGTGTTTCAAATTAACAAGCTTCTGTCATTCGTTGGGGGCTAAATTGAATCTGCCCATGACCCATACTCATACATTCAAACACAAATACCAATATCGTTGTATTGTATGAAAGTGACAGGTATTGAATCTCAGTGACAGCTCTGTATTGCTTTTTGTACTTGTTATTTCACTTTGAAAGAGACGAATTTTAGGTTCCGTATTATTATTCTATTATTTCTTAGTTACATTAGCATTGATTTTATTATATAATAATTTATGAATTGCAGTAGTGTCGTAGTATTTATTAATTTGCTTGTAGATTAATGTATAAGGTGAAGTGGAAACATGCACAATTTCGTGAATAGTATACAATGCTATGCTTTTCTCTAGCCCAGCCAAGATTTTAGGTCAGGAACCGCCACTGCTGAAGGTGTCGTCGATAATATATAGGTCAGAAATTGCAGTTATGTACTGATTTGATCTGAGAATATTGTTTTCTCTTTAATTAGCAAGCGGCTCACGCGAGACCCTCGGAGCCCCCTCCAGCCCACCCCTGGGACGTGGTTAAGAAAGCTGTTTTTTAGATATCAAACAAATAAATAATTTCAGAAGAAACTTATTTCGCACGCTTGGACGTTGCACGTCTTGTATAAAATTAAATCGATTTCTATGTTAATTGGAATATTATACGCGGTGAATAAATCTATATTCTGCTTTTACTAGCGCGATGAAAGATAAGACTTTGATGTTTATTTTACAAAAAGTACTTGCTTTATTAGCAATAGTAATATTTTTTAATTACCTGCACTGTAAATATATGAAAAGACTGTACGCAAATATTATGGCAATTTAATTATCGATTAAAAATGGTATATTAAATGTCTTACATTCGTGGAAGGTGTTCATGCTATCAGTGGCGGATAATCCCATAAGCGCTTGGGGCATATAAAACAACTTATATAATTTTAATTCAATTTTTAATATCTGTTTTTATTTTACGTGGAATTTTGCAAATAATCTAAAAAACGTAACATTCAAATTATATTGCGGCCGTTTGCCCCCAAAATGATAAATCTACCAACGCGTACAGTGACGTTCCTTGTCCAATTTTGTGATCCCGAAATCCCGGGATTGAGAAAATTTGGGCTAATAAAAGTTCCATTTTTTTAATTTATTTTATCAATTCCGCAAATTCTTGGCTTTCCATTTAATTTTGTTCAATACCGAATCCCAAAATTATACACGATTTTATGGTAAATGTTCAATCCCAGGACTGGAAAAATTGTCAATCCCGAAATCCCGGGATCACAAAAAAGTACAGGATTGGATGTCCTAGTGCCTAGGCTAGGGCATAGGGAAAGCTTAAAATAGTGCTTTTAATGTTTTTCAACATATTTTTTTTGAAATCACCTCATCTGATTTCTATAGTGTTGACATCGGTTAATGTTATATGTTAAAAAAATGCGATAAACTTAACTACCAATCGGTCATAATATTACTACAATTGAAAATGTCGACATTTTTTTATCATATTCATTTAGTCATCATATTTATTCTAAGTCTAATTCGTGTGTTAAAAGTATGTAGTCATTTAAAAAAAACTGAACATTTAGCGCTCCCTAAGACTTATCGCTCTTTGGAAACTGCCTACTTGTCTATGCCTATGGGCATAGCAGTCTTAAGTTCCAAGCAGTGTTGTAGAAAAAACAGCAAAAAAGACCGGGCTGTTGAATCCCAGCCTCTCCTAACAAATTGTATGGCGGTAATACGTAGATCAACTCTAAATTCCAATTTATGAGCTTATTTTTCGTTGAATATAACATGTATGTTTGAAAGATTTCTTGTATGGATATTCTGTGATTCTTTGGTGTTATTAATTTACAATTTACGATACATCGGAAGGGTCATATGTGCAAATTAAGTAATGATTGTAAGAAATATAGCGAATGGCAAGAAATGCAATGTGTGGTAAAACAAATAAAATTTATCTTCCCACTATTAAATATCACAGTTATATAAAACAATAATTAAAAATTACATAAAACAACAGTAACAAGCAGAATTCATATTATATTATATACGATTTTGACGCCTATTGTGATATTATGAAATAAATGCTGCGTCTTATCATATAATAATGGCAATACACCAAGTAAATGATGATTTAATCAATAATAATATTTAAAAAATAATGAAGTGAAATGTGCTACCCTAGTTTGACTTACTGATTTTTGATTACTGATATGACTTGAGAAATCCTATGGAAAGATTGAGTAACGAACCAGTGTGCACAAATAAATTTTGAGAATTATTATTAATTGGTTAAAATCCCAATAATGACGTTGAATTTTTTAATGAACTATCCAACCTCATATTATGTATTGAAATATTGTAAAAAAATAATTTTGATAAAATGATTCGCCTTCTTTGTTTGCTTTTGTTCTCCGAGATTTTTATTTAAAAACCTTAAAAAATGTGATTTTTTCTTATTTTGAAAAAAATGTAATTGAAAAGATATATAATTACAATATAAATATGTATTTCCTACAATATAACAGAAACAAATGGTTTCATAATGATGTGATATTACTTTGAACATTATGAATCCGGACCGGTCATCTGAAAAAAGTACCTGTTTTCAACTCCATAGCATGGCTTTCACTATAGGTAGCTTTGCCACGGGACGTCCCTGGACGCGAACTGTTTTATATTTGTAGACGTCACACATATTTTTGATAATGCTTATTTTAGATTATGTTCATTTAAAAAAAATAATTTTCCGATTTACATTAAAAATGTAGAATCATATATTTTGATGTGCAATAATTGTTGACAAGACGTTATGTACTACTTTTCTCATGTAGTGTTGACAACTTTACTGTTTTTTTTTTTAAATAAATATAATTCACTGATTTTCCAGTGTTTTCACGGTTTTTCAGTGAATATTTGCGGTTACACGTTATACGTAAGAATTAAAAAAAACCGAAACATATCAACACAACAATTTAAGATTTTAACTGCAGATACTTAGTGAAGTTTCAATATTAAATTTTAAGCGTTAAAATTTTGTACAGTTCAAGTTCATTCGTGCACTTGAACGCCTGAATACGCTGAAAAGCGAAACTCGGGTCGATAGTGACAAAACTTGATAACATGACAACAAACGATCTTTTGTAAGCACATCAAATTATTTATTTAAGAAAATATTTGAAAGGGCTTTTTACAATACGGGCAAGCTATCAAACTTTCATACTGGGTCAACGTGTTCTTAACTTATCTGGGCTGTAAAATTTACAATGTAATCTAATCTAACAAATTGCTATTACAATTTTTTTCATTCGGAGTTACTACGTCAAAAAAAAATTGATTCGTGTATTGGTATGCGTAATTAAATAATAAAAATCGCAGCTTATATCTGCTAACATTGAATATAATTAAAAAGTAATAAATCTAATAAGCAAATGTATTTTTACAAAGTTTATTGCATCGTTGAGATAATTTTTTTATTGGCACGTATTGTTTTTTTTACTGGCGCTCTCAAAGTAATGCGTTTATACCATTTTGTTTTATAGTTAATATAAAACAACATAAATTTATTTATACATTAATGCTCTGGTTTGTTTTTTTATTAGTCTATAAATAAACGACGTACGAAATGAAAAACAATATAGGTGCAGTTCTGAACTCAAATACTCAACATGGAGCTCAGCGATGAAATGGTGAGATGATGCGAACAGTTACAAGGTCATATCATATTATGTCATATGTCATATTATAAAAAGTAATGAAAATTCATTGATTACATTTTTTAATCGTTTTATCCAGGGTTGCGACTAAATAAGGTTTTATTTTGTCAGGTTTTTTTTCTTACCTTTTCTATTTATGTGTATTAAATTAAAGAACAACCAACCAATTCAGAAAATAGTCCAATTTTTCATATTGTACATGCTATAGGCATACATAAAAATAAAACAAGTTCGAACTTTAATTAAATGAATGTATTCTTAAAAATAAATAGCATTGCTTCTATTAAATCTTCATCAGTAGAAACTGAAAGCTTCTACGAATGAATTCTTGATAAAGAAACGACGAAGTTTTAACGACGTTAAAAATTAAATTTTATTCTTAAGAACATAGGCTCCCAACCTTTTTCGGGTAACGAACCCTTTTTATAAAAACCATGCGACTAGGCGACCCCCCCCCGAGGAATTTGGAATCCTCGATTTGCTATACTTTTCCCCCGCATTGTTTCCGAAACTCCTTTTGTTGTTAAAATCCAAAATCTAAAAAAGCTGGCGACCCCCAGGCTGGGAACCCGTGCTTTAGAATAAGTACTTCAATATTATAACGATACCTCATTTTTTCTCAAAACTGGATTTTAGCATTTTTGATCCCAAGCTCTTCTTATACGTGTATTATAAATCTATTGTACATAATTTTGTACAAAATGTTCAATCAACATTATAAACTGCCGACTTGATTACCATCTCAAAAATTTCTTTCGTTCGAATTTCGAAACCAGTCCAAACTTGAATTTATGACATTGTAAAGTTCATTATCATTTATAGATATAACAAATAATATTACTAACAAGGTGCCATTGACTTTGAAAACAAACCTTAATTGATGGAAAGTAATAAATCTTGCAAATTATATACAGCAACTTTTTACTTTGCAATCCTACACTTACAAAATAAGTACCCGTTGATGCTTATGTATTAAAACAATTCTAAAGCAAGTCTAACACCTGTTAATTCGTCAAATCACACTTTGTTGTGTGTTTTTTTACTGTCAAATTTAAGACCGTAAATTGGCTTGAAACTAGCCGGGAAATATACACATGCCAGTGTCAGAATAAGCGCTTCGAAATCCCTATGCATAATAAACTTTGGAGAACTTATTTTTAGACGACATGGAAGGGGTTTAAAATACATGCTTCTTTGAGCCCCCTATGATTCGGTGCCCTCAAGCGTGCACCAATTGATCTTATAATGTAATTACCAGAAAACCTGGCCTCAACTTTTCATGGAACTATGAATATTTATAACAGGTTAATTATCACCATTTTTTATGTGAAATAAAAGCTTCAGCGATGTTCCACAACACAAAATGTTTTTCTTCAAATTTTAGTGTAATGAAAAAATATGTCTAGTATGAATAAAAAAATGGCGACAGCGGGGCAGGGGGGAAAATTTTTTCTACGTCATCAAGAAAAAGGCGAAATCGCGGATCTACATTAAGTCACTCACTCAAACAGCCAGCCAACATTAACGGCTATTCATATAATAGATCTTTTAAAATTTGTATAACCCAAATTGACCGAAATAACTTATAAATTGAAAATTTAGATAATTCCACTAGAAGGAATTCTTATGTATTATAAGACTAAAAAAATGATCTTAATGGCTCATATAATACGAGGATTAGTAGTAAGGATCGACGTAAAAAGCTAGAATTTTTGTAAATAAATTTATAAAATATGTTATTAAATTTATTAGCGACCGACTATTTGTACTATTCTGCTTATTTTTTTAATTTGTGCTTGATTGTATTTTTTATAAAAAATATAATGAATTATGTTATTTATTATTTTTTATTAAATACACTTATTGTTATTATTAAAAAAATATTTATAAATTATCAAATATTATTTTTTATTACGTAAATCAAAACACAAAGTAACACTATTTTTATATCAAATATGACTAATTATAAATCGCATTTGTTGGATTATCCCGCGCAGCCTTTGAATTTTCCACAGAGACTCTTGCCTTATTGCTTATCGTTGTGTTGAAAATAGGTTGCCTGTATTGTTTTCAATAAAATATTTTTCAAAAAAAGTACAGTGTAAGGAATGCTTTATGTTCTAAAAATGGTTACATAAAATTTAAATTTCTTTTTACCATACATTCACTTGATGTAACAAAAAAATATATCCTGTTTTATTAATAAAATAAAGATACACTAAGGCAATTATGCTAATAGTATAAACGGCGTACGTGCAGTTGATAAATCAATCGATTATAAACTTTATGGTGTGGATAATAAGTGGTTTTAACAAAAAATGGTTCGGAAGAGATCCGCAGAGGCAAAAAAAGGTTTCGTATCAATATGTTTTGATTAGGCGAAACTCACCTCAATGGAGGTGGATTTAATGAGGTTTTTCAAGATCAACGTGTTATTTAGATTACGCCTATATTTACCTCTGGGCCTTTAAATTGTATCGAGTGAAAGTGAAATTAAATAATTGGCTACTGGAAAAAATTAAAGCAACATGATTATTTATTAAAATGATAAAACCTTGCCCAAAGAATCGGTATTCCGCGTTTTAAGCGCCGTTTCATTACCAGCAAATTTGGCTTTAGAAACTCATTTTTAATGGGTTAAAAACAGATTGTCAATCCTTCGTGGAAAAGCATTATATATAGAAAAGTAAAACACATTATTTTGTAAATATAATAAGTATATGCAATAATTGTTGAATAAGTAGTACAATGTAATCAGTGGCAGATAAGCTACATGGAAGGCCCCAGGCGAAATAAAATTTGGAGGTCCCGTTTTATGGTTAACATAAAAACGACAGAAAATTCCAACCGAAATAGTAAAAATATATCAAAATTTGAACAAAAAGTATATGGGTTATATAACATAAGCTATTTTTTAGGCCCTTAGAATTCGGAGACCCCAAGCGCATGCCTTATTCTCTTATAGGATAATCCGCCACTGAATGGAGATTGGGACTAAGTATTCATAAAAAATGAGGTTTTCTTTCAATTGTATTTTGTGAATTTAACTAAATCGAAAATTTTCCCCATTTCTATATATAATATATTACATATAATATGTCTAGCAAAGTTAAGGGACAAACAGCTACTGAAAATATTTTTTCAATGCACGTATATATCGACTGTGGAAAGGAAAAAGGACGTAACCCACAGTTTTTACAAAACAGGTTGTTTTCGATTATCACAATGTATCAAACTTGATACACGTTCTATCAAAAGGATGCAAGCTGCAAATGCCGAATTAGTATCTTAATTAAGCTTTTAAGTTTAAAAAGTTGCAACCAAGAAAAAAGACTGAAACAAAGGTTTTTCCTACACAATTTCCTTAATTAATATTAGATTATGTCAATTGAACACCAGTTTAGAAGTCTCTGGAAAGGAAAAAGGACGTAACCCACACAATTTTACAGGTGGCGCAAAAACGTGTTTTGATGATTTTGGGCCATATGCAAATTATGAATTATACACAACCTTCAACTGCATTTAGACTTCTAAACTGGTGTTTAATTGACATAATCTAATAATAATTAAAAAAATTGTCTAGGAAAAACCTTTATTTCAGTCTTCTTTCTTGGTTTTAATATTTTACACGGTCATCTTTTTCAAACTTAAAAGCTAAATTTAGGTACTAATTTGGCATTTGAAGCTTGCATCCTTTTGATAGAATGTGTATCAAGTTTGATACATTGTGATTATCGACAAAACCCTGTTTTCAAAATCTGTGGGTTACGTCCTTTTTCCTTTCCACAATCGATATGTATAAAATAATTATCTCAACATCGGTATTTGATGTGAAAAACCGGTAATGCTATATTCATCCAGTTTTGTAATCCATTGTCACAAGTGATCTGAAGTTGTCGCCTAGATCATATTCGTATATTTAGTACTGATTTATCTTTAATTCGTCGAAAACAATCTGACAACGTAAAAATATTAAATAAAAAACATACTTAGTGGGTTGGTACACAATTTTTTGTGCATCTTTCTTTGATTGATTAGAGTAATTAAATTAGGTATGATGATTAATCATGAATATTAAGAAATAATTGTTTGCAAAATTTTGAATCGTAAAAAAATATTACTAATGATATTAATAAGGTTGAGGCTCTCAAACTTTTATTAAAAAGTATTATTTTTTAAAAATGCAAAGTTAAAGCTGTAGCAACTTGAGATTTTTTTTAAATTTCATGGTTAAATGTTTTGACATAAAGTGTTGATATTTTATAGCCGATTATAGTAAAGAAAATGCTGAATACTTTTAAATTTTGTGGTATACATACTTTACGCTAATTATCCTATATTATTTAAAAACACAATATTTTTTATGTGAACTTTCAATGATCTTTATCGTAAGGTGTAGATGTTTTTTTTTGGTGATTGGATTTTAAAAATCGAACCCATTGTTGTAAAATTCAGATATCATTTTCAATTGTTTTTTTTACTTTTGATAATTTTAACTTATGAGAGTCGAAATTCACTGTCAGATGAGTAAAGACTGATTTATAGATAATAAGAAAGTCAAGAGGTGGATTATTTGTATCATCTGTAACGGAAGTGGATTAGAAGGGGCTCGAGTGAGCCCCTTTTTAAATTTTACTTAGGTCGTCGAGCCCCTTGTTAAAGTAAGACAAACTATTTTCAGATCAACGGTAATTGCTGTTTATATGTTATATTAAAAAAAATCTTGTATTTGGAAATTTTATTTCGAGTGTACACTAAAAGATAATTTTGTTTTTTTAAATACATATCGACTGTGGAAAGGAAAAAGGACGTAACCCACACATATCAAATTTTACAGGAGGCGCTAAAAACGTGTTTTGATGATTTTGTGACATATGCAAATTATGAATTATACACAACCTTGAAGTGCACGGATACTTCTAAACTGGTGTTTAATTGACATAACATAATATTAATTAAAGAAATTGTCTCGGAAAAACCTTTATTTCAGTGTTTTTTTATGGTTTTATTTTTTTACAAGGTCATTTTTTTCAAACTTAAAAGCTAAATTTAGATACTTATTCGGCATTTTCAGCTTCCATCCTTTTAATAGAATGTGTGTCAAGTTGTATACATTGTGATTATCGAAAAAAAGCTGTTATGGAAAATTGAGGGTTAAGTCCTTTTTCCTTTCCACAGTCGATATATATGCCAATTTCTTTACATATAATAAAGGTATATAAGGTAACATTCGATTACTTTCGTTATTACGAATGATTCAATAAGAGTAATAAAAAATCCACCTCTTTTCCGGAACATCGCAAACAGCTCTCATGTTAACCGAGCCCCTTGTTAACATTTTGACAGACCACCGCTGATCTGTAACCAGTGATAGGCTGCTATCATAGTTAGAATTGAGACTTAAATGAGAGTTTAAACCTTAAATTAGTTAAGTGTTAAATGTAATTTTTGACAATGCATTTTTTTTGGATGAGGATATCAAAACGGTCGATATTGATTGTTCGATTGCGGTTACTATTTATCTTTGCAGAACCCCCTTAAAAGGTTTCGCCGAACCCCGCGGCACAGTTTGAATAACACTGAAATAAAGTTAAAGAGATACTCAACAACGAATTTCATTGTTTGGCTGTCGTCTTTTATTTTCATTGTAATTGAATTAAGTATTTTTTTTCAATCATATATTATTATTTATGAATTTGACTGTACTTACAATAATGGTTTTATAATCACTTGCGCAAAGTGTTATAGTGTTCTTTTATGTTTAATTTTCTATAGAAACTTTCGATTGTCGCATCGCTTCTATTATAAAGTGTCTTAAAAACTTAAAATTCAACACTGACATGTCAAATACAATTATTGTATTCACTTTATGAGAAACTCTGATCATTTAATGAATGCATAATAATATTATTATTTTTACGATCTTGGATGAGTGTATGAAGTATGGCAGTACGAGTTCTGCTGAAGTGAAATTGCAGAAAGTAAAATGCACGTCGTAAATAGGCATTCCAACACCGAGAGAAAATATTAAAACTAGAATTTCGGTATTTCAAATTAAGCACCGTTGCTACGAAAAATGTTTAAATAATGAAAAATAAAGGCCAATTGCAATCGCAAAACAATTCGAAAATTGATATAATATACTACTATAATTTAAGATTTCGACTGAAGGTGCTTGGTGGAATTTCAATATTAAATTTGAATCGTTCAAACTATGTACATTCAAGAAATCAACAAAGCACAGCTGCAAAATCTTCCGATTTTAAACGAAATATCAAATTTTCCCACATCTCCTCTTCTATACCCTATATCAGTGATTTCCAACCTGGGAGGCGCGCCTCTCTGGGGAGGCGTGGGCCATTGCAAAGGGAGGCGCGAACAGTCCAAAATATTTATTTACCCTATAAAACGTGTCTTTATTACTATATGAAATAAAGTATGGGGAGGCGCGAAGATATTTTTTCTTTCAAAGGGAGGCGCAGTAACATAAAGGTGGGAAAGCGCTGCCCTATATAACCATAAAATCATATAATCATAAACAAATTATATAATTCTTGAAACTGCTCACTAGTCAAATCTGTTGGCATTCCCATGGGCTTATCCTTTTTGCCAGCAGTGGCTTTGGACTCAGTGATGCACTTATATCTTATATAAACACGAAACTTTCATTTACTAAGCGTCAGTTCAAGTTCATCCGTGCACTTGAATGCCTGAAGATGCCGAATGGCGAAACCCGGGTCGTTAATGACAAAATTTGTGAGAATGTACATAGTTTGAACGATTCAAATTTAATAATATACTACCATTAAAAAAATTATTGCACACCCGGTACAACAACGTCATAAGTGTAAACCCCTCTTTTGTCAGTAGAAGCAATTAAAGATTTTGGTTTTGATAGACTTGTAAAGTTTTATACCAGCCATACTCAACATGCGGCCCAGTAAGCTCTTATGTGCGGCCCAAAATAATTATAGTCACCAAATATTTTACATGCAAAAACCGCAGTACTGGCGTGCAGGCTCGACTAATGACTGTATTTTACGTCAAATAAGTCATTAGTAGCGACGCCATTGTACATCATACATACATACATATCGACTGTGAAAAGGAAAAAGGACGTAAGCCACACATATAAAGTTTTACAGGAGGCGCAAAAAACGTGTTTTGATGATTTTGGGCGATATGCAAATTATGAATTATACTACCTTGAAGTGCACGGAAACTTCAAAACTTATGTTTAATTGACATAATATAATACTTATTACAGAAATTGTCTTGGAAAAACCTTTATTTCAGTCTTTTTTCTTGGATTTAATTTTTTACTAGGTCATCTTTTTAAAACTTAAATGATAAATTTAGATACTAATTCGGCGTTTTCACCTTGCATATTTTTGAAAGAACGTGTATCAAGTTTGATACATTGTGATTATCGAAAAAAAGCTGTTTTGAAAAAACTGTGGGCTACGTCATTTTTCCTTTCCACAGTCGATATGTATGCAGTATAGTATGTGCTATATTTACAGTTTACTATACATATGTTGCGGCCCAACGCTCACGTAGAGAAGCAAAAATTGGAATGTGGCCCGGAGGAAAAAAAAGGTTGAGTATGGCTGTTTTATACGAATCAATTTATATGCGTTTTACAATTTCTATTTCAATTTCAAAAATTACACTTGTGATATTGACGGACCAGGTGTAAGAGACCTATAAGTGATGTGACCAGATGCCCCGTTTTTAGACGGTGTGTCTCGGTGTCCACAGCTTCGGGACTTCAAAATATTCTCGCAGTAACAAATTTTAAAAAAGTACGCAAAATTAAAATGCTGGGGGTATAAAAAACTAGAATAGTAGATGAAGACGTGGGCGTGCTCGCGCTGTAAATTATACATTTCAATGTACGATACCCAAACAGTAGTAGAATGTCATTTTGGCTGCCATTTCTAGGTGAACGTGCTATTTTTAACAGTAAACTTTTATCATTTTCTAGCACCAAAATAACGCAAACGAAATTCTTTCTATTTTCGGTGTTTAAATTTTTAAAGTTCAATACAACCAGGTCAAAGACGGAGAGTTTTTTTTGTAGATCACGATCGTCATATATAATATTATAAATTCGGTGTCGGAGTCGTTTTTTGTGGTTAAACGTTTTCTTGAAATTTTACTACAAAGCATCTAACATATTTTTTTTATAAAATACCACTTGGCTCACATCACCTCTAATGATCTCATATAATGTAAGCTATTTTGAGGCCCCTAAGATTCAAAGGCCCCATGCGCTCGTCTCATTCGCTTATAGGATAATCCGCCACTGATTTTATGTGAGATAGAACAATATTATAAAACATTAGCCCACCTTTAAATCTATATTATTAATTATACCCACATAATTATTTGGTTACGCTTAAACAATCACGTTTTTTATATTGTCATCTGGTGAAATGTCCACATCATATTTTGGACTACTTTCAACGACCTTTTTTGCGAGCAAACTTTTTATCTTTTAACATACTTCAAAGTCTTCTTTTCAATTATTATTCAAGTCTAATTTCACTTTCAGTAATTTCTGTTCAAAATCAAGTTTTGTTTTTTCATGCTTGTCTTCGTCGTCTAGACAATAAACAATCAAGACTTTGTCACTAATATATTCCTCATTATAATTATATAGTCAATCCTCTTTTTATGCGGTACTTGCGTTTCACAATGTATTGCATAAAAAAGACTTGACTTACATACAAAACGTGGGGATACGTTCCATGAAATATAAAATCCGCTTAACTTTGAAACAGCGAGTTAAAATATACCCAGAATTGCATAAAAAAAGTTCAGTTTTTTCGATGATTAATTGTTTATGCAGTTCGTTATACCCAGATATAAAATTTTTAGGATATCGTTGAAACTTAAATGCGCGTTCAGAATTTGAATCATTTAGAATGAAATGATTTTTACTGCAAAGTTAGAGACCTTCTTGAATTATTTTCGCAGTGGAATTTCTTACGTTTTGTCATCGTTTTCTGGTTCTTTGTCAATAGTTAAGGTTAAATCAATGAAATCGTTGTCACATATAGCATTATCTATAAGTAATTCATCGATGTCATTTTAGCTATAGATATTAAGCCCTTCTCCGCCAAGTTTATGTGCTGAAGTAATAATTTCAGCTGATACTGCCAATGTTTCAATGGTTTCATCGACTGCAACACACCCAGGCCAGCATGAAATTAAAGAACGCGGAATTAATCAAATTTAAGTAAGAATAGGTACCCCAATGTATCAAAATAAGTTATTATTGTTTATTTCCGTTTTATAAAACCTATTTACGCAAAGCAGGATTTTCTTTTTATGCTGCAACAAAGTCAAAGTGCAGGAACAGACTCGACGCCACACTATTTAAAAATGATAAGTGTTTTATTAATATATTTTTTTGTATTTACACTACTATGAATTATCCGACCAAAAGTTATAGAATAAAGTTCCGTTAAAAATTCCGGATTTGCAGAGTTCTATTGCAAAAAAAGTTTGGGAAACCGTGGTCTACAGCGTAGTAGGGTAAAACTGATTTAATATGTTGCATGGAACCTGCTAGTGCTTCGCTCCTTTCTAATGAATGAAAAACTCAATTATTTTATTTATTATTAAATTATAATTCAATAAAATATAAAATACAATAATACAAAACTGATTCGGTCGTGCTATAAATGATAAATAATTCCGTCCATGCGGCAGGGTTGGTAATACGTGAAAAATTTCTTATAATTTATCGCAATAAAAATATTTAAAAATATCTTTTTTTTAAATAGTTCCTCTTTAATTTTAACACTAAAATTTATAAATTAACTAATTTGAATATTTTCCGGCCTTACTTATACAACACTTTTTTATGATTTGAATTCCTTTTTCAACAGTATTTTTTTTTATTTTAAGTTAGTATATCGCATAAATCTTTGGTTTGACACGTATAAAAATATTTTAACAAAGTTCATTCAAAATCGTTTTTAAAATATAATTCACTTTTGTAATATTTTAATATTAAAGATCAGGGCCGGTTTCATTCATCACGAGCCATCACCAAATGATAATGCTTGTAAATTAAATTAAATTTAAAATAGTCAATTTGTCTAACTTTCTGTGAGAGGGTTTGACGATTTTTGATGTTAGACAACACAATTATACTTCGCTGTATGTTTTCATCGACGATTCGACGCACAATTTTTGCAATACTTTCGTGATTGTTCGGTGTATGCGCGGCACTTGAAATCTCTGCCGCAGCCTTTGCATTTCACCATAACAATGTCGTAATCTAAGCTATCTCCGATTGTGGACGTGATTCCTTCTGCAGCATAAGAGCCTGCAAGCGCTCCTGATATACCACCTGCTAATCCGCCGATTATTGTGCCGATTCCTGGAAACACTAGAGTTCCGGCACTCGCCCCACCGACGGCGCCTGAAATAAAACAAAATAGGAAAACTTGTGAAATTTAAATTCAATCAAATAAATTAATTTAGAACTTCGACTGAAGGTGTTAGATGGAACTTCAATATCATATTTGAAATATTTTGATTCTGTACTCATCCATAAGTTTTTTCGATAACGACCCGGGTTTCGCCTTTCGGCATCTTCAGGGTTTTTCAAGTTAGGTCGGATATTTTTAATCCATGTCCGCTCCCAATGTGGAGCATATGGCCTCCTAATGGAGGTATCTCAACAGAAGTTTTTTCTACAAAAACTGTTTGTTGCTCAGTCGCTCAACCTTACTTTTTTCAAAGTGAGTAGTAAGGAGAGAAGGATAAGGCTAGAACAGGATTAGTGGTTGGCTAATCGCTATTGCTACACCCAGTTATTAAAGGATCAGAAGGATGGGAGGAGAAGAAATGATGTGAATTGACATCGCAAACACCCAGTCTTCGATCACAACTTCGAATTGAACAATTCTCAAATTCACTGTGATCTGACCGGGAAACAAACCCAGACCTGCGTGATCGGTAGGCCAAACTCTAACCAACTGGGCCACAGCAGGTCGGATAATAACCCACAAATTTTCGTGCACTTGAAAAAACCTGAAGATACCGAAAGGCGAAACCCGGGTCGTTATCGACAAAACTTATGGAAAAGTACACAATCAAAATAATTCAAATCAAATAAATTAAATCAAAAAAACATGGATATGCCATTTAGTATGCCTTAGATCAGCCATACTCAACCTGCGGCCCAGCAAGCCCTAATGTGCGGTAGTAGGCCCCAGTAGGCTCTTACCAAATCGAGGATTTCAAATTCATCGGTGAGCTAAAAAAAAAAAGGAGTTTTGGAGATATCTGGAGAAAAAGTATACCAAATCGAAGAATCCAAATTCGTCGGTGAGCTAAAAAAAAAAGGAGTATACCATAAATATGCTGCGGCCCACGTAGAGAAGCAAATATCGGAATGCGGCCCGGAGGAAAAAAAGGTTGAGTATGGCTGCCTTGGATCCACTGTATATAATTTTTATTAAATCATATCCGTATCCAATGTGAATGCGAAACCCGGGTCGTTGGTGACAAAACTTGTGTGAGTGTACACAAAATAAACGATTCAAATTTTAATAATATGATTCCATCTTCTTTTTTTTGTTGGTCAATAAATATGTTAAATAAAAAGGTATGGAAGTTGAAAAGTAAGTTTATCAAACTGGCCATTGTGGGATTCGAACGTTAGAGCTCCGCGATCGAAGGCAACGACGCTGGCCACTTGCCCACGGAGCCAGAAAAGTTTTAATGAGTTATGTTTTCAAAGATACCTCCATAGGCACCCGTCCATCCACCCGCTACTGAAGCAATCGATTCAACGGAGTTTCTGGTGGTTCCTTTATTGTAGTCGTCATATATATTTGATCCGATCCTCAGCCCATCCATTGCTACTGACAGTGGAACCAGCACTTTATTAGCCTTCTGCAGCACCCGTCCTGTATGGTTAGCAACCTAAAACAATTTATTATTGCATCAGAACGCTCTGTGGTGCTAGGGATTGCAATACCGGATCAATACCAAATCGGAATTTTGATATTTCAAATGAAATATCACCTATTAAAAGTATGTCACAACCATGGATTTTTATACATATCGACTGTGGAAAAGAAAAAGGACGTAACCCAAACATAGCAAATTTTACAGGAGGCACGAAAGACGTGTTTTGATGATTTTGGGCCATATGCAAATTATGAATTATACACAAACTTGAAGTGCACGGAGACAATAAGCTGGTGTTTAATTGACATAATCTAATATTTATTCAAGAAATTATCTAGGAAAAATCGTTTTTTCAGTCTTTTTTCTTGGTTTCAATTTTCACAAGCTCATCTTTTTACAAACTTAAAAGCTAAATTTAGATACTAATTCGGCATTTGCAGCTTATATATTTCTGTTTGTTACTCAGTTGCTCAACCTTTTTCTATTTTTTGATGAGACTACTAGGGATCGAATGGATAGGGAAGGACAAAACTAGTAGTTGTTTAATTATTCTCGCTTCACCCCGTTATTTTAGGATTGGAAGGATGGGTTAGGGAGGGGGGGGGGATGTTGATACATCACAACCATCCGTGCTTTTAAACTGAAAAATTCTGTTTTGATAAAAAATGAAAAAAAATCCGTGAGGTCCGTCGTGGAAACCAACGACGTTAACCACTGTGCCATGGACCCGACAATGAAATATTCGTCAAATCTAGAACCTGTCAGTATTGAACTCTTAGCAGGGCTAAAATATTTAAATTTATCTCGGAAAAAAATTATTAAATATGTTATTTATACACAACATTGTAGCATGAGTGCTATGTTAAATTATCTATGAAAACTTGTAACAATAAACCTACATCGATATCCAATTCCTTCTCTCCAAATCTAGCCAGTTTAAATCGAAAAGTTTTATTACGAAGTAGAGACGCCTCGATACTCATATCGTATCATTTTGATTAATAAGATTAAGTGATTTATTATTATGTATATATATGGAATATAGTTGAACAAGCGTTGAATTTAATATACATATCCATAATATAAAATTGATGATTGATGTGATGATTTCTAATAATTCGAAATTCAAATTCGGCTCATTTCCGAAACCGAAATACCGATATTTTTGCATTCGAGAAACCGGTATTTTGGTATTGAAGAAACCTCGTGAATACCGGGATCAAGGTTTCGGTAATACCAACATTGCAATTTCTATGTAGGACTGCATTACTAGCAGAGCTGTTTGCTGCGTTATGTTCTCATCCGAGAATTGCAATATCCTTCCTTTTATTTTTCATGGCCATTAAATTTTCTTTTATCAAGATTTTTTAAAGAATTAAGCATATAACTATACGAAACTATTCATCCTTTTTCTCCCTGAATATCAATATGCTTCCACTAAATTTTGGTTAAAAAGGATACAGACTTCAGTAAGTCATCAGCCGCGGGGATGGAAACGACTACTAAAAGCACATGAGGTTTTTTTAATTCCCGTTTATATTTAATGGACTTTTTGAAACTGTTAGCTATTATTTTATCAAAACATAAAATTATTTTCGCTATTTTAACATTTATATTTGTGTTGAAATAATGTTGACCTAAAGAGGTCAAATTGTAAGTATTGTAAAAAAATCACGTTTATATTTAAACCCCTAATTGAGGAGCAAACATTTAAAAAGTGTTTTGTCACAAATTTTGAAAAATGGCGTTTTATATCAATTCTGATAGCCCATAATAAAAACTATGAATGGAAATCAAAATTAGTGTTCAAAAAGGTTTTTTTTCATATTAAAATGAAATCATAAAGTTGACGCATCCATACAAACCGTCACTTTTGCAACACTTAAATCATCATTTTCCAAGCTTTGTATTTGTGTGACAAAACACTTTTTGAATGTTTGCTCCTCAATTTTTGTGTGCCCATACGGTCACGCTCGTCCTTACTGCTGTCTGTACACAATATAACAACGGTAATATAAGGATGAGCATAAAAATATATTCAAACGGGGTTTCTATACAACGACATTGTGCTTTTTTTTAAATTAAAAGTTATCTGTGATATGGGCTAAAAAATATTTTTTTATTAAAAAAAAACTCTCGTCTCTGGAGGGTACCGTTATTTTACTTATGATATCCAATAGTGACTCTTAAGACCGCCTATATATTAAATTTTACTATGATTATCATCATGGAATAGGAAATGTTTTACTCACCGATAAACCTCTGGTTGGTATCCTAATATGCGGATCATTGGGAATTCCAGCCAATCGATGATTTATATTGACATGCGGGTACATGGCGCCTCGATGGGGTCTGTCCACCCTTAGAACGAACTCGCCAATGGGAGCACCGCGCCGTACAGGGCCTCGGGTCTTGTCAATGATCTGCACCACATTACTCCCCCGGGGGTCGAAATCCAACTTGTAATTATTCGTACCTCTTTTGGAACCTTTCAGAGTGTCGCTGGTTTTTTGCGAAGCTTGTTTAAGGCCATCTTTTCTTTGCGCCATGGCCTTAGCTTAAAGGTATTTGCCTAGGGTTGTCAATTGTCAGAAAAAAAAGAGAACGTTAAAAAAAAGTTTATTTTGTACTTTTTTTTATTATGATTGTGTCGATTACCAAAAAAAAAATAATTTTACAAGGTACAGGAAAGATTATATCTGGAAAATAGTTTTTATAAAAAATTTACGCAAAGTCTGTTTTTGAATCTCTTCAATTCTCTTTATCTCTGTCGCTATATTTATCTACAGAGCTAATTTGGTGCAAAAGTTTAGTATTTTATTTTATTTCTTCGTGAAATTCTAAGCATGAAATATTTTTGGAATTATTATACGTGCCAGTACTTCTCAACCTTTTTTATGCCATGGTCTCCTAAATCTGAAAAGAATAATCTGCGGACCCCCGAATTTTTTTTATTTCACATGTTCATATTTTATCACAAAGAATGAAGATTTTCGAAAAACCTGCGGACTCCAGGTTGGGAAGCACTGATATATACTGCGCTCAAAATATTCCAGACAGTGGAAATTTTCAACCTATTTCTATCGTTGATCCACTGTCGGCTGATCTTAGAAAACATTCTTTCTGCATTGGCGTTTTGTCCAGGTATTGCAAAAAAAAATGACAATCATTGTAAATCCTCAGTTTAGGGTCGTAGTATCAAATGCTAATTGATGCGTCAGTGCTCCCAGCTTTATAAAAAACCGGGCTACAGTAAGAGTCTAATTGAAAAATATAGAAATTTTCTTATCTCTACGTAATAACAAATATTCAATTTTAAATGTACAATATTTAAGTGGGGTAGTGCGTGAAATTATTTTCAAAATTGAAAAAAGAGGACTATAATAGAAAAAAAAGAGAAAGAACAAATGAATTGTATTAAGAAAGAGAACATGTTTTCTTAAAAAGACACCTGTTGGCCACCCTAAGGTAAACGAACAGTAGAACAGTGTTTCTTAAAATTTTGGGTCCGTGGCCCTTTTTGAGTGTCTTTATTTTCTGTGGGCTCCATATCATTGTTGCGTCTTGCCTTACAGAGTAAATTTTCAAAAACCTAGCAATTTGCGGATTTTCCAAATTTAGCTTGGGACCTCCCAAGAATTTCGAATCCAAAATCACAAAAATGGCTCACCAAAACAAAAGTAAATCTTAATAAAAACACAATAATCCTTTGTACTTCATTCCACTTTATTTAATATGTCAGGACCGGTTTCGCTCATTGCGAGCATTGTCAACTGATAATAAATATAATTTAACAATGCTATTTATACAAAATTGAAAAGTTATACACAACAGTTGGCATTGAAAAGAAATTGCCAATTACATTAAAGTGATTCTAAAATAACACAAAATTAAAATGTTCAACACATCTAACATATAATTAAAAAGTCATCCCAGATTCATAAATTCAGAATGCGATTGAAAATAATTACAAACATAATTAAAATTTGGGAAATTTTTGACAAAGTGATAAAATGCTACATTAATAAAGTGAATATGCTTAATGATATGAATATGCTTAATGATAGTTTTTTTTAATTTTAATTTTAATTTTGTGTTATTTTAGAATCACTATGTAATTGGCAATTTCTTTTCAATGCCAACTGTTGTGTATAACTTTTCAATTTTGTATAAATAGCATTGTTAAATTATATTTCTTATCAGTTGACAATGCTCGCAATGAGCGAAACCGGTCCTGACATACTAAATAAAGTGGAATGAAGTACAAAGGATTATTGTGTTTTTATTAATATAATGCCTTTCCACCAAGTATTGACAGTGAACACCCTAAAAGTAAAAAAGTAAATCTCTGTGGCCCTCTTGGAACACGCTGTGGCCCACTGTTGAGAAACCGCGCAGTAGAGAACGGCTCACGTACATTATTTATATCACAAAGTAATTTAAAATTTGGTGGTGGACCCAATATCAATCACGCTGTTGTTTGTAAATATGTCACTTACCAATTATTCTTATGAATAGACGTCGATGTAAACCGTTTCACTGACCGTTAACAATATATGTTCATAAATGTATGAAAATAGCACACACGTTAAAATCACAAAGTCAAGCTGATATCGCTCCTATCAAAGGCAGTTTTTACTAAAAAAACTGATAGGTCCTAGGAAGATTAGTCTACTTATATTAACATAAATATTATATGACAGGAAATGATAACACGCTCAACACGTGATCCCTGATTTGATTTTCAGCAGTGTCAAACGATACAGAAACACTTTTTATTCGTATTTTATTTTATTAACATTTGGGCCACGTAAAAGAATCACAAATATTTCGAAAGCCTGTTGTTATCTTTATTATTTTATTCCAACCTTGGACGCTTCCCAAGTTAAGCTTATGCTTTTTATTACCATTCCCGCCCCGCTCTTATTATGTTTGTCAGTTTATCTTTTATACATAAGTGTTACTAGGAAATAGAGGTCTGCACCGGCCCGGGCCTGGCCCTCGGGCTCCTACCTGGCCCAGGTAAGGAATTTACTTCTTCAGAAAAATATTTCACACTACGCTCGTATCATAAGTAGGGTATCCAATCCCGAAGCCTTTTTCCAATCCCGGGATTTCGGGATTGATTTATTTTGAATCCCGGGATCCCGGGATTGAGATTTTCTCACCGAGGAATTTGAAATCTCCGATTTGGTATACTTTTTCCCAGAATCTCACGAAAACTTGTTTTTTTTTTTTTAGCTCACCGAAGAATTTGAAATCCCCGATTTGGTATACTTTTTCCCAGAATCCCACAGAAACTCGTTTTTTTTTTTAGCTCACCGAGGAATTTGAAATCTTCGATTTAGTATATACTTTTTCCCAGAATCTCACGAAAACTCGTTTTTTTTTTTTAGCTCACCGAGGAATTTGAAATCTTCAATTTGCCAATTTCGTGTAAATTTCGAGAATTTGCTAAAAATTTCTCAATCCCGAAATCCCGGGATCGCGGCCATCTCAATCCCGGAATTTCGGGATCAGAAAATTGAACGGGATCCCGGGATTGGATGCCCTAATCATAAGTCAGCCATGATGATTTTAATTATTACTAGTTCTATAGTGAATCGTAAATTGTTGTAAATTTGTAAACAACGGGTTTTTTCGGGCTGAGGAGGATAAATCTGGGCTTTGGGTCGGGTTCAGGTAACAAGTTTGGTATTAGAATCGGGACCGGGCCGTGTCGGGTTTGAGTTTTTCGGGCTCGGACTGGGTAATTTTGTAAAATTTAGGCCCAGACCTCTACTAGGAAATCTGTTCGTTGCTCAACTTTTTTTTTTTCCAAAGAGAGTAGGAATATAAGTATATAAATAGGACGGGGCCAGTGATAAGCTAATTACTCTCGCTACACCCGGCTTAAAAAAATTGATAGATAAGAGGAGTAATTCAAGACATAGCATACATCCATGCTTTCGAATAGTCATTTATAAATCGATTGAAAAATCAATTTATACAACTGTCCGTACTGGGGTTTGAACCCTCGACCTTTGTAACAGAAGATAACGACGTTGACCACTTGATCACAAACGCGGGTAAATATAAAGATAAATATTTGCTATTATATTTATATTTCCCAAATGGAGAATCTTTAAAAGGTGGCTTTATTAAGCGACACCTAACGAGTCCATATTGGTAGTGAATACGGTTGAAACATATTACGCTTAGGGCTTCCAGTCCCGATAAATATATCAATCCCGTAATCCCGGGATTGTCTTAATGCCGTACGTACTAGAAAAACTTTATACTTCTCGATTAACATTGAATGTTAAAACAATTTACTACAGACAGTGTATCTCAGTTTTTTTATGTTTATAATTTTGTATACTTTCAACATAATCAATAAATGAACAGTCGTAGATAGGCAGTCAACTTTACTGTTTTTTTTTCTATAATGTTATTCAAAATAGAGTTGCAATCAATTCTTTTTTACGGATTGATCAGTGACATTCCGCCAGTGAAGCTTCCTTCAGTAATTTAACAATTGTTCTCGATTTTGTTAAATAATTAGCATTCTTATTAAAATGTTAGCATATTTAAAATAAACTATTCTGATAATTCGAAGCCTTGAACATGTGTGGGTGTTTTTGATTAAAGCTTCCAATCCAGTGATCCCGTATCCAGAAATACCAAGATTGTAATAGTACTAATCCCGGGATTTTGGGATTGAGAAAATTAGAGGAAGTTGCGCGAGGTCTAAATAAAAAAGAAAAAGGTCCGAATTTGTTGTTATTTTAAATTCTGGGACGAGCTGAAAAAACGTCTAGCGTCGTTTGGAATGCTTCATACTTCGAAATAAGTGATAGTCCGATGCAGCAATATCAGGAGAGTAAGGTGGATGAGGCATCAGTTCCAAGTTGAGCTCTATAATTTTATCTCGAGTGACCTTTGCTGCGTGCGGTCTTGCGTTATCGTGTTGTAAATATCGCCGTTGATTATTCACTAACATTGATCGTTTTTTTTTTATTAATTCTGCCTTTAAGCCTAACCTTTTTCCAATATTACTTTCAGATTTTTTATAGCGATCTGTAAAATAAACGATGAATAATTTGTTACTAATATATTCCCCTTTGTTGTGTCATAAAAGTGTGAAAGTGTTTCTTCTTTTCAAAGTGACAGATTTGGAACGGTGTCAAATAAGCAACACTGCCTGTACAAAAAACACAACCGCTCAATCAAACATCAAGATTTTAATAAAAAAAATCAAATCATCAAATTATTTGGGTTTGCAAAGATGCGTTTGCTACGGTATTATTAGAATTTACTAGTGATTATAATGTTCAATGACTTGATTTCTAGAAAAAACACTTACATAAACACAGAATAAGATTTGGTTAATAATGATTAAGACGTTCTGGAAAACTATTGCAAACTGAACCATCTGTGGCGTCGTTGTGTACTTAAATATTAAAAAGGTGGTTTATTGTTTTTGAATGTTATTTGTAACTTCCAGGGCCACACTTACGTAAGACATACACAAATTTATTTTTGTAAAATATTTTTTACTCTCGCTAATGTAGTGAAGCAATGTATTAACCGGCTGCGTGGTCGAGTGTTAACGTCATTGAATTAGAACAAGGATGTCACGGGATCGAATCCTAGTCAGACAGCTTTTATACTCCCTCTCTAAGTATCCTTAAACGGGTATAGCGAGAGTGATTAGTTAACCATAAGTATTGTCATCGTCCTATCCTTCTATCCATACTGTCTCTGTTCAACCTCATAAATAGATTTGACATAGGAATGAGGACTCGTTTTTAGCCTATCCTTGTGAAGGCTTTTCTAAGATTATAATATTCAAGAAGTTGTTTAGTAGAATTGATTACAATGGTTGAATGTAAAACTTTCAATTTCAATCCGTCACATTGTCAGCTTTTTAACAATATAAAAATATTTAGCCGGAGCAACGAGAACTCGTTGTTAGTGTGTCCCTCTAATGGTTTTACTAAAGAGTGAAAGATACCAAAATTCGCAGGATTTTTCACTATGGACTGGTATTACCGCCACCCGGATTCCAGTATTTGTGGTGTTTTTTCAATACCGAAATATAGGTTTTAAAAATGCATACATACCGATATTTAGTTATTAAAAGTAAGCGATAGTCAAATTTTGAATGAAAAGAAACCATAACACTTTTAAAAAAAAATGTTTGAAATAATTTAAATTTGCCATGAGTTATGTCAATATTGATAGGTTCCAGAATTGATGAGCCTTTCAATGGTGGATTATTTTATTAGGTAAAAGTGTGTTAAAGCTAGCCATGGATTATTTCGGCGAAAAACTTCACAAACTAAGCTAAAAACAACGCCACGATTTAAAAAAAATATTAGAGCTTTGATAATCGCGTTAAAATCACACATTATTACGAAGATCACCGATAAATTATGCGAAATATTAAATATTTTTCACGACTGCGCCTCCTTACTCGATAATGGTCGACTGTACTGTTCGTTTATTCAGAACATTCATTGTTGATGGATCAAGGTATTCAAGGCTACCAACAGAACAGTGAACATTAAAAAAAAAGGAAAATGTATATATTCCCGAAATGCACAGCATGACATGACAATTTTTTTTTCGCGCGAAATTTGTCCTGATAAAAAATAAAACTGAGGGTATATAAAATGACAGACGAGCAGCGGCTTGTCCTACCCTGACATAAAACAAATATTGCAACTAGGGTATCCAATCCCGGAGCCTTTTTCCAATCCCGGGATTCCGGGATTGGGATTTGCTCACCGAGGAATTTGAAATCCTCAATTCGCTATACTTTTTCCCCGGATTGTGTCCAAACCTTCATTTTTTTTAGCTCACCGAGGAATCTGAAATCCTCGATTTACCAATTTCGTGTCAATTTTCGGGATTTGCTCAAAATTGCAACCATGTCAATCGGAATTTTGGGATCAGAAAATTGAACGGGATCCCTTGATTGGATGCCCTAATTGCAACACATTGGCAGTGGAGACAGTATATTTGACACACCCTAAGATAATGAATTAAAATGATAAAATAGTGCCTGTCAATCTTTTTCATTGCTAACCGTAGATATTTATAACATTAGCATTTGACTACACGTATTGAGGATCTACTCCAGTGGCGGCCGGTCAATGTGGCATTGGATCAATGCATCCCTTGTATATATGCAGGGGGCGGCTATATTTCATCAAATAATATTCAAACATAACATTTAGACCATTCACTCATTTTAAATTCTTCATGTATTTATTTTCTATAATAAATATTTTAGAAAATTTCATTTAATTTAATTTTAGAGAATAAAAACATTAAGAATTTAAAATGAGTGAATGGTATAAACGTTATGTTTGAATATTATTTCATGGAATATAACCGCCCCTGCATATACATGCGGTGCATCGATTCAATACCAAATTGACCGGCCGCCACTGAACTACTCGCTAATGTAACAGTGTTGATCATTTCATACGTCTTTGCAATCGATAGTAATGATTTTTTTCTATGTGCAAATTTCCTCATGATGGCAAATGAAAAAAATAACTTTATTGTGTCAAAAACAATAATAATAATGAGGATTCTGTATTGTAGATTTCTATCTGATTGCCTAGACAACTCTTTGGTAGAAAAAACTGGCATTTATTTTCAAACTCATCTAGATTATTACTGAAATCAAAACAGGTTAATGCATTCTAAAACATTCTAATGCATAAACATGTTTTTTTGTTTTCTTTCTTTTGGGATCGGATAAAACAGACACAAAAAATTACCACAAGAATAAAAAAACGAAAACATTCTATCAGTTACTTTGATTTTAATATTGAGGAGCAAACATTCAAAAAGTGTTTTGTCACAAATTTTGAAAAATGGCGTTTTATATCAATTCTGATAGTCCATAATAAAACCTATGAATGGAAGTCAAAATCAGTGTTCAAAAAGGTTTTTTTTCATATTAAAATGAAATCATAAAGTTGACACATTCATACAAACCGTCACTTTTGCAACACTTAAATCATCATTTACCAAGCTTTGTATTTGTGTGACAAAACACTTTTTGAATGTTTGCTCCTCATATCTGATCTCTTTTTTTGGTGTATACTGTACACCAGGCATGGGCAACCTTTCCTAGGTCTGGGGCTAAATTATCATTCTGTCTCCGAGTCTAGGGCCGGACCAAATTATTCAACATAATAAAGTAATATTAAATTAAATAAAACACGATGCTACTTCTTATATATTTTTTTATTTTTATAATGAACGACATAATATTAATATTACATACTGATCACAAAATTTAGTGTGAAGATTGGACTTGTACTTGAATAACGAGACTATCAATTTTGGCGATGGTATTGCTTGAGTATAATCTGGGCCGGACAAAATAGCTTGGCGGGCCGGTGGTTGCCCATATATGCTGTACACTGTTAATTATTCTTAATGGAAAGGTATGCTATTTTATCAAACACATACAAATAATGTCAAAAAAGCTATTTCAGTACCTTTGTCTATATGCAGCTAAATATGTACGATATAATATTTATTTTTCTATCCATGTCCGCTCCCAAAGTGGAGTATATTTCCTCCTAATGGAGGTATCTCAAAAGAAGTTTTTCTTTATCTACGAGAACTCAGTCGCTCAACCTCTCTTTTTTAAAGAGAGTCGTAGGGAAAGAAGGATACGGCTAGGACAGGACTATTGGTTAATTCAGTGGTGGGCTGGAGGGAGCTCGGAGGGGCTCGCGCGATCCCCTTGTTAAATTTAGGCACGGCTGGCGAGCCCCTTGTTAAGTTGAGAAAATCATTAGTTTCAGATGAAATCACCTTAAGACCTAAAAAATGTCTCGCGGCATTCATTTTGGGAAATCCGAAAATTTCTGGGATTTTGGATTTCAAAATCCTTTTGGGTCCCAAAACTCCTTATAACATTTTTTTTCAATAGTACAAAACAGGTATGGGGGGGAGGACACAGAAAAAATAAGATACTCTAAATGGGCCAAGGACCCTAAAAGGTTTAGGAACACTGATCTATAGTGTGAAGGCATTATGGCTGACATTCACAAGAAATTGGCAGCCCACCACTGGTTTAATTAATCACTCGAGCTACGCCCAGTTATTAAAGGATCTAAAAGAGTGGAGGGAATTTTTAAGGTATCGCAATCGATAAATCAATCAAAAAAATGATGTTCGTACTGGGACTCGAGGCCGTGAGACCCGGCACGGAAGCCCGCAAAGCTAATCGGTGCGAGATATGACCCGACATATTATTATAGGTAGCAAAAAACAAAAAATAGGTAGTTAAAACATTCACCAGCTGTGGTCTAGTTGGCTAGAGCTTGCTCTACCGACCAGGTGGGCCTGGGCTTAATTTCCGGTAAGGTCAATGTCAAATTTTGATTTTTCAATTTAAATTCGAGACATGAGACGTGGGAGTTGGTGAACTTAATTTACCTCGAGTTGATCTCGAGTGACTTGCAACGAATTGTCATCGAGTTTATCTCGTACGATCTTTCAACTTTAAAATATTTGACGTTTCGGCATTAGCTGTAATGTCAAATATTTAAAAAATATATATTAAAATTCAAAAATAATAATAAAAACAGAAGTTTTTTCTACGAGAACTGTTTGTTACTCAGTCACTCAACTTCACTTTTTTTTAAAAGTGAGTAGTAGAGAAAGTAGGATAAGGCTAGAACAGGACTAGTGGTTGGCTAATCGATAACGATTAGCCAACCACTAGCAATAATGCTACACCCAGTTTTAAAAGGATCAGAAGGATGGGAGGAGAGGAAATGATGTGAATTGACATCACAAACACCCAGTCATCAATCACAACTTTGAATTGAATAATTCTCAAATTCACTGTGATCTGACCGGGAATCGAACCCAGACCTGCGTGATCGGCAGAGCTAGCTCTAACCAACTGGGCCACAGCAGGCGACAAATCACTAAGCTTTGTGATTATTTTAATATGTTGTTTTCGATATTCAGAAATATTTGATTTTTAAAGTAGAAATAAAAGTGGTTTGCCTAACAGAGAAAAGTAATTAACTACATAATTACTATTGTAAGGCTTTCGGAACGAAGACTTAATGGCATATGTAGGTATGTAGTATTGAAAAAAAAATCCACGCAGTCAAAAAAAATATCGATTCGGCTTCATAAATGAAGTTGTCTAGTTTAATCAATGTGTCAATGCCAATAGGAGCGGGGTAATAAAATCGTTTTGCTTTTAAGCGAGTAATGGTCATCAAAAAAATACCACACGCCAGGGGTTCTAAGCTCCTCCGCAGAGCTTTTTTCATGTGACCTTTTCTGTCTGTCAAAAAAATATACTTTAATATGCAATTTAGATCTTCGTCTTAAATTACCAACATTAGAAAATCAGTAGATGGAATACGATGTCAAATATTGCACTGATTGTGCTTTGTAGATGCAAAATTTTGAAGGTGTTCGCGATGAACAAACACGGCCTTTACCGTTTGATAAAATTTAAAAAAAATAGTATTTTCTAATACAATTACTCAATATGGCCAATCCGCTCAGAATTATTGACAGTGAATACAATAATGCCACCTTTATGTGTACCCCTACCGAGTTACTCTAATTTGAGCATTTTTGGGAAAACGAAATTTCAGCTGTACTTGTTAAACATAAATATTTTTTAAAATCAGAACCAGTTTCTCTCATGACTCGCATTATCAACTGAGCTCGTCATGAGCGAAACCGGTCCTGATCTTAAAAAAATATACGTGGGAATTAGTGCAAATGTAAATATATATTTTTTTAATATAACGCCTTTCCATTAAGTACTGCCAGTAAACACCTTAAAAGTGCCTTCGATAGATTCGGCGGTAACTTTGTGGAAGTTCATTTTAATAAACAATTTAAAATAGCTTAGATCATTCTACGTATTGTGCTACTAGCTGTGACACGTGTTTCGCTTCTCACAGAGGCATCTTCCGACAATCTTACTTTCACAAAGTTTGTACGAATGATTTTAATTTTAATATTCTTACATGATATAATATAAAAATAAAAACGGTTTAAAAAATATATTAACTAATGAGTTGCATCAATTTTGAAAGGTTGAGCCCATTGGAAATGAATTTAGCAGTGGTGAGCAGCCTGTCCTTAAAGTGACCAATAATTAATGACTCAACAAGAATAGTTCAAATATATTCAACAAATTTTTGCACAGGAAAGTGAATAAATAAATCGTGTCAACAGCTATCTCAAACATATTAAAAATCTAATAATAGTATTAAAGAAGCGATATGAATAGTTCTTAAAAAAAAATGATTTTACGGATAAAAATGTAATTAACGTTTATTGTAAAACAGTCAAAACTAATTTAGCAATTTGAAAGTAATCAAAAATATAATATATCTCCGAAATGCGTGTTCGATGACTACCCCTGTTTCTTACTACTGTAGGTCTATCGTGTTTTCATGCTTACTTTTTTGCACGTGTATTAGTGATTGTTTTTTTTATACGAACAAACTAATGCAATTTTTTTATAGTTAACTAATTTGAGCCGACGAAAACCTGTCACAAATGACACCTACCAATCGAGAAAGCTTAACTTTGTTTTCACCAGAAAGTTAAGTCATTAGAAAAGATTCTGTAGTATTTTATATACATCCTGTGTTATTCATTATCATCCTTTGAAACGCTGCAAGGGGTGGGACCAAGCTACTTATAACAACTTCACTTTCTCCATTTCTCTATGTATAAATTGGGACTGTTCTATGTATTTCGGCTTTTAAATCAAACGACAATCATTCACCATTCACCAGTCCATCCGGCCAGCGAATGGCCTCTTCTCCTGTGCCGTATTAGCTAACTAAAACATCAATTTCCTAGTTGGTTCAGGCGGTGGACGTGGCAAGAGTTTTAATCCCGGGATTTCGATCGATTTATGCGATCCCGTGATCTCAAGATTGTCTTAATATAGATTCCGGGATATACTGTAATATTTTTTTTTCAAAATCGAAATAATTTCCATTTTACAACCATATTTGATTATAAAACAATTTCCGGCAGAGTGTATCAGTTTGTTAAGTACATGCATATACATTTTTTTCTATTCCTTCAGAAAATGGTTATTCTATTCTAAATTGGTAAAAAAAACATTTTAATTCTTAGAATGTATCCAATCGCATCCAATAATAGACACATATTGAACTTGAATTATGCATCGTTTTGTCGATTTATTTTGTCTAGTTTTAGTGGAAAGATCATTACGTTGGCGATCATGTTCGGGAGAAAAAAATAATATTTTTTCATCGATTATAAATGTAAATTTTCTATATTGGACATGGTTGCTTGTGATTAAGAAATCCAATCGCGGACTTTTTTTTTATCCTGGGATTGATCACTGGGAAAAAATAAATTGAGAGATTTCCCTCTAACACATTTTTAGCTCTCTCCTGTAAAAAAAGTACCGAATCGACAGTTTCCACGGATATTCTAAAATGTGAGATATGGCGCATTGAGTGATAGTACAATTATTCAGAACCGTGAGAACTTTTTTAAGCCACATTCTTTCCAAGGGTTTCAACTGCCAGTGACTCCAGCGCAAAATGAACGGATAGCAGATTCATCGGATAGGACAGGATTGATTAATTTTTAATCCCTTACCCTACTTTTCCCCCAGATTATCTTCAAACTTCGTTTTTTTTTTAGCTCACCGGAGAATTTGAAATCCTCAATTTGGTATTTCCGAATTAAAGAATTACAGGATTGTATATTTGGCCAGAAAGCCGCACCAAAGTGGCCAGTAGACTGCAGGTTCCTCACGTCTGTTATAGTGAATCCCGAAATCTCGAGATTACAACTTAGACAGTCACTATATTACAGACAAGGATTACGGTATCGCGAAATTGGTTGGAATCCCAAGATTGAAGGCCCTACTTCTGATGTACTCTTATCTTCGAAGTAATCTCAAGCTCAAGCAACTGTGGCTTAAAAACCCCGTTTTTTACTGAAATGAGAAATATGTAAAAAATGATAGCATGGAAGATTATGTAGGTCGAAGATTTGCTGGTCGGACGAAGCTGGGTACTTGTGTTCTCGGTCTATTTTGGACAGAGAACAGAAGCGAGAGCTACTATACACACCTGTACTTCCTTGTTTAACGCCAGGCACTGAAAAATGCAGCGGTCGTATGCGCACCTCCATGCCCAAATGGGGTGTTAGGTGTTAATCAACCGAATTCAAAATATAAAAATAACATTAAAAGTTGCATTTTTTATGTGTTCTCGAACATTGAATTCATGGCGTTAGTTGCGCGATAATGATCGCAACGTGACCCTTCATTGATCCCTCAAAACAGGACATCGAATTACTTTTAGTTGATATTGAACTTTCTTGAATACACACTATTCAAGAAAACGAATATTTCTTCATATTTTTTTCATTTCTTAACGAAAATAACGAAAGATTCTTAGTGTTATAGTGCGCTTTATGCGGTGTAAAGTAGTTAGAATAAATGGAATACTTAACAAATACCTCTGATTTTTTGTTGTTAATTAGGTTGCCGTCCTTCATAAATCGGGCCATTTTAAGCGTTGCTTGGGGACAACACGATAGACTACCTAAAAACGGGAAGCATGATCACATCTCATATAATGTGACATATTATATAGACTGTGGAAAGGAAAAAGGACGTAACCCTCAGTTTTTCTAAAACAGCTTGTATCACAATGTATACAACTTGATACACGTTCTTTCAAAAATATGCAAGGTGAAAACGCCGAATTAGTATCTAAATTTATCATTTA
Source organism: Himalopsyche tibetana (assembly GCA_030503985.1). Classification (NCBI taxonomy): domain Eukaryota; kingdom Metazoa; phylum Arthropoda; class Insecta; order Trichoptera; family Rhyacophilidae; genus Himalopsyche; species Himalopsyche tibetana. The sequence goes on along the minus strand of JAPJYX010000007.1, from coordinate 4,789,014 downwards.
TGTTTTAAAAAGATGACCTAGTAAAAAATTAAATCCAAGAAAAAAGACTGAAATAAAGGTTTTTCCAAGACAATTTCTGTTTTTTTTTCAAAGAATTTCAAAGACGTTTTATCAAAAGGATGGAAGCTGAAAATGCCTAATTGGTATCTAAATTTAGCTTTTAAGTTTGAAAAAGATGACTGAAATAAAGGTTTAACCTAGACAACTTCTTTAATTAATATTAGGTTATGTCAATTAAACACCAGTTTAAAAGTCTCCGTGCACTTCAGGGTTGTGTATAATTCATAATTTGCATATGTCCCAAAATCATCAAAACACGTTTTTTGCGCCTCCTGTAAAATTTGATATGTGTGGGTTACGTCCTTTTTACTTTCCACAGTCGATATGGAAAGGTTTCACCGCCTGACGTTAAGCAAGGAAGTACCTGGACATCCTTTACTTATCACGCACTTTATGATGATGGTTAAAAATAATTTATAAGTACAAAAAAAAAATTACGCACAAGAAACAAATCAGTTACACCTTTGACAAGTAATAACGTGTTTTGATAAAAATAACTTTTAACACATAGCATGTTTTTGGTTATGACAGCTTGCGAAAAAACATGAAATAATCGCTTGGCTTGGAATGTTCGTCGCTTTTCTGTAATGTTTTTTTTGTCAAGTCATGTAACTAAAACAGGTTTGTATATCGACAGTTTTTTCAAAACAGGTTATTTTCTATAATCACAATGTATCAAACTTGATACACGTTCTATCAAAAGGATTCTAGCTGCAAATGCCGAATTAGTATCTAAATTTAGCTTTAAGTTTGAAAAAGATGACATTGTAAAAAAATAAAACCAAGAAAAAAGACTGAAATAAAGGTTTTTCCTAGACAAATTCTAGAATTAATATTAGATTATGTGAATTAAACACCAGTTAAGAAGTCTCCGTGCACTTCGAGGTTGTGTATAATTCATAATTTGCATATGTGAGGAGCAAACATTCAAAAAGTGTTTTGTCACACAAATACAAAGCTTGGTAAATGATGATTTAAGTGTTGCAAAAGTGACGGTTTGTATGAATGTGTCAACTTTATGATTTCATTTTAATATGAAAAAAAACCTTTTTGAACACTAATTTTGATTTCCATTCATAGGTTTTATTATGGGCTATCAGAATTGATATAAAACGCCGTTTTTCAAAATTTGTGACAAAACACTTTTTGAATGTTTGCTCCTCATGTCACAAAATCATCAAAACACGTTTTTAGCTCCTCCTGTAAAATTTGATATGTGTGGGTTACGTTCTTTTTCCTTTCCACAGTCGATATGTAAAGTTCTTCAGCGGTAGATCAATACTGAAGTATTTATGACAGTGGAGCATTGACGAAACAAACAACCACTGATCAAATTTTACTCTCTACAGCAGGGACACCCAACTGAAATCACTTGGTGGGCCAAAACATGTAGTGCATGTCTCTGAGTGCATTAAAATAGTTTTTTTTTTCTAAATGCTTTTACCATTTATTTTTATAATATGATATTTATTTAATGTCGACCGGTAATTTGGACGTCACGCATTATAGTGGGGTAGTTAAAGTTTTATCAGTTAACCCAGTGGCGGATTAAGCACTTTGGAGGCCCTGCTTTTCGAATAATATAAAAGTGCTACAAACCTCTTCGTAGAATAATAATGAATATTGAAAACTGAAATTAAAATGTAAGGTTTTATATAATATATGCTATCTTTGAGGCCCCCAGGATTTGGAGGCCCTAGGCGAGCGCCTCTTGCGCTTATGGGATAATCCGCCACTGAGTCAACCTGTTATGACACTTCGATTTTACGATTTTTACCTTCGATAAAAATGACTAGCAGCGAAATGTGGTGCCAAATGTAACAATAATTCACATTGTTAATTGCGTTAGTTGTGGAAATTTATCTTTAAGGATATACTTTTGACAAGGGCCAAGGTTTGGGCATGCCTCCTCTACAGTCAAGATTAGGGTTTCCTAAACTTATTCTGCAATGGAACACTTGGCAAATCTGAAAATGTTAACAGAACACAGCTTATTTTTTAGGTGATATTTAGGTATTATGAATATACTTCAATAGCTCTTCACTCTGAATTATGCTTATTTAAAATTATCACGGAAAAAATGGAAAAGTTTACATTTAATGAAAGATCGTCATGGAGAACGGAAATACAATTCTTTTCGTTGTGAATCATTGGCCTAAGTTAGCAGAAATGTTATCAAAATTGTAACGGAATTTTAATGCAAGTTGTTGTAAACTATTATGTATTCCTAATGTTTCTTATAAGTAAACATCACTGAGACAAACAACATATAATTATTGCATTATGCTCTTTATATGAATATTAAATAGATTTGCATTCGATTTTTTTTTACTTTGAATAAATTCCTTATATGATCAGCGAAATTTGAATAAAAGTTGTAAATAATGTTGCCGCTTTATGTAAGTCCTCTCATTGTGCAACAAAAATAATCATTATGCTTTCGATTAAAGTTGCTAAGTGACATAATTCAAGGCATGAAAAAGGGAAAGGTGATATCTTCAATTCCGGTTCTCACACCGTTGAACCAAAAATCTATATTAATATTTTCCCGACGTATATTTCACTCACTTTATGTATGAACAGTTTTATAGAATACGTTAATGTATCGTTGGCAGAAGGCGATAAGTCGAATAATTTTGTTTTGAGACAATCTTATCGTCACTTTCGAGAATTTTGAAATGTAAAAATCTCTATTTATGCAATATAACTATGTATTGATTGAATTGGCATTCACTTGGTAGAACTCTATTGCAATTATACAACTGTGCTATAGACAAGACTATTAATACATCGATCGATCGTATTTAGTATTTGGTACATAAACACAAAAACGTTGAGTATTGCTGACTTTCACATTTTTTAAAATAATTTTATTTTATATCGATCGTCCAGTACAGTAGTAAAAAAACACCGAAAAATCGAAATTAGATTTAAATTTTACGTGTAAAATTTTGTGCCCGATCGCGTCCAATAATCAGATAAATTAATAAATTAAAAACTTTCAAAGTCGACTTTTAAAAACAAAATTTTGTTAATTTCTCGGTTATAAAACGAATATATATTAATATCTTACTACTGAACCTGATATAAGAACCCTATCGTCTTAATCTGTCGATGAACACCTGTTGAAAGAATGTATAAATCTCGGCCAACAGACGAATACCACTTGATTTATGGTGAGAATTTGAATATTGCATTTAACATTATCTCAAAACTGGTTATTTTGAGCTGTTTGACTCATTAATTCGATGACCGACATGTACGTGCATTATTCTTGAATAGTGTGTTTTTTAACGAATCATTTTACTGATTAATCAAGGCTGTCTCATGTGCACACTGTATTATTCAAGTTAAAATGGTATACTAAATTGAGGAGCAAACATTCAAAAAGTGTTTTGTCACAAATTTTGAAAAATGGCGTTTTATATCAATTCTGATAGCCCATAATAAAACCTATGAATGGAAATCAAAATTAGTATTCAAAAATGTTTTTTTTCATATTAAAATGAAATCATAAAGTTGACACATTCATACAAACCGTCGCTTTTGCAACACTTAAATCATCATTTTCCAAGCTTTGTATTTGTGTGACAAAACACTTTTTGAATGTTTGCTCCTCATCTTTGATAGTCAAATTTTGGCGTAGTCAACAATAACTTTTTTGACCTACTCAACACTATGGCGTAGGCTGCTTTTAAGCCGACGAAGTCATAAAAATAAGTATTGATTTTTTTAGCTTTCGAGAAAGATTATATTAAAGTTTGACGAATACAAAAAAGATCATGCCAAAAGGTTGATTTGACTAAGATATTCTGATATACTTTTTAAAAAAATCCACGTCCGCTCCCAATGTGGACCTTAACGTATCTCAACAGAAATTTTGTACGAAAACTGTTTGTTACTCAGTTGCTCCACCTCTCTTTTTTTCAGAGAGAGTAAGGATATAATGATTAGGACAGAACTAGTGCTTTGCTTATCGCTCTTGCTACGCCTGTTATAGAATAGGATGAGTGAGAGGAAATTAAATACATCACTTATTATACAACTATGCCTTTGGACATAAATTCATAAATCAATTGAAAAATCAATTTATAAAAACTGTCCGTATTGGGATTCAAATACGTGATCTCAGTGTTCTAAGCCAACGACGTTGACATTCGACCACGCAGCCGTCTATAATACCAATTTGAAACTCAATATAGTGGAACCTTCATATAACGCTCTGGTGCTTTTGAGAGGATGACCGCTTAAACCAAAAGAAGGTTTTCTGAAATATTTTTTGTTTAAATACAGTCAAATTTTGGCTAGCGTCTGTATATTTAACACGTGCCAGGCTATACACGTATAGCCGGGCGACTGTCTATGTGTTGGATTTTGGCGCGCTTTGCATTTTATCACTTAGTAACTAAATATTTCGTACATATTTTTTTTTACAAAACTAAGGGAAATCTTAGTTTTGCATTTTTTTGCGGAAAAAACCAAATCCTTAATTTTGTATGAGATTAACTTCCCCAATTTCACTACCCCGAATTACACTTTCCCGACTTTAGTGTAAATGAAGGTTTTACTGTATTTTTATTTTGCAAAGTAGTTCTTTATGCTCAGCCAGATTGAATATACATGTATTTTTTCATTTATTCTGACAGTAATCAAAGATCATAACGCTTTTTAGATTTGTATGATTAATTAAAACAAATAATTCACAAACGATTTCTGTGTTGGCGGCAATTTCGATTAAACATCAAATGCTTCACGACGCTATTCTTCAAGATATAACCAATATTAATATTGCCTACAAATCAGTTATGAAGTTTTGAGCTTTCCATTTTAAGCTATGTCACTATCAAATACAAATCGAACAAAGGAAAACGTCAACAAAAATGACTTTTGATATCGATCATCGTTTGGTATTTGATCCATATTATTATTGTACCGGATTTACAACTTTTTTCTGCAAAACGTGAAAGTCAATCATTGGTAGTAGCATATGAACTTGTTTGGGCGTACCGACAAAAAACCGGTTTAAAAAAATACGCACCAAATGCGTTTTTATTCGCATGCTGCTTATGACGTATGTATTCCACATTGTGCTGACCACGAAATTAATTTTGTTTAGATATTGGTATTCCTCGACATTAAAATGAAATGGTAATGTTTGCCTCGTAAACGTTTAGCGTTTTAAATCGATAAATATAGTAGATATTTCACTATTGAACTTTCGGTACTTTTGTCATATTTATTATTGTTTTAAAACAAAGCGCGATGGATCATGAAGTCAAATCAAAGATACAGTTAATTGTAATTAGGTATATAGCAATACACAGGTCTAAATTTTTTTATGGGTGATGATATATATTAATCCATGTCCTTTCCCAGTGTGTAGAATATGGCCTCATAATGGAGGTATCTCAACAGAATTTTTTTTTCTACGAAAACTGTTCGTTCGACCTCACTTTTTTTTTTCAAAGTGAGTTGTAGGGAAAGAAGGATAAGGCTAGAACAGGACTAGTGGTTGGCTAATCGCTATTGCTACGCCCAGTTATTAAAGGATCAAATGGATGGCAGGAGAGGATATTATGTGAATTTACATCACAAACACCCAGTCTTCGATCATAACTTTGAATTGAGTAATACACAAATTTACTGTGATCTGACCGGGAATTGAACCCAGACTTGCGTGATCGGTAGAGCAAGCTCTAACATATTTACATTATTATTATTTTTATGAAAATTAAAATTGATTATTTAGGGCTAGTACTTAATTAATATTTGGTATACTGGCAGAAGGCGTTAAATCAAAAAACCATGTGATATAATAATAACTTTCGATAATCATGAAATTTCAACATATCTGCTTATGAACTATAACTAATTGCTTTAAAAGGCTGTTTAACCTTCTGTTGTAGATTATTTTTAAAATCTCTCAATTTATCCCGTAACCCCGAAAAGTCTCATTTCTAAATAATTGTGAATTGCGAAATTCTCTAAGAATCTCAAACAATTGTGAAATGATTTTATGGTGAATGATCAATCCTGGAGTCCCAAAAAATGTGAATCCCGATATTCTGGGATTACTAAATGGGTCCGGGATTATATACCCTAATTCAGGCGAGGGGAACCTGCGGCCTTCTGGCCAATTCTGTAAATTGTTGTAAATTCGTAAATTCCTGAGATTTTGGATGTCAAAGTCCTTGGAAGACCTAAAAAAAGGTCCCAAGCTGGTAATTTTGAGAAATCCGCAAATTTCTGGGCCTTAGAAATTGGCATGAAATTATCTCCAACCAAAGATTCCCTAGTCAATGTTTACCAATGCCTTATGTCAAATCAGAAAAATTAATGCGGCCTTTAAAAAAGAAAAGGTTCACTATCCCTGCCTTTATTTATACCAATCGCGCATAGAATTTATATACGTGGACAATTCCCTGCCTGTAAATCAGCTTTGCGATAAAAATTACGATGCAATTACAGATAAAAAGGTGCCAAACTGATTTATTCCAGTCAAAGAATTATTATCTTAGAATCTCTTAGTATACCTTGCTCATTTTTGTCAATTTGTTTACTTATCAACTGCTGTCAGTACAGAGATGATGTGTTCGACTTATCTTCAATTTTATCCTCAATTAGGTTAAGCCTCGATTCAAATGCATAGTTTTGAATTACACATTATATTTGCAGAATCAATTCACTGTATAAAAACAAATTGTGATTATAGCGATAAAAGTATTAATTAAAAATACATATTGGTGCTGTCAATTACTAAATACACTTTCGATTAAGCGCGTAAAAATGATTAATTTTGGTTATGTTTATATTTATTACGAATCGCCAATCACATGTTGTTACAAAATATTATAGATTTCATACAATTTTAATAAACAAGATTATGTATGGAGTGATATTAGCTTAACAGAATGAATGAATATTTACTAAAAATAATAAAAAAAATTTAGTACTTTTTCCACATGAAATTTATTAGATCAGGACCGGTTTCGCTCTTGATGAGCATTGTCAACTGATAAGAAAAACAATAAAACAGTGATATTTATACAAAAGTTAAGTGATAAAAACAAGGTATGACAAACAATTGGTATTACAACCTAGCAAAGAAGCAAAATACAAGGAAAATAAACTATAAATAAAAGTTGAAGACCACTTAGCAATGAAAACTATTACAACAGTTGACAATGCTCATCATGAGCGAAACCGGTCCTGATCTAATAAATTTCATGTGGAAAAAGTACTAAAAATGTTTTATTATTTTTATTATAATGCCATTCCACCAAGTATTGACAGTGAACACCTTAAAAGTGAATATTTACTTATTATATTTTTTAGTTTTTAAGTTACTATTGGGCATCACAGCGAAGATCTTGAATACTGTACAGTATAAAAGCATTGTCATAATAGTTATATTTCGTGTATATGTATTGTAATTTGTAATCAACTATAAAAATAGACAAACTGTTCTCGCCTGAAAATATAGTGTGAGGAATAAAAAAAACTATTAATAAAGCTTAACATTGTTAGGTGGACATATCCTAGGGTGGGCTGAAAGAGACTCGGAGGGGCTCGCGCGAGCCTCTTGTTAAATTGACGAAAAACAATTCTCAGATCAATTGCAATTTATATAGACTTCGTTTAAGTGTATTAATCAAGGCTATGGAGTCGGAGTCGAAGTCGCCGAGTCGCGGTGTTTTGGCCGTAGTCGGAGTCGTGAAAAATAAGCGGCTCAATTTTTTTTTGAAAAATATATTTAATGATGTGTATTCAAACAAATTATTCCAAAGTTTTTCAAAAAAATTCATGCTTGGCTGACTAATGATGATCTGATGGTATAAATATATATAAAAGTTAAAATTAAATTATATATTTTTAAGCTGGAGTCAAAGTCGTATTTTTACACGACTCCACAGCCCTGGTATTAATAGTCAAAAGTTTTTGACGAATTTAGAAAATTTAAATAAAAGATACTTTTTTTTTTTTAATGTAACATAATGTATGATAAGTTAGATTTCAATGTTTGATGAATAAAATTATTGCGTATAGTTGTATATAAGTAATTTAAAAAATCCACCCCTTCTTCTAAGCATCACGAATAGCATCAAGATTATGCGAACCCCTTGTTAGCGTATTAGACATTAACAGTTTGGCAAAAACAACAATATTCATAACAGTTATTATTATACACATTTTAATTCAGGCAATTAAATTGTCACTACTTATTAATTTCTAACTTTTTAAAAGTCAGATTGCATAAATCCATCTATATTTTTATATAATACTTAAATATATCTTAATTTTAATATTTTAATAACTATCTATGTAGCAAAAAATGAATCGTATGGTTTTATTAAAAAAGGTCAACTTTTTATTTACTGTTTACTCAGAACTATCAATTCTTGACTAGGCTCTTCAATCCCGGGATCCCGTCCAATTTTGCGATCCAGAAATTCCGGGATTGGTAAGGTCGCGATCACGGAATTTCGGGATTGAGAAATTTTTAGCCGATCCAAATTACTATAGGGTTTTGAGATTTTCAAATTCCTCGATGAGCTAAAAAAACGAACTACGGAGACATTTTAGGGAAAACGGTAAATCACTATAGTTTTTTGAAATTTTCAAATTCCTCGATGAGCTAAAAAAAAAAACGAGGCACGGAAATATTTTGGGCAAATCGGTAAATTACTATAGGGTTTTGAGATTTTGTAATTCCTCGATGAACTAAAAAAAAAAAAAAGAGTCATTATACACGATTTCACGTTGAGTGGCCAATCCTGGGATCCCGGGATCCATAACAGTGACAATATTTTCAATTAAGAGTAACATAAAATATTGTAATTGAGATACTTTTTAACGAAGCACAATCACAATATTTCTGAATGCGGTATAAACACATGAGTAATGTATCGATGGAAAAAATCATCAGTAATAAAAAGAGATAAACCCATTTCTTTCATCATATTAAATTAAATGCAATTATTTTGTATAATAAGGAAACGCTAAATAGCATGTGTGTTTATATAAAAGATAAAAGTGAACGATGTATTTTAGTCACGTAAGTTTTGACGTCCATCAAATTATATTAAATAGAAAACAACTGTCTTAAAAAACGTCGTATTATTCACTCTTCTGTAGGTCAACATAACAAAGCTGGCAACGTACATTATTTTTTGGTCATTTTTTCACCATGTAATCTATTAGTGTGGACTTCTAATGGAGAAGTGATTCTACGAAAACTGTTTGTCACTTAGTTGATCAACCTCTCTTAAAATAAGTGATTAGAATCACCCTTCAATCTTGGGATTTATCGAGTTTTTTCTTTACAAAATAACGGTTTTGAAAATACAAAAATTAAGCATATTTTGAATCTGCCAAGAGTTGAATTTACTGGTTTCAGGACACATCAGTCTTTCAATGTTGTTTTATTATTTTTAGAAATCATAAAATATAAAACATGAAAATCAATCGATTATGAGATATTTTTTAATAGCGGTATTTTGTATCAAATATCGAAACACCGATTTTAATTTATTCGAGAGTATTGTGATCCTTATTTGCCTTATTTTTTTTTCTCCTTTTGTTATACTAGTATTGATATTTGCAAAAAAAATATATTGAAATATACTTTGTTAGTAGTCTATATTCTCCACATAATTTTGCATACGACTCTAATGAATTAATCAAAAAGGGAAATGGATTGGAACTACGGCATCCAATCCCGGGATCCGGGATCCCGTTCAATTTTCTGATCCCGAAATCCCGGGATTGAGATGGCTGCGATCCTGGGGTTCCGGGATTGAGAAATTTTGAGGAAATTCCTAAAATTTACACGAAATTGGCAAATTCAAGATTTCAAATTCCTCGGCGAGCTAAAAAAAAAAAAAAGTTTTCGTGAGATTCCGGGAAAAAGAATAGCGAATTGAGGATTTCAAATTCCTTGGTGAGAAAATCTCAATCCCGGGATCCCGGGATTCAAAATTAATCAATCCCGAAATCCCGGGATTGGATACCTTAATTGGGACTGTCCCTTTCGCGCGTTATTAATTCACTTTGATGTCTAGTAAGTTGGTAAAACATTCGAACTCTTTTTGAAGAAAAGGTTTACGTTCACTGCCCCTCATCATATAATTAATATATTTATTGAAAGTTGTTCTATTACCGAAATTAAATTAACTACTTATCATTTACATAGTATTTCGCGACGCGACAACTAAAGGTTCTAAGTAAAGATTTTTTCGAAACAAAAATAACAATGAAGTAGTATTCATAATACCTTTAATAGTATTCATTGTTACTTTTGTTTCGTCAAAAGTATACACTTAAAACTTTGTAGTTTTCGAGTCACGATTTATTGTCTCTTATCAGATATAAATGTATTTAAGAGCATATGTTGGGAAAACGTTGTCTTTGGTATAAATATCTGTCGAACAAAAAATATTTTAAAAAAGCTCGATAAAATAGATATTCGTTTTGCTTCATTGAAAATAAATTTTTCGATGATATTTATCTAAAATAGACATCAATTAACTTTCGATTTTTTGTGGCATTGAAAATAGAGCTAAAAAAACATTTCCCTTTATGGAATATGTAGTCGACCGAAATTATTACATATTAAATAATCAAAGGCCATGAAATGTAGGTATGCTGTAAAACTTTCTCCATATCCCGTTACACATGACTTAAGGCGTTTACGAGTTTTATAACATACTGCGACGGAATATTTTTTTTATACAATATGAAAATAACAAATCTATATATAGCCAGTGTAGGCCGGTGAAAAAAAAATTGAAAAGTGTCTTGGAAAACTCCGACAGTAATAAGTTCAGACTTCCAATTATCCGAAGTTGAAAACATTTATTTAGCGTACATAATAGACACTAAACAAATTACTTTTATTTATTTATCCATATCCGCTCCCAATGTGGAGCATATGGCTTCTAATGGAGGTATCTCAATATAACATTTTGTTACTTAGTTGCTCAGTAGAGATAAAAGGATAATGCTAGGACAGTAATGCTAGTGGTTAACTTATGGTTCTCGCTACGCCCAATTATTGAAGGATCAGAAGGGTGGGAGGGTTTTTAAACATCACAAACACCCATGCCTTCGAAAACTGAATGCACACATGCGGAACACTGGTGTTCCGTGAGATCTAAATAAGTATTCTGTGAAAATTTTGAATTAATATACGCTGCAACACATTTAAGCACCTTCTATTTCATATTAAAAAAAACAGGGCTTCGAACTGGAACGGAACCGAAAACCATTAAAACCGCTATTTTTGTCGGAACAAAAACCGGAATCGACCCGAAAAATATATCGGTTTTTTTTTCGTGGTGTATACCTAAGTTTATGATATATTTTTTTATATACTATGAGGACTTCTAGGCAGGTAATATCAAGCGTAATCGAAAAATTACAACTTGAACGGTTAAAATTACCATTAAATAAAGTCTTTGTAGATTTACAAGTTTTACGAATTTAATAAATGAATTTAAAAAGATGAACGTGACAAAAAAATGTTTGATTCTCGTTCAATTGAAAGAACTTAATCCTCAAAAGAAAAGTGCCTAGTCCTCTATAATGTAGTACATATTCCTATAGCGTAGTACCGATCTCTACGCTACGGGGTCGGCTGTAAATCATTCAGAAATTCATTATTGATCCAAATACAATTTTAGAGTAACCAGTTGACTGTTGATTATCCCACCACCACTCGTTATGTGTGTGCAGCCGCTGTTTCACGGCTAACTTCCCCAACGCAACACGATTAAGACAAAATAAATTACTCCTCATATTCTTGGTTCAATACAGAGCTGCACGGGACCTATCCTTTAATCATGCTAAAAAAAATAAAGAATGGAAGAAAAAAAGAGAATGTGACTTAATCAGCCATTTTATTTTAAGTGGTATTAAGTATCATATGTGTCTGTGAAAAAAAACCAAAACATGAATCCACAAATGAATTACACCATAGGTTCCCAACCTTTTTCGGGTGGCGACCCCTTTTTATAAAAGCCGTGTGACTAGCGACCCCCCCAGGAATTTGAAATCCTCGATTTATTATACTTTTTCCCAGGATTGTCTCCGAAACTCCTTTTTTTTTTAGCTCACCTCGAATTTGAAGTCCTCGATTTGCTATATTGTTAAAATCTAAAAATAATTGGCGACCCCCAGGTTGGGAACCCGTTAATTACACGCTAAAAACGTACTCATCCAAATGAAGATAGGCCGTGGCCGAGTGGTCTAGTGGTCCACACATGTTATCCAACGAGGCAAATTGAGGACGATTAACTAACACTAGTTCTGTCCTAGTCCTATCCTTCTTTCCACACTCTCTTCGAAAAAGAGAGATCGAGCAACCGAGAAACTAGCAGTTCTTATAGAAGAAACAATCTTCTGTTGAGAAACCTCCATTATGAGGCCATATGCTCCACATTGGGAGCGGATATGTATTCAAAATTAAAACAAAGGATACATCGATAATTTTACTCTTTACTTTGATATCCATTTCACACAAAATTAATCTTGACTATCACCAGTGGTGGAGTGGTAAATAAATAGGTACCAGGTCGGTCATTGATTTCTTCCCTATTTTTTTTTATATCCGTCTGAAGTTAAAAAAAAACACAATTTTTAACAATTAAAACAATAAAAAACGATTTTTAATATATGTATGTACTTGAAAATTAAGTTTCTAGTCAAAAAGGTGGCTGGGCGCCTTCCTCATTTTCAGGTGCCAGGTCGCCGACCTAGCCCGACCTGGACCCACTACACCACTGACTATCACCCTTCAAAGTTCTGATATTTTAATGGATTATGTTTATACCATGGAGTCGGAGTCGAACTCGTGAAAAATGTTTTTTTTTTATTATGAATTTTTTGATTTATGGTTTTTATTTCCCGACTTGCATAATTTTTTTTTAAAGAATGAGTAATTAATGTTTAAGCTTTTATAAAACTTTTATAAAAAATTTCGAGCAATTTGTAATTCGAGCATTTGATGTTCGAGGAATTGGTTATTCGAGGAACTTGTTATTCGAGCAATTTTCATTCGAGGAATTACATTCGAGCAATTGCATTCGAGCAATTTTCCGGGAACCATTTAAAAAATATATATTTAATGATGTGTATTCAAACTACAATAGTCCAAAGTGTTGACATTGCATGCTTTGCTGACTTAAGATGATCTGGTTTATACTATATGAGTTCATATTTTTTGTTGTAAAAAATACCTAGATCAGTTTTTTCTGTACTTAAAATACAAAGTAATTCGATCATAGGAGACATAGTAGCTGGGTATCAAAACTCATGATATCCATTTTTAAGATAAGTATGCCATAAAATTCTTAATGCACCACTATATATGTATATCAAAAATAGTTGGTTACATGTTATATTAAACATTTTAAGCCACTGCCAAAGATCTTTTTCAGTGACTATCTATGCTCACATTTTAAATGAATAATATACGACATAGTTAGAAAGAGCCAATCGGTGATCATTTTTTTTATGTTTTAATAGTATATATATATTTTGCATGTTAAGAAAGTACTACTTTTGACTTGCAATAGATATTCATGGTGAATTATAACTTTTTTATAATTACAAAAAATTGTGCTCTAGTAGTTTTTTTGCGATTTTCTCAAAACTCGATATTTGGCGAATGTAAGTTAGGGCTTCCAACTCAGCTTAAACCGAAAACGGTTAACCGGTTAATTGCCTTTTTTAATAAAAACCGAAAACCGGTGCTTATTAAAAACCTGTTTTTGATTTAGTACAATGGACGGTTCCGTGTAGCAGTGCTTAAGTCGTTGGGTTCCATGACGGATCATACAGATTCATTAAGTACCTGAACGAAAATAAAAAGTGTTTATTATTGAAAAAATCCATTCCTTCATTTCAATCCTAAAATTATTTCCTAACCCTATTCTAATATCCTTACTCTTATCGAAAAAAGAGATGTCGAGCAACTAATAAATTTCATAAGCAGTTACTCTACATTAGGAGCGGGCATGGCTTAACAAAAAAATAGCTAATCTACTCTTGCACCTTATTGGTTAATATTTAAGTAAGCAAAATGCCTTATTTGCTTTGTTTTGGAATATTGAAAATTACTCCGGCTTAAACCAGATAGCCGGTTTATTTATTTGGAAAAAACCGAAAACCGGTAAGTTGCTTAAGACGGTTAATTGAATGCCCTAATTTAAGTTATGAATATGATACTAGACTCCTCAATGGTCATATCGGATGTCTGATATTTAACATTATAATGAAAATGAAAGGTTACATACAGTAGTAGTTAGAAGAAGAAAAAAAATGACTTCATATTTATTTTCGTCTTTCAATACTGGTTTCTCATATTACTATTATTAAATCTCACATAAGTACTGAGTATTTCAATTAACTGGGTTATTATTTCTTTGTGATTTTTTTGCCATCACACTTTTTGTACAGTCCGAATTTTTTGACACAGAGAATGGCCTTTAATAATTTAAGGTCGATAAACTTTATTATCACTTGTTAAATTATTAATATGTATGTATTATTCAATATAACATATCACATTCTTGGGTGAATACATTCCTAAGTGTTTTTAAAAATGTCATATTAAATGTATTTTTTGATTAATGTTATTTGCTATTGATTAATTGATGCTATTGATTATTGGCCTTTGTATATTTATTTGGTCAGTATCTCAAAGAAAACAATAAATTCAATGAGTCAAAAATACTTTTTTTAGTAATTTATAAAAGATTTTTCGGATCCTAATAGATAAAGGAGAATACAAACAGATATGGTTATATTATTTTGATATATATTTCAAACCTCACTACCAGCTTTGTATTTCATCTGTCACATAAAAAAATGTGGGGGGCCACAGGGAAAAAAAAACATAAGGGGAGCCACAGCACAGTTTTTAAAATCGACCAGCAACAAATATTTTTTCGAATTTCGCGAGACTAAAAAAAGGTCACAAATTATTTAATTTCGGAAAATCCGTAAATTTCTAGATTTTGAAACTGTTAGAGAGCTATTTAAAAAGGTCCCACATTATTTCATTTTGGGAAATCCGTAAATTCCTGGCATTTAAATAAGGTTAGCTAGGATAGTTAACATATCGACTGTGGAAAGAAAAAAGGACGTAACCCACACATATAAAATTTTACAGGAGGCGCTAAAAACGTGTTTTGATGATTTTGTGACATATGCAAATTATGAATTATACACAACCTTGAAATGCACGGATAATTCTAAACTGGTGTTTAATTGACATAATCTAATATTAATTTAAGAAATTGTCTCAGTATTTTTTCTTGGTTTTAATTTTTTACAAGGTCATCTTTTTCAAACTTAAAAGCTTAATTTAGATACTAATTCGACATTTTCAGCTTCCGTCCTTTTGATAGAATGTGTGTCAAGTTGTAAACATTGTGACTATCGAAAAAAAGCTGTTATGGAAAATTGAGGGTGACACCCTTTTTCCTTTCCACAGTCGATATATAATACTAATTTTATAATCCTGTATATATGTATATATATAATTAATTAATTTGTATAAATATTTTTGTGTAAGTGTTTCGTACCTTAGAAAATATTATATATTATATGATCGGTTAATTGTCAAATTATTAGTCAAAACGGTTGAAGTTGATATAACCTACTACTGACAAACAATATTTTAAAATTACATACATGTATCTGTAATATCATGTTCCCTGAGTGAATTAGCATTTTCTCTTTTTTTCTCGTTTATATGGCAATGTCGGGTGATTATCTAATACTAAGAGGTGATAACCGGATGCAGTAAAATGTCATCGATTCATTTTATAGGGGATTAGAGGGGTACATGTGCCATCGGGCACAATGCTGAATATCTATTATTTTATAAACCGTTTTACCGGCATCGTTTCACGGAGTATATTTTTTAAAGAAATTGTAGTTTTTTTTTTGCCAAAATTAAAGATTTTGCATTACTTGGTAAACTTTTAGCCGCAGGTTAAATAGACTCTATATATCGAAGTTACTAACCCCATGCTCGCCAACAATTTTGAGATTTTAAAATTCCTCGGTGAGCTAAAAAAAAAACAAAACGAGTGTCGGAGATATTTTGGGGAAATCGGTAAATTCCTGGGTTTTTAAATTTTGAAAAAAATGTGATGCTCACCGCCCACAGTCAATATTTTAGATTGCACTCTAAGGTCCAAAAAGGTTGGTAACCCCTGCTATATATGATTTAAAATTATTCATTTTAAACATGATACCTTAACCTTGTTTATAACGACCTAAATTTTTATTTTATATTAAAATAACGATTTTTTACAATATTTGCTATATATTAGAGATTAGTATACGAGTATAAAATTTAATATAATAAAATATTTATTTGTTATTTTTATCTGTCGCTTGGAAATTGGAGATACTTACTTAAAATTGATTTCCCAAAACAATAAAAACTAACGTTTACACAAATCAATGAATATTTAAATTTTAACAATGATGGTTCTGATAATTGCATGATTTTGAAGCAAGTATACGTAATTTGTTTTTGAAAAATTGTGGAACCTGAAAACTGTATTTTAATATTACATTTCGATAGACTTCTACGGAGTGAAATCCAATAACATTTTAATATTAAAAAAAATATGTAAGGTAACACAAAAAAAATAATCCCTAATTTGATAGTACTTAAATTTGAATCGTTCAAACTATGTACATTCTCACAGATTTTGTCACTAACGACCCGGGTTTCGCCTTTCTGTGATCCCTTTCACCTTTTGGTTTCGCCTTTCTGTAATCTGTGAGAATGTACATAGTTTGAACGATTCAAATTTAATATTGAAATTCCACCAAGCACCTTCAGTTGAAATCTTAAATTGATAGTACTTGTTGAAATAAATATTGAATAGAAATATTAAAGCCTATTTTCAAAACAAGTAACGCATTTTTTATGTAGCATGTATCCCCCAGCTCCCCCTACGTTGTATCAGATATTTATATCTTCAATAGAATTATTTACTTATGTTAGTTTGTTAAAAGTATCGTCTTCAAAATGAAATCGATACTTCGATAGCAATAAAAACCTTTCACTTCAATTAAAAATGCAAGTCGTTCGATGTAATTCGCTACCTACTTTATTTATCAGTATGGAAATTCGGGTCCTAAAAAACTAGTATTAAAAAGCTGGATTTATTTGAAATATTCTTACATGGAATATTAACAATACTTAAGGTAGAAAGTTGACGAGTGTTTCAGGTTTGAAAAGACATTAAAGTTATAACGTTTAAAAAACGATTTTTCAAAATGTTATACACATTAATTAAGTTTCCGAAAGGAATTGTAACATGTTGCCTTCTCAAACTAGGGTTGTCAGATTTTTTCAGTCACACATCGGTTAAAAGGCAATTTTCAATCGATTAAAAAAAATAATGATTAGAAGACAGACAAATTAATAATTCATTCAGTCAGCCTCTCCTAGCTTGGATACGGTGAGAATATATAAATGCGGCTATGAAAGATCGTCAAGTTTTAGGATCGAATGGGAGGATGATGGGTCTTTGGATAAAAAAAAATATAATTAATAATTGAATCGATGTTATTGTTAGTTTGTAAGCTTGTGGCCACAAAAACCGAATAGAAAAAACATCGTATCAGGTTGACCACTGTAAAATTATGAATTTTCCAGGCTTCTAGAGCAGGAATTATTTGTTAGGTTTCAGTACACATGGGCTTGAATTCCAATGCAACTATGGAGTTTTGTTCGAAGATAATGTTGTATATGATGTCTTAAATTACTTTCCATCCACCTGATTTTAATCTTGATTCAAACATTTTCCTATTTCGTGAATATACTGATAACTCGACATATGGGTACAAATAGTATGCATTCATGGCTTATACTCATTATTCACACAATACACATAATTGAATATAAAGAAATACCTACAGTTTTCCAGAATTTCCTTTGAGAAATTTAAACAATTCCAAACTTTATCAAAAATAATGAAAGAATTACTGGTTAACTTATCAATAAATTTACCCATGAACGGGATAGTTAATATTATATAATATATTATAGTATGTATTTTAATAGTCGATGCGAGCCTGTATTTGTTCGTTTAGTTTGGGAAGTTTTTTTAAGCCCATCCGTATATGTACTAAATTTACACGAAAGAAATGATAAACGATTTCTCTCAACACCTTTGCAGATATTCAAAATATTTTTTAAAAATGATTACTTTATTATTCTGCTCGTTGTGTAACGAGGTGCGGCAGAACGGTTGGAATGAAGATATTAATTTTAGATTTAATATATTCCTCCCAACTGTTAAAACAATCCATGGATGTAATAATAAGAACTGGTTGTAAGTGAGTGGTTCAACTTATTTTGAAATATATAATAGTAAAACTACTAGAATAACGTTAGAAATATATTAGTAGTTTGATAATGGTTTTATCTCTACTGTTTGTTTATATAATTAAAAAGGGTGATCGAGAATAGATGAAAATCATTACAGATTTGATTTTGATAATATCTGGCATTTCAATTGAGTCAATTGATTTGAAATTTTAAACATGAGTTGAAAACTGGATGACAATTTCTCACTTGAAATAAATTCAAGGAAAAATTACTTCAGAAACACATTCGTGCAAGCTTGCATATTAAAATCGAAAAAAAAAACTAATTTTATATGCCACAAACCCTTGGGGTTAAACTTTTGCAACTACTCCACAGTTTCACATCTATTCGGTGATTTAAGTCAAATAAGATGAAACTTCAAATCAGGAGCATGATCCAAAATACTGCAATGTAAGAGAATCACAACGAGTTTTGCGTTTTTAGAGAGTCGAAATTATATAATACTGTTAAAACTGATTTATATATAAATAATACAAAATGTATTTCGCATCATTATTTAACTATTACACAATTACTCGAAAAAATAAACAAGCATTTTTATAAGCAGCTTAATGTTTGTTAACTTGTAGTTTTTATTTATTAAACCATTCTAAATTCTCGTCGGTTGTTTGGCTTCTTTATAACCTCTTATAAAACCAATCTTCTTTTTGCACGAGGGATATATTCCGTGTCAAAAAACCGTATAAAGAAAGATTAGGTACACAAAGAAAGTTATATTACATTGGACCGTGTAAAAATAGGATTAGCTGTACATTATATGATTTATAAAATTCATTTTTACGTTTGATATCATTGAAGAGTCGTATGTGTATGTTAAAAAGAGCCGCAGGTCACAGTTCGGCAACCGCTCTTGTAAGTCACACCGGTATGAATGTAATATTTACATGAAATAATTGATGGTTTCGTGTCAAAAACACATCATAGCAAAGAGAGGGACGTGGTTTCCCTTTCTGTCGTAAGATAGTCGATCAATCATTATATTTAGAGGAGATATACATATATTGAACGAGAGAGTAATAATGGAACTAGCTGTTAGCTAATCGTTCAAACAGACACAAATCAATAAATCTGTTACAAAAACCAATATGTGACAAATGCAACGTTTATTCAAATAATTAACTACAATCCTACAACGTTACAATTCAGCTACAACACTTGGCTTTTTAATTATTAGATACAGTGACGGGTTAAGCGATTGGGAGGCCCCAGACGCAATCAAATTTAGGAACCCTGTTTTTCGGATTACTAAAACTGAATTAAAAATATTAAGTATATAGGATTTATAGAATAAATGTTATTTTGAGGCCTTTAAGATTAGAGGCCCCAAGTGTGTGCCTCGTGCGCTTATGGGGTAACCCGCCACTGATTATAAAGCTGATTTCCGGCAGTAAATATTCTTCCGACATCATTTATCCAAGTAAATGCTTTTACTATTTCATAGAATTTAATTAGTGTTGAGTAGATGATTTTTTTCGTTCCACTCGCTAAATTATCTATTTTATAAGGAATAAGACTTGATACAATGCCGGCGAGAAAATCATTCAGGTAACGCTCTAAAAAAAAGTAAAGAATATTTTGCGCATGCAACTTTTTGCAGTTTGTTGGTGCAGTCTCTCTCGAGTACCCTTTAAAAGACAATTGTGGGGTTATAATGCAAACCGTACTATTTCCAAAAATCAAACTTTTCAAACAGTAGAGTCAAATACTATAACGAATAACACAAACAAAATAACATTTGCATAAAAATATTCAGCCAGTCGATTCCTTAGTCTTGAATTACCTTATCTGCATATCTAACTCAATTTCGCTCATTTTGGAAATAGTAATTTTTGCATTATAACCTCACAATTACGGACATAGGAGTCAGCTCGTGGAGCTTAAAATAACACGAAGCACTTCATTTTCAATAAAATTTTAACATTTTTCTTGACTGAATACTTCATCTTTTCTTTCTTGGCGCTACAGTGCGAGGTAAACCTTGGTCGCCTCAATCAATCTACTACGCTAGTCACTGATCTCCATCACTCGCAGGTTCTGTGACACCTCATTCACCTAGCAAAGTCGCTGTATCCATTGCTTCTTCTTCCCTCAGGAGTAGTAAATGTGAGACACTTAAAATCAGTATTTAAAAGAGTTTTATCCTTTTTGTTTTTCATATTCAAAACTGCATAGCCACCTCATAGCAGAGTCTTGTAATGCACGAGGGCCCAGCGGAAAGGTCCCAAATGTCTACTCACACTCAACTCTTTTTTACATGGCTTATTAATATTTTTTTGTAGGGATGAATAGTACTATTTTTTCTTAAGAATACTAATATGAGGAGCAAACATTCAAAAAGTGTTTTGTCACACAAATACAAAGCTTGGAAAATGATGATTCAAGTGTTGCAAAAGTGACGGTTTGTATGAATGTGTCAACTTTATGGTGTCATTTTAATGTTTTTGAACACTAATTTTGATTTCTATTCATATGTTTTATTATGGGCTATCAGAATTGATATAAAACGCCATTTTTCAAAATTTGTGACAAAACACTTTTTGAATGTTTGCTCCTCATATATTGTTTTGTAATTTACTTATCGAGTCTTTATTATTACCCTTTTAATTGATTTTTCTTACCACAATACTGTTTATTTTTCAAAAAACATAGTTTTTTAAATGCGGATAACCAAGCTTAAATTATCCTATGAATTCTATCATTTTTTTAACACTGTTTTTTGTGGAACGTATCTACCGTGAAAAAAATGAAATGAGTGTACTCAATTTAGCAAAATGCGTGGAGAGGCTTCGCGTAACGTTTGCACAAGGGGGCTAAATTTCTATTCAAGCCACTGATTCAAGAGCCTTCATAGATAGAATTCATGCAGGAAAAGGATATCAGGACTAAGTCTATACCTTACATAAAAATAGCCAGTAAACTGAGAGCTGGAGAGGCAGGATTAAAACAGTTTTAGTATCTGAATAAAGATATAAAAATTAAGATATAAAAATTAATTATCAGGTTCATAAGTAAGTTGTCAACATGTTACTTAACATTTCAATATGCTCCAGCATAGAGAGTGGGGTTTTTTAAAGAAGGAAGAATTTCACAATTAAAATAGGTACGTAATGAAAGTTGATTTGTTTTTTTTTTATTTTATTTTAATTTAAAAATAATATAAACAATAATAAAGCCCGAAGAAGAATAACAATAACTTTAATCAATACGAAAAGTAATTCATTAAAATTATAGAAAGAAATAGAAAACAATATTTTGCTATTATATTTTTATAAGAATGGTTTTAGAACAACTCTTCATTCATAAAAAATAAAATTTTGTATAAGGCTTTACAAAACAGAGAGGAGGTAAACATACAGAATCAAAATAGAAATGATCCATTTTGCCAACACGTATTTGGCTGTTTTTGTTGCTGGCTTGGCGGATTTCGAAGGGAGAGGTAATCCGTACCGGCTGGCTGAGTATAAAATACCAAGGTTGTATCTGTTGATTAACATTTGTGAGTGATCGACAGACACAGGTTTACCTACCTCTCTTAGCGGAAGTTATATTATTATCAAGACTTTGCGATGGCATTTAAGGTATGTCAATACTCCAGATAATATTATTTATTTTAGCGAAATTAATATTGAATATAATATAAGTGTAAACCATTCCACGGCATCATAATAAATTTAAACAGCGTATGTTTAAAGTTTCGAATTTGGAATTATACTTTTATTTTCCTCGAGAAAGAGCAATTTAAAATGATGAAACGATATTTTAAATTTGGAACTTAAATATTACTACCAAATTACGTCATTTTATACTTCGAATTTGGAACGATACCTTTGTTTTCTTGCAGTGTGAGAAATTTAAAATAAAGAAAATTGTATTTTAAATTTGGAACTAAAAAATATTATTTATGCGCTCGCAATACAATTGTGCATGTACGGAATAATTTTATACATCTCAAACTCAAATTTGGAATATAATATAACTTAGATTATTCCACGTATTGTGCTACAAACTGTGACACGTGTTTCACCACTTTTGGGGGCATCCTCAGACAATCTCACACAGTGTCACAGCTTGTTGCTTGCAAGTTATATAATGTTTTATATAAAAATGAACTTCCGCAAAGATACTGCTGAATCCATCGAAAGTATCAAATTTGGAACTTTATTCACATGTGTGTGCAAATACAAAGCAATCTTACTTTTTGAATTAAAATTTAAATAAAAAATAAATAAATGAGTACAACGTGTACCTTGGTGGTGTCGGTAACTTCGCGGATTTTGTAAATTCAATTTATTTAGTTAAGTACTTTGATTAGTTTTATGAATAAAAACCAAATTTAAAACTTTGTATACTTAAAATATATATTTTTTTAATATAATATGTATATTTTCCTGTATTGATGTAAATCAAAAAATAGCATGAAATCTTTTTATAACCAGTTGATAGGTTTATTAATTTATAAAAAAGTAGGTTTTTGATGAAAATGCTTTACTTCTATTTCAAAGATTTATTTATCAAAATAGTTTACATAATAACAAAAAATATAGTGAAAATGAAATGGCGAAAAAACAATTTTCTTTTTCTTCGAGTCTGTTTGTCAATGAGAATTAAAAAAAAAATATTTCTTAAAACTGTAATATGTCAATAATGTTGATCTGAAAATATAGTGAATATTGTAAGAACAATTATATAATATGCGTAATTTAAATTGAGTTATAGTAAGTAACTAAGTGTTACACAAAATATGTAAATATATTTGTCAGTAATCCAACAGAACAGGTTTCATCGTATCATATATAATTTTCTTGATATTACCACTTTTCCTTTAATAATCTATCTGGTCATAAATATTGTGCAAACTGTATTATTATTTGATTTCATAGCAACGCTGTGAAACATTTTTTTTACTTGTGATTATATATTTACGCATTTCTCGGTAATTAACAAATAATACTTTTGTCAATAATAAATCTGTTAACTAATTATACCAACATATTGTCCTGTTAACTTTATCGATATACTTATATGACACTCGTGAAAATAAGTTGCTGGTTGATTGGATGACAACCCGTCCTTTTCTATATTTGATTTTACCTTAATAGCCGTCTCTTTAATAGATGGCTTAGCTACAAGTAAACAAAAAATATTCTTTAAAATAGATATTATATAGTTTATTCATAAATAGTCGATAAACTTCAAAATGATTTAACATTTGCAACTTAACTTAACTTAAATATTTTCTGTATTATTATGCAATAATAATGTTATTTTAAAGAGCAACCCAAACGTAAAACCAAAAATAGCTAAGTCAATGTAATTGTTAAAGTTGGAAATCATATTTCGAAAAAAAATTGGCAAGAATCGAACACGTTTTTCTTACTTAAAACACACTCAGTATTCGTAAGGAGTTTTTTTTTCCTCAGTTATCCCATTCTAAGCCATCAGCTGATAAAAGATTAATACCCTCACAGTTAGAATATATGTCGGAAAGATGTAGAAATACTTAAAATATACCAACACTAAAAAAAGTAGGCTAATACACTGTGAGGTTTTTCATTTAGAAGGTAAATAATGGATAAAAAGAATATAGTTTTTTTAAAAAGCAAGAAATGAAAAATATTGTCATGTGTCTTAGCGTATTTTTTATTTGTCTATGTACATAATAATATTATTATATCCTATAAGCTATTATACATTGCTTATTTCATCAGCAATTACATAACTGGTTTAGATTTAGAAGTTCAATATCGGCAGTTAGTGATAATATCAAAACATGCGTGTGAAGTATGAACTACATATCATTTCTGGTATAACATACAAATAAGCGGCGTACATACGTACTTTGCAAAATAAATTTGATGGTTTTTTTTATGTCGCAGTTTTGGTACTAGCTGGAGGTTTCAACTCTACGACGTCCTATGTTATGCATTAATTTAAATTTGGTTTCATACAAAATAAACAATATAAAAAAGTACAATGAGTAATACAAGACAAATAGGACATTTAACCAACATAAAATATTGATTCAATTTGACATACATGTTTATTTCTTTAACTAATAAAAACTATTTTATAAACTATATATTTCAGTACTTTAAAAAAGAAGTGTCGGAACTCACTTCTTGTCAAGTTTTTTTTCTTATCCATGTCCGACCCTTATGTGGAGTATTTCAAGTGTTTGTTTAACATAACTACTTGTTACTGAGTTCTTCAATTTTTTTTTGTCTAATGAAATGTAACTCCACGACAAAACAGATTGCCTATATTACACATTTGTTGTATTTGTCCAAACTATCATTCTTCTCTTCAAAAATTTAAACTAGTGTTTTTATTTTTTTATTTGTAATATAATGGTTCACACTGACATCACAGTTAAGATCTTGTATGATGGTCTAAACTTAGTGCTGATAATTATCGGAAAGCGTAACACATCAATACAAGATTCGAAAATTGAAAGTTCCTAAAGCAGAAAAATATTTTTTTGCTAATATTGATTTGAAACAATAAAAGTGCCAAGATAAAAGTGCCGGAACACTGTTCCACGCGTCACATGGGAAAATAACCATTGGTATCTAATATGTTCTTTTAAATGTCTTATAACCTAATCGTTGAAGTGTCTAAATAAATTTTAAATCACTTTTGGAATAACATTTATAACTTATAGATTCTTAAATTTGAATCGTTCAAACTATGTACATTCTCACAGATTTTGTCACTAACACTGACAAAATCTGTGAGAATGTACATAGTTTGAACGATTCAAATTTATTATTGAAATTCCACCAAGCACCTTCAGTCGAAATCTTAAATTATATTATAGATTCTTATACATTTGTCAAATACTGATTTTTATTCAATTTCATTTCTCTCAAAGTTTCTGCTTGTCAATCAGATGGACTTAGGTTCAAATCCCTTCATGGTCTTTATCAAATATAAGATCTAAGTTACGAGTTTTTGTAGTGTCTTTTCTCACCAAGTTGATCTCTGAGGATGATGATAAATATACATCAAATTTTGGGGCCGGCGGAGTTGTGCTCCAATTTCTCTTTCCACTGGTGTGTTTTTATGCTGTTTTTTTCCCGTGTTACGTACCGGATTTATCAAGGAGTATGCGAGTGCAGGGTATTTGGTTTTTACATGTATGGGAGGGGTTAAATTGATCTCTTGTGATTTAAAAGCTTAAAAATATATATCCGACTGGTTTATAACTTGTAATTCCGATCAATTTTTAACTAACAATCATATTTAAAAATAAGTTTGCATGCCCACGATAGCTATATTTCCTAGCTGGCTTGAAAAAAATCCATATTACAAAATCCTCACAACTTACACAAGATGATTACAATGTTCAGTAATGGATGCGTGACTTCGAGGACAAAATGTTTTGCAATATAATATTGTTTATTTTTCGTTCTTTATGTTCGCCACTGCTAATTTGCAACAAGATTAATTTTACACGGAAATTTTTGACCTTGGCTATTTAATCGGCCATTTTTTGTGCATATCAGAATGTGCTATTTCTGTTAAGTAATCCAGCTAGGTATAAAGATATTTCCTGCACATTGATTTGACTCGGCGAATTGTGTTTAAATGTTAAATAAACAGAGTCAGTCAATTGCAATATTATTTAACTTTTTTTTTTTAACCATGTCCGCTCCCAATGTGAAGCATATGGACTCCTAATGGAGTTTATCTCAACAGAAGTGTTTCTACGAGAACTGCTTGTTACTCAGTTGCTCAACCTCTCTTTTTCCAAAGAGAGTAGGGATAGAAGGATAGGCCTAGGACAGGATTAGTGGTAAGCTAATCGCTCTCGATATGCCCCGTTTATAGGATAGGATGGGCGAGAGGGGGGAATTCAAGACATCGCGTACATCCATGCCTTTGAACAGAAATTCATAAATCGATTGAAAAATCAATTTATAAAACTGTCCGTACCGGGATTTGAACCCGGGCCCTCCGTAGCCGAAGCCAAACACGTTGACCACTCGACCACACAGGCGACATATGAAAGTAAAATCATTTATAAGTGTTTAGTGTGAAAGCTATTTCGCCTTCACGCTTTTATGGTCTAAGTCAAAATAGCCTGCTATCAACTAAGTCTTATTAAAATTGAATCGTTCAAATTATTTACATTAACACAGATTTTGTCATTAACGACTCGGGTTTCACCTTTCGGAATCTTCACGCGTTCAAGTGCACGGATGAACTTGAACTGACGCTTAGTAAATGAAATTTTCGTGTTTATATAAGAAATAAATGTATCATTGAGTTTAAAGCCATCGCTGGCGAAAAGGATAAGCCCATGGGAATGGACAAATTTGAGTAGTGAGTATTTTCAAGAATTATATTCATTTGTTTGTCGGAAAAAGTTTTATGATTATATTTATATGGGGTATAGGAGTGGAGACCTCGGCATGTTTAGTATTTCATTAAAAATCGAAAGGCTGTTCAATTGCGCTCTGTTTATTTCCAAAATTTCCTGGAAAAAGAGCTTATGACTGTCCGTATTTGGGTGGAACATTGTTATCCCTTATTCCTGATTGAACACGTGAACGCATGAAGATGCCGAAAAGCGTAACCCGGGTTGTTAGTGACAACATCTATATGAATGTACATAATTTGAACGATTCAAATTTAATATTGAAATTCCACCAAGCACTTTCAGTCGAAATCTTAAACTAAGTCTTATATTTTTTTGTAGAACCAAAAACTTTGATATCTTAACCTTATTGAAATGGGGTTCGACCAAGTCAATTTCAATTTAAAACGGTGTAACATTATTATGATGAAATAAATTCTTTTAAAATAACATAAAATATAACCAATCATAATGGATGTATATCGGCCAATTAGAAATGACGAGCAAACTAATAAAACGGTAAAACTTTTTTCTTGGACTTTTAAGTTCTATCACGTCTTTACTTGGTGCTTTGGTGGATTGGATATTTTTTATTTTACGGACACAACACTATTGCAATGTGTATTAGCTGAGGTTACTTCACTTTTACGATACTCTACGACGTGTAGAATTATGTTTGAAAAAAAAGGTCCTGAAAAAATTACGTACAGGAAAAACGATTTACAAAGAGTTTTTCTTAAAAAATATACTAAACAAATATTAAAATGAGTCAATAAAACACCAGTGTTCGTGCACTTAAAGGTTTTGTTTATTTCATATTTTGACTTCGGCGCAAAATCGTTAGAAAACATTTTTTGTGCCTTCTGTAAAAATTGTTTCGTTTTTTTTTTACCTTTCCTCGGTATGAATAGTGAAAATTCTTCAACCATAACAGATTGTAAATAGTTTGTATGACGTTGGTGTCTATTGTAATATGGTAAGTTACATTTAAACCGCAACGTTTAGATGTTTGCAAAAATGTCTAATGAGAAAATTACTGAAGACTGAACTATGTCACACGAGTGTGCTCTTGCAAAAAAAAATTGTGTTCAGATACAAGTGTTTAAGGAAATCAATTTTGACTTGAATCAAGCAAAACTTGTCTAATTTGTTAAAGAATAATTTATGTTAAATCTAGTCATTATATCATAGTTTTTTCTTTTTAATTTACAATGAAATATGTAATTTTTTAATTGAACTTGTTAAGAGGAACATAAACAACTTAAAACACTATTTTTTTCTCAATATCAATGATGGTAGGGTAGATGGTAGTAAATAATTGAATAACTTTTGCATTAAGTAATCGTTACAGAGATGCTATGTTTGCTCCCCGTGTAAACAAATCGACTCCTAATGAATTTCAAATTAAAAAAGGTGTGTCAATGAAAAACAAACGGAAACTGGCTATAATATGGCCAATCAATCTCTCTTTGAAAAGGGCATTGTCTAGAACAGTGGTCGGCAAACTGTGGCTCTTCTACAAAATCGTGTCCCACGCGCAGAAGTCGGTTTTGGGTCTTAAAACTTAGATTAATAAAAACACAATAATCCTTTGTACTTCATTCCACTGTATTTAATATGTCAGGACCGGTTTCGCTCATTGCGAGCATTGTCAACTGATAAGAAATATAATTTAACAATGCTATTTATACAAAATTGAAAAGTTATACACAACAATTGGCATTGAAAAGAAATTGCCAATTACATTAAAGTGATTCTAAAATAACACAAAATTAAAATGTTCAACACATCTAACATATAATTAAAAAGTCATACCAGATTAATAAATTCAGAATGGCGATTGAAAGTAATTAAAACATAATTAAATTTGACATATTAAATAAAGTGGAATGAAGTACAAAGGATTATTGTGTTTTTATTAATATAATGCCTTTCCACCAAGTATTGACAACAAACACCCTAAAAGTGGTTAAAACTTAGAGTTGATAGGGCCGATCTCAGCGAATGTACCTCAATCAGATTGAAGATTTTTTAAGCGAAACCCAACTATTAAGTTAATAACAATTTACCTATCTATATAAGTAGACTAAGTTTTAAAAATTTGGCTCTCAAAAGAAATTTTAATCGTTGTATAGTTGATATTTGGCTCAGTTGACTAATGAGTGCCGACCACTGGTGTAGAAAGATAAAACAAAGAGTGGCTATAAGTGAGTTCACTGTATACTTTATGCGGGTTAAAAGTAATTACCACACAACTGAAAAATGGAACGCACAAGAACACAAAAATATGCTTAAATAATTATATTTTATTAAAATTATTGTCATTTTTTTCCTCCTTCATATGTGATAAAAGATTCTATGCTTCCTGCGATGATACTAAAATTCTTTATCAATACTTAAAGCATCGTTAATTTTACCACAATCTTGACGTATATAAACTATTTTCCTAATAGTAAATAACTATTTCTCTATTCCAGATTATACTTTTGGCTGCGTTGGTGGTCTGTAGCCAAGCTGCCTATACGCATCAACCGCAATCAGCCGCGTCACCTGGTCAAATAGCATTTGCCATGTCGCAAAATTATGACCAGACTGGACCCGGAGCACACCTTCCGCTCGTTCAACAAGAAACGTCAACCAATCAACAAGATTACACAACCCAACAACAAGTATTCCCCCAGCAACAATACAATCAGCTGCAGTCCTTCCAGCAACAACCCAGCCAACAACAAGGATACCAGCAACAACCGCAAGCCTATACAATTCAACAGCAGTATTCTGGACAGCAAGAAGCTTATAATCCTCAACCGCAAGTATACTCTGCCCCCCCTCAAGCTTATGTCAGCCAACCTCAGATATACGCTACACAATCACAGCACTATCCTCAAATCAGTCAGGCTCCACAACAAGTTGCTTACGCTCATCCATCACAAAGCTATGCCCCTTCGACTCCACAAGTGTCATTTTCCCAAGTTACTCAAGAAGCATATCAACCACAAGCTGGCCCAGTGAGTTACACCGCCACTCCTCAGATCATTTACTCATCTTCACCTCATATGGCGTATCCTGCTCAGTCTCAGTCACAGCCTCAACAGGTTCTTAAGCCTACACCATTGAAACCTGTTCAGCATGAAGTATATGAACAAACTCCGGAATTTTCTTATCAATACAACAACCAGGTGAGACATTCATTTTACGTCCCCAGCTGTATATAGTCGTATGTCTGAATTTGCCATTTTGAAAGCAATATATCGTTGATATACTGCCAGAAAACGTTAAGTCTAAAATGAAGCG
Organism: Himalopsyche tibetana; assembly: GCA_030503985.1. Taxonomy (NCBI): domain Eukaryota; kingdom Metazoa; phylum Arthropoda; class Insecta; order Trichoptera; family Rhyacophilidae; genus Himalopsyche; species Himalopsyche tibetana. Next base: position 4,758,880 of record JAPJYX010000007.1, on the reverse strand, counting down.
TTTTGAGTTAAGAATGAAGATCAATCACGCTTCAAAGTCTCAAAAACAAGCTGACTCATATTACATTTATTTGTTTCGATGATTAAAGTAGTAATACGATCTAAGTATATTTCTTTGGCAGTTATACTGACAGAAATCTATATATAACTTAACACTTTTTAGCTGTATAGATTTCGTATTTCTATAGCTACCCAAAGACGATTATATGACTAAACGTTTAGGAATTGTAAAAATTGTGGTCAGTTGTTGCTTATTTGTTTGTCGTTTTGTCTACCGCCTCACTATATTTCAGTTCGCTTTATGATATTCGAAAAAGTCGATTATCTTAAAACAAGGTTTTTTTGGCTAAATGTTTTCTGCAGAATACTAACGATATCAAATAACTACTGGAAAACATACAAAGCGAAGTTTGCATTCATTACCTATTGTTTGTTGTTATAGATAAAACGATTATCTTTTTACAACGGTATTTTTAACTATTCATAAACATAAATAAAAACGAACATTTTTTAATAATCAAGTTGCACGTTTTGTTTAATATAATTTTACATTATAAATAGTAGTATTTTTCTTGAATCGTTCAAATGATGTACATTCACACAAGTTCAGTGATTCAAGTTTAATATTAAAATTACATCAAGCGCCTTCAGTCAAAACTTTAAATTATAGTAATTTTGTTTGATACTATTTCAGTTCAAAATGAAAGTGATTAAAAAAGATTTAACAAAAGAATTACGAGTCAAATCATATCAATATTATTAATTATTTTGAGCTGATGATTCAATAGCTTAAAAAATGCATCTTCAGATCGACGACTTTATTTAACATAGAATGCTATTATCGATACATTCATTGATAAATAACACTTACATACTCATAACATTATTAACTAATTATTTCATATTAATTGCAACATAGCATCGTGAAGAAAAAAGTTAAGCTCTGAAATTAAGATCAAAGTGCTTAAGATTTTTTGTTCGCAATACAGGCGTGTGTTTTTGTAGATTTGCACAACCACTTCAGGTAGAAATAGAACAACGTGATGTGTATGATACTATTTATCATGTACAATGTGTATTATTTGTAATGTTTTCAACTTATTATTTGTATTCAATGAACATATATTGTGCTGGCAGAAGTTGGTAACTAACAGATTGATAGATCTGAGTAAACAGGAAACGTAATTTTCTGCTTTTATGATAAAATCTGTTGAATCAATATTTTATGTTAGAAATTTAATTATAATGCACATCTGACAAAAATAAGATTATAAAATTATTATACAGGGACAATTGTCTGCATTTAAACCAACATTAATAATAATTGCCTATACAAAATAATAATTTCGCAAACTGTTATCACAAATGCACCAACTGTGTTATTCTAGTCAAAAAAAGAATCTTTTTATAACTGTACTTACCAACGTCTGCCAGGAAGGTGACGAGACTTAGTAACATCCACTTGAGATAATGATAAAGAGAATTTATTACTTATATTCAAGAGATCGACACCTCCAACTACTGTGTCTTTTGATTGGGAACAGTGGCGGATTTCCCTATAAGCAAATGAAGCGCGCGCTTGAGGCCTCCGAATCTTGGGGCCTCAAAAATAGTTTAAATTATGTAACCCATATACTGTTTATTCAGATTTTATAGTTATTTAAAATGCTATTTTCTGACGTTTTTATGTTATCCGAAAAACAGGGCCTCGTTAAGTTGGGGTTAAGGATCACACTTTTTTGAATTAAGTTCGGCTTTGGTAATGTCATAATCATATTTGTTAGATAAACAAAGCTATATCTCGTTGATATAATATAGCCGGTTACAAGATACGGTTAAGTATATCTACAAATGAAATTATAATGTTAGAAGCACAAAGAAAAATCACCTATTAAACTTAAGTGAACTTCACCCTATGTTTTTGTAAATAGGCCTCTACGAGCATAAGTCGTTAAAAAAGTAATGCTGTTAAAGCCCTTCATAGTAATGAATGTTGTCTCGTTTTACAGCACGCTGTCCAAACAGGAGAACCCAAAGGACAAGAAGAACTCTCTCAGGGGCAATACACTTTGGTAGTGCCAGAAGGATACCAAGAACACAGCAACGAATACAGCACAATTCTGAAGAAGCAGAAGCCTTACAAAGGCTACGTCGGTGTTCCTCAGCCCCAGACATACTTCGCACCACCCGCGAAGCCTGTCTACACCAACCATGTTGCCCAGCAATATTACGCAGCTCCAGCGGTCTCTAAAAATGAATATTCATCCCCTAATTTATCACAAAACTCCTTGTTCAATCGCCAGAAATCTTCGTTCACTTCGTACATTTCGAAACTTTCTTCCCCATTACATCAACAGTAAAGAATGTCAAGCGAGTTAAAGGTTTTTTAAATTAAGGAAATCTTTCTTTGTGTTTTTGAAAAATGCTAATAGTTTGGAATTATAAAAAAAAATTATATACCATGAGCTATCAATAGTTTTACGGTATTACATAATATAAGCCATTGAGAAATGAAATGAACCAAGTAGCAAAATGCTGAAACTTTTATATTCGTACAATCTTGTGTATACTTGAATTGTTTTTGTGGATTGCATATTTTTATTTAAGGAAAAAAACACTATTGCACAGTGAATGTAGCTCATTTCACTTTTACGATACTTTAAGACATGCAGAATATTATTAAAAATGTAACTTAATGTTTCTTAAAATATCATTTCACTTCTCAATGGTTCATGTATTGAACATGAGCTCAGTATCAAAATTGTAACTTTTAGATACAAAAATCACAAGCTTAATTATTTTTGTAAATTTTAATCAAAAATAAAATACAGCAATTCATAGCTCAACTATCGAAAGTTAACAATAAGTATCAATACTTCTAATTAAAACTTAAACACATATGTATTTAATTTTGTTCCGGAACGAATGAACGCAATAAAATAATTGCTTTTTCGCATTAGTCATTTTCATTCAACACGGAAAGATATAATTTATTTAGGTTTATCGTTTATTAACTTATACTCGTTTTTTACTATTTTCATTCATTTTTTTATTCATCATCAAATCATCTCCATCTTTCACCAAAATGATAATCATTATTTTTTATTTCTATATCCTTTTTATAGACTCCTATTTATCTCCACATAATCATTTTCGTTTTATTACAGTAGGGAATTTATATTACTTTTTTATTACAATGTTAAAAATATTATTTTATTTATATTTAATGTATTTAATGTAATATTATTATCTGAGGAGGTCTGTGATCATAAAATAAATGTTTTATTACAAATTTGAATTTTATTTGCATTTTAATTCGTTACATTACAAAATGTTCCCCCACAAGGTTTCTTTGAGCTTATTATATAGGTAACATAATCACGCCAACTAGGGACTTCAATGTCGTTACTACAAAGGCTTGTCGGTTTTCAAAAACCGTTTTTTTAACTTCGTAACCGGTTGTGCCGAATTTCCCATAAACGAGTCTATAAATAGAAGGACAGAAAATTTGTATATTGTATTTGATGGCTTAAGAACATATTCCACAAATCAACACCCAGCGAAAGGGTATTTTCGATATCAGGAAATTTTGTTACAAAACGATCAGTGGACGCTTTGTGTTTTCTTAAATCATATTTTCTGAAGAGTAATAAGTAACACCAAATAAATTCTCATTGTGTATTATTATGTATATAAATAAACAACATAAAAAAAAATAACCGGATAAAACCGGTTTTCAAACAATATTGACATTTGAAAACCGGTTTTTTCAAAAGTCGGTTTTTTATAAGCCCTAGTTACTACTGATACCGGAATCCCGGTATTCATGGTAATTTTTTAAATACCGAATTAACAATTTTCAAAATGTAAATATACCGGTATTTCGGTATTGAATGTTATACAAAATCGAGTTTAAAAATTATAGAATTATACATTTTAAAATTGATGAAATCTATAGATATCTATCTATAGATAATGAACCGTCCGATAATATCTATATTTTTTTTTTGTGAGTAAGCGTTATAATTTACGAAAAGCTCCCTCCCGTCTATAGTAATAATGATGTTTTATATATAAAATTTTGAAATGCTGATTATGATTTACTCGACCGGTATTGCGATCATAAATAACTTGCCGTATTGCTTTTTGCTTATTTAAACGTTTTTTGTAATACCGGTTTTAAAAATTGCAATACCGGTAGTGATATATTCGTTCGGTACTGATATCCCTAACGCCAACTGTCAATATTACGAGACAATTTATTAGTGTTTAAAGCTCAAAGCTTTATTTGTATACAAATTACATATTTACAGTGATGTGCTGCTATGGGTTTGCATAGGTCCTTTCGAGCCGGTTGCTAAAATAATTTTGGCTCGGAGAGTGGTTCTTAGAATACGGGAGGCTTTTTTTTAATTCTCGTAATTCCGAGATCGACTTTCATACCATTCGTTAAATCATGGCTCAGAAGTCATCATCACACAGCAGATGATAGACGAATAAGACTCGTCACGGTTAAAGTTTCGAATGAAAATCAAAACACTATTTGGAATGAATGTATGTAATGTAAATAAACAAATTTGTAATGTATAAGTTTTTGTTAATTTAAAAAAAAAATGGTGGTTGGTGTTTATCAAGGTACGAGCCGGTTGAAAGAGTTTTAGCAGCACATCACTGCATATTTATAAAAAAAAACTGAGCTAAAATTATGTCGGAAGTCAACCGAGTAAGTTCTAACAATATCCACATGAAAACATTAATAAAAAAACAGTATTTGTCGAAACACACTCACTTTCACAATCACTGAATAATGTTTATGCTTTCCATATTCACATCTACTGGTGTATGTACTTAGTACTGGTTCTTCAGTTTGGAGGAGAAAAAAATAAATGTTTACTTATATTATAATCGCCAAAAGAATAAAACTCGAAACTTTACCTTTGATTCCCATGAATTCAAATGAAGAACACGAGAAAATATCTATAAACTATTAATATCAACTTGTAGAGCAGGGTTTCCCAAACTATGTTCCACGGAACACTGGTGTTCCGCGGAGCCATATTAGGTGTTCCGAAAAAAAATGGAATGGTTTTATAGTCTGCAACACAGTTTAAAACAATCTTACAAATTCAGTTATGTGTTCCGTTATATTTTCCAGACTTGCGAAGTGTTCCATTCCAGAAAATGTTTGGGAAACCCTGTTGTAGAGCATAATTTCTCAAAATATTTGAGCCCTTGGTCCCTTTTGCGTCTCATATTTTTCCGTGGTCCCCACTTTTAATCCATGGCCTCCCGATTGAGAAATCCCAGCAGAAGTTTTTCTGCGAGAACTATTTGTTACTCAGTCGCTCAACCTCTCTGTTTCGTAGAGAGTAGTAGGGGTAGAAGGATGAGGCCAGGGCTGGACTAGCGGTTAACTAATCTCTCACGCTACGCCCAGTTATTCAAGGATCGGAAAGGGTGAGAGTGAATTTGGAGACATCACAAACACCCATACCTTCGAACAAAAATCGATAAACGTATCGAAAAACGCTGTTTGTATTGGGACTTGAACCCGTGAGATCCGGCACGGAATCCCACAAAGCTAAGGCTCTGCGCCAAAGGACACGTAGTTATCGTTTTTTGAGAATCGGGACACAATTATTTCGGGATCTCGGGATTGATGACTGGGAAAAAAGTGAGAAAATATTTTTCAACTCGTAATTGGAAATTGACAGATTGTACAATTATTCAGAAGCATGAGAGTTTTTTTTAGCTCCAACCTTCCCAAGGGTACAACTAGCAGTGACTCAAGCGCGTTTTTTTCTCGTAGGCCGATTTTAATTCATAAAATGAAAAAAAATGTGACATCTATTTGTTTTAGCTCATTTACCTAAGGTACCCGTGGTCTCACAAAACTGTGCTGTGGTTCCGCTAAAATATTTTTTTTGGCCCCCTAGGGCAGGGGTCGGCAGCCCGCGGCTCGCGAGCCGCATGCAGCTCTTCTACAAGCCACCACTCCGTGGGATACGCAACCCGTTAAACCAGACGTATTCCGTAACTGCCTTTGTAATTATACATATATGTTGCAAATAATTGCCACAGACACCGCAGGCACTGTTAACCGAGATTTGATTGCTTTGTACCTAATTAATAATCAATTCTAAAGCTATGAGATATTTGGCCAATTATTGCTATGTGCCAAATATTGTAAATTTTTAAATCATACGCAGCTTTGCTCTACCGATCGCCAAAGTCTCGATTCGATTCCCAGTAAGGTCAATGTCAAATTCAGACGTTTTCAACTTAAATTTTTTACTTAAGGCGTGGGTGTTTGTGATGCCTATTCTCCTCGAGTTGATCTCGCGTGGCTTACAAAAAATTCTCATCTATGTTATCTCGTTTGAACTTTCAACTTCAAAATATTCTATGTAAAAAAATAAAAAAACAAGTTTTAAAATACAATATGATTAATCAAAAATCTTAAATTTAAAATCATTTGTCGAAACATTAAATAATAATAATTTATGTCATTATTTATTAGTTATAATTTATTATATTCACCTGACGATGATCTGCTATTATTCAATAAAGTAAATTATTAAATTAAGTAAAAAAAGCTTTGTTGTAAATTTACGAGATGTCGTTATAAAATATCTTTTAAAGTGCAGATGTCTACTTATCATTTGATTTTATTCGATTTATAAACTTATATTTGATCAACATTTTTTATCATACTATAAAAGTATTTCAAACTTTTCAACAGATGTCATAGCTTAAATCAAATAATTAACATATTTAAAATTGGTAAAAGTGTTTATTACTACAAAATGTTATCTGCTATTTAAAATAGATTTCTTCAATAAGCCTTAAGTTGGTATAAAAAATATGATCAATCAATCAGCCGATTAATTTTTAATATTAACGTTTTTTATTGAAAGCAAGTTACTACATAAATAAATCATATTAATTAAATAAAGAAAGCATATTATAATCTTGCTTTATAAGTTAAACCTACTTATCTTAATTTACGGGGATCATGGTGGAAACATTTCCATCTTGAATAAAATATATTTTTCATTATCAACTGATATGAGATATTGTGTTCTTTTATCAGTTGATAATTCATGTCATGAATGCAGTGGTGTAGAAAGGGGTCCTGCCGCCCGGGGCGATCCTTGAATTTGCCCCCCCCCCTATTATTCCCTCTAATTTTGTTTTTAAATCACTTCTACTATTTATTATCTATGAACTAGAAGTTTTACGACAGGTGGTTTAGTTTTTTTAAGTATAAATACAATTTCTAGAAAAAAATTGAATTTATTTTTGAAAATGCTGCCCTCAAAAATGTGGCCCTGCCGTACCTCCCTTGCTACACCACTGCATGAATGAAACCAGTCCTGGTCATACCGGTCGGAAGGTTTTACCAACATGCAACCCAACCAGTTCTAACGTCTCCCCATGTCCATTGACGTAACACTGTCTTGTTGATTCCCTGATCTCCGAATTCCTCGCGGAATCAAACAACCTCACCTTCAATATCCGTGCAATAATCAATTCTCGACACTCAGTCCTCGCTAGGTGCCACAAGCATGAGAAATAATAAGCTTCTGTTATTAGGAATAAATCTGTCAACTTTGGTCATCTGGTGGTAGTTTTTGCAACTATTATTATTATATTAAGATTGTTTTATCTGAATCGTGTAGGAAAAGGCGTCTTCTGTATTAAAGAAGTACTTGAACGGCCAAAGAAGTGCACAATTAAGAATTCATTGCCAATTGGCTTACAGGATAGCGTGCAACGAGCAGCAAATATCCTGAGCAACACCTCGACAGCACCAGATCTAGATATCTCGCTGACACTTTGTATACACCTCCATGCCATTCCTACGGTTGTTAAACTTTCAACGTTTCAGAAACAAAAAACAGCGATGGAGAGTAAGGAAGAGTGAAATAAACGCTAAACAAACATTTTGATAATAGTAACGGTGCAACAACTTCATGAGTGCATTTTTTTTATGAGACGCATTTAAAAATTCAGTGTTTTTCCATCGTAACCTGGGAAGGTGAAGCCATGCTACAATTTACCTTTCATTTATAGTAAGGTGATCCCGAAATCTGTCCCGGGTTTCATGATATCACAATTTATATTTACTAATTTCAAGAACTACACTTGTGAGTGTGATATTGCTGCACTAAGTACTACGAACTATTTTTCAACTTATATTTATCAATTTAGCTAGATACTGGCTTAGAAGAGATCAGTCTCTCATTCACTATAACATGCTAATTTATTTTGAAAAATATAGTAATAAATTTCATTTTCTATTATTCAAAGTAAAATAATTTAAATTTTGGTGACAATTTATAATTAATTACATCAGCATCTTGTAAGGGTTTTAGCAATGGTGATTGACCGATATTTTTTTGGTCCACTTTGTCAACACGGCTCAAGTACTTACATTTTTTGAATATTCCAGCCCGTATTAAATATTTGAGTTTGTTGCCATTGATATTGAGTCTTCAATAACTAGATTTTAAAAACAATGAAGTTTGAGAAATGCAATTTTAGAGCAAGCTAAAGGGGTGGTTGACGGTTGTCGATCTCTCTGACAAGAAGTCATGCAATCTGTCAAACGAAGGGGTTGCGGTGAGGCTTATCCAACCCAACAATCAGAGCCTCGTGAAGTATGGTAATACTCTCACTTTGAATTTCATCCCCTATCGTGTAAAAGCGACCCTCAGCAACATAGTTTAGGGGTTGCCAATAAAATTCGACTGCTGAGAAGGTTAACGATGTAATTGTATATCTTTCGCGTATTTTATTCATGTAGTAATAGTTATTCAAACAGAGAAGTCTCGAAAAATTCTTCTGAAACTTCTCCACCATAAGAGTATATTTCGAACCTATCAGGGCCCAAACAATCTTTACTTTTTATCTTCCGCTTTGCATAGGCATACTATCTCTCGATCAGGACCTAGATAATACATGAATTGAATTTTTTATCTTTTATGAGACAACCTGAAGTCATCAGTAAAAATATATATAATTAGGACATAATATGTTTACATTTTTATGATAAATATTATCTTATATGTTATTATTACATGCATATCTATAGTGTTTATTATATGTACGTATCTTAAAACGGATTAGATTTGACGATAAGCAAAATTTATTTATCAGCTTAAATCGTCTACCGGGATTAATTTTGAGTTCTGATTTGCAATCAAGATGATAAAATTTTGATATGAAAGTACTAACCTACGAATTAATATTTTTGCCCCTTCAAATCGGACCACACGTCTCTATGTCGATATAGCAGCATTGCTCTTATTTTGAGCGTTCTTAAAATATTTGATAATTATTTTTTATCAGTATGTAGTATGTACAAGGGTGGGCTGAATTATACTCGGATTGGCTTACACGAGCCGTTTGTTAAATTTTAATTTGGCTGTCCTTGTCAAATTAATAAAATACAATATTCTTAGATCAAATCAGTACTTACCTACTATTTCTGACATTTTTAATACGAGGGATTAAGCGTATTGATTTTAATTATTTTACGGTATATTGTGTAACGTTACAAAATATAATAAGTTTTTTAGATTGGATTAACATAAGATTGCAAATCTAATTAATTACTTCAATAAGTATTGCAAATAATTGTATAATATACATTTAAATAGCATGGACCTATTCCTACGGTACTCAATATTTTACCCTATACAGATTGACAAGTCATTACTAACAGTATGCCGTAACAAAACATCACTAAGCGCTTTCAAATAATAGCTGAGAGTGTTTTAGGAGTAGTTACCCAAGACAAGATTGTTTTTCACAATAGTGTGCTGAAATAAAGACTAACTTACTCTACTCAGGAAGCTGTTTATCATCTGCCGTACATTAAGTACGGACATAGTGAAAAAAATAGTCTCATTTGCTTATTATTTTGTAGGTCAAAATGATCATTCACATACATAATTATTATGAAAAGAAAACATTTAACGAAAAAAGATTTATTTTTACGTTGAACAATTCTCATTGCCGAAAGTATCTATTTTTTTCTTCAATATTAATCTTTGTTAAAAAATACTTAAAATCAGTTCTCGTTCAATATTTTCTGCAAAAATGCACGAGAAGTCATTTAAAAAAAAGAATATTTAGAGAGCATTCATGCATATCACAATAATGCAAATATTTAAAAGAAGAAAAAAACATTTCAATAGCATAATTTTCCGTATTATTTAACACTGTCAGTTTAGTGATGTTTTGTACCCACTGCAGGTTTGATCTCCTATGGTTTTTGACAGGTGCCCCAAAAGTGACAGCCTTTATCCTTTATCCCATAAGCCTGTAAATATTTGCAAGCTTTGCATTGTTTAGCAAACAGTATTTATTATATAAATAAACTTCTTTGAATATCTCACTTCAGTTGTGACTTTTGACAAAAGAAATTAATGCTCCGTGAAAATTGTTTGGTTTTGGACAATTTAACAAGGAATTGGATAAACGTGAAATGTCATTTGTTTTTTTAGTGAGATTTCTAAAAATGTCGAAAATAAAAAGTATTACTTTAATGCAGAGATGGTAAAGAAAAAATAAGCAAAATGTGAACTGTGAAATAAAAAAATGAAATAACAAATAGCAAAAGAATGTCGAAGATAGAATTCAAATTTATTCTGTTCGGCTGTGCTAGGCAGCAAATATAATATCGACTGTGGAAAGGGAAAAGGACGTAACCCTCAATTTTCCAAAACAGCTTTTTTTCGATAATCACAATGTATTTTTGACACACATTCTACCAAAAGGATGGAAGCTAAAAATGCCGAATTAGTATCTAAATTTAGCTTTTAAGTTTGAAAAAGATGACCTTCTATAAAATTAAAACCAAGAAAAAACACTGAAATAAAGGTTTTAACGAGACAATTTCTTTAATCAATATTAGATTATGTCAATTAAAGACCAGTTTAGAAGTATACGTGCACTTCAAGGTTGTGTATAATTCATAATTTGCATATGTCACAAAATCATCAAAACACGTTTTTAGCGCCTCCTGTAAAATTTGATATGTGTGAGTTACGTCCTTTTTCCTTTCCACAGTCGATATGAAAAATATTGAATTGTGTTTTATTACTATTTTGTCTTTGACTGATTCAGATTAAGAATCTGGACTGCTAATGGAGCATTTCAACAGAAGGTGATTACCGATCAGTTTTTAGCTGTAGGATGAATTTGATATTTTAAAAAATACTGCATATGAATCGTATTAAGTCACTTGAGGTCAACTCGAGGAGATATGACACCAAAAACTCTCTAGTGTTTACATTGAAAATGTTCATAATATTTTAGTGACTTTGCGGAACTGTTAAACTAAATTTCAATTCGTTTTTATATGTTTAAAATAAATATATTAGCCGTTACAGCTAACAAATAGTCAATGTGTCAAATATTTTGATATTAGAAAATCATACAAGAAACTCATTCGAGATCACCTCATGAGCGAGGACATCTCAAATAGGGCATTCAGGATTTCGGAAATCCAGAATTCTATCCAATTTCTGGATTCTAGGATTTTGGGATTCACTACAGCACGTAAAAATCCGTAAGCAAAGCTAATGAAAGAGGTTTCACACTTTTAATAATTGTGGAACCCGTCAATTCGTAACCATTTCAGAAAATGGAGTTTAAAAATATGGTCTTCGAGTTGAGAATCACCAGTAATCAATACCAGGATCCTGAAATAATTGTGAATCCCGAAAATCATCAAGGATCAAAAGAAGGGTCGGGGATTGGATGCCTTAATCTCAAACATTCATGTCTAAAATCTCAAATTTAAATAGGAAAAATCTATTTTTCATATTGACTTTATTTTGAGCACAGATTGTCATTGTCGCTAGAGTAAAGCTCTTATCATTCGACTATAGAGGTCGCCACAGCGCTTAGATTAATAGCGCTCTGGGGTTAAAAATGGACTTATTGTAAGTTAATTGTTGTCACAACGCCACGTGTTCAGTATTTTATATAGGACATATTCAAACTGATAAAGAATAACAAACAAATATAATTTTATAGAACCATAGCTAAACATGTCAAAATTAAACATTTTTTTCTTACCATCTCATTGTAAATTGTCTCCGAGCATGTTACCTTTGAGATTTTTTCTGTCCGCTACAACTGAACCATGGCAGGAAATAGATATCCAAGTCAATTCTGTGCTCACGGAGAACAAACAAATCCCAATGTTGTGTAAATAATCCTTTCAAAACCGAACAACAACAACTTAAAAAGAACACTTAAGAAACCACAAAGGTGTAATGAGTCCTGGTCAAAATTTTTGAACATGTCACATTACATCACTGTCAGGGTTGTGAAAACATTTTAAAATTTTATTTACTATCTATCACGTCATTTGTTATGCAGTTATGATAAATATATTTTTTGACCACGTCCTCTCTCAATGTATAGAATTAAGACCAGTGGCGTATTATCCTATAAGCGCATGAGGCGCACGCTTGGGGTCTCTGAATCTTAGGGTCCTCAAAAATGGTTTATATTGAATAACCAGTATACATTTTGTTCAGATTTTTTTTATATTTTACATGAAATTTGTTGACTTTTTTATGATTCGAAAAACGGGGGCTCTAAATTGTATTACGCCTGTGGCCTCTCGTGTGCTTAATCCGCCACTGATTAAGACTCTTAAGGAAGCGCTTTTCTAAAATACATTTTATTAAAGATATTAGGGGACAGAAGGATAGAATAAGGACAGAAAGATGACAAATTTTAGGCACATTTCAGTCCCAGTTGGTTGTTTGTTCCATCATCACTTGTTATGTGTACGCAGCCGCTGTTTTACGGCAGCCTTCCATGAGCAACAGTAATCAAGAATAGAAACGAACTTACTTCTTATATTCATGGCCTGATATAAAGTTCCATAGGATCTACCATGTGTGCTCAAAAAATATAAAGATAAAAAGAAAGAAAAGAAAATTTGACTTGCTTAATGGTTAGCCATTAAATTTTAGTGATATTAAGTATTCTGTGTATCCGTGTACTGAGAATCCTCCGTGGCGGAATATCTTAATCTACTCCGCGAGGAATCAAGAATATCCCGTTCCCTATAATCTATATGATGTTGCAAATAAATAGAATGCCTCGATGTTGGTTAAGATTAAATCATGGTGGTCTATTTATTGGGCTAGTATAAGTGAGAGCTATGCTTGTTTGGCATTCATCTTAGGACTAAGTTGGTTTCCCACCACCGTCCGTTGTGTATATGCAGCCAACATGTTATAGCCGTCTACCACAACACTATTGAAAGAAAAGGAGTCTACTCCTCACATTCATGGCCTGAGCAGAGCTGCACAGGACTGATTTTAAACCATGCACTAGTGTGCTTGAAAAAAAAAGAAAATATTAATAATAATATAAGTGTGACTAGCTCAGCCACTTAAATCAAGTTGATAGTAATAGAGTATCCTGTGTATAGTCCGTATACTGAGAGCTCATCGTTTTAGACAAAATTATTGACTCTTGTGAAGAATCAAGGTTATAACGATCCCCAAATAAATAAACAAACTTTACAAATGCAGTGAAGTAAGCTTCGGTTTCAATCACGTCAGCGTGGCATATTGAGCCAGTGTGAGGACGGACCACAGCAAACAGTTCAGCTCGTACAAATGTAATCAAATTAATTTAATGCAGTCTTTTTGACACAGTATAAAGTTACAAACAATATCGCCGCAAAACAAAGCAATGATGAAATGTCGGTAGATGTACATTATATATTATTATAAGTTGTAAATTTTGTTGGCACAACCCTGAAGTATATTCATGTTACTCGGTCACAAAGATTCACTTTGAGTGACAGTCATTTGGCATTGACTCGTGTGGGAAAATGTCAGATTCTTCATTCTTAGATCGAGAACATTTTTTGATGGCAGGTTTATATGCTCTTCAGAAAGTAAAATTTAACGTTATAATAGTTCTATATTCAGATTTAAAATATTATCATGTCATAAGTGATAATAACAATGAGATTATTACAATGTTTGACTTTATTACTGTGGATTATTTATTGGTCCATGAGCGTTTATTGTAATTTAAAAAACCTGCTTGTAATTGATTATTATTTAAATGTTTTTGTTTAATTTTAAAATAAAAATCCTTTCGATTGTTAGATAGTAAATAATTTGTCTGAAATGTTTAAAACCGAATTAAACGCTGTTTTAAGAAATATTGAGATTAGAAAATCAGTTTTTTTAATAGTCGGTTTTTGTATAACCCCTATTTTCAATGGAAATGAGTGGGAATCAAAGCGATACATTATATGTAACGTAGTTTGAATTGAACTACTCATCTCTTGTTGATACTTGAAAAGTGGGCGAATTAGGCAATCCAAATATCACTGAAGCATGATTCATTTGTTTTCTTAACGCAGTAATACGACTCAAATGAATGAAACGGAGAGAGCAACCTACTAAAGATTAATCTGAAAGAATCAAAATATGTGCCACACTAACAAAACAAATGGAACAATAAAATTGTCTTAAAAATAAAAACACACGAAGATCGGGGCTAATTTCTTTTATCACGACCATTTTCAATACTCGTGATGAGCGAATCAATGAGTTAAGTGTGGAATTGGTACAAAAAAGTGATTTTTTTAATTTAACACCTTTAAAGTAATAATGTTATGAATGCTACTTCAAAAACAAATTTCTACAAAGTCGTCGCCTTAACCATCTTAAATTGCAAGCTAAGCATTCAAAAAGGAACAGATAAGGTAAAAAAACTGATTTGATTTGGCTCGCGTGGCAACAGTTGAGTGCCAGCTGTGGTATTATACCTGTTCCTCAGGTGAGATGATCTTCGGCGCTATGAAGCGACCGCTTGACTTACCCTGGAATGGTAAAGGGATATTGGTCGGTAACATAATTTATCTACCTTTACCCATTTACAATATGATCCTTCTTTGTCTTCCCTAATCCCCAATTATGAAATTATCTATTTCGACGGAGGCAAAAACTATACTATTCCAAATTGCATGCAAAACGAAGATCTTTTTGACTACTGTTGGATATATTTTACCAGTAAGTTGGAATGATCATTCATTTTAATAACAAAGTCAAAAATAGCAATGAATTTTAGTTTTACAATTATTTTTATTATTTAATAGCAATTTTAATATCGACTGTGGAAAGGAAAAAGGACGTAACCCACACATATCAAATTTTACAGGAGGCGCTAAAAACGTGTTTTGATGATTTTGTGACAAATGCAAATTACGAATTAAACACAACCTTGAAGTGCACGGAGACTTCTAAACTGGTGTTAAATTGACATAATCTGATATTAATTCAAGAATTTCTCTAGGAAAAACCTTTATTTCAGTCTTTTTTCTTAGTTTTAATTTTTTACAAGGTCATATTTTTCAAACTTAAAAGCTAAATTTAGATACTAATTCGGCATTTTCAGCTTCCATCCTTTTGATAGAATGTGTATCAAGTCGTGTATACATTGTGATTATCGAAAAAAACCTGTTTTGGAAAATTGAGGGTTACTTCCTATTTCCTTTCCACAGTCGATATGTATATTGTTACATACTTGGTGGAAAGGCATTATATTAACAAAAATATAGCACTATTTTGTACTAATTCCATATTTATAAATTTTCTAATTGCTTGTTACACTCTTATTTGTTACAGACAAAAGGCTGAGAAGATATATTACTTTATTAATTGAACTGGTAGAACATTAACTGAACGAGGTAGAACATCATTATAAAAAGATAAATATATTTAGTTCTAAAAGTTATATGAAATAGTTTATATTTATTTATGTTTTGAAATGTTATTACTGTAAAAAAGAGTAATGTCATCAATTATCAGTATGTCAAAAATTTGCTTTAACTGCGGGTGTCTAAACTAATACGTAATTTATGGTATGTTGGCCACAAGGGGATTCTGTTTTCAGGGAAATACCCGTCAAGAATTTGTCGTAAAGAGGTTTATTTAATAAAAATAAACTTCGTTCGATTTTCAATAACATTACTTTACTTTCAGTGGAAGTTGAAAAGATGTTATAAGTAAACCCTATAATATGTGTAAAAAATATCAAGAGGGTCGACAGCTTCAGATACCTCAGCGTACATATCCCCGAAGACGGTAGTACAAAAAAGGAGCTCGCTATTTCTCTAGAAATGGCTGGAGCCAGCGGTGGTATACCAATACGTTAACAAAGGGCTCGCTTAATCTCAAAGTTATCACTTCTATGCAATTATATGCAATACTTAAATAAGCAAACGATTATTACTGAATACACATATAATATGCAACAATATGCAATTTACTATAAATTAATCAATGTAAATGGCTAAAAATGTACAAATGTATATATTGAAGCTGTCGTAGATAATATATATGTCAGAAATTGTAATTATGTACTAATTTGATTTGAGAATATTGGTTTCTATTAAATTAACAAAGGTCTCGCCTGCCGTAGTAAAATCTAACAAGGAGCTCGCGCGAGTCCCTCCGAGCCCCCTCCAGCCCACCCCTGGCTGGAGCCACATTCAACTCGATGCGTACTGTCTGGGACACAGCTGTACTCGATTAAAACCGAATGCCACTTTTTCAACGCTTGCATTCTGACGGTACTGCTTTACGGTAGTGAATCATAGCACCTGAAGCAGACTCAGAAAAACCGTATACTTATTTTCGAGAACAGATATACTTGCGTCGGATAATGGGAGTGAGGTGGTTTGATTTTGTTAGGAATTCGAAGATAAGGGAACGCACAGGACAGCGCCCCGTCACGTCAGTGGTTAGAACGTTAGAACTGGCTGGGTCACGTGCTCTGGATGCCTCCGGAAAGCCTCAATCCTGCCTGCCTCTACTTTTGACCGGTGGGATTCCGGCGCCCCGGAGGTCCGTCAGGTACTGCCCATAGGACGTACTCGGTACCGAGAGATGTTGGCATGTCATGGGAGGAAGCAAAGCAATTGGTGGGAGACAGGGAAAGATGGAGGTGCCGCGTGGCGGCCATAGGCTCCACATAGGAAGCGAATATGGTAAAAAAAGAAGAAGAAGAATAATATAAAAGTGGTCGATGTCGGGCCCGTGGCTGAGTGGTTTTGATTGCGGTGTTCGAATCCCAGTGCGGACAGTTTCTCGCAAATATAATTGATATGAATGTCTGTTCCATGAACAACGTATGGAATAAGCTCATTCTTCAATTGGTCTGGGAAAGTATACCAAAAACCAAGAAATAAATCTAGAAGGACATAATTTCGTAAAATTAATAAACAGTATATAATGAATCAGCGGAAATTAGCAACGATTGTGAATAGATATTTGTACTTAAATGTTAGTACACTTTTTTACAATATATATTTAGGTATTTATCTTAATTAATTAATAATAAATTTGTTATGTGTGTATGTATGCCCATTAATATTAATAAGCCATTGAGAGGCGAAGTGAGCCAATTGGTATTATATGAAAACAAATTTTGGCTGCGTTATAATATTCTACATACCTAAAAGTAGTGCTTTTTGTAGAAAAAAAAGTACCGAACTCACTTCTCGTCAAGCTTTTTATTGAAGTTTTTTTCTATTCCATATCCGTTCCCAATATGAAGCTAACGAAGATACCTATCTTAACAGAAGTTTTTTGCGAGAAATGTTTGTTTCTTAGTTGTTTAACCTCTCTTTTTTCAAAGAGAGTAGAAATAGAAAGAAGACAGGGTGTATGACAGGACTAGTTGTTAACTAATCGCTCTCGGCTTGACCCATTAATTATATGATTGGAGGGGTAGAAGGGATTAGACAATTTGCTCTCATGTTTTCAAACATTTGTCGATAACATCTGGTTCTCTCCACAGAGTAAGTCTTTGAACCTGGTATTGTTTTGTTATTATAAATATATAACTAGCTGTAAGCCCGTTGCCCAGCAACGTGAGATTTTTGTTGCATTGTGTTTAATTTTATTTAGTTTAATTTTATTTAGTTTAATTTAATTTAATTTAATTAAATTTTAATTTTTTTTTATTATTTTTTTTTATTTTATTTTATTTTATTTTATTTTATTTTATATTATTTTATTTTATATTATTTTATTTTATTTTATTTTATTTTATTTTATTTTATTTTATTTTATTTTATTTTATTTTATTTTATTTTATTTTATTTTATTTTATTTTATTTTATTTTATTTTATTTTATTTTATTTTATTTTATTTTATTTTATTTTATTTTATTTTATTTTATTTTATTTTATTTTATTTTATTTTATTTTATTTTATTTTATTTTATTTTATTTTATTTTATTTTATATTATTTTATTTTATTTTATTTTATTTTATTTTATTTTATTTTATTTTATTTTATTTTATTTTATTTTATTTTATTTTATTTTATTTTATTTTATTTTATTTTATTTTATTTTATTTTATTTTATTTTATTTTATTTTATTTTATTTTATTTTATTTTATTTTATTTTATTTTATTTTATTTTATTTTATTTTATTTTATTTTATCTTATATTATTTTATATTATTTCATTTTATTTTATTTTATTTTATTTAAAAAAGTGGAGACTGGAAGGTGTGAAATCGGGGACACCTTACAAACGGACATTATCGGCTATTTATATATAGAATAATAATTTATGAGTGTGACGGTACTCGGTAAAATACGTTCAAAAAGGACATAACATTGGGACTAGTTTTGAAGAAAAAAAATGGATTTTTTTAAAGCAAAATACAAATAAACTTTTTGAAGTATTGACTTAAATATGCCAAGAAAATAAGTGCCGAAACGACGTTTCACCAAAAGTGTAATCTCCCTAAAATTTAAATTTGCAAACAACCGAAACACCAAGTAAAGACGTGGTTAAGTTTAATAAAAAAGTTTTACCATTTTACTACGTGGCTTCCTTCAGCTCTCGAGAGCTCATTTCATACATCTTTTTAATTTTTTAAATATTATTTAAAAAATGCTCGAGTTAAAGTTTTACTCGACTTATGCGAAAACATTCGGAACGAATTAATCACGTATGTCGAGGACTTACTATATTATACATATCGACTGTGGAAAGGAAAAACGACGTAACCCACAGTTTTTTCAAAACAGCTTTTTTTCGATAATCACATTGTAGACAACTTGATACACATTCTATCAAAAGGATATAAGCAGCAAATGCCAAATTAGTAACTAAATTTAACTTTTAAGTTTGAAAAAAGTTGGGCCTGTCAAACTTGCAAACAATAAAATAGACTTAAAAAAAGATTATTCTTAAATATTTTTTTAATTATTATTAGGTTACGTCAATTAAACACCAGTTTAAAAGTCTTCGTGCACTTCAAGTTTGTGTATATTACATGATTTGCTTATAGCCCAAAATAATCATAACAAATTTTTCGCGCCTCCTGTAAAATTTGGTATGTGTGGGTTACGTCCTTTTTCCTTTCCACAGTCGATGTATTTACCCATTTAGATAAAATTTAGTTTCATACTATATATAGCTAAGCATGCTGAGTCCTTCATATTATTTTTAGAACAAAAAAGCAGTTGGTGTTTTCCAATTAACTCTTTACGTATTTTTTCATTATCTATTTGAATAATCCCTCCCGGCTATTTCAAAGGAGAGGCAGTAAGCAATGACTGAGCTATGACATGTTATTTATAAGTCATATTTTGTAATATGTCGGTCTGTGGTCTTTGTCTTCCGTGACGGATCTTACGGGGTGATGTCCCAGAACGTACAGTTTTTCCTGTACAAACGCACGGGTGTCATGTCTTAAAACTCCTTCCTACCCTTCCAATTCTAAAAACGGTGCAGAGCGAGAGTGATAAGCAAACCACTAGTCCAGTATTGGCCCTCTCCTTTTTTCCTTACTCTCTCTTTGAAAAAAAGAGAGGTTAATAAACTGAGTATCAAAGTTATGTCGAGTTACCACTTATAGGAGGCAAAATGTTTTATTTTATTTTAAAGAAGAACATCATGCATTAGACCGGGGCTTTGACCTGTTCTGTGCCGTGCGGGATTAACAGCTTAACGACCGTGGACGCGTATTTGAGTCTTTGAAAAACAAAGGTTGCTGGCCGGCGGACACATATATGCGTATAGGTGAAGTATCTGGAAGCTAAGAAAATTAAATGTTGTAAAGATATCTCAATTTGCTTACAAATTATAGAGAATTTAGTAAAATGATAATTTTTGCGAATTTATCGCAAAATTTTATTTCGCCAGGTGAAATTTTATAAAAAAAAAGTGCGGTCGTTAAGCTATTAATATGGCCGTACACGGAGCGCCGTGATTTTCTTTCAAAAAAATACAACCTAATAAATATGTACTTTTTGACATATATTAATAGTACATCACAAACACTTACCATATAAATACACGATGGGTCACTTCCGCCATCATTTATCCAAACATGGAAATTACCGCCACGTTAGCATAGCCCTGCTAGTGACACATTTGAACACAACAGAAAAGCTCTTTTTAAAATCGATGTATTATAGATTACAAAACAATATCTTTAAAGTTTAAGTATCACACTATGATTCCAAGAGACTTTACTATATGCATGATATTTTAAAATTGTTTAATACGTCGCTTGTGGGTTTTAAACTGCGTCTCAAGTACGCACATTTTGTATGGCCGTCCCTACGAGCACAAATTGTATGGCGCGTAAGCACGTCCGTGGCAGAGAACCGGTTAAGAGTGATATTAGTCCATGATACGAATTGGAAATCACTGAGTTTGTCCGCAAAAACAATTTTTCACATTTTAGTTGTTCTTAACACCAGGTTCCACAATCTTGGTTGAACTATAGCGCTCACTGTATAGAATTACGCGATACAGGATATCAAGCAATTGATATTATTGAACATTCAGGCATAATAATCCCTGTTTGTTAATAGATTTTGCAGGATGATTGAACGGGGTTGTAAAACAAACGATTCATTTGTTCACACTTTGCAATATTGAGCGGCTTTGTGGTTAATTTATGGCTTTTAATAATGCTTTATTCCATGGCTTACAGTAGCACTAAATCGTAACAACCTTTGCAGGTGTCGGCCATCGTTATTTTATATTCAATGATCAACTGCAACTGCCACAACTCTAAATACGCAAAATTCAAATGAACATACATTGGAATCTCGGGTAAGTCTATCAAGAGCAAACCTTTGTAAGTTCATCTACACATTTATCGCTTTCTTCAAGCAGCGTTGCCCAATTGAATTTTGACGCACTTTATGTCAATTTCGGCAAAAGGAAAACATCTTCACAAACTAAATTTTAAAATCGTAAAAGATATAAGTCACTCGACATCAACTGGTGGTGAAAAGATATCATAAACACAAGTGTCTCAAAAGTCACTCGACATCAACTCGTGGTGAAAAGATATCATAAACACAAGTGTCTCAAATTTATTTAAATTAATTAAAATAAATGTAGGGGTCATATAACGCAGCATTTAGCGTGGTTTCTTCCGTTCCGGATCTCACGTGTTCGAGTCACAGTGCGAACAGCATTTTTTCAATCGATTTTCGTTCGATGTTCGAAGGCTCGGGTGTTCGTGATATCTAAAAATTCCCCCTCACCTCGCCCTTCCAATCCCTCAATAACTGATCGTAGCGAAAGCGATTAGTTAACCACTTGTCCTGTCCTAGCCTTATTCTTCTATCCCTACTACCTCTTTGAAAAAGAGAGATTGAGCGACTAAGTAACAAACAGTTCTCGTATAAAAACTTTTTTTGAGATATCTCCATTAGGAGCCCATATTAAACATTGGGAGCGGATATGGAATAATAATAAAAAAATATATATATCAAGGTAATCGGTTCATCAAATTTTCCATTTCGAACTCTTGTATATAAAATAAAAAATCAATCGAAAACAATATCTTCGGAAACACCCTTAACCCTCCAAGGACGAGCGTGACCATATGGTAACAGTAAACACCGTTGTCTATTGATCCCACTATTCATCCCTTTTATACCTGAATATCGTTTCTTTTACTCACATTTGGTTAAGAAGGGTACATACTTCAGTTAGTCATCAGCCGCAGGGACAGAAACGGCCACCAAAAGCACATGTGATTTTTTGAATTTCCGTTTTTTTAATGGATCTTTTGAAAATGTTAGTTTTTTTTTCAATCAAAACATCAAATTATTTACAGTTCTTTTGCTAATATATTTGTATTGAAATTATGTTGGTCTGAAGAGGTCAAATTGTAAATATTTTTAAAAATTTCACGTTTAGCTATATTTCAACCCCGAATGTTTGCGAGCCCATACGGTCAATTTTGTCCTTATAACTGTCCGTACACAATATTACACGGTATTAAAAGGATGAGCATGGCCATATAGTCATGCGGGGTTTCTAAACAACGACTTTGCGTTTTTTTTTTAATTTTTGTTAGGATTAAAAGTTATCCGTGACTTCAATATGGCTTAACAAATATTTTTTTTACCGAAAAAAAGCTCTCGTCTCTGGAGGGTTAACTGAAAATATACAATCAATTAAAATGGGTATATGTATATGAATTTTTAATGATAGATTTTCTTTACCTCTTAGTGTAATCTTTGTCACTTACAAATAGAACAATGATAACTGAAAACTATTAAGTAAAAAGAATCTCATTATTTTATCTCCGCTAATGGTTTTCGATCCCATAAAAAGGCGAAACGTAGGCAATCAATCCTTATCTATGTTTACTTACGGTAGGACTTCTACATATTATAATCTGACTTAATCATAAACGGGTGCAATCTAGGACTTAAGCCTATCTGCGTGTTTATAAAATGTCATAGGAAAATGAAATAATAAAAATAACATGCATTCATAGTCACGTAATATATTTAACATTATAACATAGTTTATAAATATTTTTATCTATGGATATTGTTTCCGAGCACAAAAAAAGATAATTCACGATTTTAAAAAAATATTTTTTTTCTGGCCTCCGTGTAAAATAATTTATGAACTCACAAACGTACAAAATCCAACGATCAATTTAAAAAAATACAATATTTGAAAATGTAGACGATGCAGAACGTACGATTTTTTTAGATGCAATTAATATACGGAAGTGATGCACTGTAGGTGTAGACTAGGGCATCCAATTCAGGGCCCTTTTTATGATTCCGGGATTTCCAGATTCACAATTTTTCGGATCCCAGGATTACCGGATCAAAATTGCGTAAGATTCTTGGAGAAATTCGGGATTAATAACTATTTAGAGATGTAGGTTTTAAGATTCCGGGATCGATCACTGAGAAAAAAGTCAGAAATTTTACAATAATCTACAAAAGATAATGAAACACTTTTTTTCTGGTGGATTTAAAAAAGAAAAATATTGACCTGGGAATTTACGGAATTACCAAAATAAAAAAAAAGTGAGACCTTTGTTTTTTTTTAACTCGCTGGCTATTTCAAAAACTTTTCGAGAATTTATCACTTCAATCCCAAAATCCCGCAATCAGTTATATCATTAAATTGAACAGGATTGGAGACCCTAGTGTAGACCATTTTTTTTTTGTATAATAAAATAGCTAAACTGTGTTGTAGCATTCAATCATTGTAAAAAATGTTGAGAATGATATTAAAATTATTTTCATATTTATAAGTCACGTAAAGTTTTACGAAACAAAATTATTAAAGAGCATACGACAGCGGTTGGGAACCCGCGGCACTCAGAAGTTTTATTAATCGCTAGACATATTCAAGGAGTTCGCCATAAACATAAGTTTTATTATTTTATTTTGGAACTGCGTTGCCTTTTCAACATTTCGATTATTATATATTAAACTATAAATATAGATCGCCAGTAAAGCTGTATTGCTGTCGTACAGTAGTAGGGTGATTAATAAGTGCAGGGGTTCACAAACTTTTGATCGAAAGTACAGTTTTAAATAAAAAGTATTTGGTGGACTAACATTTTTTGTAAATATTTGCAGTTTTTAGAAAACATAAGACAAATGATATTTCGTTGTTTATATTTCTATTTTTAATTAAATTTACTATGTTATTACTCTTCTTAACATATATTTTTTTTCACCATTGCTTGAAATCAAATCCTAAAACTTAGGCAATAGTTTTGTGTAGTAAATACGCAAAATAAATGTGATATGATTTTCTGATTTTGATTCTAATTTTGATCTATTAATGCTCATTATAGATTTTTTCACAAATAAGTTACTTTTAAATAAGAAATTCATTTGATGAGCATGTTTGACAAACATAAAAATGTCGGACCATTCATACTTGTCAGAAAATAATTTATGTTTAAAAAAAAATTTTATACCTCGCATTGAAAAAAAAAATTCAAGAAGAGACACTTTTAAAAATCATGCGGGATATAATTGGCCCGCGGAACACACTTTGTGAACCCCTGATTAGTGCATCGGTCACTTGTAATACGCGGGAGTGTATGCATGAAATTACACAGGGTATGAATTTGGTTCAATTAGATATTTTTCAATTTTAATTTTTAATAAATCTCCAGTTAATCATACTTTTATTTTTGTCAGATCAAAACAAATCCACCTATATTTTGATATTATAATTGTCATACTCAAAATATATGTGGAGTAAACATTCAAAAAGTGATTTGTCACAATGTTTGAAAAATGCCAAATCATAATAAAATATATAAATGGAAATCACAATTAGTTTTCAAAGAAGATTTTTTCTTACAAAAATTAAATAAATAAAGTTTACACATTCAAGCAAACCGTGAATTCTCCAACACTCGAATCATCATTTACCAAGTTCTGAATCACTTTTTGAATGCTTGCTTCTCTCTATATCTAACATAAAATATCAAGGCTAGTGTCTCTATTCTAAAAGCTCATTTTTTATGTGCTGTTTATTCAGAACTATCAATTCGGTACTTACGGACTTTTGCCAGCTCGGTGACGATATCTTGATAATTTTGGACACACAAATTTATCTAACGAAAGAAACGATTTTTTTTCCAATTCACCGTTGTAACGTTATACATATCCATTGTGTGTTATGTATCTATATTAGTGAAATATTACAAAATACACTTTTTTATAGAGGTTCAAATAAAACATAGTTTCATGCGGTTCAAAAATTGTTGAATGCTTTCTTTCGTACACAAATTTTCTGCACAAGAAAACTTCGCACAAAAATTTAACATGTTTATATTTAGCATACAGTATTATCAAGCATAAATTGAAATCTGTTGGGGTCAGAGTAGAATTCGGAATCAATTCTGGAACCTAGCGATGAAGAAGATTCGAAGAACTTTGACGTTAACTCGCCTTTAATTTTTTATTGACTTAATGTAAAAAAATACAACTGTAATGTAAAATAATTCAATTCATTGTGAAAAATTTTATAAAAAAATGAGACAGTTGTTTATTTGAAATTCGATGTTGGCTATTTTTCAATTCCGAAATACCGCTAATTTTACTTTGTTTGTTTTCGGTATTACGGTATTGAAAAACAACGTGAATATCTGTATTCGGTTTTCGAAAATCCTAGTATTAAAATCCCTACTCCACAGCCATGATATTTTCATATATTAAAAAAATGCTGAGTGATTGCGGATCAACGTATGTATTAAATGTATATGGACTTTCTAGAGAGGCTCACTTCACCTCTAGAGGTGAAGTGAGCCAAATAGTAAATTGGTAAAATTATTTTCTTATAGATGTACCAGCGTAACTTGACTGCCCGCGAGGGCGCCACCATCGCATCATTAACGTTGCCATAGTCAACACGTCCTAGGGCGACAATTTTAGTTCTGAGTTCTGCCACAGTCAAATTAAAATGGTACATCTCTAGACGTAACATTTTTATTTGGTGTTTTGGTGGATTGCATATTTTTATTTTACGGAGATAACACCATTGCAATGTGTATTAACTGAGATTATTTAATATTTACGATACTTTGATACGTGTAGAATATTACAACGCATCTAACTTTTTTTTCTTAAATACCACTTGGCTCACTTAACCTCTAATGGGCATATACAATTGAATGATTCATTTATGTTTTGATATTTTTTTATTTAAAAATGCGACTACATACATATATTGTAATCATTGATTTTTTACACTATGCCATGTATAATTTATTATATTTGAAGTGATGTATCTCCGTAGCTGTTTTTTAAAATCCACGGAAGTGAACCAGCACTATACTGACAAGTTAATTCTTCTACAAATAAAAATATGGCTGCAGGAAAATTTACAGCTCGCCTAATACTGAACACACAAAGTGATTGACATTTGACGATACTGACAATCTGAGCAAATGTACAACAGATTGTACCTTGTTAGAATTTCAATTATTGATGTAGGTACGTGATTTTATATGACATATTAAAAATAGTTTCAACGCCACTGAAAGTTTAATTTGATTTTGTTGTCGTTCCGGCTAAAAACGTTAGATTTTAATGTGATAGTTTTAAATTTTGTATATTTCCACACACGTTTTGTCACTCAAGATACAATTTACACATTTCGACATCAGCAGGCATTAAAGTTCACGTATGAACTTCAACTGACGCTTGACAATTAGTTTATATCGTGTGTAATGAATAAGATTAATATTTATTGTCATTCATTTAAAAACTAACGATGGCAATCTAAATTAATTGAAACTCTTTGATTTTAATGAGGTTTAATCAACTGAATAAGTGCGTACATAAGAAATTACAGTTTTTGTAGATCATTGAGATTATATGTGACTATCGTTCAAAGCTAATTTGAAAGGTGAAAAGTTGGTATTATTGAACGTTTATTATTATATTAGGAAGTAAATTATATTTTAATATAATTTGAATATTCTATCAAGCACGTTTAGTCAAAATATTAAATTATACTGACAGATATACCGATGGAAATGTCTCCGTCAATCACAAACCTTTAAGTATCTACCAATCAGTAACGCTTAAATATAGGCTACGTTGTAAAATGTAACTCTAATATTTTATGTCTCGATGCGATAGCTCAACTTTCTTTTACGAAATATATAATAAGGTATCATGTTTGTTATATACAATAAATAAATATCATTTTAATGGGTCCACAATACAGTGCATGTTCATTTTTGAATACATTTTTTTGATATTTCAATTCGGACCTATCATCAGTCAGTCATTAATTTTATTATTTTTAACACAAAGAAAATTGATAACCATCTGTCAAACCACATAGTGTTTAATATGGTCCATTTTTTGTTTTGTTTTTTGACCACGGATGCAAGTTAGGTTTTTTAAAACTGTTCACGTTTACGTCTGGCCGTGCAATATACCGTTTAAAGTTATATTATTATTGTATACGCCAACCTTAACACTAATATGATAATTATAGATTCGTTATTTAATATATAATAGAAAAAAACTAAAACGTTTATTTCATAATGTACATACTACATACAATATTATATTTTCTAAATTATATTAGATTAGGTAAAAAAAAACATCAACGTATTTAGTTCTACAATTTTAATAAGATTAATTTATAGCTATTTCAGCGTGTGCAATCGTCAGAACTATATTTAAACTTACATATAAACTTTTTGTGCTAAAACTTGTAACACGTGTTTAGCCTCTTTGAGAAGTATCTATCATCTTTAAGAAATATGATGCTTTTCATCGTGATTCGTGAGCCATCATCAACAATATTATTAAATTCAATTTTATGTTTACTCTTAGTAAATCAGATTTAAAAATACCTTCTACTTTATTGTTAACAATTACCCTTACTTAATTCTTCTTAATTAGTGTCATTTATTGATATTCCGTACCTTCTCTGTAAACCCCTTCCATATTTTTATTGCCAATTGTTTTTTACGCCTTTTAAAGTTTGACTTGGTTTAGTATTGATAAAATTTCCGAGATGAGAAAAGCCGGTCCTGATCATATTAATTGAACGATGAATTCTTACAAAATAGTGTTTTGTTATATGATATCGTTCCGCCAAGTATTGACATTAAAAGTGAATTAACTAAAAGATAGATTCGGCTAAAACTCTATGGATGTTCATTTTTAAGATAAAATAAAAGAACCTTCTTTGAGAAATATGATTTAAGAAGTAAAACACGTTTCAAAAGTTGCAGCACAAGTAGAAAATCAAAGTTAACAAATTGAATTTTATATTAACTCTTTCCTTATTCGTATACACTCTTTTCTCCTATCTTTAAAAACATATTATCAAATAAAAGGATTGAAGAGACATGAAAATATGGCTTCTAAAATATACTTCCCAGTTGGTATTTTGTTCGCTGTTCGGGACAGTTGTGTAGGGAATCTAATGATTTCGAATGTCCAATCTGACCAGCCAGACAGGGCGCTATTTTATTATAAATGAAGTTATTATTTCTGTCGAAGTGTTGTCAACTGACGATTGTAAGAGCCATTAGCATTTATTTAAGTGGGTGATATGTCTAAACATGCTGACTAGGCTTAAGCTAGCAATCAATTCGTCAAATTTATTCATACACAGTAGCTGCTAAGTGTTGTTTTAGATAGTTCAATGCATACGTCATTTGATTTGCTTCTAATGTCACCTTGTTGGTTATTATTTTATTTATTATACTAATTAGCCTCTATGCTGTATAAAAGTTTTTTTTTTATATGTCAACACTTTTCTCAAATGTAGAGCATTCGATGGGTAAGTGTAAAGGTATTGCATGTCCAGTTTTTGTCGAAATTAAATCAACATTTAGTGTGTACCTATATATTTTTTGTCTGAATTATATTATTATTAGATTCTCCAATCCCAGGATTATAATGATGTAATACAGGGGTGGGGAAACCTTTCTTCTCTAAAGACCGCATTCATTTTTCTGATTCGACATAAGGCCGCAGCAAACATTGACTAGGGAATCTTTGGCCGGAAACAGGCATTTACTGTCAGAATATGTCGGGAATTTACATATATTTACATAATTTCAGAATTGACCAGAAGGCCGGACCAAAGAAGCCAAAGGGCCGCAGGTTCCGCACGCCTGGTATAATACTTACACCGGAATTTCGTGATTAAGGAAGTCTAAGAGGTGAAAAAGTTTTGAAAAGTTTTTGTAAATAGACAATTATTTTGAAACGAAGAGAGAGCGGACTATAAAAAACTCTGAAATATCTTAATTTTATGAAATTCCTAAGTTTTTAAGCATACCGGCGAGTAAAACTTTTAAATCCGTAAATCCAAAAATCTGTATAAAACGAGTAAATCCGTAAAGCTAAAAAAACGGTCTTACATTTTTTCATTTTAGGAAATCCGTAAATTCCCAAGATTTGAAAATCACCCAACATTTTTTTTTAAATCTCTCAATCCCAAATTTCTTCACGGTTTTATGGTGAATGATAAATCCCGGGATTGGAGAAATTGCAAATCCCGGGATTACAAAAGGGGTCCGGGATTGGATGCCTTAATCATTATGATGTATTGATTTTGCGCTCAAAAAGAGTATTTGAGAATATATTGTGTCACTGAAATACAAAATATGTATATTTCAGCAATATTTATCATTATAAGTAGACACAAAATATCTTTTAAAAAGATCGGATAAGTGAAGCAAAATTAAGATATCACAAAAATCATATCTTTAATCACAGATCTATAAACCGATTGAAAAATATTATTGTGAAAAAGTGATGATGCAAGTTTAGAAACACTTGGGTAACAGAAAAAACATGTTAGTATGCATACAATTCATTTAACTATACCAGTGGAGGGGAACCTGCGGCCTCTTGGCTACTCTGATGCCGGCTTTTTGCCTAAATCAAAATATTCACTTTGATCAAAAAATTATACGCAATCGTTTGGAAAAAGAGCGTTATCAACCCATTATATGTTCGACAATCGAAAAAAAGAGGGGTTGTGTTAACGTTGAATTAGATAAATGAATATGGCCTTTAGAAGTGAAAAGGTTCCACACCCCTAAACTAAACAATAATGTAAATTTCATGTATATTAATGTATTTTGTAAATTGTATAATATTTTAAAACATTTAGGGTGTTCATTGTCAATACTTGGTGGAAAGTCATTATATTCAAAAAATAAAATATATAATTGTACTGATTCCCACTTTTATTAGAACCGGTTTCTCTCATGACGAGCATTATCAACCGATGCTCATCGTGAGAGAAACCGGTCCTGATCGTAATAAATAAAAGTGGGAATTAGTACAAATGTAAATTTCATTTTTTTTACATATTATATTCGTATATGTTTTTTGTATGGATGTAATACGATAACTTAAATACTGCGAAATGAGTAAATTGCGTTTTAATCACATGGAGAAGTCTTCATTCAGACTCTAATTCACAATTGGTGATAAGGCAACTGTGTGTCCATAAATTATCGTCATATCAATGGGACAGTCGAGCATTCAAAATATTATTAGTGGTCTAATTTCGTGGCATGTCAACTTACAATCTTGACCGGAAAGATGTGACCATGGGAACGAGGGGATGGGAGACAGATAAAAGAATGAAAAAAACGAAATATCCATGTCAAACTTTGTGACGTTGCGTTTTATAATATAAATGGAACTCTATTTCACCATTTTTTTATTGTTTCAAAATTGTAATAACTGTGTTTGTTTATACGCCTAAGTATAGATGTTCTATGTTTTTCATTAAAAAAAACAGCTTTTAATTTTTATAGAATAAGGATTATAATTTGTAATTTAAAAATAAAAAAAAACATCGATAAAAAAAAATGACTTTTTTGGTGTATTTTTGTCGCTTGTCTCAAATGTTAATATTAATTTCTCTATTTCTTTGTTAATCTATAATGCATTTATATTTTCAATATAAAACCGTGTTAGGTAAATGAATATTTTTTTAATTTAAATATTGTAGTTTTTTATAATCTGTTTAATTTTACGATTGTATTTAATTAAAAAAAAAAACATAACAGTACAAAATTTGGCGGATTTTTAAATTAACAGCTTAACGACCGCACGTTTTTTTTAATATAAAATTTCACCTGGCGAAATAAAATTTTGCGATAAATTCGCAAAAATTATAATTTTACTAAATTCACTATAATTTGTAAGCAAATTGAGATATCTTTACAAAATTTAATTTTCTTAGCTTCCAGATACTTCACCTATACGCATATATGTGTCCGCCGGCCAGCAACCTTTATTTTTCAAAGACTCAAATACGCGTCCACGGTCGTTAAGCTGTTAAAACGTATTAACTATTTTTTTAAGACCATGTCAACTTCTAATGCTCATTTTATGGCTTGTTAATTGTAGTATTTTAACAAAAACTTCTTATTACTAAGTTGCTTAACGTCTCTTTTTTCTGACAGAGTATATATATAGAAGGATTAGGCTAGGCCAGGACTATTGGTTAGCAAATTGCTTTCGCTATATCGTACCGGTGGTTTGATTTTGTGCGGTTTTAGGAGATTAGGGAACGTACAAGACAGCACCCCATCATGTCAGTGGTTATAAAGTGACTTGGAACTGGGTCAGGTGCAGTGTTCCCTCTAAGCTGTACGCGTGTGCGCGCGTACATAAATTACAACAGAGCGCACACAAGTTACGTCAGTTATAACACCAGCATATTAATTGACATTTATTATAAAAAATCAACCTTTTCGTTTAGTAGGTCTAAATACCGTTATGTGGCGCACAAATCTTTTTATTTCTTGTCAAATTTGCACAGCCAATGTCTTCTGCGCACATAACCTTCCGAAAATTAGAGGGAACATTGGTCAGGTTCTGCGGATGCCTCTGGAAAGCCTTAATTCTGCCTGTCTCTTCATCCGACCGGTGGGATTCCGGCGTCCTGGACGACCGCCGGGTACTATCCATAGGATGTACTCGGCGGAACTGAGGGATGCTGGCATGCAGTGGCGGATTAAGCACTTTGGAGGCCTCAGGCGCAATAAATTTTGGAGGCCCTGTTTTTTGAATGACATAAAAGTGCTGCAAAACTCTTCTTGAATAATAATGAATTTTGAAAACTGAAATTAAAATATAAGAGTGATGCTATCTTTAGGGCCTCCAAGATTTGGAGGCCCCAAGCGCGCGCCTCTTGCGCTTATGGGGCAATCCGCCACTGCTGGCATGTCATGGGAGGAAGCAAAGCAATTGGCGGGTGACAGGGAAACATGGAGGTGCCGCGATGTGGCCATATTCTCCACATAAGGAGCGAATATGGTCAAAGAAAAAAAAGAATACCGCTAATTTAGAATAAACATGGTGAGAGGGACTTTATCAGGCATCAGAAACACCCATGCATTCTAACAGAAATCGATAAATCTCGTTGTATTGAATATGTGGAAATTCGCCTCCCCCCCCCCTTTGAACTGGACCCTCGTGCATTGTATGACTCTGTTATGGAGCGGCTGCTACGGATCCGACAAATTATTGATTTTCAAATCAACTTTAAATATTGATAAATGCAATTTTACAGTTTCTGGTGTGGAGCTGAAAATCCAGAATTCAAGGATTTTATCATGTGGAACATTCATTTGGTGATAACGTGCTAGTAAATAAAAAAGCCTACATGTTGACGAGTCGTCCTACAACAAAAGACGACTGGACACCCTGAACGATATCGTCTCATTATTTTTTCAAAAAATGAAAAAAAGTATGGGATGATACAGAAACTGACACCTACACCTTGTCATTGAGAAACTTGTCTTTGTCTGTTTAAAAAAATGACCAAACAGTACTTATGGACAAGCTATTTTCGCCTGTCTGAACCAACATGATAAATTTCAATTTTGTTTGCACGAACGACTGACGTTTACGGCCAGATATTTTGACAGGTGACATATTTATATGGACGAAGATATTTGTATAGGGCATGTTACTTCATTGATATATTTTCATAAAAAAATGAATTTAAATAAATTTATGGCTACAATTTTAAATATCAACTGAAGATTTTTTTGAAGCTTGATTTTTTAACTATGTCTTCTCCGAAAATTGAATATATAGACTCGTAATGGAGTTTATCGTAAGTTTTCCATACTTTCCGTTTTTGAAGACAGTAAACAACAAACTAATGGTTAGCTAACCATTCCCGCTACGCCCTGTTTTAGGATGGGATAAATAGGGTGCTTGATTATTTTCCGAAATATTAAATTTGAATAGTTATTTTTTTGTCTTGGTTCCTTCCGAATACGAACGTTCATGGATTTAACTGGAGTACCGATTCGGTACTCAATTTCAAACATGATAAATTAATAGACCGACAAGAACTTTTCTTACGGCGTAAATATTTTCTTCCCTTTTTGAAAGAATTAACTAAGTGACTGACTAACAATCAGTTCCCGTTGATAAACTTTTGTTGAAATTATGTATAAAGAGACCTTATCTTTTATTTCTTTACTTCTACATTTTTGCCCTATATATACATGTTTTTAAATAAACTACTAAATAGCGGAAGTGACAACGATCAATAGGATAAGG
Source organism: Himalopsyche tibetana (assembly GCA_030503985.1). NCBI lineage: Eukaryota > Metazoa > Arthropoda > Insecta > Trichoptera > Rhyacophilidae > Himalopsyche > Himalopsyche tibetana. The sequence continues at coordinate 4,725,468 of JAPJYX010000007.1, read as the reverse complement.
AAGCGCAAGTTTATAATGCTAGGTCAGGGGTGGAAAACCTTTTATTCTCTAAAGGCCGCAGTAAACATTGACTAGGGAATTTTTGTCCGGAACCAGGACTTGACGGTCAGAATATGTCAGAAATTTACGAATTTACATCAATTTACAGAATTACAGAATTGGAAAAAAGGCCGCACCATAGTAGCCAAAAGGCCGCAGGTTCCCCGCGCCTGTGCTAGGGGATGTCTTTATCTCGCAGTTGAAAGATTTTTACTGTTAACGTGTACGATAAACGTAGCTTATTACGTGTCAGTGGTTACCAATCTTGTTGACGTTAGATGATTTTACCTGGCGAAGCTTTTTACCCTAGATATAATCATATCTCTTGTGGTTTTGAGGTCAGTATTTGGCACTTTCTCAAATTTCATTTTGAGTTATCCCAACCTTGATAATACATATACTGCACCTATGATATATATTACACTGACGATTTTGACATTGTCCAATAATTAAATCGCTATAGACCAGTGCTTCTTAGCGGAGGTTTCATAATAAATGCATTTCGGAGTGCTAACTTAATACGAGAGGGCGATTCTCGCAAGACATACTGATTAATTTATTTGTATCAGTGAATCCAAGATCTTTCGAATTCAAAGTTTTATTTCATGATAATTATTTCATCAATAAATAAAATTCTACGATAGTTTTTTTTATAATTGGGGTTAAGGAGGTATATTTAATGTTATTTTTTTGTAGTAAATTTACGGGCAGATTAATAATTATAAGAAACACTGCGTTCATTGCTAAACGAGGCTGTCATGAAAACCAGTGGTTTCCAACATGTTGTATTTCAAAAATTATGAAAAATATCAACAAGCTTTTTATATCCTTGTTGTTACGATATTTTAAATTTTTAATTTTCATTAAAAAACTTATTAAAACATTTGACAATTTAATTCAATTAAACCATCCAAAGAAAAGTGATCCTGATAAATATCCTTGATTTATCATTTACATGAACATTTCTGGACACAAGACACGGACAATGTAATTTTTGATTATTTTGATGATGTAAAATATTTTTGTATTCGTAAGTCTGTCTTTGTGTCCAGAATGCATAACTATTTTTTATAAACAAAAGAGAAATTGATATCAATAAGTTTTTATTTTTATTTTAAAATAGTTTTTTGTTCGTTTATACAACTTGACATCTCGAAGTTACGCGATAGTAAAAACGCATCCATGTTATAAACAATATTTATTAAAGTGTATATTGTGAAATCAGTTTAAAGTATTGATTTTCGAAGTCCAAAATCAAAATATTTTCTGCTACAGGATGAAACCGCATACAATATTTTTTACTGACACTTGTGATTGTAAAATTGTACAGTAATTGTGGGGTTATAATGCAAAACGTACTATTTCCAAAAATCGATCTTTCCAGTAGAGTCAAATACTATAACGAATAACACAAACAAAATAGAATTTTTTTGATGGATTCGGCGGTAACTTAACTTTGAAATAAAATAACTTTGATTATTCCACGTATTGTGTGACATAATGTGACACGTGTTTCGCCTCTTTCAGAGGTATCCTCAGACAACTACTTTCGCAAATGCTTGCTTATGTACTTTGTTTTTCTATCATCACCTCCTTCCTCCCATTTTTATTTGATTTTTATTATAGTATATCAGAATAGTAAAATTAAAATCATTCGTACTTAAGCAAGCATTTGTGAAAGTAGTTGTCTGAGGATGCCTCTGAAAGAGGCGAAACACGTGCCACGTTTTGTTACACAATACGTGGAATAATCAAAGTTTTTGTATTGTTTATTAAAATAGCATTTGCATAAATATATGATTTGAAAACGACCGTCTTTTAGACATTTAGGACCAGTCAATTCCTAAGGCTTGAATTACCCTATCTGCATACCTAACTCAACATCGCTCTTTTTGGAAATAGTACGATTTGCATTATAGCCCCACAATTCCGATTTCACTTGTGACTTTAACATTTCAAAGACATGTTAATTTGACTCTTTTAGAACCGAATGGATTAAAAATATGTAAGTATTATGTTTACAAGAAAAACAAAACAATTTTTAGTTTCCAATAAAAACAAATCATTAATCACACTAATACTTTTCAGCAATTTATTATATCCCGTACATATTTGCAGTATCTCACCTTTGGTGAACAACGAAATACTGACATTATTGAAATTGACAGGTACCAAGGAGCGGGCGACGTGTCTTCTATACGTTACATTCCAATGCTCCCCTGGGATCTCAGATCGACTTGCAGCTTTCATTGATATAGGTATCCCATACTTGTCAATGTTATTTTTATAATATACGCGTATGCTAGTCAAAGAGTTTCAATTCTTCTTTTTAGCCTGACGTTTCCTTCAATGAGTTGCCATGTGCGCATGCCAGAAATCTACTTTAAAATCACTATATCCGAGAGTATTCAACATTGTCAAAAACACCACCTTGTCTACCAAGACTCATTAATACAGGGCTTCCCAAACTATGTTCCGCGGAAGGTTCCCGATAAATTGCTCGAATGGAAATTGCTCGAATAACAAGATAATCAATTTGTTTCCGTTTGTTCTGTCCGTTTGTTCTGTCTTAGCCCTAGTCTTCTATGTTTTCTGGAAATATATAGAAACAGTTTGAGTAACTAATTAATAAGCAGTTCTCGTAGAAACACTTCTGTTGAGATAAACTCCATTAAAAGATCATATGTTCCGCATCTGGAGCGAACACGGTTAAAATAAATAGTTACGAAAAATATTTTTATATTTCACTCTCTAAGCAAGTGTCGCACAATATAAAAATGAAATTCGTAGAAAAAGTCGTAAAAAATCGTTTAAATAACCAAGCAATTCGAATAATTTGTAATTCGAGCAATTTCCATTCGAGCAATTTACCGGCTCCCTTCACAGAACACTGGTGTTCCGTTGGACCTAAATAGGTGTTCCAAGATAATTCGTGATGGTAATATATCTTCAACACATTCATATATCTTTTACTTTATATAAAAAATAGAGTGATATTAAATCTCCACTGATGCTTTAAAGGCCAAATATCTTAATACATGAGGAGATTTTAAATCACTAAGAGCTTTGTTTACTCATATTTCTATGTATGTTTTAAAAATAATTAGTTAGTAAGTAATAAGTGATTAAATAGCATATATATTTTTTATAATATTTTAACAATTATGAATTACACAACTAAATAAAAGCTGTGTTCCGGTAATATTTCCAGATTTGCAAAGTGTTCCATTGCACAGTTAGTTTGGGAAACCTTGCATTAATAATTCAATTCAAATCGACTATGTAAAGGAAACATGACGTAACCCACATTTTTTATAAAACAGCTATTTTCCGATAATCTCAATGTATTCAACTTGACACACGTTCTATCAAAATGATGTATGCTGAGAATGCCGAATTAGTATCTAAATTTAGCTTTTAGGTTTGAAAAAAAGACCTGTGAAAATTGCGACCAGGATAAATTACTTAAAAAAAGGTTTTTCTTGAACAATTTATTAAATTAATATTAAGCTTAAGAAATAAAAAAAAACCGTGAACTTCAAGGTTGTGTATATTTCATAATTTTTCTTTGGCCCAAAATCATTAAAAAACGTTTTTTGTGTCTCCTGTATTTTTTTTATGTGTGAGTTACGTCCTTTTTTCTTTTCCACAGTCGAAATCAAACAATTATAGAGGCAATTTAATCATTGAATTGATTTTTTGTTGTAAAAATGTAAGCCCATGAAATATTCAGTAATTACTTACGTATTGAATGAAGACGTTATTTCGTGTTGGATCTTTGATTGTTGTATTGAAATCATGTCAGATGAGAATCTTGGACAATGCGTCAAAAAACAGCCACCCGCGTATACCCGAACGCCTGGGCTACTTCTACTTACCACGACGTTTCGTTTTGCTTTTAATGTCAAAGTCGAATTATAAACAGGTCTGTAATAAGGTGTTTAAACTGCCCAATAAATTTATGTGTCATAAATACGAAGAAACATAAAGCGAGTGGTAGGTAAAATTTATTATTAAAACTTTTTTTATAAGATACAGTTACAAATGAAAGCTAAACCCCTCTCTTTCATCCTATATCCTAATTCTGGAAGTTTTTTAAGATATGCCCGCTCCCAATGTAAAGCTTATGAATTTTGAATGGAGTTAATTTTAACAGATTTTTTCTACGAGAATTATTTGTTAATCAGTTACTTACAGTTTATAAGAGAGTATCAAGTGAAGAACTTAACAAGAACAAGACGTGGTTAACTAATCTCTCTCGCTGTATCTCGTTTTCAGGATTGAATTTGGTGATGGGAGGAAATTTATGACATTACAAACATCCATACCTTCGAACAAAAATACATTTAATAATTTAAATATATCACTTTTAGGGTGTTCACTGTCAATAAATACTTGGTGGAAAGCAGTGGTGGGCTGCCAATATGGTAACAAAGGGCTCGCTAAATCTTATAGCTATTCGTGATGTTCTGGGGAAAGTGTGAATTTTTTTAATCACTCATATGCAATTATACGCAATAATTATTGAAGCTATCGAATGTAACTTTATTCACTTATATTTTGTAACAGTACGCAGTATATCGTAATTTAAACATTATCAATAGTTGAAAAATGTACGGCAGAAATCCCGAATGTACATAACAATTTTTTTAATTGAAATATATTGAATATTTATAGATTATATAACGCGATGATCTGAAAATAATGTTTTTTTTTATTTAACAAGGGGCTCGCCGGCCTGATTAATATTCAACAAGGGGCTCGCGCGAGCTCCTGCGAGCAATTGACACTTTCTTAGGGTATTGCTTTTGCTGTTAATGCCAAAAGCTACAGAAATGTTTAAAATCTAAAAAAAAATACCTATGTCTAGCCCTGTGCTCAACTGTTTAGATCTAGCCTGGAGATGATGCAGTGTTATTTAAATTCGAGCTTCTCGTCGAGACGAATAAATTAATTGTATTAATTATAATATAACCTGTCCAAACACCGGGCCTTTTATCCAGTGGCGTGCAGTTATAACAATTATAACGTCGCTATAATGTTTAACGTAATATTATGTCGCCTGCTGTGTTCTAGTTGGGATCAGGTGGGTTAGGGTTCAATTCCCGGTAAGGTCAATGTCAAATTTAGATGTTTCAATCTAAGACATGGTTGTTTGTGATGTCAATTTACCTCGATTTGATTTTGAACTTACAATAAATTTTCATGGAGTTTCTCTCGTTTGATCATTCAATTTTAAATATTTGGCGCATTGACTTTATCTGTAATGTCAAACATTTTTTCAATTAAAAAACTTATGTTTCCGTATATTATTTCTTGAAAAATAAAATAGCAAGTCAGGGTATACGACAGTCAATGAATCAAAATTGATTAAAAAGAATTGAGAAAAACTAAAAAGAAAAAATGTTTTTTTCAATTATTCTTGTCGAGTCCATGGCACAGTGGCGAACGTCGTTGGCTTCCATTCCAGACCTCACAGGTTAGAACCGGTGTAAAAATAGCCTTTTTCAATGCATTCAAATTAATAGGTGTTTATGATTTTTTTTTAATTTCCCCCCTCCCACTATCCCAGTTCTTAAATAACGCGGTGTAGCAAGAGTGATAAGCAAACCATTAGTCTTTTCCTTGTTTCATCCTTTCTATCTTTACTCTCTTCTAAAGAAAGAGAGATTTAGCAACCAAGCAACGAGCAGTTTTCGTAGAAAAACTACGGTTAAGATGTTCCTATTGGGATGTCACATGCTCCACATTGGGAGCGGATACGGATAAAAAATTCAGTATCAAAAAAAAAGTAAATTACCTTTCTAATTTATGCAACTTTGTGGTACATATTGGGTAAAAATAATCTATTTTTTCATTATTTTTATACCACTTCATCTCCGGCACCGTATTGGATCTCAATATTTATGCATGGGAAATGTATAATGTAATAGGTCACATAGGTCCAAAATGAAAAACTTCAAATCGGTTGCTTTCTCTTATTCGTTCATTCTCATGACTCACGGCTAAATTCTTGTAGTATTCTCAGCAAATCATTATTTTCTAATTTTGACTTGAGAATTGTGTTTAAGCGAATTTTATATAATCTTTATGTTCTCATTTAAAAGAGTTTGACAGCAAATCATCTGATTTTTATATAAGTCGTTCTAGAAAGAAATCATAATGATAAAGTGTAAATAAGTAAGCCTCTTATGATTGTCAACATTATACTAAAAGTATTCTTTGCGCGCCACTGTGTTCGATAGAATCGATAAGAATCAATCAGACTGTTAATAATTGATTCACGCGTTTGTTTTGTCATTACCTGTGTCCACTGCTCGCCATTGACAGTTGACAGTTGACAGACCCACAACCAGCAACTAGTAACCAGTCATCGATATCAATTAAAATGCAGCATACTTATCTAAAAAAATATTTAAATTCTTATACTAAAATGTGTACTCCAATATCAATTTTGAAAATTTTCCGTACGTTTTTGTCTTATGGCAGCAAGTCATGTTCGACTTTTTGTTTTCAATTGATTTAGGTGTTCAGTTTTTTTTCTTATTTCATTTTCTTGAAGTGGCATGCAATTTTTTATTCATCAATGGCTTAAAATTTCGTGAACATATTTATTCCCTATATTTCAGAGTGACATAAACCAACGTTACACTTTCGGCCCCGGCCCAAATCAAGAAACATTGTCTCGTGTGCCCGGCTTATTTTTTAAGAATTGCATTTTTTCTTAATGACTTACTAAAAAAGCTATAACTGTGAAACCACCAGGTTAAATAAAATGAAACTTTTTTTGATTGTTTGAAAGACTATTACTATTCAATTGTGTATGGTAGTATTGCTAGAATTTTCTGCTATGGAAAGCCACATTACAATGTTTGCACATGTACCTAGTCTTAATCCATTTTTTGCTTGGGGCCCACCTTGCAGGTTCAATTGGGCTTTTTTTTTTTTTGCTGCTATTGGTAACAAAATATTTTTAAAAATGCTTTGACATTCTTTTTTATAGAATATATAAAGCTAAAATTTAAAATGAACTCAGTGACTGCACTATCGTGTAATCTTCAGAAGGAAAAATGGACGCAACAAATGCGTTATGATATCCTTAAATTTTGGTTGGTAAAATCAGTTACTATTTTTAATAAAAGTAATAATTAATAATTTGAGTATCTGTTATAATGATTATACTGAGTCTTCTATAAAAAGTGTTGCTTGATACCAAAATGATGGCTTTATTTTAAAGCATAGCCCATCACGTGAAAACACGGTTCCGGGACTCAACGCTCGGCTGGCTTATCACGTGAAAACACGGCTCCGGTATCCAACGTGTTAAATAATTCTATACATGATTATGTTGATGTGGTTTGAAGCCACCAAAAGGCGCCCAACATATCTCTTCTTTCCAGGTCTGATTTAGAGGGCAGAAGTGTGTTGCGCCTGGAGTATGGACACTGGGTTTGCCAATTTATATCCGTCTATGGATATTTGGACTGGGCACTTCCATTAGCACACCATTCACATACATGCTGTGAGCCTGCCCCAAGATGGATACCGAACGATTGAAGCTATTTGCTGGTGTCCGTCCTCACACAGTCTCAATAGGCTACGCTGACCTGATCTCAAGCAACGTAGTGCCCTTAATTCCTCTTAAGATCGAATACGTAGTAGATTCAGCCGCCTTGGTGGATTCTGAGTATACAATACACAAGATACTAAATATATTATATAATATAACAAAATAATGAAAAAAATATTTGGTAAGAGATGTGCTATCTTACATTGTTGATGGCAATTTCAGTATTAGGTCATCAAATGAGAAATACCCCCGTATGCAGTATAAATTTAATAACGACCGGAAATTAATGTCTCCGAAAACTGAGTTCATTGGCAAAACGAATTCGTTCGAATAGACCAAATAAGTTATTTGCATATTTAGATGTCTGCACGGGATCGAGCTTGGCCCGCGGGCCTCAACAATATCTGAAAGTAAAACCCATTTTTTTATTTTATCCATGTCCGTTCTCATAGTGGAGCATATGGTCTCGTAATCTCAAAGTACTCAAAAATATCATGTTCTACGAGAACTATTTGTTACTCAGTCGCTCAACTTTTTTTTTTCCCATGTCCGCTCCCAATGTGGAACATATGGACTCCTAATGGAGTTTATCTCAACAGAATTGTTTCTATAAGAACTGTTTGTTACTCAGTTGCTCAACCTTTCTTTTTTCAAAGAGAGTAGGAATAGAAGGATAGGGCTAGGACAGGACTAGTGGTAAGCTAATCGCTCTCGATACACCCCGTTCATAGGATAGGATTGGTGGGAGGGGTACACTTCTATCTCTACTAATCGTAAACAAGATTAGTAGAGATAGAAGTGTAAGGTTAGGACATGACATAACTAGTGGTTAACTAATCACTTTCGCTTTGTCCAGTTATTAAAGGATCGGAAGGGTGGGAAGGAATTTTGTTGACATCACAAACATCCATGCCTTCGAAAAGGAATGGAAAAAATGCTGTTCGTACTAGGGCTCGAACCCGTGAGACCCAGCACGGAATCTCACAACGCTAACCGCTGAGCCATAAGAACCCGACAAGGGTATGAAATTGCGATTGAATTTATTTTGATTCATCAAAAAATTTAACGTAGTGACAGTAATTTGTTGGCGACTAGTTCTGTCATAGTGAAGTAGATAAAGCAGTTCTCGTGCAACAACTTGTGCTAGAAAAAAATCCAATAATAGTGCATTTAACTTTTCGGTTCTAAGCTCAAAAAATGCGACCCCAATACCAACATTTTCTTAGATATCTATTTTAATATGGGTGATAAAATGTTTATAGTTAAGGTATTCTTACATCATAGTTTTTTGGACCTTTTGTAGTTTATATAAATACGCGATAACGCTATAAGGCGATAAGCGCCCGCGATAACGACCGTTCGTAAGATAGCTGCGCCACACTCGTCAGTTGTTAATTCATATGTGTGCTGGGACGACGTCTTTTTTACGCGCAACTTAAAATATGATTATTTATTAAAAACCACGGATTTTTATATAAAAAAAATGTATGAGGAATGATGCAGAGAGATATTTTAAAGCCCATATACTATTTTTTTTTTGAAATTCATAAGAATAAGGCCAATAATGAGGGAACCACTGGGGTCACAAAAGATCCCCATCGGCAGAGAAGTATTTTCTAGTTTTCGAGCCGCGAGAGTTAATACTGTACATCAGAAGTGAACATTTGATGGCAATACAGGGCCGAGTAAATTATAAAATTGCTGTCCGAGCAGAACTTAAGTCTTAAGATAATTAAGCGCTGTGTAGTGTCAGATTTTGTTTCGACGTTACCTCTCGCGCTTGTAACTGTAATACTACAAAATAACAAATAGGGAAAATGAGATTATACGAACCATGATTGATCTATCAGCATCAACTACTGCATAATGAGAAATAAAATTCGAGATGCTCAGACGTTGCTTTGCATATTGCAAGCAACAAGGTGTCGGTCTAAAAACACGGCTTCCGTAATTAAATAGAGTCCACCTAATTACTCATGACTTATTCATAAAATGAAGTCTAGACCATTTTTACAACAGTTTGATCTAGAAAAGATTTCACCAGGGATCGGGTCACAGTGGTGGTGTGCCAATACTTTAACAAGGGGCTCGCCCCTTTGCATTCTTTAATTGAAATATGTTTTCACATTTATTCGTCTTTAATTAATTTATTATCGTATAATTATAATAAAAAACATTTTGAATGTTTCAGTATAGCAAAATTTATCTTGTGCACAATGCGTATTGGTAATATTTGGACGAGAAAAAAAACTTAAAGTCAGTAAGTTAAAAAACATTGTCGAATCTGTAATGTCGAGTCCAGCTCGACATAGGACTTCTAAGGGTTAATCTCAAAGCAATTCTCGGTGTTCTGGGAAAGGAGTGATCTTTTTTATCACTTCTATGCAATCATATGCAATACTTAAGGCGACTCAGTAGGAATGCAAAACTTTAATTTGACCTACAGCATAAATATTGCACTGACTTAAATAAGTAACCACCACAATACGTATTTTTACAGTATCAAAACAAGCAAAACATTTTTTTATTTCATTACAAAAATAACAATACCACCTAACACACGAATGGGTATTTAGACAGTTATAAAGGTTTTTCATATAAAACAATTTGTATTAATATTAGATATCGACGAAAATCAATAAGTATTTATTTATCTTCATAGCCAAGACTGACAATCTAATTTACTTCCCCAAATATCTGTTGCAACAATTATATGTAACTGAAACTATACGTTAATTATATATTCCTTGAAAATGCTTCATATGAGGTATTGCTACATGTAGGCAACAGTAAGCTATCGTACTAATAAATTAAATCATGAGACGGCTTTTGCCAAAGGTAACAAGAGACGCTAAACAAACCATACAATACAAATTTCTCAAACTTTCTCTTATATATTGAATTAGTTTTTATTTTTAATTTTGTATAACCTATTTTTTATGATACAGATTTGTTATGATATTGATGAATACAGTTTTGAAAAATAATTTTGTTGTATAAAAAAGTTTAAAACATAAAAAATATTGACATAATAAGATTAAAATAGAAAACTATTGAGTTCTAAAAGAATTATAAGTTGCAATTGATAGTTATTTCTGGTTCGCGCTATAGTTGACCATGAATTTAATCAGAAAATTATCTTAACTATGTCTTATCGTGTGAGACAAAAAACTTCGATATTTTTTAATTATTATATGTTAAGTAATCGTTCTTAACAAATCGATTGAACATGTCGCACAGTGACTTCTTTACATTTTTTATTAATAGCATCTAAAATGTATTGCGGATTCTATTATATATTTCTATTGACCTTTTGAATCTAAGATCCAAAATCTCTGGATGATACATTACTTCCAAAAAGTGGCGCGTAAAAAAAAGCTCATTTCATATAATTTGATAAATCGGTTTCAAATCCGTGTAAAAAAAGTACCAAAAATGTATGAAAAAACGTAACGGTTTATCCAAAATAATCGAGTAAAAAAAGTATTGGGTGTATATTTTACTGAATACAAATAGTTTTACTTCAATATTCTATAGTCTAACTCAATAAGGAAGAAACTAAATGAATATTAGACCAGATCAAAAGAAGTCATTCAAATAATTTATATTGAATGCATAGATATATTTGTATTTCTTTATATAATGTTTGAGAACTTTCTTTACTGGCAATTTGCATGTTCGACGACATGCAGGGTTGTGACATATTAACATCTTTTCCAATATTTTTTTGTTTCTAATAATAATGCGTTTTTTTACGTTTAAACGACGAACTTTGTTTTTTTAGCGAAAATCTTCCCCATCTGTAAGCGGCATAAAACTTTTGAAACATAGAAATGATTCATAAATACTAATGTAAAAATGCTTTTATTCATCTATTATTACTATTAGATACAAATATCTATAGATAGAATCTCTGTTTAAAAGCATTGCCAAATAATTATTTTAAAATACTTATCCATTAAGCCAGTAGTTTCCAACTTTTGTGTTAATGCGCTTCCCTTTGAAAAAAAATATCTTCGCGCCTCCCCATGCTTTATTTTCATATAGTAACAAAGACACGTTTTAAAGGGTAAATAAATATTTTGGACTGTTCGCGCTTCTTTTTACAAGAGTCCACGCTTCCAAGGTTGGAAATCGCTGCATTAAAGGGTGCAAGGGTGTCCAACCTTTTTTTTTTCTTAAGATCGACTTTTCAATCTTAAGTTTTCTCGCGATCGACTTCTACCATGATTCTTGTAACAATTTTTATTTAGTAGGGTTTTTCCCTTCTTCAATCTTAGAAATGTTTATTTTAAATGCGAAATATATACAATTAGATATATTAGATATATATTAGGTATATGCTTACAAATAATTCAATTTTTGTATATTTTATATTTAAATTGTATATTTTTTCCAAATTCACGGAAGCTTTCGGGATCAAACAAATTATGCTTTGGAGTCGACCGGTCGATCGCGATCTACCGGTTGGACATCCATAAGCTAAAGTAATACTGGTCTTTAGAAGCATCGCTAATGAAAAATACATTATTGTATTATAAATAATAATATTATTTGTCAGCGCTTTGGGCAACCCTAACCCCAACCGATATAGCACGTTTTTTTTGGCAGAATAAAAAAACATTGCTTTGATTACCTCTAATATTCGTTGACCAGTGATTTAATATTTTTTAATAAAACATTGGACGCGTCCACTCCACACCACGTACGATCTCAGACTGAAGCTCAAACTGAAGCATAGTAGGTAAGAAAAGGCATCTCCGAAAAATGGTTACCATTTATTGGTATTATCATTATTTTTTTTTTTTTTTTGCTTTTAATGTAAACAATAAAATGGTTTTTTATTTCAATTTTTTTTAGAAGTATATATGATACAATTATGCTTTAAAAATCAGTCAGAAAAAGTGGGGAAAATGGTACATTTCAAATGGCTGTATAATCATTATATACGATAAATTAGAAATTCTGCTCAAATCACTTTCTTAAACCAATCTTTATCTGTATTTCTTTCTAAGACTTCAAACTTCGGTATCTTATAATAAACCTTAAAACGATCTTCGCGTAAAGTAGTTGAAAAAAATCCAAGTCAATGTTTTACCGTGTAATCTTGACATTTTTACTATTTTCATAAAAAAAAAATGCAATAGTGTAAAAAAGCGTTTGGAAAATGTAATTATTGAAAAAAAAATTTTTTTAAGTGAACGGTTTACGAGATTTCGTCGATGGCAAACGATCGATTTACTCTGTTTTCAGGCGTAAAGGTACTATATCCTCTTAAATAAGCAATCGATTGTTACAATATACAACCGTAAACTTATCTATATATTAATAGCCGATAAGGTCTGAGTGTCAGTATGTTTGGACGTCCATTTCACACCTTCCATTTCTCCACTTTTTTATTCATACTAAATTTATATATTAAAAGTCGATAAAATAATCACTCGCTTTTCACTTTTCACAAATGTGTGCGTACTGATGATGTCCTCGAGACATCTTCTTCTTCTACGAAATGTATTTTGTTTGCGTACATTTTCAAATTAATAGATAATGAAATGAAATAAAATATAATTCAATAATTTGCAATTTAAAAACTGCAGGGCTGTCGATATATGCGCCGTGGTCGATTTATGGTACTATGAAAAATGATTGTTAGCAAACTTGAACATTATTCTAAATATTAAATAATTTACGAAATTTCTGCTCCTACTATACTATCTACCTACCTACTATACCTTACTATAAAAATAAAATAAATTAAAATAAAATAAAATAACATAAAATAAAATAAAATAACATAAAATAAAATAATATAAAATAAAATAAAATAAAATAAAATAAAATAAAATAACATAAAATAAAATAAAATAGAATAAAATAAAATTAAATTAAATAAAATAAAATAAAATAACACAACATAACATGACATAAAATAAAATAAAATAAAATAAAATAAAATAAAGTAAAATAAAATAAAATACAATGCAACAAAACACAATGCAACAAAAATCTCACGTTGCTGGGCAACGGGCTTACAGCTAGTCAATCTAAATAGCTAAAAATGTACATTGATGTACAAAATGATGTACACATTGATGTACAGTGTATATTGAAGCCGTCGTACATAATAAACACGTCATAAATTGCAGATATATACGAATTTGATCCGATAGTTTTTAATTAACAATGAGCTCGCACGAGCCCCTCCGAGCCCCTTCCAGCCCACTCCTGGATTGGGAGTCATTTAAAAATCTACGAACTATGTACATCTTGATTGCAATTTATTTCAACCATTAATATTGTGCTGTAAAAATTACATTGGGCTTTAAATGCGTTTGGGGAAAGACGCGAGACCTTTTTTTAGCTCTTTCTGGAATTTCAAAATATTTTTTTATCGTTGTCTGATTTTAAAAATCAGCAAGCTTATGCATTTGCCCGTCGCCTTCCGAAAGAGTGCAATGGCTTCCCTAATTTATTTGTTTCTGTGACCCCTTGGAAAATGCTGTGGCTCCCAGAAAGGTACCTGGCTCTCGGTTGAGAAACTGTGACCTAGCTAATAGTTTTAAAAAGGTGTTCAAATGAATGTCTACCGTCTAGAATAAATCAAATATCTGTGTATTTGAATCGTTCAAATTATTTACATTCACACAAGTTTTGTCACTAACGACTCAGGTTTTACCTTTTGGCATCTTCATTTAACGTCAGATCAAGTTCATCCGTGCGCTTCAACGCCTGAAGATGCCGAAAGGCGAAACCCGCGTAGTTAGTGACAAAACTTGTGTGATTGTACATGATTCGAACGATTCAAATTTAATATTGAAATTCCACCAAGCACATTCAGTCGAAATCTTAAATTGAACAATATCGGTGATCTTTTCAGAAATTTGAGTATCGTATTTCCCATGTGGATATTGAGAGATTTTAAGGTATTTTTTTACAAAAATCTACAAATCTGCTTTTGTATGGCTGATGTATTGCTATTTAGTGGACGCCGGGTGTCCGGGTCTCCCACTGTGACTGTCAGACACCTTTGTTTGCCAATCAACCAAAGCCACTCTGTATTAAATATAATATACGGAAAATTCGCACGAGAATAGATATTTTTTTTTATTCAAAATGTATTATTGATGAACCGATTAGGTATTAATTTACTTAATAAACATTTTAAATTAATAAACTTTGATATATCTTCGAGAATTTTAGCTTATGAAGAGTGAAACTGATCTTGTTTATTTTTTAAAATCGTGGAACTAGTATAAATGTGTTATATTTAGTTATCTAAAAAAATCTCGACGGTATTATGAGCAAGCGGCAGCGGTGGGCTGCCAATACGTTAACAAGTGGCTCGCTCAATCTAAAAGCAATTCTCGGTGTTCTGAGGAAGGAGTCTGCATCACACCTATGCAATTATATGGACTACTTAAATAAGCAATAGATTTTTACTTAATACACTTATAATATGTAACAATATGCAGTTCACATTAAACTTGTCAATCCAAATGGCCAAAAATGTACTACTGTGTCGCTGTCGTAGATTATATACGAATCAGAAATTGCAGTTATACACTAATTTAATCTAAGAATGTTGTTTTCTCTTCAATATTAACAAGGGGATCACGCGAGCCCCTCCGAGCCCCCTCCTGCCCACCCCTGGGCCCAGCGGCGTAACCACCTCATAGCAGTCATCTTTCTACACGCTCTCAACCCTTTTGTACACGGTTTCAAAATAACACGGTAAACTAAAAATAACTACTACTATATTTTTACATTTTTATATTTGCTTGTAGCGGTGAATAATATGATGTTTTTCTTTACAATAATAACATTTTTCAACACTCTTGTTTGCCTGATGTGTAACGGATACACAGCTCAGGAGCTTGTGATTTTTTTGCATAGTAAGGGAAGGGTTACTTTGATATGACATCATTGTTATTTCTTTATAAATCGGTCGCCTTAGCATAATAAAGTAAGATTCGCTATCACTGATCGAAATCTGCAACGAAATGGGCCGTTCAAATCTGCCCGTTGGAATCGGCTGACGAAAATCCGTTATGTTTGCGTTTCGTTATTACTGGAGAATTCGCCTCGTCACGTGTCAAATATTTGTATCCCGCTGCCCTGGGTTGTATGTGGACTCTAATGATAAAGCAGACGTCTGTCAAATTTTATTATGGCTTTTCGGATTTGTAAATGAAGGAGTGTGGCGCTTGAATTTTCGGAGTATAAATATCAGGGACACGAACCGTTATTATTTCCGTTCCGGTTCGTTAAAAAAAATATGTCAGTTCAGTTACGGTCTTCAGTTTTTTGTTTTCGGTTCAGCTCGTATTTAAATGTTAAGGTGGAACAGCGGCGGATTAAAAACTTTGGAGGCCCCAGGCGCAATAAATTTTGGAGGCCCTGCTTTTCGAATAACATAAAAGTGCTGCAAACCTTTTCGGAGAATAATAATTAATATTGAAAACAGAAATTAAAATGTAAGGTTTTATATAATATATGCTATTTTTGAGGCCCCCAAGATTTGGAGGCCACAAGCGCGCGCCCTTGCGCTTATGGGATAATCCGTCACTGAGGTGGAAACGTACTGCCTACACCCGACGCCACGTAAGCGTGTTGGATGAGATCATAGCTACATATTTGCCATTGTATTGTACGGAACAGAAACGCACTGCCAACGTCCAACGCGACGCGACGGCAGTGCTTTCTTGTTCCATACAATATAATAGCAAATATGTTGCTATGATCTCATCCAACACGCTTACGTGGCGTCAGGTGTCGGCAATATGTTTCCACCTTTAGCAAGTGAATGTAAATACACCCACACCGTCTATACCTCTCTTTAGACGGCTTTTCGATATAACTTAAAGCAGCGATTCCAACCTGGAAGGCGCGCCTCCCTGGGGGGATTATTGCAAAGAGAGGCGCGAACAGTCCAAAATATTTATTTTCCCTTTAAAACGTGTCTTTATTACTTACTATATGAAATAAAGGATGGGGAGGCGCGAAGATATTTTTGTCTTCAAAGGGAGGCGTAGTAACATAAAGGTTGGAAACCACTGACTTAAGGTTATCAAATACATCAGGGCTGTACAAGCTGCAGCCCGCGGGCCGTATACGGCCTACGGCGTGATTTTGTACGGCCCGCGGCAAATTTCTCGTTTTAATTTTCTAAATAATAAAAATAAAATATTTTAGAGCAAAGAACAGAAAGATCTATATCAGTGGTCAGCAACCTACTACCCACGGGTAATTGAATTACCCACTTCGTCATTTTGAGTTACCCGCCAAGAAATTATGATAATATTTTTTTTTATCAAATTACTTACTTAATAAGACCAAGGAAGCCACCGATAACAATATTATATGTGTGTTTTGTATTTACACATATATACCATGCAAATATGTTATGTATTATATATATTACTTACTAAAAATGATTTTTCAAAAAAATTAATGGTAAAAAAATATTTTGAACTTTTACCCACTAACCAAATTTATTTTTTTCTTTTTTACCCAGTCTCTCAAAAAGTTGGTTGCCGATCACTGATCTATATCATATAAGTTTTAATCAGACATATTATAAGCAACGTTCCCTCTAATTTTTATTTTGTTTGTGCGGACCATCCACTGCTTTGTGCAGTTAATTTTCAGCAAAAACAAAAAGTATGCGCAAGTATAAAATTAGGTAGAATCAATAAGGTTTATGAAAATATAAATATTATTTATACCCGATTGGTTGGTGCTTTGTTACATTACATTCCAGCAAATCTTCTATTTACAATGTTTATGTATGCGGCCTGTGGGGGATATGTGAAAATGTGTGCGGACAAATTTTGGGAAGTGTGCGCGTGCACACGCGCACACCTTAGCAGGAACATTGATTATAAGTACATATTATCTATATCATATAAGTTTTAATCAGGCATATTGTAAGTGTATTGAGCGACAATTGATTGCTAATTTAAGTATTGCATATGATTGCATAGAAGTTATAAAAAAAAAATCACGCCTTCCCCAGAACACTGAGAATTGGTTTGAGATTAAGCGAGCCCCTTGTTAACGTATTGGCAGCCCATCGCTGTGTATATATTAATATATATATTTTAAAACGTAGTTATGCCAAGGATACAAAAATGATAAATTAATCAATAGTTTTTAACTAATTTCATTGCAGCCGAAATGTGTTATGTCATAAAAAATTACCGAGATAAATATAAAATTTATGCCTCATATTTTTGACATGTATTCCTTCACAATACCTCTCACGTAATCTTGAACGGAGATCTCAATAATAATTGTGACAGCAAAAAAGCCAATGTCCAGATTCGAATGCACCGACAAAATATTCTGACTCCTGTACTGTATCTCTGAGAGCGATTGGGATCAATCTGTGGCTGACACATTAGAGCTCTCATTTCAACTGACCTTCTTTATTCTCCAGTCGAAGTGATTTTGTTAATTTAATAAAGTATTCCAATGATTTACTTACTTTATTGTTCAATTAAGTTTCTATAATTATAGATTGTTTACCAATATTCATACTATTCATAAGAAAGAAAGATGTTTAAAAAGGTGGCGGAACTCACTTCTTGTACAGCATTTTTTCTAATCTATTTCCGTTCCCAATGTAAATAATATGGCTTCCTAATGAAGGTATATAAGGAGAACTGTTTGTTTCTTAGTTGCTCAACCTCTCTATTTTTCAAAAATAGTGAGAAAGATAGAAGGAAAGGGCTAGAACAGAACAAGTAGTTAATTAATCGCTCTCGTTTTGCCCAATTTATTTTAGGGTCAGAAAGCTGGGAGAAAATATATTACAGACGCCTATGCCTCTAAACAGAAATTACTTGAAGAAAATGCTGTCCGTACTGGGAATCAAGTCTGTGAAATCTGTCACAGAAATCTCGTTTAACGCATTTTAAAGGAATGGAAAGTGTCGACGACGAGTTAAAGCAAAATAAAATTAAAAAATCGAATATTGATTTGAAAAATTAAAAAAATTCAAGAAAAAATGTGCTGGAACGCCGTTCCACCACGTTACATGGAAAAAAAGCATTAAGTATGCCTGTATATTTCATCAGGTCAGCTACCTGACCGATCCTGCCCAATCTCAGATGCCTTCTTCAGCAAAACAACGAATTCAACAGTTCGCTGGCGTGCTACTTTGTAAATTATGAGAAGGCCTTTGATAGTCCTCAGTCCTCACCAGTCTTTACTATGTGACGAATTACAATAATTGTACGGCATCTCAACTAAGATTAATGCCACCATAAAATACCTGGAAGAGGCCAGTGAATGTTGCATAATAATTGACGATATAATTACCGAGTGGTTTGAGGTTTCAATCGGGGTCAGACAGGGATGCGTCTAAGCTCCGTTCCTTTTCGTTAGAATCTTGGACTTGGAGGTGTGGCCGTCGAAGCCGTCATATTTGACAAATCTTTTGAGTCTATTCAGAAAACAGTGGATATGTTAATTAGTGTCGAATTAATTTTAAAGTTTTCGTTCCTGTTCAAAACGTACCTATAATTATATTTCATAACTTAAAAAAGAACAATATTTATCGGGTATCTATCAGGTCCAATGGCGCAGCTGTTAACGTTGTGGGCTTCCGTGCCAGACATCACGGGCTCAAGTCCCGGTACGAACAGCATTTTATCGACTTCTTTTTGAAGGCTTGGGTGTTTGTGATGTCTAAAAGTTCTTTCCAACTATTTCCGATCCTTTAACAACTGGGCGTAAAAGAGAGCGATTAATTAACCACTAGTTCTGTCCTCGCTTTATCCTTATATTCTTACAACACTCTTTGAAATAGAGAGGTTGAGCTACTGAGTAACAAACAGGAGTTCGGTGATTCTTCCGAACATGATTCTCCCGAACACGAACTCTCCGAACAAGAATACTCCGAACACCGATTCTTTCGGACACAGAATCTTCCGGATATAGAACACTTCGCACACCGAATACTCCGAGCAATTAAATATTTTTAATAGAAAAATCATTGTTTTACTGTAATGTGGAATGTTTTATGGCAATTATGTCAAATATTTTTCAGAATGAAAACATGAAACGTATTTAATTTTCATGTTTAACTTTTCCGGTTCTACGCTCAAGAAATGCGACCCCAATACCAACATTTTCTTAAATATCTATTTTAATATGGGTGATACAATGTTTATAATTAAGGTATTCTTATATCATAGTTTTTGAACCTTTTGTAGTTTATATAAGTATGCGATAACGC
Organism: Himalopsyche tibetana; assembly: GCA_030503985.1. NCBI lineage: Eukaryota > Metazoa > Arthropoda > Insecta > Trichoptera > Rhyacophilidae > Himalopsyche > Himalopsyche tibetana. Next base: position 4,705,618 of record JAPJYX010000007.1, on the reverse strand, counting down.
GATTATGCTATCAGGCGATAACGATCGTTCGTAAGATAGCTGAGAACATTCGTCAGTTGTCAATTCATATGTGTGCTGGGATGACGTCTTTTTTACGCGCAACTTAAAATATGATTATTTATTAAAAAAACACGGATTTTTATTAAAAAAATGTATGAGGAATGATGCAGAGAGATATTTTAAAGACCTTAGACTATTTTTTTTTAAAATTCATAAGAATAAGGCCAATAATGAGGAAACCACTGGGGTCAAAAAAGACCCCATCGGCAGAGACGTATTTTTCTAGTCTCCGAGCCGCGAGAGTAAAAAGCAGTTTATAATTTTATTCGTATTTTGGCTTAAGTTTTTCAAACAGGACATGGAAAATATTCATAAAATAATGTCGAGACTTTGATTTGAAATTATTATTGTACAATTTGCACCATTAATTATATGCTTAATTTTTCTGTTAACCTGTTCTTAATAAATACTCAAAATTCCAGACAGATTGTATATTGTATTATACAAAGCGGCTGTTAATGAGTTAAGTATATTTATGTCAAATTTGACATTAAAAATGTCGCCTAAGCCTTCATTGTCTCGCAATAACTATCAATTTTTATTTTATCCGTCATTTGACACTAAACATTGAAAAAAAGAGCTCGTGTTTATTATAAACAACTGCGGAAAACACCAATGATTAATGATTCAGTTATTGTTTTTGGAAATCAATCAAATGAATACATACATTGTAAGTCTATTTTACACCACTTTGTTTCATTCGCCTATTTAAGTTAAGATTTAATCATGTGCAAAATAACATTTTAATTTTTTAAATTTAAAATATAAATGTATGTCAGGGTCGCATCAAGGATTTGTGATTGGAAAAGGCGCATGCAGCTAAAAATGATGAGATTTTTTTATATTAGTTTACCTATTAAGTATATTATAAGTGTATTGAACTATTATTTGGAAAGTGTTTGGGCACTTGCAAAAAAAATATATTCACACATTGCAACGTAAAACTACTTAAAAAATTGATAGCTATCAAACTAACTATGTATATTAAAAACGGTGAAAGGATTTTTCAGTACAAGATTTTCCGTACACCTTTTTTATACACGACTTCTCCGTACACCTTTTCTGCCGTACATAGAAATTTCCTAACATTTACAAAATTAAATACATGTTAAATGTGTAATGTCATATGTTTCAAATATTTATTAGGCGTGGAACAAGCAAAAGATTAAGTGAATTCGATTCTCGAAAGACAAAAAAACGTAATTCACACATAACGAAATTTTACAGGAGACACAAAAAATGTTTTTTGATGATTTTGGGCCAAAGGTAAATTATGAAATATACACCACCTTGAAGTGAACAAAGACTGATAAACTGGTGTTTAATTGACTAAATCTTATATTAGTTTAATGAATTGCGAATAATCTTTTTTTAAGTCATTTTTCCTGTTAGCAATTTTCACAGGCCCTTCAATTTTGATACTAATATAGCAGCTTACATCCTTTTGCTAGAACGTGTTTCAAGTTGTATAATAAATTGTGATTATCGAAAAAAATGCTGCTTTGAAAAAGCTGTAGGTTACGTCCTTTTTTCTTTCCAAAATAGATATTTATATATATATAATATGTGTGTTTAAATTTAAAAATACACATTAACTCGATGTAAAATGACGAATATTAAAAATATTTAAATTTACGGAATATTATGTGTGCGGAGTTTTTTTTTTATTGCAAAAGCTTCTGTGTACGAAATAGTCTTGCTCGAATAAATCGGTGTGCGAACTTTTCTTGTATAAACGGAGAATTCGTGTTTGGAAGAAGCACGGAATTATAAAATAAATCTTCAAAAAAATTAGAATGCATATTATCTAATAATAAAGTGTTGTTTGTAAATAAGTAATTCATTATAAAGGTTTTCATATCCAATTATGAAAAATATTATTCCTCTGTCAGACATTTTGATAAAAAGAAGACTAATTATTATTTAAACTTAACACAAGATTCAAATTTATATAAACTTGACGCCCAGTACCTACTTTGTATGCACACATTCCGTATTTTGGTACATTGCATACAATCAAAGAGATGTGAGTGGTATTTTATTATTATAATAAATAATAACCAAATGAATTCATCCAATATTTTTTAAATCTTTCATCACCAACATAAGTGTTTGTCATCACCAACGTAAATTGACTGCTTAATCTGCAGACCAGTTTACTCCACATCTTTTACTCTAAGACATCTTTTAAAAACAACACTAAAGGCAGCTCTCTACTGTAATGTGCATATTTTAAAATTTTATAGCATATTTTAATCCCTTATGTGCACTATTGTAAAATTAAGCCCCGGAAATATTTCGGAAAATACCAAAAAAAAGCTCCAAAGAGGCCGATTATAGAGTATCCAATCCCGAAGCCTTTTTCCAATCCCGGATTGATTGATTTTCAATCCCGGGATTCCTGGATTGGGATTTGCTCACCGAGGAATTTGAAATCCTCGATTTGGTTTGGATTGCAGCCGTATCAATCCCGGGATTTCGGGATCAAAAAATTGAACGGGATCCCGAGATTGGATGCCCTAACCGACTACCAATGGCAGTATACCGGCTATGAGTTAAGCCTAGAGGTCGTTCCGATGGCAGTATGCTGGCTAACGGAGCGCAAGACGTTAAGAACTTAAAACACCTTTAATTACCATTTTAATAAACATCAGGTGGAATTTCAAAAACATTAAATATTTCAATCCTTTTTTACTTAAAAACAAAAGTGACAAAGTGTTAATTGGAGACGTGAAAAATCTCTCGATAAATAAATTATAATATTGCATTCTGGCACAACTGTTAGCGTTGTTGGCTTCCGTGGGCAATTTCACAGGTTCAAGTCCCAGTACGAACTGCAGTTTTTCAATCTATCTATTGATTTCTGTTCAAAGGCATGGGAGTTAGCGATGTCTTAAAATTACATCATTCTTTCCCAATCCCAAAATAACGAAGCGGTACTTAAGACCGGAAGACGGGGCTCACTGCACCACGGACTGTGCTATATTTGCTTGAAGTTTTTGTTGATATTGTATAACCAGCTAGTAATATGTTAACAAGGGGCTCAGTCATAATGTCTTCATAACATGGATGATGTATATGACGTGGCTCGCTGGCTTTTTTACGGCTAGTTGGTTGTCTTAGCAACAAAGTCTTCTGTTTCGTATTACAATTTAAAAGAAATTGCAGTTAGGTGCTGATTTGATTTTAAACGAATGATTTTCTTAACTAAACAAGAAGCTCGGACGAGCCCCCCGAGACCCCTTCCAGCCCACCCCTGTGTATAACTATCAATAATTATTATTTATATTTTTTAAACAGAAAGATGGTGAATAGACTACCTTACCCCGATAATTCAAGTTGAGATTTTTTCTCACTTAAAACAATGCAAAATAAACTTGGAAGAAATTTCTTGGAAGAAACAATGCAACAGTGACTATGTTAATCCAAAATAACATTTAATTAAATATTGTAACATAGTTGATCTACCAATTACCACGAGACGTTTTGTCCATCCGCTTTTTTATACTGTGCTATAGCACAAGGTTGGTACGTCTGCATACAATTTATTTTGAATACGATAACTCTATCTTGATTGTTTTCGGTAGTTTATACAGCTACAAGCCTCTGGATTGGTTGTTAAGCTGCTTGATGATGGCAGGGTCGGCGGTGGGAATAACATTGCACTTATAGATCGTTTATAAATTCAAATATTTTTTGTGGGTATTATTCCACACTATAAAATAGTATTAAGTATTTTTCAACGCAGCAACACTAGCTTATCCAGCCAGATATTTTTTTGTACTCTACTAAAGTTTTTCGTAATTCGACATTGATTTAATGTTTACTGTGATAAAAATTAAGTACTATTAATGTTTGATCATTAATTAAAATTACAGAAAAACTTTATATTTTTCTTTACTCACATCGCAAAAGCATTTATACAGCTAAAATAAATAAATTGACAAGATTTGATAGAGAAAACTTACAGTGTTGATTGCTTTTACTTACGTAAAGTATTCGAAGGTACGGGTGTTTGTGATGTCTTAATTTCCTTCCCACCTTTTCCTATTCTTCAATAATTGGGCGTAACGAGAGCGATATTTTAACCACTAGTCCAGTGCCATTAAAAAACATTACTGCAAACTATTACCTAATTACTTCATTACTTACAATTATATCAATTCCATTTAATTAACCTTTATAATGTCTTTCTATTATTATTTATTGTTGCCTATCAAATTGTTATAAAAAATGTGTCTTAACTGTATCATTGAGGAGATGTCATCTTCGGTGTGATGCAGAAAGGGAAAAAAGTTTATCGAATAATAAAAAAAGACTTTTCCTAGCATTATTCTTCTACCCCTACTACTATCTTTGAAAAAGAGAGGTTGAGCGAATGACTAACAAACAGTTCTCGTAAAAAAAATATCTTGAAATATCTCCATTAGGAGATATTGATTTAAAAAAGTATTACGGTTAAGAATCATCTGGCTTTAATTCAACCATTTCAGAGTAGTGTTTGAGTGCAAAAGCAAGTTATTTTCTACGGTTCTAATATTTCAATAGAAATAAAGGGAATGCGTTTTTGAATTGACAAATACTTATTTATTCGTTCGCAAACGACGCAAGTGTATCTTCAAGCCAGTGGCGGATTAAGCACATGGGATGTTCCAGGCGCAATAAAATTTGGAGGCCCTGTTTTACGGATAACAGAAAAATCGAACTAAAAGTGTAAAAATGTATATAAATCTGAACCAAAATAAGGGTTACATTATGTATGCTATTTTTGAGGCCCAAAGCGCGCGCCTCATTTGCTTATAGCAGGAATGGCGAACGTTTTTGGGTCGGCGTGCCAAAAATCCTCAACTATTATTTCTCGATTGTGTGGCGTGGCCGAGCAGTAATTTTTCATAACAAAATAGAAAAAATAAAAAAACGATTGTCGTTTATCTTGGGAAATCTTATTATTTATTCGAAATTTTAATTTTTAAAACTTGAAAATTGTTCGCGCGCCATCCAAACGTGTCACCTCGGGCACGCGTGCCATAGGTTCGCCATCTCTGGCTTATAGGATAATCCGCCACCGCTTCAAGCGTCGATATATCAAAGTTAGCAACACTGGCTATAAGTACTCCGCGATCCGCTCCTGGAAATTAAAAATTAGTTACCCGAATGGGAATGGAGGCGAATAAAATTCGGAAGGCACGATGGCGCAGCCGTTGTGTGATCAAACGCGAGGGCGGACGCAGCGGGCTCATCAATCACAACACCGGGACTCGAACGCGGCTACCGGGGTCTACACGATAACGTCTTCTTCTTCCTTTACTCTATTCTTTTTTATTTCATTTGTTTATCTCCCTGTCCCGTTCAGACACTTTTTCTTTCAGCTCTTATCGCTGCGGTCGTCTTTAAGCGGACCTCGAGGAATACAACTGTCATGAGTGACGCGCGGGATTCGATAGCCATTTTGGTGGGGAAAAATGGATTTCGAGGAGCTGACGTCACGTTATATGCCAGCGGTGGGCTGCCAATTCGTTAACAAGGGGGCTCTCATAATCTCAAAGCAATTGTCGGTATTCTGGGGAAGGAGAGAAATTTTTATCACTCCTATGCAATTATTATATGAGAAGAAGATTTTTAAAATTTAATTTTTTCCTTTTTTTATCATGTCCGATCCCAATGTGGAGCATATGGACTTCTAACGGAGTTTATCTCAACATAAGTGTTTCTACGATAACTGCTTGTAGCTCAGTTGCTCAACCTCTCTTTTTTTAAAGAGAGTCGGAATATAAGGATGTGCCTAGGACAGGACTAGTGGTTAGCTAATCGCCCTCGATACGCCTCGTTCATAAGATAGGTTGGTTGGGTGGGGGGGAATTCTAGACATCACATATATCCATGCCTTTGAACAAAAAATCATAAATCGATTGAAAAATCAATTTATAAAACTATCCGTACTGGGATACGAACCCGTGGCCTCCGTATCCGTGACCATTCGACCACACAGGTGTTACATATTACACTCATAATATGTAACAATATGCAATTTACCGTAAACTTATTAATCAAAATGTCCAAAAATGTACTACTGTGTATACTGAAGCTGTCGTCGATAATATATTAGTCAGATATTGAAGTTATATACTTATTTGATCTGAGAATAATATTTTTCTCTTTAATTAACAAGGGGCTCGTGCAAGCCTCTCCTAGCCCTCTCTAGCCTACTCCTAGTTATATCTACTCTAAGCAAACTTAAGATTTTACTAAAAAATTCCCAGGTAATTTTTGTGACAATAATTCAACGTTACGAACTTGAGGAGCAAACATTCAAAAAGTGTTTTGTCACACAAATACAAAGCTTGGAAAATGATGATTTAAGTGTTGCAAAAGTGACAGTTTGTATGAATGTGTCAACTTTATGATTTCATTTTAATATGAAAAAAAACCTTTTTGAACACTAATTTTAATTTCCATTCATAGGTTTTATTATGGGCTATCAGAATTGATATAAAACGCCATTCTTCAAAATTTGTGACAAAACACTTTTTGAATGTTTGCTCCTCACTTTGTGTTACTCAGCGATAAGCCAACGTGATATTTTTGTCGAATCGAATAAGGAGTTTTCAAAATGTTGTAGGAAACTGATTTCACTGCACATCTAATCAATACTTAGAAAAGTAAAGGTAAAAGGTTCTAACGGTATAATAATAAAAAAAATATAGGAATTCAATTATTGTGTTTATGGGTACGGGAAGAAAATTGAAAAAAAGAGACCGTGTTGTGCTGAATCGTGTTATAAGCAGAGACGTAGCCACCTCGTAGGTCGTAGCTGTGTCATGAAATGCACAAGGATCCAGCGAAAAGTTGGCAAATTTTCTACATACTTAATATTACGAATTGCGTGGAGGGTCTTGGGTGACGTTTGCATGAGGGTCTCAAATTTCTGGCTACACCACTGGTTACAAGGTGATGTGTTATAGAAGCAGTGGCGTAACCACCTCATAGCAGAGTCATGCAATTAGGGTATCCAATCCCGAAGCCTTTTCCAATACCGGGATTTCGGGATTGATTTATTTTGAATCCCGGGATTGAGATTTTCTCTCCGAGGAATTTGAAATCCTCAATTTGCTATAATTTTTACCGGAATCTCACGGAAACTCGTTTTTTTTTTTTAGCTCACCGAAGAATTTGAAATCTCCGATTTGGTATACTTTTTCCCAGAATCTCACAAAAACTCGTTTTTTTTTTTTAGCTTACCGAGGAATTTGAAATCTTCAATTTGCCAATTTCGTGTAAATTTCGAGAATTTGCTCAAAATTTCTCAATCCCGAAATCCCGGGATCGCAGCCATCTCAATCCCGGAATTTCGGGATCAGAAAATTGAACGGGATCCCGGATCCCAGGATTGGATGCCCTGCATGCAATGCACGAGGACCCAGCGTAAAGGGATTTGTAGATACTCAATACAACACAAATCACAAAGCCACTGTATAAAAGTGAACAAATATCACAATTCAAAATTGCCCAATTTCGCTTTTTAGACAGGATGAGGAGTGGTGGATGGCGCCAGCGGTGAGCTGCCAAAATGTTAACAAGTGGCTCGGTTAACCTGAGAGATATTCACAGTGTTCCAGATAAGGGGTGGATTTTTTATCACTCTTGTAGGATGGTTCGTAATAATTATGAAATTAATCGAATGTTATTTAATATGCTTTTGTTATGTAAAAATATTTTAATATCTTTTAGATCGAGAAATACAACAAAGCAGGGGTGGGCTGGAGTGGGCTCGCGCGAGCCTGCCCTTGTTAAGTTTTACCAAGGCCGGCGAGCCCCTTGTTAAAGTAAAAAATATTCTCAATCAACAGAAATTGCTGTAAATGGTTTACATGTACGTATTATGAAACAAAAGACTGTTGCATTTGAAATTTTTTCACAAAATACTTTATTTCGGGTGCATACTAACAGACATTATGAGTTTTTTTTAAATATATAGTAGTATATTTTTACATAATAAAAGCATATTAAGTAACATTCAACTGATTTCATAATTTGCGTATAATCCTATAACAGTGATAAAAAAAATCTATCCTTTGTCTGAAACACCGCGAATACCTCTCAGGTTAACCGAGCCCCTTGTTTACATTTTGGCAGCCCACCGCTGCAACAAAGTCTTTTGTTTTATAATACATATAAACCATCTACAGCAGTTACTGTTGTTTTGAGAATATTTTTTTACTTTAACAAGGGGCTCGCGCAAGCTCTTCCGAGCCTCCTCCGGCCCACCCCTGGATGGCGCTAGTAAAGAACTGTAAATTAGTTAATTGCTCTCTCTAGGTCTCGTTTTAAAGATAATAATGTAGATAGATGAAAAACAGAAGTAGCATTACATAGTATCTTCATGTAAGTGGCCAAAAATCTATATTCAATGAAAATATTAAATACAAGGGTATTGTTTTTACGAGATTGGTTGTGAGTCAGTTGGTCAAGCTCTCAAGCTTTCTCTCTGAAGAGGATTATGTTAAAAAGAAAAAACTGTAGTTGTTTTAAAAATATATTATATATTTTTTTATCCATGTCCGCTCCCAATGTGAAAAATATCGCCTCCTAATTTTCTCCGAACAGAAGTTGTTTTACGAGAACAGTTTGTTATTTAGTCGCTTAACCTAACTTTTTTTTCAAAGTGAATAGTAGAGAAAGAAGGATAAGGCTAGAACACGACTAGTGGTTGACTTATCACTATTGCTACACCCAGTTATTAAAGGATCGGAAGGATGGGAGGAAAGGAAATAATGTGAATTGACATCGCAAACACCCAGTCTTCGCTCACAACTTTGAATTGAATAATTATCAAATTCACTGTGATCTTACCGGGAATCAACCCAGACCCGCGTGATCCGTAGAGCTAGATCTAACCAATTGAGCCCCAGCAGGTGACAAATATATAATTATAATTAAATAATAAGTATTTGATAAATTGAATCACAGTACGCACAGTTACTTAAATTGTTTTTTTTAATCGGTTTATGGACTTCTGTTCGAAGGCATGGATGTCTCTGATGTCTAAAAATCCTAGAAACGGTTGGTATAAATAAGAAGTGATAAGTTTATCACTAGTCGTCCTGACCAGCTCTATCTTTTAGAATTACTGTGTAAATAGCATGCAGTTCTAATAGAAAAACGTTTGTTGAGATAAAGTTTATCAATTGTCTAAATGCTCCACATTGAGCGGATATGTTAAAAAAAGTGAGATTTTTGACATTTGACAGCTCACTTTCCACTCTCTTTATTTGCATTGTTATTAAGCTGGGAAAATAACATCCCCGTCCATTTCTCAATAACATATTATTTAATAAAAAAAAAATATGTATTTTCATTGAAATCTCTTGCGACCCTATAGAAATATTTCAATTCTATTACAACCTATTCGAACATCCGAACAAAAGACATGAAAATCCCCAAAATAATCCAGGGTTTTCTTTTGACAGCTCACAACACCCAATCCAAAATGGTGCACCCACACCGACACAAAATAACGTGTCCCTATTGGCGTAATGCTCGCCCCTTGTCAGCCACGTGACGCAACAAACCGCGCCCACTTACAAACACCGCCCTTCTGAATACAGAAGCCAATATATTTCTCCATCTCTTTTCTTCGTCCATTTTCCACAACACAGTTGTCGAGACGTCAGAAAAAAATGTTACGTTTTAATTACACACGTCGCAATATGTCTGTTTCATTCTAACGGGTATTTGTTTATTCGTGTACGAGCGAGACAAATTCGCCGAAAACGTAAGCATGTCTGTCACCGAGTGAAGTTTTTGTAGCCAGCTTAGTAAACTCCGTGACTTTGAATGGAATGTATTGTATCGTATTATCGAACTCGGTGTGTTTTGAATTTTGATTCGGAATTCAAATTATATTTTGTTTACGTCAAAAGTTTGAACTATTTTCAATACATTATGCCGTGGAACATTCGAATTCTATACAAATTAAAAGTGTGACTTAATTTTAAATTTGGAATACGTAAACAATTCGTGAGAATGTTCACTCTAATTATGTTATTCGATAATTGAATTTTTTGTTCGACAATAGCGTCATTAGAATTCTATTTTTAAACCTAACAAACTATACGTCAAATTAAAAACTTACAGTATTTTTTCTCTCAAAGATTAATACATTTCTTAAGCTTTTAAATAAGTGGTTGATATTATAAAACTATAGTGAAAATTGTGAAAAAGTATTAACTGTAATATTATTCCTAGGAATCACAAATTGTCAACTTATGGAAAAAGGATATAATTTTTATCTATTATTGTCAGGCGTTTAACAAACTAATAAATTCAGTTAAGTAAAGTACTTTTCTATGAATGTTGGATGAGTTAAAAATATTTTTGTGTTTTTGGTTAATGAACAATTTAAAAAAAATAATGAAATTAAGAACAGTTTGTTTATTATCAAAGAATGTTTAAGTTCTTAGACAAAAGTTCACCGTTGTTTTACCAAAGCCTTAAAAACGGTATAGTATGATGGATTTAGATCAGTTTTAGAGAACATAGTTTGAAGAGTTTTTCATCATTAAGAAACATCTGCCAAAGGCGGCCCAAAGTCCGGGATCAAAATTCCAAAAAAACATGATGACTATGGATGTCAGTATGTACGGCAATCAGCAGCAAACATACCCAGAAAGTTATTGCCAACCTCCAGAATACCCCCCTGACCATCATTATTACAATGACAATGGAGAACTACACTATTACCAAGATATACCGCAGAACCATGACCATCCAGGGCCACCGATGCCTCTCGACCATCCGGATCATATCATAAACACAGACAATGGGTTGAGTTATACGAATTTGGACTATTCGGCGATGGGTGCTAATCAGCCCTACAGTAATCACTCAAGTATACCAAGTTCCTATCACCCCCACGATGTGCATTACAATATACCACACATTGATTTAAATCATCAGCACAATCATCATCCACCGCCGATCCATAAAATAGACAATCATTTCTTAGAATCAAAATACAATATGCACTTTATAGACTCCGATAATCAGACTGCTCATAGCTTGAATCCTTACCCCCATATTGTGATGCACCAGAGCGGTAGTCCGAGTTCTTGCCTAGAGTATCAGGGGCATTATCAAGGGAAGAATGAACACATTCAAGATATGACCGGTGGGAAGGATATACTTGGCGGTGATTGCTATAGACAGCAGGAGTTGGGATCGAGACAAGATATGGGAAGGCAGATGAGCGTGCAAGGCAGCCAAGGGATGGGACTCTCGCAAGGAGGGTCGCAGCATCATCATGCGGTTCCGACGTACAAGTGGATGCAGGTTAAGCGGAATGTGCCTAAACCGGCGGGTGAGTCTTAAAACTTGTACATTTATTAATTATAGTAAAGCCTGTAAGCAAGGAGGTGTCCGGTAAAAATAAAAGTGACTTATACCCAGTGATGTGCTGCTATGGGTTTGCATCGGCTCTGTCGAGCCGGTTGCTAAAATGATTTTCGATTCGGAAATCTGGTTCTTAAGCTACTGTTTTTTTAAGTATAGTAAATCGATATGGATAAAGTAAAAACTTGCGGTTGTTTTGTGTATATCTATGCAGGTACGTAAGTGAGTTTTCGACATATGAGTGCCTTAGATTTAAAACCTACTTAACTCCAAAAACCAAAATTGTTGGCAAAGTGCAAAAAACTGCTGTGGGCTTTTTGGATTTGAGTAGGTTTTGAGACTAAACACGTTTTTGTAAATGCGTTTTCTCTGAATTTAGAGAGGTTTTGAAATCGGAAATATATTGATGGTGTAGATAATAATATAGAGAATAAGTTGACATCGAAATTTGAAAAAAATCAAAAATTGTCGTTAGGTAGGTTTTGAAATTGAGGTCCTCATATATCAGACTTAATGACCATTACTTTGATGGGTTTGCAACTGACCTCATGAGACTCCACATCATTCGTTAAATCATGGCTCAGAAGTCATCATCACACAGTAGATCAGGGTTTCCCAAACATTTTCTAAAATGGAACACTTCGTAAGTCCGGAAAATATAACGGAACACTTAGCTGAATTATTAAGTTGTTTTTAAACCGTGTTGCAGCGTATAAAACCATTCCATTTTTTTCGGAACATCTACTCTAGTTTGGGAATCCCTGCAGTAGATGATAAACGAATTAGACCCGTCACGGTTAAAGTTTCGAATGAAAATCAAAACACTATTTGAGATGAATTTATCTGATGTAAATAAATAATTTTGTAATGTATGATACTTTTTTTAATTTGAAAAAAAGTGTATAAAAATTGGAGATAAGTGTTTACCAAAGTGCGTGCCGGTTGATAGAATTTTAGCAGCAATTTTTTAAACCATGTTCGCTCCCAATGTGGAGCATATGGGCTCCTAATGGAGTTTGTCTCAACAGAAGTGTTTCTACGAGAACTGCTTGTTACTCAGTTGCTCAACCTCTCTTTTCCCAAAGAGAGTAGGGATAGAAGGATAGGGCTAGGACAGGATTAGTGGTAAGCTAATCGCTCTCGATACGCCCCGTTCGTAGGATAAGATGGGTGAGAGGGGGGAATTCAAGACATCACATACACCCATGCCTTTGAACAGAAATTCATAAATCGATTGAAAAATCAATTTATAAAACTGTCCGTACCGGGATTTGAACCCGGGCCCTCTTTGCCGCCTGTGTGGTCGAGTGGTCAACGTTGTTGGCTTCGGCAGTAACTATAATGAATAAGTTTTAGTAAGGAACTCATGTTTATACAAAAGGCTAGTGAATTTCTGATAAATAATATCTATAACGTTAATAATAGGGTAAAAATAGCATCATGTTATGCATTGTGTATCTCTTCGGAGCCAGTATATATAGCTGAAAAAAATGTAAGTTTAATCATACTTCTGACGATGGCGAAAGCCGAAATAGCTGTCAACTAATAAAAATATAAAAACCGTAAAACTAAATACTTTGCTATTTTTACCCTATTATAATGAAGTTCTACGAAGTAAATGCCAAGTCAATAAATATATTACGTTAACCCTTCAATCTTGCAATTTAGTGTAGGTTAATACATTTTTCAGTTATTGATGTTAATTAAAAAACGGTACATTGCGTATTGTATATATACATGTATATATTATATAAGTAACTTTCGATAATTATTTTGCTATTCCCGAAACACCACAAATAGTTTTGAGATTAAGCGAGCCCCTTGCTAGCGTTTTGGCAGCCCACCACTGTACGGCAGTAATAAATAATTCTTTATACATTAACCACTTCATTCATTGTGAATGGAAAGTTGCATTTACTGGTTGATTTATGAATTTTGTCAACCCGTTCTTTTCTTATGATCCGTTGTAAATCAAGGCACATAAATTGAAGGCTTATAATCACAAGGGTCTATCTACAAAAACATAATTAATTGCACTAAACTATAACAGGTGATTGAATTTTGTAGATAGACCCAATTGTATCTTGTAAACGGTTATATTTACGAAAAATGTGTTAATTTAAGATTTCGGCTGAAGGTGGAATTTCAATATTAAATTTAAATCGTTCAAATTATGTACATTCACACAGATTTTGTCACTAACGACCCGGGATTCGCCTTTCGGCATCTCCAGGCGTTCAAGTGCACGGATTAACTTGAACTGACGCTTAGTAAATGAATGTTTCGTGTTTATATAATAAATAAATGTATCATTGAGCTTAATTAAAGCCATTACTGGCGAAAAGGATAAGCCCATGTGAATGCCCACAGATTTGAGTAGTGAGTAGTTTTAAGAATCATATTTATTTTGTTTGTCGGAAAAGGTTTTATGATTATATTTATATATAGGGTATAAAAGTGGAGAGCCAGGCATGTTTACTATTGGTGCAGCATTTGTATCCCATGTTCCTGATTGAACATGTGTGAATGTGTTGCTTCATTAAATTATGGTATTGCTGAAACTAAGCTTAACTCAAAACACGTATTTTTGTAGTTTGTGATCTTTAGCTCTTGAAATTTGAAGTGCTAAAAACCAAATAAAATCTAACAAAAAGTATGTTTTACTTACTATAAATCATTTGATATGATATGTTATGATATAAAACATGAAAAAAATCCACCAAAAGCGTACAAAAAAAAGCTGTCTTGTTCATTGAGACATGATTAATTTAGTAATTATTACTCGGTCATTAAATCTCTGTCAAAATGTCATTATAATTATCTTTAATGAGTTTGCTGTCAAATCTTAGTAGAAAGCTATGGGAATCAACTGATGTGATAATAGTCGATAGTCGAAACTGGACGCAATATGCGAAACTAGAACAATCTCCCATACTTTCATAAAAAAAAAATCAAGATCTCTCAAAAATATATATTTGACATTACAGTTAATGACAAAGGTGATATATTTCTTTTATCATTAAGCCACAATTGCTTAAATTCAATTTGTAGTGAAGTATTAGTGACCCGAGTGTCTATTATTGGCTTCAAATCAAATACAAAAGGATGATTTTTTTTCTCTTTTGTGGGCTGGAGGGAGCTCGGAAGGGTTCGCGCGATCCCCTTGCTAGCTTAGGAGAAAACAATATTCTCAGATCAAATTAGTATATAACTACAATTTCTGATTTATATATTATCTAAGACAGCTTCAGTATACACAATAGTGCATTTTTATTTTTTTACATTGATAAGTTTACGGTAAATTTCACACTATTACATATTATGTGTACTAAGCAACAATCGATTACTTATTTAAGTATTGCATATAATTGCATATGAGCGATTGGAAAATTCACTCCTTTCTCAGAACACTGAGAATTGCTTCGAGATTAAGTGAGCCTCATGTTAACGTATTGGAAGCCTACCGCTGAGCATATGGACTACCAATTTAGTTTATCTAACATAAGTGTTTGTACGAGAATTGTTCGTTATTTAACCTATACTTTTTCTAAAGAGAATTAAGATAGGAAAAAAGGGCAAAGACAGGATTAATGGTTAAATAATAGCTCTCGATTCACCACCCACTCCGTGCTAAAGCAAGGATGAGTAGAAGGGGAAATATAATACATCACATACATCTATGCCTTCGTACAGAAAATCATAAATCTATTGAAAAATCAATTTACAAAATCTGTCTGTACTAGCATTCGAACGCGTTACCTCCATAACCGAAGCCAACGACGTTGATCACTCGACCACGCATCTGGTTTACTTTTAGAGAATGGATTTTTTTTTAATACAAAATTTGTGTGAATCTACATAATTTGAACGATTCAAATTTAATAATGAAATTCCACCAAGCACCTTCAGTCGAAAACTTAAATTATATAAATATTACTAGTACAGCAAGATTGGCTGAACTCTATCCGTGCACTTGAACGCCTGAAGATGCCGAAAGGCGAAGCCCGGGTCGTTAGTGACAAAATTTGTGTGAACGTACATAATTTGAACGATTCAAGTTGAATATTTATTTATTTTTATTTATGTCCGCTTCCAATGTGAACTGTCTAAGCAGAAGTTTTTTCTACAAGAACTGTTTGTTACTCAGTCGCTCAGCCTCTCTTTTCCAAATATAAGCAGTAGGAATAGAACGATAGTACTAAGACAGGACTAGTAATTAAAGCTTATTCGCAAATCGCTTATTTGAGGGTATTACTTATAAGCCCGGCTCATTCCAATATTGTTGAAACATGAACCATGAATGTAATTCAGTAGATAAAAATAATTTTTGAAAGTATTTTTAGAAATCAGTCTCAAACATGACTTGACAACATACAAAATATCATTTCAAAGTAATGTGGGACTAAAAGAACTTTTAAAATGTACATTGAAATTCATGTTTCATTTTTTAAGCATTTTAGAATAAACTGTGTTTGCAAGTAACACCCTCGTTTTATAGTTAGTCAATATTTTTTCTCGGTAAAAAAAAAATATATATAAATTCGACTCCACCGTTGCCACTGCGACGCTTATACCCATCTTAGTAGAATATTATACTTGCATAACATTTTTACCGAGTGGTTCAGTATCGAAGTGACCTCTCATCGTCAAATTATCGGACCTCTCCAAACGCCAACTCCACATGCCATTCTAACATGTCAATTACTGTGTACCTGCCATTCGGGCCCGGGCTGACGACTCCGACAGTCGCACGGTGACTGTATGAGATGCAATAATTTCATCTGTGGGACTTCGCCGCCTGCATGCTTTGAAATGTTTCGGGATGCCAGATACCTCAGATTATTTTTTTAACTACATGCCGATTTAAATGTTTTCTTTAATTGTTGCAGTGCCGTGCTTATATTTACTACTATCGATATCATTATGTTAATATTTAATTTTTATAACTTTTAGGGTGTTCACTGTCAATACTCGGTGGAATGGCATTATATTAATAAAAACACAATATTTCATTGTACTTCATTCCACTTTATTTAATAGGTCAGGACCGGTTTCGCTCATTGCGAGCATTGTCAACTGATCATGATTTTTACTTGATGAGGTGTTTTATTTATTAACTAGTGTTCTAGAACAGTGCAGTGGTGGATTATTCTATAAGCGAATGAGGCGCGCGCTTGTGGAATCCGAATTTTAAGGGCCTCAAAAATGGCATATTACATATAATTTTTGATCAGATTTTTAATATTTTTCATGAAATTTTCTGACGTATCCAAAAAATATGATAATTTTATTGCGCCTGAGGCCTCTCATGTGTTTAATCCGCCACTGGAACAGTGCTACTCAAATACTGGTCTGTGGGGTAGTTACTATCCGCCGGCAAGCAAAAATCGTATCGCGCTCAACATTGTAAATATATAATTACCTATGTGTATGTAACACGTTCAATTTATTTATATAATAAAGCTGGCCCAGGTACACTTAATAATGTAATACTCCGCACACCGGAAAAGTTTGAGAAACGCTAGTGGCGGACTAAAAGTGAATGAGGGGCGCGCTTGGGGCCACCAAATTTTAGGGGACTAAAAGTAGCTTATATAATATATAAACCCATGTTTAGATTTTTACTATTTTACTTGGAATTTCCGACGTTTTTATGTTATCCGAAAAATAGTGTAGCGCTGTTCTAGAAAAATGAAATAATAAAGAATTCACATAGGCAAAATACAGAAAATAAATCTTATACTTTATTAAATTTATTTTTCAAAATGGCTTTATATTAAATCAGTGTAATCAGGACTCTTTTGGTTCAGCGTGGGATTTCAACTGATAAAACTGAACCATTGGAATCAGCCAAACAATATTGGTTAAATTGGTATAACTCTATTATAATATATACTTGGGTATAGATCCCGGATCATCTTTTTAATCCCAGGATTCACATTTATTCAATCCCGGAATTTCCAAATTTTGTTGATCGATTTTCAAATCCTGGTGGAACCTTTTTTTTAGCTTTTTCTATGATTTCATTTTTTTGTCAATGATCAATTTCAAAAAGCCTACAATTTGCTGATTTCCCATATCATCAATAAATCTACAATTTCGCACTTCTTATCCACAATCCCGAAATTACGGGATCACAAAACTAGACGGGATTCCGGATTGGACACCCTACTTGGGTACAGTTTACTTTTATCGTTATTGCAATCTCTAATTCAGAAAACTTTTTTTATCTATCTATGCTCTATAAAACTTTTGGAATTTGGAACTTACTTAACGCTTTCCAATGTTTATTATGATCTGACTGTTTTTCATATTGCCAAATAAATTAATATATATTACAGGTTTATTGATAATTTTGTAAAGTATTCCGCTATAGGTAGATATATAAAATAAATAAGTGCATTAACATGTGTAAGAAGTACTATTAATTGGTGATGTATTGATATAAAAACAGTCAATATTGATTGAATTAATTTACATCTCGTTAATGAAATTAAATAAAAATTATTATACATCGTTTTAATTTTTAAAAAAATCCTATTAAAACCTTAACCATTACAGCGTGTTATTTTGTTAGTAATAATAATAAATAACGAATGATTAGGTTTATTTAGTTTTATTTAAGTAGGAAAGTTTGGTTTCGTGTGACTAAAGTTGTTGCATGTTACCAAATTGCGCTCTGTCGCTTCAAAGCTTTGATCGCGACTTACGACTACAGAGCTTTTAACCATGCGACACCCGCTCCCTTTTGTTGTATTTATTTTAAATTCAGATTAAACCTTGTTACTATCACAACTAGAGTATTATAATCAATTATTTTTTTTACGGTTTTGTTTATATGCTACGACACGATTAAAATTAATTTATTCGTGGGCGGAACGTGATTGCTTCGTTGGTCCATTCATTCTTCAATGCACATTTTGTTAACTTTTTTGCATTTAAAAGAAAGCAGAGCTTTGAAAACAAGGACGGCATTATCCACGTATTGGCAATTCCACACACCATCGCTGGAGAACTGTACTGAAATATAAATACTTAAGCAATAGGTGTTTTGTTCTTTTATTATTTTAGCACGTCTTATAATCTAGCACAGTATTGCATAGAATCTAAATAATATATATTTGATATGTCTCAGTACAGCTTTAAAGCGACGGTATCGTAGAAAGTTTAATTTAAATACGTTAATGCAGTGATTTCCAACTTTTATGTTACTGCGCCTCACTTTGAAGACAAAATATATTCACGCCTCCTCATCCTTTATTTCATATAGTAATAAATACATTGCCGCCTGTGTGGTCGAGTGGTCAACGTTGTTGGCTTCGGCTACGGAGAGCCCGGGTTCAAATCCCGGTACGGACAGTTTTTATAAATTGATTTTTCAATCGATTTATGAATTTCTGTTCAAAGGCATGAGTGTATGTGATGTCTTGAATTCCCCCCTCTCACCCATCCTATCCTACGAACAGGTCGTATCGAGAGCGATTAGCTTAACACTAATCCTGTCCTAGCCTCTATCCTTCTATCCCTACTCTCTTTGGAAAAAGAGAGGTTGAGCAACTGACTAACAAGCAGTTCTCGTAGAAACACTTCTGTTGAGATAAACTCCATTAGGAGTCCATATGCTCCACATTGGGGGCGGACATGGTTTAAAAATAAAAATAAAGACAAGTTTTTAAGCGTAAATACATATCTTGAACTGTTCGCGCCTCCCTTTTCAATAGTCCACGCCACTCAGGTTGGAAATCTAGATTTTTAAATAGTTTTAAATCGATATTGCAAAAAAAGTGGCATTTCACATTTCACGCAAACGCGGTAGTTATTAATAGAAATTCACAAAATACTGTAATTAAATTGAAACGGAAATACCTATATGCTTTAAGATATAAATTATTGATGGTTTTTTTTCCATTTCGGGATGCAAGCCCGTGACTCCACAAGCGAGTGGAAAAAAACTATAACAGGGTTAACCAATCGGCTTAAGGGCCAACAATGTTTTTTTAATATATTTTTTCAGGATGTCGCAGTGTTTCGGTTTATGATATACTGTCGACTTTTTGAAACTTTAAGACTGATGTAAGTTTAATTTTCAATTAACACTAATTACTTCACGGTGTCATGACAAAAAAACTAAAAGTTTTGAAAACAATCCTATTTACAGACTGAATTTTTGGTTTTTGAAAAATAATCTAAAAAATAAATTTGTTCGAATTGGTATTTACTTTGTAGAACTGCATTATAGTAGAGTAGAAATAAGCCGAAATAGCTAGTAATTAATAAATATTTTTGAACTTGGTACGTTGCTATTTTTACCCTATTAAAAAAAAACCGCTTTTTGTACTTATTCTAAGATAGTTAATACAGACTAATGGTTTTGCTAATCGCGAGAACCATGAACAGATGAAATAAAAAAAAAACGGTACATACATGGTTTTTATAGAAAAACAAGTAAGATTAAAAACAAGATGCGGCAAGTAATTGGTAAAAGAATTAACAAATAATGATACATAATATAAATGGATACTAATGATTTTCATTAAAAATTAAAACTAGGTTACAAGTTAAAAAAAAAAGTAAATAGGGTACATATGAATTTTTAAAGTAGTTCTTAAGTATTTATTGGCTTTCCCTTTTAAGGTGTTCACTGACAATATTTGGTAGAAAAACATGATACTCAAAAATAAAACACTCTTTTTTAACAGCTTAAATTTATTTATTAATCAGTCGTGATGGTTAAAACCAGGCCTGATTTTAATACAAAATTTACAGTAACCGTTTTTAATCGCTTTCAGTGTGTTGAAAGGCATTATATTAAGAAAAAACACAATATTCCTTTGTACTTATTTCCACCTGTATAAATGGATAGTGAGATTTCATAAGTGAAATAATAAAAGTGGAAATAAGTACAGAGGAATATTGTGTTTTTCTTAACTGGTTTTAAACTGAAAAAATGATTATTTAATCAATTATGGGCTCGGGATCAAGCTAGTCAAATAGTGAAATGCAAGTCACCCTGACATTGCGGTAGGCATTTTTTGTAGAAATATTTACAATATTAATGATTTTACTCAAACACCAGTGATTTATTCATTTTCATGTTCCCCGTTGTAAATATGACAATATTTTTTGACCCTAAGACAAGGAAACGAAGTATGTATTTAATTTATCGATCAAACATTATTTTTTTTGAATAGGTGACCATCAAATTCGTGACTAAACTATTTATTGCTGATAGACTCGACTCAAGATAGATTTCGACATTACTTAACAAATTTGAATAGTGCTTCGTCGGGTCCTATGGCGCAGTGGTTAGCGTTGTGGGCGTCCGTGCCAGACCTCACTGGTTCGAGTCCCAGTACGAACAGGATTATTTCGATCGACTTCTGTTCAAAGGCATGGGTGTTTGTGATGTCCCTTCCGCCATTTCTGTTCCTTTAACAGCTGTGCGTAGCGTGAGCGATTAGTTAACCACTAGTCCTGTCCTCGCCTAATCCTTCTATCCCTACTACTCTATTTGAATCAAGAGAGGTTGAGCGACTGAGTAACAAACAGTTCTCGTGCAACAACTTCTGTTCGGAGAAAATTTGGAGGCCATGTTTTTCACATTGGGAGCGGACATTATATATTTTTTAAAACAACTACAATTATTTCTTTTTAATATACTCCTCTTCTTAATATACTTAACTTCTGTTGAGATACCTTCATAAAGAGGCGATATGCTCTACATTGGGAGCGGACATGTATAAAAAAAGTGCTTCCAAATCAGTGTGGGGCGAGTTTTTTGTATTAAGATTATATTGATACCTTTGTTCTAGAGTGCACTGTTTGAATTTTGTGTATGAAAGATATTTCAAAATACATACATATGTACTTCCAAAGAACAACCAAGACATTATTATGCAACATTCGATTTTAGAGCAGCATAGTTGCTATTAAGAAGTCATAGATGTGTATATTCTGGAATACTTTTCATACTTAAGTCGGTACTGCCAAATTCAGACATAGTGCACTCTGGAACTAAATTATCCATATATCGACTGTGGAAAGGAAAAAGAACGTAACCCACACATATCAAATTTTACAGGAGGCGCTAAAAACGTGTTTTGATGGTTTTGTGACATATGCAAATTATGAATTATACACAACCTTGAAGTGCACGGATACTTATAAACTGGTGATTAATTGACATAACCTAGTATTAACACTCAGGAGTCCGGGCGAACATATGTGTGCATCTCACTTTCAGTGCGCAGGAGTCCGCGCGAACATATCTGTTCGTTTTGCCGAGTGTAAGTTTACACAAAAAAAAGGTACTTTGTGTGATGATTTTTTTTCTTCACATTTAACATCAAGGTTGCCAGTGATATTTAAATTGATAATGTCAAACAAATATATTAAAAATATTTTTTTTTTAATCGTAAATATAGAAGTAATTCCACAGTATCACCTAGTAAATAATATTTTTTGTATAACGTTTAACGTTTGGTGTAATATTATTTTCATGGAAAAATGCATCTTTTTTTGTTAGATCTTTTGCTTCGTTTACGTATATAAATATGGGTTAAATTTTCGGATAAGTTTATTTATTTTTCTTTGGCCGCTTCACAATTCTTTACAAAAAAATAAGTGTTTGTTCTATGGGATTTTTACGAAAGTGAAATTAGTCATGACAATAATTATATAACACAGATCCATTGTCTCAAATTCATTTTACATCTGTATCCTTTTTTTCTTTTGTAGACATTTTGCAACTAATTCTTGTTGGAAAGTCAACCCTAAATTCAAAGAAATGAAATCATTATTTTACTTCGAACAAAGCACCGCTTTTACTCAATATATGTTTGGCTTGCCAATAGCAATAAATTATGTAATTCTTAATGCCCTTTTCGAGACGCTGTTGACAAGGAGCTATTTTTTCTGTAAAGTTTATGGCTCTGCTGTGAAAAAAATGTGACCCTAATGCTTCATAATCATTAGACATATGAATGGCCACCATTCATTAATAGCATATACCTGCACCATTCTAACAAAAACAAACGATTCTCAAAGATTCAAAATATTTAAATAATTGAAATATAACAAGAATTATTTAAAAATATCTGAGAGTTGCGAATAAAACCTTACGATATAGAACAGATGTTTATTTTCGGTTTTACAATATCTCAAAAAAACTAAAATAGTTGTCGTTGCTGAGAAGAAGGAGATGGGGGGGGGGGGTTAGTAACCAGTAACTTTATTTTAAATTAGTGTATATTATTGCAACTCTTTATAGCCATTTCTTACTAAATAACTTTATTTTTAAGTTGTTAAGACTCTTTATATGAAACCCTCGGTTGAGAAACACTGATTTTATCATATTTTTATATGTATAAAACCATACGAACGCTTTTCTGAAAGAAAAAAAAATATACATCAATCGGTTAAATAGTTATCGCAATTTAAACGTGAGCGCAAAAAAGTTCAATTTCCCCAAAATTCGGCCGGCTCCCGCGCATGTTTTAGTATGCAAATCTGCGGACCTATATGTGTTAATTAAAGAAATTGAGGGTTAAGTCCTTTTTCCTTTCCACAGTCGATATGTATATGTCTAAAACAGGAAACCAATGAGAACCGAGGAAGATTACGCATCATAAAAAACATTATTTTACGGGAATTTTATTATAAATGCAACCATGATGGTTGATTAAATTATTTATATTATGCTTTTCGCCTATAATTTTAATGAAATATTTTTTGACTTTTATTAAAAAAATACATTGAGACCCAACCTTTTACCTTGAGATTAATTTCAATTAATTAAATAAAAAAAACACCGCTTGAGTTATATTATATCTACTGACTTAACGCTTTCAGCACTGAGTCTTTGTGAAACCTGATGAAAAATGGAAAAATCTAAATCTGATAATATTGAATTTCATGGGGCATGATTCCAATCCGGCTGTCGTTGGGGCAAAGCTCTTACGGTAACGTGTCTTTATAATTATATGAAATTAAGGATGGAGAGGCGTAGTAACATACAGCTTGGAAACCACTGATCTAAACAAATAAGCCACAGGAAGCCATCCAATCTATAATGGCACTAATAATTATTTGTCAGTATTTTTGAAATAATAAGGTGATTTACAATTAATGTCGGAAATTTTTAAGATAAATCATTAAAGATAAGCAAATTAATGTCATATTTAAACACGGTGATTTTTGTAGCATTTTGTTCAGCCCTGTTCCAGTGATTCCATACATACGTGTATTTGGCTGATTTACTCTAGTCACAGTGAGTTAGCATTATTGCATTATTAATAATATTTACGGTCGCACAAAGGGGACAAGCTAATAATCCACACAATAAAAATACACAGTCGAAGCTTTGTCGCCAGAGAGTTGGGGGATTTGCTCCGATTTTTTACTCTTTTATGTCGGACTTTTGAAGTTTTATTAATGGTACTGGAGAATAGTCCATAGTCACAGTCTGAAGATCTCTCGTGGCGATTGCAGAAACGCCGTGACATTTTGTGACATTGACTCTACATGGATTTGTAATAATATTATTGTCGGCGGAGCTTTCAATATAATTCATGGTTTAGCATGGGTGGTCGTGGGTACTGGGCACGTCATATGTAAATGAATATTTTTTTTAATAACTGATAATACTTTGAGAATGCCTGGAAATTTATGAAAAATTAAAAAAAGTATGGTTGTCATCAATGGAGTTGTTTTTTGAGAGCGTAAAGAAAATACAACTTTATATAAAATTAAATTTGATTTGTGCAAGAACTTGTTTTACCTTTTTGCGGAGCATCATCAGACTATCGCAGCGATTATGAATAATCTGAAAAAATATTCAATTATTATGTTATAAATTACAAAATAAAAGTCGGGATTTGTCCTTTTCTACTGGACGCAGTTTGGGGGTAAGATACAAACATTGATAGTACTATTCAAAAAGTAATTACTTTCATTATGTGTGACGAAATCCAATGGAAATAAACCCAACAATCCATACTTATCTAAATTAAAATGTTATTTACAAAAGCTTCCTTTCATTAATGAATATCAATTTTAAAAAACTCCAAGCGATTATCCCTTTACTGTTTACTTTACGAAGTATTTCGATATTTTTATTTTTATCAACATTGTGATCAATTTCTATCAAATTTTTATAACTAGTTTTTATGAGGGGGTATCAATTTTTCGTTATAAATATTTAGAAATGTGTTATGAATATTTCTAATTTTCTTACACGACTTTTAACAAGTGAAAACCAAGGGTGGATTTAAGTAAAAAAAAACTACTCTGACAACAAATTCATATTTAAATCATTTATGTGTAACTTACATACATATATTATGTATACCATCAGATCATGTTTAGTCAGCCTTGCATGCAGTGGCAACACTGTGGACTCTTGTGTTTTGAATACACATCAATATAAATATATTTTTAAATGGGTCAGTCGTAAAAAAATTCTGACTCCGGAAGAAACACCCGACTGCTAAAAACTGACCGAAAATATATTTCATAATCGGCTGAGGGATTTGTATTTGTAAAATACGATGAAAAAATCAGTGCTTGAACGATTCCGTTCCTGGTTAAGAGTCTTTAATTGTGCAACCAAATGGACGAATGTTCGACAGCGTTGACTACTCGGTTACGGGGCAGGCGTTCGAAAATGTTTACTGAGAAAAAAAAAGTCGGACGTCAAGATTAATATGGTATGAAATGCAACACCGGTGTTAAAACGGTCTCACCGCTTGCTGGCAAAATAATCGATTACGGTGCAGAGCTATTTGAAAATTTCCCGTCGAAAAAGTAGCAAGAAATTTTTTGTTAGCGTACAAATTGACGATGTCATTTTGTTATAGTATGTATACAGTTATATGAGTAAAGCACGATTGTTAAAATATCTTGAATTGACTTATGTTGGCTTTTTTCAAAATTTCTAATACAGCTAATTGTTTTTAATAAGCCTCTCATTTTGGAATTTCCCATCATGGACAAACTCGATGAGAATTAAAAAAAATGTCATCATGTCTTAGATTTGATGTTCAATTTGATTCGTTCAAACTTTGTTGACTTATATAAGTTGTCACTAACGACCCAGACTTCACTTTTCAGTATCTTTATACTTAATTTATCATAAATTCCTTGTTACCCTTTTTTTTAATTATTATTCGATAAACTTTTTTTTCTGAATCACACCGAAGATGATATCTCTTAAATGGTGTTCTATTTTTTTTCAACATGTAAACGACGCAAGCTTGTTTATGCACTGTCAGTTTCAGTTCATTCGCTTTGGTGAATGCCTCATGATGCCAACATGCATTATTCTAAATTGGATCGATTCAAGTTATATATTGAAATGCCACCAAGTGCCCTCATTTTTAAATTACGTCGGAGATCATAAATGTTAATAATATAAAATAGATATTGATCTTGTCTGGGTTTGATAAAGCCCAGACCATCCTGATTACTATGGTGTAGTTCTTACAACTAGACTAAAAAATCCTTCAGGTTCTTTCTACAGATGAATAGTCAACGATTTTTGGGAGTTCTTTTTTTTTATTGCGGTGAACATGAGTTTGAATCGTTTTAATCACGTATCGCCGTTAATTTTCCTCAAGCACTTATCTCACCTCTTGTCAGTTTTGAGTTGTTTTTATGTAATGAATTCAGCAATTCAATACACACAATATATTCCTTTAACTCGCACTCCAATAAAAAAAAATATGCTTTATTTAACGTTATACAAAAACGTTGGCAAAAAATAATATGGTCATGTACTATGTTTGCCATGAAGGAGAGGATGGAACGGGTACGTCTTTGCTTCCTTCCTTATTAAGTTCATCAAAGATTTTGAAGAAAAAACCAAACTAGTGGTGTTTTATAGCGATAGCGATCTCTGTAGAATAAAGTACATTTATGTATCTCATGACTTGAAAACTTGTATTTTATTCCTTCTTTACTCACTCTGAAATTAGTCGACATTTTATTAAGGCGCCCGATCTTTAATGCGTTAGTGCTCAACGATGTTGGTTTTGTAGTTAAGGGATCAACCTTCTTCATCGTACGTTGTTTTATAGAATTCACGGGCTTAAATCCACAGACGAATATTTTTATACATTGAAATTCTAATCATTTTCTGTTCAATGGCAAGGAAATATTTGATGATTATTTAACTACCACATATCTGATTGTATAAATGATGCATAGCTGGAGTGATAAGCATGCTATCATTACAGTATTTGGAAAAGATATGTTGTGCAACTGAATGATAAAAGGTTTTCGAGTTTGAGCAATTAAGCAACAAGCAGTTTTTGTAAAAATACTTTTGTAAAAATTTTCTCTATTGGAAATTTATTTCCTACACATTAGAAGTGTACAGGGTTAATATAAACCAATTAAAGAATTGCAGTTCTATTAGTAAACGTCCGAGTTCTACAGTGATGAGTGTTGATTGTAAATAATTTTAACATTAACCACTTTTAATTTAAGATTTCGACTGAAGGTGCTTGGTGGAATTTCAATATTAAATTTGAATCGTTCAAACTATGTACATTCTCACAAATTTTGTCACTATTTTGTCGTTATAGATTGCAATGCTCTTGTTGTACAAAGTTTTATATCGGCAAAACAGAAAGAACATTGAACATCCGAGTTTTAGAACATATGGCAGCCTTTAGATTGAAAAAAGACACGTCTACTTTTGCTAATCACTTAATTTCGGAAGGACACGTGTTCAATCAGGAACAAGGGATAAAAATGTTACACCCAAATACGGACAGTCATAAGCTCTTTTTCCAAGAAATTTTAGAAATCAATAAAGCACAGTTGCAAAGTCTTCCGATTTTAAACGAAATAACAAATTTTCCCACATCTCCTCTTCTATACCCTATATAACCATAAAATCATATAATCATAAAACCTTTGCCGACAAACAGATTATATAATTCTTGAAACTGCTCACTACACAAATCTGTTGGAATTCCCATGAGCTCATCCTTTTCGCCAGCAATGGCTTTGGACTCGGTGATGCATTTGTATCTTATATAAGCACGAAACTTTTATTTGCTAAGCGTCAGTTCAAGTTCATCCGTGCACTTGAATGCCTGAAGATGCCGAAAGGCGAAACCCGGGTCGTTAGTGACAAAATTTGTGAGAATGTACATAGTTTGAACGATTCAAATTTAATTAACCACTTTGTCACACACTAATATTGTAAAATTACTATTTGCTTTACATACAGTATAATTCTATCCACATTTTGTTAATTTACTTTAATATGTATACCGATTTGAATTGAGCGTAGATTAAAATCTCAAAATAGTTGCAATTCCAAAACAATTATTGCTTTTTTCGTCGTTTTATTGCCACTAAAATCACTTACCAAGAGCTTTCATTGGTTTTTTTTTCTCATAAACATTATAATTTACAAAGCCATAAATATTAATCCACGTACTAACGACAAGTTACCGGTTACTTAGAGCAGAAGTTCTCAACTTTTGCGATATATATTTTGTATAATATTAAGAAATAAATTAATATTGTGCCGGATTATTTATTGAAGATAAATACCGGCTTCTCTCATGGCGAGTGTTATAAACTGATAAAATGTAAAGCTAACTATACAGTGTTATGTTAAGACTAGCTTAGATGAAATTTTTTTCACCTTAAAAACTTATTGTTTCAAAAATTTACAAAATAAAATAAATACCAACGTGCGCTTCAACGCAGTTATATATTTTTATTGAAAATAGTAGTATGCATCAGAAGCGTAATGTTGCTTTTATGTGTGCTCTACATAAAAAAATTAAAAATAATGAATACAATTATTCATTCGTCTTTGAGATACGGGGTTGTCGATTACGTTGTCGTAAAATATGTCCTTCGATAATTGTTTGTTTTCACCTTAAAATCGAGCTTAAGCTTATTGAAGCGGGCGTTGCTCACCAATTATATTTAAAATCAGTGGTGTAGTGGGGCCAGGTCGGGCCAGGTCAACGACCTGGCACCTGAGAATGGGGAAGTCGCCCTGCCACCTTTTCGACTTGTAACTTAATTTTCAAGTACATACATATATTAAAAATCGTTTTTTTATTGATTCAATTGATAAAACTTGTGTTTTTTTAACTCCTGTCGGATATAAAAAAAAAACAACAAAAAAAGGTAAGAAATCAATGACCGACCTGGTACCTATTTATTTACCACTAAACCACTGTTTATAATATCAATCTGTGGTTCTTTTGGAATATGCTGTAGCCCCCGTTGAGAAACCCTGATTTATGGAACGCCCGAGGTAGTCTGTATTACGTATGTAGCTGTAAGGGCTGTTCCGCCTTAGGGCCATAATTCGGTAGCCTTGCGTAATAAATATATGATAATATACTACCATCTACAAATCTAGTTTAAAAAGTCTTAAGCTATAGAGTTTTAGGGTGTGCGGCGCACACCTAGCACACTCTGAATATATGCTATTGGTTAACATATTATACACTTTATGCTATAGTTGTTTACTTTTAATACTTAGTTTATATTGGCTACGGTTTATCGTCTCTGCAGGGTCCAATATTTTTTTTTTTTTTTCAAATTATGATTTGAAATCTTTTACGATGGTACTTGAAATGCCTTCCCATTTGAAGGGGGTCTCGTGTGACTTCTCAGTTAATTTCATGTTTAAAATATCTGGTGCATTGGTAATTTTTACCTATCATGTCAAACATATTTTTTCTAAATTATTTTTAATTGATTTCCCTTTTCAATTGTACGAATTATTACATAAACAATGGAAATTAAAATTTTGTTTTAATTTGAGATTTTTTTTGTTGTTATGAAAAGATATATTTATTGTGCAACATTTTTGAAGCACTGCTCGAAGTCAGCAGACTGTATCACATTTGCATGATTGGGGTCGAGTTGACCAGGGGTCACCCTCGCCGACCCACCCCCTTCGCCTTTCTTCAAATAGCCGAGTAGAAAAAACCCTTCACCCCTATTCTGATTACCCACTTTAGCGCAAAGTGGTCACCATCGAATCGGTCTGTGATTTCTGATGCATTTAAAACGAGGTTTCTTGAAAATGTCCAGCGAACATGATTTCGCTAAGCCACTAAATAAAACGATAACAAAACTAGTCACATTTTTTCTCCGAACCTTGTGATATTTTACATTTTGTCATTTTGGATTGTTCTCCTTTTTATTATTGGTAAATAACCACAAGATTCATTGTCTACCATGTCAAACGCTTTGCTCAGGGGTGGATTTTTTTTATCACTGTCATACAATTAATTATACGTAATAATTATTTTAAACCATGTCCGCTCCCAATGTGGAGCATATGGACTCCTAATGGAGTTTGTCTCAACAGAAGTGTTTCTACGAGAACTGCTTGTTAGTCAGTTGCTCAACCTCTCTTTTTCCAAAGAGAGTAGGGATAGAAGGATAGGGGCTAGGACAGGATTAGTGGTAAGCTAATCGCTCTCGATACGCCCCGTTCGTAGGATAGGATGGGTGAGAGGAGGGAATTCAAGACATCACATACACCCATGCCTTTGAACAGAAATTCATAAATCGATTGAAAAATCAATTTATAAAAACTGTCCGTACCGAGATTTGAACCCGGGCCCTCCGTAGCCGAAGCCAACAACGTTGACCACTCGACCACACAGGCGGCAAATGTCATACTTATATAATGTAACAACATGCTATATACCATAAAATAATTAGGTTAAGTTAATTAAAAGAGAACTAACTATCTACAAAAATGCTCAATGAAGATATTAAGATTCAAAGTTTTCATATATTTTTAGATAATGAATGTAAATGTTGACTATTAGAGTACTTGCCGGGTTAGCAAACATGAACAAATGCGAATAATACAGAAAATTAACAGAATTTCGCTGTGATCTCTGTGTCATATATGTGATATTTTGGGTTCATATGGCGCAGCGGTTGCCGTTGTGGGCTTCCGTGCCTGACCTCACGGGCTCGAGTCCCAGTACGAACACCATTTTTTCGATCGAATTATCGATTTCTGTTCGAATTCATGGGTGTTTGTGATGTCCCATCCACCATTATTTTGAAAAAGCCTCGCGAGAACTAAAAAAAAGTTCACACATTGCTTCATTTGATAAAATCCCTAAATTTGCAAGATTTTAAAATTGCCGAGAAAAAAACTTTGCCCAAGGCGCGAAATAGCCTCGCGCCGGCACTGAATATATGGTTTGAAATACATACATAATTTTTTTGATCACTTTAAGGTAGCTGATTTTATTTCGTAGACTATGTTTTTATTTAAATGTCAAACCTGTGTGGTCGAGTGGTCAACCGTGTTGGCTTCGGCTACAGAGGGCCCGGGTTCAAATCCCGGTACGTACAGTTTTTATAAATTGATTTATGAATTTCTGTTCAAAGGCATAGATGTATGTGATGTCTTTTATTCCCCCCTCTCACCTTTCCTATCCAATGAACGGAGCGTATCGACAGCGATTAGCTTACCACTAATCCTGTCCTAGCCCAATCCTTCTATCCCTACTCTCTTTGGAAAAAGAGAGGTTGAGCAACTGAGTAACAAGCAGTTCTCGTAGAAACACTTCTGTTGAGATAAACTCCATTAGGAGTCCATATGCTCCACATTGGGAGCGGACATGGTTTAAAAAAAAATATTTATAAAATATTATTATCAATATCTATGGTTCAAAAGATTTTTTGATGCGACATAATAAATCTTTCGTTATCCAAAATGGCTTTCAAATCAAAGCAACAGAAAAAGATACTTTGACCGAAATAAAAAAAAAAAGTGATAAGATTAAAGAGATATGTGCCATATGCTTTATTGACTTGGGGATTAGGCGAAAGATAACTTACCGTGGGTGAGATAATAAAGCACGAACATACTTATTTCACAGATAATCGCGTCGATATTTTCTCTATAAGGATATAGATTCCTACACAGTGGTTTATTTGATAAAAAAAATATTCAAAATTACAATAAATAAAATCCATATAAACATATTTTATTTGTGTTTTTATTAATACGACAAACAACGAAAACCGTATCTACATAAACTTTTTTAAAAAGTCTTTTCGTTCATAAGTAAGTTCGTGTAAAGAGACACGAATATTATTTATAATGTTGTTGCGTCTCTACGATTAAAAGAGAAATGAATCGATGGAAATTTTGTATTAAGGATAAGCAGTGACGGCGCGAGGTTAATTGGGGGCCTAGGCAAAATTTACCATAAAATCGTGTAGATTTTTTTCAGTTTTCGAGCTACTGCTTGAAGCTCACTGAGTAGATATTTAATATTATAAAAGTATAAAAACATATTTTATTCTTCCAAATGGATGTATGGAATATGCGCCTTCTTATGGTTTGCACCCTAGGCGGTTGCCTATTTCGCCGGCTCTGAGGATAAGACATGTGATAAAGATGAATTTTATAAATTGGTATAGTTTATTTTCTTTTTATGAAAAATTTGGCATTTCCTCAAAGTATTTGGGGTATTTCTACAGAAATGCATTATTATTAGTGGACAGGGCCGGCGCCACCATACAGTCGAAATAGACAGCCGCCTAGGAGGCAAACCATTAGGGGGCGCATAAATGGAGTATTTAAACTATTTTTATACCCTGATAATTCAAGGTTTTCATTATTTCGAAAAAAGCGCGACGGTTTGTTAAAAAGGGGGCGTGCCAATAACCGTTGCATAGAGCGCCAAATGACCTCGCGCCGGCACTGTTAGTGGTGTATATATAAAGACAGTAGGATGCTGTAAATGTCCGGCATATCTGGACGAACTTTTCTGCTGAAGTGCCACTTAAAAAAATGTAAACTCCGGACCACAAGTACATATAATACTATTTTTCAATTTGCATTATTTACTGTCGTGAAAAAGAATTTAAAGAAAACATTGTAATAAAAATAGCAACAAATGTACATTTCAGAACGCATGTGGTCTTCGGAAGAAACTCCAATCCCGGTATCCTTACCAATTTTGCGATCCTGTAATCCCGGGATTTTGGTATACAGCACGTACAAATCCCTAAGTAGAGCTAATAAAAAAAGTCTCACACTTTTCAATAATTGAATCACATAGACAATTTGCAACTGTTTGACGTCATCGAGCTTAAGAAAATCTTTGATTATCTGTAAAAACTGTTAAGAGAAGCTCTTCGAGTTAATAGCTACTTTGCGATCTCTCAATTCCTTACTTTTTTCGCCAGTGATCAATCCTTGAATTCCGAAAACCCAGATTCCGAAATAGTTTTGAATCCTAAAATCTCGGAAACAGGAAAAGCTACCAAAATAGAATGCCTTAGTCCTCGGGTCGTAAAACTTATTTTTTTTTGTTGATTTTAATAATTGAATTAACTTGGGCTTCATATAACACGGTTGATGAATTGTGGCATATTTTTGTACAACACGTTTTTAACAACACGGTTTCAAAAAAAATTGTACCACCAACAGAAGATGAATACCAAAAGACAATAAATATCTGTCGTGGTATTGGTGGAGAATGATTTGATGATTTTGATTTTAAAGATATCGAAGAAATATTGTAGGATCGTACACTTATCGAAGAAGAATTAATCGAAATATTGGATGAACTTGCCGGTATCGTTTTCGTTTGTTCACTTACAAGTAGGTATTTTCTAGTAGAAAATATTCATGTTCTTGGAAACTTCTGGAAAAAAGCGACGATTCTATGGAAGTGTGTGTTGCTGAGATAATCTTATCTTGTCTTAATGTTTATTTGAACCATAAATTTTAAAAAAAATCGTATCTTTTTCCCAAGTCAAACTTACAAGATTGTAAAAAGACCTTATCTGGGTTTTTAGATAACCATCTGCTTTTTAAGAGATAAATTGAACACAAGTAGCAACTACTTAAACATTTTATCAGGTTAAAATTGATATTTTCGATAAGACAATAAGTAAAATATTTTTTTATCAAACATCATATTATCATACTCTTTTGGCTACGGCCCAAAATCAGGTGAAACTATCTCGTGTACTTGGCTGTGTTTCTTTAATGCTTTCTAAAAGTGTTTAACTGCGAAAAAAAAAAGTCAAATCGAATGAGATCTTTTGTGATTGTTTGAAAGACTATTATTATTGAATTTCACATATTATTGAAAGTATTTCCAGATATAGAGAGCCATATTTCAATGTTTGCACATGCAGTCTTTTTATTGCTTGGCGCAAACATTATAAATTCTACAGATTTTTTTTCTGGGGCTGATAAACAGAATGTGGCATGTTCACTAATTTTTTAAATGATATTTTAGTGTCAATTTTTAATGAGATCGCCATCTATATTTAGCAAAATGTGAGAAATCCAAAAACGATTTAATTTTCTCAAATTTATGTAGATAATCCTTATCTAAGATTTTGATTACAGAATTGTTTTTAGAATTAAGAACACTTTTTCCAGCAAAAGTCAATTTTTGGCGCCCTTTTGTGTGGCACTTTGCGCTGTCTTGTTGAAACTATAGAAAACAAAAAATGGAAGAGCATTAATAACGTACAATTGGGGAACAAAAATTTCGGTAACTGTGAGGTGGCGGATTGAGCGCATGAGAGGCCCTAGGCGCAATAAAATTTGGAGGCCTTGTTTTTCGGTCAAAAAATTCATGTAAAATAATAAAAAAATATAAAATTTGAACAAAAAGTATATTTGTTATATAATATAAGCCATTTTTGAGGCCCCTAAAATTCGAAGACCTCAAGCTTGCGCCTCATTAGCTTATGGGGTGATCCGCCACTGTTTGTATATTATATACCAATTCTTTGTAGGATCTAACTGTACGATTAGATTCTCACCCTATTAATTTTATTTTGTTTTGTATAAATGAGACTTTAATATCGTATTCTTTTATCAGTTGATAACGCTCGTCATAAACGAAACCGG
Organism: Himalopsyche tibetana; assembly: GCA_030503985.1. NCBI lineage: Eukaryota > Metazoa > Arthropoda > Insecta > Trichoptera > Rhyacophilidae > Himalopsyche > Himalopsyche tibetana. The sequence goes on along the minus strand of JAPJYX010000007.1, from coordinate 4,671,270 downwards.
TCCTGATCGTATTAAATAAAATTGAAATATGTTCAAATGAGAAATTTAGTTTTTGAATTAAAAATCAACTGCCACAAAGTTACCGCCGAATAATTCGAAAAGGGAACAAATGGTCAGAATTTAAATCAATTTTTGGTCAGAATAAAAATATGAACGGTCAGAATATTTTATAAGCATTTAGTTAGGTTAGATTAGTTTTTTTTAAAATTTAATTTAAACTATGACTATTTTACACTGCCCTATATATTATGACCATTTGATATAAATTCTGACCGGAAAAATTTGACAGAATTTAAATCAATTTTTGATCAGAATAAAAATATGAACGGTCAGAATATTTTATAAGCATTTAGTTAGGTTAGATTAGTTTTTTTTTTAATTTGATTTAAATTATGACTATTTTACACTGCCCTATATATTATGACCATTTAATATAAATTCTGACCGGAAAAATTCGACAGAATTTAAATCAATTTTTGGTCAGAATAAAAATATGAACGGTCATGATATTTTATAACCATTTTGGTTAGGTTAGGTTAGGTTTTTTTTAATTTCATCCAAATTATGACTATTTTACACTGTCCGATATATTACGACCGTTTAATATAAATTCCGGAAAAATACGAGCCATTCGAAAATAATCAAAATTCATCCGTCGATCTGCTTTGAGTTTGTTCTAATATTCAAAGTGTTGTAATTATTTGAAGGGTTGGAGCATTAGCGGTTTGAAAGGGGAGACGTTTAGCGGGAAGGAAGTGAGTTGAGGATTTAATCGACCCTAAAGTTTGCGGGTTGGCATGTGTCAAGAAAGGTTCCAAATATGTCAAAGTAATTAAAATGATGTTCAAACGCGCGTCAGGACTCTCGATTTGATTGGGTGCCTGTAAACGAAACCCTGGATCAGTTATCCGTTACGGTGGTTTGATTTTGAACGCTGCAGCAAGTGTAATTAAGCGGGACATTTTGAATTTAGAATCAACGTGCGCACGAATTTTCCCGCCAAACTTTGCCGTCAAATTTGAATTGTTTGAATTTTGTACTTTTCCATGAGTTTTGTCGCTAACGACCCGGGTTTCGCCTTTCGGAAGTTTGAAGATGCCGAAAGGCGAAACCCGGGTCGTTAGCGACAAAACTCATGGAAAAGTACAAAATTCAAACAATTCAAATTTGATATTGAAATTCCATCAAGCACCCTCAGTCGAAATACTTAATTATAAACTTTGCCGTCTTTCAAAATGATGTCCTTTATCTTGGAAGTCGTTTTACAATGATTATTTGTAATAGAAAAATTATTAATTTTTGATGAATTCTAATTTCTAAATTCTATAATTTATAATGTAGTCTACATTGTAGAGTGTAGACTGCAGCGGCATGACCACTTCAGAGCATAATCAGAGGGCCCAGCGAAAAAGGGGCCCAAATTTCTACACACAATCAACTCTTTGTTACACGATTTTGAAATAGCACGGTCCATTGAAAAGAAATAATACTATAATTTCACAAGAATTATTTGCTCTACCATGATTCCCAGAAACGGATAAGAGATTTCTTAGCAGCAAGAAATTCAATAACACAGTAAAAACAAACAAAACGTGTCAAGAAATTTCTAGCAATGAAAGCGATGTACATATGTTACTCATAAAAATATCCGATCAAGTAGCAATGAATAGTATTATTTTTTTATAACAATAATGAATTATGTGTAATGTAGAATTTTTTTTTTTAAATTAACTTTGATTATTCCACGTATTGTGTAACTAACTGTGACACGTGTTTCACGTGACACGTGACAGTTAATTTTAAAAAAAAAATCTATTAAAATGAACTTCCACAAAGTTACCGCCGAAACCATCGAAAGTATTATGTGTAATGTACTTATTGAATCTTAATTACTATTTTTCTACACGATTTTCTATTAAATTTGAACCGTTCAATTTATGTACATTCACTTAAGTTTTGTCACTAACGATCCTGGTTTCACTTTTCAGCATCTTCAGATTGAGCATGGGTGAACTTGAACTGACGTTTAATAAATAAATGTATCGTGTTTATATAAGAAAGAAATTTATCACTAAATTTAAAGCCATTGCTGGTGAAATGGATCCATGGGAATGCCTACAGATTTTAATGACTTATCATTCACATCTGTACTTATAATTTTAAGAATTATATTTATTTTGATCACTGGGAAATTTATAATTATATTTACTTACACATAGAATACAAGAGTGAAAAACTTGGCAGATTTGCCAGGTTGTTTATAATTGGTAAACTATTTAACTGTGCCATATATTTTTTTCTAAAATTTCATCAAGCATTTGGTGTATCGTATTTTGGTTAGGCTTAATTTCTACAGAAAACAATTTGGTTAATCTTCAGCCGGAAAATGAACTTTATCATAGTAAGAATTTTCTTTCTACATAAAGAAATCTTTATTAACAAATAACTTATGTAAATTCATTGTAAGATATATTTCTCATTTAATATTATATTACGAGGATGAAAAATGCTGCCGCCTGTACGAAATTCTTATATAAATATATATGCGAAGAAATAATAAAAGTTATATAATATTTAAATAATTGAGTTGCAAAAAGCACCCTTGAGGCTTTCTCAAGATTTGAGTAAATTATGAAAAACAACTGTGCTGTATGCACCTAACATTAAATGCATTGTTTTTTTGTCATTGTGCGAGCAAATGTAATCTAACAATTTAATTTGTATGCAGATAACATGTATCGAGAGTTTGATTTTTTTTTGAAACTAAGTTCTCAAAATATATTTTTTTTTGTAAATTACCCAAATTTTCAAAATGATTTCTTCAGCTGAAAGGATGGAATTTGAAGCTCTCATCCGTGTTACTAGATAAGATTTAAGTTAATGAAAAATAAAACGTTCATAAGTCGTTTTCCTAAAAAAATAGCCAGAATGGTTTTTGCAACTCAATGATTCATGTAATCACTTTTAAGGTGTTCATTGTCAATACTTGGTGGAAGGGCATTATAATAAAAATAATAAAATATTTTTAGTACTTTTTCCACATAAAATTTATTAGATCAGGACCGGTTTTTAAATTTGTATAAATATCAGTTGATAACGCTCGCGATGAGCGAAACCGGTCCTAATCTAATAAATTTTATGTGGAAAAAGTACTAAAAATCTTTTATTATTTTTATGATTCATGTAATGGTTGAATTCTTGTTTTTTAGACACTGTAAATTACATAATTACTCAAGGAATAGAAATATAAAAAAACTCATCTTTGATCAAAGTTTTTTTCTAGCAACAACAAAATTGGTTGACAATTATTCCTTTTAACTTAGTGTATTCAACTGATTTGTTTTATGGAATATCATTCCGAAATTAAATAAATTTGATGTATATTGTAAATGTAAAGCAAACTATGAGTTTTTCAGGAATATGTACCGAAAACAATATGTAATCCACTATTCTGACTTAGTGTGTTATTCAGTGGCGGTTCATGACCTAAAATCTTGGGTGGGCTAAAGAAAAGTTTAGCATTGTATACTATCTACGAAATTGTGCATGTTTCCACTTCACTTTGTACATGAATCAACAAGCAAATTAACAAATACTGCGACACTATTGCAAAGCATAAATTATTATACAATAAATTCAAAGCTAATGTAAGTATGAAATAATATAACACAATCGAGAGTATTATTGTAGGTAGACAATAGCATTGCTTTATATTGACAGAGGAAAATCAAAATAATGATATATTATAAATTTGCGAAAGGTTAGTTAAGTTTAGAAATGTATTTATTTTGTTCAGCGGCCGAATTGCTGTTCATTTTTATTCAGCCATCTTGAGTTTTCGTTTACACATTTTGGGTTGAAAATGCAGGTCGGGCTAAGCCCACCTAGCCCAGTACGTACAACCGCCACTGGACTGTTATTCCACGAAGTGTTCAATCAGTCAGTTGTCAATAGTAACAATTTTCTATACCTAATGTATTTCTATGAGTTTGACATTTAGGTATGAATATTTATTAAACCGTTTTCCACCATTGAAAATTACCGAATTCGTCATGCGTAAATAGTTAACGCCTTTACAAAAATAAGATAGATCGATTTGTTATGTATTTAACACAATGTGTATCTTTTATAATCCCGAATAACAAAAACAACAGTACATAACACCTTTTCGAATTACAATGGCGGACCGGCATCGAATAAAGGACCGCCAAAAGAAAATAGCTACGCGCTGTTCTTTATTCGAAATCCGAACAATATAACGTCGGAATAAAATGGCCGCCTGTCATCCGAACATGTCACTATCTGAAATAGGGTCCCAGAATTTCATTCTCTATGTGGGATACATTTGTTTTTTTCGACCATGGATAGAAACTCAAGTAGCGGAATAAATAATTTCGGTCCCTTGATACAGTACATATACGGGTAGCTGAAATACTTATATAAATTGCCTGAATGTGTGTGTATTTGGAATAGAAATAAAACGAGAATATTTTTGTGAAACACAACCAATACAATCTGTATAATTCGTATATGTGTCTCGTTTTATAGTATGTGTTATTTTTGGTACAGAGGCGGAGTTTCATTAAAAAGTAATATAATTAATCACTTAAATAATTATTTTTTTACACGATTGTACGCAGTAACAAAAAAAACCTGAAATTTCATCAAAATCTAACAAAAAATACGAATGTACACCATATACTATTTTACATAAAATCGGTATAGTTAATGGCAGAAGGCATTAAGTCAACAAATCGCGTTTCGAGATAATCGTGAAATTTTACGATCTATTACTATTACTTATTGTTTCAACTACTTTATGAAATTCAATAATGATTAACAAATTTAAAAACGTTTAGTTATTTAAAGTTTCTTTTATTCTTAAATATCTTTGAACGGAATTGAATGTATATAATGTTCAAATTATGTAAAAATATACAAAATATGGCAAAACTTGTTTTTTTCATGAGGTAAAGTCAACGTTCCCTCTAATTTTTCAATTGTGCGTGCGGATCATCAACTTCTGTGATTAATAAATTTTCAGCAAAATAAAAAATGTGCGCAAATTTATAAAATTGGTGAAACAAACTTATTTTTACAATATTTCTATGTGCAGCCTTGTGCGGGGATGAAAAAATGTGTGCGGGCACATTTTGGGAAGTGTGCGCGCGCACACCTTAGCGGGAACATTGGGTACAGGGTGTTTATATATCTGCATTTATAACTCAAAATAGCCGTTTTTTACGTTACTTATTTTTTTCAAAATACCGACAAATTAATGTTGTATGATAAATAATTTTCAAATATAAAAAAAGCATACGAAAATAAATGTTTAATTTTTCCGTTTGTCGAAAATTTTGCACTTATCCTCAATCCCGAAATCCCGGGATTGGAGAACTTATTTATAATGTCAAATACAGCAATGCGTTGTATATCTATTTAATAATATGTATTAAATAAATAATTAGTCGCCAATATATTGAGTTTTTTGTGTTTGTTTATTTTATAGAAAATAAGTAATTTTTATACTTTTATGCAGCTAATTTAATCAGATCTCACTAATTATGGCTAATCCTTGTATGATATTGAGAATTTTTTCAATCTAGATTACCAATGAATAAATGAAAAAAATAGCTTACATTATCCTATCTCGTAATCCGTTTAATCTGGCTTTTATTTGTTTCATCTCTATGGAAACATTGAAAAACGATGCATTTTTTTTATCAATAGAGGTTTATTATGAAAGAAATATCAGCAGAGTTATCACGTTTTATCATTGATAAAATATGTTTAAAAAAAATAAGATATTCTGTTTTTTTATTATAATCATGAATATTAGAATTTACTTTTTGTACTTTGAAATGGACAGTTGATTATTATTAATTAACAGAGGGATTCTCAAAAAATATGATTAATAAATATAATGACAATTCGATTTACAAGTATATTGATAAATTCTGCTAGGGGGAATTTTTAAGGAAAAACTTTAAGAGAAACAGTAAACGAACATTAAAAATTCTAAAATAAACTTTGTGAGTTTTTTTTTAAGTATTTTAGTATCATGCAGGTGTGTTAAAAGTAATGTCGTAAAGAAATTCTCACGTGGAGTTATCCGGTTTGAAAAATAAGCATTTTATATGTTATGTGAACTAATACGTCACACTTCTATTTTAGATTTTGACATTGATACTGAACTGTTTTTCCTATTTTTTTAAATCGTGATGAAAAATAAAATAATCTTAGTGATTTTAAAGATAGAAAATTTGGAAAATAAAACTATTGCATTGACAATTCAGGAGCAAACATTCAAAAAGTGTTTTGTCACAAATTTAAAAAATGGCGTTTTATATTAATTCTGATAGCCCATAATAAAACCTATGAATGGAAATCAAAATTAGTGTTCAAAAAGGTTTTTTTTTCACATTAAAATGAAATCATAAAGTTGACACATTCATACAAACTGCTTTTCACAAATTCACAAATTCACTTTGCAACACTTAAATCATCATTTACCAAGCTTTGTATTTGTGTGACAAAACACTTTTTGAATGTTTGCTCCTCATTATTATGTTAATGAAATGTGGTCTTACCAATCGATGTGCGATCAATTATTTTGAGTATATTTGAGATTAAAACCTGGGCTGTACATTTTTCAGTCCCAATAGTGTCTTATTGGAGATTTTAACTACCATTCAGTCTCCTTTCTCTGCCGTACAATACGGTTTTCAATCGATCTTTCAAAGGCATGGATATCAGTGATGTCTAAATTAATTCAATTTAACAGATAATAAAAAAGACGCGGAGAGAGTGATTCGCTAATAACGCGCCTTCGTTGTATACTTCTTTTCCTCTATTGGAAAATGAGAGATTGAGCTCTTGAGTGATCAGTCCGGTTTCAGAACACGATTGTCTTAAAATGTTATAACATTATTCTATAATTCCACTGTTTAAAGAAAAAAATGAAGTGACCCATACATTTTTTACAGGATGCACTAAAAAGGTTTTTAATGATTTTGATCAAAGTCAAAATAATAAATATACACAACAAAGATTATTTTAGTAAATATAACTTTTTTAAAATCCATGTCCGCTCCCAATGTAGAGCATACGGATTCCTAATAGAGGTATCTCAACAGAAGTTTTTTTTTCTACGAGAACTGTTTGTTACTCAGTCGCTCAACCTCACTTTTTTCAAAGTGAGTAGTAGGGAAAGAAGGATAATGTTAGAACAGGACTAGTGGTTGGCTAATCGCTATTGCTACACCCAGTTATTAAAGGATCAGAAGAATGGGAGGAGAGGAAATAATGTGAATTGACATCACAAAAACCCAGTCTTTGATCACAACTTTGAATTGAATAATTCTCAAATTCACTGTGATCTGACCGGGAATCGAACCCAGACCTGCGTGATCGGTAGAGTAAGCTCTTACCAACTGGGCCACAGGCGACAAAAATATAACTGATGTTATGTTAATTAAATCTGAAATAAAATTAATTAGTTGTCTAGGTAAAACTTTTGTGTACGCTGTTTTTCCTGGTGGAAATTTTCACATGGCCAATTTTTTGATACTTATTCAACTTTTACAGCTTACATCCTTTTGAAGGACATATTGAATGACATATTTCAATAATCAAAAAAGATCATTTAAAAAAAACTGATAGTTTCCTTCTTTTACCTTTATACAGTAAAAATTTACTTTATATTGCGTTAGTACATGACCTTTGAAAATCTATGTATTGATCATACTTCTATTAATTTAATTATTAACATTCCGCTTAGCAATTCTGATAATTTTTTTACAATCAGAAAAAAAACATATATATATATATGTATAATATAATATATCACCACCACTTTTGCACTTATCTTATTATTATTCCACGCAGCTTTTTCCTCCAGACTCCCCACAATGATCTTTTGTCCTGACAACAAGCAGGGGAGGTTTTCATCATCCCTTGTTCTCCACCCTGCTTAACTCCCGAAACATGTTTATTCGGCAAGCCATCCCTTGGTAATCGGGGGTTGGTCGACCGCTTCCTCTCTTGACTGAGATAAAGTCTACTCTTTATCATAGAGGGGATGAATTAGCCCCTATATTATATTCTGGTATTATACCATTGGTACAGGGGGATCAGCCTAAAGCCAAGGATTAGAGGATTTTTTGTAGTCTACATGACTGATTCATTATTAAAATAATATATGAAATAACAATATAGTGAACAAAAAACGGCCATTTTATTTAGAAAAAAGTAAACATATTAAAATATCTATTCTTATTTATTTACCGTAAATTCTTGATAGAAAGGCAATTTATTAAAAAGCTAAAGCATGTTTTTTTTCTGAAAGCTGTTTTGAATCATTTATTTTGGTATTACAATATTTGTTACTGATATTATTAATTATATTGTAAAAAATCGCCATTGCTAGTTTTGATAAGAATTACTATTGAACTTTTTAAGTTACGTTCAAATTATTTACATTCTCACATTTTGTCACTAACGACCTGGGTTTAGCCTTTCGGTATCTTCAAGCGTTCAAGTGCACGGATGAACCTGAACTGACGCTTAGCAAATGAATGATTCGTGTCTACATAAGAAATAAATGTATCATTGAGTTTAAAGCCATTGCTGGCAAAAAGGATTAGCCCATGGGAATGCCCACCTAATTTATGAATTTATATAGTCTTCAATAAAAATCGTTTAAAGCCGTTTGTTTTCCTGATTGTAACATACAAAATCTTTTTAATTCAAATAATTTGATATTATTTTAAATGTAAATAACTGATATTTAACGTCAAACTAACTTACTTCTTTTTTACAAACAATTCAAATGAGTTATCAATAGAGATACGTGATGATCGCGTTTTGTGATAAATGAGACATAGAAGCGATGCATACGATATATACGAAATTATTGCAAAATTGTCAAAATAAGTTAATAGGCGTGGAATTTTATTAAATTCGATTTGCTTCTTATCTCATCTTAAACGAATTTCAAAGTCGGGTTAAGCAAATACTGTTCTGCTATTAGTTGCTGCGAAAATGCAACATTTGGAATTGAGCAATACTGCCATTCAATCAATTGACTGTCCTGCAAATAGTGTAGATGCAGAACGTTTCTTTAGCACTAGTAATCTAATTTTTACAGAGCGTCATATTTGTCTAAAATACTCATCTATTGAAACATGTTATATGTAAAGTTATAATAAATTTTACTCATTTTGTTTTTGAACACATATTTTTCAGTATTTTTAACTTCTTACATTGTATTCTTTAAAACGATTTTAAATGTTTTGTATTCATGAATAGTCTATATTTTGTACTTTAGTATGAATGCATGTTTTTCTTTATTTTAAATTAAATCCTTGTTGTTTTCGTATTTTTTTTTATAATTTCAAATATTTTCTATCAATTAACTGTATAATGCAGGGTTTCCCAAACTATGTTCCGCAAAAAATTGAAATGATAACATACGCTGCAAAAAATTTAAGCATCTTCTACTTTGTATCAAAAATCGAGTGATAGTAAATCCCCAGTGGTGTTAAAAACGCCAAATATCTAGGTACAGGCGGGGTTTTTAATCACTATGAACTTTGTTTACTCATATTTTTATAAAATATGTTTTAAAGAGAATTAATCAATACATAATAAGTGGTTCAATAACTAATATTTTTACTATTAAAAATTACCCGACCTAAAAAAAAACTGTGTTCCGGTAACATTTCCAGATTTGACAAGTGTTCCGTTGAATTTTCCGGACTTGCCAAGTGTTCCATCCCAGAATAAGTTTGGGAAACCCAGGTATAATGTAAAGTCAGCTAAATTTGACTTTTTAACTTATTATTTATGATTAAAAAATAAAAGCCAAACGAATGCTAAAATTTATTTGTTTCAAAACGCGAAATTCAAGTGTCAAAACGTTGTATATTTTTTTTAAAAAAAGCTTAAAATACGTGTAATTCCTGTATATTAAATAATATGTGAGTAAAGCCTCTCAATTGACGTAAGGGATGAAAAAAATAAGCAAAGGTTCAATGCAAAAGTAAATATTTGTTTGCACAAGATCTTCCATCTGTATTTGCTTTTACTTTACTCCCGGATCAAGTTGCGCTATTTTTCTTTCGGATTGCGTTTTCGTGTTTTGATGTGCAGAAACCTGAAACATAACCCATGCAAATAATATTTTACGCAATTTTGCAATCAATTAAGCATAGAAAAGGTGCTCGACCGGAATCTTTTTTTTTACAAACAATTTTGGTTACTGAATAATAAATAAATAAATATTTTATATTTCACATCAATGATAAAATAATGTAAAATGTATTTAGTTCTACAGTTTTTTTTTTATATATTTATGAGTTAATAGCTATTTCGGCTTTAGCCATCGTCAGTACTAGGATTCAACTTTTTACGCAATTTTGCAATCAATTAAGCATAGAAAAGGTGCTCGACCGGAATCTTTTTTTTTACAAACAATTTTGGTTACTGAATAATAAATAAATAATTATTTTATATTTTACATCAATGATGAAATAATATAAAATATCAACGTATTTAGTTCTACAGTTTTTTTTAATATTTATGAGTTAATAGCAATTTCGGCTTTCGCCATCGTCAGTACTAGGATTAAAATTTTGCTCATTTTGCATAGCTTTATATACTAGCTTTACAGTTTTTTTTTATATTTTTACCCTATTATAATGGAGTTCTACCAAGTAAATGCCAAATCAATAAATTATATACTACCTCTGAAGTACATACACAATACATCTTGTTATTCACTCTAACATCCTAATTCATATTACAATTATAGTATTAAATTTATTAAATATGACTTTTCAAGGTAAATTAGGATAAATTAAACTGATATTTATTATGAATTACATTAAGGGTTTTAGCAACGGTAGAAAGAACCAAATACGTTGCTATTTTTACCCTATTATAATGGAGTTTTACCAAGTAAATGCCAATTCAATCAATCAATGATACATTTTGAAAGAGCAAACGTGTGGCTCAGAAGTTCGTTTTATTTAGTCGCACAGTCTCACGCTCGAAGCCCCGAATGGACAATTTTGTACGTTGATTTATAGAATTGTGTCCAAATAAATACAGGAATGTAAATGCTCACATATCTTCCCAACCACATCTAAACCAATTTAAAAAACGGGGCACAGAGGAAGTGATTAACAAACAAAAAAATCTTTTCAACACTCACTCTTCGTTTCGTATAATCAGTGCCGGCGCGAAGTTATTTGGCGCCCTAGGGAACGGTTATTGGTTCGCACCCTTTTTAACAAATTTTCCACTTTTTTTCGAAATAATGGAAATAAATCCATTCGGAATCATGACATATATATATTTGTTTTATATATCCTTGTCCGCTCCCAATGTGGAGCATATGGTAACCTAATGGACGTATCTCAGCAGAAGTTTTTATACGTGAACTGTTTTTTACTTAATCTCTTAAACTCTCTCTTTAGAATCATATAGAATACGATACATAATTACGACGAACAATTACAAACATCACAATAAGATAGGATGTACTAGTATTTATTATTAATATTTGAGTAAATATATTTTTTTTAATACTCCATTTATGCGCCCCCTAATGGTTTGCGCCCTAGGCGGTTGGAAATGTGGCGCCGGCCCTGCGTATAATCTCTGAATAGAGAAGTTTATTGTCGACAAATTATGTTGAGATTCTCTATTGGAGATCCATACTCAACACTGTAAGTGTAAGCAGCGGTGGGTGACTATATAATTGGGCACATTAGAGGCGGAGTGAGCCAAATGGTATTTTAGAAAAAAATAAGATTTAGATACAATTGTAATATTAATTCTATACATCTTAAAGTATCGTAAAAGTGAAGTAACTAGCAGTGGGCTGCAATACGATAACAAGGGGCTCACTTAATTTAAGAAGCGTTAAATAAAAGACGTGAGTGTACTCAGCGTTGTTTAAAAATATTGTGTTACTAGTAGCAGCAAAAAAATAAAATAAGCCCAATTGAACATGCAAGGTGGGTGCCAAGCAAAAAATGGAGGAAGACTCGGTACATGTGCATGGATTACTCAGCATTGGGCTGACAATACGTTAACAAGGGGCTTGCTTAATCTCAAAGAAATTCTCGGTGTTCTGGGAAGGAGTGAATTTTTTGAATACCCCTATTCAAATATATGCAATACTTAAATAAGCAATCGATTTTAACTTAGTATACTTATAATCAGTGGTGAAGTGGTAAATAAATAGGTACCAGGTCGGTCATTGATTTCTTCCCTATTTTTTCATTTCTAGTATGGATTTCCATAACAGAAAATTCTAACAATAATGGCATACATAATGGAATAGTAATAGTCTTTCAAACAACCACAAAAGGTTTCATTTGATTTGATCTTGTGATTTCACAGTTATATCCTTTTTAGTAAGTCATTAAGGTAAAATACAATTATTCAAAAATAAGCCGGGCACACGAGACAATTTTACTTGATTTGGGCCGGGGCCGAAATTACTGCCGAATCTATGGAAAATATAATTTATTTATTATTTTATCATTGTTCTTTTTTAATTAATTTTACAAACTATTTCATTCACCGATCACAGTATTTAATAATCTCAGATGTGTTTATTTCGCGTATCTATAGTAAATTACAATTGTAATGTTTCGTGAATTAAATAGTCATAATTACAACATTGTAGAATGTAGATAATTATGACTGAGTACTCAATTCGCAATGAGTGTACTAGTTGAAGTTCCCTGCGCAATATAATGCAATAAAGATGGCATCAATCCAGGGTTATAAAGTAGCGGGCAAATCATTAAGTACCCCTGTGAAGTTGCGCACAGTAAAGATTCGGAAAAAAGATTATAAATGCAGCAATAAAACCGAGCTCACTTTGTTTTAACTCAACTAAAGCTTAAGTAGAACACGTTTTGTGACGTGGCTACATTGTTATTTTAATTTTGTTTTGTTATCTATGAATGATTTTATCTCACACTCTTTATTTATAATGATGCGAAATTATAATTCGTTGTTTTTGTTTTGCTGGCACTACTATGAAACATATTTTATAAAAAAAAATGTCTCAATTAATGACAAAAGATGTTCTGCGTGCCTCACTGCGTCTAGTCAAAATTAAAAAAAACCTCAAACTTCATGAGAATATGATTCAATCAGTGGCGATTTTAGATACTGGACTAGGTGGGCTTAGCCCAACCTGCATTTTTCACCCAAAATTTGTAGAAAAAAAACTTTAGATGGCTGAATAAAAATGAACAGCAATTCGGCCGCTGAACAAAATAAATACATTTATCAGCGTAACTGACTTTGTGTTAGTTCACTTTGAATGACACGAATTTGAGGTCCGGTTTTTACTATTCTATTATTTCTTACTTACATTAAGTTTGATTTTATTATACAATAGTTTATGCTTTGCAGGAGTGTCGTAGTATTTGTTGATTTGCTTGTAGATTAATGTACAAGGTGAAGTGTAAACATACACAATTTTGTAAATAGTATACAATACTAAACTTTTCTCTAGCCCACCCAAGATTTTAGTTCACGAACCGCCACTGGATTCAATGTTAATTTTGTTCATAAATAGCCTTAGGATAGTTAGTCAGGTGGGCTGCCAATACATTTATAAAGAGCTAGCTTGATCTCAAAGCAATTCTCGACGTTCTGGGGTACAAGTGAGCTTTTTATCACTCATATAAAATTATATGCATTACATAAATAAGCAATCTGATTGAAAGCAATTAATACTTAATACACTTAAAAATATAATCAATTAAATCAGCCATCATGGTTGCATTTATAATACACTTCCCCAGTGATGGGCTGCCAATACGTTAACAGGGGGCTCACTTAATCTCAAAGTAATTTTCGGTGTTCTAGGGAAAGAGTATTTAACTCCTATGCAACTATATGCAATCACAATACTGATTTTTAGTGACATATTAGCATGTTGGCCCATGCACTAGCCGACCAAGGAATCGATTGTTACTTAATACACTTATATGTTATAATATGTAACAATATGCAATTGATCGTAAACGAACCAATGTAAATGTACTACTGTGTATAGGTATACAAAAGCTGTCGTAGATAATATATAAATCATAATTTGCAGTAATATACTAATTTGATCAGAAAATATTGTTTTCTCTTAAATTAAAAAGGGGCTTGCGCGAGCCTTTCCGAGCCCTTTCCAGCCCACCCCTGACTTTGTCCAAACTTAAGTCTTTCCATATTTACCGCTTCATGCGATCGCCTTCTCCACTTGCACGTAGCGCCAGCACATTGTAGGTATAATACGAATTTATTTAAAAATCTATAAATAATTTGAATTATTTTTATTCTGTACACTTCCATAAATTTTGTCTATAACGACCCGGCTTTCGCCTTTCGGCATCTTCTTTTTTTGTATAGTGCACGAATGCACTTTAACTGCACTAGATAAAACCAGAAGATGACGAAAGGCTAAGCCCAGGTCGTTATCGACAAAATTTATGGAAGTGTACAGAATAAAAATAACTCAAATTTGATATTAAATTTCCATCAAGCACCTTCATTCGAAAGTCTAAACTATAAATAATTGTTTATGTTTAAGGATTCCAACACTTGAAATTACGATCGTGTATAACGAAGGTCTCAAAAGTATGTTGTGACATCACAGGATCGTAGTTTTTAATTTATTTCTCGTTAAAATTTAAGCTAGCTCTTTCTTTTTGTATTTTATATATTGCAAGAAATTTGCCACCGAAAAGTTCAGGGCGGATTTTCCATCAGTAATTCGAGGTAAATTTAAGCTGTGAGGACTTCCGCGAAAACCAAAGGCGGTTGTTATGTTATAAATCTGTTACTTAACTTTCCTCGCGTGTTGCGAACGAAATCGTTTTGTCAAACGTTAATTATTATTAATTTCAATGCCCATTTTCAGACGATTGTATTTTGAATTAATGCTTAGAAGCCTGTAAACAACGGGGGCTGGAGGGGGCTCGTAGGAGCTCGCTCGAGTACCTTGTTAAATTAAGAAAAAAACAATTTTCTCATATCAGTACAAAACTGCAATTTATATACATAGTTAGTTTAATGTTTTATATCATGGAACATAAGACTTTCGAAATTTCTCTTGCTTGGATAAAAAGTCATCACCGTTTGTTTTTTGTGTAAATTTTCATAATGCTTAAAAACTTCGATGTTTGATATATTATACATTGCTTCCAAATGTTCTTAAATTTTCAACGGAAAATATTTGTTATTAATTACCTTACGTGCCACGTGCACGGAATTCTCTCGAATACACATTTTTTGTGTGGAATTAATTATATTTAATTAGTACTATTGAGTTAGTGTATTACTTTATATCAATACCTTTCAAAGTTAGAGCAATCTCGTAATATTTTAATATATTCTTAGCATAAACCGAACATGGGTCGCGTGACTTCGGACAACTCCGGATGTGGCCATAATATCCTTACTGCCTTTTTATTTTTTAGTGGGGCATTTCTGTAAATATGATTTGAGAGCCGTTTTGACTTTGTATAAACCACATCGGGTCACTTAATAAATGTATAGGAGCAGGGTTGCCTTGGTTGCCAAAATTATCACTGCGTCCGTGAAAAATTAGCCTGTGGGGCTTTTCTCATATTTATTAGAACTCCAATTAAAGGAGGTCTCTAATACCCAACAAGATTTTTTTACGGTTGGTATAACTTTAGTGTAATAATTTCGTATATTTACTGATTAATTCCATCAATCAAAAGTGTTACAAAAATAGGTATATGATGAATCAGACAACAACAAAAAATTTGAAAGAAATTAAAAAAGTTCTGTAAATCTTTTGCGTGTTGACAGATCGGTTACAACTGTAAATATAGACGCAATTAGTACATTTAAGTTACATCAAAAGGTGACTGCTTAAGACTCCCGTAATTTTCAGTTTTTATTTTTTTCTTATTTAAATCAAATCGAGGAGAATTGATTTCACAATCTAAGATCAAAAATTTTAATTTAAATAATCTAAATTTGACATTGATTTTACTGGGACTTAAGCCCAGACCCACTTGGTTGGTAGAACCAACCTCTTGCCAACAAGACCACAGTGGGCAAAAGTAATAAGTGAATAAATATAATACGGATTGCCTTCAAAACTAGGATTTTATCAATTACACTAATGTAAGTCACTAAACTTTTGTTCTTATTAATTGATGTCGATGTGTACTTTTTTTCACCTTTAAATAATGTTCGTTATGTTGGTATATCATATTAAATACCGACCATGAAATACTTTTTCGGTATAACAATCCTTATGTGATCATTTTAGTTAAAGTTAATTTTCAAAAACTTGAATCTTAATTTGCTAAAAATAAATATTTTATCTTGGTCACATCGCAATATGGAAAAAAATGAGGTTTTTGTTGTAGTCAGATGCGTTTACCTGTTTGCCGTATCGTTTGTCGGATAGGTGTTTGTTTGTGGCAACCCTAAAGTGGCGTGGCGGGGACAAAACTACCCGTCCGACATGCACAGCACAACATTGTCGGGTGACATCGACCCCGCAGCCGTAAAATAACATTATTACTCTTTATAGCCGCCGCTTTAGCATTTGATACACCTCAGGGTTAACTCGGCACGAATTTGCTTTTTTTATTGAACTTGCAATCAGACTGGGGTATTTTACATTCAACAATATAGCATCGGTTCTATTCTGAAACAATGTTGTTAAAAGTTATGTTGTATTTTTATTATTTTTTCTATTCTTATGTACAGTCTATGAGTCACATAAGCACTTAACTAGTAACATGATCAAACTTTTTTTCTACATTTAAGTACACTGTCAAGACTCTTAAGCAGGGGTAGGCTGGAGGGGGCTTGGAGGGGCTCGCGTAATCCTCTTGCTAATTTTTACTATGGCCGGCGAGTCCCTTGTTAATTTAAAATAAAACAATATTCTCAGATCAAATTAGTATATAACTGAAATTTCTGACTTATATATTATCTACGACGGCTTCAGTATACAAAGTAGGACATTCGTTGCCATTAAGATTGATAAGTTTTCGGTAAACTGCATATTTTTACATATTATAAGCAGTGGTGTAGTGGGGCCAAGTATTGATTTAATTGTTAAAACTTGTGGTTTTTTTAACTACAGTCGGATATAAAAATAAACAAAAAAAAATAGGGAAGAAATCAATGACCGACCTGGTACCTATTTATTTACCACTTCACCACTGATTATAAGTATACTAAGTTAAAATCGATTGCTTATTTAAGTATTGCATATATTTGAATAAGGGTATTCAAAAAATTCACTCCTTCCCAGAACACCGAGGATTTCTTTGAGATTAAGCAAGCCCCTTGTTAACGTATTGTCAGCCCAACGCTGAGTAATCCATGCACATGTACCGAGTCTTCCTCCATTTTTTGCTTGGCACCCACCTTGCATGTTCAATTGGGCTTATTTTATTTTTTTGCTGCTACTAGTAACACAATATTTTTAGAAATGCTTTTTGACATTCTCTGTCATAGAATATTTAAAGCTAAAATTGAAAATGAACTCAGAGACTGCACCATCATGTGATCTTCAGAACTACGAATGGACGCATCAAATTCGTTATGATATCCTTAAATTTTGGTTGGTAAAATCAGTAACTATTTTTAATAAAAGTGATAATTAAAAGATTGATTTGAGTATCTGCTATGATAGTTATATTTTTATAGCCGATTTTTGTTTTAAAAAAATGCTAAATACCACAATTATGACTCTATTTGAAACATAGCGCATCACGTGAAAACACGGCTCCGGGATCCAACGTGTAAATATAAATAAAACTTAATAACATTATTATTTCAAAGGTTCCACGCCTGTGGAATAACAAAGTTGTCAAATTTAATTAATACTAAATAAGTTGTAACTATGACTGGTGAGTTTGAATATTTTTAAACTGTATACTTTTTACACAAGAACTTGATCATAAGTAAACTTGGACGAAAAAACGAAAGACTTGTTAGCATGTAGTTTATGGTATAAGATCACTAATTTGAATCTTGGGATAGTATCTTACGATGATTTTTAATTAGCTTTTACTTAAGGAAATATACATCGTTTATAAATTCCCTACTCTATACTGTAAATGAGATACATAAATTTTCACTAACTTGCTAGGTAGTAATTATTTCGGAAATCCAACTATGTTTTGACACTTTTTTCACATGAAAAGATTGACAAATAACAAGTTCTATAAAAAATAAATTTAGTTCGCTATATTAAATGCGACTTTTTTATCAAAGGGTTAACAAGTGAAAACGTATGAATTAAAAATTACTACTTATATATTATATGTATATTAAATATAAATTTTATTCTATGTATCAATAATTATCGTATTTTTTTCAATAGATTCAGTAATATTTTAGGAATGCATAATTATTAAAAAAAAAAAAAAACATATATGTACATATTAAAAATTTAAATTAAGCAAAAAAAATATCGATTATATACTAGTCACAGTTATGCAGTATATGATTTTATATAATGTAATAATCGTAGCTAAAAAAGCTTTTTAGCTTTAAGCTTCACGTACCTATGGTAGACGACTTTAAGCGCGTACTTATCAAAGTCACACCTTGTATATCCCTCAAAGCCCTTGGTGACATTTTTTTCTCATTGGTTTCATCGCCCAAGTGGAGAAAAGAGGGTGTCCTATAGTAATATAAAAGTCAATTTCGATAATGGATAAGGGTTGTTTGCCCAACGAATACTGTGTGCATATTTTTTAATAATTTTCCCAAAAAATCAACCCACCCTATCTTTCTGCTGACAGTTTATATTTTTTAATGGAATTTTATTTCGCAGCTCATATTAATTGTACATAATAAATGTATATAATATGCCACAATTTATCTTTATTGCTATACTACAGTCTGGACTTATTTTAGAGAATCGGTTAATGAAATATACGGTTTATAAGAACCGCTTGATAGCAAAATCGTAATCGGTGATTTTAATATTATATATATATATGTACATTCACTTGTTCTTTTTAGAAACCACTTTTACCAGAAAATACATATAAATGATACAAAATAATATTTTTGAATAAATGCCACGTTTATTCATATTTTAAGAATCGATATACATACTTTCTTGTCAATACTTGGTGATAAGGCGTTATATTAAAAAAAAAAACGGTCTTGTATATTTATTTATTAGGATCAGAGCCGGCTCCGCTCATCATGACCATATATGAATACAATGCTATGTATACTATGTATACAATTGCTAATAAAAATATGTAAATAATCTATAGATAAAGGTACAAAATATGAATAAGTAATACTAAGCATATCGACTGTGGAAAGGAAAAAGAACGTAGCCACACATAACAAATTTTACAAGAGACACAAAAAAGTTTTTTGATGATTTTGGGCCAAAGACAAATTATGAAATATACACAAACGTCAAGTGCACGGAGACTGATAAATTGATTTTTAATTGACTTTATCTAATATAAATTATTTTTTTTATCTTATAAAGTATTTTAAAAAAAACATTCTTTGAAGTCTTTTTTCATGATTGGTATTTTCGCATGTTCTTATTTTTTCAAACTTAAAAGCTAAATTAAAATATTTTATTCGACATTTTCAGCTAACATCCTTTAGATAGAACGTTTATAAAGTTGTATACATTGTGATTATCGAAAAAAAGCTATTTTGAATAAACAGTGTGTTACATAAATGTGGAATTAATATAAGAGTCTTTTATTTTTTCGACAAAAATGAATATTTTAAAAATCTAGCATTTTTTCGTGTAACGAATTGTCAAACCTATGAAATAACTACAATAAATGTGTATTAAAAAAATGCATTGCCTTTCATCCATAATTTAACAGTTATAAGGTTATAGTGATTCAGAAACAGGTATGTCATAAGACTTATATTTTTTTTAAATTATAAATAACTCAACTCTTGTGGGTCTGCTGTTTCCAATATTTAGAACGCGGAATTCGTGTTTTTGCACGCATAAGAAATACAATAAAACGTATCTCACAACGGTCCTTGCTCAGTACAAATACACGAGAAAAAAAACACAAACTCCTCACAAAAGGTAGGCTGGCAGGGAAGCAAGCTCTCTGTGGAATAAAGTGATCAATCCTGAACTGGACAGGGGTGTCTGAAGGCACGGACGACATGGGGATGGCAGAAACGGACTGGCCACCATTTTATTGTGAATAGAATGTGAATTTTTTCATTAGATTTTGATGTTTTGGATGTGAACGAAAAAAATAGCAAATATGTTTACTTTTGTTGTTGATGAAATACACGAAATCGATGGTGTCTCTTATTTTTAGAATTACAAGCAAATTGTTTTTTTTACAAAAACCCTACCTACCATAGACTAATTTGAATTGAAAATTGAATGGTGGATTAAATAAATTTAAAAAAAACTTACTGCCTATTTTTCAACTCGTGTACAAATTTTCATTAAAAGAAGAATTAGTTAAAATTATTTTAATTTTCATTTTTTGTGTTATGCTTTTTTTTAGCTGACTTTTCAAGCCACGGACAAACACGGTAGAACATGTTCAATGTTGTACAATTTAAAAAATAAAAAAAGTGCTACCTAAATATTACCGAGGTGTTTAAATGTATACAGATAAAAAGGCCAAATTTTAATAAGCTAGAAGTAGTGTCACCTGTCAGCATTTATTCAATACAATTGACGCAAACAATATACAGACTGACAGTGTATGAGCTGTGCGCTAAAAATTCACTTCTGATTTAGACCAACCGAGTACACGGCCGGGAGAGTGAACTCGGAAAAATACAAAACAATCTGAATGCACAGTATTTGGGCGAGTGATTCGAGTGAGCAAGTGAATAAAAATCGTTTTTTATTTCCTCGGCCGGGAAGATGCCCCCACCACCTGTATCACACCCTTGCTCACATTTTCGACGTGCTTAAACACGCGTTGGATGATTGTTTTATAAATGGAACGAAATGCACGTAAAATTATTTTAATCATTAAAAAACTTATATATGTTACATGTCGACATTTTTTTTTTACCATGTCCGCTCCCAATGTAGAGCATATGGACTCCTAATGGAGTTTATCTCAACAGAAGTGTTTCTTCGAGAACTGCTTGTTACTCAGTTGCTCAACCTCTCTTTTTCCAAAGAGAGTAGGGATAGAAGGATAGGGGCTAGGACAGGATTAGTGGTAAGCTAATCGCTCTCGATACACCCCGTTCGTAGGATAGGATGGGTGAGAGGGGGGAATTCAAGACATCACATACATCCATGCCTTCAAACAGAAATTCATAAATCGATTAAAAAATCAATTTATAAAACTGTCCGTACTGGGATTCGAGCCCGTGACCTCCGTAACCGAAGCCAATGACGTTGACCACTCGACCACACAGGTGGCGACGCTTTACCGCATACTCGGTCAATATTCATGCTCAAATACGTGTAATCGGTTGTTCTAAATGAGGCTTGACGTTCTCACACACTTCACATACTATTTCACTGGACAAACGTGTGTGCACTGCGTTACAAATAGGTGGATAGACAGAAAGATATGCCAATACAAATGGGTTTTTGAATCCTTGTCATCTTAAATTTAATTAAAGGAAAACAAAATTATCACCAAACTTATATGTGTAGATAGAAAATTGAATGCGTAAAAAATATGTCCACAAAAACTAGTGGTGCACGTTTGCTGACTGAGAAGAAGTAACTCATAAATGGATATTATGAACATTTATATTAACTATATTTAAAAAAAATTAATAATATTAAACACAGATAAAGTTGAAAAATATCTTAAATGATTATAGAATTATTTTCATTTTGATTTTGTACACTTCCATAAAAGTGCGAGTGCATTCGCGCACTGATCAGCACCGGAAGATGCCGAGAGGCGAAAGCCGGGTCGTGTTCGACCAAGAATTTTATGGAAGTGTAAAAAATCAAAATGAAAATAATTCTAAATTATTATTAAATTTCCATCAAGCACCTTCAGTCGAAATTTTGAATTAAATGATTATACTTGTAATCTTATTTAGGCATAATTTGTTAGTGAATCGTTGCTTCCCGATTTTTTTTCTCGAAATTCTATTTGTGATGCTTGCTACTTTATAAGGGTGGGCTGGAGACAGCTTTTCACAGGCTGTGACGAGCCATTTGTTACATTAAAAAAAACAATATTTTCAGATCAAATCAGTAACTAATTGCAATTTCAAACATATATTAGCTACGAAAACTTAAGTATGTATAAAGTTTGAAACAATAAATAAGAGCGAAAAGAAAAGTACATTTTTCTGTGTCAATTTTCTTTCTGTGCCAATCTTCACGTTTGCAATCTGAAGTAGGTAAGAAAACGTTTGAGAAAAGTATTGATTAATAGCAGAAATATGTTAAGTAACATTCTATGGTTTTAATAATAATAGAATTTCACAGTTACCCCTTCACCATAACATAACTCTGAGATAAAGCGAGCTTCTTGCTAACGGATCGTCAGCCTACCATTTCGTACTCTGTTCACACTCACTTTTACTCGAATATTTTCTCACTGTTTTTACGTAAATCCAATTTTAAATAAATACAATATATTACACCAAGGGTGTCCAACCTTTTTTGCCCTGGGGTCAACTTTTCACTCTTAAGTTTTCTCGTGATCGACTTCTAATATGATTCTTATGAGAATTTTTATTTTGGGTTTTATCCCTTCTTCAAACATAGAAATGTTTATTTTAAATGCGAAATACACACCATTAAATAGGTATGTGCTTACAAAATAATTCAATTTTAGTATTTTTGTATATTTTATATTTAAATTACATATTTTTTCGAAATTCACGGAAGCTTTCGGGATCGGCCGGTCGATCGCGATCTAACGGTTGGACACACATGTATACCACCATCAAAACGATCTTCATTGCCTTGTAAATTAAGTGTGAAAAAAATATATAAATAAAAAAAAAATGTTTATATTGTTCGCACGTTTCACAAAATAACGACTCTTGGAGATTTAATTGTGTGTTTAAATATTATACACTTTATCTCGTTAGAACTAATAATTTTAAAATAATTAATATCACTCATAAAATAGCCAGATCACTTAAATTCCATTGAATACACAATACAAGAATATTATTTCATAAAAGGTGAAGTGAGCCAAGTGGTGTTTCAGAAAACAATATGTTAGATGCGTCGAAATATTTTACACGTTTTAAAGTATCGTAAAAGTGAAGTGACCTCAGTTAATCTCATTACAATAGTGTTATATCCGTAAAATAAAAATATCCAATCAAACAAAACACCAAGTAAAGACGTGATTGTAATTCAAAGTGTAAACAATTTACTAGTTGGCTCACTTCACCTCTCGAGGGCTCAAACGATTTGACTGAGTAGTAGTGAAGTATTTCGACTGAGGGTGCTTGATGGAATTTCAATATCAAATTTGAATTGTTTGAATTTTGTACTTTTCCATGAGTTTTATCGCTATGGTCATTAATATTTTCAAAAAATCCCCATAATTATAACAAACCCACTTAATCCATTGAAAATTGTATACATTCAATTTTCGCTAATTTAAATTTTAATAGCCTTTTAACTTAGTGATCTACTTATATTTTTGTATATAAACGAAACAAACTGTTTACTACGCGTTAGTTCAAGTACATCCGTGCACTTGGAATGCCTGAAGATGCCGAAAGGCGAAACCCGGGTCGTAAGCGACAAAACTCATGGAAAAGTACAAAATTCAAACAATTCAAATTTGATTTATTGTTGAATCAATTTATGTTTTCGAGTCTTAAAACTCTACAATTCGGAATAGTGAGATATAAAATTAGCACTAATTGATTGACTTATTTGTCTCGTATAAAGAATGATTTAAAAATAGTACGCAATGGCTCTATATTAAAGAGGAATAATGAATACCCTATTGAAAGTATTGATAGAGTGACTTAAGTTGACAAACGTATTTTAGAGTGATATCATGAAATATTTGCCAATGTATGTAGTAAGTATGCTTATAAAAATCAATGCCGTTTCATATGGATGAAACTTACTTTATTTCTACGAAAAATACGCATATGTTCTAATAAAACTACTTATGAAGGGGGTTCAAGATAAACAGTAAGTATTTTTTTTCAATAAAGAATGTTGCTTTTATTGTAGTTATTATTCAGTTATATTTTATTTACTCTCCATTATATCAAATCTTTTTTCATTCGCGTGTATAGTTAAACATTTATTCAATAGTGTTTCATTATTAGCATAAACCTCAGTATATATGTATATATCGACTGTGGAAGGTAAAAGGATGTAGCTCACTGCTTTTTCAAAACAGCTTTTTTTCGATAATCACAATGTATTCAACTTGATACACGCTCTATCAAAATGATGTACGCTGCAAATGCCAAATTAATATTCAAATTTAACTTTTAAGTTTTTAAAAAAGATGAGCTTGTAAAAATTGAAACCAAGAAAAAAGACTGAAAAAAAAGTTTTTTCTAGACAATTTCTTAAAATAATATTAAAGTATGTCAATTAAACACCAGTTAATAAGTCTCTGTGCAATTCAAGATTGTGTTTATTTCATAATTTACATATGGCTGAAAATCATCAAAACATATTTTTTGTGCCTCCTGTAAAATTTGCTGTGTGGGTTACGTCCTTTTTCCTTTCTACAGTCGATATATTTCCGTACGCTTATATGGTACGGTGTTGTTATACGCCAGTCACTGAAAAGGTCTCTGGTACACCTACACATCCAGATATGGTGTTACTGAACGATTCAAAACACAAAAATAATTTAAGATTTCGACTGAAGGTGCTTGGTGGAATTTCAATATTAAATTTGAATCGTTCAAATTATTTACATTCACACAGATTTCAAGTTCAAGTCAGTTCAAGTTCATCCGTGCACTTGAACACCTGAAGATGCCGAAAGGCGAATCCCGGGTCGTTAATGACAAAATAATGTGTGAATGTACATAATTTAACATTAAAAACGGCCCTTTTTTGTGTGTACTCTCAAACATCGACTTCACTGCGTTAGTACTTTTAGTTAGATAATTTAGATAATTTTAGTTAGATAATTTTCACAACGTAACCATTCATTGTTTCCTCATAACATGACGCTGATTTTTTTTACTTAATGTGTATTCAAGGAGTGCTTAAGTGCCTACGAAACATTTCCAGTGTTTTTTCATTTTAATTTTAAAAAGTACTCTACTGTTTTATGGACACATCATTTAAATAATATTTATAAAACTAACCTACTCTAAGCTAATGGAGGTTGAAAAATTTCGTCAAATATGTTGTAAGGTTATGTATGTTACGTTAAGTTTTAAAATATAATTTCAATGATGTGTCAATAGTAGTATTTTAAATTATTTTCATAAATATGATAAAGATAGATTCTTATGGCAAATCCGATCTACCCCCGGTCGCCAATATAGCCTATGTGTGGTACATAAGCAAACAAGCGTAAGGGTACGGGGATCGAAGGGTGGGAGCTGTTGGGTAGGTAGCACGGTGGAAGCACCTAGCAAAGGTTCGGGCCGATCCGTCATCCTGCTGTCAGGGTCCATAATGCGATACTCTGCGATGAAATGATTAACATTTCGTGTACGGCAGTCATGGCTAAGCGTGCGAACGTCAGGATATCGCGAAATGTGTAAGCCTGTGAACCAGAAAACAGACGAACATTAAATTATAGTCTCAATGGTGTAACTTAACTGTACTGCAAAGCTGGAAAACCAGACAAAATGTTTTATATCCTGTTTCTTCTATAAGGTTACTATTCTTGTGACGGGATATCGAAATAATATGCAAAGCATACAAATTTTAATAGCAACCGAAAGATATATATTGCATGACGTTTATGACAATCTATTATGATGAAGAGAAAAAACGTGTGGGCCCTCTATAAGTGAAGTGTCAACCTTTAATAAAAATTAAACATTTTCTTGGACTTTTAAGTACTGACAATCAACGTTCCCTCTAATTTTTCTATTGTGTGTGCGGACCATCAACTTTTGTGAGCAATAACTTTTCATCAAAATAATTAATGTGCGCAAATATAAGGTATGTACTAGGGCATCCAATCCCGGGATCCCGTTCAATTTTCTGATCCGGAAATTCCGGGATTGAGATGGTCGCGATCCCGGGATTTCGGGATTGAGAAATTTTGAGGAAAACCCGATAATTTACATATATTGGTAAATCGGTGAGGTAAAAAAAAAAAACGAGGTTTTGCGAGATTCTGGGGAAAAGTATACCAAATCGGAGTTTTCAAATTCCTCGGTAAGCTAAAAAAAAAAACGAGTTTTGGTGAGATTCTGGGAAAAAGGATACCAAATCGGAGATTTCGAATTCCTCGATGAGCTAAAAAAAAAACGAGGTTTTGTGAGAATCTGGGAAAAAGTATAACGCATTGAGTATTTCAAATTTCTCGGTAAGAAAATCACAATCCCGGGATCCCAAAACCCCAATCCCGGGGTCACGAAAAAAAGGGGATCAATCCCGAAATCCCGGGATTGGAAAAAGGCTCCGGGATTGGATACCCTAGTATGTACTCACTGACGCTAGATGTCGAAGATTTGGTGAGTTTAGTATAAGTATTTTACAATATTTCTGTGTGCGGCTTGTTCGGGGATGGAAAAATGTGTGCGGCCATATTTTGGGAGATGTGCGCGCGCACACGCGCACACCTTAGCGGAAACGTTGCTGACAATGACATATTTATTTGGAGTTTTGGTGGATTGTGTATTTTATTTTACGGAGATAACACTATTGCAATGTGTATTAAATGAGTTCACTTCATTTTTACGATACTTTAAGACGTGTAGAATATAGCAACGCATCTATTTTTTTTTTCTAAAATACCACTTGGCTCACTTCACCTCGTAAGTAACATATCGACAGTTCTTGAACAAATTGAAAATTTGAGCTACTAATAAATAGCATATAAATATCAAAATATAGATGGATTTCCGCGTACAGCTACTAGTTATATATAAAAACAATCACTTTTCTCTAAATCTGCTTTAATAAGAACAAAAAAAGTTCTTTTTGCCAAATTGATAGAACTGATTCCCTAAGTTAGTTGTTTTCGATAAAGAAGTGTTACCTATCCAAAAAAAAATCATTGTTGGCAATTTTGTTATTAACCATCTCCTGCCATTAAGGTGACAATATTCCTTTTATAGTATGATTGATACATTTTTTAACAATATCTGCTCTTAGACTCCTGCTATGGAGCAATTCAACAGTACGTGTATTCACAACAACGCAAAATTTAGTCGCTCAATCCCTCTCTCTTCGGGTGGGTAAAAGAAGAAAGATAGTGTAAAAAAGCATAGTGTTTATAAGCTAAGTTTTTAGGGTAAAAAAGTGGTAGTGAGAGAATGTTGAAAATAAAAAAAAACCTTCGATTCGCGGATCCTAATTCAAGACCCTGTAACGGAGTGGATGAAAATCCAACAGTCTTTTACCCCAGTTGATTTTATGGTTTAATTCAATAACCAAGATTTTAAGAAATCAAAATGCCCTATCCCCCATTTTTTACACAAATCCTTAACGCCAGTAAACCTGGTGCGTTGTAGGCACGTTGGCAATGTCAAATTACGTTAAAACCGGCTTTTTCGCTCGTTTTTATCTACCGCATTCACGCTTTGTAATTTCTACGCGGGCTTATGTGCGATCGAATTAGAAAATTATTTTTTTCCAGTCGAGCCGGAGGTGTTAAAAAAATATTTTCTTCGCTTCGGATTAAGCCGAAAATACAAATTTACACGGCCGGATTATAAAGTGGAATCTGAAAAGTAATTTTATTTATTTAAGTATGAAAAATACGTCACGCTCTTTTTTGTTTTAAATTATCGTCACGTGGTTTTTCAAGAACTACAAATATATTGATAAGAACAAGTGCTCATTAAATTGTTATATTTTAAGACGTCGTAATCCTTCTGCAAACAATTGAGTTGTGAGTGTTGTGACTCTTATTGTGATGTCATATTAAAATTGATATTACATACTATTAAAACACGAATGCATTTCTTATTTTTGAAATATTTACATTACTATTTATATCCTGCATCAACACATACCAGTGTTGTCTAAATTTTTGATAGCCCGCTACCTCGATAAAAAATCAAAACTTCTTAAACATACGTAATAAACAGTATTTAAAAACCTTCATATTTATTGATAATAAGCCACTTAAACTCAATTTAGGAAAGGTAAAAATATTATCTTAAACTACCTTTTAAAAATAAAGTTGTTAATTTTAATTATTTATTAAAAAATGTTCATTTTTAGAATTTTTAATCCATAATATTTGTACATTTAATTATTTTTCTCGCGTTGAAAACATATATTGTAGGTGTAAGTTTAAAGTATAAAATTTTGCGCCACCCCGGTTAGAAAATTACTGAATTGCATTGGAGTTCCTATAAGTATAACAGTAAATATGGTAAAAGATTATAAGAATATATTTTTTCGTAAGAGGAGAACAGTTTCGATTTGACTAATTGTGAACTACTTAACAAAACAATCAGCTTAAGATCCTACATTCCTGCGCCTTTTTCGTTCAGATTGATATTTTCCGATTTTTAAAAATCCCGATTACTAAAAATATTCCTCACCGTATTTTGAGATGCAGCACATAGAATCTTGATGCAATTATAGTGTAAACATAATCATACACAACTTCCGAACATATTTGAGAAATCAAATGGGTGACACATCGGCAGTGAAATAATAAAATAATTATCATGAATATTTGCTTAAATTGTGAGCAAAACCAATAAGTTAGCGAAAGAATTAAATAACGATTGAATATGACGTCACACTTTGTTGCCAAAGTTAAAAGGCACGTTGCTATATCCTTATCCGTGAAAGCATAACTATACTGAGAGATTATAGAAAGCTTATTTTCCTCCACGTTTCCCCATTTATCGAGCTTTTCTAACACAACTTATATATTTTTGGCACTAGAAAGCTCTTGGCTTGTATTATATTTGAAAATACGAAGTGTAAAGTGTGCTTAAAGAATAATATACATATAATTTTTCCATATGTTTAGTGTGGATTTCAATTGAGCTTATCTCAACAGAACTTATGCTATTATACGGCAACTGTTATTTAGTTGCTTGAACTCTTTTTTTATGAGAATTTTCTCTTAAAGGGTAATACTAGTATATAACTTTTGATGAACTTATCGTTAGATTTGCTCTGTTATAAGAATCGATTGGGTGGTAGGGGATTTAGACTTCTGGGTATTCATTAACCTAAATCGATTTGAAAATTATTTTCTAAGTGTTTCCATAATGATATTTATTTTTGTGGATGGTTCGGTGATTCTTTGGAACACGAATTTTTCGAACAGAATTCTCCGAGCACGATTCTCCGTACAAGAATACTCTGTATACTGATACTTTCGTACACAGAAACTTCCATACATTACACATTTTAATAAATCAACGATTTTTATATTTAAATGTACGAAATATTCTGTGTCCAGAGTATTCGATGTACGGAAGGTTTTTTGCAGGAAATAATCCGTGTTCGGAAGAATCGGTTTGGAGAATTCGTGCTCGGAAGATTCTTTTGTTAGGAAAAATCCGTTCTCTCAACTACCCACTGTCAATGAAACTGTTAAATGACATTCTGTATATCCCATCTCCATTAACCACTTGAATACTAAGCGGACACAGGTGTCCGAAACATATGCAAGCGAACACGGATTTCCAAGAAATTTTAAAAAACAAATACTTGGTATTCTAATAGAATAAGCAATAAGAAATATGTGTAGTTCTATCTATACTGAGTCAATATGGGTTTTTAAAATATCGAATTCGAGTGTATTTTAGGCAAAATTATTTTTCTCAAAAACACGCAGTATCTCTGGGACAAATTAATGATTTATTTGCGTGGTTTTCAAACGGTTAAATTGTGCGGCAATTGTTGATGATAGTGAGGTGCTTCTTATTTACAAAAAAATATTGTAGGAGTAAAAATAGTTTCAGGGGTATTGAAGTGCTGGCATATATTCTCAAACTCCTTCATTTTAAATGAAGATATGAGTTAAGAATAGAATATTAAATTTCAAGGCGACTTTGCAACCAGTCGACATTCGTTCAATGCGCACGATACGAAAACTTAGAGAGTGCACTTTTGTCTGTTACGTTGTGCGGTGCGCTATTGATTATTGATGGACAGAAAAATCTAGATATATAAATATTTTATTATTCGCCAAATATCCGAACGTAGAAAGTTAGTAAAAATAGCGCACGTATCACTAATGTTTAATGGATGGTCTACAGTATACAGCATTTTAATCATTCACTAAGCGCGTTAGTACTACATGTTACTTGTTATCGTAGAACCATAGATCTACGACATAGTGAGAGAGCTATGCCGTAGAATGAATTGATTGAATTCGAGATTTATTCAACGCCATACTGATGTTGCCAAATGTTGGCAACTATAATTGGTACCAGCGTTTACAGGTATATGCAATTATAATAAGCATAACATATATTATAATTATGGTGTCACGGCTTAATGAGCTTGTCACTAAAGAGTTAGAGGTAGAGATTCCAATAACATACGAATACGGTCAATTGTGATCGCAATACCAAGTGAGTTCAATTGATCAAATAAAAATCAGTATTTCGATTTTTTTTTGCAATTTTCGCCCCCAATGTGAAGCATATGGACTCCTAATGGAGTTTATCTCAACAGAAGTGTTTCTACATGAACTGTTTGTTACTCAGTTGCTCAACCTCTCTTTTTACAAAGATAGTAGGAATAGAAGGATAGGGGTAGGACACGACTAGCGGTTAGATAATCGCTCTCGATACGCCTCGTTTATAAGATAGGATGGGTGGGAAGGAGGAATGCAAGACATCACATACATCCATGCCTTCGAACAGAAATTCATAAGTTGATTGAAAAATCAATTAATAAAACTGTCTTTACTGGGATTCGAACCCGTGACCTACGTAACCGAAGCCAACGATGTTGACCACTCGTACCACACAGGCGGCATATACTATTTCGATATACTATGAATTATATTTAATTTCTATTATAAAATATCGTTATTTATGAATTTTAATAATACATATTATGTGTGATGTTTTCTATGATGTACACTAATAATTCGATTTTAAACTATTTTCAGTACCGAAAAAATTATGTTTTTCCTTTTTTTTTAGAATAAAATCCCTATTCAAAGGAGATTGAAAAAAATGTAACGTCAAAAAAAAATTTTTTTTATTAGCTAACATCACTACTATTTTCTTCTCAGAGGAGATAAAAAGCGATTTAATAAAAACAAGAAAAAATATATATTTTGTGATAAAATGTGATGGCGTAGGAGAGAGTTAATTATGACTGATGTTGGAAATGTCGATACAGTGAATGATTTTAGATTTAGAAGTATCAAAAATATAAATTTTACTCATGAGGACGTGTAAAACTTACAGAAAAACACTGAGCAATGGAGAGCCGCTGTTCTGTTTAAAATATTTTTGTACTTATGTTTCATTTTTGTTAATGATTTTATTATTTTTCAATAACATAAGCTGTTCATTCTCAAACAGAAATAAACTTCCACATAGTTACCGCTGAATTCAATAAAGATATTGGTCTTACTCAGCGGTGGGCTGCCAATACGTTAACAAGAGGCTTGCTTAATCTCAAAGCAGTTTATCATTCATATACATGCAATAATTAAATAAGCAAACGATTGTGCAGAAAAAAACCGTGTAAAAATATGAAGTGTTCATAGAGAAATGAAAGATAGATAAGATTGGACCGTATAATTTCAAAACAATGCGAAACAAATCCGTGCAAAAAGAGAATTTGGTGTATATATAAGTCAGAAATTGCAGTTATTTACTAATTTGATCTGATAATATTGTTTTCTCTTAAATTAACAAGGGGCTCGCCGGTCGTGCTAAAATCTAACAAGGGGCTCGAGCGAGCCCTTCCGAGCCCCCTCCAGCCGACCCCTGGTCATACTTATTTTTTTTCCAACGTCGTCAAAAAAAATCTGTTTGTCTTTATTTATACTAGCTTTAGAGCTAGTATAAATAAAGACAGTCGAAACTTATTATATGGAATACACAAGCGTTGATCGCGATAAGATGAAACAGTGCAAATCAAGTATCGTGTAAATTGGGGGAGAGTTTCTCCAGAGTTCTAGTCATAAAAAATCTTTATAAAGGAGTACAAATATAAAATTGATATTCTACAAAAAAATTGTCACATGAACTCTCGTAGGTGCATTCGTCAGTGCAATAATGTCATATGAATATTAACGATTAATTAAAAATAAAGGCAAATAAATTAGTCGTGGTTTTATACTACGAGCACGTGTGAAATCGCGTGACGGAACAGATAATAAGTTACATTTACTATGGAGGGGAAATTGTGAAGTGAAAAAGAGATCATCAACCTTTTATTCAATAAACTAAAAGATATTTAGTATCACAGTATTGAAGAATTATTGTTATAAATATTTGGTATTACAGTTAATGCCAACGCGTCAAATATTTTAAAGTTGAAAGATTATACGAGAAAAACTTGAAGTATATTGACATCACCCACGTCTTAGGTCTCAAATTTAAATTGAAAAAAATCTAAATTTGACATTGACCTTACCGGGAATCGAACCCAGACCCGCCTGGTTGGTGGAGCAAGCTTTAACCAACTAGACCACGGCGGGCGACAAATATATGCATACACTTATTAAAATAAAAGGCATAATTAAGTGTGGCATGTATAAATTGTATATATATTTTTTAGAAATGTAATATTTTTCATTGTTATTATAATAATATAAATTCGTGAGAATTTTTGCAAGCGATCGTATAAGCAGTGATACGTTGATCCAAAACGTTAAAGTAAATTTCCTTTTTTAAAGTTTTTATTTAAATAAAACCAACGGTTAAGAATTACTTAAAAAACTTTTAAGCGTTCATTTTTCAATCAATTTATAGATTCTCGAGCACGGGTATCTGTAATATTTTTTTATATTCAACCACCTCATTCATACAATTTTAATCATATTCTTTTCCTTACCCTTTACGGCAGTGGCTTCCAACCTTTATAATGCTACGCCTCCCTTTGAAGATAAAAAATTCTTCGCGCCTCTCCATCCTTTATTTTATATAGTAATAAAGACACGTTTTAAAGGGTAAATACATATTTTGTACTGTTCGCGCCCCCTTTGCAATAGTCCACGCTTCCCAGGTTGGAAATCGCTGCTTGGTAATTGAGTATGTAGAAGCGAGTTGGGAATGTTAAGATGCAATGCTGCCGATAGTGTGATGTTCGAAAAACCTGCCTACAAAATTTTCTGTCACACTTTTCTCTTCCAAGTCATATGCACCAGATTCAGACTCCGACTCATATTTCACAGCCCTGGCAATAACTCGTTACATTAAACATGGTTGCTGGTCCCTGACAAACGTTTCTGAGTACAGACGTATTCACTGCAACAATATTCGACAAGATTTTATCTTCGTATCGTTCACTATGAAATAAATTCTTTAGGGTTACAAAGTTGAAATATTCACTCAGCTTTCCATATCTGATAATATTTGTCTGCGCAGTGAAAATGATT
This sequence comes from Himalopsyche tibetana, assembly GCA_030503985.1. Taxonomy (NCBI): domain Eukaryota; kingdom Metazoa; phylum Arthropoda; class Insecta; order Trichoptera; family Rhyacophilidae; genus Himalopsyche; species Himalopsyche tibetana. The sequence goes on along the minus strand of JAPJYX010000007.1, from coordinate 4,637,611 downwards.
ATAAGTACTAGTTTTAAGAATTCCATTCCTAAGTATTTCTTTAATTATGATGTCCGTGCACTTTGAATGCTACGTGTTTTGTAATTGGATCGCTTAAGGTCGTTATTCTTAAACCTTATTCAACAATGTAAAATTTAAAACAGATTTATAGCAATAAGAAATGTTGCCTATAAAGAGAAATACCGTATTATGACGTCATGTTTTTTTTTTAATCACCCTAATTAAAAAATTGTAATGGTATAGAACACATTTATAAAATGAGCATTTCCTTGTAAAAAATAAAACACAATATTTAAGATAATTATTTTTTTTACAGTTAATGCCAATATGCCAAATATTTTAAAGTTGAAAAATTATACGAGAGTATGACAAGTCACTCTAGATCAGCCATACTCAACCTGCGGCCCAGTAAGCCCTAATGTGTGGCCCAGTAAGCTCTTACCAAATCGAGGAGTTTTGGAGATATCTGAGGAAAAAGTATACCAAATTGAGAATTTCAAATTCCTAGGTGAGCTAAAAAAAAAAGGAGTACACCATAAATATGTTGCGGCTCACGTAGAGAAGCAAATATCGGAATGCGGCCCGGAGGAAAAAAAGGTTTAGTATGGCTGCTCTAGATTTACTTGAGGTATATACATATATTGAAATCACAAACACCTATGCTTAAGTTCTTAAATTTAAATTGAAAATTCTAAATTTGACTTTGAGCTTACCGGGAATCGAACCCAGAACCGCCTGATTGAAAAATTGTGTTAATTCTGATAAATATTATTTCTACCACGAATAAGTGTTACTATCAAACAATTGGTAATTTCTAGTATGAAAGGAATTTACAGATAAAGGTACAAAATATGAATAAGTGTCATTTAATTAACTTTAATAAAAAAGTTCATTACACCATTAATAATTTTATTCTGGTCAGTAAACATGAGCAAAATCGGTCATGACCATTCCATATAAAAGTGGAATTCGCACAAAAAAAGTGTTTTATTTTTTGAATATAGTTTCTTTCACCAAGTGTTGACTGTGAACACCTTAAAATTGCTGAGAGTTGTATCAATTTAATAAAATCTATACAGGCAGCGGTGGGCTAACAAGGGGCTCGCTTAATCTCAAAGCGATTCGCGGTGTTCTGGGGAAGGAGTGGATTTTTTTATCACTCTTAAGAAATTATATGCAATACTTTGTTAACAGTATGCAATTTACCATAAACCTATCAATGTAAATTGCTAAAAATGTACTACTGTATATATATACTTAAGCTATCTTTAATAATATATAAGTCAGAAATTGCAGTTATTTACTTAGTTGATCTGAAAATATTGTTTTCGTTTAAGTTAAGCAGAGGCTCGCCGGCCTTAGTTAAATTTAACAAAGGGCTCGCGCAAGCCCCCTCCAGCCCACCCCTGTATACAAGGTTTTTTTTTTACCGTGTCCGTTCCCAATGTGGATCATAAAGACTCTTAATGGAGTTCATCTCAACAGAAGTGTGTCTACGAGAACTACTAGTTACTCAACCTCTCTTTTGCCAAAGAGAGTAGGAAGAGAAGGATAGGGCTAGGACAGGACTAGTGGTTAGATAATCGCTCCGGATACACCCCGTTCATAGGATAAGATGGGTGGGAGGGGGGAATTCAAGATATAACATTCATCCATGCCTTCGAACAGAAATTCATAAATCTATTGAAAAAACAATTTATAAAACTGCCCGTACTGGGATTCGAAACCGTGACCTACGTAACGGAAGCCAACGACGTTGACCACTCGACCACACAGGCGGTATTATTTAGTATCGATTAATATTTTAATATTTGCTTTCTATAAAGTAATACAACGACGATGTTCGAAATAGCCCCCCTTTACCCCAGTGGTAGCGATGTAATCAAAGTGTGGCTCGTGGCAGGCAATTATTAAAAAAGTGCTTGTCATCTAAGTCAATAGTAAATCGTGTCGTAGGTAGATATATTTGGAATTAGTTGATGGAATACTTTATAGTTAGACAACAGCTGGCGACGCGATGTCAAAGGTAATAATGTTAACACGCCAAATTAAATTATTGAGCATTTAACAGTGCAGACAATTGATTTTGAAACTGTATCCACGCCTTTATATACCAGTCACGATTGTATTGTGTCAACTGAAAATATTTATAATTTAAGCGTCCAGTAACAAAAACGGCCAAGTATTATATTGATACGGTAGGGTTTATTGTCACCCCCTCCCACTACCACTATTGTAATGAAAAATGGCAGAATTTTAAAATGTGTAGCTAAATTAATTGTGTTTAAATTTTGTTATCAGGTAACCCGTAATATCAATTGTTTTATTGTTATGGCCTTAAATGGCAACACTGTTTTTCGATAAAGATGTAATTTTTGTTTCTTTCTTTCTTTCTCTTTGGGACACGAACCGGACACAAAGTGTGTGGGGGACACTTCCCGGTCTCTGGAACTTGTTTCCAGAGACCTTTAGTTGTAAATTCACTTGCAGTTTTTTTTAAATGTCTTTTGTAGTTTTTCGTCCGAGATGAAAGAACTGTCATTTTTTCATTTCGACGAAAATTAAAAATTCATTTTGTTCTGCGCGCAGAGTTTAACATCAATTTTCTTTACTTTTATAAAATCGTGTGATCAAGCTAGGTATTAAAAAAAATATTGTGTATTGTATTAATTCAAAATTTTGTCTGTTAAATATTGTATGTAAATAATTCGGTGATTGCAAGTTCTTAAATAAACGTTTTCGTGATAATAGATCGATTGGTTTTATTTAATTTCTACCTACCTGTTAACGTCGAGTTTACACCAACGGTATTGGTCTCAATGATTTTTATTAGTGGGGATTTATTCTTGGGGTTTAACATAGTGAACAATAGAAGAAATTTCTCACAATAAATGAAACTAGCTCAAAAATAAATTACGAGTAATGTTAATATATGAACACTTTTATATGAATTCCAGTGTGGTATTTGAAATATATCAAAATTTTATAAAATTTACACAAGACGTTTTTTTTTAAATTAATCTTTTAATAAGTTTGCAAAGAGGAATTGCATATTCAAATATTACTAAATACGGTTAGTAATATTTATATTGTAATACTAGTGATATCGACCTTACTGTGACTCGAGCCCAGACCCCCAGATCACTAAGTTAAAGAAAGCTATTACCATATCGACGGTGGAAAGGAAAAAAGACGTAACCCACAGTGTTTTCAAAACAGGTTTTTTTCGATAATCACAATGTATCAAACTTGATACACGTTCTATCAAAAGGATGCAAGCTGCGAATGCCAAATTAGTATCTAAATTTAGATTTTAAGTTTGAAAAAGATGACCTTGTAAAAAATCAAAACCAAGAAATAATACTGAAATAAAGGTTTTCCCTAGACGATTTATTTAATTAATATTAGATTATGTCAATTAAACACCAGTTTAGAAGTCTCCATGCACTTTAAGGTTGTGTATAATTCATAATTTGTATATGGCCCAAAATCATCAAAACACGTTTGTTGCGCCTCCTGTAAAATTTGATATGTGTATGTTACGTCGTTTTTCCTTTCGTCCAATGTTCGTAATTCCTAATATTTAATGTAATTTAATAACATTTTTATTTTAGTTGTTGTGTTGCAAAATGTGACTCGTGGCTCGTCTCTCTGAGAAGTATCATCAGATGAAACATTTGTAAGGTTTATGAATAAAACAAAAAAATTATTCTAATTCTTATGTTATAAATTACAAAATAAATATCGGATTTTATTCTTTTTTACTGAACGCAGGGAGGGAGTACGATACAATTATTGATATTCCTAATTTGTTTACGTAAGGTGTGGTAAACCTTGCGATGTATCGCATGATAATGCTTTTCAAAGAGACGAAACAAGTGTCCCATTTGGTAACAAAAACAGTTAAGTAATTTAATGTTATATCAGAAATGAACCTCTACAAACAGTTTCAAGACCCTCGGTTTATACCCACTGCACTACGCCGTTTATTTTCCCTGCTAAATTACGTGGACACAGGTAATGTATTGTTAAAATACAAAAAATATACCTACTCCATCATTGGAAATTAAATTATTTCGTATAATATATTATATTATATAAAAAACGTAATTGGCATGTGATTCGACTCCGTGAATAAAAAATATCGTTATTTGATAAAATCTGGATATTATATAATAAAGGCTGTATTTTTTTATTCACAATTATTTTAATCTGGAGTGAAATCTTTTTGAATTCATGGGATTCGCAAGTGAAGACAAAACTACCTTTCAATTTATTCCAATAGTTATGTATGCACAGAGACGTAATAAGAGATTTTTTCACCTCTCCGTCAATTTTTAAAAACGTTTAATTATTCAAGAAATCCAATTGTGATATTTTACAAGTTTTATCATCAGCCAAGTTCGTAACTCCGTAATTTATAATTGAATGTGAGAATTTTATGTAGGTATTTTAAAAAACAAACAAAAAATTCGCATTATTGTTTTTATATTTGTTTATTTTTTAAATTAAAACTTTACTATATTCCTGGGAGGTACACTTTTGGTACACGTCGGTACCACAGATTTTCCAAAACTGACGCATTATAATTTACTTCCCATGAACATATTTACTATATGTACTAGGGTAGTAGAGGGAAACATGTGGTCTCTTAGCTACTCTGATGCTGCCGTTCGACTTGACCAAAATATTCACTTTGATCAAAAAATGATATGCAAGCGTTTGGAAAAAGAGCGTAATCAACCCATTATATAATACATATGTTCGACAGTCGAAAAAAAAAGGGGAGGGTCAAAATTTACTTTACTGCGGCCTTATGTTGAGTCAGATAAATGAATGTGGCCTTTAGAAATCAAAAGGTTCCCCACCCCTGTACAAGGGTCTTCCATCCCGGGATCTTGTCCAATTTTGTGATCCCGAAATCCCAGGATTTCAGGGTTGAGGATAAGATGTGAAAAATTATCGAAAAGCTAAAAATAGATCCCACAATTTTTTGATTTTGGGAATTCAGCAAATTCCTACATTTTTTAAACTGGCCAGTGACTAAAGGTTTTTGAAATAAAGCTCCCACATTTTTTCATTTTTGGAATTCCGCAAATTCCTGGATTTTTGAAAATCAAAGTCTTGCATTTTTTCATTTTAGGAAATCCCTGAATTCTCAGGATTTGAAAATCAAATCGGTGAGAATTTTTTTTTGAAATCTTTCAATCCCGAATCCCGGATTCGGTGAATGAATGATTTTATGGTGAATATGAAAAAAATGTGAATCCCAAAATCCCGATATTACAAAAGGGGTCCAGGATTGGATATCCTAATATGCACAGACCATTTAAAATGAAGCTATCTTTAAGGTGGTATATATTTTTAAAAAATGTCTGTCTTTAAATACATCACAAAACCATAGAAAATAAAAATATGGAATTATGATACAATTTATTTTAATATCTATGTATTATATAATATTAAAATATAAGAAACCCGCTTAAGAATTGCAATTTAAAAGGTTTTAAAAAATATATATTAAAGAGAGTATGTATTATTGAAGTGCTGTAGTTTTTAAACTACACTTAATAATTAAATAAATCTATACGTTTTTACTTACTACTAAATTAAATTAAATTTGATAGCGTTTTAATTTCCCAACATGGAGTAAAAAAAATATCAAATTCTTCGTTATAAATTAAAAATAAAAATAATAAAAAATATGTTGTTGTGGTAACAGTACCCCTTGTCCGTAAAAATGTAAACGTCAGACGCATTTCAAATTTGGAACAAACGGACAGAACGGCGTGACATGTCCGCCATTACAAGTCGTCGGAATTATTCACGTTGATAATAATAAAAAATACGCTTTTGTTTTTATATTTATATTGAGTTAAACGAATAAATATATTTGCTTAAGAAATAATATAACTTTACAAGGAAAATTTTGCGATTACCCCAGGAACGGATAATTTACTATAATTCAAATTGAACAGTATTTCTTTAATTTTAAATTACCTACTTTAATATTATTATAATGAATAATATCTAAATATCAACTTAGAACGATCTGAACTTTGTCTGAAATGAAAACAAACAGTGGTGGATTAAGCACTTGGGAGTAGGGTATCCAATCCCGGGATTGAGATTTTCTCACCGAGGAATTTGAAATCCTCAATTTGGTATACTTTTTCCCAGAATCTCACAGAAACTCGTTTTTTTTTTAGCTCACCGAGGAATTTGAAATCTCCGATTTGGTATACTTTTTCCCAGAATCTCACAGAAACTCTTTTTTTTTTTTTAGCTCACCGAGGAATTTGAAATCTTGAATTTGTCAATTTCGTGTAAATTTACGGAATTTCCTCAAAATTTCTCAATCCCGAAATCCCGGGATCGCGGCGATCTCAATCCCGGGATTTCGGGATCAGAAAATTGAACGGGATCCCGGGATTGGATGCCCTACTTGGGAGGTCCCAGTCGCAATCAAATTTAGTCCTGCATTTCTGATAACATAATAGTGTCGCAAAATTACATTTAAAATAAAATTGAAAGATATATAAATTAAATTCAAAATAAATAAATGCGTTATATTAAATATCATATAAGCTATTTTTAAGGCCCCTAAAATTTGAAGGGCCCTCATGCGCTTATGAAGTAATCCACCACTGAAAACAAAACTAAATGTCGTACATACATACCAACCAAACTATTATCAAAAATAATTTGATCGTGCTGCTTCTAAATCGTGCAAAAAAGAATATTATCTGTACTATTTTACAACAAATTTTCTTATTGTGAAAAATAAAGGTATACATTTTGTATTTATAATTTAAAAGTTAACGCGATTTTTATATTTGTAAATTTTAATTAAAATGCTAATTAATTTTTTAGAACATGGCTTTGAATTTGGAATATTTATACTGCAAAATTAAATACAAATTTTCATCAGCACACATATTCCCATGAACTGATTTATTCTGCTTTATCAATGATAAACCTCGCTCATATTTTTTTGTCAAATTTAATGATTTACTTTATCAAATCTCTACTATATTTTAATTTTGAGATGAGATATTCGAGGGTCAAAAAAAATAAATAAAGAAGTAGACTAATTTTGTGTGTAATTGCTTAAAGTTTTATGCAAGAATTACAACGTGAATATTGAAAAATAGCCTGCAAGCCGTCTACAGACATTATAAGCTGTGCAATTTTATATCTATGACGCATCAATCAAGTTGTCCTATTGCTATGTTTCATTAAATTTAATTCGGCGCGATTTGTTGTAATATTAAGAGTTGGAAATACGAAAGGGGTTGAGAAAGAGAGAAAATAACGAAAGCAAAGTGTGGGATGGACAGAAACACAGAGCAATAAACCCGAACACTGGACAACACTTAATGTAGGCAGTGGCGTAGTTTTTGTCAATAAAATACAACAAGCTATACAAATACCATATGTCTAAAAGTTGTAGCAATCAATTGATCGAATTGGTGGAACTCCATTTAATTAAGATAATATAAAAGAAACTATGAGTTATATTTAATGATAATTATGATACAAATATTATTTATTAGCGGCATTGCCTCTTGTCAACATTACCTCAACACTAATACCCAGACACACACTCTATATCTGCATGTGTATTGTGGATTTTGTAGAAGCGATGTGTACGGCTGTGGATACAGAAAGGTAGAGAAATAAATTTAGTCAACAGATGTTATATTGTTGATAGATATTTCAGCATCATGTTATTATCAGGATTATGCTAAAATAGGTTTTCATTCACGTATAGAAACTTAGATACAACGATTTAGTAAGACATATGTTATGTATACGCTAAATCAACCACTGTGATATGTTGATTGCCCCTGACATAACATAATTAAAATTTGTCCTATTTGATTTCACTCTATATTGTATATAATTTCAAAGCAACAATAACTTTTCAACTGACAAATATATATATTGATTCCTTCCACTTCACTTCAAATTGAGAGTTTAAATCGAAATGTCGTCGACTCAGTAGAGACTCCTTGATACTCACGTCGTTATTATTTTAATTATAAGATTAAGTGATTTATCAAAGTGTAAAAAATATGTTATTCGAATAAAAGTTGAACAAACATTTAAATAGTGTTTTAGTAACAATTATATCCGTAACAAATAATTAAAGTGAATTAAAAAAAAAGAAAAACAAAATGACTGTTTATGTTTCAGATTAAGCCATTTTTAATAACTGATATTTGATCATTACAATTAAATAGCCCACGCACACATACATACCTACAACATGTAATCTTGGGTTTTCAACCTCAATGCCTACCGTATATCTATATATATAAAAATCTCGTGTCACGGTGTTTGTCTCCAAACTCCTCCGAAACGGCTTGACCGATTTTTATGATTTTTTTTATGTATATTTGCTAGATATGAGAATCAAATGTAAACTATATTTCATCCCGCTAGGTGAAAGGTGTCCCGATCAAGATTTTTTTAAATATATTCTTGACAATTCGTCGTTCCAATTTCAAACAATTGAAATGGACGACAGATTTTGATCAGTGACGTCATTGAGTCGATTATTGGAGGTATGGTTATATTTTGCATCTGGCCTTGAAAATATTTTTAATTTCTTACTTGCATTAGGAATATTCTGATGACAGTATGGATATTTTATAGAACTGTATTTCGACTTTTATTTTAAAATCTTCTACTAGGAAAAATGATTGTTAGCAATCTTAAACATTATTCTAAAAATTAAATAATTTACAATTTCAAGATTTTTCGGAGCTGATTTGACAGATTTTGATCAGTGACATTGATTCGATTATTGGAAGGTATGGGTTTATTTTGCATCCGGCGTTGAAAATTTTTTTAATTTCTTACATGCATTAGGAATATTCTAATGACGGTATGGATATTTTATAAAACTATATTTAGACTTTTATTTTAAAATCTTCTACTGCGAAGAATAATTGTTAGCAAACTTAAACATTATTCCAAAAATTCAATAATTTACGAAATTTCTGCTACTACGAAAAATGGTTGTTAGCAAACTTAAACATCATTCCAAAAATTAAATAATTTACGTGGTTTATTTCTGCTACTACGAAAAATGATTGTCAGCAAACTAAAACATTATTCCAAAACTAAAGTAAATTACTAGGTCTATGCGTGTAGAATTACAATATGATGCATCCGCTGAACGTTTTAAAAAACAATTGTTAGATATTGGTAATGAAAAATAGAAATCGATGAATCCACACATTACCACCAAGCTTCTGTAAAATTACAGGAACCGTTAGCGAATTGATGCACAAAGTTTTCCCAAATATCGCACAGAATTACAAAAATCATCAGTGGCTTAGTGAATGTGTTATATTAGCAGTCAAAAACAACGATGGTAATGCCATCAACTTCAGGATTCCAAACGAACAACGAATAAGTCCATCGATACTATAAATTGATCAAGACGAAGTTGTCAATTATCCAACTGAATTCTTAAACTCACTTGATTTGCCAGTCATGCTACCGCACGTTTTAACACTGAAAATTGGCGTACCTATTATTCTTCTCCGAAATATAAATCCACCACGACTTTGCAACGGTACCAGGCTTTCAGTGAAAAATATTAATGAACAATATCATCTAAACCTCAATTTTAAATGGAAAATTTAAAGGAAACGGTGTACTGTTGCCAAGCATTCCAATAATTCCGACAGATAGGCCATTAGAATTAAAATGTTTGCAGTTTCCGGTGCGACTCGCATTTGGACAATCGCTGTGTGTGGACTAAATTTTAAAAATCCATGCTTCACACATGGACAGCTGTATCTGGCCTGCTCACACGTTGAAAAACCTTAAGATCTATTCATATACGCACCAGACAAAAAAACAAAATATATCTAAAAGCACTTCAATAAACATAATTAAAACACAAAAACTTTCTTTCTTTGAGTGGCATTGCAGCGCATGCCCGGTCAGCTAGTATTCTATATATTAATAGTCGATAATTTAATCTGTCTGTCTGTCTGTCTGTCTGTCGGTCCCCGATTTCGCCTTTTGGATGACGCCAAGAAAGACGGTCCCAAAGAAGTCCATTAAGAGAATTAGTTACGCTTAGATTTTCTGGCCTATTCAATAAATATGTTGGTAATTTATTTTTCACACCAGCTAATTTTCTGACTACTTAAAAATGCGACGAAAATCCTCCCGTTGATGTCAACGGGCTTACAGCTAGTACAAATAAATAATCTCCATGATCAACATAACATAGAATAGTATCAAGTTTACCCTTTTAGTTTATTTAATAACGCACGCCACTAGATTTTGGTCACTCCTCACTCGCCAGATGGACATGAAAGGGATTATTTGGGATTCGGACACGTAACGTTTAACAGAACTATTCCCCCTCTTTTGAGTAAACTGCAATGTACAACTAACTCCCGAGTCCCGATATATGATACATCACAAGGATTTCAATGTGTTAATACCATGGTAACTGTAGTTGGACCTGTAGCCGAGTAATTAACGTCGTGTTCTTTGATTGCTGAGTCCACGGGATAGAATTTTACTTTATTCTTACGTTAATTGATTTTAAATCGCATTACGCATTTCTGTTCGAAAGTGTGGAGGAGTAAAATATTTTTTTTATAATTTAATAATATTAAATATCTTCACAGTGCGCTTCAAGCAGTAGCTCGAAATATTTGCCAACACAAAAATTGATGTTCTTTTTGTGCAACAAAATATTGAGCAAGAGCTAAACACAAAATCCCTAATTTAGTCATTTTGGGAATTGCGCGAATTCCTGAGATTTTGAATTTGGATTGGCTTTCAAAATCGCCGAGAAAAAAATTCTCAATCCATAATCCCCAAATTCTACACGATTTTATGGTGAATGTTGACCGGGGCGCCAAATAGCCTCGCGCTGGCACTGATCACACCCCTTTCCTAGAGCATGATGTAATACATGGACGGTCCATTTCATAGTAATCATAGTAATTACCAAAATTTAGTTAGAAATATAGCTAATCGCGATAATGTTCAGAACGTATTCTCAGTATTGAATGTTTGCCGTTATATTAAATTTGCTAGGCAAATGAATTCCATATACAAATAATAATGCTCGTCGAAAAATAGTTTTTTGATCTACATATGTATTTCTGCAACGAAAGTCGTTTTATCACAGTCAGGGCCGGCGCTACCATACAGGCGAAATAGGCAATCGCCTAGGGCGCAAATCATCAAGGGGCGCATAAATTGAGTAATCATTTTTTTTTTAAATATTCTAATAGTTTATACTTGTATCTTTTCGTTATAATTATGTATCGTATTCCATTTACTTCGAAAAAGGTAGGTTGAGCAACTGACTAACAAGCAGTTCTTGTAAAAGTCTTCTTTTGAGATACCTCCATTAGAAGGCCATATGATTCACATTGAGAGTGGATATGCATATAAAAAAAATATTCCAGAGTTTGTTAAAAAGAGGGCGCGCCAATAACCGTTGCCTAGGGCGCCAAATAACCTCGCGCCGGTACTGATCACAGTAGCACGTAACTCATGTAATATTTTTAATTCAGTTTAAGTAATTCGAAATAAATTACCTCCAAATTTGATTGCGCCTTGGACTCCCAAATGCTTAATCTGTCTCTGACTCTATAACTATAAGGTGTTAAATAAGTTCGTTTGCCGATACGTACTATCGATGAAAAAATGTAAATTTTGTTTCACGTTTTCAGCCGCAATTCCCAAAATTACTATTGCAAAGAAATATTATATATATTCACCGACACCCTAACACCGAAATTGATATTTAATTTACTTAAAATGTGGATACTAAACCTTTGTTTGTTTAGCTGAGATGACATTTCATGCACCGTGCTATGAAATGTGCAATTCGCAATCCTTTTGCGAAGTTACGTGAAAATACGATAATCCCTTGAAGTACAAATACCATGCGACTGCATTTGAATTTGTTTAGGGGTTAGTGCAAATAAAACAAAATCCTTTTACTAAGTTCTATTTCGAATTCAAAACAATAAACATTGTTTTTCTTCTTTACAAACATCTTTAGCGAAAACGCTATCAAAGTTACCAAAATGAGTGTGATCCAACCATTAATTTTTTTGTCTGTCGACTGTGATACTGTAATAAAAACCATTATACAATATTTTTTATAACTTTATTAATAGTATGTTATAAAAAAGGCATAAACATCTATTAATTGATACAAAAAAATATTAACATGTAGATATTATTGTTCATTGAAAAAATTAGAAACCGATCTGTAAATAATTTGGTTTTAAGATTTCGACTGAAGGTGCTTGGTGGAATTTCAATATTAAATTTGAATCGTTCAAACTATGTACATTCTCACAGATTACAGAAAGGCGAAACCAAAAGGTGAAAGGGATCACAGAAAGGCGAAACCCGGGTCGTTAGTGACAACATCTGTGAGAATGTACATAGTTTGAACGATTCAAATTTAATTTGGTTTTATTTAAACTTTTTAAATATTCGACTGTGGAACGGGAAAAGGACGAAACCCACACATAGCAAATTTTACATGAGGCACAAAACACGTGTTTTGATAAATTTCGGCTGTACGCAAATTATGAAATAAACACAACCTTGAAGTACACGCAGACTTCTAAGCTGCTGATTAATTGACATAGTCTAATATTAATTTAAGAAATTGTCTAGAAAAATCTTTGTTTCAGTCTTTTTTCTTGGTTTCAATTTTCACAAGCCCATTTTTTTTCAAACTTAACAGTTAAATTTAGATACTAATTCGGCAATTGCAGCTTACATCCTTTTGATAGAACGTGTACCAAGTTGGATACATTGTGATTATTGAAAGAAAGCTGTTTTGAAAAAACTGTGGGCTATGTCGTTTTTCCTTTAGACAATCAATATGGTTATCCATAATAATTTCACATCATCGATTTATGTTGTTTGTTTCTTAAGCAAAATCAAACAGCAAACACGCAATTTGCTGGTGCGTATGCTTGAACAATATATGTTTTTTTAATATTTGCTTATTTTAATACCGTCATAAAGTTTATGTAGTAAATGGTGAAAAATCCCATATTCCGCAAAAAGATACTATAGTTTTTGAACTCTGTAAAACTTTATTTTTCTGGTATAAAAGTTAAGTTCATATGTCGCTATGTCCGTCTGTGATAAAACAAGACAAATCCTCAATTAGTGAATGACAAATGAAACTTTGTGAGGGAATATAATTTGGAGACATTGTAAGTAAGACATGCGAGATTAGAGTAGATGGGAAATAGAAACAAAGAGAATTCTTTTAAGTAAGATGGATCGAATAACGGAGAAGTCCAAAAGAAATTTACGGGCTCACAGAATTATAATTATATATAACTTACTTTTTTATTTAATACTGAAAACAGCGAGACATAAAATAAATAAAATTTAAGTACTTAAAGATTGATACCATCGCCGAGCTTTTGGGTTTTCGCCCTAAATAGATGCATTATCAAGTGCAAATGTTGAATTTAATGTCGCTGGGTAGATATTTAATATTGCGTAAAAGTTTTGATTTATTCGTTGACATAATCTAGGTGGACGTGAGTAAGTTCAGACAAGTGCTAATAGTGATTTTTTTTAAATATTGTAATCGCATGGTAGATTACTTTGTGTGATCTGATTTTTCACTCTCCAGCTATTTAGATGCAAAAACTTGATATAGAAAGAGCTATTAGCTAATTGCTCGTATTTCTTTAACTTAAGATTGACTTGGAAATTTAAAGTTTTTGGTAAATTTTTGGTAAACTTTTTTTGTAAAGAAATTCATCAAGGAGTTCTCCGGCGTTAGTCAAATTTAACAATGTGCTTGCGCGAGTCTATTCGAGCCCCCTCCAGTCCACCTTTGACTATAAATTAATTTATAATAAAACAATTTTTAATCGTTAAGTTTTTTTTGTCCATTAATGTTGTGTTATTAATTCTTTATAAACATATCTATTTTTCTTTCTTTCCAGCACCGAAACTACCTCCACCACCTATGGAATATCCCGGAGTACCTGGAATGCAGCAAACAGTATCAGCCATCGACGCCCAAGTCGGTGGAGCCCGTCCCCCCTGCATCAGCCTTCAGACGAACTCCTTGCTGGCTAACTCCTTACTCAACCTTAACAATACCGGAAGAACAAATTTCACAAACAAGCAATTAACAGAACTAGAGAAAGAATTCCATTTTAATAAATACCTAACCAGAGCTAGAAGGATAGAAATTGCATCAGCTCTTCAGTTGAATGAAACCCAGGTCAAGATCTGGTTCCAAAATAGAAGAATGAAGCAGAAGAAAAGAATTAAAGAAGGTCTAGTTGTGACAGCTGAGAATTCCGCTGGATCCCCGACTAGCACAGTGCAAGGGGAACAATCCTTAGGAGGTGGTTCTAGTGAAAATAGCAGAGAGTCTAATTGATGACCAGTGATTTAAATATTGCAAAACAATTTAGTAAATAAGTTATTTTATTTAAGAATTAAAGATATTTTATAATATAAAAATGGGCACTGAAAAATACAATTGCTGTAAGATTGTAACTTGTAAATCCGGCATAAGTTATCAATATAAAAAGGCTAATGGGCGTAATTCATACACAACATGTATTATTACAGAAGGCACAAAAAATGTTTTTTAATAAGTTAGTAGTAAAAATCTAAAGATTTTCATAATTTTACTACATAAGCTGCGAACTGCTGAATAAAAAATTCAAAAAAATATAATTGACGTTGCACAAGTCTTTTTTCCTGGTCAAAATAATCCATAACATCCTTTTTTTCAAAATCTAAAATTAAATTTTAAAAATAATTTAGATTTTTCAGTAAAAATTCATCTGAATAAAGATGTTTTTAGTAGTAAAATGTGTGATTATCATAAAAAAACTCTTTTGTGGCTTACGCCCTTTTGACTTTTTAAGTCTTTATAATGGTTATGATATTACTATATCATAATCAGAATTATTCATAACAATTTTTATTATTGTTCTAAAAAGTAACAGCGAATGGTGAAATTCAATATTTTAATTCATTTAATGCGTATTGATTGTATGAGTAATTCTGTACCACACGAAAAATAGGCACCTTTAATATCTACTCAAAGCACTTAAAGTTGTAAAGTCAAATATATTTTTTATCAACTAGTTTGTACGAGACTTGATAATTAATTTGATAAATATTATTCCAAGCTGAAGCTTTTGTGATACATAGTGACATCTATTAACAAAAATGTTAAGTTATCGTTTTTTTTTCTAAAATTTTATTCTACTACTACAGTGCATGCCATACTTTAATACTGTACATACTTGGAAAATTATATCACAGTAAAAATAAATTTGATACCAAAATACCGCATTTCCTTGGCAATAAGATACCATCTACTTCCTATACTCCTAATGCAGTGGTATTTAATATTTATTCAAATAAAATCATTATTTTTTATGTCTTATGGCAATTGAAATTTACAGTGTCTAAATAATTTCTTTTCAATAGCAGTCATACAAATAAGTCTGTAAATATCGACAAAATAATGAAATTTAACGGTCATGTTGAAAAAACTGGTACACGTTGTGAATTGGAGCCATTGTATATTGCTCATGATAAACCAATAAATACCTCCTAAAACTTGGACTTAATGCTGGTATATTATAATGAAAAAAATACACAGTCAAGCAAAATTTCGCTACACAGATGTGATTTAACCACTTTTTTTTTAGAATTTGAAGTAGTACGGTTTTTTTTTATTGTTACTTTAAGAGATAAAATATCTTTTTTTTGATACATAAATTGAGCAAATGTGATTAATATAGTTGGTCAATAATAAACATTTTTAAATTATGAAATATGAATAAATACGGAATTTATGCAATAAGACTGTAGACTGTGTTTTTTTCTAGTTTCTTATTAAATTTTTTGTACTATTGTTTTATCATGAGCAACATATTATAATTCTCTTAAATGGTATAAGTCACATTTTAGCTTGGAAAAAATGTCTATAAACTAAATGAAAGTTAATAAGCTAATGAGAAGAATTGTATCAGAATATAATTCTATAAAATTTATACAAAAATCGTCATCATACTACAGAAAGTGACCAAGTGCAATTTTTCACGTAAATTAACTAATTTACTATTCGACGTCGTACAAACGTAGTCATCAAGAACAAGTGTCACAAATAACCGTCAAATTTATTTAGGATTGTTAATACAATACAAGTTGTTTTAAGATTGATAATAATTCTTCAAATGCTTCATTTGAACAATTTATTATTTTACACTTGGTCACTTTCTCCTGTTTGACAATGATATTATATCGTCGAAACAATTTTATTGATTCTCGTATCCCTCCCTTTACGGATTTTTGACCTCTCTTGCTTCTCCATCTTCACTTTACATTCATTACAAAGTTTTAAGCCCCCTTTTTAAAGAACGTTTGTGAGCCCTTTCTTTTGTATTCAATTCGTAAATTGCCAAAACGAATGCTAATGACATTATTATCAGATTTTTTCAGTCTCATCACTTGATATTTTCTATAAACCTTTCTCCTGACACCCCTTATTATATTATATTTAACAGAAGCACTAAACATAAACTTAATTGATAACCATGGTCAATTTACTTCAAATATATCTGGTTGCAAGACAACTATGTTGAGAATGTTGCATGAAATGGGTCCAACGCGTTGGAACATCCAATTCACATATATGTTGTACTTACTTTTAGAATAATTAAAAACATTTTTCTCTATAAAATGTAGGGAAAACTCTTAAAACTTTAAAAATCTACTTTGAAATGAAGAAGATAGTGATTATAGATTGTAATTGATCCCAATTTTGTATATATTAGAATTATTTCTTATTGAATGAAAAAAAAAAAATATTTGTTATAATTATATAAGTTTGTAACTCCAAATCAAAATAATAGTTAAAAACTCATTAAAATGTTAAGATAATTAAAAATACAGAGCATAAATTATAGTTTTTTTTTTTACATCAAACCGCATTTCGGATCAAAATTATAATTTGAAAAAAATGTATCATGTAACTTTTATTTTATTGTTTTTTTTGTGGCTCAAGTATTGTTACGGTTTTGAAATATCATCATCATAAAAAATTAACCTTTTTTTAAATTGATTATTTTTTTGCTATATGCAGCATGCTTTTAATGAAATATAACAAAAAACAATTAATAAAATATACCTTCTAAATAATAAATTTTCATAATAAATTTTTGTCATACACCGTTTTGTCACGCACTTATGAAACTTAAGTTTTTTATATATATATATAGAGACCCTCTCTAGCAATCAGACTGGTCTGGGCTCAAACCACAGTAAGGTCAATCTCTGATTTTGATTATTTCAAATAATAAATTTGAGATCTAACACATTATATTATTTTGCATAATTGTTTTTAAAAGTGCATCTCTCATGCAAAGGTAATCAGGTCTATTTTTAAGATTAATACCCTTATCAAAATTAAAGTTCTTCAGAGATTATCAAAAAATATTCGAGGGCTTAGGATCCCAGGGGCCTAACTAAAAAATGCATGTTTTGGGTTAAGCTCGGTTTTGGCAATGCCATAATCATATTTATTAGTGAAACACGGCTATATCTCGTACATATACTCGCTTACAAGGTACGGATTGGTATATCAAAAAATTAAATTATAATAAAAAAGCACAAAGGTTAATCATCTGTTATACTGTAAATTTAAAACTATATTCTTGGAAATCGTTAGACCCCTGTCATCCTAAGCCCTCTTAATATTACAGTAGAAAACAATCAAATGGCAATTTACTTCACTAACTTATTGCCAGCTAGTCATTTTTTCCACTTTTGTGTTTGTAATATCCTTTTCTACCTTTATTTACTCACTTTTAAAAAAGGTCTATAGCTCCCGAAATGGGTATAAACTGTTAACAAATTAGGGAATTTGTTAATAAACATAACTTTGTAAATATAATAATATCGCATACAACGATTATTTATAAATAAAAAATGAAATTAAAAGGAGTGATAAAAAATATTTAAATCAGCATTGATAAATTTACTTTAAAATAGGAATAAATAAAATCTTTTTTTGTAAAATAAGCATACAATAATTATTATTGAGAAGTTTACTAACAAAATATTTTTTTTATCTTATAGGTACAATTTCAATATTTTTTTTATCAGTAGCTGAATGGTTAATGTCATTTTCTTCAATTTATTCAAATCCCAGTAACGACAATCTCATAGATTGGTTTTATGAAATGGTGATCAAAGGCATGGATTTCTGTGATGTCTGTTATTCCCATTGGCGGATCCAGAAAATGTCCAAGGAGGGGACCATTCAATTCGAAAATAAACATCATACAAAAATAATACATTAAAAAATAGATGATTTAAAATAATATATCTATATAAAAGTAGTCAATACATAATTAAGTATGTATTCTATAAAACATCGTAAACTAAACAATTTAAGATCCCATTTCACAATAAAGTTTTAATAAAGTAGAAAAATGAAGAAAAAAAATCTCCTCAGGGGGGAGCCATGGCCCCCCCCCCCTTGGATCTACCAATGGTTATTCCCTCCTACATAACCAATCATTAAAGAGGGATGTGGTGAGAGTGATTAGCTGACTTCTGGTCCTCTCCTTATCCTAAGCTAAGGTTAGATTTTTTTCTCACTAAATGATAACTACGAGAAGTAGTAAAAATTACTGAAAGTTCATCCCAAAATATTAAAACTTTTACTTATTTGAAAAGAATTCTTAGAATACAGATTTTTAAAATATTTGTGACTATAAGTTATATACAATAAAACATAATAACAATATAAAAAGAAATTACCCCCCTTGGTCAATTTGTTATTATACCACATCCAAAAAATATTTCTTCAGTTCAGTTCAATTATTTCATATTGTTAGCTACCTAAATATGGCTTAATTTAAATGTAAATATTTTCCCACTAACAATGGTTTGTTTGTTTGTTGATTAAATTATTCTATTTATTATAATCGTAATTATTTATAATACCTACCTATTCCTAAATATTATATTTTGTAAAGTATTGTAAATAAAATATAATTTATTATAAATTAATTAAGTAATATTTAAGCTATAGTAAAAAGCGTTACGATAAGCAATAATTAAAATAAAAAAAAAACATTTTTTGTAATAAGTGATTTAAAATATAATAAGAATTGAATAATGAAAGAGTAAAGTTATTAAATGGTTCAAAAAGAATTTTGGTTTTATCATGCTAAAAATTTAAAATTTAACTGTTTTTGTTGTCATGAGAAGTCACCAGTTGTTCAAAAAATTGATTTTGTTCTTCAAATCCTGAGTTACAAAATTTTATCTATGGAGAAATCTGTCATGTTAAGGATTAACGTATTTATGCTACAAATTGTCGATTTTATGTAAAAAGTCACTTACCTCATAAATCAAACAAATGAAATATAAAATCAACAACTCTTCTTACGTAACTTTATTGTATTTTATATTATACATATAAGGTTTGGTAGAATATTTATTTGTATCATTTTTGTCCACTTCAAGGCACTGATAAGCTTATTATACATATTGTGGAAATAATATCTACACAGAACAGTTTGAGGCATGCTTGCAGTTTATACCAGTTATAAGCAACAATTGATTCGTTAAACCACTAAAGATATGGTTCATGTTCATAAAATTAAAGAATATTTATAATTCAATTATTCAAAATGCTTTCTTTAAGTTCAAATAAAAAATTGTCTGGAATATTATTTCTTTACCAAATTGACAACGTTTTGTCTTCGTCTTTTCTAATGGCGCTATAGCTCAAGTTGTGCCATGGCTTTCTCAGCCATTTTCCTCTATCTGCCGTGGTCTTCTGCGTTCCTTTTCCAGCTGAAAATTTTTAGAAGCCGGCATACATCACCATATTCCCCTTCGATCAAATCCGCGAATTTCCCTACTTTTATATACATACGGTTACGGCATCTACTGGTCATTGCTTGTCCAATTTCAGCCTCTGCAGTCTTATACGAAGCTCATTATTACACCTGATTCATAAGAGTCCATGTCAGTTATACGACCCAAAAATTTAACTGAATGTCTTAAATTCAAGAGATATATTATATAACAGTATTTATAAAAATGTTCACAAACTACAAAAAATCGACAATGTGTTCTGGCTTAATATCAATATTTATTGTTTACTTACCGGTTATTTGTCTTCATCATATAAAAAAAGTAATTTTTCTACTTAATTAGGTAATTGTAAAAAAAGTCATGTTCCTGAAAACCGAATTAATTTAATGAGGAAGTTAATAAATGGAACAGTTTCCATAAAACAGATATACATATTAAGAAAAAAAGTTGTGAATACATCAATTGATAAAGACAATGTGTTGTATAAAGTATGTCAGTACAAGTGAAATATTCTATTTTATTAGTAAGATCAATAATAATTTAAATATCTGTACAAATTTAATAAATCATGTACTAATAAAAAAATATCTGTGTATGTTTATTGGCTTTTTATTCCACTCACTGCTTCATCTGCTATAGCGAAAACTGTCTTTGTATGTGGAGAATATTATGGTTATCAAATGTCTCCTCCAGGATTCTCCTTTGTACACCAATCAATAATTTGCTTCCTCCCACATTATACCATCAGCTTATGGTATTGTATTCGAGCTTTATCGAATACAATACCCTACTGAGTGAAGGTTCTCTCAAGCTACCAGTTACATGTGACTTACGCTGTAACAGTGACACACAATAACCTGATTGAACGTGAATAATGTCTACAGAGTGAAAAAAGTTTTCAATCTCATTTTTGTTTTTTCATTGATGATGGTTTTAAATGATAAAAAAGAGAAGTATGATTTACCAAAGGTCATTCTTCCCATAAAATTTAAATCAGTATTCTAAATACTCATCTGAAGGCTAAATTTCCCTCAACATGTGACAGCAAAAAGGGACATTTAACCCACTCTAGCAATGTAAATTTAAAGAGTTAACAATTGAGCTCTTGAAAAGTGAAGTCAGGCAAGTAATATTTTAGCAAACATTAATTTCGATGCCTTAAAATATTCTCAAGTATCGTAAAAGTGAAGTGAGCTTAGTAAAAACACAAGGCAATAGTGTTTTCTGCATAAAATAAAAATATGAAATCCACAAAAACACTGAGTGAACACATGATTGATAGATAAATGGATAATTTTTACCATTTTGCTACTTGGCTCACTTTACTTCTTAACGGCTCAATTGTTAATGCGTTCTCATAGGCATAGGCGTCTCGCGTAGGCATAAAATGATATAATTAATGTGAAATAAAATTGCATGTACAGCTTAAAGTACAGGAAAATGGTTTAAAGCATGAAAAATTCTATTATGAATAATACATCATTTAAGTAAATGTCTTTTAATATGGCATTTGTGTAGTTTACATTTCATAAATAAATACATACACTTTCTTTGACATCATTCAAAAAATACATCATTTAGCATTTATCCATTTGTCTCTGTTATATTTTCATTTCTCTAATAACCTTGCAAAAATAGTCTTTTCAAAATATTTGCTATCGGATATATCTGAATCTATTTTATATAATCTGTAACATTTTTTTAAATCTCTCGTCTTTATATTTGAAGTGTATTTTTTAATTCAAAGTGTTATTATAACCTTCTGTAATCATTATTTTAATATCTACCGTATGCTTATTACTTCATGCAGAGAAATCCTAATTGTTATTTGAGATTTAATTATCATATTAATTTATTTTATACATTTATTACTTACAAAAATGAAGACAAGAAAGGTGCAGTAAGAAAAGTTTTTTTATAATACAAAGTACATCCATTAAACATTAATAATTATATTAATTTGTATGAACGAATATAGAATTGAAAATCTGGCTATGATATTGGTTATGAATGACTTCCACAATAGAGTTTGCATTGCTAGCTAGTACCAGATGATAACATTTCATGCTAAAATATTTAAAAAAAATGGTTATTTGGGAACAGGATGACTTCAATATAAATACAAGATGGCGAAGTACTAACAGCTGGTCAAATGTCAAAATTTGTTAATGAACCTCATTATCAAAATGATTGCTACTTGATACAAACATTTATATATTATAAACAGTATTAGTAATTAATTCTATACATTCCCAAATTAACAAAAAACTTTTTTTTTACTTTTTAATGAAAGTGACTCAAGTAAGAAGCATTGTAGAACAGCTGTGAAGTTGTATTATTTGCAAATTTGTCAAACTAATCTTCGCTTTCTTCACATGAAGCTCTAATATAAAGATAGTCTCAGGCCAAAGGTTTAAAAAAAAATCTGGCTACCATGGTAGAGAAAAATATTCTGCTGAATATATATATGAAGCGGTCAATTCAGGAAGCACACAGAACTAATTTTATAACCAAACGTTTTTATCCATGTTTTAAGAGTTTTATATTTCAAATATTATAAGGGTTTTAAAATTCAGTTGTTAGTTATCGATCAATTCAGAACCTTGGAAGACTCTTAACATCATTGAATGGGTAGAATCATTAAAGATGCAAACAAACTGACCCTCCAAGTCTGAAGAACAGTTAGCTTATTTGTATAATCTTTCTCTGGGACGTTGAGACTAGGGAATCCAATTCCAGGATCCCGTACAGTTTTCGATGCATTTCAATCCCGGGGTTAGAAGACATGATCCCGAAACTTTCGAGATTGATTTTAATACAGAAACGTGTTGGTTTTCAAGTCGGCAGTTCATGCATATGCAATAAACAATGCTCAATTTAAATTATTTGCGATTAGATTTACTGCAAAAGTTATCGCAGAAGATAAGGTAATTTGATACAAAGCATATTAAATTTCTGCAACGCATTTTGGCGAACTATATTTTAATGCATTTTACGACAGTGATTACTTTATTTATTTTTCGCTTTGTTTTTTACACCTTAATGAATGTTATCGGGTATCAATGGCACTGTTTGTTTTGCGAGATTTATTGTTATATAGTTCATAAATATTAAATTCGTACTGGAAACCGAAACTTTGCTCTGGTACTTCGGGCATGTATTAAAATAATATTTAAGTTACTTATATTTACTCCAATAAAATTATTAAGAATGTATGTACACGACAATGTTAGAACTCTTCACTCTTGCAGTCTGAAGTAGGTAAGTACTTTTTTCAGCTATCGACATTAATTATTTTAAGATATATTGCGTATTTTTACATAATGTATGCATATTAAGTTCGTTTAATAATCATGGCGCATATTTTTTTATGAGTAATGAAAAAATCCACACCTTAACCTGTTCATCGCGAATAGCCGAAATTAAAAAAGCCTCTTGGTAACGCATTGGCAGCCCACAGAGGGTTATATAATATAATATATAATAATTTGTTTAATTTATTTTTGGCTAATTTCATCAATTTTTAAAAAAAAATATTTGAATGAAACTGATTTCGGGACCAGTCCTGGGATCCCGGGATCGAAAACTTCTAATCGTGAAATCCTGGGATCAACATTTTGGCTCGGGATTGGATTCCCTAGTTGAGACTAACCAAGAGCGGTCAAGCCATTTTTTTTTATTATGGTGCTAGATATCGTTGTTTATCTTTTGAGTAATTCTTATATATACAGTCTAGGTAAACGTCTCGTCATAAAAATGGTAAAATAAAATATAAGGATGTCAAAATAGTTATAACTTTACACAAACAAAAAAATTATCTTTAAGTATTTATTTAAAAGTTATCGTAGTTTATTCAGAGTGAAATATTTTTCTACCAAACTTTACTAAGAAACCAATGTCACTAAATTGACATAGCGATAAATCAAAGAAAATCTGTATTGTATTTGTAATAATCTTAATTCTTATCTGGTTTTGGAGTATAATAGTAAGTTATAATAGTAACGAAAAGGTGCCGGAAAACAGTAAGTATACTTCTGTAAAAATACTTTAAAAATTAAATTCTCTACAGTTATGGGGACATTTTTATATTACATAATATATAGGAAATTGCTTAATTATTATTTAATACATATAACAATCATTTTTAAATATTATCCATTTACTTTTGAAACACGAAAGAAATAATATTTTATCAAAGATACAAAATTCATCCATGAAAACAAATACAGCAGGATTCAAAGAAAAACAAAATAAATTTAAAGGTTTAAATTTATTAAAACTAAGAAATGATTTCTCAAAACACACAAATAGACATACCCTCATTTATATTATATAATAATATCTATACAGTCAACACCTAAAAAACATAGTATGGGTTATTAATTCAATAATTTATTCATAAATGCAAGCTTCGGAGAGATTAGATTGAATTGTTTCCAGAGTTGTGTAGTCTATATATAGTCATGCTCTTCAACACCAGTTTTGATTAATTAACGCTTGTATGCGAGTGTACATTATTTTTTCATAAAAAATTGTCTATGCCATCATTCTGATACATCAACATTATAATATCATATATTGTGTATAGTTTTTGAAATATTATGAAAAAAATGGCTATTAATGGTAAATGAAATCACCAATGGGAAGAAATGTGGCCGAATTTTTAATATTGTAAATCAAAGCCAGAGTTGGTTGGTCTAAGCAACTACACAACCCTTGTCCCGCAGATTATTTTTTTTGAATTTTTCATCTTTTGAATATTTTCATATAGCACTTTTTTGTTTTTTTTATTTAAGAATTGAATTTATGGGGTTATTTTAGAAAAAATATTTGTATTCACACAGCTACCGTGAATTTATCACGATTATTTTAATCAAAAATAAATGCTTGATTTTTATTTGAATAACAGAAGGATTAAAAGCTTTTATCACAATAATTATTTTTTTAATTTAATGTTTATAAATATAATAAAATCTGTCCGAACCGAAAGTTAAAAATATTTTCACACATCACCTCACGACGAAATAAACAAAAAAATAATAATATGTATTTAGTTTATATTAGCAAAACAATAATATGGAAATTTAATATCTTGGTGAAGCTTATAAGTTGTTTAATATTTTTATTTTTTTGAACTAGAATATTGATTTCTTATTCTGGCTACAAACAATTCGATTTTATTAATTAAATTGATGGCTCACAAATTAATATTGAATATATTATATAGTACGTAATGAATTGTTTTTCAAATAAAATATTTCAACTTATACATCAGAAACAATCATAGAACTTTGTACATTCAAAGAACTTAGAAAATTAATCTAATATAGTAAAAGCGACATTGATAAACAAGATAAAAGGACAGTACTTATACCAAAAAAATGTTAAATACGCAAAATATATAATAAGTAATGCTTTATAAGTAAATATTGAATGGCTTTATTTTAAAATCATATTTATCCAGCCAATGAATCCAAGAAATAATAAGAAACAAGTATTATAAGCCAGAAAAGTGTTTGTCTATTCGGAGTATACGGGCACGACACGGTTCCTAAATGGTTATCTGTCTCTCTATCTCTATGCCTGTTTTCAAGTAATAACATCACCAATTTACATTGGATGGATGTTCAGTGGTCCATCTAGTAGGAGAAAGACACAGATGAGATTAAGCGTCCCTCAATCAACAGCAAATACCTGTTATTTTGACTACTTTTAATCGTGGACTTTGTAAGGGTCTACATATCAAGCTCAGTAGTATGATTATATTTCATTTATTATGTCTGCTGCTGATTGTAACTTACAATGTTATTACACTCATCCTGTGAGATTCAAAATTATATATTCGACACAAATCATTATTTAAATTTAAATACACTTTTATAACTCTGAACTATCTCATTCATTCATACCTAGAAAACATAACCGTCGCAGAAAATATAACATTTTCTTGTTTCCAAATAATAAAAAAATACAAAATGTATAATAATCAAATTATAACGTAAACTAAAAGTTTTTTAATCATATTCTGATAATTATAAAATAAAGTGATGCTATTTATGATCAAGACTGAAGAATAATTATGCAGGTATATTGAAAAAAATGTTATTTGTGCTTGTAATAACCCTTTGAATAGCAATTTGGCATTTGTAATTTCAAAATTTAATATTGCCACATCAGCTATTTTCAAATTTATATGAACCATGGCTCTTATTTTGAACAGTCCCAAATAAGCAGCACCATCACGTTTGTAAATAATAATTTTTGTATTAGATTTTTATGGTTGGTATAACACAAGCGAGTCTATGTTCACTCTTGCTTAAGTCGATCTGTCAAACGCATACAATGTCTTCGTCTGGGGCATTAGATAAAAAAGGAACTTTGTTTTATTATGTTACATATTTACTGTGAGTATATTTACAGTTATATATCATTATAAGTTTACTGTCTTGTTGACTGTTGATTAAGTAAGCAATAATGAATTATTTAACAAATTAAAAGAGTGTGTTAGCTGGAAAGGGAGTGTGCAAACAAAATTAAATTTTTCTTTCCAAATGGTGTGGAAAGGCGTTTAATAGATCACCAGAACAAAAGTGAAACCTTTGACAGATAAATAAAGCAACATTGTGAACATAGCCACAGATGCTACATTTGCATTATACCAACCGTCAAAAATTTAAACAAAAATAATTACATTCACCTTGGTGGTGTTGCTTTTTTGAGACTGCCCGAAATAAGTGTTTAAATCCTTATGATGATTGTCACCGAAATGATTTCATGAACTTTCTTTCTGTCTCTTGTAATTTTTTGCAATATTTTACAGTTATCAGAATACTCTTACAGTATAAAAAATACGAAACACATAAAAAATGATACAATACAAAAAGATGGCTAGCTATTCGACTATTTATTTATTAACAATATAATCAATCAAAATGTCTGCTAATATTTAAAGAAAACAATTTTGGTAAAGTTGCATAGTATTTACACCAATGAAGTGCAATGATCACGATTCCATCAAATAACATTAATCTTATGCATATTTTTGTTGAATTTACCTCAAATTAATTATATTAGTTTTATAATCCCGAGGGTATTGCTTTATATTGATGCTGTAAATATCAAATCAGAAGTTTCACCTGAATCCTTTCGGTGGTGAATCATTCCTAGTGTCAAAATAACTTGGAAGGTCATAATATTTAACTTCTAATTAGGCAAAAATTAGAACTACTCAGGAACAATATTCTTTAAAATAAAATTGGCACATACCTAGATCTTAATGAATCGTGATTCACAATGATTTTTTAAATTTATATTTATCAATAAATGATTACTTTAACATTGCATGAATAGATTTACATTTAAATTTAAAGATTCATATCGAATCTGTTGACAAAACTACTGAAACTATTTTTAAATGGCAAGGTTTTACTAATATTAATCATTATATTGTGGTATCGGAATCAAATCGTTTAAATTCGTAGAAATTCATTAAGGCTTAAAATAATTTTAAAAAATCAGTGACTCTTAATTTTTTTAATATTGTTATCTCAATGTCATGCCAAAAAATATACAACATCAAATCAGATATGATATCCTTATTATTAATTCTTTCTTTAAATTAACGATACTTGAACACTTTTCTTAAGATAATACCAATATTAGAATAACAGAAAAGTTAACATTTTTCTTGTTTTGAAGCAAAGAAATATTTATAAAATATTAAGTCAAATTATTAACTTACAATGTCGCATTGCATAAATAGATACATTCGATACTTTTTCAAATTTAACATAGATGTCGCAATATCATGACTTTTTTTCTTCAAACTACACTGGTTGGTCAACATTACAGATTTGAAAGCTATCTACATAGTGAGTTAATATTCTTTTGTCCGTTCACTAGATTCTTTGTAATTCCTGAAAGATGTTTTGATAAATGTACCCAAAACATAATTCATAAAGAATGAATAAAGATTCACTTATATAAAAATAAAACGCTAAGTACTTACACAAAATTACTATAATTCAACAGTGTTAATGTGTAAAATATGTTCATTTATTATAGCTATGAATATCACTTTAAGTTTGAATAGTTCAAGACAAACTTGTTTTTGATGATGATACGGCTGTTGGATCGGCTAACATGAATTATTCTCGATAAAACCATATATTCATAATTTAAAAATAATAATATAATGATTATTCAACTATATTCATCAGTATCTGATGTTGAAAATTATGTGTCAAATGTATCCGTTTATATTATGTGTCACATTAATAATACATTTCAACACTATATTGGTAAATTCCTTTTTACATCAATAATTCAAACAAAGTCTATTATTGCAATATACAATGCTTAGATTAGAAGCAATATAAAGTTATTTATTAAAAATCAATCTTTTTAGGTTATGTTCATTCTTCAATTCAGTTCCTCGCTTATCATCGTTCATTTGAAATCAAATGCTGTTAATATTCAAAGCAATGACAGTGTACAAAAAGATTTTTGAATACTGGTATCGTTAAATCAATATTGAAAACAATACTTGAAATAAGTGATAATAACCAATTTCATTCAGACTTTTATCAAAACATGTTGTTAATTTTGAAAACATCAATCACGATATCGCACGCTCGCTCTATATTTATTTTGATTATAAATTATATAGAGTAGATCCTAGCGAGCATATCGTAAAATTCAGAATATACGTCAAATAGCCATAACAGCATTCATAGGTAAAGAAGGGTAGCGAAAAACATTCCTACTATGTATGCAACATTTGGAAGGGGCATCAAACTGGAAGAACCTCCCCATCCACATTCAATGTCGTACTTCAACACCTTAAAAAAATCACATAAATATTAGAATTTAGAATAATTATTATTGTATTTGATATCGGTCAATCATTGTAACTAGGCCACGTGCAGAAGTCGAAAGCTAAAATAGTTAATTTAGGGCTTGCAGCTGTCAAAAGTAAGCTCACGATTGTCATGGAAGTTGTTTTTATTAGTAATAATGTTGAAACAAATACGATAGGCAATTTCAAGTCTTTTGAAACCAATTAGTAGGAGTGTACAATAATTTTTAAAGTCAAACAAAAAGTGTAAAGACAGCAAGTCTCAGAAAAGAATTGATGATTTAAATCAATATCAGGTCCATGCCACAGTTCTCGTAGAAAAACTCCTGTTGATATACAACCATTAGGAGACCATATGCTCCAAATTGGAAGCAGACATTGATTAAAAAAAATCAGTTAGTCTATAAATAACATTAAGTAGTATGACAAAATTTTTCTCATGACACTAGCGCCCTCACTAATCTAACAACTTATAATGATTGATCTGTTACCAAAGAAACAAAGCTTAATCACAAAAACACTTGTATTGCTCAGAATTATTTATTAATCGTCTTTTAGTAGTAAAAGCAATAGATTTGTTATATTCAACCACATTTCAGGATGATTCTATAAATATAATAGTATCATCCTGGAATCTGTTGAATAGCTCTTGATACTAGAAATAAGATGGACGTGTGACGACATAGACAATACGGAATAAGGGTGATTTACTTACTTCTATAAGAGTGTCGTTGTTTTTATTTAAGCATTTAGCAAATCGAAGATCATCCTTGGCTGTCATACAAGATTCTTCAATAATATCTTCACATAGATATTGACGTCTTTTTCTTTCCCACACTTCCACCCATCTGAAGTATTATTATTATCATTAGATTATTCAAAACGGAAGAATCATATTTTAGAAGATCAATTTCATAAATGGCTGATAATTAATAATTTGCTTAGGCTTAGAAAGAAACTACCGCATTTAGCTTACTACATCTTTTATAACCAATCAATATGAAACAATTGTTGTAGTAGCAAAAATACGAACCCCAGACCGCAATCGCAAGTAAGTGGGTTATCCTCCAAATACAAAGCGTGAAGAAATAGAGTTGAAGGTATTCCTGGCCAAACACCAGTAGATGGATTATCAACCGTGTTAATACGGTTGTGACGCAAATCCAAAGTTAAGTTTCTCGCTCGACCGGATTTTGTGAACATATTCCGGTTCAACGTGGAGATACTCGTATTTCTTAAAGCGAATCGTAGACTCGGGTTGTGGACGCCCTGTAATAAAATAGAATATAGCTTGTTTTATAATATAGGTAACGGGTGTAAAGTTGGATTTGGAAAGCATTTTATCTAAAACCAACATACATTTTGTAACTCTGTGTTAATAGGTTATTATGATTGACAGACCCCAGCTATACCCACGTATTAAACTTTAATTTAATAGAAGAAGAATCAACTTTAGGCTTTAAATAAAAAGTATTAGCTTCAGTCGTTGGAATAACATTGGAAAAAACCATTTTTTTTTTATCAAATCCACTCCCAATATGAAGCATATTGACTGTTAATAGAGCTTATCTCAACAGAATTTTCTACAAGAACTGCTCGTTACCCAACTTCTACTCGTTTGAAGAGAATAAGGATAGGGCTAGGAAAAGAAAAGTGGTTAACTTATCGCTTTGTCTACACACCAATTTTTTAATCACATCAGTGGGAGGGAATTACAGACATCCATACCATCGCACAGAAATCCACAAATCTATGAAAATGAAACTGTCCATACTGGAATCGATTGAAGTTGACCACTTGACCACGGCTAAAACTTATCATGTTATACTGCTTTTCCATACCAATGTAATATTCAAATATTGATTTTAAGAAGATTTTCATTCTAAAAAGACAAAAGTTCTCGTATTGCAAACATAATGAATGTGCATCAGATTTTTTTAGTTATTTTGGCAATGTGCGATGGTACTGATGAATATTGCATGTTGCAATACAATATCCGTGGGAAGCTCGCTATATAACTCATAAAACTGCTGTTTATATTCATGTAATAGAATCACTCCTGCCATCTATAATATCAAAAGATAAGTTATAATAATACAATTGAATACTCACAGTTAGCACATTATCTGAAACATGACGTAAAGCAATACCACTGAAGGTAATGTTATGAAGCTTGCAGGGAAACTGGCCGAGCATTTCGATTCCAAGATTAGTTTTCTCATCGTCAACCTTAAACACGTATAATATTAAAACACTTGAACAATTGAAATAACTAAAGTTTGCAAAATGTAACAAAAGCCCTCGTTCCTTCAACTACTTGAGTATTAAAACAATAAGTAAATCAATGGAGGTAAACGTTTACCTCTATCCACAAGTCTCTCAGGGCGCTGTTGTATCCCAAAATGGTAGGCAGGTTGAAATTTCTAACTCTCGTGTAAGCTGTCGTAGTCAGAGATCGAAGTGCTTGCATTTTAGCAAGGGCACCCATCTAAATAAACATTTTAATATATAATTAATTGTATGATAATCTATATTTTATATAATCCATCACATACTACCTAGTCATTTTGAAAAATTGATGGGTAGAGTATCACAAAAGAGTCCGCAAAAATTTGTATGTAGATCAGTATGCGGCATTATTTGATGTGGTTAGTTTATAAAGACGTATCTATGTTAACACTTTGGGTACATAATAAGATAATTTCGATTGCTAAGCATTACCTTAAATTATAAATGAACATAACTTCTTTGAAGGTACATTTTTGTGTTCTAAAAAAACACACACACATGTATATGTAAAAAAATGATTCAAATATTATCTACTCAAATTAATTCTGAAAAAAACTTTTAGATACGATTTTGTATTTAAAAACCATCAAAATATGTATGAACCATATAGTCAGTGGTGTAGTGGGGTGGGGGCGCGTGGGGTCGGCGTTCACACACCTTTTCTAGGTGATTCAGAAATTCGGGATAATTGTTTACTTTTAAGTAAATATAATAAAATGATTTTTTTAATAATGTATTGGAAGAACGTTTTGTTTAAAAGTTTTTGGTGCGGAAAATAGATCACTGCGGTTAGGGAGCATTAAAATATCATAATAAATCAGGGCTTTTTAGTTAATACTAAAATGTCTGCTCTCAGTGGAGCATATGGTTTCTAACACTTCCCCTACGGTGCTAAAGAATACTTTCGATATGTTGCAGACCCTTAAAGAACCAAGTGAAAATATATGTTTTAACACTTACCACCCTTTAAAGGATGGTAAAAACCTAGGATGTATATTTAAAAAAAACATGTTAATCACTTGGTTCCTAAAGGGCCAGCAATGAATCAGAAGTATTTTTAAGCACAGCAAGGGAAGTGTTAATGAAGCATGTTTACAGAAATTGCTATTATACCTCGAAATTGCTAAGTCTTAGTCCAGTAATATCCAAGTGCTCCAATTTCTCCGCTACTCCAAGAAGACTAGTGTTTGTAATAGTTGATATCGGATTCCTTGCTAATGATAGCCATCTTAGATTAGATAAAGAGTGAGTTACCTGGAAACATCAAGCAGCAACTCTTAATAAGGTCTTCATTAGATTGGTAAAGTGCTTCTCAATTATACCAAATATACAGAACTGTAATATTCAAAAAAAATAGCTTTGAGTAATTTAATGTTGAATATTAATATTCTCCATCCCGTGCGATTGAACAAGCTACATTTTGAACTGACAGTCCATTGTACAAAAGATAATTGGCTTTAAAAGACATTGATGCAACTGTATTACTTTATTATATTGAGGTATTACTGTACTTACAATCGGAACAGTCGTGAGGTCATTATCAGAAAGATCTAAGTAGCGCAGCTGTGTCAGATTGGTGGCAGTATCAGGCGGTACAGAGGGCAGATTGTTGTGCGACAGGTCCAGACTTCTCAGCATAGGCAACGGTAAAGATGGCACCTATAAATCAAACCATAAATGCTTTACACCGACTGATTATTTCAATATCAAATTGATTCAAAACATATCTTTTAAATATTAAAGTTAAAACTTTGGCGAGCTCAAAGAGAAGAATTATAAAAGAAAGACTCTATATGATATTACACAGAATTACTTCTAAGTAGTTATTTCGTAAATAATTTGAACCTATTCAATGTAATTTCAGTCTTTTTCTGTTTTTCACTTCATGCTTTAGGTTGAAATCATAAAGTAGGTTCGCAACTATGCTTATTAAACTATTAAGTTGTTTTTTTTTACAGCAACAAGTGTCACTTATCAAAGAAACAAAAGAAAACATTGTTTTTCTCTTAGGATTTTTCATATGGTTATCTTTCTGTTTTGGTACTGTTACATACAAAAGTTTCTTCTGGCATTATATCCAGCTTAAGTTGCACAAAAATAAAGATAAATACAATACAGTGAATGAATTATACGATGCAATATAAATTAATGTTCATAGCGGTAGTTGATGCCATCTGGTTATTGAAATATTACTTAATCATGAAAATGTAGTTAGCAATGAGATCGCGGTGACATTTTGATGCAGCAAACTCCGTGATAGGATTAGGTCAAATAGCAGAAAGAGAAATTATGTCATTGGGTAAAATAGTATGAAATTTGCTGCTATTGGTTACATACTAAACGTATAAAATAGCTTAAGCTGCAGAGAGAATTATTTCACCCAATTATTATCATACAAGCAACGACGTCATTTTTACACTTAACATGTACGCACTAAATTATCGGTGCTGAACTGTACTCAAACACGCAATGTCTTAACATTTTTATGGCTAGTCCATGTCATAATAAGTATGTTTTGCCTCGAATAAATACCCTCAAATTTTTAACCACACCCTACCTTACTTGTTAAAAATATATGTAATATAAGTAACATTCTCACAAAATAATTTATTCTTAGAAAATATGAGTTTGAATTTTGGCTGTGTTTAGGACTTCACAATTTCTAGTCAGTTCTCCCTGTCTCAAATCTTCTTTTTTGGGAAAATTCCCTCACCCCTTGGTATGTTATCATATCGTCATTATACAGGCAGAAGTCAATATGTTAAAAAACCTTGTTTGGCTTATGAAATTTTATCATCTCTATGCAATTAAACATTAACTTATAAACATATTATTGTCAATCAATAAACAATTTGAAAAAAAAGAAATTTGTCGATAGATGAATAATTATCTTACATGGGTTAATGGAGGCGGAGAAACAAAAATAATAATGTCAATAAGTAAACATACTTCTGATAAGTTTATGTTTGAAGGTTTTTTTGATTTTGGGGAGTATATAACGAACTATTATTAACTGTCCTCGGTGAAAGCAATAAAATGACATATTTACATATTTGTCTACGATAAGCCCCCTAATATCGTGGAGAATTTTCACTAAGCGGGGTCAACTTTGATGCTCTGACCGTTTGGTTTACCTGGTCACAAACAAAGACGTGACGCACTTCACCTCTCCGATTAATTGACAGCTACAAACATCCCAGCAGTTTTCACCGATTTTCTCCATTAATGTAGCATAAGATTTACACATAATATTACGGTGAACAATAACATTATGATGCTTTTAAATTGAAATAATTCTTTTTTAGTCTTAATTTAAATTTAAATGGAAACATAAATACTCGACGTCTAAAATGAATTACTAGGCATCAATGAAGTAAATTAAAAATAATACAATGAATTCAATCACACTTCAAATCAATAAAAATCGATTCTTCTAAAGTTAATTGAAAAGTTTGTGTAAAATTCATTTATTTTGTATTTAGTGTCAATCATTTATTCTTCCATTTAAAATAATAAGACGGATACTATTTCAAGGTGCAGCATAATCCTGACAGAACAGAACAAAAATGCATAGCTTTCTCCATATTAAAAATAATGACCGATTAATTATTGAAAAGATTTAAAAAAATATTCATTTAAAACTCATTTTTAATTATTACAAGTGGTTCTTACCGAACTGAGGCTGACATTTTCCAGACCGAGATGCGTTAGCGTATTCTCCAGACCTTGAAAGGTTCGGTCGCCTCTGCCGAGAGACAGGGGTCCGTTATGGCCGAGGTCCAACCAGGAGAGACGTGGGAGATTCGCTAGAGCGCCGCTGTCCACTCTTATAAGTCGGTTGTTGGATAGGTCTAGCCATGAAAGGGCCTAGAATAAAAAAATAAAAGTATTAACACTCTCAATTTATTTTTTAATATGAACAGTTTCAATGGAAATCACAGATGATTAAACAGTAATTAATGTTAACCTGAATTTTTGGTATTATTGTGAATTTATGATCAACGATAATCAAAAACAGATACTTTATGTAAACTTTAAAATATCAAACATTTGAGACTGTATATTCAATTTAAATAGCATGTTTGAGGTATACAGGCATCTTATGTGTTCTAATTCTTGCGATAATGAATTTTTGTTACACCATTAACCCATTTTTGCCCAGTGTTCCAATATTGGAACATTTACTATTTTTACTTCCACTCCATTATGCATGACGCAATAAAAGTTTGCATCAGTCTCAATCAGTCTACAGCTAGCAAGCGTGGGGATCGTTTCGCATAGTATTTTTTCAGGTTTGAACCTGTCGGAGTGAGCAGTGTTTTTTTATTTGCATCAATTACGGGCAAAATTGGGTTAGAAATATTTATGGGTTATTTTTAATATCAGTGTTACAATCGGTAAATGTGCTTTACGACATGCTTCTTTTTATCTAAAAGAAGAGCAATTCTCTAAGAAATTTTAAAAATCACACATTGAAATCGATAATTTATTTTAATTAAGTACTGAACATTTTTACGAAAAGTCAATATATTAAATCTCTTGTATAGAATGACTTTTTCATAATGATATTATATTCGTATTTCTCGTAAATTATTAGTTTACCTGGTTCCCGTGTATGGTAATTTGGCACATTCCTATTTGTAATTGAATTTACTGCAGTTATAAGTGACATTCAGTAAATTTTCAGGTAGAAAAAGAGTGGCAAATGTAAAAATGCAAAAGCATATTTACCATACAATCAAATTATTTCCTGCATCGATTTCTGTTCATTTGATTTTGATGATCTTATGTCTCTTTGAATGTTTCTTCAACCGTTATATATTAAAGTATTTTTCGAGTTTTTCTCAGTAAAAGTTTTTTTTTTAAATAGAAAAGATTTCAAATATACCAAATACTACTTATTAATATTACCGATGTACAAAAAACCATATAGTGGTATAAACCATCTAACTACTAAATTCAAACAAGTTACAAAGGTGGGGCACATGCAATCAAAGTGTGAAGGAAAGGTAAAAGCAAGAAGTAAAAACTGTAATAATATTCAGTTACAATATATGTGTCAAGAACGTATTTTTACTATTTTACAGTGTTAGAGAAAATTATTGAGATATCATATTATTTGTATACAAATAATTATTTAAAAGGTGTAATATAATTCAAAAGTGTAAATAAATATTGTTATGAGTTAAGAAATTGTCTTGTAAAACATGTTGATATTATTTGACCTGCATATATAAAAGTATACAATTCCGCAATGTCGTTGGCTAATCTGGGACAGTTGACAACCCTACATATGGCATAAAAATGAAAACCATTAAATGCATTAAGTGTTCACTTATGATTGAAAATTAAAAATCAAATGAAAACACCAATATTATTGATAAATCCGGCTGGTACTTTGTGGCAATCGATTTCCAATATAAAGTACAATTTGATAAGTTTATTATTCTACTTACTGTGTAGTCAAAAAACTCACATAAAAAATTTTGTCGTGTGAAATATGAACACTAAAAATCACCATGTAAGATATTATAAAGTCTTAAAATCTTAAACTGATTAAAATTGTCTCACTTCCCTAATAAGTATGGCAAAAACAGATATTGTCATCATTCTAGCATAAAACGTTATAACAGAAATGTTGGTTCCCTGTATATACAGCTGAATAGTGTATTTATTCCCATTAATATGTCTGTTGTATCTGTGTAAATCTAATAATTAAATTGAAGTAAAATAATGCTTAGTTAATGTCTTAGCTTTTTTATCGTAATTTCAGATTCATAAAATAAAAAAATCAACACTAAACACGACATTTGTAGTAAAACTTTTTTGACAGGACAAATATGACAAATAGTCAAAAAGTGTTCATTTCACTTCATTGAACCCAGAATTATTTTTAGTACATAAGAGTTATTTGTAATCTTGAAATAAGAATGTTTTGTTTATAGGTGAGGCAAAAAAGGTGAAACACAAAGTAGCAAACTGTCAAAATGTTTTCATATCTGACATAAAATTGGAGGCAAAACCAATATTGAAAAGATCAGAAGAAAAGTGAAATGAGATGTCATTGGTTGTCTGCTTAAAAGTCAATTCTCGAATGAGATATTATGTATGAATCATGTTCAAAAAGTAGAGTAGAAAGAAAAGTTGGAGAAAAGTCTTGCCATGCATTTTTCAAACTGCAAAATAACATCTGACCTTGAGGAATATCTCTTGTCTGGGTTGATTTTTGAGTTTTTCCTGCTTTTGGCTTGGGTGATTGGGGCGCCTGACGCTGTGGTAATTATTGTTGTAATCGTGGTCTTCATTTCCGGTTCGCCAATCGGCTGGCCGCTGATCCATTTCATAGTCATCGTAATCGTAATACTGGCAATTTCATTCAATATTGTAATTCACGAAGTTACAAATCAATATAAAATGTCTTTGGAAAATAACACAGAATTATTATAATCGATAAAAGAAATCCTGATTCTCTAAATCAGTGTCTGCCAAACACACTACTGTGCCGCAAGAAGTCTCAGGTGTGTCGGGGTGAAAGAAACCTTAAATTTTTTAATTATAATGCCTATTCATTTAAATATTCTTCAGTGTGAAATAACTTTAACATCTATACGTTCAATCAAATATTTGTCACGTTCATACATAGTAGTCAATGCGACACATTTTCTTTTTTAAAGCATTTCTATTTGGTGTGCTGCGGTGCAAGTCCCATTCACCAGTGTGCCGTGAAGTAAAAAAGTTTGGCAGACACTGCTCTAAATCAATAATTTATCATGAAATGTTTTTTATTAAGGTTTACATTTTAATATTTTATCATTTAGGATTTCGACTGGAGATGCTTGGTGAAATTTCAATGTCAAATTTTAATCGAGGTCAGTTTGAGTTCATCCATTGCACTAGAATGCCTGAATATGCCAAAGGGTGAAACCCAGGTCGATAGTGACAGAATATATTGAAATTTACAAAATTTCAACAATTCAATTTTCTATTTTATCAAATGTCACATTGCAGCATCCATTTTAAGTGCTTACTTGTTCTATATGTTACAAAGTCGTTAAAACGAGAATCCTGGATCATAATTGTCAAAAAAATGGTTCTTTCATAAATTACACAATTTTAGTAATTTAACCGTCAAAACAACTATAACTTTAAAACATGATGTTGTTCAAACGTGCATAACTCCATAATATAATTGTTGCGGTACATTACAAATAAGCGTAGGTCAAATCTGTTGCAAGCCAATCACAGTGTACACGCAACTTTAAATTGCCATAATTTTTTCAAAGATATATTCATAAGCATATTGCTGATAAATTTTTATCCATGACTACCTCAATATTTAATTTACAAAATGTGTATATCGTAAAACACCTGTTTGCCAGAACTATAATTATATTTGTGCAATAATTTAAATGATATAAGTAATATAGTTTTAATATTATAAAATCTTTCATTTTCATTTGCTAATAATTTTAAGCAAAAACAGTAAATTAATTATGAATAAAATAATCAATAATATGAATCAAATTAATATTTACAGAGTTTTTTGATTAAATGTCAACATAATATATCAGTGCTTAAAGTAATGTGTAAATAATGTATTATACGCATATTATTGGGTTGTGATGGTACAATGTATTCATTATAATATACTTACATATTGTGCAGGATGATCCAGGGGAGGGAGTATAGTGAAAAAACACGCACATACATTATAAATACATGGGAAAAATCCTTGGTATAAGTACTATTTAATTATTCAAAAACAACCCTAGATAAGATGTGATGTCAACTCAAATATTGCATCCTAAAACCAGTACTCCGTAATTTTGATTATGATATTTTTTATCACATAGTGTCATTTATGCCAGATATTTTTTTGTTTTCCAACAAATGAATCTAAACAACTTAATTATTGTGACAAGACTCTCGTTCGCATCAATATTATTGTTTTTTGTTAAATATATATAGGGGATATTAAAACCATCTCTCATGATTTGAGAATGATATCAAAATCGAGCCATCTGGTTTCACTTTCTAAAACAGCTTTGTTGATAGTTGGCAGATTAGGAAAATAAAAAAATGACTTATAGAGAATTCAACTAAAAATGAATAACACTGAGAAACAATTAGAATTGAACCACTCGCATTGTTTGTTTTTGTTACAGATTGAAATGAAAATTATATGTATTTATTAATTGTGTTGATAAATAATTGGGCTGTTTGAATCAATAATATTAACTTATAAAGTTGAGTGGGTCCTCCGATAAATTGACAAATTCTTGTTGCAATATAGTGGATCTAATTTTCGAAGTTCCTATTACACCTTTTTAATTATTTGAATCACATTTCTGGATTCCTGCTATTATTTGTGTATTGTAAATATTTAATTATTATTTATTCTACAGCTATAAAACTGTTAAGTTAAGCAGGTTAAAACTGATGTTATTGAGTTATGGAAACATTTTATATTTATTCATTCCCACAAAGACAATGTTTGAATAACCAGATAAAGGATAACATTATCTATGATTTTTCAAAATTCCATTATATTACAGACCCTTTGACAGTCTTTGGGTTCAATGGGATACAGTGTAGCAATTTTTAAGATACAATATTGAAATAGAATTATTTTTATAGTCATATATTTTATATTATAAATCATATAATAAGGGTTGTCAAAACTATTCTCGACTTTTTTACAATACTTCACACATCAAAATATTGAATAATTTAGTTCTACAACACACTTGAATTAAGTAAACTACTATCAAGAATTATTCTAATAACCTTTTTTTGAATAGGAAGCTACGTGTAAGGTATCAAGTAAATACTTGTAAACGTCTCTATTTTGTCATTTAATAATAATCGATAAAGGAGTTTCAGATACTAAATGTTCATCATATCGACTTAACTACATATATTTTCAATAGTTTATGGTGCCAGCTCATTTGCAAATTTCCATGCCCCATTTGCCAAACTTTTCTAGAGATTGTGCAAGATTGCAAAAACATTAAATCTACAGCTTAAGAAATAGACAAAAGAGATTAAATAAAGATATAAAAAGATCAAAACTTGACAAATCTGTTAAAGTAATCTTTCATGTAATACATTTTGAAAGTCAATGGTTAATGACAGAAATTGATTCATCGATTCATTTGTGCTCACTTTGTCATTGTCTTTTATGATACACCAAAGTATGTAGCACCGATAGATTGGGGATGTGAGACTTTTAGCTCAGTCTATTTGCTAGAAGGTTTTTTTTTTAAATTGGCTTATCATAAATCAACAATGATTGTTATACTTATTTGTATAAAATAATTTTATTTAATCATACCCTAAATTTCTGCATAAAATCAGAAGCGCCAACTGCAGGAATACAATTTCCGCTCAGATCCAGCACAGTGAGGGTGGCTGCACTTGCCGGGGCAAAACAGTTGACAGGAATTCGTGAGAAATCATTGTTTGATAAGTCCAACCTGAAATTAATTTAAATTACAATTAATCATATAAAATATCTAACAACATTCAATATGTTGTAACAAATTTTAGGTTAGGTTGGATTATATAAGAGATCTTATATATATAGGTATAACAAAAAGTTTCTAGCTTCTATTTTTTATCAGTTGATAATTATCGCCATGAGCAAAACCGGTCCTGATCGTATAAATAAAAGTTGATATAAATAAATACTAAAGAAGATTGTGTATTTCTTGTCAACACCCTAAAAGTGAAGTACGCAATAAATTAAATCCGGTTGATTTGAAAATTCACTATGTCTAAAAAAAAGTCTTGGGGAAGCTTAATAATCCTTGGTTACAAAATAATAATTTGTAAAAACTAGAACACGGTTTACTAAGTGAGAATGCAAAACATATCTAAAAGCATACTTCTCCAATCCTTCGTGTGGAAATAGATTATCTGGCAGCATTTTCAGATCATTGTGAGCCAATTCCACAATCCGAAGAAGGTCTAGTGACCGGAAAACTTCTGGTGGGATGTCAATTAATGAATTGTGGGAAATTTTTATAACCTAAATAAAACAATATTCAATCAGCAATTGTAGTTAAATGTGCAACTTGTATTTCATTGTTTCATTAAACTTGGAAAGATACTTTATTTATATAGTTGGAAAAAGCGGTGATCAAGTTTACCTGTAACCTTTTAGTACTCTTGAAGGAGTCGAACTCCAATTCCAATAATTCATTGTTTGACAAGTCCAACACTTGCAAGTGTGGCACGTTACCAAAAACATCTCGAGTAACATTTTGAAGCTTGTTATTGGACAAGTATAAATGCATTAATGACACTTCTGCTGGCCTGAAAATTATAAAAAAACAATAACTGGTTGCTTCAATTTTTTAATCACAAATTTAATCCAGATAGACCGTATGTTTTTTATTTAATTTTCACTGTCATCAATTGCTCCTTCTTAGGAAACGAGTCTTTATCATAATCAATATCCAGTTCTCTAGTTTGTAGAGGTAAGTAATTAAGTTATAGACTAAAGCAACAATAATTTATTTTTCAGGAGTCTAAAGTATAAGGCATATTGTTAACAAATTAAAGGATAGAGAGATTACCAGAAAAATATAAAATCTACCTTACCTATGTGGATGGTCAAAATAAACAAAAGCGATAAGGATTATTAACTGAAAAGGGCAGCAAAAGACTAAAGTAAAACTTTTGAAGAAGCCAAAAGGAAAAAAAAAGATTCTTGCATATTTGTAATATTTCGATAATGAAAGATAGCTTTATTACAATATATATTTGTCATGATTTATTTATCGGTCAGTAATGCAGCTCACACCCCTCCACCCTCTGTCTGGTTGAGTATGTGGTTTTGAAGGAAAGGTGGAAACTGGTGAACACTAATTATAATTTATATGTCTTAAATATCAATGATTTATGAAGGTACTTACCTAAAATACGACCTGCTTATATATGATATGTTATTGTAGGAAAGATCCAAAGCTTTAATATTTGAATGATAAGTGCCGATTCCAATACCTAAAATAAAAATTGAAAAGATTACCTATTACAAATTATTATTTTTTAAATAATATATTTCATTCAAAACTATCAAAATAGCAATGCCAATGAACTATTAAAAAAAAGTTTAGATTATATTTGGGTGGTGGTAAATGATATAAAAGGATTCTATCGAGTGTCGATGAAATCATGGGAATAATCGCTCCCTATGCGAAGTATATGGCCGCCACGCGGTACCTCCATGTTTTCTTGTCCCCTGCCAATTGCTTTGCTTCCTCTCATGACATGATAGCATTCCTCAGTTCCGCCGAATACATCCTATGGATAGTACTCAACGGTCGTCCAAGTCACCGGAATCCCAACGGTCGAAAGAAGAGGAATTCAAAAAAATGGGAAATCAGAAAGAGATAATAAAGAGAAAAAATAGTCACTTAAAAGTAAAAAAAATAATTTGGCTTAATAACATAATTTTTTTGGTACCTGGTTCTCTCACAATGGCGCCAAAAGCTGCTGCGATTGTATCACTTAATTTATTTATCTTATTGTGGGAAGCGTTGACCTTTAATAAGCCAAGCATACCAACTTGATCAAACATTGAAAACTCAAATGTCGCCATATGGTTGTAGGACAAATCCAAACTGAAATAAATACATTTTTGTCATGTGGATTTTAATATGATTACTATATAGAACAATATAAACCAAAGCTCATTATAGATATAAAGTATATATGTTTTTCATACATTTCGAGTTCAGGTAAGTTTAAAAACGTTTCATCTGATATTTCTCTCAATTTGTTCCCTCGTAGACTTAATTTTCTAAGTCTATCTAAATTCATGAACGCTCTTCGCTCAAGTTTTTCGATTTGGTTATCTTCCAAGGATATTTCTTTCAAAGCTTGCAAGTCGACGAAGGTGTGCTGATCGATCCGACTCAAACGATTGAAAGATAATATGATACTTTCTAAAGATTCATGAATGTCACGCTATAAAAACAAGATATTAACAATTATTATAATAGT
The DNA here is from genome assembly GCA_030503985.1 of Himalopsyche tibetana. NCBI lineage: Eukaryota > Metazoa > Arthropoda > Insecta > Trichoptera > Rhyacophilidae > Himalopsyche > Himalopsyche tibetana. Next base: position 4,594,545 of record JAPJYX010000007.1, on the reverse strand, counting down.
TTTTGACACACCATCACTTTTAGATTTGTCCCATTATGAAACAAACGTGGTCATCTCGACCATAGATGAAACTGAGTAAGTCACCTTTTTTATTATCAGGTTTATTTAACCAGAGAGTCCACTTTGTAATATTTTATTACCATGGTTTCAATTACAAAGCAATGGTTATTAATCAGAATTCTTCAATAAATAAGAAATTTACATTTTTATTTTGGAGATAGTAGTTTGACTTTTTTTTAACTTTTGATAATGTTTCTGGATTTGACCAGTTTCAAAATAAAATCTGCTGAACATGACCAGTTCTGATTATTACTGTAATATTTATATCTAGGTAAATCAAACACAGGGTCGTGCCAAAATAAATGTTCATGATTTTTTTTTAGTTTACATTTTTAAATTAATATTTTTAGTCAAAAATTCAATTATATATATTGTATTCACGTTCTATAAGTTACTGTTAATGTAACTGCCAGTTGTCCATTAAAGACATTGAGCTATTTATTTAAAATTATTTGATGGAGATAACTAGGTTTGAAAAATATCACATAATTTGTTAAAATCTTTCTATAAGAAAATGACAATAAAACCATGTTTGAAATAAATATGATATTAAACAACATGACCAGTCATACCAACCAAAAATCTCAAAAAAATCAGGAACTGGATATGACCATGTTTGTTTTGTAACTTCACATTTGTATGTCAAACGTGCCACATCTGAATTTATGAAAAGGTGTATAATTAAAGAATATTTTTTTGTTTTGCAATATTGATAAAATTATTTGAGAGTTTTCTTGAAATACGCTTTGTCTACAATATTAATTAGTATTTTACCTGTAAAGTCCCTTTGTAGAAGCGTGAAATAAGATTATCTTGCATTTCAATTCTTTTTAGATTCTTCAAGAAATGAAATGACGTATCCGGAACGTTCTTTATTCTGTTGTTACTGATATCTAAATACTGCAGTTGAGTGAGGGCCTTCAGAGCGTCGTGTGGCAGATCTTGCATAGAGTCAGCTAAGCCATTTGATATTTTGAAATGTGTCAGGCCATGACCCAGCTAGAAAAAAATTTACAACATTGATTCTTCTCTGATGGTTACAATAATAAAATCATTTTAATAACAGATATTACCGGAGTCTTCACACAGGACAATAATAACTGTCTTTATACTAATTCTATTCTTAAGATTAGCCGGGTCCATGATACAGTGATCAACGTTGTCGGTTTCTGTAATACTGCTCACGGGCTCGAATCCCAGTGCATGCATTTACATATTTAACAGATATTTACAATATGGCACGATTATTTGTGATTTTCAAAAGTCCCTCCCACCCATTCGATCCCTAAACACGAGGGGTATAGAGAGTGATTGGCTAATCACTAATCCTTTCCTTTCCTTTCCAATCCTTCTATCCTAACTCTCTTCGATAAATAAAGGTTGAGAAACTGAGTAACGATCAGCCCTCATAGAAAAGCTCCATTATAAGTCCATATGCTTTACATTGAACATAAAAATAATCTTTTTTGTTAATTATTTATTTAATTATGTATTATAAAAATTAATTATAATTATCTATTCTAACTTTTACTAATAAATGCCAGAACATTAATTTCAATTAATATATTTTCATCCTTAATTTGGTGACTCAAAGAATAATTAGGCCCATTACAAGGGAAGTGAGCCAAGTGATATTTTATAAAAAAAAAATAGATTTGTTGTAATATTCTAAACGTCTTAAGGTATCGTAAAAGTGAAGTACCTCAGTTATTACACATTTCAATAGTGTTATCTCCATAAAATAAAAATATGTAATCCACCAAAACACCAAGTACTTAAAGACATGATTGTACTTATATATGTACAAGAAAAAAGTTATACCATTTTACTAGATGACTCACTTCACCTCTCGAGGGCTCAATTTTACCTTCATAACTGAACTGAATCATAAACAATCCACTTTCTCACCTCAAGAAAAGCTTCCTTGTCTATTTTTGATATTTCATTTTCAGAAAGATCTAGGGACTTGATAGTTCTAAGATATCTGAAAGCATGGGCTTGTATTACGTCGAGAGAGCCGCCGACTATCCTCAACTCATCCAGGTCCACACCAAACTCTTGAAAGTCGTCTGACATGAGTGTTGGGCGAGGAAGTCTACTCAACGATAATGATCGTAGAGACCTCATTCTGTGGAACAGTTGCAAACATAATTATCAAATTATGCACAGGTAGAGAGATGGAATATGTTTCAGTGGAAGTTCTCTGTACATAAGAAAAGCAGCTAAATAAGCTAAACATTTACTGCTATTATCTTATTACCATGGCAAATATAATTAACTCGCAGCACAGACGATTTAAATTGGTTATAAAAAAAATACTGAAAATCGCTTTGAAAATAATGGGAAAGACAATAATTATTAAATATTGTAGAAATAATTTATTTAAAATTTTTCATCTCATTATAATGAAGCTCAACCAAGTACATCCCAAAAAAAATCCTTTAGGCAATTCATCAAGAATTTCTACAGTTATTAAATTGAGATCAATCTTGAACTAAATATTGGTGTTGTGCTAAGAGACTATGGAGATCTTACTGGAGAGGGCCCATACATCTAGGAACAAATGTCCCCGCACATGATCCTGAACATTTACACTATGTCTCAGGAACTATGCTTCAGAACATGTTCTTGAAAACACTAGGGTTCACAGAAACATCACCCGTTGAGGTTACGCTGGTCAGTGTTGTGTCCAAACAAACGTTATTTGATTTTATTGGATGCAAACAATGCGAGTAAAGTTAATTACTATCATTTAATAATAATAATCTAATCCGCTTATCATTTATTATGGGTTCCGCATTAGCGCTCTCTTCCAGAACCCATTTGTTCCTAGATGTATGGGCACCTTAATATTTCATAACCTTGAAGAATGCCGACTTTACTTTATGAGCGAGAGCCTGGTAAGATTTAAAATGCATAATGATTCTCCTTTCCCTTATTCTAAAATTTGTAATAGCTGTATGGCTATGATAACTACGGGCACTATTTAAATGTTGGTATGTAATTTCATTAGTTATAATCACACATGGCAATAATTTTAATAAATAGCTATTGTTACCACAAGGAGATTCATGATTTCTACCTTGAGAAATGAATCTTCACCATTCAATTTGATCTATGATTGGCCTTAGGGAATTATCAAAATATACCTTCTCAAGTCCTGTAGACTAGTGATTCCATTTTTGTATCCACTGAGGTCCAAATTGAACAAGGTGTATTGGAATCCATTAAATGATTCACCCGGAACAATATTGTGCACCTGAAATGAATTATTTTATCCATTAGATTATATTGTCTCCTCATTGTACAGTTATTAATGAATCATCTCAGATGTTAATCATTTAGAATGGTGTGTTACAAGAAGAATAATTGTTCTTCATTAATTTAATCTACGAACATTTTTGTTTAACAAAATATTTTTCAAATATAATTAAAATTATAACTGCAAAGTATGGAAAACGAATCATTTAACTCAGAAAATCACAAACGCTGAATCGATTTCATTCTCCGATTCATTCATTCAAAACAATTTTTTCTCGATTCAATTCTAATTGAATTTTACTTAAGCAAACTTTGCGATAGTAAGTCTGAAGATGCCTCTGAAAGAGGCGAAACACGTCTCACAGTTAGTAACACAATACGTGGAATAATCAAAGTTAATTTAAATTTTCTATCATCTTTAGGTCATTTTCTTTCTCACTTTCCTTCTATTGTAAGAGTGAGAAAACAAGTGATAAGCGACAATTTTAGTGGCAAACGGGTGACTCTTATTTACTATCGAAATGATTGTAAAACATTGTTTGTTTATGAACGATATATGTACATTCATCTAGAATCTAATTAAAAAGATTAATTTTTATTATTTAAATTGAGATATATTTACATTGAAAATATCTAGCATTGTTCTATTCCCTACAAACTTGTTGTACAACGTACATATACCTCATTTTCTCGAAGACTTAAATATCTTAAGAAATCAAACTGATGGAAAATGCTGCGTGGAAGTGTGGTGAGGTTATTAGCTGACAGATCGAGACTCTGAAGACTGGATTCCAATCCGGCAAATGCTGCTGGTGATATTTCTGTCAGGCCACAGTCTCGAAGTGAAAGAATGCGGATCTTTGCTTTGCGAAAGGCATCTTCCTGTAATTAAATGATTTTTTAAACCTCCACATAAATTGGCTTGATGAAAAGTACTTTACATATTTGTAAGCAATTTTTTTACTAATACAGGAACCCAAATGACTTGCTTGTGACAAAGAATATCTTATTTTTCTGAATGAGACAGTAGGGAGCTTCAGTTAAAATCAAGACACATTTATATAAATCAATTGGGAGTGCATTTATATACTGCCATGACTCATGTGTGACCAATGCATTCATTGATTGATTTACTTGAGCAGAATAGCGATAAAGTTTGATCGACGAAGAATAATATCATCATTCGATCAATAATACATAGCCTAGATCTATTCATGGATGTTCATTACATATTTGTCAGAGTGCTGTAGGGTTTTATAATAAGTATAAACATGGGCTTGTGACAGCAACTTAAATATGTTTTAGTCTCAAATCACCGATCATCGTCTTAGATGTTTTAGATATAAAATATATATATTTTTTTGAATAATAAATATTATGAAAAGGATCTTGACTACTTGATCCTTTTTTTCGAAAATGTAACAGTAGCGGTCTCCTTAAAAGTTGATGGATATAGAAATGGATACATTCAAGAAATTGAATCATTGCAAGTTTCAAGAATCACTTTCTCTACATTGACATATAGAAGACTCATGCTCAACAACTTCTGTCATCATGGCTAGGTATCTTGTAAACTTGGCCACTCAGAATGAATGGATCATATCTCAATTTTCGGCTATTTTGAGATACATACGGTATTGAAAATTAAATATGTGATATTAAGATTATTCATAATGCAAAGATGGACATATAGGAAGTAGGATAAGTTCTTTTGTTCTGACTGACTGAACTCTCCATTGTGGAAACTATAGATTCTTAGAATTCATTTTATATGTGCATAGAAAAAAACAAAACAAAATAATTAGAAACATCTTACTCTGATAAATGCAATTGGATTACCATCCAATATTGTTGTGTTCAACGTGGAGAAGTATTGAAATGATGCAGGCATCAGATGTGTGATGGCATTGTACTCTAGTCTGGAATAATAAAACAACAAATATTTTAATTTGAATGTTTCTTTAGTATTGCACAGTTCATATACCGATTGCCATATTTTTTTTCTTTTAGTCCATTTTAATGGGCTGCAGAGCTATTATCCTTCAAGCTCTGTTGGCGTGCGCTGCCTTCAGATCAAAAACCACCCCCAAGGACGGAGGCGTGCTCTTTACCCAAAAACAATACTCTGTTTTATTTTCCATTTATAAGAGCAATTTCGTGCTCAACACGCCAGTTGCGAGTTAACTCGTCAATAACTAATTGAATTAATAATTGAAAATTATAGCCGGCGTGCTAGGTCATTACGCACTTTTTTCTACCGACGCTAAAAGGCTAAGAATACATTCAAATTTGAGTTGGAATTATTTCACTATATATACTTGACAACCACTGGTGTTGTACAGTGATCGGTCCGAATTTTGCCAAATATGTGTTTCAAAACAAAATAATCCATTTATCTTTTAATTAATGTGTTCAAGCTGGGTATAAGTATTATAATATATAATACTTATATCAACTATATCGCTGTCTCCATAAAAAAAATATTTTAAGCCCCTGAAATTAAAAATCGATTTAAGGTTGCCAAGCCTGAAGGGTTAATTACTCTACCAACTCCATTTTAGACTTGTAACACTCTGTTTCCTATTAGACTAACAGCATCGGTTATTTGGCTACAAGACTGGCATGAAAAAAAATCATTTCTTAATCTCATAACGAATAAAACAAAATACTCAACACTTGTACTGCAGTTAGAGTTTTTGTTTTATTAGTTGCCTACCTGAGGAAGTCAAGAGACATGACAAGTCCTGGAAGATCCATATTTGGAGGAATTTGAATAATTCGATTGCTAGACAAGTCCAAGTGCTTTAGTTGTTTCAGTGGTGATATTTCTTCATATGGGATGTACATCAATTGATTATCAGCAAGAAGTAACTGTAAAAATAGAATAAACTATATAGTATTGTATTGCAAATAAAACTTTTGTCATGAAATTGTTTTTAGTATATTACATATTATCACTTTATAAAAAAGGCTTCACTTGACACTTCATTAACAAGGTGTTATGAAAAGTTACTAACACAGATTAAGTAAAATTGGAAAATACTGAATCTTTTTTTTTAGAATTCATTCAACATTTATAAAGTTTATTAATCTTAAAAGTATATTTTTAAATTATGATCGGCATTGTCAATTAAATCAATTAAACATCATATTTTTCTTTATACATATCGACTGTGGAAAGGAAAAAGGACGTAACCCACACATATCAAATTTTACAGGAGGCGCTAAAAACGTGTTTTGATGATTTTGTGACATATGCAAATTATGAATTATACACAACCTTGAAGTGCACGGATACTTCTAAACTGGTGTTTAATTGACATAATCTAATATTAATTAAAGAAATTGTCTCGGAAAAACCGTTATTTCAGAGTTTTTTCTTGGTTTTTATTTTTTACTAGGTCATCTTTTTCAAACTTAAAAGATAAATTTAGATACTAATTCGGCATTTTCAGCTTCCATACTTTTGATAGAATGTGTGTCAAGTTTTATACATTGTGATTATCGAAAAAAAGCTGTTTTGGAAAATTGACGGTTACGTCCTTTTTCCTTTCCACAGTCGATATTAAGATCGATCTACTAATCGGCTATTATATCTTGACCGCTGGTAGAATTTCTAACTAAAATGATCAATTTGGGGTTAGTAGCTGTCAAACGTAAACTTATACAAGTGTCATAAAAGTTTTTTGTGAAGATAAGTATGATAGGAAAATAATATGTGTCAGATGCTTCAAGATATATGTGGTAACGCTACGAGTTTGTCAGTATTATGAATATGAATGCTCCAACCGATAATGATGTGGACAAGTAATGAACTATCTCAACAATTTCTCATATGACACAAGTGATCTGTATAAACAATTTTTATTTACATCCCGAAATATAATTCCAAGAGATCGGCGACCTGTTGAACGCAAAAAAAGAGAAATTGATCCATTAATAGCATAAAAATCACATGTGTATGTTATTCTAGGAGTGAAGGACTATATTTTTCTCTTCTAACAAACACATCTCCAAGGATTGTAATCTGTATTTACCCCATTTATATGTTAGTTAATAAATTACTATGAAAGGAGAGAGAAGTATTTATTATGGTAACCTAATATGTTATTAAAACATGTTATATTATTTGTAGAACATAGTTGAATAATGTGAATTAAAAATTAAGCAGAATGACAAAAATGTTATCTAATTAAATTATTTACGTCAACTTACTTTACTCAACCGAGCCATGCCATCTCGGAATACGTTTGTATCAATCCTAGATATGTGATTTCCCCGTAAGTCAAGTGTTTCCAAAAGGGGTAATGATGAAAAAGTATCAGCAGGTAAGTTAGTGATTGAGTTCTCTGCTAATTTTAGAGTTTGAAGTGAGTTTTCCAAGCCCTTCCAACTATCAGACGCTACGTAAGTGATTTGATTACCTGAAAACGAGAGCAAACGTTGGTTAACTCCAGGTAAACTGGTCAATATGGTGGAATATGATGATGTTCCATGAAACTTAGACAGCTCATTTTCATTTGGAAACTATTGTATCCCTACTTTTTTATGTTTATTAAGAGGATGACCAATGAGGGAAATATATATTCGAACATACTTAACTATTTTTGTAATCGTTAAAATTGTGTTCACTACATTTTAGAAAAAATCTCATTTTATTTTACTAATAATACGTTTCTACTAACTGAAGTTTACTATGTGAGGGTCAAGGATCAAGGGGTCTGGCGACAATAATGTGTGTTTTGAGTTATGCTCGGTTTTGGCAATGGCAAATTTATTAATAAAACAATGCTATATCTCGTACATATAACCATTTACAAGTTACGGTCCGAAATATCCACAAATGAAATTATAATGATAGACGCACTAATCACCTGTTATACTTTAGTGAACTTAAAACTATGTTGCTATCGATTGGCACTTGTGATCCTAAGCCCTCGTATGGTGAATAGGGTGCCAGTCCAGTCTTCAAACTTATTTTTTGGTTCATTTTAATATTACATTGTTAAAAAAGGTGTAAACAATGTTGTTACCCAATTCAACTTGTATTTTTCCGTTCATATTTAAATGGTTATCTCAAGCATGACTTCCCTTGGGCGTTCAGTGATTTGTGATTTCTTCATTCTTCCAGTGACAACTAGCTTAAGTAAATTCAGTTTAACAAAGTAACAATATGAATGCTTTACCAGTGAGATCAAGTATCCTCAACTTGAGCAGGTATCGTAGTGCTTTGCTCGGCACTGATATCAAATCGTCCTGATGAAGCTCCAATTCCCAGAGAGACCTTTCCAAGCCAACAAAAGCTTCTTCGGGAATTTCACCGAGTGGATTCTTGTTGATGGCAAGCCTGTAGAGGCCTATAATTTTATAAAAACAGTTAAATTTTCACATGTATAAAATTCAATTCTGTTATAATATTTTTGCAGATTAATGTCTACAGAGTTCATGATGTGAGTAATATTTTTTTTTATTATTTCAGTACATTAACATTTTTCCATTTAAATTTTCTATCATTTTTATTAAAAAAGATAAATATTACTATCATGAGACAGTGTTTATAACCATAATTAAAAATGTTTGGCAAAAAAAAGTTCCATCAGAAGACTGGAACAGGAGAGTCATATGCCCAAAACATATAAAAGGGGATCTGTTCTTCTTTGAAAACTACCAAACATAGGGTACAACACTTTCTTATTTAGTACATGATAGACTGATCTCTTATGTAAACTTGATTTTTCGTGATTTCCAAAATGGAATTCTGTGATGACGATTCGCGGCTGACATACATTCGCTGTGATAAATTAAAAAAAAAACTAGAGGATATAATAGTGACACATTTCACATGTTTGTTGACTTGAAGGCAGTTTATGAAGAATATATAGAAATAAATTGTATGAAGCAATGGCAGAATATAGTATGACAAATATATTCATAAGCCTTGCATGCTTATAATTAAGCATGTTGAATGTAGTCAGGGACCAAAATTAGCTCTGGCAAAACTATCACACCATCAATGGTCTTAGACAAGATGATGTGTGTTTATTATACAGCATCACACTTGAAAAAGGAGGTTTCAGTAGGAGGACTCTCCGCAGTTGCGCTATGTTTGTGTGAGAGTAATCAACGTAGTCGTTAAGTAAATTTTTGATAGATTGGTTACGGTGATTCGTCATGTCGCTATAGTACTTCTCTGACAGTTTTATGACATAATCAAGGATCGGGTCTAAATTCATGTCTTTGTTTAACGTGGAACTTCGCACGAACCAGGGTGCTCCCGTGACCATGTGAAGTGCTTTGTTTTGTATTGTCTGTAGTGTCCGTATACAATTCATGCCCGCGTGTGCCCATACTTGGCATGCGTAGGTCATGATCAGTGTTGTAATCGCGGTGTAGAATAGTAACTTGCTTTTTACAGCAAGTTAACTCTTGAGGCCAATCATCAGATAGAGTCGACCAGTGATTTGCGACACCTGGCGTTTTTTCTCAGCAATATGTTTGCAGAAAGTTAATCACGAATCTAGCGTGAGCCTGAAGTATTTAGCTGTGTGGGCCCACAGGATGTGGGTGTTATGCATCCGGATGCTTGCAGCTTGCAGCTTGCAGCCAAGGCTTTAAGCTAAGCTTATAAGAGAGTCAATATTCCCAAAGTCAGTGCAATTTCTGTCCACGTAGATGACATCAATTTAATCAGTATCTACTCCAATTATATATTTTTTGAGACGTGAACCTTTATCTAGTGCCATTACTGTTGGTTTTCAGAATAACATAATATATTTATTATTTTTTTGGTTTTCGAGCCTTTATTTTGTTTAAGAATTGATATGATATTAATTTAAAATGTGGTAACTGCAAGTGGTTGTAATCATAGCTCAAGAATAAAACGTTTTGCTAGTAACGCTTAACTTCGAGAATATTATAATGATTGGATTAAAATATCAATTACTTACCAGTCGATTGGAAAAAGAACGGCTCCAAATCTCTGAGGCCGTTGTTTTCAAGATGTAACATGAAAACCTTTGAAGAGTTTATCGTAGGAGGTACCCGATACAGAGGGACGTATCTGCACGCAACAAATCCAAGATCTGGATTCGACTTGGAGCATGTACACAGGGAGTTGAATTGGCACGGTGGATATTGGACTCCTGGCTCTAAATGGAACTGTAACAATCATGTATTTTATATTAAATGTCGGAAGAGAGATCACTTAAATAATTAATTTATGCCAAAGGAGAGATTTCCTTTTCAACAAGTAAGTAGCCAGTTAAAGTTATTATGAAAACAGAGTAATTTTTTGTCTATCTATCTGCTCCATTCAACACTGGATACGATTTTACTAGAAAGCCTTTCTATGGTAGTGATGAAGACTATATCATCACCATACTGACAGAAGATGGCGTACACAATGAGATTCTTTGTCTGGAATTATTCAATCGGTGCATTTATTGTACTAGTTTGCATAGCATGCTAGGCTTAGCATTTTTTTCTATCGATAATTATCAATAATGAAAATTAAAAGGCAGGCAATTGTTCCTGCCTAATAATTCCTAATTCTCTTAAATCAGCATAAATCCATAATTATATTTTGTATTATAATGAATATCTATTGCTTTACTCTAAAAGCTGTAATTTTTCATATGCTGTTTATTCAGAATTATCAACTTCTCCTGTCTGTGTTTGATATCATATAAATCCTATGGTGAATAAATAGGGTTTTGAAAATATTATGCTACTCACAATAAGCTTCGTAGCTTTATTACTAGATGTCTCTTGTTTGTTTTATATTTATGAAGGAACTATTTATTGTAAATGTTGGTTGTGTTTAGGCAAAAACAATTAACCCCTCTGAATAGATTTTACAGAAGGCACAAAACACTTGATTTTAATGATTTTTAATTAATGTATAAAATAAAGAATATATCGTCGCCCAAGAGTTGTTAAAAATCTAATATTGAGATGCTATGCGATATTGTGCTATATTTTAAGACATGTTAATGTGGTTTATCTAATATTAAATGACATTTTTCTCTTTGTCACAGATATGTCACCGCAGCTCCGACGTTATTGTAGGAAAAGGAGAAATTCTAGAAAAAAAAACAAAACCTATTTTTTTGGATGTCCCATTACAGTTCTCAGGTGACAATATTCAAGGAAAATTTGACCGATAAATAAGTTTTTTATTTTCACGGTTTGAAGAAGTTTAAAAAAAACCGAGTACAGCTGTTGTGTAAATAAAATGACATTCAAATTACCTCTTTAGCTCTGCTCAATGATGCCCACAGCATCAGGATTAGTGTGATTATTACTAGGGCGTACCCAAACTTAATTACAGCCATCAGACTCTGAAATGAAATAAATTTTAATGGGTCATTATGATCATAGTAACATGGAAGACAAAATATTAGATCAAATAAAACATTCTAAAGACATTGGTAATCTTTGCAGGAACAAATCGCCTATTACTGATTGAAGCATTTTGGCAGCGTGTTGCAGTGTAACACTTCAAATCAAGAGAAGTGCAACACTGAAAACATTTTGCATCTCAAGACAAATTCACTTGGGAAAAAGATTTCCAAAGTTTGATTATGATTTAAGAGCATTTATCAACAGTGGTCCACGTGGAACAAACGATAACAAGACGAAACACTAAAAGAACACGCAAATGAGGTAACACTCTAATTTTTTTTTCACTGACGCCATTGGCCATATTATTGGCTTAAAACGCAATTTAACGAATTGTGTCGCTTAAGTTCTTTTGCCGATTATGGGTCGACATGATCTTCGTACAACTGTGATATTTTATATTTATATGATCAATTTTACCACTCTTTTCAGTGTGATCAATTAAGTTAAGTAATTTTTCTCTATGACTCTGTTTCTGCTCAGGATATGTTTAATTCAAACATATGCTTTACTAGAAAGTGTCAATTTTTAATTTACAATAATATTTTACTGAGACTGTTAGAGAGTAGTTAGTAATTAGAGATAACTTTACTATTACTGTCAAATTTTATAGAATTCCGTTTACTGTAATTCAAGTTATGAAGATATTATTTATTATAAAACTTCTCCAACAGAATCAACGGTATCAACGATGCCCTGGGGTGGTAACCATAATGTTGTCAACATCTTAGTGAGCTGATGCTTAGAAGCTATATTTCAATACTTCCGTATTTCCTTAATTGTAAGATGCTTGTTTGTTTTTTAATACTATTAATAGAAACATAAAAACGTCATAAATTTACAGTAAGATGCATTTAACGTAAGTATATATATGTACATCTTTTAAAGTATCTACCATCGGAGTCAAAAATATCTTCAGCTTCAGCGTCCCATTGTTTTGAATCATATTGCTGTGTACGTTATATAACCACGTAATTGAAATTTTTCGCATTTGAATTGAATTTTGTGAAGCAACTGCTAACGTCATCATGATATCGATAATGTAAAAATTAAGTCAACGAAAACTTGATATTTTTTCATGCTATAAAACAATTTTTTTGGTATGTAATTACAATATAGCCGCCTGTGTGGTTGAGTGGTCAACGTCGTTGGCTTCGGTTATGGAGGTCACAGGTTTGAATCCCAGTACGAACAGTTTTATAAATTGATATTTCAATAGATTTGTGAATTTCTGTTCGAAGGCATGGATGTATGTGATGTCTAGAATTCTCCCCTCCCACCTATCCTATCCTATGAACGGGATGTATGTAGAGCGATTAGCTATCCACTAGTCCTGTCCTAGCTCTATTCTTATATTCCTACTCTTTTTGGAAAAAGAGAGGTTGAGCAACTGAATTACAAGCAGTTCTCGTAGAAACACTTCTGTTGAGATAAACTCTATTAGGAGTACATATGCTCCACATTGGGAGCGGACACGGTAAAAAAAAAATGACAATATAGTATTGAAAATGAAAAATATTATTTTTTACATCACACAATCCAATCGTTGTTTTACATTTGAAATTGCCCCCCACTGGGGTTTACTCTTCTGAAACACTGATTTAATAGATATGACATTTTCCATTTTTCCACAAACAGCTTAAAAGAGATTTATTGAGTTTTTCTTTCACTTTTTTCTCTAAAAAATTCTGCTAGGAAAATTTGTTGTGGGGTTGTGTTAACCTGAATTTTACAAAACAAATGTCATTTATATCAATTTTCGAGGAAAGGAAAGAACAAAGAAAAAAAAGCTCATTAGACGTTTACATTTCTCAAGAAAAATGTGACATTTTGTAAGGCAGGAGTTTTCAAGCCATATTGAATTGGGCAATACTACTTTAAAGGTGATTCAACAGTTTCCTATCTGTGTGGAAAGTATAATAATAATATTTTAATGAAAATTTGCCTTCAAGGTGTGGATTTAAAGATTTTGACTACTTTAACTTTTTCAGAAATGATAAATACCTACTGTGAATGTTAATATAACGCATTGACTGATTCTAATTTGGTTGGTGGGTAAAAGTCAAATTATCAAACCTTTTTCAAAAATTTTCATTATACGGGAAAAAGTGAACATTAAAATCATAGAAGCTTTAATATTATTAGTGCTGCTAAAATGCTGATTACATCATTACATATTGCAATAAAACAGTCAATCATCTGTTTCCAATTCTTAGTCGCCGTCTGTTGTCTGGTTGGTAAAGGCTTGTGCTAGCGATCATTATGTTCTGGGCTTGAATCCCAGTAGGGTCAATATAAAATTTGGATTTGTTATATTTAGATTTTTGATCTTAAACGTGGCTGTTGATGATGTCTTTTATCTTCGAGTTGATCTCGAGTGACATAAAATTCTCGTAGAGATTCTAAATATTTGGTGCATTGGCAATGGTATTTTAATTAAAAAAATAGAACAATTTGTGTAATTTTGTTGATTAATTGTATCAGATTCTTTTTCAGCATTAAAATCATTTTATCCGTTTACAAAAGTGTAATAATATTCAAATTAATTTTTATTTGGGAAGGGAGCTTCGACTAATTTTATTGGAGTGAACGGCAATAAATTGTGTAAATTAATTTTTACACATTTTTTGACGCATATTTGTTAGTTGCTCCTGAGACACTCGCGGTTACAAAAACTTTATGTGTTTAAACCTGGATTCATCTGACATGAAACGTTTATGGTTGTGAAGCAGATAAGATAAGAAAGAGGACTGGAGTGATCGAATCTGGATCGAAAGCGTGTTTTCTATTAAAATATCCAAATAATATATATTTTTCAATGATATTTTTACAAAAATAAATCATTTTTTTGAATGAAGCGGAAATTGATAACCCTCGTCATTTGCGTAGGGTACCAGTGGCATGGTCGAATGGGGTGAACAGCTGTTCCAAATGGGTATTTTATAAGGGGAGCGGATTATTCTATACACGCCACTGCATGTTGGTTGCGTTGATAAATACATTTAACAAAACCAACAGAAAAATGAATTTTGATTAAATTAACTCGTTAAAAATTGAATTTTATACTCGATAACGAAGTTTAAATTGTAGGGAAGATATTTTAATCACAGTGAAAATATTTCAATAATTATACCTAGGTAGTAAGCTATGGAAAGGCACTGCGCAGAATCGAAAATTGCTCCAGATTGACGAAAAAATAATAAATTATTAGTAATTAATGCTTGCAAAGAAATTCAACGAGCATTTCAAACAAAACGTACAATAAAATCTTTTTGATCTAAGATTTACGAACTTTTTCTCTTTGAAGAGTTTAGTAGCATTGTTTGTGTAAAAGACAATCGTACTTTGCTTTATATCGTCTTAGGGATTCCAATACTGGTGATATCGAACCGGGATCCCGGTATACTGTTACGTTACATACTGAAATATTGGTTTTGAAAATGCAAAAATAACGGAATTTTGATATTGAAAATTAGCCAATCACATATTCTGATCAAATCCTTTGCGATTTTATATAATATTAACATGAAATTATTCATCTTTTATTGGAAATTCATAGATTATTAAATGTTGAAATAGTAGCTGTTAAATGGAGTTTTTGAAAAAATAAAAAGTTAATATCAGAGCTGTGGAGTCACGTAAAAAAAGACGACTCCGACTCCAGCCTTAAAATAATTAACGACTCCGACTCTGAGGAATTTTTTCAATAATTTCATTTTAACTGATATAAATGTATACCATCAGATCATATTTAGTTAGCTAAGCATGAAATGTCAACTCATTTTTCACGACTCCGACTCCGGCCAAAATACCGCGACTCCGCGACTCCGACTCCACAGCTCTGGTTAATATTAATGAATTTGATTTTGTTAACGCTTAGTAACATTTTCAAAAATAAATAGTGCTAATTTTTTTAGAACAACAAAAATTTTAGGTCACGAGCCGCCACTGATTACAAGAATGTTTATAAATAAATAATTTTATAATAATTTGTCTTTCTTATAGGTGTACCTATATACCATTGGACTTGCCGTTACGTTTAATTTATCTTAACACTTCCCCTACGGTGCTAAAAGATAATTTCGATATGTTGCTGGCCCTTCAGGAACCAAGCGAAATTTTTTTTTTTTAAAGGGCGCTAAGTGTTAAAACATGTTTTTTTTCATTCGGTTCTTTAAAGGCCGGCAACATATCGGAAGTATTTTAGTATCGTAGGGGAAGTGTTAAAAGTGTCATATTCCAAGATCTACCCATATAGGAAGAATAACCAAGCCGCTAGTAAAGGAATTAAAAATAATGCAGTTAATTATTTTTAAAAGATTCTCGTGAAATTGTGGAATAAATATACCACACTGTAAGCCCCGCCGAGTGATTTGGGCGTAAAACAGCTAAGCGCTTAATCAAGAACTTACATTATAAATAGAAACCAAAAAGGGATAATCTTCTGAAGCCATAACAACAATAGCGTCTACCATGTTTAATCTCGTTTTAATTGTATCGAATAACGTTTAATCTTTATGCTAAGCGAAAGTAATGAAAATCACATGAGATTTATTTAAATGTATTAGAATGTGAACTTGGAAAGCTCTTATATGTCAAAAAGGTGCTGACTGATTGATACGATATAAAGACATTCATAGTATGTAGTTTAATTCAAATTGTAGTAATAAACATAAAAGGAATGACCAAAACTGCGTAAATAAAATTAATATTAAATTAAAACGAAGAGTGATTGAACTTCTTCGGTAAAAATTTAGCATCGCAATAATATATAATTTTAATGTAAAGCACCTAATCAAGAGCTTTCAACAAGGTGCCCATTTTAATTTACTAAATAATGAATAAAACAATATATAGTTAAAAAGTACACTTTTCGGGCGTTGGGCCGAATGGTCAGCGTGGTTTAATTCAGTTGTGGTGGTCACGAACTCGAGTCCCAGTAAAGACTTTAAATAAATTGATTTGTTTCCGTAAGCATTGTTCAAAACGTTGCCTCACCCATCCGATAAGCTGACCGCTTGCCCTACCCTTACTCTATCCCAGTTGTCGGCAAACTGCGGCTCTTTGGACCCTTGAGTGTGGCTCATCCACAAAATACCACATACAGTGCGATTGAAACTTCGTGTCCCACATGCAGACGTCGGTTTTCGGTCTTAAAACTTGCGAGTTGAAAAGGGCTATTTCAACGAACGTACCTCAATTACATTGAGAGCCTTTTAAGCAAAAGCCAGCATATGAGTATCCTAATCAAATTAATAACAATGTAAATACTTATATAGTTTAAGTTTAAACAATTTGGCTCTCAAAAGAAATTTTAATCGTTGTATATGTAGTTGATATTTGACTCAGTTGACAAATGAGTTTGCCGACCACTGCCCTACCCCATGCTCCCTTACTTTCTTTCATTAAAAGAGATTTTGAGCAACCGAGTAACGAGCAGATCTTTACTATGTTTCTTCCGGAAGATAAGCTAATTGCTGCTGATAACACTGCAATTCTTTAAGACATTTAATAACAAATAAAATAACAATAAAGTAAAATGATATTTCATGCAAAATACGAAAAGTATGAGAAAAAATCATAATAATAATATGTCAAATGAAACTTATGAGAACAAACCATACGTCAAATTTTGAATATGGTGACGAATTATCGTAATAATATTTCGTAATTAGTAATTATTAATCCACGAGTAAATTTCCGTAAGAACTGCATTGTTTTTTGCGGGATAGAGAATTTCCAGTGAGAAAAGAGTAGCATTTTTTAAAACATATTTACCAAAACTTCGGTTGAGATAAGCTCTATTAAAAGTATATATGCTTCACGTTGGGAGCGGTAGTGATTTTAAAAAGACTTGAATGAGAACTTTAAAAAATGGTCTACACTATACCAATTGGCAAAAAAGGTCTTTGAAATGTGCTGATTTATGTTTATCAGAGTATTTTGGCAAAGTTGTCGTGATACAATGATTATAATAGAATGAACTCGTTCAGAATGGAATATATTTATGCTTTTTTTAGCTAAAAAAACGCCACACGTCACTTTCTGTTAAGTAGGGTTGTCAGATTTCTTGCAAGTCAAACCGGGACACACCTCCAATTTTTTTTTTGATTTATATATAATTATAACACATTTTTTAATTTTAATATTTATTACCCAATTATAAAGATATAAAAAAATAATAAAATAAACGCAAAATATAATTCAATATAAAGGGTACATAAACATATTTAAAGAATAAAAACCAATATTAACAATATTTGAAATTACAGCTTACGCCAATGCGTCAAATATTTTGAAGATGAAAGATCATACGAGATATACTCGATGAGAATTTTTGAAAGTCACATGAGATTAACTCAAAGAGAATTGACTTCACAAACACCCATGTCTTAGATATCAAATTAAAATTGAAAAAAATCCTATTTGCCATTGACCTTACCGGGAATCAAACCCAGACCCACATGATCGGTAGAGAAAGCTCTAACCAACTAGACCACAGCGGGCGACATTTGGCAACAATTCAGATCATAATTTTATATGCCTTACAAATACTTTCAACAGTATCCACTGAACGTCTGTTTCTCTCATCCGTCCACAGAATTTCCACAACTGAGAATATTAGTATTTTGGGTTAAATATAAATACGCCTGTATTTTTTTATAATCCGAGACTTTTGGGCGTTTCGAAAGGTTTGTTCGGGACACCGGGATACGAGACTCAAAAACGGTGACAGTCCCGATAAATCGGGACGTCTGACAACCCTACGCTAAGTAAAAAAAAATGTCCGCAATTTAAAACATTATGGAAAGGTACTCTAGCTTAAGATCTCCTTGCTCTTAACATGAGCCGCAAAGTTATGGAATGTAAATCTAAAACTCCTTCGTAGCCGCGGAAACAGTGCCAGAATGAAAAAAGGACAAAGAAATAACTGCACATGGAAAGAGCTATATTTACACTGCAGTAATTTAACATTCTCCAGTAAAATGCTGAACCTTTTAGATGTACATAATTATGTAATATAAAAAAACACATCCCAAATATGAGTATTAATTAATTTATTTTTGATTGCTGTATAAACTTTATTTGGCCTTTGTGAATTTCTGGAGTTACTTTGAAGATAAAAGAAATATTTTCAATACCAATTAGGGACTAGCAATACAGGACGAATATATTAATACCGATATTTCATATTACATACCGGTATTGCAAATATTACTGATATCACAAAAAAGTTACTTTAATCCATGTCCGCTCCCAATGTAAAGCAGATGGTATTTCAACAGAATATTGCTGTCCAATCTCTATTTTTTAAAAGAGAGTAGTTGGGAATGAAGGATAGAATAAGACTAGCTGTTAAGTTACTGTCAGTGGCGGATTAACCTATACGGCCTCCGAATCTGAGGGGCCTCAAAAATAGCTTATATTACATAGCCAATACACTTTTTGTTCAGATTTTAATATAAATGTATTATTTTACAGGGAACTTTCTGACGTTTTTATGTTATCTGAAAAACAGGGTTTCAAAATTTTATTGCGCCTGGGGCTTCCCATGTTCTCAATCCTCCACTGTTTACTATACGCTCTGTAGGATTATTAATATTAATTAAGGATTGGAATGAAGCGATGGTATATTTAAACCATGCCTTCAGAAGAAAATCGATAAATCGGTTGTAATAATGCTGTAATGTTGGTTGAAGTAATCACGGAAGTCAACAACGTTAACCAATGCGTCTTGGACCCAAACAGACGGACAAAAATGTTTAAATAAAGCGAACATCTACAGTAAATTGAGACCCTAATACCGGACAAGTAATTCAAAATCAATATTTGATATAAAATATTAGTAAATTTGAAATATTTCAATTCATCGGGAATAATTTTATTGAAATTTGTGATTCACATTCAAATTTAAATCTTGATCATTTTTCAATATCGAAATATCGCTATTTTCTCATTTTCGAAACTGTTATTTTGGTGTTGAAAAAAAAGAATACCGGGATCCCGATTTCAGTTTTACCGGTATAGCAATTACTGGCCGAGGAGTAACAGTAAAGATTTTAAGACAAATATTTTTTAAAACCATTTGTTGCTCCCAATATAAAAAATTAGACGCATATTACAGTATTATATAAAAAAAATGAGTGGGTTTCTATGTGACAAATCTACGCCCTGTTTTAAGATTGGATTTGAGTAGGAGAGTGCTGGAGAGGAACCTGAAGGGCTCTCGCGAGCCTCTTGTTAAATTTAACTTAGGCCACCGAGCCCTTTGTTACATTAAAAAACAACAATATTCTCAGATCAAATAAGTACTTTATTATCTACGACGGCTTAAGTCAGGCATGCCCAATCCTTGGTCCGCGAGGTTTCCAACATTCTATACATTTTAAATTTTGTTATTGGTACATAAAAGGACATAAAAAAGCTATTCGTTCATTATTATTATAAAAAAATATCATTTTACCACTGAGGCTTAAAAAAATATGTGTGGCCCATAAAAGACACATGCATTATTTTATTTGGCCCATCAAGTGATTTCAGTTGGCCATCTCTGGCTTAAGTGTAACGTTTGAAACATGGAATTGGAGTGAAAAAAATAGTACATACATATTTATATGTTAATCTTAGATCTCTAAACTCTTGTAACCTAAGGTAGGTATGTACATTGTTCAGCTATTGATATTAATTATTTTACGGTATATTATGTGTTTTTTTTATATGATATGAATTTTATGGTATACTAAATCAGTGCTTCCCAACCTTTTTCGTTCCACGGCCCACTAAATCTGAAAAAAATAATCCGCGGGCCTCCTCAATTGTCTCCGTAACTCGTTTTTTTTAGCTCACCGAAAAATTTGAAATCTGCGATTTGGTATACATTGTCACTGAATCCAATCCAATCCGGCGGCCCCCTTAAGTAAGTCCGCGTCCCCCAATATGGGAAACACCGATTTGATAGACTTAAATATATAGATTTTTGTACTTTCTACTGAATTTCGCGGCTCACATGTTGGGAAGCACTATACTAAATAATAATCGATTTCTATAATAATAATATGAGAGTGATAAAAATTCCACCCCTTCACCAGAATATCACGAATATCTCTCAGATTCCGCGAGCTCCTTGTAATCTTATTGGCAGTCAACCGCTGAATTCCAGTGCGTGAAAAGTGATTAAAAATTACACGCTCCCATGTCTTTGAATACAGAAACAAGAATGTAGAATAATTATGTATGGATTCGGAGATTTGACTATCTTTACCATCAAAACAAGTTAGCCTATTTGGCCACGAAGCAGACATATAATATATGTAATGAGATCAAAAGTTTCCGACCCAAAAATACGGTACATATTTATGATTTATAACGAGTCTGTTTTGAGTTAAAAAATAGATATTTTATATAGAAATATATATAGAAATAGAATATTTTTTACTGGTATGCACATACAAGTTAATCAGACTATTTTAATATTATACTTGGGTGGGAAACTTTAAGACCTTTCTAGTAATATAAAAATAAATAGTAATAAACCCTTACCATTTTAAATTGCTATTTCATTGGACGCCTCTGTGAAGTACGGCCGCAGCTCACTTTTTTAAAGCACACTTAATTTAGTTAATTTATAATTGATAACGATTAAAAGTTAGTTCATAAGTTATGACGGTAATTCAGTTGTAGAGCGTTATTGTTAATTTTATTTATTTAACATGTTTAAACCACTTGATTATAATTAGAGACGGCTAGAACAGTAATTGGCGGGTCAAAGGTTCGCTCGACCTAACAACTAATGACACATCTTTACTAAAACAGCTAAAGTTTATCATTTCGACATTAATTTTACACTTCACTTTACATACTATATAACTGTGACAGTCACAAAGTCGAATCTTCGTCCATTGCTGAGAATTCACCTGTAAAATTAGTAAATATTATATTATATACAATTTTAAACAGGGGTTTCCAAACTCTTTCGTTCTATGACGTATACCTAGTACTGACGTAAATATAAACGACTACAGATCCAAGTAAACTCATAAATATAACAGTAGGAAAATCTGTAAATCTTAGTTTTGAAAAGTGACATAGTAATACAAACTGTAAAAACCAAATACAAAAATCATGTTGAATTTTACAGACTTCCTTAATTAGTTACTTAATTCCAATAAGTCTGAGAATAGCCCCGAATGTCGTGTTTAAGATCCCTAATATGTCAGAGCAGTGTAATTATATTACAAAATCACTAAATATCAACAATATTTCGTCAGTATTATGCCAGAAAACGCTAAGTCAAAAAACCATGTTCTTTGATAATCGAATTTTCAAATATCACGAAGCAAACTGAAATTTAGTGAGGCGGTAGACAATAAGACAAATAAATAAAAAATATTTTACCAAACTTTTTACAGCTCAAAAACGTTCAGTCGTCTAATCGTCTCTGGGTTGCTGTAGAAACAGCTAAAAAGCGATAAGTAATTGATGGGTTTATGTCAGCAATAACTGCCAACGAAATATACTTAGTCCGTATATATTATATAAATAACGAAACAAGTTAATGTAATATGTGCTTTTTTTTTGAGACTATAAAGCGTGTTATTTTATCAATCTGCACTTTTAACTACAAATTATCCCAATTTTAGACTAAACGTTATTTGGCAGTATACCGACGAATTATTTTAAAAATAACCACCAAATTAACAACAGCGAACCTTTGAATAAAATATCTATCACTTCACTTTAATAAACAAACTTATAATATATAAAAAAAGTATTTCTGTTGTATTCTTTTTGATAAACCACACGTTAATGTTAATAAACTGACATCTTATTCCGTCGAAGTAAGGCAGGTGTATAACGCCATGTCCGTTTTCTAAACCTGTTTCCAGAAGTATTGAGTTACGCGGACATTTTTAAGGCTTCTCTTAATAGGATTATTTCCCGGCCATCGTTAGTGCTTAAATAGTATATTGTCACTTTATAAGCACATTGTAAAAGAGAAGCGTATTTTCAATAATACACGTGAACATTCTTCCGAGCTAATAACCTCCTATACGTATATGGTTGTATGAATAATGTAGGGATGCCGGGGTGCTGAACGTGCAAACCCACCCTGTAGTGTGAGTATTCGACGCAAAGGTACATTATAGGGTAGATGAAAAAAGGGTATAAAAACGGAATTTGAATGAAAAAATCTTGGTATCGTTAGCACGATAATTTGAGCCTACCAAAAGCTTACTTGCCCCACTCCACTTACCATTGATTGCATATCAGTTAATCTAATACAGTAAGTAAGTTAAGTGTGTCAGTTTTTTGCTTGACTGGGAGTGTCTTAAGAGGAGTAACGGCACAATACTTGCAGGATTGAACTCTTTAGTCATCTGCACCCTCTTGAATCTGAAAATTTTCAATCCCGAAATTCAGGGTTACAAAATGGGTCCGGGATTGGATACCCTAGGCATGAACGGCTGTTTCTTACCCTATCAGTTGTACCAAAACTTCAAATAAATCTTTCATTCACTACACAATTATTTAGGTCTTACTTATATAATAGCTAAAACGTGAGCGAAAGGATAATTAATTTTACTTATGCATAGCTATATTGAATTATAATATTTTACAAAAAATGGGAGCATTGAAGTTTTGTATTCTAATCATTTATTGGCCTGTGAAATATAACGAACCGTTCAATATAGCCCACAATAAAAACAAGTTGGACTTATCTGGAATGAACAGGGGAGTTAAAATCAGTATGTTAAAGAAATGGTGTATCAGAAAATTAAAGAAATGTTTACTTTGTAAACCAAAAATTGAAAGATAACTGAATATGTCATCGAATACTGGAAAATTAAATTTATTTTCGACAACGAGTTAATCCGACACAGCATTAGATAGAAAAAGGTTTAACTTGGCTATAAAATCTACATACAATTGTTAAATGTCCAAGGCATTGGTATAATTTTCACATAACTTTTCCCTAAAACCCTGAACTGTTTTGTTGGCAAGAGAGCATTGTCAACTGAATGTTGGAATGATAATATATTTGAGTTACCCATTTACAAAATTCACCGAATCCATTTTTTTTCTTTTGAGACACTTGGACTCGCATGGACCTTCTACTAATAAACATTTTTTATTAAATTAAATTAAAATTAACACTTTCTTTTTTAATTTGATTACAAAATTATGGGAGGTCACATACGCGTTATTTTGTGAGTAACTCAAAACGAAAGAAAATCGATAATATGAATTTAGGAAATGGGCGACTCGTTTAAATACAATATAGATTGAAAAAATTCGTTCACTCACTTGTAAGTGAAGTTAAGTTCGTCATCATGCCATTGTCAGGAATCCTATAAATTCCCAGGTTTGCCAGATAAAAACTTTTCTAGATTATTTTTAAATCTCTTCATTTCTGACTTTTTCCCAGTGAGGAACTCACATCCTTAAATAATTGGGAATCCCGAATCAATTATCAAGAATATCGAACAATTGTGACACGACTTCATGGATAATATATTAATTGATTTGGCATTTACTTGGTAGAACTCCATTATAACAGATTAAAAATATCAAAGTATTTTAGATCTACAGTTTTTAATATTTTTTATACGTTGATAGCTATTTCGGCTTTCGCCATCGTCAGAGCTAAGTTTAAACTTATATTTTGCTTAGCTATATATACTGGCTCTGAAGAGATACACAATGCATCAAGTTATTCACTCTAACATCCTAATTATAATTACAATATTACACTTATTAAGTGGGATTCTAGTGTTTCAAAGAACGATTAATAATCTGGGTTTATTTCTTAAAACATTAATTAGAATAAAATTTAACTGATATTTATTATTAATTACATTACATCAAATTTATTAACTATGGCTTTATTGTTTCGAAAAACAATAAGCAATATGGGATTTTAAAGTAAATTAGGATAAATTATACTAATATTTATTATTAATTACATAAGGGGTTTTAACAACGGTGATGGATGATAATCGTTTGTTCATTTAGGATGTTTTTTTTATGCCTATTAATTTCAAGTTGTTATAATAAATTTAATTTTTGACCCTTATGTCACAAATGAAAAACTAAAGCATCAATTGAAAGTCAAATTTAAAAATCATCAAAGTTCCGGGATTAGATGTCCTAGTTGGAGCTTTTAAGTAAGGATTGCTATGAAACCGGTATCCCGGCATTAATAGTGTATTTTAAATGAAAATTTAATAGTGAAATTTTACATGGATGCCTTTTAAATTAATTTCTGTACAAAAACGAGCAGTTTGAGTTGCAAACTCAGTCCTCAGTCAAGAAACGAATTGAACTCATATTTCGATGTATGTAACATTGTATTTCTAAAAAAAGCGAATAGTGGTAATGAAAACTGTCAGAAAATGTGTTCCGTAACGAAGTCATTATGTGGTTAGCGTCGTTTTTCCTATCATCGTTGAAATTCAGTTCCTAATAGTTTTTTTCTGAGCTATAAATAGTTACGTGGGTATATTCCATTATTAGGATATCGAGGAAGAAAAAAAGCTGTATCAAAATGTCGAGGGGTCGATTGGTTATGCTGGCAAATTGATACTTTGATGGCTAAGCGGAATGTATTACAGCGAATAACCGTAATAACGTATAATTTCAGGCCGGAAAATTCTAAAAGGGTAAGAGTAATTTGAACAGGGTAACTTTAACCGAATTATTTAAGCTCAGTTTGGTGCTTATTAGTGAGGCTTCGATGGAGAGAAAAAAAACAAATTTACTGACCGAAAGATCATTTGCTGCCGTATCAAAAAAAAAGCTTTTTACAAAACGGTTATTTTGACTGATTCATGAAAATTTGAATCGTTCAAATTTTGTGCATACATTCACACAAGTTTTGTCATGTTCAAGTGTACGGATGAACTTGAACTGACGTTTATTAAATAAACTAGTGAGTACCCGGTGGGGGCATCCAATACCAGCATCCCGTTCAATTTTCTGATCCCGAAATCCCAGGATTGACACGGCCGCGATCCCGGCCTGGGATTTTTCGGGGCCCATTTCGGGATTGAGAAATTTTGAGCAAATCCCGAAAATTTAGACGAAATTGGCAAATCGAGAATTTCAAATTTCTCGGTGAGTTTAAAAAAAAAAAACGAGGTTGTGTGACAATCTGAGGGAAAAGTATACCAAATCGAGAATTTCAAATTCCTCGGTGAGCTAAAAAAAAAACGAGGTTCGGAGATAATTCGGGGAAAAAGTATAGCGAATTGAGGATTTCAAATTCCTCGGTGAGCTAATCCCAATCCCAGGATTCCGGGATCTCGGGATTGAAAATTAATTAATTAAAATTAGTACCCGGCATGTGTTTGCAATACCATTGAAAGAAAGAAAGTTTTCTTGTTTTAATTGTGTTTATTGCAGTGCTTTTGGATACACAATATAGTATCACAGCATATAATTTCACAGGAGTGATAAAAAAAACTCACTGCTTCCCCAGAACACCGAGAATTGCTTTGATATAAAGAGAGCCCCATTGCTAATGTATCGGCCGCCCACCGCTGACTCTACTAATTCAGAAACCTTTGCGGGCGTCTGCACAACGACTCACCAAAGTATTATCGCAATCGGATGAACGGTATAGGAGCGTATACGGGACAAACAAACAAACAAACATTCATACATACATATATATGTATGTATGCAGTGGTGAAGTGGTAAATAAATAGGTACCAGGTCGGTCATTGATCTTTTCCCTATTTTTTGTTTTTTTTATATCCGTCCGAAATTAAAAAAACACAAGTTTTAACAATTAAATTAATAAAAAAAAACGATTTTAAATATATTATATATGTTCTAGAAAATTAAGTTGCAAGTCAAAAAGGTGGCGAGGCGCCTTCCTCATTTTCAGGTGCCAGGTCGCCGACCTGGCCCCACTACACCACTGTATGTATGTATATAGATAAATGTATCATCACTAAGTTAAACGATATTGATGGCGACATGGATTAACATTACTAATGACGTTCAATTAGCTTGGGAAAATATTTACTTAGCAAATTTTTCACATACAAAAGAAAAAAAGGTACAACAGTAGAGACATTTTCACTACAAAAGTTTTTTCCGATCCTTCAATAAATGGGCGTAGCGATTAGTTTATAATTAGACCTGTCCTAGCCTTATCCTTCGATCCCTACTACTCTCTTTGAACAAGATAATTTGAGCAACTGAATAAAAAACAGTTGTCCTAAAAAAAGGTAAGGTGTTTGTTTTTTTTATTATTCATATGCAAAATATCATATTATGTATTATTAAGGGTTAAAATACAGCCACCTGTGTGGTCGAGTGGTCAACGGTGTTGGCTTCGGCTACAGAGGGCCCGGGTTCAAATCCCGGTACGGACAGTTTTATAAATTGATTTTTCAATCAATTTATGAATTTCTGTTCAAAGGCATGGATATATGTGATGTCTTGAATTCCCCCCTCTCACCCATCCTATCCTATGAACGGGGCGTATCGAGAGCGATTAGCTTACCACTAATCCTGTCCTAGCCCTATCCTTCTATCCCTACTCTCTTTGTAAAAAGAGAGGTTGAGCAACTGAGTAACAAACAGTTCTCGTAGAAAACACTTCTGTTGAGATAAACTCCATTAGGAGTCCATATGCTCCACATTGGGAGCGGACATGGTTAAAAAAAAATATGTATACATATGTGTGGCCCGTAAGAGACATGCATTATTTTATTTGGCCAACCAAGTGATTTCAGTTGGGTATCCCTGTTGTAGAGTGTATGTATATTTCCAGTAGACGGCAACGGTCAGCGAAGTCGGTAAATTAATATTTAGTCCACTTTAAAGGGTTAATTGTTAACCTGATTATGCAAAGTGTTTTTAAGGTAGGGTTGTAAGTATAAGATACACCCTTAGAAATAATGATGTGAGAAAATCTACACGGAAAATCAAGAGATATTATTTCTTTTAAATAACGTATTAAGCACTTTTGGAAACAAACATTTCAAATGGGTAATAGGGCAAAACATACAATTATTGGCCACTTAAGGATTTTTTCAACTTTGTTCTTGATTTGTGGACATGTATCATTAGAAAAGTGAAATAAAAAAATATTAGATGTTAAATTGCCAATTTATTTATGATAATCAATTATCGAAACATGTAAAAGAAATATTTTGCGCTTGAAAAAAAATAAACAAAAAAAAAGGCAGAAATCTACAATTATTGGTCACTTTTTTCAATTATCGGCCACCAAAAGATACAATTATTGGCCATACCAAAAATTGGAGTAAAAAAATAATAATTAAGGGTACAATGTTATGTTACCACATCAATATAAAGTGTAAAATGTAAAGTGTAAGAATCATATTTTCTCATTTAATTGAGCTGAATGGACATTTATTTCAAAATCGGAAATACCTATAAGGATTTTTTTTTAAATACCATGTCCGATCCCAATGTGGAGCATATGGACTCCTAATGGAGTTTATCTCAACAGAAGTATTTCTACGAGAACTGCTTGTTACTCAGTTGCTCAACCTCTCTTTTTCCAAAGAGAGATTCTTTTTAAAATCCCATCGACTCGTTAAAATGTTCATCATGGATACTGTAATTGTTTAAAATGGACATTGTATACATTTACTAAACGCATTGTTTGACTGTAAGATATACATATTTTTTAATGCGTTCACAATGTGGAAAACATCTTTATATTAATTCTTCTTCTTCTTTGGCCATGTTCGCTCCCTATGTGGAGCGTATCTGTCTACCGCTAATAGCTTTGCTTCCTCCCATGACATGCCAGCATCCCTCAGTTCCGCTGAGTACATCTTACGGATAGTACCCGACGGACGTCTGGGACGCCGGAATCCCACCGGTCGAAAGAAAAGGCAGGCAGGATTAAGGCTTTCCGGAGGCATCCGCAGCACGTGACCCAGCCAGTTCCAACGTCTCTCCATAACCACTGACGTGACGGGACGCTGTCTTGTACGCTCCCTTATCTCTGAATTCCTCACAAAATCAAACCACCTCACCCCCATTATCCGACGCAAGCATCTGTTCTCGAAGCTCAGTATACGGTTTTTCTGAGTCTTCGTCAGGTGCCATGATTCGCAACCGTAAAGCATTACCGGCAGAATGCAAGCGATATTAATAGCGGATAAATACTTTCAGTAGTTATTATTTACTGATAGCTAGTCGTACTTTGCCTATCCTTTGTGTTCACATAAGGTTAGGAAGGAGTGATAGAGAAAAAAAAAGAATTATTGTTATCTCAATGTGTACTTTCTGTATTCAGAATTGAATATGAGAGAAGTGCGAATGTATACAAAAATCACCGATACTCAAGCGTTGGTTACAAATCAATAAAGCTTTTAACAAGTAACCGTATGAAAGTTGTGAGAGGAATTTAAAAACTCATCCACTTTGTTAGAAAGTAGGCATTTTTTTAAACCGTTGATTTATCTCAAAAGAACTGCTTGTTATTCAGCTATTTAACCTCTCTATTTTTTGAACGAAGGATATAGCTGAGACAGGACAAGTGTTGTATTCGAACTAAAATCCATAGATCGATGGAAAAACAGTTTATACAACATTTCAAACTGAGAATCGAGCCCGTGTGCTCTGAAACCGAAGCCAACGATTTTGACCACCTGACCACGTACCAAAACATTACAATATTGATATTTTAATTATACAGAGCTCGAAATGTAGTAACCGATCTAGTTTGTGAAGTCAAAGGGGTTTTCCCTTTACTGCGGTGGTAAGCGTTACCATATTTCAATATTTAAAGCGAGTACGAGAACTAGGCTAAAATAATATGTTTGGTCGCATAAGACGACCCTAAAGTATTACATATTTTCATGTCCTGTTTACAACTGCAATATGGAATTTTTAACCGATATACATATATTTATGAACTATTTTCATTGTATAATTTCATTAGGGGTTTTAACAATGGTGGTGGATCAATAGTGGTTTGTTCATTAAAGATGTTTTGTTTATGCCTATTAATTTCAAGTTATTCTAATGTAATTAATTAATAATAAATATTAGTATAATTTATCCCAATTTACCTTGAAAAATCCCATATTGCCTATTGTTTTTCGAAACACTAAAGCCATAGTTAATAAATTTAATGTAATGTAATTAATATTAAATATCGGTCTAACTTTATCCTAATTAATGTTTTAAGAAATAAACCCAGATTGTTAATCGTTCTTTGAAACACTAGAATCACATTTAATAAGTGTAATATTGTAATTATAATTAGGATGTTAGAGTGAATAACTTGATGCATTGTGTATCTCTTCAGAGCCAGTATATATAGCTGAGCAAAATATAAGTTTAAACATAGCTCTGACGATGGCGAAAGCCGAAATAGCTATCAACGCATAAAAATGATTAAAAACTGTAGAACTAAAATACTTTGATATTTTTACCCTCTTATAATGGAGTTCTACCAAGTAAATGCTAAATCAATTAATAAACTACATATGAGGAGCAAACATTCAAAAAGTGTTTTGTCACACAAATAAAAAGCTTGGAAAATGATGATTTAAGTGTTGCAAAAGTGACGGTTTGTATGAATGTGTCAAATTTATGATTTAATTTTAATATGAAAAAAAACCATTTTGAACACTAATTTTGATTTCCATTCATAGGTTTTATTATGGGCTATCAGAATTGATATAAAACGCCATTTTTCAAAATTTGTGACAAAACACTTTTTGAATGTTTGCTCCTCATATGTATATTACTAGATGGTGTACAATATCAAAGCTTTTTAATTCCTCATCTTAAATCAGCGTTTTTATTTTAAATACGTTTTAAAAAAACTAAAAATATAGGTATTACTGTAATCCTTTATTATAAAAATCGTATTACGGCAAATAACTTAGTAAGCGTTCCTTTTTTGAGAATGTTTTGTCCTCTAAATTTTAAGCGGCTATTAAAAAGTTGGGCCATTATTTCTCGCGGCAAGTCCCAGATCGTTTTCAGACACTAAAAAAACAATTAACCTCCCTGATACAAATATAAATTCACAATAAATGTTCGTTAATGAGGTTTTCTTTCAGAAGAAAACACAAAAATACGATTTAATGTTTTTGTTTGCCATTCAACGTACACGATGACTGAGTGTAAAATAAAGATTGCTTTTACGCTGAGAAAGATTCTGATTTCAATGTTTTTTTACCTACAAGTTTCCGATCAATAAACTTCGAAATGGAAATAAAGTTTCGACAAGTTGAAGTCTACTCGCTTTCCATATGACGCTTTAAATTGATCGAATGAAGGTATCTTAATTCAAGTTTTTTTTTATACGAGAACTGCTTGTTACTCAGTTGCTCAATCTCGATTTTTTTTCGAACATAGTAGGACAGGATTAGTGGTTGGCTAATCACTCTCGCTACACTCCCTTATTTTAGAGTTGGAATGATGAAGGGGATTAAAAATGCTATTCGTAATGGGACTTGATCCTATGAGATCCGTCGTGGAAATCAACGACGTTGACTGCTGCGCCACGGGCCGGACGGACGTTTACAATGATACCACCACATATGTATATATATTTTTTTAAATATTAAACCATCTGAAAAATCAAAATATTTAACACTTTTAAGGTGTTCACTGTCAATACTTGGTGGAATGGCATTATAATAAAAATAATAAAACATTTTTAGTACTTTTTCCACATAAAATTTATTAGATCAGGACCGGTTTCGCTCATGATGAGCATCAGTTGACAATGCTCATCATGAGCGAAACCGGTCCTGATCTTATAAATTTTATGTGGAAAAAGTACTAAAAATGTTTTATTATTTTTATCAAAATATTTAAATTTGCATAATGGAATTCGAGCTCGTGATTGCGAAACAGTACTGGGACGAAATGTTTGCGTGTTGCCAACATTCAAAAACTTTAATCAATAATTATTTGAATAGTTTTTACTGTAAGTTCTTCGTGGAATGACACAATAGTACTTAATTTACAGTGTGATAACAGACCAGTTTCAAGCGCTTGAAGTTTATTCCCGTTAAAAGCTCAGTTCGGGTACATTAAAATGATGAAATATGTTATGTAAGTGTGGGGTTAATTTATTCAAATTAAACAATGAAAATTTATAAATAACCTTAATTTGATTTGAAGGAAACAATACGCAAACAGAATACCGCCCTCCAACCCACATTAAATTCATGTTTTGTGTAACCCTCATATACCAGAGGGTATAATAATAACAAGCTGCGTTAATAAATGAACACATTTGCTGTTTTTACTCAAATTTTCTCTAACAAAACAAATAAAATGATTTCATTTTTCGTACTGTTTGTAACTGTGACGAATTTTACCTTCATTAAGAATTATGAAAATCAAGGAGTCACGGAGGTGGATGCTGGAAAAGGCTACAAGGATTACAAAACCGGTATGACCGAATCTGGGATTCCAAAATTATATACCAAAATGTAAAAATATTGAAAATTAGCCGAAATCGAAATTTGAATGTTAAGTAACCGTTGCCCGTTAGCGATAATTTAAAATAATTTAAATCTGCCCAGAGTTGTATCAATATGATAAGCTACAGAAAAGATAATTCTTTCTATTATGCATTACTATTTAAAGGAGGGTTTTTTTCTTTATGTAACGCGAAGGAACGGCGTTTCGGCACCCTTTTCTCGGTATCTTTAATGTTTAAAATCAATATTGACGAAATTTTATTTTTATTAGAAACCATTGGCTGTTTGTCGCCATCCAATGCTCTTTTTAACTATTATGTGACGGGCAGGGCTTCCAAACCGGTTTAAACCGAAACCGGTTAACCGGTTCATCGCATGTTTTGAAAAAAACCGAAAACCGGTTTATTTCACTCGGTTAACCGCGTTTTATCAAAAATATTCTTTTCTTATTTTTCATTTTTTTTTTCAAAAAGAAATATATTTACAATGAATTTTCTGCGTAGAAGCGGAAACAATTTACATAACATGCATATGAATTTTATAAAAAAATCTACTTGTATCAAAGTTGTCCATGTTGTGAACAGAAATGACTTTTTCAAATAATTATTGTAGTGCTTGTTATTCTCAATTATGAGATTTATTATCAAGCTCTATTTTTTTTATTTGACATTTTACCATAAAATATTTGTCCACATTTGATTGACATTGCTGTATATATATTATATGTATATACAATGCCTTCTGTATTCCATCTATAAGATAAATATCGATTTTCCATTAAAATTGGAGCAGTTATGACAAATATTTTAAAAAATCTACAAAAAAAAAATATTTTGCATACCTACCTAATCAAAATACGTTATATTTCGGTTTAAACCGGTTAACCGGTTTTATTTCCAGAAAACCGAAAACCGGTTAGTTGAAAAGTCTGGTTAATTGGAAGCCCTAGTGACGGGTACCTAATACAAAACAATACCAGGTCCATATGCTTACTCTGTGACTAGAACCAAGGGTCAAATGCTTGATATATTGTTTTTAAAAAGGGAGTTTAAATAACAAATAGTTCTCGTAAAATATACTTCTGTTGAGAAACCTTGATTACGAAGCCTTATGCTTTACATTGGCAGCAGACATGGATTAGATTATTTTTTTACTTGATAGCTTAAGTAAGAAGTTACTTACTTGTACTTAGTATTTTGAATGAAATATCAAAATAACGATTTTGTTTACTTGTCCAATTTGCCGTATTTGTTTGCTTTATATAAACCTTTTTTGTAATACCAGTATTAATATTTGCAAAAATCTTAATTTAGTACTGACTTACTCGGTCAGATCGGCCTGATTGCTAGGGCAAAACGCATACAAATTAGACCACCAATGGCGATATTATATTTACGTCATCTTTATTTCTGTGTTTGAATTGCGATAGAAGCAATACATTTATAAATATATGTATTTGGTTCAAAGAGATTGAGTGTGATGTGACGTAATATTTTTCTAGCTTACTTTGACTTCTTATCCACCAGCCTTATCTCACAACTAGCCATTGTAAAAATATCGAATGCTTGATTATTCTTTTAAATTTATTTACCATTTTATTCATACACTCGTACAAATCAAAATATTAGTACCGTGAAGCCCTGCATTGGGCCATAAAAGTGTACGAAGATTTATTTGCGTTTTGGTATTCCTACGGTCTATATCAGGCGTGGGGAACCTGCGGCCTTTTGGCTACCCTGGTGCGGCCTTCTGGGCAATTCTGAAATTCTTTTTCATCACAGTTTGGATTTGAAAATCCTTGAAAGACCTAAAAAGTCCTACGCTGATAATTTTGGGAAATCCGCAAATTTCTGGTCTTTTTTTCCGGCCAAAGATTCTCTAGTCAATGTTTACTGCGGTGTTATGTCGAATCAGAAAAATGAATGCTGCCTTTAGAGAAAAAAAAAGGTTCCCCACCCCTAGTCTATACTGAAGGTGGTTAAAAAAAACTACATAAATATGAATATGTAACACGTGAAAAAAAGACAGTAAATAAATAATAACAATGTAAACTAGGTTAAAAAATGTCAATTGGGGCTTTCATTAATAAATGTTTAACTTGTACAATTATACATTTAAAATTTTCAAGCTGCTTTTTTATTACTAATTTTCCGATTAAAAACGGGATGATGCTATAAGGGCAATGAAAGGCTCACATACCCTTGGGTTTAAACGCTTTTAATTATTAACAAATTAGTATATATACCAGTATATCTAGTTCGGATTTGAACACCAGACAGTTGTCATAGAGAGAAATAGTACAACTAACTCACCACGGCGATCAAAAGTAATTAAGTTGTATGCCTTTGCTTATTAAATATAGTTTTTTTTTGTTTACAATATATTGAATATTCGATTGCAGAGGGCATCACATTTTTTTTTATAAAAAT
Organism: Himalopsyche tibetana; assembly: GCA_030503985.1. Lineage (NCBI taxonomy): Eukaryota > Metazoa > Arthropoda > Insecta > Trichoptera > Rhyacophilidae > Himalopsyche > Himalopsyche tibetana. The sequence continues at coordinate 4,559,951 of JAPJYX010000007.1, read as the reverse complement.
CAGTTAATATCTATTTAATTATTAATATTTTGAAAGCATATTCAATGTAATCTAAGCACATTGTAGAAAATTTTTCTTAATAATATTTACATGCAAAAATAGCAAATTTATTTAAGTTTAAATAATTTTCAAAACAAATCTGTCATATTTAAATAATACAGTTATGTCAAAATTATTTGAATTAAACACAGTTTATTTGTATGTGATTGACGACACAAGTATTTACTATACGACGTATTTCCGATTTAACGTTTTTTTCTAGAAAACTGATGACATAATATGTAAAACTATACATTAATTAAAACTACATCGTCACATTATTTACAAAATTCATTCAATGTGTCAGAGTTACTGAAAATTCAAATATTTACTTACATACAATACTTAAACCATAATAACAGTAAGTAGTATAAAAAATCTAATTATTCGTTTTCAGAAAAATGAAAATGTTTTTTAAAGTATTAAACTAATGATGATACGGTGTGTAAATGTATAAATTGTGTTTTAATAAATACTTTATAGAAATCTAAAAAAGACTCACAGAAATACACAAGGTTCCACAAAGGTTGTAATTGTTGTTTTATGATCGAATTACCTTTATCTTCTAACCGAAAACACATTTAGCTAAAAGGTTTTAATAATTCACGTCGTAAAAAACGATATTACGTGCCGGAAAACCTGAGAAAACCTTCTAAACAAACATAGAGTTTAGTTATATCTATTATATTATTATGTATTCGTGCAATGAGCATTCCAGGGTTTCAAATTATTCGCTATAGATTTTCGGTTGTCCTTGACATTATGACCTATACCCACGGCGAAAAAACAAACATATTTTAATACATTTCTTACTTGGCAACACTGTGTAATTAATGTTCCGTATTATTTCACTTGCACTTTGAATTTGGAACGTTTTTTGAATTAGTTTCACTGACAGTTCGATGAGAGAAATGATGATCAAATTCTCCGCGGTAATATCGTGACGTAAACACAAAACAGGGACCGTGCTTACACGTGCCGGGACGAGCGAGCGGAACGAAAGATCGGCGACGAATGATGACGTGCTGTCTCGCTCTTTATCCCGAACGGGCGAGCATCTCTTTCCGCTTTTCATCCCCGATGGATGAAAGTAGGTTACCGGGAAAATTCGCGTTCGGTGTTGCAAGCGTAATAAAATTTCCCCCTCATATGGGATACCCAAATATATATTCATATATCATTATTATAGAACGTTTACAATAAGCAAAGCAATATTAATTAATATAAATTTCATTTTGAAATGATTCTTTCGACAAAAAAATAAGAATAATTATATCACTATGCTTTAAAATATATAAATAGCAATTTATATATTGATTTCTCATCGTATTTTTTTAATATAAAAATGTAATGTTTAGGGCGTTTGTACCAAATGTATGATGTTTTTATTCTGAAATGAAAATGTACGTAAAGAAAAATATAAAAGTATGCTTAAGTATTTTCGAATGATAATTTTATTAAAAAAATAACGTTTTATAAAAAAACGTCTAAAAATATTGACAGGTGTAATAGACACATATCATTCAAAAAATAAAATACACATTTTTACTAATTCCTACTTTTATTTATTAAGATCGGTTTCACTCAAAACGAACATTATCAACTGATGTTAATGATCGTCGTGAGCGTGACCGGTCCTGATCTTAATAAATAAAAGTGTATATATATATATATATATATATATATTTAATATAATGCCATTCCACTAAGTATTGAAGTGAACACCCAAAAAGTGAGACACATATCAGCTTAAAGTGATACCCTAAAACAAGTTTACTTACGCCACTGCTCGAAGAATTTATTCCTTTCATTTCAAGTAAATTTTCAAGAATAATCTCAAAACAACTTAAAAGATTGTATTTTTTATAATATTATGCTAGACTTAATATAATATTACAAGAAAAAATATATCCATTTAATATTGAAATAGCTGTATCAGTAAGGGTTTCTTATTTAGTGAAAAATTAAAAACTAATAACCAATAAAACTTATTATAATTCATTTTATAAAGATTACGATTCCCAATCTTACTCCGACCAAAAAGCCTTGATTAAAACTCTCCTGCCTTTCTAGTGCCACAAAAAATTGAATTTACATTTTTTGACACAAAATTATGTACACCAGCGAATTATTTTATACAAAATTTACATTCAAACAAAGTCTGGGACAGTTTTTATTTTAAGGGATTTTGTATCTATATATATATAGCAACACCGATTTTGCCGTTGGGTGCGGTTAGAGATTGAGAGAAATCAAAACACGTTGACCGTCAGATTTGGCAATGCTAGAAACCTACACATATAATATAATATAAACCAAGCAAGGACATCGTGTAACTTTATGTAACAAACTATAATATATTACGTTCAGATATTCAACGTATCAAGATGTATTTAAAAATTGAATATTTTCACAGCCTCTTTGAAACAATACAGACAGAGACCTCGTCGTTATATTTAGCGAAGTTTCAAGGACGTGTTTATATATAACGATGCATCTTTAAATACATACTTAACTTCATTAAACATTTTAACAACGATTCAAAAACGAAACGAGAGTTATATTAGTCAAATGGTAACGCTATCGGGATATCACGGAAGCCATTTTTGTGGTAGATGGTTCAAATCTCAGAATGGACACTGATGCGTCTATTTTTCAGTCGATTTTATCATGTCAAAGATATTGTGATGTTCTAACTCTATACCACATCCTATCCGATCATAAATCAGGTATTTACTGAACTATTATTCGATAATAGATTAACTTACTTTTTTATAAAAAGGATTGCGAGGAGATGATTTTCAAGCAATCATTTCTAATTTTTAAACATTCGATATAATTTCACTTTCAGTAGATACTATACGTTGATAGTTGACATTGCTATATCATATACTGTTTTTATAAAATTTAAACGGTGAGCTTTTAGAACTGATAAATATTGGATTTAATTCACTAGTATTTTAAAAACTACTCATTCTCTTTTGTCATATCTTTTTAAGAAGCTTAGTAAATACATAGTTATCGATCAGCCCTCGTATAGTTATAAATGTTTTATGCTTTTTATTGAAGAAAAACATTGTTAGCACATGAGCTTAAGCGTATCCCGTGCCCGTACGTTATAACATTTTACCCAGTATCATCACCCTTCTTACTGGATACTGCATTCAGCGTAAAAACGTTATTCGTGTTTCAATTTTTTGCCAGGCCGAGAAAAGTTTTACAAGCCTCGGTTGCAAATTGCGAGCACTATAGTGTGTAGAAAGATAATGCGATAATGACACAGCTTTGATAAATTGAAATTCGCTCGCTCTCTATATGACAAAAGTGCTGCTTCAACGTTTTCGGCGTGCGGTCCAGTATTTATTTTCAGTGCTATCTGGGGTCCAGGTTCATTTGGTTAGTGAAATAACCAAGTTAAATATACATAGGCAACTATATATTTACTTTGATGAGCGCGGAGCAGCTTCAATGGCCCGTAGAATGGAACTGGTCCAGGGACCAGTATTTGAGTAGCACTGATCTACGCTATATAAATTTTACGAAAAAAGCTCTGGCGTCATAATTATTGCATAAATTACTTTTCTTAATAAAATTAAATTGCTTAAAATATTTGAATCGAGTTTATCTAGTATGATCTTTCAACTTTTCACTAGCTGTAATACAAAATGTTTTTTTGAAATTCAAATGTATCTTTAAAAATAATAAAAATAAAGGTAATCAATCTGATTGCCTCAAGTCAAGTGGTTAAAATCATTTTAGCGATATGATATATTGGTAGTTCGTGTGTTTTTTCACTGTAAAGCTTAATATTTTAAAAATCATTATAGTTTAAATTATGGGATGCAAGGTACTGTTTTATTATGAACTATAAATTATATGTGACATAAAATATAGTTGTTAATAAAATGGAAATTTTAATACCCACAATAAAGATAATCATTTAATTTTCTCAGCCATAAATGTCGCGGTGTTTGTAAAAAAACCTTTTCATATGATTTTCACTTCCATTTCGTTAGTGTAAAGACTGTAAGGGGTAGTTTGAACTTGACCTTGTTACTAAAAAACGCCTCATAAATCGATTTATAGCCTTCTTACACGAAGAAGCAGTAAAACTTTGCAAATACGGCATTGACCAATCCGTTTACTGGATCCAATGAATAGATTTTGGTTTTTTTTTATAATTTATAACGCTACTAATTAAATTTAAAAAATAATATTTTTTTGGACTCGCGTAAGACAAATAAGACATTAGTATTTAACGATTGAGTCGTTGCAGAATACTAGTCTTAAGAGCAATTTAGTAAGGATTTTTTTTGATTTTATCAGTTAAAAATGTTCAAAGAACAACATAATTGATCAATAAAAGAATAATTGCGTGCTAATCCAGCAACGGGCTGCCATTACTATCAAAGTGGTAGTTAATCTTAAAGATATTCGCGGTGCTCCTCATTCTTATACACTTATTATATTGTATTTAATAATATTGTAAAAGCAATTGAATGTTACGTTGTAGGTACTATTCTTTTTGCTCCAATTCTGTGCTTCAAACATTATACCTAAGCCTTCGTAAATAATATTAGATTATATTTCAGAAAATTTTAAACACACCAAATGTACATCAGTGTAATTAAGTATTTCGACTGAGGGTGCTTGATGGAATTTCAATATCAGTGTGCTTAATATTAATTAATGCATATTTATAAAGTAAACATATAACACAGATTTGAAAATATTGTTTTTTCCTTATTTAACTACGAGTCCCCTCCAGCCTACCCCTGTGCTTATTGCTTTTTCAAAAATGATAGATAGCCACGAAGTAACGACAGAATCTATAAAAGATATATATAAATTTTTATGTACTTATAACAATAACAATAATAATGACTAAATTAGATTTAATGTTTTTTCATATTATGTTTGGTTAATCTGTTGACATTGCTCTCAGATTGAATGAAATCTATCATGTTCTTTTATAGAACTTTACGATACATTTTCGTTTTATTTATCACAATTATATATAGCTATAAGCTTACTACTTGTCATTTTCAGAACCATTCTGCCTTTCTTTAACCTCTTGAAAAAAGAAAAAATTGAGTGATTGAATTAAAAGCAGCTCTAGTAAAAACAACTAATGTTACGACACTCTATTGAGATTCACATTTGGAGCGAGTTTGGTATTTTTTTTCACTGAAAATAAAACAGTTCAAATTTTGTATTCAATAATCCCTTTGAGGTACACAGTACTAAAATAAGGCTTTTCCCAGTTTTATATAATATATCCTGATTCCTGACATGGTTTATTTTGGGTCCAATTGCTCTACATTGCAAGCTAGTATGGCTTCAAAAATAATCTTTGAAAAGCAATCCACGCAGCAGCCAACAAAAAACTGTTTATTAATTATGCATTCATTTGACTTCACCGTGCCGTCCTTGGAAATTCTAATTTAAATTAATTTCCAAGGGTGTTTATTTTAATATAGCGTTGAAATTTCATAACCGTCATATAAAAAGCAATTTATTACGAAAAAATATTAATAAAGTAACTTTACTATTTATAAATATGCCACTTCGGTTCCAGACATCGATAAGGGCAAACGTCGGAAATAGCATTTTCGTTTTCAGGTTTCTTCGAAATCGATACAGACTGGCGGAACATTTAAAAATAAGTTTTATTCGGTCGAGGTCTTTGCAACAATAACTCTGTTACGAGGTCTTGAAACGAGGTGACTCGCTTTCGTATTATTGCAAAAGTGCATGTCCTAATTATAAAATTTTATAAAGATATCGAAAACATTCCTAGTTATTGAACAACATTGTAGAGTTAGTAAAATAATAATAATAAAAAAACTTTCACCAAACATTTCTACGAGGGGTGGGAAACCTTTTAATATTAGAAAATATATGAGATATATTTAAACTTATATGAACGTTGTTTTCGAACTGAATGAAAATAAATAAAAAAAAATCATTCACTCGAAGGCTGTGGAAACAATAACGGCAGTCTTCATGTTTTGTCGAACATGAGTTTACAACATTAAAATCGAGTTTATAACAAAAGCGGCAGTTGACATAGTTTTGTATAGGAAAAATGGCAGTTATTAAACAGATGCAAAACAATCTAAATTCTATTAAAATGGCAATATAATACTTATATACAATATTTAGCTTTTCTTTTTTTAAAAGCATTTACATATAAAAGAAAAAATACGTTTTAATTGATTTGGCAATATTATAGAATTGTTAAAATTCCCACCTTTGTTTCTCGAGCCTTTGCTTATAAGATAGCTTGGAAAGCCGAATGTTCTCCACCTCTGGTTTACAATTATTACAGAAGGTAAATCAAATTGCTTAAATTTATTCAATACATAACGAGGCTATTGTTGTGTTCATTTATTTCATATTGAAAATAAGACTAACATAATCTACAGTGCAAATAGTGATTGCGCAAATTCGCCCTACTTTGCCCCCCACAAATAGGGAGCCTACCGCGGCGCCCCTGGCCGGCCGGAGAGATCTCCCCCGCCAGGAACGTTGGCGCCACTCGTAAAATTTGCCATTTCACACAGTGACGTCTCGTGAAAGCCGTATTGTGCCGTAATGCCAATAAAATAATACGGTATACGCTGCGCTACATTCAACATGTCGAAAAACCCGAGGCCCCGTCGAAAGCGGGGCATAATTTTGTTATTTTGTCACTGGAATATTCAAGAATAACATCAAATTTATTGTGAGCTTTTCCAGTGGCATAACATAAGTTTAAGAGCTTCCTTCACAATGCTGTGATACTTAAAACGGGAAATTTGGCTATGTTTCTCTTCGTTTTTTCATATAAAATTGTCTATTCCAACTATATGTCAAATTGATTGCTATAAATTACACTGCATTTAAAAATTATGCTTTTTCTTTGAAGACCAATTACCAGTGTCGGATTAACCTATAAGCGAATGAGGCGCGCGCATGGAGGCTCCGAATCTTAGGGGCATCAAAAATGGTTTATATTATATAATCCATATATTTTTTGTTCAGATTTTTATTATTTTATATAGAATTATCTGACGTTCTTATGTTATCCAAAAAACAGAGGCTACAAACTTAATTGAGCCAGGGGCCTCCCATGTGCTTAATCCGCCACTCGCAATTACATATTTACATATAAAAGTTTACCAAAAATATACTGTCCTTTGTTCAGCACAATTCTGTGAATTTAAACTGCTCCTAAGACACTCATGGCAATCAATATAAAACGTTTAACAATTCTGTGCTACGGTATACGCAAAGTAAAGGAAATTAGTGCATTGAGGTGGCGAGTATAGTCTTGGGTGCCCTGAGAAGATATAGATTTGTTAGTTATGTTTGTATATTGTTTGTCAGTTAAAACCGTATTCAAAAGCAAATCCATAAATTTTCATCTACCTTCTATCCATTCTCGAAAACGTGGTATAGAAAAAGACATTAACTTACTACGAACCTGGTAAGTTTTTTTAATGGTAAAATAGGTAATATAATGGTAGATATAACTTTTACCATCTTAACAAAATTGCGAGTTGTTATAGAGCAGGTATGCACAACCGGCGGCCTTTTTAAATTGAAAAAATCAGATTTGATATTGATATTACTGGGATTTGAACCCAAACCACAACACGCTGCCGGTTGACTGCCGTAAAACTATGCGATGTGGCTTATTTAATAAATTCGGATATTTTTTTAAACGACTGATTAGTTAAGGATAATTGTACATAAAAAAGGTTGACATTTGATACAAGGCGTAGAATAAACAACATACCGGAAATTAAATGGGCTTGGTGGATGTGCCAACAAAAAGGCTTCATTGAATTTTGTGCGCGCGAGCTTTTAAAAGCTCTACATACTTTTAAAATCATTCTAAACACCACACAACGATTATTAACATATTTGGTATTTTGCGCAAAAACAGCTGCGCTCATGATCAAAGTAGAATATTGATAGTCACAAGTAACGCACTTCTTTACTCACTAACACTCGCTACATAATTACGTAACTAAAATTAAACAATGGTTAAGCGCATTCATTTTGTTGGCAAGAGTATCTCAGGAGCAATCACTCAAGATTCTATAACTTTTCATTTGAAAAACGACATTGAAATATATTAAACGTCGTGAAAAGTTTCTCTGACATCGACATCGAATAATCTGAATTACTTGAACTAATAAATGTCAAATAATTGAAAACGTTTTTTTCAAATTATGCAAGTAAAATAACATTGAAGAATTAGTTTTATCCGTTGATATTTGCAACACATTTTTTGAATTAAGTATTTAGTTAATTTTTTCGACTTTTTCTATGATTTATTTACAGAATTTGATGTATCATTATGTGTTCTCAATTCTGAATTATCGTGGGCTAATTTTATTTTAATCCATTACTATATTTGTCAAATTCATGGCGCACTGGCGTCAGTTCTAATACCACGTTTTTTTACAATAAATAAATTGGTATAAAATTGCCTGCCTTAGTGAATTATTTGAGCTATTTTTGTAAAACATCATACGCAAATATTCGGCTTAAAAGTAGATCACATTAAAAGAAAAATTGGCCCTTCACTGCTGTAAATAGTTTCACACTCTGAAGTTTCATACTTGTATTTTCATATATAGTATGATTACCATCATACTGCAAAATTCACTCACTCGAAGAGCTTAAAGAAAAACGTTTTTTAACATAATTACAGTTATATAATAAATACGTTATTACTATTCTTAAAACTATTTCCAACCCTCAATATTGATTTGTACCATAGCTCTACCGCAAAACAAAAGTTAGATGGTAAACTTTTGGCACGCGAGATTATAGTGATTGACGCATTAAGTGTATACCATACATAAATCATGATAATGTTGTTACTAATTTCATGAAAGATGTAGGTATATAAAACAAATTTCTTCAGTAGGCACAATGATTTGATTGAAATGACAAAAAATACTTAACGATAATATTATTCCAACATTAATTTATGTATTAACTAGTTATTCCATGTCAGAATTACTCTTTTTAATATTAAAAAAGCATTTATCATTCATGCTATTTTTAAATAACATATTTGTTAGTAATTTTATATTTACAGTAAAACAACTAACACAGATATCAGTCAGTCACGAAATTATCCATTGGTTTACATAAACATAGTTTTATGGCTTAATTTAAGATTTCGACTGAAGGTGCTTGGTGGAATTTCATTATTAAATTTGAATCGTTCAAATTATGTGCATTCACACAAATTTTGTCACCAACTTAAATAAATCCGGGATTTATAGATTGCAATGCTTTTGTTGTACACCATTTTATATCGGGAAAAACGAAATGACATTGAATAGCAGATTATCAGAGGATATGGCAGTATTTAGATTGAAAAAAGACAAGTTTACTTTTGCTAATCACTTTACAGAAAGACACGTGTTCAATCAGGAACAAGGGATAAAAATGTTGCACCCAAATACGGACGCTCATAAACAATTTTACAGGAAATTTTAAAAATAAACAGAGCGCAACTGAACAGTCTTCCGATTTTAAATGACCAGATCCATATGCTAGGTTCTCCACTTTTATACTCTATAAAAATATAATCATAAAACCTTTTCCAACAAACAAAATAAATATAATTCTTAAAAATACTCACCATTAAAATCTGTGGGCATTCCCATGAGCTAATCCTTTTCGCCAGCAATAGCTTTAAACTCAATAATACATTTATTTATTGTATAAACATGAAACATTCATTTACTAAGCGTCAGTTCAAGTTCATCCATACACTTGAACGTCTGAAGATGCTGAAATGTGAAATCTGAGTCGTTAGTGACAAAATTTGTGTGAATGTACATAATTTGAACGATTCAAATTTAGCTGTATAGATTTTTCTTTCATTCATTGAAACTTCAATCAAATCATGGAATTGTATTTGATGCAAGAATATCTGCAAAACTACTATTCCTTCTCAACCTTACCTTTTCCGATCATGTGATTTGAAACGTTTAGTTCACCAATAGTATTTTTAAAATTAAATCCATTGTTTAGTTACCCTGGGTACAAGAGAAAGTTTGAGTGTTATTATGCTTGACCTAAGCCAGTTTAACCCTCAGTAAATATAGTTCGTATTAAGAGCTAACAAATAAATAAATAATAAATTCCTTTTGTCCAGTTAGTGGTGGGTTGTTTTTGAAATATGCACACAGGCAGTAAACTTCTCGTAGTAGACCTTGCAACGAGTTAATTAAAAAATACTAAATGAATAATTCTTGCATTTTGATAAACAAACTTCGAATATTTTAAAATATTGTTTTAATTTCCTTTGGTTTAACGTTGTATTTAAAATCTGGCATATCAGTCTACCTGCCAACCTGGATGATTCGCCATCACTATGTTAACGTAAACCTTTTATCCGTAAATATGTTACAAAACATCACCCACGAATTCCTTTGTTCCTATTGATAAGTATCTATTTTCATCACCTATAAAATAGTACTTCAAACAAAGACGTCAAAATAACTTTGTATGAAAGGGACTGCGTTATGAATGGCGAATAAATTCCAGCCCTTCCTACGCCCTTGTTCTAATACGAGGATCTACTTATCTATGAAAGGGCATCCAAGTTCAGAACCTACAAAGGGAGGGTAGACTGGGTGTGTTGTGACGGAATTGAAAGGAAGCGGTGCAGTTTGTAGATTGGACTTGCAAAAATGGGGATTCATCGTAGCATTATGGCAGCGATACGTCTTTGTTGTTTCTAAGGGGATGCCCCGGAAAGCTTTTTTTACATGGTTTGTTGCTATCTGAGAAAATCACGTTTCACATAGTAGTTTATAAAAATCACAAGTCGTAGATATTATGGGATTCTAATTTGCTGTTAATTTCATCAAGCTTAAGAGATTTACATTATGACTAGTAATATTATAAACCAGCGTTTAACTGTACCCATTAAAGAAATAACAAGAAATAGGATGCTGAGAGCCCATTTCACTGGCTTATCAAAGTTTCAGTAGATAAGAAGAATTATTTTATAAACATGAATAGTAAAGGGCTAGTCAGTTTGTAGGAACAAGAGATCTATGGAAGGAGACTGAGAAATATGATGGAGTGTGGGAGACTTTCATGCGCGAGTAAAAGTTACCGTGCTTATCATATTTTACCGGTGTATAAGTAATTATTATTACATTTTTAAATTCTATAACTTAAACTTTTTTTGTTTTATGATTTATAAGTAAAATTATGTTTCCAGAATAACTGAGAGATAATTTTATCAATATTATACAAAATCAACCTTCGCGACTAGTTTTTATGGCGTCGAGTGGAAAATTATCAGAATCTTCTTTAAGGTTATAGTCAAAGATTCGAATCACCGTGTGGACTTTGCCGTATATTGAGTTAATAATGCAAATGCGATTATCTAACATCTAGTACTTTCGTCAGTTATGAATGTTTAAAACGGAGCGTTGCGAGAGCGATTAGCCAATTACCAGTCTTTACCTATCCGTACCTTTCTATCATTTCCCTTTCCGCAATAAAAAGTTTGACAGAATAACAAAAAGTTCTCGCGAATATTTATCTACTCTACTTTATTATCAGACATGGTTGATAATACGTAGTCTCGAAAAATAATCAATGCATTTTAATGTCTATAAAACGAGTCATGGCACATAAGGAAGACTCGAATAAAACCGTATACCTAGCTTCAAGAACAGATGCTTGCGTCGGATAATGGGGGTGAGGTGGCTTGATTTTTTGAGGAATTCGGAGATAAGAGAACGTACAGAACAGAGCCTCATCACGTCAGTGGTTATGGAGAGACGTTGGAACTGGCTGGGTGCCTCCGGAAATCCTCAATCCCGCCTGCCTCTTCCTTTGACCGGTGGAATTCTGGCAAACCGGACGTTCGTCGGGTATTATCCATAGGATGTACTCGACGGAACTGAAGGATGCTGGCATGTAGCAATTGGCGGACGACAGGGAAACATGGAGGTGCCGCGTGGCGGTCATATGCTCCACATAGGGAGTGAATATAGCCAATGAAAGAGAAGAAGAATAAAACGAGTAATAGACTGACTGACCTATAATAAGTTTTAGATAAATATAGATGTTTTTAAATTAAAACCTGGTTTTGTATTAACATGATTATATATTATATAGTCCGCCTAGAGCGCTTATCTCGTTACATCGCAAACTACAACTTTATCCGAGATCATAAAAACGTAATAACTTTATAATGAGATTAGACGAAAACACCAAACACACACATCACAATATTTTTTAAAATATAAAATATTTTTTTTTTACTTAGCTTCCAACTCGGAGAATACAATTAACATTTAGTGTTGTCATTGAAATCCCGGTATTAGTGGTGTGTTTTTAATACCAAAATACCGGTTTTTCATGATCAAAAATACTGATTTTTCAGTGTTAAAAAATAGTCAAAAATGTACTATGAATGTGTAGAATACATTGAATATTTCAATTAAATTGTTAACTAAGAATGGTCGAGTGGTCAACATCGTTCGAATCCTAGTACAGACAGCTTTATAAATTGATTTTTCAATCAATTTATGAATTTCTGTTCGAAGACATGGATGTATGTGATGTCTTGAATTCCTCCCTCACACCCATTCTATCCTATAAACGGGGCGTATCGAGAGCGATTAGCTAACCACTAGTACTGTCCTAGCCCTATCCTTCTATTCCTACTCTCTTTGGAAAAAGAGAGGCTGAGAAATTGAATAACAAACAGTTCTCGTAGAAACACTTCTGTTGAGATAAACTCCATTAGGAGTCCATATATTCCACATTGGAAGCGGACATGGTAATTTTTTTTAAATATTTTAAATCTGCTCAGATGTGTATCCTATCCCCTTGCCGGGTCCTATGACGTAGCGGTTAGCGTTGTGGGGTTCCGTGCCTGATGTCACGGTTTCGAGTACAAACTGCATTATTCGATTGATTTATTGATTTCTGTTCGAAGGCATGGGCTTTCCGATTCTTTAATAACTGGGCGTAAGTTAACCACTAGTCTTGTCTTAGCCTAATCCTTCTATCCATACTACTCTCTTTTTTTGTCTTCATTTTTACGTTGGTCCCATAAAAATCGTTAAATGACAATCTTACCGAAGTGATATAGTGTATAATTTTAATTCATAATATATACTTGAATCACGGTTTTGCCAAATCATTTTTGAGGCAGAGAGCTGACACAAATAAAAGTTTAAAATATTCCTACTTTTATATTGTATGTAAAAAATACGTACAGTAGAGTTTTACTGTAAAAAAAAACATTTTATAAAAATAATCATCTACTCTTCTAAAATACAATAAGAAGGTTCTATACGATAATAGTGATTGCCCTCTTTAGGCTCCCTTTTACGGCTAAGGTCCGATCCAAATTCCGGTTCGGTAATGTAAATAATACTGGGCGCCTAGAGACTGGATGCCTGCTTTTATTTTATTCAGTTGTTCGCATCGGGTTTCACAGTCGGAATAATTTATGAACACTCTGTAGCCTATATTGCACGGGTAGAAAAACTTCAAAGGCTATCACGACGTTGAGGGCGTAAAGGGAGTAAATAAGGGGTTCTTATCGCATTTTATTACCGTACTTATTTGACTAATAATATACTTATAATGAGGGGGGTCAGTGCTATATTTGTTAAGTATTTGAGTACTTTTTCAATCATTTTCTTTTTCGACGTATGCTTCATAATTGAGTATTTCACAAATACTGATTGTGGTCAATGGAATGTTGAAGTCAGTGGCTCCCAACCACTGGGTAACTTTAGAATTCCAGGAGGTTATCGCTGGATAATTGTTTTTGAACTGAAACTCGATTGAAAATTCTAAAAAAAATATTCTTTATTGAAATATGCTTCGACCATTTTAGTATGTTAGTAATTAGTTTGTAAAAAATCATATTAATAAATCTTAACTTTTCCGGTTCTAAGCTCAAAAAATGCGACCCCAATACCCACATTTTATTAAATATCTATTTTAATATAGGTGATACAATGTTTATAATTAAGGTATTTTTATATCATAGTTTTTTTGACTTTTTGTAGTTTATATAAATACGCGATAACGCGATGAGGCGATAAGCGCCCGCGATAAGCGATCGTTCGTAAGATAGCCGCGCTAAACGAGTCGGTTGCAATTTCATATGTGCTGGGATGATGTCTTTTTTACGCGCAACTTAAAATATAATTATTTATTAAAAAAACACGCATTTTTATAAAAAAAAATGTATGAGGAATGATGCAGAGAGATATTTTAAAGCCCTTAGACTATTTTTTTTAATTCATAAGAATAAGGCCAATAATGAGGAAACCACTGGGGTCCCTAAACGACCCCCATCAGCAGAGAAGTATTTTTCTAGTCTCCGAGCCGCGAGAGTTAATCTGCTTTTTTTCTACGAGAACTGTTCGTTACTCAGTTGCTCAACCTCTCTTTTTACAAAGAGAGTAGTAGGAATTGAAGGACAAGGCTAGGACAGGACTAGCGGTTAATTAATTGCTCTTGCTACGCCCAGTTGTTGAAGGATCGAAAGGGTGGGAGGGAATTTGTAGACATCACAAACACCCATACCTCCGAAATGAAGTTGAAATTAGATCGAAAAAATGCTTTTCGGGATTCGAAACCGTGAGGACCTGACATCTTACCAATTACAGCAAAATATCGATAAGATTTTTTCATTAATGTGTTGTATGTTTATCCAAACATTTTTAATACATTAAGGTGCACAATAATATTTTACAGATCATATGAAATCTAGTTTCACTATAAAATAAAATATCTATGATGTGGTTTGAACACAATCTACAACTGCGGCATTGTAGGTCAAATAGGGTTATCCGAATTATCTGCATAGTGTGTTTACTCGAATTGCATATCGACTGGGGAAAAGAAAAAGGACGTAACCCACACATATCAAATTTTACAGGAGGTGCAAAAAACGTGTTTTGATGATTTCGTGACATATGCAAATTATGAATTATACCATAGCAGTCTTAAGTTCCAAGCAGTGTCGTAGAAAAAACAGCAAAAAAGACCGGGCCGTTAAATCCCAGCCGCTCCTACCAAATTGTATGGCGGCTATACGTAAATCAACTCTAAATTCCAATTTATGAGCTTATTTTTCGTTGAATATAAAATGTATGTTTGAAAGATTTCTTGTATGGATATTCTGTGATTCTTTGGTGTTATTAATTTACAATTTACGATACATCGGAAAGGTCATATATGCAAATTAAATAATGATTGTAAGAAATATAGCGAATGGCAAGAAATGCGATGTGTGGTAAAACAAATAAAATTTAACTTCCCACTGTTAAATATCACAGTTATATAAAATATTGATTATAAATAACATAAAACAACAGTAACAAGCGGAATCCATATTATATTATATACGATTTTGACGCCTATTGTAATATTATGAAATAAATGCTGCGTCTTATCATATAATAATGACAATATACCAAGTAAATGATGATTTAATCAATAATAATATTTAAAAAATAATGAAGTAAAATGTGTTACCCTAGTTTGACTTACTGATTTTTGATTACTGATATGACTTGAGAAATCCTATGGAAAGATTGAGTAACGAACCGGTGTGCACAAATAAATTTTGAGATTAATTATTAATTGATTAAAATCCCAATAATGACGTTGATTTTTTTAATGAACTATCCAAGCTCATATTCTGTATTGAAATATTGTAAAAAAATAATTTTAATAAAATGATTTGCCTTCTTTGTTTACTTTTTTTCTCCGAGATTTTTCTTCAAAAACCTTAGAAAATGTGATTTTTTCTTATTTTGAAAAATATGTAATTGAAAAGATATATAATTACAATATAAATATGTATTTCCTACAATATATCAGAAACAAATGGCTTCATAATGATGTGATATTACTTTGAAAATTATGACGTCGGCCCGCTTATCTGAAAAAAGTACCTGTTTTCAGCTCCATAGCATGGCTTTCACTATAGGGGGCTTTGATTATACACAACCTTGAAGTGCACGGAGCCTTCTTAACCGATATTTAATTGACATAATCTATTATTAATTTTACAAAGTCATCTTTTTCAAACACAAAAGCTAAAAATTGATACTAATTCGGCATTTGCAGCTTGCATCCTTTTGATAAAATGTGTCAAGTTTTATTCATTGTGATTATCGAAAAAAAACTGTTTTAAAAAAAACTGTGAGTTACGTCCTTTTTCTTTTCCACAGTCGATACACAAAATTAACACCAATACGCTAGCAGACATATTCTTCACAAAGCAGAGTCAATTCAATGTAAACATTAATTAATGAATCATTTTTATCGCTTTGTGTGCTAAATGAATGCAAAATTAATGTTTAACTAAAAATCAGTCGAGGTGAATTATTTTATTAAATAAGATATAAAGTAAACCAAATTACGAAAACAAATAACTTACTTCTAGGGTTAAGGACATTTTCTGTAAATATATAAATATATAAAACAAAAATAATAATAATATTGCTGGAACCGTGATTCGAACTAGGGCATCCAATCCCGGGATCCCGTTCAATTTTCTGATCCCGAAATTCCGGGATTGAGATGGCCGCAATCCCGGGATTTCGGGATTGAGAAATTTTGAGCAAATTCTCGAAATTTACACGAAATTGGCAAATTGAAGATTTCAAATTCCTCGGTGAGCTAAAAAAAAAAAAACGAGTTTTTGTGAGATTCTGGGAAAAAGTATACCAAATCGGAGATTTAAAATTCTTCGGTGAGCTAAAAAAAAAAAACCAGTTTCCGTGAGATTCCTGGAAAAAGTATAGCAAATTGAGGATTTCAAATTCCTCGGTGAGAAAATCTCAATCCCGGGATTCAAAATAAATCAATCCCGAAATCCCGGGATTGGAAAAAGGCTTCGGGATTGGATACCCTAATTCGAACCCATGACTTCCACGAATGTAACGTTGCATATGCTTATTACTTAAATATAATATGTTCAATAAATTAATGATAGTGTCTCGAAGCACCAGATCTCGTCCGAACATTGGGGTAAGCAACGTTTGGCCAGGATAAGAATTGGATGGGTTATCGATACTAGTCGCTTGGAAAAACCACGTGCCATTGTATGAAATATAATAACAGACAAAATAATATCTAAACGAAAACTCTATTGTAAAATAAATATTAAGCTTAAATATATCTAGATGTCAGTGATTTAAAAACACATAAATAATAATAGATAATGAAAAAAAACATTAGCCGCCAGCGTGATTGAAATTAGCCTTTACCGTTTCGGGACATGTCTAACAAACAATAAAAAAACATTATCCGCTGTTAAATAAAATGATAAAAGTAATATTAAAAAAACAATGGGATGCCTTTATGTTGAGTAATGTACAAAAAACGTAATCCAATTTTCTAGAGCGGTTTATGTATTCGATTATTATGTCTCACTTTCTCTAGTCCAGTACTTCTCAATGTGTCAAAATTCACAAGGATATTTTTATAAAACTTGGCTTCATGCTAGAGGTCTGTACGGGCCCGGGCCTGGCCCTCGGGCTCCTACCCGGCCCAGCGCAATTGAGATTCGGGCACGGGCCGGGCCTAGGTAAAGTATTTATTTCAACAGAAAAATATTTCAGACTACATTCATGTCATAAGTCAGCCATGATAATTTTAATTATTACCAGTTCTATAGTGAATCGTAAATTATTGTAAATTTGTAAACAACGGGTTTTTTTCGGGCTGAGGATTATAAATATGGGCTTCGGGTCGGGTTCGGGTAACAAGTTTGGTATTAGATTAGTTTTTCGGGCTAGGACCAAGTAATTTTGTAAAATTTCGGCCTGTGCAAACCTCTACTTCATGAACTCATAATAATTTAATCGCCCGCTGTGGTATACACTCACTTAACACGGAAGATAGGTTCTGCTAGATCACCGTGCTTAACAAAACCGTGTAAAGCGAGACTAACAAATTTACGGAAAAGAGGGTTATAGGTTCTTATTTAGAAAACTTTATAAAATAAATACATATTACTTTTGAAAAATTTATTGACACAAAAAAATATTATTCGATCTCACCATCACAAGAAATTATCACGGGGGTTTTATTTTTTCTTTTTGGTCGAATGTCATTATCAGTGCCTTCGATTATATTTCCGCCATTTTCCGTCGGCCGTATCAAAAAAAAATGTAATCTTTCACTGTCTTATCTGTTTTGAGATATGTGTAAATTTCTTCATATATATCAATGAATTGTTTCATTTCATTGCTCGATCCGTATCCGGATCATTTTTTAGAAAATTGATTCCTATATTTCTTTGTAATCGTTCATGGTTAATTTAAAAATCGTTCTTGAGCAGATTTAAATAATAATCCTGGAATATATCCTAATGGAATATAAAAGTTTTAAGAATCCGAAAAACAGGACCTACAAATGGAATTGCGCATGGGGTGTCTTAAGTTCTTAATCCGTCACTGGCTGTTTTGAAAAAACCAGGGCTGTGGTGTGGAGTCGTTAAAAAATAAGAAGACTCCGACTGCTACCTTAAGCTAGCTTAAAGCACGACTTTAATTTTTTGTTTAGACTTAGTAGCATGCAGTGGTGCCACTTATGTCATTAGCGATTTGAATCCACATTTTTTTAAAGGACTTGAAGTTATTAGTTTTTTTTTCGAGTACGATTCCAGCTATGGAAAAAACCAGCCATGGAAAAAACCAAGATGTATAGTGTGTGACACACGTCACCATTTTGATAATAATTAAAAACACCTCACATGTTGACAAACCCTTGAAAAACTCTATGCAGGGGCAATGTATGGCTTACATACAGTCACTGTTCTATGAAAGCTTTGTTGTTCATAACTTAAACATATAATCATGACACTTCTTTAGAGAAACCTTGTAAGTGCGTCTGATGTTTACATAACGGACATTTACATTCAAGAAAGTATTTTGCTACCAACATGGCATAGCAACGTCTTTTATCATTAATGAGCAATCAATAATAGTACATAAGTATCCACCAGGGGCTTATATGAAACAAAAACCGAGAAGTAAAAAGATGTTTTTTTTTAAAAAGCTTTATTAATATAAAAAAAACACTTAAAAGTCAACTGATCTATTACATACTTAGTAACCTAATTTTGTTGACGAAATTTCCTGAACTCGAAAACTCTCTTTCGCAGGATAAGCAGGGTCAGCGCCACCATATAGGCCAAATAGGCAACCACCTAAGGCGCAAACCATTAGGGGGCGCATAAATGGAGTATTAAGACTATTTTTGTATACTCTAATAATAATTAACAATAAAACATTTTATTGTAAAAACGTTTGTATTTGTTCGTTGTTATTATGTATCGCATTCTATACCTATGATTAAAAAAGAGAGGTTGAGCAACTGAGTAACAAACAGTTAACGTAGAAAAACTTCTGTTGAGATGCCTGATTTAGGAGGCTATATGCTCCACATTAGGAGCGGAAATCACTACTCTCTATCAATACAGATCATAATTGCAGATTCATACAATCAAAACCGCGAATAGCATCATTAGCCTTACTAATGGGCCACACACTTAAAAGTTGCTTTATATGACATCTTTATGGAGACGTCGCATGGCAACCTGAAATATATAATATAACGATTCAAAATTAAACACTTTTTGTACTAATTCAACAGTTTTTCAACAAACGAAAACCAAATACAATCCCACTTAATTCAAATTAATCTGTTTTGTTTTTCGTTCACAAACTTTGTAGTGTTTTCATCTGTAATTATTTTGTCATTATTTAAATTTTAATAATACCCATTTTTTAATATGTATGTCATGTAAAAATGAGCACTTTGTGTATTTATTTTTTTCTGTTTTAATTTATTTAGAGTGTCTCTTGGTAAACATTTTTTTTGACTGTTTTATCTGTATCTTCATGTAAATTATAATTTTGTACAGCAGTCAAGCCTTTAAAGAATACCTTTACACAACTGTACGTAAATGGTGAATCCATTTAGAAAGAGAAGAATAAAGGAAAATATCAATTTACAGTAAAACATTTTCACGCAACAAATAAGTAAGCCGTTCAGCCTGCTCAAAGTACCGAGACATTATAAGCCGGAATTTATTTCAGGGATATTCATTATCTTGGCTTAATTTTATATATTATGGTTTTATTGTAAACCTTAATTTTTAATATATATTTTTTAAACAGATTTAAATTGTTGACGGGATATAACCAAAAGAAAAATCACACTGCAGTATTCTCATATGTTTAACCAGTGCTTTTTTTTTTAAAAAAAAGGTGCCGGAACCAACTCTTGTCAAGCTTTTTTTGTCCTAATTCATGCCTATTCTTCCATATGACTTCCTAATGAAAGTAGCTAAGTATAAGTTTTTTTACGAAAAGTGTTTGTTGCTCATATACTCAACCTCTCTTTTTTAATAGAGTAAGGATTGAAAGATAGGGCTGGAACAGGACTAGTGTTTAACTTATCACTCTCGCTTTGCCCTGATAATATTTTGATTGGAAGAGTAGGAGATTTTTTTGATATCACAAATACGAACACCTTCAGACGCAAATCAATAAATCTATCGAAAACAACGAAAATTTGTTTCCTCTCTTCAACTTTTTATTTCAATTTGTTTTGTATAAATAACACGGCTATATTCTATTTCTTAAAAGTTGACGAGGCTCGCCATAAGCGAAACCGGTTCTTATCATGGTATTTTAAAAGTGTAAATATGTACAAAGTAATATTGTGTTTTTCTTAATTTAATCTTTTAGTAGTCTAATTAAAATTTTGTGAATTTACTTTAAAACATCTGCCAGCATGCTATTCTTTACAACGCTACGAGTTTTATAGCACATACGGCAAGAAAAGCCTTTAGAATGCTAGGCAGACAGACCATGACGTTCTCTCTGGGAAAACTCGTTATTTCAAGCACCTATCTGCCCAAACATACTATGTACAATGTCATACCTTCAAATTTAACAGCATTATTATCGCGTTGCGGTAAGAATGAATTGAATAAAATATACAATGTTTTTGGCTAGAGTTTGAATATTTTATAAGCAAAAGCACTTAGGGTATGTAATATCGATAGTATAGAGCAGTGGTAGCGAAACTTTTTGAATGGCGCGTTCCTAAAGTGGGAAAAGTAACAGCGCGTAATTCGTTCGATATGAACAATATTACAGTAATACACCATCGATTGTAAATATATGCTACGCCCGGTACTGCAGTGAAGAGTATACAGATATATAAACTATATACGCTGTGCTTTAGCGGTAGGCTGCCAATACGTTAACACGGGGCTCATCTGATTGCAGAGCTATTCACGGTTATGGTATCCAGTCCCGGACCCTTTTTGTGATACAGGGGTTGACAATTTTTCCCGGGATTGAGCATTCAACATAAAATCGAGTATTAATTAAAATCCTGGGATTTTTCAAACAATTTCATGTCGATTTAAAAACCCAGAAATTTGCGGAATTATACTAAAAAATACCAAAATTTGGAACCTTCTTTTTTATTCTTTTTAGATCTCGCTCAATTTTCTGTAATTTTCTCAATCCCAAAATCCCGGGATTGTGTAATTAATAATCCCGGGATTTTGGGATAACACTATTGGTACCCCAGGAGACCCTATTCACGGTTTTTCCTAGAGAAGGGATAGGTTTTTATCACTCTCAAAGCCTTTTAAGTAAAAGAGTTTCAGGATCATATAGATATAATTAGACACTATTTTTTTCGCTCCAATTCTGTTTCAAATGTTATATGTACTTAAGTCGTAGTAGATAATTTACATATATATCAGAAATTGCTCTAAGAATATTCTTCTTTCTCAATTCAACAAGGGGCTCACCGGCCTTAATCAAATTTAGCAAAGGCACTCCTCCAGCCCCCTTCCAATTCACCTCTGCTCTGCTCTATTTTTGTAGAAAAAGCGTATACCTTTCGGTAGTATCAAACAATTCTTCAATAAGATAACAAGTATGATGCATTCTTCAGTAAATATATTTTTAAAATTTTATTTCAACTAATTTTCCCTTTTTTTAATTCACGAAAAAATAAGATACAAAAAGTTATTTAAGTAAATATTTAATAAAATTTGACTCCACATAAAATTTTGCATCTTTTTTTAATTCGAAAAATGAGTTATACCATTTATTTAATACCAAAGTCCGTATCGCGGTTTTTTTTCGACCTTAATTATAAAATGGATTATTTAAAATTAGGTTCTGGTTGTATTGTATTTTACTCAACTTATGACTCTGAAGAGAAACGACGTAGCGAGATGAATATGGTCGTATTCGTTTCTGGCGTAACACTGCGTATATTGAACGACAAATATATACGATTATTTTGTATTGTTCAGTTCAGATAAAGGTATACTTTATATAAACCGATATTTGCGATTTTATATGTATTGGGATTTTTTTTACAGACGCAGACAGATGAAGAAGTAGTCGTTATTATTATAATATTGGCCTCTATGTCATGGTTTCCCAAACTATGTTCCGCGGAACACTGGTGTTCCGTGGAACCTAAATAGGTGATCCGCGAAAATTTGGAATGGCAACACATTCGAGCATCTTCTACTTCATATTAAAAATCTAGCAATGATTAATCTCCACTGATCTTTTAAACGTCAAATATCTAGGTACAGGCGGAGATTTTGAATCACTAAGAGTTTTATTTACTCATATTTACAATATATAATACGTTTTAAAAATAATTAGCCATAAGTAATAAGTGATTTCATAACATATATTTTTTCATTTAAGATTTCTACTGAAGGTGCTTGGTGGAATTTCAATATTAAATTTGAATCGTTCAAATATATTTTGTCAATATTTTTACTATTATCAATTACCCGACCTAAAAAAAATACGCTGTGTTCCGGTGGCATTTACAGATTTGCAAAGTGTTCCATTTCAAAATAAGTTTGGGAAACCCTGCTCTATGCTATGGTCTAATGGAAAATGCTGTACCCTAGCGAACAGATTTAAATTTCATATTTATGATATTGGACATCACACAATATTGTTAACGAGCTTTTATTCTTGGGTTTAAACAAATACAGTAATGACAGGATGTTTTGAAAATTTAAACATTCGTTAAGAAACGTTATCTTTAAATCAGATGTACATTTTATCAATCAAGGCTTTACTGAAAACGTATTGAATTTTAAGTTTATATTTCCGTTGAATTCGACAGTAACCTTGTAGAATTTCATTTTTATTATTATTAAATTGAATTTGACGACTTTGTGTTACAAATGTACGTGATTCTGACTGTCACGAATACGTGTCACAATTTGTTACAAAATTCAGTGGAGGAACAAAGTTATCAAATCTTATTTTGTATTGCAAATTAATAATTTCAATTAACTCAGCCATTTCGTAAAATGACTCAAGTCAAGCAATATTCCTCCCACGTGGAAACATTTACGTTGCTGGCAAATGTATAACTTGAAGGCGCCCAGTATTGCCTACTTAAATTAGCTAGTAGACTAGTCACTTTGAATGTTCAATGGATAACAATAAACTTCACCGTAATAATTGGATGTTTGTCAAGTGCTTAGTGTCGATCTTTTTCATCAGGGACGGAATTAGAAAAAAATATACAAAAAATAAATGAAACTATTATATTATTGCACGGTTTTTACAGAAAAAATCGTAGACACTAAATATTTTGATTGTGTTTTAATTAGGTGTGTCGGTTTTCTCAACATTATTGATCGTTCAACTCAGTGGTGTAGTGCTAACTTAAAAAGTCTAGGAGCGCTGATTATCTATAATATTTGAATGCTCTCCAATTGCGGTGATCCAATTTCAGCGATTACAACATTATTACTTAAATCATTATATTAACGGAAATTAAACATTTATCGCAACATATTTAAATCATCTAAAAAAGTGTGGAAGTGCCGACCCCACGAGCCCCTGTTCCGCTACACCATTAATCAAAATGTACAGTAACCGATTGGAGTATACACGGGCTCAATTAAATAGATATGTTAAATTGATCAAATACAATATTGACTATGGTTTGACACCCCCTCTCACTTATTTGAACCTTAAATAAAAGTGTAGCGAGAGCGATTAGCTTCCTAATTTTCTAATCACATAATGTTATCTTCATCCTCTCCGAATAACAAAGTTGTAACGACTGAATAACTACCAGTTCTCGTAAAGACAACTTCTTTTTAGATGTGTACATATTTTCCATATTAATAGTGGAGGCGGCTGAAAGAATTGAACAATTTGTGAAATAAATATATTACAAAGAATTTAAATCGTTCAAATCTTGTACATTCACACAATTTTTGTCACTAACGATCCGGGTGTTGCCTTTCGGCATCTTCATGCGTTCACGTGCATGGATGAACTTGAACTGACGCTTGGTAAATACAAGAGTCGATGATCTTATGCTATACATACAGTACTGGCGCAAGGTTATTTGGCGCCCTAGGCAACGGTTATTGGCACCCCCCCTTTTTAACAAACTCTGAAATATTTTTTTTATATGAATATCCACTCTAATGGAGGTATCTCAAAAGAAGTTTTTACGAGAACTGTTTGTTAGTCAGTCGCTCAACCAACCTTTTTCGAAGTAAATGGAATAAGATACATACTTATAACGAACAGATACAAGTATAAACTATTATTTGTTATTAGAATATTTAAAAAAAAATGATTACTCAATTTATGCGCCCCCTTAACGATTTGCGCTCTAGGCGATTGCCTATTTCGCCTGTATGGTAGCGCCGGCCCAGTATACATATATGTATATAAGTTAAAATAAAAGGATTGAAAACATTTTTTGAAGTTAGAGTCGTCTTTTTTTAGCCGACTCACAGCCCTGGAAAAAACGCCATGAATACCGGGATCCCAGTTTTGGTAATGCCGACATTGCGATTCTCAGTCTACAGACTTATACATTTAAGAATAACCCCGCTCTTGACGATTACAAATTTTATCATTATATCAAATGAGAGATAAAACTATTGCAATAATAACAACGTCGTCCGTTAGATTTTCTTTTGAACAATGCAAAATGAGGGTCGCGAAATCTTCTTAGCACTAATTTAAAATCCATTAGGTCGACCGTGCTAATCTAAAATCAATATCTTAAGCGTTGTAGACACCTCGACGAGTAAATCGAAGAAAATGCACATAACCTTATTATATTACAGAAGGAAATGAACGCACTATAAATGAGGAGCAAACATTCAAAAAGTGTTTTGTCACAAATTTTGAAAAATGGCGTTTTATATCAATTCTGATAGCCCATAATAAAACCTATGAATGGAAATCAAAATTAGTGTTCAAAAAGGTTTTTTTTCATATTAAAATGAAATCATAAAGTTGACACATTCATGCAAATAGTCACTTTTGCAACACTTAAATCATCATTTTCCAAGCTTTGTATTTGTGTGACAAAACACTTTTTGAATGTTTGCTCCTCAAATATCTTTTTGTATAAAGAA
Organism: Himalopsyche tibetana; assembly: GCA_030503985.1. Lineage (NCBI taxonomy): Eukaryota > Metazoa > Arthropoda > Insecta > Trichoptera > Rhyacophilidae > Himalopsyche > Himalopsyche tibetana. The sequence continues at coordinate 4,534,420 of JAPJYX010000007.1, read as the reverse complement.
TTCTTGTCGGCTTCTTGGCTTAGTGTCAACGTCATTGGCTTAGTTTAGAAATCCTAGTACGGACAGTTTTTATGGGTTGATTTCTCAATCAATTTATGGTTCTCTGTTCGTAGGCATGGATGTTTGTGATATCTTGAATTCTCCCTTCCCACCAGTGGAGTAGGAAGGGGTTCTGCCGCCCAGGGCGATCCTTGAATTGGCCGCCCCCAATATGTCCTCTTATTTTGTTTTTAAATCACTTCAACTATTTATAAAATATTTATTTTACCACAGGCGGCTTAATTTGTTTATGTATAAACATAATTTCTCGCAAAACATTGTATTTATTTTTGAAACTGCCACCCCTACCGTACCCCCCCCCCTTGCTACATTACTGCTTCCCACCCATCCTATCCTAAAAAACAAGGCTTAGCGAGAGCGACTGAATAGCTACTAGTCCTGTAAAAGCCCTATATTTATATCCTACACTATAAGAGAGATAATACTTCAACATTAGTTCATATGCTCCACCAAATTGGGAGCGTACATGATAAAACAACTGTATTTTACATGGGATAATAAAGCCAGTTATGGAAATACATTGATTTACAAAAGGTTAAAAGCTTTTTGATTTAATTTTACGAAAATGTTGAAAAATATAATTAACGGCATTAAATTAATATTTTTGAGTAGTAGGTATAAAATTCAGTAAAAAATTGACCTTGCAATCGAACTAAAAGTTGAGATAACAAAATAAAAGTTGGGATGTTTTACTTTTCTACTGGTCGTAGGGAGAGTGTAAGATACAAAAATTGATTATAATAAGTAATAACTTAAAGATTATTATCAGTTTTAAGTTTATTTGTAAACAAAGCGATGTTATGTCTGATGATGCTTATTAAAGAATCAAAACACGTGTTACTATTTGTAATGCAGTAAGTTAAATAAAAAATATATTAAATTTAGTTTTATCCCCGAATCTATTGGAAATATTTTTTTCGTCCGACATGGTTCATGGCCGCAACACGCAAACACTAAAAATAAGATTTTGGATCCTTTTCAAAATCGGAGTCAGACCATTAGTAAATGTCGGAGCCGATCTCACGGTTTTTATGACTCCACAACCTTGTTTGTTGAAAAGGTATAAATAATATAAATTGTCCGCTTAAAATCTTTGTATTAATCTTCTTTTTATATCTGTGAATTCTACAACTGTTTTTAAAATATGTTTTTCTGACGAGGGTATTTTTCAGAATGGTCGTAATAAATACTAAATACGCACCTTGTTGTGGCATTTTAGTTCAGGGCAAAAGGTCAGGACTGTATTGAGCCGCTTCCTGTTATGAAACTGGGTTTTTACGTCTGGAGGTTTTTTTACAAACAATTCTCATGCATTCAATAAAATACGCATGTGGGTGAACTACTTAATTAACGTTATGGTCGAATAGGTTTACCGGGACAAGACTTATATAATTATTGTTAAAATAACGCTGAGTAATATTATTGACATAATACGGCATGATAAATATTTCAAATTAATCGAAATGATAAATATTATAATCAGTGGCGGATTAAACACTTTGGAGGCCCCAGGCGCCATTAATTTTGATGCCCCTGTCTTTCGGATAGCATAAAAACGTTAGAAATTGCATTTAAACTATATAAATATCTGGATAATATTATATAAGCCATTTTTGAGGCCCCTGAGATTCGCAAATGCCCCAAGCGTGCGCCTCATAATATCGTCTACGTTTCGGGGCTCAATTCTTGAAATCAGACATTAAAATCGCATGCGAGAATTTGCTCATTTTCCTTACCGTCTTGTAATAACGAATTTAACTTTCATTCATGGATTACTTTTAAACCTTTTTTAACAATATTCCGACCGATTCAAACCATTCCAGTTATGATAAGCATTCTTTATTATCATATCGATTATGGAAAGGAAAAAGTACGTAATCCACAGTTTTTTCAAAACAGCTTTTTTCACAATGTATACAACTCGATACACGTTTTATCAAAAGGGTGTAAGCTGAAAATGCTGAATTTATATCTAAATTTAGCTTTTAAGTTTAAAAAATGAAGGGCCTGTGGAAATTGTGATCAGGAAAAATGTCTTAAAAAAGGTTTTTTTAAAAACTTTAAATTAACATTGGAGAAAATCAATTTATCAGTCTTAATGCACTTCAAGGTTGTGTATATTTAATAATTCGCCTTTGGCCAAAATCATCAAAAACATCACCACCATTGTTCCACGGAACATAGTTTAGGAAACCCTGTGCTATACAATCAAATAAAAAAGAATGTTTAACGAGTATAAAAGAGATTATGAAAGTTATCTAATGAGAGGCATCTCAGTGAATGTGATGAAATTCAGCATTGAAAATGAAGAATATTTTCATTCCAATGTAGGTACTTAAGTAAGACTCATTTGAAATATAAAGATTTTTTGGAATCTCACAAGCCTGAGCCAAGTGTATGATTCATGTAATTAGGGTTTTTTTTAGGTATGAGTGATGCAAATGTTGTTTCAACTTTCAGTCAATTAGCAGTGAATGAGAATCCAAAAGAAGAAGAATTTATCAACCACATTAATCACAACACGAACTTCTGTTGACACTTTTTTGCCCAATGTACTGTACATTGGGCAATAAGTACTCAGATATAATTTAAGCTCAGCTTTAAGGAAAAATTAACCTTTTCAAAGATTTCGGTAAACAAACCAAAATGACATATAATTTGATGACTAAATAAAAGTTAATAATTTGGATTATTTGTGTTTTCATTATGTACATTACAGAATATTAGTTTATTGCTTTTAAAGTGAAAAAAGATTTATAAATTATAATGAAAAATGGCAAGGAAGTTGACCGAAAAGTTTAAAACAAAGAAAATAGTACTCATCTCGATTCACTCACATGTCAGCAATACTATCAACATTGTTAAAGCTCTCCCAGGTGGCAAGGTGTCTCTACCTCAGTAGAAATACTTACATAATGCCTTTATTTTTAATGAATTACATCTACTCTACAAAAACATTTAACATTGTTTGAAAAACCATATCAAATCATATACTTATGCAACTTTTTATCCTGCGTAAAGGCTGCATGTGAAGTTGGAGGTCATTGGGCGCGGCTTTTCTGATAAATCATACTTACAGAACAGATCCTTTTATTAATATCACCGTTAGTTAATTAAGATAAAACAGATAGTTCATTTTTTAACTCGAACATTGTTCATCTTCATGAACTTCATTCGATACAACCAGTGGTGTAGTGGGGCCAGGTCAGCGACCTGGCACCTGAAAATGACCCAGAGCGCCGCGCTGCCCTGCCACCTTTCTGACTTGTAACTTGATTTTCAAGTAATTTTAGCGTTTTTTTTATTGATTTAGTTGTTAAAACTTGGGGTTTTTTAACATCGGACAGATACAAAAAATAAAATAGGAAAGAAATCAATGACCGACCTGGCCTCTATTTATTTACCACTATCCTCATAATGCAACATTGCAACATGCCCTTTGATGCCTGTTTAGGACTAAATTTTTTCCTCTGATATATAAAGTTTTTACCAATCATGTGTAGATCATATGAAAAATTTATTTAACATTTCAACAGAAGTTATTCTATGAAGACTGGTTGTTGTGCAGTCGTTAAAACTTTCTTTTTTGGAGAAAGGATAGAAAAATGGGGCTAAGAAAGAATTAATCATTTCGGATTGGATAGGTTGAAGGGAATGTACATGTACATCACAAGCATTCACGTATTTGAACACTGATCCATAGATACATTGAAAAAGCAATTTATAAAAATGTTTAATAGTTAAAACTTTAATAGTATGCATAATACATGATTTAAAAAAAGTGAAAAACATATAATAAAATCACAGAGAATAAAATTTCATCTAGAGGCAGATATGATGAATATAAAAAAATACGAAATTCTTTATTATTGGATATAAACACTAATAAAAAAATCTATTTACAATTTAAGTATAAATGCAGCAATTACAAGGTGTTACTTAGATAGAGATATTTTGTGCAGTGAAAATAAAGCGATTCGCTGTCCTCGGGCACTTCTGTAAGAAAAGAATAATAATTTATTACATTTATGTTAGCCAAACGGAATATTATTGGATTTTTGGCTGCTCCAGAATGTTAGTATATCAGAAGCAGCACTAAAAAGAGCATTCATAGCACTAAAATATACATAGAGTTGTTTTGTCTTCTGTAAAATTTGTGTTGTGTGGAACACGAGGTAGTGTTCTATCACGAGCGATATGGTAAATTTTTTATGGCTGTTTTAGTGATTTTAAGCGTGACTAATCAGCAACAATTTAAATTATCCCTGGAATGTGATACAATACTAATAGGGTTGGCTCATTTATCAAGTTATTTGGAGCCCTGAATTTACTCAATTAATAATACATTTGTATGCCTATATCTTGGCAACAAATTTCAAAGATGTTTCATGTTTTCAACTATGCTCAGTTATGTCTATAGTTATACTTAATTTCTACATGTTTTATTGATATAAATCATTCATATGAACCGACTGCACAGCATCAGAACGCATTTGTTTTTATTACAGTAAGGCGACTATAAAAATATGTATTACCTCTAGATATAAAAATGTTTGGTGGAAATACAGGCTGTTGGCTGCAGACAAACGTCGATTGAATCGTCTGATATGGTGTTTTAGTTTCGCCATTTGTTGCTTCGTTGAAAGACTGACTTGTAAAGGTAATTTTGTATTGAGAAGCGTGTTTACTGTAAAAAGAAATATAAAGTTATTAAAATGTTACCACAGAATATTCATAGATGGCAAGATAAAAGTATTTTATATCAGAAGTATTTTATATCAGAATTATTTATAAAATGCATAGATGGCAGAGTAAAGGTCATTTTAATTTTTATTATTCTAAATTTATTAAAAGGATATACATTCAGCTAACATGGAATTCAGTCTTTTGTCAGTCTAACCTGTTAATATTGGGATCGCGTAAAGTCTTGTATTTTATAAACATAGATACACTCCGTTTGGAAAATGATGAGAACATGAAAGCGTAGCATTACCGAAAACTATGTATTTACAATGGAATCAATGAAACTTTTTTAATTGTCGGTGAACACCATAAAAGTACTGACAATAAAAATAAGCTGACTGTTCTGCAATGAGTAATATTCTCAATACAATATAAATTAATATAGCAAACTAAAATGTAAATAGTAATCAATCAGATATAATTACAATTGAAGGTGTTCTTTGACAGTCTTATACTGCACAGGAACTTGGAATGTTTGCACAGGTTCGTTTCTTAGCTGCCCGACTGTTTTAATCGGAGAATCATCAGCAGTGTAGAATTCCAAGAGCTGCGCAATTATTGGTTTAAGAGTATCTGAAAACAAAAGAAAGTAAGCAACAGTCAGAGGTATGTGATCTTTAAAACATTGCTTAGGAAAATATAAAATTCGGTGAGTTATGCGGATACTTAATACATAAATGGCATAAATACATAGATACTTTGTTTAAATGTAGAACTTGGATACACAAGTGTAAAAAATGAATGTCTCTATCTCGAAAAGATTGACAGACAATATCCAGTAAAGCAATCGCTCACATGGTATTAAGCTATAAAAATGCCTAACCGATTTTTGAAATGCGATAAGTGTTTAAAAAATATTGGCCTTTTCAATTTTTTAAGTATTTATCAAAAATAATGAGATTTATTTGTTTGTACTACTGGAAAAAATTTGCAGTAAAAAAGTTACAACAAAATAGTCACGGATCACCCGAGTTCAAAAGTCTGTAAAAACAAAATGAATGATAATATATTGGCAAAGTTTTCAAAGACGGTAGACATTCTTTATGTATCTGACACACGTTGTTTTAAGGAGATTGGTAATTCGATTCAAAAAAGTTTCGATACTTACTAAAATCAGCACTCAAGGATTGCTGTGCTCTGTTGACATGTTCCAAGCAAGTCTGTAACTGCGCTAAGCGTGTCAGTTTAAATTTCCACTCTTTAGAAGTCAGTTCCACGTCCATTTCATCGGAAAACAGTGGCTGATCCTTTTCGCAGAGCCTCTTCTCGGTTTTCACTTCGATATTGTGCTTCTTCAGAGATTTAAAATTGTCAAGGGTGAGATCTGCCAGGGGATGTGAAGCGGTCTGTTCGGGTTCTTGCATGAAAGTACTGTCCATTAGATTTACTTTCGAATCAAACGGATTAATGCTCATGTCTCCGGTGCCTAAAGTCATGTCCATTATTGTCTGATTGAACACTTCTTCGTTAACTTCAGAGACTCTGAAAGAGATAATATTCTGTTGTATAATTAATAATCTAACATGAATATTTCAGATGTTTACGTAATAATATCCTGACAATCAATGCTCTCAAGTTTATTAATAAAAACACAATAATCTTTTGTACTTCATTCCACTTTATTTAATATGTCAGGACCGGTTTCGCTCATTGCGAGCATTGTCAACTGAAACCGGTCCTGACATATTAAATAAAGTGGAATGAAGTACAAAGGATTATTGTGTTTTTATTAATATAATGCCTTTCCACCAAGTATTGACAGTGAACACCCTAAAAGTGCTCTCAAGTTTTACAAGGTGGCGTGAGAAAATAGAATATAATCTAAATTTTACTAACTTATTTTGCAATCTGAGCCTGTCATTAAATCCAAGAGTGTTATCGACTAATGAGAATATGTTTGTAAACTCCCAACACGTTTTGGCAATGCCGAGCTGCCCGATAATATTCAAAGCTCGCGACGGATTACTGAAGAGGGTAGCGAGAGAATTAACAGCCTGGAGTGATGATCCGCGAGCTAGTTTCTTTACCAATGCTCCTAAGATAGTAGTGTTTCCAGGATCAATCTGTAATTAAAAAAAGATGAGACATCACGACCATATGTGCTAAAGATCTTAGTATTATATTGAAAAAATCTTAGCATATTTAACAGACTAAAATTTCAGAATGGAAGCTTTCATAAATTGATAATTCTTTTTGAATATAAAGGCACAGATGACTGTAATGTTTTCTTAACTCCCCATCCACTCTCTATCCAATCCTGGAAGTGAGACATAGAGAGAGCGACTACCTTTTTTCTATTCCTTTAATAAATCCATCATTTTTTCTTATCATCTTTAGAGATATAGCGACTGACTTCGCTATATATGAAGCAGACACAGTATTTTTTTACTATCAGAAACTGTATAATTAAATAGAAATAAATTACAATAAGAACTTACAAATGGTCGAAGGTTTCTCTTGTAAACATCCTTCAAGGCGTAAACAAGCAACGTTATGAGGTTTTCTACAGTGTCACAGTCTAGAATTATTAAAAAAATAGCATATTCATTAAATAAAGGAAAACTGTAAAACAACCAATACTCATGGCAACAAAAGATAATAAGTGAAGCAGTCTTGACTACGCCTGTATGTTCTGTTATGTACATCACATTATCACTATCATATCGACTGTGGAAAGGAAAAAGGACTTAACCCACAGTTTCTTCAAAACAGGTTTTTTTCGATAATCACAATGTATCAAACTTGATACACATTCTATCAAAAGGATGCAAGCTGCAAATGCCGAATTAGTATCTAAATTTAGCTTTTAAGTTTGAAAAAATGACCTTGTAAAAAACTAAAACCAAGAAAAAAGACTGAAATAAAGGTTTTTCCTTGACAATTTCTTTAATTAATATTAGATTATGTCAATTAAACACCAGTTTAGAAGTCTCCGTGCACTTCAGGGTTGTGTATAATTCATAATTTGCATATGTCACAAAATCATCAAAACTCGTTTTTAGCGCCTCCTGTAAAATTTGATATGTGTGGGTTAAGTCCTTTTTCCTTTCCACAGTCGATATATTTAACAGCATTTTGTACTTAATTATATATTGTGACATCAATTATATCATGCATGAAATCTTCAGTCATGATTGTTTACAAATTAAGTGTACCAGCGGGGACCTCATACTTGGTGTTATTTGAATCTCATGAAGTTTATACATACATTTTCAAATTGATTTTTGGCTTTCTATCTGATGTCTTTGATGTTTTATCCCATATTTTGACCCTATCCAATCCTGAATACAAACTGTTTAATAATCCATGCCTTTTACGAAAAGAGAGGTTTAGGAAGTCCATTTTCGAGATGCTGCACTGATCTAATTGACCAAAAACTAGTTCATTGACTAAAAAATCTTACAAAAATAAGGAAATAAAATATAAAAAAACAATCACACCTTTCAATATATCCCAGAGCTGATAAGTGAAGTCGTTAGATGATCCAGCATTTTCTAGGAGTGTGAAAACTTGCTGCAAGCTAGTGGTGTCATCAGCGACACAAATGCAACCGCCATTGGGTCCTCGGGAGAGACTTCCGTATTCTTCAACATTACTCAGCAGACTGCGGAGTCTATTCTCCAATGCTTCTTGAGAGAGAAGTTGCCACGGCGAAGAGAATGGTCTGCAGACAATTTGAAGAAATGAGATAGGTTATTACAATTTCGTGTCGAAAACGTGCTTTTCTGTTTTTTGAATATTTAAATTGTTTCACACAGTGCATATCACTACCAATACAACTTTTCAAATATATTAAAAAAAAAAAAAAAATAATTTTTAATAAAAAACTTTCAATAATATACAGGTTTGAATCATTCGATTTTTTTAGATTTCTATACGTTTTGTCACTAACGGCTCAAGATTTGCATTTCGACATCTTCAGGTATTGAAGTGCACGTGTGAATTCTAACTGAAATTTAGTAAATAGTTTTTATCAAGTACATATATATCAGAATATGAATATTGTCATTAAGTATTAAAATTATTGACCGCGATCTGGATTAACTTAGTAAGTAAAATTAATCCAGATCCTCATATAATATTTGTGTTCATACACAATAAAAACTATTTACTAATTAGCAGTTCAAGTTCATCCGTGCAGTAGAATGAGTGAAGATACCGAATCAAAAATTCAAATTTGATATTTAAATTCCATCAAGCACCTTCAGTCGAAGTCCTAAATTATAATGTATATACACAGAGTCATAACAATGATTTTAGCATCCTTGGGAAATATCAAATATGGCGACCCTTTACTTTACGCCGATTCTATGTTTTCCAAGGGACCGGAAAAAATCAACGAATAATGCGGGAAACCAATAATGCGGGAAATCTTGAAATAATACCAAAAAATGTTTAATTTTCAACCAACTCATATATTATATTTCACTTTTTTATTGAAGAATACATAAATTTATTCTTTAATTGCTTAATTAATAAATACTACGTTACATATTCGTAGTTGGGTGACAGACACCCACCCTTCAAACATGCGTACTTTTCTAAGTTAACCTTTTTTGTGATATGATTTTTTTCAACGCCTTGAATTGTTTTCAGTTTCTCAGCTAGAGTTCTAGTTTTTATTATTTAGGCATTTTAGTTTTGACTTTTGACAACCAGATGGGATGTAAGACTATTAAATTTATTATAAAGTCTTTGGGCGAGTAAAAAATAAACGATCCATGCAAAAAAATGAAGATGGCGAGAACGGAAGATCAGGGTTCTACTGAAAAAAACGAAATGCGAAGCAAGACTATGAGAAATATTCAACGAAAACGGTAAAACGGGATAATATTTGTGACGGGACCAATATATTTAAACGATAGATCGAGGAAAATGATAAATCGGGGAACGATTAATGCGGGATTATTTAACATTGTTCTTATGGGTGTTTGGCCGGTACTGTGAAAAATAAACGATTCATGCGGGAAAACGAACAATGCGAGGACGGTAGATCGGGGTTCCACTGTATTTAAAAATTATGCCAACGATCCATAGAATATTACAGTATATAATTGACCGAAAGAAATAGGGTGAGTATAAACAAAATTGTCTAGTACCTGATCGTAATTTCGTCAAGCTTGCTCGGCATCACTGTACTGGATATACTCAATAGAGTACTACTTATTCCTTGAAGGGCGCAAACAGATTTCCACAGTATCGTACCGCCGCTAAGATCATGACCGATGATGGCTTCCTGAATCTGTAGAAATAGCAAACAGACCATATAAACTACTAACAGAGATATAATCAATTCTGTGGACTAAATAATTGTTTTAATAATTAAATGCAGAAAAAAATCTATGTATGTATGGGGCAGTGTATTGTAGAATGCTAGAATATAACTTATTTTCTGCTTTCTGCATAACATCCCCTGATCTTACATTATCCACATTCTTCAAGGCGAGTGCGTTTAAACAAATACTAGGAAATTAGATTTTTAACATAATTGTTCTGTAACTTGTTCCATACATTTCTTTTGTTTCATATGCGTTCCTTGAAAAATCTATACTTCACAAAATATATCAGACAAAAGTGTGTCATTTCAGTGTAATAGCAATAAATTGAAAAAAGAATACGCAGATTTCTTCAGTAAATATAAAAAAATTATACTAACATTCAGCAGGTGTCACTGTTAACTCCTTTTTTAGATTATTTTATTGGGATAGATGATTATCACAACAGAAATTTTTATACTTTCGATGGTTTCGGCGGTAACTTTGTGGAAATTTTTAGGTTGTATTTATCAAATAATTGACAAAGTAACACACGTCAAATAAAGATTGTGTTTATGGAAGTGGTTTATATTATTATTTGTATTCAAATATAATATAAATTACATTAGTGAGACACACTTATCATTATTCAAACATTAAACATAACGTACCAGTTTAATTGAAGCTTCGTGTAAAGGCACTTGTAAAGTCTGATTGGTCCAATCGCACTCGAGCTGCGTCATGCCATTATAGTGCTTATTAAACACTTCATCAGGGTTATCTTGCATTACAGCTTTTACGCGTTTTCCAGTTATTCGATATGATGCGTTGACCTTGCATGTTATTGGCTAGAATATGAAAAAGAAGAAGTCAAAAAAATGTGATGATCAACTAACGTTTGTGTATTCTTAGGGGTTGAGGCTGCAAATAAATTTACTTAGGTAAAGGGAGTAATGGCAAAAATAAAATCAAGAAACACTGTCCTAGAAAATTATCCATCTGTAAAAATTATATTGTGTTATAGAGATGTATAAATTCCATTTACTTCTTTAGTGATAATGGTAAATATGTTTTTACCTGTTCTGGAGAGCAACCATATGTATTCCAGTGTATATTTTTCATATTATCAATGGAAAGTTCAGAGGCAGTAGTAGTTTCCTGAAAACAAATAAACATGAGACACAAGACAAACTTGAAGAGCGAGACACTATATTAACACACAGAAACGTGCTCATAAAAAAAGACAAATGTTTTACCAAAAAGTTTACAATTCCACGGTTAAAATATCCTCCATAAGAAAGCGCAGTCATTAAAAGAGTTGAATTTTGATCTTGACCATCGCAAACAATCCACATGGGAAGACGATCTTCTTGGTTCATTTTTCTTATCTTTGTGTTGTAGTAATTTATGATGTTTCTGAAAAAGAAAGCAATCGTTTAATAATTTTGCCCCTTGCAGTCAAGGGCTCCGAGAGTCTTGTCAATCGAGTCTTGAGAATTATCTGTCGAAAGGTTCTAGATTAAAGTTGTGGCAAGTTCAATATTAAATCTTGATTTATGATTTTTAATTTGAAGCTATAATCCGTCTGTATCTTTTGATAGACGGCTACACCTTTATAAAAAAACGGATTTGATTTTGATGGTAATATCCATAATTATACATTAATATGTTAATCTCAGCAGAAGAGCCAGGTTGAAACTCTTCGGTTAACAAGAGAATTAAAAAATATTTGGGAAAAAGGCGATGGTTTCTTGCTACAGCATTTCAAATTTATGCCTTATATAGTAAGTCTCTTTTGAAAATCAGTACAATTTATGAAATGCGCATAAAACAACCATAGATGAAATAAACTTTAAATAAAACCCCAAAATAAAAATATCAATTTATAATCTCTGCAGATAAAAAGTGTTTATGGCATCATTTAACACTATTTTATAAAACAAAAATCAGAAAAAAGTGTTTACAATCATATAAGAACAATAACTAATTCGGATTTCTGTTTTTATGCAATTGTATTTAAAATTGATTTTAAATCAGCAGTAATAAATCGCTGCGCGGTTTTTTTCGCAACAAGAAATCCAATCAGCTATATATAACTGCTCGGTAATAAGAGGGTTTAGACCTAGTAGAATTGTAACTTACCTAGCTTCTTCCACTGCCAAGGGTTCATGATTAATTTCTTCTCTAAACCAGCAATTCGAAATATCTAACAAGAATGTTTCTTCCAGCTTGTCATATGCCATATCCAGTTTCAGAGGCGATCCAGTTAGATCAAACTCTGAAAGAAGTATACAAAGACCTGTAGGTTAGTAAAAGAATCTTTAATTCAATCATCGGAAACTATGAGATTGTGTCACTAATGGAACACAGGAGACCATTGTAGAAGTTTGATATGCATCGTTTGTGAATGAACAAATCAAAAAAGCCTCATATTTGTAGTCAACGATTCACTTGTTTGTCTCTATGGAAATATCATAATCATTGTGAATCACACGTTTTCCGTCCCCAACACGGCTTTGACAATAGCAGGCGGAGAAAGACTCGTGGAGAATACAATTATGATTGAACCGAAAGACATTTATTTTCATTAAACAGCAATTTTTATTATTATTATTTAAGCCATGTCTGCTCCCAATGTGGAGCATATGGACTCCTAATGGAGTTTATCTCAACAGAAGTGTTTCTACGAGAACTGCTTGTTACTCAGTTGCTCAACCTCTCTTTTTCCAAAGAGAGTAGGGATAGAAGGATAGGGGCTAGGACAGGATTAGTGGTAAGCTAATCGCTCTCGATACGCCCCGTTCGTAGGATAGGATGGGTGAGAGGGGGGAATTCAAGACATCACATACACCCATGCCTTTGAACAGAAATTCATAAATCGATTGAAAAATCAATTTATAAAAACTGTCCGTACCGGGATTTGAACCCGGGTCCTCCGTAGCCGAAGCCAACAACGTTGACCACTCGACCACACAGGCGGCAAACAGCAATACGAATCATTAATAAAAAATCAAGTAGAGCAACCGATTTGCGCCTAAGTAACTCATTTACCATGTTCATTCACAATGTGGAGCTATATTAACGAAAGTTGTTCCACAAGAACTGATTGTTATTCAGCCGCTCAAATTCTTTTTTTGAACGAGAGTAAGGGTTTATATTTTAGATTAGATGGATGGGTGGGAGGGAATTTTAAGCAACTATATCTTTGAAAACAAATCATTAAATCAGTAAGTTTGTCTTTTAGTAAGCTGTGATTATTTCAGTGAAAAATTTCACAATGTAGCGAAAAACGATGCCATGATTTAAAATCTTTTTTGTGGACTTGATGATCGCAATAAATCACACATTTCATGAAGATCACTGATAAATTATGCAAAATACGAAATACATTTTAGTACAAATTAACCATTAAATTGATAAGGACGTCAATTCATGAAAGTATTCATACCAGGGATTAAGCCTGTGTATACCACATCCGAAGAACACTATGTTTATTACTCGGTTACAGGTCTGGCAACTAGCACTGGATAAGAAGTGCATCATGTTCAATAGATTTACAAACATTTCATGCATTTTTCATCATAAGCACTGCATAAAGCAGTAGAAATCCATTGATTCCGCATCGATTTTATGAGTACTTAAGTGTAAATGTATAGTATTCATATATTTTGTATGTCTTGATTGTTCAATGGGGTAAAAGTTTTCATAACAGGTGACACGGTAATGCAGCGGAAAAGATAAAGAGCAAGAAATACCTGATATTAGTGTTGTGTGATCTCGTTTTTTGGGAGTCAAATACGATGAATTATGCCCCTAAATCAAATACACACATATATTAGCATTAAAAAAAGTAGGGAAAAAGTAAATGTATCGAAAAACTTACTCCAAATTTGAACAGCTAACGATATTTGAATGAAATACAATACCTATTTGTAGTTTACCTTTCTATAAACATGGATAATGTTTGATTCACTTTTTTCCCAGTGACAGTTAACATAACTGGGCGATTTTTGTTGATTTATACACACATCTGAAAATGATTCCGTTAAACTATTGAGAATAAGTTCCATTTTTGAGCTGTTAAAACAAATTATTAAAACAAAAAGCTTAGAACATGCTTAGAAGTTGAATGTCACCTAGCCAACGATTTGTTATTTAAAATTCGAATTGACAACCAGTGACGCCAACTTACAGAAAACATATTGAAGACTTGTACATACGTGTACCAACATTAATCAACCTTTATCTCCAAATGCTGACATAGTAAAATACAATATTATTAATGTACTATGTATGGCAAGTCCATTGGATAAACATAAATGTTAAAAAAAAATATGTACGTCTGTTTTGACACAAAAAAAAACAAAAGTTCTGTCATTCTCTACTCAGACAAAAAGTGCAAATATAAAAAAATATTATCGGTTCTTAATTATGTACATAACATAAATATATGTATAAGCATGATTGTTATTAATTTGTTGAATATAACAACATACCAGTGGCGGTTCCTGACCTAAAATCTTGGGTGGGCTAGAAAAAAGCATAGCATTGTATACTATTTACAAAATTGTGCATATTTCCACTTTACCTTATACATTAATCTACAAAAAAATTAACAAATACTACGAAACTAATGCAATGCATAAATTATTATATAATAAAATCAATAACAAGTACAAAAAGCAATACAGAGCTATCACTGAGATTCAATACTTGTCACTTTCATACAATACAACGATATTGGTATTTGTGTTTCAATGTATGAGTATGGGTCATGGGAAAATTCAATTTAGCCCCCAACGAATGAGAGATGCTTGTTAATTTGAAACACAGTCATGTGAGTTTGATGACGTTTCCGTACATACAAATACCAAAAAAATCTAATCGTGCTTGAATGCGCCCCGGTGTAAAAAAATATTGCAAGATATTGTCTGTGATTGGGTGCTTGAAAGCTCTAGCCCCTGAGCCGTTAATACATAGGTGTTGCCAGACTGACGTCACGTTGCCTGTTCTCTATGAATTATTTATAGGGTTATTGTTTTTTTTATGCCGACTCAGTTTAAAATTGTAATACAAAACATAATCGAGAATATTATTGTAGGTAGACATGGCATTGTCTTATATTGACAGAGGAAAATTTAAACAAAGATATTACATTTATTTGGGAAAGGTTAGTTTCGCTTATAAATGTATTTATTTTGTTCAGCGGCCGAACTGCTGTTCATTTTTATTCAGCCATCTAAAGTTTTGGGTGAAAAATGCAGGTCGGGCTTAGCTCACCTAGCTCAGTACCTAGAACCGCCACTGCAACCTACTAAGTAATATTCTTATTTATACTAATTGCTATATCGATGTGTCGCCACAATTTATGCCTGTTTTGGTAATTTTACATAAAAAATAAAATAAAAATGACATATATTTGAAGGACAAAATATTTTGTAGCGAAATGTGACTTAGAAATCGTAAAAAGTAATAAAGTCTAAATAACCGAGTAGCTTATATCAAAGTTAAATATAGAAAAAGTGCACACTTTAAAACATATCAGTTTTTACGGCTTGGTAAAAAAGGGACCCTCGTAATCAGATAGCTTCAAGCAGCGGCATAGTCAATATTATAGGCAAAGGCAGTGCCAGCGCGAGGTTATTTGGCGCCCTAGGCAAACTTTATTTGCGCGTCTCCATTTTAACAATTTCACCCATTTTATTTAGAAATAAAAAAAAGCAAATACTTCAGCAACTGCACAAACCGGTCACTTTTTATCCATGTCCGCTTTTAATGTGGAACCTCTCATTTTTTAAGAGAGTAGGATGGATAGAAAGGATAGGCAGGGCAGAACTAGTGGTTGCTTAATTACTCTGGCTACACCCCGTTACTTTAGAACTGGAATCGTGGGGGGGAGGGGGGCTATACATCACAAACATACTAGGATTTTAAGAAAAACCGATAAATCGATTGAAAACAATGGTGTTCGTACTAGGACTCAAGCCCGTGAGATCCGGCATATAAGTCAACGACGATGTCTACTTTGCCATAGAACCGGCAATCTATTATTTATTTATTAGAAAATCGGTGGTTCAGTTTTAATTAAGTTAAAATGAAAATAAGTAAAATTACTCACTGAGTATTAACCTCTGTCAGTTGGAATATATGGCGCATTACAATATATTAAAATATAATTATAATTAAAAAAAAAAATCTTACCTAAGACTACGTCTTATTAAAAATTAATTGGTACTTTTACAAACATAATATCTAAGAAAATTTTATCGGTTGTAAAAAAAAGATAAAGACATTCTACCATGTGGAATTTTCGAGTTATATTTTAAATACATAAGTATTTGAGTGTTTATCCATTTTGATATGATAATTCAATTGCTATAAAATATAAATTTAGTTATTAACACATAGTGTCCGCGGATTTACCTACTAAACAATGCGCGAAACCAGCCAATTTTCGTGCAAATGGCACATTTTTTGCGCTCACGTTTAAATTACGATAACTAACGACTAAATTGATGTATATTTTTAGTTGTTTCAGAAAATCTTTTGATATGGTTTTATGCATATGAAAATATGATTAAATCAGAGTTTTTCAACCAAGGGTTGACTATAAAAAAGTTTGACAACTGTAAATTATATACAATAAAGAGGTATAATATACTAATTAGTAATTACAGTAATTTAAAATAAAAAAAAAGGATATTCCCCTTCCCTTCTCACCCCAGCTCCGAACACTATTTTAGCTTTGTTGAGATATGATAAAACAGAAAATAAGCATTTTCTCTATAATATAAGCTTTAATACGCAACTATCGAATATTTCAAAACAATTCTTGCTATATTTTAATAATACAAATATATTAAATGTTTGAGAATCGTTTGTTTACAATATTTGTATGGTTACCGTTTCCGATGGATAGTGTAATATAATATGAAGCATATTTTTTTCACTAAGTTTGGGTCACATTTTTTTCACAGCAAGGTCATAAATTTTGCAAAAAAATAACGTCTTGTGGGGCTCGAAAGTGACATTAGGGATTATAACATAATATTTTTACCATTGAATTTTTTTTTTCAAAGACCAATGTCTTTGAAAAAAAAAATTCATATTTATTCTAAGTCAAATTCGTGTGTCAAAAATATTTAGTCATATAAAAAAAACTGTGATCATTGGCCGCTCCCAAGGACTAACCGCCCCTAGGCAACTGCCCACGGGACGTCCTTAAAAACAACGCACACAAACAGTGTCGGATTAGCTTATAAGAAAATGAGGCGCGCGCTTGGGGCCTCCAAATCTTAGGGGCCTCGACAAAATCTTATAATACATATAACATAACCAATATACTTTTTGTTCAGATTTTTATTATTTTAATTGTAATTTTCTGACATTTTTATGTTATCCGAAAAAACAGGGCCTCCAAATTTTATTGCGCCTGGGGCCTCTTATGTGCTTAATCCGCCACTGCACAAAAACATTTTTTTTAATTACCTCTACAAAATGCAGTATTACTAATAAAATTTGAATTTAATGTGAACCCTCTATTCGATAAATAATCCTATGTGTATTTTTGTATATTATTGTCTCTAGCATATTTTTTAGTTGAGAATATTAAAACGATGTTGAAAATATCGATATGTGTGGCAAACCACACACTAAGCAAATTTAATATGCCAATCCAGGGGTGGGCTGGTGGGGGCTCGGGGGCTCGCACAAGCATCTTGTTAAATTTGATTGAGCCGTCGAGCCCCTTTTTAAATTAAAAAAAATATTCGTCTCAGATAATATAAGTACCTAACTGCAATTTCTGTAGAGAGTTTAATTGTATTATGAAACATAAAACTATGTTGCTTCTTCACTTTTTTCGTAACATACATTTTGAGTGCATAATAAAAGATACCTAGAAAATTTTGTCTATATATTGGTCTAGCAGTGTTAAAAACGTCGATTTTTAATATTATATTGCATCCAGATTCCAGATGTTTTATGAATATATTCAGCGTAAAAATTGTATGAATCTACTTTTACCATGAACCTAGCTTGCTTCTCGGAACTTCGAAAATATATTAATTACCATTGTACATAAAACGCGAAAACAATTAAACATATTGAAATTATTAGGCCAACTGAAGATAGAAATCCACGATTTGAGAAATTTTGTTGATGCGAATTTGGAATCGAATCTACGTACATACGTCAGAGCTCTAACAAATATTAATATTTCTATAAACAGTTCAAAAGCTGAATGTCGCTTAAGGGTTGCGAATAACGTAATTCCGAATGCTAAATTTTATTCACAATTTATTATCAGTTTGATATTATATAAAATATTTTTTAAATTTCTCATTTTTCCCAAATTTTCAAGAAAGCGTTTATTCCCATCCAACTTTCCCCCCATGCATTATAAGTTGTGGATCATCATTGGCGTGAAGGTATTATGACTGAGATTAAGCAAGCCCCTTGTTAACATATTAGCAGCCCATCGCAGTGGTGTAGGAAAGGGTCCAACCAACCGGGGCGGTCCTTCAATTTACCTTCCCCAATATTCCTCTAATTCTGTTTTTAAATCACTTCTACTAATTTTTACTACATGTGGCTTAATTTTTTGTATGTATAAATATTGTATTTATTTTTGAAAATGCCGAAATGCCTTGGGCAGTCCGCCCCTACTGCACCTCCCTTGCTACGCCACTGGCCCACCGGTGTGCCAATCGGCTCAATTTGGGGTTGCTAGTTTTACGACCCTTTGGTTGACTGAACTGCCACCGACAGTTGAGACTTAGGTATGTTTGCAATTTTCCACATAAGTCCCGAAACCGATTGTGTGATAATTGATAAATTTGGCGTCAAATTTATTAATATACGTGAACTGCGTCGCAAGAATAAACAGATAAATGCTAATCTTTTCCAAAATGACGTTATCAAATCGAAAACCAATTGCATGCCTCGGATTAGTATGACTAATACAATAACTGGCTATTAATGCGTTATTGTAACGCATGAAATCATACGCGAATATTAGTTTAACACTGATACAACATGTTTTGGTTGAATACACAATGATAAAGAATCCATGGCTACAAGTAATGACAACATTTTGCCAGATGGAAACTAATATATCATAATTATTGCACTGGTTTACTTTAATCATATTTGTTTACTACTGACTTGGGTCACATCATTTGTATGAAAAACCGTACATATATGACGTCATTGCAAAATGATGTTATCAAGAAGTTGTAGAAAAATCGCATAACATCATTAGTATAAATTCAGTATTAAAATTTTGTTTATATTACCATCAATATTTTCTAGTCTTAGTGGTAATGATTTTTCTTAGTTAATTTAATTCTAATAATTGAATATAAACTATTAACTAACCGTCAATTCACATTCATACCCTTGATTGCCCGGAAATGTCGAAAGGCAAATCCCGGGCCGTTCAATTAAAATATGTTTTTTTTTCTGATAGCAAAATATTTGCTGAGAATTTTTTTTGTTATTTACAAAGACCTACATATAATAGGCATACAAAGAAATTTAATTTTGAAACTTTACATGATTAACTATTATATAAATAATAATATAATTAAACGATTCAATTATCAGCGAACTTGTACTTTTCATAAACATAATGTTTGATAATTCTCGTTACTGTGTGGTTAGGAGTTGACGATGAAAACTGAAGTAGTAATAGAACAACAGAGATATTATTGAGAAGCAAACATTCAAAAAGTGATTTGTCACCAATTTTGAAAAATGCCGTTTAATATCAGTTCTGATCCATACTAAAATCTATGACCATTCATCACAATTAGTGTTCAAAAAAGGTTTTCTTCCTATAAAAATTAAATCATAATGTTGACACATTCAAACAAACCGTGGTTTCTCCAACACTTAATCATCATTTCCCAAGTTCAATTTGTGTGACAAATCACTTTTTGAATGTTTGCCCCTATAATTAATGATAATAAGTATTGTTGTATCGCAAACATTTACATCTCGTTTTTGTGAAATGGGTAGAGTTGGTGGATTTGAAAAGTATCAATCGCGCTCTTGTAAAATAATTTTACGCATTGTCGCTTTAGTGTTCAGCACCTAAACTCAAAACTGTTACCACTGTACTACTGCAGTCAGCTACAAATGACAATTTTAAAAGGAAAATACGTCATTGTAATACGTAATAATGCAACGCTAAAGACATCGTTTTTTAATAAGCATGAATGTTGCCAATGTCATAAATGAAAAGAATGTAATAAACAATGACATTCAATTGTTTTTCTGTTTCTCTTGAAAGACGTAATATTTTTCACCGAACAAAGCCAGCTTGTATGCGATAAGAAGAATTATTACAAAAAGAGTAATTAATACTTTACCCGTAATATGTACAATGAACACGAAATAATATTATTTATTCCAATTAATAATTAAATTTTGATAAAAAAAAAACACTTGATAGAATGATGCCAAAATCGCTATTCATTTATAAAATAAGACATGTAAAACAATAAAATAATCTTAAGTTTACTTGTTTATAATGAAATTTAACTAAAAAAGAGGCAGACTGGAACTTTAGCCTAGTGATCATAGTCTCACTCTATTGCGCAGTTGAGGATTTTAATGTTATTTGATAGTTTACAAAATATATTTGCAATAAATAATTCTCACAAACATATTATTCAAAAAACTGTCTTTCACCATAAGCTCATAACTATTTTTATATTCATCATTGGTAAGTTTATCTGGAAATTTGTTTTAGAGATATGTTGTGTTGGGAAATCGTTTAAAGTTGACAGATGGGAAGTTGGTTGTATTTGTATATTATCGTATAGTATTTCAACTCTTTAATATTTTAAATAATTAAAATAGAAAAAATTGCATTAACAAAGCTTGTTATTTATTTCGAAGAATTTTATTACGACTTACTTTTAAACGAGAACATATTAATTAATGCAACGAAACGTACCGGTCACGTGGTCGGATACGAGACCTCCAGACACTTCATAGGATTCGACCTCGGACCACCCTCGCAAGAGATGGGCGATGGGCGTTCAACGTGGGAAACGATGCCAAATTGTTTGATATGTCTTTATGGAAGAAAAGTTTGAAATCAAGATGTATGGACAGCGATTGTGCAGCCGTCTAGATTAATTATTTAAAAAGCTGCGACGTTTTGTCCGTAGTTTTTGGTATAATATTATGCATGATATCTAGGGTTTTTGCTCTAACGCATCGATTAATTATCTGTTGCCAAATAAATGACAACGATTATTCTGTAATCAAAATTTTTCAAAATGTGGCAAAACTTAAAAAAAATATTTGTCAAATTTTGCACATATATAATACAGTATGTATTTTGTTTTACTGTGCTAATATTGGTTGGTAATCTTGTTTGCATAATATTTGATCTTCAATAAAATTTTATTATAATTTTTAGTGTATGATGTAAATGTTTTAAAATAATACAAAACGCACAAAGCCAAACATTTTTTTTCATCGGTTTTTTCAAGAGATAATTTATTTTCACTTTTCCAAATGCCTTTAATATAAAATATTGTGTATTTTATCGACCTCATTCATTAACAGATGAGTATTATTTCCCATTACTTAGGTAGAGAGTTTTTTTAAGCTTACTAAATCTATAATGCGGGTGTTTTTAGTATT
Organism: Himalopsyche tibetana; assembly: GCA_030503985.1. NCBI lineage: Eukaryota > Metazoa > Arthropoda > Insecta > Trichoptera > Rhyacophilidae > Himalopsyche > Himalopsyche tibetana. The sequence continues at coordinate 4,512,701 of JAPJYX010000007.1, read as the reverse complement.
ATTTAATATATCAAATTTTCCTTTGAAAACTTTCCGCAAATTATCATGACCTCGTTTAAGATTATTAATTATCAGTGCATATTAAACTTACATTAGGTATGTGCAAAAGATCTTACCATTCAAAAAAAGCAAGACTTCGTAACCCACATATTTGTATTGTGGCAGTCTAGAGCTTACACAGACAGTGGCGGATTACCCTATAAGCGCACGAGGCTCGCGCTTGGGGCCTCCAAATTTTAGGGGCCTCAAAAATAGCTTATATTGTGTGTCATATACTTTTTGTTCAGATTTATATAAATTTTTAATGTTTTCCATGTAATTTTCTTACATTTTTATGTTATCCGCAGAACAGGGCCTCCCATTTTTATTGCGCCTGGGGCCTCTTGTGTGCTTAATCCGCCACTGTACAAAGATGCATATAAACAATAAAAATTTAAAAAATAAATTTCACAAATTCAGACAGTAGTTTTGTGAGAAACGGCTTTTTGGCGTTCGTTTTATTCGGTTAGTGTCGACAGACAAATTCCAGTACAGATTCATTCGCATATTGATTTTTCAATCAATTAATAGGTTTGTTTTCGAAGGCATTGATGTCTGTGATGCTAATATTCCCAATCCAAAAAAAGATAGCGTACCTTACGAGAATGATAAGCTAACTATAAGTCCTCTACGCCACTTTAAGGAAAGAGTTTACTTACACTACCCCTCAATATCCAATCCATAATAAGTTATTGTTGACCACATCTATAACATAACTCAATTATTGTTTGTTAACGTAATATCTATATATTTATAGTCGAAAATGTCTGTTTGTTTGTTTGAGTGAGTGAGTGAGTGAGTGAGTGAGTAAGTGAAGGATGTCCTCGATTTCACACCTTCCAGTCTCCACTTTTTTATTCATACTAAATTCTATATATTAATAGTCGATAAAATAATCACTCACTTTTCACTTTTCACAAATGTGTGCGTACTGATGTCCTCGAGTCTTTTTCTTCTTCTACAAAATGTATTTGTTTGCGTACTTGAAAATTAATAGTTAATGAAATAAAATAAAATAAAATAAAATAAGATAAGATAAAATAAGATAAAATAAGATAAAATAAGATAAAATAAGATAAAATAAAATAAAATAAAATAAAATAAAATAAAATAAAATAAAATAAAATAAAATAAAATAAAATAAAATAAAATAAAATAAAATAAAATAAAATAAAATAAAATAAAATTAAATAAAATAAAATAAAATAAAATAAAATAAAATAAAATAAAAAAATTTAAATGAAATTAAATAAAAAAAAATAAAAAAAATTAAATGAAATTAAATTAAATAAAATTAAATTGAATAAAACTAAACTAAACTAAATAAAATTAAACACAATGCAACAAAAATCTCACGTTGCTGGGTAACGGGCTCACAGCTAGTTCTATATTATTGTTCTTATAATGTAAATATATCGTAAGAGCACTATATAGATGATCTGACGTTTAGTTTAATAACTAAAATAGTATGTCGATAAAAAATATTTCTAGTGACTAAATTATAAACAGTTCTCGTAAAACCACTTCTAGTGCGGTGATTTGTAGAAGTTCATTTTTATTTAATTCGATTTGATGGTTGTATTATAATGTATTTTTTACATACAAAAAGCTCCCAGGTGAGTAATGATAGCCGGTTTACAAGTTAAGCATTTGATATGTTCCATATCGACTGTGGAAAGGTAAAAGGACGTAACTCACACATAACAAATTTTACAAGAGACGCAAAAAACGTTTTTCGATTATTTTGGGTCAAAGGCACATTATGAAATATACACAACCTTGAAGTGCACGAAGATTTGTAAACTGATTCTGAAACGACTATCTAATTTAAATTATTTTTTTTAGTCTTTTTTTATGATATAAATTTTCGCAGGATCCTATTTTTAAAACATAAAAGTTAAATTAAGATACTTATTCGGCATTTTCAGCTAACATCCTTTTGATATAGTTCTATAAATTGTGATTATCGAAAAAAAAACTGTTTTGAAAAAGGTGTGGGTTACATCCTTTTTCCTTTCCACAGTCGATATTGTAAGCTGACATAGTTGAAATAAAAAAATAAACAATTTTAATATATCAACTACTACTCATTGGTGTTTAAATCATTGATTTACATAGTTTGTATTGTGTATTCGTGGAAGACTTGTGGATGAAAATATGACATCATCTTTATCGCTTTTTTCCGGTTCGTCGAATTGCCATTTTAAATATTGAAAGAAATGGTGTGTGTGAGTAAAGCTTAGATTATCTTTCAGTCTAATATCTTCAGATATATTCCAAATGAATAAATAGCTTTGAGCGACAAGACTAATCTCGTATCACAAAACAACAATAATATCAACATCTGTAAATACTTTTCTATCCTCGGTTTTGTAGAATTGTTTCGTTCTTTTATGTTTTGGATCTGTCAGATTGAGAAAAGTGGTCGTCGCCAAACGCCCTTAGCATATAACAGATGATATCAACAAGACAAAATATGTTTGTAAAGAAAATTGAAAATGTTAATTTTTAAATATATAAAAAACAAACTTGACGATGTCATCAATTTTCTTATGGTTATTAGCGCGCCAAATATTTTTAAAAAAATACACTTTATATTATTGTGCTATTAATAAGGCAGCGGCGTAGCCACCTCATACCAGAGTCATACAATGCATGAGAGCCCAGCAAAAGGGGGGGGGGGGTAAATTTCTACATACCCAATACAAAGCTTGCGTAACGTTTGCATGAGGGCCCCAAATTTCTATCTACGCCACTGTATTAATAACTGGTTGTAAGTCAGTTGCTCAATCCTTTTTTTTTGCTGAAATAACTTGTAATCTTTATGTCTCTCTGGTCTTAAGTATGTTCAAATATGGATATATCATTTAAAACCCATATGAAAAAAACAATGTTTTAAACAACCTTTGATAATTTATTAAAAGTATACTACCCCAACAAATTTATTTTTGAAATGCTATCATTCATTTGAATCTCGAATTTTGTACATTAAATTTTTCTCTTCTTTTTCGGAGCCGAGCTCCTGACATTCTCAAGACAGGATTGGATAAGGAGCAATTGCAATACCGGTCGAATATATCAATACCAGTATTTCGGTTTTTCATATTAAATATTGGTATTACAAAAAAAAGTTTAAATCAGTATTGACAGTGAACACATCAAAAATGATCAGTAGCTTATGTTGAACTCGTCTTTATTTTGAGTAGGAATTTTAAAAATAACTATGTTAGTAAACTAATAAACTATCACCCGCGAATAATGTTTTTTAAATCTTCTATTGATTGTTTTAACAAGCTGTTTTATATTTTATTTTGTATGATTTTTGATTTATATATTAATTTATACCAGTTCAAAATGTATGCAACGCATTTATTTATACGATTTTTTCTTGACAAATCAGTAGGCACCCTATTACCTGTGGAGTCTTAGGTGGAATACAACATGAAAGGCTTGTGTCGGGCAGGATCCGAAGTCTACATGCGCGGCGGAGGAGACGCCGCGGCGCTCGTGCTTCGGCGCCGGGACGCCTATAAAGCCTGCAGCCGGCGCGCCAAAACTTTCATAGTAAGCCAGAACTTGCGACCATCGTTTCTTCATCGCGAAAAAGTCAATCTTATTTCACAATATAAACATATTTAATAAATACATATAACATAATTTGTAAATTGCTGCCAATTTTCGCTGTGTAATACCGTGTTTCCTGATTTTACGAAACAGACGAAGAGAAAACAAAAGTAAGTGTGAAAGTATATATATTTTAAATATTAATGATTTTATTAGTTCAATACTATCTAAATTACGTAAAGTTCATCAAATTTAATTGGTAATAAAATATGGTTACATATACATATATATAAATTTATAAAACATTATTTCATATCTTCTATTCATATTAGCAAAATTAAAAACACTCAGTCACTTATCAGTTTTTAAATATTGTCAATAAGAACCAATAAAACAGCACATTGAATTAAAAATTAAAAATACTCTGATTTGAACGCGTGTGAATTGAAAAAAACAAAACTGATAAATTATAGATACATATTTATTTTTAATTAGTTTGTAGAAAAAAATACAATTTAAATTAAAACCAATTCGATTATTTATTTTAACAAAAGTTTATCTTTTGCCAAGTTCAAAGAATCAAAAGATTCTTTTATTTTTTAAATAATAATATAAAATATAAATGTCCGAAGTTTTTATTATGAGAACTATATTATTCATTGATCGTTACTTTACAATTGATAAAAACCGAAGTGTTTAATGAATCTTTACGCATATCATATCAAAAGTAATTTTAAGACGTATTATTTATTATACAAAAGAAATTCTTTCCTCTGAGATAAAAATCTTGTTATCGTTGCAAGAAATTTGGCAGTTCAGTCATTTTGTAATTTTTCAAGTAATACATAAATATAACATGAAGATAATATATAATTTATACTAATTATTAAGTTATACGACATATGTTTCCAGTTTATTTTAAATATATTTACGGTTATTTAAATGAGAAGAATTTAAAGAATTCGATTATTAATATTTAAATTTACCCATTAATCGAAATATGCAAAACAAAAAATATTTATTAATTAATTATAACATTAAATTTGTAGGTATGAAGTAGGGTATGTTAAAAAATCGCATTGTTAAGAAAACTATAATATTTAGGAAAGAAAAGGACTTTAAATGTCAAAGCATTTTAGAATAACGAAACATACGCTGTGATTTTTGATTATTTTAAATTAAATTTTTCTCTTTACGAATATACTAAAATAAATGAACATTATAGTTTACCTGTTGTTAATAAATTGTAACAACTATTTATTCAGTTAAAACTTATATTTTTTAACATCTCAGAATATGACTTTTCCGTTTGCTGTATAATTTTTATGACCGAAGTATAAAAAAATTTAACTTATTGTAAAATTTTCAAGTAGCACTATATTTTAATTTAAAGAAATGGGAAAAATAAAAGCATCTTGTTTTTTTAACACAACTAGTAACAAAATTTTCGACAAACAAAAACATCGTTAATTAAGGCTTAACTTACGTAACTATGAAAGAAATCCTGAAAGCTACACCTATTCTCTGAAAATAAGGTATTTTAACTATTAATGCAACAGCCATCAAATTTTCCGTCAGGCGTATTTTTCCACCATTTCTTGGTGGAAAATATCGAACCAAAAAAATCTTATATAATGTATAAATGTAACACTGTATATTGTTTTTCTTTGACGTAAGTTCGTTGAAATTGTGATTTTTTTTTATTGTTTTTCGAAGTGCATATAAAGTAAGTGCGTCTTTTTTTCTGAACGATGTACATGCTCCGTTTTAATTACACATCAGAATTGTTTTATGCAATCAAAGTTAAATAAGTAGAATTATATTGATTGAACAAAACAACAAAGCATATAGTTTCACAACAATTACAATGCGTTCGAAAGGTTTAAGGCGTCAATTTTGTCGCTTTTGATAAAAACTCGTGTGTTTAATGAAACATCGATTCATTTGGAATTTACATGCGTAAATATTTTTAATGCATATACAAGACTTTGCAGAAATCGAATCCACTCTCAGCTTTGATCATACGTCAAAACGAGACATTAAAATAACATAACGTTTTAATTGATACTTACATGATATGAAAATTAGCAATGAAATTATAAAATTATATTTTATATCCAGGTAAAACGTTCCGGGTTAACTCCATCGTAAATACTGTCGTTTTAACGTTTAGTATATTTTTTTACAATGAATTTGATTATCCTAAATGGCGAACATAATATGATAATATCATTAATAGAGAAGAAATCTAACACATTAATATAAAATCGTACTACTTTATCGAATAATAATTTAACTAAATTGTTTAAATTCAGTATATCAAAAAAATATAACGATCTTTTCGTTTTGTCAATTAATCAATCAATTGTGTTTACATAATTTATTTTACCATAAAATTCCAAATATTAATTCTTTCCCTGTAGTATGATATTTAACCGAGCAAATATTAGTATATCAAAACAGTGTAAAAAAATCATCTCTGATTACACAAGTAGATGAAAATGATACTGTTTTGGGGCATTCCGAAATTATTTTTAGATTTTTCGTTTTTAGAGTAATACCATTTTCTTCCCCGTAAAAAAATAAAAAGTATTAACTCCCTTACAACAATGTCATTAGCAACACATGTGACGTTACTTAACCAAATAAAAATGGCTGTTAAGTGCTAAAAATAGCGAATTAACGTTAGATATATAAAATAGAAATGTGCGTCTACATGAAAAGGTGTTAATTGTATAAAAAAATTGCATTACATACAAATAAAAACTTTTTATATCAAAGACTTAAATATCAATTTTTTTGACTAGTATATTACAATATTAATACGATATCCTGTATCTGGCATCAATAATGGTCAAATCAATTCACAAGTAAAATAAAATTAATCAGAAAAAAAAATAAATTTATTAAAACAGGATCGCTTAATTTCCTTCTCTTGTTGGACATAAATACTGAATATCATTATTTTTACTACATTTGTATTATATGTATGTACATCACTTTTGTATTTGATTAACTTTTTTTTGTATAACACCGACCGAAAATAACATCTCCTCAATGATACTCTTGAGATATTTTTTATAGCACATTGATTTGCAACAATAAATTTTTTTTATAAGCAAAGGTCAATTAGTCAAAATCGGAATAACTATAATTAACAAAGTAATTAGGTAATGACAAGCAATTAATAAATGATAGTAATAAAACACTGTCAATACTTGGTAAAAAGTTATTATATTCAAAAAATATAATAATTTGAGAACCTAATCCAACTTGATTTCATTTGATTTCATCTTCGTATTTTTCATGTCCTGTTCTTTCCCTTAACAACAACCTCTGTAGTATAAATGAAATATTCTTCAGCAGATAATATGACATTTTTTTAAACGTAAGTAATCAATTTACTACGCCAATATGATACCAAGATATAAACTACGTTATATTACACCTACTTCAATGATAGTTAGTTACGAAAGCCTCAAATCTCGGGATCTCGTTCAAATTGTCTTGCTGGTATTGTGTAACATTAACCCCAAAAATTCGTGATTAAAACAATCGGAGAAAGTTATGCCAAAAGTTTAAAAAATGTCCCAAGTTTGTTTATGTTGGTAATTTTTTAAATTTCTGTGTTTTTCAAATTGCAAATCTTGGAAGAACAAAAAAAAAGGTCTTACGTCTTTTCATTTTGGAAATCGACAAAAAATTACATTGAATTTACATTGAATGTTCAATCTCGGGATTGGAAAAATTGTCGATTCCGAAATCCGGGATCACGAAAAAGTTTCAGGATTGCATGCCTTACCTTGCTACAAATTAAATAAAATACAGAAAAAATGATTAATGTAATTGATATTAACTGACTAAAACAAGATTTGAGAAAGTTAAGTACTAATCTATAATAATTGCTATGAAAAATAATATCTTTAATATTAAGCATAAGATTTTTGATTATATAATGTAAATTTAAGGCCTTTTATGTATTGATAGTTGTAATAAAAAAACACAGCATAAAAAACTCTGAAAGCGTTTATCTCTTTAGTATGAATTCATTTCAAAAGCTATTCGAGAAATAAATTGATCGTGTAAACTGGAAATATTGGTGAAAGGATTTTTGTATTAAACATAGTATAAAAGTTTTCCTGAAATTTCCCAAAAATACATAATGCATGGCGTATACAACTCTACCTAAATATTCAATTGAACGGAGTCAATCACCAAAAGAGAATTTCAAATCATTTTCTCCATCAACTCGCAAATAGCGTAGATTCGTTTTGAATATTTTAAAGTTATCTTTTAGATTCTTCTGTAAATGCAGTCAAATTTATCGGAAAAACACGTTAGCTGATTGCCTTAAAAACAGTTTTTTCTCCGGCCAAAAGCTGTAAAGTTATTTGTTGACTTGGTATATATTTTCTTTTGAATATTTTTTACGGTATGACCTAAAAAATGGTTTTCTTTGTACGGAAGTAAATTTGTTTTATTAACACTTATCCTTTCTAGAATGAGTTAAACAAGATAAACATTATGTATTAACCGACAGTTCAAGTTCACGTGTGCGTTTGAATGTAATTAGATGTAGAAATTTTATATTGTAATTAAATCAAGCTTCCTATTGTCAAAATACTAAATTAAACACTAATAGTTTGTATAACTTTACCGTTTCTAAGCTCAAGAAATGCGACCCCAATACCAACATTTTCTTAAATATCTATTTTAATATGGGTGATACAATGTTTATAATTAAGGTATTCTTATATCATAGTTTTTTGGACCTTTTGTAGTTTATATAAATACGCGATAACGCTTATCAGGTGATTAGCGCCCGCGATAACGATTGTTCGTAAGATAACTTAGAAAGCTGAGAACACTCGTCAGTAGTCAATTCATATGTGTGCTGGGATGACGTATTTTTTACGCGCAACTTAAAATATGATTATTTATTAAAAAACCACAGATTTTTATAAAAAAATGTATGAGGAATGATGCAAAGAGATATTTTTAAGCCCTTGGACTATTTTTCTTTTTGAAATTCATAAGAATAAGGCCAATAATGAGGAAACCGCTGGGGTCAAAAAAGAACCCCATCGGCTGACAAGTATTTTTCTAGTCTCCGAGCCGCAAGAGTTAACGTAAAAAAAACGATTACAATTAAAGATTTAAGCTGTATTGGAATTTATTTGAGTCATTTAAATTGTTTAACATAATTTTCTTAGATTTTTCACTATAAAAAAATTGTATGAAATTTTTCGTTTCGTTTCAAATATCATATGGAATACTTATAAAACATTTCATTCGAAGAGAGCTCGCAAGAAATGTTTATAAGTAGTCGCTTTACCTTTTTCATTAAAGGATAAATTGACAAAAAGCTTGGTAGTTAGCTAATTTCGGGGATTGGAGGCGATAATAGCAACAACTGGTTCAAATCTAAAATAAGTTTTGTGGAATTAGTAAAAAAGTGTTTTATTTTATAAAATAGAAGTAATCATTGAAATTGTTGAAATGTTTTATATTATTTTTTATATTCGATGAGTCACATACGTACGTTATTTGGCACTGTCATTGTACATTATTTGGCATTTCAAACACACATTATTTGGCATTACACTGAAAAAACAATCTAATGTGTTTAAATTGCAATAACAATACATGACACTTTGATACGTATACCTGTTATAATTGATGCTAAACGTTTTAATGGATACGTTTTACGATGTGTTCATCGTTTAGGTTTTGTCGCCATTTAATTAAATTACCGAGAATAGTCACACACGGGGGCAGTAAAGGAAAAACTATGGCACAGTACCCACTTCAAAAGCTAAAGTCGACCGCAGTAACACTTTTGCGCCCAGTCATTTTTGTTTTCAAATTACTTTTCGGCCAAGCCATGTTTTGACAAATTTAATACAAGAAAATACCTTAATCTATTTTACATGTGGGCAACGCGTTTAAAAATATGCAAAAATATTTATTATTTCATGTGTTAGACAGTTATTTGCAGGTTATTAAAATAAAATAAATATATTTATAACAAATTATATAAGTTATTTTAAAAAAAATAGATTTGGCAATACATTAAATTTCCACACTTTGAATTTAATTTTACACGATTTTTATTCATGTCCATTCCCCATTTAAATAATATGGAGTCGCGGTATCTCGAAAAAAATATTTTTATGCTAACTGGTAGTCGTTTTATCGCTATCTCATGGTGCCCATAATTGATATGGTGAACACAGCAGGTTGGAAAACATTTTTTGGTAAGCTAATCGCTCTCTCTAGATGCCGAATTTCACACGAATTTAAGTTATTCATTCATCACATTACAAAAAGTTGTAACAATTAGTCGAACGACTAAGGAAAAACTAATAGTTTCATCATAAAACGCAAGCGTTGTAAATTGGTGAAATTTAATTTTCTTTATGTGTTAAGCTGACATTACTATTTAAAATACAAACTAATTGAGTTCATCTCTTATACCAGTAGTGAACCCTGCTTAATGGTCTCACATTATTTTAGATAACAGTTTTTTTCTGTAAACAAATATTGTAAAACAATCAAAACATTTTTTTGGCAAATTTATATTTTCATCAGCATATTTATTGCTATGAAACGGCTATGTGATATGTTTTAGTTTTAAAAAATACTTTTAAGCCTGTCAAATATACTTACTTACTTGCTTGAGCATATTTTAAAATACATTGAATGACAACCGAAGATATACTATTCAAATTGATCACGTACAATTAAGTTTCAGTTAAAAAATCATAGTAATATTAATCAAGTATAGAACTAAACAGATTCATTCTAAAATATTTCAATGCAATTATGTACAAATGTGTAACGATCAGACTCGTTAAAATTTTAATTATAAACGCATTGGTAATTGATTTCAATTCTTTGAAACAATTATTTAATGTGTTCTTTGTCTTTTGATGTTGTATTTTATCACTTGGCGACCAAAATCTACCATTCTCAAGCCATAAAAGATTACCAACACTTCAAAAACCCTTTGATGAATGTTGTATAATCAAGAAATGTTATTATAAAAACGTCTCTGCTGCCCTTGTTTTTTCTTTGCACAATAACTGCGTAACAGATGTATGCTTTTTTGCATTTAAAGGTCACTATAACAATAAATCCAAAGAAAAAACAGTCACTCATTTTTAAACTTTATACAGGTGTGTATTGAAAAATAAATAACAATGTAGAAATAATTTGTCGAGTAAATGGTGAAGGATTAGAAATAAATAGATCGGAAATTAGCACAGGCCCTAAAACAAATCAAATGTTTATAAATAACATTTGTAACATGGCATGCAGCTGATCGTTATTAAATTTGTTTCCTATTAGATTTCCACGTCCAAGCACAAATAATTTGTACTGTTATTGTTCGCGTCTAACCTCTCTCTGCGCCTAGTAAAAATAACAGTTTCACTCATCATTTTCTCATTTATAAGCCAAAATAAGAATCAATTTCTGTAAATATTTTTACAAATACAAACCTTACAATCGAGTCTTAAGTTTTAAGATGCATTTAAAAGACACGAATAACAATATTTCACACATAATCACATAGCCAACGGAATAAAAAATCTTTCAATTATATTTTTTTATAAATAATTTTACTTATTTAAAACATCTAAATTTTTCATTTACCTTACCGGGAATTGAAATCAGGCCCGCTTGCAGACCTGATCGGTAGTATCAAACGCATACCAAAAAGGCCACAGCGGGCGACAGTTATAAGTGTCCAAAAGTGTTTTGACCAATTGACTACTCTTTTAACCTCTCCATTAATATCATGATTGGCCAAGAATGTCTTCATTGTCTAGTGCAAACCACATATTAAAATCATTCAGTTTTCCAGCGGTACGTTCCTCCAATTTCCTAACATAGAATTAATGTTTAAACGTTATATAGGGCTAGGGTTTCCAATTAACCGGACTTTCTAACTAACCGGTTTTTGGTTTTTTTCTGGCAATAAAACCGGTTAACCGGTTTAAACCGAAACATAACGTATTTTGATTAGGCAGGTATGCAAAAAAAAATTTTTTGTGGAAAATTTTAAATTTTTGTCATAAATGCTCCAATTTTAATGAAAAATCGATATTTATCTTATAGATGGAACACATAAGGCATTATACATTTATATACAACAATGACAATCAAATGTGGAAAAATATTTTATGATAAAATAAGTCAAATAAAAAAATAGAACTTGATAATAAAACTCACCAAAAGAAAGATGTTTAAATAAATGCATTTATTTTTTTAACATATCGACTAGACAAGACATCCAATGCTTAGACAAAAATATAGTATATATTAGCTTATATTATATCTCCACTCCCACTTTGAAGCATGACTCAAACAATTATTTGTTAACGAGAACTGCTTCTTACTTAGTTGTTGTTGCAAATTGTTTCCGCTACTACGCAGTAAATTCATTGTAAAATATTTTCCTTTTGAAAAAAACATGAAAAATAAGATAAAGATTTTTGATAAAACGCGGTTAACCGAATGAAATAAACCGGTTTTCGGTTTTTTTCAATTCATGCAATAAACCGGTTAACCGGTTTCGGTTTAAACCGGTTTGGAAGCCCTATATAGGGCCTGTTTACGCTTGTCTCTTGATTGTAGAAGAAATGTTTCGTTTTTTATAAATAACTTCATGTCATCTAAATTCTTATGACTTTTGATAATCCGAAATCTCGGAAGTATATACGAAGAATCAACCAAAATATTTAAAAATAATTCCTTCTTTCTTACCTCTTGTGGCGAGTTCTCCATGCACATCGGAATATTTTAGATTTTTGACAGTTATTTGATTCACAATCATTGGCAGAATAAAATAAATTCGAACATATGTATATTACATCGACCCATAGTTTACAACAATTAAACATAATATTATTAAAAAAAAAAACAAAATAATAGCAAAGTGTACATCTATAACATTACGATAAACTTAAACATTTCTTCTATTATCACTTTTTAGGTGTTTACTATCAATACTTGTGGAAAGGCATTATATGAAAAAAATAATAACACCATTTTGTAATTATTTCACAATTTCAAATCAGGATTGGTTTCGCTCATCACGAGAATCTTCAACTGTTAAAAGAATATCATATATTGATATAGAACTATTTTACTTAACAATTTGTTAATGTGATTACAAATTAATAGGTTTTATTTATAAAACGTTTTCATGATGGTCAATTTTAGTGTCAATTATCTATTTTTTTTCAAATTTCTATTACTGATTGTATTCACGCTCTTATAAGTCATTCGTGTACTGTATAAAAAAAAGCTCTGTATCATTCAAAATATTGAATATATATAAAAAATATAAGTGCTTGCGATGAGCTTAACCGGTCCTGTTCAGAATCAATTATTATACAATAAGTAAAAAATAGTGTTCTAATATTTCTAAGTTTCTTTTATATTTTCAATTCATATACATTATAAGACCAACGCGCGCTTTCTAGTACTGATTAGTCTGAACAATTGACTTGCTCCACTGTTGTACAACAAGTTGGCGTTCTGCGATGTAATGAATTTACCTTTTTTTAAGTTGCTACATTAGCTTCGTCAACATGCCAAAGTATAAGAGCAAACACTTCTTGCCAACTTTGTTGATGCGTGTGCCTGTTGTTAGATCGAAGGCAGGAAATATGGATGGTATAACTGAATTTTCTTCAAATAATAATTTTCCGCATTCCAGACGTCCAGTAGATAGGAAATTTACAATGACATACTAAGAAAGTAACTTATTAAATAAAAAATATTCATGTTGTCATAAAATTATACAAAAAAAGAAGAATAAAAAGATTCTCTTGAAAATTGATGACGGTAAATATTTAATAAATGAATTCTCTAAATATCGTATTTCCTCATTATAAAACGCATCACGAATTCAATTAAACTAAAATAGGAAACAATGCTATGCGTTTTACAATCGAAGAAATACAGTAAATAACAACATGACCTAAAGAATAAGGACAAAGATTAAAAAAGAAATTACTTCATACAAATTAACTTTTGTTGATATCGTCTTAGGTGTAATAAAATGAGTCATCTCAAAAAAAATCTTCGTCTTTACTCGAACTTTGTCGTATTGCAAAATGAAGAAATGAATCTAATAAAGCATTTTTATATGAATTTAAATATTTTACCTTCACCTAAACGTCTTTATTATTCAACAGCTATTTAAAAATAGTTAAAAAATATATTGATTAATAAATTGAGCACGCCAGAAATGAAATAAGCCTGGTAGTAAAATGATTAAAAAATTCTATTGGACTTATAAGTACAATCAGTATTTACTTGGTATTTTGATGGCTTACATTTTTTTTATTTTAGGGAAGTATTTACTGAGCTCATTTGACTATACGACATTTCTTTACCATATAACTAATTTTTCCTAAAATACCAATTCGTTTACTTCACCTCTCAGGGATCACTTTTAATATCAATTAACTATAAACAAGTATTATCTATGTACAATAAAAAAATTTTGCCAAGGATAATTTTCTCATTTTACTATACGATTTTGTGTTTTTCTTTCTGATTTCTGAAAAAAATAATGTTTTTTGGAATGTTAAAGTAGGTATGTATTATACAAAAAAAAAACTATTGAAAACAAAGTTTATTGTGTCTTAAGCAACAATTTCTATATTCATATTTATTATGGAGCTAAGGTTATAGATTCCCTCACTAACTAATAATGCGTCCGTCATAATACGCCCATTACGCTAACGAAATAAGCACTTCCCATGATTTTCGAACCGTGAAAATAATGACTTTTTTAAAAAATGACGTAAAAATCTTCCATTTTATAACTAGTCCGATGTAGCATATATTACAAAAATATAATTTTCAAATGATATTAAAGATTTTTTTAACAAACCGTTGTTCTGGACCAAATGAGTGTCGCCATTTTTTTGTCATTGTTTTTTTTTTGGCACATTTTTCGGTGTCACCTAAGTCAAATATCTACTTTACATTCTACTACTGATATTCATATATCCTACCCAACCTAACCTAAAAAATGAGAGGGGTTTTCATTGATTTGTTTCAATCACATATCGATCACATTTGTTGGAAAGCGTTAGGGAAGAACGAAGAAAATGATTTCTTTCTGGCCCTTCTGCGGAGATATTTAAATTTATTTAGATCTACACCAGTGATTCCTAACCTTTTCAAAGGCACAGTGCACTTTAAATCATAGGAACAATGAGTAGCACCAAATTCAAACGGTTAATGGTTTTTCACTATTTCGCGGATTTTTCTGCTTTTATAATTTTTTCATCGTGGTTTTGCAACTGATCAAGACACTTATAATTGGCAGGGTTTCTAATACTAAAACACTAAAAACTTTTTATTTGGTTTTTACTGTTATATAATAAATAAATGTCAATGTCATGTCATGACTAAAGCCAACACTTTTATTCAACTCAACCTAACCTAAAAAGTATTTGAGTCAGTTTTCGACGTAACTGTCCGGCCACCTTTATTTGATTTATAAATCTTACTCGAGGTAAGTTATCATTTAAATTGATATGGATATAAGTAATAAAACAAATGAAAGACAGTATAAAATTACTGATTTTTCTTCTTCTTATTTCGTCCTATTTTGTCATTTTCTTGACAGATTCTTTGGTAATGTATCGCCATGGTTCTCTATTGCAAGTTGCTGATGATCCTATTGTCTCTATGTATGTCTGCACATTGTATTGTTTTCTATTAATTTGATGCATAAAATTATACAATGTATGTCCTAGAATAATAAAACAAGGGTTTATTTGATATTCAAAACAGCAAGGGTGAGCAGAGCTTCGTATACATAACAACATTATTACTTTGCAGTATCGAATAATCTTATATCAGATTTGAAATAACATATAGTTTATTTTTTATCAATAATTATTTATATTGTGCAGAGAGTGCATTTAAGAGCATAAGTTTTAAGTATTTTTTTTACGCATATCAAACTCACACACTCTCTGTGTGCATCGTTTACATTAAGCATACTGACTGAATGCTGAAATGCTCTGCTATCTGGTAATCTTGAAATATTTTATTATCATGGTAGTATTATAAGTTATTCTTTTAAACATGACCGATTCCAATAGATATCATATGTATTCTTAATTCTTACGAAAACTGCTAGTTTTCTTTACAAATTCTCTCTTTTTTAAAAAGGCTCCAAATAGAAAAATACAGTTAGCAAAAGACTACATCTTAGCTAATCACGTTCACTACGTCTCGTTTTTAAGATAGAAATGGTAGACAAACTCAATGTAAAAAACTTATAAAATTACTTAGGAATTCAAACGCGTTGATTCCACAATCAAAGAGCGTATATTGCTCGACTGCAAGATCATCAACACCAAATAATGAAATTAGTATAAAGCGGTTAGTTTTTACGAGATTTTGAATAAAATTTAATAATCTTAATCGTGTTTTTTTTAATATGTCTCGTTAATTTTATTAGATTATTCAGATTTGTAGATCAATAATCTCATATTTTCATCGAAAGTGAGATAAGATATTTTTCTGCTTGGTTTTTTACACTTACAATATTCCAATCGATGAATGTCACTTGACGTACATTACCTATGCTAAAAATATCAAGCTTCGTTTTGTTTTCTCGAGGACATCGATTTTCAAAAAGGGAATAAAATTCCTGCCAATATTTTTAGCTCATGATCAAAAGGGCACATATAAATTCGATCCACGAAGAAATGACAGTTAAGTGTATTTAAGTGTATGAACTTACTTTCAAATTTGCACGCATCGAATTATCAATAAATGTTTATATGGCTGTTAAACAAAATTTTATTAGTCTTTATATTATATTGCTAAAGTATTTCAATAATAGAATTCGAATTTCAAATTTTTGTAAAGTATATATAGCACGTACAATAATTGAGCTAATTGATCGCATTTATTGCATAAAGTATTTTGAAACAATTTCTCTATCTGAGCTTAACTCTTATTCCGGTATAACACAAAAGATTATTTTTAAGACAGAAAAGTAAATGTTAAGTGCACTAAATTGATTCTTTTTATTAATAACATGCTAATTACCTAAAAGAAATATAATAGAACAAAGGATTGCATTATTCGCCAATTTGCTGACCTTTTATTAAAAATATGAACAGTACAAAAATAAATCCGAAGAATGCAAATAAAAATACTTTGTTTATAGTATACGTAAGTGTTTCATTATTAAAGCACAATTCAAATGCTTATGGCTTCATGCGTAATGAGAATTGCATACAAATAATACAATTTTCAATGTATATTTAAAAAAAAAAACAATTATATTATATCACTTTTGGTGGCAAAGCATTATATTTAAAAATAAATTACTCATTTTTACCAATTCCACTTTTATTTAATATTATCAAGACCGGGTTTGCTTATGATGAGTATTAAACAAGACAATACTAAGCGGAGATTAAACAACTTCAAGTAGTAAACTTTTCCAAATCAGTTGATTACACTTGTCATGAGCGAAACCGGTTCTGGTAATATTTCAAAAACCTTTCAGAGTACTTTTTGCAACTCAACTTCAATTATTAAAATAAATAAAAAAAAAAACTAATATTATTATTGCTGAGAAGTATAGTGATGACTCATTTTTTCTATAAAAATTTATCTTTGATTTGCATTATACCAGGGGTCACCAAACTTATTGAGAAGCGGGCCGGATTGAACTTTTTAAAAACTAAGGGGGCCGGACGACAAATAAGTTCTTATTGGAACATAATCAGAATATTTTTTTCATTTTATGTGGTTACATAATAATTAGAATGTAAACAAATGTTTGCCCTTCTTAGAATTTCAATAAATGAGAATATTCGATTTTTTTTTTGAGTAAACGACCATCTGGTAGCCTCCAATTTCTATCCAACTTCCTTTTTTTGAGTCCCCTACCAGATAGTTATATGACAATTGATGATTTGAAATAAATAATTCTCGTGAATTCACAACTAAATCATGAAAAATTATATTTCTTATATGAATAATTTCTATGCAAAAATCAAGAACTTTTCGCGGGCCGGATGAAAATCCTCGGTGGGCCGTAGTTTGGTGACCGCTGCATTATACTGAAGACAAATTTATATTCACTATATAGTCTATACCAGTGGAGGGGAACCAGCAGTCTCTTGGCTACTCTGATGTGGCCTGATCAAAATATTCACTTTGATTAAAAAATTATACGCAAGGGGTTTGGAAAAAGACCGTAATCAACCCATTATACATATGTCCGACAGTCGAAAAAAAAGGGGTGGGTGGGTTGTCAACGTTTTCTTTACTGCGGCCTTATGTTGAATCAGATAAATGAATGTGGCATTTAGAAATGAAAAGGTTCCCCATCCCTGGCCTATACAGTAGACAGATAGTGGAATAACGTTATACGGTATGCATTTATTCAACATATTATAGCTGGATATGAGCAACATAAAGGTCTTTATTACATTCCTTATTAATTCATGGCACTGTTAAAAATCGGTACCCTATAAAAATATATGAACGAAAAAAATATTGATTTATTACAAGAAAATTTATTCAACTATCATTATACAATCATGCCTCCTGTGTGGTCGAGCGGTCAACGTCGTTGGCTTCGGTTACAGCGGTCACGGGTTCGAATCCCAGTACGGACAGTTTTATAAATTGATTTTTCAATCTTTTTATGAATTTCTGTTCAAAGGCATGAATGTATGTGATGTCTTGGATTCCCCCCTCCCACCCATCCTATCCTATGAATGGGGCGTATCGAGAGCGATTAGCTTACTACTAGTCCTGTCCTGGCCCTATCCGTCTATTCCTACTCTCTTCGGAAAAAGACAGGTTGAGCAACTGAGTAACAAGCAGTTCTCGTAAAAACACTTAAGTTGAGATAAACTCCATTAGGAGTCCATATGCACTGCATTGGGAGTGGACATGGTAAAAAAAAACACTTTAAAAAGCTAACATATCAATTGATGTATTCAAATGATCAATATCCACTTTTCTGAAAAGCTATTTTTAATGTTCAACTAAAATATTCAGATACTTATTTTAAGATACATAGTGATAAAAGCGTTTGTGTGTTTTCTTCTAAGAAGAGATATTGTCGTTAAATTTCCAAAAGATCACGTAACGTTGATAAGGTTCTTATGGAATCGCTAGGGATGTTGTCAGCCCCTTCTTGCTTGGAATGCATTTAAAAGCCTTCCAATAATTCACTCGATTCCACGAACATACTGAAATACTGTATTATATTTTTATACAGTTGCACCATCATATATTTTCATACACTATAATTTATATTAATTTTTTAAAATTATGTACATTCATACAAGTTTTGTCACTAACGACCCGGGTTATGCCTTTCGGCGTCTTCAGGCGTTGACGTGCACAGATGAGCTTGAACTGACAAAACTTGTCGAAATATTAAATTATAATTTATATCTTTTTGGAATCAAATGCTTTGATACATTTCAGCTTCATACATTCCCGATAATAAGTGAATTTTTTTTTTTTTAATTTATCGCTCATTGGTATTAATCTTTGCAATAATGAAAAAATCTAATAAGATGTTATCATTTGATTTTGACAATCATCTGCTTAAATTAAAACATTATAATAAAGCTTACTATGATATTGAATCATGAATTTACAATAATAATTGCGTATATTATTGTATTTTAACGCAATGGTAATGAACGTAAAAAATATATTTTTTAGAGTGCCTTCAATTAAAAAAATCGAAATATGGATCCAAAAGAGATTTATGTGGAAAAACTGCTACGGATAGACCCTAAAAAATTTCAATAATTAGGTCACAAAAGTTTGAACACGAAATAGAATTTGTATATTAAAATCATCTTTAATATGATTTTAGCTCTTATTGCTATAAACCATGAGCTTTTGTCAGTTTACGGTTCCAATATTATCACCATACTTGACAAAAGTTCTTAAGTAAGAAATTGATAGTTTTTAGTAAACAGAAAATGAAAATTTTTAGCTTTTAGGATAAAACTTTTAGTTTCGATATTTTATGCTACATAGATAAATACAACATAAAAATATAGATGGATTTATGCTGGTCTGATTAATACTTGGCAAAGACGTTTGCTTTTCTTTAAATCTAAATTTAAAACAATTTTGCCAAACATGCACAATGCAAATGCATATGAGACAAAGAATGAATGAGAAGAAACAAGTCAATTTTGTTACTTTTCAACTTTTGACAGTACCTTGACTGTATATTTTTTTTAAGTCATAACAACATAACGAAATTATTAATTGATATTAAATAAAACTAAAATATTGGATATTAATAATAATTCAAAGATTGTTTCAACCCCTCGTTGCTAAAGAAGATACTGTGATGGATAAGACAATTCACGATATGACATGTTTCTTGGAAGTAACACACTTGACCGAAAAGGTAAAAAACTCAAATAGATAGTATGTACTATGCGATTGGACAATGGCTCGACTAGGGAGCTTTTATTATCATTGTAAGCTTGAAAACTTGTTTTTTTGCGGTTTTGGATTTTCAATTGTGATGAATTATGATTCAACGTGAAACGGGAACAAAAGAAACAGAAAGGTTTCAAGATTAAACCATGCATAGTTAATTTAGAGGTTTATCTTGACAAAATAATAGCATTTTTATATCCTATTGTATAACTGTTCGACAAACATTGTTCAAGAATAATTAATAAAAACAATTGGTAGTATTACTCATAAGTTAAAAAAAATCTGTAATCTATAAGTTGATTCGGCAATTAAATAGTATTTTTTTTTACATGGAAAGTAAACCACACATTATAAAACTGCTTTTTCATTTATTTATAAGGCCAAGTTAAAGCCATAAAGTTGGTTTACAGGAAGATTAATTGATATTCGTTAGTAGCCCTGCCCTGTACGAAACTGAATTGCCGCAAACATTTACTTACGCCCAGATTTCATAAAACAGCATTTTCAATGAACGTTATAAGAAACTTATTACACGAAACCACATGAGCATTTCACTAATTTTTCGAGCTAAAGCATATTAAACATGTCAATTTAGAAACAAGTATAATTAAAATGACACCAGAATAGTGGAAATAAGGTCATCAATTATTATATTAAAATAATAAAAATACAGTGAAATAATGTGTTTACGTTTTTTAGAGAAAAACAAATATGGGAAAACTTAGATTAGGGCCATATAACCTATTTAAAAATTCAATATATTTACTTGAAAGTTTGGTTGTGTTCGTCATAAAAATTAGTAAAAAGTGTTAAGAGGCCTTCAGTTTATCTTAAAATATACATCATTTATATTTTATTTTCAAAATTTTATACGAAAATTACGTTAAATAAAAAACATAAAAGTACTTACTCAATATACTTAAATGAAACGGGACTGTAGAATTTTGCATATGACAAACACAATACCATACCTGCATTTTGGTTTGACGCAAGCTGAATCACATTAAGCGTATCTAAGCTTCATACTTTTTATAAATAGTAAAA
Organism: Himalopsyche tibetana; assembly: GCA_030503985.1. Lineage (NCBI taxonomy): Eukaryota > Metazoa > Arthropoda > Insecta > Trichoptera > Rhyacophilidae > Himalopsyche > Himalopsyche tibetana. The sequence continues at coordinate 4,491,566 of JAPJYX010000007.1, read as the reverse complement.
AAGTTGTATTTTTATTTAAGATAATTCATTACTTTTTTTCTTATTAAATAGTATTTACTTTATTATGTAACAAATTTTCGGCGTTGTTAAATATCCTTTATCGGTAATTTTAAAATATTGAAAAAATCTATTAAACATATTATATGTGAATACCAGTATTTTGCTATTTAAAAACAGCTGAAATATCAGGATCCCGAATTCGTTAGAATATACTTACAATAAAAAATGTTTTTTTTTTGCAGACCAGCAACAATGTTCCCACGGCAACTAATAGTGATCCTCGGACTATCCCTGCTGATGATTTCCATCGCATATGCTTCCTTGACTGAATCCGAAGATAATGAAGACGCCATCAAATTCCTGCAGCAGCTCGACCGCTATTACTCTTTCGCTGGCAGACCCAGGTAAGAAGAAAATAGTTTAAATGTGAATACACGAATCAATTCGATTTATCACGAAATACTTTCATGTAAATAAAAATTCTGATTAACCGTTAGTTTCTATACACTAAACGTGAGTCATGAATAAATTACAAAAAAAACATTAGTAGTTTTGAACAAGGGCGATATCAAATTTTAGGAAACGTTTTTTTTGTTTTCGGTATTTGGATTGCACTGCTAAAATCGATGTGCGCGATTGTAACATTGTATATTACGATCATATAAGTTACCTTCCTCAAGCTTTTGGCGACATGTAAAATCATTTCTTTACAACGGTGTATTCAGACTACTGCATTAAAATCAGTTTAATATAAATATCCACGATATCGAGGACAATTTTTTGAGGGGTTTTCGATAATTAAATTGCGTTAAAAGGAATAATTTTCATCCATGTTTTAAGGCGAAAAGAGCAAACATGATCCTATTTACTTAAATTATATTGGTTTTGAATTCGTATATTAAATGAAAATATCATTCTGTACCGATAGTATTTTAAAATAACAGCAACAACTGTAACTAAAAATATAATAATATTGTCAATTTTTCTTTTTTTGACATTAATTTTCAAGCAAAAAAACATTCATATCTTTCATATTGACACGTCTTTGTTTTTTTATGAACATTATGTAAATACTGCTTTGTAAATAATGCAAAAAAATCATAATCTATATTTTAAGTATGTAAAAACAATATATAATTTTCATCTTGCCTTGCTGAATGAATAGAAAAATCAACTACAGAATGCTTGTAATCTGTGAGAATGTACATAGTTTGAACGATTCAAAATTAATACAGAATGCTTGTTCTAATAAATTGGTAAAAATAGTTTGATTTAAGGTTTCGACTGAAGGTGTTTGGTGGAATTTCAATATTAAATTTAAAATCAAAAAGACTACGGGTTTGCATCCCTGTTTTAATTTAACAGTTTTATTAAATTTGAATTGTTCAAATTATGTACATTCACACAGATTTTGTCACTAACGAACCGAGTTTCGCCTTTCGGCATCTTCAGGCGTTCAAGTGCACGGATGAACTTGAACTGACGCTTAGTAAATGAATGTTTTGTGTTTATATAATAAATAAAAGTGTTACCCCATGTATCACCCAAATGTATAGCCCATGGGCTTATTCTTTTCACCAGCAATGGCTTTAAACTAGGCTTATCAATTTCATATATTTGAAGGAGTCTAAGGATAAAAGCATGATTATAGGGAAAAGTAGATTAACGCACGAATTGGTTTGTTTGATATTTCTGTCTTCATATAAAACTATTGATAAAATAAATCGATTTAATGTTTAAGCATTTAAATATTTTGTAAACGAATTATTATAAACGGGGTATATTGAGACCCCAAATAACTGTCAAATACAAAAAAACGTCAATTTACCAAACATACTTACCGAATAAAGAAATATGTTTTAAGATTTCGACTGAAGGTGCTTGGTGGAATTTCAATATTAAATTTGAATCGTTCAAACTATGTACATTCTCACAAATTTTGTCACTAACGACCCGGGTTTCGCCTTTCGGCATCTTCAGGCATTCAAGTGCACGGATGAACTTGAACTGACACTTAGCAAATGAAAGTTTCGTGCTTATATATGACATAAATGCATCACTGAGTCCAAAGCCATTGCTGGCGAAAGAATGAGCTCATGGGAATGCCAACAGATTTGTGTAGTGAGCAGTTTCAAGAATTATATAATTTGTTTGTCGGCAAAGGTTTTATGATTATATGATTTTATGGTTATATAGGGCATATAAGAGGAGATGTGGGAAAGTTTGATATTTCGTTTAAAAGCGGAAGATTTTGCAACTGTGCTTTGTTGATTTCTAAAATTTCTTGGAAAAAGAGCTTATGACTGTCTGTATTTGGGTGTAACATTTTTATCCCTTGTTCCTGATTGAACACGTGTCCTTCCGAAATTAAGTGTCAGTTCAAGTTCATCCGTGCACTTGAATGCCTGAAGATGCCGAAAGGCGAAACCCGGGTCGTTAGTGACAAAATTTGTGAGAATGTACATAGTTTGAACGATTCAAATTTAAAGAAATATGTATTTCTTTATCAATATTCAATTGAATCATATTTAAAAGTTTTGATCAAATTTATTAAAATACTTAAAAGTGTTATTTTACAATTATTATCTACTTTTTTATCCATGTTCGCTACCAATGTGGAGCATATGGCCTCCTAATAGAGGAATCTCAAGTGACTTTTTTTACGAAAACTGTTTGTTAATCAGTCGTTCAACCTCTCTTATTCAAACAGAGTAGTAGAAATAGAAAGATAAGGCTAGAACAAGACTAGTGGTTAGATAATAGCTCTCGCTACGCCCAATTATTAAAGGATCGGAAAGGTGGGAGGGAATTTTCAGACATAACCAACACCCATGCCTTCGAACAAAAATCGATCGAAAAATGCTGTTCGTACTGGTAGTCGAACCCAAGAAGTCCGGCACGGAAGCCCAATACGCTAACCACTGCGCAATAGGACCCGTCAAACTTGTCTTGTGTTGTTGATGCCTTTAAGGAGATCGTATTTGTAAAAATGTACGCATAGCTCTCATAAAAAATCAAATTTTTGTCGTATTCATATTTAGCTTTCTTGTGTTAGCATTTAAAATCCTTGAAACTATTGTAACTTGTCTCAAGATCAATTTGTGTGGCCTTTTATTAAGGTTTTATTCACTTCGTTTGTCGCACGTCACTGCTAATCATTCACCCCGCCCCTTTGTTGTAATTAAAGCACCTAGGGTAAATCCGTTCCTCGCATAAGTAGTAAGTTATCTCCTGTCGTAGAGACTGACATTTTAAACAGAATACCTTATTTGCATTTTAATACCCTTTCTCGTTTATATGATAATGCATAAAGAATGAGTCTGACGGAATCACGATTTTTGGTTATGATATCTAAAGTATATTTTTACAACTAAATTTGACGAATCAAAAATTTGTAATAGTGAGTGTTTTAGGATCGTATACTTTTAAAGTAATTATGTTGGTTTTGTTGAGTTAGAATTGTGTGTGCTTATTTCTGATAGGAGAGTGTGGTCTATCAAACTTCTTGTAAACCTGAAAGTTAAGTGGATGCTTTTTCGCTAAATTATCAATTAAACTAAAGTGTTTATGAATGCCCATCTAGCATCTTTAACTGCTAACAGATTTTCTTGTACACAAATTCTCCGCACAAGAATTTTCTGCCTAATGATCATTCCTTTTTATATCCAACATGTTAATGTATTATAAAAATATATAGTTTACTGAAATAATACAGCACGATATATAATAAAATAAATAATGTGTATTGCTTATATATATTATATTTATTTAATATTTTAAGAATAAACTGGAATATTTGGTGAACACGAAGGAATCGAGAACTTTTTTTTTCATTAAAACGTTAATATTGTATGTTACAATAATCGCTTGGTCGTTTTTAAGTCCCGTAAGTTTTCAATAATAAATCAAATAATTTTAGAAATCTTGACAGTAAATCAAATGTCTACTTCCAGGGGTGCACATTCATAAAATTTATTCTATTGTGCACCTCTATACTTAATACATTCTGTGACCATATTTAACTTTCATTTTGCTAGTGTTGTGATCTTAAAAATGAAACTTTTCTGTAAAAGAGTTTGTAAAATATTTACGGCACCATGCAAAGGTAGTCGTCAGTGGGCGTGGAGTGTTATTTTCTGAGACATTTTTGGAATACTAATTTAATTGGTTGGTATTAAAAGTTCGCGGTTAACTCGCTACCAGGCAGTATAGAAAAGCTAAGATGAGTTGAATAGTGATGCTTGTTGTATTAAAACTTTGACTGAATTTGCATTTGTTTTGTAAATATAAATTTTTGTAAGTTAAAAAAAACAAAACAGCTATTTCGTGTCATAATAACTATTTTTATATTTAAAGCTTGAGATATACAGCTGTGTGTGAGAGAGAGGAAAGGAGAAAGTTTGCGCGTAGGTGCTGAGCAAATTTGAATAGGAGCTACTTACTGATAAAATCTTTTTGTAATAAAACAACTATGCTTACTAGTTTCTACTTAATATAAAGTCCTTAATATTGATAACGATTAAATCAAATCTATTATTTTTTAATCTAATATTATAACACAATTGAAACGTTTTTTTTATACAACAAATAAAAAAAAATGAATGCTTTCATTTAAATACTTAGACGTCTAAAGGTAATTAAAATTTTCTTTTTTTACGTTAACAGTTTATTGGACAAATTTAAGCGCTTATGAATTCAGAATCACCTCTAAAGAGTTTGTAAATATTAAGTTATTTTGCTTTATGGAGAGACATTGAAGTGTAAAAAGTGAAGCACAACGACTTCCTACCAAAATTGACAGTAAAAACCTTTAGATATCGTACGAAAGAACAGAAATTATATCACACAATATGTTTAATCGTTGTTAAAACTAATTGTTAATTATAAATTAATTTTTACCAATGTGAAAGATTATTCAACAAAATCTGCATTTTGATTAATTTGCTCTGTTTTTAAGTTTGTTTATTTCCTTTTCTTGCTATTCTAGTTGATTAAAGCTTTCTCTACTAACCAGAAGGGTCTGGGTTTGATTCCCGTTAAAGTTAATGTCAAATTAAATATTTCATTTTGAATATGAGACCTAAAGTGTGGGTTTTTCTGATTACAATTTACCGAGTCGATCACGAGAGACTTGAAATACATTCTCATTGAATTTTTCTAGTGTATACTTCCAAATACTATCAAATTTTAAATATTTGGTGCGTTGGCATTAGTTGTAATGGCAAATGTTTTTAAAATTATTCCTTTTACAGATTTTATTTTGAAAAAGAGCATAGCTCTTCATACTTAAAGGGAACAAAATAACAGGTCAGAGTTTAAATCAATTTTTGGTCACAATTCAAATAAACTTTCGGTCTGAATAACATTCAATTTTTGGTCAAAATAAAAATATTATACGGTCAAATTTTATAACCATTTTGGTTACGTTATTTTTTTAAAATTTCATTTAAATTATGACTCTTTTATATACATGACCATTAATTTTTTATTCTGCCCTCTGTACACTGACCGATATATATTATGACCATTTAATATAAATTCTGACCAATGTAATATAAATTCAGACCAATGTGATAAATATTATGACCGAAACTGTAAATTCAGTTAAAAGTTAAAAGTTAAAATTCAGACCGGTTAAATACGAGCCATACTTTGTTTGTTTGTTTTTTAAAATTTGTTTTTTTTATTACGCTGACGTATTGAAAAAATCAAAAATAATTTGCCTATTGACGATTTAATTCTAGGAAGCGAAGCTTTATTTATAATTTGTTTAGAAATCGTTGAATAGAATTTTTATTTGTTGACCATCGTTATGATTTTTTATCCTGACATATCTGTCATGAAACACTCAATCAACCACTCAAAACTTAGTTTAATGTTTACTCTACCGTTTATAACCTTTTGGAAAGGTAGGCTGTGCTAATACATCGAAAGCCATGTGTTTACAAATTATCGTATACCTTAAAAGATTTAACCACTTTATCGAGCCTCTAACATAGTTAAGTACATCTGTAACGTACCAGTCCGGATCAATGCTATTGATAATTGTATTAAATTATTACATTTGTTTTACACGTGTTCCGTCAAGCCTAACACCAGATTTGCTATATTTTTAAAACGTCGGTCTTCTATACTAAATTTCATATAAATTTCTAAAGAGTCTTTTTTATTTTCATAATCCTGTTTTAATTTACGAATATTTTTATTCACTCACAAATTAAAAAAAATATATGTTTTCCATTTTAAAAACAAGTTTCATCTCTTAGCAAAAAAATTCTTATCGTGATATAAAAAAAAATCATTTTTTATAATATAAATATCCAGCTTTTGAAATGTTTTATTAATCCATGTCCGCTGACAATGTATAGCATATGACTTCCTAATTGAAGTATCTCAAAAGAACTTTTTCTACGAGAACTGTTTGTTACTCAGTCGCTCAACCTCTCTTTTCCAAAGAGAGTTGTAGAGATATAAGAACAAGGATAGGACATAATTAAATAATCAAGAATCGAAAAGGTTGGAGGAAAATTTTAGACATCAAAAACAGACAGAGACTCGAACCCGTGAGATCCGGCACGTGAGCCAACTACGCTAATCTCTGCTGCGCCATAGGACCCGACAATGAATTAATAATATAGAGATGATAATTTTTTAAATAAGTGTTAAAGTGTCATTTTAGTGTTCATCAAAATACTATAAAATAATATATGACAAAAGCACTAATGCGTTTTAACGTTCATTAGAAACAATACGACAACAAGCAATATAACCATATTATGCATGTTTACATTTGCTACAGCGTATTTGTTATTGATATATTGTAAAGGGTTTCGAAGATACTGGCAGCCAATTAATCCTATGTATATCTCAGAGATTTTTTCCACCTGGAATTGGGGATGTCAATAATACGTCTAAAGTTAAAATTAATCACCCCGGGAGGTAAACCAGTTCAACCCTGCGTCAGACCGGGGCTGAATTGGAACGAGAACCAATTTCACAATCCGGTGGGTTTCGTAATATTGTAATATTGATATTGAAGGCTTGATTAACATCTAATGAGGGACCCCCGCTTTTGTAAGGATCACTTAAATTACTGCAGAGTCTGAAAAACGATTTACGAAACCTGAGATATGGCCTGACCCACCTGTAACGTAAAATATATTTTTTAATCCATGTCCGCTCCCAATGTAGAGCATATGACCTACTTATAGAGCTATCTTAACAGAAGCTTTTTTCAACGAGAACTGCTTGTTACTCAGTCGCTCAACCACACTTTATTCAAAGTGAGTAGTAGGGAAAGAAGGATAAGGCTAGGAACAGGACAAGTAGTTGGCTAATCGCTATTGCTACACCCAATTATTAGAGGATCTGAAGGATGTGAAGAGAGGAAATGATGTGAATTGACATCACAAACACCCAGTCTTCGATCACAACTTTGAATTGTCACCTGTTGAGAGCTTGCTCTACCGATTACGCAGGTTTGGGTTCGATTCCCGGTCAGATCACAGTGAATTTGAGAAATATAATAGACAACACTTACCAATCCTCAGAGGAAAACTGAAAATTATGGTATAATATTTGAAGATGTGACTTTTAGACTATTGTATTTATATGACTACGAATAATTTCAAGAAAAAAACAAATAAATTATCTTCAAAAAGATTTGTAAATTCAAAGTGCCAAAAGTTCAAAATATTTTAAACAATAAAAAAACAGTGCTTAATCGGATGAATTAAAATCTCTGGCACTAATACGAATTTGGTCAATATCTGAAGCAATATTGTGGAACATTGTTTTTACTCTTCTCGCTGGCATCACCAATAGTAGGGTCGGTTTTTGTATAGCAAGAAGATACAGTTCATACACATGATTTTACAAAAAAAATGTCAAAAATAAAACATTTGAAAATACATAACACTCAAGTGATTTTATTTTCATGTAACGCGGTGGAACGGCGTTCCGGCACAATTTTCTCGCAATTTTTAATGTTTCAAATCAATATTAGTAAAATTTTATTTTTCTTTAAAAACTGTTTTTTTTTTATGGAAACAATTATGTTTGTTCCTTATGACCCTTTTAAATTGTATGTTCATAGAGTGGTTAGTCAACCACTAGTCCTGTCTTAATCCTATTCTTCTACCCTTACTCTCTTATAGCATATAAACCTAAAGTGTGTCAATTTAAGTGTAGAAGCTTTGAAAGTGAGAATTTTGTTCATTCATTCAGAGAGAAAAAATAGATTTTTTTTCGACAACTTACACATATCCAAATTAATAGAATTATCATTTTTTTAAATGGAGATGAAAAGAAGTTTTTTACATATTATTTATACTTAAATACTTTTTAAAAAAGTAAGAAAAGTATTTGTAATTTAACCAGTATTTTGAAAGTTGTTATTTTTTTATTTTATTGCTAATTTTACGAAATTTTCAGAACCATTATTAAGAATTAAGTGCATTCTGAAATGTGATTTTTTGGTGGTCAATTTTAATAAAATTATATGAATTTTGTGAAGGAACAAATAAAAAGTTGCATAAAAGGCAGAAAAATCGAAAAAGTTTAATATTCAATTCATTGTTTATTACAAACAAAAAATGTATCTTTTATATATTCAAAGATCACCTTTACAAAATACAAGTAAATTTATCCGAACATCTTGACGGATTCTTTTGTTTTATTGAAATAAAAGCAAATAGTAAATTTCATTATGCTCCTTCGAATTTATTCTCTTTAGAATATTAACCGCTATGATATTTCATCTAAAAAATATAATTTATTATGAATATGTTTGTTTCGCTAAGTAAACAGATTTATAAATCAAAGAATGGCTACGTTCGTTTTTTCAATAACGATTTTATAGTGAATTCAACTAATCACTTTAAATAGGTTGATCGTTTTTACTTATAAATAATGTCCACTTTTATTTAGGAGCGTAATATGTAAACCACTAATGGAACAATACAGTGTAAGTGTCTTTGAAAAAAAATATTTTGATTTTGGATTGGAAGGTTTTAGTCTACGAATTTATTTTACGAATTTTCTAAATTCACTGTGATTTTAAAATACTGAAAATAGTATTTAAATTGTTTGTTTAATTATTTAACACGCTGTGGAAATATGTGAAATTAAAATAAATATCATTAACTAGCTAGTTAGTTGATATTTTAATTGTGACATAAAAAAACAATCCTTTATTACTGTTTATCCCAAATAATGTGAATCAATTATAACTAATTTAAAACTACACAAAAGTTAAAATACAAAAAACTTAATGGATTAGTGGATTTATTCAATGGAATATCCTTATGAATTCATTACTATTTAACGGTCCCTAGTGTAATACTTTGTAAGCTCGCAAGCTTAAATTAGTTTTTTGTAACATAAGTGGTGAAAACTTTTTGCCAACTTCGTTATCCTTTAAACATTTTCAAGGTTAATTTAACGTTTCAAATTTGAATGTTTCATAAACGTAATAAAACAATTTTAAAAATAATTAATTTGAAATGATGTCAAAACGTAAAATAAATTACCTTTTTATTAAATTATATCGCATGCTTTAAAGTAAACTTCAAATGCCAATATGAGTTTCACACTATTATTTCTGAATCAGATCATAAAATATAACATACGGATAAACCTGTCTAGATAATTTTGCAATTTTGAATTTATTGCTTTCGCTAGGTAAAGTTAAATTTAACTTTGAGACGTGTCGTGTTTATAATTATTATTTATTTGTCTAATCAACAGTTTAAGTTTGTCGTTAGATTTATAAATAGAAAATCGATACAACATTTTGTGAAATGATATATGGGTCAGATAACATTAAACGTTCAGAAAATTATATGATAATTTATTAAGCGGTCGTAATTTCGTTTTTAGAGATTTCATAACATTTCAATGTGAAGTCAAGGGTTAGTTCACCAAACAGACACATTTCAGTTCTTAACAATCAAAACTAGATATGTCTTATTAATACCTTCATTAAATTTTTGGCGGAATATCTTTATTATAGAAGACACTCTTTCTTTATTTTAATGTAGGTTTTACGCGTAAGTTTGCGACGAAGTGATTGATTGTTATTATGATACGAGTTTGAGTGGAAGATGTGTGACGTGATTATCATGCGATGAAAATCATCTCACTAACACCATTTTCATATTCTTAGCTTTGCAGAAATATTAGATTGAGTTGAATTTAAAGGTCATTTGATGTTAAAAGTACAATTCGGTTTCAATAAGCTATCTGAAAAATTACAATTGATTTCTTAACTCCTCCATGCTTATGATGTATTCATAGCTAGTTGAGCCATTAAATCATTCAAGCATTTTAAGCATTTATAAATAAAATGAGGGTGAAAATTAGACCTAGAATATATTTTCAAGCATATATACATTTTTAAATTATTTTTAGCTTCTAACATAGGTTTAAGTACTGTCAATAACCAGTGAAACTGAAATGCCATCATGGCAGGGAACGTAATTTTTTAGGATGGCATGTTACGGGTTAAGTATAAAACATAAATATTTTTCATGTAATTCAAATATGTATATCGTCACCATTATATTGCTTGTTGGTAAATATTAAAACTGATAAAATGCGTTAAATAAATAAACAAAAGTATCCTCAACTTTCTTTAGAATAACTTAGTGGTGGATTGATTATACCAGTTTGTCAAATAAAACATTTACTTGCAAAGGTAATTGTTATTAATGCTGGTATAACGAGCAGGAAATTGTCCCTTTCTATTTATTTTTAACTGTTATTTGTGTCAGATCAGCATTTAATATTAAAAGCTGAAAAAAATTATTCGATGCTTACTCAGAACTATCAATCTATAAATAATCAAATACTGCCAGAAAATTACAGTTATAATATGGCGAAGAATTGTTGGTTTCTTTCATTATAAAATGAAATATTATTTGAGCTTAAAGTTTGCGTAAAATTGGAATGAATAAATACAAAATTGTTTATTTAATTTAATAAAACTCGCATAAAACGTTTTCTGTAGATAAACAACAAACGTACCATTAATTATGATCATTATGACGCATTGAAGTGTTGTAAGCCACAACTTAATTGAATCAGTCGTAAAATTAAATTAATGCTCAAAACAGGTGTTTCCATAAAACTGATGCAAATCTCAAAGGAAAATTTAAATCTTATGTCACCTCGAATAGTTTAGCATCCAAGATTTAAGTTAAGCATCGCTTATGGTAACATTAAATTTTAACAAGTTTAAAGCATGGACTATTCACAAATGAGAAAGAAGAAATTTTAAATATTTATTTTGCATATTTTGCTCTTACCAAGGATGTTAAATACTTTATGGTGTTAAATTGTATTAAATATCATTAGATTTGTATTCATACACATAGAAATCAAGAATCATTGGTGGTAGTTTTCGTAATCCTAAAATACTAATTTACTTTCGTAATCCGACATGTTGCTTCAATGAAAAGGTATTAAAATTGAAAATGTTTCAAGTTTTAATGCCGTCGCTCGTTGATTACTTAGTTCAATTACGTACGGCAAAAATTTGCCAAAACAATAGTTAAACTTCTCAAACAAATCAAGCGTTCAGATATCAAAGCCTGAAATTATTTTTCTAATGGGATATGTTTTGCAGGTGTGGTTTTCTTTACTGTCAACACAATACTTTCGAAAATGTTATCGTAGGCTTGCATTTAATTTGAGTGCAAAGCCTTTGTGTATAATGGTTATTGCAAGAGTTGGTAACTAACGAGCCAGCTTCTTAAATAATAATGTGAAAAACTATTAAATTATTTTAGTTCTTCAAATATGACGTTATATATTTAAAGTTGATAACTATTTAGGTTTATACCTTCATCAGAACTATGTCTTAACTAACATTAACTTAGTTATGTATACTAAACGATTTTATCACCTCAATTTTCGGGGAATCATATTGTATTGTAGACAAAAATTAATAATTAATAAACGGTAAATTTTTGATGAAAATACATTTTATAAAAAATTATCATCATGACAATAGAGCTTAGTTGAGTATAAGTAAATTTATTTAGTTAGCATATGAGACACAACTGGTTTTCTTTATCGAGATATATTTGTTACTTTAATTGACTATACAACGCATCGCATGAATTATAGTTATTTATTATTTTTACTGCTATTATTTGAATTATTTTCAGTCTGCAACTACTTTAAATTTATGTTTGATATATCTATATAAGTATGCACATAAATTTGGCATGGAAGAAACAATATTCAAGTCAATTAAAAAAAAACAGTGATCAAAAATCATACATAAGCTTATATGTACGTTTATGTGTTACGCAGCACCTTAATGCTGTTTCAATTAATTAAGATTTCTTATGAAAGATATGAATTAAAAAATATGAAAGATATAAAGATAATGCTCAGAGTTAGATTTTTTTTAAATTCTCCCTCCTTCAGCAAACCGGAAACTTTAAAAATATACAAATATATAATAAATAAAAAAACATCGACAAAATCTTGAAAATGAAAATAAAAACAAAAAAAGCAATATATTAGTACTTCTTTTATAACAATACACCTATTTATAACAAATATTCCAAATTTTACAAGGTTTAGAGAATCTTGGGTTCTATTTCAAGTTTCACCCACAAGGTGAAATTAATTTATGAACATCTTTGCGGCAGGAGATGTCGGATCTTGACGGATTTATTGTACTTTTCAATCAATACACGACGCTCATCTTTTAAATAAATTATAATAAATCAAATTTTAGATAATGCTTTCTTATTTTTTTATGTAAAAAAACAAATAATCACCTTGACAAGGGACGTTTATGAAAATGTAAAAGAAATCATGAGGTTTTAATATTTATAGAATCATCCTACTTGCATTCATAAAGTCAGTTATGAAAAAAACATTATAAATGATGTAGGTAAATTATTTTTCTTTGTTATCCCTAAAAAGCCTTTCAATATTGGGATTTGAGATACAAATCTATTAAACAATTACGGAACTCCTGAATTATCTGTTTAATTAACAACTAACTTATATTTAACATGTGAAAACTTCCGTTTTAACTATTCAAAAATGTTTCCGCTGGGCTTTCTAGGGTTGTTTACGTACATACGTAATTAAATATTTTTAAAAAAATTGTCAAAAAAATAATTAGGCATAATTTCATATAATATCAATTGCTATCAAATAAATTTCAATGTAATTTATCGTACTACTTAGAGTATCCAATCCCGGGATTGATTAATTAATTTAGTTTTTTTTAGATCACCGAGGAATTTGAAATCTTCAATTTGCCAATTTCGTGTCAACTTTCGGGATTTGCTCAAAATTTCTCAATCCCGAAATCCCGGGATCGCGGCCGTGTCAATCCCGGGATTGGATGCTCTAGTATTACTCCCTACCAGTCCAGCTTTTTGCATTAAAGCGTTGATTAAGTATTTATTAATTTAAACTCCCTATAACACGGTTATAATAGAAAAAACCTGTCTGCATATGAGCAATGTTTTGAACACAAAAATGTTTCTTCAAGTGAAGCAATAATTGATAAAAAAATAATTACAAATGTAACAGTTTAAATATGCATTTTTAAATCATGTTCACTCCCAATGTGAAGCATATTGACTCTTGATGAAGCTTTTCTTTACATTCAAATTTCTTGTTACTCAGTAGCTCGATATCTTTTTAAGAGGGTTGGAAGAAAAGGATTGAATTAAGACTACTGTTGAATTTATTGAAAACGTGGTTTCTTTTTTCCTCAAGTTGGCATCGAAAGCCTTAAATGAAAATATCACTTATATTAATACAGTGTCATATAAACATCCATAAGATTAAATTTTGTTAAAAAATACATCGTATTTTACTCATGTTTATTGTTGCAAGAAAATAAAAAAAAACTGTGACATAGAAAAGGTCTATTTGGTCATTAAAAATATTCACGCAACTTTTAACGCGTAATACAAACTGTTTATTTCTTTTTTACGGCACTCTTTTACTTATATTAAATGGCAGGATGAATCAGTAATGCAGTGAGAAATGGCCTTTTGTTTTTATGTAAACAAATAAGAAGGCTCTTCGGTCGAGTTTTTTTTCGGGTGGCAAGAGACTTTATTGTAGTAATGATTTCGAAAAGCTGTAGTACGAAGAAAGAAAAATAAATAACAATTTTTTGACATTAGGATTAACGTCGTACAAGCCAGTTTGTGGATAGTTCAAAATGTAAATGCGACAATATTATTCAGAATGATGATCACGTATTTTTCAAATGTTTGAATATTGGAAACGATTCTTTTTATTTGTTGGCCCTGTCAGTCATACTAAATTGATTGCATCGTAAGTAAATTAAAAGGCGTTGTATGAGTTCACGGTGTACCATAGAGTGAGAATAAATTTCGATTCGTAAAAGCTATTCGATATCCTAATTTCAATACATGTAAACTAAAAGTGTACACGAAAACGAAGTCTTTAGGCAACAAAAAACAAATTGAAGCAAGAATAACATTGTTACATTGTGGAATAAATACATCATAATATATCTAGTATCTTATTAGTTGGTGGTGGCTACAACGTAACGTACACTAGCGAATTTTTATATGGAGAAAAAAATGCATTATTACTTGTGGGGACGGAGTATACAAAAACCGTTTATAAGGTTGTATTATAATATTTTATCTAAGTATTCTTGCAGGTATCTTTTAAAGTAGACTTGACACTTATTAAATCACTGAAAATGTAAAGCTTTGTGGAGGTTCTATTACCACAATTGCCAATATTGGTTTTCATCCCTCGCACTGTCATTATACGACCTTTGGAAAATGAACTAAATGCGGGGGAAATTTATGATTTTCCGATTTGAGTAAAAATTCTGGATAGATTTTCAATGTAGCTTTTAATGGAATGCTAATAAAAAATCAAACTGATTAAAATATGTGTATGAAATAGTTTTAGTCTTTTTCCACTCGTGAGCTAATTTTTTTGAATATCAATTCGATAAAGGTAAGATAGTTGATATGTTTAAATAAATACTGCTTCTATATTTGCAGCGGAAATGATTCGGTATCAACAAAAATTAAAACAGCTTTTCAGCAATATTTTAAAAGCTCTCTCAAATATGCAGAGTGAATTAATCAATAATGTCAAAAGGCTCAAAGAAAATTCAAGGAGAAACTCAAAATAAATGATGAAGAAAATAATTATTTATGTCATACTTTTGAGTAATAAATAATTAATTTTATATCCTTATACGCGTGGGCAAAAGGATTTAGTAGGAAGATAAACGGGATTCCTGGATAAATTACTATATTAAATGCTTTAGCATTGCATATCTTGTCTTTGCGTGCAATTTAAAGAATTTTGGCTCCCAATATGAAGTATATGCCCTCCTAATGAATATATTTCAACATAAGTTTTTCTAAACGATTGCTCGTTATTAAATTTCTCAACCTCTCTTTTTTGGAGAGAGTAAGGGTTTGAAGGATAATGACTAGGACAGTGAATCACGACGATTTGTTTTTGTTTATATTGGGACTTGAACACGTGAGATTCGTCATGGAACAATCTCGACTGTAGTGCCACGAATTTGATAATCACTTGTATATTTTGAACAATTTAGAGACATAGCAATTATTTAATTGGTACCATAAATCGGCATTTTTAAAGAATTTGCTGGAAGAAATATTTTAAAAGTAGTGAAAGATTTTTACACAAGAAATATAAATATAAATAATAAGGTAAGATTGTGATTTGTGAGGAGTGTTTTGAAATTCGATGACAGAAGGAGTGACGTTTTGATAAGATTGTGCTATTTTCATTCATCGATTTGTATTTTTCAATTTGACAAAAGAGTCTTTCTTGTAAAAGAGTAAAGTGTTGTTTTAAGAAGTGTAAGATATTTTTTTTCACAGTTTTATCGATAATATAGTAGTAAGGATAGAAGAATAAGGTTATGACAGGACTAGTGGTTAACCAATCGCTCTCGCTACGCCCGGTTATTGAGGTATCGGAAGGGTGTGAGGGATTTTTTAGATATCACAAACAACCATGGCTTTAAACAGAAATAGATAAATCAATCGGAAAATTCTGCTCGTACTGGGACTCGAACACGTGAGATCCGGTATAGAAGTTTACAACGCCAACCACTGCGCCATAGGACCCGACGATTTGATATAGAATAATAAAAAAATATTGAGATCACAGATATATTTGATATAAGATACATATAAATTCGATAAAAAATGATTATTTAGCTGTCGGTAGTAAGATATTCAAGCACTTGAATCTTGATTCAGTAAAATAAATACATGGCAAAATTCCATATGAAAGATTGAATGGTACAACCAGTGGCGGTCGGTCAATGTATATGCAGGGTCGGTTACATTTTATGAAATAGTATTAAAAAATAACATTTATACCCTTCCCTTATTTTGAAATAAAAAAAATAAAATCAAATTTTCTAAAATATTTATTATAAACAATAAATACATGAAAAATTTAAAATGAGTGAATGGTATAAATGATTTTGAATATTATTTCATGAAATATAACCGCCCCTGCATATACAAGGGGTGGATTGATCCAATGCCACATTGACCGGCCGCCACTGGATACAACCATATTTTTTTTATTTTCAAAACCACAACGAAACCAATCCGTTCAAAATCAATATTCAAGGATATGGAAAATCTAACATGGAAAAGTTTCATTGTGTACTTAAGCCGGAAAATGAAATAAAAAAAACTTTGTAGTGTACATATTTATTGAAAAATTATTTTCAATACAACGCGTTGATTGTTCAGCGTTTTTCCTTTTTGTAAAGGCTCTTTATTATGGTCGAATATTTTGCATATCAAAGTCTGTCGGAATAGAACTTGATAAAATCGAGTTACATCACTTATGTTTAAGGTAAAAAATTTCGTTTTCGCTTCAAAGGTGAAGTTCGTTTCCATAGAAAGTTATATTTTAAATATTTTATGGTTGATTGGCTCAACTTAGTCTTTTGCGACCTCATCGTTTTAGATTGATAAAACGTTACATCGACTTTAATATTTATAAACTTTATAAAATGATACCAAAATGAAAGATATTATTCAATATAAAAACAAAGAGTCAAGTGGTAACTGTCAAACTCTTATATTGCAACTTATATACTAAATACATAACTTCCTGGGCTTGAATCCCAGTACGATCACTACCGAAACTATGTTTGAAAGCATAGGTGTTTCTAATGTGTTATATTTTCTTCCAATTTTACATTTTTTTTTAAAATGAAAGTGCTTAGTGATAATCGTTATAAAAATGACATACCTGCGTTACCCATTTCATTTTACCCTTATTAGATCTGAAAAAGAGCTTAAAAGAGCGTTTCTAGTTAAAAAAAAATCTACTAAAATAAGCTCCATCAAAATGAAATATCGACGGCTAATTAGAAACTGGTAGTTTTAAAATATGGCTGATCGAGGTTTTGACACATCAAAACATAGTTGTAGAAAAGTGATAATTTTTACTAGTCTCATATTATTAGTGAATCATTAAGTCATCTATCTCAATTTGATTAAAATTAATATACCGTTATTTTTACGTTTATTTTGATTTAAATGTTTCTTGACGATATATTTCTAATGAAAATAAAAAAAATATAGCATAGAAAAAATATCAAAAAATAAATGACCATTTTTCATTAATTGATCAATTCAAATAATCGTAGTTTTAATCAACTAATTTTCGCTTCGAGATCGAACGGATTGGAACCATTCATTGTATTGCACTTTATATATTTTTAACATGCGATATAAACAAAACAAAAAAATGAGTGCACATAGTTAATTTAAAAATACAAACTTGTGTCACAAATTGTAAGTAAAAAAATCTCGGTATTGTTCTAAAATTACGCGAAAATTTTGCCCACGCAATCCAGAGCGAGTTTGCTTTTTAAGTGCTTCTAAATAATATGAGACACGTTTTGTTTGTCACCAGTTATATGAAACACAAATGAAAATATATAAATAAACGGTATTTTCCTTGCGTACTTAAGCACAAAAATATGTCAAGTTCAGTAAATATATATAACACGTGAATGATCTAATACAATAGAAGATATGTTTGGTTTCTTTTTGTCAATGACAAGTTTTGTTTCCTTCTCTTAAAAGTTCGCACATATTGGTGCAGGTTGCGACAATTCTCGGTTCGCGTTTGTTTATTTTGATTTGTTTTTCTACTTTTCTTCTAGCTTCTTAAAATAAATTTAACATCTTGACCATGCCTGATAATTGTAAAACTATACTCACGTAGGAACACGTTTCAGGCTAGTACGTTAATAACTAAAATCGTCGACCTATATTTTGGTGATCACTAGCTCGGATTCTAGTAAAAGTGATTTAATTTATTAGTTTTACAATAAATTTATAGATTTTTTGTTTCAAAAAAATGGTGATATTATGTGAAGCACTTAAAACGAAGTGAAGTAAGAGTAATAAAAATAATAAAACATTTTTAGTACTTTTTCCACATAAAATTTATTAGATCAGGACCGGTTTCGTTCATGATGAGCATTGTCAACTGATAAGAAAAACAATAAAACAGTGATATTTATACAAAAGTTAAGTGATAAAAACAAGGTATGACAAACAATTGGAATTACAACCTAGCAAAAGAATTGAAGTAAAATACAAGGAAAATAAACTATAAATAAAAAGTTGAAGACCACTTAGCAATGAAACTATTATGACAAAAACCAATTAGGTATGAATTATCATTACCAAAGTAAAAACCAACAATTAGTGTATATAATAAATAAATCTTAATGTCTGTCAACCAAATTGAGTTTGGAAAATCCAGTAGAGTTTATGTGGAAAAAGTACTAAAAATGTTTTATTATTTTTATTATAATGCCATTCCACCAAGTATTGACAGTGAACACCTTAAAAGTGATGAAGTAAGAGTAATTGGTTTAGTACTTGTCCTGCCCAACTGGGACGTCCCGTAGGCATAGACAAGTAGGCAGTTGCCGGTAAGTTCTAGGGAGCGGCAAATTATCACAAAATGTTTTTTTAATATGAATTTTGACACATGAATTTGGTTAAGAATAAATATTATGTCTCAATATCTTTGATAAAAAAATGCTAAAAATTACATTTTTACCCGTAATAATATTGTGACCGATGGGTATACAGTACATAACTATATTGCAAAAATCTTTTTTAAGTATAACATTTATCAATATGTGACACTTCAGGCGTAAATGAATAAGGGCGAGAGAAAATGGCCTGGGTCATGAAACCATTTATTTTTGAGAACGTAGATGAGTAGTGGATTCGAATTTCTATATTTGTTTACGTATTTCTACAATAATGGGAAATATTAAAAATATATCACTTTATACTATTATGGCTCTATTTTATTCATATGTAATGGAATTAAAAAAATATATTTTGCAAAAATAGAACCTAGGAACGCCACTGCCGTCCAAGTTTTTCCTTTCTTTCTTCGAAACAAAGAAACTGATCAACTCTATAAAAAGCAGTTATTATAACTTACTTCATGTCATTTAAATATTCTATTTAAGCAAGCTTATTTTAGACTCCGTATGCTTTACATTGATTGATAGCGTAAAGCAGTCTTAAAAAACAATAACGTTATATTAGATATACCAACTGAAAAAGTAAAACATGCATATATTGTACACGTGAGTCATATTTATAAGTTTTCAATTCACTTTGAAGAAATATACAAAACAATGAATTTAAATCCGAATTGATTATTTTTGGGTTGAAAACGTTATTTTACTTTCATTTAAAAACTGATTCATTACGTTTTTGATATGTTTTTTAAAAAGCATCTCAAGAAGCACTGATAAAAGCGGGGATTCTAGAGCAGCGGTCACTAAACAGCGGACCGCGGGAGCTATGCGACGAATCACAGATTTTTCTCCGCCCCCCAATCTTTAAATACAAAATATTTTAACATACTTAAATGTAAAACTTATTTAATTGTGAATAAACGAAAATGATTTATTTAAATTTGTAATTTGGGATTAAAAATCTAGGAATTGAAACCAGAGTAATGTATTGTTTGAGGTGACTTGATGCTTCTTTGCTTTTTTATTCCTTTTTAATTCGATGCAATTATGCTCATATGAACACGTGTAGAACTGTAAATAATTTAAGATATTTTTCATTCCAAATTTCGGTATTAACTCATATTGCTTACACAATATTATGCACATGTAAATAAATGGTTTGAAAAATTCTAACAAGAATATTTTTAGCCCTGCCAAAAATTTTACGACTCCTGTTTCAGAGAATTTCAGACATTTTATAATCATTAAAAACACAAAATTTTTCGTCAAAACCAGTCGATTCTTTTGGCCCAGTATAAATAAGAATAAGTTACCTCTGCCTAAGGGTGTCATCTGCCCGAGGTGTAAACTCTTTGATGTATTGCTCGAAAGTGTTCTAAGACATTTGTTTCAAGAAGTTTGTATGAAAACATATTACTTTTACGTCAGGTATGATATTATCTTTGTATGTTCTTACCTTTTATGTTTATGTACACATTATACCGCATAAAGACTATTTTGAAATGTGTCAGTATGGATTTATTACCTTTTTATTTTCTATGAAGTATTTCACACAGCTAAAAGCATTTTTTTTTATCCATATTAGCTCGTTGAACGAAGCATTATATTATTGTTTATTTATTTTTAATAAAGTTTTCTCTCACGGGCAAAAAGACTCAAACCTCAACTAGATCAAACTGTTATAGTCATTTGAATACATATATGTGTATTAATAGTTCTGACCATAGCCTGTGGAAGTAAATTGTTTGTTTTTTTTTCACTGAATAACATATGGTATTTTATAACAGTGATATTATGAAGGTATTATCTCTTTATTTATTTTCCAAACGAAAGCTTTTAAGGTGCTTAATGTCAACATTTGTGGTAGAAAAGCGGTATATTTACAAAAATCAAATGGATTTTTTTTGTACTTAATATTTTACTTTCATAAATATAATATTTAAAGTTTTGTCGAGGGCGAAAAACCTGAAATGGTTCTCAACGGAATAAAAATATATAGAAGTAAATACAGTCGTATTTTGAAAATGCAGCACTGCCAAGTAAATGCCAATTCAATCAATAAAAAAAAGCTTTTGCCAACAATGTCGTTACTTTCGGAGGAAAATCTTCCATTTGTCAAAAGGAAACCACATATGAATATGAATCGTTCAACTGTTGTTCATTCAAAAATGTTTTGTCGCTAACGACCAGGGTTTTGCATTTCGGCGTCTTCAGGTGGTCAAGTGCACGGATGAACTTGAAGTGACAAAAAATGTGGAAGTGTTCAAAATTTTAACGATTTAAATTTATTATTGAAGTTCCATATATCACCTTTAGTCGAGATCTTGAATTATAGACAAGAACATTTTTATTTATTATTTAAATTATACTTTATAATGATACTGATTGTAGTCAAGTATCTGTTATGGAACTTTTTGATTCACAGAGCTCAGAAGACTGTTGTATTAAAAAATAACTAACCACCATCAACAGATTTAGTAAAAAATACAAAATTCAATGAAATATTCATGTTGTGTTAAAAATATTATATGTTGACAGATGACAACTAATTCTTATGTACCCACACTCAAAATAATTTACAATCGTATTTCGATTGTTTTTCTATATTATAAAAAAAACTTGCTCACATTTTAAGCTTGTTTACGTAATTAAAACAAATTTCAACCTCATTAAAATTGTTTAATGATCGATTAACAAAAACAGAATGCGACATTCCACGAACGGCTTAAATTTTAAGTACACAATCATTTGAATTTAACGAGATGGACTTTTTCCTGGGAAAATACATTCGTCATTAATACGTTAATAATATTATTTCTTTGCTAATCGGATTGATGTATGAATAAATTCGAATAATGTTTTTTGTAACAACGGTTCACCTTTTCAAACGAATAATTATTTCGTCATAAATTACGGATAAAAAGTCATTTTAAATAATCATCACAAATATTTAATACCACAATACTAAAATAAAACGTAAGAGTATTAACAAAAACAATGATGTATAGTTAAAAGTAAAATGAGACATGTAATTCATCTCAAATATGTTTTGAAAACTAAAGTATAATACACTTGATGTTAAATGTAAAAATTAAATGATAAAACAAAAAATATTTGCGAATCGAGTCGCTCTTTTTTTAAAACTTCTTTTACAAAATGACACCATATAATTTTACTTTTAATGATTTTATCCTAGATCACAGTTTTTTAATAGAATACAAAGAAAATGTGTTCGTAAAGTAATGTCGAGCACGTGGTGAAGTGGTTAACGTCTTTGGGTTCTATGACGCATCTCACAGTTTCAAGTCTAAGTGCGAATAGCATTTTTCAATCTATTTATGTTTCAAGGGATGGACGTTAAAAACTCACTCCCACGCTTCCAATTCTAATTTAACGTAGCATAACGAGAGCGATTAGCTTACCACTAGTCCTAGTTCTAAGAATTTTTCGTTTAATAGCTTCTGTTGAGACTCCTCCATTAAGAGGTCATATTTTCTATATTGAGAGCGGATATGTATTTAAAACAATCTAAAAAAATATCTTTTTGATAATTTGTACGTTTTCGGTGCATTGAAAAAATACAAAATTGACAACTTCTTATAAAGCCCTATTAAAGTTTGATTTTGAAAAGTAGACTCGAATGAAATTCGTGTAATTGATTATTGATGAAAAGCTATAAAAACGGTACAAATTTTGTTAGTTTAGGCACTAGCTTATTAAAAATCGTTTAATAATGCAAATTTATTTTTAAAAAACTTTAATATATAATGTAGTTGACGTTTTTATGAATACATATTCTGATTTTTCAATTGATTTATGGATTTCTTAATCATTGTAATATTCAAGGTTTTTTCATACTCCCATCATAAAAACAAGACGTAGCGACACTCACTTGTCCTGTCCTTGGCCTATCCTTCTATGCTTGGGTTGAGCAACTGAGTAAAAAAAATGTTGTCGTAGAAATCCCATTTTGAGATAAACTACTTTATGAGTCCATGTTCCCTAAGCGAGAAACGGAATATATATGTATATATAAAAAAATACTCTCGGTTCAATTATTGTGTATTGATTGAATTGTTAGAATTCCATTATAATAAGGTGATAAATTACTCGTGTATTTTAGTTCTACGATTATTATTTTTATACAAGTAGTTCTGACAATGCCGTAAAAATGAAATAGCTTGATTGTTCTTCTTCACTCACCACTGCTTTCTCATCCGTTAATTTTATACGGCAGTATCCAAATACGTTACGAACGTTAAACGTATCTACAGCTTCTTTCTTTGACTGGGAGTGACTTAGAAACAACTACCCAATACGTGATGGGGTGCAGTTAAGTGTGCGAAAAATCAATCCCTTAAGATACATAAAAACCTTCCATGAGTTGTGTTCTAATCTCCATCCGTATGAAGCCTTAAATTTATTAAAATTCTGACAATTTGGAATATTAGCCAACGAGTTGGCGTGACTGATCGGTCCAATAGACGATCGCACCGACTTGCACAGGTCTTCCCTTTCGTCGTGCATTAAGCGACACTTCCATGTTATGTGTTTAGCATCCTGCTTTATAGAACTACATTCGAATTCTGACCTGTCCACTAGCCGGCCAATCTCACAGAGCTAGGCAGCAAAACAAGCCGAAATAGCTATCAACTATATTAGAAGCCTATTTACAAAATGTATCTTGTCCATTTAATTTTTTTTCTACGTTTAAATTAAAAATAACCTTATTTTCTTCAATAAAATTGAAAAAGATAATATATTCTTTAATTCGATTCAAGAAAATATGGTTATTATTTCAATATAAAGGTTCCCTACACATTGATTATGGAAACATAGAAAAATTAAATTTTGAAAATGGGTGACTCATATATAAAAATATCAATTGTAGGTCTAAAATACATTGATATGTATTCATATTATCAATTATTGTAAGCTAACAGTATTCCCGAATTTACTTTTGATAACGTTCGTAATATTATAAATGCTTTCAGAACCAGCTGACTTATCATTTTTCTCTTTATCAGATGGTCAAATAAAAAATTCCGACTATCTACATGGAATGATACTTATAGTTAATAACCATCCACTCAAGTGGCTGAAATAAACGATTTGTTAGGTAGTGATAATTTGTTTTGTGATTATTCGAGTGCTTTTATGTTAAACTTAATAGAGCAAATAATGAATGATCTAGGGACAATAAGTATACATTACCTATTGGTAAATAGCCTTGTATAGGCTCGAGTATCAAAAGTGGCTTATTTTTTTAATACGTTATGAAGTGTTTTAGATAAAACTCATTTTTTTATTACCGATTGCAGTAATATTGTTAAAACATCTGTATCGGATAAGATAGAAAGTGATAACACCCTAAAGCCGATTCCTTAATGCTCATTCGTTCTTTTTAATATTTTTTTGTATTTTGATCCAAAAGCATGGCCGTCTGTGATTCTTTCGTACTTTTACATCTACCGTTAAGCATTAAAACTGACGTATAAATAGCGTCGAGTTAACTTTTTGTCTTTTTCATTTATTGTCCCTTTACCTCTGCAATGAAGTTTTGCTTAGTGTACCCCTTAAAAGATATTATTATCATAATAATATAAGCGCGCTATTTACAAGTAGAAAAAGCTTTTTTGCGCCGATATTAAGAAACTTTTTTGAAGAGACTGATAATTTTTTTACGTAATATAAAATAATAAATCCAAAGTATCCATTATGTGAAATAATATGATAATCTGTTAACAATACACTTCCAATAAAAGTGTAATATTTTAAGCAGATAAAAAATGCAAGTGTTTATAAAAATAATAGCAACACAAATCTTACTAGACAACTTCGATTACTGTAAAAAATACATTAAATTACAATTTTTATTTTTGCTGTACTCCTCTGCTGTCATATGGAAAATTCTATAAATTATTAAGTTCTAAGTTTTACAAACTTTTCCGAGCAAAAAACGTAGCACATGTATGAAAGACTGGAAGAGTTGTGTTTTTTTTTTAAATTTCAGACACACTTTTTTTCAAATTACAAAAAATGCCTTTGAAACATACAACAGAGTTTTGAGTACATACAATATTGCATTCAGTGTGAAATTAATTCATCGAAGATGTACTACGTCTATAAATTCATATTGTCGATTACATTTTTGCTAGCGATAAATATTATATAAACAACAGGAATTAAAAAATGGTGTCTTATTTGTTATTGTACTATGAAATGTGAAACATTAAAAATTAACATCTAAGAAAACAAAGAAAATCGTTAAGCTGACAAGAATATCATGCGTTCAATTTCTATTTCAAAAAAGTCTCACATGTCCACGTGGAATTTGAAAAATTCTTAATGAAAAATATTTATTAGTTAATTAATATCGAATGTTTCTCAGTAATTACTTGCTAAGGTCTCATTTTGGTATCGTATAAACTGTAAGAAATTAATGGACGTACACATTTCTCTCGGGTGTTTATAAAATGTAGTATTCTTTAACACACCAGCGTTGCGTGCTCATAAATGACTGCCAGGAGTGTTTAAGAAGTAATTACGCAAAGCTTGGTTTATATCTTCTCGCTCTTTGTATGACACTGCAAAGTTATTTAATGCAAACTGAAATAGAATATTATTATACTTTAATTGGTGCATATGACACACTACTCAACTGGTCAATCAGAAAGAGTTTGGTAGTAAGACCACCTGACCACTGTGACTTATTATAAATTGACTAGTGAGGAACTATCAAAGAGAAAGCTTTAAGTTAGGTGGATTTATAATCTGTAATAGACAGTCAATAAGAGTTTATTTCAAAGCTCGTTGTAAAAAGGAATGTTTCAAATGATTCAATACATCTAAATACTTAGTTTATTCCTTACTGTTACACTTTGATATTAAAATTGTAATTCATAAATAAGATTACATCTTTGAAATCGTACGTTTGTTAAATAAATACAATGAAATTCTTTACTGACATACTTATCAGAATTACAATCTAAAATTACGGAAATTCGCGTTGTTGTCTATGAATAAACGAATTCATTATATGTATGTAAAATAAAACATGATATCTCTAGTCAGAACAGTAGTGCTTGGCAAATAAAGTTATCTCCATAATTTCGCATTGATCGTTAAATTATCTCAGATTAATTTTCCAAGCTAAATAGCATGACGTAAGTGCATATTGGAAAATAATCTATGCACCATATAACGTCAACTTTTAATGAAATTAATTAAGTTAGTTGTTATATGTTTAATATATAATTAAAAGATAAAAAATGATTAAATTTCGATTGTGTATGTCGTTACGGTATTTCAAATGCATTGTTGATTATGAAAAACGTAGTTGTAGTGAGTAATGGCTAAATTCAACAAGTCAAGATAAAGAATTACGAGTGACAGGAAGAGCTGAACATTTTTAATGCATTTAGAGAGTAAGATATTGAATTAAATTTTAAATTATCAAAATCACTTTACACTTTAAGACATCGTCAGAAATGGAAAGTTTGACCTTTTAATTGCAATAATTAAAATTTATTTAGTAGAACTTCATTTGCAGTAAGGTGAGAATATCAAAGTATTTAGTTCTTTATTTTTTTTATAAAATTAGTTAATAGATATTACGGTGTGCGCCATTGTCAGAACTACTGACAATGGCGCACGCCAAAACAGCTATAATCTCATTTAAAAAAAAATGTAGTACTAAATACTTGAATATTTTTGCTTTATTGCAGTGAATAGTTTTCACTACTGTGTTACTGAGACTTTCATTTCGATTCTAGATTTTTTCGCCATTTTTAAAATTACAACATTTATATCTCTCTAATAAAATAATCATTAAGGAATCAAGCCAATCACTCTCACACCAAATTAGTGTCAGGTGATTTGAATGTACAATGTCATATTTATTATTTAATATAACTAGCTGTAAGCCCGTTGACTTCAATGGGGGGATTTTTGTTGCATTTTTAAATAGTCAGAAAATTTACTGGCGTGAAAAATAAATTACAAACCTATTTATTGAATAAGCCAAAAATTCTAAGAGTAAAAGAAATATATCTCGGGGCATATATCGACAGCCCTGCCCTGCAGTATTTAAATTGTATATAATATAAATTTTAAAATATTTGAAATGTTTAAGTTTGCTAACAATCATTTTTCGTAGTAGCAGAAATATACCTCGGGGCATATATCGACAGCCCTGCAGTATTTAAATTGTAAATTATGTAGTTTTCGGAATAATGTTTAAGTTTGCTAACAATCATTTTTCGTAGTAGCAGAAATATACCTCGGGGCATATATCGACAGCCCTGCAGTATTTAAATTGTAAATTATTTAGTTTTTGGAATAATTTTTAAGTTTGCTAACAATCATTTTTCGTAGTAGCAGAAATATACCTCGGGGCATATATCAACAGCCCTGCAGTATTTAAATTGTAAATTATTTAGTTTTTAAAATAATGTTTAAGTTTGCTAACAATCATTTTCGGACGGACGGACATTATCGACTATTAATATATTGATTGATAGTTTTTATAAATATACCTCGATTTCAAAATATGTCTAAAGAAACCCACCTGAAACTCTTTGCTAGCTGATTAAATACCAAGAACACTTCTTGTCAACTTTCTTAAATTCTCAATACGTTGTTTTCTTTGATAATATTACTACTATCCGATACCTGCTAGTTCATGACGTGACGTTTGCTCGGGAAATTTTCACACTCAGGCGAAAGGTTTTCTCCTTGCGACAGAATTAAATGGGGGAAAAAACAATTCCGCAACTGGTAACATCCTGTTATTCGGTAACGCTTCGCTTCATATTGTGAGGGAATAACAATTTTATTTTTAAACGACTGTTCACACCATCCATGACTTAAAAAAGAAAGACTCCAAAGTTGTGTGCGGTAAGGCAGTGAGCTTTGGCTTCACGTATGTCTAAAAATAAACCGTGTCTTTCAATCTTTCAGTCTACAAAAATATTTAATTAATTAATTGTATTTTATTTACACATTACAAAAAACGAGTTTATTGTTTGAGTATTGAGAAATTAGTAATCTAGTCAACCGATTAGTTTTGAACAAATCTATTTTATTCATTATAGTAAAACTTGTGTGTACTCAAAACCGAACATTAATCATATACCTAAAATATTAACTTTTTCTGATATATGAAAATAATTACTACACGTAAACCAAATATAATGTAATAACAATTGAAATTTTAGTTTAAAATGGAATGTATGTAAGACTATTTTTTTTCTATAATACTGTTGAAAGTACTATCATTCTTTCAATCAATGCAAGTTGACAGTTTTGGATGGAAATGCTTTAAATTGTATTTCTTATGATTGCAAGTGGATGATAATGAATACTAATTTCGCCCACTGTAGTCTAGTTGGTTAGAGATTACTCTATCGATCAGATGAGGATGGGTTTATTTTCCGGTTAGTTCAATGTCAAATTAAAATTATTTATAATTTAACTTTGAGACCTAAGACTGAGTATTTGAAATGTCATTTATTTTACTCGAGTGACTTACGAAAAATTGTCCATCGAGTTTATCTCGTATCATCTTTCAAGATTAAACTATTTGGCGCATTGGCATTAGCTGTTATGCCAAATATATAGAATTCAAAAAAAATTAATACTCATTTGTATTAATTCCAATTTTATTAAATATTATTAGTTAGAATAGAACTGGAATTTGAACAAATGAGTGTTTTAATTTTTTGAATATAACGACTTTTATGCCGATTGACAGTGAACACCTTGAAAGTTACTATTATAGATTTTTTAAGCTTATGACCGTTAATAAGTTGTTACGATGTCATTATAACAGATATACTATATATTACAGATTACACATATTGGAAAAAATATTTGCTAATGATTCTTGAACGAAAAACAATTTTTAATTGATATATCAAAAATCTAGACTCTCATTCTTGTTTGCCAACGAGCGGCATAATATTTACAAAACAGCTAAGAGTGTTTGTAAAGGACTCCTTAGGGCTTAGACCTTGCGTATGATTGGATATGTCAATTGACAATGCTAAGTCTTAGCTCTATGTCAGCCACCGACTTTTTCCTCTGTCTGTGCTCTTATTATGATTGGATATGTTGTTTTGATTTCCTGTTTCAAGGATATTCCCAGTGCGTGTTAAATTAGGACACACGTTACATATACACTAAAATTATGTCATAACGTAGAGAAATTTATACAAACATTACGATATTTTATACAACTGATGTGTCTGAAAAATAAACCATTACTAGGAAGAAAGTACAGACAAAAAAAATAAGCATCTCTCTCTCAAGTTATTTTAAATTAGAAACGAAATTTTAACCTTCAGATACTTTTATCGAAACGTATTTATTTTTTGTAAGAATTTTTTTCCGATGGGCTTTTTTAACACTCTTAAAGAAAATACATATCAAAGTGTAGAATTTTATAAGCTCTTAGCAAATTATATCAATTAAAAAAGCAGTCCATTTTGATAATATTGTAATATTCTGTTGACTTATAATTATATAGTATTTCTTCTATTGAGTTGAGAATTGGAAATCAAAGAGGTGTGTGCATTTAATGTTTTCAGAGATTCTTTTCTCTTCAAGGAAAATAACCGTACTTAAAATTAATATTTATAATGATAACAACGTGAGCCTCTTCTAGTGTCAAACGTTTAAAAAACACTTATGAACTTCCCAATTATACGACCGTAAAATTTCGGCATATTTCTCATAGCAAACGACTAGTTAAATAAGGATTTTTAAAAATATATTTTACCATTTCTTTCTTTTTATTTCGTGAGTGCAATAGTGATTTATATTTATTATTACCAAGTTAAACGTAGTATTTGTGACTATTCACAGTCTGTTTAATAAGCGACGTTGAGTAAAATATCCAACGATTAGTCCTTTTAAAATACCCATTGTTAAATTGCGTAATATGCTACAGTTTGAGATCAAGAATGATCAAAAAACTTATAACCTGGTGGTATTACCAGGCTCACGCGGAGTGAAGTCCAAAAGGTGCAGGCGGCTGAGGAAGCCGGCGAGAAGGGACCCGAAATTGGCGATGATGATGAAGCGGGCTTGGAATCACCGAACCTCGCGCGGGCGGTACGTCTTCTCCAGCTGCACTCTCTCGACAAGCTATACTCCCACCATACGAGACCAAGGTATACCAGAAAATCATTTCGTAGGACCCACCCGTAGACCTACTACCGTAGACTAGAAAAAACACTTAACACGGATAAAAAAAATATAACAAACAAAAACGCAAAAATATCACACTTGGTAAGACATGTTGTCCAGTCATATTTATTCAGTTTTTTTCAAATGCACGTTTGAACTCAATATTTGATAGAAAACCAATAAAAGTTAGCACCTACGATCGAGTATTATTGTATTTTTTTATATCATGCAAATGATATCGACTGTGGAAAGGAAAAAGGACTTAACCCACAGTTTCTTCAAAACACGTTTTTTTCGATAATCAAATTGTATCACACTTGATACACGTTCTATCAAAAGGGTGCAAGCTGCAAATGCCGAATTAGTACCTAAATTTAGCTTTTAAGTTTGAAAAAGATGACCTTGTAAAATATTAAAACAAAGAAAAAAGACGGAAATAAAGGTTCTTCTTAGATAATTTCTTTAATTAATATTAGATTATGTCTATTAAACACCAGCTTAGAAGTCTCCGTGCACTTCAAGGTTGTGTATAATTCACAATTTGCATATGACCCAAAATCAGCAAAACGCGTTTTCTGCGCCTCCTGTAAAATTTGATATGTGTGGGTTACGTCCTTTTTCCTTTCCATAGTCGATAGTTTCAAAAGCTGTTTTTGAAAAAAAAGTTTTTGTTTCACTTTTGGAAATTTTAGAATAATTGCATAGTTTTAACCATTCGCAAGCTATTCGTCTAAATTTATTACACCATTACCGCTGCCATCGTTGATTGAATTGGGATTTACTTGGCAGAACTCCATTGTTATACGGTAAAAAGCAGCAACATATTTAGTTCTAAATGTTATATTAATGATATCAGTAAATCTATAAGTTATAAAAATTGAGCGAATCGAGAAGAATTAAAGTCGTAGACCATCTACGACGTAGTCGATAAATGCTACGCCATCCCACTTACTTTTATTTACATATTATATTTGTAGGTACTTTGAAAGATTGCAACACATTTGTTTGATAAATTAATCGTAGTTTTGTTTTTAAATTACTTATTTTTTCAGTAAAAATATCTAGTATAAATACCGTTTTTTTATCTTTGTCCGCTCCCAGTGTTCAGCATATGACCACCTAATGGAGGTATCATAATAAAAGATTTTTCTACGAGAAATGTTTGTTATTCCAATGCTCTACTTCTCTTGTTTTGAAGAGAGTATGGATAGATAAATAGAAGAACATAACTAGTGGCTAATAATATATCGCTTTCACTACGTTCCGTTATTTAAGGATTGTAGTGAGTGGGAATAAATTTATAAAATAAAACGATTGAAAAAATTATGTTCGTACTAATACCAACGATGATGACCATTGTGCCACGGACCCGACAGGAACAACCTACTTGAGAGTATATATAGTAATGCATAAAAAAGTATTATTTTAGAATCTATCCTTTTTTACCATAACATTTTTAGTAACTTTAATCATATTAAGGAGTAAAATCAAAGCTTTAGCTGAAAGAATTATTATTACAAATCCAAAGGCTTTTACAACACAAGTTATGGTTTTTTCGAAGGATAAACTTTTAACGCCGGTACTGAGGTGCGAATCTAATTTTAGGGTTATTATAAATTTTGATCAGGTACTTACAATGGTGAGTGTTGAGGGGGTGCAAATTATTTTACTTTGATAACAATTTTTCAGGAAACGGAGCACTTAAAGAATAATTTCAGGCACTTGTTACTTGAATTTTAATTTTGATTTTTAATAACTTGCCGACTTGCATTTGTGATTAATTTTATTAGGTACGGTTAAAGATTTACTGTCAAAATGTTAATCTTTCACTGAAGAAAATTTTCATTGTTGATCAGTCTCTATACAATTAATGATTGAAATAAAAAAAAAACTAATAGAAAATTTAAATTAACTTTGATTATTCCACGTATTGTGTTACTAACTGTGACACGTGTTTCGCCTCTTTCAGAGACATCTTCAGACTTACTATCGCAAAGTTTGCTTAAGTGACACGTGACAGTTAAGAAACACGTGTCACAGTTAGTAACACAATACGTGGAATAATTAAAGTTAATTTAAATTTTCTATTAAAATGAACTTCCACAAAGTTACCGCCGAAACCATCGAAAGTAAAAAAAACACTACATCAATTTTCTTTGAAGCGACTTAACGGTGGAAAATAATATTAGATACTCAAAATAAAACAAAGCAATTATGTAAAATAATAATTTAAATAAAAATATGATGTATTAAGGAAAAAAAGAAAAATAAGAAGACGTTCGTACTAAGTATTATTTTCCACACCATGAAAAATGATTTATTAATATAGTTTTTTTTAATTGACCAAGTAAAGACGTGTTAAAAAAAAATAACTATAATCATCAGTGGTGTAGTGGCACCTGACAATGAAGAAGGTGCCCTGCCACCTTTTTGACTTGTAACTTAATTTTCAAGTACAAACTACATTCAAAATCGTTTATTTATTGATTTAATTGTTAAAAATTGTGGCTTTTAACTTTGGACGGATATAAAAAAAAATAGGGAAGAAATTAACGACCGACCTGGTACCTGTTTATTTAC
The DNA here is from genome assembly GCA_030503985.1 of Himalopsyche tibetana. NCBI lineage: Eukaryota > Metazoa > Arthropoda > Insecta > Trichoptera > Rhyacophilidae > Himalopsyche > Himalopsyche tibetana. The sequence continues at coordinate 4,458,733 of JAPJYX010000007.1, read as the reverse complement.
CACTGACTATTATTAAATTGAAATGTTCTTGGAACTGCGTAACTTGTCCATAGTGTAAAATATTATATTTATTGGTAAGTTTTTAATGAATTCCATATAAAGAAAATAAGTATTACGTTTTTTTTGCAACGTGGGTGTTTTTCATGACGTCAAAGAAGTTTTCAATTCCTAAATAATGCTGTTTTAGTATAGTTAGAAGAGGTTCCAAATACTCGATGAAAACAAATATTCGAATATTAAAACTTTCTTGTATTAACTTTTTTGTAAAATTTAACGATTAAATTTCATTATATATTATTATATTCACAGCTATTTTACGAATAAGCAATAAACAATCGACACGCTTTCATCACATGTATAGATTAAGTAGTTTGGTGCTTAAATAAATTAAATGTATTACAAGATATACATTACGGCGCCGAATAGTATGGTTTGTTTGCCAAATGGTATAATATACAACAATCCATAGACAAATATTAATATATCCGAATAGTCTATGCAAATTATTAAATAATATTGTTCGAACACTTTATTTTATGCTACACTAAAGTAAGTAAATGAAAATACTACATCATATCTAACGAGTAACGATTATTGCGAAAAAAATAAATGGAGGAGAAAAATGATATTACAAGCCTACGGCTTAAGGATTATGCCACAGCAAAAAATTAAATTATGCGAAAGAAATTATAAAATGCCTGGACTTGACGTATAGATGTTTTTATTTCTTCACTTGTTTTTTCTATTCATTTTTGTGGTGTAACATGTTTTTATTATTTGTTAAAGGAATCACTTTGTTTTTCCTCATCATTAAACAACGTGTTACAGTTATATTTTTAGAGTATTAAAATATTTTCTTTTTTGAATTGTTTATTTGTTCTTGAATGTCTAAAAATGGTTTAAAAAGTTGATTTGTTGATCAGTTTATTTTTAGCTTTAAGTTCTGTTGGAGTGGTCTGCAACCTGCTACTCACGGATAATAGGTTGCAGGCAACCTATAACAACATTTTGAGTTAATCGCCAAGAAACATTAAATATATATTTGCCAAATATTGAAAAACTTTCAAAAATAATTCAAAACCAAGAAAACCACAAAAATAATAATATTTTATGTTTGTTTTATGTTTATCAAATATGTATAAGTATTATACGTATAAAGCAATTATATATTATATGAAATTGTTATTTTTAAATATGTAATAAAAAATGTTTGAAGCTTTTACAGTCTCTCAAAAGGTTGTCGACCACTGGTTTATTTTGTGGTACTTTTTGTTACACTCGTGTTAGGATATTTTATGTGAAAATTTAAAAAAATATGAGAAAAAAATGACTACAAGCTTTTGCTTACAAATTGAACGAGTCAATCAATGGGAGCAATTATGGGAAGAAAAAAATAAAGACATAAAATGTGTACAAATTAAATATAATATCACCCATCGTATCTTCCTACCGCTAATATACGATGCAAATATTTGTTTCGGGACATCCAAACGATGTTACCTTATTTAAATGATTTTTCATCAAATTTAAATAAAAGCACTTAAAAAATATATTACCTTTTTGACATGTTTGTGTCGAGAATATGTTAACTAAACATTCGACATATTCATGCCGTTATTTATAGATTTTGTATTCATATAAGAATACAGTTAACATGTTCAACACTAGTTTTGGTCATTTTCTAGCAATAGTCAGTTCATTGGAAAGAGCCTACAAAAATTAGCCCAGAACATGGTATAACTCATTTTCCGCAAAAGTTTCACTTAACATGTTTTCACTTTGACGTCTCTAATTGAGAAATTAAACTTTTCACGTCTTTTTTCGTAGTGCGTGTTAAGTTCCTCAAAAGATTTAATTTCTCTGAGACAAAAAATGGTAAGACATGAAATGATATTGAATGACGAAGCTACGAAAGAATTGAAGAGGTTTGAAAAATCAAAGAAAATAAATATCAAATATATGGTGATTTTCTTTGGAATAAAATAATAAAACAAAAGTGTTCATGTGCTGTTTTCTTTATTGTTTCAGATTTGGAAAACGAACATTTGGAAACATCCAATGGGAAAGGAATAATCCGGTAAGGATATGTATTTTAAATGTAAAATATACTACATCAGTGTCTCTCAACCTCTTTGGGCCCAAAACCTTTTTTGAGTGTCTTTATTTTTCTGTGGCCCTCATGAATTTGCGGATTTCCAAAATTTACCAGCGTGGGACCCTTTTTTTAACTCTTTCAAGAATTTCAAATCCAACATCACAGAAATTTAGGGATTTCGGAAATTTTGCCCGTGACCTACCTAAACTGTGCTGTGCCACCCCCCCCCCCCCATTGAGAAACCCTGTTCTACATAATATTTTTAAAAAATGCTAATAATATTGTATTTATCGAGCATACAGATTCATTGATAATGACATAGTCTCTGTGCTGATTTACAGAAGAGTTGAAAAATCACAATGTCAAATTTAATAATCATTTTTACTTGTATTAATATATATTTTTTGACATTGCGTTATTTAGTATTTTTAAATAAAATAACATTTTAGTAATTCGTTTGTCATGAATTTCTTATAGTTTCCATTCTGAAGAACTGGTGATATCTTGGAAGAATTGTCTTTGAATCCATAACAAGAAGTTATTGCTAGATACATACATACTCATTTTATAATAATGCTATATATTTTTTTGATTTCAGGACCAAATGTTACGTCTTGAAAACTAGCTATCTTTTCCCCGCCGGAGATGAGGCATGTATCCACTGCCCTTCCCGACAACTTAAAATGGACGAGTCCAAGCGCAGATCTTCAAACAATTATGCACCTCAAAATAATTTCATTCCCAGAACTAATAATTATTGGATAACATTAAATGTATAATTTTGTGTAAAAATATCCATTCTTTTTATAAAAACAAAAAACAATTACAATGCATATAAAACATCAAAGTAATCTATGCGGAGTTCAAAGATAATTGCCAAAAACAGCGAGTTAAATTCTTCACATCAAAATGGCGTCGTTATTTTCGATGTCTGTCAAAAAGATTCAATATTTGAAAGACAAGACTTTTGTATGTGTATTGACACGTCCATGCAATGTTAGTTAGAATTGGTGTTGTATTTTTAACAAAATAATGTTAGCTGCCAATAATGATTACTCCTACATAAAATCTTTTGCTAATTATCTATTAGAATAAATTGTTTTGCTTCATACAATTAGTAAAGCTACAACTTGGTAAAGCTAACGTATTATAATATTATGTCAACCGCATAGTAGCTCAATATTTTTTGAGTTGGCACTTACCTTTCCCATAAATATAATATATTATAATTTCAAATATTGACGCCCTTGTAAGATGGAATTTAAAAAAATATATAAAAAAATGTTTTCATTTGTTAAAATATAATGAAAATGTATTTTGTATTATCGTGTACTGTATATTGGTAAAATTTCTGTTTAAAACATTATGAAATATTTTAAACTTCTAAGAAAAATATTGTTTATGAAATTTAATAAAATTTTATGTGTTTGACTGATTGTTTTTCTTTTGTTTTTTGAACAGATTTTTATTTCTATGGTTTATGATGAATATGAGATACAATTATATATTAAGAAGAAAATTTATACATTTTCTTGTAGCCTATTTAGTATCAATATTGAAAAATATATAATGTATATTTTAACACGTACCGACATTTCTTTTTAACAAATATAAAAAAAAGTGATGGTTGAAGGTGGGTGATTTTGAATTTTCCATATCCTCATATTTAAATTCACTTAAGCGCAGATTCAATATTTTTTTATAATGAATAATAGTAAATTGTTTGTCTGAATATAATATACATTTTGAAATTGAATCTGTCGCATTCAATACATAATATTATGATGGAAAATTTATTGATAGGGAATAAAAGTATAATCAGTAATAAAATCTTAGAAAAATAATCAAGTTTGAACCATAATGGTAAAACACACGAAAAATATTGATGTAAAATGTTATCGAAAGAATGTAATAAATAAATTTTGTGGAAAGATTGAGAAAAAAATAAACATTTATTAAACATATACGACATCTATCTATGTAGTTTGCAACTAAAATGTAATCTTTTATTCATAAAATAGTTACGTACATAGTACATGTCTCAAAGTTAATCTGTGAAATCTCACCAATATATACATTAAATAGTAGATTTAGTTTAAGCTTACATCATTACAATTCACATTCAGTTTGACTTAGTCAATGTGTGAATACTAGTTACCTTATAACTGACTGACAAATGCTAGACATAGAAACAATATCACGGATGAAGTTATGTAAGTATACTGATAAGCGCTAGTCAAAGTATAAATTAGATTACTGCTTAGGTTAGGTTAGGTTATATATATATTGAAAAGAAAGAGAGTGAAAATGAGAACAAGACGTTGAAATTTTTAAAGTCAAGTGAAATGTCAGATGACAGTAAAACACTACAACTGTGTGATTGTGCGTGTACAGCAGTGGAAAGTAGATGGCAACACTATGCGTGCAAACGTGATTATTTTTAAGTTTGTGAAAAATTTAACTATCTTCGATAAATTTGTAGAAGTAAATTATACATTAACCTCTTTGTTCATTTGTTCTCTCATGTATATATAATGTAACTGGATAAACTGGACAGTGTATACATTGACTAAGTGTGCACTTTGATTTTAACACATGGATTTGTTGTGTCGGCATAAACGTTCTGTTGCTGACATGACATGTATAATAAATAAGTGTAAAGATAGGCTTTGGCGTCTGTGTGGTCGAGTGGTCAACATCGTTGGCTACCGCTACGGAGGTCACAGGTTCGAATCCCAGCACGGGCAGGTTTATAAATTTTATGAATTTTTGTTCAAAGGCATGGATGTATGTGATGTCTTGAATTCCACCCATCCTATCCTATGAATGGGGCGTATCGAGAGTAATTAGCTAACTTCTCGTCCTGTCCTAGTCCTTTCGTTCTATTCCTACTCTCTTTGGTAAAAGAGAGGTCGAGCAACTGAGTAACAAGTAGTTCTCGTAGAAACACTTCTGTTGAGATAAGCTCCATTAGGAGTCCATATGCTCCACATTGGGAGCGGACATGGTAAAAAAAAAATGATAGGCTTATACAAAAACACAAATTAATAAAAGAAATAAATAAATAATAAAGTATCGTTGAGATTTGGTGGAATTGCCAGTCAGCCTTATATTTTATAAAGTATAACTTTAAATAACCAGCCTTCATTGAATTACTTGTTTTAGAAGAAACTGTTGAAATTCTATTCCACTCATTGTTTACTGTATATAATGAATAGGTTGCCAGTAATTGCGTTCAATAGTTTAAATTAAATTTCATAACATTGTTATAACGGCTGACTTGAGGATTTCTGCGTCTCCTAAAACTAGAACTTAATGAGGGTATATAACTAAAATCTTAGTGTGGCGCCTGTGTGTTATTCCACAGGCTGTGTATCAAATTGTGACACACGTTTTGCCTCTCTGAGAAGCATCTTCAGACAAACTATCGTGGTTGAATTAATTTATCTCGAGTTAGGCTCAGATTTTGGTCAGAGAGTGATGTCCTGAAATCTTAAATTCATGAGGAGAATATGGTTATATCAAAGTAAAATTAAAACGACCAGGTTATTTAGTGTTGTGTTATTATTGAATAATATTGTGCTTAAGAACAAACATTCTCTTCTCAACAGCCAAGCGTAAATATATTACATTAAATTTCAACAATGTGAAAATAATTTCTGATGGTACACCAATTAGCGTTAGATTCATCAAAATATATTATCTTATAATATCAGCGTAATATCCATTAGAAAAAAAAACACAATTGACCATCATTCTTCCTTATTCCCTAATAAAAAGACAGTTACATAGGTGGCAAAAAATAATATTATTTAACAGGCATCTCGCTTCACTTAAACATTAATTATTACAATATATTTCATTTAATTAATACTTATAAGAGAAAAAAACATACGAATGAGAAACATTATGTTTTAATATTACATTGAAAAAGTTTAATATGTACGACTATAAGAGGTATGAAAGAATTGACCTATTTGGCACTTTATTTTGGTGAAAATGACATTCAAAAGTATTAGATTATCAAAAAGCAGTCCACGATACGAAAATTTTTCAGAATTTGGCACTAAAATACAAAAATTAAGGAACACATACACCTTTAGTGTAAAAATTTAAAAAAAGATGATTAGGTGAATTCATTATTTAATATCGATGATCGGAAGTTTACTACATCTATCTAGATTCCTGTTTAAATTGACAACTCCTAACAACGATTTTACAGGGAATCAAAGCTGAATAAATGAAAAGTATTGAAAATAGTGCAAATCGAAAAAAAAAACACTGTTATACACAATTATAAAATGGTAATATATTTATAAAACATAAAAGTTATTGACGCCAATAAATATATAGAGTTACAAGCTGTCAACTTTTACACGATTCAGGGGTTTCAATGTCTGATTTTTTTATAATTATCAGTTGATTCAATAAACGAATGATGAAATTAGATGTGTTGTTGATTAAATGCTTAAAATAATGCTTTCTTCAGCATATTATGAGACATACAGTTAGAATTGTTCAGCATGAAACGATACAGAGGGAAATAGTTTATCTTGTTCAAAAATTTTATGTTCCAACCATGTTTTTGATATCCTTATATTCAAAATGCCGCGCCTGTAGCTGAGTGATGATTATCCTGCTCTTTAATTGAGTAGTCCACCGGTTTGAATACCAGTACAAACACTTTCCTAAAATAAAGGCGGGTATGTCTGTTATTTCCCCCTATCCATCGGACCCATAAAACAGGGCGTTGAGAGAAAGATTATAAAGCTACTTACCTCACCCCTTCAATATTTGGATCAACGAGATTGGGAGGGTTTCTCAAAAACATTTTAGATAGAATTGTAAATCTTCTTTTTTCAAGATAATGTCCAATTGTTTGATTCAGAAATATTTTTATAAAACCTACAAAAAACTTATTTTTTATAATGATGTATTGGTTACAAAACAAATAGAGCAGAATAAAATAGATACTTCTAATGCTGTACAAAAAGAATTCTTATCTATCATGTAAATTATTTTTTGAGATTTGTACTTACTAGATAATAAAAAAATAATAAAATCAGAATGTGAGACGCGCACAGAGAAAATAAAAGTTTTTCTTCGTCTATGAAGAAGAACTAAAAGCAGATACGTAAATAATTATTACTATTTTAGTTTCAATATCAAATGAAATATAATAACATATTGAAATCAAATGTTTAATCTTAAATCATGTAAAAAAACCCAATTAAACTATAAAAAGTAAGAACAATCTGGTCAATGACATTTGCAGGAGCCAGCATTTGATAAATATCTTCGAACAATTAAAGTTTTCATTAAGTAGACATTCTAATAACCTATTTAGTGCATTTTAAAAGATAATTGTTCCAACAATGTATTTTCTTTCATTATATTAGAATATGTACGTAAAATACTCTACTCATGCTGAGTTGGATGTTGTCTGCTGCACAGAGATGGCAATACATTGTATTCTAGTTACTCATAATTTATATACTGTCACATTGTGTGTTAATTTTATTTTTAAAACACTGCTACCACTTTTGTCAACCATCTGTCACATTGCTTTCAAAGTAACAATTAAATTGAGAAAATATTAGGAACATCCATTTTCAATTCTTTTGACACTTCATTTTATTCATTCTTAAGTTTATGCAGTGAACTGCAGAAAACTGGCTTCAATAACATATATAAAGAATTTTTTTAAGGGTCTTCCATAAAGGAAGGCATGGTTTTGGGTATTTTTATTGATGACTCTTCTCAAAGTGACATTTCATCACAAAATATCCTACTTTTATTCATACATTGACATATTTTTTAATCCACCTTGTTTTGATATAATAATTTAATCTTTTTTCAGAGTTTCTGTTTTGTCTATTAAGTTTTAAGGGTCTGACCTATTTGTCACAAATAATAGTATTATATTAGAAACCATTCTTCTTTAAAGGCTTGACATCATATACGGATGGACTCTTATGATTTATCATCATATAATATGACATAAGAAATGAGATGTTGATAAATGGGAATACATTATTTTGACACTAGTGTGAAAAGGTTCACCGTTACCGGTGATCATTATCCTAATACATAAATTACATCACGTCAAAAATATAAAGATATATCAGTTTACAATATTGACTCTAAAATTTAGGCATTAAACATCTAAAACACAGATTCGAGAGTAACAACTACAAAATCTACAACAAATTTCGACTACCTTGAAGACATTTAATATAGAAGAAATAGAAATAGATTTAGTCATAAGTGATAGAAAATCGGATGGAAGTTCTGGGGCATTAGCTTTTACATATTTGTATACAAAGTAACATTCATCCATCTACATACAACTACAATGTCAAGTACAAGGTCATACAACTACAAGTCTTCAACGATTCTAGGAACAAGGAGACACTAAGTTCTAACTTTTTATAATAATATATATAACATACTATGTCCTTTTGAGTAACATTCATTCTTAATTAGTCTGGGAATAGTTTTAAGGATTTCTAATGAAATTATAGTACAATATCAAAGAAGTGAGTAGTATAACTAGGAAGATTTCTATAGAAAATGACTATGCACGAACAGAAAAAAGAAAATGATATACCTACTGCAATAAAGCCAAATCACATTTCGATTTTGAAATAAAAGTGCCACAGAATCTCTCGTTGCAGTTTTACATTCTTCATTCAGAGCGCATATCACAACATAGCTACAATAAGCACTTTCAAATGGCTATTATGAACATATCAGTACCAATAACACAATAGTTGGTCGCTAAAGTTTGCTGAATTTAATGACAGTGTATAGAATCGTTCTTTGTAAGACGTGGCAAAGAAGTTATTGTATACATTATTTGTAACTACAGAGGCTGTTTTAACCATGGGTCATACTGATTTGTGTATTTTACTGCATTCATTTCTATCTTCTGATGTTTCCTGAGTTTATCTTTGGCATCTTGAAATCAATTGTTTCATTTACTATCTGGAATAATAATTAACACATTTTACACCAGCCAATTTAGTACATGGCAAGGTGCTGTGGTATTGACCATTTTAGCTTGTCTGATAAATGGATAGTGATTATTTCCATCATCCAGCAAATGGAAGATGAATATTTCTAATCGTACGATAAAAACTGTTGGTTTTAATTTAAAATGGGAATGAGACATTAAATGACAAAATAAGTATTTTCCTGATTTATCTAATCCACCATTTATTTAAGATCATTTTAAAATCAACAGCGTCTGTGGAAAAATAAGAAATAGTCTGCCCTAACGATTCAATAATTTTATTATAACAGTTTCAGATGATTATTATTAAAAATACGAATAGCAGCAGAAATAACTAATAATAAATAAATCTTGAATTCAGGTGTTATGAACAATTGAAATAAATAAAAAATGTTTTGATTACAATGTCGATATGATAAAGTAATCCTATCGACATTGTAATCAAAACGTTACAATAAATTGTCGAAATGATTATTATTTTTAACATAATTTTGAAATACTTAGCATTGAAGTGATCACCCACAAAATACAAAATAAGAAACACACGAAAAAGCAGAAAGTTTAAAGATTTGAGCGTAAGATAAATTTTAAATTGATGACTGTTATTCCGCTGTTGGAATATAACAACAAGTGGAATAACAAAGTTATCAATTTAAATTTTATCTAAAAAATGAAATTCCACTAAGTAGCCACAAGCCATGACAATAACATGATACAGAATAGTTATTCAAGATATAATATTATGAAATGGTGACACTTAGCACAGTACTTTTTACTACTGTGTTTTAATAGAGTTCTATTGAGCTAATGGTTACTGGTTCAACCAATAAAAAAATATTTGAAGAAGTTACAGCAAACAGCCAAAATATAATCAAACAAGATATTTATTTTAAGTATCCGTATCATAATTTACAATTCATTCATTGTAAGACACATTCATTTGAAAAACATTTTTTCATGTTTTCTTCCCATATTTCCTTATATACTTAGGTAATTTGGCATGTTTTTCATTTTTGAATGAGAATTGAAAATTGCTATACAAAAAAAAAGTCCTTAAGTTTTGTTTGCTGATAGTTAAATTAAAAAAAAAAAACATCTGGTTAATGATCTATATCAGCGGTCATTAAAGTGTGGTACGAGGACCACCAGTGCTCTGAGAAAAAAAAATTGTGGTGCACAGAGAAATATGGTATTATTTTATGATCTTGGTGCATTTTTAGATGCACTTGATCACTTTTATTTCAATATGTAATATTTAAAACAAAAGTCAAGTAAGTCGTCCGTGAGCCCAAAAAGTTTGCAGACCGCTGATCTATATCATATTGACGATTTTGGGCTTAATTCCTTTTTGTTTGACATATTGACATTATGTCAATATGTTTAACACAAAAGGTGTTGACATTCATTTGTATATTAATTGAATTTAGTTTATTAACCACAACAAATAATAACAAAGATTAATTCACGAGAGATGAAAACTCAAAAAAAATATATTTTATACAATATTGTAACAAATGTAAGAAGAAGGATGCCTTCAATGAAACATTTTTTTCACATTAATATAGCTAATTATGTTCAGATTTATGATAAGCATCTTTGGTAATTGAAGTATTTACAGCATCATTTTCTTTGGATTACTTTTAAACGTCAAATAGTGGCATTTTAAGTACAAGACCTAGGGATTTACGATTGTACATACATCACACGAAGCTTTCTTTAATAAATACTTTATTATTAGATACCTGCCTATATTCACAATGATTCTTCAAATCGCTAACAATATCATAAGTTTAATCCAGTTTACAGATAATTTACTCCTAATAATTAATTACTTCCGAGTAAAAATATTTAAGCAAAACGTATCAGGAATAAATGTTAATTACACACTAAAACTTCATTAATTTGTACAAAATAATAAGCAAAACCTTATTTTAATAACTATAATGTCTTTGAAATAAATTTAAGTGTCTTTAAACGATGCAAATGCATTTAATTTTTAAAGTAATATTGCAGAAAGTGTCACGTTAAAACTTTCACTTTTAAAGTATTCTTTCTTCTGATTTGTCGGCTCGATTTAATTCCGCCTCTATCTTTTCTTGATTCTTATCCATTTCTATTTGTACGACCTCTTTTAATAAGCCCCACAGTGCATTTCTGTCGACGACCAAGAGTTGGTCATTTTTGACAGGCAAAAACTTCGCAGGAGGCAATTCTGACACAAGCTCCAATGTGGTTTCGGAAATCGGTACAGACGGAAGATGATGTTTCTCACGATTTATAGACTTTGGTAGCGAAGGAGACTGATACGAAGTCGTCACCAAAGGAACAGTGCTATTATCTGTGGTATTTACAATCTTAGATGATACATTATCACCTTCGTTTGAATTATTACTGACTGTATCGAATATTGAATGCATATTTGTACCTTTCTCAGATATAATTCCAGACGCCATCGTCAATATTTCTTCGGTTGTTTCAATTGTTGAAACTGTAGTTTTGTCTAGTGAAATCGGAGTAACATCTCTCTCCTCTACGATAATTACAACTCCGATAGGATTTTCTGTTGTAATTGACTCATTTATAACCAATATATTACTTTGAGTACTATTCTGAAGTGTTTCTGTAGTGGTGTAACTCTGTGATTCATTGACTTCCTTATCAGTCGTTAGAGGAAGAATAGTACTTGATTCATAAAAAGATTCAAGTAGTATTTTCGTAGATTTCTTAAAAATAGTTTGGTTATCGCCATATGTGTGTTTCAGTGTACCCTTTTTCCTAGAAATAGGTTGCTTCTTCTGATAGGGAAGTTTCTTATCCATATCGTAGAGCATCTTGGCAATATTGGGTTTTTTAATTGCCACAACCTTCTGTTGAATAACAATCTCGTCACCGCTTCTATTAAACTTTGTCAAGCTGATATTTTTGGTTACGTTTGCATCGTATGACTCATTGACAATGACTACCGAAGGGACAATAATTGGGACATCTTTAGTAGTATTAAAAGTACTTATTATCGTTCCATTCGATGTTTCATTTCTGTTTTTATCAACTTCTTCATTGTCATGTTCGCTTACATCGAGATTCAACGAATCATTATCAAGAGGATTGACGGTTGTGTCGATATCTCTAGCTTTATCGTGACATATCTTTCCGCATTCGCATATATTAGGAAGATCCTGTCCCACGTTTGGAATTCCACTGTCAGTTTTACCGAACCACGTTATAAGGTCATCTTCTGTGATACCCTTCAGCAGGAGACTGCCTGGCTTTGTGTGGAAGAATACTTCCGCTGCGAGGTCCGGTCTGGTTGCCGGATAGATGCTGGCGAATGCAGGGCGTAGAGAACTGAGTACAAATGTTGACCTCACTTGGTAGTTGATGCAGACTGGACAAGAAGAGCTTATCTGAAACAAAAATGTAATTTCATTAGTTTTATTTACTAAAATTTTGCAATTGGACATTATTATGCCATGATTATGAATAAACGTGTTGAGTTATATTCATAGTCGCACTTTATTCAAGCTAATACCACATTTCACAAAGAATACTATTACATTTATCACTCTGACCCAAATGAAATTTAATTCTGAAATCAGACTTAGTTTTAACTTAATTACTACATAACATTCTAGCATGATTCATTAATTTTAGTGAATTATAGTTATTTTATAATAATTAAGAGAGTTTGAAGAGGGTTATGAATAAGCGCTCAAAGTTTGAAAGTGCCTCTTAAATCATGACAGAGTAATTTTATTGTTTTACAATTTCTTGAAACTATTACACAAACACAGCATGCATAACAATAAATTAAGCTAACTGAAATTTTTCTTGAGATACTTACATTGGCAAAGGCAAACCAAACAAAGTTGTCCTTAAATCCGTGCTGTAGATCAGCAAAACTCCCTCCGTCAACAACAACTGGACTGACAGTGACCAGCTCATACCCTGAAAACAGGGTTACTTCCAAACGAAGAACACCTGAACGATCTTGGCTTTTCCATCTGAAAATAGAAATTAAAATAGTCGGTTTCATTTTTATAATGAAATTTTGGGATTATTCTCAAAAAATAAACCAATATTCTGTCAAAAGATGGCATTGCTATTGCTTTTAACTCTATGGCATTATTAAATGATTAGAAAAGCATTACTATTACTTGACTACTCGTTTACGAACCTGAAACATGTTTTGACATTCAATGTTGGCAATTTCCCTTGAAGCTCTTCTAAAGAGCTTCGCTCTGGCCTTATTTCTTCAATAACTGCTGACCAAAGTGTGAGAAGTGCATTATCAGAAGATGGAGTGTAAGTGGAATAGGTGATGCGTCCCTAAAAAACATTTTATCATAAGATAGACAATATTAAAGACTATTTTCTTTTTTAAGTATTTCATAATTAAGGCTTTTTGTCAGGCAATGTGAGTCAAGTGTTGATTTTTTAAACTTTTTCATTCTCATAATTATAGCGCTTTCATTTATATCCAACCTTTCATGTTAGGTGTGACAATAATTTTCAGCCAGGAGGCCATGATTAAGAATCAATAGGTAGGAATATGTTTCTTTTTATTTGTCTATGCATGTCAGCGGATAATTTCTAGCAATGATCCAATCGCTGTATTAATTTTGTAAATTGCCTTTAAATTGTTCAATTGAACCATGTGTAACTGAAAAGTCACATTAACTGGAATCAACCCCAACTCCGAGATTGATGTCTTCACACTTTTTTTAAATTTTACTTTTATGTTATGATCTTCCAATAAATAATCAGTGGAATGGCAACACTTGCAATTATCCGGTTTGGGCATTATCCATGGATAAATTGAATTAAAAAAATAGTTATTGGAGTATTTCAGACCGGTGACAATGGCTGTCATGGCCATTCCCATGGATTTGCCAGGCTTCAGTGACATAAGTTATTGTAAATTGAATACAGCTCGCACCACGTGATGAAAAAATTGTACTCATTGTTTTATGACAATGGCTTGAATTTAGCACGAATTCATTTAAAGATAACTTTTTTAATAAAACCATTTAAACTTTTTGTTCCAAAAAATTATTAGGTGATTGGTTTATAAACATACCTGGACTGTAGCACATCCGGCTCCCGTGGCATAGACAAATACTTTAGTAGGAAGTGAAGGAAGATGCAGATGCCGAGCGGGATGATTTGCTTTGAGTTCAACTGTGTCTGTCAATTCCATTCCAGCTGTTGCCAAAGACACGGTTAGAGAACGGTGCCTGAAACAAAATAGAGGTGATGTAATTTATATAGAAACAATCGTAGGAATGTATTTTTAATTATTCAATAAATTAAAATAACGATCAAAGTTAAGCTTAAATTAATCATTATTTGATTCACTACACTGCTATATCCATATAAGCGAATGAGGCACGCATTTGGAGCCTCCGAATCTTAGGGGCCTAAAAATAGCTTGTATTATAAATATAATCCATATACTTTAAATTCATTTTTCTGTATAGATTTTTTCTTTAAATGGTTTACATTACTCTTTTAAGTTATTTAGAAAACAGCCTGGGGCCTCACCAGGTTTTAATCCGCCACTGGCTATATCAAATTATGTTTACAACTATAGTACTAAAGTACGATGATGTTATTGACAAAACAACAATACTACTAAGTACCACTACTGTGTACTATTTATTATAGCATTGAATTATTTTACGCTTGTGAGTACACCTATCCCTCGATTTACACGGTAGATAGGTTCCTGAGAAAAACGTGTAGATCGAAATTGTATATTTCTTAATGTAAAACCGTGTAAATCGAAAAATACAAAAAAACGCATAATTTGAGTGTTTTCTAAAATACATAAAAACAAACTTATTAAAAAGTATAAACATACGTTTTCTTTTATTAATTAAATACAGGTAAAGCTTATAGAGTAACAAAAAAATGAAATCCAAAAGATTCATTAAAAAAATATTGCAACGGTTGGTGGAGTTTTTATCATTCATCACTATCACAAATCAATGTGACTTGACTTGATGACTTGCTGTGAAAGTATGCTTCTTTTCAGATGAAGAAGAGGATGGTATCTTCTATTTAATTTTTTCATAAATCCGCAATGCTTTATTTGTAATAGCATTGGTATCAATTGGCATCCGTTTTTGAGTTTGGTCCTCTATCCAAATCATTAATGCCTTCTCCATGTTTTCCATTGCAATATCTCGGATATATGAAGTTGTGCTCGTACTCGTAATGCCAGCTGCTACACTCCTTCTAATTGAGTTTTCATTTTTTCTAATGGTTCTTATTGTAGCTTCATTCATGCTATATAATCTAGTAACATCTATTACTCTTTCTTCGTTTTGTAAAAGATCCAATATTTTATTTTTTTGCTAACCAAATAACTTTTCTTTTTACTTCTTTCGACATAATAAGGCTACAAATATTATTCAAGATATAGAACATGTAATTAAAAATTATGTACTCGTTTTTTACTTACGAATATGAAGAATTAAAATTTTCAAGATAACTTTTTTAAGCCGTGTAAAAGCGAAAACGTGTAAAAAAAGTACCGTGTACATCGAGGGATAGGTGTACTCAATAAAAAATTGAACCTTTTGTAAAATTAAGACAAAATATACATCCTTAATGTTTCTACTTTAATATCTGTTTAATATCTGGCACAATAAAAGTAAAGATCAACTTACCTGTCATAAGCCAGAGTGGAAAAAGCTGAGAATGCCTTGATAGCCTGGTACAAAAGTTCAGTATGTCTGTCAAGAAGGTGTGATCGGTAGAAGAGATATCTTGCAACTGGCTCCGCACTTCTTAAGTCACCGAGTTCTGTGTACACCAATAGACAGCACAGTGATGCCTTGAAGTCTTCTAGGCTTGCTGCAAATTGATATTGTAAAAGTTTTAATAACTGATGTTCAGAAAAATGTTTTTAAAGTCAGCTCTTCAATATCGTAGGAAATATAATATCATCATTTCTTCATTTTTTTATACTAATATCAAATGTAGACGGTATTAATTTACATGAATGCAATATTATTAAAATATGAGCATTTATGTCATTAAAATACAGTAAGTATTCTCCCTATAGAAAAGTTTCCTATAGCGTACGCAGCAGTCCCAATAAATTGTAGCTCTAAATTTTATTTTTATTTTCCTTAGAAATCTTTCGAAATGTCAAAAGATGTTTGAAAATATTTTTTATAATAAATATTATGATCTTCCGAAAAAGTTATAACAGTAAAAAAAGAATTATCAGAACTAAGATTAGATCTACAAGACCGATATCTGCTTGTAGGCGTTGGTATTTGTGATATCTATCCCTCAAACTTGTAAATCCTTAAACTAACAGTGCAAAGTGAGAGCGATTGTTATCCATTAGACTTGTACCAGCCCAATCTTTCTATCTTAACTCTCTTTAAAAAGGGAGGTTGAGAAACTGACTAATAAGCAATTCTCATAAAAAATCTTTCATTGAGATACCTTTATAAGGAAGCCATATCCTTCACATTGTGAACTGATATGAATTAAAAAAAAAGCTTGACAAGAATTGAGTTCCAACACCTTTTTTTTAAATAAAAAAGCACTGACTTCACTATTTAAAGTATTTCTTTATAATTAAACTAACTTAGAAGCGGCGGGTTGACTCGTCTCGTAGAGTCCTCCTCATACAACCAATCTGCATCACGTCTTGGCAAGGGGTGAGGCCAACCAAAGTCTCCTTCTTCTGTTGTTGATGCATTACGTAGTTTTTCAAGAGCTTCAGGTACCATAGGGCTCCTGGAAATACAGAGAACATGACAGCTATTTTTAATTTCTCAATAAGATTTATTTGTATTTCACTAAGTAAGATATTAATTAGTCAATGATATTTATTAGGATAAAGACCAACGTTCCTCTAAGCTACGCACGTGCAGGGCCGCGCAGCAGGTGGGAAGCCCCCTTTGAAACCTTTGAAATTTTCGCGCAGCTAATCCTTCGGCTTAGAGGGAACGTTGGTATAGACCATACATGGGCAACCATCGGCCCGCCAAGCTATTTTGTCCGGCCTTGATTCATCTCGGCGAAGTATCAGAGAAAGAAATTAATAGTTCTAGGGAGGAATTAAATAATGAATATGAGACGGGCGTTTACAATAATTCCACTCTACTAGTTCATGATCACCACCATATAAGAAATAGCAACGTGTTTTATTTCATTTAATATTATTTTATTTTATTTAATAATTTGGTCTGGCCCTTAACTCGGAGACAGAATGATAATTTGGCCCCAGACCTAGGAAAGGTTGCCCATGCCTGGTATAGACACTTATTCATGCTAATCTCTAATATGTGTTTCAAGTTGGTATAACTTGTATTGGTATTGTGTCTATGTTCATTTTTGTTTTAAATGTGAGTGTCTATATAACTCAACAATAAATTAAACTAAATTTCACTTACTGGGACAAGACTAAGGCGTATACGAGGGAAGCTAAAGGATGAGAAGAAGTCACGGCATGAAGATTTTTCTCCAGGTATGTTTTCGCTTTTAGTATGGTGTCAGAATCGAGCTGAAACAATAAAATAAAGAGAAGTTTTAAATATCAAGTATATTTATCTCGCCACCTCAATGTTACAATACGGTAACATGATTTTCAATGTTTTAAAGAGAGCTATCAAATATGATCTCAAATTTCATTCTACAAAGTTCAATTGAACACTATTAACATCATCTCACTTATACAAAACACCATTTTTCATTTTTATTTGAAATCAAATCAGTGTTACCTAGTTGTAGCGTTGAGAAGGCAATCTGTATTTATAAGACCCAATAAATAATGTAAAAATAACATATAACTATTTAGTTTTCTGCTCCCTTATTCCTAAAATAAGTTTGTTTTTTTTAAATTAAAAAAATATGGTATTGCCATTAGCACCAATGCGCCAAATATGATGGATCAACAGGTGTCAGCGGCACTTCCGTGGCTTGTTTATATTATTTTGCTTATTAATTCTCTTGTCCTTCATTACAAATACATACATATAATAGTTGCAAATGGAATTGGGGTTACACAAACCAGTCCTGCATAACATGTTACGCATAACAGTGATTAGGTAAATCTTAATGAAAAATCAGAATATTATGCTATCAAATAAGTCTACTTTTGTCTATTTTGATTAGTTGATTTAACCGCAATGTAGAAAAGTGTTAGGTATTTTGTGACTGACATAAGTCGTTGATAAAATTGTTTATTAAAGTTAAATATTTCTGCTATAAATAGCCGCCTGTGTGGCCGAGTGGTTAACGTTGTTGGCTTCGGCTACGGAGGGCCCGGGTTCAAATCCCGATACGGACAGTTATATAAATTGATTTTTCAATCGATTTATGAATTTCATGGATGTATGTGATGTCTTGAATTTCCCCCTTTCACCCATCCTATCCTATGAACGGGGCGTATCGAGAGCTTACCATTAATCCTGTCCTAGCTCTATCCTTCTATCCCTACTCTCTTTGGAAAAAGAGAGGTTGAGAAACTGAGTAACAGGCAGTTCTAGTAGAAAACACTACTGCTGAGATAAACTCCATTAAGAGTCCATATGCTCCATATTGGGAACGGACATGGTTTGAAAAAAAAATATTTCTTCAGTGACTTTACTCGTAACACTGTGATGATTCATTAATAATAAATTGAAATTAATAACTATGTTGTTCCACTGGTTTGTTACGAGGTGTGAAATAAATTTCTGTCTCGATTTTTATTTATAGCTTAGATATTGATTCTAATATGTTACTTATAAATAATTGCAAATTGTATCTTAATAAATAAACTACGAACTATTAAACTTTTAAAAGCACTGTAGTATTTCAAATCTTATTACATCATTCTCCATTCCGATTTCCAACAAAGTGGCCAAAGTCTCGGCCGTAACTTCCACATTTCTTTCCAATTCCAAAATCTCTTTGGAGAGATTCTTCCATTTCTCCACAATTCCGTAATCCAACTCTTCATAAGCATTCACAGGTCCACGCTTAATCGAGTTAGTCTCCAGATCTGCTTCGGTGCTCAGCAATGATATCTTGACATCTGCCGGTAGAGGTGTAAAGCTTCCGTCGTCTTCTTGTCTGAGTTGAACCCACCGTTTGATCGATTGCAATAGTTCTGGGTCGATTCCGAAATACGCTTGAGTTTTGGTCAAGACTTCGAGAACGTGAACGGTCGCCAAGTGGCTGCTCATGCTTTGGTGATCGCTGAAGGAGTTGTCGTTCTTCCGGAAGGCTAGGAGTGTTTGGATCTGAAATATTTCATTGAAATTGAATAAGGTTTAAACATTAAGCTAGCGGAAGAACTTTACAATACTTAACATAGAGTTAGTTTTGTATGATCTTATTGAAATGAACAGATATTTTAATAACGATGGTGAACAGCACATCAAAGCGATGTCATACAAGTGTACAGTCTCTTCTGGGAAGAATGGGTCTTAACGTAAGTTTGCAGATGGTAAAAGATAAGTCATGTCGTAGATGTGGACAAAGTTTAACCAGTATAGAGTATCCTAGATTAACTGTCACCAATTATCTAACCACTAAAATGTAGCTATCATTGACATATTTTTTAAGGGTTATAAACATTGTTAAAATATCATGAAAATGAAATGTTAATAACTCTTTTTTAAATTATAATATAACAAATAAATAAGTGTATTATAAATCTGTCTCAATTAAGCATCAAACTCTTTTCAAGTAAAAAAAGTAAACATCGTGATGAAACTTACTTGTCCAGGTACATTCCGAATGGTTTCCTCGTGCTTAGTGAAATTAGCCTTTTGTAGAGATAGTAATGGAGACAGCACAGCGGTGGCAGCTGCAAGACTAGATGGTGATATGTCTGACACGTCAAGTCCGAGACCTGCCCACGGGAGAGCTAAGCCTCCAGCGACCAAAAGCTCGCCTGCTGCAGACCCTGGCACTGCCCAGCGGGGAAGAGAGAGCTGGACAACTTGAGAGAACCCTGCTTCGTCGTTGAAGTTCCAGACTCTAAAATTGTAAATTATAATACTACATCTTACTACTCTACTATTAGTAGGGCTTAGGCAAGCAAAACATTGCATTAGGTAGAAAGACTCTAAATGAGTACACTACAAGTCACTCGCTGTGGACTAAGGCATCCAATCCCGGGATCCCGTTCAATTTTCTGATCCCGAAATTCCGGGATTGATACGGCTGCGATCCCGGGATTTCGGGATTGAGAAATTTTGAGCAAATCCCGAAAAAAACGAGGTTTTGTGATAATCCAGGAAAAAGTATACCAAATCGAGGTTGTGAAATTCCTCGGTGAGCTAAAAAAAAAAACGAAGTTCTGTGACAAAAGGGAAAAAAATATACTAAACCAAGGATTTCAATTTCCTCGGTGAGCTAAAAAAAAAAAACGAAGTTTGGAGATAATCCGGGGAAAAAGTATAGCGAATTGAGGATTTCAAATTCCTCGGTAAGAAAATCTCAATCCCGGGATTGAAAATTAATCAATACCGATATCCCGGGATTGAAAAAAGGCTTCGGGATTGGATACCCTACTGTGGACTAGTTAGTTAAGGTTTGCTCTACCGATCAGGTGAGTCTGGGCTCAATTCCCGATAAGGTTAATGTCAAATATATATTTTTTTTCAATTAAAATTTGAGACCTAAGACGTTTGTGATGTCAATTCTTATATAGTTTATCTCGTATGATCTTTAAACTTTAAAATATTTAAAATAAATCACCTGAACTCCGCTTGCTGTCCCCAGGCAGTTGAAAATCCAACATGTCTGACGCGATGGGCGGCATCCAAACGCCATTTTGCCAAGGCGTCGCTCGCTGGCACTGCACCGCGACCAGCCGAAAGAGATCCCCGCTCCCAGGATACCCAGAAGGTTCTGAAAGAGCCTCCCGATAGAGCATCAGGTGTTGGGGCCGATGACAGATGGACGCCGTATCCTGGAACATCCAAAATTTAATCATAATTATAATATTATCAAATATATCTGAAAATTTAATACATTACCAAAGCACCCTCAAACCATGACAACGATGTATTTTCTGTGCTTAAAATAATGCCATTTTATACAATCGGTTACGGGCTCGAATACCAGTACAGATTAGCCGACCCCTAGTCCTGACCAGCCCAATCCTTTCTGTCCCTACTCTTCTCTTTGAAAAATAAAAGAGTTGGGCGATTGAGTAACAAAAAATTCTCGTAGAATAATTTCTGTTCAGATACCACCATTAGGAGGTCATATGCTCCACATTGGGCGTGGACATAGTAAAAATATTGTGAGAATGTATATGGGAACAATGTGTTCATTTACCAAACCTGACATGTACATATTTAAGAATTCTTAAACCTTATCCTTTTATCCCTACTCTCTTAAGCTAAGCTAAGCTAGAGAAATTCAGCAACTGAGTAACAAGCAGTTAGAAAAACACGTGCTAAGATAAATTCGAGTATGTGTTCAAATACGGCATTGTTAAAAATAATAAAAATCTAAGTACCTATAATTTGGCTCAAACCGATTAAAATAAATAAATATGTGTATTTAAATCACAATAGTCCATAGTACTGCCACTGCATGCTAGGATGACTAAATATGATCTGATGGTATACATACATATAAAAAAAAATTAAATGATTGAACAATTTCTTTAGCGACGGAGTTGAAGTCGTCTTTTTTTAGCCGACTTCACAGCCCTGATTTAATGTTAACATTTAATTTAAAAAGGCTCAACAAATTCTTTTGTTTATTATCGTAACAATTTACTTCTGCGCAAATGTCGAATGAAAAAAATAAAAGATTTCATATTCCATAACGATTTTTCATTTATTAATTAATAATCCATTAAAATACTTCTCAAAGACAATAAAACCGCCGCGAGAAGTAAAACAGCAAACATTTCCAGCCCAGCAGAACATGATTAAACTTCCCTAATAACTTGCCTCAATCTCCCCCCACTCTCACAACAATAAATAACTTGAATTTCCGCGGCGCACTAACTTACGCCAACTTTTACGCGGTGTCCGACCCATTCACAGCGGCGGACATGGGAGGTGGCTTACGCTTTGATTTGAATAAGTCCCGACTGAGATGTTTCAGCGCCGCAGGCGTTGCGAGAACCGCCCTCGGGCGCCTTGTTGTCTCCGAGAAATCTGTCTGAGCAGATTTGTCTCGGGAGATGACCGAATAATTCGTAACCGTTTATTTAATTACACATTTTGAAACACACCGCTTTTTTAACCATCTCCAATTCTAATGTAGAGCATATGGTCTCCTAATCTTTATTTCTGGTTTTTACCAGAACTAATTGTTACTCAGTTGTCAGAGTTCTCTTGCTTAGCTAAGGAGCAGGGATAGAAGGATAAGTTTTGAAAATTCCTTAATATGTACATATCAGGCTTGTTTTCATATCAATTCTGACATTATTTTTACCATGCAATGCTGAGCAAATGGCCTCCCAATGGAGATATCTGTACAGAAATTATTCTACGAGATTTTTTTGTTACTCAGTTGCCCAACTTTTTTATTTTTCGAAGAGAGCAGTAGGGATAGAAAGGATAGGGCAGAAGAAGATTAGCGGTTGGCTAATAGCTCACGTTACACGCCGTTATTTTAGGGTTAGAATGGTGGAAGGGAATTTTTAGAGATGACAAACATCCATGCTTTCGAAGAGAAATTGATAAATCAATTGAAAAACTGCTAATCGTATTGGTATTCGAACCCATGGGGCAACGATGTTAACCACTGTGTCATGGACTCAGTGAAATTTTTAGTTCCACAATGCCTTTTTAATATTACTTTTAATTGAGGGCTCAAAAAACAACGGTATCAGTTGTCATAATCTTAAAATGTTGGCAAATCAATTGGAACGTTTTTTTTCTTATATATAAAAAAACATCTTAACAAAAAGTTATGTTCTAATATTCTTAAGAGTATGATTTTGTTTTTTTAATATGATTAATTGACATTGTTTTATGATATTCGTTGAATAACTGCCTTGTTTGCTGTACATGCAGATGTAAACTATCGCTCTTGTTACACAATCGGTTTTAATTGTTCAAAAATGTACATGTTAGAAATTATTTAAAATAAAAATTTAACTACTTACTAAATCGGAATTGCCAGTTCTACACGATAACATATTTAACAGATTTTCGAAAAAAATGTTTTGTTGTAATAGCAACATATTTTAACGAGCACAAAATAGTAAAAGTTATAAATAATAGGTTAGTGGAATTGTTTCATAACGTATACGTAACCCCACTGAGAATTTTTTAAATTCTATATAACAACATTTTATCAAATACACTAATTTTTGTAAAATAAATATGAAAATTCACAATTAATTTTCCCACTGAAAGATGTCACCGTTACAGTGTAGTTTTTGCCTCGCCCTTAAGAAATATTTACTTAAACATAATATAGAAAGGGCGGTGTCAAACTGTCCTTTGACCAACTGTCGCTGTTCTCAACTTGTCACAGACAGTCCCAAAAGATAATGAAAACATCATAAGCGAATCCCTTCATCACCCCCGCCCCTATTGTTCCACCCCTCAGTCTCTCATCCCCAGAATACAAATTGAATTAAAAGTTTTGTCGTTACAACTTTTCAGCTGCTGAAAGTTAAGCTTTTTTCTTACTTTGCTCCGAGAGATGGCTGTTTTTTTTTATTATTGCTTAGTTTGTCGTAATTTTACAACGTTCAAGGTACAGGAGCCAAGTAAACTTGAATCATGTTTGAAAACACTCATCAAAGATCTTTTCTTTTAAGAAAAACTTGTCGTACATATAATATTAAAGTAGAATTTACAGTGCAGTTTGCAGGAAAAAGTACTTAAATCAACATTCAAATAAATAAATACATGCCAATTAATGTTATCATTCATGCAAGTTGAGTACTGCGTAAAAAGGGTCGATTCAGTAATATGTGGCAATTATCCAACACAACACGATAGCAAGTGATAAGCATCTATGAAGTGTACTTTTGATAGTTGATCTAACCCTAATAATTGATAAAGTTTACTGGCCTGTTTAAAGTTAAGTAACGGTTCTGCTTCCACCAAACCAAATTCGACACTATTTCTTTCGGCTTATACGAAACCAAAATGAGAATTTCACCATTCTTGAAAATTTGAAACTAAATTTTCCTGATCATTTTTTGAGAAATCGTTGACATGAATTGTTTTGTTCTCCTAAGGCAGGGATGGCGAACCTATGGCACGCGTGCCTGTGGTGGCATGTTTGAGAATTTGGATGGCACGCGAACGATTTCCATGTTCAAAAAAAATATTTTTTATGTTTAAAAAAATGAAATTTTGATTAAATAATCTAATAAAATATTAATTTTCAAATTTTGTTGTTGTAATTGTAATTTTTAAGCTTGTAAATAAAATTCAGAAGAAAAACATTTTTTTATTTTTATTCTATTTCGTAATTTTTTTTACTGCTTGGGCACGCCACACAATCAAGAAATAATATTTGAGAATTTTTGGCACGCGGACCCAAAAAGGTTCGCCATCCCTGTCCTAAGGTGTAGAGAGAGCCTGCCAATGGAGATGTCACTGAGAAGAGCTTTAATAGTTTTTAACAATATTACTTCGGATATCGATATGTTAACACGTAGACGTGAGTGAGTTCCGACAAATACTATTTTTTATGTATTAATGTTTAATTTGACGGTGCTTATTCTTTAATTAATAAGAAGAAAATTTTAAATACTTTTTCTACTGCTTTCTAAAATTCAATAATATCTTGTTTTTTTCTACATAGTTAACTTTTAAGTAATAAATTCAAAATTTGTCATTCTTTTTCAATTTTCGCGTAAAAAAAACAACAAAAACATATTATATATTTTCGAAATTTCACAAGATAACGTTTTTTTCAGTGTTACTATTTGTCAGAGGACTTAAAATACTCTAGTATTAATTTAGTATTAAAATTAAATAAAATACGTTAGTATAAAAAAAAGTATCAGAATAAAAATACACAACAGAAATAATTTAAAAATAATCTTCAATGAAGTATTTTCAATACATTCATTGATAAAAAATAACTATTTAACTACTTTGCCGCCTGTGTGGTCGAGTGGTCAACATCGTTGGCTTCCGCTACAGAGGGCACGGGTTCGAATCTCAGTACGGACAGTTTTATAAATTGATTTTTCAATCGATTTATGAATTTCTGTTAAAAGGCATGGATGAATGTGATGTCTTGAATTCACCCCTCCCACTCATCCTATTCTATGAACAGGGCGTATCGAGAGCGATTAGCTAACCACTAGTCCTGTTCTAGCCCTTTCCGTCTATTCCTACTCTCTTTGACTCTTTGGCTCTCTTAGCTGTTTAAAACGGTGCATAGTAATACCGAGAAAAACAACGTAGAGCCAAAAAAAACATATGAACAGGAGTAAAGGTTGAAAGTAAAAGGATGGGAGTAATCGTTCTCTTTGTATCTTGTTTTAAGGATATCATGATTGACACAATAAGTTCCTAAAATCACAAACTTATGATTTTTTAATTAAAGTTTGTAAACTTGGACATGATCTTGTAGACACTGTTCAACCGATAAACGTTTATCACGCAGCTACAAGAATGATATTCAACCTACTATCCCTACTTTCTTTGGAAAAAGAGAAGTTGAGCAACTGAGTAACAAGCAGTTCTCGTAGAAACATTTCTATTGAGATAAACTCCGTTAGAAATCCATATGCTCCATATTGGGAGCGGACATGGTACAATAAAAAAATGAGCTACATTTTTTACTTTATTTTATTGGAGACCAAGACAGATTTAAAAAAAACAACTTTTTTTAAAAATATTTATAATTAAACTGTATTTTACCAAAGCGTTTCACTAAAAAAACCGACAAGTCCTTAATTAACCCTCCAAGGACGAGCGTCACCATATGGTCACACAAAACACCGTTGTCTATTGATCCCACTATTCATACTTTTTCTACCTGAATATCGTTGCTTTTGCTCATATTTGGTTAAGAAGGGTACAGACTACAGTAAGTCATCAGCCGTAGGAACAGGAACGGTCTCCAAAAGCACGTGATTTTTTGAATTTCCGTTTTTTTTAAATTTACTTTTTGAAACTGTTAGATATTTTTTTATAAAAACATAAAATTATTTAGAGTTATTTTGCTAATATATTTGTTTTGAAATTATGTTGATCTAAAGAGGTCAAATTATAAATATTTAAAAAAAAATCACGTTTAGCTATATTTCAACCCCGAATGTTTGCAAGCCCATACGGTCACTTTTGTCCTTACTACTGTCCGTACTCAATATTACACGGTAATAAAAGGATGAGCATGACCATATAGCCATGCGGGGTTTCTATACAACGACTTTGCGTTTTTTTTTTTTTTAATTTTGGATAGGAATAAAAGTTATCCGTGACTTCAATATGGCTTAGAAAATATTTTTTTTATCGGAAAAAAGCTCTCGTCTCTGGAGGGTCATGCTATTTTCAAATTCGATTCGTATCAGGCAATAGTATTTTATATTTATGTATCTAGAATGTAGCGTTGAATGCTTATTCCTTCTAAGGATTCTAAATGCAAACTCGTCTCTCGTTATAACAAATATGCGATTGGCTCTACGCACCTTAATTAAGAAAATTCCAATTAATTCCGTATTTCACGTCGCGAATAAATTTGTCAGATACTAGGACCGAGCGAATTAGGTTAGGTTTAGATTGCATGATAATTTTTCACATAAAATAATAACTTCAACTAAGATACGCTAGAAAATTTGAATTACCTTTGCTAAGTATGTAAGCAGGTTTACGTACTGGTGGTGTGGGGACTGAATCCGTAAATGAAATATTTTCTAACGTCTTATGAGTGAAAATTTTGACAAATTGGCCGTTACAAGATGCGGTGAATTTACCTTCAAAATGTAAATCTTGAAATAAACTTATCCAATTATTTTTCTTATCTCTTGATTTTTTTAACATTCCCTAGGGTTCTCAACGTTGTATCCACCACCACCCGGTACGGCTTCATACTCTTCTTACAGGGTGTATTCCGTAGCGTAACAACGTTAGTCGTCTTCAAATATATCTTGATTGCAAAGGTTTATAATACGGATAAAATAGCACAGTATTTACTAAACATATTTTTATTAGTAAATAGCTATTTTGGCTTTTCGCCATCGTCAAAACTGCGTTCAAATATTTTGTCTGACCTATATTTGTTTCAATTGAAACTAAATTTAGAGTTAGCGAAACGGTCTCTTAGTTTTCTGCAAGCATTTACACCAGGTAAATTTTCTTTTTTGAGCGAGTCGATTTCACAAACAGAATCTGATATCTTTTACACATGTCTGCAGTGGCGGATTAAGCGCATAAGAGGCCCCAGGCGCAATCAAATTTGGAGGCCCTGTTTTACCGATGACATAAATTTTTCAGAATATTCCAACTAAAATAGAAAAAATCTGAACCTTAAGTATATGGATTGTATTATATAAGCTATTTTTGAGGCCCCGAAAATTCGGAGGCCCCAAGCGCGCGCCTCATTTGCTTATAGAATATTCCGCCACTGCATGTCTGTCTATTAAATATTTTTTACAAACAACAAAATCACACGTTTTCATTGCCACAAGAATGTCAATATTAAGAATATTAAATACAAATACAAATTTCTTACCGTGACTACCTCTGCCGATCCACGTCAGTGAATTATCAGCGTCTCCAAACGTGACATGATACATCTGATCTGTGACTCCTCTCTCATCAGAGAGCGCCACCCTGACGGTGTGGCCGGCCCTGACTTCAAAAACAAGGGCTGCGCGGTTACGTGGGGCCGATATCCATTCGTATTTATATTTTTCTTTAGTTGAAATCAGAGTGTGTTCTGTAAAATTTGATAAAACATACAAATTTATTTATTTATAAAACTATTGTTCTTGAACATATAATACCAGTACCCACTAATACCATACATCTGGTAATACCAGTCATTTACAGTAGTGTAACTACTGTATGCGTTTGTTCAGATTGTCTTGAGAGCAATCCCACACAGGTTGTCAGATTTCAAAACACTCACTATTTCGAACGATTATGAAAATCAATCAAAAAGTTAAGTAAGAAATGTAAAACAATTACATTATTATAATTATATTATAATTTATGTATACGGAAAAGAAAAATAATCATAAAATAATCCGCAGGAATCACAATTGTTATTAAAATATATTTATTAGATACAATTACGGGAATCACATTATGATTTAAATAAAAAAATATACAATAATAACTGTTTTATCAAAAGTGTTTATCCGAGCTTTGTAGCTTATTTTAAAATATGTTTGCCATCTTTGGTCATTAAGTCATTACAATTGTATTAAAAATTATTCATATGATATTATAAGACAATTATGTGTTTTTTTAACATTCTGTATTTTGCCACATGTATATGTTGACTCATCTACTATTCGACCAAGGCTGTAAACGCTTGCCAGCGAAAACACTCCGCTCAGAAATAAATTGGCTATTCCTTGTTACATTATTATTTAGGAGAATTTCGGCTTTTTCGGATACCACTTCTCCAGCCGATGTTTCTCTGTATTTGGTGTTAAAGAGCATACATCATCATTTGTTATCAGGTTAAGTTATTGCAAAAATTTTCCTTACCGTTTGCGCAAAAATATGCACTTTCCGTGTCAGTTCTGCGAAGCCCTTCCGAGCGCACTTTGAGAACTGCCGTTCTCACAACCCTCCCGGCTGCGACACCCGGGGTTGTTTCTGTTTCCGCCGCCCCCGGAGCAGGTGGCCCCGAAGTGCATCCGCTAGCTTTATACCCGGATATCTCAGCTGAAACAACGTGGAGAATAGATTATTGTACGACTTTTCAAATATATGAAGTATCATAATTTCCTAACCTAAAATTATAAGTGAATAAAATATTAAACAAAGTTTAATGGTTTTAGATCACAAGTATGTTTTTTTATCGTCATTTTCACAAAAAACAAATTTGAATGGTGTAGAATTCATTTGTCAAGAATAGTTTTAAATTTGGTAAATATAGAAAAATATACTTTCTACATAAATTATTTTATTTAGGTAGTTGAAATAGATGATTTTTTCATTACCTAACGAGCTGGATATTAAAACAGCGAACGAAATTTTAGCGAAACTAATAAAACTTCCCTATTCGTATTAACCTTTTTTAGCTTAAGACAAGTTGTTTGCTATTTCTACGTAAAGACATTAAATCAAAACGCTACATCCCAAAATTTAAATAACAAAAATATAAATTGTATGTGATAAATAATACAAAAATCAATTTCCCTCGCATATATTCCTACACTTCAACATCTTTCTGCAACTATTCAAGAATAGGTGCGAACCAACTTAAAAGTTTCTTTTTGAAAAGCACTGACAATAGAAAAATATATTTGCAAACAAACATATTTCCTAACATTTGAAAAAGAAAAATTCCTGGTGTTACAAAACTAAGGTGAATCGAGTTTCCTCGAGTCAATTATTACGGAAATATTTATTACGCCAGAGAGCTTGACGCCAAATAAAATCAATATTATGGAAAACAACCAAACGAGTACACGGTTTAATTTCTTACCGAAGATTTTATAACGATAAAAAACTCACTGTGCCTTTCAGCGTTCAGTTTCCGAATGAATTGGCCACGCGTCGAATTAAAATCCTCTTTATTTACTCTTGAATAACGAAGTCTCTTTGACAAATTGTTCAAAATTACTAAATCAATTAATGGTTATTTAAACGTGAAAACGATTTCACATGTGTGCGCACACAACTGGCTGTCTACGTCTGTATAGGGCAATTTTTGTTTGTATTGATTGAGGCTATACGTGTTTTGAAATTACCATGTTTAAACAGAAATTTTGATTGCATCAATAAATCTTGCGGTTGCCGATTAATCAAAGCAAAAAAGCTAGCGGATTTTAGTTAAATTATATTCATTGATGTACATTTTTCATTTTTTCGATCACGTTTATTTCCAGTATATTGACCACATAATGAAGCACAAATCTATTGATAATTCGATTGCTCTATCTCTTGATTTGGACAGAGTCAGTAAAGAAAGGAAGATGTTTCTTTTTTTCACGCCTTTTTTTCAAAATTATTCAGATAAAAGAAGTATAATTATCACAAACACTTTTTTATATCTTTGGATAAAAGCCAATAAATCGATTTTTATATATAGACGCATTAAAAACATCACGCACCCAAATTGAGTAAAATTACAAAAAAAAATGTAAGCTCAGAGACAAAGCTTACTGACGATAAATTATTGTTAAGCCAGGCGAAGTCGATTTGTCAACGTCTTAGCGCCAGCTTCGGTTCGGGTGCTTACACTTTACGAACAGTTCGTATGTATGTATTTTCGATCAAAGGCATGGATGTCTGTGATGTCTGCTATTTATTTCCAACCGTGTGTTCCTAAAACTGGGGCGTTGCGAAAGTCATAAGTTATCCATTATATATGAGATAAGTTATACAGACATATCTTTCAATTCTATCACTTTTATTAAGCCGTGTCCGCTCCCAGTATATAGCATCTGGACATTGAACCGAGTTTATCTAAATATAAGCGTTTCTATCTTTTTTGAAGAGAGTAGGGATAGAAGAATATGACTAGAACAAGACTCGTGGTTAGCTAATCGTTGGTTAAAAAGTTGGATTGTAATTAAAGAAATCTTTAAATCAATTAAAAATCAATTTATAAAAAACGTACTGGGAAACCAACGGGGTTAACCGCTCAACCACGCAACCGGCTATGTAGTCTATAACTATTCTATTTAAAAACAGGGTCAAGAAGTTAAGTAACAAGCAGTTCTTGTATGAAAACAACTGGTAAGATAAACTTTATAAAGAGTTCAGTAGTGTACTTCTATGGGTTCACACCGGCTCTTGCGAGTCGGTTCCTAAGCCTGTCAAGGTTATTAGTATATTAGTAAATACCTGTGATTTTGCATCCGAAAATTCTCGGAGGAGCTTAAAAAAAAACGAGTCACGCTGATATTTCGGGCAAATTGGAAAATTTCTAGGATTTTGGATTCGGGAATTCACCGATCAAGGTTCCAGCCGGTTATTAAAATTTTAGCAGCACACCACTGGGTACATTCACTAAATACCAATAATATCTAGCAGATATTTATTGTAATCTACAATGATACTTCTATCAATGCACTGCAAATATTACAGAAATTTGTCTGGGGTCACTCCGTGCCCCTCGCTCTTAGATCCTATTTTTGACGATTCGGTACATACTCGAGTGTTTTTAAAAAAACATTATTATTATTAAAGATTTTCTTTATATTATATTTAAAAATAACTTTTATTACAGCAGTAACCTTCATTAAAATATTATTATGCGAAATATGTAAAGCAAATTATAAATTATTTTTGCCTTACAAAATGTGTTTGTTGTTTAGAAAAACGTTATTTCAAATTTAATATAATATATATTTATGTTATAATAATGGGTTGTTGTCAAAAAAGTAATCAACCAAGTAAAAGCTCTTAATATTATTAAATTTGAAATTGATACGACTTAGGAAGAGCTACGTACATAATCTTATTCTTTCATTATGTATATACACGCAACGTAGAATTATAATTGCTCCAAATATTCATAGTTTTAATGTAATGAAGTTAACAATTACGTTCTCGAGTAATGTTAATTAAATCCTCGAAAATACGTTCATCCCTTAAATCCATCTTAATTATAAAGCTAATTAACATGAAATAACATTTCTTTAATGATTATGAGAAGGAAGAAGCTCAAAGAGAATCGGCAAGTCGGGCACTTAGACTAGTTTGAAATTTCATAAATGATAATTAGTCAGTAAAATAAATGAAAAGGGGGCGTACAAAGGAAGAAGCAAGTGTCTTTGACAATTGAAAATTCTCACGAGTAGAGAAATGTAAAGCTCTCGAAAGAAAAAAACACGTTATAAAAAATGGTAAACGACCTAATTCAGAATTGGAAAATCTTTTCATATTTTTTTGGCCTAAAGCCAGTGCATCATGTTACAAAAAAAATGTTTATTTATTAGTAAAAACGTTATCAAAGAGAAAATATGAACAAAAAGAGATAATACCATCAAACGAAAACGCGTTAATTACAATATTAAAAATAACCAATTAAAAACTTAGCTCAAATGTAGTTATTTACTATATCCAGCTATGGATTTGTGGAAGTTAATTTTGAATATACAATAAAATACGATAATTTTGTCGCGCCACTTGTTATGTAACAAATTGTGACACGTGTTTCGCATCTTTAAACGGCACCATTAGACAGATTATCGTATAGTTTACGAATATAATGAAAATTATAATTCTTATGTTATAAATGTTATAATAAAAGTCGGGTTTTTTTTTATTTTTCTACTGAACGCAGTGAGGGGTAAGTCAAAACATTGATAGTCAAAATAACAAATTAATTATTTATATAGATATATAGGTACGGTAAAACTATCAACAAATAAGCTCAACAATGGTGAGCCGCCTGTCTTATTGAAAATATTGTTATACTAATGTTTCATATATATTAATCACTTTGTTAATATTCAACAACTCTAAGGTGATCATTGTAAACCTTTTATTATTTACTAAACAGTACTGAATGTTTATTTTATATTTATCAAATTTAACTGTACCTATTCAAACGGAATTAACTTTCAATACTTGGATGAAAGATATTATAATTTTTAGAAAATTCATATAACAAAACACACCTTAAGGGTAATTCAACGATTATGATGATCAATTCTCGTGCCCTAGACACATTTAGTAGCGGAGTCTTTCTTTCATATACTTTGATATTTCAGTTATGAATTTGTCTGAAAATGCAAAGATGTCTGGAATATTTTGCAACTTAACGAGCCTAAGTAGGAGTAAAAAGCTTACTCCTGATCTTGTCCTACCTACACCCTTCAATTTTCACCCTCTCCGAAACCTTATCGTTAATACAACGTCTGTTGAAATGCTTTAGTCCATATGCTACTCATTTATAACGGAAATATATGTCACCCGCTGTGGTCTAGTTGGTTAGAGATTGCTCTACCGATCAGGTGGGTCTGGGTTCGATTCCCGGTAAGGTCAATGTCAAATTGATTTTTTTTAATTTTAATTTGTGATCTAAGACATGGGTGATTGTGAAATTAATTCTCCTAGAGTTAGTCTCACGTGATTTTCAAAAATTCTCATCGATAATATCTCGTATGATCTTTCAACTTCAAAATACTTGACGCATTGGCGTAAACTGTAATGTAAAATATTAAAATATATATATATGTATATATTAAATAAAGGAACATAAATACATTTCGGCGTAAATAAAGCTTAAAATACGATTATCGATACCTAATAATACCTCAACCATGATTTTTCATAATCCATTATACATATCAAATTTCAATATTGCACCTGGACGAGCTTTTAGCTTCGTCAAATATTAATCCAAATCGTTATCAGATATTCAAGTTTCACAGACCTGTCGTAATTACTAGATTAATAGCTAATATCATTAGCTAAGTGAGTCTGAGCCACGTCTTCTCGACTTTGTAGTAGCTTTCGCGAGAAATGAGCTTTCTAAGTTCACTCGTAGAAAATGTAATTCTTCGTGGTTTTTTCCTATCTTCGCTTTACATCGCTGTTTGTTTGATGGTTTGGATTAAGTCAACGTTTTTCAAATGTGTCAGTTTTGTGGCTTGTAGACTTAAGGGTGCAGGGCACACATATCATGATAGAATTATTTTTTTTATTGGTAAAGTAAACACGACTAGTGGTTGCCGGGTCTTATGGCGTAGCGGTTAGCGTTGTGGGCTTCCGAGCCAGATTTCACGGGTTCGAATTCCCCTACGAACAGTATTTTTCAGATCGATTTATTGATTTCTGTTCCAAGGCATAGGCTTTTCGACCCTTTAATAACTAGACGTAACGAGAGCGATTAGTTAACCACTGGTACTGTCCTAGTCTTATCCTTCTATCCCTACTTTTTCAAAGAGAGATTGAGCGACTCTCGTAGAAAAAAACTGTTGAGATACCTCCATTAAGAGGCCATATGCTCCACATTGGGAGCGAACATGGATAAAAAAGTTCTGCAAGCAAAAAGCACGGTTTTGATCGTAATAAATAAAAATAAGAATTAGTACAAATGACTTTTTTACTTTTTGAATATAATGCCTTTCCACCAAGTAGTGAGAGTGATCACATTATAAGTGGTAAGCTATGGAATTGTATATTTTTTTAAATGTATGTTTCCGAAAGTGTGCCGTAGCTCAGCTTTCCTGAATCGACAATGTAGTCGTATTTTCCACTCATCCTCCCGTACGCCTATCATCATCATATACTTGACTGAATTATTTCATTACTTAACTAGAGCGTCTGCTAATAATCTGGATATTAATTTGGAAAAGTGCGCTCGTATTGGTCGAAAGCTCTTAGGAAACTTTAGTGAAATTTTGAAATTACAAGTAATATTCTTTACCGCAAAACACAGATACAAGTTTTATTAAAAAATCTTAGTGAATAAAAAATACTATTTTCTCAGAAAATATTTCCCAATCGTATAAAATACATTTTCAGTGATGTACTATTAGTGCGTCTCAAAGGCTGATTGATATAGTATTTTTAGAAAATATCATTTTAAATTTGAAAAATTGGTATAAAAGAATCAATTGTTGTACATCATTAATTTATTATTAAAAAAGATTCTTATATTTTTTTATCGAAAATGATTTAAATTTTTAAATTCAATGTTAAAAATATTAATCTCCTTTTAACGGGAGTGGATTACGCCTTTATTATATTTAAATCTCGTTTCAAGAAATTACGTACAGAACAATTATTTTTAAAGGAAAATTATATCTCGTACATAGCTCTGTATAAACATACAATTGTTCGTTGTTAAAAAATGGGCATGAAAGTGGGGAAAAAATGACTCAAGTTACTTTTGAAATTCTTAACATTGTCACTTGGTACAATCATTTTATAAGAATTAACTGTCGATTTTTGGTGGATACACAAAATACCCACGTATTTAATTTAAAAAAAACACACATTTTACTTTCTACTTCTTCCGCTGTTTTTTGAAATTATAAGAAACGGTTTTGCTTATTGAAAGCATACTTCTACATTCACACATATTTGACAGACTAGTCACGAATATAATGACGTAAAATTATTGATTCTGACAAAACACCACTTGTCAACATCAGATTTCCGATCAAGGCCAATTCGTTTTTTTAACCATGTCTGCTCCCAATGTAAAGTATATGGACTCCAAGTTGAGTTTATCTCGACAGAAGAGTTTCTCCAAGAACTGCTTATTACTTAATTGCTCAACCTCTCAAAGAGAGATGTGAAATAAAAATAAGACTAAAACAGGATTAGCAAAACCGATAGCTAACTAGGGTATCCAATCCCGGGATTGAGATTTTCTCACCGAAGAATTTGAAATCCTCGATTTGGTATACTTTTTCCCCGATTCTCGCAGAACCTCGTTTTTTTTAGCTCACCGAGGAATTTGAAATCTCCGATTTGCTATACTTTTTCCCGATTGTCGCAGAACATCGTTTTTTTTTTAGCTCATCGAAGAATTTGAAATCTTGAATTTGCCAATTTCGTGTCAATTTTCGGGATTTGCTCAAAATTTCTCAATCCCAAAATCCCGGGATCGCGGCCCTGTCAATCTCAGAAAATTGAACGGGATCCCGAATCCCGGGATTGGATGCCCCAGTTAGCTATCGGTCTTGCTACGCTCCGTTTTTTAGGATAGGATGTGTGGGTGAAGAGAATTTAAGATACCACAAACATTCATGCCTTCGAACAGGAATCGATAAATACATCGAAAAAATGCTGTTCGTGTTGGGTTGAGAAACTGTAAGACCCATTACGAAAGCCAATGACGTTAACCACTGCACTGCGGACCTGAAATTATTAAGTTATTGTTAATCATTATTATTAAACAAGTTTTATTATAAAAATAAAATATTTAACCTTTGAAAACAATAGTTGATAAAGAGTTGTCTATAATAGATCACGGTTTTTTTTAGTATAGTTTATTTTATAGTCGTTATGAAATTTATTAGTTCCCTATAAAACTTTGCATACAAAAGGTTCATATAATTTACTTCTCCTTTTCTAAAACATATTTTTCGCAGCTTTCTATAGGGTTGTAATGATTTTATTGATATTCAAATCGCTTGGTCTGGACTGATTGTGTCCCCAAGGGTGGCTCTAGAAAACAACCCCTCACACACACAATATTTTGTGGTTGGTGGGTGCTCTGGCAGAAGTGTGTATATATAATATTTCGAGAGAGTTGTAATATTCGCGCTCGCAGACGGTCGACAAACACTACTTGTAAAAGTTGATGAATTATTCATGTTATCCCTCATTTGTGGCTGCAGAGCCAACATGATTTCGGACGCAAAAAAGGGGAATGGCGATCACGTAGTTGCCCAATACCAAATATTTAACAACATAATATAGTGGTTGTAAACAAAAAACGATTTTAGGATAAAATATATCGATATTATATTAAATGTAATAAGATAGGTACGTTGCTTTAAACTACGAAAAGTATATTGGCTTTTTATAGTTGTGCGAAGTACATGGTTAAAACTAAAAAAAAACTATTCAAAGAATGAAATCAACTTCAAAAGCCATGCCTATATAAATGTAAGCGTAAGTGACATACATTTAAAAAAATGAAATAAGTTGACAAAATGTCTGTGTATTTTTTTTTTACAAAGATTAACATTTAATATGTACGTTTATTAGAATTTATTCTGCAATCAGCAACAATCGTTTTTCTACGTCTACAAGTATGTTTATACATACATTTATTCAATGACGTAGTAACATAGTGTGATAACTTTAAAGTTTGATGTTTTGAGTTACATTAATCATTATATTCAGATACCTTTTCTATAGCTCCACTTAAGTATAACTAGAAAACACACTAGTTTTCTCTCGGAAGGCAGATGATTGAGTATGAAAATTAAGAAATATAAACAATCTATATCGTTCAACGGTTTTGTCATCGTTGCAATAAATTTAAATTTAATTGAGATACATGACTAAATTATTCACTAAAAAGTTGAGACAAGTAATAATGATCACTTTTTTACAACTTAGTTAAGATGCGTTAAACTTTGGTCAGCCATATCTCAAAACTAACAATTTTTAGTTTTAGCACTATTAAAATAATATCAAATATATATATAGAAAGTTATGGTTAAGAGAGTAGGTTTCGAGGCGTAAACCTATGATAAAAAGACGACGTTATCAGCTTTGGGTGAGCCGTAATCCCAACATATTTTCAAATTATGAGTTTGCCAATAGACTGGCCATATGACATGGGAGCTTAAGTTCTCGAATGGACCAATCACAATTTTTTCATTATCATATTAAAAAAAAATAAACAACGGTGCTATATGCACCGTATAAGGTAACAAAATACCACCTATGAGAAAGTGGTTTTCAGTTAATAGGTGGCAACTTGTGGCAAGACAACTAGACGTTTAAATATTTTTTAGACATTTTTTACAAAGCCGTTGAGAAATAAATGAAAACGCTTGTTAAACACAAATAAAAGAAAACACTATAAATAGTTTTTGGTTTTATATTTTTAAAATATGTACAGCTAACCGTTATGTGTATACAGCTGCTTAAATAAAAACATACAAATAAAGAGACGATACTAATTTAATTCTAATGACTTTTACCCAATACCGAGCTGTACGAGACCGATTTTTAAACCATGTAATATTGTGCTCAAAAAAGAAAAGAAAAGAAAGAAAAAAATATGTGACTTACTCAGCCATTTAGGATTGTGATATTACCTCAATCCAATATATAATATATAAATGAAAAAAAAAGTGTTTTTAAGTGAGTTAAAACAGGCCAAAGTTGTATTTAAATAAACTGAAATATCACCACTTTGCATAAGAAAAACAATTAGTAAAAACTATATCTGTTTATGGTCATAAAATAATTAGCTTTATTATAATACCACTTCAGATGTTAGCTATAAAATATTTGATTATTTTTTGTCAAAGTATCATAAAATTGAATTATTATCCGAGACCTTATTTCAATTCCGAAATGAAAATTGGCTCAGCCGCGCGAGCGATTTTCCAAATATACATATTCTGTAGTGTCGAAATAGATTTTTTGCGATTCATGGCCGGCGCGCGTGGCCAGGCCCTGCCATAACGAGGGTGCGTCCCGACGCTCGACACTTTTGATGGATTTATTCGATAAGACGAATCGTCGAGCTGGAGAGCTCGTTATTTTCACAACAACAACCAACTCGACATATCGAACAAGCGAGCGCACAATAAAAATATGTCATATATTTGATAGAGAACAATATAAAGACGTATTGCGAAAACAAACGAATAAATGTTTATTATTAGACGATGCGGTGAATTGAAAGGAATCTTTTTTTTCCTCATAGAAAACAAACGATATGATTTATCTTATATACAATAAATTATATGATGAATCCGTAGGCGTAAAAAATACATTATCATTTTATGTTCCACAAGGTTGTCAAATAACAGAAATTGTTTTTTACACACGTATAAAAAAATCAAACAAACCAACCTTATAATTTACTAAACAATTACAAATAAATTATTTTAAATTGTACTGTTTTTGGTCCCATATTGAAATTAAATTGCAGGACGACTATATTAATAAAATGAAACCTCGATTCTACGTTTTTTAAGGGACCGTAATAAACAAACAAAATATGCGGGAAATCTCCAAATAATACCAAAATAAATGTTTAATTAAAAAAAACCTACTTCTTTATTTGCACTTTTTTATTAAAGAATATATTGCGCATGCATTCTAAATACCTCCTATGTAAGGTTTTTGACAAAAATGTGTTATTGATACCACAAGATGCGTATTTTTTCTCTACCATATGTATTATAGCAAGTGTGAAAAGGCGTAACTGTCACGAAATGAAATCGATTTTAAATTAATCCTTTGTGAGAGCATCCAAAATCGTGCATCACAATTAGTCCTATGTGAGGCTCTCCCACAAAATTTACTAGCACAAATGACTTTTAGTGACTGGAGCAGATGATATAAAATTATTTCAAGCCACCAATATTTGCCCCATCTGATTATATTGCCTGCAAGAAAATGGCTAGGCCAAAGCAACCGTTTAAAAGTAAAATCCTTCACTTTGTTTTTTTTTTAATACGATTCTTTACGAAAAATCTTACGTCATTAAGATAAGGAAAGAGAGCAGAAGATCCTGTGGCGACAGATGTTAGATGCCTGCAATACTTACTTTTTGATGAAAATAAATAAAAGCTAACTTATGAAGGTGAATGGCAAGACTGGCCACAATGTCGAAAGTCTGGTCGTCTTACTATTCCAAGACTATACATTAAACATATTCCCATGACAGAATCAATGATTAGGCACTTGCAGAAACTTAAACAGGTTGTCAGTAAGGATCACCATCCTTTCTTAGATTCACCGTCATATTGTATAAACAAAAGATTATACTTATCGACTGTGGAAAGGAAAAATGACGTAACCCACAGCTTTTTTTCGATAATCACAATGTATCAAACTTGTTACACGTTCTATCAAAAGGATGTAAGCTGTAGATGCCGGACTAGTATCTAAATTTAGCTTTTAGGTTTGAAAAAAGATGTGCTTGTAAAAATTGAAACCAAGGAGAAAGACTGAAAAAAATGTTTTTATCACACAATTTCTTTGATTAATATTAGATTATGCCAATTAAACACCAGTTTAGTAAGTAAGTCTCCGTGCACTTCAAAGTTGTGTTAAACAATTTTTGTATATTTATTTCATAATTTGCATACGGCCCAAAATTATCAAATGTCGATTTGTATAATATTTAAATTGCTTATTACGAAATTCTTCAAACTCGCGTATTTCAGTTTTCACGATTAGATGAAAACACTGTGCATTTTGTATAAAACTCTTTAAATCAATTGAAAACACCGAACGGCAGGTGTCACCAAGCATTTTGAGTAGACTACATATTGGCTAGACGAAAAATATTCTTGCGCGACGAGTTCTTTGCAAACTTTGAAAAACAACTAAGTATTTTAAATCGTGGCTTTTTTTACTATCTTAGAATTTTAGTAAAATATGAGAATATCACAGAAAGAATATAAAAAAAACATCTGGTCACCTGAAATAAATTTTACAACATCACTAAGTCTATTAACTGGAAGTTTTATACCAGATCCCAATAGATTTAATTCGCAATCAAATCATTCAGTTGCTTGTGACACCGTATTGATTATATTTTGTTTTTAATAAATAACACTGTGATCTATTTTCAATTTATAATGCTCGTCATGAGTGAAACCAGTCCTGAGTATATTAAATAAAACTCTTATTGTTATTTTTTTTAAAATATCAAATATCGTATTACAAATGTACTAACAAAATACAGTTTTAAATACATTTTAAATTATTTTGGAAAAAACACAGTTACACAAGAAAGTCTTTTCCAAATTATCATTGTGGATATTTAGTACTTAAGCATGCTAAAAAACTTTCCCGGCAATCGGCACTTACCTGTTTTAAAAAGCTCGATTTATTCCAAACAAACGTAAGCCGTGCAGTGCTCAATTGATGTATTTATTTAGGCAAATATCAGTGGCGTAAATAAATAAATACCAGAAAGAAAATGCCCAAACATTAAATACCGAACACGTTCATACACTCATATTAAAATTGTTTTATTTTATTTTTTACATCACAAGCAGGTTGTATATGGGGTTTTATACGATCCGATTCTCATGTTTCAATTTCTGTATTTTATAAAAGAAAATATCGACTAAATATAAGCATCTTCAAACAAATTGATCCACAAAAACTGTCTGTTATTTTTTTGTTGGATAACTGTAACTAGGGTATCCAATCCCGGAGCCTTTTTGTGATCCCGGGATTTCGGGATTGGGCACTGAACATGAAATCGTGTATAATTTGAGAAAAGTTTTAGTGTCAGAATTTTTCAATATTTCATTTCCAATTTCAAAAACCCAGGAATCTGTCGATTTTCCCAAAATGACACCGTGACTCGGGAGGTTTTTTTAGCTCTTCCAAATCCAAAATCCTATAAATTTTCGGGATTTGCTAAAAAATTCTCAATCCCGAAAAGTCGGGATCGCGACCATATCAGTCACTGGGATTCCGGGATCACAAAATTGGACGGGATCCCGGGATTGAGAAGCCTCACTGTAACCACTTTACGGATAGAGTTATTGTAAAAGGCTGTTTTTTTTTTTAAATATATTTAATATATTTTACAAAACGACATTCACAATATTTGTTGGAAATATTATCACATTAAAAATATCTAAATTTTTAACAATTTCCCAAACTTATATACGCGGTATAACAACCGAGTCAGTAGATAAGTGGTTAACGTCAACGGCTTTCGTGATTAATCTCGCAGGCCCGAGACCCATTACGAACGTTTTTGATGAATCAAATTAATGGCGTAGTGAGAGTGATTAGTTAACCAACAATCATAAAAAATACAAATAAATAGAAAATAAATACAAAAATATAAGTTGGTACACAAACATCCAAGTGTGTGCAAAATATTCATTCATTTACGTAAAGTTAAAAAAAAATACCAATGATGCTATTCCATCGTGCACAGCACACTAATTTCGAACGATCTGAAATACTCACACCGTCCAAAATAAGTGCTTTCACACAAGAAAGCAGCCGGTGAATATTTTTGCTTTCGGACATAAAATTCAAATGAGCCACAGGTTGAGTATGGCTGGACTAGACTGTTATAGTTTTAATAAAACTTTATACAAGGGATCCAGACTGTATTACAAACACCCAGTAAGTTGATACGTTTTTGATAGCAAGATATGAGATATTTCCATCACGGGCGACAACTGGCGCCGTGGGCAATGTTGATTTTGGTGCGGTATATTTTTATCCTTTCATTTTTCCGGCGTTAAAAATGTAATATATCGCCGAGAGAAAATTACTCTTTTCACTGCAGATGTGAAAACACCATCTATGGAAATAATGCACAAACTGTAAAAATACAGTGGAGCCTGCATTTCGATTCCCGCGGGACATTCGGTCCAACAAAACACACTGCTTCAAATAAACGTAAAACAAAACTAACGTGTTCAGTTTAAATTAAATTTGTACATATTTTGACACGTTTATTATTTACACGGCTCAAATATAATGTTAAATAAGGCATTGCAGAATTAATACATTACATGAAATCAAAATTATATTTTTGATGAAAGTTTTTAGCACTATTTTAAGCTAATTCTACATTCATTTATTAGGAACATGACCGGCTCACTTTAAATCAGGAATTAGTACAAAATAGTGTTTATTTTTTAATATAAAGCTTTTTCATCAAGTATTGACTGTAGACACATTAAAAAGTTATGTGATAGACGTAAGGTTTGAAGGTGGCTTAATAGTTAGTTATATGGTAAAAACTATGGTTATATGGTAGACATTATAAATTATAATATTTTAGGGCATCCAAAACCGGGTCCCGTCCAATTTTTTGATCCCGAAATCCGGGATTTCGATTGGGATTCGGAGATAATCTATGAGAAAGGTAAAGCGAATTGAGGATTTCGAATTCCTCGGTGAGCTAAAAAAAAAAAAACAACTCACCAAACGTTCAAATTATACACGATTTCACTTCGAGTGCCCGGGATTACAAAAAAGCTCCGGGATTGGATACCCTAATTATAATGTGTTAAAACAAGAAACTTTTTTGTACAAATTACACAATTTTCTGTAATGATTAGTACCATTTTAGCTCACCAAGGGCATTTGAAAAGTAACACAAAACTATAGATTGTCGAGTGCATGGCTCCTCTCTCAATAAAGATAGCTGAAAATGATAAATTAGTACTTAAATTTAGGTTTTGAGTTTGAAAAAAGAAGGGCCTGTTTAAATTGCGTTCAGGAAAATAATAATAAAAAAAAGGTTTTTTTTTAAAAAAAAAATAACTCCAATATACAAATATCATTAAAAACAAAACATTACTTTACAATGATTTTACTGAGTAATAGGTATTTTTAATAAAGGCATTTCAAACTATTCTTTAACGAGACTATCGCGTCTTTTTTGTTTATTGTTATTATATTGTCGAAATTATTTAACTTTCGAATAAAATCTATGATAGAAAAACATTGTTTTTGACAAATCGATATTTTTTCCAATAAAACATCGGTCGTTTTTGTTTTAACAAACTTTTCCCATACCTCGTGTTAAGCTTGGTTATAAAAGTCATTAAAATAAACTACGATTTGACAAAAAAACGTATAGTTTATTATACGGAAACGTGACTGCTAGAGAAACATATGCAAACGGTTAGAGAACTAAAAGTTTGTGGCCGTAAATTAAATATGCACTAGTTTACCGATTCACAGCGGCGTCGCATGAAATTCGCAGTATTTCCCATGTTGGCCATTTCTGCTTTATTTTTCACTGCAGCTAATGCCAAAAAAACACATCAAATGTTTGTTTTGGCTGTCAAAGAGAGCTGGAGATGTAGGTGACTGTAAAAAATAGCTTTTTTAAAAATAGCACACGTTGGAAGAGATGTCATGGAATATTTTAAGCCACGTCCGATCTCAGCCCAATTGACATTAAATGAAAGCCTCAAAGAATAACTACCGCATTACTGTATTTGGTAAACAAGAGTTTGTCAGTCTTGTAGATGAGTAGTTTTTAGGAAAAAAAATCGTTCAATTGGTGAATAGATTTGTTTAAAAAATGCATATGGAAGTTTGTGATTTTTTAAACCAGTGTTTT
This sequence comes from Himalopsyche tibetana, assembly GCA_030503985.1. Taxonomy (NCBI): domain Eukaryota; kingdom Metazoa; phylum Arthropoda; class Insecta; order Trichoptera; family Rhyacophilidae; genus Himalopsyche; species Himalopsyche tibetana. The sequence goes on along the minus strand of JAPJYX010000007.1, from coordinate 4,414,811 downwards.
TCAACCGAAGGCCACAGCAAACTTTTGAGGGGCGACGGGAAAAAATCTATAAACTTTCAGGTTTTGTAAATTGGGCATCGACAAAATATTTAAAAATGTTGGGAAATCCGTATTGCTGGGTTTTAGAAATAGGAAATTCTGGGAAGAGCTAAAAGAGTTTTTACGTTTTGGGAAATCCTAAAATTGGCCAATGATTTCTAAAAAACTTCAAAACAGGGTAACAAAACAGTGATAATCAAAAAAGGCTACGTGCTCAAAACTATGTTCTTAACCACCTCTAGGGATTGCAATATCGATATTACCGAAACTGAGATACCCGATTTCATGATGTTATTCCAATAAACCGGTTTTGAAAATGCAAAAATATCGGTATTTCAGTATTGAAAATTAGCGTAAGCCGAATTTAGAATGTATAGAAATCATCACATATGTTAATAAAATTGTTCTCAACGAATTGAAATACATATTTTAAATCTGCCAAAAGTTGTATCAATCAATATTGATAGTTTCCAGAATTAATAACTCTTTTTAATGATATACTATTTTTAATTTACCCCAGGTAATGATATTGCCGCCTGTGTGGTCGAGTGGTCAACGTTGTTGGCTTCGGCTACAGAAGGCCCGGGCTCAAATCCCGGTACGGACAGTTTTATAAATAGATTTTTCAATCGATTTATGAATTTGTGTTCAAAGGCATGGATGTATTTGATGTCTTGAATTCCCCCCTCTCACCCTTCCTATCCTATGAACGGGGCGTATCGAGAGCGATTAGCTTACCACTAATCTTGTCCTAGCCCTATCCTTCTAATACTACTCTCTTTGGGAAAAGAGAGGTTGAGCAACTGAGTAACAAGCAGTTTTCGTAGAAACACTTCTGTTGAGATAAACTCCATTAGGAGACCATATGGTCCACATTGTTTGAAAAAAAAATGATATCCCAACCAATAAGTCTTTTTTTTTAGAATACCTTACCTAACCACCACATACGTAACCTTGAAAATAGGACTTTGAGTAACTTGAGTATAAATGCAGTCCAAGGATACCGTTGAAAGACCTTGCTGGACCTGACCGTAAGTAGTGTCCTAATACTGATCAATTTGAGGTCCCTCTAGTTTGTTTGCTCCCGGACCGCCTGTCGTTTCATCGCATAGAAGTTTGCAAAAGATGTTCTTCGATGCATTTATAAGCAGCAAACTAACAATATTATAAAATCCAATAACTCTGTTATGGTACTTAATAGTTTGACAAAGTTATGAATTGAATTTGAAAGTTGCATTCTCGATTCGAAAGACAATTTCTTAGTGCGCGTTCGCATATTGACGACGAAGTTGACATTGTTTGAAATAAAACTCCTCAACTGGAAACGGCTTAAACTTTAGAGACGAGCCTTACGTTTTAAGTACAGGGTGTTTTTTTTGGTACATTGAAAACGATTTGCAAAAACTTTGTCGATATTTATTAGCTAATTTAAACGTTGTTGGTTTGAACGAAAAAACAGCGATGCCATAAAATATAATAAAATACACATTTGTACTAATTACACATTTATTTTAAATGATCAGCACCAGTTTTTCTCATGACGAGCATTATCAATTGTTTTGTAAAAAAAATCCCAGATTATAACCACATTTAAATTAATTGTTAGATGCTTCTTTCACTTAATTGTTTCTTGATGAGTTTTCAAACATTTTTTAAAAGGTTATGAAAAATTGAATTTTAGTCAATTTAGTGCCATAGATTCATGTTCACTTTGTTTATATTTCTGTAAATTCCTTTTATTACCAATTGTTTGCTACACCTTACTAATTTTGTTTTGTTTTGTATAGCACTGTAATATTTATTTTCTTATCAGTTGATAAAGCTCGTCATGAGGGAAATAAATAAAATTAGAACTATAAAAAAAATGTTTTTTTTTTAAATATATTTTCAGGTTTTAATCATAAGAGAAGGTTTTAATAATTCCTTAAATGTGGTTAGTAATATTAGGACAATTAAAGTTTCTTTTTACGAGCTTATTACGAGATTAAGTTGAAAAACAGCCTTCTTCTGTAAAATTTATGAATTGTTGCTTACGATTTTCTGCCAATTACGAGTCGATATGGCTTAGTGTTCAAATTTTCACCACTGCAAATTCAATCAAGCAAATTTTGTTCAATTCCATTTTTGAAAATTTTTAAATTCCGTCGATATTTTTTTTAAATGAAAAAATTGAATTTTCCACAAAAATATGACAGTCCAATCGAGTATTATTATTCCGCAGCATCCAATTCCAATAATGTTCGATATTCAAATTCCGTTCCAATTTGTATGCAAGTTCATGTTGTTGCCGCCGCGCGACGCCCGAGTACACGCGTTTGGCGTATTCCAAGTTTGAACACACCGCGAATTTTTTGCTCGTTTCCGATTGGTCGATGCCAGCCGACATGGAAGGCAATCAGTACAGGAACAAAGAGTTATTCATGACATTATGCAATAATGATATGTCCGGGCATGTCTCAATATTGATGTGTAGACATATTTGAATATTGGGAGATACACATCGGTTTGTATTTTCGAATAATATGTGGTTGATTTAAATATTCAATGCTTCATAAGTTATTCGTGTTTATTTGTTTTCAACGCAATGAATAACAGTACTAATAAATATTTATAGAATATTCTGTTGCTACTTTTGTTTTGGTTACGTGGTGCAGTGGTCAATCTCGCTTTCATGACGGATCTCAAATCCTAGTAAAAACAGCATTTTTATCAATCAATGTATCGATTTCTCTTCGAAGGTATGAGTGTGTGTGATGTCTAAAAATTGTCTGGTATCTGGTGTGCTGGTCAACTTCCTTGGCTTCCGTGTCGCATTTTACGTGTTCAAACCCCGAAACGAACAACATTTTTAACAATCGATTTATCGGCTTCTGATCCAAAAAAACGCATGCTTGTAGTGTTCAAAAATTCCCTCCCACACTTCCAATTATAAAATAACGGAGTGTATCGAGAGTGATTAGCTAACCACTAATCCCTGGCCTAGCCCTATCCATTTTATTCCTTCACGCTTCGAAACAAGAGGGGTTGAGTAACAAACAGTTTTCGTTTAAAACTTCTGTTGGGAAATGAGGTCATATACTCCACATTGGGAGCGGGCATGGATAAAAAAAAGTTTTTACTATAAATATTGAGTATTATACGCTGACAGCGTTTAAGAGTTAAATATCTCTATATGTCGGTCTTATATTCGAGCGGTGCTGTCTATAGATGTTTTTTTTTTTAATTCTCTGGGTACTCAACGTTATACCCACCACCACCCGCTAATGCTTCACACTCTTCTTACAGGGTGTATTCCGTAGCGTAACAACGTATAGACGTTTTTTTTTGTATTTTGTTCACCGGCTTGAGTCTTCATACGAAAATTTCAAAAAGTGACTTTGTAATCGATTCATAATGAGCTGATTAATAGACCTCTCCTAGAATCTAAATATCAATAAGCTCTCTTAAATTATTTTTGTTTATATTCTTCATTAATAAGTTCACATGTTTGATGGGCTTTAAAAATAATTTCAAACCATTCAATTAAGATTACTGGCTGTAAGCTAATTATTATAGTTCTCAAATGAAATAAATTTACAGAGTATTTTTTTAAATACACCTATCCCTCGATTTACACGGAAGATCGGAAAAACGTGTAAATTGAAATTGTATATTTTTTAATGTAAAACCGTGTAAATCGAAAAGTACACGAAAAACGCATAATTTGGGTGTTTTCTAAAATACATAAAAAACAAAATTATCAAAAAGTATAAACATACGTATTCTTTTATTAATTAAATAACTAATTGATATACTTTCTAATTGAGTTTTCATTTTTTCTAATGGTTCTTATTGTAAGCTTCATTCATTCTATATAATCTAGCAACATGTATTACTCTTTCTCCGTTTTGTAAAAGGTCCAATATTTTAATTTTTTTGCTAACGAAATAACTTTTCTTTTTACTTATTTCGACATAATAAGGCTACAAATATTATTCAAGATATAAAACACGTAATTAAAAATTACGTACTCGTTTTTTACATACGAATATGAAGAATTAAAATTTTCAAGTTAACTTTTTTAAACTGTGTAAAAGCGAAAACGTGTAAAAAAAGTACCGTGTACATCGAGGGATAGGTGTAATAGCGAAAAGTTGTTGGTCTAAAGCAGTTTATTTTTCTTGATGTAATTATTCATATTTTATTATTATTTTTCGTATATTAGATAATTTAATAATATGCTTAAGCGAAGACATATGAGTTTTAAAATTTGGGGAAAAAACAAATACATATGTATCATAAATGTTTATTAACAAATGTCAAACTATACTGTGGAGAATAAATATTGCTCGTTTCATAGTTAAATATATCTATGAATGTCTTAGTTCCAAGAATTGTAAACGTATTTTATTTATTTACTCGCCGTAAATATTTACCTCCACCGTAGCTACCTTTGAAGATTTCGCGTTCTATTTATCATGTTGAGCTAAAAGGGGAACTTTAGTTTCTTCTTTAATCAAAAGTTTGAGAAACTCTTCTAATTAGTTTTGTAGGATTTCCCGTTTTATCTCCCGGTGCTCTTTTTAATGGTTCCAAAACAATGGCGATGTATATTATTTTTTTATCAAACTGTAGGAACCCATTATGAAGACAACATTCTAAAGGCGAAAAAGTTATGTTATTATAAAATTCAAATACAGGCTAGATATCAACTCCGATATGACATTTGACGTTAAACCTCGAAAGTTGTGCTATGAATCATTATTATTTATTTTATTTTGAATATAAATTTGTCAACTTTGCTATTTCATTTGTTGTGTAACGAGTTCTGACACGTGTTTTGCTTTTTTAAGAAAACCCACAAAGCAGAACATCGCAAGGCTTACAAGTAAACTAAAAACTATTTTCATATAATAAATATACAAAATAGAAGTCTTGTTGTTTGTTTTCTAAAGAAATTATCTAATATTAATGAGAAGAAAACATTCAACAAGTGATTTGTCACAAATTTTGAAAAATGCCGTTTAATATCAGTTAGTCCACCTGATAGTCAATAGTTATATGATAGTCCATAATAAAATCTATGAATGGAAATCACAATTAGTGTTCTTACGTGCCAGACCTCACGGGCTATAATCCTACTAAGAACACCATTTTTTCTAATCGATTTATAGTTTTCTGTTTGAAGGCATGAACGATTATGATGACGGGCTGTAACGAGAGTGATTGGCCAACCATAAGTACTCCTCTAGCCCTATTCTTTCTATCTCTACTATATTTGAAAAAAAAGAGAGGTTGAGCAACCGAGTAACAAGCAATTCTCGTAGAAATGCCCTCATTAAGAGACTATATGCTCCACATTGGGAGCGAAAATGAATAATAAAAAAATAAACATTACATTATAGACCCTAAGATAAATAAATAATCTAAAGCTTATATCGCACAATAATAAATTAATTATAACATACATTTGTTACGTAAATAATTCAACCCAATTTATTTTGTGTCAAAGGAAAATTAGAATATTATGTTAACAAGAATGTGGGAAAACCTTTATATAATATTTATGTTTGATACGACCAAATGTGGCCATAAATAACTGAGTACGGTTGTGGTAAAAAAACTTAGTTTTATTAATATCTTTTGTGTCCCAGAGTGGTTGGTAACCTACTATCTGCGGGTAATTGTATCACCCACTGCAACATGTTGAGTTACTCGATAAGATAGGTAAAGTCAACTACAAATTTGTCAAATATTGAAAAACTTTCAAAAAAAAATATTTTAAACCAAAGAAACCACTAATAAAACATTATTTCATATGTATTTTTTTATAAAATAAATTTATATTTACACATAAAAATATACGCATTATTTATACCTAGATGTATAATAGATATGAATATGTTTTTTTAATGTAAAAAAAAAATAGCTTTTACCCAGTCTTTCAAAAAGTTGCCGACCACTGGTGTAGCATTTCGACTCATTTTCGACGTTTTCATTTTTAATTAAAGAGAAGAGAATTTAAACGAAAATCTACCAAGTGAATGTAAATTTAATCAAAAGTGTTTTATAACAATGTCTTTTTATATGATAAAAACTCGCGATATGTCGCGTATGTAGTTGGTCCACTGTTCCACTCTGACGACTTCTGAGTTTACTTAAAAAATATAAACCAAGTGTCGTTACTTATTTTAATATATTTATGTATCCGTACAGAATAACACATTACTTAAGCTTTAATTTTCGTAAAACTGCTCCAGTTTAAAATCTCGCAAAATATTGTTTAATGAAAATATACCTACGCCGGGCCGTAGAGTTACGGCGTAGATGGGATTTTCGTTATTCGTTACGAAGGTATTTGCGCCGTCGTTAAATATTCCGTTACTAGTTGGGCCTGAAGCGGCGCTTCTCAACGATTCCGTTAAATGGACCACTTAAATATATTGGGTCGTTACTTCGGCCAGCCAAGCAAAGCTGGATATACATACTCGACTCGGTGCTTTTCTTCTTTTGTCCTGCATTATAGATCTTTTGGAATAGTAAAACGTGCTTTTGTTTTTGTATGAAAAAAAAAAATCAAACTAGAACACCGATCTGCTACTGGTGATAAAAACAAGGGTTGGAATGCCACTTAATATTCTTGGATACTTATTTATTTCAATATCATGACAAAGCCTTCGATATTGCAACACCGGCAAGTAGTAAAAATAAATTAATAATACAATGCTTTGTGTCCAGCAACATTGAGAACTTATTTAGAATAAAATGAATACATGTGAATTTATATTAAAATATTCATATTTTACACATATTTTGGCGTTGTGGGCTTTCTTACTGGATCTCACGAGTTCAAGTCCCAGTACGAACAGCACTTTTTTGATCGATTTATTGATTTTTGTTCGAAGGCGTGGGTTTTGTGATGTCTAAAATTCTCCTCTTTCACGCATTCCGATCCTTTAATAACTGGACGTTGCGAGAGTGATTAGTTATCCACTATTCCTGTCCTAGTTTTATCCTTCTATACCTACTACTCTCTATAGAAAAATTAGCTAAAGAAAGACTATTTTAAGAGCTGTTAGACGACATTTTATTCAGCTCATAATTCAAACAACTACAATGTTCCAATACTCAAAACATAAAAATGAATATTATATACGTTAATGATTTTCGAATATAGAAAACAAAACAACTATGTCAAAAAAATGTGAAATTGAAACACATTCACGTACCGTAAAGCTGATAAAAAAATGATTATGTGATAACGGTTAACGCTCTTAAGCATTGTGTCAATTATTTAGAATCTGGCAAGTTTGCTATGAGTACAAAATACATCGGCTGTGGTGACCGATACATAAGAAATAAATAAATTGAATGACAAAAGTTGACTTTAACTCGAATTGTATAAAACATTTTTGTGTCCATTTTTAATTATACATAACTTATTAATTTTTAATAATTAATTTACATGCCATTTTATTTTAAATATATCTAAATATATATAACTAGGTTCTTGTGTAACGTTTTTGGAATTGAAAACATGCGAGGATAAGCAAAACATTTTGTTTTTGTAGTAAAAAAACTGAAAAGAATATTTTTTTGTTTTGTTTCGGAGGTTGTAGGAACAGATAAACCGGTCTTTATAAATCCAGTTGATTGTAGAGCTGAGGTGTGGAGCCATCAAGAAATAAGACGACTCTGACTCCGTCTTAAACCTTAGCTTAAAACACGACTTTTATTAGGCTTAGTGGCACTGCTGCCACCACTATTGAATACACATTTTTTTTTAAAAAAGGACCCGAATTTACTAATATTTTCCTAGTTTAACTCCTATTAGAACAGCCCGACTCCACAGTCCTGGTTTTTAGAAACGTAAAGGTGATAAGGAATACAAAAACTTAAATAATAAAAATATATTTTATTTGAAATCGTGGATTTTTTATTCGAAAATGATACCCAAGATTCAAGCCATTGAGCTACAGCGCTGATTTGATAGTAAAATTGAAGTTGTATTATTTAATTAAAATTCACCAGTTTTTTAAACAATCTCTGTTCACGAATAAAATGAAATTGGTATATATTTACAATCTTTTCTATTGAGAAAGAAAGATATTATTTCCTACTCAAGTCAGTATAATAACTTGGGTTGCACAGTGAGAAAATGTAGCCATACAGAAAATTACATCAATTAGGCACACTTAATTGAAATAAGTTAATATAATTAAAATAAATATATAATTACGTAATGGTACGAAGAAAAACATAAAACACGGCCATTACTTTTAATGTTTAAATAAAGCGCGTTCTAAATTCGAACGATAATAATAATGTCGAGGCAAATTCCAGGCAGTCTTTTATCATTTGGAACGCCTGTCATATTGTTCGAAATTGGTCAAAGTTGTCATTCCTGCCGCCTTCTGTTTTTGATAATATCCCGCGCTGTTTTTCCGAGAACGCACTGCGCCCGCCCGAAGGCGTCATTTCCAGGGTTTTTTTCTATTTATTTTTCCCTCTTATTCATGACCAGCGAAAAGTTATCAGCAATAACTTTTATAAATGTCGAGAGCCGGAGCACATTATTTTAAAATTTTCTGCCTTTTTTTCCCGCTTCGGTTTATTATTACACGTAGACGATTTTGTTTCGCATCGATGTTGAGGAGAACAATGAATGATCCGTTCTATTTTCGAAGTTTTCATCGAACATGAATAATTAACGTTATTTTGGAGTTATTGAACGAGTTGACTATCCCGTAAAACATGTTTACACAAAAACGATTTTTCTAAAAGTATTTATATTATATATCAGCTATCTGTCTTCTGATCAAATAAAATATAGTTTGAGTCAAATAATTGATATTCATTTGTTTTCTACAAAAGACAGCGTCATACGCTTCTTCTAAATCTATGTCCGCTCCCAATTTGGAGCATGTGGCCTCCTAATGGAGGTATCTCAACATTCTCAACAGAAGTTTTTCTACGATAAGTGTTATTAGTCGCTCAATCTCTCTGTTTTTAAAGAGAGAAGTAAGTATAGAAAGATAAGGGTAGGACAAACCACCCAAGCCTTCAACAGAAAAAATGCTATTCATACTGAGACTCGAACCCGTGAGATTCGGCACGAAAGCCCACAACGCTAACCGCTGCGTCATAGGACCCGACATATATTCTGGTTTATAATTAACTGAAAACGTTTTTTAAGAACCATAACATTCATGAATAACTTACAAAAAAGATTAGCCCCTGGGAATGCCCACATGTATGAATGGTGAATAGTTTTAAGAAATATATTTATTTTTGTTCGTTGGAAAAGGTTTATATGTGGGCATTATCATGGGTTAATCCTTTTCGCCAGCAATGGCTTTAAGCTCAATGAAAAATTAATTTCTTATATAAACACGAAAAATTCATTTACTAAGCGTCAGTTCAAGTTCATCCGTGCACTTGAACGCCTGAAGATGCCGTAAGGCGTAACCCGGGTCGTTAGTAACAAAATCTGTGTAATTTTACATAATTTGAACGATTCAAATTTAATATTGTAATTCCACCAAGCACCTTCAGTTGAAATCTTAAATTAAAACACATTATTTTGAGGACTTTTTTGCCATATCGTAGACCAATATGCAGACCATAAAAAGTTTCGGTTTTTTCAACGGTAAAATATTTGATAAGAAAACCAATTTACCCACTTCACAATAATAAAGCCTACACGAGCTGAAAAATAGCCCGGAGCTTTTGAAAATATGACAAATGTATTTTAGAGCAGATAAAAAAGATCGCGATTCTTTGAATTAAAGTAAACCAAGTAATTTATTTCCTCCGGCTCGGGGTAGGCATCAGGTGGGTAACTTTCAAAACGAAACTTGCGTATGAACAAGGCTGTTATCTTAATTAGGTCGCAACCTTACCAACCCCAAAGCCCTGGGGTGCTTTCCGAATACACAGTGTACAAAAATCGTTAGCTTTCACGGACGAAGGCTTTCAACAACATTGTTACGAAATTTTATATAAAATACTTCATTTTAATTATAGCTTTTTGTATTAGCCGGAAGCATTTTTGCATACAAATTTTAAAAACGTTATGTATTTTATTACTGGTTATTATTTAAGGTTTTTTCTAGACATTTTCTTTAGATATAAAAATAAATAATCGTTAACAACAATAAAAACGTTTTGTGCTATTCATTGTAGGTCGTTTTTCTTAATTTAATGCCTTTGCATCAAAAATTGATAGTGAATACATTTAAAGTGATATTTGTCTTAATGTATCTTTCTATAACGCCACATACGGTATAAAGCACTAACTGCTTCTAAGCCAGCCTTGTCATTTGGTTATTTCTAGTTGCATAAATAATCTTGTAATCATTATCTATTTTAATTAAATTATTCATACATTTCAATTGTTTGACGCACTAGTGAAACTTAAGAGCCTTTTTTTAAAGAAGAAACAGTACATACAATCGAACTTGATTATTACGAAGAATATGTGACTGAATGAATTTGCTCGTTATAAGCATTAATCGTTGTATCAGAGAATATGTTTGCTTAAATGCTTTCAAACATACCCATCACATAAAGACATGAAGTATTTGGACCTGTCGCATAACATAAAAATACACAACTATAATTTATTTACACACATATTCCATTTTTATTTCAATCCACTTTTCATATAAAATTTAAAATTGATGCTTGTCTCGTTGTTTTCACTCTCACTGTTGTTGAATTTCCCCTCAAAGCACTCAAACTATTAAAAGACTCTTGAGTGGTCTAGCTAACTAAAGACTAGCTCGTCCAATATATCATGAGCTCTGGAGATCGTGAAAATTTTTGACGATATTTTCGCTCAGTATGCTCGAGAAATAGCTCGTTATAAAAGTGAATGAATGTATGGAGAAAACCATACACTTAAATTTCAACGAATGTTTCCTCATTACATCCGAGATCTCGCTATTTCCGTGATCGTAATAACCACTGCCAATGCGTCATAATATTTTTAAATAATAAATCAGATGATATAGATAAGTCACCTGAGGAGAAATGAAATCAAAATATGTTCTTTATATTAAATTTAAAATGGTTAAAAAAGATAATGATGTTGGTATTGAACTTGTCAGGGTTTGAATGCAAACTTATTTGATCACTAGGATTATAGTATTAATACTAAGCGAGAGAGGCAACAACTACGACGAGACGCTTTAGTGAGTGCTAGAAAAAATATTATTTATTGAAGAATTTTAACTGACAACTATTGCTCAAACTGACTGTAAATATAAACTATTGTTATAAAATAGCACAATATGAAATCATTATTTAAATTAACCTAAAAACAAAAAAAAACTGATTTTCTCAGATTCATAAATGATGGAGTAAAAATAAAAGTCAAATTATCCAGTTGTAGTATTACATTAAAGAGTTTATTTTTAAATATATCTTAAAAGTAATGAATGACTAATAGAAATATTTTGCATTTAATATTATAAGATTGAAATTTAGAAAGATTATTTTATTTTACTTAAAAAAATGAAACTCTCTTTTGTGATTATTCCACAGTTATTTAATGTGATTGGGACCGTAACTCTCATGACGAGCACTTTCAATGCCAAAAAAACAAAACACCACGCATTATAATTTACTACAATGTTCAGAAAAAATATTGTGTGTAACAATTTGTGACCATAGTGTATAATATAGTTTCCATTATTATGATAAAACACAAAACAAACGTTTTTCGGCGAATATGGCCTAATTGGTTTGACTATTATTAGACTGTTAGCGAATTCAACAAAATTCTAAAACAAAAAAGACTGAAACTGAAAAACAACGAAACGAAATACAGTAAAAGGCCGCGAGACACGGCTATTAAGCTCAGGTAATTGGTAAGGCTTTAAAAGAAAATTGCTTTTTTAAGCTCGTATACGTAAGTTTATGTACATTCATATCGGTTGCTTGGTGTCTGTACTGGGCTAGCATTTAGAAGGTGCGGGGTTTTTTTTAACTCGATGAGTATCAAAGAATGATATCAATCAGACCGATAATTAAAAAAATATATTTAGATTGATTGTAGTCACGGAAACGAAGCGAAATAAATCCAAAATATTTGACACTTAATTTATATCTATTAATATTCAGTCAATTGATTTTTTTCAAGCGATTTATGTATTTCTATTCGAAAGCATTTGTGTTTGTGATATCTAAAATTACATTCGCCCCCGAATCTTCCCCAAAAACGGGTAGAAACAATTAACTAACCATTTGTTGTATCTTAGACCTATCTTTATTCTCATGAAAAAAGTGATTTAAAAACGTGCAAAAAACCGTTTTACGGAAAAACTTCTCTGGTGAAAACTTATAATACAAGATATATAAATATAAGCTTTCATTTTGATAGAAAATTTAAATTAACTTTGATTATTCCACGTATTGTGTTACTAACTGTGACACGTGTTTCGCCTCTTTCAGAGGCATCTTCAGACTTACTATCGCAAAGTTTGCTCTGTTTCGATTTTATAATCCCCTCTTTGCTTCCCTTAAAAAGGAAAAATCCCAATCTGATTGATTGCAACCCATTAGTATCATTATTTGTTTGCTTTATTTCGATTCTACACCCCCTCCTTGCTCCTCTTAAAAGGAAAAAAAACCCAAAAACTTCATTTTGTAATTTCATAATTTTAAAATGTTAGAATCAATCTTGCTTCATTACTTAAGCAAACTTTGCGATAGTAAGTCTGAAGATGCCTCTGAAAGAGGCGAAATACGTGTCACAGTTAGTAACACAATACGTGGAATATTCAAAGTTAATTTAAATTTTCTATTAAAATGAACTTCCACAAAGTTACCGCCGAAACCATCGAAAGTATTTTTATTTTGGTTTTTAAAAACTGAGCGCAGTGTGAACGTCTTTTTCAGTTACATCTTTTCTACTTTTACATATCCTAAAAAGAGAAGCTGCGTGACTGTATAACAACTAGTATTCTTGAAACAACAGCTTTTCAAATAATTCATTAGCAGCCATATTGGAAACAGGTATGATTTATAATACAATTTACTTTATCCAGACTGCTAAAGTTCTAGTAAAGTAACAAACCTATAAACGATAAAATAAGGTTTGGTACTTGATTGTCGGCTTATTATTTTCTTGATCACAAATTCATATTGTTGAAAATTAGACCAGCTGTAATAGTTTTGAGTAAATTGCTGATAAATATGTCATTTTATAATTAAAAACGCCACTTTTTTAGTGAGTGTTTTTGTCAGAAGAGTGAAGGTTTCATAATTAAAATATACTTTCATCATAAAGGCTAAACTCGATTTATGTAGTTAATTTTAAAAACACCAATTATTTATAAATTTATTGAACTTAACAGTTAATTGTACATCGTTACATATATATTGAATAATTTTGCTTTATCAAATAAAATGTTTGCATACCTTTTAATAATTCAAAACCCATTTTTGTTTTTTTTTAAAAAGAGGGTATGCTATTTTTGGCTTTAAAGCAATTTATAAAAGACATATTCAACCTGTACACGTGCAAAGGAAAATGCTTTCATAACCGTTTATAATAAAAGCGCGTTTTACCTTAAAACATATTCATCAAAGCCTCAAATTAGAAATTAAGCTGTAAAAGCTTTTTCGTAATACCACCCTTAGGTAGGTATATATATATATCCATACACACTTGTTTTATTTACATAAATAAACTCAAGTTAAGAACAAACACGTACGCATGTATTGATAGTAAAAAGTTTTAGTGGAAAAAAACGGCATGGAAATTTAACTTAAGATTAAGTAGCTTTAGTATGAAATTGTCCAAGAAGTTTATTTTTATGCACTACAGAGTCTTCATTTTCAAATGTATCAATATTAATGAATATCTAGAAAGATAGATAAACTAAATGAATTATGATAATGGAAATGACATATTTTTGAAATCCAAAAAAATTGCACTTTGTCAAAATTGTCTGAAATTGCCTAAGCAATAAACTAGGACTGATATTATATGTATGCATTATAAATAAGTAAACTTTGGTACTCCAGAGTAATCGGTAAAATTTGAGGTATTTTTAAAGCACTAAAAGTATCTAATATAGTGTTTTTTTAAATACAATTTTCCAAAAAAATTCTTTGAATTTTTTTTAACTTAGTACAAAAATTGTTTTTTAAGTCCTTATCTTTTGATGAAATGTATAGATTTGGAATGTAGCATTGCATTAAAAATATATCTTTAAAGAATATGATGGATATTTTATAAGGGATCGAACATGATTATAAATACAGGTATAAGTCCAATGCACCCCTGTGAGGGTGCGTTATTTTGTAGTGGGACGGGCGGAAAACATAGCCGCCCTTTACAAATTGTAACAATTCAATTTTCCGCGGGCGGTAATCCACCGCTAGAGAGGATAAAAGTGTGGGGGAAAAGGCATTGTTTTTTTTTGTGAAACGATTATCAAAACCACGATCGCTGAAGTGTGGCAAGAAGCGGGTGAGGAGCAGGTAAGTCGGGGAGGGTGAATTAATGAGAAAAATATTATCATAATCCCTTATATCATACAGTGAGAAAATATTTTCTTTCTAGCAATAATTGTGAGTTTTCGAATTGCAAAAAAAAACCTTGAATTTTGATATCACTTTTAGAATAGCAAGTATTGGTGAATTGCAACCTACGCATAAATCACTAGAAAATTGAATGCAAATAAGCAGTGTTTTATTTATCGATTTTGCATTTACTTGGTAGAACTCCATTATAATATGGCAAAAATATCAACGTATTTAGTTCTACAGTTTTTTTTATATTTATGAGTTGGTAGCTATTTCAGCTTTCGCCATCGTCAGAACTATCCTTCTGAACTATAGTTCTGACGACGGTGAAAGCCGAAATAGCTATCAACTCATAAATATAAAAAAACTGTAGAACTAAATACGTTGATATTTTTACTCTATTAGCAGTGTTTTACATTACAAAAAAGTTTTATAACCCTTTTCAAAATGTTCACCGTCACTTTTCGGTGGAAAGGTATATTAATAAAAAAAAACACTTTTTATACTAATATTTTTTTTTTTTAATATCAAGACCGTTTTTGCTTATCACAAGAAATTTTGACTAAAAAAGATTAAAACTTAAATTAACCCGGGGTAATTTATATATTTAAAAATAAGTAACACAAATAAACGTTATTAAACCGTGCACTTGAACGCCTGAAGATGCCGACAGGCAAAACCCGGGTCGTAAGTGACAAAATTTGTGTGAATGTACATAGTTTGAACGATTCCAAAAAAGTTACATGATACAAATTGATGTTTTCTTTACTTCGTAGCAACTCAACCTGATTTATTCAACGGTTAATATACTTCTTTCGTTTCCCTCTTATCGTTCTTGTAGCGAATGTTGTAAAACCTTTTATTCAGTTTGAAAAAAATCATTAATGAATATGTATATCTGCACAAGGATTTGAACCCGCGCGACCCATCGCTAAAGCCAACGAAGTTGACCGCTCGACCGAGGACAAAGAATAAATATAAAGAAGGTAATTTTTCTTTAGTGTCACCAGCAGGAGGCTATAAATCATCAAGGAGTTATATCTTATATCTTGGGTATGGTGTAATTCAAAAGTTTATCGAATAAATATTTAACTTTGTTTTTTTATTCTCTCCGTTACTAATGTATAGCATATGGATTATCAATCGAGATTATATTATATGAACAGAAGTGTTTCTATGAGAATTTTTTGTTACTGAGTTGCTCAAACTCTCTGTTTTTTCAAAAAGGGTAAGAATAGAAGAATATGGCTAGGACAGGTCTAGTGGTAAGCTAACCACTCTTACTACGTTCCATTTTAGGGTAGATTAAGAAGTAAGTGGATTCAAAACATCACGTACATACATGCAGCGGTGGGTTGCCAATACGTTAACAAGGGGCTTGCTTAATGTAAAAGTAATTTATCAGTCATATGCAATTATATGCAATACTTTAAAATAAGCAAAAGATTTTACTTAATACACTTAAAATATGCAACAATATGCAGTTTACCGTAAACTAATTAATGTAAATTGCTAAAAATGTACTACTGTGTATACTGGAAGCTGTCGTAGATAGTATATGTCACTAATTGCAGTTATATACTAATTTGATCTGAGAATATTGTTTTTTATAAATTTAGCAAAGGGGCTCGCCGGCCGTGGTAAAATCTAACAAGAGGCTCGCGCGAGCCCCTCCGAGCCCCTTCCAGCCCATCCCTGCATACATGTCTTCGAACAGAAATTCATCAATTGACTGCAAAATCAATAAGTTGAACACACGACACATTTTGTGACACAACAATTGCAATAAAATAGTTATCAAATTTAATTTTAAATCATCTGATTATTTTGATGATTCATTCATATACTGTTTCTGCATCACACTATAAAACTTCGTTTTCCTTGCAGCTGGGGATAAAGTGGTAGCAGCATTTTAAAAAAAAGTAATTCACAATGTTCTGCAAAATTTAATTTTCTGCCGAAAAGCTTGTGGCAACACCTTTGTTATTATTATCTATTTCCGGAGATCGTCACTACGGCTATATTTTTATGACACAAATATTCCGAATCCAAAGACACTAAAATAAAACAAATACGTTGATCTTATTGCCAAAAAAATGTCCCTACGTAAGTTTAGCTGTATAAAAATGCGCGATATTTAAATTCAACTTTAGACAAACAAGCTGAGAAGGTCTGCTCGAAAATGTCAGCCGAATATGCGATGCGGTACGCGTTTTGTGAAATTTTCGAACAGGCCGCCGCCGTTATGAATAACTGTGAAGGTAATCCGCACAATTAATTAACAGATAAACTTATTGGGCCAGAGAAGAGCCACATTACACATAAATCCCGTGATTAAATGGATATCTAGCATCTGGATATACGCTGTATTCTCCAGGCTCACATATGGATATACTACGTACCGCTGTATGGATTAAAATATTAAATTTAAATTACAAAATGTTCAGTAGTTTATGAGGTAGTTGGTAAAATGATTTAATGATTATTAATGTGACGCCTTTAACCCTATATAATTATCATTGTTAAGCTCAAACATTAAAACTGTCATTATGTTTTGTACTTCAGACCGACTTTCATCTAATTGAAGTTTCAAATCTGCAGCATCTTTCGATTTTGTTCATCAAATAGTAAATAATTTTACTAAAACAACAATGATAGAATGTATTTGTTTAAGTGTATACGCAGCAAATTTATAAATTATCTGGTCAAATTAAGAAATAAACTTACACCAGTTATATATACGAGAGCACAAATGAACACTGTAATTAGCCAATGTGTACAATAAGTAAATTTTTCACAAAGTCAAAAATAGTCACGTGTACACTTATAGTGTTTTCAAACACGCCGATTATGTTTTTTTTACTGTCATCTGAAATTTCACATAACCTCAAAAATGTCAACGTGTTGTTATCATTATCAACCTCTTTCTATTCAACAAACCTAACCTAATCTGTTACATAATTTCTATTTTGACTAGAACTTGTCAGTATACTGATTTAGAATAAGCCGTAGTCATTTCTACTCTGTCTAGCAATCGTCAATGAGTTTATACACATAGAGGGTAAAGTGAATTTTAATGATGTTTCAATTAATACTGTTAGTTATTATATACATTGACGAGATTACTCACTTAAACTATGACACATTTACAAAATATGATTATCCTCGCGATGAGTAAATGCGGTCTTGATCTTTATTAAAATAATATGTAGAATAAGTAAAAATAAACATGTGTTTTATTTTTAAATATAATAGGTACTATTCCTTCAAGAATTGACTAGCAAGCTAACTAACACCTTTAAATTAAGGAATGTATACGGATTGAGATTTTCTATGTCCATGAAAGATTATGAAATTAAATATAAAAAAATGGTAAAAACTACTTTTTATTTCTCAATGAACAATGCTAAGGGAATCAAAATTAAGTATTCGAATACTTTTGGCTCTTTTTTGATATTCGGATATTTGACAAATAACTCGCATATAATATTTTCATACCACCTTTTATTGCAATATAATTTTATTTTTACAACAAATTATTCAAGCAAATTACGCGCTGGCGATAGTTTATTGTAATCACTATCTGTGCTATATGTTTTGTCCAAAATGATAGGACAAAACAACGAATATGCAATTTATATATTGCGAGTCTGCCTATTGCTATTTGGTTCTTTATGACAATACAGTTGTAACATGCAGCAACAGAAATGCATTGAAAGCTTTTTTTATCCAATAATTATGCCATTGATATTTAAAATCATATGTATATTAAAGCTTTTCAAATATTAAAAAGCTATTTAAAATTTATGCATGAACAATAATTTAGTGATAGCTATATTTTTTTAAATTACCAAAATAAATGATTGGGTAAGCACACGAGTGAAACGAAATGTGGCCATATTTTTTTAAGTGAATTCCAAAATTCTCGCTTCGTCTAAATATCTTATATAACATTATGATTCATATATAGAATTATTTCTTTTGAGGTGCAATTTGTTGGTAAAAACAAAAAAAATGTTTTTGAATATTAAACGAACAATTTTCTTAATTATGATTTAATTTTTTGATAACCTTTCGTCGTGTTTGAAAAGTTATTACTTATATTTAAAAACCATACTGATACCCCAGTTCTTCTAGTAAGTTTGAAAATAATTTCAGAATACAAACGTCTATCACTTCCAAATATCAACAAAGACGTTATTAAAATCTAATGCAGCATTATATCTTTTTGATTGCTCTTTGGAAGTGATAGATGTATGCATTATGAATGAATATTCATAATAAATTCAGTACTGCCAAATTAAGACATAATATCTGGAATAAGAGTATCGATATGCTATCGTGTTTTTTTTTTATTTTTCGATATTACAATGGAATATTTAAATTGCCCATAACTGTTGAAAATCATATTAAATTTAAATATTAATATATAAGTCACTTACGTAAAATATATATTTTTTGCATTATAATAGTACTTCTATACTCTCGCCTGCTGTGGCTAGGTTGGTTAGAGCTTTCTCTACCGATCACGCAGGTCTGGGTTCGATTCCCGGTCAGATCACATTGAATTTGAGAATTATTCAATTCAAAGTTGTGATCGAAGACTGGGTGTTTGTGATGTCAATTCACATAATTTCCTCTCCTCCCATCCTTCTGATCCTTTAATAACTGGGTGTAGCAATAGCGATTAGCCAACCACTAGTCCTATTATAGCCTTATCCTTCTTTCCGTACTACTCACTTTGAAAAAAGTGAGGTTGAGCGACTGAGTAACAAACAGTTCTCGTAGAAAAACTTCTGTTGAGATACCTCCATTACGAAGCCATATGCTTCACATTGGTAGTGGACATGGATTAAAAAAATACTAGTACGAATGTATCGAAAACTATCTAAGTCTAAAATGACAGTTTCAAAACGTCAAAAAGCTACCAAATCTAGAATCAGTATGCACTGCGACACCGAGCTGTGGAAATATACTAAAGTTACTCGGACATGCTCATAAAAGCTAATTTATTTTTATGAGTGTGGTAAGACGATATCCAGTATGTGCATTTATTAGACAAGCAAGCGCCGAGGCTAACCAAGTGATTAACATCTATAATGTGGGCATACTCTCTATAATTAATCCAGTTAATTGAATCAGGAGATCGCGAATAATACCTGGGTGTACAACATCTAGATATGCATATTATTATCAGCTATATGATCGAATTAATGCTGGTAGATTAATTAGCTCTGTTCACCTGAAATAAACACCACACGCCTGCACGAGTATCTGCATAATGGATTCGCAAGAGGGAAATACTCCATGGGATGCATTTTTTGATTCAATGCAGGAACTCGGATTTGAACTGGCAATTATTATAAATGATGGCCATTGCATTCATTACAACGAAATACTTTTAAATGTGATAACAGTTTCTAACCATGTCCGCTCCCAATGTGAATCATATGGACTCCTAATGGAGTTTATCTCAACAGAAGTGTTTCTACGAGAACTGCTTGTTACTCAGTTGCTCAACCTCTCTTTTTCCAAAGAGAGTAGGGATAGAAGGATAGGGCTAGGACAGGATTAATGGTAAGCTAATCGCTCTCAATATGCCCCGTTCATAGGATAGGATGGGTGAAAGGGGGGAATTCAAGACATCACATACATCTATGCCTTCGAACAGAAATTCATAAATCGATTGAAAAATCAATTTATAAAACTGTCCGTACCAGGATTTGAACCCGGGCCCTCCGTAGCCGAAGCCAACAACGTTGACCACTCGACCACACAGGCAGACACGTTGTGATAACAATACGGCATATTTATCTAACGGGCTTAAATCTCAGTACAAACATCATTTTTTCAATCGATGTATCGATTTCTGTTTGAAGACGTGGGTTGGGAGAGCAATTAGCTGTCATTATCCTTTCTATCCATTCTCTCACCGCAACAAAAAAAATCTAGCAACTGAGTAACAAGCAGTCGTAGTCGTAGACAAATTTATGTTGAAATACTTTAATGAAGATAATATGCAACAGATTGGGAGCGAACATGGATTAAAAACATTAACTCATACAAAATAAAAAAAAATTAAAAGCAGTTTTTAAATAAATTTTAAAATTTTATGAGAGATCTTAACAATTTGTTTTGGAATTACTGATGTTAATTTATTTTATAAATACTGCATTTTTTATGTTATTGGCATCACTAAGAATTAACAAGTTGCTTTATTAAAACAGAATTAATAAGCATCAACTTGATTTAAAAATTCAAGTGCGTATATAGTTTTTTTTTTAAAACATAGCACTGTCTTCAGATATTTATGAACTAATATCTCAAATATGTCATGTGCACAAAAAATGTAACAAAGTTGTTTGTCAATTTCCTTTTATTGTAATCTAAAAATGCATAAAGGATTTTTAATTTGAAAGGATTAAGAAAACCGTTAATACAAATATTAGAATCTGCACCTGCAAATGAATTATTAAATAGTAGTAATCAGCCAAACATTTAATATTGATCATTTTACAGTAATTAACTGAACACAGTCGCAAAAAACGCTTCGTGTCTTTGCATTGAATGTCATGCCCAACACTCCCTACAGTAGAATATAATTGTATTAATGTTTTGCTCACATTTCATTTTAAAGCTCGCGTTACAACAATAATTCTGATAAAACGAGTTTAAACTAGTTAAACTGGCTAAATATTTCATCAGTCCACCCCTATTAAGCGCTTTGACCAGCAGACCAGAAAAGCGAGAAGCTCTCGAAGCTGCTGCGTTGTTCTCTGCGGTCTGTGTCGTGATATTGTACAGCGGCACTATCTAAGCGGCTCAGAATGTCAAAGCACCGCATAAACACATACTGACATGTAAGACTGAGGAGTATGACCATTGTATAATATATTGAGAGGTTTCGAATTTTCGCAAATAGTGGAGATTGCTGTATGTGATATGTTATAAATGAACTATGGCATATTTACGTACTTTTTTTTTTTTTAACCATGTCCGCTCCCAATGTGGAGCATATGGACTCCTAATGGAGTTTATCTCAACAGAAGTGTTTCTACGAGAACTGCTTGTTACTCAGTTGCTCAACCTCTCTTTTTCCAAAGAGAGTAGGGATAGAAGGATTGGGGCTAGGACAGGATTAGTGGTAAGCTAATCGCTCTCGATACGCCCCGTTCGTAGGATAGGATGGGTGAGAGGGGGGAATTCAAGACATCACATACACCCATGCCTTTGAACAGAAATTCATAAATCGATTGAAAAATCAATTTATAAAAACTGTCCGTACCGGGATTTGAACCCGGGCCCTCCGTAGCCGAAGCCAACAACGTTGATCACTCGACCACACAAGCGGTTAGCATTTACGTACTACTAAATATAAATTGTATTTTATGCATTTATATGCAAGACAAAAGATTCATTCTCAATGACTGCACCATCAAGATTGAAGAAATCTTGAAAAATAAAACTTTCAACCTATGGATGCAGAATCAAAGAGTTGAAAATTATTCAGCTTGTGAGCTGATATTTCTCTAGAAAATATGTCTTCATTCCATAGAATATTGTTTTTATTTAATTCACTTTAGAAAAAAATCATCTTCTTTACCCTAAACGTTTCGTCGAATAGAAAAATTCGCGTGACAAATTGTTTGCTCAGCACATTTCAATCATCGCACATGAAAATGATGTGATCAGTCTCCTCTACCAATAATTGTGAGTCTTAGTTTGCGGCAGTGTATTCTTGTTCTTCTGCATTGATACCATTCACGTATAAATTATTTGCACCGATTAAAAGAAATCCATTGCATATAATCAACAATGTAATGCAGCGATTTCCAACCTGGGAGGGGCGCCTCCCTGGGGAGGCGTGGTCTATTGCAAAGGGAGGCACAGACAGTGCAAAATATTTATTTACTCTTTAAAACGTGTCTTTATTACTATATAAAATAAAGGATGGAGAGGCACGATGATCTTTTTTTCTTCAAAGGGAGGCGCAGTAACATAAAGGTTGGAAACTACTGATGTAATGTATTAATTTAGTTGTCACTTGAAATTTCGTTTAAAAGTCAAAAGTACCCCCTCCCAAAACAAATGAACATCCAATGTTACGTAGGAAAAAATGCTTACGATCATGATTTGTAAAGTGAGCTTTCATATATATTGCCTATCAAAGCGATCTCTACAGAGCATGTGAAGGTATGCTTTGTTGACCAAAATATTTTTTCAAGTATTTTAATATAATTTATATTTTAGCTGATCTAGCCCATGTCTATGCTTGTCTGACCTTATCAAAACGAGTTTCGCCGAATGCATTGCTCGAAGTTTCACGAAACATCTGCGAGATAAAATAAAATTAAACGGTTCACCTTCAACTTTCAACATTCGAGCGAGATAGAGGTCGAAACTTTAATTGGGTCACAATCTTGTTGGGCTATTTATCTTACTTCTCCGGTGCGATTCAACGAGTTATCGCCAGGGCAACTTAAATTGATTATCGATTTTTCAGAAGTACTAAACGAAGGTATTGGTTTTAAACTACGTAAGTACGATGTTGTCTAAGTTCAGTTAAGTATAGTAAAAAAGAGGTTTTTATGCCAATATTTAAATGTGCTGTCTGTCGGTTTATAAACCATAATAATGATCCCATATGCTGGGTAAAAGGAGATAATAGTACATACTTCATAAATCTGTGTATTTGGATTTGTAAATTGAAATATAAATATTTGTCCAAAAAAAACCTTCTACGATGACACAGCTTTCAAAACAAAGCTCAAAGAGAGATATAATATAAATAATAGCCTTTTATAACGTTATCATTGTTTCCGTACCCTGTAAGAAAATAAAGATTTAATAACTAAAACAACCATTTTTTCATATGATATATGTTTCACCTTGTCAATTCTAGTAGAAAAAGCATTATACAAAAAAGTCTCAATTATCTGGACTAATTTGGGATGAGTGTTGTTTGGATAATGAAAAATCTGGATAATCGGATAAGTCATAATTGTCAGGGAAAGATAATTTAATTTACTATGCATATTTTTTATGAAATAATTCATTTATTATTCCTTAAAGCTGGTTGCTAAAATCTGACGGTGTATTCACAATTTTTATATGCTATCAATAATTTATTGAAGCAACTGTTTTCGATAAAAGCGTTTAAATTTTTCGATTACAGCCTTACTTATTAGTTGTATTACAGACCTGACATTAGGTGGAAAAAATAGAAGCCAAATTCATAAAATTTGTGCTAACTTTGAATAATCCGGATAATTAAAATTCCTAATAATCAAGGATCTAATATATTCAAAAATAAAACTCACCAAAAAGTATTTTAGCTTGATTAATAGCTTGATTATTAGCTTGATTATTAGCTTGATTATTAGCTTGATTATTAGCTTGATTAATAATTAACTTACACTTTATAGGTATTAATCTTTTTAATTTTAGGCAATTTGTTGTCACTTATTCACAACTCATTGCCTAGGCCCTAGAGAACTGGACATTTTCAGTATTTTACTTTTTTATTTCATGATTTTGTATGTTGATTTAAATGCATTGTGTTGTATGATGTATTATGTTAATTTATTTTTTCTCATTATATTAGTGCACGGTGAATTGGTGTCAGCTGTCATGTCATGTACTGTACTTTTGATATTACCTTTATTTGTAAATTCCTTTAAAAACAATTGTTCATTACATCTAATTAATTTTATTTTCCTTCTCTTATCAGTTGAGTATGCTCGTCATGAGTAAAACCAATTCTGATCTTATCAAATAAAATCTGAAACTATTTAGTACAAATGAGTATTTTATTTTTTGAATTTAATGACTTTCCACCAAGTATTGACAGTGAATACGCTAAAAGTGTTCTAAAATACTTAAATAAAACATTGTTTTTTATTAGTTCTACACTATTTAAGAAAGATCATAACCAGTTTTATTAATCAAGAGCATTATTAACTGATGAGAATGTAAATCGATACAGCTCTAGCAGTTAACAGTTTTATAAAACTTTTAACGATATAGTTAAACATTGAATCGTGGAACGTTGCGTTTTTGAAACAGTCAAACTCATTTAATTTAATATATAATTCTACGCCTTCAAAAAAATAGTAGATAACAAAAAGAATATTATAAGAATCAATTTATAGGCTACATGTAAAAAGAATATGCGTAGTTGGCCATGTAACATGCTCTTGTTTTTGCATTAACTAGATCCTCGAAACAACCAGATGGAAAACATTTAACTGGATCGCAGAATTAATCTGTAAAGCGCATGTGAATTTTGTATCTGTCAATATGCGAGCTGTTACTACATGAAAAATAGGGCGTTCAATCCCGGGATCCCGAATCCCGAAATACTGGGATACCGTCGATTTTTTTTTGTCGTGAAATCCCGGTATTAGTACTGACACAATCCCAAAATATCAGGATTGAGAATAAAAACTGCGAAATTGTCGATAATTTTAGAAATCCGTGCGAGACCTTAAAATAAAGGTCCGATCTTTTTGTCATTTTAGTATAATGTGAAAAATAGCCACTCTTTTTAAGTAACTAGTTTAACTGTAAGTAATTATTTCAAACTACATACAATATTTTGATTCTATTGTATTTCTTGATTTTTTTTGTTGAATTTGATGTACTGTGCATTTTTATTTTATATTTTGTCTTATTATATTTGTCAAGTGCACGGTGAATTGGCGTCGGCTGTTATGTCATGTACTCTAATTTTAATTTTTAACAATAAATAAATAAATAATTGATCCACCTAGACCAGCCATAATAAACTTTTTTTTCCTCCGGGCCGCATTCCGATATTTGCTTCTCTACGTGGGCCGCAACATATTTATGGTATACTCCTTTTTTTAGCTCACCGAGGAATTTGAAATCCTCGATTTGGTATACTTTTTCCCAAGATATCTCCAAAACTCCTTTTTTTTTCTTGGCTCATCGAGGAATTTGAAATCCTCGATTTGGTATACTTTCCCAAGATATCTCCCAAACTCCTTTTTTTTTAGCTCACCGATGGAAAGCTTACTGAGCCGCAGGTTCGATGAGCGAAACCGGTCATAATCTAATAAATTTTATGTGGAAAAAGTACTAAAAATCTTTTATTATTTTTATTTATAATAAAGGTAGAGTTTTCTTATTTAAGAAGTTTGTCATTTAGTTATAAGATATGTCAGCATCATAGCTCTGACGATCCCAAGATGCCGAAATAGCAATTCTATTATTTATTTTAGGTAAATTATTCAAATTCAGTCGCATGGAGGAAAAAAATGTTTCGATGAATTTCAGAAAAATGTTTATATCACTTTTTATTTAATATTTTATTTGCACATGACACGTTAAATGGTAAATAAACGGAAGTAGCGAAACGACGAATATGCTTTCAACGATATTAAAATTGATAATTCTTTTGAAAATGAAATTTATTGCTATTTTTTTAAATATGAAATGGTGTTTTTCGATCTTGTTTATAAAACAGTTAAAAAAAAACAAGATCAAAAAAAATAATCCTTTACAAATAGCGCGTATAAATAATTAATTAGCAGTTTAATTTGAAATTTTGACTGAAGGTGTTTGGTAGAATAGTTTTGTTGATTCTCGAATGTTTTGTCAGTAATGAGCCAGGTTTTGCCGTTTGGCTGATGAACTGTCAGTTCAAGTTCATCTGATACCAAAAGACGAAATCCAGGTGACACGTTTGGGATTGTACAAAACGATTAAAAATTAATTGACAATATGGACAAAGCAGAATGTGCACAAAAGTATGTCCGATAGATAAAAGCCGTTGTTTTTTTTATGATATGTTTGCATGATAATAAAAAATTAAAGTTTTATAACATTATAATAAAATGTACAGTTTGTGCATTAACATATTGTTAGTTTGTTGCGATAACAACTGGACCAAAAACCGAAACTAAGCTTATTAAATTAAATAAAGCCGCGGAAGCACCACATTCTAATTATTTAACACCGGAAAACATGTAAAAACAATTTATTCGAAATGGCTACTTCTTTACTTGGCTTAGAGATTGTTTTAACGACAATTCTCTTGGGAAGCCAGTACATTGCACAAAGTCGCATATGACGACAGCACCAAACAGTTTACCGTTGTTTTAAATAGTTACATTTATATGTATAAAAAATTAAAAAGTATTTGTATAGTCATATTCACTCAACAAATGGAAAAAAGCACTCTATGAATACCAAAAATCGTTGATTTTTGGATTTCAAAATCACAGACTTTAATATTATATCATAATGACGAACTTGTCCAAGAGTTTTTATAAACTATGTGTCTATAATATGTCGCGTGTAATTTTTTGGATATGGGACACATAATACGCCCATTCATACGCCCGCTGTGGTCTAGTTGGTTAGAGCTTGCTCTACCGATCAGGTGGGTCTGGATTCGATTCACGGTAAGGTCAATGTCAAATTGGATTTTTTAAATTTTAATTTGAGATCTAAGACATGGGTGTTTGTGAAGTCAATTATCCTTGAGTTGATCTCATGTGACTTAAAAAATTCTCATCGAGTGTATCTCGTATGATCTTTCAACTTAAAAATATTTGACGCATTGGCGTTAGCTTTAATGTGAAATTATGTCTATAATCAAGAATTTAAAAAATAGTAATAAAACCGATTTGCATAAAACATATCAGATACACATGACATAAATTGAATCACTGTTGCAAAAACAATTCAATATGAAAATTACCTATGAACGTTATATTTTTCTTAAGCTTTAAATCTTTTCAAATAAGGTAGGTAAGAATTTCAAATTATATACAATCTAAATTTGTGTCATTTGCACAAAAACCAAAGTTTAAATAAAATCAAATTTTCGACACTCGTTATCTGCATACAATTTAAATTGTAATATGTCATGTCCTCATACATATACAGACAATGCTAAAAAATAATAAATTTAATGTGAGATATGTATGCACATCAGTTTTTCGTCAATCACTCAAAACCTGAAAAGCTTCCAGAGTTCTTTTTGCAACTCAATTATTCAATTCTGATTCAACTAAAAAAATACCTTGTGACTTTTTTGTTAATCACAGCAATGAAATGAGCTGGAGTAATTTTTATAAATATACAATTAAATGATGATCAAAAATATTTGTTGAATGACCAAAGAAATACTTTAGCATCATCATTACTTTAATTATAACTAAAATTTTGCTTAATTACTCCTAAATTTTATTTATTTTTAATGTAATATTTGCTTTTAAAATCAACTGTAAAATGTTTTTTTGTTTATTCATATGGCAATTTAAATGAAAAATATGTTTTATCAAAATAACTAAAGTCACTAAAAAGTGAGGCGTTCAAGGGTCAATCTTGGATTAGTTAAAATAATTTATTCACTGATTATTTTAAATACTTAGTAAGAATAATGGTTAATACATTAATGATAGGATTTTTTTTGGCTTAAAATGTAAAATATAACATTGTTATAAACTATTTGTCTAACTGAATGATTAAAATCGAGCCTGGACCCGAACTGTTCTAAGCATGTGTACTATTTGCATTAATCAGTTGTCTCAAACAAGTCCAATGCACCGGTGCAGCAGATGCACTGTAGAGCATCTAGCTGACACAGGAGAGTGTATTTGTGTTGCATAGTGGACTAATAAGCCGATAATCCAACGTAATCTGTTAAAGGATTGTAAAGGTGTTTTAAGCGAGATTACTGAATGTTGGTCATCAAAGATTTTGATAAAGAAAGGTGTTTATTATTTAATGCAACCACAAATGATAAATGGTCTAAACATAAAAAGAACATATTGGAAAAAATAAGAAGTAATATTTTGTACACACACGCATTGATACGCGTAAATGTACAGCTCTTATTTTATTGTTCAAGAACCTGTAATCTAAAACCGTGTTATTAGAAATCGACTGGACAAGATGATTGATTTCAGTTACAGTTCTCAAGGACTCGTATCCCAGTTTGTGTAACTTAAGTTTGAGTTGTTCTAATTATCAGTGGCAGATAAAGCACTTCTGAAGCCCCAGGCGCAATATAGTTTGGAGTTAATTTTTTTAGATAACATAAAACAAGTGTAAATTTATATATAAAATAAAAAAAACATACTGAAATCGAATGATTGGGTTATAAATTATGTAAGCTATTTTTGATGCCCCTTAGATTCGGAGCGTGTCCTATGCTTATAATTAATTACTTGTAAAAAAAAAATCAATTATTTTTTTTAAAAATAGCGTGTTTTAAGGCAAACCTCTTGTGATGGTTAAAATAATAACATATTTGATTTAAAAAAAACTACCTCGCTGAAAGAAACCAGTGATATCCGAAATAATGATGAATTAGCAAAAACAGTGTTTTATTTTTTTAATTGAATGCCTTTCCACCAATAATCGACAGTTGACAAATTAAGAGTGATTATCGTAAATCTTTCAGAACATGACCACAATGTTATGTCTTTCTTAAAAATCAATAAAAATATGATTTTGTTTTCATTCAAATCACTCAGTTTTCTCTCAAGAAAATTTAGGTTATGAGTAAACTATAATTCATTTTTATCAAATAATTTAGAGGTATTTTAACATCGCGAATAAACATTATCAATATTTATTTAGATCGAGCCAATTCAAACGATATTCTTTGAACGAATGCAACCCATTTGTGATGCAAACCGTGTCCCAGAAATAGTGTTTACATTGTTAATGGACCCCACTTCCTCTTTCGGGTCAACAAATTCAGGTCAATTTTCCTTCACCCAGCGCGGAAATTCGCAATATTATTTTGCTTTGACTATTTAAAATTTATTACAAGCTAAAAACTCGCTATAATTTACTGTTTTATTTATTTCATATCACGTAAGAGCCGATAAAAAAATTACTGCAATATTATTTTCACAGCGAAAGATATGAAGGCTTAAAAAAAATAATTACAGGAAACGTTTGTCCTTAAAATGTTTTAAATGATATAAAAATAGCACCAAGCATGTAAATAAATGACCGTAGAGTCGGAGTCAGGAGTCATGGTGTCCGAAAAATCGGAGAAAAACAAATCATGTCGAAGATATTGAAAAAAATATTAGTCTGTTCATCATACTGATTGGTACAGTGTACTGAAATTATTCTTGTTACTAGAATGATCTGATGATATTTAAGTAAAATTGATATTATTGAAAAAATCAATTCGTAGATGGAGTCGGCTTTTCATTTAATACCGGAGTTGGAGTCATATTTTTTTTACTCGACTCCGCGGCCCGGGTAAATAATTTTCAAAAATCTTATGGTTTGAAAAAAATAAATCAAATGAAAGTTTATCTATGAAGTTAACGAAAAAACAAAAACAGTCGTTTTAATCGAGTAAAAAAATAAACACAAAGACGTGGCGTGGTAAAGCGTACGTCAAATCATGTGTCGGAACGCGTTAACATTACTGCAGCTGTATGGTCAAGTTCTAATTAGGCGCAGATCAAGGCTTACGAGCAGTTATTTGCTAATATGATCTTATGCTATTTAATCTAAACAATATAAACATTTC
The DNA here is from genome assembly GCA_030503985.1 of Himalopsyche tibetana. NCBI lineage: Eukaryota > Metazoa > Arthropoda > Insecta > Trichoptera > Rhyacophilidae > Himalopsyche > Himalopsyche tibetana. Next base: position 4,384,723 of record JAPJYX010000007.1, on the reverse strand, counting down.
ACAAAAAAACTGTTGTCATATACGATCTCAATATAAAACCTTAGGATAAAAAGTATCTAATGATAACTAGTATAAAGTCAACCGCTAAACTTTTCTTTTCAAAAAGGGAGAAGATACATAATGTAGGGGAAGGAAAGCGTTTAATAAAGTAGAAATCGTTATTTATTATTTTCAACTTCCCCCATTGACCGGAAATTATTCTGTGCTTTAAATTCAAAGTGCGAAAGGTCGGAAATTTCCAGTAATTTCATCTCACCTTGAATACTAATTTTTACTGTATAATTTTATTCAATACCATTTAACAAACTAATCAAACGATGAAATTAATGTTTGCGTATTTATTTAAGCAAAACATGGCATTCACTTACAATCATTGCTTTGGTATAATAATAGTTTTATGGTATGCAAAGTAAAGTTAATTCTGTGAAACACAATATCAGGACGCAAATTCAAACGGTAGTTTATTAAACAAACGCATCATTTGAAGTTTGGAATTCCCTTTATGCATATTAAATTACGCAAAGCTCAGAATCTATGATAGTTTTCTGTTTGCACTGCGGGCAGATTTATTATTATTTGTTATGGGAGGCATAAATTACCATCCAAGAGAATGTTATTCTCTTGTGAGTAATGAAGGATACATCCTTACACTAAGAAAACATTAATATTCTTGGTTAGGTAAATACGAGAAATGTTGCGAACTAAGATACTGCATTGTATTTAAAGATATGTGCCTTATTCGTTGTGATTATTTGAAAATATTTATTTTCTTTCCAATCCGTTATTGACACTGTGAAAATTGGCATGAGAATATTTTTTTTAGCATTTTTGTCCATATACAATTCTTAACGGAAAAACAATTACTTCTGTCTGTTGAACGCAAAGATATATAGATATTCGAAATCTATTTACAAATATGCATCACTTACACTTTAACATTTTGTATTGATAATGAATGAATGGTAATTTACTATAATAATTCTTTAAATTTTAAAGCATCTCCACTTTTAATGTGGACTGGTTGAATGTAATGAGACAATGAAGTAAGTTTATTTCAACAAAAGATTTTGTATTCAGTTACACAACTATTTTCTTTGGATATAAGAGGTTGAGAGACAAGAATGGCTATGAGTTCAAATAGGTGGAACTGCAAAAGCAGTCCATCACCGTACACTTACGGCGTTCACCACTCGACCACAGACTTGTTATTCTTGTGCAGCAAAATAAATAATATTGAATAACACGTTTTTTGTCGTCGTGATGAATCAAATCCGTGATAAATTGTTCGTTTGCTGAATTATCCACGCAGAAAATTGGTCGTGATCATCCATTAAAATTACCAATTATTTCAAATGCAAAACAACAATGTTGATTAAGTTGCAAGTAGAGTAGCTTTATTTTCTCCAGAAATTAAGAAAAGCCCCTCTTAAATAAAATAAGAAAAATATACACTTTTAGTAAAATATAATAAAAAATGATATTGTATTTATTTGTAAAATAAGTTTCTAGTCAGTTTAATCATCTGCAGTTACTTTGTTCCCAATATTTAACATTTAGTAACACATAAATATTCAATGTCTTTTGACACAGAAAAAGCTTTTCTCATTTATCGCTTTTGCTAGAAACATGATGCAAATATTCGTCAAAGGTGCGTTGTCCTTTACGATTTCGTTTTACAGCATACAACTGTAAAAATATGTAATAACCAAAAACGAGATATCTTTCAGAATAACAGTACTATGAAAATAATAATGTTGCTTTCTAGAAACAGCAAAAAACGAATACATAAATTATATTATTGAGACGTTCGACGATAAACACGTTTATTGATTTTATCGGCGAAATAATGACAAGGAAAACATAAAAGTTTTACAGCCGGATACGAATGGGAAATGAAGCAAATGTAAAATAGATGCTCGATCATTTTTGATGACAATGTATAACATATATTACGAACATAACTTTTGTGTACGATTGCCCGTATCAAAGAATTCAAAGAAAACTTTTGCATAGATCTAAAAAAAAATCCATGCATGTGCTTTGAAAAAAAAATTATATCCACTTTTAATAGTCAGCCATTATATTATCAAAAACGCTATAAAACCAATAAAGACCATTAATCAAAATGGCAATATTGTTAAATTATTGGAGAGAGGCCTAGTTTATATTCAAGTAATGTAATTTGTTATACTTTTTTTTACCATGTCCACTCCCGATATGAAGCTCCTAATAGAGTTTATCTCAATATAAGTGTTTTTACGAGAACTGTTTGTTACTCAGTGGATCAACCTTAAGTTAAGGTGACAGGGCTAGTGGCTACGTTCCGTTTTAAGGATGGAATGGGTGGGAGGGGTTAATTCAAGACACCGCACGGCATTGTCATTTCTTTATATTTTAAACATATTTACTGCTAAATTTGAATCGTTCAAATTATGAACATTCACACAGATTTTGTCACTAACGACCCGGGTTTTGCCTTTCGGCATCTACAGGCGTTCAAGTGCACGGATGAACTTGAACTGACGCTTAGCAAATGAATATTTCGTGTTTATATAAGAAATAAATACATTACTGAAATTAAAGCTATTGTTGGCGAAAAGGATAAGTCCATGGGAATGCTCACAGATTTGAGTAGTGAGTAGTTTTAAGAATTATATTTATTTTGTTTGTCGGAAAAGGTTTTATGACTATATTTATATAGGGTATAACAGTGGCGACCCAGGCATGTTTAATATTTCATTTAAAATCAGAAAACTGTTACGGTGACTTAGTCAGTATTTGGATGTAACATTTTGATCCCTTGTTCCTGATTGAACACGAAATTAAGTTGTTTAAACGAATTCTTGCAGAAGAGTTAATGTAGCGAACATAATTACACCAACTTTACAATTTTCACGATTATCATGTGATACTATTGATGATTATATTATTCTCAATTAATTATCAACACATAACAGTTCTTATTTAACAAAATTGTTTTTGTATATTTTACTCAGATTCATATCATTAGTTTTCCTACTGTTCAGTAGTATTTTGGTTGTTTTTAATATAGATATACAATCGTTTCAAATTTCAACGTCCGTGTAAGTCCTTTGTCCTCGACACGGGAAATAGCTATTTAATGTACACATGTGTGTTTGCCGTAAGGTCCAACTCGTTATCTTGATATTAGACAGGTAATCGAAAATTATCTAAGATTAGCCTATATCATATAATGTCTTATGTCAGCTAAGCAGTACGATGTAATCTGAATGTTTTGTTTGCCTCAGGCTTTTATCTGGTTTTGACGTATAACTTAATGCGATAGTTTGCGGAGTACACTACGTATTTTCATCCTTATACTCCATACTAGAAAAGATAATTTGAATAAAAATGTGTAGAATCAAAGCAGTCTTAAGTTCCAAGCAGTGTCGTAGAAAACACAGCAAAAAAGACCGGGCCGTTAAATCCCAGCCGCTCCTAACAAATCGTATGGTGGTTATACGTAGATCAACTCTAAATTCCAATTTATGAGCTTATTTTTCGTTGAATATAACATGTATGTTTGAAAGATTTCTTGTATGGATATTCTGTGATTCTTTGGTGTTATTAATTTACAATTTACGATACATCAGACGGGTCATATATGCAAATTAAGTAATGATTGTAAGAAATATAGCGAATGGCAAGAAATGAGATGTGTGGTAAAACAAATAAAATTTAACTTCCCACTATTAAATATCATAGTTATATAAAATATTGATTACAAATAACATAAAACAACAGTAACAAGCGGAATCCATATTATATTATATACGATTTTGACGCCTATTGTGATATTATGAAATAAATGCTGCGTCTTATCATATAATAATGGCAATATACCAAGTAAATGATGATTTAATCAATAATTATATTTAAAAAATAATGAAGTGAAATGTGCTTCCCTAGTTTGACTTACTAATTTTTGATAACTGATATGACTTGAGAAATCCTATGGAAAGATTGAGTAACGAACCAGTGTGCACAAATAAATTTTGAGATTAATTATTAATTGATTAAAATCCCAATAATGACGTTAATTTTTTTAATGAACTATCCAACATCATATTCTGTATTGAAATATTGTAAAAAAAATAATTTTAATAAAATGATTTGCCTTCTTTGTTTGCTTTTGTTCTCCGAGATTTTTCTTCAAAAACCTTAAAAAATGTGATTTTTTCTTATTTTGAAAAATATGTAATTGAAAAGATATATAATTAAAATATAAATATGTATTTCCTACAATATATCAGAAACAAATGGCTTCATAATGATGTGATATTACTTTGAAAATTATGACGCCGGCCCGCTTATCTGAAAAAAGTACCTGTTTTCAGCTCCATAGCATGGCTTTCACTATAGGGGGCTTTGGTAGAGTACATTATAAACTATTGAAAAACAAATTCTCCGCTAAATGATAGATTTTTGTTTGTAAAAATATATAGAGATGCCATTTTAGCTTCTCTTTGTTATTTTGCTCCTAAAACAAACTGACTGCTACGTTGTCAAATTCAAAGATGATAATTCTGCAGAGCGATCCAATAAAAACTTAATGTACTGGTTTAAATATGTAATAAACAAAATTACTATAGTTTGACAAAATATCATTTTTTAAACATTTATTGATATATATTTTTATGTTAAAAATTAATCGGTTGACTATTTATTCCCAATAACTGAAAACATTAGATTTGTTTGATCGAATGCAAGGCTGGCAATTCCAGCATGAGATTAACTCAGTTCCATAATGATACATAGCGGGAAAAATATTCAGAGTAGTTTTAATGGCCTTGTATTAAAACAAAAATTGAAAGGAAAAAAACGTTGGAGTATGATTAAGTTTAATCTCCGTATGAACACTTTTATAGAGTGACTTTTCAATCGAATTCTAAATTTGGGTTTAGTTTTTTTATTAAACAACGCTCAATCAAAATTTTACTTATTCAAACTATTAATGCTGTACATCAATATACGTTGATTAACAAAATCTGATTGAAACTTGAAAAGGCTATGAAAAATAGTATTTTTTAATGAAAGAAAATTAAGTAGAAGCTATCATTTTTTTGATTGAACTTTATCCAAATAGTCGACATCATAGGCAGAAATTATAGGCTCAATTCCCAGTTCAAATCCTTTTAAATATTAATTTATGTTCAAAACACACATGTATATAATTTTTTAATTTTGTAACAGAAAGTTATTTATCTTAAAGTTATTTATTATCTTTCTATACGAACAGTTTTGCAATGTTGAGCTTTTAAATATCAACCAAATTGTGTAAAACGTCACCTGCTGAGGCCATCTATTATAAATTTACGAAAAAAATATGAGAGAGAAAACGTTCATCAATATAATAATAATGTTACCTTATTTTAAACAAGAAAAGTATTCTTATACCGGCTTTCGTCATACATTATAAACTCATCAAATCTGAAAGGTTTTCTTTGGAGATTTACTCAACAACAAACCGTTCAAAAGTTTCTCACAATAGTTGATATTATAATATAAACTTTCAAAGTTTATAAAGTAAAATAGAACAACACAATTTATTTTTCGTCAGACAAGAGTTTGAATAACAGTTTTAATATATGTACTGAGCTATTCTGAAGTTTAGTAGAAGTTTTGTGTAGCTTTGAACTCAGTACAATTTTTAATAAAGATATTATCGCTATGGATAATAAAAACGTCAACAAATATTGTACACTGAGTCGTAAAATGTTTGCTTCTACTTAGATTAATTAACGTCGTGGAATACTAGCCATATAATGTATTAAGCACTATCTTTTTATTACCATGAATAAAGGTTTAAAATAAGTACAAATAAATTCATAAATAAATTAATAGTAAAAGTTAAAATAACTTTACGAAAATCGTATTAAATATATACATTTTAAAAAAGTGTAATAAAAAAAAATAATATTGGTTAACCTACATTGCTGTTCTTTCTCTGACTTCATAAATTATGAAAAAGTCTTTCTACGATGTATTCATATTGAGCAAATAAGTTTCATTTTGCGAAATTATATTTTTATTGTAAACATAAAGTTTTTTCAAATCTATCACTTTAGCATAATGTCTCGGAAGATTTTTTTTTACACCTTGTTAATAAATATTCAATATTTAAAACTGCGTATAACACATTTTATTTTAGTTATGTTCTAGAATGAATTATAATGTTGTGATAATTATTTCTTTTTCAGGCGCCTCTCTCACTTATTAATAAATCATACGCATAGCCATACGTCTGCCTTTTTTGTATCTTTTTTCTGTGATTTCTTATCAATCTTAGTCAAACTGAGATACAATGGCGGCAGTTTTCATAATTCTAAAATGTTTTTTTTCCTTTTACAAATAAAATGTCAAAAATAAGTAATTTTTACTATTCTTAGTAGTATTTTGTTAGTTTTATGTAATTTACATTATTTTGTAAAATTCGCTTAGTTAGCGCCAATTTTTGCTCTACAGGACTATGGGAACTGCCACTTTTGTAACAAACTAAATTTTAATTCCTTAGAAATTTACCTGAACAAGTCTTATTTAAAAAAAACTTTCCATTATATGTGGAATTGCCAGCTGTAAAAAATATATTTTCAAAAAAATATGGAGACTGCCGTCTTTGTTTCCAGATTCTTTCATATATAATGCTTTTTAATAAATATTGACAGCTAAAAACCTCCAACGCGTGTCATTGTAAAACAAATGCAAACCACTTTTAAGATATTCACTGTCAATTCTTGGTGGTAAAATATTACATTATACATATGTAACCAAAACATTATTTTTTAAATTTATTCTACATTTTTTTTTATTAAAATCAGGAATAGTTAAACTCATCACGAGCATATTGAACATGTGAGTGTTTTATTTTATAAGTGAATGTTAATATGAAATAGTTTCCAAATATGTTTTCTTGTCAGATTTGAATAAAATTCCTACGACTTATTTGCCATGACTAGGAATTTATAGTAATGTTAACAAATCTATGCTTCAATAAGAAAAGTGAAATATAAATAAAACACAAAGTACCTCTGAAAATATTATATGTATTATGATTTTACTGGTTGACGTAATTTTGCAGTCCTAATCAAGTATAATTAAGTATTTCGACTGAGGGTGCTTGATGGAATTTCAATATCAAATTTGAATTGTTTGAATTTTGTACTTTTCCATGAGTTTTGTCGCTAACGACCCGGGTTTCGCCTTTCGGCATCTTCAGGCATTCCAAGTGCACGGATGTACTTGAACTGACGCGTAGTAAACAGTTTGTATCGTTTATAAACAAAAAAAAAGTAGATCACTAAGTTAAAAGGCTATTAAAATGTAAATTAGCGAAAATTGAATGTATACAATTTTCAATGGATTAATTGGGTTTGTTATAATTATGGGGATTTTTTGAAAATACTAATGACCAGATAATGACATAGGAATGTTTAAAATAAATCTAGGGTTTTATCCGACCTATTATTAATGAGTTGATTTGTTTTTAAGCCTTTGAATTAATATTTAATGATAGCAAGTGCTTGAATTATTAATAAAATGACAATTATTTAAAAGGGGTACAACAATAGAGAATTTGGTAGATAATATTGCTCTATTGCTCGGAAAGGCGAAACCCGGGTCGTTAGCGACAAAACTCATGGAAAAGTACAAAATTCAAACATTTCAAATCTAATCAAGTATGTTAATTACGCTGCAAAATTAGAAAACTCTTGTAAAAAAAGCAACCAGTGCCATCTGAAACTTTGGCAAGTATCTTCGTTTCGCGGAAAAACATCCTCACAATCGTTTGTCCTCGATTTGAAAGGAAAACTTCTCTCGGAAAACAGAGCTGCAGCAGTAGTCAACTTGACAAACAAAACGAAAGACATTTCCAAGAAATCGTTGGCTGTAAAGAACATATTCAATGATTCATCGAACAAATATAATAATTTGCAATTAAAAACAAATTAAGCAGTCGGAGAGCATCGCGGAAAAACGACTTGTAAATTAAACATTGAATCAACTTTAAATGATAAGTAATATAAATATATTTTCTCATAATAATACGTATGTTTATGTTACAGTTAATGTATGTACTCATTTAATGTAGTATACATTTTCATTTAAAAAAAATAGAAAAGTCTTTTTAACTAATTATACATTTATAGTTTTTTATCATCACAAGCATTATCAGTTGATGATTTTGATGATTAACAAAACTGGTCCTGATAATATAAAGTAAAGAGGAGTTTAACTTTCGTAACTTAAAATATCTTTCGCTTAGATATATTCATTGCTAGTCAATATGCCTTACATTGCATGGAGACATTTCTTATAAAAGAACTGTTGTAAAATAATATCTTAGTTACATATCCTTTTTGTGTAAATTACCAATAATAATATAAAAAACGGGCTCGCTCAATAACAAGGTATTTTTTAATGATGAGCATCCACAATATAATACTTATTAAACATTTAATTCAATTTAATAATAAACACGCAATGTATTTCAAATTTAGATACTAGATTTGGAATACGTCGCATGCAATACTATATATTTTATAAAGCTTGTAATTAAATCTTTATAAATCGAATTATAATATAACCCTCTTTAAGGTGATATTGAGATCAAATTGTAACAACACATATTCTCATATCTATCAATACACCGATTGCAGGGCTAATTATTATGACTGAGCATTTTTTCGGCTAGTTTTTTTGTTAATGAAAAGAAGTTACTTTCTGTTAAACAAGGTTTTCTACACCTTGCTATGGGAAGCGTAGCGACGTAGCTAATGACTTCTACAACGTAGAGGTCTGGGGGCAATATTGGTCAAAAGAAAGTGCACCGTCATAGTTTTTTATCCGCCAGTAACTGTGGTAGTTACGGTAGCTAATAATAATTCTTGAAGCACTCTGTAGAGTAACCAAACTTTTACTTTAGCAAAAAAAGGTTGAGACTTTAAGCAAACATAAAAATATTTTATAATGATATAAAATGTTTCACTCTGTTATAGGAATTCACTTTTTAATAAAAAGTAATATTGGTTACTTTGTTTTTTCAACGAGTTGTGTAACTTAAGATTTCGACTGAACGTGTTGGATGGAATTTTATAATACAATTTGAATTATTTAAATTTGAATTTTGTAACGTTGTATCTTCAATGTGGCTAAAATCTTACTATCAAACTTGTCTGAAGATGCTTCTATAAGAGGCAGAACATTAAGAGTCCTAAGACTATGTAAATAATCACTCAATCATTTTAATAAACTTTATATTAACGTGATATCATTTTTATTTGTCAACGCATGTCTTTCGCCGTGTTGAAAAACGTTTTTAGTTTGCGTTGAATCAAGCTAGGCTGTTAAGTTTTCATTTCAAATTTAATGATAGCATTCAGATTTTAGAATAATACATTTATTTCTTCAACAAACTGTTATGTATTATTAAATGTTAAATTAAACACTATATAAACAATGAGTATTATTTAAAATGATAAATTTAATATCATAGTGGGTAGAATTACTGTTGTTACAGCTTTGAGAAGAGAGAAAACTTAAAATTAATACAACAATGTTTGGTCGTCGTAAACTTCTTGAGTCTCACATTCCCTTCTTAGAAATCCTCACCCTTACTTCTGACAAAATAAGGGACGCAGAAAAAAGCTACCCTTTTCAATTCATTTCAAAGTTTTACAACACGTAAACAGAAGGTCTTTAATGACTTGTCCAGTGAACTGTTCTCTAACAAAAAGATTTTTTATTTGGAGCATTACATTTTTCTCACATGATATTGATTATTTTGAAAAGTTCAATAAGTTATCTAATTAGATAAGCTTCATAAAAGTAAATTATAAAGAGAAAAATAGACATAAAAAATAGATTAGTAAAAACTCAAAAGCTTTTATGAAAACACATTGTAAGTATCAATTTATTACTAATACCAAAAATATTTTTGTTATACATACTCCCTATTCATTTTTTAAATATCTTCCATCCCGAGGTACCGTTTCTCCGTCAAGTGCATTCTACGAATAGTCATAAGCGGTTTTCCTACACACTAGAATCTATCAGGGTAAAACAATAGTAATCCGACGTTCATACCCCCTTGGGTCTTTGAAGAAAATTATCAAGTCAATGTTCTCCGTTGAAGAAGCTAGCAAGTTCCTTCGAAATCCTGACAAAGTCAACCTACTGCACTTTGTGAATTCTATGAGGTAGAGTTCTTTAAGAGTACCACGAGTCGCAGTCATGAAGCAGTGCCGTCAGAATAGTTCAATTGATAGTCGAATATTTTCGACATAAAAAAGGGGATTTTTCTTATTCAGTGCTAATACAACCATCACGAGTTCCAAAAAATAATTTGAGTTCTTACAAATCAGCGTCTTAAATTTTACGATATGCTCAACATTGAAAGTGGATATGCCTTAATAATATTAAGCTTGGTTACTTACTTATCCCGCAAATTAAAAAAGGCAGTTAAATTTAAAGCCAAACCAGCTTTGGATGTTTTTTAAAAATTTAACTGTCAAATTAAAAAAACATCTTCAGCTGGTTTGGCTTTAAATTTAACGTAAAATCTCATCACTGCAATGTAACATACATTTATAAATATTGTATATATATTTTTTGACAAACTTAGGGCTATGATATATTCAGGTATTTTTTACAGCATCCGTTTAATCACAACTCTATTTTTTTTATATAAAAACTTTAAAATTCGTCGAGAGCTAACACAAAAATAAAATGCACCAAAGCGCACTAAAACACGTGCATTTTCAAAGTTACTTTTATTTCGACAGTGATTGTCATTTCGGAAATCCGTGGCCATAAAAGTTTTTTATTCGAGCTTTCATTTATCCCCTCGCAAAAGTTACTTGATGCTATATGATGACCGATTTGCACGTGGTTAAAAGCTTTCGAAATTAACTGCAGATATAATTTACATATAAAGTCAAAACGTTTTTTATTACGATTTTTATTTACCAATAATTATGAATGTATAATATAAAGCATTTCGTCCCTCAATTATGTTATTTATTTGATAGTTCTTTGGCATCACATCATCGTCAAAACTTTTTAATATCAATCGTTCTGATCAATTAAATGACTTATTTTTGATGTAATAAATATTTTACTTTATTAACCCAGATATGCCCAAAAGATTTTAGCATTAATAAATCGGAATACAAGATCTAGATTGTACTGTATGATGTTTTGTGAAAATGGATATCAAAAGTATCTTTTTCATAAAGATCATTTTAGTAAAGTAACTATGTATAATATATTATATAAAAGTCCGTGGAGTAACATAGGCATAGGTGTTTGTGATATCTGAAAATTTTCTCTCACCGTTTAATTAAATCATAAAATAATCACTTGGCTTGCCTTATCCTTATATACCTATAAGTCTCCTTAAAAAAGAAACTTTGAGTAAATGAGTTACAAACAGTATTCGTAGAACAAAACTTCAGTTGAGATACCTCCATAAGAAGGACATGAATTAATATTTATTAAAATATAAATCGAAAATATTGGCTTATTTTTATTTAGGATTATAAAATGTTGCTTACACGCTTTTTTAAAATAAACAAAAAACACGTTTTGCAAAATTTTCTATTATAAGTCCCGATACAGAAAAACAGAAAAAAACGATGATAGCATTGACCCAAAGAGTCACCAGTGAAGCAACATATGGAAGGCATCAGAGACCAGCCTTATGACACAAGGATAACGGTTCACTACCAGCGCTTGCCCTTCAACAATTCGAGAATGGGAATAGTAAAAGGATCCCAATGGAGACGTTCATCCGTCAATACTCCCCGCTGAAATCTTTCTGTTTCTACCCGACGGCACCCGCAGTTTGCACTGCTCCGAACTACACAGCGGGAACGAGGATTTGTTCAAAGGAATAATTAATATCGTCGTGTTTGCCAGCGCTCCTCTCCCTTTGTTGCCCTTTTTAAGACTTGACGAATCCAGAGCGAGTTAATTTATTTCCTTTGACTATTGTACGCAAAGGAACTGCGGGATATTTTCGCGTACTCCACCTCACTGTCTTTAAGGCATATTATTATATTTTGCTAAGAGCAGGAACATTGCAAAAAAGATGACGTTTAATTAAATTATACAGTTTTGACATTGTTATGTTTTTCTTGAGCGGTTCAATAAACATGCAACTTTTTCGTATCTCATGATATAAGTGTGTCAGCGTTTTTGACATTAAGATGTTATATTGCAACATAAGTTTTTTAACTGATCAACTTCACTGCCCGAAAACTACAAAGTTTTATGTTTAGATTTTTGGGACAATAAAAGAAACAATAGATACTATTAATGGTTTTTGGAAGACTATTCTAATTTTTCTTTATTTTCTATTACAATTTATTTATATTTGGTTGGATTTAAAAAATGACTAACAGTAGAAGATATTTTCAATCTTTAACTTCAACAGACCATAAAAAATAGTCGTGAAATAATAGCCAAGTGAATTTTGTAATCACTGTTAAAACATTTAGTTTCCGAATGATTGTCTTAAGTGTTTCGATGTACCCCTCATCAGAACTACATTAAAACATGGATTAGTTTCACTATCCTATTGGGTCCTATAGCGCAGTGGTAAGCGTTGTGGGCTTCCTTGCTGGATCTCAAGGGCTCAAGTCCCAGTACGATGAGCATTTTTCGATATCTATTCGAAGGCATGGGTGTTTGTGATGTCTAAAAATTCCTTCCTACTCTTCTATTCCTCTAATAACTTAGCGAGAGTGATTAGTTAACCACTTGTCCTGTTAATGACTTATCCTTCAGTTCCTACTACTCTCAAAAAGAGGTTGAACAACAAACAGTTATCCTAGAAAAACTTCTACTAGGAGACCATATGCTCAACATTGGGAGCGAACATCTGTAAAAATGTATATACATCATACAATACATCTTCTCAACGTCCTAACTCATTTTGAAAAACAACGCACATAATTAATGAAATTTACTGTGTATTCCGGAACAATAACTAATATAGGATTATTGAATAGTTATCAAAGTTAATTAATTAAAATGATTATATATAAAACATTAGCTTTTTGTAATTGTATTTAAAAAAAATAATGGACTTATATTTGTTAAGTCACTGAGAATTTCATTGGGTGTCTTATGTATATTAAAGTTTTATTATTTTTAATTGTTCTAGCGTACTTAACATAAAGAATTAACTAACTACCAATATGTAAACATATGGCTACTGGATTATGAGGTGGTTTGAAAATTGAGTCTGAATTTTAGCTTTTAAATTACCTAAAAAGTTCTTTAGCTCTTGTCAATAGTATAGTTTTTCGTGTCTGTTTTTTTATATGAAATGGTGCGAGCCAGGGAAAATCTTTTCTTTATACACCATCCCGAAACAAGAGAGGTGTCATAAATAATTAATAACAATCAGTAAAAGATGTTTAGTTAGAAATTATTAAGCTACTAGCCGGTACCCGGCAAGCGTTGAAATGCCACTCGAAGAAAGAAAGTATTTGTGTTTTAATTGTGTTTATTGAAGTGTATGCTTTCTTTTTATGTCCTTTTGACGTTTGTTGCCGATTGTCTATGGTACGATAGACGCGCCATTTACTGTGATTTAATTGCAATACGCCTATAACTTTCGCGCAAGTTGCATGAACGGTATGGCACACATATAAACATTGATTTTTATATAAAATAACTACTCTAAGCTAATTTTAATATGCTTATAACCTTTGCTCAAGTGTGAGCAAAACGTTTCTCAAAGTTTATTGCAACCGGATGAACGGTGTGGCAACACATAAAATACAAACAAACCATCACAACTAATGCACGAAACACATTTAAATGTAATGCCAAAATTTGATTTGACAGATTTGAAATATTCCATTTTTAATACAAACAATCGAACGTCAAGTTTGAATTATCTGAATGCTGTTGGATTGTCAATATATCAACAAAAAAAATGACCGCCGTTCAAAAATTCGAACGACGGCCTTTTTTGTTTTGATATACTCGGCAGATTGAACGGTAAACCATATTGAAGTCTACGAATATTTTGGTTTTTTGACACTGTAAGTTAATTTTAATATGCCTATAACCTTCCCGGAAGTGCAAGCTAAAAGGTTGTCAAAGTTTTATTGCAATCGGATTAGCGGATTTTAAGTGTATATACACCGAAAATAAAGGAAACAAACATAATATAGATTAGTTGATAAAAAAATGCTCTGCTATATTTATCGTGTTAAAAAAATAATGTTGAGGGACTTAAGTGCAACAATGTTTTGATAAAACAAATATCAACACTCTAAAGCAAAAGCAAACATGGTTAAAAAGTTATGTTTCATGTCTCTGGAGTGAACGTGTTTCTAATCGCACCGTAACTTTAGTCAATCGGAAACGAAAGGCGTCATACGGTGTGAAGTCACTTATAGTTGAAATGATATAATACATTTCTTGTTGTGGCAGCAAAGCCATGTCAACATTTTAATGGAATCCATTTTAGTATAGCGAACGTGATCACATATTCCAATCTAGTTGCGAAAGTTTTGATTGCGTTTTAGCCTGCCTGTAGCCCGAAACATCAACTGTATTCGGCCAAAGCCGGGATCCAGCAGTTTGTTTACAATGTCCCGTCGGGGATATTGCGTAGTCCAAGAATCTTAAACCTGCTGCGTACGTGACGTGCGTTATACATTAAAGATTAATCTGTTTGAGTACTCAACGACTAAGTACCAGTTAGCTTAACCTAAATGTAAAATATGAAGACCTCACGGCAGGGCAATATTTACTTCCCATTATTCACTCTCAGCTGCTATTGTGTATTTTACATAAATCAGATTTTCTATATAGTAATGAGTATTAAAGTTAAATAATTCAAAGCAACACTAATTTGTTTAGAATTTTTACGATACATTTTGATAATAAAACAAACAAATTTTGTCATTATATATATTTGGCGAATTCACAGATTTGTGTAAATAATTTGAGACTTCTACTTCAAATTTTAAATAGTTATTAAGCTTAGCCTTATTAAAAATAAAACCGAAAAAATTCAATGTTCTGACTTTTTTAAGTAAAAATTTCTGAACCATAAAATGAACTAAACCAATTATAAACGATGGCTTGTGTCAATAAAAAATAGCTAAGTGAAATAATGCTGTAAAACACGTGATAAGAGTAGTAAGCAACAGCTAACATCTATATATTAATAGCCGATAAAATAAGTTTTCACTTTTCACTTTTTACTTTTTACTTTTCACAAATGTGTGCGTACTGATGTCCACTTCGCCCAATGATAGCGATTTATTTTGAACATATTTTGAACATCACATTTTTCGGCCAATTGGAATGGACGTCTTTTTATATTCAAAATTCAAATTTCCTGGCTTAGAACTAAAGCATCGTAATTAATATTGAGAGAACTTTATTTCAAAATTTGCATGGCTACGAAGTTTTTTAAATAATCAAATGAACTGATTCAATTTTTTAAAGCTATAATTATAGGGCTAGGAGCTGATTTGACAGATTTTGTTCAGTGTCATCCATCTTCTATATGATTGTCACCGATTTCCCCTCCCCCTCCTCATCCCCAGCCCGACTGTCGACATTTTTTTTATTCATACTAGAAGTATTTTTTCATTACGCTGAAGAAGCACATAGTTTTAAATGTGAAAAAACGCTAAACTTTATTTCACATTTTATTTCTGCCGCGGGTCGGATTCGAAACGTGGAACTTTGCAATATGAACGGAACGTCTTACCGCTGAGGTAAAGGGCAAACTTTCAGGTGCGACAAAATTAGATTATATATATTAAGCATTCGAAAAAAGAACTATTTCAAACTTGACTTTGATTGTTTGTTTGTATTGAAAATTCAAAAATAGAATATGTCAAATACTTAGTGTGGCCAATTCAAAAAAAATGATTCCAAGATATTTTTCTTTTTCTACGAAATATATTTGTTTGCACACTTGAAACCTTTGCAGGGCTGTCGATATATGCGCCGAGGTCGATTTATGGTACTACGAAAAATGATTGTTAGCAAACTTGAACATTATTCCAAAGATTTAATAATTTACGAAAAATGGTTGTTAGCAAACTTAAACATTATTCCAAGATATAATAATTTACGAAATTTCTGCTACCACGAAAAATGGTTGTTAGCAAACTTCAACATTATTCCAAAGATTTAATAATTTACGAAATTTCTGCTACTACGAAAAATGGTTGTTAGCAAACTTAAACATTATTCCAAAATATAATAATTTACGATATTTCTGCTACTACGAAAAATGATTGTTAGCAAACTTGAACATTATTCCAAATATTAAATAATTTACGAAATTTCTGCTACTACGAAAAATGATTGTTAGCAAACTTGGACATTATTCCAAATATTAAATAATTTACGAAATTTCTGCTCCTACGAAAAATGGTTGTTAGCAAACTAGAACATTATTTCAAAAATTAAATAATTTACGAAATTTCTGCTCCTACAAAAAATGGTTGTTAGCAAACTTGAACATTATTCCAAATATTAAATCATTTACGAAATTTCTGCTCCTACGAAAAATGGTTGTTAGCAAACTTGAACATTATTCCAAATATTAAATAATTTACGAAATTTCTGCTCCTACGAAAAATGGTTGTTAGCAAACTTGAACATTATTCCAAATATTAAATAATTTACGAAATTTCTGCTACTACGAAAAATGGTTGTTAGCAAACTTAAACATTATTCCAAAATATAATAATTTACGATATTTCTGCTACTACGAAAAATGATTGTTAGCAAACTTGAACATTATTCCAAATATTAAATAATTTACGAAATTTCTGCTACTACGAAAAATGATTGTTAGCAAACTTGGACATTATTCCAAATATTAAATAATTTACGAAATTTCTGCTCCTACGAAAAATGGTTGTTAGCAAACTTGAACATTATTTCAAAAATTAAATAATTTACGAAATTTCTGCTCCTACAAAAAATGGTTGTTAGCAAACTTGAACATTATTCCAAATATTAAATCATTTACGAAATTTCTGCTCCTACGAAAAATGGTTGTTAGCAAACTTGAACATTATTCCAAATATTAAATAATTTACGAAATTTCTGCTCCTACGAAAAATGGTTGTTAGCAAACTTGAACATTATTCCAAATATTAAATAATTTACGAAATTTCTGCTCCTACGAAAAATGGTTGTTAGCAAACTTAAACATTATTTCAAAAATTAAATAATTTACGAAATTTCTGCTACTACGAAAAATGGTTGTTAGCAAACTTGAACATTATTTCAAAAATTAAATAATTTAAGACATTTCGGCTACTACGAAAAATGGTTGTTAGCAAACTTAAACATTATTTCAAAAATTAAATAATTTACGAAATTTCTGCTACTACGAAAAATGGTTGTTAGCAAACTTGAACATTATTCTAAATATTAAATAATTTACGAAATTTCTGCTCCTACGAAAAATGGTTGTTAGCAAACTTGAACATTATTCCAAAAATTAAATATAAACGAAATTTCGGCTACTACGAAAAATGGTTGTTAGCAAACTTAAACATTATTCCAAAAATTAAATAATTTACGAAATTTCTAATAAAAATAAAATAAATAAAAATAAAATACAATAAAATAAAATAAATTAAAATAAAATTAAATTAAATTAAATTAAATTAAATTAAATTAAATAAAATAAAATAAAATAAAATAAAATAAAATAACATAAAATAATATAAAATTAAATTAAATTAAATACTTTGCAACAAAAATCTCACGTTGCTGGGCAACGGGCTTACAGCTAGTCTATATATTAATAGCCGATAAAATAAGTTTTCACTTTTCACTTTTCACAAATGTGTGCGTACTGATGTCCACTTCGCCCAATGATAGCGCTTTATTTTGAACACCACACTTTTTCGGCCAATTGGAATGGACGTCTTTTTATATTCAAAATTCAAATTTCCTGGCTTAGAACTAAAGCATCGTAATTATATTGAGAGAACTTTATTTGAAAGTTTGCATGGCTACAAAGTTTTTAAATAATCAAATGTACTGATTCGATTTTTTGAAGCTATAATTATAGGGCTAGGAACTGATTTGACAGTGATTTTGTTCGGTGTCATCTTCTATTTATTAGTAGTCGATAATGTCCGTTTTGATTGCATGATTGTCACTGATTTCCCCTCCTCCTGAAGACGGTCCCCTTCCCCCACCCCTCTGGCCGCTATCGCCATCCGTTCATTTTTCTCTGACGTCTATTAGTCATGACAAAACAATTAATTTTCGTACTGACCAAAAATATTCTGTCAAGCTGGGGATCGAACCCATGTCCCTTTTTCATTCTAATCGTTTGAACAAATATCCATTGTTCCACAAAGCGATTAAATTTAGTGAGGTGGAACGTCTACTTATTTTAAAAATTTCAAACCAATAGAAATATGTTATTTCTTAGTGACCTTACGACATCTGTTAGTGAAAGATTGCACTAAACGAATTTGAATAATTGAAAATAGAATATGTCAAATACTTATGAGATATTTTTCCTTTTCTACGAAATATATTTGTTTGGATACTTGAAACATTAGCAGGGCTGTCGATATATGGTCCCAGAGTCATCATTTTTTTCGAAATATATTTGTTAGCAAACTTGAACATTATTCCAAATATAAAATAATTTACGCAATTTCTGCTCCTACGAAAAATGGTTGTTAGCAAACTTGAACATTATTCCAAATATTAAATAATTTACGAAATTTCTGCTACTACGAAAAATGGTTGTCAGCAAACTTAAACATTATTTCAAAAATAAAATATTTCACGAAATTTCTGCTACTACAAAAAATGGTTGTTAGCAAACTTGAACATTATACCAAAAATTAAATATAAACGAAATTTCGGCTACTACGAAAAATGGTTGTTAGCAAACTTGAACATTATTCTAAATATTAAATAATTTACGAAATTTCTGCTCCTACGAAAAATGGTTGTAAGCAAACTTGAACATTATTCCAAATATTAAATAATTTACGAAATTTCTGCTCCTAAGAAAAATGGTTGTTAGCAAACTTAAACATTATTTCAAAAATAAAATATTTTACGAAATTTCTGCTACTACGAAAAATGGTTGTTAGCAAACTTAAACATTATTTCAAAAATAAAATATTTTACGAAATTTCTGCCACTACGAAAAATGGTTGTTAGCAAACTTAAACATTATTCCAAAAATTAAATATTTTACGAAATTTCTGCTACTACGAAAAATGGTTGTTAGCAAACTTGAACATTATTCCAAAAATTAAATATAAACGAAATTTCGGCTACTACAAAAAATGGTTGTTAGCAAACTTGAACATTATTCCAAAAATTAAATATAAACGAAATTTCGGCTACTACAAAAAATGGTTGTTAGCAAACTTGAACATTATTCTAAATATTACATAATTTACGAAATTTCTGCACCACGAAAAATGGTTGTTAGCAAACTTGAACATTATTCCAAAAATTAAATAATTTACGAAATTTCTGCTACAACGAAAAATGGTTGTTAGCATACTTGAACATTAATCTAAATATTCATTAATTTACGAAATTTCTGCTACTACGAAAAATGGTTGTTAGCAAACTTTAACATTATTCCAAAAATTAAATAATTTACGACATTTCGGCTACAACGAAAAATGGTTGTTAGCAAACTTAAACATTATTCTAAAAATTAAATAATTTACGAAATTTCTGCTAACTATAAAAATAAAATAAAATAAAATAAAATAAAATTAAATAAAATACCATAAAATAAAATTAAATTAAATACTTTGCAACAAAAATCTCACGTTGCTGGGCAACGGGCTTACAGCTAGTATATTATTAAATATAGAAAAAAAGCAATTTCAATTTTCTTTTAGAGTACAAAACTTTTTGATAACTTTAAAGATCTTTTACAGTCAAGCTACAGCGGTATAGTGTTTTCGACAGATCTTTGAATTTAGGGTATTTTTCAGTAACGTTTTGGAATATTATAGGGTAAAAATAGCAACCTATTTAATTATATAGTTTTTTATATTTACTAGTTGATAGCTATTTCGGCTTTCACCATCGTCTTAACTATTTGTTCTGTTGTTCTGACGATGGCAAAAGCCGAAATAGCTATCAACTAATAAATATTTAAAAAAAAACTGTATAACTAAAACGTTGCTATTTTTACCTTATTATAATGGAGTTCTACCAAGTAAATGCCAAGTCAATCAATAACTCTTTGGAAATTTATAACACTTTTTTTATATTTTGAGAGAAAATATAAGCAAATGATAATTTTTTTATAAACGTATATTCAAATTTACCCTGATAAATTTTTGACAAAATTTGAGAAATTGATTATACTTCTATTTGAAGATAATAAATAAAATGGGCTTATTCAAATGGCATATTACTAACCTGTGAGATTGTTGAGCCCGGGCTTGGTGACCAAGACCCTGATGACCAAAGATGTTGCACCGCGAGGGCCAAGCCTCAGCCTTTCGGTGACGTACATCATACCATTGCTGACAAACTGGGCCCCTCCAGAAAGCGAAAGAAGAGCGGTTACCTGGAAATATGAATTATTCATTATAAATATTGACGAGAGTACCAAAGCCTTAATGACGGTCACCGTATTTGAGTTGTGACGTTAAATTTTTTTCAACGCGATTCTTACTAGGGCTTCCAATCCCGAGATTGTGATAGTACTAATTTCGGGATTGAAAATAAGAATTGAAAATTGTTTGAAATCTCAAATCCCGTATTTCTCATTGATGTTATGGTGAAAAATTTAAGTCTTATTTTTAATCCATCTTCGCTCCCAATGTAGAGCTCAATATAACTTTTTATACGAGAACAGCTTGTTACTTAATTGAGAGTAGGAATAGAAATTATTAGACTAGAACAAGACTAGTTGTTAGCCAATCGATATTTTTAAGACTGAAACGTTGGAAAAGAATTTTAATACAGCACAAATACCATTGACTATGAAAAAATCGATTTATAAAAATGCTGTTTGTACTTGGACTTGAACCCGTGAAATCTGTCACGGAAGTCAACGACGTTGATCACTGAGCTACCGACTCGACAGTTTATAGACATCCCAAACACTCTTTAGAACTGGAATAGAAAAACCGATTGCAAATAGGGCTGCTCGTACTGAGATTTAACTCGTCAGATCCTTTACTGAAGTCAACGACGTGGACCACTGTATCGCGAACCCAACAATTTTGTGATAAGTATAATATATATTTTTAAATAAATCAACTAAGAAGTGTGAAGATAGTTTGTTCTATTTTATCAAATATATATCTAAGAGATATAAGAAAGGTGTTTTATGATTCATATATTATCTTTTATGAATTATTACTTATAGCAGTTTTCAAGTGAGCTTTTATTTGTATGAAAATATCGTCTACCAATAATCATTCCCGAGTGGGCATTGAAAGCGCACACGTGCGAGTGCTTTCGCTGGGCTGTAAGTAAAAGCTCAATGAATAAGAGAAGCCTACAGTTGAAAACAAAACAGGGGCGGATGAGCGAAATAAATTAGCGAGCCGCCCGTCGCTATTTTACTACCGTTCATTTCCGTTTAATATTCCATAGCTATGAACAATGGGAACCTCCCGCATACAGGGGCGGATCGGAATCGTTAAATTAAACAATAGTACGATTTGACCAGTATTATTGCCCCCCCTTGAATAGATTTCAGTTGAAGCATTAATGTACGTTAACAGTTTAATAGCGTATTATTCTTACACATTGAATTGTATTTAGAAAATTTTAAATATTACATATCATTTTGGATATTGAGAATTTATTGAAATAATTCATATCGAAAACATTCTTGTTCAAAAATATGAATGTCTGTAATGTTTGGAAAATCCTACCAACTCATACGCTTGTAAAAACGGAACGAAACCAGAACCACTAGTCCTGTCGTAGATCTATCATTCTATTCCTACTCAGTTAAAAAAAGAGAAGTTGAATAACTTGCTATCGAGCAGTTCTCGCAGAATGACTAATGTTGAGATAAACTTAACATGCCCACTTTACAATATAAGGAGAAATTTTTGAAAAAAATAAATATTCGATTGTGTAGAAAAGTATATTTTTTAAATTTTGTTAGTTAAATGATTTGTGACATTCGCGGGATATCCACACTAGGGCATCCAATCCCGGGATCCGCGATCCCGTTCAATTTTCCGAAATCCCAGGATTGACACGGCCGCGATCCCGGGATTTCGAGATTAAGAAATTTTGAGCAATACCCGAAAATTGACACGAAATTGGCAAATTGAAGATTTCAAATTCTTCAAAAAAAAAAACGTGTATCTGTGACAATTCGGGAAAAAGTATACCAAATCGAGGATTACAAATTCCTCCTTCAATTCAACAACTCCTTGAAAATTAATCAATCTCGGGATTGGAAAAAGGCTCCGGGATTGCATACCCTAGTCCAGACAGACGCATACAATTCATTTTAATTACTAAAAAGTAGTGTAAACGAGTATGTAAGAATCATTTCAATTAAAAAAAAAAAAAAAACACTACCCAGTGTATTTTCGAA
Organism: Himalopsyche tibetana; assembly: GCA_030503985.1. Classification (NCBI taxonomy): domain Eukaryota; kingdom Metazoa; phylum Arthropoda; class Insecta; order Trichoptera; family Rhyacophilidae; genus Himalopsyche; species Himalopsyche tibetana. The sequence goes on along the minus strand of JAPJYX010000007.1, from coordinate 4,362,126 downwards.
CGATAAAAAACACGTTTTGTTTACACACATTTTCTCTCGTTTGAAAGCATTCATTTTACCCAAACAAAATAAGTGAAGCCACATGAGTATAAAAACGGCTAATGGTAACTATCTTATCCGATAATATTTATGTTTTGATCTGAATTCACTAATAATCATGTTCATTTTTAGGAGTTTACAAGATCCCTGTATTGCATAGTAAATTATAATGTAAAAACATGTATTATTTTAAAATACAGTAACAAAGCTCTCCGCATTAGAAGAACGCATATTATTACACCAGGTATACGATTGCACCGTGTATACAATTGTTATACGGCTGTGTAGTGTTGAATAGGGTGAGTTGTGAGCTTTGCAAACAAAGGAGCGGTCAAAATATGACATATGAGATATTGCAGTGTTAAAATAATGTAGAATCGCTATATTTTCTCGGCTGTGGAAAATTATTGCAACGGCGTAGCTTCGGATTATACAGGCACGTACGTATATACGTGCGGTAAAGGATGTGTACCTATCTCTCTCTTTATTCCTTCGGAATATTACAATTAAAATAACAACGAGAACAGTTTGTCAAATTTAGAAGTTGATTTTTAGTTACTGTGATTTTAGCAGGGCTGTGAGTGTGAGAACGTTTGTTATAATCGGTGTTTACCAATACTTCATTAAAATAAATTAATACGTGAATGAGGAATACATGAGTAATACAAAAATAAATACAGTACACGTATACCGAATATATTTTAAAATTAGACTATTCATCGAATTTTTAAGTCAAATAATGACTGCGTATACTAGATTCAAAAGGAAAGAGGAATGATTGAAAAAATTTAAAAACCATTTCAAGGCAGGAAGGAAATATTTTTTACTATTTTAAAAACCGCATTCGGAATCGGAGTCGTGTTTTTATTTAGGGTCGGAGTTACTCTATTTTTTAACGATTATGCAGCCTTAGATTTAAGTGACATGTCTGTTAAATAGATAAAAAAGGGTGCGTGTACTTATTTACGCGCGTCAGAAGTTATACTTCTTTGGCATCATTAAAAAACAATTATTAATTGCATGCAAATAATTAATTACAACAAGGAACGAAATTGACACGTGATCGACGGAGTTCGCAAAGCCACTCTATTGCACAATTACGCACGTGACAAATAAATACATTTAATACATTATTAGACATACACAGATAGACAGACAGATAGATACATAAACAAACAGAGATATCAAATGTTAAGAAGGGGTTTTATAAGGTCTAATACAGAACGTTTGACGTTTTTTAGGTTATAAAAAAATATCAAGAACACTCGATACCGCCCGCCCGCTAGTATTGCATCAATAAACAATAGTATTTTATCAATAAATAATACATACGGATAGTTACCCAAAATTATATTGATGCACTTTAAAAAGTATATAAGCACATTTTTTTTTCACTAGTAGGTAGTAAATAATATTAATCACTACGAATAGTAAATAATATTAATCAAAATTTTGATCACTACTGGACGAGCGTGCCAACATTCGTGACTAACTTCAACCTGTGAATTTTGTGTGACGGTGATGAGCGCGCATCCTAAAATTTCACTCTCATCATTTTTGCATAACGCGCCTAATGAAGAATAACTTCAAAAATATTGCTGTAAGTTTTTTCTGTACTTTGTATAATATGTGAGATTTTCTTTCAGTTGATCTGTTGGATTAGTAAAGAATTAATGGATACATATAATGTATATTTTTTAAATAAAAGCAAGCCATATATATTTTTGATGAAATGATAATGCGATACTAGGTTTGTGTGTTGACTTGTCTGACTAGCTGTAACGCAGAATAACACGTGCACTATCTCTATCTGCGTATCGTGGCATCACCATGTTATCAGGTAGCACTGTTACCATGTCAGTAATAATGCATTGTATATATTGGGCAGTATTTACTATTATACATATATATTAAATGGACAGTATTTATAAATAATATCTAGTACACTAACCTAACAACGTCTTTATTATCACAGCTATTAAATACATTTAAAAGAAATTCTCACCTGTCTATGTTTAAATTGAAAAAATATATAAACTTATACCTCGTTTAGAAGGTATGAGTCACCAGTTCCAAGGGCCGTTAGATTGATCAACTCATTGCCTAGAGAAGTGGACATTTTTAATGATAGTATTTATGAACTGTTTGTTCAATTTTACTATTTTATTTCTTGATTTTGTATGTTGATTTTGATGTATTATGTAGTTTTATTTTATATTTTGTCTCATTATGTTTGTCAAGTACATGGCGAATTGGCGTCAGCTGTTATGTCGTGTACTGTACTTTCAATTTTTAACAATAAATAAATAAATAATATTCGTACTGAAAACTACTTATTTCGAAACTATTTCAATTGTTGTGTTCGTAGCGCAATGGTTATCGTTGACTTCCGTGATGGGTCTCACGGGATCGAATCCCAGTACAAACAGCATTTTTAAAATTTATTTTTCAACGATTTCTCTGCAAAGGCATGGATGTATCTCATGCCTTAGTGAGAGCAATTAACTAACCACTAGTCCTGTTCAAGCTCCGCTATTTATATCCCCATTCTAAGGAGTAACAATATGTTCTCGTTGAAAAAAATCTGTCAAGACCCCTGCATTAGGAAGCCATATGCTCTACATTAAAAGCGGACGTAGATTAAAAAAAAAACTTTTTTAATTCTGACTAATACACAAAGTCTTTGATGGCCTAATGTTTGCAGAAATATCGTTGCTTTATTGCTTTTAGATATCAAATAAAAATACTCAAAGGTTTGTAAAAACGTATATATTCTTAAAGTTATATTTACTGTGGAATATTTAGGTACTTTACCATATTAAAAACAAGTCACAAACAAAGCTTTAATACATTATTATTAATTTTCACTGGTTTTGGAAATGGCACTCAAACGCTTACGTCATATTGACATTTACGCTTACCCGCCGCGTGTCGCTTCTAAAATATAGTGTCCCCTTTCAAATATCCGTGAAAACACTTTGTTGAACGTAACACTGGGCAGACAGTTCTTGATACGTGATTAGTGTACCGAGCAAACTATAAAGCAAGGCAATGTACTAGTCAACTCTAGAAATTAACATTACAATATTCTAATAGTATACTCAACTGTCTCTGTTAATATTTAAGGTGATTGTTTAATTAAAATTTAACGATCGAGATCTATTTTTTAAAAACATATTTTTATGGCTTTATGTTATGTCAATGGCGAAATGATCAACATCGTTAGCTTTCATGATGGATCTCAAATGTACGAGTTCATGAATGTCCATGAAATCCATGATCGAAGGGGTGTGTGTTTGTGATGCCTGAATACTCATTCCTACCTTTCCAATCAATAACAAGGTAAACTGAGAGTAACTCGTTTACCACTATTCCTGCCCTAGTCTTATCTTCTTATTATTACTACTCTCTTCGAAAAAGAGAAATTTCGAAATTTATCTTAAGAGACCTTGTTAAAAGACAATATGCTTCACTTTGTTGTGGATATGGATTTGAATATATTAAAATAATGCTCATGGCGTTTGTGGGGCTTAACCGTACACAGCGAGAAAGATACAATGAAGGAAACCTTCATACGTTAATATTTTGTTTGATTTGTGAATTTATTGCAAATATTGTGTTGATCATTTAACCAAAATGCACTAGTCCACGGTCAAAAATCTTTCATTTGCAGCTCTGATTGGATCATTTGTTCTGTTAAAAACGGTCATTTCACACCACCTGTAAATATATACATACTTAACAGGTGAAGTTTTGAAACTGACAAAATTTTGTTGACAGATATTACTAAAATTTATAAAAACAGTCAAATCTCATTAATATAACAACAATATGTAGGTTGTGTATCACATCGCTGTCTTTCTCATGCTCATCCGCGAAGAAAATTCATTAAACAAAATTGACTTTGTAATTAACCGAAGGCTTATGCACGAGGAGATTTGAATTAATCGCAGCTTTGAAGCAAGAAAACTTAAAATTATGTAAGGGCTATATTTGAAACGTGAAACGATATTCGTTGGATTATTCAATTATTTTGAAATCATGTTTCTGGATATATTCCTATAACAGTATGTAGAACGACTAACATTATTATCATCAGAACTGCGAATTACAACAATGGATAGTTTCAATAGGTAAACAAGTATAAAACCTTCTGCTCTAACTGTTAAATAAATACATTATTTCAAATAATATTGCTTACAATATTTATTTTTTTGGTTTTGTTCAGATAGCTAGAGTTGATTCTTTGCCAGTTCGCCTGAACACTAAAATTTGAGAACCTTGGGATTAATCACATCCAAATTCGAGTAAAAATTGGAGTACTGATTCAAAATAACAGATTTTTTTTTTATTTGTTTCCGTACAATTAATGTTTAAAATATGACTTTTTAATCAAAACTTTCTGAAAAAGTTTACCTATTTAAAAAAGAAAAAAAAACTCGTTTCCGTGTGAAATGGGAGAATCGTTTCACACGTATTTTATTGCTTTAAAACTTTAGTGGAACTAGTGCCCGTAAATACCGCGATTAACAAGCATGTCTTTGATCATTCAGCCAGCTTTTCTCTTAACAACAAGTTGCCTTGCAAGGTTTAGTAACTATAGTAAGTAATATTTGACGTTTCAAATAAATAAGTATTTTTTTCCAAATACTTACATCCATGCAACTGTCCAAGTCGTTTGCAATACCAACGTCCAGTTCCAGTGTTTCACCAACGGTCAGCGGTGGTGGATTTGCAAGCGCCGCTCTCAAAGCTCTCTCTTGTTTTGGAAGCTGCTGAACGGCGCCAGCTCTCAGGCCACCAGATCCTACAGACGCCGCCCATACCGATGCACCAACAACTGATGATGAGAATATGCTGTCTGGAATGACGACCTGGCGTCTTGAAATATCAGACCTATGAACAAATATACATAATGAAGTTTCATTAAAAGAATAATCACATACGAGATACCTTGAAATCACCTCCTACAGCTATATATATTATCTTGTTACCCGTTACAGCCAAACTAGAAACAGGAATTGCATTTCACTGTTGATTTTTACTTAAGGAAGAAGGACATCATTTGCCTAAAATTCTAGTATACATCTAGTACACAATGAGTTCCCGTAAATACTCTTCTGGTGAGATGAACTTCATTATGAGTTTATATGCTTCACATTGGGAGCAAGCATGGTACAAAACATAGAAATTGCATACATTTCAGTATGAATGCTTTACGTACGTCACGGTGTGTTAGTTTTCGGAAATAATATTTAAAATGAAAACATTTTCGCATCAAATTTTCGATTCATTATAACTTTGTATACATTGTTTTATTTAAATTGAACTTTAATCAGTACTGAGTATTTTTAATGCATTGCAGAATAAATTCAATGCGTCTTTTTATTAAATATATTATTGAATGTATAAGTAATGCAACGACCAAAGGCAGTAGTCAAAAATCGCTTATACTAAATTCCATTCCACTTATAGCAAAACGGTATATCAGCAATAAACATAAAATACAGACGCCCGTACGTCGGCAATATGCGATGATATTGTGCATTGGGTACAATTTATCAGGCATTGAAATAGGCTTTCGAATTTATTGAACGTCGAATAAAACTTGTCCGACGGTGAGTAAGTTGGTCTGAGCTTTTCGAAGGCCTAATTGAATGTAAGCTCTTCAGATAATATAAAAGATCGGAAAGCTTTTTGTACAAGTTTATTCGGAAGATCCATCTGGTTAGCTTAGAATCATGTTTGTGAATATGATTCTGTGTATTAAAAAACAAAATAAATAATATCATAATAAAAAATTTCAAATAAATAAAACTCAATCGTTTTAATTTATTTCAAATTGAAAAACATCGCTTAGTAATTAAATGCATTAAGCTGATAAATCATTTAATATTCAGGATACTGAATTCAATAGAAAGTTTCATAGATTGCAACAGTTTTTTTTTATAAATAGCTTGATTGATAATACTTTGGTCTTGTCCGATATTTATGTCGTTAAGTTAACGAATTGTGATTATTTTTTTTAATTAATGCAATAATGAAGACCAAACAATACGTGGAATAATCAAAGTTAATTTAAATTTTCTATTAAGACCAAACAACTCTATTTTTTCATGAAAAAGAAAAAAATGAAATTTTATATCAATTGTATAATCTCATCATATATCGGACTCTCTCTTAGTAATACAACTGTAGCAATATTATGACAAAAATCTTATCTACGTTACCTCAGATCCTTACAAAACTAGCTTTAAAAAAAATGAGTATGGATAGCTAATTTTTTGAATATATACAATGTAAAAACTTACGTTATGTTAAAGCAGTCCCACATCCAGATCATGTCAGCCGGTTGCGGTAGTAAAGGAGGTCGTCTTCTTCGCATGCCAGCTGGAGACGTCTTTCTGTAAGTGACGCTGGATCTAGCTACACTTCCCAAATTCGTTCCTACTCCAGAGCCTTTAGATGCTGTCGACCCGCAACGACGCTGGAAGAGAGAGACTCCCGCTTCAAGGAAATCTTCTTCATGCTGGGCACCGGTTCTATGGTGAGAGTGACTGCAACAAAACAAAAAGAAACGTGCATTTGATAAGATTTTTTGTAATAATGGTAATCTTTAATCTTTTTTTATTTTACTTACAGTTTGTTATTAGAATCATCAAAAGTATAGTAAAACCTTTTATAGATTTACCAGATGCAAGAATGCATGTGATAAATCTATAAAAGGCTATGTCGGTATTTATTCTAGTTATACACTAACATAATATCTGTACCAGCTTCATCACGAGTATTTTCAACTGATTTTATTTAAAATTTCAAGATATTAAATGTTCGTAATTAGTGACAGCGCTCTTGAGCTTTTAAATAAATGTAGAATTAGCATAAAATGTGTATTATTTAATTAAAATATATCCCCTTTAACTAATCAGTAAATATTTGGTTTTATTAATTTTCTCCAGGAAGCCTCAGTCGATATCACTAAATTATATCCAATGTTTTTAATTTAAAATAAATTACTTCTATTATTTATTATTTTTCATGATTTGAATAAGCAACATCGTTATTCTAAAGGCATGTGTAAACAATTATATCTCACGTACAATTACGCGGATTAAATGAAAACGCGATGCAACAAAAACGTTTTTTCATAGAAAACTTGTGTTACATTCACCCGTTGCCAATTAATAACCATAGAGCTAAGGTATAGATATTGCTGTCTCTGACCGTTTCATTAAAACTATAAAACAGCGATTAATTACAGGGGGAATTCCGCCATGGCATCGTGTCATTCATTAATCATAAAGGCCATTCATGACGGTCGCGCTTCCGGGGACCCTGCTCTTTTCTTTCGGGATTTTCCCGCATGACCCAAAAAACCTGGATTAATTATTATTATCACCCTTGATACACGGCAGTGATGTGCGAAATATTTTGTCATACTCAATGTAAACATGACCAAGTTGTTAAAATAAATTGTTACTATCAAATTATATTATTAGATGTAAGGCTATAAGACTGTTGATTAATATCGAATAAAAGATAACGAAATCGACTAAAAACAGAAATTTTTCGTTGGTCAAGTAGCCAACGTCGTTAGTTTAGGTTGCAGAGCTCACAGGATTTAATCCCAATATGAACAGTTTCATTAATTGATTATAATATTGATTTATGTTCAAAGGCATAGATGACTATGATGTTTGTCACCATTTATCTAGCACTTTCCTTCTCTCTCTCTTTTAAGAAAGAAAGTTGAGTAACAGAAAAACAAACGGATTTTATTTAAACACTTTTGTTGACTCAAACCATATATGGGCAACCACTGGCCCGCTTAGCTGTTTTGTCCGGCCCTGATTCATATCGGCAAAGTAATAGAGAAAGAAATTAACAGTTCCAGGGAGGGATTACATAATGGTGATGACACGGACGCTTGCAGTGGCTCCACTCTACTAGTTCATGATCACCACCATATAAAAAGTAGCAACGTATTTTGATTTTATTATGTTTAATAATTTGGTCCGGCCCTTGACTCGAAAACAGAATGATAAATTGGCCCCAGACCAAAGAAAGGCTGCCCATGCCTGACTTAAACTATATTAATTAACCACTGAACCACGGATCCGACCTCCGTGGCGGATCTCACGGGTTCAAGTCCCAGTACGAACAACATTTTACGACCGATTACTGATTCTAGGCATGGGTGTTAGTGATGTCTAAATATTCTTTTCTACCTTTCTGATCATTCCGATCCTACGACTCCGATAACTGGGCGTAGCGAGAGCGATTAATACTTTTCTCTTTGGAAAAGAGAGGTTAAACGATTGAGTAACAAACAGTTCTTATAGAAAAAACTTCTGTTAAGATACTTTCATTAGGAAGCCATATTCTCCACATTGGCAGCGGACATGGATAAAAACCTATCCATTTTACAGAATGATACACATTTTTTTGTATACAACAATATTGACGATCATCATGAGTATTTTCAGCAGGAAATAAATTAATTAAAAAAAACAGTTAAAGTTTTGTTGTTAGAAATTTAATGGCTTTCCACTCATATAATATTGACAGTTCGCATGTTTATATTGTATCAACGTTATTATTTTGTTATTTGTAGTAATTTTTAAGGTATAAAAGCGACGAACCAAAATTACATAATTTAGAGAGAATAATTCATCACATCTGTAGGTATTGATTTATTGTAAAAGTACGTAAAACCACAGAAGTTAATTAATATGCTCTCTGTGAAGTATTTGTATGTTGTCACTGTTGATTTAATGCTGTGCGTGTCTTAATTATTTATCCCCCTCAGTTACAGTAGGGTACGTTAGTGTATACCGGATATGCGGTGTTATCATTTTGAGCTGCATCCGGCGTGACAATCGACATGGTGGATGGTTTTTGTCGCGTCATCTCGGGGCGTGGAATGGTGTCAAAAACGATACGCGATTGTTATATGCACGCCTCTCTCGCATTAAAATCAAACGCATGGTAATTAAAACAACATATCGTTGCAATGATTATATAACATTAAAATATATATATGAGGAGCAAACATTCAAAAAGTGTTTTGTCACAAATTTTGAAAAATGGCGTTTGATATCAATTCTGATAGCCCATAATAAAACCTATGAATGGAAATCAAAATAAGTGTTCAAAAAGGTTTTTTTTCATATTAAAATGAAATCATAAAGTTGACTCATTCATACAAACCGTCACTTTTGCAACACTTAAATCATCATTTTCCAAGCTTTGTATTTGTGTGACAAAACACTTTTTGAATGTTTGCTCCTCATATTGGTGCTAAAATGTAGCTTACGCGTATATTCCAAGATTAGAAAAACCAATGATTTACGGAGGCGATAGAAGTGGTAAGATATTAAAATGTAATTGGTTTTAAGCAGTGTTTTTTTGTTTTGAAAAAAAAGCCATAACTCACTTATTGTCAAAAAATAATCTAATCAATACACGATCCTTATGTGGTACATATGGCTTCCTTATCAAGGTATTATATCAGTGTTTTTTTTATGAAAACTGCTAGTTACTCAGTTTCTCAAACTCTCTTTTTTCAGCCGAGTGTTACCCCACGAAAAAGCCGATCGCCTACAGCAGCTGCAGAACATTTGTAAAAGGTATTAAATCATGTTTTCTCTCTTAAAAAACTTGAACTAGTGCATTTTTTTTTAATTTGTATTATAAAGGTTCATATTGACATAAAAGTTCAGATCTTGTATGTCTAAAAATAGTTATGAAAATTCTCGAAAAGCGTAACACATTAATGCAAGTTCCGAAAATCAACAGTTTTCAGAGAAAAATATAAATATTTTTTGCGAATATTGATTTAAGCATTGAAAATGAAAAGAAATAAGTGCTGGAACGCCGTTCTACGGCGTTAAAAAAGAAAAAAAAAGCATTGCATTTAAAGTTTGTTTTACGATTTGTTTCTGAATTCGAAGAGTCAAGAGGAGCGTTTTCGGATCGGAAAGATAGAAAAAAGATAATGATACACATTTGAGGAACATTTTTTTCAAATTTTGATGCCAACTTGTTCTCTATTTAAATATCTACACAATCAATAAGTTTTCAATTTCAAAACCTCTCTAAATACAAAGAAAACGCATTTAAAAAAACGTGTTTGGTCTCAAAATCTACTCAAATTCAATAATCCCATAACAGTTTTTTGCAATTTGCCAACAAATTTGGTTTTTGGAGTAAGGTAGGTTTTGAAACTAATGTTTGTGCCTTTAAACAGAATTCGATTGAAAAATCCTTTATGAATGTTTTTACACAAGAATTCGAGCCCGTGTACACCAAAAATTAGTAGATTAAACGTTCAAATGCCTCGATTACTCAGTTACAAGACCAGCAATAAAAGATATTAATCGTTGTTATTAAATGAGATTAAAATTTATGAAACGTTTGCATATAATTCTAAAATTAAAGGCGTTCATGTTTTCTGAATAAATTGCAAAAGGCGAAAGGTTAATGACGCCTGTTTGTGTTAGTTAATATTAAAGATATTAAAAAGTGTTTTATTTGTGTGATCCCACATTTTTTGGCCGTCAATAAATCATTGTCACGTGACGAAATTGACGGTTAAAAAGGAAAATAAATGCTGTGTGATAAATGAAATACCGCAAACACACTATGACGGAAACATTTTTTTTATTTGTTTCATGAAATAATAAATTGCCATTATGAGGCGTTTGATTGATTTTGGTCTACACAGGATCATAAATATTCTCGCATGTTCCTGCGACATCATACATTATAGATAGGCTGTAATAATTAATTATTATTCTGTTTTGTTTTGACGTTGATTCGAATTTTCCAGACATCTGGTATCACGTGATTATTATAAGTACCTTATGTTATATTAGATTAAAATTAAAACTAAAAAAATAGTTATGGTAAATGATTACACTAACATCAAATACATTTAGAATTTTGTCACGTTTTCGTATGAGCTTAATCAATACTAAAGGCTATTATTTATTATCGATAACCAAGGTAGTACTATTTGTAAAATGCTACATACATTCATCAATCTTGGATAACTTTTGCATAATTGTTCCAGTACCGTGATCAGAACGTGTACACTCATACATCCATTGTTTTTCAATTGATTAATCGTATTGCAAGGATCTATGATATTTAAATCAATTCTACCATATCTGTTCCTAGTTTAAGGCAAGGCGTAGAGATATCAGTTAACTGCCTCTCTTAATCTGATTCTCTCTCATAAATTTGTTGTTAAGCTCTCTTGAAAAACTGCTTTCAAACAAATTCTCGTAAAATACTGTTTGTTGTTGTACATTTTTAAACATTATTTATATATAAAAAAATGCTCTTTTTATTTAAGCCTAACAAAAAAATATTTATAAGGCAAAACGAATACCAGGGAAACTAAACAATGTAACAATTTATTATTTTTAACTGTAGTTATCATTGTAATAAAATACAATGAATAGCTATTTTCTATACTTATTCATTAACGAGAGTAATAAATCCTTCACTTTGTCATTTTAATCATTTAAGAACTTCTTGCTAGGCTAAACTATGTCTAATAAGAAATTGTATAAAGAAATATGAACCAATTATACAAAGCACTTACGTAGACACGTAATACATAAAATAAATAGAAACATCTTAACAAACATAAACTACTGATGTGTTCGTATATAAAACATGCGAGCGTTTAGCAGTATTACATAACGCAGCGTCCGGTGAAAATCGTCGTGGAAATTCATCATGTTTCAAACATACGCAAAATCCCACACCACTCCACGCAGCAGGCAATGAGTTCTCTTACAATTTTACGTTACAATAATAAAACACAGTAATAAGATCGAATAACTCGGATTAACTACAGTCGTAAAATATATATATATTGGCAGTTCAACAATTTCGTTATGTGACGAGCTACTGTGGTATTTTATTTGTTCCGTTTGCCGCAAATGAAAGATACTTTGATTTTGAGTTGCAAAGAAAATAAATTGATTGGACTATAAGAATTTTTTTATTTTGTTGTAAAAAAATATATTGCCAAATTTGCTTGTTAAGTAATATATTCGTTTGAAATAAATGCAGATAAGAGAAGTAAAACATTCAGCACTCAATAGAGACAAACTACATCTAGAATAGATAGCTAGTCTCTTTCTCTGTGTCGCTTCCAGGATGTGGTAGGAATTTTGTGGAATAATACAAAAATAGATAAAGTTTCCATTTCAAGGATTAGTTCTGTTACCACATATCTGTCGCAGCTTTGACAATTCATCCACACGATAAATTGTATAGTATATTAATTGATAACAATTCGTTTCTAATAGTTTCAAGAATTAATTTCGAAAAAACTAGCAAAAAATACAGAACAACAATTTGAACGATTCAAATTTAATATTGAAATTCCACCAAGCACCTTCAGTCGAAATCTTAGATTAAAATCACCAACATTTCATACCATCAACAGATAGAATTCTAATATCTTATCAACGGAAGGTAAAAGTATTTAAAAATTATTTTCAATCTGCGTTCAAAATCTGCGGGAGTTGATCTAGGGTGTCCTTGTGATAGTAATACTTGAGTTCGTCTCAAAAATTTTGAATTTAATTAAGGAATTTTTGTAAATTAATAAAGTCATTAATAGAAAATAAGCATTAGTAAAAAACATTTTAAATATGATAGTTGAATCACCATTGTTGAATTGATTTCTATTGTGTTTTGCACATTTAATGAAATTAATAAGTTTTTAATTAAGACCATCAAAGTTTGTATCTTACCCCCTCTCCAGTAGAAAAGAACAAACCCTGATTTTTATTTTGTAAATTACAACATAAGATTTGAATCAATTTTTAGTTTATTCGCAACCGTTGCGATAGTCTGACGATGCTTTTCATAGAGGCAAAACACGTCTCACAAGTTGTAGCACTACGAGAAGTGAAGTTTCACAAATTTACCGCCGAATCTAACAAAAGTATAAAAAAAATTTTCATTATATGAATTGAGTAATAAAATTACTGTAGACCTCATGCGTTTATGAGAGTTTACATTTTTTCGCTTTGAAAAACAAAAGTTGCTGGCCGACGGACTCATATATGCGTATATGCAAAGTATCTGGAAGCTAATAAAATTAAATTTGGTAAAGACATCTCAATTGGTTTAAAAATTATAGTGAATTTAGTAAAATTACAATTTTTGCGAATTTTTCGCAAAATTGCCCGGCCGCCAGGTGAAATTCTATATAAAAAAAGTGCGGTCGTTAAGCTTTTAATCAAACGTTCTTAAGAAATTTTATACTTTTCGTGTTTAATGACTTTATTTATGTTTTATAATTTTCTCAGTAAAAGCTGTTTTTAAGAAATTTTGAAATATAAGTTGATTCTCAAAATTGAATTAAAAGATAGCGCAGAGTCATAAAAAACATAATACTTCTCCTGTTAGCCTAACTTCACATCATTGGACGGTCGTATGAGCTTTTTTGTTACGATACTTTCAATATATGATGAAACGTAAAAGCTCCGTCATACCAACCGGGGTGTGTTTCGCCCTGTACGAAAAAGCTCTCGAATCCCGGGCGGGCAATATTTTGAGAGCGCTTTATGATGAATTGCCCTAATAACAACACGCCTCTCTGCAGATACGGTACACCGAGCTCTGAATCGATTCATTCGCAAAGTGAATATCTCTCTGACCTTTTGTATTACGAGGTGAACCGGAAATGGGAAGAGGGATTAGTTTTTGAGGGAGAAAAATTGCAGCGCCCGACCCGCGCCGGGGATGAATCAAAATATAAACTGCGCAATTCATACGCGGAGTTTTATTTATGACTTTTCATTATTTACATAACAGACAATTTTCATTCGGAGTCCATTTTTTATTCATATTGGAAATGTGCAAAAAATATGAACTCATTCAACTGCATTTGTTTTGAAGCCTTTGAGAATATTTTCTTTTTTAAATCCGGTCACAATAACTTATATAACCCATTTAAAATAAGTAAACTTTACTTAAAACGAAATTAAGTGATTGATTTACAACCCTAAAAATTTCTGTCAAAATTAACCATTCATTATACGACCGGACAATATCATTAGTTCAAATCAAAGTGTTCATTTGTAAAAACAATATAAAATATCCTGTAATTTTTCAGTATTATTAAAAACCAAAACTAGCTTCAGTGGAGATCGAGGCATTTTATTAGATAAAATAGCCTTTTAGCTTAATAAATACAACGTTTTACAACGAAAAATTATGTAGGGATATTATATAATCATGAAAATTATCAAAAATCATAAAACAATTTAGGTATTTGTAAAGGGTCTTTCAATAAAAACGCTCGATCGTGCAGAATGTCCATCATGGTATGTGTTGTGTTACACGTAGCGTCATCGTGTTGAAACCACATGTAATCGGTATTCATATTATCAAGTTTAGGCCACAAGAAGTTGCATATCATCAATCTGTAGCGCTCGCCGTTGACGGCTATGGCAATGCCAGTTTCGTTTTGAAAGAAGTACGGACTGATGATTCCGCCAGACAAAAATCCGCACCAAACAGTGACTTTCTAGGGATGCATATGGTGCTGGTGTATTTCGTATGGATTGGTATCACTCCTAATTCGACAAAATTGATTTTTTACATATCCATTCATCCAAATATGAGCCCCGTCGCTAAGGTGATTTTTTGGCGACCGTTTCTCAAACGGAGCAGTGACATTAATAATTTTCACACATTTTTCAACGCTATCACTGTCAATGGTGATCTGCCGTACTATACCAAACAATTGACAACAATTTTGACAGATGTCAATTCGACAACATGGCTGCTATAACCTAACAAATTTCGGGCGTCCATATTGCAATACCTTATATATGAGGGTATTACTTGCAAACATGTCTTATTAAAAAATGGTTAAATTAGAATTTCATTTTGAAAAACAATGTACTTTTCAAAAGTATTTTTAGTCTAATACTACTTTGGAATGATATTTTGGATGTTGTCAAGCCATTTTTGAGACTGATTTTTAAAAACTCTTTCAAAATTTATTTTTATCTACTAAATTACATACATGGTTCATGTTTCAACAACTTTGGAATAAGCCGGGTTTGCAAGTAATACCCTGATATATATCATTTTACAAAAAAGATTAACACACTTTTGGGACAACAATTATTTAAATATTATCAATTTTGATAGTTTTGTAGAAATTGAAAATTTTTGTTGTAATCTATCACAATGCTATATCGTTCGTTACATTATCATAAATAAAGATAACTAATGTATGTCATTAGTTCAGTGATAATGTTATATTATATTACCATAATTATTTTCTAACTTTTAAAAGTATTTTTCTTTAAACCAATCAATTAGGACGACGTCATTACAAGTCTTTCTCAAAAATTATAATTACGCAAAACTCACAAAGGCATTCCATTAAAAATATTACTCTATTGAATGCCTCACCGCCAAAGTCTAAAAGACTGATGACATTATTAAAAAGTTGGACCTGCTCAAAGTCTCAGAGAGCTGGTGAGCAACTTGCAAGTTTTAGTAATTGGCTAATTTACTCTTCAAACAAAATAAATTACAGTGTCGAGGCGCCGCGACGTAAGGCTTTCAATGAAGCACCAAAATATTTTATGAGAAGGATCATTAATTTTGAATAACTGCTAAAAATGTTTTTCAATGAAGAAGTTCTACGTTATATGTGTGTTTTTTTGATAAAAGTCACAAATCTAGAAAAATTTTGTGATTATACAATAAAATATTACTGTATTATAATGATGTGACTTGTCGTACACCGCATCTTTGAGAAGAATCTTTGGGTAAACTTTGTCATGATTTTGAAGTATTACTTTTGATTAATTGCATAATAATTCCTTTATTATATTATAATAATATGTTTGATATAATGACAGTTAGGGTTTTTTACAATAATTATAAAATTTACCATTAAAACTATAATTTTATTGACTTGGTTGACGAAAACCTAATAGTGAATAACTTAATTGATACAAATTGACGATAATTATCCCAAACAAAAACAATCAATATTATTGAATCTGTGGATTTGCTATATCGAAATGTTAATTAGTGTCGTGAAAACTTTTTCACTGAAATAATTACCTCAGGAAAATTTTCTTTATTTCAAAATAATACTTGAAATTTTTGATGAAATAATATGAACATTAAAATTTTAATTCTTTTGAAATATAATTGTTTCAATTGAGAGCACTCTTTTTTATATCGACTGTAGTCAAGTAAAAGGAAGTAGCCTTCAGTATTTCAAAATAGCTTTTTTAAAAAAATATTATGTATTTCTACCAAAAGGATGTATGCTGAAAATACCAAATTAGTATCTTAATTGATCTAATGCCTATAAAAAAAGATAGCCTTTAAAAATTTCAACCTGGAAAAAGAACCTTCTTAAATCAATATTTAATTGAGTTAATAAAACTTTAGTCAAAAAAAAATTTGTGCACTTCAAGGTAGTATTTATTTTATATTTTGAAATCGTTAAAAAGCGTTTTTTGTCCCTTCTATAAAATTGGTTATGTTTGGATTGATTTCTTTAACCTGACTACAGTCGATATAATAATATCATAGTAATTAGCCCCACAAAAGAGTAACCAAATTTAGTATGTATTTACAAACATAACCATTTTTTTGCTGGAAGTATGTAAAAACATAATATGATGTATTGTGGTGAGATTTTCGTTTGTAAAATATTGGTTTTTGAGTAAATCAAAATTGCCTTCGCGTGCCACTGGCTGAAAAGTAATGTCGCAGAAAGCTGGCAAGGTGTTGTTGGTTTTTGGTAAATTTTCCAATAACTTTGGAAAATTTTACAGCGCTTACGTATAATTTAATATTTTTGAAAAAGAAATTGCTCGCGCTGAGTTGGTGAAAGTTTTCAAAATTAATACGCAGTGAGTGTTGCTGTGAGATGTATTTAATTTATAATAAACAATTTAGACTTATATTATACACAACTTAAACGTTAACGATGGCTTCAGGTTTAAAATTGAACAACAATATTCAACAAGAAAAACAAGTTTTCTTACTTTCACCCAAGTCAAATTTGAGCTATTATTTATTTCTTTATTTCTTATTCTTGTTGGTCTTGTACCTTAATAATTATGAATGATATGGGATGATATTTTTTAACTAAGATTCTATACTCAATTGTAAAATAAAATGCAGAGTTAAATTATCTAAATGCCTAATTTCATTTGATGATACAATACTAATCGATAAATGCATGACGGGTCCATGGCATAGTGGTCAACGATGATGGCTTCTATGCCGGACCTCACGAGCTGGAACCCCAGTACGAACAGCATTTTTTCAATTAAGTTATAAATTTCTGTTCGAAGGCATGAATGTTTTCTATGTCTAAAAAATTCTCCTCCCTCCACCATTATTATGCTGAAATTGCGGGGTGTTGCGAGAGTGATTAGTCAACGACTGGTCCTATCTTTTTTTATCTTACTTGTTTTTAAAAAAAAAGAAAGGTTGGGTAACTGAGTAACAAACAACTCTTGTAGAAATTTTTTGGTTCGGATACCTCCATTGGGAAGCCATATTGACCACATTGGGAGCGGGCATGCAAACATATCTACGACAAAGATTTCTGCATAGTTTTCGTTTATTCCCACTTTCCGTTTTCTATTTTATAATAACAGAAACGTAGAGTTATCCTACTTTTGGTTTTTCTTTTCCGTCGTCACATCATACTCTCTTCTTTACCCTCTACAAAGTTGTTGGTAAAGAAACTGATTATAAATCAGATCTCGTTAAACAACTTCTATTGACGCGCAGCATTAAGGTTACGTGATGAAAATGTTATGTAAGCTTTTGACTATTTTGTTTGATAAATTGAAAGCGACAATCGACAAGCGAGTAACTAAGAACATAAAAATAAATAAAATTCAATCAACGGAAAAATACATTTGCTTTCAACTATATTGTATGTTTACTTAAAAAAAAACTTGTTATTGATTGGTTATTTTCTTCAAATTATCTCCAAATAATTAATAATGTTTTTCATTTATTAATCAATATTGCGTTATGGAAGAGTGCCGTTAAACAGCAGCTGCTTAAACATTACGTGTGGCGGTGATATTTACCAACTTGTAACCAAATCAATCGGATAAAGATTGTTGATTTAATCAATTTTTATTTCATTGTTTTAGCAGAAAGTGCATTGTTTAAAGATGGGTTCATGCAGCTCTCTATTGTACCAAGAATATAAACATTAAACAAGTTTATTTTTTTGATTGTTTTTTTTCTGGCTGTATACACAGGTGGTGGTGATACAATCAACAACCAACTTGAAATCAAAGCAATGTTTTTTTTACCAAATGAAATTGGATTTAGTTGAAATCGTAATTCAGTACATCGAATATTTATTCTATTTTATCATAGTTACAAAGAAAAGCTTGCAATAGTATGAATTTTTGTCGTCTTAATATTTTTTTAGTAATTGTTTATGTAAAAAAATATTACATTTAGCAGTATTAATCAAACAGAAGTATATCAGTGACATTCTTTTGTGATTGGCGTTAGTAATTCTTAATTCAATAACATGATTTATTGTCTCTTGAAAAGAGCGTGCCGTTTTCTCGTTTATGCGTCTAAAATGCCAAAAAATTGATTTTCGTCAGTGAATAAAATATGAATGCTCATTAATAAAAAAAATACAGAGCTCAAAATTATCTGTAATTTTCAATTTGTATTAAAAATTGAGAAAAACGCATACGAAAGTCATACAAATTCTTAGAATATAAACGACTTTTTTGTAGCTCCAATGAAGTGAATAACTGCCATTCCAACAATCCTTGGTAGGAACCACAATCCGATATGCTTATGGAGAGTAAGTCAAGATTATTGTGGTTTATCTTATTCTACTTCAAATAACGGACAATACAGTTCCCGGTAAATTA
The DNA here is from genome assembly GCA_030503985.1 of Himalopsyche tibetana. Taxonomy (NCBI): domain Eukaryota; kingdom Metazoa; phylum Arthropoda; class Insecta; order Trichoptera; family Rhyacophilidae; genus Himalopsyche; species Himalopsyche tibetana. Next base: position 4,343,146 of record JAPJYX010000007.1, on the reverse strand, counting down.
CTCGAATGCAATTCCTCGAATGAAAATTGCTCGAATAACAAGTTCCTCGAATAATCAATTCCTCGAACGTCAAATGCTCGAATTTTTTTATAAAAGCTTAAACATTAATTACTCATTCTTTAAAAAAATATTTATGCAAGACGGGAAATAAAAACCATAAATCAAAAAAAAGTCATAATAAAAAAAAGGTCACTCGGCCACACATCCAAATGTAAATAATAACCAAGCGTCAGTTCAATTTCATCCGAGCACTTGAACGCCTAAAGATGCCTAAAGGCGAAACCCGGGTCGTTAGTGACAAAATCAGTGTGAATGTACGTAATTTGAACGATTCAAATGTAATATTGAAATTCTACTAAGCACCTACAGTCGAAATCTTAAATTGCAGTTTCATGTTCAAAAACTTACGATCTTTCTGTCTCCACTATCTTTGAAAATAAAGAGAGTTTGAGCGACTGAGTAACAACCAGTTCTCGTAGAAACTCTTCGATTGTGATATACTCTAAATACTTACTAGGTAAGACTAAAAAAACCTCACATTCATCCATGCCTTTGGAAACAAGCAAATAAAATAATTCGCCAGTACAAAGAAAAAACTTGTCCTACGGCCTAAAAAATGCGAGTTTATTTTATTTTGGTGACATAACTATATGTCATTGTAACAAGGAATGGTAATTAATACCTTCGTCTGTACTGACGTACTGACGATAACTTTGATGATTCGTGAGGTTTTAATATGCATCCCTATAATATCGATAATAACGAAGCTTTAGTATTAATTTGTATCGAAGAACCATCAAATTTTAATGCCGCAAAATCGGTTTCGTTAATCTTTATTGAAACCAAATCAACATGTCCGAACATAAACAATGACATTAATATTTGTCAAAACAATGTGGGAAATATTGTTTTGTGTTGTATTTATTATCGGCAAACATAATGTTTTTAATGACGCCATTAAATATATATTGGGGAGCGGTTAATGAGATATTTATTCGAGTTATTGTTTACAAATAGCAATTCAGTGATGAGACGTTGACAAAATAGGCTTAAAATAATTATGAGACAATTGACAATGCTGAAAATGTATGGAGAGAATTAAAATTTTTGGTTTGCTTGAATCAGATTTTTTTTTGTTAATCGCTATAAGTTTTTAACGTCACAACACGTTACCATGTGTATGTTTGAAGAATTAATACATGTCAGTGGTTGTAAAAGCGCTAAAAAAATAGATTAATACTCATCAGGTATCACATTGTTTTAATAAAAAAAAGTAGCGGAACGAAACGCTGCCAGTGTACCAGAAAATAAGTAAATTATTTAAATGAGATATTCAGTACCTTAAACGGCCAAGTCATGTTTTTGTCGATTCTAGTAAAGAATTTGAATACCAACAATTTTATATCGACTGTATAAACATAGACAATTGGCGTACTTCTCACTCTTTTCCAACATATAAACCCATCACAACATTGCAACGGTACCGGACTTTCAGTGAAAAAGATAATGAACAATATCATCAAAGCTACAATTTAAAACGCATCCAAATTATTCCGACATGTATGCCATTCGAATTTAAATGTTTGCAGTTTCCAGTGCGACTCGCATATGAAATGATCATCAACAAAGCACAAAGACAATTGCTACAAGTGCGTGGAATAAATTTAAAAAATCAATGCTTCTCTCATAGATAACTTTATGTGGCCTGCTCACGGGATGGAAAATCTGGTGGTTGGAAAGATGGTGTACTTAGTTGTAAAAATGGTGATATTCAAATAATACTGTTTTAAAAAAAATTGAGGGTTACTCACTTTTACCTAGGGACAGTCGATATAAATATAATATGTTTCAGTTTCAAATTAGTATTACAACTGTATGAAAATCAACTTTAATAAATGATTTTACTAATAAAATTGACTAAGTCAAAGGCATCTCGTTATCATACCGACCAATCAAATTTCAGGAATTGAATCAGCTGACTGAATGTCATTAAGTATTTTGTATTGAATGAAAATACTAAGCGTTTAATAAGTAAATGCTTAGTGTTTATTTAAGTTAATTTGCATTACACTTTTGTTAAAACTAATTAAACAAACTTTCGGTTTTTTATTAAAAAATAAAATGATACACATTTGGGTGTATTTGATAATGTACGTCTTAAATGTTGAATGCTTGATAACAATCAAGCAATTCATTAACTCTCGCGGCTCGGAGACTAGAAAAATACTTCTCTGCCGATGGGGTCGTTTAGGGACCCTAGTGGTTTCCTCATTATTGGCCTTATTTTTATGAATTTCAAAAAAAAATAGTCTAAGAGCTTTAAAATATCTCTCTGCATCATTCCTCATACATTTTTTTTTTTATAAAAATCCGTGTTTTTTTATAAATAATCATATTTTAAGTTGCGCGTAAAAAAGACGTCATCGCAGCACACATATGAAATTGCAACTGGCGAGTTTAGCCCAGCTATCTTATGAACGATCGCTTATCGCCTCATCGCGATATCGCTTTATCGCGTATTTATATAAACTACAAAAGGTCCAAAAAACTATGATATAAGAATACCTTAATTATAAACATTGTATCACCCATATTAAAATATATATTTAAGAAAATGTGGGTATTGGGGTCGCATTTCTTGAGCTTAGAACCGGAAAAGTTAAGATAAAATGTAAAAATTTCCAACTGTATACTGATACCACTTAAGGATAGAGTTAATTACAAAATGTATGTCAGCCGTTTTAATTATCAACTGAATTGAAAAAGATTTCTAATTAACTGAAATGAAAAATAGCGCTTTTATTTTCTCCAATAAGCACAACAGAGTTGCCAAGCAACTGCGGGGCTAATTGCAAATGATTAAAGCATCTAGCTCACTCTACTCGCGAATACTATTCTGATGCTGAAGAGCATCCACTCCAATTCAAAGTAGTTACATTATACTAGTGCATAGTCCATTCAGTTGGCGTAGCTTCATTCATATGCTTACTAAATTAGCTCTGCACGCAAAAATTATAAAACCAAGTGTATTTCGCCATATATTCTAGGCACTCACCATATTTTATATTTGTTTCCTAACCAAACATTGTATAATAAATAAAAATTATAAAGCTATCTATTTAGTTCATTATTGATTGCAATTTTTCGGCTTCATTAAAATTATGACATACATATTATTATATTTAGTTCTACAAGAATTGTTTTTTCAGTTTTTAACACATAAAAGTTATAATGATGGTTTTCACTTTTTTTTGTTATAATTAATTCAAATATGAAATGAGAAAAAAAAAAATTCGTAGCTAACGTCAACATCCAGTCTGTATAACTCCAACAAGATTAGTGAAACAAAACATATTATCAAACGTGGAAAGTGTGAAACATAATTATTTGACGTTCGTTAAAAAGCGTTTTTGGTATGAAATAAGCACAAATATTTTACATTCATTCTAAAATTGGAATGAATTCGAGCGCTTCTTCTTTGTGCAACAACTTTAACAGCCTATCAAAAAGCAAAATAAGTATTCGGTTTTAGATCAATTAATTCTAATATGAGAATGTTACTAGCTTGTCCATTATATGATAAAATATATGATATTGGTTTTGCCGAAAACAATACAAATATAATTTCATTTAATTCCTTAGAATATTAGTAATAATGGGAAAATATAAGATAATTCATTGTTAAATATTGGTTTTATTTTACCTGGTCCATGGATCGAATTTATCAGTTGTCGTGCTTCCTCCAATAAGACAAACAAGGCTTCCTGGCTCAGCTGATATCTTCACTTCAACAGGCTCACCAGGTTTTTTCTGAGATAAAGGCTCTACCGAAACGGAAACCTAGAAGAAAAATAAATACGATTAATATAATGTACTTTTTCCAATCTCGGGATTAAACATTCACCATAAAATCGAGATTTCAACATTTTTTTTTGCCGATTTTCAAATCCTGGGAATTTACAGATTTCATAAAATTTAAAAAAGTGAGACTCTTTTTTGCCTCATTTTAAAAAGCCAGGATTTCGTTGAATTCAGAAAATGAAAATATGTTGAATCTTTTTCGGTAATTTAGCATTTCTTATCCCCAATCTTGAAATACCGGGATTAGTACTGTTACAATCCCGAGATTTCGGGATCACAGAATTGGACGGGATCCCGATATTGGAGGCCTTAACCAGTATTGCAATACCTTGATATGAAATTCAGTTGCCTTGTTATAAAATGAATTTATCGAAATAATCAACAAAAAAAAAATTGCGGTCATGGAAGGAAAAAAAATGTATATTGTAAAAATTAATCAACTTATCGAAGATATTCAATTCAAAGAAAACTCTGTTTTTTTATTCTGTTGTGGTTTCCAGGCAGAGAGAAATCTTTTCGAATTTTCAACAAAAGTACTTCATTGGATAGAATCAGCAGAAAACTTTGAAAATAATTTTCATTCAATCGCTTTCCTTTCCGCCCATTTTCCGTGTTTCCGGCTTATGAATATATTTTTTTTGTCTACCATCGTTCCGGTTAATTTATTCGAGCACACTTTCAAATAAAGAAAATTCACACGGAATTTTTATTTTATATTTCGTTTACTGATAAAAATGAATGAGGTAATGAGAATTCAAGATAAAATATATGAATAAATTATTAAAACCAACAACCGATATTGTTTTACAATTCCCTTACCAAATTTTGAGCATACACATATTTAATAGTATATAGCAGTTAAAAGTATTTTACGAAAACCGGTATTAATTTAGTCAATACCTCATTTTGAAGGAAGTAAGTATTTATATGAAACATTTAATGAGTTGTGTATTAATTTTGAAAATAACTCCCCTTTACAGAATTTCTTTTTCTTATTATTATAGTTTCTTATGGTTTTTAAAATGTCTCATGATAAGTGTATTCGTTTTAACATACTCCGACAACCGTCTACTGCAGTGGTTTTCAACCTTTATGTTTCTACGCCTCCCTTTGAAGAAAAAATATCTTCGCGTCTGTCCATCCTTTATTTCATATTGTAATAAAGACACATTTTAAAGGGTAAATACATATTTTGGACTGTTCGCGCCTCCTTTGCAATTGTCCATGCCTCTCCAGGTTGGAAATCGCTAGCTGTATATGATGAAAAGAGCCGAATCAAAACAATAAAGCAACATAATGTATATGTTAATTCTTATGTATAAAAAACCTTTATGTTTATTTCAACAACGATTTCATAAAATTGCTAACATTCTTAAAGTTAACGTAAAAGTTAAAAGTCTTTTAAAGCTTTCGTAGAGACTGACGTGTCTATGCAGCACAACGTTAATAAAGCTGGCGGTTTGTTTTTACGACCTGCGTTCCATGCAAAAACGTACAATTGCCTCTTTTATTTTTTGCCAATGAGCATCCCGCCTACGAAATAACGCATCTCAGCTACTATAAAAACGCAGACAGCTGATATCTCTACGAGGCCTCTACGCCGCTTGGTACTATAAATCTACGACTATAGTAAAAAAGATATAATATAAAAGTCTCCCAGTCAAAATTGCTTAATAAAAGTACATTAAAATAAGAAGTAAGATAATTCAAGTGATTTCAGTCTTCGTAATATATACTGTCATTATGCTTTTTTACTGTTTGGCCAGACATTTTTGTTTTAATCGGAAAATGTATTTTTACTTAATTGTTTAACTGTAAGTATCTATGTTATTAGACAGTTACATTCATTATTGGTTTTTAGATTGTCAGGTCTAATAGGCGCAGTCGTGAACACATTAACAATATTATATTTAAATTTATTCTAATAATACTTTTTTGTATTTTTTTGTAACAGTGTTTTCATTTCAGTTAATTAGAAATCTTTTTCAATTCAGTTGATAATTAAAACGGCTGACATGCATTTTGTAATTAATTCTATCCTTTATTGACATCAGTATACAGTTGGAAATTTTTACTTTTTATCTTAACTTTTCCGGTTCTAAGCTCAAGAAATGCGACCCCAATACCCACATTTTCTTAAATATCTATTTTAATATGGGTGATACAATGTTTGTTATTAAGGTATTCTTATATCATAGTTTTTTGGACCTTTTGTAGTTTATATAAATACGTGATAACGCGATAAGCGATCGTTCGTAAGATAGCTGGACTAAACTCGTCAGTTGCAATTTCATATGTGTGCTGGGATGACGTATTTTTTACGCGCAACTTTAAATATTATTATTTATTAAAAAAACACAGATTTTTATAAAAAAAATGTATGAGGAATGATGCAGAGATATATTTTAAGGCCCTTATACTATTTTTATTTTTGAAATTCATAAGAATAAGATCAATAATAAGGAAACCACTGGGGTCTCTAAACAATCCCCATCGGCAGAGAAGTATTTTTCTAGTCTCTGAGCCGCGAGAGTTAAAACAAGTGACACGGTGTAAACCAGAGTACGGGTGTATTTCTTTCGCATGCAAATACATACCCATTTTCTTTTCACAAGAACGTGCTCTATTAGACTCGTCTCATTCGCTACGCTGACCAGCCTAATTGAGAATACCTAAATTTTAATTAATCGGGTTACAACTGCAAAACGGTGTTTGCAAATTCATAATTGAAGCATTAACTCTACGGCCTGTAAGTTAAGCACCCTTTTACACGAGCCACGCGCCATGAATATACAAAGGTATATCAAAATGAAATATTTGAGGCGCATACATAAAAAGTAATCGCTTATTTTCACAATATAATGCCGCCGCTCCGTTTTATCAACGCGGTACGTATTTTTTTTATGTTTTCAAGCGATAACTCACATTAAATCCAGCACTTTTATACGATAAATAACTTGTCCTCAGCAGAATGTATCACATAAGAAGTATTTTTTTTTATATATTTTTTTCATTTTAAAGTAAAAACACTGCGAGCGTAATAAATGTTGGATTCCGGCAAAAATATAATGTTTTCAAAACAAGAATGTAAATGACGTCATTATGGGAACTATTTGTTTATGTCAGAGGGGAGCAATAAAATCTGACATATTTTTCTACCAGATTAAGATATGAAACAATAATCGCATTGTGATATTTTATTTTTACAGCTCAGTTTATGAAAAAAAACACAATATTCCTTGGTACTTAATTTACACTTTTATTTATCAAGAGCAGGGCCGGTTTCGCTCATGGCGAGCATTTTCAACTTATAAGTAATAAAATTTAACAAAAATAGATTCAAATGAAAAGGTGTAATAAGCACAATTGCTGATTGAAATGAATTGACAAATTACAGTAGAAATTATCCATAAGTGACTCTAAAATAACACAAATTAAAATGTTTTACACCTCTAATATGTAATTTAAAAAAATCATGAGAGAGTAATAAAGTTAATGTTGTGACTAACGGTAATTACAAACATAATTATAGTCTAAAATGTTTAATTAATAAATAAAAGTGGAAATTAAGTACAAAAAATGAAGTGTTTTTCCTTGATACAATGCCTTTTCACCAAGTATTGACAGCGAACACACTAAAGTTCAGTTTAATCAAACGCAAAATTATTATCAAAAATTGTCGATGGCCATTTCTTTAAAAATACGTCAGTGGTCAACGAGATAAATTGACATTGCCTGAGTCACTTGCTGCAAATGCCTTTGGACAGTTTTATTCCTCCTTTCTTCTTCTTTTGATCAGGTAAAGTAATTCAGGCGAGCTAGAAGATCTTCGGATACTTTCATTAAGCAATATATAATTTTGATTACGTAAATCTTTATCGTTTTGTATTTTATCTGAGGCAATCTAATATGTACAACATTCATGCCTACGAACAAAAATCCATAAATCGATCGAAAAAGTTTCATACTAATTGTCCACGTGATTATCGAGCCCACAGACACCATACAGACATAAACATCATTTAAGACTATTAACTTCTCGGGTATATGGCCGGGGTTCATTAAATTTATTGCGTACTATTTTCAAAATTAAACAAACATGCGTTGTTGTTTTAATGAAGTTTTACCACGGCAAATTTATTAACATTTTATTCAAATATGCCTTGTGAAACATTTATTACTATAAGCCTCCTTCAGTGGAGTTAACTTTAAGTATAACAGTGTGAGAATTTATTAGGCAGATGCATGTTGTGTTGGATTTAAGTCGGTGCTAAAATATTTTCACTACTTAATTAAAGTAATATTTTACTTCAAAATAATCCGTACACGTTTTAAAACATTAATTTAAATACCCATCTTTGCACGCATTCATGTTTAACTATAATATAAAACAAGGCTTGTCAGTTGTCATTGGTAAATATTTCATACGTCTTAAGTTTATTATAACACGGTTTAAATAAAATATAACTCACAATTTCATAGACGTGAGTATTTAGTATTTTTGCCATATATTGTAATTCGTCCAAACAAGAATGGGTACAAATAAATACCTTTAACCCTTTGCCCACGTCACCAAATTTAGCGAGCATGCCCTGTACGCGGATGCTTTTTGCGGATTTTTTTTTATCGCGTTTTCGACTATAAATATAGGTTGTAATATTTTTTCAATTTATCAAATATGTTAATTGCTACTCAAAGTAACTTTTTCAATAATAAAATACAATATATTTAATGTATTTTCGGTTTAATTCAAAAATAATCATTCTTCATACAATTGAGGCGTGACGTCGCCATATTGCAAAATACCGCTACGCGCGACCGAGAACACTGCGAAACCAGCATACCATATGCTTATAATATTAAATTCTCGGAACAATATCAATTTCACCCGCACTCGATCGCTTATTAACAGTATCGAAAATCTTGTATTGGTGACGTATGTTCACGGCGTGTTCCAGAAATAATTTATTTCAGCCTATATTGAATCTTTTTTGACTAATGCCATCTATTGAATTTGGCAAAATATACATTAAGTAATATTTTAAACCAAGTTATACAATTTCCACACAATAGATAGCTCTTATATAGGGTTTGAAATTTCCATGACATCTATACGTGTCACGCGCGCTGAGGGTGTGTTTGCTAGAACATGCATAACGGTCATACGCGGCGAGAAGGTTAATAAAAAATAAATTAGATTTTTTCATTCGAAACACTTAATCTAATTAAAAAACTAAGTAAAATAATTATTAGCCCCAAAAATCAACGAATAAAGCTACAAATGATTTATTGATGTTTTATAATGTCACAGAAAACTGCTATATTGATCACTTTTAGGGTGTTCACTGTCAATATTTGGTGGAAAGATATTATATTAACAACAAAATACAATATTTGTTTGTACTACTTTCACTTTTACTTATTAATTAAATAAAAGTGGAAGTAGTAATAATAAATACTAGCTGTAAGCCCGTTGCCTAGCAACGTGAGATTTTTGTTGCATTGTGTTTAATTTAATTTAATTTTATTTTATTTGAAAAGTGGAGACTGGACGGTGTGAAATCGGGGACACCAGACATTATCGACTATTAATATATAGATTGTATTAATAAAAACACAATATTCCTTTGTACTTTATTCCAATTTATTTAATAGATCAGGACCGGTTTCGATCATTCCGAGCATTATCAACTGATAAGAAATATAATTTAACAATGCTATTTATACAAAAATGAAAAGTTGTAACCAACCATTGGCATTGAAAAGAAATTACTAATTACATTATAATGATGATGGTATCTTTTCATATGTTTTATAATGTCACAAAAAACTGATATATTGATTGATCACTTTTAGGGTATTCACTGTCAATACTTGGTGGAAAGACATTATATTAACAAAAAAATACAATATTTATTTGTAGTACTTCCACTTTTACTTAGTAATTAAATAAAAGTGGAAGTAGTAATAATAAATATTGTATTTGGATTGATTGCATTGATATTTACTTGCTGTTATACAAAAATAGTTGATATATATTTTGGCTTAATGCTCTCGTCAGTATAGTATAATAAGTATAATAAAGAAATACATATATAAGTCTTCGAGAGGTGAAATGAACCGAATAGTAAAATAGTAAGACTTTTCAATTGAACTATTAAGTACAATCACGTCTTTACGTGGTGTTTTGGTGGATTGCATATTTTAATTTTAAGGTGGTTAAACGATTGCAGTATGCATTAACTGAGCTCACTTTACAAGACTTATGGAGCAATATAAAGCATCCAACTCTTTTTTTAAAATACCGCTTAAAATAACTACACCTCTCTTGGACTCAGAATTATTGAATAGTTTTGACAAGGGCGTAAAACTTAAAAAAACAATCAGCTCAACAAAAAACAATACAGAACTAAAATTCATTTCTATTTGGTTCTTATTATAACTATTCCATAATTAACGTTAAGACGTTTAAACTGGATAGATTTTATCAGTGACGCGAATATTTCACTTTTAGGGTGTTCACTGTCAATACTTGGTGGAAAGGCATTATATTAATAAAAACAATAATCCTTTGTACTTCATTCCACTTTATTTAATATGTCAGGACTAGGGCATCCAATCCCGGGATCCCGTTCAATTTTCTGATCCCGAAATTCCGGGATTGAGATGGCTGCGATCCCGGGATTTCGGGATTGAGAAATTTTGCGTAAATTCTCGAAATTTACACGAAATTGGCAAATCGGAGATTTCAAATTCCTCGGTGAGCTAAAAAAAAAAAAAGAGTTTCGGTGAGATTCTGGGAAAAAGTATACCAAATCGGAGATTTCAAATTCCTCGGTGAGCTAAAAAAAAAAAAAACGACCTTTCGTGAGATTCTGGGAAAAAGTATACCAAATCGGGGATTTCAAATTCCTCGGTGAAAAAATCTCAATCCCGGGATCCCGGGATCCCGGGATCCCGGGATTCAAAATAAATCAATCCCGAAATCCCGGGATTGGAAAAAGGCTTCGGGATTGGATACCCTAGTCAGGACCGGTTTCGCTCATTGCGAGCTCAGTTGACAATGCTCGCAATGAGCGAAACCGGTCCTGACATATTAAATAAAGTGGAATGAAGTACAAAGGATTATTGTTTTTATTAACGCGAATATTTGTTAAAATATGTTTTTTTCTTAATTTTAATCTCACGGTTTTATAATCTTTCAAGTTAATAAGTTTTTCACTTTTAATCAAGTGAAATCGTCAGTTTTATTTTCAAATGGGAAGTAAAAATAAATGGGTTTTGAAGTTTAATCAGTTTTATGGTATTTATATATTGAAATTGCTAAACGTTCTTTAAAGACCCTAAGGTCAAAACACAGTAGATAAAGTTGCTGTCGTCACATTAAAAATAGGGAAGGAAAGACGTTATTATATTCCAAGCACCAATTAATAGATGTCAAAAAGCAGAGCGCTCGCGTTTAACGATGCATTTAATAAAATAAAGCTCACTCAAAAAATAAGGGCGTCGACTTTCTCAGCGTTAGGTAGCTTTCAACATTTGTATTACGATTATATACAAGAGCTTTGCGGAGCTTTTCCGACAGAGGTAAGGTTCCCATGAATTCTAATGCCTTAATTAGCCGTAATTCCTCCTCTCATGATAAGCGAATTATCAGGCAGGGTGGATAAGGCTTCGGCGCGATCTGTCCCGCGATAGACGCGATGGAAAACCAAGAGGCTGGCTTGATTAAAGTGTCGAGCTTTATGGCCGCCAGGGGGTGGAAATTACCTTAAGGGATGTTCTTGAAATAAATTAACTTTGATCGATATTAGGATTATCGCGTTTGAGCGAGGCCAGGCGGTATCAGAGACTGTTAAACCAATCTAAATAAAAAAAAATCCAATAGCCTTAGTACGATTAAACACGAAGCTTTGCACGATAATCTTTTAAGCCATTCTCATTAAATCAGAACATAAATCATTCCGTAGTCAAAACTATCTTTAAAAATCTGAAAAAGAAAGCCTTTGCCATTTAAAGTTAGAAAACCATTGATTTTATTAAATGCTATTAACTTATCCGATGCTTTATTTTGTTTCAACCGTGTACGCTCCCATACAGCATAATAACTCCTAATGGAGCTTTTGAAAATAAGTTGTTTTCAAAATCTGTTATTTTTTCAGATACATTTTTTTCAAATAAATTAGCAAATCTTCCTAGCTGCGCCTCGATTTAAATAATTGAATGGGTCGGTGGAAAAAGTAAAAGTCATATGTATTCATCTATAATCCATGAATTTGAACAAAAATACAAAAGCAGTTTGTAAAATCAACTTTTAACATAATCAGTTCAGGAATTATAGATAAGAAGAACACGTAACCTCTGCAATTAAATTGGACGAGAAGCTAAGAGTGTTCCTCACGAGTTACTGCAAATATAATATTTTACTCACGACAGCTTCAAATTTTTAACACATATTTGGAGAAAATTATTTACAAACCATTCTTAACCTTCTCATCACGTATGACCGCTATGCATGTCCTAGCGGACATGCCCTCAGCGCGCGTGATACGTATAGATGTCATGGATATTTCAAACCCTATATAAGAGCTATCTATTGTGTGGAAATTGTATAACTTGGTTTAAAATATTACTTAATGTATATTTTGCCAAATTCAATAGATGGCATTAGTCAAAAAAGATTCAATATAGGCTGAAATAAATTATTTCTGAAACACGCTGTGAACATACGTCACCAATGCAAGATTTTGGATAGTGTAAATAAGCGATCGAGTGCGGGTGAAATTGATATTATTCCGAGAATTTAATATTATAAGCATATGGTATGGTGGTGGCGCAGTGTTCTCGGCCGCACGTGGCGGTATTTTGCAATATGTCGACGTCACGCCGCAATTGTATGAAGAATGATTATTGTTGAATTAAACCGAAAATACATGAAATATATTGTATTTTATTATTGAAAAATTTACTTTGTGTGGCACTCATATTTGATTGGTTGAAAAATATTACAACCTATATTTATCGGCAAAAAAGCAGCAGCGTAAAGGGCATGCTTGCTAAATTTTGGAGACGCGGGCAAAGGGTTAAAATAAAGTAATGACGATAAATTTAAATTAATAATTGCAATTTTTACAAAGACTTTTTTGATATTTAGCCACTCAAACTGTTAAAATATGACGATGGTGTAAAGGAAAAACATATTATCACATTACTTTTCATAAACTTTATAATTGAGAGAAAAATGTATAAAGAAATGAACAAAAACATTGTATACAAACGTCTATTTGGATACACTAAATCTTAGTTGCGAAATAGCATTAATCAGGACTGGTTCTAGTTAAAACCTTCGAATGTAATTTCTCAAATAGCAATGACAAATTCCTCGAAAAACCAATTTATCGAATGCAAAATGTTTAAATTAAAATTTCCTTGAAAGCTTTTATAAAAAAGAACATTTATAATAAACTATTTACATTTCTATAATCATTAATACTCTTGAAAGAAAATGTTTACGCAAGTCGACAATACAAAGCATAAATTAAAACATACTATTAACTTAAGTTGCCAGTGGTTGAGTGGTCAACGTCGTAGGCTTTGGATACGGGTTTGACAGTGCCAACAGTTCTTATGAATTGATTTTCAATTGATGTATGGATTACTGTTCGATAGTCGGGATGTACGTAAAAACTTATTTCCATGGTTTACGTTTCAATGTCTTTGATTATTAGAATCAAATAACTTTGTAATAATATTACACAAAACTTAATTAAAATATTTTAAATAACCAAATTTGAGGAATTGAAGTTCGAGCAATTGCATGTCGAGAAACTTGTATTTCGAGGAATTTGTAATTCAAGGAATTCGACATTCGAGAAATTTACCGCTTACCATCAGGACCCTACAAAGAGTTACTATTAGTCTACGGTGGTTTAACAGTAAGTAAATAGTCTTAAACAATAAAAAAAAATTCAGAAGGCTCGTATTTTTTGAATCAATGAATGGAGTGTCAAATTTACTAGTTTATATGATTTTTCCCCCCACTATAAAGGTATTATAATTTAGAAATTGTTCAAAGTTCTTTATTATAAATAAATATTTTCTTTTACCATGTTGTGCTTTGTGGTTAATTTATAAAAGCAAAAAAAAAACGTTTATATTCCTTGTCTAAAGTGCGTAAAAAATATCGATATCGGTTGACTTGGCAAAATATTTATTATTTTTTGAGTAGGATAAATAAAATAGAATAGAGACATATATCATGCGGAAAAAAAAACCCTTCTCTGTTTCTCGACAAGTAGTGTAAAATTTATTTCTAATTCAGAAGTGATATGGTATGTTTACCAGAATTTTAGCCTATCATCAGTTTTGGCGGTCTCTTGAACCCAATACTTTATCAAGCGAGTCATAAACACCACAATAAATTCCACTCGGGGGCGTATTTCCTCCGATAAACCAACAACATCGATAAAGCAATGCCTACATTATCATAAAGCACGATGCCTGGCAACACATTTAGAGCTTTTGCCAAACCAAAGCTCTCGCGTAATCTAAAAAGTGAACTTTTACACACGTCAGTGGCGTTTTATCGGTCAAATGTGCAATAAATAAACGTTCAGTGAATATAAAATACAGAATTTTTGCCTATCTCAGTTTATAAAATATCTTTATCTCCATAGAACAGATATCAAGATTTTTGTTCTCTTCAAAAATCTTTTCACGCTGTTGTAGCCTGGCTGATCTTAAAGAAGAAAAAGAATCTGATAAGTTGATCGTATCAATTGGAAATATGCCTGATATTTTTATACGGACTATTTTTTTCGATAACCTTTTATATTACATATGTTTTATTGATTATAGTAACAACTGCATAAGAGAGGTTTGATAGTTAATTGTACATATATTTTTTTTTTTAAATATTTTCATTCCTAAGTATATGAACGAGTTTGTGAATAGAGTTTATTTAAAGAATATTTTTCTATGAAAACGAGTTGCTTATTCAAAGTAAAAAAGCGTAGACGCATATGGCTACGACAGAATTTTAAGCCACTACAAAAATTTATTTGTCTGATGAGAAAAGACTTAGAAATTTAATTAAAAATTCAACTGCTCGTATTTAGATTCGAATTTATGAGCACCGTAACCAAAGTTGCCATAACCAGTTGACCACGCACCCAACAAATAAAATGACTTCTTTTCTCCAAAAAACTTTTTCAATTAAGTATTATATTTGTTGTCATTATTACGCCATATCATTGAAATGGCTATTGGTTTCGATCTTACATTTATTTCTTAAATATTCCATAACAAATATTGAATTGTTCCCATTTATATAAAATACCTCTTTTCATTCGTATTTTAGCAATGATTATATCTTTGCTAGATGTTAATCAAATAAATTTTGAATTTAATTTCATCAAAAAGTGATCAAATCAGAGATACTTAATTATAACAGTGATGGTGATTTGTTTTTGTTCAAATGTCTCAAGTTTATATTGAATTTTGAATTACTGTAAATCTTTTTTATTTTTTTGGAAAAAAGCCTTTTTACCAAGAAATACAGTGAAAACTTTAACAGTAATAAATACTAGGGCCTCCAATCCTGGGATCCCGGATTCCGAAATCCCAGGATTGTGATAGTACTAATTTTGGTATTTCGGGATTGAGAAAATAAGAGAAAATTTTGCGAGGGCTAAAAAAAAATAGTCCCAAATTTGTTAATTTTGGGAATTCTAAAAAAAAAACAGTCTCACGTCGTTTTATTTTGAGAAATTCGTAAATTCTTGGGATTTTGAGAAAAGCTACAAGAAAAAGTCTTGTGTCTTTTCATTTTGGAAATTCCGCAAATTCCTGGGTTTTTAAAGTCGACAAAAAATAGTTTGAAAAATCTCATTATTTCAAAATTGCCGAGCAAAAACTTCTAAATCCCGAATACCGAATTTATACACGATTTTATGTTGATTGTTATGGGATTGGAAAAATTGTCAATCCCAAAATCCCGGGATCACAAAAAGGGTCCGAGACTGGACGCTATAATAAATACCAATAAAAACTAAACCCAACATAGAAAAATAGCAATAAAAATTTATATATACCTATGTAGTTACTCATTTTTAATAAATAAACCTTAATTTAAATCAATATCTAAGTTTAACTCACAATAACTGATACTACGCACACGTTGTCTTTATTATGGTTATACTATATATATAGAGGTTGATAAGTGGTTTATTTCACTTATTCCAATTGATTTGAGTATTTAATATCGTATAGTATATCAAAATATTGTTTTGATATACAATATCCCATCACATTACTATTCAGAATTTCTCTAAGACTAAAGCAGTCAGGATTATTTGCGACAGTTGTTTTCAACCATATAAAATAAATTTACATTAATTCATCTCTATCCTTGTCCGTTGACTGTGAATGTCATAAATAATTAATGCATAGTTGGACGGAACAAACACCAATAAAACATGAAGTAAACGAGTGAATTCTTCAGTGCAGCTCTGTAACAAAAGAATGATACATACTATGTAAGTGTAATACTTAAATATTAATGCTAAAATCTCAAAGTGTCGCATAAAGGTAATACTCTTCTAGCGCAAAGTATTTTTGTATTCAACTGAATCGTATATGTTATATTACAATGATTTTAACACTTAAATGCATAGATGACTACGAAAAGTACAAACTTTTGTTTTGCGTTTTTTGGAGAAAACAGAAATTGATTTTACCTTTTATTCTAAAATACATATTTTTTCAATGGATGTCTTTTCTACACTTTGCAAAGCCATAATAATCTTCATTTGAACAGAGCAAGCTGGAGCTTTAGCGGCTTTTGATTTTCAACCTTTATTAACCTTTCCCTTACTATGCAAAAAAATACAAGCTCCTGAGCTGTGTATCCGTCACACATCAGCCAAACGGGAGTGAATCATGACAATTATGTAACACTAGTACAGCAGTAATACATATAATTGTTATGATTGACTCCTGTTTGCCTGATGTGTAACGGATAGACAGCTCAGGAGCTTGTGCTTTTTTTTGCATAGTAAGGGAAGGGTTAATACAATTTTCATAATAAAAAAAACATGGTGTATCATATCATTATGTGGTGTGAAAAGTGTTGACTTTTTATAAACTGTATGAAAATCATCTTTCATTCTGCTAATGCCTAGGTGCTTTTAAAGAGTACTAAGTGTTTTTAATAAAAAAATATAAAGTTATTCACACACACCCGTTTGTATATGACAATATTTTTTATTTCAAAGTAGGGAATCATGCATTTATCAACTTCGCTTTGACTTTTAGCCTATTACATGTCCCAACAATAGATTCAGGCAATTTTGAGAGCGGACATGGATTAAAAATAACAGATTAAGGATGATACTATTTTGATTATACCAGTTAAGGATACAATAATATCCAATGACGTAGGATCAATCCAGTAAAATATAAACATCATATTTTCTTTTTGACTGAGTTTAAAATAGCATAGACTAAATAAGTCTTATTAGGATTAAAAAAACTTAATGAAAAAAATTCCACCAAGAGCGGGTTTATTGACACTTTTGAAAGTTTAGGTAATTTCAAACATTCACCTTCATTACCAAATCTCAAAAATATTTAAGCCTGCGGAAAATTTCCGGAAATTAATAGGTACGCATAATTATTATTTTGTTTTTGGGTATTTTCTTAGATAAAACTGACGGAGCTTTAAGCTCAAGACTGAGGGCATATCATTAAAATTAAATATATTATTATTCATGAGCTGTGAAATATACCTACGCCTAATTCTTAATATTCTATGTGACTTCATTTGCGCTAAATGCTTGGAGATTAATTAACATAGATTAAACCTTGGTATCGTTAGGTATAGCACATTCAAGCTCGTATTTATGTACACATGGTGTAAAGCCTTGAAATAAATTAAAACGCTCACCATTACAGTGATGATGGTAGTAAAAATATTATTTTAAACAATCAAAGCATATTTATGTATTATTTGATTTTCCATTTTACGTCTAAACCTTAATACTGTTTCAAAACATTTGCAACATTGCACTTATTAAAATACATATAGACAGTGGAAAAGAAAATGAACATAACTCAAACATTTTAAAGGACACACAAAAACCTTTTTCGATGATTTTGGGCCGCAGATAAATTATGAAATATACACAACCTTGAAGAACACGGAAACTGATAACCTGGTTTTTAATTTACTCAAGTTGAAATAAATGTTAAGTAAAATTCGTTCTTTAAGTTCTTTTTCATGGTCACAGTTTTTATAGTACTATTTTGAAACTTAGAAGGTAAGTTAAGATAGTGATACGGAGTTTTCAGCTTACGCCCTTTTGATGATGAAGTTGTTTACATTGTGATTATTGAAAAAGGCTGTTTTTTTTAAAAGAGTAGGTTACGTCTTTTTGCCTTTTCACAGTCGATGTATTTAAACATGCATATTTTTTTAAACATAATTTACATTTTTTTTTCTAATCCGTTTTATCGACGAATCTAAAGTTATAAACTTTTTTTTGGACTACTCACAAACTGTTGAATCCAAGTATAAATTTGAAATTAAATTATTACTTCGCTTCAGTGAAAGATTTCATCTAATTTTTATTGTACATCATTTTTTTAATATTGTTACTGATCAAAGACGTGATTAAAACTTAACTACGTTCCATATTCAAGATTAAAAAAAAATCAAGATCACTGAGAAAACCCAAAAAGGAATCGTACATCTAATATTTTTTTTGGGATGTCAAATTTATTGAGCTTTAAGAACCAGGGCACATTAGTGTCAAAGCTCTTTGAGTCTCCTTCATCACTAATGTTTTGGAAAATTGTATTCCCTTACCATAGTTGCTATCGGAAGGAAGGGATCGCTACAGAGGTAAAAATCCTTAGTGAAGCCAGTTATCTCCAAAGCCTTAATTGCATAATACGATATAAAGAATGAAGCCAATGATACGAAAATATTTTAAAAGATCGAATGCAACTCATAACGATAAAATTTTCGAAGACGAAGCTTTAATTTGAATGCATCATTATTATTTGGAATTCATTTACTATTTTAACTGCAAGAAACATACCAGTCTCGTGCAAATTATCTCGAGAGTGCTGAAATTTTTACTCCGGCGTTACAAGATCTTTCTTTGTGGGTTGGTACATATTTTAAGCGGCGTCCCAGTAGGCGTACTGCGAACCCATTCAAGGCAACCGCACCAGCGACGCTAGCGCTAAAATATGATAATTGCCGAAGGAAACGGCATAGTTGATGATGCGGCCGGAATACCGAGCGACGACTTAAAGCCTCCTGCACATCTCTAGATATGATGGAAAAATATTCATCTTTCATTACGATGCAAGAAAGTGTCTCAACCAGTGATAACATGTTCATAACTTGTACTAGAAGCAAGACAAGTTGATATGAGACAAATATTCAGACAAACATGATTTTTTTTTTATTATTATCCATGTTCGCTCCCAATGTGGAGCATATAGCTTCCTAATGAAGGTATCTCAACAAAAAAAATCAAAGAGAGTAGTAGGAATATAAAGATAGGACAGAACAAATGGTTAACTAATCACTCTCGCTACGCCCGGTATGGAAAAGATCGCAATTGGTAGGAGGGACATCACAAACATCAAACAGAAATCGATCGTAAAAATGCTTTTCGTTCTGGGAATCGAAGCCATGAGGTTTGGCACGGAAGCCCACAACGCTTACCGCTGCACCATATGACCCGACAACTTGAACAATACTCAATACTATCACATTGTAAAGTCAATGAATATCTCTTAGGCAGCCATCAAACTTGAATATATAATACAATAAGCACACTCATCGAATTTTAGTTTACTTGGTAGGAATCGACTGTAATAAGGTAAGATTACAGTAAAGTATTTAGTTTCACAAGAATATATTATACAATTAATAAGGTTAACGGATTTTTCCGCACACGAATTAATATTCCTCATAGATTATTACAAAAGCGTTGATTGCGCACACAAGATACACGTGAAAAGAATGTTTCAGAATTATTTCAGATCCACGAAAAATACGCAGAAAGGATTTTGCATCGATATAACCCGACATTAAATCGACGCCTTTTGACAGTCTCAGTTCTTATGAAATTACAATAAAACAACATGATAAATACAAATCTTCTAAAATATTATTTTTTTGCATTCAAAACATAAGTATAGTTTGAGAATATTATGCTTCGAGAATTTTCGTACATGAAGCAGATGACAATAAAAAATAAACTTTAAAAATCATCTTTTTATTGAAAACGATAAAGTATGACTATTTTACTACGTGTAACAGATGCTAGTTTGCAATAATAATCATATGATTACTGACACTAAATATTTTTTCATGTTTTATAATGTTTTAACGCTCATTATTTAACAAATATATTATACATGTACTCATATATATTATGAATGATACCATATTTCACGATAATAAATATTGGTTTAAAAATATTTTTTCGTAAAAATAACTACAGTATTATGGTTTCGGGATATAAGAATTTCCCGTGATATAACTGCTTCCCGTGGATGCTTCATAATCCCTGATTGGTATGCCGAATCAATTAATATGTGTTATATGATAACGATACCTGTATTTTAGAGATGAATGTTAATACCTAGAAGTTATTTATTTACCATATTATTAGATTATATCCAAACAAAATTAGCTTGAAGATATTTTTCGATTAAATTGTATACGTTCGACGCAGAATACAAGAAAAACTGTTTTTTTTTATTTATTATATTCGAAATTTAGCTGTCTATCGAAAAATAATGTTCACTTACCTACAAACAGGTAATATGAGCCACTGATAAATAACACACTTGGAAAAGTTGCCAAGTTTGTCGCATATTTTTATTTGAATATTCCTGTATGACACAAAGGCTTTGTTATATTTCGCGTGGCAAATTCATCGAAGTTTCGGCTCGGGAAAATCCCGCAGCGGGCCGAATTTATTACAAAGATATTTTGTCAGCTACACCCCGACGGATCTCTTAACAGACCGAATTGTTAGTGTTTTTAAATATGTAAGATTTATACCACCGTGTGTATTATATATATTTGTATTTAACACATAAACTGAAATGTTTGATTTAATTTAATTTATTTATTATCAAGATTGATGAACAGCAATTTATTAAATAATGTAAAAATTGCAAAGTATTTAGTTCATCAAGAACTATTTGAATTGGTTGATAGTTTTATTATAACTAAGTTAAACCTAATTTAGCCTATCTACGTATATTAGCTTAGATGAAATAAGCAATTTCATACTTTCTTTGAAAACTGTAACTTATAAGCTATTTTGGCTTTAGTCATTGTCAGAACTAAGATAACTTAATTAAATTTAGCAATCTTTATTGGCTTTGAAACCTATTTCTTACAACTATTGTGGAACTAAATATAATATTATAATGGAGTTCTGCCAAGTAAATACGAATTCAATTGATTCGATTGATCTCATCTGAGAACTTACGAAATTGAGTTATTTGTCATTACAGATAATGAAAATGCGCCAACTATTTTGAAGTTGTAAGAAAGATCATTGAAAGTGAACTAGATAAGATTTTTAACAGTTTTCTCACGCGCTCTTTAGAACTGAACCTATGTTTTACTCTGATGTGAATTTTATTAAATATTAATTCTTCATCGATGTTCCGATAGTTATATTTTAAAAAAACTGCAAAATGTGGATCGATGAGTGAAGATGATTTGCTCTCTTAACGAATTTCAAGATCATCTCGTATATTTTGCTGACGGCTTCGCCTAAAGGTTTTACCCCTTAAGTACTATTCTAGCCAACTTGCCAAATTTACCATTTTTACTTGCCTTCTTGCTTGGTTAAAGAAAAATTACTAATAAAACACTAATATTTAAATGTAACTCTAGTAATAATACTTGCAAAGATTTTTTTTTTGAATAAATGTAAATGATAGAAAATTTAAATTAACTTTGATTATTCCACGTATTGTGTTACTAACTGTGACACGTGTTTCGCCTCTTTCAGAGGCATCTTCAGACTTACTATCGCAAAGTTTGTTTAAGTAATGAAGCAAGATTGATTCTAACATTTTAAAATTATGAAATTACAAAATGGAGTTTTTGGTTTTTTTTCCTTTTAAGAGGAGCAGAGAGGGGGGTGTAGAATCGAAATAAAGCAAACAAATAATGATACTAATGAGTTGCAATCAATCGATTGGGATTTTTCCTTTTTAAGGGAAGCAAAGAGGGGATTATAAAATCGAAACAGAGCAAACAAATTTAATCATACTACTAATGACGTTAAACATTACAAACTATTAAACCAATGAGCTGCAATCAATCAGCTAGTGAATCAAATTAATTTATCTTTGAAGCAAATATAATTTTTAAAGATGTATTTGATAATCTTAGCCATGAGAGATTTTTATAAGAAAATATTACAAGAGGCTTGTATTATAACATAGTTTAGAAAAATACAATATACAATTGATCTTATTTCCAATTTTATTCACCTATATCAGGATCAGCTCGTCACAAGCGAAGCTCATGTTGATCTTGGTAATGCAAATAAGTACAAGGGAATATTGTGTTTTTCTTAAATTAATGTTAATTAAAACCATGTAACTAATTACTGGTCTAAATTTAACTATTTATTTGAGAGTGTGGTTACCAATTTAGATTTATTTTTTCTTTCTCACGCGAATATTAGCGCTGTCTTTAAGATGATTCCGCCAGTTAAAGGCGTTGATTTTTGATAGTTCTACTTTTGGCGTAAAAACGTTTTTAAAATTGCTTCTATAGGGAAAATCGGGGATACAGTTTGATGTTGCAGCTTCATATCTATCATCGATATCCAAAATGTAATTACACCACTGAAAAGTTAAAAAATCAAAAAAAATATTGGACTATGTAAGGACTGTGATACATCGCGTGGGGCGGAAGGAAAAACGCCACCATTTTTAGGTCATTTTGCTGCGTATCGAGATTTCTATTTACTTTAACTTTTGACACAAAGAAGTTACGATGCTCGCTTAAGTTTCAATCGTTAGCTCTCAACAAAATAGATTTAGATTATAGATAAAACATTAGTGTAATATTGTGACTGTGACTATAATTAGGTGTTAAAAAAAAATTGATGTCAGGCTTAACGCGTCGAAAAGCCAAGTCGAAATACAATGATCGCATACGGTTGAAAAGGGCTTCTCAAGAGAAATCGAATGGTACCATTAAAACACCATATGTCCGAGTCAAGCAGTGCCGGCAACGTAAAAATGGAGCGTAATATAACCTATTACGAGACGTATTCACGTACAATACACGGCCGTGTCCATGACACAGCCACACCCCATTTTTTTAGTTCAACTAGAGTCCGCTAATATGAAATTAAACGCTGCTCGTAGAAAACACGTATTGAAACTATAAATTGTTGTGTGCTGAAAAATGCTACATTTTGTGTTGTTCCAAGCGATCCGTAAAGCTCGCCTTGTATGGCATAATTTATATCATGGTTAGCGACTAGATATTCATGTAAAACGAGTTAGTGCGAGGCCGCCGAGTATGTGATTCTATTATTGCTGCGTATCATCGTTGGATATTCAGATTTTAGTACACGCCTGAGCCATGCATCACGTTTTATGGTACCGAATTCTATGACCATATTGAGAATATTCCCGGAGATACTCTGAATACCTTAAAAGTTTTGTACGAGGTTTTCAGTTTATTATGTTAATGTATGTGTAACACGAAAATGATAGAAGTGATTTGATTTTTCCCTGCAGATTTATTTTGAGGTTACTTTAGGGCGATTCTCTAAACACGTAAACAACAAACTATTATTTGAATTCAAAAAATAAAGTCGGAATTTTTGACAACGGAGTTCTTAGTGAATAAAATAATTTTTTCTTCAAATTCGCGTAAAAAAATATACATTTTTTACATATAAAATTTAATTTATTTATTGATTATAAAAAATACAATGAGAAACAGATACATATTATGAAAACATAAATAATTGTATTCACTTATAGGAATTATTTGATGTTGTCACTGTCGACTACGAACTATAATCGTTTGAGATTTTTGAACGAACGTATTGAATTATGCTTGAATCTGAATTTTGCTGCGAACTCATTTGTTAAAATGATATTTTTCGTAGATTCTTGATCTGATTCAATTATTATTACATTGTATTTGGCCCGACGAACAGTTAAAACTGATTTTTTTGAAATACGTTAGTGTAAAATATTTTATTTTTAAAAGCAGGTGTTTATTTGGTAAGTGCCTAAAACGTCAACTTATAAATGTTTTAAATTAAAAAAACAATGTTATCATATTCGGTCTGTATTCCTTTTTTTGTAATTATAATATTTGGACATCTGTAGTGCATTTATTTGACAATGTAACTATTGAAAATTTATGACCAGGAAACGTGCTATTTAACGAATGTAATAAAGGCATTGTAGTAGGTACATGATTGATATTTAATCTGGATTTATTTTGACTGCAAATAAGTAGTATCAATTCCTCAGAGTTTCTGAATATTTTAATAACAGATTTAGTGTCATTTATTTATAACTCTTTACAATATATTTTTATGCTTATTATTTTCCACACCTTGCTTAAAGCCTCGATTTTTTTTTTATAAATAGCCCTGTATTGAATATACAATTAATTCTGATGAATTTGTCACTGTACTTGTTGTGTCAAAGTTTGTAACACAAATGGAGTAAAAAAAATATCAAATTTAATTTAATGATTTTTTTATTACTTCCACAAAGACTTACCGTCGAATCCACCGAGAACAACTCGGTATTGATCAGTTGATAATGCTTACGAAGAGCAAAAGTATTCTTGATAAATACAGTAGAATTAGTAGGTACAAAAAGTGATCATATTATAAAAATTAAAAAATGTGTTATTATGATTCATACAAGTTTGTTGTTGAGTATCCCACTACCACTCGTTATGAATATTCAGCCGCATTTTAACGGCCATCCTCTATAACGCAATGCGATCAAGAAAATGAAAGAATTTACTCCACATATTATTGTCTCGATGCAGAGCTGCACGGGACTTATCTTATAACCATGCACTGTTGTGCGTAAAAAAATATGTTAAAAAGAAATTTTAATGACATTATGAATCACAAAATAAGTTTTGTTTCTTTATTTTCAGTTATTTTAATTTAAATCCCGATAAGACATTGTGAATTTATATAAATTCGCCTTTTCGAGCAATAGCAGTGAATCAAATCGATAAAATCTCGATAATTACGGCCATTCTGAGCTCAAAAGCAAAGAAGTAAAAGGCTCTTATCTCGGCATTCCCAAAGCTGGGATCACGTTATCAAGGAATAATACGTCATGTCGTCGCTCGATTCCGACCTCAATTCATCAAGATAACGATGGCGTAGTGCATAGCAGGACCAAAGGACTTGATATTAATTATATAACTAATAACTTTTTGGCCGTACGGTGCTGTGGTAAAGTTATGCCCGCGAGAGATGATCTATGTTTAAATAAAGCGTTTCGTTTAATATTTCTCATTTTTGTTTTCAAATATGTAATGAGGTTGCTTGAAGACTAGTTAAAACATTTTTATTTTATAGTAAGGTCAGGATCGGTTTTTATTACGACGAGCATTATCAACTGAATTGTTAATTATCAACACAGTTGATAATGCTCGCCGTGAGCGAAACTAGTCTTGATCTCATTAAATAAAAGTGGAATTAGTACAAATTTATATTTTTATTAATACAATTTCATTTCTTCTAAGTATTGACAGTGAAGACACTAAAAGTGACTAGCCAATATGCCATGAGGTCTGCACTAGGGTATCCAATCCCGGAGCCTTTTTGTAATCCCGGGATTTCGGGATTGACTAATTTTAAATCCCGGGAGTAGACACTCTACGTGAAATCGTGTATAATTTGAAAGTTTTGGTGAGTCGTTTTTTTAGCTCACCTAGGAATTTGAAATCCTCAATTCGCTTTTCTTTTTCGCGAAACTCGTTTTTTAATCCTATCAAGTTTCAGGATTTGCTCAAAATTTCTCAATCCCGAAATAATGGGATCGCGACCATGTCAATCCCGGGATTTCGGAATCAAAAAATTGGACGGGATTCCGGCATTGCACTAATTGGCCACATTTGATGCATTTTAGACAGTTGTTTTTTAATTATTTTATCTATCTACTCATTTAAGGTATAAGTCAAAACTTTTAGATGTCTAATGTAGCGTACAATATATTTACTATTTATAACGTTAACGATACGAACACATCAGGTATTTACAATTATTATATCTCAAAACTTATAAAATCGAGACATCGAGACATTCGAGACCATAAAAATTTCATTTAAAATAGTCCTGCAGTATATTATTATATTTCAATTTCTCAAAAACATGGAGACTTAAATGTGACCATCTCACTACAATAAATATATACCATTTAAGGCGCATTAAAAAAAAACACTTTGGTAGTAGATACACCTTCGCAGCCAAAGCTATGTCATGAAATTTCGCCCGAGGACGTTCAAGATTGCTCCAGACCAAAATGAGAAGTTGGGTTTACTTTGAAGCAGAGATCTGCTAATGAAATCAATACGTCACAATATTATGCCTCTTGGGTATGAAAATACTATAAACATAGATTTTGTAACTCGATTATTAATTACGTCTGTCATGCTAGACTGGAAATTAATTTTCCAGCTGGAATAGAGAACCTGTTAAACTATGTCAAAGTCACAGGCGTGTGATATAACAGCTCTATGACGTTATTTAGTCATTATCAAGAGGTACGCACCTTGTTAAAAAATAAAAAGTTAATTGTAAAACAGTTTTAAAAAATTGGAGATTCGCCGTTTTTATATCTGTAACATTTGTCGGGTCCGTAGTGGAATGGTCAACGTCGTTGGCTTCCGTAACAGATCCCAGGCATGATTATTTGGTTGATTTGTTTGAACCTTTACAAATCTAACAAACCGAGGTGAAGTAAGAGTGATAAGCTAGCCAATTGTCTTGTTCCAGCTCAAACCTTTCTATCCTTACTCTTAAACAAAAAAAAAACCTACTGTTGCTGTACACAAAACTTACCTTTATTAATTTATTAAAATTTATTAAATATACCTTAATAATCGTGTTATATGTTCCACGTTGAGAGTGAAAGAAGATAAAAAAAGGCATTTTGGTAGACGCTAATGAAATTCAAGTGGATGATAACATCATTACATAATGAGGTGAAAGTATCCTTTGTTTTTGTCAATTTTTATGCGACTGACCTCTACATTTCTTCACGTTGTTATATCCGAGTAATTCTCTATAAAACTATATGTTTTTCGGTCTCAGTTTAAATAGAAGAATCAAGAAAAAGAAGTAAGAACGGTTAAAGATGAGAGGGAAATCTAAGATAGATAATAAACCTTACAGATGTTGGCGCCTGAACTTATTTTTGGCAATTCGTTTAAATACCTGAATGAAAAGGAGTGATCATTACGTAAAGCCATGACATATAATATATAAATTTAAATGTCCAAACGAGCGGGTCCCAAGAGAGTCGTTTCCTGGACTGCTGGCTCTAAAGTGTACTTTTGTTCCCACTGCGTGTCGGAAAATATGTGTTTTGATATAATAGTTATTTTGAGATTTAAAATTTGTTTTAATTTTATATACTGTTTTACAGTATTGCATTTTTTTTATTTAATTGAGTGTTAAATTTAAAAAAAGTAATTAAATCAATTTTTTGATAGCGGACTATTTTATTATATGTTTTTGTCTTAAAGCAACATTTTAAATAATAGCAAAACATTTATCGATTTAATTATTTGAAATAACAACAGACGGCCAGGCCAATTCACGAGGCGTTTTGAATTTGCTTTTAATTATAAACGAAATAATTAATATAACAAACACTCTTCAAATCAATTCGTCGAAAATAGTAGGTAGGACTTTCGTGTGTTATCGTCTACTATTGAGGCTTAAAATCACAATTATAGTGAATGTTATGGCTTCCTTATGGATATATTTCAACATAACTTTTCCTACGAGAAATTTTTGTAACTCAGCCGCCCAACCTCTCTTTTCCAAAGAAAGTAGTAGGGATAGAAGGATGAGGCTAGGAAAACACTAGTGATTAACTAATCGATCTTGCTACGCCCAGTTATTGAAAAATATGAAGAGTTATAGGGATTTTTTAGACAACACAAACACCCATGCCTTCGAACAGAAATCGATACATTAATTGAAAAATGCTGCTCGTACTGGGACTCGGAAGCCAATATATTATTATACATTCAAAATTGATAATATTTTGCTACCCTACTTGTTGACTCGCGGAAATTCAAATTTAGTTTTATATTAAAAATAAACTTCTTCAAAGTTAGCACTGAATCCATCGGAAATATATTATTATCATACATAACATCTGCAATGGCTTAAAAACAAACGAGTAAAAACTAAGCTTTCGATGGTTTCGGCGGTAACTTTGTGGAAGTTCATTTTAATAGAAAATTTAAATTAACTTTGATTATTCCACGTATTGTGTTACTAACTGTGACACAATACGTGGAATAATCAAAGTTAATTTAAATTTTCTATTAAAGCTCTAATAATGCAGCTTTTTTTTGTTAAAACTTTTTTCTGCGGTGGTAAAATATCTAAAATAGTTAGATAATACAGATATCTTAAATGCAAGATGTTAAGTTTTATAAATGTCGATCTTAAGAATTTTCATATAAAGTCAAAGTATCAAAATATTAAATCATTCACGAATTGTTAAGAATAGTAAAACAATTGTCAAAAATCGTGCCGATCCAGTTTTGGTTTATCAATATAAATAATATATATTTTTCTAATACAGATAGATAAAGACTAAAATTTTTTAATTATTAATTGGTTGGAGTGTAAAAAAATGTTTTGGTTTATATATTTTTTATGCTGATGTATAATATCTTACATGGATTATATTTTATTATCACTTAAAACTGAACAAAGATTTTTTTTTTTTATATTTTTCTGACTTGAAATCGATGTTACGCCCCGAGACCAATTTGCAATGAGAGGTGTATAAAATCCATCGAATACTGAAAGACTGCTCTTACCGGTATAATAGAGAAGTGTTATGATAACAACGACCAGTCGACCATGTGTTCTATACAAATTTTAGGTGAGCCAAGTTTCTGGTAATTCAACCAAGCTTACAGTGTTAAAGTAACATCAAAATGACTAACAAAGATACCATTTATTATTTAAATAAGCCATATTTGCCAAGAACACGTGTAAATGGTCTAATAAACAAAACTCATACCTGCAGTGCAAGTACAAGTTGTCGGCAATATTTACCCTAAAGTAAAAGTTAAAGTTAACCATTAGACGACCACGGTGGGATTCAAACTTTAGCAAAGTGCTCACAGGAGCCCGGCTCCCGTTTGTGGGACAGCAACTTTCTTCGGTTCATTGTTTGGCTCCCTCAGGAACTGGCCAGTGAGTTTATTTTCATTCAAAGTAGTGCAGGTGCACAAGCATTAAATCAATGTTTATTTTAGTTTAACGCATGGTACCAATTAAGCATGACATGTTACCTATGTTAGTGCAGAAAAAAATATCCCAAGAACCATTCATTACTAATAGCTTATTTTATTTAACAAAATCTTTTTAATGCAAAACTTTGATTTTCAACTTTTGAAGCTTAAATTTGAACATAAAATCGATCGTTAATTAAACATGAATAATATGTCGAAAGAAAAACATAATCGCAAAGCATTTTGTTTTTACTTTTTGTATAAACCTTATTGCTCTCTTAACTGTTTATTTTTTCAGAATTTGGTGTAGTAGAGAGGTAAAAAAAACAATCTTGAAACTATTCTTCCCTTGGATACGAGACCAATGTTTAGTACAGCCTCTCCCCAACACTTTAACATATAATATGACTTTTAGAAGAGTGGTATAGAAAATGGCGTTTCATTGAGTAAATAAACTGTAAAAAATTAGAAAACTTCAGAGAAAGTACGAATACTAAGATGTGATCAGAAAAAAAACTTTAAAGTGTACGGTAGATTTTAAGATTGTTTTAGATCTTGACCATTAGTTTTACGTAAAATATATGAAAAAAAAAACCAACGATTTTTGTAGGCAAATGGAATGATATAACGAGAAAGGAACCTGTGAAAAGCCGCTGTAAATAGTAAAATGGAATAACTAACCATAACACTGACAACACTTTCATGTTTAAGTTTCCCACGATCATTGTTTGGGTCCTGCGGGACTTTAGGGGCTTCCCCGGAACACATTTGTTGCAGAAGTCAACCCAATAAAACAGCTTTCCAAAGTTTGGACGGGCCGAGTGGTGCGAAAACGACAGTAACATGGGACCAATGACTCGCAACAAAACTTTGACAATCACTGCTCTGCTTCCACGATTTGCGAGTTACGCGTCTACTACTTAGTAACTTTGAAAGGTATCGAGAGTCGAGTACTGTACCGAGCTTTGTTCAAAACTTTAATTCGATTCTAACATTGTATGTATGTTATATAACATCGTTACGTTTCTTCAATTGACAAACGTAGTAAAATTATCACAACATTCTAGTAAATAGATTATTTTACCACTTCCGTTGCTAAAAAAGAGATTTTGGATAACTGAGAATCCCAGGAGCAAAAACGGCTAAATCCACTGTTTCCTGAACAGAGAAAAACACACTTTTTCTTAAATTTGAATCGCTTACATAATGAACATTCAGTTCAAGTTCATCCATGCACTTGAACGCCGAAGATGCCAAAAGGCGAAACCCGGGTCGTTAGTGACAACACTTGTATGAATGTACATAGTTTGAACGATCAAAATTCACACATTGAAATTCTTTTTCTTATAAAAACTTATCTAGTTTAAGCCGCAAGATCATATTTTGATCCTAAACTGCATGGAAACAATGAGATATTAAGTGACGTTAAAAATTAAATTGTGTTCTTTTGAATCAGCAATCCAATATTATAGCAATATTTAATTTTTTTCAAAACTGGATTTCGACGTGTTTGATCCCAAGCTACTCAATTAATGGAATATTTTCACTTTTAGGATGTTCACTGTCAATACTTAGTGGAAAGGCATTATATTAAGAAAAAAAAACAATATTGATTTTTACTTTATTTATAAAGGTCAGGTCCGATTTCGCTCATGGCGAGCATTGTCAACTGACTAACTGACTGACTTTTTTTTAATGGAATATTTTCAAATGTGTTTTCATGAAAACTTCTTTTCATATATTTTTTACACAGCTGGGACACAAATTATTGTTAACAACTTGACTCATGTATACTGCGTTAAGTGAAATATGCTTGGTTACACTTTATATTGTTTATTGTTTCGGACGTATTAGTTGATTGGGAAATTTGAATTAATTTTCTCTAAAAGCAGAACAAAACTATGATTATTATTTTGAATATGAACCAAAGAATACGCGATGAAAAAATGTCACTTCCTTTTAAACTACGCAGCATTCACTAAACCAAAATTGTCTTATAGTGAGCTTTTGTACAGAAGCGCGTTAATTAGTTAGGCCCGAGAAACTTTGAGCGTTAAAAGTTATATCGTAAAATTATATGTTTCGCAAGAATGAAAAAATAATTTTTAACAGTATATTCCTTATAATTCAGTTACTCTTCCACGGAAAAAGAGCTTCAAATTGCGTTCGTATTTTCTGAAAACGCTGTTTGCTTAATCAACCGTTTCTTTTTTGACTTTGCTCTCGAGATAAAATATTATTTTGCAAATAAAGTACCATGAATCTTCATTTTTTTTCATTATTTCGTTTTTAATCTTGTTCGAACAATTATGAAAGTTTTACCAACCTACCGATGTGTATATACATTGTCTTAATTAATATAAAAAATGCAAACTTTGTAGTATGAACAACTTAGTAAACTTTTTATTTATAAACTGTCTTGTATGACAGTTAAAAACGTGGTAAAAGCTGAAAAAATATCACTCGAATCAGTTTCAATACTATCATTATTTTCAGTAAATTTTCCAGCAACGCATTTAATATAACGGTGGTAAATTTTAAGCAAACGAAAAACGAACAGAGACAAATAAATGCTTCGTTTTTTATATGACGTTTAATTCTAACCTCGTGATTTTTAAACATATCATTACGTCACTAGGCGATACATCGAATATAATTTGTGACATTTATAATGGTTTTTTTTTTCAAAAATTAATATATTATTATATTAAATATTGCGCTCTTGCATAATAGCAGAAAAGTATACGAAGTAAATTAATTAATTCCTACCAAAACGCTTTCTAAGTGTTTTAGTTTCATATGATTGGATGTAATTCCACCAGATTCCAAAGATCACCGTACAATATGTACCAAAACCACCAATACCCATTATCTGGAATCTATCAGAGTATCTGCCATCAGCTGCCGTTACGTACAATTTAGATAGAAGCACGGTAGGCTCGCTCAATTTGCTTGATAACTCATGCAATCTTCCCCCAATAACAAGGCAATCAAGCGACCTACCTGTTTATGCAGTAATTGGACTTCAAATTCTGTGACGTCACTGACAGGTTCACCGTCGGGCGTGACGTAGTAGACAAGGAGCTGACTCGAGGGGGCCATGTCGGATTTCACCGTGAAACTGGAATTATAAAACATTAATAATTAGATACTCGAGTAACTGAAGGGCTGGATGGTAATTTCGAAGCGAGTACCTTATTAAGTGGTCGTATAGGAATAATATAGCGCGACGGTCAACAGGTCGGAGGCAGTCGTATTAAAATTTTCATTTGTAAAGGAAAATTGAGACTGTTTTCTTTTTAAAACGCGAACGTAATTCATTTTTGTTTGAAACAATATGTATCAAATTTTGCAACTGTAATAGAAGGGTAATATAAAGGATTATTGTCTTTCAAAAATCAAAGTTGTACAGTCTTTTTTGCGATTAATGTATTCGAAATAAACGAAACACCAATTGTAGTTTTTCTCGCGAGAAATTCTTGATGAAACATATTATGATGAGCCATTTTTTACACGAGTTTGACGACAAAATAAACTTCACATAAAGGCAAAGTTAAATATCACATTCTTTTATTTTTTATTGTAATTTTGTCAATCTGTAGTTGATTATTTAATATAAATTTTCAAATATTACAGTCTCACACGATCAGTCGTATTGTGTGGAACTAATTTTTTAAATTTTGATCTTAAGAAGAGTAATAACTTTCGTTTGTGCTTTTTTGTAAAACACAAATTGCACTTTTATATCCACTGGCATAGCTTGAGAGATGATTATTTTTTTTATTTACTTGGTGATTTTTGGCAAAAAACACGTAATAAAACTTTTTAAATCATCAATCTAAGACAATATTTAAATTCAAATTTTAATTTTTAAAATATTCAATTTAAAAAAATATTTTTTTAACCAAGGTTACTAACGCTTATTTAATAATTATAATTAAAAATAATTTTGCCCTGAAAAAATTGTAGTAATGCTCTGACTGCTTGTATTTTTTTAATCCATGTCCGCTCCCAATGTGGGGCATATGGCCTTCTAACGTAGGTATCTCAACAGAAGTTTTTTCTACAATAACTGTTTGAAACTTAATCGCTCAAACTCACTTTTTTCAAAGTGAGTAGTAGGGAAAGAAGAATCAGACTAGAACGGGACTAGTGGTTGGCTAATCGCTATTGCTAAACCTAGTTATTAAAGGATCAGAATGATGGGAGGAGAGGAAATGATGTGAATTGACATAAAAAACACCCAGCCTTCGGTCACAACTTTGAATTGAATAATTTTCAAATTCACTGTGATCTGACCGGGAATCGAACCCAGTCCTGCGTGATCGATAAAGCAAGCTCTGCTTGTATATTTTTTAAAAATAAAAATAAGATAATGTTACTAGCAAAAGTTATGAATACAGAAGTTTTTAAACTTTTTATATAACAAGTAACCAATCAATCAAGGTTAAAGTTTACATTTCTTTTACGCGTAGGTGAAACTATGTTATACAAAATTTACATTTCGTTTTATTTCCAGATAAGTATAGATAAAAAACCCACATGTTACGGTTTTAAAGATACCACCGAAAAATAATACACTAAAAAACGTTGGCATTTAAACACAATTATTTATTATATAAAAACTCATTTTAATTTGTTTGGATAGTATTTATGAACTGTTCATAAAAAAACTCTTCCGATTTACTGAATTAATTTGAAGGTTTGGTCGTGTTTGTCATTGAAATTAGTAATATAGCTTGAAAGACATTCAATTTATCTTTGTAATTTCGAATATTTTGGACGCAAATTGCGGTAAATAAAAACGTTTACGCGAGTATTAATTTATCTACTTAAATGAAACAGGGCAGCAAAAATTGAACTAAAATAGCGGAAAATCGTAAATTTTGCTGGAAAATTGGGAATTTGCAATATAAATTAATATCAAATGAGTTACTTTTATGCTATGAACAAATATTGGTTATTTTCGCAATATATTTCTGCAAAATTATAGCGATTGAAAATATCTAGCTGTGATTTGTCAACGTGATTAGATTTGAATCTTTGCAAATCTCTAGGGTCGTTTATTTCTGAAGTCATAATGCTTACGTGTCAATCATACTGAATAGATATGATAGTAGAAAATTATTGATACACGCCAATGTTGATTTTATTCATTATTTTGTTGTTGTCATGGTTTTGTCTATAATTGGAAATCAGGTTCATGGGATTTTTCACAATATATTTCAATATAATAAACGTAAAACAACCATTATTTTGAATGAAATGAAAAGTCAAAAGAAAGTTTACTTGATAAATTAAAAATATTATCATTTAAATCAAACATACATAGACTAGTGTTTTTTTTAATGTTGAATTGAGAATAGGCGTTTGTTCAATTTCGTTTAAATATTACTGACATTTAAGAGAGATTTAAGAATTAAGCGAAATCGACTTTGAGAACCTTTTTCATAATAGAAACTAAAATTTATTTTTAGGTAATCAAAAAATAATTTCAGTTCATTGAATATTTTTTGTAAATTAATAATGTAAAGAAAGTTTCAGCACAGCCATAAGACAGCATTTGCGATTTTAAGTGTTTTTCCCACCCAAGTAATGATACTTAAAAGATACATCAAAGCAGTGTTTATGTGTATTACTTTTGAAAATGATTATTGATGAACAAAGTATTTATTTAACCATCTCTGCTCCCAATGGATAGCATATAACGTCTTCGTAAAAGTATCTTAACCTTGACCAAAGTTTTACTACAAAAAACTGCTTATCACTCAATTGCTCTTTTTTTTTCAAAAATAGTAGATATAGGAATGATAGGTCTGGGACATGACTAATAGTTGCTGTATTGTTCTCGATAAAACCTTCTTATGGTCAGAGAGAACTTTAAGACATCGCAAACAACCGTGCTTTTAGGCATAAATCTATAGAAAAAATGCTGTTCGTACTGGGAATTGCCCGCGTAGTTAAAATAATCCGAGCGTAGCAGTAAGTTTCGTCGAAACTACATTAATAATAATTAAATTCCACATAATTTACGGCTACGACGTGGTAGTGGAGGCTTTTCCCCGAATATCTCTGCGGCAGACAGGTAAACGTTTAGGTCCGGCTGTTCTATTTTTATTTAATTTGAGTGGAACACAAAAAGCGCATTTGTTCCCATAAATTGGCTGCCTTAAATAATTAACGAAACAAAACTCCCCGAATTGAGCTCATAAAACGTTCAAATGCACATTTTTACGCTCGCCCGGCGAAATAATATATTATTTTTGGCCTAGCATTCTAGTGTAGGCGGCGGACTAAACTGCAAAAGGTGAGCTGTGTTTCCAACTGCAATTAAAAAATGATTTAGAGTAGGTACTCAGTGTTATCCCGTTGTGAATTGATGTGACGTGTCTCAAAGTAGAAAATCTTTAAGACTTTATTGGACGCGCGTATTGTGAAAAAAACAAATTAATACTTTACCATTTTCAATCAGTTTAGATCTTTGTTTATTTATTCTACCTTGATGCGACGAAGGTGGCATAACTAACACGGTTATCAAATTCGAATGATGGCCATATAGTATCAAAAAATCTTTCCGGTATGTTGCTCGTATCAAG
Organism: Himalopsyche tibetana; assembly: GCA_030503985.1. NCBI lineage: Eukaryota > Metazoa > Arthropoda > Insecta > Trichoptera > Rhyacophilidae > Himalopsyche > Himalopsyche tibetana. Next base: position 4,307,143 of record JAPJYX010000007.1, on the reverse strand, counting down.
ATATTTTCGAAACATATAATTGACATCCAAAATCATCATTTTGTTCATAACAATTAGACTCTCTTTAACCACTTGAATACCAAGCGGACACGGGTGTCCGGAAGATATGAAAGCGAACACGGATGTCCAAGACATTTAAAAAATCAAATACTCGGTATTCTAATAGAATATAAGCAATATTTTGATGAATATGTGTAGTTTCATCTATCAATATTGGTTTTTAAAATATCGAATTCGAGTGTATATAAGGCAAAATTATTTTTTCTTTAAAACACGCAGAATCTCTGGGACTTATTAATGATTTATTTGCGCGGTATTCAAACGGTTAAACTTTCAAGCCTAAAAAAACTTAACTGCAGAATGCACATTTTTTTAAAAGCATATCCATTTTCAAAGTATAGCGTATAGACTTTAAATTGAGATAATTTAAACATTTTTTAAAACAGGTACTGATTGTAACTGAGTTACTAAATCTTTGCGTTTTTCGAAAAGAGAAAGCTTATCACTGTTGTTGAGCTTCATTTTTAAGAATCGTTCGTGTAGGAGAGAATTAACTACATTCATAAACTTATAAGCTAATGAAAAAACGACGAACGAAATTGTAGATACTGGGAATTGATCTTGCAACCGAAAGTGACCGAAGCCTACGACGTTGACAACTCGGTTAAATACGTGTTATTTAACGGATAATTAGCTGACTTTAAATCATACTTATACAATTTTAATTCTTCAATACCTACTTTCGTGTTAATAATCTCAAAAATAATGATTACAGAAAATCATAACACCAGAAAACTTAATATTACTGTCAAATGTTGAGTGTTATATGTAAAAAGTAAAAATATGGTCAATTGTCAATAAATTTTAATCGTTAAAAGTTGAAAATAGTACAGTTGACAAAGAAATAGCAACCAAAATGACTTCGCTACTTATTCTATTTGGTAGGAGTTATTGTTGAGATACTTTTGTTTTATATTATAGTTGGATGTTATAGTGCTTTGTAGCACGAATTTTTTTTATTGTTATTTAATCATGGATATCATTTCTTAATAATATATTTTTTTATTATCAAACTATACCGTGTGAGTATTTTATTATAATCTCAAATTTATAAATATTATACTAAATAAACATATTCGAATAATATGAATTTATTCAAAAAATAGTGAGCATATATTTTTTATTTCAATAGTGGTCAAATTAAATATGGAATAAGTAGATCATCTTCCTTTAAAACAGTTTTGAAAAATTGTAATCAAACGTTTCAGTTTCTCTCTATTCTGATTGGTTAATTATTCTATCTCTTTCATTTGATAAAAAATAAAACGGCTGCATTTTTTTTAAATAGGGAATTTTAATGTAAAGCAGTTTTATTAATAGCTATACCGAGAACAATTAATGGCCAGACAATTCAGATAGAACATAAATAAATATTTATATTATGAATAGAAAAAGTGGTTTGAAAATCATTCTGATATAATGAATAATAAGTATTTTTTGTACGTAAGAGTGCTGATCACAATTAAACACTTGGTAAACCGAGATTTTCATAATACATATTATAAACAGACCACGGTAGAGATAAAGTGAGTTTTGAGAATTGTAATTGAGTAAAACCTCATTTATACCAACCGAGTACGAAGCCAAGCGTCATTATTAAGCCGAGTAACAATATTGACCAAGTAAACATCCATACGATTTTTTAGCCATTCAGTTGATTTTTACGTGCATTCTGTTGAATTCAACAACACTTGTCAAAAATCCGATCAAAGATATGCTACTCTTGCTACAAGAAATATCTTCTTCTGTTCACTCGCTCACTCAAATCACTCGTCAGGTAACTCAGCCAAGTCCCGTGCATTGCGTTCGGATTGTTTTGTATTCGGTCAATTTCACTCTCTCGGCCGCGTACATCGTTGGTCTAAATGAGACTTAACATGCATAGCAACAAACCATTTCGTGATATTATATCATCAAACAGCAATGACATTAAATTTAAGATTTTGACTGAAGGTGCTTAGTAGAATTTCAATATTAAATTTGAATCGTTCAAACTATGTACATTCTCTCACTCTATGTACAGAACTGACTTGAACTTGTCAGTTCAAGTTCATCCGTGCAATTGAACGCCTGAAGATGCCGAAAGGCGAAACCCGGGTCATTAGTGACAAAATCTGTGAGAATGTACATAGTTTGAACGATTCAAATTTAATGACATTTAATATTTATCTCTATCAACAAAAAAAAAATAGATGTTTAAAACATATTACTGGCGAAATTATCAAATAATGCTCGATTTTGTTTTCCAAATTTAACTTTATTTGTCATCGTGTAGATTTTTTTACAACTGTGTGGCGCTGTATTTTGTTATAAAAAAACATCAAATTTAATAATCTTTAAATTACTGGTGGATAGTTCAACAAAATCTACATGTTTGTAAAATATAATTCTTGATACGTACGTTTCTCTTTGTGTTGCAAATGGATAATAGTTTAATAACTTTGAAATAAACTTTAATATGCATGATTTCAAAGCGGTTAATGTTTTTCAGAACTGTACTGTAATAAAAAGAAAATTTATGATAAACAAATGAAAATTTTATGCTTTTTTAATAAAAAAAATATGACAAAACATGGTTCAGAATATCATAGCGAAACGGAAAATGGCTTAATCATTTTGTACGCGACCTATTTTGCTTTTGTAAAAAATATTTGAGGAACACCAATGACCCTGTGTTTGAAAAAAATAAACTTTTTAATATGTACAATACAAATTTGTTTCATTAAACTATCATTACGTCCTATTTATTTATTATAGTTTAATGAAAAATAAGATGAACTCGATCAAAAAATAAGTCATCACAATCATAAACATCTTAGAAGATTTAAAATAATATATTGTTTTATTAAAATAAATAATTTTTCTTCCATTTCCACGCTATTTATTAAGGATTAAAGACCTCATCAGTTGATTATACTCAAGATGATCTTTTATTTCAAATACCTATATTTTTTCTTCCATTTCCACGCTAACTAAGGATTAGGAAGAACCTCATCAATTGATTATACTCGAGATGATTTTTTATTTCAAATACCTAATGCATAATTTTCATCGAGTATTGACAGATGACACATTTAAATTGATACATTGTATTCCAAACAATTGTTTGTTTATTTTTTATTTTAATTTGTTTTTTTCCTATAGTTAGTTGGTGCTTTCTAATTGATTAACAGAATAATTGTATGAAGCTTGTCCGAATGAAATTTAAATGCAGCGCCGGGTATTACATTACTACACTGCTTTCAATTAACACGGTGCTACATTCCTTACATGGAAATATAAATTACAGGGGTTTAGGATATCTCAAGTGACGAATGCAGTGCTATTGTCAGATAGTTATATTGAACGATCTTTGTGACGATAACACTGCATAATAAACACACGATAAAATTAATTGATTTTTATACATGGCAAAACTATCCACGTTTATTTTTGTTTTAGTATATTTTTTACATGGTATTGCGTGGAACGTATCCACCATGTAAAATGAGAGACTAGTGTATTATACACCGATACACATTGATATAAAAAATCAACTTTATTTAAATATTTCACTGAACACCAAAACAAGAATACTAAATTATCTTTCGATTATACAATTATTATGGACTCTCACAGTACAATATTTTAATGATTCCTTAACAGCGCAGTAACTTTAGCTACTCTACTAATTGAGCTGTAAGATATGGCTAAATATAGTTTTCTCATACCCTCCAGTAATGGGGGAAAATTAGTAACTCAAGATTTTCTCGTTAAATCTTGTTTTGTAAGCAATAGCCGTGGCCTAAATTGAAATAAACAGAGATTTGATCCACGAAATAGCTTCGAGCTATCGGCTTTCCGACGTTTCGGGCACGATATTTATTTCCGTAGAGTGGTAGTCAACCTTTCAACTAAGGCGAACATCCCGAATGGCATGTTTATAACAGAAAAAGCTTTAGATGGGTGTGGAAGCTGAGAGCTTAAATAAAACACGCATAACGTATTTAGATTTATATTTAATTTGTCAGTACTGTATGAAGCAAACGGTCAATATTAATGTTATATTTGATCAGTATATACACCATGAGGTTAAAATAAAAATTTACAATGTTGATAATGGATAATTTTTATAAAAATATTATAAATATTGATCACTTTACAAAAATAAGGAATATCTTAAATTTAATACTGTCAAAACGTTATTATATTAAACATATAAGTACAAGTATATTTAATCGAAACTCATTTTTAATTGGTATACATTTAAGCAATTTCAATGTAATTACTGTTGTTCCCCATATAACTGTGAATGACACCAAGCAAGTTTACTGTCAATTCTTGGCGTAAAAGCGTTACGTTAAATTTTACAATAAAACACTTTTCTTAATAATTCCTCATTATTTTGTTAAGTTTTTCATATTATTTTGTTGTCTACGAGTAAAAACCATCATGGTTTATAAAAAATAATGTTTTATTAGTAAAATAGGGTTTTTTTAATGTACTGAACGACAGTCAAATTATCAAATACCAATAATGCTTTGACATTTTGAACTCATAAATATACGTAACGTTTTCATAGATCCACCTATTGATGAAATTCGCAATTACTTTGTGGCTAACCTAATAATAAAGATGGCCAAAAATAATACAACTTTTCCACGTAATACTTACCCGAAATAGTAATATATACAGCATTACATTATTAAATACATTTGAAGCAACATAGTTTATATCAATTAGCAAAAAGGGAATTATTTTTTATAATGGAATAATATGCACTTCTCGGCGTAACTGCGGCCGATGCATTATTCGTATGCACTTTTTTTGGGCGATCGAATGAAAATGCATGTACACTCTTCATGCGCAATGTTTTGCGGCTATCTCTGTAATAAAATAAACGATATTTCACGCTTTTACGACTATGAATGCAATACGGATTTTGTCAATAACAATAGACGTCGGGGTTATTTGTACTGCACTTTTGGCACTCGGAATTGGCCCAACAATAATTTAATAACGACTGTACACAAAAAATATTTAGCAATAAACTATTATTTGAACAATACTTTTAAATTTAAATTGATTTGTAGCTTGAAATGCTCTTACAATCAATATGTAAACAAACACATATCATATTATTGTAATCTACTATGAAATACAATATTAAGCCTAATAATTGAACTAATATTATATCCAGCACGAGCAGTTTAGCTAATTGACTTTTCAACCTATAATGAATATGTTTCAAATTCCCTCCCACCCATCTTATCCTAAGAAAGCGGCGAAGTGATAGCGATTAGTTCTATCTTAGTCTCATAAGATTTCTTTATTCTAATTATGGTTAAAAAAAGATAGAGTGAACAGTTGAGTAACAAGGAGTTATCTTAGAAAAACAAACACGCTTAAATTGTATTTGAAAGATGTAGATTATTTTTGAATTAAATAGCATTTTTTTTATTTTAACATGTTTAAATATTAATATGAATAGTCTAAACGTCAACGTTTTTGACTTCGGTTGCTATGCACACGGGTTCATGTTTAAATATGGATAGACATGGATGCATGTTATATCTAAGAATTCCCTCCCATTTATCTGATCTTTAAAAACGGGGCTTAGAAAAAGTAATTCATCGATCACTAAATCTTAAAGCTATTCGAGCATTTAAACTTTTGCTTAAAAAAGAAACGTTGCGCAATTGACAAAAAGGCAGTTCTTGTATTTTTTTCTGTTGAGATGAGCTACGGAACATATGCTACCATTAACTCCGCGAAAATAAATTAAAACTCCTAAAAAACAATGCATATTTAAAGGAAACTTTTTTGAGAAAACTAAATGGTAATTTATGCAAATAGCGAAATGTTTTCAGAAAAATTCGTCGCCATGTTTCAAATATTCTCTTTCATATGTCATTTTGACTTTTTTGTACTGGATATAAGATTCGTATTTCGTGTAAATTATCGGTTTTCATAATTTCCATGTAGGTATAGTAATTTTTACTTTTTCCTATTTGTAATTAAATTTTCCTACATATTTGCATTATTATTTGCTGCATTCAGTTCATTTGCAAGTAGGATAATAAAAGCATGTTGTAAACCATGTTTACAAATGCTTCATGTTTTATAAATACCAGAAAACTCTGATTAACGTGAGTTTTTTGATTTCAGCATAACTGAGACAGAAATTTCAAACAAAAATAATAACGCTTTAAAGTCGATCGAACTTTTTCACACTGAGCATCTGCCACACCTTGCATCAGTTCCCCGGACGTTAAAACGTATAAAACCGTTCTCTTTTCAGAGGGTTTTCAGGAGGTTTTATGGGGCGCAGATAAGTAATTTTCGTAAGCCTTCGATGTAGCAACGCTTCAATCAAACGGAATTACGCTGGCTTAGGGGGGTAGTCCCTCTTTTTTGAAGCATCGCGTGTTTCATCTATCGCTGAAACGGTCTTCTTTTATTGTCCCGCTGATAAATGACGGGCGGCTGAGGAATTTAACACGTTCAGTTTGAATGGGTTAAGAAAAAAATCAATACAATTTTTTCCAAAGAAATATTATAGACAGTCATCATCAGCAGCCCACATTTTAAATTATGTATACTGCAATCAATATTCTCACCCAAATTGGTTACGATGAAATAGCAAACACAAAACATTATTTTTGAAAAGTTCGACCGTAACTTTGTAGAAATTCATTTTTAGTGTAAAGTTCAATCGTAGTAAGTAATCGTGACACGTGTTTTTATCATTTTTGAAAAGCATTTTCATACTAACTGTCGTAAGATTGTACATGCCACGATTGTTTGTATGACAATTAGTAGAACAACAGCTAGTAAATATATTTAAAAAAAACAATTCAGTATAAATAAATGTTAGAATTTTTGTAAAAAAAAATGACCTATTTTGAATTGTATTGTAAACATATTAATACATGGTATGGTTTTACATATAATATGAATATATTTTAAAATATGTATATTTATATCGGTTGATAATAACATTCTTATGTATGATTCTTATCTTGAATGATAAATAAATTGTGTAAAATCTATGTGCAACTATAAATATACTAAATAAGTGAAACTAAGATAAAAGAATATATTTTTTACGAACTAGTATATTTTTAATAACACATTTTTCTTGCGTTAGATGATTAAATTAACTATATTCTTTCAAGATTCAATGTGGATCCACCGAACATGACCTTAAAATGTTTATTATGTATATTTTATGTATTCCAGCATCCTTTACTTTCATTATTACGCCATGTCTTTCCAAGACACAGAACACAAATGTCTCGTAAGATTAACCTCTGTTGAGATGCTCTTTCATACAAAATACTTTCATAAAGGTGTTGACAAAATCAAGTAATGCAAAACCATTTCGTTTGGCATATCAACACATGCGATTCAGGAATTTCATTTGATATTCGAAGAATTTTGAAAGCTTTGTGGAAAGTTAGCTTCGGCGTTAATAGAAATTCGAGGAATTTTCCGCTTCATAAATGAAACAGTTAACTTTGGTAGTTGTTAAGGTGCATGTGTGTTATATAATTTTAAAAATTTTCGTTTCCGTTTCCAATGAAAAACGCAGAAATGGTGTATGTAAATTAGAATCGTTTCTTGAGAATTTGCTTTTCAAACTCTTTGATAAAAAAAAAACTATTAGTAAGCTAATCACTATTGCTATGTCTATCATAAAGGATCGAATGGGTAGGACGGAGCTTACAAATCACATACATATGTGCCTAAGAACTTACATTTATGTATGCAATTCGACTGAACTGATGAAAACGATGTTGACTGTTTGGTCACCTTTTTGTTTTAGTTGTTTGAACAGAATCCGCATTTCTGATTTTGTATAACTAAGTTACTAATTACTATTTATTTGAATTCGTAAACTTAAAAAAAACCTAAATTCGACGATTAAAATTATTAATATAAATAATTATTATTATAAGATCTTAATTTTTTTTGTGCCCCGTCTAGTAAAAAATTGGAAAATATGTTATGTTGACTTCTGGAGCAATAAAACAGATCTATATTTCACAAGGTAGGCACTAAATATCTTAATGCAATCTCATTCATAAATATCTTAATGCAAATTCATTTCAATCCCTACATGTCCCTATTTTTGTACGGCCCGATATGCAGAATAAAAATGTTTGTATTCATAAAATCGAACTTTTTTTTAATGTTGAAAATTGTATTTTTCACGACAGAAAGAAATAATTCATATCTAAAAGAGCATTTTAAAATATCATTCGGTTCATTGTACGTTTTGATTTTTGTGTAAGGCCGTTCAGTCGAAAAGCTTAAAAGTTTGCTCAGGCCTGCTCTACATAGTCCGCTGCACTTTGGCTTTTTTGATTATTAAGGAACACAAATAAAGAAGTTTCTCTTTAAGGTGAGAGTCAATTGCTGACATATTGTTTTTTTTTTATTAGCCGGTGTATAATGTTATATTGAAGTAATAGCATTTGAAAATATCAACTTACTGTTTTACTGACAAATATGCACTTATATTAATATTTGATATATAATAGAAAAAAATGCACTCATGTACTGCACCCGGGAAAGATATCAGGAATGCGTTATCAAGTGTTATTTTAAACAGCGACATTTTTTTTTTTTACTGACTAATAATATGATCGGGTAGATTCAGTCTTCAGTGTTTTGCATCCTCTAAGCTCACTAAAAATTGTGTCTGTGCTATTAGTATTAATTATTATTAGTGTTAAAAACTTTGCTTTCTGTTTTAAATACGCAAAATATTTTTTCTCTTTAAATCACAGACTAAAAATCAATAGTTCGTAGTAAATTCTGTTTTAAATAGATTGGGTGGCTCCTACCCCATACTAAGTAAAAGTTAGTTTTACCTCTCTTCTTGTCAGGTAAACGGTAAAATAACATTTTCCCAATTTAATTTATAACTATGTTTGATAATAACAAGATAATAATCAACGCTTACAGTACTATTAAAGTTCAAAGAAACAAAATACGCTTAACATTAATAATAACATTAAAAACACAGCGGTGGAATAAAAAAGGTGTCAATTTTAATTTAAATATTAATAACGCTTGCTCGAAAACAAAGCAATGGAAATTTTATACTACAAAAATAATTCTGGCGTGGTACACTATAAAAAAATATTTAATTTAAAAGACGTGTCGCCTACGATTCCGTGGTTCTGTCAAAACACATAACAAAAATGTAAAGCTTACAATACAAGGTGTCAAAGAACAAAGAATGAGCATACCATAAAATGAGGGATAAGTTTTACAATGGCGAAAACATTTTCTTTGTGAAAAATATGGCACGCTACTCGCATAAAAACTCTTCAATATACAAAACAGGCAGCCCGTAATAATAAACACGAAAGTAATTCCAGTCTCACTGACGACATATTTACGCCTCGTAACTTGGCCGGCGCAAGTAGAGCACCCCTGACACGGGACGAACGGCGACTCAACAATACAATAATTATATTGTCATTGTTCTGGGATAAACTGTTAAGTTGTTTTTTGAATTGTTCATATTAAATTGTTACTTAATTAAACAAAGCTCGCTGGTCTGGCGAAGCTCGTGAACTCGGAATAATTAGAATCCACCAAAAATACCGATGTCAAAAAAAGACTAGTTTTAATCATATCATGACTATTCACATACTAACATTAATCAGAAGATATTATTTTACATACTATATTTATTTAAATATATGTAGTCTTAATAAATTTCAGTGATATATTTACACAGAACACAACGGTGTAATTTTAAAGATATTTTTTAAAAGAATTGCATAATAATTGCAGTGATTTTTATCAGCATATTTTCAGTATAAAACTAAATTTTTAGACACGTAATAATTTTTAAGTTTGATTTTGTGAGGAATTCAGAGATAAGGGAGCGTGCAAGACAGCGTCCCGTCACGTCAGTGGTTATGGAGAGACGTTGGAACTGGCTGGGTCACGTGCTGCGGATGCCTCCGGAAAGCCTCAATCCTGCCTGCCTCTTCTTTCGACCGGTGGGATTCCGGCGTCCTGGACGTCCGTCGGGTACTATCCATAGGATGTACTCGGCGGAACTGAGGGATGCTGGCATGTCATGGGAGGAAGCAAAGCTATTGGCGGGAGACAGGGAAACATGGAGGTGCCGCGTGGCGGCCATATGCTCCACATAGGGAGCGAACATGGTCAAAGAAGAAGAAGAAGAATAATTTTTCTAAGTTTGCGAATCATTTGATAGAAAATAATCACAATTTGGATAAAAATAAAGTTGTTGAAACACTCCACAAAGTAAAAAATAACGGGGTAGGAATGAATAGCTCGGGGTTTTTGGAAACAAATAAAGTCATAAATAGAAAGGAAATATTTGTTAATAACATTTTAAATATGATAGGTGGATCGCCATTGTCAAATTTATTTCCACTGGGTTTACCACACCTAATGAAAATATATTACTTTATAATTAGTATTATCAAATTTTGTATCTTACTCCCTCCCTGTATCTTGTAGAAAAGGACAAACTCTGACTTTAATTTTGTAATTTATAACACAATAATAAATTATAATTATTTTTTTGTCTATTCGTAAACATTGCGATGTTAAGTTTGATGATGCTTCTCAAAGAAGCGAAACGCGTGTCACATTTTTAATAAAACAATTGGAATGCGAAAGTTATCAAATAAATATTTTTTTTAACTAAAAAAATATATTTGGCTTTACAGCTAATGGCAATTCACCAAATATTTTAATGTTGTAAGATCATACGAAAAAACTATATGTGAATTCATTGTAAGGTAAACTGACATCACAAGCACCCACGTTGTAGGTCTCAAATTTAAATCGAAAAAATCTAAATTTGACATTGACTTTACCGGGAATCGAACCCCGACCCACCTGGTCGGTATTGCAAGCTCTAACTAACTAGAATCTTGATCACAGCCGTCGATATAATATTTGAAATGAAATTTCACAAAGCAACCACCGAATCCATCGTAGACAAACAAATTATTTTGGTTTGAACATGGTTTGTATCAATCGCTCAATTGCTTTTAGTAAAAAAACGTGTTATGTCGAAAGTATATGATGTGGCAAAATCAATGATTAAAATTTGTGTGTTAAAAAAATAAAAACATTTAGTTATAAAATTGTAGATATATGAATAACTGTTGTAAATTCATGTCAGTAAAAGAAAAAGATTCAAATTGATACTGTTATCTATTTTGTTATAGTTTGTCATTTGTAAAATATGATCAGGAATTGATTTTTAACAATTTCATTGATAGAATTTTACTTATTTTAAATTAATATTAAAATTATGTTTCTTGGCGTAAAATGCTGTTCAGAAAAATTGACGTTTTTGTTCTTCATAATACAAAAAATCCTTACTAACATGATGTTTAAGGTTTCGTTTTTAAAGGTTGTTCAAAGCAATGATATATCTGTGAGTTTGCTCAAAAAATGTTATAAAGACAGACTGTGAAGTCTTGAAAGTCTCTATAAAACGTTCATTAGCCTTATCGGATAGGAAAAAAATCTTGCACCACATCGGCCAGGACACACAAAGTAAGTACGCCCCCCGGAGCACAAAAATTGTGCTCAAGTCCTCGAAAAACGAGAGTTATTCTCCGCCCAGAAGGAAACAAAAGTCTAGCGAGGAAAAAAGTAAGCCGTCGCATCCGGCCGGAGGAAGGGCGGACGGGAGAACAAAAAGATTTTTCATTAGAGGAAATGTGTCGCCGAGCACGTGACACCTGGAATCTGGGTGACTGGGTCGGCCGCAGACTAGGCGCACGCCCGCTTCCGTTCTCCGTGCACCCTGTACTCCCTCCAAATAGGGATGACAATTTGGCATTTTAATTTTTGAGGGAAAATTATTAATTGCCGCAATGAGGCATGCATATTAAAATGTAGACAAATTTAAACTGACAAAAATGCCATTGCATTCACCTTATTAACTTGGTAGAACTACAATACAATAGAATCAAGAAGTAATTTCTGTCGGCTTTGTTTTCAAGTAGTCAGGTTCAATATTTTCAACTGCTGTGTTCATAGGCTCGAATCCTAGTGTAATAAATTGTGTTTTTTTTTATCAAATTATAGATTTATCTTCGAAAATATAGATATCTGTAATCCCTAAATTTCTTTCCAGCCATATAATCATGGCAAAACGAAAGCAAAGGTTAAACAGTTTGGCGTTTCCACTAAATATTTTTTTCCTTTTTTATTATTTTAATTATAGATAAACAAAAGCTTTCTGAAAACGAATTGATTTATAATTTTTGTTAAACTTTGAAATCAAGGTTTGAAGAAATATTGGATCTCCATAGCCGGTTTTTTTTAAGTCGGTTTTTATCACTGCTAAATTATGAACGCAGTTGTGCTCTTGTTATTTTAGGTTGCAAGCTCATACGTTTAAATCTACACATTCATGATTGCTAGCATTCTTTTGCGTCCCTATATAATCTAATATTGATAAATGTAACATAAAAAGAATAATAAGCACACTAAAGATTTATTATTTTATTATTTATTATTTTTGGATTTAAAAAAAAGTGTTCTGTAAATCAATCAATTTAAAATAGTTAACGTTGCTTTTTCACTATTTTTTTTGATATCATAAATCATATTTTAAAAAAATCTTAATTGCATGTTTTGGTAAACCTTTTTATTTTATTTAAAGTGACCTGTCTGCTATTTTTGTGTGATTATAAATTAGTGTAATAGTCAATTTATCGTATCAATCAATTCATCGTATTTTGTATCATTATTTAGTTTTTATAAATCAAGAAAATTCTTGTGATAAGCGAAAGCAGTCATGGTTATAGTAAATAATTGTGAAATAAGTACAAAATAGTGTTTATTTTATTAATATCATCTATCACCGCTTCCCCTTTCCAGTTCATGTTAAATAGATTCTGTTGAGGATATTATAAATATAATATTTTAAAGCGGGATTTTCTAAATGCTACTAACGTTCAATCAGCCAGTGTTTTATTTATATTATGTTTAAATAAACTAGCTGTTTTGGCGATAGAGATTTAAAAAACAATTATGAAATTTAAAATAAATTAAATGAAAAAAACCTCTTCGCTGTCGCAGTATTACAGAGATGTTTTTTGATTAAACATTTTCGTTAACCTAAAATTATTTTTACTGGAGGAAAAATTCACAGAAATATGATTATACGGTGGAAGAGGCAGCCTTATTTGTGTTCTCAGCCATTTTGTGGCGTACAAACTTGTTGTGACGAAGGCATTAAGTTAACGAGAAAACGAGACGAGAAGAAAAATATTAACATAACAAAAATATTAATAACTTATTTAAACATTAGGTATGTTGTCATGATATAACGGTTTATAATATAAATAGTGTCACAACCTCTTCTGAAAACTTTTCAGAAGATCAAATACTGTATTGAATCGTAAATACATAAGTGTCAAAAGAGAAATAAGTTTCTAATAATTCTGTGATTTGAACTAGGGCATCCAATTCCAGATCCCGGATCCCGGGAATTGATCATTCACCATAAAGTCGTGTCTAGGGCATCCAACAGGGTCCCGTTCAATTTTCTGATCCCGAAATTCCGGCATTGAGATGGCCGCGATCCCGGGATTTCGGGATTGAGAAATTTTGAGGAAAACCCGATAATTTACACGAAATTGGTAAATCGGTGAGCTAAAAAAAAAAACGAGGTTTTGCGAGATTCTGGGGAAAAACGTATACCAAATCGGAGATTTTAAATTCCTTGGTGAGCTAAAAAAAAAAACGAGTTTCGGTGAGATTCTGGGAAATAGTATACCAAATCGAAGATTTCGAATTCCTCGAATTGAGGATTTCAAATTTCTCGGTAAGAAAATCACAATCCCGGGATCCCGAAAAAAAAGGGGATCAATCTCGAAATCCCGGTATTGGAAAAAGGCTCCGGGATTGGATACCCTAGTCGTGTCACAATTGCAAGATAGTTTCAGGATTCATAATTATTTAGAACGTGGGTTTTAGAAATCCCACTTTTGATTACTGCGTAAAAAAGTTAGAAATTGAGAGATTGTTAAATAATCTACAAAAGTATTTGAAACACCTTTTTTTAGCTTGCCGGTGGATTTCATTTACTATCTTTATAACAATCACACTCCGGGAATTTTGGGATCACAAAATTGGAAGAGACCCTAATATAGTTTTTCTTTTAAAATTAAAAAAATAAATATTTGACATTACAGCTAATGCCAATGCGCCAAATATTTTTTAAAGTTGAAAGATCATACGAGAAAAACTCGATGAGAACTTTTGAATTGTAAACTCGAAGTAAATTGGTATCACAGACACCCATGTCTTAAATTTAAACTGAAAAATCTAAAGTTGACATTGACCTTACCGGGAATCGAACCCACACCCAGTAAAGTCAGTAAAGTAAGCTCTAACTAACTAGACTACGGCGTGCGAGCATGTAATACCTAATATGTACGATTTATTTCACAAACTGGGATAAGTATTGGTTTTACATTACAAACAAACAAGATATTAGTTAATAATGCTTGTCATGAGTGGAACCTGCCCTGATCTTGATAAATAAATAGTATGTTACATTTTTTAAAAAAATTCTTTTCACAAAACAAAGAGTAACTATATTCACAAAACAAAGAGTAACTTTCACAAATCAGTAACTATGATTTTGTGGTTGTCACAAAGCATAGAGAATGTTTTTTTGTTGTAAATTGTAGGATGTTTTATTTCTATATATCGGATAAAATGACAGGTATTTATGAACCTTTTTCATTGATCTTTAGATTGTTCAAAGACTTTGATGGGATTATGGGATTAAGATTTGTCAGCTTTCATTTTGACCCTGGAAGTATTAACTATTTAACAGAAGATAAAGAATGATAATTGGTTGCAAATAACAGCGCCAGATAGAGACAGTCGAGAAATTTTTCAAAGATATTTGAAGGTTTCACGTGGCGGCTGATAAACAACAAAGAATAATGATTAAATTTCATCTGTACAATCTCTTCGTTTTCATTGTTTTATGCCACTAAATCAAATTGAACAAAGGGTGTGTGTGTACAATGAAACATTTATCAAAAGCTTTCATGGAAGCGTCGATGACAAAACACGTCACATGCAAACCGCCTAACATACGACTTCCGGCCACGAGAAGCGTGTGACATCACATCCTCGCTGACCGGAAGTTCTGGCCTGAAAGCCTCCGCATCCTCCCGACGTGTCCCAGAATTCCGTTGCGTAAAGCTGTATCGCTTTGCTCTTCGCAGAACCCTGCGGCATTACGAACCCTTTCTGCAGATGAAAGGTATGTAGTTCAAATATCGATGGGTATTATTATGTGTCGTGGATGCGGTTTAGAGATGTCGAATTGTCATATTTTTTTTCAAGTAACGAATACCGCCTTTTTTGATAAAAAATAATAATTTAATTTATGTATAAATAATACTTTTTTTTATTTCAATAGTTTCCATGCACAAGCATCCTTCTCTAAAACACGGTCTACTAATACAGTGCTACCCAAATGCTGATCCGTGGGACAGTTCCAATCCGTACTCAACGATGTAAATATAAAGTAAAATATGTATATATGTATTATTTTATTTACATAATGAAGCCGTTTCCCAGGTTATAATGAAAATATGAGTAAAATAAATATGATAAAGTTTGAGTAGCACTGGTCTAATATACCTTTTGTATATTGTCTTAAACTGTGAAAAAGAAAAAGGACGTGTTTTGATGATTTTAGACCATACGCAAATTATAAATTATATACAACCTTAAAGGGCACGGAGACTTCTAAGCAGGTGTTAAATTGGCATAATCTAATATTTAATAAAGAAATTGTCTAAGAAAAACTTTTATTTCAGTCTTTTTCCTTGGTTTTACTTGGTTTAACTTTTTACAAGGTCATCTTTTTCAAACTTAAAAGCTAAATTTAGATACTAATTCGGCATTTGCAGCTTGCATCCTTTTGATAGAACGTGTATCAAGTTGTATACGTTATAATTATCGAAAAAAGGCTGTTTTGGAAAAACTGAGGGTTACGTCCTTTTTCCATTCCACAGTCGATATGTATATATATAAACCCCTAACTATCGGTTTGACTATAAGCCCCTTATTTTTTCACAAAACCATCGATACAGAAATCTGCATGCATGTATATTACATCCAATCCTTTTTTTAATTTTTAATAAAAAGCATAACATGTGCTCAAAAAATATGTTTTGTGTTTATCCATGCCCGCTCCCAATGTGGACCATATGGCTTCCTAATGGAGGTATCTCAACAGAAGTTTTTCAACGAGAACTGCTTGTTACTCAGTTGCTCAACCTCACTTTTTTCAAAGTGAGTAGTAGGGAAAGAAGGATAAGGCTAGAACAGAACTAGTGGTTGGCTAATCGCTATTGCTACACCCAGTTATTAAATGATCAGAAGGATGGGAGGAGTAGAGGAAATAATGTGAATTGACATCACAGACACCCAGTCGTTGATCACGACGTTGAATTGAATAATTATCAAATTTACTGTGATCTTACCGGGAATCGAACCCAGACCTACGTGATCGGTAGAGCAAGCTCTATCCAACTGGGCCACAGCATGCGACAAAAAATTTAGATTATAATAAATAACTGCCAAAACATTACATTTCAGCTGACGTCATTGCACAATTGTCAACTACATACTGTCATGTATACATGACATTAAGCTAACAATTAACATACATACACATCCTAAATGCGTTGCCTAAATGGCAGCTATTGCAACAGCTGGTAACGATGCCAAAGGCAAGTCGTTATAAAAAAATATACATTATTTCCACTAATATAAAAACAGAAGCACTTAAGTTCTAACCCTCGAGAGAGTTAGGGTTATAAGTTTGACCCTGCAGAAGAAATATTATCAACGAGTAAAATATTATAATTGAATGATTTCGGGTATTTATAATACCCGAGTATACGATTCTCAAGTAACATCACTAATTGGAATGTATTAAATGGAATTGTTTGCTAAATGAAGGGGAATGTCTTTGGCCGGATAATATTTCAATTACTCGGAAGGTTATTATATCTCTCAGAATTTTCGGAATTATATTATTATTATGTTGTTGAAGGTAGTCGTTAATATTTGAAATATTTTTTTAACGAGACTTCAAGGATACCGTGTCTAGCTACGAAAATTATGTACACGTAACATAACAACCTAATTCAAATGAGTGGATTTCAAGACTATTTTAATAGTTTGATGAATGAGGTAATCTCTTGTGTTTCACTATAATACAAAGTAATTTAACTACGTGACTTTTACAAGATTATATATTTTGTCACCCTTTGCTTTCTCTCGGATCAAAGAATTTTGAATTTATATCAGTTAACGTTTCCGGTTCTAAGCTCAAGAAATGCGACCCCAATACCAACATTTTCTTAAATATCTATATTAATATGGGTGATACAATGCTTATTATTAAGGTATTCTTATACCATAGTTTTTTGGACCTTTTGTAGTTTATATAAATACGCGATAACGCGATAACGATCGTTCGTAAGATAGCTGCGCTACACTCGTCAGTTGTTAATTCATATGTGTGCTGGGATGACGTCTTTTTTACGCGCAACTTAAAATATGATTATTTATTAAAAAAAACACGGATTTTTATGAAAAAAATGTATGAGGAATGATGCAGAGAGATATTTTAAAGCCCTTAAACTATATTTTTTTTGAAATTCATAAGAATAAGGCCAATAATGAGGAAACCACTGGGGTCACAAAAGACAGAGAGCAGGCAGAGAAGTATTTTTCTAGTCTCCGAGCCACGAGAGTTTTAAAGACTAGTTTATTAATATCCATGCACTTTTTCCTTTCCATAGCCGTAAAATTTTAAGTTTTGCAGCAATGTGTTCACCTTACGGAAATAACGCTTCAATAACAAAGATAATATTGGAATAACACGTTAATTATTTACAAAGCGTTGATAATAATGTTTACTATATGAAAACAACCTTTTTTGACAGCGTCGAAGTTTTCAGCGATGTTTGAGTTTTCAATTTATAATGAAAGCATAACAAGAAATATTGAAAAATTGAAAATGGCTCAATGCGTCCAAAGTAAGTAAAACATATTAATATTTTTCGAAGCCATTCGTTACTTTCAAATGAATTCAACCATTCATGCAAATTTCGTAGATATTATTTGACTTTTCTTTCTACTGTATATTTGAACTCGTGACCTCCGTAGCCATCGCCTGTGTGGTCGAGTGGTCAACGTAATTGGTTTCGATACCGAAGGTCACGGGCTTGAATCTCAGTACGGACAGTTTTGTAAATCAATTTTTCAATCGATTTATTAATTTATGTTTGAAGGCATGGCTGTATGTGATGTCTTGAATTCCCCCCCCCCACTCATCCATCCTATCCTATGAACATGGCGTATCGAGATTTATTAGCAAACAAATAGTCCTGTTCTTGCCGTATCCTTTAGTCCTATTAGTTTGAGAACTGAGCTACAAACAGTTCTCGTAGAAACACTTCTGTTGAGATAAACTCCATTAGGAATCCATATGCTCCACTTTGTTAGCGAATATGATTTAAAAAAAAGTGTATATTTGCCAGGCTTTGATTTTTGTTTTACTGTATCCGGTGAGAGTACTTACTACTCAATACTATGCGCGAAAATTTTCATTCCCGTAAACCTGAAAATTTTAAATGAACTATTGCATTGGCTCTGGATATCTCAAATGATGAAAACGAAGTCGTACAAAGTGTGCGTATCTTGGTTACGAACTCTTTGTAAAAAAAAAAGTAACAAAGATAGTCATCCATAATTGATTTTTATGAAAGGAAAACTATCAACTACTTTTCTACACGGTGTTGCGTGAAACGTATTCACCGTGTAAAAATGAGTCAAGTGTATATTGATATACATACCTACTAACTGTGGGAGTGAGTTAGTTGTAACCTCATACTGATAATTGTCACGTCCTTGTTTCCTTGCCTCTACAAAATCAATGATTGATCAATTAACCAGCTTTTGTAAAAGGAATGAATGTTTTGATGCTTTATAACAAGTCTATATTATTATTCATCTTAAAAAGTCGTGGTAAAAAAAAAAAAAAAATAGTTGATGAGAATTAATTTGAAAATAATATGAATTAAATTATATACTAATCAAATAAAACAATTGTCTAGCTGTGAAGCTTAACGATTATTTGAATCGTAGAATCTGCGTATTGTTTTAAGCTAACCTAAAGTATGGTACTTAGTAATTTACTAAGCCAAATGCCGCGCTGAAATCTCATATGCCCTGAAATGTCTCATTGCCACGCGTTCTACAATATTAATTGAATGCCGTAAAGACTAATGACGTATGTAACAAAGCCAAAACGAGACCCCTTCCATATAAAACTACCCCGCTGCCGCTGCGCTCTAACGTGTGTCGGATTTTCTGATGCTTAACACGTTGTGGTCGTAACAAAAAAAATGTTAACATTTTTTATTGTAAATTGATATTAATAGTCTAGATAGTTATATATTGGTCAAAAATTATGATACTTAGTATGTTCAGCTGTTTATTATCAGAAATATACTAATGAAAAAATGATTGCGAAATTAAAACCTGTTTTTAGCACTAACTCAAAAATAAATCGATATAAATGAACCATTCAAATTATTTTGCTAACATTTAAAGAAACTTGGTATTATGTAATTGTCAAGAAGTTCATAGGTATAGTATTACGAAATCTTCATACAGCGACAAATTTCTGAGAAAATTATGACTGTGGTAAATCTTATATTTTTGAGCCTTGTTAACTGTTGTTGCTTATCAACCTAGGAACTGGAATTGATAAGGACAAATTTATTGAAAGAAATTATGTTCACACAAAAAGAATGTTAGAAACTGTATTACCTGCAAACGTGCTTCATTATACATGCCTCTCAAGTCATCTTCGAATACTTTTAAAGCTTGATTACTGCACAAATTGGGATTATCTTTTTTTTTTTTAATTCTAAATGGACACTTATTAGAATCATTTGTTTAGTGTTGGGTAATTTCCCTGTCATTCTTTCACGTGCTTATATTTTTCATTCAGGTGTAAACGTTACCGTTTCTTGTGCATATATTTAAAGTAATCAATAATTTCAGATAACATCTGTGTAAATTCATTAAAACTGTAAATTATACCGAATTGCATCAAAATAATCTTAGATGGGTATGGACAGCAATAAAAAATCATGGCAACCAAAATAATATAATACAATATGGCAGTTTTTTCTCTTTTATTTCATTATTTCAGTTGAAATTGTTCCTGTTTTCTCTCGAATGTAAATGATAAAAAAAAAACCAAAACTGGTCACAGACAGTATCAGTGAAATACAATCAAAAATCATACGTGACAGTTAAACATATATCTTACAATTTTAGTTTATGTAATCAACGAAGTATAGTTAAATGTTTCAGTATTAATAAATAAGATATTGAATTTTGTTACGTTAAAATTTCTGGTGGTTTGGATAATATAAATGTGTGTCTTATGAGTTGTTTATTAAACTGTCACTCAATTTATGTTTTTTTGAAAAAAAAGTAAAAACACGGCAAAGACAGGACTAGTAGTAAGCTACGAGCCTTTTCTACTCCAAATTTTTAATGTGACGATAGGTGGGAAGGAATTTAGACTTCAAAGACATCAATTTTTCAAACGCATTTTGAAAACTAAATTTATGATAATTAGCTCAAATTCAACTGAAAACTCTATTTAACTGTTCGTCATTGACTTCAAACCCGTGAACCCAGAATTGAAACCTATTACTTTGATTACTCGACTATACAAAACGATATATCATGTCTGTGAGGAATCTTGGGGCTGAGCGTGTTATTACGTCCCCACTTTGCCAATTACTATAGCCAGAATGTATGCAGCTGTCACACCAATAAACTGAGAATCTCGCCCGCTTTGTTTCTCAAACCCAAAATACACAAACCCTCCGTTAACCACCCACGATAATATACTCTACCTACACAGCGCAATAAATGCTAAGGACTTAGTTATTGTTGCGCCTATGCAAGGGTTAATTGCTTCCCAAAAACTTCAGAAGTAAATCTAATTAATCCAGTGTTTATTTCCAAAGGTTAGATAATACTGATCTTTCATACTATAATGACTACCCATTAGTCCACTACCCGATGAAGACTTTCGCAACCAAAAATAGTTCATAATCGTTTGTTAAAAAGAAACATAAGATTGCCAATAGAACAATAAAAAGAACGAACGCATAATATTTCCACCACTTGGCAACAGAGCTGGATACTATTTATTGAATTGGAATTGAATGGTAGAACTTTATTGTTATAAGATTTAAAATGAACAAAGTATTTAGTTACATTACAAATACATTTTTTTACATATATTTGATAGCTATTTCTCCGTATGTCTTCTTCAGAACTATGTTTAAACCTAAATTTACTTTAACATCCTAATTTAATAAAAATAAAACATTTTTAGTACTTTTTCCACATAAATTTTTTATTATAATGCCATTCCACCAAGTATTGACAGTGAACACCTTAAAAGTGATCCTAATTTAAAGTAAGAATTACAATATTTCATTTATTTAACATAACTTTAGTGTTTCTAAGAACCATAACAAAATTTTATAGAAACAGAGCTTATGACTGTCCGTATTTGAGTGTAAAATTTTTATCCCTTGTTCCTGATTGAAGACGTGTCCTTCCGAAATTAAGTGATTAGCAAAAGTAGACGTATCTTTTTTCAATTTAAGGCTGTCATATGTTCTAATACTCTGGTGTTCAGTGTCCTTTCTGTTTTGCCGATATAAAATTTTGTACAACAAGAACATTGCAATCTATAAATCCCGGATTTATTTAAGTAATGTATTTTATCTTTATTGTTAACTAATAATTTGCCTAAAGAATTTTTACAGTAAAAATCTGGTCTAGCACTATCAGCTAGCTGTTTTTTTTTAATTTTAAGACTTGTATTTCTTAAATAAATGATTCTACGCCAATACCTAGTATGATCGATGAACTTTGACATTATACCTTTACATAACATTTTTTCTGCAAGTTTAGTTTGTTTTTTTGATAAAAGATTGTCTATAAGAGACATATTGTATCCATTGTTGATGGCAATTTGTTTGGTGATTTTCAATTCGATATTAAAGTTTATTTCATTTAAAGGCACACTCACAAGTCTATGAATTTCTGAATGAAAAGCGGCTAGTTTATAAGAAAATGGGTGCATTGAATTTTTATGGATTACAGCATCCGAAAATGTCGGCTTCCGATAGATTTTAAAACCGTGAGAATAATTTTCAATGTTAATATTTAGGTCAAGAAAGTAAGCTCAATGATACATTTATTTATTATATAAACACGAAACATTCATTTACTAAGCGTCAGTTCAAGTTCATCCATGCACTTGAACGCCTGAAGATGTCGAAAGGCAAAACCCAGGTCGTTAGTGACAAACATGTGAAAATGTACATAGTTTGAACGATACAAATTTAAATATGCGATTATTCAAAGTAAATTAGTTTAAATTCAAGTGATATTTATTATTAGTTAAAGAAGGCATACGCTGAAATAGTTATCAATTTAAAAAAATGTGTTATTAGAACGAAATACTTTGCTATTTTTTTTACTTTATGAGCAGGCTATTAAGTAAAGAGTATGCCTATTTAAAAAAAATAAAGGGAACATAATTAAACTTTCAATTCATAATTATTTGATTTAAAACATAGGTTTATTATTATTAGATCGCAAGTAATTCTTTTGAAACATCACCGCTGACATTCCATTCTAAACGGTTAGCATTTGAAACATGTTTTGTGTCAAATTAAAAAAATATTTCTACTGAGGGAGTCGAAGTCTCATTAAGGGAAGGAAAATATTATCTGAAATTTCCTGAAAGTGTAAAAAATCGAGGATCGGAAATGAAGATTTTATTACGTCCCGGGGGAAAATCAATTTATGTAAATTAATTTCCGCTGGGAATTATAAAATAATGGATTCGGCCTGAACGTTAATCAATAAATGCTTCCATTAGCCCACCTGAATTTTTAATATTAAATTCTCAGAGCGTTGTTAAATATTGTAAATTTATTAGATTAAATTTGTTTGAAAATATTTACGAGTAATATATTAAAATATTAAATACATTGGAACACAGAATCAACAATGTTTATACTCATTAAATAATCTCTTAGAAGTTTTTGGTACGCATTGAAATATGTTAAATGCTGTAATATTATACTTATAAAGAATATTTTATATTCAAATTTTGGGACAAGAAATTTAAAAGCTTACTTACTCGTGGCAATAATTTATTGTGGTTAAATAATAATATTATCTTATAACTATATTATCATTTAGTATTAACGACAAGCTCCTTCAAATAAATGTTTGACTATCAATAATATTGAGTTACAAAACCTTTGTCAACTTCTGAAGCCCGACGATCAAAACTGTCTTTAAAAGATTGAATCTAATATTCTTCAATCGAGTTTTAACATAGACAAATATAATATTTTTATTTTATATTTATATGTTTTAAAATTTTATTTGAATTCTTGTACAAGACTCTTATTTTTTTTAAATGATCTATTTCTTAATTTAAAACATATTCGGCATTACAGCTAATGCCAATGCGCCAAATATTTCGAAGTGAAAAGATCATACGAGAAAAAAAAAAAGAAAAGCTATTTGAAATCAATTCCAGGTAAATTGATATCAGAAACACCCATATCTTAAGTCTCAAATATAAATATGACATTGACTTTACTGAGTGTTGAACCCAGACCCTCCTGGTCGGTAGAGCAAGCTCTAACCAACTAGAAAACAGCGGGTGACTACATCCTAATATGATTTTGAATCAATTCAATGAAATTTGAAGTCAATATATTTTTTTTGTGAATGTACCTCCGGCTGCAATCGCAATACTGATTCTCCTTCTGTTTTAAAAATAAAACATATAATGTTATAACAAAAGTTTTATAGCTCGAATAACGGTTCAAAAATACCAATAAGAGAGTTAAAAGTTTATTAAATCTACATTTTTACTTTGAAAATTCTTTTTTCTATCCAAAAAAAAAATGTAAGCAGTTAGTAGATAAAAAACAGGTCTACATAAACTAATATTGTGTATAATTGTTTTCGATCCCTTTCCGTTTTATCACACTATTAAGCTCATATAACGTTTTCTACAAATTTTCTCAGACGTCTTTAATATGTTTTAGTATTTCTCTTATGAATTGTTTATATGATTAAAATAGAGTGCGCTTTTTTATTTGAAAACATTTGTCAATACAATGTATTGTGCTGACAATATTTTCAGTTTACTTGACGATGTTACAAAGCAAATTTCGGCTTAAGTAATTTCGTAAGAACTACGAAAAAATGATTAAAGATCATATTTTTTACAAGTACATACAGACAAAAAGATCATATTAAACTAATAAATTTAATTCGCAGGTTTTAAAAATAAATGCCAAATCAATTAATAAATTTAAAAATTCGATTAATTGAATCAAGGATACTTTTCGTCTGTTTTTATCACGCTATGTAAAGCAACTCACCTATAGTTGAACCTGCACAGCGCGGCACCATCAATCCCTGACTGGACACCACCCCAGGATATGACGGCCGCGGGTGCTTTGGACGGCACAATCTTGAAAGGCTGCGCTGGAGCGCGACGTTCAGCCCACAGGGTGACCTGTCCATCGGTGACGGCTGCGATATGGCTGTCCCTATCACACGGACACGTTGACACTACGGTGGCGTGAGCTCTAGATCCGGCCTGGAAAATCACACATGAAATGTTATAATCTTTCGTATAACAAAACTTTAATGAATATAGGATGATTATTAGTCATCAAATTACAGTTAGAAAGATTACATTTAAAAAATACGGCGTTAACAATTTTTTTTTATCCATGTCCCGCTCCCAATGCTGAGCATATGGCACCCTAATGGAGGTATCTCAATATTTTTTTTCTACTAGAACTGTTTGTTATTCAGTCGCCCAACCTCTTTTATTCAAAGAGAGTAGTAGGGATAAAAATATAAGGCTAGGACAGGACTAACGGTTAACTAATCGCTCTCGCTACACCCAATTATTGAAGGATCGGAAAGGGTGTGAGAAAATTTTTAGACATCACAAACATTCATGCCTTCGAACAGAAATCGATAGATCGAAAAAATGCTGTTCGTACTGGCACTCGAACCTGTGAAGCCCGGCACGGAAGCCCAAAACGCTAACCACTGCGCCATAGGACCCGAAATAAGAACTTATCTTGACATAAAACATTATTTGGATATCTGTTGATAAGTAACGGCTATGGCAACATTTATTGCTCCTTTTTTTCAAAAAATAAAAAAAACTTCTTTTTAACTAAATATACAATCGGTTTCGCTTATCACGAGCATTTTAAACTGATTGAGTATCTTTCGATGGATTCGGCGGTAACTTTGTGGAAGTTCATTTCAATATAAATTATTCCACGTATTGTGCTACAAACTGTGACACGTGTTTCGCCTCTTTCAGAGTCATCCTCATTTATATTATCGATTGAGTATCATTTATTTTTTAGTGGTTATAAACATTATTATAAAAGTTAGTTCAGTAATTTAATTTAATTGTAATTTTACTGTAAATGACCGTTGCACTAATTTTAATAAAAAATCTGTGGAAAAATGCTCAATGCTTAGTTTTAATAAGGCTTAATTTGATATAGATTTTTATATTATTTGTGTTTTTCATTATGTATTTTAATAAGAAAATATTTTTTGTTGTTTTCTATTTATTTTTTTTGGAATGTACTATATTTTAATTTTAAATATGTTTTCGTACATTTTTTTAACATTCAATGCAAGTTTTTATTATTTGAAATTAGTTTAATCTTTAAATTGCACGTGTTAAATAAATTTATTTCTAAAAAAAACAAATGCTAAGATGACGCTTAACATTTTTAATGCTCTAAAACGCTAAAATGCAAAATAGAATTTTTTAAATTGACAAAAATAGATACCCTCAATACTTATCTTTACATATAACCCTATGAAGTACGTAAAGTTTTTGTTTTTTGACGCAAACTGTTTACCGATAATATGTAATTTGAAAAAGGCCTTGTAAACAATTATGAAATATTGTGTGTGCTTAAAGTACTTTGATATATTTATGTTTGCCTCTTCTAGGTAAATTCTTTATGCGTTAACACAATTAGTATTAAACAATATTTACTTAAACACTGAAAGGTGTACCTGAAAAGGTTTGTCCATCCCTTCGATGAGGATATAGCACTCGGAAGATGAGTTCCATTTCCGTATTGGTTCCTGTGCCAGAATGTAATGGCTCTCAATTTCTTTGCCTTCAACTGATACCAATTCGGCCTGAAACAAATGAAAACAAACATTGTATTTTACACAACATATAAATATGAGACTGGATTTTGGTCAGCGCTCGTTATAATGACTGCTTAAAAAACAGTAACAACAATATAATTTATATACCAATCCCATTGCGAGAGCGAAACATAATTAACAAGGTAAATGTAAATCACTTGATCTATTACTGCAAATCTCTGTATTATTTTACTGTCAAAAATACAATATTGTATTCTTCATTTCTTAAATTTATTTTTTTGCTTCTTATTTGTTTTTATAAGTAATGCTGCAGTGAACACATTAAAAGTAAAGCAAAGCTGCTCAAATCGATTCCCTATTTGGTGATATAAAGTATAGCTATTTTGATATAAGTTTTCTTTTAATTTGTGTATTATTAATACAAAACAAACTGTTATAGTATTCTTATTATAATTTTATATCTATAAACATAATACTTTTTGTTAAAAATAACTAATTATTTCTATTTATACTTGTTTCGATACGAAATGTCGCCAGATTGACGCTATTTGCCATTATAAGTCAATGAGGACGAGTCAAAAGATACTTGATTATTACAAAATACTGTAAAGGCAGATATTCGGAGTTTAACACAATTAGATTTTTAAATGGAAATACTGACTATAGCGTATTGGTAAGTTCCATTTTAACCGAAAAATTTAAGCTGATGCAATAGTCTGATGATGCTTCTTAAATAGACAAAGCACGTGTCACAATTTGAAGTGGAATAATAAAGAAATTTAAAATTGAATTTTATATTAGATACTTTCGATGGTTTCGGCGGTAACTTTGTGGAAGTTCATTTTAATAGAAAATTTAAATTAACTTTGATTATTCCAGGATATGACAGGTGGTTCCCCGTCACTCAAATTGTTTCCAATTAATAGAGTAATCACAAACTTAGCTGATTGATTGCAGCTCATTAGTTTAATAGTTTGTAATGTTTAACGTCATTAGTAGTATGATTAAATTTGTTTGCACTGTTTCGATTCTATAATCCCCTCTTTGCTTCCCTTAAAAAGGAAAAATCCCAATCTGATTGATTACAACTCATTAGTATCATTAGTATCATTATCTGTTTGTTTTATTTCGATTCTACACCCCCCTTCTTGCTCCTCTTAAAAGGAAAAAAACCCAAACCTCCATTTTGTAATTTTATAATTTTAAAATGTTAGAATCAATCTTTCTTCATTACTTAAACAAACTTTGCGATAGTAAGTCTGAAGATGCCTCTGAAAGAGGCGAAACACGTGTCACAGTTAGTAACACAATACGTGGAATAATCAAAGTTAATTTAAATTTTCTATTTATATTAGATCATAGTATTTAGAAATGAGGGATAGACACGTTTGATCATTTATGTACTTCAGTTATTAAATCAATTATAATGCTGTGTACTTGAAAACAATTCTAGTAAAATAAACACTATCTTAATCGAAATTGAATAATACACTCTTTACGCAATTGGATTTTGTGGTTAAGTGGTAAGAACTTTAACTTAACAACCAGACTGTTCTCAAGTCAAGCCAAAGTTGATGCTAAGTTTATATTTTCTAAAATTATCATTAGATATTTTGAGAACGTGACGTTGGTGATGTGTTTTCTTGTCTAGTTGATCTGAAGTTTAAAATATTATGTGTAATGTTTATAGAATGTATTTTTTTGAGGCTTAAGTAATTGTTTTTGCAAAACTAAAAATTCTCCAGTATTTCAATATTGTTTTTATGTTGTAAGTTTTTTCATTTCTTCGGTCAATTGTGTAATATATTTTTATAAAATTTGTTGAATTAATTAAAAAGAACTCGTCTTACTTTTAATATAACTGAGCCTTCAAAAATTTAAGTGAGCCAACTATTAAAATGGTAAAACTATTTTCTTGGATTTTCAAATAAAGTCACGTCTTTACTTAATGTTTTGGTGGATTGCATATTTTTATTTAACGGATATAGCACTATTGCAACATGTATTAACTGAACGTACTTCAATTTTACGATACTTTTAAATACCACATCACCTTTAATGGGCCCGATTATAAAAACAGAGAACGTGTGTTTTCATAATCAAGATGCAATCTATTAACGAATTGAAAATTCGAAAACATGAAACATTCGTTTGAATATATTATTTTATTCATTATATTTCGTTTTGCATATTTAAGAACGAAGACGTAAAGCAACAATATTATTTAAATGCAACAAATACAGAAAGAAATAAAAAGATGTACAATGTAGAATTTTCCAACCTTGCTAAAAAGGTGGAAACTGCGGAAATATGTTTGAAGTGAGTAAACAAAAAATAGCCTGAACGTCTTTAATAATAAAACCCCATTCTCCGGACCCCGAGGGCGAATTTTCTCTACGGGAACACCTCGCAAACGTGCCTCCCTGGTAATCCAATAGATTTGTGACAAACTCCTACGTGTTAATATTGAACCCGACCGGATATATAGTACAATATCATAAATATAAACGACTCTACTTATGGAATGGAATAATTTCTTACTTTACAACTGTTATTATAAAATTGAAATCAATAGCTTTGTTATTGCGCTAGTTGTATTTCTTATTGCGAAACGCGTTTTGCATCTTCGAGAAAAGTCTTTAAAACTTACTGTATAGTGAAAAATTATTTACAACGTAGTTATCAGTTTGAAGAGGATACAAAGAAATTCTTGAGTAATTCATTTATTCAAATTCATTCACAAAAAAAACAAATAAATGTTTGATTGCTTCTGTGACGTACAAAAGATAAACATATTATTGTTAAACAATAGTAGGAATAAAACAACTATATTGAAAGGTAAAGAAATTAACCGAGTAAGTTCCGACCAAGTCTACAGTAAATACATTAACAAAAGGACTTGTTCAAACTGACTTACGTTAACACGAAATATCTTCAGTAATTTTCTATA
The DNA here is from genome assembly GCA_030503985.1 of Himalopsyche tibetana. Taxonomy (NCBI): domain Eukaryota; kingdom Metazoa; phylum Arthropoda; class Insecta; order Trichoptera; family Rhyacophilidae; genus Himalopsyche; species Himalopsyche tibetana. The sequence continues at coordinate 4,277,778 of JAPJYX010000007.1, read as the reverse complement.
ACCTTGAATCTGACAATCTACACACAAAAATGAATTTAATTTTACCGCGAATGGTAAAAAAAAATGAGATACGTGCTTGTAGAAAATAAACGATGATATGTCAACATCCGAACCAATACTGTTGGCAACTAGGTTTTCCAATCCCGGGATTGAGTAACTGAGTAACAAGCAGTTCTCTTAGAAACACTTTTGTTGAGATAAACTCCATTAGAAGTCCATATGCTCTATATTGGTAGAGGACATGGTAAAATAAAAGTGAATAATATGTAATGTTTTTTGTTTGGCTTATTTTCTCGTTCGCAAGAAAATCTTTTTTTGTTGGATGTCAATATTTTCTAATTTAAAAACCTCATGTCCAGCTCTTGGAATGTCACGATATTAATTATAAATGTAATCATTGTTATATCTCATTTCAAAACGAAATTTAATAAAAATTCGCATTTTGACGAATGCCAAATTCAACACAAAAATCTCAAATATTCACACGAAATTTTTCTCCATTTTCAGTAAGATAAAATCAAAGTATTTCCTACTGTAAAATTTCTTCAAATAATATTGTTATTTCTGCGTTTGAAGGTGGAAATATTCCATAAAATAAGCGACGATTCGAGAAATGCGTCTTCAGTAAGGAAGTAATTTGTTTGAACTTGAGAGCAAATATTGATGCTTTGAGCTTATATACAGAGAGAATATATACTTATATTAACTCGCTGTGATTTTGAATATACGATGTGAAAGAAATTTTGAAATATCAAAACGATTCGTCAAAGATGGAAAACGTTTGACAATAATATTTTATATGAAATGGCAACTATCTCCTTGTTTGATATCAAATTAATTTGAAAATTGTGTGTATTTCTTATTTGTTTTGTAACATTTTGTTATAAAGCTTTGCGAATATGTAAACAGCTTTAATGATTTCGTATAAATTGAAACTTTTGACAAATAATCTTTATTTGAAAACATGATAAAAGCTACGTCTTGTTCATATGTCATTTTATTAAAATAATTCAACCAGATTGATGTGCAATGACTGTTTGAACAATTAATAAAGGTTGTCTAGGGAAATCAGAAATTTGGGTGTTTCGAATAATTTTACTAAAAAAATAGTGTCAATAAATACTCAGTCAGTTAGGTCCGTAGCGCAGTAGTCAACGTCATTGGGTTCCGTGACCGATCTCACGGGCTTGAATCCCAGTAAGAGCAGCATTTTTTTCAATTTAATATTTTTTAAATCTTAAGTAACGAGATGTAACGAGAGCGATTAGTTAACCACTAGTCCTTTTCTAGCCGTATCCTTCTATCATTACTACTCTCTTAGATAAAGAGAGATTGAGCGACTGCATAACAAACAGTTCTCGTAGAAAAACTTTTGTTAAGATACCTCTATTAAGAGTCCACATGCTTCACATTGGGAGCAGCCATGGATACAAATTATATAGTGGACATTGTCAAATATAATTTAAGTGAAAAATATAATGAAATAGACTAAGTGGTCGGGCCTGAAAAAAAATGTTCGAATAAATACTCAGTTGAGTGTGTAGCTCAGTGGTGAACGTTTTTGGCTTCCATGACGGATCTCATAGGCTTAAATTCCAGTACGAACAGCAATTTCTGCAATTTTGGGACAATCACTACACTGAAATCTATAAATCCCAGATTTGTTTTTATAATCTATAACATCTTTATTATTTATCAATAATTTATCTAAAGAGTTCTTGCAATAGAAATTTTATATTGGTAAAACTGCTAGAACCTTAAATATAAGAGTGGCTGAGCATTTAGCCGCTTTTCGCTTAAAAAAAAGATACTTCCACCTTTGCCAATCATTTAATTCTTGAAAACCATACGTTTTATTTTGACTCAGGTATTGATTTGTTACATACTAACAAGGGCGAGTTTAAATTATTTTACCAAGAAATCTTAGAGATTAATCGAGCTCAGCTAAAAAAGTTTGCCAATTTTAAACGAGCAATATTATCTACCAAATTCTCCATTGTTGTACCCCTTTTAAATAATTTTCATTTTATTAATAATTCAAGCACTTGTTATCATTAAATATTAATTCAAAGGCTTAAAAACAAATCAACTCATTAATAATAGGTCGGATAAAACCCTAGATTTATTTTAAACATTCCTATGTTATTATCTGGTCATTAATATTTTCGAAAAATCCCCATAATTATAACAAACCCACTTAATCCATTGAAAATTGTATACATTCAATTTTCGCTAATTTACATTTTAATAGCCTTATAACTTAGTGATCTACTTATATTTTTGTTTATAAACGATACAAACTGTTTACTACGCGTCAGTTCAAGTACATCCGTGCACCTGGAATGCCTGAAGATGCCGAAAGGCGAAACTCGGGTCGTTAGCGACAAAACTCATGGAAAAGTACAAAATTCAAACAATTCAAATTTGAAGTGAAGATGTATTAAAAAATATATTTAGCTAAGCTTAACATATAAGAAAATAAAACTAGATATCTACTGAGTACTACTAAGTGGTTGGATGTTTACGATAACTATTTATAAGTATTCATAGGTAGGTTACGGAATTGGTGAAAGGAAATAAATTGATCGTAATTCCATTCTAAATATCAAGCGTGAGATTGTGTGCACTTTATTACACGAAAACTCTTCTGGAAAAAGCGATTTTTCCTTGTTTATGTTCAGCAATCCATCACAAGACTAAGGAACGAGTTTTTCTTTTTAGCATATCTTGATGTAGTACTGTACATTTTCTTTATTATGTGACAACTTCCGACGATCGATCAAAAGTTTTTGAAATTTGTCACTCTCGCAATATCATACCACGCGCTCACTCAGCAAAAGTGCGACGACAAGACACTAGATGACATGATAAGTGAAGTTTTAAAATAAAGCTTACTGCCAATCAACATTGTTTTATACCAAAATTTATAGTTTTCGAAAAAAATGGCATATAGGTAGGCATAACGGTACAGTTAAAATGTTGAATAAAAAACATTTAAAATCAGTTTAATATACCTCACATCTTCTGTTATTTTCTACAACCTTGTTTCTGAAAAAGTAAAAGTTATCAAGAGACAAATAAATGTACTTTATTCTACCGCTATCGCTTTCTATAGCTATAAAAAAAACACTGTAATGGTTTTTTCCTCAATATCTTTCAGAAAATTAATAAAAAAAGAAGCAAAAACGTTTCTATAAATGCCATCCTCTCATTCATGATTAGCGTATCATATTGTCATATTACTTTTTGATGTATTAAGTTAAGTAAACCAATGCATATATTTTTAGAAACATTTGATATACGTGCTTGTAAAAAAATAGCCTCAATATAACAATTATTAATTGATTTTGCATTTACTTGATAGAACTCCATTATAATAAGTTTAAAATATCAAAATATTTTAGTTCTACAGTTTTAAATAATTTTTATGCGCTGATAGCTATTTCGGATTTCGCCATCGTCAGAACTATGTTTAAACTTATATTTTGCTCAGCTATACATATATACTGGCTCTGAAGAGATACACAATGCATCAAGTTATTCACTCTAACATCCTAATTCAAATTATAATTACAATATTACACTTATTAAATGTGATTCTAGTGTTTCAAAGAACGATAAGCAATCTGGGTTTTTTTTCCTATAAACGTTAATTAGGATAAAATTAAACTGATATTTATTATCAATTACGTTACATTAAATTTATTAACTATGGCTTTAATGTTTCGAAAAACAATAAGCAATATGAGATTTTTCAAGGTAAATTAGGATAAATTAGTATAATTTATATTTGTATTTTATTTATGTATTATATGTTTCAGTAACATTATGCAGTTATTCAATGTATAAATTATCTGGATATTGCACACATTGCCAATTTTAGCTAGTGACAGTATACACGAGATAATAAATTTACAACTAGTCAATGTGTATATAACTACATAGACGTAGCTTAATTGTTCACAACCTTAAACATAATCATGCGTGTACTCTAAGTGTTGCAAACCACACTCCAGGCTTCACTGATGTTCACTCGCAATCACGCAGTTGTAGTGTGAAATTGAATATAACCTCAAAATTTTCAACGTCTTGTCATACTCACTCTATTTTTGTTCAATATATCTAAGATAAACTAACTAAAATTAACCTAAGCCTTTATGTCATTTCCACTTCAACAAGAGCTTATCAGTATCGTTATGTCATTTCTACTCTGTCTAGTGCTCGTCAGTGAGTTTCAGCACTCACTAGATAATTCATAAATTAAAATGACAAGGTAAATGTAAATTAAAATTATCGAATCTTTAATTTCAACTACTAGTTACTGAATAAATTGACTGGTGAGATTATATATTGATGACATTTCGCAATTCAATTGTGACATACATACTAAAACCTGATATCAAAATAAATATTTCGCAAAACAATTTTATATCAGTAAATATAATATCAACTGTACATAAAATTGAATAATACCTCTGATGTTTTTCATTTTGTATAACTATTTGCTTTTTCCCTCTCTTTGATGGCCAACTTTTATGAAAATTATTTTATGACCAACAACGCAAAATTTATTTGGTTTTTGAACCCTAAAAAATTTAAAATCTTATGAAAAATTCTATGTGACAGTTAGAGTGAGGAGTCTAGTTAATATATGTAATACATTAAAGATCAGTTTCAGTTAATTTTTAAATCATTGCAATTACCCTCGAACAAATAGGCACTATAATCTTTCTTTATTTTACTTTTAAATATACATTTTTAAGAACAAAACCACGAATTACTTTTGTATTAATACAGAATAAATTTATGAACTTTTAATGGCTTTCCTGTGAAATAACGAATTCAACTTACGATTTATTTACTGAGTATGCGATATGTTCTTGTAAAAACAATAACGGCACATTACACGAGGGATAGTTAGGTATACCTTGGTCTAAAAAAATGAGCAATTTATCTTACCAAGTTCGTGGCAACACTCTATAAAAAGAAAGGGTCAAATATCAAGGTATGATTATAAATTTCACACAATGACATCCATTAGCGCTACTTAAATATAAATTGGGTTTACTTTGCTGTTTTTCCTTGTCGAAAAAGATAACATTATTACGCTGGTATAATCCGCAAGACTCCCAGGGGAAGGAAGAGATAAGAAGACGAGAAGTAAAGTTGCTCGTCGAATATTTTCCCATTTTCTTCTTTACGCTGTGCTTAAGTCAAAGTATGTTATTTTCAGGGTGATATGAAATAATAATAACTTCTGTACTGATAACAAAATTGTATACAATGGCTTGACGAATAAAATATTACACTAATCATGAGAATAAAGATAACAAATTCACAACTGTTCACTCTGAGTCACCTAACTATTCCAAATTAAATATATCTGATTAAAAATTAGCTTTTCATATCATTGTTGTTTTTGAAGTCATAGTAACTTAAACTAAATATAGTTAGAAGCCGTTTTACGTAATATTATTTGAAAATTATATTTCTTATAAGATAATGCAATGTATAATCTAAATAGGAGAAAAAAAACGATTTGGCCATAACATGAAACCGAAATAGTAATTAACTAAATTATTTAATTTCTGTGGAACTAAAAATGGTCAGAATTAAATTATATTTATATTCACAAAAAGGGTCAGGGATTGGATGCCCTAGTCATTGTAGTAATGTTAATAAAAAATGACTTTTTTTAAAAAAAAAACCACTTTAATGTATTTAGATCATTACAAGCTTCGCTCATTGTGACTATTTTCAAATTAACTCAGTAGTATAATTAATATAAATGATTGTTATTATTTTATAGTATCATGTCTTTCCACCTAGAATTGACAATGAACACCTAAAATGTGATTATTATTATGTTTTAATAATTATCACGCTACAGTTTCAAACGTTCATGTTGTTGAATGATAAGATTGCACGCAACATTTCAATCGTTTGTTCTCTTTTTTAGCCAACATGCTGGAAAACAAAAGAAATAATAATCCCATAAGAAGATAAGTGAGACAACAAGGCTGCTAAAATGAAGCTTTGATAAGGCGCATGACAAATAGCTTTTTGCCACACTGATGATGACGTTAAGCTAGTTTTAAGTACAACTCAAATGGGGAACAGCTAGTTGATTTACATACTGTGCAACTTTTGTTGCTTCATTGAGATCTTAATGCAAGTTTTTAAAAAGTGTTTTAATTAAATACTGTGTTAAGGGGGTATTTTTGTCTAGAGGCACGAATTTCGGGTGTTTTTTCGAACTACGGTAAAAGATAAAGAAAGAAAAATTTAAGTATCCATTTTTTTACCATTTGCTTATTTATATTATTTTAAAAATAAATACAAAATTTCAAACAATTAATAAATTAAAAACTCGAAAAGTTATCGGTTGGTAAAGGCAGAGGTCCAAAAAGGTGGTGTCTTGGCGTACATGATTCCAACCCTTTTGGTCATTTGAAAAAAAGAAATCGAATTAATTCTTAATAAATAAAAATTTCGCTATCACCCCTACTTCGGAAAAGTCAAAAAAATAATTTTCACAAACAGTTTCAAATTTATTAAAGATAGTAAAAATAAAATTTATTAATTAAATCATAATCATAACATAAATAATAATTATGACTTAAATCTTCCACGGACTATAAAGGGATGTATAGGAAAGGTTTGATGAAGGTAAAGATTTGGTAGAACTTGAGATACTGCACGCCAGCTAGAAAAAAGTAGTTTCGAGAAAAACGCGTTTAATATTTTGAGTTTCGATTTGTTCCGGTCGGACTAGCTTAGTTGCTGCGTCGCCAAAATCGCTGTAACTCAGTAAATAATTAAAATTTTGAAAAATCCCTTTGAGGACATACTCTAAAATGTCTAAGCTTTATAAAAAAAATAAAAAATAAAGAATCGATTTTTTTAAATTTCTTGACTAGAATACTCCCTTAATATGCGTAACACATTTGTAGCCTGTTCACAAATATTATATTATATTCAGGCTTAATTAATTTTGTATTATTTCCAGCTTTTAGCTGAGTGCTTAAAGACGTTGTTTTTTATTACAGTGCTTACGGGTCTAAGCTAGGGATTGCAATATCGGACGAATATAAAAATTAGAAATTAAAGATGTACTTTTTGAACAATTAAAATCGAGTTTTTTACAAAAACGGCAGTTTATATTGTCCTGTATAGCAAACACAGCAGTTTGTTTTACGGGACCTTAAAAAAACATTATAAATACTGTTAATATAGCAAGGTTATAATAATTAGAATATATAACAATACTTTTTTCACATTCGGGATTTCAAAAAATATTTCTCGCTAAATTTGCGGATTTCCTGAAATGAAAAAATGTGAGACCCTTTTTTTAGGTCTTTCGGGGATATCAATTTTTTTTGTCAGTGGTCAATTTCAAAATTCCTGGAATTTACGGATTACCCAAAATGAGAAAAAAGAGGGACCATTTCTTTTACGTCTCACGCGGACTACAAAAATTTTGTATTTATTATCCTTGATCCCGAAATCCCGGGATTTTGGGATCACAAAATTAGACGGGATCCAGGAAAAGAGGCCCTTTGTATTTAGATACAGAAACAGTGACATAACGACGTTACCAATTTAACGTTGAAAACTTATATAAACTAAATAAATAATTGTTTCATAGAATACACAGAATTATCAATTTCTTGCGTAGGTTTATGCTATTTTTCCAGCGAAATCTTAATTTGTCATAGATGTTTACAATTCAATCGGCAAGTATAAAAAAAGAAACACCAATAAACAGCTTGACTGGGTAGACGGCCTCTTCATTAAACATGGAGCCGAGCGTTTTGTGACAGCTGCCAAAAAGAATCTTCTTAATAGTGTTTTCTTGAAACGTGTTTTGCTCTTGTATTCCGAATCGGAATGAACTTTCACCCGGTTGTCATTGTCATTTCTTTTCTCTGCCAAATATTTTTATTTGTATTATTATGGAGAGGAAATGACATTTTTAATGTTTTTCTTTAAGGACACATTTCGCGTAAAAGTCATCCAGTTATTACCGATTCAAAAAAGGTAAGTACTGAATTAAAATTCATTGAGAATATTTAAGAAAACATTGTAATTTATTTTTTCCTCTCAACAATAAAGACATGTAACGTCAAGGAAGAAAATCGAACAAAGAAGAAGTTTTTTACAAGATTTTTTATATCAGGGGCCACAGAGATTTCTTTTAAGAGGAGCCACAGTACAGCTAAGGAGGACCACGGGCGAATTTTTAAAAATCCGTAAATTGTTGTGTCTTAGAAATTGGAATGTCTGAAAAGAGCTAAAAAAAACAAACGTCCCACGATGTTCATTTTGGGAAATCCGCAAATTTCTGAGATTTTGGATTCGAAGTTACTGTGATTTTTAATTCGAAATTATGGAGGCCACAGAAAAATACACACTCAAAAAGAGCCACGGGCCCAAAATATTGAGAAATACTGGTTTATACCATCGGCTTAATTCTAAAATCACGTAATTCATTTTTTTATACTTTCATGTTTTAGTGATTTCCGTGAGAAAGTATATCAACGCAACTATAGTACATGTAGAATAACAAACAGTTATCGTAGAAAAAAAATCTGTGGAGATACCTAAATTAGTAGACCATAAGCTCCACACTGGGAGAGGGCATGGATATATATAAAAAAAGATAAATTGTCAGTACATTTATCGAATACAATAAATATTGATGAACAGTTAATATAAAACATACTTTGTGTCTTCTTATAACATAGTAGACTTGTTTCAAATATAAGCGCTTAAAATTTCTTTTATTTAAAACAATTTCAGATAACGCTTTTAGTAAGAGTAAAAAAATCATTCTAATTGATAAAATATAAAATCCAATTACCGTCACAATAGTTACTCAAATTAATAATAATAATTTCGGATGCCTTATAACTTCATTTAGATTGAATTAGACTTTGAAATTTTCTTTTTCCAATCTTCGTATTGGCCTTTTCAGGGATATTAAGTGTACGCATTTTTTAGGCTTTGTCAAATATAAATCCTAATCTCTCTTATAAAACACAAAAGCCTCCCAGTAGCTGCGCGATTTAAGAAGGTATCTAAACTAATGTCATTTCGTACAAAAGAAATGGATCAATATAGACCAAAGGCAGAAAAATACGCTTGTTTTTCTTTTCTCTCCATTGTTGTGTGCCACCAGATAATAGAGGTTAATGAAAAACAGACGATACAAGAGTGGAGACACTGTCTTTTGATACGAGAGTTAACGCATACGAACCGGATGATGAATTTATTCAACGCATTCATTAAGCTAATCGCTTATGTTACAGAGAGAGCTAAATATTTCACTTAAGGAATACAAAACAAAAATCAAGAAACAAATTCAAAAGTCGTTAGGGGAAAAAAAATGTGATTTTCAATGATGATAATGGCTTTATTCCGCCTATATACAAAACGAATAATTATGAACATATTTAATTTGAATTGTTTGAATTTTGAACTTTTCCATGAGTTTTGTCGCTAACGACCCAGGTTTCGCCTTTCGGCATCTTTAGGCATTCCAAGTGCATGGATGTACTTGTAATGCCTGAAGTTTAACAATTTTAAACGAGCAACTTTATTTACCAAATTCACCATTGTTGTACACCTTTTAAATAATTGTAATTTTTAAATAATTGTCATTTATCAATAATTCAAGCACTTACTATCATTAAATATTAATTCACTTGCTATCATTAAATATTAATTCAAAGGCTTAAAATCAATCAACTCATTAATAATAGGTCGGATAAAACCCTAGATTTATTTTAAATATTCCTATGTTCACTTTTAAGGTGTTCACTGTCAATACTTGGTGGAATGGCATTATAATAAAAATAATAAAACATTTTTAGTACTTTTTCCACATAAAATTTATTAGATCAGGACCGGTTTCGCTCATGATGAGCATTGTCAACTGATAAGAAAAAACAATAAAACAGTGATATTTATCACTGTTTTATTGTTTTTTCTTATCAGTTGACAATGCTCATCATGAGCGAAACCGGTCCTGATCTAATAAATTTTATGTGGAAAAAGTACTAAAAATGTTTTATTATTTTTATTAATATTCCTATGTTATTATCTGGTCATTAATATTTTCAAAAAATCCCCATAATTATAACAAACCCACTTAATTCATTGAAACTTGTATACATTCAATTTTCGCTAATTTACATTTTAATAGCCTTTTAACTTAGTGATCTACTTATATTTTTGTATATAAACGATACAAACTGTTTACTACGCGTCAGTTCAAGTACATCCGTGCACTTGGAATGCCTGAAGATGCCGAAAGGCGAAACCCGGGCCGTTAGCACCAAAACTCATGGAAAAGTACAAAATTCAAACAATTCAAATTTGATATTGAAATTCCATCAAGCACTCTCAGTCAGAATACTTAATTATATGAACATATTTGTTTAGAAATGGTTTTACTTAATTTATTATTGTATAACAAATGCGTTATGAATATATCTTACTTGCAAGTGCATAATATTGAAGTTAATTATTGAAAAAAAACATATCGCTACATCAATGCACTAGTGAGACGTTTTGAAAATCTTAGATTCGAGATGATGACAGTTTAGTGTTTTACATAAAACTACACTACTACTTTTATTACACATAGTTTTGGAAGAGTAATTACGATATTGTTACAATCAAATAAAAAACAATATATTATATGAATTAGGTTCGTATTTTTCCGATCAGAATTAATATTACATTGGTCTGAATTTATATAAAAATGGTCATAATATATGTGTCAGAATAAATAGTCATAATTTAAATGAAATTAAAAAAAAAACTAATGTAACCTTACCTTACCAAAGTGGCATAAAATCTTCTGGGCGTATAATATTTTTATTCTGACCGTTCATATTTTTATTCAGACCAAAAATTGATTTAAATTCTGACCATTTAATTTGTTCCCTATAAATTATATGACGACTGTATAAAAATGCGCTTCATTTAGATTAATTTTAGGTATATTTTGTTACACAAAAATGTCCTGTGTTAAGTGAACATTTAAAACGGACCAATGAAAGACCAGATTTAGATTTCAGTCAATGAAAACTCAATTACACACAACGACGCTCATTGTTTTGTATATAAGATTGTAATTTTTGATCTGGTTTATTTGAGGGTGATATATTTGAATTTTACTCCCTTAAATTGTATTATTTTGACAGTTTTGACAAAAAAAATTGTCGTTATATTAAATCTTTCAAATTAAAAGTATGCATCAAAGCTCGAATTTCAATAAATTTTAGTTCATAAATGTCTTTTTTTTCTTCAGTTTGTTTCGGATAATTATTATATATGTTCTATCTTGAATTGCGTTTTCTAAATTTTAGATTTTTAGCAATAAGCAGAAGCGAATAAAGAATAAGTTATTTATAAAAGAATATTGGTAAGATTAAATATATTTTTTTTCTGAAATCGAGTATGAGTGGATACTACTCTTTGATTGATGATAATATGTCACCGATCCGGTTGATGAATAATTAACTCCGCAGTACATCACTAACGTGCGGGATAAAAATGGCAGCAATATGACGTGGATGGATTCCCTTTCTCTTCTTTGTGAGAATTTTCTTTTCGTCTCGCGGTCCCTATTATTTCTGGAATACTTCCCACGCCAAACATTAGCTTGGAAATATTCCGAAAATGTTATTTAATACACTGAAGTGGCTATGCGTGATTTAAACGGAAGAAAAACTGATCTTTGGTAACCTCCACTGGGTGTAATTATGCGATTAACGAAATAATACAACAACATCGTTTGGAAAACATTCTTTTTAATCCATGTCCGAAAATTACTTTTTTCTACGAGAACTGTTTGTTACTCAGTTGCTAAGCCTTTATTTTTCGAAAAAGAAAGCTGGAGCTAAGACAGGACTTATTGCTATCGCGGGAGGAGAGGGGAAAGAGGAGTTTTTTTAAGACATAAACACCCATACCATACTACTATCTTCCTTTTTTGATAGTTTATTGTCTGTTCCTAAAGCCCTTCTTTTACAAACTGAATTTGTTATAACGTGAAGTACGTTTTATTTTTGTAAATCTTGAATTGATCCGTGATCGATGATATTGTATTAGATATGATTAGGAAATCATTTTAGCACGAGAGTTCAATGCAAAATTTTAATTTGTAGTGTGTAGGGTATCCAATCCAGGAGCCTTTTTGTAATCCCGGAATCCCGGGATTAGGCACTCAACGTGAAAACGTATAATATTTGAAAGTCGTTTTTTTAGCTCACCGAGGAATTTGAAATCTTCAATTCGCTATACTTTTTCGCCAAATTATACCCGATTAGCTCTGCCTATTCCAAAATCCTATCAATTTCCGGGATTTACTCCAAATTTCTCAATCCCGAAGTCCCGGGATCGCGACCATGTCAACCCCGGGATTTCGGGATTAGAAAATTGGACGGGATCCCGGGATTGGATGCCATAGTAGAGTGTAACTTACTTAAGTCGAAATAAAAAATATTTGTATGGAAAAATGAATAAAGACATATGCAACCATGATGCCTTTAACTCAAATTATGGATTAAGTCATAACTTACAGTAAAATACTCATGTTAAAACGTGAACAATTTTTTTTTATCAAAAATATTATGTGATGATTTGTATTTGATAAAACGGTTCATTATTAATAACAACTTACTTTAAAAATGTATATTGGATAAAGTGATTATGCATGCTTTATAAACACTAACAGTTTCAAAACAACAATGTTTATGATCTCAAATTAATTTATATAATAATATATAGTTTTAATTGATTGAACTAGTGAATATTACTAACAGCCTTAAGGCTAAATACAACATTGATATCCAATACATTCTACAATTTAAAAAAATCAAGTAAATACATTACCGATCTATGTTTTGAACTTAAGATTATTATATTACTAGCCAATCTACTTTGTTTTGTAATGGATACATTGTTTACGTATTTGTATAAAAAAAGAGTTGTGAACATAATGTAAAATAGGTTCACAGAGTTAACAATTTGCGGATAGTTGAAGAATAATATTTCCAGACTAAAAGCAATTTCAAACTCAATATGTGGTATCAGTAAATCATGAAATATGTATGGAGCTTTTGCTATTTTTGTTTGCATTGTCATAGCGTGCCAAGAGATAGACACTTCGGAATTTGGACTATACTGATATGTATTTACTCAGCATAAAATTGAAACAAAACAGACGAATTTATTACTATCTGATCAGATAAAGAGAATTTCAGATATCTTACGAAAACAAATTATTTATGAGCGTTCTTGGAATACACGTTTCTTTGTTTGCAGTATTTGCTTTTTATAGGTTAAATAAAAAGAGTTGCTGAACAATTTCAACATGAATACAGTAATTGAAGCACAAATAAATCATTGTAACACTTGTAGTTAAGTTCAGCATCATATATTTAAAATAGTCATTTCAGTGACTTGTGAATTCAGTGAATTATAAGATTAACTCCTTTCTAATGTAATTTAAGATGTAATTTTTGGCATAACATCCATTAGTACAGGTGTTCTCAACCGGTGGGGCATCGTTGAATCGCGAGATTTTTATTTATTTTATCAAGTGTAATTTGGATTGTCGATAACAGTGTTGATTGCTTGTAAATAGATAGAAGGTATTTGTAGGAATTTTTACAACAGAAATCGATAAATCGACCGAATCATGTGAGATCGGGTACAGAAGCCAACAGCGCTTATCGCTGCGCCATAGGACCCGACAAATGTAACATAGTTAAAATAAATTAAATTCTATGCTTCTTAAAGGACATCAAACACTTTGAAAAAATAAACGATTAGTAGGTAGTTTGATGTAAAAAATGTGTTATGGATAATAATTTTTACTGAAACACTGTTTAAATGTTTGGTTCAACTTTTATTTCCATATGTCATAATTGTACACTTTTATATAAATCACTAATCTTATAATCGAATAATAACAACGTGAGTTTCAAGGCGTCTTTACTGGATCGATGACCGGTCAATTTGAACTCTTGAATTGAACTAAATGGAAGGAGTGTAGGATATCGGTTTTGGGCGTTGAAAGGTTATTGTTACAATTATAGTATGGCATAGAGTATTAACATAGTACTCTATGACAAGATGTCGAGTATACATAACAAATGTACCCTTTGATTTTGACGGTAATTTTATTTATTACATATATTTTACTAAGCGGAGTTCTATGATTATTATTTGAATTATTTTGCCACAAATGTTTCACCAGACATAATATTTCGGTATCATATTTTATTTTGATTTGATATTATATTTTATTACTCTGCAGGTAGGCAACAAAGAATCAAGACCACTGTATTCGTTTAAAAGCTTATTTAAATAATACCATATCGAATTTCCGGTTCGCGCCTTTCAATAGCGTTCCCTCCCTCTTCGATATTATTTACGGGGAAAACCTTTAGACATGCACCGTTTGCTTTCAATTCTCAAAGTGTCTGTTTGTTTTCAATTTGCAAAGTGTTTTTATATTGCGGCGTTTCTCTGTTTGTGATTTGGCGGGAACTTTGAGCACGCCCACCATTTTGTTAAAAATGCCAGACGCCGCCATTCCGTGATCGAGTTATGGCTGCCGTAAATGACATAATGTGGGATTGCGGTACTAACTTACAATTAAGTTTTATGCATGTTTTTTAAACTTCTGAAATAGCTTACCGAAAAATGTTCTGCTTTCTTAACCCGTATGAGCTGTGGATATCAAATATGGTTTATGCTAAAAATAAAACATCTAAGTATTTTTAAAATTCAGTCAATCAATTTTTGCTATTTGTTTTACTTGGATTATTATTAAAACTTCCCATATGGAGCTTAAAATACTTCTCATATGTTGCTGGCCATTAAAAAACCAATAACTTGAAAAACGTGTTTTTTAAAATGTACGTCCTGGGTTTTCAACGTCCATCAAAAGACGGTAAGTGTTAAAACATGTTTTCCATTTGTTTCTTTAAGGGCCAGAAACATGTTGGAAGTATTTTTAGGACAGTATACTAAGTTTTAATAAAGTGGCATAAATTTATATTTTTATCAGTTGAAAATGCTCGTGATCGCGAAACTGGTCCTGATCTAATATAATAAATATGAATTAAGTAAAAAAGAGTGTTTTATTTTTTGAATATAATGCCTTTTGATACCTAGTTTTGACAGTTAGCACATTCAAAGTGAGTAAATAAATCTTTGTATATAACCATAATTCTGAGTAAGAACTTTGGTATATTGTATAGTTTGAACGCCCTCAAATTTTTAAAATGCTATGTCATTTTGTTTCATAGTCTGTATTTCTTTATTATTTTTAAGTTTAAAGTCACATTAGTAATCTCCAATAACGTTTGGTAAACTGGTTATTAGTAAATTGACTCAAAACTTCCTTCCGAACGGAAGATTATGTTCATTTTCTAAATATTAATGAAACTTATTGTACAGTTTTGTTTACTTTAAATGCTAGTTTTAACAGCAAAGTTTTACGTGGAGTACTGTTCCTTCGAGGCAAAAGAAGTTTGGGTTAACACAACAATGAAGTGATTATGTTGAAGTAGTTAAATGCCAAAAAAAAAATAATAACAGCCACACCTACTGAAATAAAATACAAGCGAGAGAATTTCGAATTGTGAATATGAAAATCATATCAACTTAAAATTCATATGCATGTAATATATTCATATGAAGATGGCTGGCAGAAGTTAAACGAAAAAACCCACAAGGTTCTATAAATCGTACATAGTCTCATTTCGGCGTGTCACGAGTGTCGATGGCAAAAGATAAACTTTGCAATACATTTCGCACACAGCTACTTCGCAGAAAACAGAATATCCGGTATTCTGTTTTATGACTATTTCTTCCGGGGAGAGCATGGCCCGGGGATTGGATAGCTAAATAAATCACAAACGTCTAGTCTGATTCAAGAAAAGAGATCACACAGTTAAATTTGAATTATTATATTTATCCAATTTTTTGAAGGGCTTGGTGAAAATCAAATACACCATTGTAAACATTCAGCTTCAATATAAAATTATAATTTATAACTTTGTTACTATGCTGGTTACATTGTAATTTGTAATATAGTTATTGATTGATATTTATTTTAAAAAATGAGATAAAATTATAGCATATAATATAAAACTTACAATAGTTGTATTACGTCGTGAGTGTTGGTTGTTTACTATTAAGCAAAAAATGGTGTCATATATAATTAAACGTATTGACAATGAAAGCTTTAAAAAAGATATTTGTCGTGAAATCCCGAGCTCATTTTTCGTACGCCGGGCTTGAAAGGGAAACGAAAGCTCCCTGAAAGCTCTTAACAACATCTTATTGATGCTTTGGTGGCAAATTGTGGCATCAGTTGTTGTCGATGGCAACAGATTAAATGCACAATACGATTCCGGGTCTTTCTTTATTCAATCAAATTGATGCCATAAAGCAACTTATTGCAACACTGGGAATTGAAAATTGCTTTTAGTCGAGGAGATATATTATTCAGCGTTTTCATCGCTGATATAAATGTTTTGCCAAACATTAGATATGAAAATTGAAAACTAGTTGAAAACGAAAATCGCACCCGAGGAGTAATTGACAAAAGTTTTGTTCTAGCGATCAGGCTGCTCTGGGTTCAAGTACCAGTATAAGTTATACAATTTTGATTTAATCTAAATTTGAGATCTTAGACATGGGTGTATGTGATGATTTTCTTATATCAAAGTATAATAGCGCATTTGCATTAGCTAAATATTTAAATACACAAACAAACCATGAATATTTTTTTATTTTTTTTATTGGAAACACGAACGGAAATATATTAAATACAAATTTTCGTATCCTGTAAAATAGACGTATTCAAGATTTTCTATCTTGACTATTTTCGCAGTGGAAACGCATTCGTTTTAATAAAAGACTATCAATCTTAGCAGACATTTCAATTATCTTGAGCTTAATACTATTTTTTAAAACTTTGTCCACTTTCAATGTGGAGCATATTGCCTCTTAAAGGAAATATCTTAATAGAACATTTTTCTAATAAACTGTTTGATATTCAATTGCTGAATTTTTCTTTTCCGAAGCGAGAAGTAGAGAAAGAATGATTTGGGATATAACAGGTCTGATGATTAACCAATTGCTCTCACTACGCCCTATTATTTAAGGATTGGAAAAGTGGCGGTAAAGTATACAATCCCGGACTATTTTGTGCTCCCGGGATTTCGTGATTGAAAATTTTTCAATCCCAGGATCCCGGAATTGAACACTCAACATAAAATCGTGTATAAATTGGGATCCGCGATTGAGAAACTTTTTGGTCAATTTCAAAGACCTAGAAATTTTCGAATTTCCCAAAATTATTAGCGTGGGACCTGTTTTTACCTCTTCCGACAAATTTTCATATCTTAAATTCTGGGATTTAAGGATTTGCTGAAATGAACAGCGTAGGACCTTTTTTTTAGCTCTTCCAAGAATTTTCGAATCCAAAATCTCAAGAATTTACAGATTTTCAAAAAACAGCGCGACATCCGTGCTTAATTTTTTCAATTCCTAAATTCCGGGATAAGTACTGTCAAAAAAAAATGAACGGGATCCCAGAATTGGACGCCCTAAGTGAAAGAGAATATTTATAAATCACAAACACTCATGCCTTCGAACACAAATCGATTAAAATGCTGGGAATCGAACCCGTGAAATATTTCACAGAAAGCAACGACGTTTACCGCTACGCTGACATCAAGTTGGAACAAAATTCACTGCTGTAAAAATCACTAAAAAAATTGATAAGGAATATATTTTTTAAAATTTTGGGAATCTCTAAATTCATTAATCAACACTTACCTGTAAATGAATGACGTCGCTGTCAGCTAGCATAGCAGGTACGGTAAAAGTCCCTTCGCCTTGAGATATTTCAATGTCCTGGCTGTAGATGGAGGTGGTATTGTCATATACTTTGACGCGAACTCGAACCGACTTCTCAGTACTGACAGCTTCGACCTGAGATAAGACAAAACAGCAAAATTATTTAATATCTTCAAGATTCTAAAATATTTACTACATGAAAATAAATGAAGAAATTTGAATGAACCAAAAGTATTTATTTCCTCAGGAAAAATAATATAAAAGCATAAGATTTCGATCGGAAAAAAAAATTTATCTTCATTTCTGGAAAAGCATCCAATCCAGCACCCTTTTTTTGATCCCGGGATTGATCACTTAACTGTTTTCCATTGTTTCCGAAAATTCTGATGACACATGTGTCAAATTCTAGAATAATTATCAATTTTATTTTAGCTCCATTCTATGAAAAAGTTACGTCTGACAGTGAATAAGTGGTTCCGGTCTTACTGAACTATTTTTAACGTTTATTTGACTTGTCTTACGTGTTATAATAAATTCAAAAATTCCGGTATTAGTACTAAGACAATCTCGGGATTACGGGATCGTTAAATAAGTCAGGATCCCGGAATTGGAGGCCTAAATTATTACTTGTTACTAGTGAAGATAATTATGTAAAAATACTACATTAAAAAAATTCAAATTCATACAATAAATATGCTGTAAATAACATTCATCACGCCACATACGAAGATTATTTTAAATAAAATTATATATTATAAAAAGTTTATTTTGATGACGAGTTGCAATACCAGTCGGGTAA
Source organism: Himalopsyche tibetana (assembly GCA_030503985.1). Lineage (NCBI taxonomy): Eukaryota > Metazoa > Arthropoda > Insecta > Trichoptera > Rhyacophilidae > Himalopsyche > Himalopsyche tibetana. The sequence continues at coordinate 4,259,084 of JAPJYX010000007.1, read as the reverse complement.
ATAAGCATTTTGACATTTTATATATTTTTTATCCGTGTCCACTCTCAATAGGAGGTATCTCAACAGATTTTTTTCGTTTTTTAATATTGATGGATTTAATGAGTATTTGAAGACTTTTTAAATGCAGATAGAACCGTATTTTGAATGCAAATAAAACTGTATTAAAAATTCATGTTGTGAAAAAAAATGAAGATGGAACCATGTTTACCTAAAACGACGATTGGTTAAGCTATTGAAACATTTCTTATAACTGTGTTACTGCTGAAGTCTAAGTTTTTCACCGGCTTTAAGAAACACGCAAGCAAGTTGCTATTTCAGTTTATAATATTCATTATGGCATTTTTATTGATGTCAAAATATCCACAAAACCACAAAAACTAAAGCAATCAAAGTATTGTATTCAAAGATACAAGTTTTTATATTCTTTTTTAGCTGTATGCAAAGGATAAAAAAACATGTTCAAAGGAAATACGCTAAATAATAATAAAAGAGCACATTAGTACACTAATACGAAATCCCAAAGGCACAACAATGAAATAATTCGTAAAAATATATAAGAAGGCACCATAATGGCATGAAAGCATTCTCGAAAATCCGAGAATTACAATAAAGATATCAGAGATTAGATTTTCTTTTGCCAAGACAAGACATGATATACGCAACGTGCGTCGAATAACGTTTGTAGAGATAACTTCAAGATATGTGAGTTATAACACATAATTAAAAAACTGTATTAGATACATAAATTAATACATTTTCTTTATTAATCATTCGATAAATGCTGATTTTTTATAGTGTAATTTTATCAAACGATTTTCTTTTAACGTGTAACTATCAAAGCTATTGAAATTGAGGTAAACTTATATTTTAATTATAACAGTTTACCTAATTGTTATTAACAACGGCAAGATAAGATAAATTAACTGCCAAAAATATATTTTTAAATAAATAAAAGTAACGATTAACAAGGTTCTCGTTGGGTGCTAAGAACACGCCTAGCGTGTCGGTGCATTTATTCGAGCACGGGTGCAAATCGCTTTGGCGTGATATTATTATTATTTCATTGTTTTGCAATAAAAAAATAATAATAATATCAAATCAGTAGTGTGGAATTGCAGACGTCGTGTTTTTCATATCTTTTTTTCACATAAAGGTTGGGTTACAATTTCGCTTAGAATGCATTTACTACATAAGTTTCAAATTTTAATTTGCTTTATTTACAAAAATCTTGGAATCATGCATTGTATATGTTTCTTTATGCAGGCGCCGGTTATTCTTAAGTACCATGAAATGTTGAGACAGGTACGCATTCCTAAAATTTACGAACGAGAATAATAATATTATAAAATCAGCATGCTACAATGCAAAATCCAATTTAGTTAGCATTGAATGTGTTAAGAAACGATTAGGTTGAGTGTAAAAAAATATTTTTCTACAAACTAGTGTCTCGATTTTTGCCAGTTTTAAAATTTTCGATGAATTGAATTCATAATTTCAAAACATACTTGTTCGATAAGCTCGTATTTACATAAAATATTTCATGCTTTATTTAACCTTACATAAAAACGATGACAAAAATAAAATATGGTTAATAGGCTATGCTTGGTATGAAGTAGAGGATGGAATTTATCGAAACGCTTTTGCTTCTTTTCATATTAATTTCCTCACAGATAGTGAAGAAAAAACCATTCCAGTTGTGTTTAATAGCGATATAAATCGATAGCGGTATAGTAAAGTACATTAATGTGTCTTCTGAAAACTTTTCATTTTTTAGACACGAGGCTGTAGAAAATTATCGTTGATATATTATTTCATTAAAATCACTGAAAAAACAAGATTAACAGCTTGTGAAATGTATATAATACGACCAATTGTATTGAAAATAAATGTATATAATAAATGAATTATTGACAGTTATTGATTTTTACTTTAAAATATAAATATATTAAACTTGAAGTTATTAAGTGGTACTACGTTGTAAAAAAAAAATCAGGCAATTTATCTAGTAAACATACACAAATAAAACAAAGTATTTAATTGCATGAAAAGATATACACTATCAAGATGAAGTATTCTTATGATGAAAACATTGCTCTGACTTTTGTAAATTAACCTTATTGAGATTTAACAAACTGAAAATAACAAGACAAAACAAATATGTATGTCATATAAATTTGATAATAACCTTTCATTATTTGGTAAAATACAATGGCAAATCTTCATTAAAAGAATCCATTTATTATGTCCATAAATATTAATGTTTGTTTGTCTCATTTTATGAATTCAACTATAAAAAGTAGAGTTCGTGCTCAGACCTATTTGTAATGATAAGTACTAGAAGCACCTTGAATGATACGATTTTGAGATACGCTTGAACACAAAAAAACATGTAGCATTAGAGAAACATATATTTTATCTTCACGAAAGAATTACATTTATAAATAACCACCTAGAAAGAAAACTATATGTCTTTGTTATAATTCTGCTGCGTGCAAATAATAAAATATTTATTTAGGGCGTTTTTTGTTACATTATGCAAGTGGTTCTTAACCTTTACGAATAACCATTTGATGACAAGTGATATTTGCTTAGCACCCAACACAATAGTATCATAAATAATACGTTTAAATATAAATTACTGAGAAGAAAATATGATCATAGCAATAATTATTAATTTAAAAATTAACCTTGGCCATTTTCATAATTTTGAAAACATTTACAAAAAACGTGTTGATTTAAAAAATAGTCATATTTTAGTGAATCAAATTGAGAAAGATAATATATTCTTCAATTTGATTTAAAAAAAAATGGTTCCCTACATATACAAAAAACAAATAACGTTTTAAATTATATTATGTCTATATATAACGTAGCACACACAGAGTGGTATATAAAGTGTTTGTGGGAGTGTTTTTGCTGACTGAATTTTTGAATCACAGTACACACACACACTGTTTATCTCTCTTTCTCTCTCTGACTGAGTATTGTAATATCAAACGTTTTGAGCGAAAGCATTGTAACTTGCTAATGACTTCTAGTAATAAAATGTTTTTTTGGAGCGTGTTGTGTTACATTATTTCCATTTTGATAAGAAATATTTACGGTCCACCTAAACTATTATAAATATAAATTACTAAAAAATACATTTAATTTTAAATTATAGTCGACACAGAGTTACTTACTTAATATAATTAATCTTACTTATTTTTTTATAAATAATTAAAATCGATTTAATTTTCCATCAGTTGAAAATGTTAGTCAAAATCAAAATCTATCTTGAAATATCATAAACAAAGTGAAACTAGAATAATAAATGTCTTGTATACAATTCAAAAAAATATGTCGTGTTGAAACTTTTAGCTCCGGATCATGTAGTATACAGTGACACAATCAAAAAAATAAGCAGCTACTTCCAACAAATTCACGGACCACTAATGTTTCGAGTAGCTCCAGTTAACCACCACTGCATTATGCTTTCTGAAGTATCGCATTGCGTTGGATTCCCCACCACCACCTGACGTGCGTATGTGGCCAACTATCGCATGACGTGCCTACTTTTTCTTTATTGAATCATAGAAGAATGTTAGAAAACTATCGTATAACTGTCGTGCCAGTATAACATACATTAATAACCACAAACTCTCCAAGTTATTCAGAATGGGCTTAGATTATTGAAAAAGATTAAAATCTCTATCAATAATCTCGACTCGACTGCTACTATTTCTCTAAATTTCTCTACGAATAATGTCAAAAATATCAAAGTTTAATGTTAAGAATAATCCTTTATTACCATTGTGAAAAATATTTTGGCCAAATTCCATTCTGAGAAAATTGACTGTGAACAATTATGTATTCATTATTATTTATTACTCAACATATTTGATCAGTATTTTTTCATTATTATTTCATGAACATTTTAAATCGCTTTTAATTCCAATTCGTGTTCTAAAGACATTATATTAATAATGAAATTTCACTTTTCAATACCCCACAGATCAGTTTATAATGCTCGCAATGAGTAAAACTACAATAGTATTAATGTATGATTATTTGGTATTACATTATTCATATGTAGAGTTTTAAAGTCAAAATAAGTCTTAAAGAGCCACTAGTCAATAAACAGTTTGTATTTTATTAGGAAGTGTATTGATAAAGTACGTTACCTCACATTAAAGAACGAATGAACAGAGAAGATAAAAGTTAATTTAATTACTTACAAGTTAAACACAACAAAAAAAAACAAAAGTTTTCTCGTATTGGTCCAGTTTACTATTCCATCGTAGATTGTTCCAATACAGACCTCCAAATAGAAGTTAAAACTAATTGTTATCTAACTTAAACTTTCTTTAAGACACTATAAAACCTAATATGACTTTATCGCACTCCTTCCAACCTTTGTTGCCACGGAGCATCCTTAAAAAAAACAAGGTTTGAATCTCTATTTTTCTTCGGTAATGGGAATTACAGTTGTAATTATGCAACACAGATTATCAGATTAATAAATGTATGTCGTTACTTAATCGTTTACATAGCTTCGTTACTGTCCACTCGGTAGTAGGTGTAGTAATGGCCTCAGAACCCCGAGGAGTAAGTTGTATACTCATATAGAATTTCTTTACGCACACCATATTTTTTTAAACACAACGGCTCCAAATTTTTTTCGACATATGCGTTACTTGAAAAAATGCTTTTAATCAGTCGCAAAACTTCTCTATTTATGAGAGTAGGATAGAGTAAAAATAGCAACGTTTTCGGTTCTACAGTTTTTATATTTATAAATTGATAGTAGAGTATCCTATCCTGGAATTGGGATTAGCTCACCGAGGAATTTAAAATCCTCAATTCACTATATTTTTTCCCCGAATTATCTCCAAACCTCGTTTTTTTTTTAGCTCACCGAGGAATTTGAAATCTTCAATTTGCCAATTTCGTGTCAATTTTCGGGATTTGCTCAAAATTTCTCAATTCCGAAATCCCGGGATCGCGGCCGTACCAATCCTGGAATTTTGGGATAAGAAAATTAAACGGGATCCCGGGATTGGATGTCCTAGTTGATAGGTATTTTAACTTTCGCCTTCGTTAAAACTATGATTAAAATTACATTTTTCTCAGCTATATATACTGGCTACCAAGAGATACACAATGCATCATGGTATTCACTCTTAAACCACGATTAAAATTATAATTATATAATCACACTTATTAAATATGACTCTTGTGTTTCGAAGAACTATAAGCAATCTGTGACGATGGCGAAATCCGAAATAGCTATCAACTACTAAATATAAAAACTGTAGAACTAAATACGTTGCTGTTTTTACTCTATTATAATGTAGTTCTACCAAGTAAATCCCAATTCAATCAATAAGAGAGAAGGGGTACAGCGATATGGCTAATGGTTAGTTAATAAATCACGCTCACTACGTCCGGCTTTTAGGAAAGAATGGTTGTAAGTTAATCAAAAACATCTATGCTTTCGAAGAAAAATAAAAAAATGAGAAAATCAACTAACAAAACTGCCCATACTAAGGCTAAAGCTTTGAATTCATAGCCAACAACGTTAACCAATCAAGTATAGATCTGTTAACACCTAAGCGATACTCTATAGGGGTTTTGACTGAGTGAATAGTCTTGTAATATAAAGCTTGAGCGACTTATTTGCATGTATTTCTGTTGAAAAGATGCACAACGACTTCAAACATTCTTTATTATAAGTGTATATTAAATTAATACTGGGCGTATACCACAATACAACAACGTCGAGTCATTAAAATGTTTCTAAACATTGTTTTACAATTGTTTTTTTAAAACTTGGCAAATTAAAACAGTCAAAATAGTAAAATTGTTTTGTTCGATACCAGCGAAAGGTTTTATGGATTTAATTTGTGAAAATAAAAGCGTAAAATAACTTTTAAATGATCGTAGTTGACCTTTTGCTATTGAATCGCGATAAGACGTTAATGTAATTAATAGTTGTAATTGAAGGATTATTATGCATATCTTCCGATTATTAGTTATTCATTAAGCGTAGCTTTTCCCCGCAAGACCGAGTCCAATCTATTCAAATAGTGTATTCAATTACAAACGATTGTTTACTCTTCAAATTACAAACTTCTCTCGTGCAATAATAACAACCGGCTCGGGCAAAAGATTAGAAACACCACCCTACTTACCAAGAAGTATATGTACTTCAATTAAGATTTGGGTTTAGAGCATTGAAGCTTTCGGTTAATATGCTTTCGGGTGAAGTGGTTTCACTCAAATTCGATTGGAAATGACGAAGATTGCATATTTTTTACAATATTGAATTTAGGCAAAAAAATGTATGTTTTAAGCGGTTTTTAAAATTTGTATCAATCTAATACGAATTGCAAGATTTAGATTTACGAAGAAACTTTGTAACAAAAAAATGAGTTACATGTGTTAAAAATTTTACAGCTTTAACTCTTCATCCAAACAAAAAAAACTGTTAAATTACTAAAACTATATGGGCCCTTGCGAGGTGAAGTGAGCCAACTAGTAAAATGGTAAAAAAATCTTTGACTTTTAAGTACAATCACGTCTTTATGTTGTATTTTGGTGAATATAATATTTTTATTTTTCGAGTATTAGACTACTTAAATGTGTATACTTAAGTGACTTCGCTTTTACCATCCAAGGACGAGCGTGACCATATGGTTACAGTTAAAATCATTGTTCCACTATTCATCCATTTTATACCCGAATATCGTAACCTTCACTCAATTTTGATAAAAAGGATACAGACTTTAACTTGTCATCAGCAGTGGAGACAGAAAAAATTATTACCAAAAGCACTCGCAGTTTTTCAAATTTGAATTTTTTTAGTGGACTTTTTGAAGTTCTTAGTTATTATTTTATCAAAAATTTTAATTATTTACACTACTTTTAGAAATATATTTGTGTTGAAATTATGTCGATTTAAAGAAGCCAAATTGCAAATATTTTTTAAAATTTCACGTTTAGCTATATTTTTACCACGAATATTTGGGTCACGCTCGTACTTGCACAATACTAAACGGAACCTATAAGGATGAGCTTGATCATATAGCCACGCGAGGTTTCTATACAACGACTTTGGGGTTTTAGTTTTGCTAGAAATAAAAATTATCTGTCACTTCAATACGGCTTTAAACTATTTTGTTTATCTAAAATACCACAAGGCTCACTTCACCTCTAATGGGCACATATATACAATGATTAAACGTTAATTCAATAGTACGAAGCGTTGAAATAACCATAAATTACAACGTATTTAGTGAAAATGTCAGTAGGTTTTCCTCGGTTTCCAACGCACAAAATACTGGTTCATACTAAGTTGTAAAATTTAATCTTCAGATATCCCGAGTAACTCTCTCTCTCTTCGTTCATATCCAATTACGTTTCATGTGAGATATACAAATATATGCAAATCCTATTTGCCTTGTTACATAATGGAATAACTAATTCGGAAAATCACACACGCTTCCCTACGATGGAAAATATTTAATTTGTTTAATTAAACGAATGAATATTTATTTTCATACTGCCAGTACAAAACTTTATGGAAAGTCATTTTGTTTTAATAAATTATCAAATAATTTGATTATAAATTTTAACTTCAACTAAAAATAATAGATGAAACAAAAAAGTTTATAACCGTTTTATAATACACCTTTTTTCAAACATTTTAAATTGTTCTAAAAAACCATATCCGCTCCTGATATTTTTTGTACGAGAGCTTATTGTTTCTCTGTTATTTAACATGATTTTTAAGAGAGGGGGGAATTATTTAATTTATTTAATTTATTTATTTATTTAACATCGCACAAGGTTGAAAAATTATTAATTTAAAACTTTTACAATGGAGAAAAAAAAGTACACTTTAATATTAAAAGCAGTAGACAAAAAAATGGCAAGGAAGTCAACTGAGTTAGCTCCGACGAACTCTACTTTAATACATTAAAAATAGTATTCGTCGGATCTCGCCCACGTCTACGTGGAATAGGTCGACATCCAAAGCAATATTGTTGAACACCGTTAAAGCTCTCCCCAGTGGCATCCCCATTGGCAGGCTGGTTCTACACCTTGGGAGAACAAACAATTTCGCGATTTCTTAAAAATAATCAGGAACATTTAGATTCACATTCTCAAGAATGGTGGAATTCTCATTTTGGCCTCGTATAAATCGAAAAAAATATATGGCCAGATAAATTTCTCTTCGGACATTCAAGCTATTGAAGTTAAGCATGCCTAAGAGAAAGTCAGTTGGATAAAGCCATGGGTAATATCCATACACCCTCATATAGAGAAGTCTCAAAAATTTCTTCTGAATCTTCTCCGCCATAAGGGTATATTTCGAGCATCTTGGGGCCCAAACAATCGACCCACTCTCAAGTCTGCTTCAAACTAAAGCGTTGTATATTAATATTAGAATTTTAACTCCCGAAAAGACTCTGGTGGTACGGATGATAAAGTCCAACATTTGTAATGGAATGTTGGATAGTGCTAGAATAAGACTATTGGTTAGCTTACCGTCATGACTACGCACTGTTACTATTAAGGCATCCATGGTACAGGCCATTTTTTAATGAAAATTGTATGTATTTACTGGTTTTCAAACCCACGAGAACCGTACCCAATGTATTTGACGTTGACCATTCAACTACGGGCTCAGTTATTGTAATTGAAAAAATATTTGTATTTATTATAAGAAACGTTCAAAGAAGTTACTGACATTAAATTTCAGGTTTAGATAAAAAAAAAATGATAATTTTAGACCAGATGTATCAAAATGTGGACCCAATTGATTTTCCATATCATATAGTAGGGTAAAGTAAGCCATGTACTTCGTAACAATATACCGCCAGCCACTTGTTAAAAACAAAAAGAAAAACAGTGGCATGTCCAGCCTGCTGTCGCCTGTCGGATTTATGGTACTCACTGACCGTAGTTTTAAGACCCTGACTTGAGATGATGACCTCGATTTGACATCAATAACTGGTATTTTAAAGTTTAATAAGAAAAACTAAAATTACAAGTTTTTTTTTATTTTTTTTATGCAAACCATCATTTTGATAAAGTGTACGTAATGTAAATGCATAGTTTATTTTTTAGTTTTAGATTGATCTCTTCACTGATTGATGATTTTCTTTTCTTTAAAAACAATATATTGTACAAATTGTAATTGTGCTAAGTAGAAGATGTTTATAAATTAATTTTAACGACGCCCAAAATCCTAAAAGGTAGATGAAATGGAAAGATTTTAATTTTCTTTTATCATTTTTATGTTTATAAAGGAAGATAAACGAAAACTAAGCAAATTAAGCTATTAAAAGCAGGTTCTTAAAAAAGTGTAAAAGATTCGTCGTTAAAAAAACAATTTACCCTTAAAATAAATAGAATATAAATGTGAAACTTAATAAACAAAAATAATCTTAAGGAAAAGCGTTGCAAGGGCTCGTTTATTTTAACGATTTTCGAAATGTGATTATGACTATATAGTCAAATAAAAATACACTGTTTGACATTTATTTATTAGGTTAAGGTACATTTCTTTGTCTGTATATGTGTTGGCAAATATAATATAACATTTTTTTTGCAGATAACGTGGATTAAAAGTTTTTTTTTTTGAAATTCAGTTTTCAAACTGTAGTATTTTCAAATGACTTAAATTTTCGACATGGTTTCCTCTACATATAAGATGAAATTTGAAACTGTCACCCGCCTCACCATATAGGATTTAAGCTAAAGAAAGTTATAGCGTTCATAGGTAATTTTCATAAAAAATATAAATAGAGTGACAGAAAATTTTTACGAAGAAAATATTTGGTACTAGTACAGGTAATTATTTCCAATGCGTCAATTTATAATTTTTTCAATCACATTAAATAAACTCGAAAAGACAAAAAATCACAAATAGTAATGTCCAAGATCTCAGATTAAACATTATAATAGCACAAACTATTTACTTTGCCGAGACTTGAAACCAAGTTAATCTAAGGTTAAGCCCTTACTACTAGACTAGTGGAGGGTAATCTGCGGCCCTTTGTCTACTCTGATGCGGCGTTTTGACTTGATCAAAATATTCACGTTGATCGAAAAATTATACGCAAACGTTTAAAAAAAGAGCGTAATCAACCCATTATTTGTTCGACAGTCGAAAAAAAGGTAAGGGAGTGTCAACGTTTTCTTTGAATTGAATTAATGTGACCTTTATAAATGAAAAAGTTCCCCACACTATGCACTGAACCATATAGACTGACTATACTAGAATGATGCAAATTAACGCTATCAATACTTATAAGTGACGTGTTCGTTCTTTTTCGTCGTTGTATATTATTTATTTTTTGTTACAATCAAATGATCCTTTTAGAAGTATTATTAAAAAGTAGATTTTTGATTTTTTTTTACATTTGAAGAATTTATTTTACCGGAGTTGTCAAGTCAATGATAAAGCAAGTCGTCGTATGTTAAATAAATTCATATGCAAGATTTATTTTGTATAAGATTTTAAAAAGAAATTTCATTGAATTACTCAATATAAAAAGCAGTCTTCTTATTTACTGCGATATTAAAAGAACATTTTCTTGAAATTGAAAACAGTGCATTACATTAACTTTCCTACTGGAAGGTTTACGCCATCGTATTCAAAGATTTAATGTGACTGTAAATTTAAATTGAATTGGATCTTTTATTTTGCGTCTGAAACAACGTGAATAATAAAACCAACGTCACCATATATAATATAATCTTTTAAATAGCTATGCAAATTTTAATTAATTGTGAAATAAACAAAGCACTTTAGTAAGTGTAGACTGTTAAAAAAAGCTATTGCCAGATAGCAATCTTTATAATTAAATTGATTATTATTTTGTTGTGATGTCATCTTGAAATCTGAAATGCATCTTCTCTAAATGAAAAATCTATATAGAAGATTTTCTATACGAGATCTGACAAGTTGACGAGTCTTTCACACTAAAGACGATAGGAAATACGAATAAAGGTATTGAAGCAAGATCAAGTAGTTGACTTAAGTTGAAAAAATGCTGTTTTTGCATGTTGAAAGCACTTACATGTAATGCTGGTTATTATTTAGTTGATCGCTGTCAAGAGCGAAACCGTTCCTGGTCTTTTAAATTAGTTGCCTATTTTTTCTCTTTCGAAACAGATTAAAAACGGTTAAGAAAGGTTGGGTCATATGGCGCAACGATTAGCGTTGTGGGTCTCCGTGTCGGATTTCACTGGTTAGATTCTCAGAACGAACAGCATTTTTTCGATCGGTTTATCGGTTTCTGTTTCTAAGGCATAGATATAATTTAAGATTTTGACTGAAGGTGCTTGGTGAATTTCAATATTAAATTTGAATTGTTCAAACTATGTACATTCTCACAGATTTTGTCACTAACGACCCGGGTTTCGCCTTTCGGCAAGGACAGGCGTTCAAGTGCACGGATGAACTTGAACTGACGTTTAGTAAATGAATGTTTCGTGCTTAAGTTCATCCGTGCACCGGGTTTCGCCTTTCGGCATCTTCAAGCGTTCAAGTGCACGGATGAACTTGAACTGACGTTTAGTAAATGAATGTTTCGTGTTCAAGTTCATCCGTGCACTTGAACGCCTGAAGATGCCGAAAGGCGAAACCCGGGTCGTTAGTGACAAAATCTGTGAGAATGTACATAGTTTGAACAATTTAAATTTAAGGCATAGATGTTTGTGATGTTTGAAATTTCCTAATACTTTCTCTGATTCTTTAACAACTAGGCAATAAGTAAACCACTTGTCTTGTCCTACTTTTATTCTTATATCCCTACTATTCTCTTTGAAAAACATAGGTTGAACGACTGAGTAACCAACAGTTCTCGTGAAACTTCTGTTGAGATAGGTCTATTAGAAAGCCATTTGCTCCACATCACAAGCGGACATGGATGGAAAAAAAACGTTACCTAAATATTTTAGAAAGAATTTATCCTCTTTGTAATATATTTACTATAGATTTTAAATTATATTTAATCCGAAAAATTACTATGTTATATATTCATTATTCACCCTTCAGAGCAGACAAGATCACCATAACAAGCCATACAAGAAAACCTTTCATCCAACATATCATTCAGGTCTATTCATCTCGTGGTCGGGTTATCATCAAACAAGTGCCATCGACACTGACATGCTACTTGACTCAACATTCCTAAAGACTTTGACACACAAACGGATTTCCTCATCCTACGAAAGAGCTTTAACGAGGGTTGGACAGATTGTCCTCGGAGAGGATCTTTAGATGCTCAACAGCGAGCATGTATATAACATCCAATGCTTAATAAAATACATATTTAATTCACTCACCATTCCAAGTGTTTTGGGACACTTGTTTAACAAAAAAGGTTTATTTCATTGAATTACAGTATGTCAACATATTATATCGACTGTGGAAAGGAAAGAAGACGTAACCCACAGTTTCGTCAAAACAGGTTTTTCAATAATAACAATGTATCAGTCTTGATACACGTTCTATCAAAAGGATGCAAGCTGCAAATGGCAAATTAGTATCTAAATTTAGCGTTTAAGTTTGAAAAATATGACCTTGTAAAAACTTAAAACCACGAAAAAAGACTGAAATGTCAATTTAACACCAGTTAAGAAGTCTCCGTGCGCTTCAAGGTTGTGTATAATTCTTAATTTTCATATAGCCCAAAATCATCAAAACACGTTTTCAGCGCCTCCTGTAACATTTGATATGTGTGGGTTACGTCCTTTTTCCTTTCCACAGTCGATATTTAATACATGAAGAAAATAAAGAAAATAAAAATAATTGTTGTTTTTTTTAAAACGGAATTCGTAAATCGTTATTTCACTGTAAACGTAAAAAATAGTGGCGAAATATTAAATTTAAAGCATTTAAAAAAACAATCTCACAGCAATAATAACTTTGCAGCAACGTAATACGTATATGATGTAGAAAATAAAATATGGTAAACTTCTTACCTTTCCAACGAACGGCAATCCTGGTTTGTATCTCCTCCTAGTACCCGGTCCGAATCTTAACTCTACGTAATGCTCCTCAGCCGCCGGTGGCCTTCCACCTGAGACTCCGACTCCGATTCCTCCCCCTCCGCTGTTCTGTTGTCCTGAAACATTGAGGGCTCCACTCCACGTGCCGCCGCCGCAAGCCACGTGTACTGCCCACGATCCACTCGTGGCACGATCGCTGAGAGCTATTGAAAACTTTTTTACTCCTGTCAAATAAATAAAAAAATGAAATTATTAAAACGATATTTCTTTACAAAACTTTCTTTAACATTGTGGCATTTGACATTTAAGCCTTGACAGCAGTTTTTTGTTGACTTAAAAGTTTTTTTAAAGAGTTTTTAAGCCCTAAATGAAATAAATTAATAATTCATTTTCATAGTAGAGAATCTCTATTTTATAATATACAGTCAGTTCCGGAGCGAGATTATTTGGTGCTCAAGGCAACGTTCATTGGCGCTCCTCTTTTTTAACAAATTGTCCCATTTTTTCGAAATAATAAAAAAACACATATTTGTTAAATGGCTTTAGTTCATAATTGCGCATTTTTTAACGAAAATGAAATAAGAATACCATTAAGGCAACGCTCGCGAACAATTATTATTCAAAAAATAAAATTTAAAAAATATGGAACACAAATAAAAAAAGTAATTCTCTGGGTTGCAAGGGATTTTATATTTTTTTCGAGAACATCTTACGGTACATAATTTTATCGAATATATACAATTATCCACATAAAATAAATCGCATCATTTATTTAATATTATTAAAGTAAAAAAAAATATTTTAGTACTCCATTTATGCCCCTTAGTCTACGCCTTAGGCGATTGCCTTTTTCGCCTGCATGGTGGCGCCGGTCCTGTATACAGTGAAACCTTGATAAAACTTTGTTTTATTTTATGAATATAAATATGGTTGTTTATTTTTCTACATGTAATGTTTACCTATTGAGACTTAGTAGAAACTGCGACACGGGTTTTCAGTTTCCCATTTTTGTTTACAGATGGGGTGAGGTACAGACAAGTTTTCCCGCATATATTTTAAATAAATACTGTATTTATCAACTGGAGGCTTCAAATTGGGTAAAAAACTAAGAAAACACATGTATATTTAATGATCGTTGGTGTTTATTCAAAAAAAGTTTTTAATAAATGATTCCAATAAAATTTTCAACTAACAGAATTTGTCATTACTTGCCCATTTGCAAAAATTTACCTTGACGAAGGCGACAAGATATTTTTTTTCAAAAGCATGAACATATGTGGTTGTCAATATTTTAAACAACTACCTACGTTTCATTAAATAATACCCAAAATAGAAGGGAACAGAGTAAACATTAAATGTACTTCTGTAGGATTACATTCGGGTGGAATCATTATTGATTACATGGTTCAAAGAAGACCATACACGACATTAAGAACACTTATACTAAAGATTGAATTATAACCTTAAAGATAAATAAACTTAACATTAAATCTAAGCCCCTCTTTCTTCCACCACTCCCTATCTCACCTGTCTGATTGACGACTTTGAACCCTGGAGAGATGAAAAGGACAGTGACCACAACTAATATTAAGAATAATACAGACACTAAAGAAAAGAAAAAAAAAGGAAAAGAAGAAAAAAAGAAAATAGCATCAAAATTCATCACAAGAAAGAGAAATAGAGCCAGAGATTTTCTCATTGTAAAAGATGGAAAACACCATTCAGTCATTTAAATAAACACTATTTTTGAGACATTGTTTTCAATATTTATAATATTAGTCCGTTTACCAATACATATGTATATTTGAAAATAATTTCTATTTCAGTTGAACAATGCGGGATATGTCATTATTTAATTTAAAAAAGCACTGCGACTTTTTGTCTCGATATGTTCTTATGCAATTCCATTAATACATAGTTAAAAGGCAAATGGTGAGAATTGAGGAGACTCACTAAATAATATCAAATTATTTACCTTCATCCAAAGAAATCTGATCCCATATGGCTACTTTTGTTCCCGCTGGATCTTTTAGTGACACTGTTCCTAGGACGTTCTTTGGCAGCTTTAGGTCGTGGTCCAGTGCTAGTATCCAGAAAGTCACTAAAAGAAAACAATCACAATGATTCATATTCAAGGGAAGAATAAGCAAAATTAGCAATCTTGAAAAAAAAACCGATTTCCGAGCCAGTGACGTTGACCAATCGACCACGCAGCTGGATAATTAGTATTACAATCGTTATGACACATAACGAAAAACTCCGATCTCTTATCTTCACGACTGTGACGAAACGATGAATGCTTAAGAATCGCTTAGACAGAGAGCAGTTCTGCTCGACGACCCCCATAGATTTATGTTTCCTCTAAAATTAATAAAACATGTAAAACTGACCCCTAGCATCTTGATACTGACTCTCTTTGGTTGACTTCCTTGTGTTTGATATGTTTATATGCACATGGGTGTGTACATGTATGGATATAGTATATAGGTAGGTAAATATAATGTCTCTTGAAGATATATAAATGAATGCATATAAATTCCCCGTGAACTGGCTTCACTAAGGATTTCTCACCTCTGTAGCGATCACGCCCTTTTGTTGGCAACTATGGTAAAAGAATACAAGAAACCAAAACATTAGTGATGAAGGAGACTCGACGAACTTTAGCCCTAACGCACCCAAGTACTTAAAGCTCCATAAATTTGATATCCAACATAAAACGAAAAATCGCTTCTTTTTTACTATGAATAACTGTGACTTCTGCACAGCTAGTTTTGCATTCAACTGACAGCATACTTTTTATCCAAATTATAAACTTTTTAAATGTACATAGCTCAAGAAAACTTAATCTTAATATCGATATGGTTTTAGCTGATCCCACGCTTTAATCCATAAATTTTGTTTTACGTAAGTCGAAACTTGCAACGCAAGAGCAACCATTATACGGGTATCGTGAATGATGCATTTAGATTGCAATTAGTCACTTGATAAAACTTCTCCTTGATCTAGGATCTCATTTAGATGCTCTTTTAAGCGAGTTGAATGATAATTGCGTTTCAGTAAATTGCGAGGGATATTTCATTGGATTGAACGAACAATACTCACTAATTACTTCGTTATGCTTTTTGTTAAGAGGTGTCAAGTCATGTAAGTATCTATATATGAAATAGAGACATGTTAAAATAAAAACAGCAGTGCTTAAAATTACTAAAAAAACTTGAAAACCTCTAATTCTAATATTAATATTCGACTGTGGAAATGAAAAAGGACGTAACCCTCAATTTTCCAAAACAGCTTATTTTCGATAATCACAATGTATACAACTTGATACACATTCTATCAAAAGGATGGAAGCTAAAAATGCCGAATAAGTATCTAAATTTAGCTTTTATGTTTGAAAAAGATGATATTGTTAAAAATTAAAACCAAGAAAAAACACTGAAATAAAAGTTTTTCCCAGACGATTTCTTGAATTAATATTAGGTAATGTCAATTTAACACCATCTTAGAAGTATTCGTGCACCTCAAGGTTGTGTATAATTCATAATTTGCATATGTCACAAAATCATCAAAACACGTTTTTAGTGCCTCCTGTAAAATTTGATATGTGTGGATTACGTCCTTTTTCCTTTCCACAGTCGAATTATTTATAAACGATTTAATGAATAGGTGAGAAAATAAAATACTTTTAGAGATTTTTTTGAGTATTTTTGATTAGCGCTTCGTATATATATCGATTATATTTACTGTAACTTTAGGTAATATATGAAAATATACTTTGATGTACTAGTATAACGATATGAATGAAAAACTTAAACCAAATTAATCATATATCGTCGAGTACTATTATTTGTCTATGGACTTGAATCCCTGATTAAACACTTTCACACGTTTGTATTCAATAGCGAATGTTTGTAATGTATACATTCTCGTTTATCCATCAAATCCTGCTAATAAGGTGAACAGAGGGCGATAAGTAAACTGTTTTATTTTTTTATCCTAACACTCTCAAAAAAAGAGGGACTTAATAGTTGAACGAAAACTACTTTTTGTAAAACAACTTCAGTAGCAGTTGTATAAAGTATATTTATGTAATTCATGAAAACTTGTACTTTTTAAGATACGAGGTAGTTGAAAATTACTAACGATATGCTCTACTTTAGAAGATAAGATCATTTTAAGTAAATTTATCGTAACATAAATATCAAAAAGAAATCTGTTTTTACATTTTAAGTATGTCTCATTGATACATTTCACAGTCGATATTTTTAAAGGTGCATTCAGTTATCAAATAAATTCATTGAAAGCTTAAACTTTACTTTTTTATATATTCCAATTTACCCAAGAAAGTAGTCAAAGTTTTCTACTTACTATTTAAGTACCGAATCGTTAAGTTTTGATTTTGTCTAAGTGCCATCGTCTTCAGTTCTTATTATAACTTTATTCATTTATTTTTAGTTATTAATTTTAGCAAAACTGTAACTTTACTATAAGAATAGAGTTGTTTCATCGTAAATATCTCTAATTAACGACCATAAAGGCTTAGTACAATGTAAATACATAGTTGTTTTCAAAAAAAAATTAAATGATTAGTATGCAACATTTTACGACACATTTTACTTTATTTACATTTTACTTTTCGGATCGTCCGGTCCGACTATCTTTTACTAAAAATATATGAATGCTGGTTTTATACTCTCATGTGATGCTGGTTATTTTTTTCTTAGTTAAAACACAGCGATTTCCTTGTTATGTGTATAATTCTGATGTATAAACTATTTAAGTATAATATATAACTTTTAATTTGAAAAATGTATTATATTATTTGACTTAATCCTTGAATAAAATTTGTCTATTAAACTGAATGTAGTCTGATTTATTTTAAATACTTTTTGTGTTGATTAAGTTTTGTGTTTTTAGTGTTTAATTATGATTTTTAATCGAGTAATTAACTGAAGAATATTACAAAATTTATTATTTGTAAAATATGACATTATAAATGCTTACACATTTTTTAACGCATTAAAGATGTTACCTTACATAAATTAAAACTTATGATATTTTGTTGAATAACCATTTTTTATGAGAAAAAAATCATTTGTGGAATTTTACATGAAATTTGGTCCAATGACAATTAAAATTAAAGCTTTTTTTCTTTTAATACAAATTAAATAAAAAGGTTGTGCATGAATCATTTTTCTGACACAACTTAACCCTCCAGAGACGAGAGCTTTTTTTAATTTTTTATTATTTTTTAAGTCATATTGAAGTCGCGGATAACTCTTATTCCTAACAAAAAAAAAACGCAAAGTCGTTGTATAGAAACCCCGTATGACTATATGGTCATAATCATCCTTTTATTACCGTGTAATATTGTGCACGGACAGTAGTAAGGACGAGCGTGACCGTATGGGCACGCAAAAATTCAGGTTGAAATATAGCTAAACGTGAAGTTTTTAAAAATATTTACAATTTGACCTCTTTAGATCAACATAATTTCAAAACAAATATATTAGCAAAATAACTGTTAATAATTTGATGTTTTGATAAAAAAATAACTAACAGTTTCAAAAAGTCCATTAAAAAAAAACGGAAATTCAAAAAATCGCATGTACTTTGGTAGCCATTTCTGTCCCTGCTGCATGACTAACTGAAGTCTGTACCTTTCTCAACCAAACATGAGTGAAAGCAACGATATTCAGGAAGAAAAAAGATGAATAGTGGGATCAATAGAAAACGGTATTTACTGTGACCATATGGTCACGCTCGTCCTTGGAGGGTTTTGAAATAGGACAACAATTAAAAAAAAAAAAAGCTGTCATAGTTGAATATCTACCTGTTTCTCCTGGAAAATATGTTTGCTTATCAGGTCGTACGATGACGTCACGCACTGGTCCAACAAGTCGTAGAAGGGAGTGACTTCTCAAAACCTCGCAGTCTTTTGGGGATGGTGTAGCAGGCAAGTGAGGGCAGGTAACCAGAGCGTGGAGTGTGTGCGCACCAGGTGGGCTCATCGGTACCTTCAGAGGTATTATTCCGTGACCTGTAACAATCAGATTACGAATCTCATAACGCTTGCGGATTATTTCAACGGGTTTTTTGACTGAACTTAATGTTAATCACACATACAAATGAAAAAAAAAATAAAGATAAAAAAGTGCACAGTAAGATTCTTGACTGTCAATTTTTTGTCTTTAAAAACTCAGTCTGTGTACTTTTTTTATCGGTTATTATTATTTTTGCAAATTTACTGGAAGGTTAATTGCCTTGTGAAATAGTTAATTACTTTATTTGCGTCATATTGGCAAAAACGTATGTATAGTTTGATGTTTAAATCGTCATTTTTACATACAATATGAAGATTAGAGGTTTTATTCCAAAAACTAAAAATAATATTGGCTGTTTACATCATTTTTTTTATTGATAACCACCTTACGGAAGCAATAATTATAAGCTTGACGATAAAAATGTAACAATATAATATATATGTTAATATTTTTAAAATGTATTAATAACATAACTGTGGTTAAATTGATTGATTGTAGAGAATTTCTCCTTCTAAAAGAATATAAAAAAAAACAAAATACATCATGATATCTAGAAGGTGATAACTGGTTCTTTTGAAGTAAGTAAGTGGAAAAATGAAACTGTGTAGTGACTAGCTAGCTATACATAAAAAAGGTTTGCGTCCAACACAGGATTTTAAATGTACAGTAAAAAATACATTAAAAAAACACTTAACACTAAGTAATTATTACCAGAATATATTACTGCCAATCAACATTTGCTCAATATACATAGAAAAGATGCACAGAAAGAAAGCGGGATAAAATGTCACACACACACACTTTCTCTCTCTTTATCTGCGCATGCATGTGACAGTCAGTTTGTGTGTGTATGAACTACGTAACAGATATAGTTTACAAAACATAACAGCCCACAGTTTATACAGTATTTGTGGTATGTATTAAATTTGAATGTTTGTATTTACTAACATATATTAGAAATAAAGTAATGAATTGTACATTATAATATATATTATTTTAACCGATAAAGCTTGGTTAACTATAATCGAAATAAATCTTTTTAAATAGAACTGCAAGTAAAAATAAAATTAAAATGATTAGTATTTATTTATTAAATGTGTCATATGTAGTATAAATTGTAATTTTCCTCTGGAAAAACAATATTTTAATTAATGTTAGCTGCAACAAGTATTGACACACCATTTACCAGAATAGTCTGTTTTTTACTGTCCTACATTTATTTTTAACGGCGTCATTTTTAATTTGTTTAATGCACGAAAAATAAAACTGTAAAAAAAATCAAAACAAAATTTTTTCGTAAAATTATTTTAATTATAAATTTACGAATCAGGTTCTAAGAAATATTTTAGGAATCACAGTGCTTTGGATGATACTTAATTAAACAGTTAAATATTTGATACAAATAATCACAATGTTACTGTTTAGCTAAAGAATTACAATATTATTTAAAAAGTTTTATTTTTAATTATCTAAACATTTTTACAAAATAAATTCTCTTCATTAATTTATTTTTTATACAAATTTAAAGTCGAGACTTTTTGCGTTACAAATAAATATTTTTCACAGATATAAAAACTCGCACAGACAAAAGTATTGTTTTATTATCTTTGATAATAAAAAAAGTATCATTTCGCATTAATTATGTATTTTTTATATTCCACCCTTTGTATTTATAACAATTATTGTCACGAGAGGGCGGAGGAGATAAGAGGATTAATGACTGAAGTTGATTACTATTTTGGTAATTATCGTCAAACAAAAGCATTTTGTTCAGCTGTTTTTTGAAATTTTCCATGATGTTTATCAAAGATAAAAACACCTCGCGACTGAATTCAAAAGCTCAAAGAAAAAGAGCATTAAGCTTAAGTCAAATGGTAATTTAACCCTAATTTGCCCAAATTAATACAAATATTGTCGATAAAAAAACGGCAAAGAAGAATTTATAAGTATACTAGCTGACCCGGCATGCGTTGCAATGCCACTCAAAGAAATAAAGTGTTTGTGTTTTAATTATGTTTATTGAAGTGCTTTTGGATATATTTTGTTTTTTTGTCTGGTGCGTATATGAATAGATCTTAAGGTTTAACAACGCGTGAGCAGGCCAGATACAACTGTCCATGTGTGAATCATGGATTTTTAAAATTAAGTCCACACGCTTGTAGCGATTGTCCAAATGCGAGTCGCACCGGAAACTGCAAACATTTTAATTCTAATGGCCCATCTGTCGAAATTATTGGAATGCTTGGCAACAGTACATCGTTTCCTTTAAATTTTCCATTTAAAATTGAAGCTTAAATGATAATGTTCATTAATTTTTCACTGAAAGCCTGGTACCGTTGCAAAGTCGTGGTGGATTTATATTTCGGAGAAAAATGATAGGTACGCCAATTTTCAGTGTTAAAACGTGCGGTAGCATGCCTGGCAAATCAAGTGAGTTTAAGAATTCAGTTAGATAATTGACAACTTCGTCTTGATCAATTTATAGTATCGATGGACTTATACGTTGTTTCTTTGCCTGGTATTTCGTTTGGAATCCTGAAGTCTATGGCATTACCATCGTTGTTTTTGACTGCTAATATAACACATTCACTAAGCCACTGATGATTTTTGTAATTCTGTGCGATATTTGGGAAAACTTTGTGGATCAATTCGCTTACGGTTCCTGTAATTTTACAGAAGCTTGGTGGTAATGTGTGGATTCATTGATTTCTATTTTTCATTACCAATATCTGACAATTGTTTTTTGAAACGTTCAGCGGATGCATCATATTGTAATTCTACACGCATATTAGCTTTCAAAGTCAATTTCTGCACATGTCACAATAAAACTGATTCAGCAGCTGTTGAACGTGGTATAACTGGTAATGTTTGTCGAAAAACACCAGACAATAAAAAAGGTTCGCCACCAAAGACCTGTTCATTTCCTCTCAATTCTTTTAGCGTACATACAGTGAAGATTTTTCAATGCCTTTTTGTGCGCCATAGTAAATTCGTTCCATTTAATGAGTTGATATGATTAAAGTCCTTCATCAATCATTATTTTTTTTTGATATTGCATGTTGGTGTTCAAAGGCAATTTCTTTGCTGAATGCGCTATTTGACCACCATCCAAAAGATTTGCTGTAATTGCAGATAAAGCGATTGCCAACAATATTTTTTCGTGATCCAACATTTTGGTTTGTGTTTGATTGCATGCATAATTCTGTCTTACGCTATGCGTTGCTCTGAGACCAATTTCGGAAG
The DNA here is from genome assembly GCA_030503985.1 of Himalopsyche tibetana. Taxonomy (NCBI): domain Eukaryota; kingdom Metazoa; phylum Arthropoda; class Insecta; order Trichoptera; family Rhyacophilidae; genus Himalopsyche; species Himalopsyche tibetana. Next base: position 4,236,789 of record JAPJYX010000007.1, on the reverse strand, counting down.
ATTTGTTTGAACGAATATACCCAATTTGTCGACATCAAATTGTTTCTCGTTCCTTATCACGGTCAAAAGGGTTGTTTGCATATAATTGTATCAGACGATGGGGCTTGAGCAGTGAGAGCTCGAAAGGTTTCCAAACTTGCTCGTCTGTTTCTGAAGCTCGTGATGCCGTTTTTTTTCGTGCTTGAGGTCTAGATCAACTAATAGCAAGTCTTTTAGGTGGCATAATTGTTTGACAGCGAAAGAAATCCTTTGTGATGACTATTACAAATTCACTTGATAATTGTTTACCCTTTGATTGTTTGACGTAAACATGGCACGTATCAAACTTAAAAAGACGTAAGTCGCTGCGCACTTAGCGCCATCTGTCTTTCAACAACGTTCGTTCTGTTTGAAATACGAACGACGGACGTCAAAAATATTGAAAAAAAATTCGGGATAAGGACATCCTTCACCTAGCGGGATGAAATATACTTTAAAACCTTTTCTACTACCTAACAAATATACATTTAAAAAATCATAAAAATCGGTCAAGCCTATATAGAGATAGAGATAATTTTTAGAATAATTGAAATGTTTAAGTTTGCTAACAAATTTATTTCGTAGAAAAAGAAAAAGATCTCGGGATATATAACGACAGTCCTTCAGTATTTAAATTGTAAATAATATATTTTTTAGAATATTTGAAATGTTTTAAGTTGGCTAACAAATATATTTCGTAGAAGAAGAATTAGATCTCGGGACATAATATATTGACAGCCTTGCAGTATTTAAATTGTAAATAATATAATTTTTAAATTAATTAAAAAGTCTACAAATATATTTCGTAGTAAAAAAAATAGACCTCAGGGCATATATCGACTGCCCTGCAGTATTTAAATTGTAAATTATTTAATTTTTGGAATAATGTTTAAGTTTGCTAACAATCATTTTTCGTAGTAGCAGAAGTATACCTCGGGGCATATATTGACAACCCTGCAGTATTTAAATTGTAAATAATTTAATTTTTGGAATAATGTTTTAGTTTGCTAACAATCATTTTTCGTAGTAGCAGAAATAGACCACGTAAATTATTTAATTTTTGGAATGATGTTTAAGTTTGCTAACAACCATTTTTCGTAGTAGCAGAAATTTCGTAAATTATTAAATCTTTGGAATAATGTTCAAGTTTGCTAAGAATCATTTTCATAGTAGCATAAATCGATCTCGGCGCATATATCGACAGCCCTGCAGTTTTTAAATTGTAAATTATTGAATTTTTAGAATAGTGTTTAAGTTTGCTAACAACCATTTTTCATAGTTGCAGAAATTTCGTAAATTATTGAATTTTTGGAATAATGTTTAAGTTTGCTAGCAATTATTCTTCGTAGTAGAAGACTTTAAAATAAAAGTGTAAATATAGTTCTATAAAATATCCATACCGTCATTAGAATATTCCTAATGCATGTAAGAAATCAAAAAGATTTTCAACGCCAGATGCAAAATAAACCCATACCTTCCAATAATCGAATCAATGACACTGATCAAAATCTGTCAAATCAGCTCCAAAAAATCTTGAAATTGTAAATTATTTAATTTTTAGAATAATGTTTAAGTTTGCTAACAATCATTTTTCCTAGTAGAAGATTTTAAAATAAAAGTCTAAATACAGTTCTATAAAATATCCATACTGTCATTAGACTATTCCTAATGCATGTAAGAAATTAAAAATATTTTCAAGGCCAGGTGCAAAATATAACCATACCTCCAATAATCGAATCAATGACGTCACTGATCAAAATCTGTCAAATCAGCTCCAAAAAATCGTTTCCCAGCCCTATAATTATAGCTTCAAAAATCGAATCAGAATATTCGATTATTTAAAAAACGTTGTAGCGATGCAAACTTTCAAATAAAGTTCTTTCAATATTATTACGATGTTTCAATTCTAAGCCAGGAAATTTGAATTTAAAGACGTCCATTTCAATTGTTTTAAATTGGAATGGAATGGATAAATTGGATTGAATTGGAAATTTCAAATAAACAAAATGTATGAAAATATTTATTTTATTCATAATTTCTTTCCCGTGATATTTTTCCGATGTTTAATGCTTATTCTGCTATTCTAGGCAGATACGAATTTAATAAAACAAAGATCATTAAAATCCAAGCTGTAATTCTCGAGATATACGTGGTGTAACAAACCCCACTTTCTTTTATATATATAGACTAGCTGACCCGACGAACTTCGTACCGCCTCAGAATCAATAAATGTTGTAATAAAAATAATAAAACATTTTTAGTACTTTTCCCACTAAATAAAATTTATTTATCAGGACCGTTTCGCTCATCGCGAGCATTATCAACTGAGTTATTATCATCTGAGCATTATCATCAGTTAATAATGCTCGCGATGAGCGAAACCGGTCCTGATCCAATAAATTTTATGTGGAAAAAGTACTAAAAATGTTTTATTATTTTTATTATATTGCCATTCCACCAAGTATTGACAGTGAACACCTTAAAAGTGAATAAATGTTCTGTTAACTTGATAACTTGAAGCATGATGACTACCGAGTCAACCTTCAGTTGTAAATTGCGCGGTGGCAAGCCAGGCAGATCCAATAAGTTTAAAAATTAAGTTGGATAGTGGGTTGCTTCGTCTTCGTTTGTAACACGGTCGATAGATTTAAAGGAATGCAGTGGACCAACGATTTGATTTTGAATTGTGAAGTTTAAATGATCCACGTCTTTGTTCTTTGCCGCAAGAATTGCTCGTTCATTCAACTAATTGTGATTTTTGTGATTAGATGTTCGGGAACATTTTGTTGAATGAAGTGAAATTGCAAAAATTCGGCGGAAACAAAATCAATCCGTTCGATTCGTCGACAGGAACACCCCCGTTAGCGATAGTCAGCAATTGCTTCGGCATATAGATCGTTTAGCAATGCAACTCGCATGTTTGTCGTCAGCTGAAGATTCTTTACATAGCGCCAGAGTCGTGATTTGAGGTAAGCGTTTATTTCATCGGAAGCGGTAAATCTTGGAATGACTGGTAGTGTTTGGTGGAAATCGCCAGATAGTAGAATCATTGCGCCTATAAAACATCTTGAGTCATTGCACAGATATTTCATAGTTTGATTGAGTGCTTCCAATGCGCATTTGTGCGCCATTGTCCATTCATCCCAGGTGATGATTTTACTTGCTACCAAAACTTTGGTCATTGGTGAGTGTTTCGCAATATTGCATGTCAGTTTTTCAGTCGTTTAAAGCAGTGCTCCGCAAGCGGTGTGCCGCGAGGCGATGCTGGGTGTGCTGCGGCGCGAATCTCTAATAAACGAAAAAAAAATAGTTTGGTCGATACTACACACTATTTCTGATGACACTATCATAGAGAAGCAGAAATAATTATTTTTTGGTTGAAAGAATATGTTATATGTACAGTCTGCGCAAGAATGTTTCGCGCACCTTGCGAAAGTTCGCTAGATTTGAAGGAATGTAGTGGACCAACGATTTGATTTTGAATTGTGAAGTTTAAATGATCCACATCTTTGTTCTTCGCCGCAAGAATTACTCATTCAATCAACCAATTGTGATTTTTGTGATTAGACGTTTGGGAACATTTTTTGATGAAGCCGTCCTTCGTTGAGACGAAATTGTTAAAATTCGGCGGAAACGAAATCAATCTGTTCGATTTGTCAACAGGAACACGGTCGTTACCGACGATAGTCGAAGATCGTTTTCAAGCTTAAATCATTTTTCTCTTCTCCTTCGGAGCCGAGTTAATAATCCTCAAATTCTCATGACTATTAATTTACATGCTCCCAATTTATTCTTACGTGGGCGTAACTATGAGCAAAAACTTTTATTTCTAAAAACTTATACCTCGCTTAAGAGGTTTAAATCACCAGTTCCAAGGGCCGTTAGATTGATCAACGCATTGCCTAGAGAAGTGGACATTTTTAGTGATAGTATTTGTGAACTGTTTGTAAAATTTCACTATTTTATTTCTTGATTTTTTATGTTGATTTTGATTCTGATGTATTATGTAGTTTTATTTTATATTTTGTCTTATTATATTTTTCAAGTACATGGCGAATTGGCGTCAGCTGTTATGTCACGTACTGTAATTTTAATTTTGAACAATGAATAAATAGATAGTCAGCAATTGCTTGGAGAAATCTTCGGCAGATGGATCGTTTAGCAATGCAACTCGCATGTTTGTCAATTATTTGAGGCAAGCGTTTATTTCATCGGCAGCGGTTGATCTATCTACGTGACTGCTATTCCAGAAGAAGAAACTGCTACAGCAATTTTTTTATCTCGCATGAACAGTGGCCATAATCAATGACATGAAGAATGTCTTCCCAGCTCCACCGGGCGCATCGAGGAAAAATAAGCCACCATTTCTATCATCAATTACCTTCATTAACGTATCGCTAATTTCCTTCTGTTGAGGGTTCAACAGTGGTACATTCGTTCAAACTGATTGGTTCAATGCATCTCGATCATATTCACGTTCACGTTCCAATTCTCGATTGAAAGCGTCGTTCATTCCACGATCTGGCGTTGGCATTCCTAACTTGACTACCAAACTGCCGCACATGAGGTAACACATGTCTTCGATCTAAAGCAAAGCCTGGTTATGTATCTCTTCATTCACCTCGAGATCGGGATTCCCCGAACTGACACGAATTCGATGCAAAATGTATTCGGACATGTCATCCTTGTACTTGTTCCACAGTTCACGGGGATTCGATGGGAAGCATGTCAAAATAATGATAGAAAATAATGTGCGTATCTGACTTGGAGATTCAGAAACAATTTCTTCAGCGATTGTAATGAGTATCATTTTCAAGCAAATTGAGCTGTTGACATGCAAGTAGAAGCATTCGTCATTTTTCGGATGAACTGTGTACATGCGATCAAGAGCATCAGTAGTCATTCGGATGAGCAGAAACCGCATCGCCTTGCTTTCGACGGTAAAATTTCTTCGATGTAGCTTTCTAAGTGTAATAACGTGGCATCTCAAAGTAGAGCAACGTTCGTGCAAACAGCGTAATATTTTTGTCAAAAAAATTATCATACCTAATTAAAAACATAACCTTATTTCAACATTATCCGATTTTATTTCGTTTTCATTTTATATCATCGATTTGTTTTATTCTAATCCATACTCTAAATTTAAAATTATTTAGAAGTCAATCGTATGCAAAAGAAGCAAAAACAAATGAATTTTGGAAAAATTGCCACCTAGCGGATGAAATCTGCATACAAACGACATTTTCATTATTTCAAGGTGTTCGCCATTTGAAAACTGTATGAGAATATTAATTGTCTTCATAATTTCTTTGCCGTGATATTTTTCCGATGTTTTAATGCTTATTCTGCTATTCTAGGCGGATACGAATTTAATAAAACAAAGATCATTGAAATCCGAGCTGTAATTCTCGAGATATACGTGGTGTAACAAACCCCACTTTCTTTTATATATATATAGATGTATATATATACATATCGACTGTGGAAAGGAAAAAGGACGTAACCCAAACATACCAAATTTTACAAGAGGCACTAAAAACGTGTTTTGATGATTTTGAGACATATGCAAGTAATGAATTATACACAACCTTGAAGTGTACGGATACTTCTAATCTGGTGTTAAATTGACACAACATAATATTAATTAAAGAAATTGTCTCGGAAAAACCTTTATTTCAGTGTTTTTTCTTGATTTAAATTTTTTACAAGGTCATCTTTTTCAAACTTAAAAGCTAAATTTTGATACTTATTCGGCATTTTCAGCTTCCATCCTTTTGATAGAATGTGTGTCAAGTTGTATACATTGTGATTATCGAAAAAAGCTGTTTTGGAAAATTGAGGGTTACGTCCTTTTTGAGGGTTTTTTCCTTTCCACAGTCGATATATATATGATATATATTTTAATTTTTCCAATTGCTAGTTCAAACTGGCTGTTATTATAATTGGTTCGATAGCGACATGAGATTTTTTTGTTTGTTTACATCCAAAGTTATCACCGAACTGTTTATTATAAAATTCATATTGTCTGTTTAAAACAGATGTATAGAAATCAATACTTTAAATTCTTTTTTGGATGTGAATATGATCCAAATAATGATTGAATGTGTTTGAAAAATATACAACTTATACCATTTACATCAACTAGTAAAATCGATGATCAAAAGCTACCCCTGATAATGTAAACCTAGGGAAAACACTGTATCCCCAAGTGTTTATTTAACCTTCTATTAGCGAGGTCATGTGCGGGTTGAGTTGTCACACAATGGAGTAATTCGTGATGGTGAATATAAGCAAAAGGTTTTTTTCACAGAAAAAAGGCAGTAAAATAAAAAAGAAACGGCCTGACACCGAGACTCCGAAACAAAATGCCGAAAGATAACGTTGAATTATGTGTGGTGTCTCATTATAGGGTGTTTGTAAAATACGTCTTTAACGGAAATTCGAAATTATTATCCATACACACACTATATTCATGTATGTTTGTGGCATGAAAATTGTCAAACAATGAATGTCGGGGACTTGAAGTTTTACTAATTTGTTGTGTATTAGAAATTCAGATGCATGTGACAATTTTCAGCTTCATATTTTCTGTGTTATAATCAAAAATTATAAAAAATAAATTGTTACTGAAAATAAGCAAAAAAAGCAATCTGGGTTTTGCAAATTTTTCCAGCGACAGCCAGTTTGACAGTTGACAGCTGATTTGCGCTCAGTTTGGTTTGTCATTTAAAAAATTGAAGCCGCTTTACCATTGTGTTTGTCAAACGATAGATGAATGGGCCGAAAACAAGATTGGTTTTGATTCTCATTTTCACGCCAAAATGTTGTTGTCAGTTGACTTTGTAGCATTGAATAAAAATTCTTACTTTATTTGTAATAATATTATTTGTAGTCAGTGAGAAAATTTTACATATATTTCAAACATGTGTAAAAATGCATTTTATTCTTAAGCTACTGCAATTCTCTGATTTGGTATGAGAAACTATTCAAATAAGTTATCTTTCTAGAAAATATCTTTTAATAAGTTCACTTTTTTATATTTACAAATAATGTTTAACGAATAGGTTAACAATGAATTCTTTATGATTTTATTTATAAACAATCGATCACATGATAGTTTTACTTTGAAAATTATTGCATTAATTATCTTTAAAAATATTGTACTTATTCTAAACATGGAGTTGTCTCCTTGGCTCAATTTGCCAAAAGCTAAAATATCCCATTAAAGCCGTTGTTTCAAAAAATCTATCATGTGCAATAAAATACTCTCGTTATAATAGTTTAAGAAGAAAGATTGCGAATTTTTTTTAATTGATGTTTTACGTCAGTAATCTACGCAACATTCCCTGTGACAGAAACTTCATGAATGTTCTGTTAAAAAATAACAATGTAAAGTAGACGAAGTGAAAACAAAGGTGAACCGGAAAATGGAAAACCGTCTGCCCGGAAAAAGGGTCAACTTTTGGAGGTCGACGTGCGAGCTTTTCTTCTGGATGAACTTATCATTCTTTGAATGCCTTATCACCTACGTTCTCATAACAATATAATTAAGTTACATTAAGAACGGCAGTTCATAAAATAATAATTTGTTTCATATTGCTTTATATTGGATGCCCATAAAGCTATTTTAATCTTGAGGTTAGACGAAAGACTGTGACTCATCCTGAATGAATGGGGTGTCACAAGGTTTTTCGTTTCTGGGGGTTCTGGATGTCAAAAATAAGAGTAGTGTAACGGAGGATCGAGTAAAAAAGAGACGAATTTTAATGAGCCTTGGAGAAGTGAAATGAGCCAAGTAATAGAATTGTGAAACTTTTCTTTTAGGCTTTTAAGTGCACTAACGTATTTACTTTAAATTTTGGTAGATTGCGTATTTTAATTTTAAGAAAATAACATTATTATGATAATTATTTATTTAGCTCACTTTAATTCTACAATATTTTAAGACATTTAGAATATTTTGTTACACATGTAACTATTTTTTTCCTAAAATATCACTAGGCTTAATTCACTTCTCATATGCTCGTTTGAGGTGACCAAAGTTAACTCTGGACTGTAGTCCCGAACAAAATAAACAGACTTATTTTACAGCAAACTTATTTTATCTATCGACTCTTTATTTTAAATTTAAACAGAATTTAATGTTTTCAGTTTGTAATTCAGTCAAATAATTTCTCAAACCTAGAGAAAAATCTGTACCTTTAATAATGTGTCCATTTTGTGATAACACCAATTATTGCGTAATCGAGTCATATGAAAGAGAAAAATTGCATTACATTCCTTCAGTATAAGCGACATTAATGATCTTATATGGAGCTGTAACACTTCGGAGTAATGAAATTTGTTCATATATTGTGTCAAATTAATCAGTATCTTTTAACTGAATCAAGTGTGAGCAAAGGCAACAGTAAAAATTCTGATTTCTAGTACTAAATAAATATAAAGCAATACGTAGAAATTTTCAGTGGCTCTTTGAATCTTTAGTATCTAATACCTCCTTGGATATAGAATTACAAGTTAAATGTACGTCAAGTTTCTTCTATTGTGTATATGCATCAAGACGTATGTTATCCGCATGCAATATAGAAGCTTTTAGAAAGTTTTCCTTAAGCTATCCCGTTTCCAAAGCATTCTATGCACGTGTGCAGGACGTTCATTTTCTTCTCGAGTATCGAAAAAAGCTTTGCGTAGCGATTCTCAAACTATGCGCCCGTTTTCAAATAAAAATCACATTTACAATATGTATATATTTTTTATCCTTATCCGCTCCCAATTTGGATCATATGCAGGGCTGTGGAGTCGTGTAAAAAACAGACGACTCCGACTCTTGCTTTAAAATAATTAACGACTTCGATAAAGTTTTTCAATGAAAAATACTCATATGCATGTATAACATCAGATCATCTTTAGTCAGCCAAGCATGCGTGTCAACATTTTGGAGTATTTTGTTTGAATACACATCATTAAATATATTTTTTTTAAAAATTCGAGCCGGGTATTTTTCACGACTCCGACTCCACAGCTCTGATCATATAGCCTCCTAATGGAGGTATCTCAACATAAGTTTTTTTACTAGAACTTTTCGTTAATCAATCGCTCAACCTCTCTTTTTTAAAGAGTTTAGTAGGGTTATAACGATAAAGCTAGGACAGAGCTAGTGGTTAACTTATCGCTCTCACTACGCCCAGTTATTGAAAAATCGGAACGGTGGGAGCGAATTTTTAGACATCACAAACACCCATGCCTTCGAACAGAGATAGAAAAAATGCTGTTCGTACTGGGACTCGAACCCGTGAGATCCGACGCGGAAGCTAACAACGCTAACCGCTGAGCCATAGACTCGACAATGTAGTGTTTTTTTTATATGAGTCTATGAATAGTCGCAGTCGAAACTTTAAAGTTCTACATTTAAATAACAAGTCTGTCAAACTAGACAAGCAAGAAATCCTAGAAATCAATAGATTCAAATTTTTACCTGATTCAGATCTTTTGAACGATCAAATAATTTTTGCTAGTTCCCCGTTACTTTATCCATTACATTAGCCCTTGCTAACTATTCTTTTATATAAATTGAAAAAAAAAAAAAAATAGATTTCTTTTGTTAGAATTGATATGGTCTTTGAAAAATTTGTTTTTCAGAATCTTCCTGGCTGTCGATTTTGTTTAAATTATGAACACACCAACTACTTGGAAGCGGGGAAAACATAAAACTATCATTAAGCATATTCATATCATTAAGCATATTCACTTTATTAATGTAGCATTTTATCACTTTGTCAAAAATTTCCCAAATTTTAATTATGTTTGTAATTACTTTCAATCGCCATTCTGAATTTATTAATCTGCGATGACTTTTTAATTATATGTTAGATGTGTTGAACATTTTAATTTTGTGTTATTTTAGAATCACTTTAATGTAATTGGCAATTTCTTTTCGATGCCAATTTTTGTGTATAACTTTTTAATTTTGTATAAATAGCATTGTTAAATTATATTTCTTATCAGTTGACAATGCTCGCAATGAGCGAAACCGGTCCTGACATATTAAATAAAGTGGAATGAAGTACAAAGGATTATTGTGTTTTTATTAATATAATGCCTTTCCACCAAGTATTGACAGTGAACACCCTAAAAGTGATATATTTTCTATTACAAAAATCTATGTTGTACACAAAAACACCTCTTTTGCAAACTCTGTTTCTCAGCTCGTTAGCTACATATTTGGAAATAAACGTATAGATGTTATATCTTTCGTTCCTTAATTTAGAATTTTATTTTTCCTTTTTTAATTTGGACCCATTCCAAAAGATCGTATCGTTCGTGACAGCCATTTTAAGTAGAATATATTTAAAAGTGATCTTTCTTATCAAAGCTTTATGCTGTATTGTTTGCAATCTCTTAACGTAAAATACAATTCTTCATGTTATCGAACAATCCAAATTAGATGGGCGATTGTTGCCTTTTCCATTATTATTGAATCATGTTGACCGTAAAGAAAAGCCGGTCTCTGCAAATACGTCAATCTGACGGTTATTTATTGATAGAAAATATGATCACAGTAAATTTATTTGCAAAGTAATGATAACTACTAGAGCATGTAATCCCAGAACCTTTTTCCAATTCTAGAATTTCGGGTTTGAATTTTTTCAATCATAAGGTCAGATTTTATGTTTAAAAATTGTAAGCTTTCATCTCTCGATTATCTCTCGAGATAATCTGACTGTACCCATATACGTTCCACTTTCAGATGAGTAAATTAAAGCCACATTAATAAATGTGAAGCCTATAAAAAATACCGTATAAAAAAGACGAATGCAGTTAACATAAAACGTAAGAACACATTTAAAAAACGTGCAAAAGACAATTTTCGACTCAACCAAATTGCATCAAAAATGATTACTAGAACACGCGGAGTCACGTAAAATAATTATTTTTTTTGTAAAATATCAATTTATTTTAAATATTTTAATGTGTCGTGGAAATATTTTAGAACATTAGTGGTAAAAATAATAAAAAATATTGTTAGAATCGAATTAATTCGGAGTGGTGCATATTAATTGAGAAAATATATTTTATTAAAAACATTCGACAGTTAAATAACAAAGCTTTCATTAGCAAAGTCAGCTGCCCATCACAGAATGTATTATATTATATATATATATATATGTACGGGTCCTATGTTGCAGCGGTTATCGTTGTTGGCTTTCGTGCCGGATCTCACAGGTTCGACAGCACTTTTTCGATCGATGTTCGATTTCTGTTCGAAGGCATGGGTGTTTAAAAGTTCCCTCCTGCCCTTCCGATTCTTCAATAACTGGGCGTAGTGAAAGCGAATAGTTAACCACTAGTCCTGTCCTAGTCTTACCCTTATTACCATACTAATCTCTTTGAAAATTACAAAGTTTCAGCGACTGAGTAAAAAACAGTTCTCGTAAAAAAACTTCTGTCTAAAACTTAGGAGGGCATATGCTCTACATTGGGAGCGGACATGGATAAAATATATATTTTATATATAAACATATAGATGAATAACTTTTTTTACTGATTTTTATCGATGTAATAAATATTGTATTTTAATTTGGCCTATCAAAGAATGTCTGTTCAGTTTGATGCTCAACAACCTTTGTACAAGTAGACAATCTCAATAAAGGTGATCAATGAATTTGTATTATTTTTTTTTCTAAGTATTCCAGCCTCTTTATCTTACGTTTTGAAAAAAATATATCGACCATTGAAGATTCTTGTAAATTTATACTTGTTGATTAAAAACCCGGCATCGATATGAACTTTTGAAAAACACTAATTTAATCTCAACATAATGCGCGATAATAATAAACTAATTCATTCATCCTACGAGTTTCTACAGTTTTCGTAAACTTCACAAAATAAATCAATTTTATATCACTGAGATAAAATATGAAGTTTGATTGATTATGCCCCGGCTTCCACTTTTATTTGAAGAAAATTGCGGTGATCAAAAGCCAAATTCTATTTTAAAATTAACTTTCCGATATGTACGTCAACCCTCATCCCTAAGACTTCCTTGATGGATGAACCCCTCATTCTTATTCTCGTGATACGAGACTCTCCTTAAGATTAGTATCTTGAGGCATCACGTAACACGATTGAATTATTAATATTCAGGGGAAAACTTCTTAGCCAATATTATTATCGATGAGTTGTGATAAATCTTACTTAATCATTGTAAGAAATTATATAATCCAAAAACTAAGATATTATTATTTTGCATATTTTTTTTTGCTGCGGACACGTGATTATTCATTTATTTATCTAATTTAAAATTTCGACTGAAGTTGCTTGATGGAAATTCAATGTTAATTTAGAATTATTTTCGTTTTGTACACTTCTATAATATTCTTGGTCGAACACGACCCGGGTTTCGCCTTTTGGCATAGTTTATACGTATAGAGCGAATGTACTTGTGTGTTTGTATATAGACAGTACAAACCTTCCGCTGCCTGTCAGTTTGAGTGCATTCGCACACTGATTAGTACCGATTAGTACTGATTAGTACCGGAAGATGCCGAGAGGCGAAACCCGTGTCGTGTTTGACCAAGAATTTGTGGATGTGTATAAAACAAAAATAATTCTAAATTAACATTGAATTTCCATAAAGCAACTTCAGTCGAAATTTTAAATTAGATAAATAAATGAATAATCACGTGTCTGCAGCAAAAAAAATATGCAAAATAATAATATCTTAGTTGTTGGATTATATAATTTCTTACAATGATTAAGTAAGATGTATTCTATTTTTTTTATATCACAATATTTATTTTTATTTTATTTAAATGTCGTTTAAATAACGTTCGCGGATAAAGAATTCACATATTGTTAAAAAAAAAGCATTTATCTGCTCTTGTATGCACTATTGGGTACCCGCCTTACAGCAATGACTTAGGAATAATTCGGTAATCAATCTTGCTTAGGTTCAAACTCGATACTTTGTATGATTACTTTCGAGTATGAACTACCAAGTGGATTCGATTACTTAGCGTTAGCTTATTTCTGATGGCAGTAAGCCGGTAGCGATGGATCACCGGATTTGCGAGAATTACTTAACTAAGCGTCGTTTTTTTACGGAACCCGTGTTGCTTTAAAAATTGATACTTTTTCTCAGATGTAAATGTACATATTTTTTTTATTTAATACACGTTTTTGCAAATATCAAAACCGGTAATCCGAAAATAATTAAATTCGTAAAGAATAAGATCGTTGGGATTGCAATACCAGGCGAGTAAATCATAGACGGTATTTCGGTGTACAAAAAATATATATTATTAAAAAAAGAGTATTTTTTATAAAAACAACACGGTTCTTTTTAAATAATAATACGTGACTTAAAGGTTTTTTGATAATCAAACCCGTCAATAATGATAAAACTTTTAGCAGATTTAAAACATTCTTCGCAGCTTTACCAGTTTTAAATGTGTGTTTGTTTTTGTACATTTGATATTCGAATGATGTGATAGTGAAAATTTTAAGCACTCGTCATATAATATTTAATTAATTTTGAATCAGTACAAATGAGTGTTTGAATCTTGATATCGACTGTGGAAAGTAAAAAAGGACGTAACTCACAGTTTTTTGAAAACATAATCATAATGTACCCAACTTGATACACATTCTATCAAAAGGATTTAAGCTGCAAATGCCGAACTAGTATCTAAGTTTAGCTTTCAAGTTTGAAAAAAGATGGGCTTGTGAATATTGAAACCATGAAAAAATATCGAAAAAATGGTTTTTCCTAAACAAATTCTTGAACTCATATTAGATTAGGTCAATTTAACACAAGCTTAGAAGTCTCCGTGCACTTCAAGCTTGTGTATATTTCATAATTTGCATATGGCCGAAAATCATCAAAACACGTTTTCTGTGCCTCCTGTAAAATTTGCTATGTGTGGGTTACGCCTTTTTTCCTTTCCACAGTCGATATGTATTGTGAAGTATCCATAGTGAATACCATTCAATACCAAAATACCTTTATTTGTGCATTTAAATAAACCAGTATAACTGTATTTTAAAAACACCGAGAATACCAGTATTGCAAACCCCAGTTGGTACTATTGGGTTTCAGTGTTCTTGGGATCAAATCATCATACAAAAAATTGAAAGAATGGATTTAGGTGAATTGATTTTTACATTTCTTTTCCATCTGACACCCTCTTGAGCCTGAGTTCTATTCAGTTTCCATTAGGGCATCCAATCCCGGGACTCACATTTTTTCCAATCCTAAGATTCCAGGATTGAGCATTTTATAAAAAAAATTGCTAGGCGATTTTCAAATCTTGAGAATTTACTAAAATAAAAAAATAAAAAAAAATTGAGACCTTTTTTATGGTCTTACGTGGATTTCATAATAAATGCCTGTTAGCTGCTTTAAATTTTTTTTCGAGAATGTTACACTACTTATCCTCAATCTCGAAATCCCAAGATTAGTACTATCACAATACCAAGATTTCATGATCAGAAAATTAGATGGGATCCCGGGACTAGCGACCCTAGTTGCAATGTCCTCGGGATCCAATCCTCACACACTATCAATGTATGGACTTGAGTAAAAGCAAATAGGTGTCTGCAATTTGAACTCTCCTACCCTTTAAATCTTATAAAGGGGTGTGTCGAGAGTGATTAAATAACTGCAAGTAATTTCCTAGACTCGTTTTACTTTTGCTACCTTTTCAAAAGAAAAACATAATTGGACTGAATAACGACTCGTTCTCTTAAAAAACTTGGTTTTGAGAAATTTACTATAAAATCTTCGTTGTCGCTATCGAGAGGTGGCGTGCCAACAATTATAATGTATTTATTTAGCTTATTTTATTATGCTTCATTTTATTTATTATGTGTGAATTTTTCAATGAATCTTTGCAGACTGAACGCTCTCACTAATAAACGTATCACTCTAGATTTCATCAACAAAAAATGCAATTCTTCTTATCGTTTCTTCTAGAAAAAGACTTCTTGTTCGTTTAAAAAGCGTAAATAGATATCTTTTTTCCACTATCTACTACTTGATATTAAATCACAATAAATAATAATTGATTTAAAAGTTTTTTTAAGCCCATCTAATCCATTTTTTAGATTATACAAATCATAGTTTATCAAATAAATGATCTACTGAGAAGTGAAGGGAATCATGAAGATTTTTTTATGTATGATTCCGTCGTTACCTAGTTTTTTTGTGGATTGTATTTTTTAATTTAGAGAAAGATGCTATTGCAGGGTGTATTAATTAAGCCATGTTTGTTTTCAAATTACTAGTAGAAATTGAGTCGTTGAGTTGCAGAAAGCTCTCAAAAAACTTTATAAAGTTTTGAGTAAATTACGATAAACTACCGTGCATACAAACCAGACACGTTTTATTTTTTGACACTGTCTACTGTATACGTGTGAGTAAATTTAATATAACCATTTGATTTGTGCATTTGAAGATAACGTGTATCAAAGCTTTTTTTGCAAATAGCCCGAATTTTCAAAATGATTTCTTTATCAGATAAGATAGAATTTGAAGCTGTCTTTTTGTCTTTTAAAATACGATATAAGCTAAAGAAAAATTTAACGTTCATGTATCGTTTTCATAAAAAAAAATCGTCCAGAATGTTTTTTGTAACTCAATGATTTGAATATTATAATGCATCTACCTCCAATTGGCTCACTTATTAGGGGCTCTTCTATTAACCGTCTAGGGCTCACATGCAGTTTGAATAAATATAAACTTTCATTTAACACCACCACAGATTTATTTAGAAAACTTTCATATTTTGAATTATAAATATCATATGTTATCCCTACTATAAAGCAATAGTGAGGTAATGTAAAAAAGTTGGTTTTAAGAAAAGTAAGCCAATCGATTGCTGAAAGGTCTTATATCTCAAAACTATTATCTTCACTTTTAGGGTGTTCACTGTCAATACTTGGTGGAAAGGCATTATATTAATAAAAACACAATAATCCTTTGTACTTCATTCCACTTTATTTAATATGTCAGGACCGGTTTCGCTCATTGCGAGCATTGCGAGCTGTCAGTTGACAATGCTCGCAATGAGCGAAACCGGTCCTGACATATTAAATAAAGTGGAATGAAGTACAAAGGATTATTATGTTTTTATTAACTATTATCTTCCGTTATGTCAATTTTGGACTTGTAATGGACTTTTGTGCTTTTATATTGATCTGATCTGATTTGTTTGCCGCAAACGAGAAAAGTGATCACTTATTAAGTATTTTTTTATTGTCAGAAAAAAATCGATATTAAGATAAATAAGTGACACGTAGCATTTTAGCTGTCTAAACATTAATTTGAATGATGAACATAAATGTCAGTGTCAATATTGTAATACTGCGAAAATGCATTTATTATTTCAAATAGATTAAGAAATAGGGGGAGAAAATCTTATTAAGTGTACACGATATCACCATTACGATCTGAAGGTGTCGGAGAGCAGCCGACAGACGTTACTAATGAATGAAAAATTCAATTATCAATCCGGGACTCAAACCCAATTCACCGTTTTAAATTTAATTTTCACAAAATTAAATTAGGGACGTTTATTAGCATTTTAAATTCAATGGTGCGACAAACGATCTTTGAAGCAACAAACTCTGTTAAATTACATATATTTTTTTATTATACAAATAATAAATTTTTGTTTGAACATTTTTATTTTTAGATTTTTTAAATAAACGGAATTTCATTTCATTCGTATTGCATCAAATATTTTATTAAAAAATAAAACAATTATTTTTGTAGAAATTATAATTTTAATAAAGATTAGGACCAGACAGTTTTTTTATAAACTGATTTTCTAACCGATTGGTGAATTTCTGCTCAAAAAATAAGAGGTGCAGTGAGAGCGATTAGTTTATCAATAGCCTTACTAAAATTTCCTTCCAAACTTCCAATCTGAAAGAAACGAGAGAAAAGCTAACTTACCACTAGCCTTCTCCTAACTCTATCTTTTCCATTCCTATGCTCTTTGAAATAATAGAGGTTTAGCAATTAAGTAATAAACAGTTCTAGTAGAAAAACTTCTGTTGAAATACCTCTATTAAAAAGTAGTATGATTCACATTGGCAGTAGACATGATTATTTAAAAAATATACTATAATCGTATTAAAAATAAAATTTAAATTTACGTCAAACGTATACGTGCCAAAGTTTGATAATTGTTTGCGTTATGTGAATATATTATTAAGCTCCGAAGCTTATATAAATAAATTTGCAGCTCAAAGGGCTGAAAGTTAATCAAAGGTAATTTCGCAAATTCCCATTCCAATAGGCGAGTTCCGATCACCTGTATGCGATCGCGGAACATCTAATTTAGGCGGTCGCTTCGAGTGTAAGCCGCCTCACAAATGTGCAGCGGGGCGTGATGGGTGAAATCGGTCGCGATATTGAGAGCCGTGTTTTAAAACTTAGTACTGTGTTTATGAATACGGGTTGTCAAAGTGTACATAAATAATTTATTTGGTTCAAATATTCACTGTTTTTTTAATGTTCTATGTGCCCAACATACAATTATAATAGAAAATTATTTAGTTCATGAATAATTTCAATTTTAACATTGTCAATTTAACATCTATCTATTTGTTTGATTTATTATAACGGATTTAAATCGTCATAAATATGTATTTATTTTCACAGTTTTCGAATAAAATTAAAGTTAAATTTTAATTATAAAGAGGGTGCTACTTTATATCTCATGCTGAGTAGAATAAAGGCGTATCTAAACTTTCACAGTTATTCAATATTGAAGTTGTAATAAAATGTACATCTTTGTAAAGCATTCTAATAAGTAAAAATGTGCAAATATTTTCAACAATCCTTGTCCTCAAAAAAGAACATTTCATCTTTAAAATCGATACACGCTCTATGTTATTAAGCATGCGACATGTCCCTCAACTGAATCTGCATCGATTAGTACGTGTCGTAGACCAAACAAAATTTAAAAAAATGAAAAAAGAACTTAGCAGTTTCGATAAAATTGTATTAAATTCAACAATGAAAGTAGCTACCAACTTCAAATATGTTTTATAATAAATATTTAAATATGCAAATTTAACGGTAGAATTTATTTTACCAACTATTTAAAGCACAATTATAAAAAATGGATTATTGTTTATTGTTTAAAATCAAAAGTACAATACATAGCATTTAAGCTGACGCCAGTTCACCGTGCACTTGACACATATAATTAAAATAAAAAAAACAGGAAATAGTAATTATCACTATTAAATCGTTTAATAAGACAAATATCAGTAATTGGACAAATTTTAAATTGTATAAAATAATAGATAAATAATCAATCAATCAATAAAATGTGAAAATCAAAATAGCTTTTATCATATTTTTAAAAAATATTATGTAATAAAAAAATGGATGTTATCGATTAACGAGTAATGTTAGGGAAATAAAACTGTTGAAAATTTATTAAAATTAAATTAAGCCAACCCCGTTTGATGTTTGTTTTTTTTTCACCCGTGCCAAGCAGCCCTTTCCTAACATTAAAATGGGCGTAGAGAAAATAATTACTTTATTGTCTAAAAGAAAACGTTTAATAACGTCTGACTTCTTAAAAGTAATCGTAGAATAATTTTATATTGACGCAAGTCCCCTTGCATGCTCAATAAATATAAATAAAATATCAATTTTAAAATTATCTTACTTTCTGTAAAATTGTATCTTTGCCATATTTATGTATTTAAGCTATGTGAACTTAAGGTTGGATATATAACTTGGATATAGTTTAAATTCAAATAAATAAATAAACTAGATGTGTAAAAAGAAATTGCTATTTAATGCAAAGTTTTGTAAATTTAAAATTGTTGTCAGACTTATGGCTGCATTTTACTGAGAGCGCCATATTTTGATGGATATTCAAATCAGAGAAACGAATTCCAGAGCTTTGGCATTTTTTTTCACTAGAAATTGAATTTAAAAGTTTTGTATCTCCTTCAAAAAAGAGTGATTTCATGCAACTTTCCTGCAATAGTTTCCCAGCCTTCTGTAAGCTTAAGCTTTATAATCTATTCAACATCATGGCAGTCATGGTGCCACCCCTCGCCCACTATGCAAAACACTGAAAAGCAAAGTGCCGCAAAACGAAACGAACCCCAACTCCGAACATCGGAGGGAGACGCTCGCTCCACTGGGCCGGAAGATTGTCGCAGAGTTGATAGCAGAAGGGATGAGAGATGTTAATGCCGGGCTGGGGGTGTTATCGGAGGTGGCCTGGGAGACTTTGCGAAGACACGAAAGGGTGGGTGTTAAAAATGGAGAGGCTTGTCAAACTAGGGTTTATTTATCTTTGTCAAGTGATACCCAGACACATCTCAATAAGTAAATCTAATTGTTAAATCTGTGACAGTATAAATATCCTTAATTCTAATTCGGTGACATGAAGATTTGGCGTACAAGCTAATACATGAAAGCGACGAATGCTAAAAACATATCCAGTCTTAGTTTTTTTTTTCTAAACTGGTGCGTTTACGTCACGAGAGTTTTTAAATGATTCTCTATTAGTGCTGCTACAATAAAGTTATAATAAAAATTATTTTACTCTAAATTGTGATATGATAATGAATTTGTAGATAAAGTGAAAAATATTAAGACTGGGGCGTACGTTTCTTTGGGTTAGTGTATCCAAGCTATTTTAAATTTCAACTCGTTAAAAGTGATCGATGTAATAAATTCATTTGCAACGAGTGCAATATTTTTTAAACCAATTGTATATAACTAAGTAATAATTTAGGATTTTACTGAAAATTAATCTTTAAAATGTTGCTCATCATTCTACCATGATAATTAATTTTTCCAGCAGTCAAAATAATCTTATTCTTAAAATGATTCAATATCTGATAATACCAACTCTTTTTAAGTCACTAAACACTCCTATGTTATGACCTTTCTAATGATTTTTAACGATGATCGAACTTGACTATCATATTCAATTTCAAAGATCAAAAAAATTGTAGATGTTTTGGTGATTATTTTCCCAATTGATCGAGGCCATCAATTTGAAACCGTTTGTAAAATTAAATCAGATCAACATCAATAGTTTTTAAACGTAGTGATATTATTATTATATTCATATAAAAAAGATTCAATAGGGTAAAAATACCAACGTATTTAGTTCTGCAGTTTTTATATTATTAGTTGATAGCTATTTCGGTTTTCGCCATCGTCAGAAAAAAGGCCATCGGCAGATGGCGAAAGCCGAAATAGCTATCAATTAATAATATAAAAACTGTTGAACTAAATACGTTGCTATTTCTATCCTACTATAATGGAGTTCTACCAAGTAAATTCCAATTGAATCAACGCGACTCAAACTATTCACCAAGCAATCTTGCTGTACTAGTAACATTGATATGATTAAGATTTCGACTGAAGGTGCTTGGTGGGATTTCAATATTAAATTTGAATCGTTAAAATTATGTACATTTACAAAAGTTTTGACATTAATAACCCGGGTTTTTCATTTCGGCATATTCAGGCGTTCAGGTGCACGGATAAACATCAGTTCAAGTAATGTGTAATATAATTGTTAGTCGATATGAAATGCATCACTCATTGAAACGCCATAAGCTCGTTAACACCACATGTATTTAATTACTAGGCACTTTTAATTGAATTATCAAATAAATACTTTCCTGGTTGAATGGTATAAAATATTTTTAAAAAATCAGTTAGATATTCGACCATTAAACTTTTGAGAAACCAAGCTTAAAAAGTGCGAAAATCTGAGGAAGTGGAAAGCAAAGGAATATAAAATAACGAAGGGAAAGAAAAGTTCCGATGGCAAGAGGGGTGCGGAGGCTTCAATCAGTGGCATGTATTGGGGAATAAATACATGCGGGTGGTGGTGTTGGCACTACTTCATCTCAATGTGGTGGAGTTGGTTGAGCTTTAATAAAAGCTCTTTTTTTACTTTATAAGTAGAAAACTTTTCAAGTATGATTAACTCATCTATTTCTTCTGACATACATTTATTTGTAAAAATGGTATATAAATCGATTCAAGCTCAAAATAAGTCGAATTTTGAGTCCAAATTACCCAAATTTGATTATAAAAGGATTTTTTTAAGCCGAAGATAAACATAATTTATTAAAATAGAACAAAAACAAATTACAATTGTATATTTATTTAGTGGTCCAAGAAAAACATCAAATTATTAATTGCATAAAAATCTTTGGAACTTTCAAAATAAAGGTATTATTATTATGCTTAGTATATAACTCCAGTATTTGGCTTTTCATTTAACTCTTGATAAAATTTATGTAAATAAATAAATATAAAATACACAACATATATAATTCCTTTTGTCAAATAAAAGAATATTTTTTTTCCATCTCCGCTCTCAATGTGGAGCTTTTAGACTCCTTATGGAGATATCTTAAAATAAGTCTTTATACTAGAACTGCTTGTTACTCAGTCGCTCAACCTCTATTTTCCAAAAAGTAGAGATAGAATAATATGGCTAAGACAGTACTAGTGGTAAGCTTATCGTTCTCGCTACGCATAGTTTTTGAAAGGTCGGAAAGGTGGAAGGTAATTTTAAGACATCAAAAACACTTCAAACAAAAATCAAAAAAAAATTTGTTCGTGCTGGGACTCGAGCCCCATGAAATCCGGCACGGAAGTCAACACTGTTTACCGCTGTGCCATAAGACTCGGCATATATATTAACCTAGCATATTATCAAAACAGGACAAAAATAAGGCTAAGAAATTTCACATCCAAAGTACTTTTTTAAATTTAAGCAGCTCGTTATGACTCTCGTAATATAAAAAAATCATTTAAACAAGAAACTTTTACAATGTATTTTGATTTTGCGCCCTCATCAAACGATGTCGTTATCAACAAAATATTAACGTTGTGGAACTAAATACTGTGTTATTTTGACTAAATATGATGGATATATCTTTACCAATTAAGCACCAATTTATTTAATAATTGATTATATTTTGATAAACTTGATTATTTAAACACTAAAATTAAAAAGTTATGTATTTGAAAATGTATATTTATTTTAAGTTTAAGCGTATTTTGAATTTGCCTTCCAGTGTGATTTGATTGTGATCAAGGACCAAAATGTAAAGAATGAAAAAATTTTCACTGAGCCTTGTACAATTATGAATTTCTCTATTTTGCATTGAAAATATACCGTATTTACGGTAAATATTATAGCCAAATTGATAAAAGCATACATAGTAATCAATCTGAATATAAAAGTGTGTGCTTATGCACTAACAAATTGATATTTAAAGTTTACATGTTCTCATTTTTTATTGAAATTTAAATTGTCAAGTATTCAATGGAATGATTTAGTGAGCACTTCTTGGCAAATTCATGGGTGGTAATTGAGGCAGAAATTTCGATCGCGATATAAATGGAAAAATACACCCCTATGCCCTTAAGCAATCAGTCTGCGAACACTTTTGCAGTGGCACCTATTTCCGCCCAAAACACCATTAAACAAAAACACAATCGTGCATGAAATTTCACACGTAAATCTAAACGATTCAGCAATCACAGTCAGGCTTTACTTTGCAGTTCTTTGGGGAAACTTTCATGGAAGGCATTTTATCAATGGCTTGTAAAGTTTAAGACAAGGATGTAAATTTAGGAGTGCTGATTGAATGATACGCACAAGCTACACTTGTAAATATTTTTAGTAAGGAAGTTTTGAGAGCCTATTTATTTATATTTGTCGTTAAAAACAAATTGATAATTATTTTAACTGTATGGTTAGTTAAAGATACAATGATGATTTATAAAGCTATAGATATACATATTAATTAGGAAGTTTTTGTTGATTGATATTTAAAAATAAATATAATGCCACAGAACTTATCTTTGGACGCCACTTTTTAAAACGTATTTATTGTATTTATTTTCACCATATTCACTCCCAATTAGAATTATTTGGACTTATAATGGAGTTGATCTCAACAAAAGTGCTTTTACGAGAATTGATTGCTCCACCTATCTTTTTTAAATATAAGGGTATGACGAGGACTTGACAATTGGTTAATTAATCGCTCTCGCTACATCCGTTTTTATTGTATGTGGGTGGAGGGGATTTAAGACAACACAATATATACATTCATGCCTTTGGAAAAAAGTTCATAAATCAATTTATAGAAAAAGTCAGGACTGGGGCTCATACTTATAGCCTCCGTAACCGAAGCCTACGACGTTGTTAACCCTACTACGCAGCCGACTAAATTTAAATGTTTTTTTTTGTAATATTCTGTAAAAATATTGTATTCTATGATTTAAAAAATCGCCTAGCACAACAAGGACAAACAAATAATTGATGGGTTATATCTAAAACAATATAATGCAATTATTACTTAACTAAACAATATTATGCAATATTAATTATGACGTCTTGATTATTAAGCGCTTAAAAATAAAGATGTGGTTTTTCGTGATTTTTTTTTGAAGAAATCAGATTGTTTAGTAAAAGCGATTTTTCACTTTCCTTTTTGAATTGAATTTTACGTTTAACTAATCATTTTTTTCGTTGAGTTCTTATAGCTCTAGTTTTTTAAACTCTCTTACCGTATATAGTCTTCGAAGTAACAGCAATAATAGTTGATTCATTTCCATCACTGTCCCGCTGAGCTTCCAGTCGAAGAGTCACATTAACAAGCCTTTTAGCCTCGTGAAGTTCTTGGTGAAGAGTAACGAGAACTGCCGTAGTCTTTCCTGGAACTGCAGCCTCTGGCGCAACCACAGAAAAACCTCTGTAACAAAAAAAAAGATTTTTTTTTGTGATAAAATTATTTTCTTTCTTGCCCACATATTTTATAGTTAGGGAAAAACCTTTGGAGTGTTCATGTAGCTTAAGGTCCCCAGACGTAAAATCAAGACAAAGAATAAACAATCTCGGTTGACTCGATTAATTCGGAAGGTGTAGGAACGTCAAGTTTAATGGCGAAGACAACTTGGAAGTACAAAAAGATTTATTGAGCTAGACAATGAAATATAGAATTTTTTACTATTATAGCTTTAAAAGAACAATAATGTTTTATTTTAAAAGTGCTGCTACAGTTTTATTTATCATTTTTATTGTAGATTCCAACTTCACTGACGAACCGAAAGTAATCAAATCTCTTTCAAATATTTACAAAATGCATAATGAATTATATTTTATTGTTTTATAGTAATTTGCATAGCTAAGCAAAACATGGAGAAGAGTATAATAAAAAATACTAAATTATCAGCAAATGTATAAATGACATTTCTTGTTAACATAAAGTAGTTGTGGTTCCTTTAAGTATAATTTTATATAAATGTAAACATAACACCGTCGTCATTAGTAACAACGTAATCATAAAATAACTGCGTAACGAAATACTTTTCATGATGCTTTTGCAATCAACATGTATGGATACTTTTAAAACAAAAATAAATGTTATATGTTGTTGCTTCTTTTACGAACACACTTTAACTGATTGGAGATACACGTGAAAGAATTTTATAAAATCATTAATTGAAACATAATGTCTACTGTAGCTCAACGATCAGAAGATTATAATATGTTAAGTCTTTACAAGATCAAATGCTTATTTATGTATCCCTCTAAAAACTTGATCAAGGTTATATAAAACCTTCACATATAAGCAAATAAAAGCTTTTGATAGGCTATAATTTCCGAACGAAAGCATTTGCTTCTTGTTTTTACTCGATTTAAGAACTTGTTTCAAATATATACTTGTCTGTGATGTTTACTCTACTTTACACGCATTTTTTATTAATCTTTATAACAGAAAAGAAAGAGAGAAAGTAACACGTTAACTATTCACAGCCTCACACATATTATATATTGTTACTGCGAGATTTAAATAGCATAACAACCCGCTTAAAAAAACAACGTTACAACTCTTTTGATTATATATTGAAATTATTTACTCATGTAGATAGTCAATGTTTTAAAGAAATGTTATTTAATTAATTGAATAGAAGATTCAATAAATTAAATTGTAATTTATTTACCTAAAATTCATAAATAATGTCGGGTCTTATGTCGCAGCGGTTAACGTTGTTGGCTTCTGTGCCGGATCTCACGAATTTTAGTTCCAGTAAGAACAGCATTTTTTCAATTTATTTATCGATTTCTGTCCGAAGACATGGGTGTTTGTGATGTCTTAAAATTCCCTCATAATCTTTGGCAAGATTGAATAGTTAATCACTGTCTTATTCTACTACTCCTACTACTTTTTGAAAAAAAATGGTTTAGTAACTGAACAAAAAGTTCTTTTAGAAAAAATTCTGTTAAGATTAAAAAGTCATTTCCTTTACATTGGGGAGCGGACATGGATAAAAAAATCATAAATATGCAAACCTAATTAATTATATATACATATATCTTGTGCGAAGTTTAAAAGTAACTTATATAATATGAATTATTCTATTTGTATGGTGATAAAAATAAATATTTGATGTAACTTTTAAAAATGTATACCCATGTTGGTGGAACGTAAGAAATCAAAGGTCGAAACACATATTTTATCAAGGGTAGTAACAAATGCCTTTCCTACTTTCCATTGTATATTCCAACCAGCTTTTCTAGCGATAAATTTTGCGCAAGGAAATATGAAAGCGCAGGTGTTACCACATGTCAAATTCTTTCGTGAAGCTAACGTTCAGGCTAAATATTTCTTGCAGTAATAATTTTAGCTAGCAAAAATTTAAAGTAAAATAAAGCTTTAAGCTTTTTTAGATTGTTATATATTCGAAATTTATACTTTGATTTTGAAAACAAAATTTATTATATTGTTAAAATAGCATATATACTTTATTATATTTCAATTTAAAAAATAGTTATTTCACTCTTGCGCTTTCAAATATTAAAACTTTTTTTAGACCGATTTCAGAAATCTAATATTTAATCGTCATTTACTTTAATTTAAAAAATCATAAACTATTGTTACAGCTAAGCAGTTTTTTTTGTTAATCAGTGAGACCTTACATTAATATAACGATATTTTTTATACTCTATAATAAAATGTTTATTTTATTAATTCTGGAGTATTCTCAACAGTTAATCTTTCGATAGTTCTTTAATCAATCAACTGTCAACTACGTTGGCATAGTGAAATATTGGCGCTAGTTTTTAATCTAAAAATCCTTTAACAAATTAATTACTCTTTTTATTAATTCCAAATTTATTTTTTAGAATCAGAACCAGTTTCGTTCAACACGAAGTTTTTCAACATATGTAATAAAACAATATATTTATACAGATTTAATCATGTAATGCTAATAAAGGTATAACACATAGTTGATAATGAAAATGTGAAAATAGTTTATAGAAAATGATATAAAATATAAATAAGTGACACTCAACTGACTAAGACCTTTGACAAATACTTCCAGATCACAATTGTAACTCCAGACAGGTAAATAACTAAAAGTAAATTTATTGTTAGTGTCACTCTGTCATATTGCATGGACAGATGAGGCGATAGATACCGCTTTCAGAAAATGATTCTTACTTATCTTTACCATTTAATAAAAAAAACTGCATTATTCTTGGTATAAAAAGCGCTTAAATTGAGTAGCTTAGTATCAAAGTAGAAAAATAGACACTAACGAATGTTTAATGACCGTCTTTTCATACAAAACGTGAACATTGATGTAAGGCGTAGATATGCTACAATATCAGTTTCCTATTGATATTAAAGTCTTATTCGTAAAAAATGATCTGTACTGCTAAACAAAGAAAACTTTTTTTGCTGCTTGATTTATAACGTAAATTTACTATGTATATGATTTAATATGAGCCGAAAAGGTTCTTAATTGTCACTTTGTGTCTGTACATGCAGACTATATCGTTTGTACTCTACAAAACGGTAGTGGTGTCTTTTTTAAATTATCTGATTACTGTTCCTGATGTTATATCAAATTAAGATTTATAAGAGTTACCTACTCAATTAACTGGACGATCAATTTAATTTGATTTAAATTTATTGTTTTTATTCGTCTTTCGATGTAATCACGCTTGCTCGCCGCCTCTTGTATCATGTTCCTTTACAAACTTGTCCTGCTACTTTTCCTAACATAAAGAACTTGTATAATAATATACGACCGAGTGTCTCTGGCAAATACCAAGTTGGGACTCAGTTTGTACCTCTTACTGTCAGCTCAATGTTTATTTTGACGAGTCACTTTATTGCAGTTTTGTATATAAGTTTTTCCCAGTCGTGTCGTTATTTGTGGTGTGCATTACGAGACAAAACTTTTAGATTGTGGCAAAAGTTTGCGCCACATGCGCTTGGCAAACGGAGCCAAAGGCGTCGAACATTTTCAGTTTTTCAATTTCGAGTCACATTTTTCACTTCTGCTAGTATTTATAGCTGTGTAAAGCTTCGCCGGTAATACTCGCTTGTTAAGTAAAGCTAAGCTGTGTGGGAAAAAAATACATTTCGCCTCCTCATCTGATTTAAATTTGACTCATATTATATACATAATTTAAGATTTCGACTGAAGGTGCTTGGTGGAATTTCAATATCAAATTTGAATCGTTCAAACTATGTAAATTCGCACAGATTTTGTCACTTACGATCCGGGTTTCGCCTTTCGGCATCTTCAGGCATTCATGAACTTGAACTGACGTTTAGTAAATGAAAGTTTCGTGTTTATATAAGAAATAAGGAACAAGGGAAAAAAATGTTACACCCAAATACGGACAGTCATAAGCTCTTTTTCCAAGAAATTTTGGAAATAAATAGAGCACAGCTGCAAAGTCTACCGATTTTTAATGAAATATTAAACTTTCCGGCATCTCCACTTCTATACCCTATATAATCATAAAATCATATAATCATAAAACCTTTGCCGACAAACAAATAATATAATTTTTAAAACTACTTGCCGAAGATGCCGAAAGGTGAAACCCGGGTCGTTAGTGACAAAATCTGTGAGAATGTACATAGTTTGAACGATTCAAATTTCATATTATATACAATTTCGTGTGAGAGCAGTTGTAACAACATCTCAAAACAATGCAAAAATATTCTTTAACTTTGTATTCTTAATAATATGTAGTTCATAGCTATTTTTATCAATATCCACTTCCAATGTGTAGTATACCTCAACTGAATTTTTCTACGAGAACTCCTTGTTAATAAATTGCACAACCTTTCTTTTTTGTCGAAAAGAGTAGGAATAAAAAATATAGAGTAAGGACAGGAATAGTGTTAAGCTAATTGCTCTCGTGACGTTCCATTATTTAATTATTTAGAGGGTAGGAGGGAACTTTCGGACATCACAAACTTTCATACATTCGAATAAGAAATCGATTAAAAAATGCTTTTTGAACTGGGATTCGAACCAGTGAGGTAGAGCATGAACGTTGACCGTTGTGCCATGAACCCGACAATATTCCGTGAAATCAAATTTTCATCAATGTCAAGTCAATTTTTTGAAAGTAAAACATATTTTTTTGCGATTTTCAATTTAAAAAAAATATATATAATATAATTTTCAAGATTAAACAGGAAAAAGACTGAGAGCAACATTTTTGGATACTTCTGTAATTTTTCTCATTTACGATTCGAGTTTCATCTTTGGGCATATACGTACACGAATACATTTAAAGTGACAAACTGGATTCTAGTATAACCTTTCAGCATTAGCTACAATGACATACACGAAAGAATTGTAGCTGAAACATTGACTCCCGGTTACACTTTTTGGCATTATCAAGCTTTCAAGTGAATTTATCAACTCAAACTGATTTACTATCAATATTGAAACAACACTTTAGATTGATTTTCAAATGCTTAAATACGAAACACGGGTTTCAAAATTAGACTCGAAATATGTTTTTTCAAATTTGTTGCATACTTGAGGTTGAAGACTTCGGTTTTAATGTCGATTTATGTTTTGCGTTTTCAACTTTTATTTTATTTTTTTAAACTTGAGTCGTTCAAATTTATTACATTCACACAAGTTTTGTCACAAACGACCCGGGTTTTGTTTTTCGGCATCTTCAGACGTTCAAGTGCACGGATGAACTTGAACTGACGTTTAGTAAATAAATGTATCGTGTTTGAATGGTAAGTAATTTCAGGAATTATATTTATTTTTTACTGGAAAAAACTATACAAAACTACTAATAATAAACATAACTTGAACGATTCGAATTTAATATTCAAATTTCACCAAGCACCTTCCGTTCAAATCTAAAATTTTATTGTTTTATTGGCAAAATCATCATTATTGATTGCTCAATTTCAAATGCTCTTTATTTCTTATAGTATAAAATATATTTAAATAACAAAATTAGTTAAAAGGGTGTGAACTTTTAAAATACGGTAACGCTTTTAACGGCACGAAAATAAGTCTAGTCTATTACAAAAAGTTGTCATATTTACATTGACAAGTAAAGCATGATAAAATTTGCATGGGATCAAATTCTCTCAACAAGTACGCAATAACTTAATTAAGCCCAATTCACCGCGTAAAGTTTAATAGTATGGTGAGAAAATAAAGTTCCAAGCACCCAAAGAAACTAATAAAATTTCAGCTCGTCTGTAAAGATAATACTTATTATTTAGACAACGTCTTATCCTTGAGCTTTAAGCTACTCTACAACACTAAATTAGAGAAGGCAACTTAACTTAAGAGAGTTAGCTTATGTGCCTTAATCTTGGCTGGAGCTTTGATAAAGGTTAAATATTATGAAATAAGGCTGTGTGTACACGAGCAATACTGCAGGGTCTCATATTAATAAGGTTCGCCGGCAGGCAGATACGGATTAATTAAACTTGCAAAATTTAATTCTTTAATACCGCTTCTCTGCAATGAGACATACATTATAAAGCGTGTACTTTACTACCTTAAATCCTGAAATTATTCAAGTAATGAATTGATTAAACAAATCTTATGTTTTAATTTAAGTAATAAATACAGTCGTATAATAGGGTTTAAAAGTATTAATTATTGTATTTATAGTTGAAAGCTTTTTTGGCTTTACGGTCTCATTGGAACAGAAAAAAACTGAACTAAGGACGTAAGCTGAAATAATTATCAACTATATTATTATAACATAGTTTTAGTAGAACTAAAATATTTTGATATTTTTTCAACGAATTTTAATGAACTTTTTTTCAATTTGACAAAAAGTACATTTTTATTTTTTTACCATGCCCGCTTGAACTGGTTGATACTTAGTGGTTAGCTAACCGTTCTCTTTATTCCCGTTTTAAATATAGGAAGGGTTAAAGGGAATTTATGATATAACATACATTCATATCTTTGGACATACATTCTTAAATCGATTAAAAATCAATTTATAAAAAATGTCCGTCCTAGGATTTGAGCCCGTCACCTCAGTAAACGAAGCCAACGACGTTAACCACTCGACAACGCTATTAGCAGGCTGCGCGGTGAAAATATTTTATTCCAAAATAAATCTTATTTTTTTTTTCTGAGAGCATGTTTTTCACTCTCTATATTACAGCGCATGTCCAGAGACTGAGAGTGTGTGTAAATGTAAGAGTATTTTTTAACACACACACAAACATACTCTTTATCAGCGCATCGTTTGTAAATTCTGATGTGCGACTTTTTTTACTGATAAAAGCTTTTTTTATCACTTAATAAAGTCTAAAGTATGTATGAATAATAATCTAGTTTCATGCTTAAACAAATAAATAAATACCTACGTAAATAAATTTTAGTTCGAGAGCGAGCACTTAAAATTAATAGCTTCTCCCTCCCATTGCTCTCAAGGTATATATGATAATCTATTATAACCCTTTACCCTCTAAATATCGTAAGTTCACTCACATCTTATCACAAATAATTTGACGTTTCATTCAGGTGGTCTTGAAAGGGTTTTGACATAAACTTGATGGTAGGTATGCCTCCTGAACTAATGTAGTATAACTCCAAAAACTGTTATACTGCGTTGGATTCAGTAGCGTCCTGTGGAGAAAGCATTATTCATTTCAAATAAAATAAAATAAAAAAATACGTTTCTTTATTTTGATTCAATATCGTATGCAACGATTTTTTAAATACTTTCTTCTTTCAATAATAAAACCTTCAATTTACTGTAACAATAATTGAGTTTTTCTAGAATTTTCTGTTTATCTGTAACGTAGCACTCACTCGTTATCTCTGTCAGCTTATGCGAGAGAGAGAGAGTATGTGTGTACGTGGTTATGTGTTTTTTTCAGGTGAGCTAGTTTTTAACTCGAAATTCACACATCCATTAAAAATAAGCTTTTGTATCAAGTATGGATTTTCTACCGCTCATCCCATTACTAAAAGCGAAGTGAAAGCAATTACATAATCTGTCATCCTGTCTCTATTCTCCTATCCCCAATATCTTCGAAAATGAGAGATTAATCAATTGAGTTACAAGCAGTTCTTGTAGGAAAACTTTATTGAGTCAGATTTCATAATAAGTATATATGCTACTCATTGGAGGGGGGGGGGGGGGGGCATGGCTATTTTTTATGGTGCATAGAATCGTTTTCTAACTGACTTATGTGTAAAAGGTATAATTTATTCCTTGCGCTTAAAAATATTTATACATTGTACTTTTATTGAAGATTTTATTAACCAATTATGCTTATTCTTTAAATTCATAAAATTCATATCCTTTTCTAAGCAAAGGCGTAGGAGGGGGTGAGTAAATTGCTAGTCCTGTCATTTTATTCCAACAACCTTTCAAAAAGCAAGGTAAAGCAACTGAATAAAGGCAGTTTTCGTTTTCGACTTTTTTTATTTGAGATGCCTATATTAGAGAAGCCATATGTTCTACATAGGTAACAGGCATAGATAAAAAAGCTAATTAAATTTGTATGTAATAATAAAGCAGTGTCCAAATAAATATAGATTGATTTTTATGATAAATCACTAACAAATAGAAATTATACGTATGTGTTAGTTTCTAGTACAGCAATAATTGTATTCAAAGCTTTCTCAAATGCATCGCCTGATCCAACATTAAGTGATTATAAATTCTCCTTCGGCTGGAGTAAATAGGATAGTTGAAAACCATTTGGATTCAATCAATGGCTTCAAGCCGCACACAAACTTGCAGTACACTTAGTGATTCTATAGAATAAATACTCCTTCCTACAGATGCAGTTTGCTTTAAGTTTGATCAATTCATTCACTATATCGGTATTAGCAGAAGCATTAGATCACAGATGGTAACCGTTTCAATGGGCAGTTACCAGACGTCATTTTTATAAAACTTCTGAGCAAACTGTAGGATAACACTATACTATACAGAAAATCGTAATATTTTACTCTTTCATATACTGCAATAGAAAGACATTAAATAAGTATGAAACAATGCTTTAATTTCAATTATATCCAAGCTTTATTTATTAAATCTTATTGTTTCTTTCAAGTAGCAATATTACATTGTCTGATTCTTAAAAAAATAGTTTATTTATTTATTATTATTTGTTTTGTAAATTCGAACTAAGGTCGTCTTAATTTGATATTTTTTATTAAGGTAAAAAAATGGCAAAGTATTTTAGCTATACAAATATTCATTTTTTAAATGTTGGATAGCTATTTTATATTACGCCCTCATTGGAACTATCTTTAAAATTTTCTATATATATATAAGATTAGACGGAGGCGTAAGCCTTTTTTTTCATGCCACGGATGTACATATATGAGAAGTTTTGTATCATAACTCATAATCTTTAAAAATATTGTTTTAATAAAATCGCACAATTCCACAGTAGCACAATGTTTCGTCATCATAAAAATGTTATATATCACCATGAACATTAATTAATCTTACGCGAAAAGAAGAACTTTTATATGATGCAAAATATATCATTACATCATGAAATGTACTAATCGTCGATTAATTCATTCTGATTATATCCTATTGTTCATTTAAAATTGTGAGCTTGGACACCGATAGTAATCTTTGTCCGTGGTTTAAGCTAATTTTAATACCTAACTATTTTTGGATATACCAATGTAATGAAACATCAAACATGAATATTATGAGTTTTGCTACCAATTCCCTCAAAATGTATCCAAATTCGTTCCTCACCATTCTATTCGATTCTAAATATGGAGTGAAGTAAAAACATTGATAATAGTAATATTTATCGTTTTTGACCATATCCGAATAAGATAGTTTTTCTAGTAAACCAAATTCTATTGAAATGCTGAATTATGAGTGCATGTTATGTGATGTAATTATCTTTTTGTTTAAGTGACCAAAAAACATATATTTATAGAACCTTTATTTAACAAAATAATACAAATAATCTGTAACGTATTAAAAAACTCACTTTTTGTCAAACAATATTCTTGTTTAACGTTGAAGTTTTTTTCGCAATGTTTAAAGGTATCCAATTATTTAGAATTCATTATTCACTAACCCGAAAGCATAATATCCCAAAGGTAGAGCGTCGAAGAAAATTATTTTACCTTCCACAAGGTCGAAAGGTTTTACAAGACGAAGGACGAAAGCTTTGATTTTAAGCTCAGTGTAACATGGCTCAGTGCACTTGCTCGTATATATAATATAAAGGTAATGAAATTGTTTTCCCTGTCATTCATTATATAGCTAAGATCAAGTTACTACAAGCTTTGTAGTTGTTTCCTTTACTTTAAATTTATTACAAAAAGCTTTTTCTCTTTTATTAATATGTATGTAATGAAAGCTTTTTGTTTAGTAAAGTGTTATCACATATTTACGAGTCAAGTATGAAAGCAAAGGAAGCAGATTATAAAAGCATGCTGATATGCACTTATTAAGTTTTTTTGGTAAAAAAATGACATTCACTTATTTGCTTGTATTAAAAATATGTTTATTACACTTCTAACTAACTAGCCTTTCGTATTTTAAGTTGTAAGCATTTAAAAAGACTTTTATCTAAATACTTGGATATTTGTGAAGATCTGTAAAGCTGAAAATATTACATAATTTTTGGTAATGCGGCCAAATGATTAACTTTTGTAACAAGCAATAATAATAAAAAATAACCTTAGAAAAATGCAATACAGGTTTCAACTTTAAGCGCTCAAATGTGTTCATCTCGGGTTTTTTTACCATTTATTGTGGTAAATGTGGGCCAAAAACATCACTACAACAGAAATTATCTATGAAAACTGCTTGTCATTCAGTCGCTCGCCCTATGCCTCACAGGGAATGAGAATAAAAAGAATAAACTAGAAAATACCACGTAACATTAGCTTTGAGCCGCCTGTGTGGCCGAGGGATCAACGTTGATGGCTTTGGTAACGGAAGGCACGGGTTCAAATCCCGGTACGGACAGTTTTATAAATTGATTTTCCAATCGATTTATGAACTTCTGTTCGAAGGCATGGATGTATGTGACGCCTTGAATTCCCCCCTCCCACCTATCTTATCCTATGAACGGTGCGTATCGAGAGCGATTAGCTAGCGACTAGTTCTGTCCTAGCTCTATTCTTCTATCCTTTGGAAAAAGAGAGGTTGAGGTTACTCAGTTAGTAACAAGCAGTTCTCGTAGAAACACTTATGTTGAGATAAACTCCATTAGAAGTCCATATGCTCCAAATTGGGAGCGGACATGGTTAAATCTTAGGTCTTAGGTCTTAGTTTCGTATAAAAACTTTTTTAGGATTTAAAAATGTTTAACAAAATGAACCGAAAAAAGTCTTTATAAATATAGCTTAAAGAATATTTTATTAAATATCAAGTTATTTTTAAAGTGCGTTATGTTTTGATATTCAATTTGCCAATTTACCCGTAGATGTATTATAAATAACCTGCAAATTTTCCGATAAGCCATCCCCGTGAACCTTTTTCGGTCTGAAATACGTTACGCAAACAATTTTCGTCGCAAATGTTTCAGGATTTTTCAGCGCCAAAATATGTTTTCATCACAGCCTGTTGGCTTAAAGCCTTATTTACGGACACGGAACATAAAATGGATAGCCTGGTGAACAAAACATACGGTCCAATATCTTTTCAAAATCTGGGGAATGTTGTGTGAATTTATGTTAATCTAGATAAAGTTTTTTTAAACATAGTATAAACTTTACACATTTAATTGTAATAGATTGTTTTTAACATTCTTTAGAACTATCAAAATTAAACTTTTAAAATATAAATAATTATGTATGAAAATACAGTGTAGCAGTTTTTACTAAACAAAAAACACAATTTAACTTTTCCGTTTCTAAGCTCAAGAAATGCGACCCCAATACCAACATTTTCGTAAATATCTATTTTAATATGGGTGATACGATGTTTATACTTAAGGTATTCTTATATCATAGTTTTTTGGACCTTTTGTAGTTTATATAAATACGCGATAACGCTTATCAGCTGATTAGCGCCCGCGATAACGATTGTTCGTATGATAATTTGGAACGCTGAGAACAACTCTTTAGTAGTCAATTCATATGTGTGCTGACATGACGTCTTTTTTACGCGCAACTTAAAATATGATTATTTATTAAAAAAACACAGATTTTTATAAAAAAATGTATGAGGAATGATGCAAAGAGATATTTTTAAGCCCTTGGACTATTTTTTTTTTTGAAATTCATAAGAATAAGGCTAATAATGAGGAAACCACTGGGGTCAAAAAAGACCCCCATCGGCTGAGAAGTATTTTTCTAGTCTCCGAGCCGTAAGAGTTAATTACATATTTCACAGTTTTAGCCTGAAAATTTTGTACATTTCGTAAAGTTAGTAGACTGGCATCTACACTCTGTTCCTGACTATATCATTCAATTATAAATTAATTACCGTAAATTTTGTTTTATTTTCATCAATCAATATATTGATAGTTAAATACTCAATACAATAGGTTTTTGAGAAATATTCAACGGAACCTACAGGAATATATTTGACTAGTATTTTAGCAATATCAATAATATATTATAGAATTTGATTAACTAATGATTTTCCGTTATGTTATTTTTACAAATCATTGTATGTATGGTTACACGTAATAAAATTTCGGAAAAAAATGAGATATTGTTTTGAAATTGTAAAATAATAGAGTATAAAATTAAATTTGATAGCTTTGTTATTCCACGTGTTGTGCTACAACTTGTGACGCGTGTCTCGCCTTTTTGAGATGCATGTTTTACAAATTAGGTTATAAAATTTAACCTTATATTAAAAATAAATTCCTCAAAAGTTACCGCTGAATCTATCATTGATATAATAGATTATGTTTGATGATAAAAAAAAAATATCGTTTTGCATTTTATGCATTTAGAATGTTTTCTGATTAAAAAAATAGTGACAAGATATTTTTTCGTTCTCTAATAATATCTTAAAACAATGTGGGTGTGTATATGATGAAAAATAAAATGTGTAATAAATAACAAAATGTACAACCTTTTAGCAAAACGTTTCACGACATCAACGATATCGTCTTTGAAAGCTTCCTTTACACAAAAAGGCTCTCAAAATTCCGTCATAACTTGAAATAATGACACGCATCAATGCTATCCGCTGGCAGGCTGTACTCTCATTAGTCTTTTAAACAAAGCAAACATGGCTGTCACCTGGACAACACGTGCCGATCCTAAGCCACACGTGTCGACGTCACAGTAGCCACGTGAAGCCTGCGACGTGATCCTAGAAAGTAAAGCTCTCTCTGCGATAGCCTTCATTCATATTGTTTGCCTTCAAGCTTTGCTCTAAGCATCTTGCTTTCAAACATGGGGCTAATAGTGGTTTAGGGTTTGATAGTTACGTGTCGTTTTTTCGTGAAAAATATTTGAGGAAAATCTCAGAACACATTATATGTTACATATTTTTTAAATTCGACAGAAAATGTAGTATAATACGAAAAATATTTTGTTATTTTATAATACATAGTAACCACAGTTAACGTTGCGGTTGCTTTGTGGTCATAATTCTCAAAATTGAATCAAACAACGATTAATTAAGAATCCTTAAGTAAAAATATATAGGATAAAAAATAATGAAACACTTACAATATTCTATGCACATAATTAGGAAAATACGTTATTTAAAATTGTGTATTTTGATACTCTTTCTTTACAAAAAAAGTACTTATTCTAGGTCAATATTTAAGTATCAAAATATCATTAAGTATTTCGGCTGAGGGTGCTTGATGGAATTTCAATATCAAATTTGAATTGTTTGAATTTTGTACTTTTCCATGAGTTTTGTCGCTAACGACCCGGGTTTCGCCTTTCGGCATCTTCAGGCATTCCAAGTGCACGGATGTACTGAACTCAGTTCAAGTACATCCGTGCACTTGGAATACCTGAAGATGCCGAAAGGCGAAACCCGGGTCGTTAGCGACAAAACTCATGGAAAAGTACAAAATTCAAACAATTCAAATTATCTAAATATCGTCATTAATAACAAAGATGATAAAAATATTCACATCACATTGCAGATTTTATTTTGTGAAATATATTACAATCAATTACAGGGCAGATTTTACTTAGCTCAAAATATTTATACAGAAAAATTAAAGCTTTAGTTAAGCTGTTTGTAATGTCTTTTATTCAATAAAAAACTTAATTGTTTTGTATGATTAAACACTTTTTATATGATTAAACTAAATTGAAATTGTGTTGCATATTAATATATTGTGATTAATTTTACAATTAAGTCATCAAAATAAAAAGCTAGTCTAGTATAAATAAAAACATAGTTAATTTATCGCTACCATAAAGCAACAATGATATAAGTCGAAAATACTAGTTTCGAGATAATTGAACTTTAGTGTTTTTGGTGTACTTGTTAAATAACGAATTATGATTTTTTTTAGTTTCTTTTACGGTTTATGATAAAAGATAAAAGTGGTACGGTAAAACATTTATTTAAAACTAGTTTATAGCTATTTTGGCGTATGCCATTATCAGAACTATTGTATAGTAGTATAGTTCAGAACAGTAGTTCTGATGATGGCGTACGCCAAAAAACCTATAAACTGTTTTTTTGTAGAATTAAATACCTTGCTATTTTGTACCGTATTATAATGAAGTTCTACCAAGTAAATGCCAACTCAATCAATATATAACTATAGGATATCTGTATTTAGTAATTTTAATAATCACGATGATGCTTTGAATTTACAGTGCAATATCAATAACTGTTAATGTAAAAAGAATCTTTTAAATAAGGCATTTTTTATTTTAAAATAAAATATTTTAGTATTTCATTATAAATATTTACGTTTCAGTAATCGATTGGCATACTATACTTATTTTAAAAAGGATTTTTTACATTATCTCACTGTTGCTTTATGGTAGCGAATTATGTCACTATTACAAATACGACGTTTCCTTAGTTGAACAATGTGAAAACTCGACTAAATTTAGTATCAGTCGATTAGCAAAAGGTATAAGTGTATAATATATGCGTTTCGTTTTAAAATAAAGCTCCCTTCAGTAACACAAGTACTTTGAAGATTTTTTATTCCTTTAGGCGTTTGCTCATCGATCGACACCCGTATCAATCGAATCACGTATTTTATGGAAGATACACACGTGACCGCACGTGTCCGGGTCGCTTGGCTTCGTATTTCCGGGAAATGCCGGCGCTGCCTCATTAGCCGGGGAGCACTTGTGCATGCGACGCTAATTCAGATTACCCTAAGCGTCTATGTGCTACGACCCATCGCACCTGTGACAAATCCACCTACCATCCGACATATGCATTAATCTGGAAGGTGTGCCGGAAAATATGAGAGGCATTTTATCACGAGATAATTCACTCTACTGCTAAATGACCTGATAACATGAAAGTGTTTGGCGCAGTCTTGAATGCGTGGATTATATTAATAATGATACCTTTTATTATTGTTTTGGCTGATTAAAAAAACTATCTTGTATTCTATTTAACATTTTCGATTGATGCCTAAACAACTTAGTATCATAAACATAAAATTATGTTTGATAACTTTGTGTTACAATTTTTGGAGTTATAATGCAAAACGTACTATTTTCAAAATGAGCGATATTGAGTTAGTTATGCAGATAAGGTAATTTAAGCCTAGGGAATCAACGAATAATAATTTCATACATATTTGTGTGCAATTGTTATTTTGTTTGTGTTATTCGTTATAGTGTTTGACTCTATTAAAAAGTTCGAGTTTTGGAAATAGTACGTTTTGCACTATATGTAACCCCACAATTGTGACACTTGTTATGAATTTTAAGGAAGCTTCGTCGCAGTGAATTAAAAATCACTTTTACGGTGTTCACTGTCAATACTTGGTGGAAAGGCATTATCTTAATAAAAACACAATATTCCTTTGTACTTTATTCCACTTTATTTAAAAGGTCAGGACCGGTTTCGCTCATTGCTCAGTTGACAATGCTCGCAATGAGGAAAACCGGTCCTTACCTTTTAAATAAAATCGAATAAAGTACAAAGGAGTAATGTCTTTTTATTAATTAAATATTGTTTCTTATTCTTAACTTTTTAAATTAAAAAATATGTTTTATTATCTTTCTACTTGAAGCAGAGAGGAAGTAAAATAAATAAATTGATAGTTCTAATAACAAATTAAATACTCACATTGGTTACGGTAAATCATAATGAAAATAAATTCAACAATGTTATCTTAATTAAAATGTTATTTAATAATGTTTCATTTTATTTATGGATTTATTTTTTTTAAAAGTCTCCAAGCTATTCATTTCTAATCTTTTATTGTTTACTCGATGGAGTATTTCAACATTTTAATTTTTATTCAAATTGTGATCATTTTTTATTAAATGATTCAAATTTAAAAATAAAAGAAAAATGGTTTTATCTGGAAGGTGTGCACAATACGTAAAATATATTTCAACGCAAAGAAATTAACCAGTATATTGCCTAATGATCTTGTAGCATGAAAGCTTTTGGCATAGTCTTTTGAAGGAGTTATTCGATTGCGTCTTGTAATGAAAATATTCTATCATTTACTATTTTATCGATAATACTCGAAAGGGTGTGTTAATGTTTTGTTTTTTCACCCCCTCGTAAATTCAATCTAAGAATCAGGGTGTCAAGATAAGCAGTATTATGTTCAAAATATAATTCTTACATCGCTACCTTTTTAAAAATATGAGTTATTTATTCGTTTCTTGTTAGATAATATTATATTCTAGAAAAAAATGTTGACATTATTATTATCTATTGGAGTTCATCTATTTAGCTCATCATTTCGTTTTTTTAAAAAGAGAAGAGATATAACGATATGTCTAGGGTATGTAGTGGTTAGTTAATCGCTTTCACTTTGCCCCATTTTAATAATCGGATAGGTGATAGAAGAAAATTTCAAACAACACAGGCATGCATGCTTTTGTCAATTGTAAACAAAAATCGATTGAAAAAACTGTCTTTACTGGAATTCGAGAACGTTGGCCACTCAACTTTAAAGAAACTTTCCAATAGAGTAACAGAACATATGTGATGTTACACATAAATGCACCACATTAGATTTATTAACTTTTGTTTTATTTCGCTTAAACAAACTTATATCAAAAAATTTATACAAAATCAACCCATTTTTTTATTTATGAATTTATACAGTACGGAGAATTAATTATTCTTGTTCATTGAATAATTAATCAACTTTTACTAACATGAAATAATTATTCAAACACACGCAGCGCTAAAATTATTCATACTAAAGAACAACGTATAGCTTGATCTTTATTGTTATAGGTTTTAAAATAATAAATTAATATTATACGTAAACTGTTATGCTATTGTTACGAAAAACAAAATGTGGAATTCTTACTACATAAATAGTTATTTAAAAACTAATTTTATGTTAATTTATACTCAATCAAACATATTTATTACGTGAATGTATTCAACTTCGAGGAAACCTATTTTCAATTTTTAATTAAAATTTATATCGTTGTTTTTTCACTTTTTTTCTAACTAGATTTGACACGTGTTATAGCATAATTAAATTAAATATTTTTTAACGCTTTAGTACAGTTACGCACAAGCCGCGGCCCTTTTTGAATTTTGTGGCGGCCCTTAAATCTCTTTCTCAAACATATTTTTTTCATCTAAAACCTTTATTGAATAAATTTTAGCAAGCTCTTTCTTCAATGAAGCAGAATAAATCGGTTCATAGAAACAGGCTTACAAATATTATGTCAAATTAAAAAAAAATAGTTTAAAATTAACAAAGACCAAGCAAGCATTAACTTATGAATTGCATATTAATGAAACTTAAATATTTCACAATGAAACGATTTTTTTGGGTTATTTATTTTCAAAATAACATGGTCAAAATAATATAATGGAACCTATTACTCATTCATTTAAATTCACTTAATCCACGATAACTTATTGTATGCGGCCCGCTAGAAGGTTAAGGTTGTGCATCACTGCTTTAGTATAAAAGAAGCATTGGTTAAGTATATAAATCATAAACGGTTACTTAAATGTTGTGTTGAGTCAATTTTTGAGAGAAATCTGAAGTAAAGGCAAATTTTGGATCTGAAGCTAAGCTGCTAACGTTGTTGTCTTAGGTTACAGTGTTTATGGATTTTAATCCCATCACAGACAGTTTCATTAGCTGAATTTTCAACCGATTTTTGGACACAATCGAAATTGTAGAATTCTGTAATTTCTTTATTTCCTCCCACTCTTCTTATTCTAGTACTCTTTCGTAATACTACGAAAAACAAGTAATTCTCGTTAAATAACTTAAATTGAAATAAGATAAGTTCATATATGATTCACATTGTAAGTGAACGTAGTCGCAAAATATAAAGTAAATAATTTGAAAAAAAAACAAATCATTTTTAAATATTGTAATATTAATTTAAAAAACAGTACTTTGATGGTTCAGTTTGAAAATTCTCACAAGCTGAGCAATGATATTTTTTTATATATATATGAAAATCCAGTAGGCAGTTTTACATTTAAACATTTGCCTAAAGAACTCGATACACAAAATAAGAGCGTGTGAGTGGGTGTTCTAGTTAGTCCTGTGCATGCGTTCAAGACAGGAAAAAAATGAATACATAATTTTCTTGTTTCTATATTATTCGATTCAAAAATATTAATATTATATATTGACGGTAATAATTGGATCCCAATTCGCAGTATTTTATGCGACATATAAAATACAAAACCACAAATCAAACATTTAATTGAAAATTTTGTATGCTAAGATTGCTAAAATGTTTTGAATAATGAAAACAATTTTCACATAAGTACCTGCCTGAATTGAACGTACGTGACAAGGACTGGATGTTTTTCATATAAATAAATGTATTTTTTACACAATACAGACTTACACATCTAGTTCTTTGAACATCAACCTTCAAAGCACTTTTACTCAATAACAGAGCTCGACGCTCGTCCTTGTGGGGCGTCGATTTGAAGGCGACATTCCCACCCCTAAGGCTCTTCAAATCAGTGATTCAAAATCTGTACGAGTTTAATAGTTATTAATTAACATCTTAATTGATAACCTTTACGAGAAAAATTTAGACTTTATATACTGTATTACATATAGCTATTTTTTTCCAAAAAGTAAAAGACATGCAGAAGTATTATATAATATAATTTAAGATTTTGACTGAAGGTGCTCGGTGGAATTGCAATATTAAATAATACTTCATCCTTTTCGAATGGTTACATAATTGGTGGTGTAGTAATTTTCAGACTATAAGAGAAAGTAAAATTAGTATTTATTTCTGTATTACTTTAAAGAATTTAAGTTTTGACTTCGTATAAGCCAAAAAATATGCACCCTATATATTTTATATTTCTTATACTGATTTTGTGTTATTTCATATTTTGAAGCCGTTTTTCTTTTTTGATTTAATTTCCTAAATATGTTGGCAAAAAAATGTGACGTTAGCCAAGAGAGAGGTGAAGTTAGCCAAGTAGTATTTTAGGGAAAATTGATTTAGATGCGTTAGAATATTCTGCAAATAAATGCACACTGAAATAGTGTTATTTCTTTAATATAAAAAAAATCAATCCACTTAAACACCAAGTTCAGTCGTGATTGTACTTGAATGTCTTATGGAACAGTTTTACCATTTTACTACTTGGCTCACTTCGCCTTTTGACAGCTCATATGATATAATTTATCGTTAAATAAAAGATTGCAACAAATTAATTGAGGTAAGTTACTGATAATTTTATTTATAAAGTAGGAAAGAGTTTTCGATTGATAATAAATTACATATACAAAAATGGCTATCAAATTTACCAAAAAACCAACCGTCATTTTATTTTTTGTTTTCGTAATGTTTTACTACATTATATTTGTGATTAAAACTATAGTGGTCAACACGTTATTACTGATAATTGATCATTTTACACGAATCGATATTTCGGGATAAATGATCAATGATGACAAGCTTTAAAATAATTCAAATCATGAATTATTAAATTGTTTATATCCAGAATCTTTTAATAATAACAATATCGTTTTATTGCTTATATATTTTTAAAACATCACCACATATCAATTTTTTAATTTACCGTGAAAATTTTATGAACAAAATATGTAATAGTTTAGGTATATAATTTAAAAATTTGATTCAGGTTTGTTTTCAATAGCAAAATACCAATATAATAATTTAAAAAAAAAAAAAGGTATTTTGGTTCGGTCATATTGGCATTGCAATTCCTATATATTTGCTATCGGTTTTAATTGATCAATCAGATATATATACTAGTACATTTTTTTGTTTAGATAAGTAATATAATTTGTTATAATATTATAAATTATTGGCATGTTTTTGAACTATTAACTGTAAAAACAAGGTGTGTGTTGGGAACAGTGATCTAAATTCAAGATTGATTTATAAAACCAAACTTTTTTTCCCTTTCATGTAACGACCGAGCGAACTTGCCAAGTTTTTGCATTCAGAAAGAGGTCTTTTGTGAAAAGGGAAAACTTTTCCGTTGTAAAAAGAATGTTGTGGTCGGCTCTTATTTTTATATTAAAACATTTTATATTCAGAGCGGGGCTCTACGCAACTCACTTGACAAGAAGCAGTGGGTCGTTGCTTACGTGAAGCTTTTTTATAGTTAATAAAAGCTCTCATTGGTACTTTGAAGGTACCATAATACAATCAATTGACTACGACGAGGTCTTAAATGCTTTTATAAAATGTATACATCTATTTTTTGAAGCGGGTGACATAATTGTCCTTGTTACGTCAAACAATGTTTGTTAAATATTTTTGATAGTTGTCAAACATTTTAAAAATGAAAAGTTTGTTTGGCTTAATATTTTTTTGTAACTAACTGTCTTGAATGTTTTATGATAGTTTTTTTTTTAAATAAACAATAATTATTAATTTGTATTGCTTAATAATTTTAATGGTCAAATAACGCTACAATTAAAAAAAAATCATCTCCATACTACAAAACAGTCACGTTTAATCATTTTCATTCTATGCTTTTTAAATGTTCTATTGCTAGACAAAGTTGGTTCATATAATTTAAGATGGTAATACTATATTTGTGGGTATTATTTTCAAACACGGATTATTCAAAAATGGTTAAAAAATGAAACTTAAATTTCATTTTTAAAAACAATGTAAATTTTAAAAGTATTTTTAGTCTTACATTACTTTGGAGTGATATGATGGATGTTGTCAAGACATGTTTGAGACCGATTTCAAAAAAAACTTTTTTTTATCTACTAAATTACATTCATGGTTCATGTTTCAACAACTTTGGAAT
This sequence comes from Himalopsyche tibetana, assembly GCA_030503985.1. Taxonomy (NCBI): domain Eukaryota; kingdom Metazoa; phylum Arthropoda; class Insecta; order Trichoptera; family Rhyacophilidae; genus Himalopsyche; species Himalopsyche tibetana. The sequence continues at coordinate 4,192,084 of JAPJYX010000007.1, read as the reverse complement.
AAGCCGGGCTTGCAATTAATTCCCTTATTTATACTAAGAATTTCTATATAGCACTATTTCATTATAAATAATATAATTTTAAGTACGTGCTTAGGGGTGGTTGTGTTTTCATCACACGAGACTACAATATGTAGTAGAAAAAAGTTAAATAAAGAAAAAAATTGCGCTGGCTGTTGTATTATCAGCTGTGAAAGTTTTCCTTTTGCATAGCTTATTTCCAAGCAATAATATTCACACTTCTGACAATTTATGAGTTATTATTTTTGGTACACACCATGTACAACTCATTGCTTACTCAAATCCATGGATTTTTTTGATGTCTAAAACTATCCTCCAACACTGTTAATCCTGATAAGTCCTGTATTAGACCTATTCTTCTATCCCAACTCTTATCGAAGAGAGAGGTTAGGCAACTAAGTAATAAACATTTCTTGAACTGAAGTAGCCATGTGTCCACATTGAAAGCACCCATAAACATAAGACACTGTCAATAAAATAAAAATGCGGTCGTTTTATATTTGAATTATCAGTAAGTAGGACCAGAAAACAACGATAGTTTGGTCTGTTAATGAAGAGAACGAATTAAATATGGTCAATAAATAAAAGTATTTCATGTTTTTTTTCAGAACTTACTGATGAGGGGCAAAAATAAGTTTTATTCAAAAGTCTTCGGTGTCTTTGAAACATTATCCCTCTCTTGATATACTATGAGTATCGTTAAAAGTTATTCGTTTATTTGAAGTTAAGGTTCCCTAACTACTCCGGCCAACATTTCCATGAATGAGCTCCACATAAAGTTACTTCCTTCACTGAATGAAAGAACTTTATTAGATTGATTAAGGGTCATTTTACTCATTGCTTCTCTCTGATCCGAGCGAAACTTTCACAGATTATCCACCCCTAAAGTAGAACTTTTTACACTTCCTAACATTAGAACTATACTCACCGATAAATTCAGACCCGTGACGGGAACATTGAAAACACGTGACAGTTATTTGAAATTATTTTATAATGGTTAATTCATAAAATTTTGATACGATAAAAAAAAGTAAAGTATTTAGTTCAACAAAAAATTTACAATCAGTTTATAGCTATTTCAACGCTTGCCACCGTCAGAACAACATATGTTTCAACCTGTATTTACCCAGTTATATTTACTGGCTTAGAAGAAATACATAATACTCCTTGTTATTAACTCTAACAAATTATAGTATTACATTTACTAAACATGACTTTAGTGATTTAAGATTTCGACTGAAGGTGCTTGGTGGAATTTCAATATTAAATTTGAATTGTTCAAACTATGTACATTTTCACAGATTTTGTCACTAACGACCCGGGTTTCGCCTTTCGGCATCTTCAGGCGTTCAAGTGCACGGATGCACTTGAACTGAAGATGCCGAAGGGCGAAACCCGGGTCGTTAGTGACAAAATCTGTGAGAATGTACATAGTTTGAACAATTCAAATGACTTTAGTGTTTCTAAGAACGGAACAAATATGGGATTATTGAAAGTAAATTAGTTTAAATTAAACTGCTATTTATTATTAGCTACATAAGGGGCTTAGCTAGCGGTGATTTGATATGTTTTGCTGTATTCCAATGGAGTTCTACCAAGTAAATGCCAATTCAATCAATACATTAAATGTCGTATTATAAATGTTAGTATTGAAAATGTTTTAGGTGTTTTTTCTTCTAAATTTCACGATCTGTTAAGGACTTTTATAATGTTTTTAGTAAAAATGTTTCACTGGAACTATCAAATGCCGATATTGGACAGTGAAAACATTTCATTTTATACATTTACATGTTATTAAAAACACAATATTCCTTTGTACTCTATTTCCACTTTATTTAAAAAGGTTGGGACCGGTTTCGCTCATGGCGAACATTATCAACTGACATTTACATGTTGTAAAATTTTACCGTCGGTATACTGACAGAAGGCGTTTTTTCAAAAAAAATGTTTTGAGATAATCGTCATTTTTGATAGTCATGAAATTATAATGTCTGTATTAATGCACTATGAATTTAACTACAGTTTCACGTATTTCATGAAATTTGATAATGATTGACGAATTCGATTCACAAGTTCAAAACCGTTTTTTCAAAAATATTTTGAACGGCATCGACTTGATTTGTATTATGTTCATATAATATAGTTGTACTTTTTTTTTAAAATAGCGTGTTTAATTGATCAACTTAATTCATAACACAAAAAAACGGTTTTTTACTTAACTTCTTCTACTAGTATATCAACGATACGTTATATTAGCACAAAATAAAATTGGACTACTTTAAAATTTTTATTTCACGGTTACATGGTCGACGTGTTAATTGTAAATAATTGCGACCTTAATTAAAAATTGGAGTTTAAGGAAGAGGCTTATAGAAATGGGGTGCGTTAATCGACTGCCTGTTTTCGAACCAACGTCAAGTCAAAACAAAAGTTTATCGAATTGATAAAGTAACGAGCTTAAAATTGGAATGCTAAGATACTAGTATACAAAAATAAACAAAACGCACACATTGACGAGAGTAATTGATTCTAATGGTTTAATATTTGAGCTGGTTGTAAAGAAATAGGATTTCATTTATTGAGGTTCGGGGATTAGTTGGAAGGCAAAACCAAATAGATACTCGCCTTATTTTTATTGTGAAATAATAATTCTTATGAAATATATTTTCATGGTATACTATCAGGTCTATAGGTCCCGTGTAGCTCTGTATCGGATAAAAAATATGAAAATTCAATTCGTTTATTTTATTGACCGTCACTGCGTTATGAAAGGTGGACACTAAACAGCGGCTGCAAACACATGTCTCAACATCACAAACAGGTGATGTTGAAAGACACACCAAAAATCACCTTTTTATCGGAATTTTTCATTTAAAAACTGGGGTGTATTTCAATTCCTATATGCTGGGATCCCAGTTCAGGAAATCCTGGTATTGTATTTGTTTATGTCCGCTCTCAATGTTGATAATATGGCCTGTTGAAGGAGGTATCTCAACATAAGTTTTTCTACGAGAACTATTTGTGGTCTCAATCGTCCAACTTCTCTTGTTTCTAAAGAGAGTTATAGGAACAGAAAGATAAGGCTAGAACTGGACTAGTGGTTAATGAAGGACTGAAAGAGTGGGAGGGAATTTTCAAACATCGCAAATACCCATGCCTTCGAATAGAAATCGATAAATTGATCGAAAAAATTCTGAAATCCGGCACGTAAGTTAACAACGCTAGCCACTGCACCATAAAACCCGACCAAATCTTAAGTCTAACTATATCTTCGTATTAAATTAATATTTTTGTATACTTATAGTTAGCTCAAAGCATAAAATGCTTCGTATATCGGCTGACTTTAATGAAGTTTATTTAACAAATGTATGCCTTCTGCTTTAAAATACATAAACTTTTATCTCTAAAAATATGTTTATTTTATAATAAAGTGAATATAATAAAGAAACTTCTTTTGAATTTGGCCGCATTACCATAAAAATTCAAATCACGCCAGAGTTGAATTTTTTCTCATTTAAAATAAATTCGACAAACATACGACCACTAAAAAAAATTAGCCGCGTACCCTTTTCAGCGGTCCTTTCTCCGCATCCTGGCAAGTAAGTAAGCCGACCACAAATTACCCGCTCCCCGCGGCCGCAGATGAACCCCACGGTGACGAAGGGGTGACATATTGTAGGCTGTGCGGCCATACAAGCCGATAACTAATAGAGCATTCCGCAGAAGCCTTCGCCAGTCTTGCGAGATCCAGCATAAAGGGAAGGATTGATTGAATGGTGGCTTTACAATGCTGAAGATGCCATCGCTATTTTCAAATTAAAAAAATAAATCAAGGGGTGGACTCTGATTGTAACATCGAAGAAAAAATATGAACTTATTAGATGTTTGATTTCGATTGATTCTTTCATAGGAAAAAACATCTCCAGTCTTAAAATGACGATGCAAAACAAGTGTCATAATTTAAAACATAATCAGTAAAATAACAAAGTTTTTAATTAAATTTATTTTCATGTTTTTATATTTTATCATTTTTTTTAATTTTTTTTATTTATGTTTGTTCGAAAGCATGGGTTTTTATGATGTCTTAATTTCCCTCTTACTTCTCCCATCCTTCAATAACTGGGCGTAGCTAGAGCGATTAGTTAACCACTAGTCCTGTCTTAGCCTTATCCTTCTATCCTTACTACTCTCTTGAAAAAGAGAAGTTAAACGACTGACTAACTAACAAGTATTCGAAAAAATCTGCTGTAATACTTCCTTAGGCAATATGCTCCAAATTGGGAGCAGACATGGATAAATAAAATATTGTCGATGGATTTGGCGGTAGCTTTGTGTAAGTTTATTTTAAATTAAATTTGATGTTAATTTTACTAAACTTGTGTTACAAACAGTAACACGTGTTTTGCCATTTTAAAAAGCGCTGAAAGACAAGGTTTTAGTTTTATATTGATTATAAATCTTTTTGATATTTATAACTTAAGAATTCTAAACAATTTTTAGTTTATTTGTAAGCCTTGCTACGTTATGTCTGATGATGCAACGTAAAGAGGCAAAACACGTCATAATTTGTAACACAATAAGTGGAATAACAAGTTATTATATTAATTTTAATATAACTCTGAGTAAATTGAAAGTAAGTATCTTCAGTAATAATATTATAAAGTTCAATTTCAAAAAATATTTGTCAAAGTTGGCCTCCTGTACTTCGAGTGAAATTATATTCCTAATAAAGCATCTAAAAATAAGTTTTGGTATATATGAACCTGTTGTCTTATATATTTTCTTTTAATTCTCATTTTAAGAAAAGGGGAAAGTTTAATTATGATTTGAAACAATGACAACTTAATATTTATCAGTTGTTTTCTAATTAAATTAAGTCTTCTGTTAGAATACGCTTGATTTAATTTATAATATAAAATTTAGCTTTATAACATTGCTATTCTACGGTTTGTGCTACGACTCGATTTTTGCCCTTTTAATGACCATCTTTAGGCTGGATCTATCGATAGATGGTCTTACATTGATTCTCACTCAATTTTTAAATGAGCTACATATTTTTTTTCTACTGGAAACGTACAGTTGCTAACTTAATTAATATGAGAATAATAAAAAATTCGAATCGAAATAAATCGAATTTAGTTTAATATTATTAGTAATGAGTTTATAGGTGACTTCATAGATAAAAATAAAACTATATAAGGCGTGAATACCGAAAGAAAATTGGAGCTACCTTTAAAATTGTTAAAATAAAACCTTATTTAAGATTAAACTATAGTTTTGAAAAAGTCGAATGAAATGTTATTTTATTGGAAAAAATATCCAAATTTTTATAATATGATGTAAAAGCATCGTCGTTTTTCTATATATGCTTTGACTTAAGAATAGAAGAAATTCTTTGTTGATATTACTATATCGCAACTTTTGAAAAGACTGTTTGTTGACCATGCTTTTAAAATTAACAAGTTATGATTTCAATTCAAAATATAAAATAAACATTTGTACTGATTCCCGCTTTTATTTATCAACATCAGAACCGGTTTTGCCCATGACGATTAATTGATAAAGCTCGTCACGAGAGAAACTTTTCCTTATCTTAAAAAATAAAAGTGGGAATTGGTATAAATGTATATTTTAATTTTTGAATAAAATGCCTTTCCACCATGTATTGACAGTGAACACCCTAAAAGTATTCTTTAACTAAAGGTATTTTTTTTGTAATAAATTACAAAAAAACAAAATTGTTCGTATACCCCTTAAGATTACTTGTGCTTACGCTGATTACGTTGAAATTTCGATTTGGTGTATTCTTATTATGAAATAAAAAAATAGAGAAAAAACTACAAAAAACCAATACTCTTGGTAATAAAAAAACTTCAATTCTAATAAAAATCAGGCTTTATAAAAAAAAACAGCACCACGTCTTTTTGCTAACAAAACAACGCATTTCCCAGAGCTGATTCGACAAAGAAAATTGTCAGGAATAAATGTCAACTTTGTGAAAGGCTCCTTTAAATTTCTCGTCCTCACAGGAACGCTCCCTGGAAATGAGAGGGTGGCTAACTATTCACTGACGTACCATAAATTCGAACATTTATGTAAGCCTTTGAAAGCCTTCCTATGTCGAAAAACAATAATATTTAGATTGTGACAGATGAGTCTTATTAAACCATAATCAATTAAAACATGCATTAATAAATAGTGTTATACAAAGGTAACTACAATTTAATGGTTAACGGTCTACAAAAATGCGTTTTTGAGTTAAGCTCAACTTTGAAAATCAATATGATATAGCTCGTACATGTTATAACCGTTTACAAGATACCATTGGGTGTATCTACACATGAAATTATAATTTTATGAACGAAACTGGTTCTGATATCAAATAAATTTTGTACAAAAAGGTGTTGCATTTTCATAAAAAATTGACAGCTTCGCTTTATAAATAAATACCTTCGGTGTCATAATTTATCTATCTTTGTAAGAGAAACATATAATTTTCTATAGACTAAATATTGTTACCAAAAACACGATGAAATAATATTAAACCTTTGCTCTTATTTTTACGCTGGACGCTACTGAAAGATACCTACCCTCCTACATACCCTTCGGAATGGGAAAGTTTGGCCGAATCGTGACGTGAAAACTAATCACAAACGAGCATAGAGATAATCCATACATTTGAGTCCTCGAAATATACTGAAAATGTATCGATAACTGTGTGTTAGTTATGTTTTCCACATATCAACAATGAAAAGCCAAAAGAGCGTAACTCACAACGCACAATACAATGGTTTTCAGATGATAAAAGCCATAAGAAATATTATAACTTCATGTAAATATACTTCTAACTATCATGAAATTGAACGACCGATAGCCGAAAAACGGTTCTATAAATAAACAGATCATGATAAAACAGAACATGAGAACATAGAACTTAGACAATTCAGAACACAATCAATTTTTAGTTGAATGATACCTGCTTCTTCTTAACTATTTATTGGAAAAATATTATAGATTAACAGGTAATAATTTCAGAACAGTGTGTAATAACGTGCACTTTACTTTATCAGTCAATGGCGACTATTGACTATTATAATCGTCGAATATAAGTGTATTTACGACAATTTCAGTTTGAAAGTGTTATTGATATGCAAGATTGCTGTTTTATTTATTGTATCTTAAACGACATAGAGATTACTAATTGATTGTAAAACATATCAATACTAGTGTTTTCTAAAGATATATTGTACGTTTTGTGATGTTCTGTTTTTTCATGTCCTGTTTATCCGGTTACCTCGAAAAACATATTAATTTAACCACTTTTAAGATGTTCACTCTTAATACTTGGTGGGAAGGCTGTATATTATATTAAAAAAAGTAATTAATACTTGGAACGCTATTTTTATTACTAAAATATATTTACAAAATTAACGTATTATTATGGTATTTTTTTTAATTAAAATAGAGCTGGCTTTTGGTAGTTATGCCAACCACTAACAAAAATATTACTTTATCATAGTTAACGTTGCTATAACGAAATCACAAATGTAACATTAGGTTGGTATTAAGCACGTAAGTTTAACTGGTTTTATTGATGTATACCGATTATTTACTTTGCATTTGCAAATTTTAAATTTTAAATTGCACTATATATATACACGATCAAAACTAAAAAGTTGCAGTCAGCTTATTATTCGTGCAGTTAAATGGCTGAAGATGCCGAAAGGAAAATCCTGGATCGTTACTGATAAAACGTATGAAAATCTACAAAATTTGAACGATTCAAATTTGATATCGAAATTACTTCAAGCACCTACAGTCGATAGCCTAAATTATGTTTAATTGTTTCAAAATAAACATTAATTTACTGATAATTTACGATCACGTAATTGAAAACAACTTAAACCCTTTCAAGGCAGTCACGGTTGGAAAAATAATTTGTTGAAAACGTAATTAAATAAATTTACGATGTCCTGTCAAAATAAAACACTTCTTTTCCAAGTCGCTCGCTTACTTGTCAGATCTTTTATACCCCTTTTTTATATCGCCAAACACATAAACCTAAATGAAAACTTTGATTCCTAATTGAAAAAGTTTGGTCGTTAAACGCAAGGACGAACTTTTAAACGGAGTAAACATTTTTCGACATTAAAAGCATGAGAATTGATGATTGTTTACTTTACAATTTTTACTATCATCGCTTATTTATTATGGAAAAAGGAAAGTCATAATTAATAATGACTTCAACTTTGGTAATGTTTCAAAAATATTTTAGTCGTTAAAAGTATAATCCAATAGATTAGCACCTTTCAGTAATAGGTAAAGCTTTAATCCTTAATCTAAACAACGACTGTTAATTAATTTTGAGAGTAACTTTTAATCCTTTATGGCTTACCTCTTGACTGTGACCTTTAAAACACAAAGCCTGCTGGAGTTTTATTACATGTTATAATATGATACACATATGATATAAGTAGCAAAAAAATATATAATAAGGTATATCGTCTGAAAAGAGCAAGAGTTATAATTTGAATATTGGAAGGCCATATTCATTTATAAGTCGTCTAATAAATTCACATATAAGAAATAAATTATTGTATTAGTTATATACAACTGAAAATATTTTGCTCGATTTTGAAATTAAACTCATTCGCAAACATGTTTTGCTTTATAATCTTAATGCTTGACAATAAGTTAGGTGCCAGTGGTTACTTTTTTCCCAAATATGAAAATCTCCGTGTAACAAATAAAAGAATATTTTGCCAAAACAATTTTTAAAAAAACACACATCGAGTAAAATTATATCACTTTGTTTATCACTGAAAACTTTTGCGTCTACAAATATCGCATTGTCTCGCATGGATCGTTTATTTTTCATAGTCCCGGCCAAACACCCATAAGAACAATGTAAAATAATCCCGCATTAATCGTTCCCCGCTTTACAGTTTTCCTCGATCTGTCGTCTAAATATTTTGGTCCCGTCACAAATATTATCCCGATTGACCGTTTTCGTTGAATATTTTTCATAAATAGTTCCGCTTCGCATTTCGTTTCGCGTTTTTTTAGTGGAACCCCGATCTACCGTTCTCGCTATTGATTGACCGTTTTGTTGAATATTTTTTTGCACTCATAAATAGTCTTACATCGTAACTCAAAGATCAAAACTGAAATACCTAAATGAAGAAAACTAGAACTCTAACTGAGAAACTAAAAACAATTCAAGACATTGGAAAAAAAAATCTGTAGAAAAACGAGTTGACAGAGCAAAAAAGAGTTGACGGTGTTTGTTTAAATTTAAGTGCCAAACTGAAAATGAACTACTTAGTTTGTATTAAACAATTTTAAAATATATTTATTCTTTTTTTTTATAAAAATAGTGAAATAAATAGGTTTTTTGAAAATTAAACATTGTTTTGGTATTATTTGAAGATTTCCCGTATTATCGGTTTCCCGCATTATTCGTTCATTTATTACGATCCCTTGAAAAACGTAGAATCGAGGTTATACTGTGATAATAGTTTAATATAATAATCGTTTGTTAAGAGTATAACTTGAGGTAATATTTGGTTAAGATTAATACGTTTCTCACCAAGTGCGAAATTTTTGACGTATTTATCAAAAACATGGTGTTGTTGAGAGTGATGTCGTATTATTATGGTTATATTAAGTTATGATGACCAGCGGTGACCAATCCCTTGAACCTCACATACCACTAATGCCACAGTATTGTACCCCGTGAGTATTTATTTAAAAAAAAAAGTAATAACGCATTTTTAATCCTACAAGTATTTTTTTTTTTTAACCATATCCGCTCCCAATGTGGAGCATATGGACTCCTAATGGAGTTTATCTCAACAGAAGTGTTTCTACGAGAACTGCTTGTTACTCAGTTACTCAACCTCTCTTTTTCCAAAGAGAGTAGGGATAGAAGGATAGAGCTAGGACAGGATTAGTGGTAAGCTAATCGCTCTCGATACGCTCCGTTCATAGGATAGGATGGGTGAGAGGGGGGAATTCAAGACATCACATACATCCATGCCTTTGAACAGATGTTCATACAAGTATGATACTTATTATTGCTGGCTTGAAATAGATAAAGGACTCTTGGGTCTGGTGACCAAAACTTTCTCGCAAGTCACGTGATATTCGTGTACCATCGGTTGGCAGCCCTTTCTGTAGACGATGAAATATTGCTCCGACATAAAAAAAAACCAAGTAAAAAAAAAACAAACGCTTTTTGTTAAAAAAAATATTTCAAATAATCTAAGTTGAAAACAAAACGAAGAAACACTGCCATTATTTACAGGATTTTTACAGGAAATATACCTGACGTTGATAGACTTAGGTTGTAAGCATTGATTCTTAATTGAAAAACTTGCGTCGTTAAATAAAGCGAAGGATTGGATGGGCATAAACTTTTTACTGTCAATATGGGAATAAAGCTTCTCATAAAAAATAAGCTTGCTCGTCAATTTGTTACGCCCGCTCGGTCGGCACAATTGATTTCTCTACAGATATATTTTCCGCCGAGATGACAGGGAAAGAATTACTGTCGTCAAAGTTGAAGTGGACGATGTCGCAAAATATTTACCTGAAATGTCAAATCTGAAAACATCGTAAAGAAACTATAAAGATATTAAATAATGGCGATTAATTTTCTTTTCTTCAGCCTTCCATCAATTTTTAATAATATCAATACTCGCTTCGTACAAATAGTCCTTGAAATATTACTGCCTTGATTTATTTTACTCAATTGATATTATTAGCTTTCTTTAGATAGCAATAAATAAATATTCAACTTCATACTAAAAATAGGTAACACTGATTTTATCATTGTTTGAAATTTTTTATTAAAATATTAATTAATTAAAATAAATCTAATATCTTCGATAGATTGATAACTTTGTTTTACAACTGATGCTTCTCAGAAAAACAAAACACGTGTCACAATCTGTAACACAACATAATAATTAAATTTTACACTTAGATAAATCTCAGTTATATTATAATAAATGGTATTTTTTTTAAGAAAGAGCAGTCGGGTCTTATGGCGCAGAGATAAACGTTGTCGACTTCTGAGCTGAATCTCACGGGTTCAATTCCCAGTACGAACAGCATTTTTTCAAACGATTTATCGACGCCTGTTCGAAGGCATGGGTAATTGTATTGTATATTATTTCTTTCCCCTCTTCCGATCCTTCAACGACTGGGCGTAGTGGGTACGATTAGTTAATCACTAACTTGTACTGTCCTAGGATTATATTTCTATACCTTCTACTATCTTCGAAAAAAGAGGTTGAGCAACCGAGTAACAAATAGTTCTCGTAGAAAAACTTATGCCTATACTTATAAATTTATAATGTGTTAATCCGTTATAAGGTAGCTATATACTTTTCATTCAAAAAATGTCAGTAAAAAAAATGTTACTTGAAAAATACTAATCACTGCTTTTTAGGTGTAAGCTGTCAATTCTTAGTGAAAAGACAATATACAAAAAAAAAAACACTTTTTGCACAAACGCTAAATTATTTAATATATATCAAAACCCGTTGCGCTCATCACATTCATCAGTTGGTTAGTACATTATTTTTTTAAATCGCTGCTTTGCATTTTTCGCAACACTTCAAAATAATTTTACACCCATCTTTCGAGACAAGATAAAAGCTTTGACTCAAAAGAGTGAAAGAGTCATAAACTTTCAGAGAGCAAAAAGTTAAGGGCATGTGGGTAGCTGCTACTGTTTGCTTGAGATAATTAAAAAGTTTGCCGCCCGAAGGCTAATAGCATAATTAATTGTTTCCGTACGAGAGATTTAGGCAATTTGCGATTGTTATTATAGTGACAATCAGGTCTATTGTTTGTGTTGGGGAAATTTATTTGAGTAGAACTTTAGTCGATAAACATTTTTATTATTATTTCACGTCGATTTCAATCATTTTGGCTGAGTAACCCTACTTTTATTAATCATGATATATTTGCATCAAGGTAAAACACTAATGTGTTCGAAAGGCTCATTGCTCAGGCTCGAAAGTTTCATTGAAAGTAATAATCGGGAATATAGGTTTTAAGCAACGTATCTAATATCATTATCTTTTGTGTTTTAATATATGCATGAATAATGTATTCAAAGATCTCTGCTTACGGGTAGATGCTCTTCCTATATGCCGCAGCGTAACAACTTTGCCATATCGCTAGTAAATAAAACTGCCTAAAAAATAATTAATTGATGCCATAAAATAAAACACTTCCTATTCATAATACGACCTGGCAACTTTTTTCGCGCATGCGCAGTATTATATAAATTTTAGTTTATATACAAAAAAAAAGATTAATTGAAGACTACCTGTCAGTCAATCTCATGGTTGACTTTTTAAGATGCAACATATCATTATACGGTTTATATATCTTATCACCTTTTTGGCATAGTAAAATGACTTTCACAGAGCAATGAGGACTTGTTGTTAGTCTATTCCTCTCAGACTGTATACTATAAATAATAAGTTGTTGAGTACAATCGCTTAAAATTGTTGAATATTTTTTTTAAAGAAGACTATCTGTCCGTCAATCACATGGTTGGCTTTTTAAGAGTATGCAGGAAAGACCTATTGGTTTATAGAATATCTAATCACTTGTTAAACCTCATAAATAGATTTTGAAGAAGCAACGAGGACTCGTTGATAGCCTACCCTTGTGAAGGCTTTTCTAAGATTATACTATTCAAAGAGTTGCTTAGTAGAATTGTTTACAATAGTTGAATGTAAAAACATTGTCAGCTTTTTAGCAATATGCAAGAAAGACTTATTTGGTTTATATATATTATCACTTGTTAGACATTGTAAATAAATTTAGACGGAGCAACGAGGACTCGATGTAAGTGTATCCTTCTAAGGGTCTTACTAAAGAATGAAAAAAACTGAAAGTCGCAGGATGTTCTATTTTGGACTGGTATTACCATATGTTTTTTCTCCGAGAACTATTTGTGGTCCAGTTCTTTAACCTCTTATTGTCAAAGAGAGTAGGGATATAAGGAAAGCTAGATTAAGAATAGTGGTTAACAAAGCATAGATGTGATGAATTTAAATTGTTTATTTCTTATATTAAAAAGTGTTAAAAAATAATACATTTTGTAGATTTAATAAGTTTTATAAACTTTTTGTGAATATCCACTCACAATATGGCGCATATGGCCATCTGATGGAGGTATCTGAGCAGAAGCTTTTTTTGTACAATAATCGTTTGTAGTTCAGTTGCTCAACCCCTCTCTGTCAAAGAGAGTTAGGATATAAGAAAAAGGCTAGGACAGGACTGGTGGTTAAAAAATATTAACTCTTATGGTGACCTATCGGCCTCACGCGTGTTTGATCATTTTTTTGCAAATATATATATTTTTATTTTTGCCGTGGCTTAATATCACTTAAAACGGATTGATTCGCTGTATGTTGAATATCTGGTGGTGAGAGTAAGTATACACATGGCTTCCCAAGCTATATTATGCGGAACATTGGTACTGCCAGGTAAGACGGAAAAATACTTGTGAGCATGGCCGGCTCGTAGCGTGTGCGAAGTTTGCGGCGCACACAGGCGTACTGGTGACGCACTTAGATTTTAGCATAATCAATTCATTTAGTTATAGCCTTAAGACGCGCTTCGTACGCAGGTGCAGAAATCCTCGAGCCAGCCCTGCTTGTGTGTGTAATTCAAGGCAAATACTAGGGACTGTTAAGCGTAGAAGATCTCGTACTTTGTGTAAGAAGTGTAGAAAGAGGGACTTCATGGCATTTTTTTGCATAATGTTAATATTAAATAAATAAAATTTAGTTTCTCGGGTCACGCCTTATGAAAGACGCGTTGTTTAAGGGCGCATATCAGGGTTCAAGTGGTTTCTCACATATTAAAAACTCCCAATTATGATTTTGTATGGATGGATTAATATGGCTTTATTTATGAATCTCTAAAAACAATGGTGGTTTTCGTAAAGTTCGTGTGACTTAGTACTTTTTTGTTGATTTGCAGTATTTAAAAAAAGACTTTAAAAACTAGGAAGACATGTTAGGGCCTTTATTCTTGCAATAAATATTCTCAATTAAAATTGTTGCATGTAAAAGAAATAAGCAATTAAATTTTAAAAATATTTGGAAAGCAAAAGGCATTTTTGAGGCCCCTTAAATTCGAAGGCTCCAAAAATACGTCTCTTGCACTTATTGGGTAATCCGCCAATGGTTACGGCATCTTTATAGTGAATTGTGAACTAAAAATGAGCCTTATTGCTGAAAAAAATGTAAAACTAAAAAATTACCACTATTTTCAAAATAAATTTGCACGAATTGCAAGCTTTATTCTATCGTTAGTCAATTCACAGTGAAATGACGAAACAAACTGAGCAAAAATTATTCGTTGAATTTCCTTTCGTTGAAAAAAGAATTGCTATTTTGAAAAACAATTTTCCAAAAAATTGCGATCTACTTATTATCAATTTGTATAAATATAAAATTAAATTACTTTAAAAAAATTTCAATCAATTTTTAGCTTATTCATAAACGTTGCGATAGTTTGTCTGATGTCTTAAAAAGGCTAAACACGTTTCAAAAGTCGTAGCGCAAAAAGTGGAATAACAAAACTATCAAATTTAATTTTATAATAAAAATGAATTTCCGCCACAAAAAAATAGCTGCCAAATTGTAATATAATGTAAGAATAGAATTATTTTGTTTCTTTATTAAAAAGTGGCATAAGAACATTTTTGTGACACTCTTATAGTCTTACTTAATAACATGGTTTAATACAGACAATAGCATGCGGACGTTAAATTATATCTTCCTTAAAATGTATGTTTTATTTCTTACTAAGACATAACTCATGCTTCAAGAAACTGGGTCAAGTATTTGTATGCAGGTCCGTGTCTTTTTTTTGGAGCCACTGACTTAACGACTTGTTCATGTTTTATGGAGCTGCCAACAGATGCCCTATTTTCTAGGAAGATGGTGGGCGCGCTTTGTACTGAGATATGTAATTAAGTTGTTTTTCATGCGAGTATTTTGTTGTTGTCCCATAAACGATAGTCTTTTTTATTGCAATTTGTTGTTACAAGAGGTATTTTTTTTAATCAGACACCTATGCTCACATCAGTTTATACTATATCACTCTTGAATACTTTTTGTTATACGGTCCTCACCTTTTAAATAAAGTGGAACAAAGTACAAAGGAATAATGTATTTTTATTAATATTATGCCTTTCTACCAATTATTGACAGTGAACACACTAAAAGTGATTTAAAAAACGATACGATCGCTTTATTAGTTAACTTATCTAACCCTTTCCTTACATATTTTATAGTATTTGTAGGTTTTATTTAAGAACCTTTTTGTTTACAACATCGTTACTAGAATTGTATATGTCATCATTAACTAATTGTTAATTAAATTAAAAAGTAAATCTAATAAAGATTAAATTAAAAAAATGAATTTAGAAAACATTTAACTGGACTAAGAAGATATTATTTCTTTAATAATAAAAAGAATCATACAGGACGACCGTAAAGTCCTTATCGAAAATCTTAATACACATTTCGTAGGTGTATGGCAACACCTGACACACAATTTCGAGGAGAGATAAAACTCGGGCTAGGGTCAAGTGTCAGTCGTTTTTACTCCTGGACAGGGGTATTAAATATATATAATATTAAATTTGAATTGTTTGAATTTTGTACTTTTCCATGAGTTTTGTCGCTAACGACCCGGGTTTCGCCTTTCGGCATCTTCAGGCATTCCAAGTGCACGGATGTACTTGAACTGACGCGTAGTAAACAGTTTGTATCGTTTATATTCAAAAATATAAGTAGATCACTAAGTTAATATAAACGATTCAAACCGTTTACTACGCGTCAGTTCAAGTAAATCCGTGCACTTGGAATGCCTGAAGATGTCGAAAGGCGAAACCCGGGTCGTTAGCGACAAAACTCATGGAAAAGTACAAAATTCAAACAATTCAAATTTGATATTGAAATCCCATCAAGAACCCTCAGTCGAAATACTTAAATATATAATATTACTTTGATTAAATATATTTTTTGTATATAAACGATGCAAACCGTTTGCTACACGTCAGTTCAAGTGCATTCGTGCACTTGAAAAAACATGAAGATGCCGAAAGGCGAAACCCAGGTCGTTAACGACAAGATTAATGAAAGAGTACAGCATTCATACAATTCAAATTTGAAATTGAAATTCCATCAAGCACCTTGAGTCGAAATTCTAAATTTTAAAAAACCATTAAGAATAAAAAAAGGTCTAGACATTATAAATACCGACATTAAGCTTGTAATTGATAGCGAAATTACCCACAGTCTTCAGTGGGTATGAATGAAGATTTTTATAGTTAATACTATCTTTAAAGTTAAATGTAATCATTAAATTTGATACATTTTTGCTTGACGGTAATTGAAAATAGTTATTTGACATTTAAAACATATTTTTTTCATCTGATACCGTTGTAAATATTTTCATTCTAAGCTGATTGTTTTTTTTTTATTTTTCTACACTAAGCCTGTGTTAATATTTGAGTTCGACACCCCTTCGGGTGAAGAAGGTTTTACGAGGCGCACGCGAGCGACAGTTTAATTTCGCATTGGCGAGCGTTATCGGTAAAGTTATACGACATATCCGGCGGTTGATAATGATCACCGGATATGACGCCATGCGAAAGCTTTCGGAGGCTTTTGCTGACCCATTAAATGGAGCTTAATGTGACGGCTGGATTGAGTTGCACGGTAATTATTTCGTGATGTGGATTCCGGCGAAATGGTCTTTTTACAGGAATAAATAAATCGCTGGAATGGACGGCAGAATCAGGTATTATATTTCTTTAAAATTGCGAAAACACGTCGGATTACTACACAAAAATATCATTTATTTCGAAAATAAAAAAAAAGTAAGCTTGACATAGTTTTGCTAGTCAAATCGATTGAACTTTGGCATATTTAGGTCAGTGAGATCCTAAATACACTTGAATTTACAAATCATTCAATTTTGAAATTTATATTGCCTCACTTGAGGCATATAGCGGTCGTATCGTCAAGGTCTTACACAACCTTAATCTTAAATTTTTTACATTAAATTTAAAATTTATAAAGAAATATTTGGTAAGATGTTTTCAATATATATGTGTATATTAATAATAAAATTGTGAGACAGTTAGCATATACTAAAAGAAAATATGAATTATGAAAAACA
This sequence comes from Himalopsyche tibetana, assembly GCA_030503985.1. NCBI lineage: Eukaryota > Metazoa > Arthropoda > Insecta > Trichoptera > Rhyacophilidae > Himalopsyche > Himalopsyche tibetana. The sequence goes on along the minus strand of JAPJYX010000007.1, from coordinate 4,174,837 downwards.
ATTAAGCTTTAAAATTACCTTATTCTAAAAAACCAAAAAGTGTTGGTTCAAATCTTGTGTAAGAATTTTTTATTTTTTTATGTTTACATTTGATATCTTGTATTAGTTTCCAGTATATTTGATAACATATGTATTAACTTTCAAAAAAATACTAATTTAAATAAACGTTAAAAAACATCGCTGTCTTTCACAATATTGACGTCATAGCAATATATTATTTTAATTAACAAATACATGTAGTTGTCACTAAAAACAAATTTCCAATAGCGTATTTAAGAGTCCCTTTAAAACACTCAATTTTCAAGATCAAATTATAATTTTCATAAATGTTCTATATAATAAATACATATTTTATATACGCGCATTGAAAAAATATTTGTCAGTAGCTAGTTGTTTGTCCCTTGACTTCGCTAAGTGTATTCAATGAAATATATATAAATATAGTTTATTTCGTCAATTTCACAAAATAGAAAAAAAAAGAATCCAACCTCAATTTTTGTACCTAGTCCTCTATAACGTAATCCCAATCTTAACGAAATAGGGGAGTCGACTGTACTTTCTACATTAAAATATTTTTAATGCATAACGTAGTTGACATATTATTAATATTGCCAAAAGGAGGGGTAAATACTAAAATTTGTTATATATACTATTTAATATTGTAGTCAGCGATTCTAAAATATTTCACGTACAAGAATAAGTTATTAACAGCATCGTGAAACAAAACTGAAGTTTTACGTTCTTAACCTTATTTTTTTATAGCTTATCACCTTTCAAATACGTTTCATACAGTTAAAAAGATGAGTCAGATATGTTATCAAATATTGACGGGTGCTTAAAAAAGGATATATATCTTTTGGTAATAAATATTCCAAGTGACTTTAACGGCGAGTCCAGTTCGATATTCTGTTTAGGTTGGATGACTTTTTTATTTCTCTTTCTTTGTAGCATCCTCACTGCTCCTTCAATCAAAACGTGACTTGAAACTTAAAATACCCCTACAGAAGTCGCCCCGACCTTTATCAGACATCGTAAACTATTAATACAAAGGCTGTTATAATACTGTTAAATATTTACTGTAAAAAGTAAACGCCCGAAATTACAGCAAAACTGACGCATTTGTTTCAAAAATACGGTAAATAAGACAAGATTTTTAAAAAGCGACGCTCGTTTTTTTTACGAATCATTTTCCATCAGAAGAAGGAAATTTGAGGTGTTTCGAAGATTTCCATTCAACCAGACGTGACATAATTCACCAGTTCCAATGGCCGTTCGATTGAGAGATTGTTAGAGACTGTTAGAGAAGTGGGCATTTTTTGAACTGTGAACTGTTTGTTAAATTTTACTATTTTATCTTGATTTTTATGTTGATTTTGATGTATTATGTAGTTTTATTTTATATTTTGTCTTATTATATTTGTTAAGTACATGGCGAATTGGCGTCAGATGTAATGTCATGTACTGTAATTTTAATTTTTAACAATAAACAAATAAATAATCTTCAGCGCATAAATCTGAAATATCAAGCAAACCGTAGAGATAATGGTTGAGCCAACACTTTCAACGTCATTAAGTACTGTCGTCCTCATCCATACCGCTGAACCAAACGGAAGAACTGATATAATCTAAGAAGTTTTATTACTATTTTTTTATCATGTCCGATCCCAATGTGGAGCATGTGGACTTTTAATGGAGTTTATCTCAACAGAAGAGTTTCTACAAGAATTACATGCTACTTAGTAGCTCAACTTTTCTTAGATAGTAGGGAAAGACATGACTAATGGTTAGCTAATCGCTCTCTCTACACCATGTTGCTTAAAAAAGGATAGGTGGGAAGAGAAATTGAAGACATTACATACATCCAAACTCTAATCAGAATAAACAGTAATCTATAGACCGATTAAAAAATCAATCTATAAAAACTGTCCGCACTTGGATATGAACCTGTGTTTTAAGCAAACAACATTGACACTCGACCACCCAATCTCATTATTATTTTTATATCGTGGAAAAAAATTGGCGACCCCTGCACTTACCCGAATATAGAAAGTATATCTCTATTCATTTATTTATTGGACGAATTCCGTCACCGGTCTTATAAGCCGACTTTACAAGGATAACGGAATTGTTTATTGGCAAATTCGGGGGGATTGGCCTGGTAAGAGACCGCAAAAAATAACATCAAAAAAAGCTTTCGCTTAGGTTATTACATGACGTTAAACTGATGCCATATGTGGATATAATAAAAACACACGAGATTAAATGGAAAATGTTCAAAGTTTAATCGGCGCTTTTTACGAGAGTGATAGTTTGTGAGAACGAATTCAGTTTTATTTTAAAATAACTGATTTGGTATAAAATATAAATTAGACCATTGTTATAAGAGCTTTTGTCTTAGTTGGTATGGCAATTAAGGTCTTGAAATAAGCATATACTGAGGCTTCCAATTCCGGACTCTCTTTACGATCGCGGGATTTCGGGATTGACAATTTTTCTAATTCCCATTTCTAAGTCGGATTTTTCATGTCGATTTTAAAAACACATAAACTTGTGAACAACGTGAGACTTTTTTTTTTACGTCTTCCAGAATTGGTAAATTTAAAAACCTAGGAATTAACGGAATTTTATGAAATTCCAACATTCAACCTCGATCAATTTTGTCTCATTTTCTCAATCCCAGGGTTAGTACTGTCACAATCTTTGGATTGGAGACCCCTAGCATATATTGTATTTCCCTAATTGTAAGACGCTTGTTTTTACTTACTTAGAAATCTTCTGATTCAATAAGCGTCTGATAACCGATAATGTTGTGGAAATCTCACTAAAAGAAAATGTTAAAAGACTGGCAAAAGAACAATTCAGAAAAATCAGACACTGGTTTTCTTTGAAGCTTATTTGAATTGTAGTTTCAAATTGATGATAGGAAGATAAGAATCAAATACATTCACATTTATTTTAAGCGTGCCTTAAAGTTTCATTGTTTTACTTATTTTTTGACGCTTGAGTACCGAAACGTCGAAAATTAGATCGAGGAGCGACGGAGTACAAAGTGACCCCAGACGTACTTGCGTAATATTTGCATTGCATTAACTGAGGTATCATTGAAGATTACAATAAATAACAGCTAGACTATATTACTGGTATTTAGCAAATGGTTAAAATAAAATTAGTTTTGCAAGGTGAATTCACCCCGCTAGAAATTTAACTGTGTTGGGTATAGCTAGTTTAAAATAAGAAGTCTTATAATGACCGTAATATGGAGAATCCAACAAAAGATTCAATAAAATTATTTTTTTTCAAAAAAAACTATCGATTTGTATGTTATTTTGTCATGTCATTAAGTAAACAATTTGAAGTGATTGACTGATTTAACCATAGTTTTATTTTATAATTTTGTTTGTAGCCATGCATACTTCCAATGTAGAGTACTAATAACCACTTTGCTTAAGAGTCAGTCTGTAGTGAGTCATATAAAAGGAAACTTTATGAGAATATTCCACTAATTAAAAATATTAATGCAGCAAGCCTCATCGAGCAAATATAAAAGGTTAAGAATGCATGTAATTTCCAGAGTTTTAAGTAACTAATAGTCTTAAACAGAATTGAATTGTTAGTATCGGTAGTAGTAGAGTCTTATGGCGCAGCAGTTAGCGTTATTGGCTTCAATCCCGGATCTCACAGGTTCGCAGTACGAACAATTTTTTTTGATCGAATAATCGATTTCTGTTTGAAGGCATGGGTGTTTGTGGTGTCTAAAAATTCTCTCCCACTTTTCCTATCGTTTAATAACCGGGCGCAGCGAGAGCAAATAGCTAACAAATAGTCCTGTCCTACCCTTATCCTTCTATCCTCACTACTCTCTTTGGAAAAGAGAAGTTGAGTGGCTTAATTATAAACAGTCGTCGTAGAAAAAATCTATTGAGAAACCTCCGTTAGGAGGTCATATTATGCATATTGGGAGCGGACGTGGATTAAAAAAAAGAATAGGCGGCTCCCCACTGCTTTATTTATTTTCTTTTGGATTTATTCTTTCAAATACTAGTCATTAATATGTTGCTAGTGTTGGTGGCGTTGGCCGCCTGTGTGGTCGAGTGGTCAACGTTGTTGGCTTCGGCTACGGAGGACTCGGGTTCAAATCCCGGTACGGACAGTTTTTATAAATTGATTTTTCAATCGATTTATGAATTTCTGTTCAAAGGCATGGGTGTATGTGATGTCTTGAATTCCCCCCTCTCACCCATTCTATCCTACAAACGGGGCGTATCGAGAGCGATTAGCTTACCACTAATCCTGTCCTAGCCCCTATCCTTTTATCCCTACTCTCTTTGGAAAAAGAGAGGTTGAGCAACTGAGTAACAAGCAGTTCTCGTAGAAACACTTCTGTTGAGATAAGCTCTATTAGGAGTCCATATGCTCCACATTGGGAGCGGACATGGTTTAAAAAAAAAAAAAAAAGTGTTGGTGTTGTAATTATTATAACAAGTATTGTTTGTGTCTAACAACATATCTACGTACAATAAGAAGAAAAATTACCGACTTTCATTTGTAAAATTTAGTGGCTAAAAATAAGATTTAAAGATACTTATTTTTATCAATCAACTTCGAATAAATGGTAAAACGATGTATTGAATGAGGTGAAACACGATTTATGGTAAGCGTACACCTAATCCGTCATCGTCCGAACTATGCTCGGCCGTGTCGTCCGATCGAAACAAACGTATATAAAGTAATGAGAGCGCGTACACTACTACAGACGGCATCGTCCGATGACGGCTGTCTCTGACCGACCAACCGACGAATCCGAACATGTTGGGATTGTTCGGCCGTCTGCCGGCTACTTTTGACAGAACAACTGCTACTAACTTCAGGTTGGTATTGTCGCGAGTCTGCCGCCTACTTTCGGTGTATTATAGGTTACAAAACATTTACCGGCCATTTATTTCGTATTTCACATAATTTATCAGTGTTCTTCATATTAATGTGTGATTTTAACAACATTATCAAGTCCTCAAAAAATATTTTTAAATCGTGGCGTTGTTTTTAGCTTAGTTTGTGAAGTTGTTTTCCGTAATAATCCATGACTAGCTTTAACAAACAATTACCACAGAAGTTTTATCGTACATATAGTGTAGTTTTCTGCGAAACTCTTGTTGATTTTTATTTGAAAATGGATACCGAAAAATTCTAGGCTGCACAGTACTACTGACTGCTACTAACTTCAGGTTGTACTCGGTCAAAACCGGTCGGCCGACAACGGTTGCAGTGAATGCACATGAACGGCCGACACTTTACGTCAGAATAGGTCCGACACGAAGTCGGCCGATGATTCGGTTTTGGTGTACGCGTACCGTAAATAGAATAAAAAAGATAGTTTTGTATTTAAAAAATTGCAACTGATGATTTAGCAGTTTCTTATCGTGAAATTATGGATAAATGTATACGAAGGATTATAAACAGTATGCAATAATACTTACGTTGTGCATTTCTCTGCTAGTAGCGCGTTCGGTAGAGCGGCAAAAAGCGCGGCCACTATGAGTCGTGCCCCAACACCGCGCTCAGTAAAGCGGGCAATAGCGCGTGCCATGGCGCTGGTAGTTCTCGCCCGTTTCTCCTGCTTAGTTCATCCCTCCCTGGGGCGTTCACCGCGCGCCGCTGCCGCGAATAATTACAACCTCAGTGGCGTTCTGAAAATAAATTTTCTAATTAAAATAAATTCATGAAATATGAGAACTGAATAACTCAACTTTGATTAACACTCTGCTATATTAAAACAAGCACTGTTTCATATTGCGTATACTAAAATTTTGATTAAATTTGCCTCTTTGTGAATAATTTAGGTCAAATAATGTTATTGGGTGTGCAGTGTGGTTTTATATGACATATAACTGTATTTTACGTGCAGAATAAGACTCGACTTATAACCGAGTATGTTTTGATATTATGACAAAATTATAAAATAATCAAGTACCTATATATTTAAATACAATTGAATAAATTTCCAAACCCAGATATTAGACAGCAAAAATTTCTTTATAGGAAACGTTATAGATTTATTAAAATGATTATCTCAGTTGTTAATGTTATTATTTTTGACGAGTGTAGGGATAGAAGAGTCTCTACCCTTCTAGGGAATAATAAACGTTAAACATCACTTTCAGTAAATCTTGTATTTTTAGAAAGAGGGGAAAGATTTTTGACAACACAAAATCAATGTCTCTCAAAACAAACCTAAAAATCTTTGGAGAATTCAACATACAAAACTTTCTTTACTGGGATCCAAGCCCGTGAGCACTACAATAAAAACCAATGATGTTAACACTTAATTATGGATGCTACGTTGACAATTCTTTAATTCATTTGTTATTCTTTAAAAATAAGTTTATGGTTTTTAGCATACACTTAACACCTTTAAGGTGTTTACTGTCAACTGATTTTTTTTCAGTTATTCTGTTCGTGTTAGGCAAAATCAGTCTACATAGATCTTTACTTAAAAAATGTGGGATAAGTAAATTAAAAGTGTTTTATTTTAAACAATGTGTGCTTTTTTTTAAAATTACTTTATTTAACTGATCAATTATTTATTACAAATTTCAAGCTCAACCTAAATGGATTCGAATCAAAATTAACTAAACCATTTTCAGATTTATTCGTAATTATATATTTTTTTCGGGTTCGTGGTGCAATGGTCAACGATGTTGACGTCCATCACAGATCTCACAGGTTCAAATCCTAGTACGAACAGCATTTTTCTAATTCTTTTCCACCCTTTCAATCTTAACATAATGAGGCGGATTTGATAATGAATCAGTCAAGTCCTAGCTTTTTCTATTCTCATTCTCTTCCAAAAAAATAGAGTTTAATCAACTATTAGTTTTTGCAGAAAAACTTATTTAATGAGATAATTCCAGTATAAGACCACAATATTCTTCGCATAAAGATTGGACATGGTTTTAAAAACCTTTCCGCTAAAGCGTGTATTAAACGAAAAATCGAATATCCTTTTTTTATATAAAAGATATTACCTGCTTTCTCAGTAGTAAACAAATATTACTCGTTAAGTTTAAACTGTTATACTTATACAAAATTTCACATATAATATAGTGGTTTAATGATCATACTCTAATCATTACAATCGTGCTTACTAGTACCATTTATTAGTTGACTTAGTTGACAGCTTTGCATGAAGGAAAATCGCATTAACTTTCTATACGTCTCTACCCGAGAAGATTTTATTTTCAGTGTTATTTTACCACTTGTATTTAATTTTGATGATTATTGTTTAATGTTATCAATATAATTGTACATTAATTTTAAAAAATAATTAAAGGAGAATAATAAATTCAAACTGTTTTTCATAAAGACGAAGAGTGCGCAAGTCTTATATCAAATAATTATATGAAATAAGCAGAAGTTGTTTAAAAGAATGTTTCAACGAAATCATTTTGAAGGATTTTCAATATAAATTAATTATTGATGAACACAAAAACAAGATTACAAACTTGAGAAATACTAACGAATTTATCAATATAATGCAAACATTTAGAGTTAGGTTGAAAATTTATCGGCCATCTTAGGGTTGTCACCCTTCTAGTGACAAGAAATAAACACTTCTAAATTAATTGCATAAATAGGAACGCGCTGCTGGGGTCGGAATAGATCAACTTTCCCAAAACAACCACTCTCCCCGTTCGGTGGTTTTTTTTCTTTACGGGCAATTTATTACGTAAAAATAAATAATGTAGATAGTTTTTCAAGTCGAGTGAATTTAATTCCCTTTCCCCAGAGGAGGGTGTATTACATGAGAATAAAAAATTAGGTACAAGACCTAGGAATTTTTTGATTCCCATGAGTTCATCGTCGGAAAGCCTATGTGAATAGATAGGGCCCACCAAAACCAATAGCGACGGCAAATTACGAGTTTAATAATCTATGAATAGATATTGTCTTATAACAAGATGCCTGACAATCTACCAAATAAATAGTACATGTAATTAGCGACTTACAAACATTTGTTAATTCAGATATTTTACTTCATTTTATGTATCTGTTATTTTACTTTCTCATTATTCAAATTATTACATGTAAAATTTGTCATTCTATAATATTATTAGAATATTGTTGATATTCATTTTGCTATCTCATGGAAAAGATACTAACGATATTTGCTTATTGTTGTAAAATAAATAACTGTTTTTGTTTTTACTGCATTGCCGATTTTCGAAGCATTTCAGATTTATGTTTAGTAATAATTGCTTGTGTGCTTTTTCTGTACTTCATTATTATCTAATTGAAGCTTTCGACTGAAGATGCTTGGTTGGATTTAAATATGAAATTTGAATCGTTCAAATTTCATACACTCCCATTTCATCCGTTGACTTCAAAGCCTGAAAATGCCAAGAAACGAAACTTGTTGTAAGTGAAAAAACGTGTGGTAGTGTACATAATTTAGACTATTTAAATTTTAATAATTATCATTTAATACTTTATATTATTTTTTAATCTATTCCAACATAAATTATATGTATTTTATTCGTTAAAACAAAATGTTTCGAGATGTAACTTACCACGTAATTTTTTAAATTATTATTTACTTTAAATGAAGGAATTACTTGCAAACCCGACTCATTCCAAAGTTGTTGAAACATGAAACATGATTGTAATTTAGTAGATAGAAATTAATTTTGAAATCATTTTTAGAAATCAGTCTCAAACATGTCTTGACAACATTCAACATATCATTCCAAAGTAATTTAAGACTAAAAATGTACATTGTTTCATTTTTTAACCACTTTGAAATAAGCCGTGTTTGCAAGTAATACACTCAAATATGCAATGTACAGTTTATTTTAAACGACGCGGACTGACTTTTCTCAACAATTAAACGTTTTCTAAAGCCGTTTTTTTTACATGTATTGAATTATCTCGTTGTTGTAATTTAACATTATTGAGTCTTTATTTTTTTATAATATTCCAAAAAGGTAAGAAGCGATGCATAATTATCAAATTTAACATTTATTTACGAACGCATTAATTCTCAATATTTTGACAAACAGAATTATTTTTGATTCATCAATGGGCTTATAAATTAATTTGCAAAATCTTTTCCGTGCTATTGCTTCACATGAATACATTTAATTTACATCGGCGAACTGTTTTGTATACTGAGCCTATAAGAATCTTCCTATACAAGTTAAGCCTATTGCAAAGACTTGTTAGGAAAATATTCCAAGCAATATTCTTTTTTGTTTGTTGAATGAAGACATTGATAGATTGTTAGGTATACGATTTCTCTGCCATGCTAAGTAGGTTTTTTTTTTGAATAAATAAAATAAACATTTGTTGTTATATTTATTTTTTATACAAAAAATATCATCGAATCGATCTGGTTTGTATGTACATGTCACTTTTGCTTAGAATGTTATCTATATTCTTAATATAATATATCTAAAATAATTTATCTTTATTCTTAGCCGTCTTCATTTCTCAACTATCTTTTTATACAGCATGCAGTTAATTTTTAACTACTGTAAGGTTATTCTCAAATGTATTCTTATCTGAGCATTAATTAATGTTTTTTTGTATATCATTTTCACGTTTGGTATAACTAAAATCCAAAAATTACCGATATTTTTACTTTTTTTAAGTCAATCCGTCAAGCACGAAAGATTTTTTTATTCTTTTAATAATATTTTTTAAACCATGTCCGCTCCCAATGTGGAGCATATGGACTCCTAATGGAGTTTATCTCAACAGAAGTGTTTCTACGAGAACTGCTTGTTACTCAGTTGTTCAACCTCTCTTTTTCCAAAGAGAGTAGGGATAGAAGGATAGGGCTAGGACAGGATTAGTGGTAAGCTAATCGCTCTCGATACGCCCCGTTCATAGGATAGGATGGGTGAAAGGAGGGAATTCAAGACATCACATACACCCATGCCTTTGAACAGAAATTCATAAATCGATTGAAAAATCAATTTATAAAACTTTCCGTACCGGGATTTGAACCCGGGCCCTTCGTAGCCAAAGCCAACACCGTTGACCACTCGACCACACAGGCGGCTATTATTACATACATATTTTTAGTAAATTTTATTTTAGACAGTTTATTTTAAACGCGCACTGTTTGGTTAGTTGAATAAATCAGTTGTCATAGTCACAATTATTACAATTGTGTTATTACAAATGTAGCTTAAAAAAAACAGTTTTTTATTTGTTGCTGAATTAAACATGTATGCTGTTTAAAATCATTGATAATTAGTTACCAAATATTGGTCGTGTCCAGTTATACATCATGATCGGACAAAAAAAGTGGTGGTTTATTTATCGTTATTGCACTACGGAAAGTGACCGGGAAACGTGGCTGCATACACCTCACGGGTAGAAGTGAGAGGACAAACTTGTAATTGGCATTGAAGCTATTAAAATGATACTAAATTCTATCGTCAAATTAAATCAGTAATTGTCAAATAATTATCAAAAATAAAGTACATATTCAAAAACTGTTTAATAGTTCAAACGTCAAAAGTAATTATTTACACACTGCAAAATTTAAGAGAGTAATAAAATATAAATTTCTTTTAATTTGAAGAGGGTTGGTATGCCTAAAAACTAATTCGTCTGAAATACATATAGAGTGTATTAAATTCAAACCGTACACGCGAAACCGTGTATAAATTAGCACACGTTAACTCGGCAGCTTTTCCTTTTTCTAAAAGCACAGCCTCCAATAACAACAGGTGAAAAGATCAAGGTCATATTATAATGACGTCATAGTCGCAAACTCGTTCTGCTACGGGCGCTCATTAAAATGTTTCAAAGGGACCAGATATTATGAATAGAGCTTTTAAAATGACCAAGTGATTATGTTCGCTTAGTAAGTAGTGTTGTTTCGTATAAAAAAAGTGTACGGAGAATAAACTCTTTTGTTTTTTGTTTTCTAAAAGCTGAGTGAAGCTTTTGGCTTGTTTAAAAAATGAACTTCATTTGTCATTTATTTTTCCTGCAATATGTAATTTGAATTTCTTGCAGTATATTTAATGTTGGTTTCATTACATATTAGCTTTTATTATTTATCATTTTTTTTATGGTGAAAACAATGTTTTTGTTTAAGATATTTAAATATTACTTGAGTATGGTATCTAAAATACTTATCACATTTTATTAGCACAGCGAATATACGCCTATAAGGTTTTTAACAGAGCAATGTGAAACTGATTTAATTATTTTCAATCAACCAGATATTCAATAATAATTTAAAAAATAATTTCCGTTTAGTATAATGAAAAAATATTAAACAGCATTAAGACTAAGGAATAAAATAATATAACTAAAACTACTTTCGTACTTAAGCAAGCATTTGCGAAAGTAGTTGTCAGGAGGATGCCTCTAAAAGAGGCGAAACACGTGTCACAGTTTGTAGCACAATACGTGGAATAATCTTAGTTATTTTAATTTATATTAAAATGAACATTCACAAAGTTACCGCTGAATCCATCGAAAGTATTAGGACTGGTTGAGGGTTAATCATTTGACCACAGACCGTTCAAATAAAATAAGATATTCAAATATATTATCTTGTTATATATAAAAAAATTCATTACGTATATTTAATACAACTGATTGTCATTTTTTTAGAGAATGTGAGGTTAAAAAACAAAATTGACAAATCCTTCCTTTTACGCCTTTATTCGTGCAATTGACTTACGTTGCAGGTGAGTTGGAAGCGTTTAAAACGTCATTAGAAATCATACAAAGCGATACAAAACATTTCAAATGATCTTCTACTAAATATGCGTTAATTAAGTAAGACCTTATTATGTAGAAAATTTAAATTAACTTTGATTATTCCACGTATTGTGTTACTAACTGTGACACGTGTTTCGCGCTTTCTCGCAGAGACTTACTATCGCAAAGTTTGCTTAAGTAATGAAGCAAGATTGATTCTAACATTTTAAAATTATAAAATTACAAAATGGAGGTTTGGGTTGTTTTCCTTTTAAGAGGAGCAAGGAGGGGGACTTAGAATCGAAATAAAACAAACAGATAATGATACTAATGAGTTGTAATCAATCAGATTGGGATTTTTCCTTTTTAAGGGAAGCAAAGAGGCGAAACACGTGTCACTGTTAGTAACACAATACGTGGAATAATCAAAGTTAATTTAAATTTTCTATTAAAATGAACTTCCACAAAGTTACCGCCGAAACCATCGAAAGTACCTTATTATGTTTTTTAGATTATATTATTATGATTTTCAATAAATAAAATAAACCCAAAAAAAAATGTTTAAAATTTGGAAAGTTTTTTACAATTGATTTCAAAAACACAAATAAAGAAACATCTCTATAACTATGGAATTTGGTCGAATAAATACTATGCCTTGATGTTTTGTTATTCCAGCCTTTCACTCAGTTGGGTCTAGGGTGGACTGTTTTTTTTTTGTGTCTGACTTTATTCAAAAAGATCGCAAATAGCAACCCTATTTTATGAGCGAGTATAAAAGAAATTCTTCTTTCGTTCTTCTGGAAATATTTTATGATTCTTTTTCCATATTATATCTTGGCGGAATTAGATTTATGAAGCTGATGCAGGTAAGACGTAAAAAATTTACACTTATTTTATTTCCGCTGGTAAGCGTTACTAGCGCATTCCTCGCCGTCACGTAGATTCATCCCCTCGAGAAGGGTAGTTAAATGCGAGGAGGGTGTAATGCATGCAACAATGTGGGTTAAGAGCATGCCTCCCCCTATTCACCTCAACAACGACCGAGGCTTCAAAAACCACCCTGTGCATGATATAAATTTTCATAAACATATTTTTAGAATAATAAAAGAAAAATATTTTAATTAACTTGTAAAAAGAAACTGAATAAACTGGGGTTTTTATGACAACGTAAACAAAAGTTTCTCTTTACAAGAAGAAATATAAGAATGAAGAAAAAAAAAATGCTTTTTACAGGTGATAATATAGTTTTATTTTTATTTCGTTGTCAAGTTAACAATAAATACACGTATTATTTTGTCCACTTGGTAGCATGGTCAATAGATTCAATGATTCAATTAAGTACAAGTCGGCTGTTAATTGCCTTTTGTTACGCGTAGTTGACGTTTCATGGTCGCTTTTTATAAGACATAAGAAAGAACGATCAAAAAATAAAAATGAAACTTAACATATTTTTAGCTTAATACACAGCTGCATGGAACCTATTTTTTTATCTTTGTACTTTCTGCTTAAAATTAGATTTAGTAAGAAAGGTTAATATAAAAATTGACTTGCTCTAACATTTTTTAAAGTGATATTAAATATCCTGTGTACTGTACCGTATACTGAGGATCACCGTGTGATCCATTGAATGCTTCAAAATTGACCTTGGTTGAGACCAGGTCAGCGTGGACTACTAGTCCTGTATGAGGAACGACTGAAGCAAACAGCTCTGCTCGTTTGGCATTCGTCTAAGGGCAGACCAACAGTACGTCATTAGCGATTAGATGGCTGTGCCCACATGATCCAATGAAATAGTCGATATTTAAATAATATTATGGATTTGTATCCCAAAACATGGTTGTTTTGTTTGTGATCGTGGTAAAAATTTTAACTGGTAAATTAATTTAATACTTCTTTTTTTTTACCATGTCTGCTCCCAATATGGAGCATATGGACTCCTAATGGAGTTTATCTCAACAGAAGCGTTCCTACGAGAACTGCTTGTTACTCAGTTGCTCAACCTCTCTTTTTCCAAAGAGAGTAGGAATAGAAGGAAAGGGCTAGGGCATGACTAGTGGTTAGCTTATCACTTTCGATACGCCCCGTTCATAGGATAGGATGGGTGGGAGGAGGTAATTCTAGACATCACAGACATCCATGCCTTTGAACAGAAATTCATAATTCGATTGAAAAATCAATTTATAAAACTATGATTTGAACCCGTGGCCTCCGTAACGGTAGCCAATGACGTTGACCACTCGACCACCAAGGCGGCTTCTTACCTAAGGATAAAAATATTGACCGTACAATTAACAACCAGACTTTTGGATAGAGTTTTTATAGAAATAGGGTTAAAATAGCTACATATTGAGTCATAAATGAACTTTATAGCTAGTTCGGTTTCACACTATCGTTTGAATAACGAGCATAACTTTTAATAGTAATTAGTAATTACAATGGGTTAAAACTGAATAACATATACACTTAATATTATAGTTCTTGCAAAACTTAATATTTTGCTATTTTAACCTTATAACAATCGAGTTCTTCAAACAAAATTCTTTTAATCAATAACTTTTTTGACATTCTCCGTTTGGATTTTTGTACCCTGGATGTATCAAATTACATTATAATTTTTAAGCCACAGTTGTTTAAGACATATTAGAAACTACTTGGTTCATTTTTTTCTTTTAGGAAGGTAACACTATTGCAGTGTGTATTTACTAAGCTCATTTTACGATACTTTAGGACAATGATACCCAACCTTGTGCCTGCGATTTATGTCAAAACCACCCATCAACATGGCCAACGACAGAAATAGCTCCATTTGTTGCAGATCTTGTTTAAAGAAAGTAGCACAAAAACAAGAATTAGAAAATTTAGACTTAAAGAATGATATCTTACTGACATCATTAATATTAGAGAAAGACTTATGGAATACAGTGAACAGAAGAAAAATCAATCGCTGAAAAAATAAGTATATAAAATAAAATCCTTTTTCGGTTCGACTTATCTTTGCGAATCATTATTTTCAAACATGATCTTCATAAAATCAAAGTATAACCCTCAACGATGAGCATCTTTATTATTGTTTTCTCTCAAGAACATCATCATACATTCGTAATTATGAAGCGCTGGTCAATGAAATGCAGTGCCAAAGATGACTCTGGCTAAAATAAATATTTACGTAATTTAAGATTTCGACTGAAGGTGCTTGGTGGAATTTCAATATTAAATTTGAATTGTTCAAACTATGTACATTCTCACAGATTTTGTCACTAACGATTTTAAATGAAATACTCAACCTACCTGGGTCTCCACTTTTGTACTCTATATAAATATAATCATAAAACCTTTGCCGAAAAACAAATAAAATATAGTTCTTGAAACTACTTACTTCTCAAATCTGTGGGCATTCCCATGAGCTTATTATCTTTTTCGCCAGCAATGGCTTTGAACTCAATGATACATTTATTTATTATATAAACACGAAACATTCATTTACTAAACGTCAGTTCAAGTTCATCCGTGCACTTGAACGCCTGAAGATGCCGAAAGGCGAAACCCGGGTCGTTAGTGACAAAATCTGTGAGAATGTACATAGTTTGAACAATTCAAATTTAAATATTTACGTGTTTATAAAATGTTTCTCATGCATTTGTTTTTTGATCCGTAGAAAAATATATGGTGTGCGCCGCCCTACAAATATTTTAGAATCCGTACTATGCTTCAACAAGGCTGGCTTTAAGACGTGTTGAATATTATAACACAACGCATGCAATTTATTTTTTTATTAATTTACTAATTGCCTCACTTCACCTCTCAGGGGCTTAATTAATGTTTACCGCACAGCCAGCAAGTATCATAAGATGATACTATAATGCCTTCAATTTCTTATTCTCATTCCTCTACGTTGGTCACAGACGACAAAGTAATATAATAATGTACCTATTCGGGGAGTATCTAATTCACCCCATTTGTTCCCCTCGACAGGGACATCAAACTCCCGCGTACGTAAGGGAACACTATTATAACCTGACATTGTTATTCAAGAA
Source organism: Himalopsyche tibetana (assembly GCA_030503985.1). Lineage (NCBI taxonomy): Eukaryota > Metazoa > Arthropoda > Insecta > Trichoptera > Rhyacophilidae > Himalopsyche > Himalopsyche tibetana. The sequence goes on along the minus strand of JAPJYX010000007.1, from coordinate 4,159,082 downwards.
GCGCGACATCTTCTGTACTCGGCACTCACGGGACGTACGAATAGTCGGTTGGAAAACTTACGACATATTACAGCAATGGCTAATGTCATTTGCATCAGTGCACTTAACTGCACGTATAAATATATTTATTACTAAACAAAAAAATCATATACATTCACACCTTTAAAAGCCTTAATTTAAAACCAGGCAATTAATGTGGAGTCGTGGTCAAGGATTCAAAATATTCAGCGCTTTGCAGACGGAAAAAATTCAGTGACCCAAAAAATAATAATAACTAAAAATATATCCAAAAAAACACCGGAAGCAAAGTTGTACACATAATTTACAATACACAGATTTTAAATGAAATACTAAACATGCCAGGATCTCCACTTATAAACCATATATTAATATAATCATAAAACCTTTTCCAACAAACAAATAAAATAATTCTTAAAACCACTCACTACTCAAATCTGTGGGCATTCCCACGGACTTATCCTTTTTGGCTTTAAGCTCGTTGATACATTTATTTCTTACATTCATTCACTAAGCGTAAGTTCAAGTTCATCTGTGCACTTGAACGCATGAAGATGCTGAAAGGCAAAACCCGGGTCGTTAGTGAAAAAATCTGTGAGAATGTACATAATTTTAACGATTCAAATTTAAGACATTGTAAGCAAAATAATTAGTGAAAAGAATGGTATTCACTTTCCTCACTATTTTTTCAATTCTCGGTGAGTACCTTGTTACTTTCATCCAAATGCAATTTTCAAGATGTACTGTGAGTCTGTTTCTATATTTGAGGAGCAAACATTCAAAAAGTGTTTTGTCACACAAATACAAAGCTTAGAAAATGATGATTTAAGTGTTGCAAAAGTGACGGTTTGTATGAATGTGTCAACTTTATGATTTCATTTTAATATGAAAAAAAACCTTTTTGAACACTAATTTTGATTTCCATTCGTAGGTTTTATTATGGGCTATCAGAATTGATATAAAACGCCATTTTTCAAAATTTGTGACAAAACACTTTTTGAATGTTTGCTCCTCATTTATTACTAACCACCTTCATAGTGAAAACATTGATTCACATAAGTAGGTAGAACAAAACAATGCCTTCGTTTGTTTTTTTTTTAATTTTCGAAGTTCAATAATAAAATTTTTTAGGCAAATTTATAAATATGATAAAATATCCTACGCGAGCTACCGAAAAAGCTTCGGCTAGCTACCGGTAGCTCACGAGCGACCGTTTGGCGATCACTGCACTAGAGTCTAGATACTAGAATAGATTCTAGTAGATTTCATCAATCAATACGATGAGTATATTTATAATTTTTTCAGTATCTTTAAATTATTTTTCTCCAGTTTTTCCAACTCCGACTCCAGCCCTGGTCGTAACACATATTTTTTTAAGACTTTATTATTGTGAACGGATATAGTTTAAAAAAAAACAAATTGCAGTATATAATATAAATAAAATTCATAGCATTCGTGATTCTCCAATTCTTCACCGAATAGTAAAATGATGATGTGGTTTTAATAAATAATATAATATTCATTCGAGAGAAAAAAATATTATATAACGTATATTTTACATATAATATTACTGCAGAATGCTATTTCATAAGGAAAACGGCGACTTTCTTCCTGTTGAATACATTATTTAAACTTATGTCTTTGGGACGTGTAGGGAATACCAAATGACGCACCTTTTATATGGCAAAACGGAACCAGTAACGTACTTTATTTACTGTTAGATAATAGCGTAACGATGACCTATTTGTTAGAAAACATACCTGGGTTATATAGGCGTAAGTTTGCAGTCGTTTTTTCATATTTTTCAATATTATCAAGGCCAATTTCACTAAGTAAGTGAATATATTTTAACGGTGAAATAACAAATGTTATAAAAACAGCTGCAAAATTCGTATGAAGCGTATAGACCAGTGTTTCCCAACTTTATTTGTGCCACGCCCCACTTTGACACTTCGAAAATCTCTATTGTTTTAATAATAAATGCACATATATATGTAGTTTCTTTCACATATTTGACATTTTTTTCCAAAACTTTGTTGAGAAAAATCGACATAGCTGTTTTTATTAAATCCTCTCCAACAATATGATTTCTCCAGACTTAGCTATTAGCAGAGAGATTTTATAACCAGCTTCAAAAATGAATTTTAATAAAAAAAAAAGTGTTTTTTTTTAACCATGTCCGCTCCCAATGTGGAGCATATGGACTCCTAATGGAGTTTATCTCAACAGAAGTGTTTCTACGAGAACTGCTAGTTACTCAGTTGCTCAACCTCTCTTTTTCAAAGAGAGTAGGGATAGAAGGATAAGGCTAGGACAGGATTAGTGGTAAGCTAATCGCTGTCGATACGCCCCGTTCATAGGATAGGGAAGGTGAGAGGGGGGAATTCAAGACATCACATACATCCATGCCTTTGAACAGAAATTCATAAATCGATTGAAAAATCAATTTATAAAACTGTCCGTACCGGGATTTGAACCCGGGCCCTCTGTAGCCGAAGCCAACACCGTTGACCACTCGACCACACAGGCGACAATAGTAATGATTTTCGCATTGCCGCCCAAAAGATTGAAAGTTCCCCCCGCTGGGGCGTACGCCCCAAGTTGGTAAGCACCAGTATAGAATTTCAATGGAACTTTACTCAAACAAAATATATTGTATATCAGATTCTTGTTACAAACAAAACAGTTGATTGCGTGTAATTTTCCGTAACCGACCTATTTTTATATTATACCAATTTTGTTGGGTCTGTGGTTAACATCGTAAAATTCCGTGGCGGATCTCACTGGTTCGATTCCCAGTATTTTTTTAATTGATTTTTCGATCTTGTATTGGAATACATGGATTTTTGCGATAAAAAAATCATTTCAATCATTAAAATCAACGAGGCATAGTCGAAGCGATAAGTTAACCCCAAGTCCTGTTCTAGCCATGATTTTCTATCCCTACTCTATTTGAAAAAAAGAGAGGTTAAGCTACTGAATAACAAGCAGTTTTCGTAAAAAAAAAATCTGTTTACATGCCATCATTATGTAACCATACGCTTTACATTGGGATTGAACATGAGTTTAAAAAATTCTAACCAAAATCAAATTTGTAAGCAAATTAAATATGTTGTAAAAAATGCTTGTACTCGAAAATCTTTTTGTTTTTTAATACAGTCTGAGTCAGTGCAAAACCTGTCCTGACCTTTTTAAATAAAATGGCAATAAATTACAAAGGAATATTGTGTTTTTATCAATATAATGCTTTTCCACCAAGTATTGAGAGTGAACACCCTAAAAGTGATATAATTTTGACGTTTGCTGAGCTTTCTGCTTTAAAATATTTGTATCGTTCCATGATAGGTTATTGAAAAACCACTCAACGAAAAATTTATATGGTATCCCAGGAAAGCATAAAAATGTAATTGTAATAAAATGAAATATGTTTTACTAGCCCGGGACGTGTAACAATCAAATGTTTCGTACAGAGCTTATCATATGCGTCCATACAATACATTATGAGAGTAGGTCTTTATAATACTTAAAATATTATGGCAATCTTTGCTTTATCTAGCGTTTCGTATATTTTCTATTCCCTTTTAAGTGAGGAATTTTGTATGAATAGAAAATTGATGGCATACGCCTTAAAGAGGTATTATTCAATATTTTTTGAAATTTAATTATTAAGTAAAATTATACATTGAAATCAATTAAATAACAGAATTTTTCTGTCACCGAGAAGATTAGAATTTTTTAAATTGTCATATTAAAATTAAATCTCTGTGCGGATGCTTCAACATATTTTTTTATTGTTTAATGTATATATTAATTGTGTTATTCGTTTTATTAACACACTATTCCACTTATCCGATTTTAATGATCGGTGCTTAGCGAGAAAGTTTAACGGCTTATCATTTTATAATCTCTCCTTCTTGCCATTTAGAGAGATTGAGTGACTTAATAACATTTTCTCGTAAAACCAATGATACTTGAGATTTTCTATAAAGAGTTTAAATGTTTCAAAACAAGACTAGTATTGATTAAGATATTCAATGTATAGAAGACTTTTACTTCATGCACCTTACTGATTAACTAACATACACTTTTTCGTGTCCGTAGCTGAGTGATCAACGTTGTTAGCTTTGCTTATAGTGCTCGTGGGTTAAAATCCCAGTACGCACAGTGTCAAAAACTGATTTTTAACATTTATATATATTCCTATTCGAAGGTAAGGCTGTCTTTGTTGTTTTTTTTGTCCCCCCTCATCTATTTAATCTAGCCTCTAGCTTATTGATTTCTTATCCTAGCCCTATACTTTTATCATTATTATTATTTTTTAGAAAGGTTGAGCAACTGTTTGTTTAAACTCTTTTTACTTTACATTGAGAGAGGTCATGACTTAAATTTAATACAACCCTTGTTTTATTAATCGGATATCCTACTGAGAATAACAGCATATTGCTAAACTAAGCTTTTAAATATTAATGGTAACTACATACAAATATTCAATGTTGTACGTAACTCAATATAAAATAATGTTTCAATCAGTTTATCTTTGAACGCAAAATTTAAAAAAGTATTCTTTCTTTATTCACTTACGTTTTCTGGTTTACGTATTTTATTAGTTGAAAATTCTTCCGATGTTAAAAATCAGTACTGGTCATGTAAAATAATAAAAAAAACTTTTAGCACCGTAAAATTGATTGTATATGAATATACCTAGTTTTCAACCCTTTGACAGAAAGAAGAAATCAAAAAAACATGTACATTACCTTATGTAATGCACCTACTTAATAATGTACTAAAAAAACATACCATTCTTATACTTATGGTTGTAAACTATCAAAACGGATATCGGTTTATTGACATTCATCCGTTGGATTGGTAATTTATTTATATATATCTATCCGAATTTAATTTAAGATTGAAGCTATTAAGCTGCTAAATGAAACGTGTTGATTAGAATACATATAATACGATTACAACTTTTAAAAAAACTCGTAATTAACCAAAATATAATATCGTGTTATTCTCAGCAGTAAACTTGTCGCCATGCCATATCCCATGTCTTGTACAAACGTTTAATATCCATAGGCTCGCCTAACAAAGGCAATTTTTTCTCGCTCTCTGAAAAAACACTCTCATATCTTAAATATTAAAAAATAAAGATGAAATTCTTACGATAACAATGGCGTCTAAGGGTATTTTTCATTTTGTTATTTTTCTACCACGATTTTTTACAACCCAATTCTTATAGTTTTAATAAGAAAGTTTATTTTCCATCGATAAAAAGAATGTTATTTTATGACGTTATAAATAAGTTTAGTGCTGTCATTTTTCCGCAGTTATAATTTTATGATGTTTAACCCTACTTTTGATTAGTTCTATATTTACTTTTCAAACGCATCTTACAACTTGATAAACACGACAATCAATGTCTTATCATATTCATTAATCCCCAGTATTATGCTTTGTCACAATGTAACCTGGTATTTTCCTGATAGCTGGACTTCTTAATAGTCTATTATGATATCTTAAAATTTAACCGGACCGAAATTATTTTTATAATAATACATATCACAATCCTATTATGGTGGTGTTGTTTTGAGAGTAGCCAATGTGTCAAATATTTTTAAGTTGAAAGATCATACGTCATCTAATCTAAGAGAATAATTGATATCACAAACACTCACGTCTTACGTCTCAAATTTGAATTTAAAAAAAAAATACTTTACCGACTTTACCTTAATCTACCTGATTGGTAAAGCAAGCTCTATCTGACGAGACCACAGTGGTCAAATAATGAAATTATCATGACAAAAAGTTGATTATTTCCTGGAAAAATAGTTTATGAGCGTCCATATTTGGCTGCTTGGTACATTTTAATCCTCTGTTCGTCATTAAATACGTGGGTTTCCGAAATTAAGTGATTGGCACCTAAGTGAAATAAGCGATTTCGGATTTTTTTGAAATAAACAGAGCATAATTGAAAAGCGCACCGATTATTAATGAGCAGGTAAATTTGCCAAATTCCTCACTATACTCCTCACCCTATATGTGAGTGAATATAATAAATTATCCACTATTCAAATCTGTAGGCATTCATAAGTATCCGTTTAATATATATCCGATAATCCGTTTCGCCAGCAATGGCTTTAAGCTTATTGATACATTTATTTCTTACTTGAAAACGATACATACATATCGACTGTGGAAAGGAAAAAGGACTTAACCCACACATATCAAATTTTACAGGAGGCGCTTAAAACGAGTTTTGATGATTTTGTGACATATACAAATTATGAATTATACACAACCCTGAAGTGCACAGAGACTTCTAAACTGGTGTTTAATTGACATAATCTAATATTAATTAAAGAAATTGTCTAGGAAAAACCTTTATTTCAGTCTTTTTTCTTGGTTTTAGTTTTTTACAAGGTCATTTTTTCAAACTAAAAAGCTAAATTTAGATACTAATTCGGCATTTGCAGCTTGCATCCTTTTGATAGAACGTGTATCAAGTTTGATACATTGTGATTATCGAAAAAAACCTGTTTTGAAGAAACTGTGGGTTAAGTCCTTTTTCCTTTCCACAGTCGATATACTAAGCGTCAGTTCAAGTTCATCCGTGCACTTTAACGCCTGAAGATGCTGAAAGGCGAAACCCCGGTCGTTAGTGACAAAATTTGTACAAATGCACATAATTTGAACGATTTAAATTTAAAATTGAAATTCCGCCAAGCACCTTCAGTCTAAAACTTAAAAAAGTGATTCAATTTTATCGGTAGTAGTTACGTATATGTGGTTTTAAAAATGAAGCTTTTTTTATCAGCTGTATTATCAAATCGTTTTTTTTTAATCAAATAAACAAATGACGATAACAACGCGAGATGAATCAAAAGCTTAACAAAACAAAGCTCGAAGCTAAAAGCTTCATGAATTATTAATTTTAATGTGTATTATAAAACAATTTGCAATCAGCTAAATCGGCGAAATGATGAATATTATTGTATCATGAATTTATAATATCAGGATTAATTCATTTCAATAGAATTTAACAAACAAATCGTACAATCATGTTACTATTCAATTTGAAAATCAAACAGCGATTCATTGATAATTGATGAAGTATTTTAATCTGTCAACATTTTGTTTGTTCAATGAAAAATATTGAAGTTTGACCTTTTTTTAAAAACAAATGAACAAATGTTTTACCACAAGGTCAATTAAATAAATCATATTCAATTTTTATAAAATACTTAACTTTAAGCCATACTCTCAAAATACTTATCGATTTTGAGATTTTCTGGGAATCACTTCAACATGTAAAAATACAAAATTGAAGTATAAATACTTTCAGATTAACCACAAAAACAATAGTTCCGTATGTGTATCCCAGTTTGTTTATGTAATATATAAATTGTTGCCTCACTCTCTTTCATATTTTGTAACGGTCGTAAACAAGAGTTTTTTCCCATAATTTTATACAAAACGCAGCAGCAATATATTCGTTATAAGAACGGAATCAGTGACATCTCGCTACTGAAACTTTTGTTGTAAAATTGAAGATTATTTTTTTTGTCAAATAATAAAAACTCTCTCTAAAAATCTGATTTTTATAAATATCTTTTTAAGCAAATATGGATTAAAAGCATCTCTGTTCCTAAATAATTTATCTTAAAATAATCCTTCCTAACATATAAGTTATACGTTTAATTTGATACACTTTATAATATTGAGCCCATTGTGAATTGAGCTAAGTGGTATTTTATAAAAAAAAGTAAGATGCGTTGTAATATTTTACACATCTTAAAATATCGTAGAAGTGTAGTTAACTCAGTTAATACACATTACAATAGTGTCATCTCCGTAAAATAAAAATATGTTATCCACCAACACACCAAGTAAAGACGTGATCATACTTAAAAGTCCAAGATTTTTTTTACCATAGTTGGTTATAATAATATTACAACCAAAGAAAAATGTAATATTATAATAGATAGATAAATACAAGGCTATGCTCGTGGGTAGTGAAACAGGTATTGATAATAAATAAATGTGGAATTAGTACAAAAGCGTTTTATTTTTTTAATACAATTTTACTGTAAATACGGTTTGATTAAATTGAATTATTGTTTTAGACTTCCATCTCTTTCTTGGGCTCGTAATAATTATATAAAAAGCCTAATCGCAGCATACATTTTTAATTATCACTCTTTCGTCTGACATGGCCAAAGTTTTTATTACAGGTAACACCCATTAGTTAGTTTTGAATAATTAAACATTTTACGCCGTCCCGTACTAACTATGAAAATTTTCACTTTCAACTTCCCCACATTACGTGAGTGCTATAATAAATAATACTAGATAGAAGGGAAAACTTTCTTAATTAAGGCGTAGCTGTAGTGTGAACTAAAACTTTGACATTAAACCAATTTAACAATAACAAATATGTAGTACGTTTCAGTGACGTAATACCGGGTTGTGGTGGGCAAGATGTGCAAATACCACCCCTTAAATATACTAGTTTACAAATAATTAAATTATAATTAACCTAAGGGTATAACTAAATTCCATATTATTCACAGTGAAACCTTAATCGCTTTCAATTATGAAATAGTAATAGACCAAAATAACATTTTTAATAAATGTAAAATTTTCAATATGTTGGATTCGTAGTCAAGTAGTGTTAACGTTTGGTTTTTGATTGCAGCGCACACGAGCTCGAATCGCTGTGTGGGATCGAACTCTACACATCTGATTCCAAATAAAACGGGGTGTAGTAAAGAGTAATTAACTTATCAATTGTCTTGTCATAGCCAGTGTCGGCGCGAGGTTATTTGGCGCCCTAGGCAGCAATTATCGGCGCGCCCCCTTTTTAACAAACCATCCATTTTTTTAGAAATAATAAAAAAAATAAGTAAGGATCATATAAATATTTTTATATATATCCATGTCCGCTCCCAATTTAAATCATATGGTCCATTAATGGAGGTATCTTATCAGAAGTTTTCCTACGTAAACTGTTCGTTACTAATTCGCTCAACCTCTCTTTTTCGAATTATGTATTATAGATAAGGATACATAATTACAACGAACAAATAGAAACATCAAAATAAAATAAACCTTTTTATGATGATACATAAAAATACTCTATTTACGCGCCCCCTACTGGTTTGCGCCCTAGACGGATGCCTATTTCGCCTGTATAGTGGCGCCGGCTCTGATCATAGCCTTATCTTGACAGTTTAATAAACTGAGCTCAAATCAGTTCTCCCAAAAAAAGTCTGTTAAAAAACTACATTATGAGTCAGTTGTCCGTTGTGGTCTAGTCGGTGAGATCTTTGGTATATCGATTGGGCGAGTCTGGATCTAATTCCCACTCATTGTTTAATTTTTCTAATATCCATAAACATATTGATAATTCGCAACACCAAAATATTCAACAAATTTATTATTCTTCATAACTTTAATAACCACAACGTTAAAAAATCATTATTAGGTACTTTATGTCACACGTGTTTTTCTTTTTTGTAAAGCAGTTTTTAAAATAGCAGCATCCATTTTTAAATTATTTTGGCGCAAAAATTGTATAAAAGACCGAAGCACGTGTGTTGGTAAATAGCAAAAATAATGGTATTATTAAGACAGGTAGGTAAAATGATTTTTTCGGGGTGAAATTATTGATTTATTTTTTGATAAAATAACAGAAAATGGTTGCTTGGAGTTGTAAAATGTCATAAATACATATTGCAAAGAAAACATTCTTTTTCTCAACAAACAAGTAAAATCATTCGTACTTATGAAGTACCTATTTGCAAGTCTAAATCAATTTCCTGAGAACAAGAGATTCTGGGGTAAGTAGAAGTCTCTTGTTTCAGTATTGGCACGATGGATAATTAAATACAAATCTTCCCCACGATGTAATATTTCTTATGACGTAACTTAGAAAAGCTCCGCCCACATCTTTGCCGGCTCGAGAGCAGACGCGATAGCGCTACCGAGAGATGGCACTGCTGATTTATACTTTAAATGGTTTGTGTCTGAGATAAACTGTTTATTCAAAAGGCTCTCAAACGTTGAATTATTAACATTATTATTGGTTTAATGAATCACACTCGATGTTTCATTGTAGCATAAAGCTGATGAAATTAACGACCGTGCTGTTTTTGTGGCATAGTCTTCAAAAATAAGCTATGATGCTATGCTAAAGATACCGCTAGAATTTGTGCCAAGAAAACACTCGATAGTTGTCAATGGCCATATTACGTATCACACGCTTTCAAAAAATAAATAAGCATTTAATCTATGCTAAGAATTATTTAAATATTGTAACAATTCTGTCTTCCCGTGATTGTTTTTGGTGTATGCTTATATGATATATCACGAGCGAAATCATTAAACACGTTGAAAAAAGTATGCTTATATTTACTTCATTATGAACTTTTGCATAAATGCTATATAAGTCAATCATTAACCGATCTGTAAGGAATAATATCACTCTCTCAATATTGTGCACAAAGTTTAAAGAAATGCTATTGTTTATATGGTCTTGCTTTTATAAGCCAATAAGCTATAATTTTTGATTTGTTTATTTTCAATACAAGGAAGAATAAACAGAGTAAATAATTATCACTATTATCATTACGCGATCTGAGTACTACAAGGTCCTATGTGAAAAAAATTGACGAAACAAAAATAGCAATGTGTACCAATAATGGTTCATGGAAGACTGCTGCATTGTTACTAGGGTATCCAATCCCGGAGCCTTTTTCCAATCCCGGGATTTCTGGATTGATCCCCTATTTTTTGGGATTCCGGGATTGTGATTTTCTTACCAAAAAATTTGAAATCCTCAATTCGTTATACTTTTTCCCAGATTCTCACAGAACCTCGTTTTTTTTTTTAGCTCACCGAGGAATTTGAAATCTCCAACTTTTCCCCAGAATCTCGCAAAACCTCGTTTTTTTTTTAGCTCACCGATTTACCAATTTCGTGTAAATTATCGAGATTTCCTCAAAATTTCTCAATTTCAAAATTTCTCGCGGCCATTTCAATCCCGGAATTTCGGGATCAGAAAATTGAACGGGATCCCGGGATTGGATGCCCTAATTGTTTCTTCTGTTGTTATGTAGTACTCGGGTCGCAATTAGACTGATACAAATCCTTTGGCGAGATATAAACAATAATATTGGTACACACTCTTCGCAAACTTTTTGAAAATCTTTGACAAGACTATTTCTTTTTTGTGTATGCTCCCAATGCGGAGCATGTGTAGTATAGAGTTGAGATAACACAGTGGTTGGTTTATTACTCTCGCAACATACCGTGATTTTCGGAATTGAAATGGTGTGGGAGGGGAATTTTTATACGCGACAAACATAAATGCCTTATTTTTTTTTGTTTTGTACTGGGATTCAAACCCGTGAGGTCCGGCATGGAAGCCAAAGCCGTTGATTAGTGTGCCACGGCCCAATTGACAAGAATATTATTTCATTTTTTTTAAAATGTTTTGATGCTGTTTAAGAAATATTGCGTTTGAATTGATTGTAAATCAGAACAAACGGTACTATTTTCAATACATAAATATAACCGTATTTATTTTACACAGTAAACTGTTGGTAATAGATTATAAAATAGAAAACTTGAAGCAACTAGGACGTTTATAAAATAATGGTCGAAATAAAATCAGTTCCATAATGATTCTTAGTGTTTTTGTATGATTATAAAAATGATTTCTTTAATACAACACAGATTGAAAACATTTGCTTTATTTAATTTACTGCATGCGGTTAATGTGAGAAGTACCGTTGGTGTCGTTGTCTTTGCACTGCGTTGTTATGGCTCTGTACTCTATACTCTATGTGGTATAACAGTATAATCGGAGATTTATGAGGATTCCTTTGTTGCCGGCTTACAGTTGCTGTGGTTTTGCTCTGCGCTCCCAACAGAACTTTCTGCAGAACGAGGCTTCGGAATGCGGTCTGTGAGCGCGACATCTTTCACGTATTTCAGAAAAAGTTTGAGAACAATTTCAAGATTTATCTTCAATGCGTCGAAGATTTATGACTCAATAAAGGAAGATTAAATTCCAAAAATCATTCAATGTATTCTTCGATATTAATATTTATAAATTCAATATTTCACAATGTGAAGTCTTGACTGATATGCGATGTATTTATAATATGAGGTAACTATTATACATATAGTGATTTGTGTATAGATTCTAGAATTTATTTGTAATACAATTAATTTGTATTTATTAACGTTTAGAAAAAGTTTCACAACTGAAGATTTGAGATGAACAATGTTAACCGATACCTACTTTAAAGGAAAACACTTAACATTTGGTGCCTAGATGTTCATTCAAATATTTATATTTATTAAAAATACAATAATTTGTATTTGTTGATTAAATTGGCATGCAAATGGTTAAAATAGCTTTCAACTACAATACATAATACATAAAAAAAATATATTTGTAAAACTAAATACTTTTTTATTTCTCACCTTATTATATGTAATTTGTATTTGGCTGAGGAATTGAAAGCCGAATCTTTTATTCGTTTTTCGTGGTTTTTTTTCTGATAAACTTCAGATACCACGTGTATGTATCATTCAATTTATTTCTTGTTCAACTATTTTTATTATTATATTAAAGTTTTGCATTTATTGAGAATAAAATTTAAATTATTCAACAATTAAATCTACACAAGAATTTTTGAAATAAAATCATGATTTTTTATATTAAAGTCAATAACTTTTAATTGATAACGATCTTATACCCCTAACTGTTAAGTAATCTAATTTAATTCTGAAACAAAATCAAAAGACAATTTCAATTTACTTAAACACTAAAACAAAAGCTATACCGATTCAATAAACGGTCCCATTTAATTGTTTTCGCCAGCACTAGAGAGGCGAGCTTTTGAAACTTCCACAAAGTTGCAAGATTGTATTAGATTCCATAAACTTCTGTCGATTTCACAGATATTGTGGAATGTTTCTTGTTGCTTTTATATTGCCCAGAAGTAATAATTTTGGACCTGTAAAAAGCTACAAAGGAAAATAAACAATTTGGTAATAAAATAAATAATATCCACAACACTGAAGTCGCTATGTAAAACTTGCTCAAGTTGTATTGACTAAAAGAATACATATTTTTATTATGAACGCTCAAAATCTCGAGATTTTAAAATTGTACATTTATTAATTGTGTAGATATTGAAATAGAGAACAAGTTGGAATCAAAATTTGAAAAAAATCAGGTAGGTTTTGAGACTGAGATCTTCATATGGTCTCCTAATGTAGGTATATCAACATAGATTTTTCTTCGAGAATTGTTTGACACTCAGTCGCTCAGCCTCTCTTTTTCAAAGAGAGTTGTAAGGGTAGAAGGATAAGGCTAGAAAAGAACTAGTGGATAACTAATCGCACTCGCTGCGCCCAGTTATTAACTTTTCCGGTTCTAAGCTCAAGAAATGCGACCCCAATACCCACATTTTCTTAAATATCTATTTTGAGTGATACAATGTTTATAATTAAGGTTTTCTTATATCATAGTTTTTAGAACCTTTTGTAGTTTAAATAAAAACGCGTTAACGCGATAAGCGATCGTTCGTAAGATAGCTGGGTGAACTCGTCAGTTGCAATTTCATATGTGTGCTGGAATGACGTCTTTTTTACGCGCAACTTAAAATATGATTATTTATTAAAAACCACGGATTTTTATTTAAAAAAATGTATAAAGAATGATGCAGAGATATATTTTAAGGCCCTAAGACTATTTTTTTTGAAATTCATAAGAATGAGACCAATAATGAGGAAACCACTGGGGTCCCTAAACGACCCCCATCGGATGAGAAGTATTTTTCTAGTCTCCGAGCTGCGAGAGTCAAAGGATCGGAAAATGTGGGAGGGAATTTTAAGATATCACAAATACCCATGCATTCGAACAAACATCGATCAAAAAACGTTGTTCGTACCGAGACTCAAATCCGTGATATCCGACACGGAACAGCTGCCCTATAGAATCCCGCAATCATTATAACTGCACTGAAATTCAGCAAATCTTTATATAACTTAAAATGTAACGTGAGGCTACCGAGTGTTCAATGCAAAGATTATCACGTTTAAACAAATTGCTTAACTGGTTCAATTCCATTGTTCACTATCAAAGCGATCAGACAAGTGTAATCTCGTATAAGCCAAACAAACAATGAACGCTAGCAATGTACCAAAATTTACCATCGTACTTTTGCTACGTTTTCTAGAAAAACGTTAGCCTTAAAAGGTTCAAGTATTGAAGTCACACAAACAAGATTGCTGTATAAAATAAGTATTTCTCTTCTGTTTTTTATTAAAAAAACAATTTAAAGACACGGTATGCAGGGTTTTGGAGGCGCTTGATAACCGAGTAACAATTTAAAAAAATCTTTTTCTTAATAACGTTGTTAATTTTGTAAAAGGTTACTTACTTAAATGAATAGCCTGGAAGCAATTAAATCAGAGTTTAGTTATTAATTATAATAATGTATTTTATGTTGATTACTTTGTTAAAATTTTAGAGATTATAACTATTTTTGAAATTAAATTTTAGAGGTGTTAAAATTTTATCACTTATTCATATTTTTTTACTTTAATTTGTAATACCAATTGTTTTTACAACTTTTTTAAATTCATTTTGTTTTGTATAAATAACACTGTAAAATTTTATTTTCTTATCCGTTGATAATGCTTGTCATGGGCGAAACTTTAACAGTATTTTTTAAAATAAAAGTGGAAGTAGTAAAAAGGAATATTGTGATTTTTAATTGAATTGAATTAACTAAAAGTTTTTAGAAAAAGATTTATCATATAAGAAGACTTGCTCACAACTATATGAACTGCAGAATAGGTTTGAGCAAATAGCTGCTTACTGAGTCAAGTTTGTATAGGTATCCTATGAAAGACACTTATAAAGCTCAAACTAAGCTATTGTATATTCGGATTGGCTCATGTTGGAATGAAAAATTTAATTTTTGTTTTTATTTTACGAACCAACAAGTATGATCAATATTTTTATTTGAAAAATTTACATTAATATCAAAAATTATCAAATTTAAGTCATACAATAAACACTCGTAAAATAAAAGTTTTGCGTACGAGCGTTTCTAACGGACAACACAATGGTGCTTATCAGTTTCAGTTATTGTCAGTACGCACATATTTGTAAATTGGTTTTTCAATGCACTTTTTTTCCTTTTACCCTTACTAAAAAATGATTGAGTGATTGAATGACAAACAGATTTCGTAAAAATAACGTCTATTTCGATCGGACATGGTTGAAAAATATACATAATGAATAACCCTTTTGTTTTATTTTATTAAAAAAACATATTTTTCATTTGCCAATGCGTCTAATATTTTAAATTTGAAAAGTAAAAGCACTCACGATCATATTGAGAAGGAAAAATCCATATCTAAGATCTTGACTTTAAACAAAAAAAAACTTTTATAAATTGGTTATTCCACTTCAGTAGAATAACAAAGGTATCAAATTTAATTTAATATTAAAAATAAACTTCCACAGGGCTGAATCTATCAAATATAAAACACTCTAAATTTGACATTAACTATACGTGCTTAGAACCCAGACCCGCTTGCTCGTTACGGTATAACTCTTACCAACTAGACCACAGAGTATGACAATTAATTATGTGGTGCGTTAAAATTATTCTGCTTGTAAATAAACAATGAAGGCATGGAGCAATTTTTGAAATTTGCTCGAATGCGCAAAACAAAACTGTTTCTTTGTTTGTGAAGCAAGTAGTTGTTTCAGTAATGTTAGTCGAGGTAAAGCTTTATTGTAAATGTTGTGAAGCTCCGCTGCTCGGTTTACTGTTTACAATGGGTTAACTGGAACCTGCCGGGGCCCTAGTTGAAGTGTACATGAGCTTTGCACAATGGGTTAATAATTTATTTTGTACCGAATAACAGGTCCGTGACTAATAGTTTGAAATAGTGAGCCAATAATGACGATAACAACATTATCAAAATTTCAGTTTAATATAAGCACACAAGTATTTAGTTTCAAAGACTCGTGTTGTATGACTTTATTGTAGTGCGATTGGGTATAATGCCACCGTCGAAATAATTAATTACTAGAAGTTTTCAACCTTTTTTATTGTACCCGATCTGAAAAAAAATCTACGATACTAAAGTATCTTTTAATGCCTGAAACGTAAAATTTACCCTGATCATTAGGAAAAGAAGTATTTGTATGGCTTTTCATTAGCTATTTGAGATTATTTCTAATGTCTAATATCTAAAACTGGACATCGATAATTTGCTTAATTCTCAGCCAAAGTAATTAAATATATCGTCGATTTAATTCTTACATAGCGTAAGTCAATTAACCGTGTTTAAGTGTTCAGTAGACAGTTAAAACTGATATCCTAATACTTTCAATGGATTCGGCGGTAAATTTGTGGAAGTTCATTTTAATATAGAATAAATTAGCTTCGATTATTCCACGTATTGTGCTACAAATTGTGACACGTGTTTCGCCTCTTTCAGAGACCCCTCAAACAACTACTTTTGCAAATGTTTGCTTAAGTACGAATGATTTTAATTTTACTATTCTGATATATTATAATAAAAATCAAATAAAAATCGGAGGCAACGAGGGGATGATAAAAAAACAAACAAACGATAATGGTAAAACATATGACATTTACATTAAGAAATGATTAACTAATGAGTTGCATTAATTAGGACGGATTAAACCGTTAGAAAATATATTTAACAGTGGCAAACCACCTGTTTTATTCAAGGTATTATTTAATAATATTTCTTTATTGTTAATACTTTTATTTATTTCTAAAAATTCTAAGCTATTCATTTTTCGAAAGAAATATATATATATATATATATATGCTTAATATAGAAGACCAACATGATATTACAATAGATAAATGTAAGAAGACATACGATAATGTGTAATATTAAACAAATGAAATAGATGCGTTGATATGCTTTTTAACCGAAATCACCGAAACTATTTTTTTAAATGACTCACGTGATGTTAAAATTAAGCCAACGCTATCCATTAGCTCAGTGCTTCCCAACCTTTTTCGTTCCACGGCCCCCTAAATCTAAAAAAAATAATCCATAACATATATAACAATAACCATCCTCAATTGTCTCCGTAACTCGTTTTTTTTTTTAGCTCACCGAGGAATTTTAAATCTGCGATTTGGTGTACTTTTCCCCCAATTTTTATCCAATCCAATCCGGTGGCTCTCAATATGGGAAACACCGATTTGATGGACTTAAATATATAGATTTTTGTACTTTCTACTGAATTTCGTGGCCCCCGCAAGAAATCCTACAGCCCCCTGGGAGGCCGCGGCCCACATGTTAGGAAGCACTGCATTTGCTTATAAATAATTCAAGTTTTGTTGTATTTAATTTATAATTATTACTAACGCTCCTTTAATTATTCCGATACCCTTCGGGTAAAGTAAGTTATTTCTTCATTTAACATTAATTTAATTTAAATAGCACAGCTTAGAGATCGCGAGATGTTCGTTTTTAATGCATGAGTACACATTTTTACAGAACAATTAATTGTCTAAGAAATTTAAGCGCCCCGTTGAATGTTAGAATGTTTAAACAAGCTCTTTGCGTCTTCCTAATTTCCTTTCCCTTATTTTCAAAAGGCCTTGGGTATCATTTCGACTGCTAAGTATGTTCACAAACATGATTCGTAAACGTAGAAACGTTATCTCGTCGGCTTTCGTACATTTGCACAAGGAGATCATTACTTCGTTACAGCGCTTTGTAAAATATTCTCACATGGCAACCCTACCAGCCAATTTACACTGTTCTAAATTCAATTCTATGTCTTTCCTTTTCTGATGTCTATAAGCATAAAAACCCAGCATAACTTTCTCAGTGAATTTTGAATGTGTGTTAAGATTTGCGTATTTTCAACAATTACAGCGATAAACATGTCACATAATTCCAATAGCAATTATTCTAAATTAATATCCAATATTACAATGAATTGTCTTTAATATCTCGAAAATTAGATTACATTTAAAACAGCTCGATTTAAAATGAAAAAAATATACATTCATTTCAATTTGCGTTAGGTTAAAACGATTATTAATTAAAACAATTCTAATTATCTCGGCATAACCGCCAGGACAGAAGCGTGCCGAAACTATAAGACTATTCTTTATTGTTGACTGTTAATTTAAATAAATTTACTTATCTTTAAAAACTTTTCTGTTAAATTAAATATTATTTAAAATGAATTGGTACTTTTATAAACGTTTCGACCCATTATCGGCAAAACAACTTATGCGACGCAATTCGGTAAACCGCTATTTCAGCTATCTCATTTGCCTGCTATTGTTTATGGCCAGTGTATTTTAGCGTTTTGACTTGTTATCTTTTGTGACAAGTGAACCCCGGTTGAGAAATGCTGATATATTGAACTGAAAGAAGTCAGAAAAATTTATTGTAATATCAGGATAGGCATTGACCATATATTACTATTTACTAAAAAGTAATTTCTTTTTTAAACATAATTCAAAATAACCTACTCCTGTAAAATCTATAATTTGTCGGTTACGATATTTTGCCTATTACTGGTCAAAATCCAAAAAAAAATATCGATTGGAAGAAAAATATTAATTAAGATAAATAAAATTCACCCAGTGAAATCTCTATTCATATTAAAATTTGTCTTTATATGAATGTATGTGTGTATTTTGTACTGTTTATATTTATGTATAAGGAAAATTTTAAAAGATTTTAGTTAAAATTTCTGTTTGTGTTAAATGTCTTTTCGTTGTAATCTTCAAGCTTTTTTTTATTATTTTTTGCACCACACGGCCCTTATTTTAATCTTTTCATTTAAGCTTACGAATTGCTTAAGTTCCTATGATGTTAAGTGTTTTGTCATTCATGTATACAATTATTGATTTTTCTTATAAAGTTTAAAACACTTCCGCACCACAGTTTGAAAGTAATTGATGTATCGCTTGGCTGAGTGGAATAGGCAGAGAACCGTATTTTTATACATTTAAGAGAATTTTTTAAGTATGCTTATAATTTGTAGAACAAATTCTTCTTAACCTATTTTTAAAAGTAATATCAAAAAAACATCTTTGCTCTATTTTTTATTGTTATCAGCGATATTTCTAGGCTACGTGCCGCTCCAAGGCAGAGCCCTAAAATGGCACCCATTTGTTTCACTTATTTCCAATTATTCTAAGAATACATATCGACTATGGAAAGGAAAAAGGACGTAGCCCACAGTTTTTCCAAAACAATTTTTTTCGATTATCACAATTTATCAAACTTGATACACGTTATATCAAAAGGATGCAGGCTGCAAATGCCAAATTAGTATCTAAATTTAGCTTTTAAGTTTGAAAAAGATGACTTTCTAAAAAATTAAAAACAAGAAAAAAGACTTAAATAAAAGTTTTTCCTGTATAATTTCTTTAATTAATAATAGGCTATGTCAATTTAATATCAGTTTAGAAGTTTCCGTGGACTTTAAGGTTATGTTTAATTCATAATTTGCATATGGCCCAAAATCATTAAAACACGTTTTTTGCGCCTCCTGTAAAATTTGTCCTTTTTCCTTTCCACAGTCGATATACAAATATAGATGTTCAAATTCTCTACTCACCTACGTATTCAAACGAATGTTTTGTCACTTATTACGTTTTGCTTTCAGATGATTCACAATAAATGTTTTCCTTATTGACAAAGATCCTCACGAATAAATATTATCCAAAAGCCCGTATTATTGTTCAGATTTATGAAAAATAACTGTAACCTTCACTACACATCATAAAAAAATATTTAAATTTAAAATGCACTTACATTATATAAGTATCGATTCTTGATTTGGTATTTCGTTTATCAAAGATATTGAGGCATCACATTTATTCCAAGCCGAATAAGTGTCAAAAATATTTAGTCATTTAAAAAATCTTTAATCATTTGCCGCTCCCTAGAACTTGCCGCCCCTAGGCGACTGCCTACTCGCCTATGCCCTCGGGACATCCCTGATTGTTATTCAAATTGCAATCAAATATTTTGTATTTAATTTATTGAAAATTACATAATACTTAATATACAGATCGATTTGTTAGTCACACCTTCTAAAATAAAGCAGCTCCACCGTTTCCGAGTCAAATAAAAAGCCTTTTACATGGATAGCAATCTCACGTAATATCAAGCCCCCAGGTATTTAAAACCCTAGACTCTTTCGGTGTTCTGCCTTGCACATCTAAGAGGGCAGTCAGAATTGAGTCGGTGCCATTGCATAGCATATTGTTTTTTTCAGCAATTTAAGCACGACCCAATACAAGTTGATATCTTATCAAGGGCATCCAAGAGAAAAGTAAAGATCGTGGGACAATTTTAGAATTCGAGCACTGAAATTCCACTTTTACTTTATTCATTATTTACAAAACACTCATATAAATTCTGTATTTGATTAGTTTACTTTTAATTATTTTAGATTTTCTATTTCATATTCTATTTCATATCAAATGAAAACAAATATTCGAATATCTAATGTAAAAACATTATAATATTCGAATAATATTAGGCATGAATTTTATCATATGTTTTTGTTTTTTTATCATATTTTTTGTAAGGTATACCATTTGTTATCACACGTCAGCACGCGTATTGTGATGTTTAATTATACAAAATATAATGGATTATATTATTATCAAGATTTTATTTGAAATCAAACGTCATTTTAAGTGACACTATAAGCTAATAATATTTGAATGGCTTATCAAATATTTGAAAATCAGAACATGAAAAAATGCTGAATATGTTCGAATATGAAATATACAATTGGAATCCCATCTAATAATATGTAAAGTACCAAGTTAATTTCAAAATAAATATTAAGTGTATCTCGTAAATCATGTTCAATGGGACTGAATTAAGGGCAGTTTGTCCTCACATAAGAACAATTAATCACGCTGATTTTTTTATAACAAAGAAGATTAGTTTAATAACTGTAAATCCAAAAATCTTAATACAGCTTTTAAAATAAATATTATTTTTTATTTATTTTCAGTCAGTCTTTCTTAATTTATTTTCAGATACTTTGAAAGCGCTTATTTAATATTTGAAAGCTGGCTATTTATTTTATTTAAACTTGATATTGTAGCGTTAGGCAGTTTTCAAACATGGAGAGTAGAGGTAAAATAAAATCGTATAGTTGATAAGTTAAACTTATCAATAATTTATTTTATTCAAAAAAAATACAGTCACTTGTTGTAGCCAAAATTTAGAAGTGTGTTATTGGATTTTAAGGATTGAGCTCCTGTAGTTTAGTTGGCTTAGTTAAATCATGAAAGAAGTTTTCAGCCTCAAGGCGTATGGATAAATTAATTTAAAATTAAACAATTTTCAAACTAGATAAAAAAAAAACGTTGGTGCGAAATCTTTTAGGGAAGGCAGAATAGAAGCCTTAGTAAAAATGTTAATACGCAGCAAGTTATTTAAAAATGAAAAGCTACCTTCTTTAATAAAAGTCTGAAAAGTTTTAAAACTTATGCGGTAACAAGGCGGGCACTTTTCTCTTATGGGTAATTATGGGAAAATGAAGACGTGATAATCTTTCATTATTCACCACCGTGCCGCTCTAAAAACGAAAGCTTTTATTTTGCCGCGGCCATATTGAAATTTTCTTCAAGAAACTTTTGCCAACACTATAAATGAATACATTTTCAGTATAGTTAAGTTTTCCTAATTCTATTATAACTATTAAATGGCGACCCCCGCAGTCAAGTGGTTAATATTTTTGTGTAATTTTTCTTCGGTGATACAGGTTTAGGTTCGAATCCTGAAATATAATCATCGATACAGTTAGTTTTTTTACTCAAAATATGTATTTCTATACAAATGTACGGATGTCTGAGATTACACAGTTCTTTTTCAACGTCACTTTGTCAGAACATGAAATCAAAAGATTCGATAGAACGATAACAAAAATACATTCAAAGCGAGGAGAAGTGGATTAAAGGAAGTCGTCAGAAAGTGAGATATCTGAACACTTGGCCGGAAAACCGAGTAGGTCACGTTACAAACAAAATATATAAAACGGTTGCTGATCCTTTATAATTGAAACCATATTTATAAAAGTTAAGCAATGTCTGCTCGGGAAACAATGAGGGAAGTTTTTACAACTCTAAAATTTTAGCAAAATCAATCAAAACGTAGTTTTTATTTTCTACATAAAACGTCTAAAATAAGTAATGTTGAATAATTTTATTGGTAAGTAGTATATTAATATAATTTACAATGTTTTGTAAAATTCGTGTAATAATTGCTTTGTTTGTTTTACAAGACTATGTAATCTACCTCTCTTATTATAAATTCGATTTAAATGATTCAATATTTTATATTGACTGTGGAAAGGAAAAAGGACGTAACCCACAGTTTTTTCAAAACAGTTTTTTTTCGATAATCACAATGTATCAAACATGATACGCGTTCTGTAAAAAGGATGCAACCTGAAAATGCCGAATTAGTATCTAAATTTAGCTTTTAACCTTATCTGTGCCGTGCGGTATTAATATGGCCGTGCATGGAGGGCCGTGATTTTCTTTAAAAAAAAAACCTAATAAATATGTACTTTTTGGACATATAATAATAGTAAATTACAAACACTTACCGTATAAATACACGATGGGTCATTTCCGCCATCATTTATCCAAAAATGTTTCAAAAACGAAAATTACCGCCATATTCGCTTAGCCCTTTTTCATCGATTTTTAAAAAGCTTTTTTTAAAAATCGATGTATTATAGATTAAAAAACAATATCTTTAAAGTTTAAGTATTATACTATGATTGCAAGAGATGTCACTATATGCATGATATTTTAAAATTATTAAATACGTTTCTTGTGGCCTTTAAGCCGCGTCTCAAATACTGCGTTTAAACACGCACATTTAGTATGGCCGGCCCTACGAGCACGACATTGTATGGCGTGTTAACACGTCCGTGGCAGAGAACCGGTTAAGTTTGAAAAAGATGACCTTGTAAAAAATTAAAACCAAGAAAAAATACTGAAATAAAGGTTATTCCTAAACAATTTCTTTAATTAATATTAGATTATGTCAATTAAACACCAGTTTAGAAGTCTTCGTGCACTTCTAGGTTGTGTATAATTAATAATTTTCATATGGCCCAAAATCATCAAAACACGTTTTTTGCGCCTCCTGTAAAATTTGCTTTGTGTGGGTTACGTCCTTTTTCCTTTCCACAGTCGATATGTAAAAGCTTTTATAATACTACTTTTATACGGTGACATATTCAACTAATTTTCGACAAAATATTGAAACTGTCGACTTTGTTTCCAGGCGTCTTACATATATTATGGACTGTGAATAGATTTTACTAGCATCAATAGTTTTTATAATAATGGGCTTTTATTCAGTTGCTCAAACTGTATTTTACAAATAAACTATTCCATCAAAGATAAAACTGAGAATGTAAAACTGTGCCTTATTTTTAGAATTGGAATAAAAATAATACAGACTTGTATGGAAGATGGTAGACGCAAATACGTCAATCGAATATGTAATACTGTCATTCCGGGTAACATTAGATTCCAATGTAATATTAGACAATTCATGAGCAAGTATTTTTTTTGATCTGTTGGCTGGTAATCGAGAGTGTTTTTGCGGCTGAAGAATAGAACAAATCCATTTTATTTGTTATTTTTGAATTTAACTCGATAAATTGAAAAAATTAGGAATTGACAGATTGTACAATTATTGAAAAATGTGGGACTGATTTTTAATAATGATAATAATTAACATTACTATTTAATGTCAATTAATTTATTCTGGTGATGATATAGCTGATGTAATTTTTGTGCGCTCTGTTGTAATGTATATGCGCGCACTCGGCGAGCTGTGTGCGCGCGCACACGCGCACAGCTTAGAGGGAACACTGGTTGCGAGTCGTCTGTTTGCACAGATATTAACAAATATGAGACCTTTTTTTAGCTTACTAACCTAAGTGTATTGCCTTGTTTGCAGAAATGCTTGTACAACATGCACTATTTCTGCTCGTTGTATTTAGGGTGCCCGTGGGTCCCCAAAACTGTGATGTGGTTCCGCTAAAATAATATTTTCTCTGTAGCCTCTTTGGAACATGCTGTGAATCCTGATTGAGAATCCTTGGTATATTGTGTAAGAATACTACGTTGTACCCATACAAAAGTTGATAATAGAAAATTTCAATTGTATTTTGTGAATTGAACGAAACATTATTCCCATTTTTACATATATTTCATGCAATACGCCTAGCGAAGTCAAGAAAAAAACAGCTACTGAAAAATATTTTTTCTATGCACGTATATAAAAGATGTATTTATAATTTAGTATGTATATGTATGTAAATTCTAGTTTGACCTTTAAAAGTTATCGTTTTGTATACATTTACGCTATCGGGGAAGACCGCTACACGAGTGACTGCCGCCTTAGCTATAGAAAAATTGTCTGTAGAGGGAAGCTATAAGATTAACTATAATGATTTCTTACCAAGAACCAACTTCACCTAAAAAGTGATCAAATAACGGTTTAAACCAAGATTTGGAACTCTTGACTATGTAACCGTGTATGCCGAATCACGAAATCTTTAACAATGCGGCTACACGATAAAAATTAAGAACACCAGTATTAGCAATGTTCTTAATTTGGCAACAGCATATCTTTACGTAAAATGCATTTTAAACACACTTTGCAAATGTCTAACTAAATTGTTTCAGTGCCAAACACTGTTAAACAAAGTCATTAAAAACAAGTCATCACGAGTTTATTGTAGCCTCAATTCCAATTCTGATTCCAAGCCGTACAGTTTTAATCAAAACTAGTTATACTCCCTCGTAAAACCAATTCCAATCGACAAAAATAGACGAATCTTTTTCGATATTTTTATATACCTTCATAGACCGATATAAAAATAGGAATGCCATAAAAGTTTGTGTGTATTCTAAAGCTACGAGAAAATAATTGGAAATTCACTATCATCATCATCATTATGAAGTAAATGTTAGCTTTATTTTATACGATATAACAATACGCAAGCATGCTGTAAATATGTAAATGTATTAAGTTATTTTTAATCTGTTGTATCCGTAGCTCAGTGTTAAATGACGTTGGCTTCCGTGACGGATCTTACTGGTGTAAATCTAAGTAAAAACATACTTTTTCAATCGATTTGTGATGTTTAATAATTGATTTCCACCATTTCAATCTTAAAATAACAGAGCCATTGACTTCACTACTATTTTTTTTCTCTACTCACTTCGAAAACTGAGTGAAAAGCTTGTGTTGAAAACCATTATTTGATTACATAAAGCATGGTTGGTTTGCACGCACTTATTTTAGGAGGTGATACTCTCAACTTTGAGAACGGACATGGATATATATAAAAAAAAACAATTAACAGATTTGTTTTCGAATAAATGTATGACTGTGATGTGTACAAAACCTGCTAACTACTACATGCTTAAAACGGTGCATAGTAATACCGAGAAAAACAACGTAGAGCCAAAAATAACATATGAACAGAAGTAAAGGTTGAAAGTAAAAGGATGGGAGTAATCGCTCTCTTAGTATCTTGTTTTAAGGATATCATGATTGACACAATAAGTTCCTAAAATCACAAACTTATGAATTTGTAATTAAAGTTTGCAAACTTGGACATGACCTCGTAGACACTGTTCAACCGATAAACGTTTATCACGCAGCTACAAGAATAATATTCAACCTATTATTCCTACTCTCTTTGGAAAAAGAGAGGTTGAGCAACTGAGTAACAAGCAGTTCTCGTAGAAACACATATGTTGAGATAAACTCCATTAGGAGTCCGTATGTTTTACATTGGGAGCGGACATGGTAAAAATATATATATATACTGAGAATCCGCTGAAACTGAAAAGCTTTTAGAGGAATTAAGAATATTCCATTCCTTATATTATGATGATGCGAATGTATCGAATGCCTCAAAATTGGCCTTCATTGAGATCAGGTCACTGTGGTTTATTCGGCCCGTATGAGGGCGGACCATAGCGAACAGCTCTGCTCGTTCGGCATTCATCTCAAGGAATTCGCAACTTCCTTCTTCATACCTTCCCTTATTAATTGATTTTTTTTTCATTTTCAACAATTCAAACCAGGGTTTCTCAACGGGAACGTTTCTTGGAAGAGCTAAAAAAAATACCCCACGCTGTTCATTTGGGCAAATCTATAAATTCCTGAGATTTTGGAATTGAAAATTCTTGGTAGAGCTAATAAAAAGGTCCCACGCTCGTAATTTTGAGACTCAAAAAGTTTGAGAAACACTGATGAAAACTATCGCGGGAGGCTTTTACAATTATTTAAGTAATAAAAAAAGTCTTAAAGTGTGGTGATCCCTCCAACGATTTTTTTAGTAAACGCCAAAAAATTCCCTGAATAGCGTAAAGTTACAATTGTATTTTTTTAACAAAGTTAAATAACCAAACCTTTTTTTACATAATGTGAGTATATAACCTTTTTCTGATAAAATAATGTATTCTTTTGGATAACATGATCGCGCGTAAAAAAAATTCACGACTTCGTAAAAAATCTTAATTGTTAAAAAGGTCGGGTAGGGAAAAACCCTTTTTGTAATAAAATCCTAACGCACTTAGCTTTTTTCAATGCTATTAAATAAACACAATGGAGAATTTGCCGGCTAACTTCCGATTTTTTCTCTCATACAAATTGAGTTTCACATTAAAACTGGCACAATCGAAATGAAGCCGATGGAAATTTGTTGCGGGAGACCGCTAAAGTGAAATGCGAGTATAGATAAAATTCTGTATTTCCAATATTTTTTGGCTCCTGTCGATTTTGTAGTGTTTTTTTTGATCGTTTACAGAATAACTCACAACTTATTTGCAATTTCCATTTTAATAAAATTTATATTATATAACAATACCTTATAATTGACAAGAAATACAAGACAGTGCCCTATCAAGACAGTGGTTATAGAGAGACGTTGGAACTGGCTGGGTCACGGATACCTTCGGAAAGCCTCAATCTTGCCTACCTTTCGACCTATGGGACTACGGCGCCCCGGATGTCCGTCGGGTACTATTCATAGGATGTACTCGGTGGAACTGATGGATCCTGGCATGTCATGTGAGGAAGCAAAGCAATTGGCGGGAGATAGGGAAACATGGAGGTGCCGTATGCTTCACATAGGAAGCAAATATGGTAAAAGAAGAAGAAGAAGTTGATCTTGAAGGTCCATTTAAAAATGTCAACGATTTAACATTATTGGCTGTTATGGTAAATATTTATTTAAAAAAATTTAAATTATTTAATTCTATTAAAATCAGTAAAATCCGTTTACTCAATATTAATTATGTAAACTTTCATTTTTAATTATTGATAAGAACTCCTTTCATAGTTGCAGAAATGTAATTATTTTAAGTGATTTCTTGGTCAAAGTTATAAGCTAAATTTATTAAAGATGACCATAGAAAAAGTCGGCTCATATTATATGTATATAAATTCTATTAATTTAGATCTCACTTTACGAAAATTGTTGCTGAATATGTTAATATGTCCCAAATAGTCGACCGCGTGTTTTCCATTGTCAAATTTTCCATCACAAAAACATGTTCATTTTCCGGAAATAAATTAAATACTAATATATAAATTTCATTTGCGTTACAAATTATATAATTTAACATTACGTTTTTCGTTTCAAATAAACCAATTGTAAAATTTTAATAAAACGTGAAATTAATATGATTTTGTTTACATTTTCCATTGTTATACTAATTCTCAAACGAGCAGCAAGATGAATAATTATATTTTTCGTTTATATTAAAATATGATCTTTATTTTCAAAATCTGTATTTTTAATTGAACCTTTTTTAATGAAAAAATATCTCTTTACTTTTTAATATATATCATGAAAGTATCAAATAACAAATTAAATTTTTCTATTTTGAATAAAGATTTGACGTACTTTGATGTTTTGATTGAGTGTCTTAATTTTAATGAAATTTAAATTCAAAATATATATCAGAACAAAGTATCAAATACATCATAATTGTTCATATACATTTTTTTATATTATAATATTTTAGTTACATAAATTAAAATATTTTCCCAAATTTTCAGTATTTAATCAAATGTAAAAAATAACAAAAACTTCCTCCAATAATACATTAAGCTTTGAGGAATATTTTTTATTTATACATTTTCCCTGCATTCATGGTGCATACAAATAATTTCCCTAAAAATATTCCATAACAAATAGTAATTTACAATTAATATATCACTAACTTTGAGAGAAAAAATAGTCAAGTATTTGTAAACTCAACATTTTACAGTTAAAAATGTGTTAATGAAATATGTAAGAGCTTGTAAATATGATAAGAAGATCACTTATATATATTTTTTTTCCCATAAAAATATTTTTTTAAATTCGGCTGTCTCGAAATTGATACTATGAGTTGTTTATAGATATATTCAATCGATAATATTTTTATTCAATTACCTGTAAAGATCCTATAGACAAATCACCACCAAATATAAATAATGTAAAATTTATCCCAAAATAAAAGGTCAAATACATTATAAATTTATAATGGACGTGAAAAATGTTTGTCCTTTTACACACTTAAAGTTTTAAAGCTCCCACGAGGTGACTTTTTAAGATAAACCTAGCCGTGTAGCTTTACTCTTCTTTTCTGAGATAACGGACACTGAATCAATGTACCTACACGTTAGCCAGCAGTAGCAAGGGAGTAAATACGAGCACCCTGACGTAAGGTTTGGCTTACAGCTCGACTGAAAGGTTGTTGTAATATTTGATTTAATAAAAAAGTAAATTTAAAGATTTATTATCAAAAACTTAAAGAACCTACGTACAAAGCGGTTTAGAAATATGATAGAATAAAATACTATTGTCGTTGAAGTAAAGTAGCCGAAAGAAACAAATACTCTTTCGTTCAATTTGTGGCCAAATTTATATTTGTATTATAGTCGATTTATTCCAAATCTACGAATAAAATGCATTGCCTATATAAATAAACACTTTTAAGTTGCTATCCATATTTTTAAATATGCAATTGTTTTAAGTTTATTGCCTTCCATCGTTTTTAATACCCAACAACGTATTAAAAAATGCAAATTCATTTATAAAAGTTGGGTTATTTTTTATTCTATGATTTTCTTTTAAAACAACAATGTTGTTTATTCAATTAGCGCAGCTCGAGTGCGGTTGGAAATATCATAAAATTTACTAGAGCGAGATTGAGACAGGGTTAAGTAACAATGATATTATATTTCAAAGGCGAACAATATCAGTATACATAATTAAAATATTACAAACATTTTTCAAAAAGTAAGAGAAAAAATGGTTCCCTGGTAATGATTACGTGATATTCACATAAAAAACTACTACTAAATTACTTGACAAGCTAATTTATAAAGGGCATAATAGTTTAACTGCCAAGCATTTCATTCTTTGCCAGATAGTGAACAAGGGATCATGTAGACGAAACAAAACTCAGGATGCAGACCACAATTTCTGGGATTGTGTCTTAATTTCTTCTGCGGGAAGAGTTGCTGGAAGTTGGTTTGTAGCCATTGGACCCATGAGACCCCCGACATAATGGCTAACAATACAAACTATAGTGTTGCATGCAAATTTGCGGCGTCATACTGAGAGAGTATAGATATGTATATCCAGGTAAAAACTACGTCATTTATTAAACAAAAGACTTTCAGTACACTAAGGCGCAAGCCACTGAGACTTGTTTTACTGATCCCGAGACAATCTTAGAAATAATAAATAAACATACACATTATGTTGTTATGTCACGAGAAATAATAAATTTGCTAGTACCTAATGTATATTCATAGTAGGTGTTGGTAGAAATAACAACGTTTCGTGCTATATTTAAAAGATATCGTCAAATTAATAGTGAAATCTGTCATAAATTACCAATCTTACAGGTAAATAAATGCTTGTAGCGATGCTGTTTTTTTTGTTAATAAATGATTAAGTTAAATGTTGCGATGCTTGTTCATACTATAAGGAATAAAAATTGTTGCAAATAAGGTAAGTAAAATTTTTAATTGAATTCACAAGATTGAGGTTTATTCTTACTTAAACATGTAAAAAGGTGAGATAACAGATTGTTTTTATACTAGAATGTTAATTATGGACTATTTATCCATTTCATCTACTACCACGACTTGTTTTTACACATTAATACTTGCTTAAAAGACAAAATATAAAGTCATAAATTTACATACAAAGTTTTGTACTCGATCCTTGTTATAAAATATGCGTTACCCGGGAGAGATTTTTGTAACATTTACTCTACATTTTGTTTCAGTTGTAGATGTTCATAGAATTCTATAGGGGTTCGTAGAGTCGTAACACCGCTACGGTTTCCCATCAAACTTTGATGTAGCACTTTGTGTCTTAAAGAAAGTGTGCTTCACAGTTAAATGAATGACTCGCCTTGACAAAAGTAGTTTACTATTACGACGTCTTTTTGTTTAAAAGCAAACAAAGTTTTTGGAAGCTCGCGTTATCTTTTGCTTTAAAAATATTCCAATTCCATAAAATACGTAATCATTTTTCGATAAAATTTGCTACGCTTATATTTAAACGTGATGTTACAAAGAAACAGTACTGTATTATTATATAAACTGTTAACTGAAAGTTACAAAATAACACAGTATCACTTATAATCATTATTTTATCTGGTATACCTTTTCCAAATTATATTTCGGTGTGTCAGAACTAGGGCCTTCAATCTTGGGATCCCGTCCAATTTTGTGATTGCGAAATTCTGGGATTGTGAATGTACTAATCTTGAGATTTCGGCATTGAGCATAACAGGTAAAAGAAATGATTTTTTTAAAAACTGGCAACCAGGCAAAAAAAGAAATGAAAAACAAGTCTCACATGACAAATGACTAATCCATTTGAAATCCGCACGAGAGCTAAAAAACATTCCCAGGATTTTAAAAACAGGTAGAAAAGATTTTGAAATTTTCTAGCGAGGTACTATCTCTCAAATCAATATACTCTACGATTCTATGGTGAATGATCAATCCCGGAATTGGAATTATTAACATGAACATTAAAAAAAAATACATTTAATTCACAGAATTCTACGGTATAAGGGACGCTTTCTATCTTTTACAAGCTTTTTGACAGTATAATGCAGTTTTTTAGATTCACCTCAAATATTTTTTAAGTTTTCGAAAGAAATTATTCAATATATTTTTAAGCTACGACAAAAAAAATCTTTTGAAGTATTTTTAGAGGAATCATCAATGAAGAATATTCTATGAAGAACGATTTTTTCTATCAATATGAAGTTTACAAATTCATATTTGACGATTTCCAAGGGTTTGTTTTACGATAACAAGTTGTTTGATAGTTGGTGTTTCTTTTAATCATCTATGAACGTAGTAAAGAAGACAATGTGTCAACTAGCCCTTCTTTGTACACACCGATTTTAGTATCAGACAGAACGTTAGCGAAAAGATAAAAAAAAAACACAATTAGATGCATTGTTGACAGCTTCATAATTTTAAAGAAATGAATGTTTCTATTCTGAAAATCGAACTGGTTCCGAAGACCAACAGCGTTTACTACTAGACTCATATTACTAGTGATTAATAATCAAAAACAAATTAATTATTATACATTAATATAAATTTAAAAACATGTGTTATGAAATAAAATTCCACCAGTTAATACGAAAGAATAACAAAAGTTCCACATCGTTTTATTTAATAAAAGCTTACTGTTATGAAATTGCATTTTTTTTTATCCCAGCACGTACAGTAGCGAACATTGTCAAGGAGAGGATAAGCTTCCATCTGGAGGCTTTTCTACATCCTATTCACGTATGACAGAACAATGTGGATATTGCCAAGACGATGTCAGCTAACATTTAATTTTGTTCTTAGTTTTTCTCTTAATACAAAAGAAAACGTTCAGTTTATTCTTCAGTAAGTCTCCAGAGTAATCAAAACTGAAACAACTCATGCCCTCTGTAGTTTTACACCTTTCTTTGGACAAAACCAATTTTTCAGATACCTGAAAATGTATTTTACAGTATTATATAAGTTCCGGTTGAGTGGTCGAGTTCCAACGTCGTTGACTTAGAGCACGCAGGTCACGGGTCAACGCTAGGCATATATAATATGTAAATGTTAATATGCAAGAGTCAAATTTGAATTGTTTGAATTTTGTACTTTTCCATGAGTTTTGTCGCTAACGACCCGGTATGTATGTAGTGTCTTGATTGCCCTCTCTCACACATCCAATCCAAATTACGAAGCGTATCAATTAGCCAAACATTAGTCCTGCCTTATATTCATACTATTGAGCTTATTCATGAGATATTGAGCAACTGAGTAACAAGCAGTTGTTGTAGAAACACTACTGTTAAATAGTGATAAAAACTATATTTTTTTATATAAACGGTACAAACTGTTTACTACGCGTCAGTTCAAGTACATCCGTGCACTTGGAATGCCGAAAGGCTAAACCCGGGTCGTTAGCGACAAAACTCATGGAAAAGTACAAAATTCAAACAATTCAAATTTGATATTGAAATTCCACCAAGCACCCTCAGTCGAAATACTTAATTTGCAAGAGTCAAAATACACTTTTTTTTATAAGGATATAGCTATGCTATACCTAACGTTAATTCATTTATTTCTTGACAAAATTGTATCAATATGAAATGTATAGGGTTTGTCGTGTTTAATAAATGAAATAATTTGTTTCATTTTTTTTCATTATGACGATTAATTAATTCTGCACGATCATGTTCAAAAATTGTGTCACCTCTTACCTCTACCGAGAGATTGCAGTACCGGACGAATATAATATTATAACCGGTTTATTTTTATTTCATATATAATACCAATTTCATAAAATTGAATTGTTGTGATCATGAAATAAATCTTTATAATCTTGTCAAACAAATCTCATTATTTACTAATGTTAAAGTATTAATGGAATATAAAAGTTTTATATCATTTTCTTTATTTTGATCACACTTTATTCTTAAAATATATTTGTGTCGATAAAGCGAAACGTTACTTACTTTTTTTTGGCTGTAGATAATTGAGTATTTCACTGTTTGATTGGTGATCTGTAATAAGATAATGTTAGAATTAGTATTACTTTTCTGAAAATTATCGATTAAATGCCACATAGCAGTTAGCACACTTTGCGCTTCTGAGCTCGCCAGGCTGGCTATACGAATTGAAAGTGTAAACGCGTTTTACTTTATATCTAACTTACAAAGCATGGTGAAGTGTTATAAATAACAAAAATTAATTAACAAGCTGTTACATGCTTTTGAATGATGGTGGTTTTAAAAACTATGAGAGGTGATGAACAAAATCAATTTACAGAAATCTGAAAGCTTTTTTTAAATTTGTTAACATCGTTATAAAATTGCGACCTGTTGGGTATAGCTGTACTGACAGCGTGTGGCATAAAAACGGTTAAAAGCGAACTAGCAGTCTGCGTAGTCGAATGGTCAACGCTATTGGTTTCGGCTACAGAGGTCACGGGCTCGAATAACAGGACGAACAGATTTATAAATATATTTTATGATTATATGATTAAATGTTATGATTATATGATATGCCAGACATCACGGGTTCGAGTCCCACTACTAACAGCTATTTTTCAATCGACTTATCGATTTCTGTTCAAAGGCATGAGTGTTTGTGATGTCCCTCCCACCATTTCCAATCCTAAAACAACCAAGTGTAGCGAGAGCGATTAGTTAACCACTAGCCCTGTCGTAGCTTTATACTTCTATCTATATTACTCTCTTTGAAAAAAGAGAGGTTGAGAGACTGAGTAATAAACAGTTCTCGTAGAAAAAACTTCTATTGAGATCCCTCTATTATGAGACCATTTGCTCCACATTGGGAGCGGATATAGATAAAAAAAATGTTACATGAATTACACGTTTATTCATATAAAAACACTTTTTTCTTATTCATTGATAATATGAATTTATTTTGGATATTTTTTAACTGGATACAACAGACGAGATATTTCGTTAAATTTTTCAACACGCCAGAGACGAATTAACTTATCAATAACTAATTAAATTAATAATTGAAAATTATAGCCGGCGTACTAAACATAATTTTAATATACTTTGAAGGTTGTAAAATAATTATTCATGCATCAAAATTATCAGCGAAATGTGCATACTTACTTATTACACAAGCACTAGCTTTAAAAACATAAAAGAAATATGCTATACAAGTGCATGGAAACTATACACCCGATCTTAATGTTCAACCTTCCGTCTAAAAAGGTTTCCCACACCTTCTATCAGCAGAATATGATAGGGTCCATAGATAACGCATGGCGTGGGACCTATAAGCCAATAAAAATAGCCTTGGGGCTTTTCTTTATGGTGCGAGGGAGCCAATAAGCCCTTTAAAGAAAATGCGGGAACGGTAAAAGTTTGCCATTACTTGCCTGGGACCCCAGATTGGAATTATATGGTTTCATATCTCGGAAAACGCTGAGCAGACGAAAACTTGCTGTCGATTTCAAATGTAATAGCAAGATTTATGTGGTTTTTTTTTATAGTCCCGATAAAGTTTTGAGAATTTTTCATTTTTCTTTCTTTCGAGAAACATTTTATCTATATACTTTTAATAAAAGTTACCAAACACAATTAAATATTCATTGCTAAAATCACGCGGTAGAAGAGAAAACTTCATGAAGATAATTTTGTCACGACACAATTGCACTGGCAAAACGGAGTTGATAAAACGTGACACAAAATAGTGTGTGTTTTTCTATTAAGTCTTATATTCACTTATTTTTTTCAATTCAATATTAATATCATTTCTTTCTTAAACCATTTCTTATAAAAATCAAAATAAGCATTTCAAGTTGATTTAAAAACTTTAATTTAACATTTTTATCCATGCCGTTTTGTTCACGAAATTTCGATTTTAACACTTTTCCATATGACTTTAGATTATATTTGATTATTAGAAATATTTTCAATCAATAACCTTAATAACATTAAATTTTTATCTTTGAAGTCAAAACCTAAATTTTAATATTGGATTATGTATATATAAAACTTGCAATAAAAACTTACCATACAGCAAAAAAAATGTTCAAATTATTAGTTATGTATAATTTCCAAATTGTGTACACATCTTTATGTTTATACGTCCGTACTATAATATGTTATTGAAAATATTTTGTTTCATTGAACTTTTAATTTAAGATTTCGACTGAAGGTCCTTGTTGGAATTTCAATATTAAATTTGAATCGTTCAAACTATGTACATTCTCACAGATTTTGTCACTAACGACCCGTTCAAGTCAGTTCAAGTTCATCCGTGCACTTGAATGCCTGAAGATGCCGAAAGGCGAAACCCGGGTCGTTAGTGACAAAGTCTGTGAGAATGTACATAGTTTGAACGATTCAAATTTCATTGAACTTTATTTTAAAATCTTATGTCATGAGTAATTTAAAGTAAATTAAATTTATTTCAGTTTTATAAATTGATTTTTCAATCGATCTATGAATTTATGTTTGAATGCATACCTCTCCCACCCATCTTATCCTATGAACGGGGCGTATCGAGAGCGATTAGCTAACCACTAGTCCTGTCCTAGCCCTACTTTTCTATTCTTACTCTCTTGGAAAAAGAGAGGTTGAGCAACTGAGTAATAAGCAGTTCTCGTAGAAACACATTTGTTGAGATAAACTCATTGCGAGCGGACATGGTTAAAAAAAATATTATGACTCAAAAGCTCACAAACACACAAAAAACATTATAAATAAATAATTTATTAATTAACGTTTACCTTAGAAACGTTGATTATGGCAACAATTGTTTCCTTGTAAATCAACACTGCACTAGTTTTATTGGAAAAAAATAGTTTCATTCAATGAATTCAATATATTTTTTAACCGTTATGTTAATACTATTTTAAACACAGTATATGACGTAATATGCCCACTTTATCCTATCATTTAAGCTTCAGAGCAATTGGAAGATTATCCAATTTATTGCCACTTTATAAGATTATCGTATAGAAGTAGTTAATAACTTTATCAACATTAATCTTTTACCTTGGAAAGCAAAGGCTCGATTCTTACCCTCCAATGCTGACGACAATATTTTTTAGTCTATGAAATCAGCCGCACACTATTTTAATACGGTGAAAAGGGTTCCATTTAATCAACGTGTTTGTCCAGCTCTTGAGTTATATCTCCTGAAACGGAGAGCGTTTCACAGGGGACTGTAATAAATCCTTTAGTCTAGACATCCGTTAAGCCGAGCTACCGTCAGATGGCAGTTAGAGAGCTGGATTAAAGTTTCGTACGACCTTAAGTATGAGGAATCATAAGAGCAAAGAGATGAATACATTTGATGACAATATATCATTTAAAAGATAATTAAAGATTAGTGTTAACTCTAAAAATATTCTACTACGGCATTAAGTCATTTTTTATTAAAATTTTATTGCACTAAACATATGGCATATTTAATTTTAAACATCTTAGTAGTTTAAATTTGAATCGTTTAGATTATTTACATTCACACAGATTCACAGTGCACGGATGAACTTGAACTGTAGTAGTTGAATTGTAGTAGTCAGTTCAAGTTCATCCGTGCACTTGATCGCCTGGAGATGCCGAAAGGCGAAACCCGGGTCGTTAGTGACGAAATCTGTTTGAATGTACATAGTCTGAACGATTCATATTTAATATTGAAATTCTACCAAGCACCTTCAGTCAAAATCTTAAATTATATCTTAGTAGGTTG
Source organism: Himalopsyche tibetana (assembly GCA_030503985.1). Classification (NCBI taxonomy): domain Eukaryota; kingdom Metazoa; phylum Arthropoda; class Insecta; order Trichoptera; family Rhyacophilidae; genus Himalopsyche; species Himalopsyche tibetana. Next base: position 4,122,179 of record JAPJYX010000007.1, on the reverse strand, counting down.
TAATTTAAAATTGCTTGTAACACTATAATAATTAGCTGGGTCCGTAGTCAAGTGGTTAACGTCCTTGACTCCGATTACAGAGATCACAAGCTCAGACACTTGTACAGACAGCTTTATAAATTGATTGCTTGAAGGCATGGATTGTTTGAAGGCATGGATGTCTGTAATATTTAAAACTCCTTTTCATCACCAATTATACCTTACAAACAGGACGTAGCAAGAGTGATTACCAAACCGGTAGTCTTGCCCTAATCATATCTATCTATTCCAACTATCATTGAAACGGAAAATATAAGTGACTGAGTAACTAGCAGATATTGTAGAACAAATTTGTTTAGATAAAGTCTATAATAATTCCATAAGCTCCACATAGGGGCGTAGTCAAAAATATAAATACATACAATTCAAAACAAAATGTTTGATTTTTTATAATATATACGGTTGTTTCATACATAATATTTTACAAATAACTATAATGTAATACAGAAAAATGATAATCTTTTTATTCCACAGGTTTTAAAACAGATTATGTCACGTGTTTCCTCACTTTAGAAAGCATCGTAAAGTATCACTAAGTATAGTAAAGTTTTTTTACGAAAAAACTTAAACTTGATTCTAATTGTTCGCTTATAAACTACAAAAAAGAATGCAGGGAGGAGTTACGATACAAACACTAATAGTAACTAAGCAGATCAAATTTTATTTTATTTAAAAAATGAACTTCCACAAAGTTACCGCTAAATCCATCGAGAATATTAAAATATATTTTATTTTTCATCGAAAGCAACCAGTGACGTCCCGAGGGCATAGGCGAGTAGGCAGTTGCCTAAGGGTGGCAAGTCCTAGAGAGTGACAAATGATCACAGATTTTTTTTAAAAATAGTTTTAATTTGGTTCATAATTAATTTATTATATTACCGAAAAACACATTTCAAAGGTTATATATAATATTACGACTGATTTTATACAGAAGGTATTCAACTTTATTAAAAAAATATTCCTTATATAAGACATTTACCGATGGCACTATAAGCGACAGCTTTGGTGTAGATTAATAAAGACGAGCAGACATGAACTTTGTTATAAAAAATCTTTTTAGATCATATTTATTTGTGAGGATCTTTGTCAAAATAGTGTACTTATAATGTGAGTCACCTAAAACCGAAACATCATAAGTAAAAAAAAACATTTTTTAGTACATAGATGAGTAGAAGACACGAATTTCTATTCGATTTAGAAAGGAAAAAGGACGCAACCCACACATTTTTCAAAACAGCTTTTTTCGATTATCACAATATATAAAAGTTGATACACGTTCTATCAATAATTCCCAATAAGAATCTTAATTTAGCTTTTCAGTTTGAAAAAATAAGGGCCTGTGAAAATTGCAATAATGAAAAAAGACTTGAAAGAAAGTTTTTAAAAAATATATTAAAATAAATGTTACATAAAGTCAATTAAAAACCAGTGTATCAGTATTTGTTCACTTCAAGGTTGTGTATATTTCATAATTTGCCTTTGGCCCAACATTACCAAAAATCCTTGTCTTTTCCTCCTGTAAAGTTTGTTATGTGTGGGTAACGTCCATTTTCCTTTCCACAGTCGATATGTATTACTTTAATAAAAGTAAATAATTAAAATAAATCACTTATACTCTTATGGCTTTAAGTGATTCAAATTTAATGTGATTTCGTAAAGATATTTTAAACTTTGCTTAGGGGTGGTAGATAGTCTAAAAACGTCACTGAAAGCAACTGATTAATTTCAAATATTATACAAATGCAGATGAATACCTCTGTTTGTTTTTATTTTTTCTTTCCTATTTGTTGGCTTACTACCTCACGCAATAAGTTTTACAACGCAATTCCCCGCCATAAAGAGGACGATTCTTCGATGATTCCATCACAATAAAACTGGAGACCTCTCGCCAAACATCCGGTCGGTGGTTCCACTCACCAGCCGAATCATTCCGAGCGGTCACGAGCCACAGTAACGGCCTACAATTATTTTTTATACGCTCTCGGGCGGGACAGCCTGCGTCGTATCGCGACATTCGCAGCTTTTTTGAAAGCTTTTGTGGGAAAGTTTTGTAGCGAACAGAGCTTACTAACCATTCAACTAGAATTTGGCACTATAAAATTAATACTTTATTATAATATAAACCTCCAATTCATATGAAAGAGTTTTACCTTTTTGGATGCCGTAGATAATTAATAGTAATTACCTAGCACGCCGGTTATAATTTGCAATTATTAATTTAATTAGTTATTGACGAAATAACTCGTTAAGCACGAAAACTTTGACAAGAAATCTCTGTGTGGAAAAAATCTGTGGCTGCCATCGAGTTAAAACAAAATTAATTCATTTCAAATGCAACCGATATTTATAAAATCAATATAGATGTTGACTCATATAAAATTAAATTTGATATTACACTGATTATAACACGTGTTTCGCTTCTTCAGAAATTTTGATGGTCGTATATATTTTTTCTCAAATTTTGCAATTGAAAGATTAGATTTATAACAAGATCACAAGTAAGGCTTAAAAAATCATGTTAAGTATTTGATTTTTTTTTATTGACTTACGTTTCTTCCTCTAATTAGACAAGAACATGATCATTTACTATTACAATATTTTTTGATAAATTGTTTAAAATGCATCGTTATAGTAAAAACATCATTTATTATTGTGTTTCAATAAAATATTTTAATAATATTCATTGACATACTTTCTTAAATAATCTGATGTATATTAAACACCTCCATTTTATCGTTTACGGATTTACGGCTTAAATTTTTAAGCCAATTATAATACTTTTTTTATAAATATAAGGTTTTTTTAGTTTTGTTTATCATTTATTGCATATCGATTGTGACACTCGATGTTTTTTTATTTATTAGGTCATAGAATGAAAGTGAATATTTATGACATGGTCAATTTGATCATAATAAGTACTTTTTTTTCTAACCAAGTCATAATATTTTTATGTATGGAATGAATATTGAAAAATATATTTAGTTTTAAGAAAAGATTTACGTTAAAAGGTTTGCCACCTCTGCATACAGAATCATAGAAAAGGGTTCAAAATAAGACCCATTGTTACTGGTGAGATATTTTCGGGACAGTGCTAATAATAATAACACCAATAATAAAGACTTTGAAAGCTTAATTGTCCCGGAAAATCCCTGTGGTGAAAAATAATTGGTTTTATGAAACTAAGGAAAAGCTCGTTCTCAAAAATATTTTTTGCACATACTATTTTTACTAGTCCCATGCTGAACGTGAACAAAGTCTGAATAAATGTTGTTTTCAGCTAAAAAAAATGTTTAACTATTTAATCTTTTAAACAATGACACACTTTTCGAATACGAGATAAACCTATCATTTTATTATAATTCGTATGAGAAAAAAAACGAAATGATATTACCGTTTCAGAAATATTTGCCGAATGAAATGAAAACTAAGTGTAAACAATGATTTATTTATTTTTATTAAACTTAAAGTAATGGTAACATACGGTAAAAAAAACAAAGCACTTATTTAGTTCTATAAAATTTAAAAAATCAGTTTATATCATATTATCAGAACAATATGTAAACCTCCATTTGCTCATCTATATATACAGGCTTAGAAATGATACACACCTCTTATGTAATTCATTACAAGTATCTGCTTAATTTAAACTTATTTACCTTGATTAAACCCATATTTGTTATCGTTTATAGAAACACTATAGTCATTTTTAATAAATGTCATACTATAACAGTTTTTTAAATATAAATTATGATGTTGGAATAACTACTATCTATCATCTTACTTTGAATAAAAAAACTGTAGGATTTTTACTTTATTATAATGGAGCTCTACTAATTTAATCAACAAGTCTGATTTCACTTAGTTAATGAGTATTTTTGTTAACCTCAAATACCCTCCTTAAACTAAGCTGGGGAGTCCGTAAAGCAGACTGTTCGTTTTTTTTTCTGCTAGACGTACTTGTATGCATACACCAATTCGATATCCCCAACGAACAAAACACTAACTGTATTTGGTTATTTTGCATGAAGCAAGATACAAGCTTTAAAAATAACTAGTGAAATAAAAACGATGTTGACTAGCTTAGAATTCGTGTAAATAATTTAAAATATGTGGATTTCCGTCAATATTCTTTTGATTTCACTCTCCAACAAAGCAAAGGTGAGTTACTAGTTTATTCGTTGAGGGTATCTTAATGAAAATTGACAATTTTATATCTTATATCAATTATCTATATTCTATGGATAAACCATTAATTGTTTACTAATTTTAAGTAAGTAATATATTCCAGATTAACAATTGAGGTTAACAAAAGGTTTTTATTCAAAAACATACATAGAAAATTAACAGAGTTATTATACGTTAGCATAATAACCAGTAAATTGCAATTTATTTTTGTTGAGATTTTTTTGCGCAGTTGCCATGCATAACAATAATGGCAATACTTCATCTTTTTTATGATGTTAAACAAATTTATGCACATGTATATTATATCCTACATTTTGTTAACGGAAACATAAAAATGCTCTTTGAATTCTCGGACAAAGGTTAGTCATAAAAAAAATGTTGGGCAAGGATTCTCTCGTATCAAAAAGTTCTTTATAATGGTGAAATTTGGATAATGTTCAATAATCCCGACATAGAGAGAGTAAATCCTTGTAAGGATTTATCAAATGTGGTATTCAGTGCATTAAATTAATTTTACTGAACTCCAATAAAAAATGAAAAATTTTAGTATAAAATAACTAAGGAAGTGACTTCATTTTTAATGTAATTAACTATTAACATGTCTGAAATATAAAAAAAAGCAATGAATATTTTTTTTACAAAATAATATCTGTTACATATTTACAGGGTACCTATTTTCACGGCTCATAAAGTTCAATTAACTATGCTGCAATATGTTAACATAATGAAATAAAATGATTTTACTTTTGTTGTAAATCGCTGAAAGAAAATTCTGTGACGATCGCACTTAAGTCCACTTTGAGGTTCTGCGCTGTTTTAAAATGGTCATAACATATTCCTGTACCTTATTCACAGACGGTCTAAAAAGAAATTTCCCTTCAACATATATAAAAATACACCTTCTATTGATTTATTGAATTGGCATTTACTTGGTAGAACACCATTGTAATAGGGTTATAAAATATGAACGTATTTTAGTTCTACAAATATTATTTTATACCTACGTATATAGCTTTTTCGGCGTCTTCATAAGAACTATGTTTAAACTTGCGTTAACTCATGTATACTTGAGTTAATGCAGGTAAAAAATTAATCCATTCCAACATCCACAATGTATATTACAATCATAGTTTTTTTTTAATAAATGTATCAATATATTTAAATCTCAGCTAAACGTTGTTCAATATTGTACACGAAGTATAATTTTTATCAATTGGGATTTAAAAAAAAGGTGCCCAAATGAACACAATATTTAAAAACAATAATAACCAATGCATTTTTTTGTTTAGATAAAATTACCTGTATTTTAGAGCTCCTCTTATGATCCAGTTAGTTCTTAAGTCCTTTTGTTGTTGAATTTTTTTCTTATAAAATAACTAAAAAAGGTTAATTTGCTTTATTGATACCTGTTCGAATGTATGGATATTTGTATTGTCCTAAAAATACTTCATACTTTCCCAATAAATAGAAGAAGCGAGAGAAATTTATTAAAACCTAGTCCTGTTCTGCCATATTCTTATATCTTTAGTACTCTCTTTGACAAAAAGAAATTGACTTACTAAGTAATAAGCAGTTCTCGTAGAAAAATGTTTCTGTTTAAATACCTCCATTGGAAGCGGACGTGGAATAAAATGTTTTATTATTAAGTGAATTTTCTCCGTTTTCAGCAACGCAATATATTTAAACAATATCATCTCCATCCATGACTTTAAAGAGAAAGAAGTATATTAAACTGATTTTCAGTAATGGTTGAAAGTACTTTATGTGCACCATGTGGATATGTACGGTTATAATATAATATATGGCGTGCAGGCGCTGTGCAGAAAACGCGAGTAAAATATGCAGGAGTCTGCGAATTTCTGGAAAGAAAATATCAAACGAAAAGAAATGGAAATTCACGGCTTTCTTTTGACGTTTATGTGGTTTGCGAAGGTAATAACTTCGCTCCGAATACCCTTTTTTACTATTACCTTTTTATCCAGCTTAATCGGGTTTTGTAACAAAAGGGAATGGGATGATGGTTATTTTGCTGATTCTTATAAGTCAGTAAAAGAACTAATAGTATTTTACGTTCCTTTGTAATGAAATTAAAAACAAAAAAAGTTCATGCAAGCATTGGGAACTAAATCATAGATTTACGAGTTAAGATTTTTCTTTAATTTTCAAAAACTCGAATGCTTATATCTTATAAATGATGTAATATTCGACTTTTTTTTTCATAATATATTTTATAATTTTTTAACACTCTTAAGGGTTTTTTTTACTCGGTCACATGGTGAAGAGTTTTAAGCCCATGAATTAAGCTTATTTTAAATTTATTTCAAGGTACTCGCATGCAATGTCTATTTGATTTTGATAAAGCGGTGAAGAACATAAACTTGATAAATAAACTGTTTTTGTTGATGAAAATTTGTTAAAGATTCTTTATTCCCACTTAGAATGATTAAAATTGAAAGAAGACGTGGTAAAATTGTTTATTGTGTAATGATTGTTTTTTATAAAAAGATTTTTAAAAATTAACAGCTGTCATAACCTTTCCATGACGTACAATATTATTTAAAAAAAAACTGAATACATATAAGAACAATATTATTACAAGCATTATGAAATTTTCCTATAGTCATTATACATATTTTCACTATATGTGATATTGCTTTAAATAAATACTGATACTTTGTACAGCGGTAAATATTTTCATAGTACTTTTTTAATTTTTTTATTCGGTGTAACTTTTTCAAACTATGTTTTCTATATTGTATTTGAACATTTTTATTTAAATTATTTTTATATTAATTTAATATTCTAACTACCTTATTTAGACTAGTTTTTTTTAAAAATACATTCCTAACATATTATATCTACGATATTAAGTAATAATGAACTAAACAGCGTATTACAATATCGCTCAAGAATTACTCAAACTTGTGAGTTTATTAACGTCATATTTTTATAAAGAATTTCTGAAAAACCTTTTTTTATAATTCTAAAGAAAAAGTCAAGTTGTTATGAGAAAAAAATATTGTTACATCGATCATGCAGCTTAAAAAAAGGAAGGGTTTTATAAGACGATAAGGGAAAGTTTATGACACGTTATGTAACAGAGTGCTTTACTTTCTTAACGATTACACGCTTCTTACTAGTGGCGTTACGACGAAGTACCTTTTTAAGACTGTCGTAATGCTTTATACTATACTGATAAATGGAATAAAAAAGTAAAGATAATGTCCCTCTTTAAAGTTAAATAAATATTTAAGAAGCACTTAATCTTACGCGTAAAATTGTAAAAGAGAATTATCCCTATGAAGACTTTGTACTCTGCTTTTTATTCGCATTTAAATTTGTGTTTTTCTAAAGAAATAATGACAGGATTATGCTGCCTAAGTTATTTATTTAACCGCAGTTGTATCAATATAATAAAATCACCTTAGGTTATATTACTAAATGGCGCTTGCTTTAATATCAATAAATTTCATAAAAGAAGATACATAACAGACATTAAAATAAATAAATCTGAAATTGACACATATGTTTTTTGTTAAAGGTGTCTGACATAATACAAAAAAAAAAAGATTTTTCTCATTTCCTAGTGGCATTTGTCTTGTGGTCAAAAGTTAATCTGACTACTGACCATTAACCAATATTACGACATTGGGTGCGGTTAGTAATAATACATGGAATCGAGGACTCTATTTTTGATCCCGGGATTATGGGATTTTAAATCTATCAATCTCGGGATTTAGGAACTTCTCTTGTTTTCATTTTTTTATTGATTTACAAATTCTTGTTTACATTATTTGAATACAAACAAATATCTGACATCACAGCTAACGGCCAAAGCGACAGGTGTTTTTATGCCACGGTCTTTTCAGAATTTGAAGAGAATAAATATTATAAACACCCGTGTCAAATATTTCAAATTAATTTAAAAAAAAAAACATTCTATCCAGGCCTTAAGATTTCAACTAAATGTTGAATGTATGAAAAAAATCAATGATAGTGTCTGTTCCCGGCTAGGAATGGTAAAACATATAAGATTCATTTATGTTTTATTTGGAATTACAGAAAAATAATGTATATAAACAAACTAAAGTACACTGTCAAGAATTACTTTAATAATAAATCATAAATATTAAGTGATTGATTGAATTGGTATTTACAAGGTAGAACTTCATTTTATTAACGTTAAAAATATCAAAATATTTAGTTTTAAAATTTTTTTAATAAATATAAAATTTGATACTTTTTCATACTATTATAAATCCCATAATTCCAGGATCTTCTTTATACCGATCTTGATATTTTAGAATTGTTAAATTGGTTGGGGTCCTGGGATTGAAAGCTCTTGTGGGTATTTAATACGAATGTATCTACATTACTACTAATTTTTCAGATGTGACAATAGACGTCTTAAAAGTATCTATGTACTTGAATAAATATTTTGCTTCAAACAATGGTTTACAAAATTCAAAGCATTTTTTGCATTATGATAATGCATTGTAAGCTTTGGTGATTGTTTTATAATAATATATAGAATGAAAACTTCAATTTTTTAAAAGTTTAATATAATTTAAATAGTTATTTTTCGAAGCAGTTTTGCATCCTACCCACCATAGCTTAAACAGTATTAATTTGCTGAATAAAACAATGATTTATTTGCAGATTTTCGTTTGCCCAATTCTCTCTAACCAAATATAGACAGCTTGTAAATTTTACGCTTAACATCTCAGGCAAAAAAAATCTAGTTTGCCTAATGCATATTCAAATTGGCCGCATTGCTTAGCTAGCTCAGCACTGGGGCTTTAGCTATCGGGGGATGATCGTAGAAATGTACGCAAGACGTGGGGCCGGTGGCCAAGGCCCTCGCCGACTCAAATTCTCTCGGTAAATAATTGTCTGAACGTGATTTACCGCCAAAAGGACTGCGTAGGGAAATCGGCGCTATTTATCAGTGGGTGTCGGGGACGGGGGTACTTATGGGTAGGAACAGATATGTTCAATAACTTTTATTACAAAAAACCATGCATACAATGAAATGAGTTTTAAAAAACAGACAATTGTTCAAACTTGACTTATTTTATACTTATGTCGTGGAATTTCTCTACAGCGACTTTAAAATTATATATTTTTAAATTATATACACAAAATAGATTTAAAATATTTTTTTTTTCTCAAGCCAAAATACCAAAGTATTACAATAATAAGTTTCGTTCTAATGCTGAGGTGAAACTAAAGGTACCATTAACTATGTATATAATTATTGTGAAATAAAATACTTTATTATTGTTATCTTATAATAATAAAGTTATTTCAATTAAATGCTAATTTAATCGATAATACCTAAGCAACTCATATTTTTCGTGAACCATACACAGTGTTTTGTGATCTCGTTTGTGGAAGGGCATATTATTAAAATCTGATATATTATATATAAAAATATTTCTTTTTTAAAACCAACTCTCACCGCTCACCCCTCACAATCTTATGATGAGATCCATGAGGGCCAGCTGTTTGCTGGGCTAATGCTTTTACCACGAATACCGAGTATTTATTTATCATCGCTGTTCCCGTATAGTTGACTCTCACTTAAAAGCTATTACACAATCAATCACCTAACTGAGGTATACAATATTCATGATATTGTCAGCAATATAAATAAAATATAAAGTTACAGCAAGTTTCTTAATTTTGTCGAAATATTTCTGTGTTTTTTTTAAATATGCATACTTTGGCAATAAAAAAAGTTCATTACTAAAAATATATATTATTTAAATAAAAAATGACTATATCTATTGCCTGCTATTACAAAAATTTGTAATATATTACTGCATATATTAAAATATGTCACAGTAAAAGAGAAAAATCTCGTCAATATATACACTAACTAGCAGTTTTGTTGAAGTTTACAAGATTAAAATACACATTTACTTTGACTATTAAATTATGAATTAACACGTAAGTGTACAAACTAACGAGCGCTTTTCAGAGTAGATATGGTATTACGGTTTATAAAGGCATTAAGGTTAGGTTAGGAGGCTACGTTTGGTTAATTATTTGAGATTGAAAGACTAAAGCTTAAGTTAAACGTCAGATGACAATTTTGTTATTGCACGTGTACTCGAGAGTGACTGGCAACACTATTAGTATACTCGTCATTCTTTTTAAGATTAATAACAATTTAACTACGTATGTGCTGTAATTAGCACACACTGTCAATTTATTTTTCGTTTGTTATCTCGTGTATACTCTAACTGGCTGTAATGAACAATGTTGTTAAAATCATAATGTAAAGTAATGATATTAAAGTCAATATGAATTCAAATAGATATTAAACATTTCGAATACTTAATAATCAAGATATATAACAAAAAATAATTATTGAAGCCTGAATAAAATACAATACTGTTTGAAGCATCTGATATCTTACGAATGGGCGTCGCTTTCCTTTATATGGAAGATATCGAAGAAGGATTGCCTCTGCTCGCAGATAGGTTTTGTGCCCCGCTGAATATTGCGTAACGCAGGCTTCGTCCTGAAGGCTTTGATGGATGGAGACTGCCAATTGTAGCCTTTGTGCGGTCGTGCTGTTTAAGACATCTTACTTTCGTAAATCACATTTTATCATAAAGTAATTTATTTTAAACAATTAATATCTTTAAAATAACCAAATCTTTACCATTACAAATCTAAGGCTTAATGCGTTTAAAAGTACTGATAATAATTGAACTTAAATTTCACTGCGCAAACTCTAAAACTTTGTTCACATTTTGGCAATACGCCAAAGTCAAAACTAAAGATACGACAAAAAATTTTAGTAATATCGACCCTTAATCGACAAAAGAATATATTCAAAAAAAATCGGTAAATTGCTTTTGAAGCCTATAATTGTTCAATATTTCCTAAGGCGTTAGTGACAAGAGCAAGATTTTAAGAGCGTTATCTCATTCGCCTGATCTTTTTTTAGGGTTTTGACTAGTTACCGTTTGTTCCACTTGACCCCGGTTGAGAAACGCTGATCTAGAAAACTGAAAGTAACTATTGGTATTATATCAAGATAGGCATTGACCATTTATTACTATTTACTAACTGTATTTAAGAAATTCCTTTATCGAACTTAGTACGAGAGTTATTTTAATAAAACATAGGAGAAGCCTATGAAATTTATAAACTTTATAAGAGATTTTATGCATTTTACGGGTCGATATACAAAGTGGTACTTAACTTATCTTTCAAAAACGCTTTTTTTCTAATTCCAAATTTATTTTAAAGGGACAGGACAGGTTTCACTTTTCACGTGCATATTTAGCTGATATGAATATTCATTAATACAAGGCTATTTATAGTAATCCAAATAAAACTAAATCCAAATAAAGCATAATAAGCTAAGTGTATCATTAAGGAGATTTTATTTACTGTGTTTTACAAGAGACATAAAGTTTATCGTATGAATAAAAAATAATAAGAATGTAATGCTGCATAATAATAACTATTCTGAAATACTTTTTAAAATTAACTTAACACTAAAAAATTCTATCCATTGCATTCGTATACAATTTTAACGGTTGGTTATTAAATTTAACGAGTAAGTAAGATAAAATGTTTTTTAAAAAGAAGCGCTAGTTTATGTATGCTAAAAGCAGCAATTATTTAACAAGTGATTTGAAAAAAAGCTTCAAACAGTATTTGGTTCATATTATAATATAATCACTGAGAGCTCATGAAAAAAATCAACTCAAAGGGAATTCAAAAAATAACTCAATTATATTTGTTTAAATGTTAAATGTACTGAAGTTATTTGATCTCAGTTTATTTTCGTATAAAATAAATTCACCTTCATCTTTCCAAATAAATATGATCAACTTCTTTCACAAACGATGTCAAATGCAAGGGTTATTTTTTTCCCCGCACAAAACGTATTTTGACGTGATGCGGAAGGTAGGCGGAAATGTGTATTATAATAAATTAAAATGTATTCCATAAGGGAGGAAACGCATTGTCTGATAAAGGGAAAACGCCGAAGCTTCAACGAATATATCACCCCCGCTGTTTCTCTAATAAATTTTAAATAATAAATTCATTTAAGATTTCGACTGAAGGTGCTTGGTGGAATTTCAATATTAAATTTGAATCGTTCAAATTATGTACATTCACACAAAATATAATCATAAAACCTCTTTCGACAAACAAATAAATATAATTCTTATATATACTCACTACTCAAATCTGTGGGCATTCCCATGGACTTATCCTTTTCGCCAGCAATGGCTTTAAACTCGGTGATACATTTATTTATTATATAAACACGAAACATTCATTTACTAAGCGTTAGTTCAAGTTCATCCGTGCACTTGAACGCCTGAAGATGCCGAAAGGCAAAACCTGAGTCGTTAGTGACAAAATCTGTGTGAATGTACACAATTTGAACGATTCAAATTCAATAAATTCTTGTTTATTTTATTTATACTAAAACAGGTAAGTTAAGTAAGAGTTTTCATTTTATGTATGCTAGAACTTATTTAGACTTTGGTGAATTTGCAATTGCAATATATTTATGAATATTTTCAGTGCTTTTTTTTTTTAAAAAAAAAGGTGCTGGAACTCACTTCATGTCAAACATTTTAATGAAGACTAATCTAAGACCACTCCCAATGTGGAGCATATGGATAACTCTTGGAAGTATTTTTACGATAACTGCTTGTTATTTAGTTTCTCGACCTCTCTGAAAGCATTGAAAGATTGATGTTTATTTGCTAATTTATATTCAGTTCAAAAAATAAAAACTTTTTACTTTTACGTGATATACCTAATGATTTAAATAATATTTTCAATCGTCAAGTTTTCAGAGCAAAATAAAAATAATATTTTTCGAATATTTATTTAAAACATTACAAATGCCGAAAAAAGGGTGCCGGAGCACCGTTCCACCGCGTTACGTGGAGAAAAAGGAATTGTATATTATAATCAAACATCAATTCAATTGTAAACTATGTTGGATTTGAAGTTTTACTGCCAGTGGAGTAGGTCTTACGTTTGGCGAGAGGAGAATATTTTTTGCCTTGAGCGATAAAATAATGCGTAAAAGTGTAACCGACGCGGGAATATTAAAAGGGCGGTACGGCGATTCTCTAACGGGCGATGCGTGCATTTTATGTTTTCGGGGAGGGGCATAATATCATTTTATATTATTCTATATGATAAATCTTCAACAGAGGCGAACAAACGATAAGTGGCATTGCGCGTTTCTAGCTGGGTACACTTTATTTCGCATGCACAATAGCGAACGAATTTCGTATTGATGTGACTACAGAGAGCTGTATATGATAAATGAAAAAAAAACTAACATTTCTATGATAACTTACATATTAACTCATACTGAAAGATGATCTCGGCAGACGCTGCTCTACGACGGTCATGTACAACGTTTTTCTTCTAGCGTACCACATATAAACAAATAATAATGGTTTCAGGTCGCAAAGAAAATATAAATTTAAAGTACGATCAAATCTTTTTTTACACGGGGATACATTTCACGTTAAATTGCCGGTAAAAATATTAATTTATTTAACTGAAATATAGTTTTCATCTAATTTTGAAAGTGTAATTTTAAAACCATGCAAAAAAGGATTATGAGTACCTTTTAACAAAAAATGTTTTTATTGTGATTTTTTTCAATACTGATTCATTAATTATTATTTGAAATATTAAGCTCCAAAATCGATTTAAATTTTTATCAAGCTTACTAATATAAAACGATTTTTCGAATTCGATGATAAACTTTAAGATGAAACTTTCGAAGGTTATAAAGCAAATTCAAATGAGCCACATCTTGTGCATCACTGTTCTATGAAAAGTTGTTTCTGTTATATTGCTTAACATCTTTTTTTAGAGAGAGGGGTGATAGAAGGGTAACGCTCGAAAAGATTTCGTAGTTTGCTAATCACCGCGAAATCCATGGAATAACGAAATGCTTAATTTAAATAATTTTACTCTTACAACCCTCCAAGGACGAGCGTGACAGTAAACACTGTTTTCTATTTATCCCACTATTTATCCTTTTTCTACCTGAATATCGATGCTTTCAATCATATTTGGTTAAGAAGGGTACAGACTTCAGTTAGTCATCAGCGGCGGGGGCAGAAACGGCCACCAAAAGCACATGCGATTTTTTGAATTTCCGTTATTTTTAATAGACTTTTTGAAACTGTTGGTTTTTTTTTTTATTAAAACATCAAATTATTTACATTTCTTTTGCTAATATATTTGAATTGAAATTATGTTGATCTTAAGAGGTCAAATTGTAAATATTAAAAAAAAAATCATGTTTAGCTATATTTCAACCTCGAATGTTTGTGTGCCCATACGGTCTCTTTTGTCCGTATACAATATTACACGGTACTAAAAGGATGAGCATGGCCATATAGTCATGCGGGGTTTCTATACAACGACTTTGCGTTTTTTTTTTTTTAATTTTGTTAAGAATAAACGTTATCCGTGACTTCAATATGACTTAAAAAACATTTTTTTTATCGAAAAAAAGCTCTCGTCTCTGAATTGTCAAAATTTTAGAACCGAATTCATCAATAATAATAAAAAAAAAACTGAACCGCTTAAAACATAATTCATAAAAGATTTAATAAACTTTGTACCATAATTTAAAATTTCGACTGAAGGTGCTTGATGGAAATTCAATGTTAATTTAGGATTATTTTCATTTTGTACACTTCCATAAAATTCTTGGTCGAACATGACCCGGGCTTCGCCTCGCGGCATATTCTAGTTCTAATCAGTGCACTCGAATGCAGTTCGGTTCAGTTTATGGAAGTGTACAAAATGAAAATAATTCTAAACTAACTTTGTACTATTTCAAATGAATTTATAATGAAAGTTATATATGAAAGGAAAATTATTATAAACAACATCATGTCATGTTTGTTGACTTTATTTGATATAAAAAATACGTTTCCCTTGTAGTCGTATTACTGCCCTTAAGCGTTTGTTTTTCGTTGGAAAAACATTTAACAGTATGCACACATGTCATTCAAAACTAGGAAGCCAAACAAACAAACCGGGAATGTTTGCCGCGTAAAAAAAACACACAAAACTCCGCGGGCTATTTGGGGATGGTTACACAACCCATAAATGGTACTCGACCTTAAAAGGTTTACCACTGGTAACCATAAATATGTATTTTTCTTTTTCGTCGGTGAAAAAGGGCTTCCGATGATAAGAAAACATACATATAGTTGTGGAGTATTGATGAGCATAGTTGTGTAATTATGAACATCCTCACCATAGCCACGAATGGTTTCTCTATTTTTCTTCATATCCGATTCATAAGTGAAACATAAGTCAATTTTTTTCATTCACGAAAGAAACATGATAGTATGTTTTTTCAATATATTTGTCTTTGTCAATCTAAATCTACAACTGGGTAATTCGGATTTAATAATTGTTGAGAAAATTAAATTAAATTTTGATTTGATTAACATATCGACCGTGGAAAGGAAAAAGGACGTAACCCACACATATCAAATGTTACAGGAGGCGCTAAAAACGTGTTTTGATGATTTTGTGACATATACAAATCATAAATTATACACAACCTTGAAGTGCACGGATACTTCTAAACTGGTGTTTAATTGACATAATCTAATATTTATTAAAGAAATTGTCTCGGAAAAATCTTTATTTCAGTGTTTTTTCTTCGTTTTAATTTTTTACAAGCTCATCTTTTTCAAACTTAAAAGCTAAATTTAGATACTAATTCGGCATTTTCAGCTTGCATCCTTTTGATAGAACGTGTGTCAAGTTGTAAATATTGTGATTATCGAAAAAAATCTGTTTTGGAAAATTGAAGGTTACGTCCTTTTTCCTTTCCACAGTCGATATGTACATTTGTTATCCATGTCAGCTCTCAATGTGGAGCATATGGCTTCCTTATGGAGGTATCTCAACAGAAGTTTTTCTACAAAGACTGTTTGTTATTCAGTCGCTCAAACTTTCTTTTTCAAAGACTGTAGGAGGGATAGAAATATAAGGCAAGGGCCTGACTAGTGGTTAACGAATCGTTATTGCTACGCCCAGTTATTAATGAATCGAAAAGGGTGGGAGGAATTTTTTAGACATCACAAACAGAAATCGAAAAATGCTGTTCGTACTGGGACTTGAACCCGTGAGATCTGGCACGGAAGCCCACAACGTTAATCGCTGCGCCATATGACCCGACATGTATATCAATTAAAAATTGTGTTTGTATTAATAGCAAAAATTAAATTGTATGTTGTAAAATTCAATTAAATTTAGTTAAATATACATAAGATCATATTCAATAGTTTTATCAAAATTATACAACGTAGAAGTTACTCAGTGTTTTCGTATTGATGTGGGGGTAAGAGCGTCAAAATTGGTCAATCATTAATATATGCACCTGTTCGTTTATGCGACGTTTCGACTTGTTCGTTTATGCGACGATGGAGCATTTACATGAGCTTTTTTTTATTTAGTCAACCGCTCAAAATTTCTTTCAAAGAGAGTATTAAAGTAACCATATACAAAGATAGATAAAGGTTGCCAATCAACCGCTCTATGACGTAATTTTTGAGACCAGAGTGGAGATACAAAAAAATCAATGTTATAATTAAATTTGAATCGTTCAAACTATGTACATTCTCATAGATTTTGTCACAAACGACCCGGCTTTCGCCTTTCGGCATCTTCAGGCATTAAAGTGCACGGATGAACTTGAACTGACTTTAATTGAAATTCCACCAAGCACCTTCAGTCGAAATCTTAAATTATATCAATGTTATAATGTTTGCATTCGGGATCTGAGCTCATTGGCCTATAACCTAGTGTATAAAAGACAAAAGCACTGACCACTTTGGTAAGAGGATCTACATTATTTGATCTGTATTACTTGTTTACAGCTTAAAAAATAGATGGATTGCAACTATTTTAGTGTCGCCTACTGTACAATAAAGCATGTTTTTATATCTGTTATCAAATTGTTTTAGATTATGCAAATTTTACCCATAAAACAATTCAGGAGAGCTTGTTCTTAATTAATTATACATTAATTTAAGATTTCGACTGAAGATGCCTGGTTCTGGAACTTCAATATTAAATTTGTATCGTTCAAATTATGCAATTAAAATGTAAATTAAAACCATTCCTGGCAAAAAATGCAGAAAGGTGAAACCCAGGTCGTTAGTTATAAAACATGTGTTTTATACATAACTTAAAATTAAACCATGTACATAATTTAAACGATTAAAATTTAAAAATAAATTATGTTATCATTGCTGGCTTAGAAAAAGAAGGAGATTGACCGATTGCACAACAACTAGCTCTCGTAAAAAACAACGCATTCTATAAGGAGTACATATACTTCACAACAAAAGTGCTCTTGGAGTGGTTAAATAGTATTTTCAGATTTTCTGACTGAGCGCAAAGTTTCTACTTTTCTTAATCTCTTCATTAAAAACAAATTATATATCAATAAAAAAAACATAAATTTCACACCAAATAAAATTGTAAAAGTGCACTTGTTATTTTCTATCTTATTGTGCCTGCAACGTTTTACTTTGAGCTTTCATTCCATGCCACCTTACTTATAAAGATATTGGTGCGATACGAGTCATAACTTTTGAAAGCTTCCCATATAAAGGGTTAAAAGCTCTCTACATATGGCCTCAGGTGATATTCGTAACGATTTCTTTTGATGGGGAATTTGTTTGCAATGAGTCTTTGGCAACCTTCCATGAGCTTTGATAGCTTTTTTGAGAGAGCACAAAGAAATAACTTCAAAAATATATAAGACCTTTAAAAGTCCATAAAACACAAAACCAAAAGAAGCTTTTACCTTGACCATGCATGAATTATTATTAAAGACCTACGGGTTTTTTACTTACTCCTGAATGTTATACACTATCATTTCAACAGATTTACCTTTTTTACTATACATTTTCTTAAATGATTTACTTCAACCATCCTAATAACTACATCAGTATTTTTTTTAATTTCGATTTCAATTTCCTTGGAATTTATTAATCAACATGCAAGTAATGAACATATGTATGTACTGTAACAACTTATTCAATATAAAAAGGTTTCATTAATACTTTAAACAATATAATCAGTATAATATTATTTTTTGACGGGAAAGTGATTAATTTCTAGATTCTGTATTATTAAGAACTAACAATAAAAATTCATAACTTAAAAGATTTATTGATTATTTAATTGTTATGACATAAAACCAATCTCCGTGCATAAAACCAGCTGACTGTATTAGAAATAGAATAAAAAAATATACTTAATATGACCAAAAAAGAGATACCAATGCAACGAAAAACTTGATACCATTTTTGGATATTAAAAAAATTATGCATAATATTCTTAAAAGGTTGAGTGTTGCCTTATTGACCACTCAAATCGTAAAAGTTTTACCCTTGCAAATTTAACGGACAGGGTTCAAACCTCAGTGAATCTTTTTCCTCGGGATTATTTTTAGTAACTTTTACATCTAAATAATAGCGCATTGGCAGTTCTAGCAGTGAAGTCAATACTTAATAAAAACAATACTTTGGTTATATGAATTAAAATACCAATTGATGAAGTGGTGTAATCTACCCATAATTGATAAGATGTTGAAGTAAATAAGACTGACTATAAAGAAAGTGTTTTCAAATTCAAATTGTCTTCCACACGACAAAGTTGAACCACAATTTTCAGATGATGCGTAATACGTTAAAATTAAAATATTTTCTCTACGTAAAAAAACAAAGTAAATCACAGCTTTTAAACAGTATCCTCAGTGTGTCCTTTGGTAGTCTGTTTAAGCGGAGTATGAGACAGGAATGGACAAGAATAACATTCCCGAAGCAAATTGTCGCTTTGTTATTTCACGGGTACCTCATTTCCTTTGCAATGGCACTTTTTTTTTGTTTTATTCAGGTATCGAAAACTGCAGTCACCAATATTTTTTTTATTCTGTTAATTCATTTTTCCAAATGTATTTTCGTTTCTACGATTTCAATAAAAATACACTCATCAAAATGTGCATTATATTTTCGTCGAATTTGTTGAAAATATATGGAATCTTTGAAGGTCCAAAAGTTTTAATCGCAAATGTTGTTTTCATAATTTCAAGAAGTAAATTACTGAACGAAAATGCTTTTTTGCGATTTTTCCGAAATTAGTAAAAAATAAATGTCGTTCGTTTTACTGATATATATATATATATATTTTAAAAAACAACCAAAACACTATAACTTATATAAGCTACATTCAAATGAGAAGTCATTTTTGCTAGAAAATCAACTAAAGAAGGAAATACAAACATCCATGTCCAAAATCACATATAATATTTAAATTTGATACTTATATTGCCAAATATTTGGATGCTTGTAAGGTTCTTCCCAGTCTTCAGAATCTGACTCTGTATAAAAAGTTACAATTTTTCTGAGTTTGCCAATCATTTAATAGAAAATAATCATAATTTTAATCAGATTTGTAATTTAGAAATACTCCACCGAGTAAATAAAAAGGGTTTAAAGATGAATAGTTTAGAATTTTTAGAAATTAATAAAACTCTTAACAAAAAAGAAATATTATTAAATAATATTCTTAATAGCACAGGTGGTTCCCCGTTACTCAAATTGTTTCCAATTAATAGAGTAATCACAAACCTAGCTGATTGATTGCAGCTCATTAGTTTAATAGTTTGTAATGTTTAACGTCATTAGTAGTATGATTAAATTTGTTTGCACTGTTTCGATTCTATAATCCCCTCTTTGCTTCCCTTAAAAAGGAAAAATCCCAATCTGATTGATTACAACTCATTAGTATCATTAGTATCATTATCTGTTTGTTTTATTTCGATTATACACCCCCCTCCTTGCTCCTCTTAAAAGGAAAAAAACCCAAACCTCCATTTTGTAATTTTATAATTTTAAAATGTTAGAATCAATCTTGCTTCATTACTTAAGCAAACTTTGCGATAGTAAGTCTGAAGATGCCTCTGAAAGAGGCGAAACACGTGTCACAGTTAGTAACACAATACGTGGAATATTATAGTTAATTTAAAAAAATAAATTCTACTGTAAAATCTGTTTTTATCTGCAGATGAATTGAAACTATTCATATAAACTTAATCAACTTTTTACAAAAAAAAGTATTCATGGATTGATTTATACTGATTTGAAAAAAATATTTAGATTAAAACTTAACCTTAAGGTGTGAGACCGATGCCAATTTTATTTCAGGTAGTGAAATAAATATTTTTTTTATAATGAAGCTAATGACGTCAAATTGAGTTATAAAAACAGCTAAATAGACAAATAAAAGAACTTGAAAGTTATAAACATCTTCATTATTAGTAAACAGTTAAGGTTTAAAAAATAGCAAAAAGTTAATGTATTTATTAAATAAATTTAATTCAGATACATATATTGTATATATGCGTATGTACTTAAATTATATAATACGAATGTTAACAGATATGTCCACATTCGTATTTTACAAAAGAACTCTGCTTACATTGTATCAAACATTTCATCAATTTTTACCAGAAACTGAAAAGTTTTCAGTTAAAATATGTAAACAAAATAATACCATGTTCAACAAATGCCAGATATGAAGCATGGCTGGCATGGAATTGACCTTAAATTTCACGTAGGCTACTATTCAAACATTATAACATAAAATATATTTTTTCCCTATTTACATTGTAGGAACAAATGTTACGCAATAGAGTTAATCCGCGGACCAAATATACCCAATCTCTGGCTCTAGGTAAACAATTCCTGTTATTGTTTACGCAAAACCGTACCTCATGTGATGTGACGGGGAGCAGAACCTTTTTTCGTACGCAAATCTTTAAAATACACCTACCTTATTGATGACAAGGCTGGCCGGGTTTTGCGTTATTTCGTACACCTGGGATTTTCGAAGAGCGCTACACTTTTTTTCAATCCTACAGTTTCTGTCGCATTTTCGTAATTTTATTGAAAGATCTCACGTTCTGTTTTTTATTCAGCATTATTCCTTTAAATGTAATAAAACACTGGAGAATGGTATCTATCTGAATAATCTTTCATTAAAAAATCACGATATCTTGTACATTACTTATTTTACTGACATTAAAATAACTATGAATAGTATGTTAAACTTACTTTACTATGACATTAGTTAACAAATGAAACTTGGTGTATTATTAAAGAACTTTTAGGTCATTTGAAAAATTTAGGTTAGGTTATGAAATCGACATTACACGATTATTATTTATTTTTTTACCCCGATTTCACATTAAGTTACTTAACATTTACCCGGCTAACGAGTTGCGATTTTTTTTAAATGACTAAAATCCACACTCTCGTGAAAACAAGCTTTACGTGTATTTTACTTAATATTATTTTGTATTACAAACGAATGGTAAACTTCAAATATTTTTACTATACTCTTTTGATGTTAGATGTATTGTATTTGATATTTTTTAAATCTTTATCTTGCCGTTGTGCTAAAACTTAATGGTTTTTATCATTTTTAGTTGCGAGTCTAAAAGATTGATTCCTTTCATATAAACATTTCAAATTTAATTAAATCACTGTGTGATATATATGGTTTTATAATTAATTTTCTTTACCATTTTTTAGCTTGCTTAAAAATGCGTTTGAAAAGAGAGAACGGTAACCTAACTACTACAATAGTTCATTCTTAACCAGTTGTCACTGTAAAAAAATCAGTTTACTCTTAAACTTTCATGGCGAAAATTCAAATTACATAATTCATACGAATGGAAGACTGTGCCAGCAGCTGTCACTGTTTTTGGGTTACGTTACGGTTCTAACAATATAAATCAAAATGCACTAAAGAATGATGTACTAGATGGAGCTTTAAGTTCTCAGAAAATATGATTTCCTGCTGTCTCACTTCTAGCTTTCACAAAAGCTCTCCAGCGAGCGAGCGCGAGAAGTTTGCGAGTGAATAGAATGAAAGGATTGGATTTATAAATAAATAATAATAATATTTAAAAAACGTAATTTTTAAGCTAAAGACGTATACACTTGGAATACAGGGTGGAATATATACACTTGTAGTAGCTGTACCACCTGTATTAATTTAATATCAATAAAAAATATATATTTTATTTAAATATTATGAAGAAATGAAGCTTTCATATTTTGTAATTTAATATGTTTTTAATATATTTAGGCTTTCATGAAATTTTAGGAATCTTCAAAAAAAATCACTTTAATTTTAAAATCTTTTCTCTGCCATTTCTTACCATTAATGGTTCAATCATTCGCTTAGTAGTGTTATTATATTGTATTTACAATAAATCATTTAATCTCCGCTGACACAGTCATTTATTTATCATGTAGTTTTTATTTATACAACACACTATTTTTATTTATACCAAGTATTAAAAAAAAATGTACATTAATGAAAGATATCAACTTCAAATACGAATTGAACTCATACTTCATACATTATTATGACAAATAAAGCTTCAAATTTTCGTATGAATATTATAGCATTGCTTCAGGAATTAAAATTCTTGTTTTTGTTAGAATATGGTTTGAGCTTTGATAATTCTTACTATTGGAAGTCATGAAAAATCTAACAAGTCGTTTTTTATTTAATTTAATCACAACATCCCTCTTCGTTGGATAATTTTAAATTAAAAATGATCTAACACAAAATTACCGCCAAATCCCATAAAAAAGGTAACAACTTTGTATAAATTTTAAAAATACCAATTTAGAATTTTAAAATATGAATTCGATATCATTGGTTACAAAACAAGTCATTTTATTTTTCAAATTTAAATTATAAATATAATAGAAATACAGAAAAACAACAGCAAAGGTGGTATATTATGTCTAGCTTCTTGGATAGCAAAACAGTACAACTTGTTTATAGATTGCTGTATCACAGGAAATTTTTACTGAGTGCCTCGAGATACTCGAGTCTTATTTCATGGCGTATCCAGGTCGTATTATGTATACAATATAAACATACTGCGAAGAAAAGAAATAGGTAACATTCAGCAGAAAGATGTTGCACTTTCTGGAAAGGTGAGACGAGATAAAGTCGACACGCCTGGGACTTATCAATGTGAAGCTTTAAGCTTTTATAAAAGATAGATGGAGCTTATAAAATCTTTCATATGTTGACGGTTTTCAACTTTCAGATTAAAGTAAGTAAACTTATATGCAAAGCATAAAACATTTGACGGACATTTTGAATGCATATAATGATGAAGGTTGATGTATGATTATATTGTTAATTCTCAACTATTTGAATCGATATCCAAACCATTCGATTTATAAAAGGGTATCTAATATTATGTGTTTTTTTTGTGAGATGATTAATTCGTCTCCAAAGTTTTTAGTCCCTATGGTGATTAACAAACAAATGCAGGAAATAAAATAAGCACGACTTACTATGAAAAAAAAGATTATTCAGATTTTTTTTATTTTACATATAGAACACATAGCTGCATTCTCAATTTTTCATTTTTTTTTTTATACTTAGTGCTTATTTTATTTGCTCTATTTAAACACAGTACTTTTTAATTAACGGTGGAGGGTAGTTCTGGTAATAGAAAACATGTATGTCTTCTAATAATTGAATTCATACAGGGATTTGAGCAAGTGTACATACATTGAGACTAAAAACCACCACGTTTTTTATTTGGTGACAGTCTATCGTTTAGAAAAGCAAGTTGACAGTTTCATTTGAACGTTTCTAAAAATACGATTGTCGATAATGCAAAAATATTCTAGTATAAGCAACTCACATTTGTTATTCTTTTCTACTTATTTCTTTTTTTTAAGCACAATAGTGGCCTTACTAAGATGTTACCCGTGCATCATTGAATCGGATCAAGAATATGAAAAGTAAATTATTTTAATTTCTTGATCGTCATTGCGTTATAAAAAGTGACCGCGAAACAACCGCTGCATACATATGCTTGGTGGCTATTGGATAAATAACTTGTAAACTAGTATTATAAAAACAAATTAGCAGATTTTTCTGTCAAAATAAACTCAATGCGTACGATGGACATAAGGGTGTGTGTGTGCTGCGTAACATGTTGACAGATAATTCTATACAAATACATATTCTCATTGCCATGAAACTAAAAGCATCGTCATATGAGAATAATTATGTTTTTTTTTCAGTGGAATGTATCAAAGGTATATTTGTAACATTTAACGACGTTTTTTATTGCAAAAATTTCATCTTTACGCTTCGTTTGGTGCAGTTTGAATTTTCATCAAACTCTTTGATATCGCGTATCAACAGAAATTTAAGCACACATCATTATTGTAGCAAAGGGAATGTCGTTAAAACTTATTTACTATCGCGTTTTTGAAATGCAAGATACAAATATCAAGAAAATATAATTTGAATAAAGTTATAATATTATTTTATTTAAAATTCTTTTATTGTGAAACAACGTTTGTCTTGTTAATCATTTTCACTTTCGATTTCGTGCATATGAACTTTTAATGAACATCTCAACAGAAAATGATATACAAAACTGTAGTCCACTTGTGTACGTCTATAATAGTTTTAAATTAATAATGTAATTCAAACCACAGTGTAATGGAATTGCAACTGAAAGGGCACCAGTTAAAGTCGAAATTCCGTATATAAATGTAGGTTTTCCCATGTTTATTTAATTTAATTATTTTCCTCTAAACCAGCCATACTCAACCTGTGGCCCAGTAAGCTCTTATGTGCGGCCCAAAATAATTATAGTCACCAAATATTTTACATGCAAAAACCGCAGTACTGGCGTGCCGGCTCGACTAGTGACTGTATTTCACGTCAAATCAGTCGCTAGTCGCGACGCTATTGTACATCATACATACATAAATATGTATGCAGTATAGTATGTGCTATATTTACAGTTTATTATAAATATGTTGCGGCCCACCACTCACGTAGAGAAGCAAAACTCGGAATGCGGCCCGGAGGAAAAAAAGGTTGAGTATGGCTGCTCTACACCATATTTTACAGGTATTATAACCTCAATGTGTTTGATCTATTTTTATTATTCTCTAGATCAGTATTCTTCAACTTATGGTCCGCGGACCGACACCAGTCTGAAAGAGTTTATTGCCGGTCCGCGATAGCTTGTATGTTTCAACTCTAATATATCTTTTGTGCTAAAAATGATAAAATTTGATCACAAAAAAGGAGTTTTATTAGCTTACATGAACATGTAACATTGAATTGACGTTTCAATTGCTACTTTTTGAATTATCATAAGCAAACATATACAGTTGCACTGTCAATTCTCGAATTACAATAGGTTCCATTACGTCACCTTGGACGTAAGTCGAAACAGCCATGAGTAGAATTTCATATAAATAAAAAACCAAAAGACGGCTTTAAAATTATACATATATATTTATTTATCGCCATAGATACGCTTTGTAATTACATTTAAATGGTTCACCTGCGGTCAAATATTATTTTATAAAAAAACTAGAAAAACATACGTTTATTTTTACATACATTAATTGTTTGTCCAAATAGTGGTAAGTCAAGCACTGACTGTATGTAAAGATGTGTATCTGGTTGAAGCTAATATTTTTTCATCTTTTACTGATCCGCCGATGTAAAAAGGTTGAATAACACTGCTCTAGAATATTTAAAGTATCACTACTCACAAGGGCTTCATACTCTTCTTACAGAATGTATTTCGGAATATTACAGCGTATTTATAATTAACAGTTTATGCTTATGGTATAAAAAAAATGCATTCATTTTATGTTATAAATTAAAGTGCTGTGTAGATTTGTGAATTAGCGGGCATCGTTGCAAACTTCAGTGCAACGTTAAGGAAAGCATTATGGGACATGATTATCACGCATAGAACATTGTCTAAAACCGCATATACAACACGTTGAATTTTGTTTTCGTAATGTCAGACGTCGTTTTTCTCATTCGATTTATCTATCACATTATAACAAGCTAACCCAAATCGACAAATTGAAGGAAGTTTGTCAACCATGGAATCGCTTCGTGCAATGGCGATCGCAAAAAGATTAACCGTTAACCGAGATATTTAGCGAATTTGGCTGGGATTCGCGAGTCATTAAACCACTCTTTAACGCCTGAGCGAGGCAACACAGCGACCTTTATACCGATAAGCTCACAACTAACTGCTTCAACGAGAGCATTATGACAGCCTATGTGATATTAATATATTGTTAATCATGCGAACGTAATGTCTTCTAATATTATAATACATTTTGAACCAGTTCATTGAGCATTGGATAGCGTAAATATTGATCGTTCTGCTACATATTTAATATTATATAACCGTTCTAAGCGCAGCTGTTTTACCTAAAGTTCAGTCAAAAGCGAAATATTATACAACAAGAAACTGTTTTGAAGTACAATGCGCTTAATCAATAATAAATTTCATACATAAAACGAATTATTTATACATAACGATGAAACAAATTGAATCATAAAGTAATATAATTAATTCAACCCGATCAAAAATTATAGAAAAATAAATCAGTGGTTCCGAAAATTATTATGCTCATGGACTCTTCTGAAATAATAAATTTAATTGTAATGTCTTGAATTGTAAATAGTAATGTTAAAAATGAAATATTAAAAAAACGACATTCATGAAGTATTTATTAAAATTATAAATTTGTTTTAAAATACAAAAACACATTTTATATCATTAAAGTGGGTGAAACTGATAATTATATTTTACTGAGGACGTAAGAATTGTTACCATTTTATTTATTTTGACTTTCATAATAATAAAAAGAGTGTCAGAAATATGTTTGTATGCATTCATTTGCGGACAGCTCTCCGCCGCCTGACGTTTTCCACGCTCCCCCAAATGATTTTTATTTTCTCACGGACCCGCATGGGTCCGTGGGAACCACTGCTATATGAACTTCTGAGAGTAGAAGTGAGTCAAATAGGTATATTTAAAAAAAAAATAGTTGTCACGTTATAATATTTAACGTGTCTTAAAGTATAATTCAAATTAAGTGAACTGAGTAAAAATTCACCAACATAGTGTAATCTCCCTAAATTAAAAATATGCACTCCATCAAAACACCAAGTAAAGAAGATTTTTACAATTAATAGGAAAAGTTTTACCAATTTACTTTCTACTTGGCTCAGTTCACCTCAGGAGAGCTCATATATCCAAAACCAATTTAATGCAAATGAGCTTTTCAATAAAGCTAATCTCATCAAAATATGTTCTATAAAATTTGCATGTTATTAAATCGATGGTAGGCATAAATGAATCAACTGATAGTTAGATTTTTTAAATTTCTCACAAGATACAATGAGGCTTCTCAATTTAAAAAATCTTTTAACCCTGTTTTATTCCGCTTAGAAGCTTTCACTGTGTTCAATTATTCTTATCTATTCTTCATGGCTTTGCTAAAAAGCAGGTATCTCTGCAAAAACAATATGTCTGAAATGGCGCGTGTTTGAAATAAAAGGAGTTTTTCAGTCTCAACAAATTGTCAGGGGAAATTCAGACAATACATTTAACTCAGACAGTTGATGTTCGGAGGGTATACGTAGAATCGACTTAGCCGGCAAGTTTAATGCAAGAAAACGTATCCGATTTTTCTTCTCCTGTAGCAGGTATAATTTTTATTCCTATCGCAAAGCTTTTTGTCTATATTTCAAACTGGAATTTCATCTATCTATCTACTCATATGCAGTGTTTTAACAGTATTTCCGTTATATGCAGAGTCAACCTACGAATAATAAATACTTCAACCGTACAGTATACGGTTAAATCTAAAATCTTTGTTTATTTTTACTAAAACAAACAAAGTTCTTCTATTACGAATAATATGAATTCATATTTTTTGACGATAAGTGGAAAACAACCTTAGCATGTGCGATAAAATTATAAAAATTCTGAACAATAAAGATTATCTACGTAAATAAACTTTCAAAGTTATTCGATATTTCAATTTTAATCTCATAAATTCATCCGCCATAATTCAAAAAATAACCAAAAAACAAAGAAACTGAAATATTAACAGTAATATATTTCAAGTCACTGTATTGTTTTAATTTATGTCTGCTCCCAATATTGAGTATATGGTATTTTAAAAGAAATATATAAAAAAAAATTGTTTTCTACAAAAACTGCTTGTTATTCAGTTTGCTAAACCTTTTTTTTTAAGTAGAAGTAGGAATATAAAGATAGGGCTAGGACAGAATAGTGGTTAAGTAATCACTCTTAAAGCCTCGCTATATTTTTAGGATTGGAAGGGTGAAAGATAACGTTGAATAAAAACAGAAATTGATAAATTGATTTAATAAAATACTGTTCGTTCTGGAACTCGAACCCGTAAAATCCGCCACGGAATTTAATGACATCCACCGTTGCGTCACGTAGCCAACGAGCTTACTAGAATTTATTGTAGTGCGTGAATTAATAAAAAAAATATTTTACTGTGTCCAATTCTAACGTTTTTATTTAAACAACCATGTTATTTTAACGGCAACTAATTATCAGAGAACGGTTCTAAAAAAAATGGGTGTCCACTTATTGCTCTAAGATGAGTGAAAAGAAAGTCAAACGTCACAGATATTCTATGATATAAACACAAATTGGTTTATTGTGTTCATCCACCAAATAAAACAAACGTTCAAGAGCGGTGTCCACTCGGCTTTGGTACAAGTATATCAATCCAACATAAGTATGAAGGCATGTATGCTCAAATCTACGACACACATCGTCTAATACATATTACGAAACGAATATTCATATTTCATAGATCGCGTCGGTTTTATTTTTTGACTGAAACCAAACAAAACTAATTTCCAAGATCGTTAACTACTCAGCTTTAGGAACGCCATAACCTTAAATATTAATAACATTACGTCTTTATAAAATAAAAAATAGAGAAAAGATTCCAGCCGCCTTCTTTAAAACTTGATTGCATCAAAACAACATTTCTTGACTTTATTCTAAGCCCACGCTATTTGCAAAGGGGGTGACCTGCACCGCAATCAAACTAAATTCTAACGGGGCTCAAAACCGTAAAAGAATATGGCGTCTTTACTTACTGGGTAATAAAATAAAATATTATAAAAGAGGGTGAACTTGGATTAGAGGGTGTGTTTTTATCCTCTTGATGGTTCGTTTTATTTGTGGAATGTCTCTAGTGGCCCCCCACACATTTTCATTAAGTCGTTAATAAATACTTTGCTCTCAGAGGCTCGTTGCATTTCTTCAGTGAATTACAGTGACATACCTTCAAAGAGGGTCTTAAATGAATATATTTTTTTGCTGCTAATTTTTATACTCAATAACATGTGTTTTGTTTAATTTTGTAGATTTCTTGATTGAATTCGCATTTACTTGGTTACTCCATTGTAATGCAGTTAAAATAGCAAAATATTTATTTTAACAAAACAATTTCTATTTTGTAAAACTAAATGTTTTGATATTTTTTAATGTATTTGTCGATTTCTTTCCTTTTTTCACTTACGACACGGGTTTCACATATCAGAATCTACAGGCATGCACAGAAGTGCAGGAGCTGACCCTAGTACAAAATGTGAACGATTTAAATTAAATATTGAAAATTCCATCAAGTATCTTTAGTCAAAATCTAAAATTATGAGTATTTTTATTAATAATATTTGATTGGAATCTATTTTTTTTTTTTTTTGAAAGTATTGATTTGAATATTTAAATATTAAAATTGTTGAAATGTAAAGTGCGACATTATTTCTCTTTCAAAAATTTTGCATACAACATAAGTTTGACAGTTAATCCAGTAGTCTTTAATAGTAGTGCTAAAAAAATACCATAAACTAATATTCGAATTGGATTAAGTAATGTGTATATAGACACATTTTAATCTTAATTCAATAAAATAAATTATATACAATTAACAATCATCAATTACTTCCAAGCATGGTTTTGAACTTCATGTTAATATTATCATCCTCATACTAATGATTTTGTAAATAATATAAAATAGTTCCAGTTTTGAGAATATTATGTTTCACTAAAATTTCTGCGATCCCATAGGTATTATTGATTCATATTTTTAGCTTAAAACGTATTGTATCTAGTTTTTTTTATATATATACGTATGTAGTTTTTAAATATTTAAAAAAACACCTCGAGCATTATTGAGTCACAAGTGTTTTCTCTATTCTTTAATGTAAGTATATTACTGTTTTTAATAACAACAATAACTTATTAATTGATTTGGCATTTACTTGGTAGAACTCCATTTATAACAGATTAAAATAACAAAGTATTTTAGTTCTACAGTTTTTAATAATTTTATTCGTTAATAGCTATTTCGGCTTGCGCCATCGTCAGAACTATGTTTAAACATATAAGTAAAGAAATAGTTTTTACGTTCTCAAAGAAAAATCTGAATGATGGTGCGCTACTATCACTGACCCAAATCTCGACCATTTGTTGTGGCAAGAGCTCTTTTATTCTGTTCAAAGGAGGCATTTAAACACAGCTCTTGAGATAGAAAAAATCTCCCTTCTCTTCAATGACAATATTACATGACGGCTTTTTTCTCTGTGAAGTTGACATAGACAATGAAGATTTCAAGAGAATATTTTTGTATTGTTTTTTGATGTTTTAACGAGAGTAGCAATACTTCTATGTTTACTTTATCCTTGACACATTTTTTTATTCAAATTGAATTTAAAATACGGTATTGAAAACGTGTTGTCTCTATAGAATACATCGGTAATTTATACTAGATATTTTTGGGTAAAAACTTTTTTTCTAGGCACGTAAATATATATTTTTAACACATACAAGACCACTTCATGGTTCATCTGAGATTCTCCGTCTCCCACCAGCATCCTTTCTTTCTCATCCCAACTATTTAGGGAAGTGGGTTTTTGGAATTTCGGGATAGATCACAGGGGAAAAGTCAGATTTTAAAATAATCTACAAAAGAAGATGAAACACTTCTCACTCGCCAATTTCCGTTTTTAAAAAGTCAATAATTTACGAAATCCCCAAAATTTAAAAAAAATTAGATCCCGGGATTTCGGTATCATAAAATCGGACGAGATCTTAGGATTGGACAACCTAATAGAAAGCGACAACGGTAGAATAGAATACATGTTTGAGTCCCCTGAAAGCTTATGCTTTTTGAGATATGAGGTTGTAGAAAATTACCTAAGACTATTGAAAATATTCATTTCGTACTGCAATTGAACAAAAAAATATACATATCGTGAAACATTGACAAATTTTGTCACCAAAAAAAAAATGGCAGTTCCCGGCCAAAAAACTAAAGCGTGTACGTATTCCCATCGTTTATCCAATCAAAGTACCTTTATTTACATATAAATGCAAAACATGCTCTGGAATAGGATAAATTTTGATTGAAGGGATATTTGATTGATCTGTCACAAGCAGAATATTTGCTTCACTCACTGTTTGTTGCTCGTGGTGAGTTCCAGGCCAACCACACGGTGTACTGTCGCTCGTTTTGTTTTCAATTTGACAGGTAGAGCCCCCACCGTAAATGGGTTTCCAGAACGGAAAATTCGACAAGATAAACTTTCAAACCTATTAAATTCAAAGCAAAGCAGAATTAATGTATATTAGTTTCAAATAAAACAAATCAAAACATGAGCGATTTTTTCAATAAATACATTTATTATTTTATAAATTTTAATAAATATATGTAAAATTATTTTAAATAATTAAAAGTATAGTTTAAATAATAATATTTAGCCAAAGTGGGAGGAAAGTATCTTTTAAAGGCTGACGTAACAATTTCAAATTATTTGGCCTTCCTTCAATGTCTTTCAAAGTCTCCTAAAGTATCTCATAAAAGTAAAAAAGAACGATATTCTGATCGTAAAATTTTAGAGCAAAAGCAGTTTTCATAAAACTTGAACTTCGAAGCTTCTTCTTTTATTTTATGAAAAAATCTCAATAAGCTTTTTAGTTATAAAGATAAATCATTAATAATTTAACTCAGCTGACTTTAGCTAAGTCTCGTAAAAACAAAAAAATAATTACTTCGTTCAAGAATTTCACAAAATATATTTTCGAAATATCTTGAGTTGATTTTTTTACATTTTAATATGTTGAAAAATATAGACGTATTTAAACATTCGGAAAGTAACAAAAAGTTAGTAGAATGTAAATAGCACACAATTCTTTCGTTAATACAAACTGATTTAATATATAATTTGGCTATACAAACTAAGCGGATAGAATATCTTTTGCGAGGATATATATATCAGTGGATGAAGTATATAATAGAAGACCACATTCTGAACTCAACAAATAATTAATTGTAGTATAAACTTTTAAAATCTTGATAAGCTTGAGACCAAAGATTCAAGCGTCTTGGACGATTGCTGGATACTCTCCCAGGATTTACATGTCAGTAATATTTTTGACCAAACTGACCTGATTTATACAGTTATGAGATTATTAAGCGAACCTGTTTTTATTTATTTGTTTATATGCTATTTTTTTACCTAAAATTACTAGTTATCACACTGTGAGCACAGCAACCAAAAAAAGCACGTTGATTACTCCGCCATTGATATTTATTTACATCAAGTAATTCATAACAAATGATATTACAATCCGCTTTTCAATGCTATAGATTCTTCAACCCTGATAATAATATAATGAATTCGGCAGGATTCACTATTCATTTCGTGTAACGGCAAACGACTCTCTTTATGGGAAATTCGAATAAAACAAATGAGACGGAAAATGGATAATTGTGTTTTTTCCTCTTATTTTTCAAGAAAAACTTTTCTCCGTTTTCTTTTTTAAATACAGAAAGGTCTCCCTAACATTTAGTCCGTTTCGGAATGTTTGTTTTTTTTCTCTCAACCCATTGTTCCCGTTATGATATTGTAAAAGTGTAAGGCATCTTAGATAAAAAATAAAACTATACACAATTTAGTCGTAAATTTATTGTGTAAGAACAATCCTTGATTCAAAAGAAGACCAAAAATTTTATTGATATATGCATTTGAAATGTTTTCCAGTTAATTTGTTTATCTTCTTGCGGCTCCTAAATGCCCAAACTACATACTATCTTTAGCTACAAAAAAAGCACAGTCGTTTTAGTCTTTTTACATGTCTTATAAAACACACTTTTAGGGTGTTCACTATTAATATTTGGTGGAATGACATTTTATTCATTGATTTAATTGTCATTTACTCGGTAGAACTCCATTGTTATACGGTAAAAAATAGCAAAGTATTTATTTCTACAAAATTAAAAAAAAAACAGTTTATAGCTACTTCGGCGCGTGCCATCGTCAGAAGTATGTTTAAACCTGCATTTACTCAGCTATATGCACTGGCTTAGAAGAGATACAGAATACATCTTGTTATTTACTCTATCATCTTAATTTATATTACAAATTATAGTAAATAATTAAAAATGAGTGTTTTTTAATATAAATAAGTACGAAATAACAAGTAATACCTTGCTATTTTTTACTGTATTGCATTATATTCAATAAATAAAATACTCATTTGTACTAATTCCACATTTATTTAGTATGATCAGGACCAGTTTCAGGACTCTTTGTATAAATAACACTGTTATATTGTATTATTTTATCAGTTGATAATGCTCGTCATGAGCGAAACCGGTCTTGGCCATATTATTTAAAAGTGGAATTAATTATTCTTTATCAATTCCTCAACAACCATTTCTAATATAAAAGTCAATTATATGTGTGAAAAATAATTTGATGCGGGTTTTAATAAAAGCATTTGAAAAATCAAATGAATCGTTCGTTAATTATAATAACCACAAAATGATTAAAACAATATTATATTATTTTTCATTCGGTTGTAATTTTTGAATAATCAAATAGGTGCTTTATTTGAAAATATGACTGTCTGAATGGGTTAAAAGCTCTCACAAAAGGTTATCATGGTTCATTATTTTAAAATGAGCACAAATATTTCATTTCATACTACACGGCGTACTTTTTACCAAAAGGAAAATGTTGTTAAAATATTGGCAACATCGTTGTGAAAAGAAAAAAAATCTCTCATATTTTTTAATGAAACTTTCATGCTGTAAGTAAGTGTACTATTTCCTTATCTCTAATAATGACACCGGTTAAAACAATCCGCCACGTAATTGAGATTCTCATGTAAACAATGTGGACATAAGAAAAGATAAAGGTTATTTGGTACTGCATGACGATATAAAATAGTAACAAGATAAAATGTGTTAAATTTGAAATTAAAAAATTGTTAAATACCTAATTTTTATGTGGCATCTTGCCACAATTAATCGAGATATGAAAATGGTGTGACTAGAAGGAGAATCTACTATTTATGATAACAACGTAATTAAATCAATGTTCGAGGCATTGGCTATCTAATATAAATGTATCAGAATATTGATATATGCGTACCACGATTTAATTGCTGACACTGAATACAACCAGAAATCAAATGACTTATTAAAGCATGGGACATCACAGTGTCTTCAATTAATAACAGTGAAATGCGAGCAGGGCGTTAATAAGTTTAAAACAAGAAACAATAAATAACGGTATTATTTTTACCAAATGCATTTTCTTACAGTTTGCTTAAATATATTGAATCATTCAATATTTTTAACATCCATTTCAACGTTAGTTATTTATCTCCATAAATAAGCTCTACTTTTTCATTTTAATTTTTTCGTCTGTGGAATTCCTTTTATGAAAAATTATTTTAACTGCGCATTATTCTGTGTCGCAAAAATGGATAGTGATTTATTATATGTGAGAATTCGACTACTGGCAAGCGCATTGTTTTTTTTG
Organism: Himalopsyche tibetana; assembly: GCA_030503985.1. Classification (NCBI taxonomy): domain Eukaryota; kingdom Metazoa; phylum Arthropoda; class Insecta; order Trichoptera; family Rhyacophilidae; genus Himalopsyche; species Himalopsyche tibetana. The sequence continues at coordinate 4,087,127 of JAPJYX010000007.1, read as the reverse complement.
CAATATCAACACGTTTCTGTTTTGTAAGAAAATCAATCTTGAAACTTTTCAGAGGATGTTTTCTAATAACAATACTCAAATGTATCGGATTCCTTAATTGCCATCAAACAATTTTAAATGTATGAAACAGCTTTCAATAATAAGAGCACTCTGTCGTGTCAAGCCAAGTTGAATTTTTGATATAATTCTTATTTTTTGCACATTCGTATTGTACGATGTAGCTTTATTGAAGTTGTTATCCAAGTTAATACAAGTATAGTGAAAACTTCTGGGACCAAAGCAGCTTGGTCTGTGTGAGAACTTTACATAAAACTGATTACACGCGACATGTTCGACATATCGCACGGTGTTACCTTACTTCAGAAAATAGAACTATTAAATTAAATTAGTATTCACATGGTAAAGTTTTCATTGATTATTTACGATAAAATATCTGTCAAAACAATTTATTTTTAAAACCAAGCATTTATACAAAAAGCAGTAAAGCGATAATTAATGTTAGCCGCTCGCCTGTGTAGTAAATAGTCTAATACAATTTGCGCATGGAAAAAAGACATTATGACAAATACAATATTAATATTATAACAGCCCAGTTTTCATCAAATATGGAGAACTTGCTATACTTGCTATTGAAATAATTAAATATGTATGCATATACATATAAATACAAATAATTCATATACAATGCAATCATTTTTTTTATTAAATATTTGATAAGGTAATATAGAAGATAAAATCTGACATAACCTAACTCAACATTGCCTTATCTATACAACTATTATTGTGTACTGATGCCGATGAATGTGGATTATGCGGAATTTTGTCGCTCTTGAAATTAGTCACTGATATGAACCAACGTAACATCGCTACCGTTAATATGCTTTGTATTATTTTTGATAGACTTGTTATGATTTTATTTCATATGAAATTTAAAAAATCCCCTTTTGTTCTATAAAGTTAAGTTTAAATGTCTTTTTTACAATTTATCACCACTCTTCAATACAGGACACTGTCATAAATATAAAAAATTCCCAACATTTATATAAATATATACTTTGTAACAATGTATAATTCTAATGTAGAGCGTATGCACAATTAGAAGATCTCTCTCAAGTGTTTTTACAAGAACTGCTTATTATTCGAAAAATCAATGTACGAACTTCAAACTAATGACTTCCGTGTTCTAAATCAACGTTAAAGTTAAGTTAAACATTTTGTAGCTAGTTGTAATTGGTTTAAAGATGAGTGTTCAAAGGCATGGATGTTCGTGTTATCTAAAACCCCTTCCCACTTACACAGTTCATAAAAGGAGACACACATAATATATAAAAGATAATTATATCACTTATAACAGATTTTATCACACATAATTCTATCCAAAAAAATAAAGTTTAGTTACTGGCAAATGTACGTTTTACTCTGATTATGGATTGCTGTTGGCAGTAGATATTTTCATATCCACATATACACATTAAACAGAAAAAAAATAAGCGACTAACAAGCAGTTCTTTTTACTAAAACTGCTTGTAAACAGTCCAAATGCTCTACCTACACTATTAGTAGATATGGTTACAAAAACATACAGCGCAATATTCATTATGTTTAAATATAAGTGTAAAGGAATAACATTTCAAATTAACACTCTTTTTCTAGAACAATACTGTGGTAAACATTAAAATTAAAAACGAAATGCTTTTAGGCCACCATTATTGTAATTTAAATGAATGTTATTTTTAAGGTCGCATCATTTATCCCCTATTTGTTATTCCTCCTTGTAATCACGAGTTACGCAATGAATATTAGACGTGAGGGCTTCAACACAATTTTTTTAGTTCAAAAATATTTAAATCTCTTAAATGAAAATACAGAAGAAGGCTTTAAATTATTTATTTTTATTTTTAATCGTTCTCGTAAAAAGTAAGAATACAAAATAAAAACAAAAACTCTTTGAAATGGTGTTTATTTTTCACGCAGCGTTCATTTTCTTGAAACCGTCACATAAACGTCAAACACACTCACCCTCTCAACATAGAAATTATATTTTAATACTCTTCGCTTTTACTTTGATAAGCAACCCTCCATTAAGGTAATTTTTAAAAGTACAATTTACAGAGAATTTTTTTTTTCGACCGTACTGTGTTTATATTTTTCTTTCTTTGACTTGATGTCGGTTCTTAAATATAGCTTTTTTAATTATTTTGTTTTCAAACTCTTATAGCCTTTTTTAATATGGTTGAAATTTTTACATTTTAAAAAAAATGACCTTGAAAAATACAGCGTAAGTATATATAACAGCGTAACTGGTCAAGTGGTTTTTTAACAGCGTTTCTCAAGTGTGGAAAAGGGTCTACGACAGTGGTTTACAAATTTTCTCAATATTGCAAACGATTGAATAGTCTACCTGTCTATTGCACAGCCAGGTAATCATCTGTAATTAATCTCATACCGTTTTAAAGTAATCCCTCGTGAATAACCAATTTTGTTAATCTCTTTAAAATCGATAAGGGCGTTGGGTGTTACACTGCAGGGCATATACGCTCGACCACTCAAACGAACGTCCGATATTCCAGCAAATAAATTAAATTCATTTTAAAAAGTATGTTCGTAAAAGGGCGCAGATAATTTAGGCTTTTCCTTGCCGTGACATAAACATCTGTTTGATTTCAACTTTTGGCGTGCCAATTATTTTTCCGGGTTTTCAAAAATCTAAAATCTGACGTAGATGGGTGAAATTTAAATTAATTCTGGTAAATATATTCGACTTATAAAAGTACAATAATCTACTTCGTAAACTTAAGCGTGTTATGATTTACTTATACCTTCATTATCTTTTGATAATATATATATGTGTTAGCAAATGTAATATAACCATTTAATTTGTATGCAGATAACGTGTATCAAAAAGTGGAACTGTGGGTTTTTGCAAATTAAACATTTTTTTAAAATGATTTTCTCAACAGATAAAATGAAATTTGAAGCTCTCACACGTGTTACTAGATAGAATTTAAGTTAAAGAAAAATAAAGCTTTTATGTGTCATTTTCATAAAAAATCGTTCAGAATGGTTTTTGCAACTCAATGACTCATTTTTTTCAGTGTTTCATTTCAGCAAAGCTTACTATGCGTCTTTTTAAATATCTTTACATAATATATAAATAATATACAACAGGTTTGTGTTTTAAAGATATTTTCTAAAATAACAAAACTTTTTGAAAACTAAAAATATTTTAAGGAAACTTCTTTTTCAACTTCTTTACTTGAATAAGTTTTGCTTTTAAGAAACCTTAAAATAATTATTATTTATTTAGATTTTTAATCGTAAATGAGCCGTGTTTAGTGAAAATAATAAAAAAACAACAGCTGCGTTATGGTTGATGAATTATAAATGGGACAAAGTACCATAATAGCAATTGAAAACAGTGGTGGATGAAAAAACAGTGTACAGAGATTTATTAAAACCTTAAAATTTTAAGACATCATTGGCTTACTACCAGACGTCATTAAGAAACAAAATGTTTATTTTGAGATAATCGAATTGAAAGTTTTATCAGTCTTTTCTCTTGTAAAATCTAAAAGTTTCCAGTCAGTCAGTTAGCGCTCGTAGTGACTTTTTGCAAAAAATATGTAATAATGAATGCACTGAGTTTTACGAAGTGTACGAAATCAAAATTAAAATAATTCTTAATTATTATTAAATTTCCATCAAGCACCTTCAGTCGAAATTTTAAATTACTGTTAGGGTGTTTCGAAAAATGTATTTTCGACATATTGACTTGTTTACTGGGTAAATCATGTCAACATACGTTAATTGAGCCATCTAACTCAGTTTTGACATATCATGCCTTCTGGCAGTAAGCCGACGATATAATAAAAATAAATAGAAGTTTTGCCAAGGTGAGGCGAACTTTAAATAAATAATGATGAACATATCATAAACTCTGAAATTGGATTAAAATAATACAGGAGCTTGCACTAAAGCTCAAAACGTATACATAAACGGTTTAAGCATTTAAAACAAATGAAAATGGTGTGACCGTATAATTAATCTGTAATTATTTATGTCAATCAAATTGCCTCCAAATGACAATTTCATATGGTCGCGAAGAGTTCGAGAAGTTTTTGTGAATAGTTACAGAATGCTTTCATCAACACATATGTAAAACCAATGGTTGGACACTTATCAACTTTGGCTCAAAGATCAGAATATTTAAACAATGATATTGAAGCAAAAGCTTAAAAAGACTGAGAATATAAAATACTTTTATGATGTTATTCTTGACTCTATTACATAATTCATAAGAAGACTAATGACTTATGGAACAACCTATTTTATATTTAAAAACAAAATGTTCGTTAATACTGCTTCTACTTTTATCTGGCAAGATCAGGACAGGCTTCGCTCGTGACTAAAATTATCAACTGAGCTCGTCTTGATCTTGCCGAATAAAACTGAAAGTAGTACAACGCAATATTGTGTTGTTTTAATATAATGCCTTTCTATCAAGTATTGACAATGAACATTCTACAAATATATATTTCTATTTAATAAAAATCAACTATTTTTATTTGATTATTGAAATTTATATTTAAATAAAATATCGAGCATTAAAAGCAAGTTATCATTTTGTTTTTACTGTCTCATCTAACGATATTATGTAATAGTATATATAATTGAAAAAGTATATAACAATACCTTGTCTCAAGCTGTCCGAGTGTCTCATCTTAAAATAATCAAAGTTGGGGTCAAATTGTATTTTGAAAATTAAATGAGGCTGAAGGTCAATCGAGCGTCAACTTTTGTTGTATTAAGCATGTCTAGACATTTCGAGAGAAAAAATAGATAAAATATTTGCTCACAACTGAATCTCGCGCCTTATATAAAATTACTCTCTCTTCACACAATATTTACTGTTATTTTTGCCAGATATTCGATAGAATTAATTTACTTTGACAGGTGGAAAATTTGCACTGATTTTGTTGAGAGAAAATCCTTTGTTTTGGAAAAAAATGGAAAAACAAAATAGAATCGGTTAGAAGTATAGGAATTTATTTTTTTATTGTTATTATACAATAAAAAAAAAGGAAGCTCGTTACACTGAAATATTTTTTTGTATTTTCGTGTAACGTAAATTTATGATAATATTTATTCAGTTCCAACGTGATATAAAAAGAGAATTACTTTAATAAACATTTCATCTTTTAATGTTCCCAACTGATTGTCGAGATCAATTTATTTCTTTTATTTATATTGTAAGTTTTACTATGAGTCGATAAAAATAACATCTTTATTCACTGTGAAAGTGTGTAGTAAATTAAGTTTAATAAAATGACTGCTTACACGAAGAGAATAGCTAGTGCAAATTACTTTTAATTTTGTATGGTTTCAAAGAATTTTTAAAACGCCAAGCTTAACTTCAATTTAATACGACGAAATTGTAAAAACTAATAGTCTATTTAATTCTTTTCATTTGTAAACATGGCGGCAATAATATTGTTGCCACTTAGTAGTCAACTCGCTTATAATTGAATAATTTAAAATGGCGGTCGCTAGCGGCTCACTGATTTAAAATTAAGCTTTCGTCTCAAAGTAATAGACGCGACTTTCGAAATGTAAATAATTAGTTAATTGAAATTTTGCTGGGGTGTAAGTATGGCAATAATTATTATTTGACGTCCTCGTTTATAAATTATTTATCTCCACCACGTGACGCATTACTTAACTCCGATCATAACGTAACGTAATTATATTATCTGGCTAGGCAGCCATTTTCGTTTTCAGCTTTTGCCAATTAAAATAATTCGGCGGAAGATAAACTCGGCTGTAAATGGGTCGCCGGGCTAATTACGAATTCAACGTCTAATAATTATTCAGTGAATTTCGCAGAGAAAAATCTAGTCAGAATATTATTCTGTCTCAGTTTTACTATTACATATTTAGGTATTTTTGTTTATCGAAAATAATCATTATTTATAAAATGAAAACATACAAAAGCAGCTTTACGATAAATGTCTTATATTTCAATCAATTGATTAAGTGTTTTTTTTTGATACCAAAGTTTTAGACAAACAATGACATTACTAAAGCAAACGTTTAGAAAAGAGGAAGTGTTTAAGTAAAATGAATCAACCCTAAACCAACAAAAAATATTTTGATTTAATAATCACGATGTTTACAACTAAATACACCATCTGTCAAAACAACATATTTTGAAAATTCCAAATAAGTATCTAAATTTAGGTTTGAAGTTTGAAAAAAGATCAGAATGAGAAATCACGAAAAAGGACATTTGCAAAAGGTTTTCTTAAACAACATATTCAATTTATATAACAATAAGTTAATAAAACACATGTTTTTAAGTTTTTTTGCTCTCCAAGGTTGTTTTTATTTAATAATTTGATCTTGGCTCGAAATCGTTAAAAAACGTTTTCGTACCTCCTGTAAAATTGGTTATATGTGGGTTGATTCTTTATACTTAACTACACTCGATTTAATATATAAATTTGACCAATGTACGAATTTATATATAAAAAAGAATATGTACTATTAATAAATGTGTGAAAATAATTTGTGAAAAAATACAATTGATTAAAGATTGTGGAGTAGGTAGTGTAGAGTTTCGTTATCAGAGAAAATATTTTTATATCACTATGAAGATAGTACCAATTCACAATATACAGATGGCGCAATTTATAATTTTTGGAAAACTTTCACTCAAAAGAAAGTATAACGCATGTGTTATTTGTAAATGTAATTTAGTTGATATAGCGCAATGCTGAATTTTCCTCTATTTTGATTAACATTACAATGAAAAACAATTTTCATTTTACAGAAACTAGTACGTAACTCTCATCTTTATTTGATAAATAAGCACATCATGTTGACATTGTAAGTAGTTTTATAAATATTATATGAATATCGTCTGTGGAAAAGAAAAAGGACGTAACGGACCACATATAACAAAATTTTACAGGAGACACAAAAAACGTTTTTTGATGATTTTAGGCCAGAGGCAAATTATGAAATATATACAGCATTGAATTGCATGGAGACTGATAAACTTGTTTATAATTGACATTATCTGATATTATTCAGTTCAAAAAAACCATTTTTAAAGTCTTTTTCCGTGATCGAAATGTCATCAGGACTTTCTTTACAAACATAAGAGCTAAACTTATATGCTAATTCGGCATTATTTGCTTACATATTTTTGATAGAACGTGTATCAAGTTGTATAAATTGTGATTATTGAGAAAAGGGTGTTTTGCAAAAACTGGGAGCTATGTCCTTTTTCCTTTCCACAGTCGTACAGTATGTACAAAACTATTTACTTAATAAAAGATCTAATTATTTTCTTTAGCAGTATTTTGTGATAAAAACAACCACATAAGTGGAAAGATGATTCAAAATAATATTGCCTTATCACCTTCATCACCTTTGTTGCGCTTAACGCCATCTCAAGCCCAAACTTTCCCTAACGATGTAAGCCATTTCGAATTAAAACTCTACCGAACCCTTTTCGGCCCAAAGATATTTTACGCAAACGAACTTAAGTAAATTTATGACAGTGTTAACCACTTCACCGAAACACTTCCACAAAATAGGGCGCAGCCAGTTATTACGGTCCAACTGACGGGGGGGTATGGGGTTATATACTGCCTCTTCGAAAGGGTGGAGTAGAGCCTTCAAACAACGCCGCGATTATGATTCATTGGGTTTTGAAACGATACTAAAAGAAAATTTGTGACAGGAATCTTTCAGCAAATTAATATTATATCCAATAAATGATTTCCCTTCATTTCATAATGATGAAAATTGGGTAGATAACTCAATGGCGAGAGAAAATTTGGCTTATATAAACTCATAAAAGGATATTTTTTCCCCTTTTTTTCTAGTTGACTAAACATTATTTTGAAGTAAAATAAGACTGCGGTGTTGATACAAATAAATATACTTATAAAGTATAGGTTTATTGAAAGTAAATATTTGTATAATACTTGCTGGTTAAAAATATTCAATGACAATTTAGAAATGATTGAAAGAAAAAATAACATCTGCTTACTTTACTTTCGTATACCATGTTTAAACTTAACGAGGAAACTGCTAAGCCTTATCAGCCAAACAGAATTATCAACTAAGTAAGCGTGTACACTGAAAGTAAATATTTGTACTTGTTGGTTAAAAATATTCAATGACAATTTAGAAATGATTGAAAGAAAAAATAACATCTGCTCACTTTACTGTTTAAACTTAACGAGGAAGCTGCCAAGCCTTATCAGCCAAACAGAATTATCAACTAAGTAAGCGTGTACACGTATACCGTAAATTTGTTAGGGAGTCTGTATTTTTTCACATGCGTTTTGTTCAATTCAACATCTTACCAACGAGAATAGTTACAGAAAAAATCGTTAAAAACTTCGAAAAATATGTCAACCTGAATGATGAGTTGAAGAAACTATCGTATTTTAATAAATAAAAAAAATGCTGCGTAATCATAGCTTATCAGTAAACACTCCATCCACTTGACTCTCGTCAAAAGTCTCTTAAGACAAGCCGATTACGTGAGCAATTACAGTGTTACTAGTGGTGTCGTATAATTTTGACTTCTAATCACTCGCTCACGTATTGCTCTCTTCAGGTTTTTTAACGTTTGTTGCTTATAAAGCTTTTCATAAGGCTAGATGCACAAAAGATTTTTTTTTTTTAATATTTTAAGATTACGTTAATCTGAAATGTGTAAAAAATATACAAGTAGTGCTCTCTTACGTCGGCAGCCTACGATATATATTAGAACTGGATCAGTCACGTTCTGCTGATGCTTTTGTAAAGTCTTAGGCATGTTTATCTAATTTCAACTTCTGGTCATTGATTTTTCGGTGTTCTGGAAATCAGTTGTAGACTACCATCATATTATACAGCGTAAAACTATAAAGAATGTAACTTAAAACAATTGACGTATCGTGATCTCAAAATAACAAAGTGATTGGTGGAATACAGAAAATCTTTTACTTACTGCAATTTAGGCGTAGCACTGTGAAAAATAAGAAAAATAAACGTAATAAAATTCTTCTTGAAATAAATTATCTCCTAGTTTCACATATGTAATTGTTTATTTTATACGTAAAATAATATGACTTATTGCAACATGAAAAATACCCGCAAACTCCACCCTATTTCTTGGTTGGTTGAAATCTAATATCGGAAGTCAGAGCAATTTCCTGCTTCTGATTAATAAAAATATTCCAGCGTATTTATACAGCATATTGCTTGCGGAGAATTTATCTCCGAGTGTGGGCATCTAGTTGATCTATGTTGCCGGAATGTTCTTACGCAATTTTGTGATTTAGGGCTTTCTCTTAAACTTGTACATTTATTTTTACTTCGTTTCGTAAAGTGTTTTTGCCTTACTCGAGCAATAATAAAACTGTTATATGTAATAAATCAATATTTTTCATTACGGGCAAATTCTTGCGATTGGCCTGGAAAAATCTACTGCGCCACAAAAGACATATATGTATTTTGGCAGAAACAAACTTTGTCTCAAAGAAATTTACTGTGTAACTTAATATGTAATTTTCTATAAACATTTGAAAAGAATTATAGTCCAAGGTTAAGTGAAAATAAGTACAAAGAAATATTGTGTTTTTGGATATTAATAATTTGAGGTTCAAATGAGGCTTCTTTTAAGTCAGAAACACTTAAGTATATTCAATCAAAACTAATAACTTAGTAACTTTACTGGTTGTGTCACTAATTGTGACATATGACATTTCACGTGTCACCTTACACGCCTCAAGTGTCACAGCTAGTAAGAAAACTAGAAAGAATATCAAAGTTTATAATTTTATATTAAGAACAAAGTTACTGCCAAATTTATAAAAAAACAAATACAAATTGAGTACCTATATTACGTCTGAAACTGGCTTTTTATTTAAAAGAAGTAACAATTTATGACGCATCATTTATTTTAATCTATAATAATCTGTAATGCCCTGTTATGTATTTTTTTTAACCATGTCCGCTCCCAATGTAGAGCATATGGACTCCTAATGGAGTTTATCTCAACAGAAGTGTTTCTACGAGAACTGCTTGTTACTCAGTTGTTCAACCTCTCTTTTTCCAAAGAGAGTAGAGATAGAAGGATAGGGTTAGGACAGGATTAGTGGTAAGCTAATCGCTGTCGATACGCCCCGTTCATAGGATAGGAAAGGTGAGAGAGGGGAACAGAAATTCATAAATCGATTGAAAAATCAATTTATAAAACATTTTTTTTTGTTATGTATACTGTATACACAACATTATAGCATAGAGTGCTATGTTAAATTGTCTATGACAACTTGTAACAACTAAATCGATATCCTTTTCCTTTCTCACCAGTTCAAATTGAGAGTTCAAATCTAAAGGCCGATAGCCTAGTAGAGACTCCTCAATACTCACATCCATATAATTTTGATTATTAAGATTAAGTGATTTATTTATAAAGTGTAAATTATATATATGGAATAAAGTTGAAACAACATTGAATTTAAATTAAGTGTTTTAATAGAAATATATCCATAACAACCCTGTAAATCAAATTATATACACATTTTTATCCGATAAGTTATGTTTTTCCTTTTAACGAGACAGGGAAGTTATCAATACTTTATATCGATTGCTTACTTTTCAAACAAATAACATCTTATGCAAGCAAGGGCCGCACCCGCAGTTGCTTTCCTTTAGTGATTAACAAGGCTCATACCGTTGCTTCAGGGGTTTTAAGGTCACTGAACTTTTACTTGTACCCTAGTAAAATTAAATTTGTTTGTCATTTATAACTAACTTCTGAGTTCAAAGAATTTCATAACACATCAGTATTAAATTGACTAACTTACAGGCAAAATACCCTTCCTCGTGCAAAGATTTTAGAAACAATAATATTCGTAAATTATTCCATTTCGGGGAGAAATTAAAAATGGAAAACTTCGTACCATACGACTTATTACTCAATTATTATTCGTGAACGTAAACATTTTTTTGTGTAAATAGCACTGTTAAATTATATTTCTGTTCAGTTGACAATGCTCGCCGTGAGCGAAACTTTTCCTGACCTTTATAAACAAAGTGGAAAATAATCACAAAGGAATATTGTGTACTTTCTTAATATAATGCCATTCCACCACGTATTGAGAGTGAACACCCTAAAAGTGATCTTAATTGAATAATAAAAAAATACTCTTTAGATATTATTTAAATTTCTTTTCAAATACTTTATGTTATCTTATATTTAAAAAGTAGGTGATACTACGATTCAGAAATATTGAGTAACTGTCATCTCTTATGCAAAATTTGTAGTCAGAATGAGTTATTCCGATTCAAACTTAAAATATTTTAAATTAAGCTTTGATTGGGATCAAATCCTTGAAAATCAGTAAAAAAAAGAGTTAAAGCATCAATGAATTTGTTTGATCATAAATGAATGACACGTTATCTTTTTTATTACATATGTTATGCGTAAACTTGAACTTTGCAAGGTTCTTCGGTACACATTTATTATCAGTAGATATGATTCATAAAATATTACACTAGACAACATGTGGAATAATATGGCATGCAAAATAACTGATGAATAATATTACCGGAAAATCGGTTTTAATAAAAAAAATATAATACATTTACCGTTTACTGGTAAAAAGTAATACAAATATTGCATAAAAATTGTGCAAAGGAATGTTGTAACCATTTATTCTTCAAATTCGTAGTGTAACTTTTAATTAAGTTCATTGCTAAAGACAAGGGCATCCAATCCCGGGATCCCGTTCAATTTTCTGATCCCGAAATTCCGGGATTGAGATGGCCGCGATCCCGGGATTTCGGGATTGAGAAATTTTGAGGAAAACCCGATAATTTACACGAAATTGGTAAATCGGTGAGCTAAAAAAAAAAAACGAGGTTTTGCGAGATTCTGGGGAAAAGTATACCAAATCGGAGATTTCAAATTCCTCGGTGAGCTAAAAAAAAAAAGAATAACGAATTGAGGATTTCAAATTTATCGGTAAGAAAATCACAATCCCGGGATCCCGAAAAAAAGGGGGATCAATCCCGAAATCCCGGGATTGGAAAAAGGCTACGGGATTGGATACCCTACTACAGACTAAGGCTAATACAAAAACCAGTTTTTGAATTTTAATATATCCTAAATCAAGCTGTACTAGGGTATCCAATCCTTGAACCTTTTTCCAATCCCGGGATTTCGGGATTGATTAATTTTCAATCCCGGGATTGGGATTAGCTCACTGAGGAATTTTAAATAATCAATTTGCCAATTTCGTGTCAATTTTCGGGATTTGCTCAATCCCGGGATCCCGGCCATGTCAATCCCGAGATTTTGTGATCAGAAAATTGAACGGGATCTCGGGATTGGATGCCCTAGCCGTAACTCGGCTTTTAAAGTGCCACAAAAATGAATAATTAAATTAAAATACAAAACATTAAATATTGTTTTACTTACTGTTCGTCTTACGGGGACGAAATCAAAGCGAATGCAAAGCGACTCGGTGCGGCACGAAAATATCAAATAGTCTCCGCCGCTATAGAGTGTCCACGTGACAAAACGTACGCCGCGATCAGTGTGTTTGATATTTTGATTCGCCTTGAGCCGTGTTTTAATTTCATTTGCAGTAACTTCGCCCAGGTAAGACTGAATTTGTTAATGAACTTTTCTAAAATAGAAAATACTCTTTTGTTGGGTATAATGAATCAGGTCGAATAATTTTTAAGGCATCTACTAGAAGATGTAAGTTTTTTGTACTTCTGTTTATGACTTTATGTCAAATTTGACCCTCAGTGTTTTTGACCAAGAGTATCCAAGTCGAAATGTATCTATGTATACAATTTTAAAAGTATTTTACTGTTCTACTATTTTGTTAGCCAAATCTCGTTATAATTTTGGTTCTAATATTTTTCGATATACACATTTTTTTGATTTATTTCTAGCATAAATTTGTGCATTCCTGATTTTTTATCGCTTAAATACATACGCGATATGATTTGGCTGTGATAAATATGAGAAGTGTCTTCATAATATTATTATTTATGTTCAATGACAGCCAAACATTTATGGTTAAAGATTCTGTGTAGCTCTGTATCGGACCAATAATATGATAAGTAAATTCGTTGCTCTTCTTGATCGTATTGCTTTACGAATGGTGGCCTGTCTAATTAACTTATTGTTTTCGAATAGATTTAGTATGCGGGCTTTCAATGGTATTTTTATGAATATTTACGAATCTTTCTACCTTTCTTAATGATTTTTTTTAAAAATTACATGACATTTTTTGTAAAAGTTACGTTAAGTCTTAAATTTAAAAAAATAACAATAGCAAGATACTAAAAATTTTATCATTGCTTGTTTGTATAAAACGTGTCATAATCTTTTTATCTAGTTTTTAAATATATATATACTATCTCAGTTTTCGTTATCAGTTCAAACCAGTGCAATTTGACTAAAAATAAATGTTTATTATTTTCTTCGTGTATTATAAAGTATTATTTTCCTTAGTCTGTTTTTCCCTGAGTAAAATAAATTATTCGTAGACATTATAAATTTACGAGCTTTGCTTTATACTCGTCCGAATCTTTTGAAAGTCACCTGAGCATTCGAATCAAGTTACAACGACTCGAAATAATTCCATATACAAAACGGTATGGTATACAAACAAACGTGACCCAAGCATTGCAATATCAAAGGTAACGCAAAGTAGACTGGAGCTATGCCGTTCGGGTCGTAGTCAATTGTAGCGATTCTAAGGGTGGTGTAGAGGGGAAAAATTGAAAATCCGAGTTACACGTTTCGTATAGGGTTGTTCAAATGGAAATAATGACATATATTACATCAAAGACGCGAAGTTTTGACAAACATACATTTTTATGAAATGTCTTCTAGTATAATTCCTCATCGTGGAATTGATTGAAAAATGCCTCTTTATTATTCTTAAATAGATTTAAATACTATTTTAACATTTAAAAAAACAATTTCAATTTTTAATTTACATATCGACTGTGGAAAGGACCAAATTTTTTTTAAAAGAGACGCTAAAAAATGTTTTTTAATGATTTTCGGCAAAAGGCAAAATATGAAATAAACACAACCGTGAAGGAGGTTTATAAACTGGTTCTGAACTAACCTAATCTTATATTAATTAAAGTCTTTTTTATGATCGTGATTTTGGCAGACTCCAATTTTTTTAAACTTAAAAGCTTAATTAAGATACATTTGGCATTTTCAGCTAAAATTCTTTTGATAGAACGTTTATCAACTTGTATACATTATGAGTATAGAAAAAAACTGTTTTGATAAAAGTAGGTGTTACTTCCTTTTTTCTCTCCAAAGTTGATATTATATCAACACATTTTCTCTTATATAACTGTAACTGTTTTATCTTGATACCATAGTCAGGATAAAATAACTTGAGATATATATCTTATAACACTGAATTTTTACCAAAGTTTAAAGAATTATTTTGTACTCAAAATAGCTGACCAGGGTAGGATTAGCAAACAATTCATTTACGTTTTCGTCCAACTAGAATGAAATGTTATTCCCGGTGACAGTGATAACAAAAAAAAACTAATATTAGCCATAATTATATTTCCATGATAATTTACTAAAAATTAAAAAGAAAATAAATTTTATAATATTTATTCTTTGCTTAAATAATTTAAATATATTTTACTCAATACTCTAAATAGATCTACCCTTGCATATTACCCCACCACTTTTTTTCGCTACCCCTATGAGCAGTTTGTTCGACATTAGTGAATACCTGAGGGTTAAAAGGGCTTGTTCCTAAATATTAAATTTAGTTTCCCAGTAGAGTTAGGGTATCGTAAGGTTACGTCGAGACGGGGGTAGGTCGGCTTAAAGCTTTTGCGGGTATTAAGCACCACGCCCATCTGACGCTGACAGTGCCATGAGTCATTTGTTATCAATTAAGTGATATTAAAATATAGTGTATACAAAAACAGTATTAATTATTTCTTGAATCAATTTGATTTTACGAATGACAATTAAATTTGTATTTTAATGTCCCCTCTTTCATAAAGTTAATCAAACAGACTTTTCATTGAATTAACCTCGAAGCAATTGAGACTTATTATCTTTGGCGCGAGTAAGAATATCATTATCACAAGGATAGAGATAGAGGAGAACTTATTGATAGCTAAAGCTTAATTTTTATTCTAGTTAAGGTGTCCAATGGCCATACATCAAAGAACAAATGGTTCCAGATCATGTCCTGGAACACAAAGTTCACGTGTTCACCACGTATCGTGGAAGATGTCTTCCTATGGTGACCGCAGTCAAAATAAACCATATACAATAAATAAGGTATATTGTAATTATCTATGGTATCAACTGTCATTTTGGAGTATAAAATAATTTTATTTTCATCGTAGAAAGCATATAAACATTAGTTATTTACTTTACTCGCATTGTTTGCATCCAATAAAATCAAATAACGTTCGTTCGCACGCACCTCTAAACATTTATATCGTATTTATACAATAACAATTAATATTTTTTTCCCTTAACCATCCCCATTGTGCCGGGTAAGTAGTTGAGTTTTGAACGTCGCTGATTTCGGTTGCGGAGCTCAAGTGTTGGAATCTTAGTGCGGACTGTTTATTGAATAATTATTATCAAATTGATTTTTGTTGAAAAGTATGGATATGTGGTGTCTAAAATTCCTTCCCGCCACCTGTCCAATCCTCAAAAATAGATCCAACGGTAGTATGTATGATCAGGACCGGTTTTTTTCACGGCGAGCGAATTTGTATCCCGTGTTCTGATCATATAAAATAAAAATGAAATTAGTACAAATGAGTGCTTGATTTTGTGAAAGTGAAGTATTAGTGGTAAACACGTCAAAACTGAGATAAATTCCATTTAAAATCCATATACTGCATATTGAAAGCGGACATTGTTTAAAAAAAAAAGTAATGTGAATATAGTGGCGTCAATAGTTGTGGGACAAGCCACTTGTATTTAAAATGTTGATAAAAGTTTATAGCCACAAGCTTAAAATAAATAGTAAGAAACATTAATTCTCATTACATTTAACTGAAAGCTTTGTTTAAAAGTTCTTCCATTTTATGTCTAGTCAACATGAACAGTCACCATTAATTCTGATAGGAAAATTGTACGTGGAAATGTCTTGACGCCGCACCTTTCGAATCCATTAAAATGCCTGGGCAAAATAGAAACAACAGGGGATGAGGATGGGGATGAATCGTATATATATAAATTTCTTACCTTTAGACACTTTCCTGAAACAGCACTGTTGTAATTGATAATCGTTAAAAACATTATTTATTATCGTCGATATACAATGTTTTATATTTTCATTTGATTTATTGGCTAATTATTTTCTTTATTATGTCAATAGGTTACTATTTTCGTAATACCTTTATCTGTTCCTTTTGAAAAGCATAATA
The DNA here is from genome assembly GCA_030503985.1 of Himalopsyche tibetana. Lineage (NCBI taxonomy): Eukaryota > Metazoa > Arthropoda > Insecta > Trichoptera > Rhyacophilidae > Himalopsyche > Himalopsyche tibetana. The sequence continues at coordinate 4,070,657 of JAPJYX010000007.1, read as the reverse complement.
TCAATTTCTTAGAAATAATTTAAAAAATAAACGAGAAATGGGCCCAATAATATAACTTTCAGAATGTTTCAAACGTTCTATAGAAATCAATAAACATTGCCTCCTAATGGAAATATCTGAAAAAGTTTTTTCTACGAGAACTGTTTATAACTCAGTCGCTCAACTTCACTTTGTGAGTAGTAGGGAAAGAATGATAAGGCTAGAACAGGATTAGTGGTTGACTAATCTCTATCGCTACACCGAGTTATTGAAGGATCAGAAGGATGGGAGGAGAGGAAATAATGTGGATATACATCAAAAACACCCAGACTTCGATCACAACTTTGAATTGAATAAATCTCAAATTCAGTCTGATCTGACCGAGAATCGAAACCAGACCTGCGTGATCGGTAGAGCAATCTCTAACCAACTGGGCTAGAGCAGGCAACATATGGCGTATTTTAAATTCCGAAATTATTTCAAATCACAGTTTTACTGAAATTTATATATTTGGAGACTAGAATTGTTGAAAAAAAAAAAGTTGATTTTATGCACATTTTTATTTCATTTTTCAGAAATTCTTGTTCCAAATATAATATATACATTTCTGTAAACTGTCATACTAGGGTATCCAATCCCGGAGCATTTTTCCAATCCCTGGATTTCGGGATTCATTAATTTTCAATCTCGGGATTGAGATTTGCTCACCGAGGAATTTGAAATCCTGAATTCGCTATACTTTTTCCCAGATTCTCACAGAATCTCGTTTTTTTTTTAGCTCACCGAGGAATTTGAAATCCTCGATTTGGAATACCTTTTCCCAGATTATTTCAGAACATCGTTTTTTTGCATTGCAGCCGTGTCAATCCCGGAATTTTGAGATCAGAAAATTGAACGGTATCCCGGGGTTGGATGCCTTATGTGATACCTCTGTTTATGCTCATCACATGCAAATTGAAAATAAATTCATACAAGTAAATTTTCTTCTGCATAATATCAGGCAATAAACTTTTTATTCAGTCAACGATAATTCCTGTATTTAAAACAATATAGTATTTCCATTGCTAGATTTTTTAACAAAAGCTGGTTAGCATTTTTTCGTGCGTAGAAACCGTGATGGAAAACCGAAAACTATTACAAAAAGTAGGGATTATTTTATCAAAAATTCTTTTTGATGCAAACCCGTCGATCGATTGAAAATTTTTATGTTGCATTTAAATGACAAACAAATACTAAACTCCAAGACTTTTATCTCCTCATCTTAGACATACAGAGAAAATGGTTAGTGCCAAAAGAGACCTCGTTAGACACCACTGCTGTATTGTTGCACGTTGTAGCGTCTTTGAAATGTAAGAGTAAGGAAACTTTACAGCAAAGTAGGACGTAATAATAGTTTAAAATTCACTTCAGTAGGATAATATTTTCTAAGAATAGCTTGGTAGTTTCTTGTTTAAAATAATACTGCACCGTGCAATCATAATAATACAGTGACGTTGTGTAATATTGTAGTATTAAACATTGTGGTCTACAATACCAACTAGCACTTTGCAAACAGAAACATTAATTATTAATTATCACTTTAAACCATAAGAAACAATGGGTAACAGTATTATAAAACTATGAAGTAAGGCGTTAGATAGAAATTTGAAGCCACATGGCGTATAGAGACCACGCTTTTCATTTTAATAATTAATAATCGATTAAAGTGTTTCTGTTCAAAAACATAGATCATGAATGTCTGTGGAGATAATATTTATGTTTGAATAGATAGTAGCTATTTTTTTAGTACAGTAGAACCTTGACAAAACGAACTAAAACGAGTGACGGGGAGTTTTCAAAGCCAAGAGTCTATTCTTTAAATGTTGGTTGCAGAGTTCATTTATTTGATATTTTACTAGTATAATTACGAAGAATCGTTTGATTGTAATGTACAATAAACTAATTGAATGGAATAATAAATGCATCCATCAATTTAGATTTAATATATAAAGCTGCTGTTCAACTGTGTGAACTAGCGACCAGCGTTGCAAACGTTACTGCTACGTTCAGTCTACCAGCAGGACGGTATTATAACTTGAATTTGAGTGTGAGAAGTATGACGTGATTATCATGATCTTAACATTGTTCACTAGCTGTAGCACACGATGTTTCAGCAATTTTCAAATTTGATCAGATAACTTGTATGTTATTTACAAAACCCGCAATATCGAGATGTTACTTCACTTTCACTTCTTAACCGTGCGCGCCCCCAGTTCAATATATATGGTTGAATCCTATTTGAGCTGAAACTTGTTTTAAAAAAAGAAACCTTTTTTTTTTTTTTTAATATTTTAAAGTTGCAAGATCGTTCGAGAAAAACTCGATGAGATTTTTTTTATTGTAAGTCACTCGAGATAACCTCAAGACAAATTGACATCACAACCACCCACATCCTAGGCTTAAAATTTAAATTGAAAAATATAATTTTGACATTGAACTTACCGAGGAAATCAAACCCAGCCCTAGACAGCGGGTGCTTTATCGGAAGAACAAGCTCTAACCACTTGGACCACAGCGGGAAAAAGTGAGAAAAATGGCGTTGACAGAATTTGCGGTTTCTTATTGCAGGATCCCGTTTTTAAGGATTAGGTAGTTGGGAAGGAATTGAGTCATCACAAATATGCATATCTTTGGACAAGTTGACTTCCAACCACCACCCCTTGTGTATATGTAGCCAACGTTTAATGTCTCCCTTCCACAGCCCTATCGACACAAAACAAGGAGTCTACCCCTCACATTCATGGTCCGAGCCCATATTCATGAATTTACTTAAAAATCATTTAATGAAAATACTAACAGCAAACTGGACTTTAAGGGTAACTATTTTTCCAATTTCGCCTATGATTATAAGTTATGTAACCTTCACTATGAGTCATCGAGGTTAAAAAATATTTTCTTTTTTATATTCTCTTAGGGTGTCTATGTTTATTGTAGGTTTTTGTACCCTGGCCTTAAATACCATGTTCGTTATAGTTTCCTACATTATATTATTAAATGTGTTTCCCCCATAAAATAACCGAGCTTTAATAGTTATTTTAACATCCATCCTACGCCGTTGTTTAAATCAAAAATGTTATGGAGCGTACGTGATGGCAGGGTTTAACGTCTTTTGTCTAATTTTATACGTTAACTACAAATAAAAATAACAAAATGAGACATAAATAACATGTAAAAAATATGTACATTATTCCATCGTCATACAGAAAAATCAGATCACTTGCATTATTTAAAAAAAAAACTATTTTGCATGGGATTGGAATTGACTTTTGACAACTTTCATTATCGTAATTGGCGACGATGGTAGAATTAATAATATTCGCGAAATAAATTTACTGACGTTTTTTTCTTTTGTAGTTTATGTGTTTAACTTAGACACACAACGTAGCACTGTTGAGTTCGTTCGACAGTCAAAATTTGTTTTCATTTATGTAAATCTCGTCACTCGGGTTTTATCTCTCAGTTTCTCAAGTCACTTTGGCCAAATTTGGTCAACGCCCACCCGTAAGGGAGATGGTCTTTTGCCATTGTCTAGTACTCAATTGATGTTTTGTTTTATATGCTTGAATACATTACCTGTTTTATTTTAAATACATATTGAACCGACTGTCAATCAAACAAAAGAGAGTTATCCTTTGGCCAATAATCGATTATCCTTATTCTTTCGCCCCCTCACCTTTCCATATGTCATACTATCTTTTCACACGAATATTAATGCTATAAGACGCGAAAAGTATCTTGCTTAGTTACTGACTGTTGTTTAGCCACTTACTAGGCTTCTGGAATTCTGTATTAGGGATCACAATACCAGACGGATAAATCAAAACTGATAATTCTATATTTCATATTAAATACCTGAATTTAAAAAAATATTTAATTAAAAACTTTATCATTATTATTACTAAATTTGGCTCTTACTTACAAAGATTACTGTTTAAACTAATAATGAAACATCTCATCAGTATTTATTTGTAAGAACTGGTTGTAAATTATTTATTAAACATCTATATAAGGATATGTAATAAGAGGGTTACGAATGAAGGTTAGATAATAGAAAGGTTTTGTGTGTAGTTATCGTATAGCTCTTATTACAATGTGTAAGTGTGGGGCTTTGGACCTGCAGCCGACTAAAGAAAATCTCGAAAGCGCTTAACACCCGACTATATGACCGGAAGACTTTCACTAATCATCTTGGGTTAGACTAATACCTATAAAATATACCAAGCATGTGGAGTCGTGAAAAACTACCGTGAATTCGACTCCGGCATAACAACAGACTTGACTCCGACTAAATGCATTTTTTTTTAAATATTAATTTATTGAAAAAATTAATCGGTGTCGATCATTTTTTTACGTTGAATACTAAGCTGACTTTACAACCTTCTAATATACAAACTGTTTCGAGCACAAAGCCTCCCTCTCTCTATGCGCATCAAGTGGACTAAATCATTGTTGACAGGTGTTCATACTCAATTATAGAAATTTAATAAAGTTTATCTAAGCAGAAGTACATAGTTTACGATTCTTTGAAAAGTCTGTGATGATGCATACTTATTGAGTAATGAAATTTTGTTATTACATTCAAAGCGAACGTTAGATAAATTATTAAATAACTTACATCGGTGTATTTGATGGTGATATTATGTTTGTGAGATATTTTAAATTGGAGCGCAAAGAATGTTTTCTGACAAACAGAAAACGCGAATTTGATTTATTGATTCAAGCTTTTTCAACTTTCCCATATGCCAAAATAAATATAATCAAAACTGGTCCAAACGTTCCCGCTGAGATGAAACAAACTTTATTACTCCGAGGCGAGGCTTTTCGCATTCTCCCAGAAGGGAGTGAAATTTTCATCACTCATCTGTGATGGGCATGTTGAATAAGTTGGCATTAACATATTCAGGTTCTAATCCCATAAGGATCCATCTGAGCGACCTGTCCTAAGGCAAACTTCGTTTAAATGCTAATACAGTATTAACTCGTGTTAAACTTTGCCAAAGCAGAGTCCGAGTTGGGGAAGTTTGTTCTTGTATCTTTTACAACATAATGTTTTAAATGTGCCATGCTATTAAAGCAGTAGCAGTTAATGAATCAAATTTCCTTGTTGTAACCATGATAGCTTCTTAAGTGGTGCATATAGAATCTAAATGGAGTTAACCTCAACAGACGTAACTTTAGAAGACCGTGCGATGTTCGTAATTTTATTTTGACGTTTCAATTTTTGAATCGTTTATTTCTAAAAATGAGTTAGGTATGCAAAAATCGTTAGAATACCTTAACACACAAATATAATACGAAAGCGTTCCAACTATGTTATTAATCCATTTTAGATCATTGCAAAAATGTAACAAATTCACATTAGAAAAATAGGATTTAATCAAAATACATAACGTTAGAGAAAAAGGGGTTGTTTGATTGAATATTGGTTAATACATACCAAATTATATATATATAACATTTTTTTAATCATGTCCGCTTCCAATGTAGATCATATGGCCTTCTAATGTAGGTACCTCAACAGAAGTTTTTCAACGATAACTTTGTGTTATCATTCGCTCAACCTCTCTTTTTCAAACAGAGTAGTAGCGATAGAAGGATAAGGTTAGGACAAAACTAGTGGTTAATGGTTGATTGAAAGGGTGGGAAGGAAGTTTTAGACATCACAAACACCCATGCCTTCGAACATAACTCAATAAATTGATCGAAAAATGCTGTTTGCACTGGGACTCGAACCCGTGAGATCCGGCACGGTAGCCTACAACGCTAACCGTTGCGCCATAGGACCCGACATATAATAATCTACATATTAAAAGCCGGTAATGTAGTTTCGTAGTTGATATTTCCCGGGGTCTTCTTCTTCTTCTTTCCAAATGTATTGGCTTGCATACTTGAACATTTAAATTTGAATTCGTTTTTTATTTCACTGGAATTCAAACCCGTGTACTCGTTTACACAAACCCGAAGACATTAAACATGGAACTGCCAACTATTTTACTAGCTTCTCAGTATTTGTATCAATTTTTTATTTATCCCAAATAAAAATTAAGTTTTATTTCTCAAAATGGAGTTATTATATTAAGAATATATTTTAAGCGATTTATGTGAACTAAATTATTTATTTCACTTGCTCATCTCTTAAAACCAAGACACGTGGCCAATTTTACATACAAAAATGATGTTAGATATTTGCTCTGAAGTTGTGTATTTCGAAGCTATTTTTGGAATGTTGAACTTTGTTGAAATTTAATAACATTCTTTAAAGAGATTCTTCGCGAATGAAAATTGATTAGTTTCAAAAATTCCGCAATATACATACATGTTTGAATAACATCAAATGCTTATACTTTTTTTCGTTGAATTCTTTTCTAATAACATATTAGTTTTGCCCAAAAACAAATATTTTCAAAAAATTCATGTTTAAAATCTATTTTATAAGTAATTCATACAGCGTTATGTAGTTTTGAGTAATTTTTCACTAGCAAGTATTTTTACGCCCGTTTAATGGATGCCCGCTGTGGTCTAGTTGGCTAGAGCTTGTTCTACCGATCAGGTGGGTCTGGGTTCGATTCCCGGTAAAGTCAATTTCAAATTGGATTTTTCAATTTTAATTTGAAATCTAAGACATGGGTGTTTGTGGAGTGAATTCTCTTTGAGTTAATCTCATGTGACTTTCAAAAATTCTCATCGAGTATATCTCGTATGATCTTTCAACTTCAAAATATTTGACGCATTGGCGTAAGCTGTAATGTCAAATATTTTTTTAAAATTAAATTTAAAAAAAAATCTATGAATAATAACGTTTTAATCTAATCGAATATTTTTGTTACCATACCAATGTATGTGTTTTTTCATAAACCATACGCGCTCTCAATGTGGAGCATATGGACCCCTAATGGAGTTTTCCTCATCATAAGTGTTTCTACGACAACTTTTTTTTAGTCAGTTGCTCAATCTCTTTTATTTTCAAAATGGATTATAGAAGAGACGGATAGGGCTAAGACAGTACTATTGGTTAGCTAATCACTCTTACTACGCCCCGTTTTTAGGGTACGATAACTGGTAGGGGGAAGTTTAAGACATCACAAACATTCATGCCTTCGAACAAAAAAAATATTATTTCATTTACGATGGCGAAGTTTTCAAACTAAAATCTATTTCGTATTTCACGTAATTTATCAATGATCTTCATAATAATGTGTGGTTTTATTGCAATTATTCCGCAAAAAAAAATCAAATCATGACGTTGTTTTTAGCTTACATTGTAAAAAAAATTACCGAAATAATCATTGCCACGCAATAAGACAATTTAACCTAAATTTCAATTGTACATTCACCTTACCGAAAATTGAACTAGACCCACCTGATTAGTAGAGTCACGCTCTTACCAACTAGACCACAGCAGGTGACGGTGTTGAAAAGCACAGTAAATTCCGGGATCCCGGTTTCAGTAATACCACGATTGCAATCCCTATTCTTGCCGTATTTAAAATGAAATATCGAATAATACCGGCATTAATTGCAGCCCCTATTTCCATTTATTTCGCATTCAGCAGCGCTTTAATTAACTGTGCTCGACTACCGTACAGAAAGTATTAAAGGACATTACATAGATTACAGTCCAAACTAAGCAGATTAATTGTTTCCCACATCCTGTTGGGCGTGTAACAATGTATCACTTGCCTACACAAAACAAGCCGACCCGTCCGGCAGTCCTCCGACACAATCTGCCACCAGACCGTAGCGTGTTATATTGACTTAACTCACAAATGACGGCTAAACTAAACTGCCATTACATTGAGAATAATTAATTTCATTTATAAACGATGTGACTTCACGCTTATTTCAACCTACAACAAAATTGATAAGTATAGTTTGTTTCGCTTTCCTGATATATGTTTGTTATTCAATTTTTACTTGGCGGTAATTTAGAATGATGTTGATATTATTGATTTAATAAGCATTAAGTTGGTATAACTTCATTATAATAAGATACAAACAGGAACGTATTTATTTTAACAGTTTTTTATTATATTAATTAATAGTTATTTCGGATTTCGCCATCGTTGGAACTATGTTCAAACTTACATTTTGCTCAGCTATATATGCTGGCTCCGATGAGATATACAATACATGTGGTTATTCACTCTAACATCCTAATTCATATTACAGTTGAGGGTATTATTTTCAAACACGTTTTATTCCAAAATTATTAAAAAATGAATCTTGAATTTCTTTGGAATGATATTTTGGATTTTGTCAAGCCATGTTTAAACAACTTTAGAATATGCCGGGTTTGCAAGTAATACCTCCAATTATAATATTACATTTATTTAATACGACTTTAATGTTTCGAAGAACGGTAAGCAATATGAGATTTTTCAAGGTAAATTAGGATAAATTAAACTGATATTTATTATTAATTACATTTGGGGTTTCAGTAAATGTGAATATTATTTTTTATTTTACATTCCTGTCGGGATTAGTGGTCGAATGTTTAACGTGGTTATGTTCGGCTACAAAACTCACGAATACAAATTCCAGAACGGGTTATTTAATAAATTAACTTTTTTAATCGATTTATTGATTTTCGTTGGAGAGCATAGATGTCTGTATCATATAAAATTTTCTCCAACCGATCTCCAAGAGCAATACACTAACCACTTATCCTGATCTAACCGAATCTATCTTCCTTTACTGTCTTTGATATTTTGGGCATCTGAGTAACAAACAACTTTCGTAGAAACACGTCTATTGAAAGATACTTCACTAAGAGTTCATATGCTTCGTATGGGAAGTGGACGGCCCTATTTTTTCTAAGCACAATAGTCAATGATTAAAAAATTGGTGCCGCTCAGCCTTGAATCGGGCTAGTATAATTATTTTATTTTCATGATTGTTATTGCGCTATGGAAGGGGGTCGTGAAATAGTGGCTTCATACACATAACATGTGGTGATGGGACAACCAACTTTTATATTATATTTACGTTACTAAGCAACATTATAATAACTGTCATTCATATACATCAGCAGTAATATAGACATAAGATTGCTGATTCTGTGTTTTGAAATAATTTAAAAAATTTGAATGAAATAGTCGTACTTTTGAAGGCCAAAATAATTTTCTACGTTCAATTTACTAAGTATGTACATATGTGGCATAGTTCATATTTTCTTAGACGTATGAGCTCTTGGCCATCAATGATTTTATAAATAATGCTTCATTTTCTTTTAACCTTTGGTAAGACTGTAATTATTATTGTCAAAGAGGGTAGAGCAATTTTGTTTAATTAACCCTTCAAGGACGAGCGTCACCATATGGTCACAAAAAACACCGTTGTCTATTGATCCCACTATTCGTACCTTTTCTACTTGAATATCGTTGCTTTTGCTTATATTTGGTTAAGAAGGGTACGGACTACAGTTATTCATCAGCCGTGGGAACAGGAACGGTCTCCAAAAGCACATGTGATTTTTTGAATTTCCGTTTTTTTTAATTTACTTTTTGAAACTGTTAGATATTTTTTTATAAAAACATAAAATTATTTACAGTTATTTTGCTAATATATTTGTTTTGAAATTATGTTGATCTAAAGAGGTCAGATTGTAAATATTTTTAAAAAAATCACGTTTAGCTATATTTCAACCCCGAATGTTTGCAAGCCCATACGGTCACTTTTGTCCTTACTACTGTCCGTACTCAATATTACACGGTAATAAAAGAATGAGCATGACCATATAGTCATACAACGACTTTGCGTTTTTTTTTTTTTTAATTTTGGATAGGAATAAAAGTTATCCGTGACTTCAATATGGCTTAGAAAATAAATTTTTATCGGAAAAAAGCTCTCGTCTCTGGAGATACAATATGTTCATGACAGAAAAAAGTTCCTTATATCGTCTTATTTTTTCGTTTTATTTTACTTTCTAAATAAATCATCCTTAAAGCACAAATTTATTCAGGAATAATCATACAGCCAAAACTTCTAAAGTGAATAAATTATTTACAGTTTTCGTATTCAATAAAAAAAATAGCATAACTTTTTGTTTCCATTGCGAAAATAAAATTATCCCTGCATGTATTCGCTGAAAATCTTTTGTACTTCACAATAGAGGCAAAACCGATAAAAAATAATGTATATTAAGCAACCCCGCTACAGTTTCCGCTACGCAGCGTTTTTCACGATGGCTGTGTTGGTTGGACCACTCACGTAGGAAACGTTTTATTCTTCAATTGGCCCAGGGATGTTTTATCTACGCCAGTGCTACGATCCTCTACGCCGTCTCTACGATTATGGCTACGAATACTTATTTCTACTGCTTCTTCCATTATTCCGTTCGTATTTTGAAATATATTGTTTCTCACAGCTCATAAAATTTATGTTAAAAAAGATGTTTTTCTAGAAAAGCCGTATAAATTCTTTGAACAAGTTTGTCGCGATATATATTATTCAGTTTTATGGTGCTTTTTCTCGTTGGGAACTACGATTTGCAAAAATATACGAGAAAAACTGAATAAATCTGATACGTTTTTTTCGCAAGCTTATTTTATGTACCTTCCATTGTACTTTGTCGTTTGCTTACTTTGCTATTGAATTGCTGATAAATAAAAAATATTATTTACGTATCACTTGTAACAGGTTTAAATATTTTTTTAGGGAAAACAAGAGTTTTATATTATTTGATTTTTCTATTTCTTTTCATCAAATAAAGTTTATCTGAATATCTAATAATATGACATTCTTTACTTGTTTTTTTTTCTCAAAATTTTAATACCAAGGGTAAATAACAGTTAAATCATTTTTAGCTCTCGCAGCTCGGAGACTAGAAAGATACTTCTCATCCGATGGGGGTCGTTTAGTGACCCCAGTGGTTTCCTCACTATTGGCCTTATCCTTATGAATTAAAAAAAAAATAGTCTATGGGCCTTAAAATATATCTCTGCATCATTCCTCATACATTTGTTATAAAAATCCGTGATTTTTCAATAAATAATCATATTTTAAGTTGCGCGTAAAAAAGACGTCATCCCAGCACACATATGAAATTGCAACTGACGAGTTTAGCCTAGCTATCTTACGAACGATCGCTTATCGCGTTATCGCGTATATAAACTACAAAAGGTCCAAAAAACTATGATGTAAGAAATCCTTAATTATAAACATTGTATCACCCATATTAAAATAGATATTTAAGAAGATGTGAGTATTGGGGTCGCATTTCTTGAGCTTAGAACCGGAAAAGTTAAATTAGACGCTTTAGTCATAAAAAAATGTTAACAAATGGTTTTATCTCCCCAAAATAGAATAAGAAAATAACAATTTTTAGTAAAAGTTTGCTAGAGTTATATTTATCGTTGAAATTAAGTTTGCTTGACAATATTATAATAGACGACATTTTTATTTGGTGTGACAGAACACAAAACAAAAACATAATATTAACTTTATACGAGGTAACATCAGTTTACGTAAAATTACAAGCTAGGTGCTGATATATAGAGTTTTCATCAGATAAAGAATCATCTTTATCCACGAAACCACCTCTGTCTTTTTGTATTACTAAAATTTCATTTTAGCATAGCTTCGATGAAAGCCCGATTCTAAAACAGCTAGTTATATATATATATATATATTTTTTACCATATCCGCTCCCAATATGGAGCATATGTATTCTTAATGGAGTTTATTTCAACAGAAGTGTTTCTACGAGAACTGCTTGTTACTCAGTTGCCCAACCTCTCTTTTTCCAAAGAGAGTAGGAATATAAGAAAATTGCTAGGACAGGACTAGTAGTTAGCTAATCACTCTCGATACGCCCCGTTCATAGGATAGGATGGGTGGGATGGGGGAATTCAAGTCAGCACATACATACATGTCTTTGAACAGAAATTCATAAACCGATTGAAAAATCAATTTATAAAACTGCCCGTACTGGGATTCGAGCCCGTGCACTCCGTAATGGTAGCCAACAACGTTGATCACTTAACCACATAGGCAACTAGTTATATTTATTTCATATTAATTGTGGTTCGACTTGTTTAATATTGGTGATTTTTTATCCCTCTTTAACACTATTATCGTCTATATCTATTGCAAAAAAGCATCAAAAATTTATAGTCGACATTCAAAAACACAAGCATCACAAAAAATACAAGGCTCAAATACTTAGTAGGAGTACACAAAAATAGATAATTTATTGTTTTATTCACTAAATCTGAGTTTAATTAAAAAGGTTGCCGAAGGAAAATTTTGTGTTAATCGTCTTTCCTGGCCGTACGCTATTTTTTTCAAATGTAGAAGCTAAATTTAGAGATGTTTTATACATTTTAATTAATGAAAAAAAACTTCTTTGGAAATAATGAGAATAACTTTATTTTGAGCAATTTTATATTTTAAAACTATGTCGCCTGCTATAGCCCAGTTGGTTAGAGCTTGCTCTACTGATCACGCAGGTCTGGGTTTGATTCCCGGTCAGATCACAGTGAATTTGAGAATTATTCAATTTAAAATTGTGATTGAAGACTGGTTGTTTGTGATGTCAATTCACACCATTTCCTCTCCTCCCATCCTTCTGATCCTTTTATAATTGGGTGTATTAATAGCAATTAGCCAACCACTAGTCCTGTTCTAGCCTTATCCTTCTTTCCCTACTACTCACTTTGAGAAAAGTGAGGTTGAGCGACTGAGTAAAAAACAGTTTTTGTAGAAAAAAATACTGTTAAGATACCTTCATTAGGAGGCCATATGCTCCACATTGGGAGCGGACATGGATTAAAAAAAAGTCTATGTTTTAATGTATTCAACTTTACTTTTCATTACAATAAAATCTTTTTAGATAAAACAAAACATTGCTAAATCAATCAAAACATGAAATTGCATTTCTTTATTTGTAACAGCAAAAAACCTGTCTTCATCACATCCGTTTACGATATCAAAGTTTCAAAATATACGAAGCATTGACGTATAAAATATTTAACACCCCAGCTTTTTGGGATGCCACGCTATAAAACGGATATCAGCAGCTAGGGGGACGCTAAGGTACTGTGTCTAGCAGGGATAAAACTGAAATGTGGAAGAAACATGGCACAATCATGCTGGGGTGCAGAAAAATATGTACAATATGTCAAGGCTTTTTCGGAATTTTCCTTTGATGGTATAATAAAAGAATGCAGTTTCTTCTGTTGTACGCTTTTCTTACATGAAATAATAAACTGTAAAATTTGTAAAAATAAACAATTCTCACGATCAACCGATTTTAAAGAAACAATCATTTTTTTAATGTTCTTTCTGCTTTTTCGATATAAAATTCTGTGCAACAAAAGCACTGCAGTCTATAAATATCGAATTTATTTAGTTATGTATTATAATCTTTATTGTTGACTAATTTGCCTAAGTAGTTTTAACAGTATACACCAGCTTTTATTTATTATATTATATATAACACGATACATTTATTTATTAAGCGTCAGTTCAAGTTCATCCGTGCATTTGAACGCCTGAAGATACCTAAAGGCAAAACCCGGGTCGTTAGTGACAAAACATAATTTAAACGATTCAAATTTAATATTGAAATTTCACCAAGCACCTTCAGTCTAAATCTTAAAATATTTGATGTACTTTAAATACCAGAAAGCTTTTTAAATTAGTAGTTTTGTATTTGTTGAGCTTAATCGACTAAGTTTTTATTCAAACAACTTCTCCTGAAGTACTCTTTATTTCAATTACTGTACACCTTTTCATCTTAAGATAGTTTAATTTTGCTGAAAATGCACATATCGGTCTATAAAATATGATTAAAAAGTTTTTTTTAAATTTTATACTATAAATAACTATACGGTTTTTCAAAAATATTTCTCTCCTGTGAATTATAGAGAATTTCATTATTTTTTTGTATGTATCAAAAGCACCAATGAAAAATTTTCAATAAAAATTTGAAACGTTTTAAGTTTATTCTATTCATTATACACACACTCATTAGACTTTCATTTTTTTCGCGTCTAGCCAGCAAAATAAATATTTTCACCGTCTTCTCATATTTGCTTGTAAAAATAAAAAAAAAACTTTCGGCCCATAAAAAGCATACTGCATGCCGGAGGGGCAATCAAAAGACTCCCTCCATATAAAAATTGCTTAATTTTGAGAGAAAAAATACAACGAGTGCTTCATATCTACGTAAGTTTATTTTGGACATTTTGATTCAAATAAAAAAGCCAGCGTTTACTGTTCGACGCACTTTTCCAAATTACGGTTAATTTCATTTTATCCCTTTGTTATTTTTCTAGTTGAATAGGTTTTTTTTATATTAATGTTAAAGGCAACTCTTGAAGAATTATTTAGATCAAAAGTAAATCACTTTTTGACCAAGTTTTGTGCCAAAGAAGAAAATGTACAATTATGGAACTGTCCTTTGTGTTTTAACAGATATAGTGATATAAAAAAAACTATTGTTAACACTAACGTAGCAAAATAATCAATACGCATGTTTGAAATCACACTAATAGCCTATGTAGATCATTTAGAAAACTTAAGCAGGTTTTTATTGAGAAAAAAAACTTCTTCTGGTTTCAGAGGGTAAAACAATATTATTATGGGACTAGAAAACTTGTTTCCCGGTTATTATAATTAGTGTATAGAAGGGCATTGCTTATGAGAATAACTTCCATGTTTTTGAACACAAATTTATAAATCTGTCAAAAATCAATTTATAAATTTGCAAGGAGTACCTGAAAACCTATTTAAAATAACAAACACCCAAATTTTACAGGAGACAAAGGCACTGTCATTAATTCCGTATTTTTGGAGAATATCAACTTAAAACTTGTCTACCATTAACCAATTATGACTGTAGTACACCTATCACATTAGCTTTATATTTACGAGACAAGAGGTTGTGCATCATTAAAAGTAATAATAGAAGCAATTTTATTGTTTCATGTTAAACAAACAAGTAGTTTAAATCATTTGTGTGGTGTGAAATTGTATTAAATTGTTTATAATTTTATTGTCAAGGTGAATAAAGCATACATTCATTTTTGTAAATTTTGTGGGATGCAAGGTATTGTTTATTCGTGTACATAGTATTAAAAATACTAGACAGCTTAGATCGAATAATTTTGATTATGAATATTTTAATTAATTTTACTTACATACATAAAAGTGATTCAGTAATTTTTTTGATAATAGGATTCTTTTTATACAATTTCAAAAACTAAGACTTTATAAAAACTAAGACTAAAATATTGACAATTGGTATATTTTCAAGCAAAAATTTATATCGATAAATAATATTTTACAAATTAAACATAGTATACATTGATTATTTAATTTATTTTTATCCTTTTCATTTATTTACAAACGAGGAGCTTAGTGATAACACACATTAACTGGACATAAATAAGTACTTTTGCGAAAATCTAATTGACTATAAAATATACTTTTTATTCTTTAATGCTGTAACATCATTTATAATAACACACAGTAAATAAATAGTAGCAATCGTTACTCCATTAATAAAACATAATATAAATAAAACATAATATAACAATAAAAGTTTTTTATTGTTATCTATTGATATTTAAGAATTGATAATGAGGGGTTAAAATATTCATAAATTATAAAATAGAACTTTAAAAAATTATTACAAACAAAGAATCGTGTAAACTTAATAAATTATGTATCCTTTATATTTATTATTGACGTTCATGTAAAATATAAATATGATTTTTTCAATCTCTCGTCGTATTGTATATTTTCTTATAATGCTTTTTTAAAATATATTTTAACCCAAACCAAATTTACGGTACGGCAACTGCTTTTTGATAGCTCTATTTTTTCAACTGACACTTAATTTGTCGCAATAATTTTGTAGACACCTACATAATATTTCAATAAGTGCATTGAGAGTTAAGTTTTCAATTCTTTTCAAATCATTGTACGTTGTAATACAAATTTATTTATTTTGTGTTGACAGCAAACATTAATCCCTTTTTTAGTGTCCAACCGAAATAAAAAATAGATGCTTTTTTTGCGAAAAATGTGTTTTTGAATTAGCATTCTTTTACTATATTGAAATCATTTTATAAGTCATAGCCAACATATAACATGAAGTTATAATAAATACATCGGATATTTTTGATAATTTAAAACGAGATAAAACTAGTTAAATGTAATTTCAAAAAACCGTATTGTACGTTTTTCATTTATAAAGCTTTTCAAACAATTATCAAAAAATTTGTGTGTTTATGAGTGTTTTATGTTCAAAAGTGTTAATATTACACCAGCACAGTAACACAATTAAAAATAAAACATTGTTTTAATAATTTCAATATTTGTGTGCTAACCCATAATAGAAAAATATTTTTTTACCTTGCCGTTGTCGCACCACAGGTTTACAAGTCTCAGCCAAATAGATATAAACACACTTAACTTTTACTGAAATAACAAGAACACTTTTCACTTTTTAATTGTAAAAAAATCTGATAAATTAAAAAAAATTAACAACACAATATCAATGAATTTAAATCAGTTAATCAATCAAATAGATCACTGTATTCGTTTTTAACAAGAAAATTAATACGCTTAATAATATGGCTCTTGGAAAAAACACTGGGATGTTTTTTCTCTTATATGTGACCAAAACAATTATTCCGCAAACGCAGTTGAACAGTTACGCCTCTACGACAGGTTGTATTGCACGCGATTATTGATAAGCGACCGTCGCACTCGACTGCTCGTAGCAGAATGCCAGAGAGATACATCTTTCGATGTGCTACGCTGAAGCGTAGAGGGGATGAACGGAAAACACAACTGTAGTCTATTCCATGAAACTTGTTGTATAATTCACCGACATTTAATTATTTTCAGTAGAAAACATTGAAACGAATACAGATTTTAATTCATTTAGGTCAAATAAATGTTCAAGTAATGTAAGTAAGCCTTAATTATATTGATAACATTGAATAGCTATTGTATACCAATTATACATTAATTTGTTAAAACTGAAGTTATTCTTACTATGTATTGAAGTTGTGCAATTGTATGTTATGCAATTATTTAAAAAGCTTTTAAATATTGATATGCCGAGAAAAAATGCTGAAATTCTAGAAAACAACATATAAGTCAAACAAACTGATCGAATAAGAGCTATATAGTCATCATGCAAAATATAATCACAACCCCAACAGACCCAGAGGTAGTTTTACGCTATTTAAATATTTTCTCCACTTTGCTTGCGTTACATACACTTTTTTTGTGTATACTAAATGTTTAACTATACCTCACGGCTATTTTGATAAAATTATCCGTTTTGAACATTGATTTAAAATTATTATCACATTGGTTGACAGTTCATAACAAATAGAAATTGGAATAAAAATTAGAAAAAAAATACAATATCATAAGAATTTAATATAAAAGCGCCGTCTGCTTGGTTGAGTGGTCAAAATCGTTGACTTCGGTATCGAAAGTCATGGGTTTGAATCTTAGTTATGACAGTTTTATAAATTGATTTTTCAATACTTTTATTTAATTTCTGTTAAAAGGCATGGATGTATGTGAAGTCTTGAACTTCCCCCTCCCACTTATTCTATATTAAAAATGAAACGCAGCAAGAGCGATTAGCAAAACACTAGTCCTGTTTTAGTAATGTACTTCTATTCTTATTCTCTTTGGAAAAAAAGAATTTTTAGTAACAGAATAACAAGCACTCTTCGTAAAAAAACCTATGTTGAGATTCTTCCATTAGCAAGCTTTATGCTCCACATTAGAAGCGGACATGGATAGTGAAATATATCTTTATATAAAAGCTAGGTTTATTTTAGGTTTCCGGCAGTAATAACCAAACTCGACTAAGCTCGTTCTTTACTTTTTTAAATATGAAGACCTCAATTTCAAAACCTACCTCTTTAGGTAGTGTTAGGTTGTAGTCTTTACCATTTTGATTTTTTTGTAAATTTTGATGCCAACTTGTTCTCTATTTCAATGTCCACACAATCAATAAATTTCCGATTTCAAAACCTCTCTAAATACAGAGAAAACGTGTTTAATCTCAAAAGTTACTCAAATCAAAAAAGCCAACAGCAGTTTATTGCACTTTGCAATTTCGCAACAATTTTGGTTTTTAGAGTTAAGTAGATTTGAATCGTTCAAACTATGTACATTCTCACAAATTTTGTCACTAACGACCCGGGTTTCGCCTTTCGGCATCTTCAGGCATTCAAGTGCACGGATGAACTTGAACTTGAAGATGCCGAAAGGCGAAACCCGGGTCGTTAGTGACAAAATTTGTGAGAATGTACATAGTTTGAACGATTCAAATTTAATATTGAAATTCCACCAAGCACCTTCAGTCGAAATCTTAAATTAGAGTTAAGTAGGTTTTGAATTTAAGGTGCTCATATGTTGCTTAAATGTATGTTTGTTTTTTTCAGATGAAGCAGCGTAATTAAATATCATTTTCCGTTCATATCTCAGAACACGTTATTTTTGACTTAATGTTTTCTTGCAGTATACAAACGATATGGTTCAATTAAAGTAATAATCACTTTAATAAGACACATCTTATGTGGACACATTGTTGTAGGAATGGAACAACGTATGCAAAACGACATAGCCTCCGTTTCGTGGACTTCTTTCTCTCTTTACGCCTGTGTGATGCTATGCTCTTGTGGATTTCAATAAAAAGATGCTCTTTCGGTTATTTTCACAGCGCCCGGCGAGCGATTCAAGATGCGGCCCTGAGATAATTTACAATCTTTTTATACCGTTTGATAATTTATCAATTCAACTTTGCGAATGCTCAATTTGACGCGGTTTCTTCTTTCTTATTAAAATTTGTGAAGATTTTCACGTAAATTTTCTTCTCCCGTTGGATGAGGTTTGCCAATTGATTTCAACGAATATTATATATCTCAAATGGTTGATCTTATTCAATACACTCAAATTGTTATAAATTTAAATTATCGTAATAATACAACTCACACAATAATACAACAACAAATGAAAAGATACAGCACAATTTCCCTAAAAAAAATATGTTGAAATACTCAATACAAATATAAATAAAGAGATTACTTGGAGTTTTTGGCAATGTCATAATTATAAAGCGGAGGTTCTTAACGGGGGCGGTGCCGCCTCCCTGGAGGGCGTTTTTAATTTTTCAGATTTTGGGGGCGCTGCATGAATACGAGGGGGCGATGCACTTAGTCAGGGGGGCCCACTGAGATATTGCAAGACTATATTATTATAATATGTGTTTCATTTGTAGTAGGAAATCCATGAAATAATTGTACATACATTGATAATTGGGTTATTTTATAATTTCGTTTTGGGGGGGGCGTTAGATAATTTTGGATAAGTTATTTCTGATAAAGGGGGCGATTCTTTCAATACGGTTAAGAAATAATAATATAAGAAATCATTTTAAATAACATAGGTGGATCACCATTGTTGAATTTATTTACATTGGGATTTGCCACACATAATGTGATTAATTAGTTTATAATTTGCACTATCGAAGTTTGTATCTAACCCCTTCCATGCGTTCAGAAGAAAAGAACAAACCCCGAACTGTATTTGCATAATTTATAACATTAGAATTAGAATCTTTTTCTTAAAAGTTGTGGAGGTCTGATGATGCTTCTCAAAGAATAGAAACATGTTTTACATTCTGTAACACAACAAGTGAAATAGCAAAGATATCAAATTAATTTTATATTAGAATCGATTGTTTGCAATCTTCTCGTAGATATTAGATACGTTTAAAGTCTTTCTACAAATCGATCTACAAGTACAAGGGAAGTTAGAATAAACTTTAAGGCTAAGAAAAGAACCGGCTAACTAACAATTCTTATACAACGATATTTTGTAACAATATTTGAGAAAAGGAATAAAAATGTATTTAGTCTGTACGCCCCTGAGCAATAAATTAGTCCAAGAAACTTTTAGTATTCTATTGTCTATTCAAATACATTCAATATAACCGTATTCTTTTTTAGTGATATTAGCTCCATATATGGTGATGTTTAAAAAATAGATAACGATTGTTTTTTTTCAACCGAGTAAGATAAGAGTTACTTTTTTGAATGAATATGAAAGCAAACTGACTTAAACTAAGGATTAGGTAAAATATTTGACAATGTATATATTTTTTGTCGGATCTCATGGCGCACCGGTTAGCGTTGTGAGCTTCCGTACCGGATCTCACGGACTCGATTTCCAGTAATAACAGAATTTTTCGATCAGTTTGTCGATTTTTTTTCGAAGGCATGGGTGCTTGTGATGTCTAAAAATTCGCTACCACCTTTTCCGATCCTTTAACAACTGGGAGTAGCGAGAGCGACTAGATATTATTATTCCTATTACTCTCTTTAAAGAAGAGAGTTTGAGCGAGTGGGTAACAAACAATTCTCGTAAGAAAAGCTTTGCTGAGATGCCTCTATTAGGAGGCCAAATGGGAAGTGGACATGGATAAAAAAAATGATAACTTTGTCATTTTCACAGGCTGTATTACAAATCGAAACACGTGTTTCACTTATTTGAAAGTCGTCTTCACCCAAATTATCGTAAGGTTACTTATGAATCAATTAATAAGTTTTAAGATTTAAAATAAAGGTTGTGGTTTTTTACTTTCTACTGGATGCAAGAGGAGAAGGAGTATTAGATGCAAAAAATAAAAGTACCAGTTACAAATTAATTACTCATGTAAAGAAAGGTCATTCTAAAAGTTAATATAGTTTGTGTAATAATATAATCACATATGCTGTAATTTGTAATTTCTTTCAATTTCAATTGTTGTTTACACCTTTTTAATTCAATTTATTTTTGTATAAATAGCACTGTTAAATTATTTTTCTTATCAGTTGACAATGCTCGTAATGAGCGAAACTAGACCTTACCTTTTAAATAAAGTTGTGTTTTTATTAAAATCAAAGTAAACAAATTTAACCTGTCATATTTAAAATGTTTTTCGCAAAATGATTTAAATTTTCACTATCTGAGCAAAATTGTCTTAAAGTATCGATCTTAAAATGTTTTAAAAAATAATTATTTATTTCCAAGTAAAGTAAAGCACTGTAAAACGTAAACTTTAATTTAGTTTCAGACAAAAATTTCAGTAATGTAAATAGTACAATAACTAATTAGTATTACTTTCATGTCACTTAATCTGTGGCGCATTTTCCATTAGACATTTCATCAATATATTTTCTTTTTATCTCTTAGCTTTGTAAGTAGAAAATATTTTAGTGGCAATAGTCAGCCTCAAACAGTTCGCTGCATCGCAATTTTAAGAATGGAGCAAAAATCAATACAACCGAAAACATTTTTGTTGGCAACTTACCAGACAAGATGCAGGAGAGAAAACAGCAATCTTCTTTCCATTCAACGCTATAAACGGCCCTAGGAGAAATTATTGGATAATATTATTTCAATTTATGTAATCCGATTATACTTTGCTTAAATTCAGATCAATCATTTCAAAAACTTATTTTTTCAATTTTTCCGTTCTTATTTTAAGGCTTCATATATTTATTTTCTTGTCCTGAAATCGAGTTTTAAATTCCGTTGGCTCAAAACCCAGTACAAAAACTCTGTCTTAACCAAGGCTGTGATGTCAAAGTCGGAGTTGGAGTCGTAAAAATTTTACGGTATACAATTATATATGTTAAAATTAAATGGCTTAAAAATTTCATTGGGATCGTTTTTTTTTACACGACACCTCTGGCTTAGCTACTAAATTAATACATTAATGGTTTGTATCATTGTCAATATTATGTTCTATTTGTAGTAAAAAAACTGCGTGTCTGATTACGAAATTTTGTTTACACTCTTTGCGTATTTTTTTATTATATACTGCAATGTTTTGTTTTCTGTATTTAAATTTTATTTTATTTAAAAAGTGAGAACTACATGATTTTTAAAGACTCCACACAAAACGCCACGACTCCTTATCAAACTCCGCAGCATTGATAAAATCTTTTTCCAACCATGTTACCCTTTGTTTTTTTATGTATTAATTAATATTTTCATCAGTTGATAGTGCTCGATGTGTCCCAATATTTATTATATTTTTTTGAATAAGTTAGTGACAGTTATTTTTATTTATTTTTTAATATCTTCTTAGCAAGAATTTACAGTTTTTAAATGGTTTGGATATATAACATCTAACGCCATCTACTGAGTTAATTCTTTTCAACTCATAATAGTTCGTTAATTAAATCATCGATTACTTCTGAAAGTTCATTGAAATACAATAATGTCATTATAGATGTCAGATTACGAGAAAAGAATTTGTATAAACACAAAATTAGTTGATGTAACTTAAATATCGAGTAATGATGCAGTAGGCAATGTTACTGGCTTGTGACAAACCACAATGATTCAAGTCCTGGTACGAACAGATTTTTTTTCAATCGATTTATCGATTTTTGTTAAATGAAAGTGTGTGGTGTCTACAAACTCTCTCTCACTATATTCTTAATATATCGTGAGTCCAAGTTCTATCTTCATCAGGTTGATCAACTAAATAACAAGAAGTTCTCGTAGTCTCTTCTATAAAAATACTTTTATTAGGAAGGCATATGCTCCACAGTAAAAATGTTTTTTCTTTTAAATACCTAGTAAAATAGTTTACCAAATCCAAGGCCCTTGTCAGTTGGCTGTCGAATTCATTTAAATATTGCGAACGCAGTGTATTTCATATCTTTTTTGTTTAAAAAAACATTATTCCTTATCTATATCTCTTCAACATTATCAAATATGGTACTAAATATGCTCAAATAATATTGACAAATGTAATGTATTTCGGGCAAAATAAGTTGTTGTGGTATAAAATAAAATATAATAAATAAAATTGTATTTCTTACAAAGGTTTATAGGATCAAATTTTAATAATATTTTATGTTTGTCGTATTATATATTTGAGGTCTTGACAATTTCTATGAACATTATTTTGGTATGTAAAACTGTTTTATTTGAAAAACGTTTCTACTAGGAGATCGAGAAACCTTATTTTCCGGAAGTCAGGTGTTTGAGTTCCACGAACCGTTTTCTAGATATTGTAGTGTTAACGAGAATCAGTTGAGGCTATTTTTCAAAAACTTCTTATTAAGAATTGTTTATATTGGTTAAATTATATTTAACCGCCTGTGTGGTCGAGTGGTCAGCGTTGTTGGCTTCGGCTACGAGGGCCCGGGTTCAAATCCCGGTACGGACAGTTTTATAAATTGATTTATGAATTTCTATTCAAAGGCATGGATGTATGTGACGTCTTGAATTCCCCCTCTCACCCATCCTATCCTATGAACGGGGTGTATCGAGAGCGATCAGCTAACCACTAATTCTGTCCTAGCCTTATCCTTCTATCCCTACTCTCTTTGGTAAAAGAGAGGTTGAGCAACTGAGTAACAAGCAGTTCTCGTAGAAACACTTTGGTTGAGATAAACTCCATTACGAGTCCATATGTTCCACATTGGAAGCGGACATGGCTTAAAAAATATATTTACTAAATAAATTTCATTAGTCACTATTATTAATGTTTTAAATAAAATAATAATTTAACAAACTACTAACCATTTAAAAATAATAATTTTCATTTAAATTTAATATTGGTTAATCACTTATCATCTTAAATATGTGTTATTCATATCTTAAATATTTTCTGATAACAAGTAATTTTTCTCGCCAGAAATATGAAAATAGCAATAGATGAGAAGTAAAATGAGCCAAGTGGTATTTTATAAAATAAATACTTAGATGCTTTATAATATTCTACGTGTCTTGAAGCATAACAAAAGATGAGTAAGCTTAGTAAATATATAAACTATAAATATGCAACTCACAAAACCACTAAGTAAAGACGTCGTTGAACTGAAAAGTTTTACCATTTTTCTACTTGGCAGTTGGCTCACTTCACTTTTCAAAGACTCATATGTACTATAAGGTTTTACTATCCGATTTTCAAATATTTGTAATCTCTAATTATCTTGACCCTAATGAGGGGCAGTATTTTAAATACATTTATTGTAATCACTTTTAGGGTGTTCACTAAAAATTCTCGGTGGAAAGGCATTATATAATATTAAGAAACTCACAATGTTCCTTTGTATTTATTTCCATTTAAATTAACCAAGATAAGGACCGGTTTCACTCATGGTGAGCATTATCAATTTATTGAAGTGGTGTTAGACTTTTTCAACAATTTTCTAGTTTTTCTTTTGAGAAATTATGAAAGACAAATTAAATTTTGAATAGGCATGAAAATTTGTTTTCTTTAAAGATCCCTGGTCTAAGCGCGGTCACCCCCTTAAAATGGAAATCAAGACGCTCATTTGAACCGTTTTTCATTGTTAATGGAATAATTAGTCGAGGAAAACACACGCAAACGCAGATAGAAGAAAAAAAGAAGAGAATTATAATTCCATTAGTCCTCAGGGAAAAGGGGAACGCATCTTGCTGCACCAGGATTTTTTGAAAGTATTATTCATTACCCCTAATTAGAATTCAGGGAACGATTTCCTGACTAAGGACAATTAAAATTCTTGTCCCGACACTAAAATATAATTAATTATGATGAAATAATATAAGTTCAATATAAAATAAAATCTATAATACAGGACTAATAATATGTTTACCTAAAATTGGTTAGTCTTTACTATTATTTGATTTGATTTAGTAAAAATAGCTCATAATTATTAGTGAATATCCCATCACTTAATCAAATGATTACAAGGATTGGTTGTTAACCAATAATAAATTAAAACGTAAATTTAAAAAAAAATTATACCCACTTTTAGACTGTCGTTCTTAGTTAAATCGACAAATTTTCTGAAATCAAACAAACACATTAATGTCAATATCAAATGACGTTTTTGTGATGTGGTAATAACAGCTTAATTTTATTATAATTTCACGAAAGAAACATTCTGCAGCATCCCGCGGAACACTTGTTTAGAACCGTCAAACTAAGCCAAGTATGTAATAAGAGAAATAAAAATAATAAGCCCGTTGCCCAGCAACGTGAGATTTTTGTTGCATGGTATTTAATTTTATTTTATTTAATTTAATTTAATTTAATTTTATTTTATTTTATTTTATTTTATTTTATTTTATTTTATTTTATTTTATTTTATTTTATTTTATTTTATTTTATTTTATTTTATTTTATTTTATTTTATTTTATTTTATTTTATTTTATTTTATTTCATTTTATTTCATTTTATTTTTATTTATTTTATTTTATTTTTATAATTATAGCAGAAATTTCGTAAATTATTTAATTTTTGGAATAATGTTTATGTTTGCTAACGACCATTTTTCGTAGTAGCCGAAATTTCGTAAATTATTTAATTTTTGGAATAATGTTTAAGTTAGCTAACAACCATTTTTCGTAGTAGCAGAAATTTCGTCAAATATTTAATTTTTGGAATAATGTTTAAGTTTGCTAACAACCATTTTTCGTAGTAGCAGAAATTTTGTAAATTATTGAATTTTTGGAATAATGTTCAAGTTTGCTAACAACCATTTTTCGTAGAAGCAGAAATTTCGTAAATTATTTAATATTTGGAATAATGTTCAAGTTTGCTAACAACCATTTTTCGTAGGAGCAGAAATTTCGTAAATTATGTAATATTTGGAATAATGTTCAAGTTTGCTAACAACCATTTTTCGTAGTAGCATAAATTTCGTAAAATATTTAATTTTTGGAATAATTTTTAAGTTTGCTAACAACCATTTTTCGTAGTAGCATAAATTTCGTAAAATATTCAATTTTTGGAATAAAGTTTAAGTTTGCTAACAACCATTTTTCGTAGTAGCAGAAATTTCGTGAATTATTGAATTTTTGGAATAAAGTTTAAGTTTGCTAACAACCATTTTTCATAGTAGCCGAAATATCGTAAATTATTAAATTTTTGGAATAAAGTTTAAGTTTGCTAAAAACCATGTGTCGTAGTAGCCGAAATATCTTAAATTATTGAATTTTTGGAATAAAGTTCAAGTTTGCTAACAACCATTTTTTGTAGGAGCAGAAATTTAGTAAATTATTTAATATTTGGAATAAAGTTTAAGTTTGCTAACAACCATGTGTCGTAGTAGCCGAAATATCTTAAATTATTGAATTTTTGGAATAAAGTTCAAGTTTGCTAACAACCATTTTTCGTAGGAGCAGAAATTTAGTAAATTATTTAATATTTGGAATAATGTTCAAGTTTGCTAACAACCATTTTTCGTAGTAGCAGAAATTTCGTAAATTATTGAATTTTTGGAATAAAGTTTAAGTTTGCTAACAACCATTTTTCGTAGTAGCAGAAATTTCGTGAATTATTGAATTTTTGGAATAAAGTTTAAGTTTGCTAACAACCATTTTTCATAGTAGCCGAAATATCGTAAATTATTAAATTTTTGGAATAAAGTTTAAGTTTGCTAACAACCATGTGTCGTAGTAGCCGAAATATCTTAAATTATTGAATTTTTGGAATAAAGTTCAAGTTTGCTAACAACCATTTTTCGTAGGAGCAGAAATTTAGTAAATTATTTAATATTTGGAATAATGTTAAGTTTGCTAACAACCATTTTTCGTAGTAGCAGAAATTTCGTAAATTATTGAATTTTTGGAATAATGTTCAAGTTTGCTAACAACCATTTTTCGTAGGAGCAGAAATTTCGTAAATTATTTAATATTTGGAATAATGTTCAAGTTTGCTAACAACCATTTTTCGTAGGAGTAGAAATTTTGTAAAATATTTAATATTTGAAATAATGTTTAAGTTTGCTAACAACCATTTTTCGTAGTAGCCGAAATTTCGTAAATTATTTAATATTTAGAATAATGTTCATGTTTGCTAACAACCATTTTTCGTAGAAGCAGAAATTTCGTAAATTATTTAATATTTGGAATAATGTTCAAGTTTGCTAATAACCATTTTTCGTAGGAGTAGAAATTTTGTAAAATATTTAATATTTGAAATAATGTTTAAGTTTGCTAACAACCATTTTTCGTAGTAGCCGAAATTTCGTAAATTATTTAATATTTGGAATAATGTTCAAGTTTGCTAACAACCATTTTTTGTTGTAGCAGAAATTTCGTAAATTATTGAATTTTTGGAATAATGTTCAAGTTTGCTAACAACCATTTTTCGTAGGAGCAGAAATTTCGTAAATTATTTAATATTTGGAATAATGTCCAAGTTTGCTAACAACCATTTTTCGTAGGAGCAGAAATTTCGTAAATTAATTAATTTTTGGAATAATGTTCAAGTTTGCTAACAACCATTTTTCGTAGTAGCAGAAATTTTGTAAATTATTAAATCTTGGGAATAATGTTCAAGTTTGCTAACAATCATTTTTCATAGTACCATAAATCGACCTCGGCGCATATATCGACAGCCCTGCAGTTTTTAAATTGCAAATTATTAAATTTTTGGAATAATGTTGAAGTTTGCTAACAATCATTTTTCGTAGTATCTATATTTTATTCAACTAATTTTCAAATACGCTAACAAATACATTTCGGAAAAGAAGAAAAAGACCCGAGAACATCAGTACGCACACATTTGTGAAAAGTGACTGAAAAGTGAAAAGTAAAAAGTGATTATTTTATCGGCTATTAATATATAAGAATAGATATGCTGTGTTTCAAATAAAAAACAAAAGTTTCAAAATTCGAACGCAATACAATATATATAATGCTATTTCATCACGAAAACAGATTCCCGTTTACCCTAGAGGTAAGGTCTTCAACTCATAATCTAAAGACCCCGTTTCGAATCCCAGCGCTTTGTGCTTTTTTTGTATTTGTATGAGAATTCAATTTTTCATCGAATAATAGTGTATTGGAAAAATACGTCTTTAGTATGAATTAAAAAATGGGACAGTGGGTCTGGGGTTGAGGAAGGGGAGAGGCAGGGTGAGGGGAAATTGCGGACAAAATGAATGAATGGCGATAACGGGCAGGGGTGGGGGGAAGGAGACCGTCTTTCTTGACGTCATCGAAAAGGTGAAATCGCGACCATAGTTTGAATAAACAAATGGAGACAGCGCGGCTTGGCAGGAGGAGGGGGAGGGGCAGGGGGAGGGGAAATCGAGGACATCTTACAAACACCCACTCAGACTAACAGACAAACGGACCTTATCGGCTATTAATATATAGACTAGCTGTAAGCCCGTTGCCCAGCAACGTGAGATTTTTGTTGCATTATAGAAAAGTCAGAAATTTACTGGCATGAACAATTGAATGCATATTAATTATTATATATATGTCTATAATCTAATAACACGTGATTAATAAACTTTGTTTTTAATTTTTCCCTAGGGTACTCAACGTTGTACCCACCACCACCCGCTACGGCTTCACA
This sequence comes from Himalopsyche tibetana, assembly GCA_030503985.1. NCBI lineage: Eukaryota > Metazoa > Arthropoda > Insecta > Trichoptera > Rhyacophilidae > Himalopsyche > Himalopsyche tibetana. The sequence goes on along the minus strand of JAPJYX010000007.1, from coordinate 4,042,293 downwards.
CTCTTTTATAGGGTGTATTCCGTAGCTTAACAACGTTAGTCGTGTTCAAAATTTTTCCAGAAATGTCCCGAGAAGAAATTCCTCAAGACTTGGTTGCATGCACTACAGTGTGCAGAAATTAAAAGTTAATAAATAATCAAGTGCAGTTGAAAATATTAGATTTTATCTATTTAACTCAACTATTTATCCAAAAATTCTTTAAATGCCCTATAATTTGCCTTAGGCTTAGATGTAACCAAGTCGGCTTGAACAACGGGGCCGACAGATCCGACAGACAGCCGTATCGTCTTGAGCAATTATTTCCATTCGTTATTTAAGTCTGGACATTCCCAGAGGATGCGATCAGCATCCTGAATCATATATCCGCATTTACATTTAGGAATTTTTACTAACCGGCCAAGCCGGAAGAGCTCGGCAGCGAAGTAACCGTGGCCAGTTATGAATCAGCTAAGAATTTAAAGTTTGCCTCCCCTTAGAAGATAGATAGAAGATATGATAACATTTCCCTTAAAACACATTCTTTCTCACCTGCTGTGATCATACAATCGACTGTATTTGTAAATAACTTTCAGACCTCACTCCCGAGCAAGCTACGTACAATTGAGCATGAGCGAACACCGCTATAAGCTAAAGTAACCTTTAACAGAAATTGTTTTTTTTTGCACTGTCAAAAATCAAAAATATACAGGCGTTAACATACTTATTGAATGAACCAAAAGTAATAAAGTGAATTAATTCTCCAAACGAAACATGTTTTAAGAATATTTATAGTGGTAATTTTAAAATAAAGAGATGAATATTCAGAACCAGGGTTAAACATGCTTCAACTGGTCTTGACAAATAAATGTGGAAATAAGTAGTAAGTGTGTTTTGCTTAAATAGAATGCCTTCCCACCAAGTATTAACAGTGAACACTCATTAATTTATATAAATTTAAACAAAACAGAAATTGAAACCCAATTTAACGTATCTACAACTGATCGTGTCGATTTGAGTGTCGTTATACCGCTTCAATAAAGTACATTTCGTACACACTTTAATGGTTTGATTTCCTGCTATTGTATAATACATTTAAAGTGAATTTGAATCATTTCTTCAAATGCAACGCGTTTTTAAGGATACATATGAGAATTTGTGAATAAAAAATAATATTCAGAATTATAAATATTATTGTTCATCACAATCAGGCGTTAACAATCAAACGCATACTTATCGAATGAACCAAAAGGTTAATGGTTAATGGTAAATAAACCAATGGTCTTGAAAAACAAATGTGGAAATCAGTACTATGGAAAATTCCGTATTGCTTTAATATAATGCCTTTCCACCAAGTATTGACTTTATTAATTTATATAAATTCAAACAAAACAGAAATTGAAACCCAATTTAACGTATCTACAACTGATCGTGTCGATTTGAGTGTCGTTATACCGCTTCAATAAAGTACATTTCGTACACACTTTAAGGTTTTTATTTTTAGAAATCAATCTCAAAAATACCATTCCAAAGAAATGCAAGACTTAGTAATGTACTTTTTAAATGTGCACTTTTCTCAAAACGAAATTCAAGTTTCATTATTTAGCCATTTTGGAATAAGCCACGTTTGTAAGTAATACTCTCAAAAATAAATAATAATATTGTTATTCAAAATACGCTAATTCAAATTATTTTTTAGAAAGAATTGACAATATTGAAAATGGAGATGAAACTTAATTTGAAAACGTAAAGCCATACTATAAAATTTCTCTAAAGACAATATTTTGAGTCGTTACCCCACATTCTCTCTTGCCCTGTCGCAGTCCCTCAATCACTTGTATTTTCAAAGAATTTTCAGACCTCACCCTCGAGCACGCAACATATAACTGACCATGAGTAAACACCGGTTGCGGAAGAAGAAGACCCACTCTATCAAACGTTTGACCCTGCGACTTATTCACCGTCATCCCATAAGCTAACTTAACCGGAAACTGACGCCTACAAAGATTAAAGGGAACAGTCACATCCGACGACGTATCCAACGTTACTCTAGGCAAAAAATGAACAGTCCCCTTCCTGTCACCCGTGATCACTTCAACTTGCAAAACATTTTCATTAAAATTTCTCACAATCATCCTGGTTCCGTTACACAAACCGTTCGCTATGGACATATTTCGCAATAACATGACTATAGCTCCGATCTTTAAATTTAAAGCGTGAGGCGGAAGACCCGGAGGATCGAAACTATTCAAAAATTCAACGGGAAAATTTACTTGAACCTCAGGATCGCTATTGCCGTCATCATTTTTAGCACAATCTACACTGTAAAATGTTCTCAAGGAACCTTCTAATATATCCAAAACTTTCTCATTAATTTTGTGGGAATCTATATTTTTCGGACAGAGAATAGCTCTACCACCAAATGTAATCGAATCTGCTATTGAATGGGATTCACCATAAATTTCTTTGACTATATCCTGACAAATCGTACCAGGGGGAAGCAACACCGAAGACTCGACACAGCCTCGTGGACTCGGAAGAATTCCACTACCTAATTCAAGTAACCAATTAGAAAATTCACAATCTGCATTTGCAACACGCATATTAATATTAAGTGAGACCGTTTTAAACAATTTCCAGAGTTTACTCTTTTTTATCGAAGATGCTATAATTTTACCACGCGAAGCTCTACGACATACTGGCAAAACTTGTCGAAAATCCCCACCCAAAACAACCACTTTACCACCGAAAGGCAGTCCGTTACCCATTACATCTTTAATGGCATTTTCAATCATTTCAAATGCTACCAAAGGCGCCATAGGTGCTTCATCCCATATGATTAAATCTGCATTTTTGATAGCTATTTTATTACTTTTTGAAACTCGACACGTCGTTGAACTATTTAAGTTTAAAGGCAAATTAAAGGAAGTGTGACATGTCCTACCCCCAGGAAGTAAAATTGCAGCTATCCCCGTCCAAGCAACACTCAAAACATTCATTCCCCTCGAGCGCGCTGAATAAATTAAAGTTCTATACAAAAATGTCTTACCGGCGCCACCTGGCCCGTCGACAAAGAAGCATCTGATAACATCTGAACCTGAAACTGCGGAAAGGGCTACGAAAATGGAATCAAACACTTCTCGCTGTTGCGTATTTAAGGATGACTGCATTTTCACGCCCAAACTCTCGTCAGACACAATATCTGCTCGCCCGGTATCTGAATTGAACGTTCGATCAGGTTCCGTCAGACCTTGCTCGGTGCAAGAAGAACCTTCAATTGAAAGCGCACCTTCAATTTCGAGAAGTGCAAGATTAATCGCTAAATCTAAACTACGCGAGCTATTCAAAAAATCTTCTGACATTGCAGATTTAAAAGAATTCCAGAGGTGCAGCGGATCTGATGGGTTACAATGAATTAAAATTATTACAAAAAGACTGCGCAGTGCTTTCGGCATCATAAAAGCCGCCCCTTCTTCTAAACACTTGTACCATTCATTAATATCGTCCGTTAACCCTAATTCGCGCGCTGCATCACAGAACGTCGGAAGCGTTACCTCATTCACTGTACGGAGATGTTCATACGATGTCGCCCCAGAAACTTTTAACAGCAGCAATCTCAGGTGATAAAGTTCCCTGTTACGCGGAGAAATCGAAGCTAATCGACCGATTACTTTATGACCGCCTCGCTTTCTTTTTTGCCAACTTTTGTTTTTAAAAATAAAAAAATTTGGTATCTCTTGATAAACATGAGAGTGAGCCGAACGGTCTACCGCATTCAAATTGAACCAAGCAGTCAAATGCGTATTACGCGTTAATCTAAGGGCCTCTTCTTCATTGCCCTGCTGAAAATAAACTTGTTCACCACCCGGCAAATGAACACCGAGTAAAAATATTGTATGAGATTGGTCATGAATCGGATTTTCAAAGAGACGCCAAGCGGCTTCCGGAGCACTGATAAATCGACAATCTAAAAATTGTTTTATTTCGTCATGAACTATTGTATCGGTATCACTGACATCTTGAATATTCTGTCTAATTTCTATGCGGGCACAATCATTTCCTTTCGCCAAATATTTATGTATGTATTTTACGGCTATTACTGACGAACATACCTCTACGTTGATATGGGCATTGAATTTTCTAGTTAAATATGGGCTATACGGAACTACAAAACTATTGTCCACTTTAAATTTCCGAACAGTGTGATTTTCTAAGGTATTATTCCGACGTCTATATTCAGGGTATCCACTGACGTCCGGATCGGTTTCGTCCCTGAAAGCTTTTGGAAATCGTTTGGAACATTTTCCCTCAACCATACAAACCGAAGCAGGGTTTGCAAAACCACACGGGCCGTGAATGTTATGTTTTAAAACTAAGTTGTAGAAATCCCGGTCGCCATCTCTATCTGGCAACTCGGCGCTAACTATACTATCAATCTCAGAGCTGGAATGGAATTTGTCTGATTCACAAAATGTGAAAAGACCATGCAGATGTGGCAAACCTCTCTTTTGTTCTTCTATCACATAAACATACGCTATCACTTTACCAAATATCTCTCTATTAATCATATCATTGACGAACTCATCGACCTTGACTTGAAACACTCGCGCAACTAAATCCGGTCTATCAGAGGCATTTTGCCATTCTTCCAATTCATTCTGTATCTCTTTCCAATTAGGATTGCAGGTGAACGTAATGAAAAGATCTGGTCGACCAAACTTTCTAACAACAGCCATCGAATCTTGGTACATTTTGCTCATGTACCGAGGTCCGCCTATAAAAGAAGAGGGCAATATAACTACATTTCCTGCACGAATACTACTGTCAAAATTAGCATTTCTATTATTTAAATGATCCAGCAAACCCTGATAGCATTCAACGCGTAATTCTTTTTGGTGAAACCGCAAAAAGTTAAGACGCCCCGATTCGCAGCGAACATATGCGTTAACGATGTACTGTTGGAAAAGTTTTCCGGAATAATGAACGGGGTTAAAAACAGCACGGCGGACTGCAATTTTATGCGAATAAAACTGAAGAGAAGTTATAGTATTACGAACCCTGGTTGCATATTCTGAATGATGTTGAAGACCTGTCGTCCATCCAGACTCGCCTGAAGGAAACAACAAAGGAAAAACCATTGAATCTAAATGAGGAGACAAAAGATTAACACGTTGAAGTCCATCGGACCCATTCGGGTAGACGGCAATATCAACGTCACCCGGTAAATTCCCCTCGTGATCAGCAACGTATACCATTCCGACATCGTTTGTGGATGTGGGAGCATTATACGTTCTGGAATCATCATAAGAAGAGCGCGAAAACAATAAAACAACAACGCGCTCGGGACCACCACTCTCCCTGACGCGTCGTTCTTCACTTTCAACAGCAACTCGAAGACTCCGGAAACTACTCGCATAAGGACTAACACAACGTATCACTCTATAAATAACCGACATTATTTCCCGATAACAATTTTTATTCGCTGGATGATTCATGCGCAGTTGAACGGCTTCATCGGCATCATACACATACAACTGAGCATACGACGCTACTCGGTCGTCGTCAGCTTTCTGCTTAGTCGAGGTAAGATGATATATTTCACCTGAAATTTTTAAACAAAATGGACCTCTGCCTGGAATATTTACAATATTGGCGCCAAAAGAAGCGAAGGCACTGGCATTATTATATTGACGAATAAAATCTCTGAAATTTTTGGCGTCGGCTGAACTACCTAATAAAAGATTTTTAAGCTCTACTGGATATTCTGGCTGCTGATTTAAAAAAACTTTTCCGCTATGGCAACAACTATGCTTTAATCGAAGACTTTCAGCAGAAAAATGTACTGCTCTACAATGGTCAACAGTACATTGAATATTTAAAGGACCTAAAAAGTGGATAGGTGGTGAAGTGGCATTCGGTGTTCCTCCAATTGCACATTTGTACGTAGCACGATTTACAACCACTCTGCCTGTCGAAGATTCTAGCACTCTTTCCGTTGATGTTATTGGTCTATCATTCGTCACCTGATCGTTAATGTCAATTACACATTCATGCTCAGCTCGCCTGTGACGGTTATATTCACTCATATTTAATCTTACGATATCGCGTTCTTCTTCACACAGATTCGCTCTACTTTCACGCTTTGCTTCTGCCGCTCTCAATCTAGAACATTCAAGTTCTTGTTCACTCTGATTCGCTCTACTTTCACGCAGTGCTTCTGCCGCTTTCACTCTAGAACATTGAAGTTCTTGTTCACTCTGATTCGCTCTACTTTCACGCTGTGCTTCTGCCGCTTTTAGTCTAGAACATTGAAGTTCTTGTTCACTCTGATTCGCTCTTATTTCACGCTTAGCTTCTGCCGCTTTCAGTCTAGAACATTGAAGTTCTTGTTCACTCTGATTCGCTCTTCTTTCACGCTGTGCTTCTGCCACTTTCAGTCTAGAGCATTGAAGTGCTTGTTCACTCTGATTCGCTCTTCTTTCACGCTGTGCTTCTGCTGCTTTCAGTCTAGAACATTGAAGTTCTTGTTCACTCTGATTCGCTCTTCGTTCTCGCACTGTTTCTCTAACTTTAACTTTTTTTTCTGCCGTCAATGCAGCTCGCCATGCACGCTTACGCGCATTCTCTTTCACTCTTTTAACTTCACTCTGTTCATGAGTAAGGGGTTCTCTAGGCGGGCGCTTTCGCTCAACGTTCTTTATTTCATCACGCATTTGTTGAGACACATTACCACTTTCAGCCGTCACTTCCACTACATTTACAACCGTAACATTCTCTACATTTTCATTAAAAAGCTCATCTCGCCAACGGTCTGATCTATTGCTGGGACCTTCTTCATTCGTCATTTTTTCATCACGCATTTGTAGAGAAACATTACTACTTTCAGCCGTCACTTCCAATACATTTTCAACCGTAACATTCTCTACATTTTCATTAAAAAGCTCATCTCGCCAACGGTCTGATCTATTGCTAGGACCTTCTTCATTCGTCATTTTTTTATCACTTAATAAAATATTCTTTGGCAGTTAATCGATAAACAATAGTTAAAATATTTACTGACAAACGTCATGTAAGAGTAAATGATAGTATATCGTCTAACCGCGTCTATTGTCTATGCCCAACATTTTAACTGTCAGTTTGTTTTCCTTTGAAAAATTCTGCGTTTTGATTTTTAAATTAGTTGCCAGTACTCAAATATATTTTCTATCTTTTACAAATCAATGACAATAAAAATAAAATATTTTTTTGCTTTATATTTAATCGATTTTACCAACTCAAAGTTTTGTATCATAAATATTTAAGCTATACGATTACTTTGCTCCGGTCCTCCTCCGATCACCAAAATGATCAGGAGTTAATGCCAAATTTATTGTTTGACGTTTTTAATATGACGTAATATTCTAAAATGTTGATAATTATGACTATAAACAAAAACTTGTATTTGCATGCAATTTGTTTAGATCATAAACACTTAAAAAATTCTTTCTCCTAAAAAAGTACAGTGCACGAAAAATATATGCAGTATTAATTATGTTGGAATTTTTAGAATAATTCAACTGTTTATGCATGTGAAGTATGCGTATTTTGGATTTTTTGGAATAATTCAAATGTGTGCTATATATAATGTTATTTTATCGTATTTGACAGTTGTTTGTTTACCCGAGTGGTAAAGCTCTCAACTCATAATTCAAGGACCGTGTTTCGAATCCAGACCAAGGTGCTTTTTTGTATGAGAATTCAATTTTTCAGCGATTTGATATGTTCCATCAAATAAAAGTATATAATGACGTCATCGAAAAGGTAGGAATAAAAAATGGCGACATCGAGGCTGGTGAGGGGGAGGGGGAGGAGGAGAGGAAATCGAGGAAAATCATAAGTAACAGTGTATATTGGAAAAATATGTCTTAAGTATGAATAAAAAGTTACAGCACGGCTTGGCAGGAGGAGGAGGGGGAGGGGCAGGGGGAGGGGAAATCGAGGACATCTTACACTCAGACAAACATACGGACATTATCGGCTATTAATATATAGACTAGCTGTAAGCCCGTTGCCCAGCAACGGGAGATTTTTGCTGCATTGTGTTTGATTTTATTTAGTTTAATTTAATTTAATTTAATTTTAATTTATTTTATTTTATTTTATTTTATTTTATTTTATTCAAAAGACTGGAAGGTTTGAAATGTGGTCGGACAGACATTATCGGCTATTAATATATAGAATAGCTGTAAGCCCGTTGCCCAGCAACGTGAGATTTTTGTTGCATTGTGTTTGATTTTGTTTTATTTTCTTTTATTTTATTTTATTTTATTTTATTTTATTTCGGATTTTAAATTATTTAACAATTATTTCCAATAAAAATCAAAAGATCAAATCCAATTTTTCAATAAAAAATCAGTTGCACATTTTGTCCAAGTGTATGAAAAAAGCAAAATATTATTCTATAATATATCCATATCATAATTTGAATATTCTTAATGTATTAAAGAATTCTAACAGATTTTCAAGGTCAGACGTGAAAAGATTCATCAATATGATTCAATTGATCAAATCCGCTCCAAAAAATATTAGTCTCACATCGACTCACACGATCAAACGATTCATTTCGATAGCCCTATAATCATAGTTTGCAATAGTCGAATTAAAGTCTTTGATAATTCGAATATTATGATCTATGATGATACTATACTTTAGCTCTACACCAAGAAATATCGAATTTTCAAACGTGGCGATATCAGAACATTCACGTGCTGTTTAAAATAAGCCGCTTCCATTGGATAGAACAAAATTTCAAAAATGTGCTGTCCAAAATAAATCGTCATCATTGGTCTGTACCTTATTACTGCGGACGTTTTACAAACATTATCGGCTATTAATGTTAAGACTAGCTGTAAGCCCGTTGCCCAGCAACGTGAGATTTTTGTTGCATAGTATTAATTTTAATTTTATTTCATGTTATTTTATTTTATGGTATTTTATTTTATTTTATTTTATTTTATTTTATTTTATTTCATTTAATTTTTATTTATTTTATTTTATTTTTATAGTTAGCAGAATTGCTAACAACCATTTTTCGTAGTAGCAGAAATTTCGTAAAATATTTAATTTTTGGAGTAATGTTTAAGTTTGCTAACAACCATTTTTCGTAGAAGCATAAATTTCGTAAAATATTCAATTTTTGGAATAATGTTTAAGTTTGCTTACAACCATTTTTCGTAGTAGCAGAAATTTCGTGAATTATTGAATTTTTGGAATAAAGTTTAAGTTTGCTAACAACCATTTTTCGTAGAAGCATAAATTTCGTAAAATATTCAATTTTTGGAATAATGTTTAAGTTTGCTAACAACCATTTTTCGTAGGAGCAGAAATTTAGTAAATTATTTAATATTTGGAATAATGTTCAAGTTTGCTAACAACCATTTTTCGTAGTAGCCGAAATATCGTAAATTATTGAATTTTCGGAATAAAGTTCAAGTTTGCTAACAACCATTTTTCGTAGTAGCAGAAATTTAGTAAATTATTTAATATTTGGAATAATGTTCAAGTTTGCTAACAACCATTTTTCGTAGTAGCCGAAATATCGTAAATTATTAAATTTTTGGAATAAAGTTTAAGTTTGCTAACAACCATTTTTCGTAGGAGCAGAAATTTAGTAAATTATTTAATATTTGGAATAATGTTCAAGTTTGCTAACAACCATTTTTCGTAGTAGCAGAAATTTCGTAAATTATTGAATTTTTGGAATAATGTTCAAGTTTGCTAACAACCATTTTTCGTAGGAGCAGAAATTTCGTAAATTATTTAATATTTGGAATAATGTTCAAGTTTGCTAACAACCATTTTTCGTAGGAGTAGAAATTTTGTAAAATATTTAATATTTGAAATAATGTTTAAGTTTGCTAACAACCATTTTTCGTAGTAGCCGAAATTTCGTAAATTATTTAATATTTAGAATAATGTTCATGTTTGCTAACAACCATTTTTCGTAAGAGTAGAAATTTCGTAAAATATTTAATATTTGAAATAATGTTTAAGTTTGCTAACAACCATTTTTCGTAGTAGCAGAAATTTCGTAAATTATTTAATTTTTGGAATAATGTTTAAGTTTGCTAACAACCATTTTTCGTAGTAGCCGAAATTTCGTGAATTATTATATTTTGGAATAACTTTTAAGTTTGCTAACAACCATTTTTCGTAGTAGCAGAAATTTCGTAAATTATTGAATTTTTGGAATAATGTTTAAGTTTGCTAACAACCATTTTTCGTAGTAGCAGAAATTTCGTAAATTATTTAATATTTGGAATAATGTTTAAGTTTGCTAACAACCATTTTTCGTAGAAGCAGAAATTTCGTAAATTATTTAATATTTGAAATAATATTCAAGTTTGCTATCAATCATTTTTCGTAGTAGCAGAAATTTCGTAAATTATTTAATTTTTGGAATAATGTTTAAGTTTGCTAACAACTATTTTTCGTAGAAGCAGAAATTTCGTAAATTATTTAATATTTGGAATAATGTTTCAGTTTGCTAACAACCATTTTTCGTAGTAGCCGAAATTTCGTAAATTATTATATTTTGGAATAACTTTTAAGTTTGCTAACAACCATTTTTCGTAGTAGCAGAAATTTCGTAAATTATTGAATTTTTGGAATAATGTTTAAGTTTGCTAACAACCATTTTTCGTAGTAGCAGAAATAGACGTTGTAAATTTTTTAATTATTTTATCGAATATTAATATATAGGTATTTATTTTTTGAAAAACTTATCACGCTTATCAATCGGATTTTATTATTTTCATACGATCAAGATGTACTGTGTTAAAAAAAAAAAGTTATAAACTCAAAAAAAAACGTTTAAGGTTAGACTCGAACCACTGACCATCAGCTTACGAATCTGGCGCTCTGCCTTTTGGGTAGAGCGAAATTAAATCTACGTGCGAAAATTAGAACATATATGTTTTGCTTCAAATAAAAAACAAAAGTTTCAAAATTCGAACTTAATTCAATATATATAATGTTATTTTATCGTATCTGACAGTTGTTTGTTTACCCGAGTGGTAAAGCTCTCAACTCATAATTCAAGGACCGTGTTTCGAATCCAGACCAAGGTGCTTTTTTGTATGAGAATTCAATTTTTCAGCGATTTGATATGTTCCATCAAATAATAGTATGTAATGACGTCATCGAAAAGGTAGGAATAAAAAATGGCGATATCGTGGCTGGTGAGGGGGATGGGGAGGAGGAGAGGAAATCGAGGAAAATCATAAGTAACAGTGTATATTGGAAAAATATGTCTTAAGTATGAATAAAAAGTGACAGCGCGGCTTGGCAGGAGGAGGGGGAGGGGCAGGGGGAGGGGAAATCGAGGACATCTTACACTCAGACAAACATACGGACATTATCGGCTATTAATATATAGATAGCAAATTTAGTGTGACAACATTGGCAGGCCAACGTTATCACTCGATACCTACTAATAATTTTAATGTTTTAATAAAAAAATAGTATTTAAAAAATATATATATGTGTGTATATACGAACAAAAAAAACATCAAAAACAATTTAAAAAATAAGAAGTCATGTTGGGAGAAAAAATATCTTAAGTAAGTTAATTTATTGAAATGAGCAGTCCATAATAAAAAAATATCTTATATTACGCGTTCGTGTCGGAGTTGCGCGCTAGGTTCCACTCGCTTTCGTCGGCGCGCAAATGTCGACGCGTTAATGTCAGGGTTCCAGCCAATTCCGTAAATTGTGATTTTTTTACCAATTAAAGAAAGTTATACGTTAAGAAATACATCATTGTATTTCGTTTTGAATAAAAAAAATTGAAAATATATTTTTTATGACCAAAAAATCGCAATACCAAACATGTTGTCTTTTTTCCATATTTTTTACTGCCTGTGTGGTCAAGTGGTCAACGTCGTTGGCTACCGCTACGGAGGGTTCACGGGTTCGAATCCCAGTATGAGCAGTTTTATAAATTGATTTTTCAATCGATTTATGAATTTCTGTATGTGATGTATGTGATCTCTTGAATTCCCCCCTCCCACCGATCCTATCCTATGAAATGGGCGTATCGAGAGCGATTAGCTGACCACTAGTCTTGTCCTTGCCCTTTCTTTCTATTCTCTACTCTCTTTGGAAAAAGAGAGGTTGAGCAACTGAGTAACAAGTAGTTTCTCGTAGAAACACTTCTGTTGAGATAAACTCCATTAGGAGTCCATATGCTTCACATTGGGAGCGGACATGGTAAAAAAAATGTTAATTTTCAATGGATATTCTTTAAATGACGTCATAAATACTTACGACTTGTTTTTTATCACCTCCAGTCTGAGAAAATAAGGGTACGTAAGAGGTAGGATTGGGGTTAAAGAGTAGAGCATCGACTCAAAGGAACGCCCAAAATCAGTTACGTTACTTACATGATCATAGAAATGTATGTAATAAAATCTTATTTTATATAAAATTGTCATTTTTATCTAACAAAGATGTAAATCAGATAACATGGAAGATAACAAATTCTTGTGTATTAATTACACAAGAATGTATTCGAATCAAGATCGGATTTGCATTTATTTGTAGGAGGCATTCAACTTATTTTCATACATTTTCTATTTCCAATTGTTTTTTTACACTCTTACGTGGTCTCGTATGGTTTTCCATATGGTTATCAGCTTAAAATAGGATTTTTCAATAAAAAAAACATTACTGAATTTCATATGAGCGTATAAATATGGACATACTTACATTTTTAAAAAATATCACAAATTCAATTAGTTGCACCAACGCCATGTGCTATTTTTATAAAATATATATTTTGAGCTTATGGAAGCTTCCTTTACTGTCTAGCTAAGGCATGAATAAAGAACCATTTGACAGAAAATCTACTACATATAAATTAATAAGCCCCACATTACTACGAATTGGACACGTTTTTTTAATGTCATTTTATTCGAATTCGAAGGTTACTTTGAAATAGTTAATTTTTAATTTATTTATAAAATTGATTTGTGATGAACGTTATCGATTTTAATCAATGAAAAAAACGTTTAAACTTAGTCAATTATGAATTCAAAACCAGCGAGGTCAGCTTCAAAAGCAAAGACATCACTAGTAGCACATCCATGATAGAAAATAATGTATTTAAAAAGACAACGTTCAACCAATTTTACTTTTATATTATCAGTTATTTGTTCCATAAGTGAATTTCTTATCGCTTTACATTGATAAGCCTAGAAAAAAGTATTTATCAACGATACTGTCATCATAAATCAGAATAAATGATTTGTATTACTGGTTACAAAGCAAATATATGTCGGGAGAATGGTGGGTCTCAAGTATTATATAACGGTATAATCTGATAAGAAGTAATTCAATAAACCTTTTTTTCAAAAAAAAGTAACAACAGCATAAGTAGCATGAAGATTGAGTCAGTAAAGTAACAGATATTTTTATTTAAATCCATGTCCGCTTCCAACGTAGAGTAAAATAGCCTTTCAATGGAGGTGTGTCAAAGAAGATTTTTTCTACAAGAACTACTTATTACTCGGTTGCCCAACTTCTCATTTTTTTAAAAGAGAATAGGAATAGAAAGAATGGGGTTAGAACAGGATTAGTTCTTAGATAGTCGCTGTAGATAATTTCTCACTATTTTAGGATTGGAAGAGGACGAGTAAATTCACAACCACCCATACCTGTGAACAGAATTTGCAAAAAAACTGTTCGGTACTGGAACTTAAGCCCGTGATATCAGTCCCGAAAGCCTTAGATACCAATAATAAACATTGAAATAGCTTTGTTTAGGGACTCAAACTGGGGTCCGATTAATCCCCAAGAGCGGTCACACAAAAAATAAATAATATTTTGTGATACTTCAAAGGCAAGCGCTTCTAGGAATACTTTGACTAGTTGAATAGTATTTGTATTTTGTATCCCTCTTTGCTCTACAGTTCAAGGCAAACCTTGGCCACCTCAACTAGTCTTCTTCTTCACCCCCATACAATACTCTACCTTCCTACACCAGTCGCTGACTTCCAGCACTCGCTGGTACTGTAACACCCTATCCATTATCCAGCAAAGTCACGATTTTTCAACGCTTCGTCATCCTTCAAAAGTAGTAAATGTAAGACATTGTGTAGGCTTACTTTCATCCATGCGTGATATATATCCAGCCGAAGAAAAAATCTAACAGTGTCACCAAAACCTCACCGTTGAGGTTTTTAAGCTCATGGTGGCCCAGGCATTACCAAAAACCTTTAGCAGAATCTTTAGTTAAATGATCAAAATATTTTTTTTTATTAATTGAGTTGGCATTTACTTGGTAAAGCTCCATTGTAATAGGGTTAAAAATATTGAAGTATTTAGTTTACAATTAGTTTATTGCTATTTCGGCGTATGCCATTATCAGAATTACTTTTCTGGAAAAAGACAATTCTGAAGATGGTATACGCCGATAGAGCTATTAAGTAATTTTATAAAAAATATATTTAAGAACTAAGCACTCAATTATGTTTAACCTTAGATTTTTCGTTTCCCACTAAACAAAAAAATAACATAATTTATCGGAAATATTCAACTATGTTTATCAAAAAAATAAACTTTAGATATGATTTAAATTTTGAAATTTTAAATACAAAAATTACGAGTGTCGCTCTAGTGTCACTGGTTTTTTATAAGTGAACTACGGCTAAGAGGAGACAGGGTAATCTGTTTAAAGCGACCCTCGTTGATTTAATTACTACCTTCATGGTCTATTACTGCCTGGTTTGCCCCTTTACGAGAAGCAAAGGGTCAATGCACAAGTTGCAACATGCATTGCGACGTTATGTTATTAATTTTATCACACACACGAGAGCATATAAAATGAAAAACAAATGGTACAGCATTGCTAAGTTTTTTCTTTTACGAACTTACACCCTTGGGCACATTTCAGCGTCACCACCTTGATAAGATTACAGTGCATTTATATTCTATGTAGACAGCCATCTTTAACGTCAATAATTCTTTCAATCAAAATAAATTAATTGAACAGCCATCATACTTAACGTAACCATTTATGTTTTCTCCGAAACCGGGAAACCTAAAAAAAAGGTACTTTTAGGCGCCGTTTTAAGCTTCTCACACTTTTATACAATACAATTAACTAGTATAATTTAAGATTTCGACTGAAGGTGCTTGGTGGAATTTCAATATTAAATTTGAATTGTTCAAACTATGTACTTTCTCACAGATTTTGTCACTAACGACCCGGGTTTCGCCTTTCGGCATCTTCAGGCGTTCAAGTGCACGGATGAACTTGAACTGACAGTTCAAGTTCATTTGTTTGTCAAGCCCAGTTGTTAAAGTATCGGAATAGGTGGGTGTGACATCACAAATACCCATGCCGTTCAAGTGCACGGATGAACTTGAACTGACAGTTCAAGTTCATCCGTGCACTTGAACGCCTGAAGATGCCGAAAGGCGAAACCCGGGTCGTTAGTGACAAAATCTGTGAGAATGTACATAGTTTGAACAATTCAAAAAAAAACAATTAACTAGATCAGTAGTGGGGAAAATGTGGCCTTTTGGCTTCTCTGATGCGGTTTTTTGACTTGTGCTATTTTGTATTTTAGATAAGATAAATGTCGCCTGCTGGTTGGAGCTTGCTGTACCGATCACGCAGGTCTCGGTTTGATTCCCGGTCAGATCTCTGAGAATTATTCAATTCAAAGTTGTGATCGAAGACTGGTTGTTTGTGATGTCAATTCACATAATTTCCTCTCCTCCCATCCTTCTGATCCTTAAATAATTGGGTGTAGCAAAAGCGATAAGCCAACCACTAGTCCTGTTCTAGCCTTATTCTTCTTTCCCAACTACTCGCTTTGAAAAAAAAGGGAGGCTGAGCGACTGAGTAACAATCAGTTCTCGTAGAAAAAAATACTGTGAAGATACCTCCATCAGGAGGCCATATGCTCTACATTAGAAGCGGACATGGATTAAAAAAAAAAAAGACTTTTTGAATTTGCGTTTTGACTTATTTTCATTGTGATTCAAAAATATTTAGTTTATGGGGGTGGGGTGTCAATGTTTTTTTTACTGTTGAATCAGACAAATGAATGAATGGTTTTTATAAATGAAAAGGTTCCCCATCCCTGAATTAGGTTGCAATTATTTTTCATGTTACATTAGATATATCATATGAAATTATATAAAAAAAATACAGTATTTACATTGATTATCTTCATTTACAGCACGAGCACGCCCTTGCCTTTATCTACTTGTCTAGATTCTACCATCAGGATTTTGAATTTGCGCGTTTTTTTTTAAATTGTATCTAAATGTGATGCATAAAGACTATTTATTGATTACTCCAAATTAATCTGTTTTAACAAGCACTAGATAAAAGGGTGATAAAAGGGACTTAGCATTGAGATCAAAATTTCAAAAACATAATGTATTTCAAGAGAAACCACAGCTCCCAAGGGTCAATTAAATCGTTACTGTACACCAAGTATAGCAAAACGTATGTTATATCTACCATATAGAGTCTATAGATACTGCTCGACTATTTCTCTGAGGATACCACAAATGTTCATGCCAAAACATAATACATCTTTACTGAATACTGGGTGTGATTTATACATTCACATTCAAATGAAGACTGCTTTGAGCATATACGAGGCGATCGCAGTTGGATTTTTATTTTATTACAAAAGTTTTTCACTTGCGTCATTAATCATGTTTTCAAACGGGTGCAGTATTCACAATGAAGTTTTAAGCTTAATAAATTACGTAGAAGATGAAAAATAAAACCCTATGTTGTTGAAAGTATCATAAAACACAAAAATGAACTTAGAAAACTCAAGCACATAATAAATAATAGTTTATACAGTACTAGCGTCTTTGGATCGAAATCACCTCTTAACCACATTTTGAAAAGCCACCCCTTGACTTTTTTTTAAATAATATATAAATAGAGATAAATGAATAAGGAATCACAGAAACAAATTTAGACTTATAATCCATATCGACTGTGGAAAGGAAAAAAGACTTAGCCCACAGTTTCTGTCTGATTGAAATGATAAAATCTGGTTAATCGTAGAAGATAAGCTCATAGTTGTACCGACGTCTTCAAATGCCATCTCGCAGACAAGGCCAAAAACTTATTCCAGGATCTTACGCGTAAACACTTGAGTCTTTGGAACTAAGTTTCTATGCTAGAACTTCTTTTACAGAGGTTTTACACGCTCGTATTTCATGATATGTAAGAGAATTTAAGTTGTTTATGTAGTTCATAGAAACTTATATTTTCTCCTTACTTTATCATTAATATTGTATTTAAAGTTGACTTCCGACAATAAATCTTTTGCCTTTTTTGATGACTTGTTTATCAATGTGCTAACATATTGGTTTCATCAAGCCAACCCATCATGCTTAGTAGAATAACGAACCCTATTCGATTACAAAACAAAGCACGGCCTAATAAATAACTTGCCATATTAATAAGGAGCACTCGTCAAAAGGCTCTCTCGCTAAAAGGATCTTTAAATTTTCTTTGGCTTGAAGCATAAGAAATATGATCCAAGTCAAAGTAAAAATAAAAGCACCACTGTGATCGAGCGCTTTACAAAGTGTTTTTTTATTTATCCAAACGAATTTCTCCGTTTTGATAACAGAATGTCGTGTTGTTTTGTATTTGCAACCGTTGATGATCAATATTTAAAATATTTTAGGTCAGTATTATAAACAAATTATATTTGATTATTTTTTCCGTAGTATAGCATTTTTTATTAAATGAACAGTTTTTATTTACTGTTTATATTAAAAAAGTAAACACAATTTAATCGAATGATTGACTGGCTTAGATTATCGTGATAATTTTCAATATACATTCGTCAGATAAAAATGCTCGTTAATTAATTAGGCCGATTGTGATATTTTTATGAAATTGCGGAATTGACATCCAATTAGTCATTAATTTATTTATAGAATAACTTTATATTATAAACGAGATTGTTTGATTTACAAAGTAAAAAAATACAAAACAATATTTAAGTTCACAATTTATTATTAAACCTTAAATATTAAATATTTTCAAATACAAAAAACCAGCTTGGCTTACGCGGAAATTTTTGAAAGGCAATAGATCATTTAAATCGTATTATATTATCTCTTAATGTTATATCCTTCGGTTCTAGGTATTTAAAAAAAGTAGCACAGTTTGGTTGATTTATCTGTAAAATAAAAACAGTAGTAGTAAAGTTCCTGTTTGACAAATAAAAACAAGAAAGAAAAAAAGAAAATGCATAATAAAGACACACATATAGTGGATTCACCCTATTTTATTTTGTCGTAAACCTAATAAAAGTAAATAATATTTCGAGTTATCTTGTCAAAAATCAACTGAATATGATGACTGATTAAATTATTCTCCGTTATAATGTCTCATAAAAAACTGATTAAATACCACAGTGTGAGAAACTATAATATACCCCGCTTGATTGCACGTGATAAGCACGGCTGTCTAATGCTGACTAATGGATTTAAATGCATTTAAAATATTGTACTTATCAATTACAGAGGCGTAGCCACCACAAAGTCATGCAATACATAATGGGGGGCCCAAATTTCTACACACACTCAACTCTTTTGAAGCGCTTTTAAAACAACACGGTCTACTAAAAATAGCTAATACTATATTTTTAAGCGAATCATTTGCTCTAACAAGATTCCCATAACTAATAATTCCTGATATCGAGAAATTCAACTACACAAGACAGTAATAACAAACAAAAGCCTTCATTAGATCCGAACATATTAGACGTGTCAAGACATTTCTAGCGATTTACGTCAAGTGTCACATAAAAGTCTCGGTATGTAATCAAGTACCGATGAATAGTACTATTTTATCATAACAATAATAATAATTTGTATTTTTTATCCATGTCCGCTCACAATGTGGAGCATATGGCCTCTTAATGGAGGTATCTGAAAAGGACTTTTTTTACAAGAACTGTTTGTTACTCAGTCGCTCAACCTCTCTTTTTCAAATAGATTAGTAGGGATAGAAGGATTGGGCTATAACAGGATTAGTGGTTAGCTTATCGCTCTCGCTACGCCCAGTTGTTAAAGGATCGGAATAGGTGGGTTTGACATCACAAATACCCATGCCTTCGAACAGAAATCGATAAATCGATCGGAAAAATTCTGTCCGTACTGAGACTCGAATCCGTGAGGTCTGGCACCGAAGCCCACAACGCTAACCGCTGCGCCATAGGTCTCGATAGTATTGAATTATTTACTTATTAAATATTCATTTTTACCTTACAGCATGTAAATTAAAAGTCATGAGAAAATCAGAATTATTAGCTCGGCCCCGAAAGAGAAGAGAAAAATGCTTTAAGCTTGAAAACTATCTTCGAGCTTCAAGAGAGTTATGAGATTATGTTAGAGTTAGTTAGAGATTATGGCAGAAGAATAAGGAAAACGATAACAAGTAGCCAATAATAACACACAGCGATAGTAAGAAAAATTATGATTTTCACTATGATGAACACAATTAACTTTTCTTCGGTTAAATGTATTTTTTAAATGAACAATTTATATTTTAAGTTTTTGCAGGCACGAGTTTACGCTTCAAAAAGTTGAAAATATGATTAAAAATTCTATATGAATTATCACGCTACGCCAACAGCTGCATCAGGCATGACAGTGTTGCATTTTCACAAAACCTAATTCTATACAACGGTCCGGTCCGTAAGGCTTTGATTTATGGAACCATAAATTTTAAAATGATTATATTCTGTTGATATTTTGCACTGTGTAAAAATATCCTTTGGATAGACATGTCTTTATTTAAAATCGTTTCATATACATACATAAACAATACTAGAATCAAAACAGTCGATGAGAAATTGCGTCACAAACAGTGATACAATATATTCAAGTTCGAAATTTATTAATGAGCAAACTGAGACAGTTCTAAATACAACTAACAAATCGTATGTTTATTTTACGAAAAGAATTATAGAAAGTTTCTAAGTGAGTATTTCCATTTCAAATATATTTGTTAAGTTAAACATTTACTTTGTCTTGTCTTTTGAGAAGACAATTCTTGAAGAATCTGCCGTGAGCAAAAGAGTTGGTTGTGATGATATAAAACTTTCTTTTTTATAAATCATGCAAAAAATATTACTTACATAAAGCGTGTTCCTTTTTTGTTTATTTATTTACGCAGATAATTAAAATGATTCATTTTTTATACAACGTTTGATAATTTATATAAACTTAGTTGTTCCAACTGCTATAAACCCTCTTCGTGTGACATAGTAGTAAATTTATGACTAAGCTATGTCTTATTTTTTTCATAACATTCCAGATTGTATTTTGATTGAATAAAAAGATTAAAACATGACGTTCTAAAAGAATAAACGGAGACTTGAAATACTCTTATCATTAAATTCGTAATTACATCAAAATGTTATTTAAATAACGATTTTGAATAAATTAAATTAATTAAAATTTCAAAATATAAACGTGAATAACATTTCTTTGTTACAGCACAAACTATTTAGTAAATAGAGAATTATACAAATGTATATTATATTTTTTTTCAATAATTTATTTTTAAATAACTAAATATGTTTTTACTTACCTATTTCTCAAACTCATCTGTCTTTTTGTGTTTCAAATTCAATGCAAAAATTTAAAGATCTTGTGCTATGTTGGTTGTTTTTTTAAGTATAAAGCGCGAGTAAAGAAAAAAGTTTTAATTAGCCGTATACTGCATTTTTGTTTTTCGCTGCTGGCAGTTTTAATCCAAAACGTACGAAAATGCAATTATACTAATTAAATTTAAGGCACTATTGCACTTCATTAAGCAAAATTCAGACGTTGTATCTCTATGCTCTTTTTCAAGTTAAACATATGAATCTGTTTCTATTAATAATATACTTGTTTCAACATTGTAAATGTTTAGTATTTTGAGTTTATAATAATACGTTCATAGAGAATTTATGAAATTATCCGTAATGGGATTCAACCCTTAAGCATCATTACCAAAGCCAACTACATTGATATCTAGGCTCATTCCTGACAAATGAAAAAACCCAGGGTAATGATGGTAAGCCTGAAGATCGCGTAAACAATTCAGAAATTTGATACTTGACAGAAATAAATATATTTCTTAAAGAGAGATAGATGTTCTGCATTTATTCAATTATAAATTATTGGCTGGTTTATTTTTCATTAAAAAAAATCAGACTTTTACATGATGTCACTTGTATATACCTTATCATACTGTAGTAAATATGGTAGGCTTATATTTTTCTCGGTACGTTCAAAACGTTCTTCGACTTTTTCACACGCACGCGTAAAAAGGTTCACAACCACTGGCCTAGAATAACTAAGGTGCAAACATTCAAAAACACTGCCGCCTGTGTAGTCAAGTGGTCAACGTCTTTGGCTTTGGTTACGGAGGTCACGAGTTCGAATCCCAATACGGACAGTTTTATAATTTGATTTTTCAATTGATTTATGAATTTCTGTTCGAAGGCATGGATGGATGTATGTGATGTCTTGAATTCCCCCCTCCCACCCATCCTATCCTATGAACTGGGCGTATCGAGAGCGATTAGCTAATCACTAGTCCTGTCCTAGCCCTATCCTTCTATTCCGACTCTCTTTGGAAAAAGAGAGGTTGAGCAACTGACTAACAAACAGTTCTCGTAGAAACACTTCTGTTGAGATAAACTCTATTAGGAGTCCATATGCTCCACATTGGAGCGGAAATGGTAAAAAATTGATTTGCCACAATTTTTTAAAAAAATGCCGTTTTATGTCAGATCTGATAGACCATAATAAAATCTTTGAATGGCAATCACAATCAGTGTTCAGAAACGGTTTTTTTTTCCTATAAAAATTAAATCATTAAATGGACACGTTCAACCAAACCGTGACTTTTTGAACATTTATATCATCATTTCTCAAGCTCTGCATTTGTGTGAAAAATCACTTTTTGAATGTTGACTTCTCAACTATGTTTTATTACGACGAATGTCTTAAACGATTTTAACTAAGATAATTTATTTATCGATGATGTTAACACATATTTAGCGATTGGCTTAATATGTACATAAAGCTGTAAAAATACCTCAAATCGTTGAATTAAGGAATTTAAATACGTTATCGCTGATACAAATTTATCGATAATTTTTTATCAACGATATCGATTATAAATGACATCACAATTATTACAAGTGATTTTAACAACAAAATATTAAGCTAATCTGATGCAAGAAATACAATACCTAATAATATAACAAAACTAGATATAAAACATTCAAAACGGAATTATAGCAAATTTGAATCATTCAAACTATGTACATTTTCACAGATTTTGTCACTAACAATCCGGGATTCGCCTTTCGACATCTTCAGGCATTCAAGTGCACGGATGAACTTGAACTGACGCGTAGTTAATGAATGTTTCGTGTTTATATAAGAAATAAATGTATCATTGAGCTTAAAGTCATTACTGGCGAAAAGGATAAGCTCATGGGAATGCCCACATATTTGAGTAGTAAGTAGTTTCAAGAATTATATTTATTTGTTTGTCGGCAAAGGTTTTATGATTATATTTATATAGAGTATAGAAGTGGAGATCCCGGTAGGCTTAATATTTCATTTAAAATCGGAAGGTGTACATCCGTGCACTTGAACGCTTGAAGATGCCGAAAGGTGAAAACCGGGTCGTTAGTGACAAAATCTGTGAGAATGTACATAGTTTGAACTATTCAAATTTTATATTGAAATTCCACCAAGCACCTTCAGTCGAAATCTTAAATTATGGAATTACAGCAGTTTAATTATCGATAACAAGAGCAATAAATCATGTCGGTCCGACCAACTGTTGGACCTACCGGCCACGCCGATTTGGTAGCTACGAAGGCACACCACTTAGTAACTTTGCGGCGTCATACGGCGAAAGAGTGGATTAACATTAATCGTACCTCTAGCCACATTTATGAGGCAATTTTTCGCACACGTGCAACCCGCCAAGTCTTGGTCAATTGTTCCCGAAACAATCCTAGCACAAAACTTAGCAACGCGTAACGTTTGTTGCGCTACGGGAAACGTCTGTTGGACACATATGTGTGGCCGTGGCGGGTGGTAGAGGGAGATGCATAACCGTCTTGTCATTTTGCTGGATGTAAGTATTGATATTAACAGAATAAAGTCGATCATTCCAAGATTCAAATCACTGTGTTGTGCCGAGAATAAAAAGATAAATCCATAATAACAGGGTTGTGGAGTCGGAGTTAGAGTCGCGGAGTCGCGAAAAATGAGCGGCTCGATTTTTTTTTTGAAAAATATATTTACCGATGTGTATTCAAAGAAAAAAGTCAAAAGTGTTGACATTTCATACTTGGCTGACTAAAGATGATCTGATGGAATACATATATTTATATAAGTTAAAATTAAATTATTTTTAAAAATCCTCGGAGTCGGAGTCGGAGTCATCTTTTCTTTACACAACTCCACAGCCCTGCATAATAATATCGTAAACATCATACCGTTTTTCTCAAATCTAACTATTTGTTGAAATATATAATGCTTATTTTTTTTTTTGATTATTACTCATCATCTCTTATATATATTTTGAATTTTCGGAAAGCTGATGTTACATTTTTTTATCAAATTCCGGCTGTAACTCATTGTGCATCATTTTAACTGCTTCACGTGGCGTAATTAATAATTATCCTTGGCCAAAACCACGGTTCTGCCTTAGGGTCACACTGTGCAATTTCGAAAGTTTCAAATTATAATGTAATTACTTACTTCCAAAACGCAAGGCTGCATTTTCAATTTTCCGCTTAAATTTGCAGAATTGAATAATGAATTTTCACCATTGGTGCAACCACAATGCTGGGCGTGAAAAATGTAATTTCACAAAATTTTAAAGACTTCATCGAAACTTTTAAAGTTATATCATTATAATACTATTAATATATCAAATGTTTTTTTTATTTGAATGAATAACTTTGAGCTTATTTCATAAGTCTCAACGTTTTTACTTCACAACCATATAAATTCTGCAAAACGTAATTGTATGTTGAGAGCAGTTTATTAAAAAACATTTATTTTACAATACATTATTTTGATTTTTTAAAAACATCTTAACAGTATTTAGTAAGTCAGAAGCTTAGCCTCAATATTTGAAAAGATTTAGTTATACTAGTAACAAGTTAATTGTTTTCTTTACATTTTGTTTTTGCTGTTGAAAAGTAGTTTGTTATGTAGAATGAGTACATTGCAAAAATCGTGATTTTAGATTTAGATTAAATTATTGAAATAAGATAAGAGCAAAATATAAATTATCAGCAACAACGCGTCTATCGGGCAACAGAATTTCTATACGACTCTAAATTTCATGCCCTTTTAAGGAGTTTGCGTGTGAAAAATAGGCATAGTATAAAACTGTTTAATTTGAATTTAATTATGATAAAAGTATTAAAATAGGCTAATAAAAAAATATTCTCGAAAGAAAGGGTAGCCGATTTAACCATTTGCATAATTTACGCCGCGTCCAACGTCATCTTTATGAACCGATGCAAGGGTAAATTAAGTGGTGGCTTTTATAATGAATTGAGTTATGACCAAGCTCTTGTGTAATGAAATAAAAGGGCGAAACAACAGAGGTTGCATGCCGATGAGCTGGCAAATGGAGTACCTGAATATAATACAACACGTTAATTATTAACAAGTTGCATTTTTAAAAACTTACTAAATTCACAAAAAAAAAGATATTTAAAATATATCTCAATACACCTGTCAAATTAAAACGCTTTAAGAATTTCATTTATTGATTTTTTTTAAAGTTTATATCCCCTCCCTAGTTGTAGCATATGCTCACGACATGATTTCTCCAAGATTTTCTGTCCCACACCAGTCTTCTTGCTTCCTCTCGTGTCATTCCAGCGTCCCGACGGTGGAATCCATCTGGTTGGTAGGAGAGGCAAGCATAATTCAGGCTTTCTTGTGGTGTGGGTGTCTCAAAAAAGCTTTTGAACTTTAATAAATTCATAAAAAAAATATATTTTAAATATTTCACAATGAAGTTGTCATGTGGAAATGATTTAAGACTTTTCTTTTTTGATTAAATAATTTATAAAAAATTCTATCAAAAATTACTTATGGAACTCATTTCATAGCAATCTATAAGCATCAAGGCTTTTTATAACCATCAGTAAATCAGGCGTTTTAATTGGTGTAATTTCACTAAAAGCGAATGAAGGACGAAGGGTTATTAATTCATTATTTCTCTGGTCGCTTTTATTAAGGATTGAATAAGGTTGGGTAGGTAAGAACGAAATCGTCTCAAACCTAAGCGATTGTTTTTAAATAATCTTTCTAATTACTTGTGACATAGCAGCTGCGAGGCCGGATTATATAAACTGACGCAAAACAATGCTCTATATAACATAATATGTTAACGTGACATCCTGATACGCGTCCGATGCAAAATCGGCGCTGCGATTTGAAAGATTTACAACTTCCACGACGCCTGCAGATTTATGTACTTTATATCCGGCCGAACTGACTCTACACCGCGTAGCACGCTCGTAGAATCGTAGCATATAACCTAGGTAAGGTATGACAATGCACAGTGCACATCCGGTTATAGAGAATCTGGAAAATTACTCGTGCGTGATTTGATTTATTGCTGTGTCGTGTACATATTTTTACCACACACGGTATGTATATAATTTTACTGTTGCAGAAAGAGTAGAACTATTTTTTTTATACCAAATATTCTCTTGTTTGTATCTTAATGGTCAGCACCATTTACTTTGACTGTTATATCTGTAGGCTTAAATTAGAAAATTTATTTCAAAATAACTATATAAAAGATGTTTTGTTCCTCTATTAAACTTCTATTATGTTCTTAATATTTCTGTAAATAATAAGTTTGAGTGACCTAATATAAATCAATTTTTATTTGAGCCCACTAAGTGGTTTCAGTTTCACTAGACCAGGAGTTACTAACCCCGTACCCGTGGGCGTCATGGCGCCCGTCGACCAATTCCGGTGCACCCGCCAACTATTTTAGGCAAATTGTTGAATTCCTAGGATTTTGGATATCAAAATACTTGGCAGAGCTAAAAAAAAAAAAGATTTAGTCACGGTGATATTTTGAGAAAATTGATAAATTCGTTATAAGGTTTTGAGATTTTCAAATCCCTCGAAGAGCTTTAAAAAAAACGAGTCACGCTGATAATTTGGGCGAATTCCCGGGTTATAAATAACCTTGAAAAAAATTATTGTTCACCATCCTACCAATATTTTAAATTGGTCTCTAGGGTCCAAAAAGGTTATAACCCCTGAGATAGACTATTTTAGACTAGATATAAATGATTGCAATATTTTTATTGCAATCATTAATAGCATATTTAAGAAAAACAATTATTTACTTACAAAGGTGTTCACTGTAAACACTTGGTGGAAAGACGTCATATTTTCAGTTGAAAATGCTCCTAATGATCGGAGCCAATCCTGATCACTTAGAATAAAAATGAAATAAGTATTAATATGTTTATTATCAATACATAGCGGAAAGGAAATATATTCAAGATATAAAATACTCATTTATATCACTTTTATTTTAAATTATCAGGAATTGTTTCGTTCATGACGAGCATTATAAACTAATAAGAGAATACAATATTACAGTGCTATTTATACAGAACTAAATAAAATTATTGGGGTGTCACAAACAATTGGTAATGAAAGGAGTTTATGTTACGTATCTTTATCTGTAAATTTCCAGAGTTCACTGAACGCTGGTGAGGAAAAGCTGATATACATATACGATAATTTTTACAGGGTTATAATTTCCAGCTGACGAATCATCCGTCGTGCAAATTGCACCGACGGGGGTTGTTTTTCTTCAACAATTGGAGCAAATTGCCAAAGTTAGTCTCACACGGCATCACGGACTGCACGAGTCCCCGATGATCTGGTTAACTTAAATAAATTGCGGCCCGGCTGGAACATTCTGCTCGTTTGGCATCGTTATACGGCTTAGTGGTCTGCGAATGATTCAATGATTGTCGTACATAAATGTGCCTCGCCGTGGCTTTGGCTCTTTTATGATCATTTATGAGGTACGCATTAACTAAAAACTTACACGTTTCATCAGCGAGTTTGTCATAATTATGCTGGTCGGTCTGTTTCGACATGAAAATCAAAATAACAACTCATATTTGTGAGTACATCTGTAACCTTAAAACTTTGAAATGGTAAATTATACAGTCATGAAATTTCCTTCAGCTCATTACGTAAGGAGGTGTAACCGAGTGGTTAGTAATTTTTTCTTCAGTTGAGGGCCTCACATCTAAGAATCCCAGTAATTGATTTTTCAATCGATTGACGATGATATTTTATTTAATGACATGAATGTATTTGCAGCTAAAATTCCACATATTAAATTATAAAAATCGGCAATCAAAATATATTTATTTTCCTAAAAAACAAAATAATTTTCAAGGAGAGAGTCTAAATTTTTCATTCATTCTTCCGGGACTTAAACTTTAACCAAACTAATCGTTAGGGCAAGACTATTTATTATACACCACAAAGGCTTTCAGGATAGGACAGGTAGGAAATAATTTAACACATTACATAAAACCATTCTTTTGAACAGACACTCATCAATCTAATTAAAAATCAGATTATCTATGAGCACAGCAATAATGGCAAAGGCGCTGACCACTCGACCACGAACCAAACGGTGATCAAATGCTGCTAATCGGTTATCTTTTTTTATACATCACAAACATCTATGCTTTCAAACAGAAATCTATACATCGATTAAAAAAATGCTGTTTGTTCTAGGACTTGAACCCTTTGAGATCCGGTATGAAAGCCAACGACGTTGACCACTGTACGTACCGTGAACCCAATAAGAAAAACTTTCTCTCCCACTGTTCAATCCCATAATAATCCCAGAGTGAAGAGAGGGCTATTACCCAATAGCTAGTTCTGTCCTTGCTCTAGTCTTTCTATCGACACTCTCTTCAAAAGAAAGGGAATTATAACAACTGAGTAAAAAGCAGTTCTCGTTGAAAAACTAATGTTGAGATACCTATATTAGAAGACCATATCATCAACATTAGGAGCTGATATGGTTTTTATTTATTTTTGTATCAATTTTCACCACCTATTTATATCATTATCATAATTCATAGGTCATTGAATATCTCATCAAAGCCGCCTTTTTTAATGCAATAACGATCAAGAAATAAACGAATTTAATTTTTATAATCTTGGTATTATACAGAGATGCACAGGAACTACAGACAGGACTTGCTGAACTATTAAGTTTAAATGATATTATGTATGCTTTATATCTGTATACCAAGAACCCGCCGTGGTGATAGAGTTTGACTAACATAGGTAATAATTAATTTAATAACTAGGTATGTTTTTTCACAAATTATAAGTTAATTTGAATATTATTTCTGGTACGAGACAGTAAACGGTTACGTAAGCAGAGAAACTCTTTTACGAAAATTGTTGGTAGAACAACAGTTCAAAACATTCTAACTCTAAATTTATAATATTCAATTTTGTTTTACCCAAAAAGAAAGTTTGTTGTGCGCGCACGCATACAAAGTATCTGAATACGCAAAAACTTTTCAAACCCACCTTGTGGGAAACAATGCGAAACGTCGGGTAAGCATTTCTATAACTTGCATTTGGGTGGAGTGGGTCTCAACTTGTAAACCAGCGATGCACAGTATTTGTACTGTCGTGCCAATTTTTTAATCATAGTGCATTATAGAAATTCAGGTTTGCTTTTTATTGCCGAATCAAAGTCAAATAATTCTTTTAATGCCAGTAGGTATAAGTACGACGGTACCTAGCAGGCCGCAGATTTTTTCGTAAAACAAAACCAACTGAATGTATCTTTGTAGAAATATATTGAAAATATGTCATAAAAACATGTAAAATAAATACACAGTGAATCATTTGTCCCACCATTTATAATAAAAAAATACGTTTAACGAAACCTCACGGTTATTACAAAAACTGATCATTAAAAGCTCACGAATTTAGTTATATATGAACAGTAATTGTATACGTAAGTTTTATAAAATCACAACGAAATTTAAAAAAATCATGATTTAACTGAAGGGGGACTCCAACGTATCCCGAAATATTATTGAGTGTAAAAGCTGTGATGCATTCATCAATCCCTATAGAGGCGTCTTTTGAATGC
This sequence comes from Himalopsyche tibetana, assembly GCA_030503985.1. Lineage (NCBI taxonomy): Eukaryota > Metazoa > Arthropoda > Insecta > Trichoptera > Rhyacophilidae > Himalopsyche > Himalopsyche tibetana. Next base: position 4,013,057 of record JAPJYX010000007.1, on the reverse strand, counting down.
TCGATGAAGCTCTTTTTAAAATAAATTTAATATTGGTTTTATTTATAATTTGTTACTCATCAGTTATACTACCATCCAAAGAGACGTAACTATGTAAAAAGATTAGTTTTTTCTTTATATAATCGAGTTTGGTTTAGTACAATAAGTGTTAAGTTGAGCAAGTATGCGCGCTTATTTTCTATGGCCGAGCCTGTGGGCACAAAATCGTAAAGTTCGCTAACGTGCTTATGGCAACCATACGGTTAACTCTGCATATGTCTGCAGCACATCTAAGAAATGATGTTTGAAAAGGGTAATTTCACAATTGGGCATAAATTAACAAAATTTTTAATTTATTAATTATTTTTTCATTTTGTGGATAATTTTTTCTACTTCATTGTTCATAATCCCAAAGGTTTTTTTACTTAAAAAAACCTTTTGATTCTTGGTGAATCGACCTTTTATGATTGATGTCTTTTACTTTTACGATTTTATTATGGTACAGTTATGAAAATAGCATGATTCCGAAATCTTATTATTTCTGTTGAACTAATTTAATTTTTTGCTTTTTTTGAAATAGCTGTCATTTAATACCAGCATTATTATCAAATAATAATAAAGACTTAAGTATCGGAATAAAATTTAAACATCAAATAAAAAAATAGCTAATTTTTACACAAAACTAGGCACTTATGTAATCAAAGGTTTGGAGACCTCTTGTAGTTAATGTAAAAATAAATACAAATCAACGATATTCAATATCACTTTAGGGTGTTCACTGTCAATACAAGTGGAAAGGCTTTATATTAATAAAAACACAATATTCCTATGTACTTTATTCCACTTTATTTAAAAGGTCAGGATCGGTATAAATCAATGCTCGCAATGAGCGAAACCGGTCCTGACCTTATAAATAAAGTGGAATTAAGTGCAAAGGAATATTGTGTTTTAAAAAGATATTTAATATTACATAATATATACATACAACAGAACTTTACCTAGTAACTTTGAATTAAATCTGTAAAATAATGTTTCAAAAGTCAATATCGCAAATTTGTTTCGTAAATGTATTATTTAGTCGACAAGGCGCTGGTTGAGTATGACTGCAGTAAACAAACGAAGGAGAAATTTTCCTGAATAGCAGATTAAACACTCAACAAATTTATAGGATGAATACGGTTACACCTGTAAAAGGAGAGACCTACTGTTACAATTCAAAGACATGACATCGCCGTAGAACGGGTTTCTTGAAAATTTGTTTTAACGAAATTGATATTCTCAAGCTCTTAATGTATTTTGATAACTTTACTTCTGCAGTATGACAAATATCAAAAATATTATTTATAAATAATTAGCGTGGCAAACGCTGAAAAGCCACTCAAAGAATGAAAATGTTTGTGTTTTAATTGTGTTTATTGAAGTGCTTTTGGATACAAGATATGTTTCTGTCTGGCGCGTACGAGAATAAATCAGAAGGTTTTCCAACGCGTGATCAGGCCACATACAGCTGTCCATGTAAAAAGCATGGATTTTCAAAATTTGATTAACATCATATTGTTAATTGTGCTATGTCTATAACCATCGCGCAATTGCAATACGTTGACAAAATGAACGGTATGGCAGACTACAAACATTTATTTTTATACAAAATATCTACAGTAAGTTAGTTTTAGTATGCCTATAACCTTCGCGCAAGTGCAAGCAAAAATGTTGTCAATGTTTTATTGCAATCGGATAAACGGTGTGGCAACGCATAAAATATGAAAAAAAAACATTAATTTTTATATATTAGATATTCTGATTTTTCATGCGCGAATACTAAAACAATATTTATTTAAACTAATCAATATGTAGATCAAGATTCAAGATTTTGTCCAAATATGAATTGGCTCAGTTTTTTTCTTAAAAAAACGCAAAACATAAAACGACAGGGATGAGTTCAACACAATAAAACCAAAAAAATATTCTGACAGTACACTGTGAACGGAACGAGACATAACTTCATTATATTCATAGAAAATTTGGTATTCAGAAAAACTTAAGTTTTTATCGTACGTCACGAGTTCCGCAAGAAAATGCTTTTAAATTCCATAAAATGCGGAGTTTTTTTCCATCCGCTTCTACGTCTTCATGTTGCGACGTAAATCTCAATCACTTCTAACGTATTTTTTCTTCAATAGATAAGAAATTGTTTGGACTTCTGCGGTATTACGTTCCAGAACTTCATTTGTATATTTAACATGAAAACTTCCATTAACAAAAAACATTTTTTTAAACTGTAATTGTGACAAATTTTGTTTGTTTTTCTTGTGATTCACTTCCTTAAATGTGTTTGTTTCTTAACAAATTGTATGCTTAATTTTCAGTCGAAATCTTAAATTAATTTTAATCGTTCAAATTTCGTACGTTTACACAATTGTTGTCACTAACGACCGGGGTTTCAACTTTTTGACGGTTTCCCGATTTAAATGAGCAGGTTAATCTGTGAAAATTCTCCACTTTTTTTATCCTATATGTAAGTAAATATAATTAAATTTCATGAACTAACTATAGATTTTCCAGCGATCAAGATAAATATAAATCTTGAAATTACCCAGCATGTAAAACAGTATTTAAATATGTTACAACATTTAAACGACATTTTAGTAATTAATTAAAAAAAAACAACGATACAAAGACTATTTGTTGTAAATATTTCCCCAGCTTATTGAAGATCATTTAACTGAAAGACGAAACCTTTGCTCAACCTCTCTCTCTCTTTCAAAGAGATTAGGGATTAAAATAATGAGGCAATAGTAGGACTAGCGGTTAGTTAACCACTCTCGCTACACCCCAGTATTTTAGGATTGAAAGGAATTATGTTCATACTTTGATTTGAGCCCGTGAGGTCTGGCGTGGAAGCCAACGACGATGAGCAATGTGCCATGGACCAGAAACAAAATATTGAAATTACAAAAAAAACCATAACGGAAGATTCAATTACGTTTCGTGTGTTTGGATGAAAAAAAAGTTTGCACAAACGTACTTTGCGAAAAATACTTTTCATCACTCACGTTTAATATAAATCTAATGAAATCAAACGTTATAAAAATTTTACAAATACCACAAGAGTAAACCAAATTATAGCTTGATACGGAGTAAAAATATGTGTACGTTATAAAATCGTTTTGGCATTCAATGGCCAAGACTATGAGACAGATTGCCAAATCATATGGGTAATAATACACCATTGCCTTTAAAAATGACAATAAGGTTGTTCGGTCTTTTGATTTTTCGTCTTCAGTAAAACAATAATTTCTTTCAAAATAACATCAGTATTCAGGAAGCGTTGAAAAAGTTTCCAAAACAAAAATACAACCTCTGCGGTCTATGCTAAAGTTTTTGAAAACTTTTCAGTTTTTCCTTTTGTGCGAAAACAAATCATTGCCGGGCTTTCCAACCGTAAAGCCTCCCGGCTGAGATGAGCTTTTTGGGGGCAGCAAGACGTGGAACTGTGAAACCGTAACGGCTATCCGTCACTCAAGTTAGGGATAGAGTTGTTAATTGCCTTCTATTTAAGGGTACTTTATTTCTGGGTAAAATAGTGTTCAAAAAATAAATTATACATTTGTACTAATTCCCAATTTATTTTAATAAGATCAAGACCGGTTTTGATAATAAAGAGCATCATTGACTTATAAGATAATACTGTGTTACAGTTTTAATTATAAAAAAATAAATTCAATAATAAATGGAATAAAAAATTGGTATTAAAAAGAATTTACTAACTTTACTAGTACAAAATTTGAATAAGTGACACTAACTAACTAACCTCTAAAATGTGTATTTTATTTTTTGAATATAATGACTTTCTACCAATTATTGACAGTGAACACCCTGAAAGGCATTTTAAGTCATCATTTAAATCAACAATAACAACACGGTGATACCATTGTGTGCTTGCCTATAAAACCGAATAATGCATTCTCAAAGCGTATTGATAAGTTATCAATTTCTGAAATATTTATTATGGGCTATATATACTTGGGGAATTCAAAATAAGTAAATGGTATACATATTATGCTTGGATATGAATTAATGAAGTGTATATTCAGGATTGCAGTGTTTATTTGCTCCTAAAACAAACCGTCCCCGATTGATTTTTTTTCAAGATTCCTGCCTAACTTTTTCATTTATTTATTGATTTGGCATTTACTTGGTAGTACTCCATTATAATAGGGTAAAAATATCAACGTATTTTAGTTCTACAGTTTTTAATATTTATGCGTTGATAGCTATTTCGGCTTTCGCCATCATCAGAACTATGCTTAAACTCATATTTTGCTCAGCTATATATACTGGCTTCGAGGAGATACACAATGCATCAAGTTATTTACTCTTACATCCTTATTCAAATTATAATTACAATATTACACTCATTAAATGTGATTCTAGTGTTTCAAAGAACGATAAGCAATCTGAGTCTTTTTCTAAAAACATTAATTAGGATAAAATTAAACTGATATTTATTATTAATTACATTACATTAAATTTATTAACCATGGCTTTAATGTTTCGAAAAACAATAAGCAATATTATATTAGGATAAATTATATCGGAGCCAGTATATAAAGCTGAGCAAAATATGAGTTTAAGCATAGTTCTGACGATGGCAAAAGCCAAAATAGCTATCAACGCATAAATTATTAAAAACTGTAGAACTAAAATACGTTGATATTTTTACCCCATTCTTCATTTATCGTAAAACTCTTCTGTTATGACGTTTCATTAGGATTACATAATATGGTCTACCGTTGGAAAAAATACATAAAACTCTCAAATACACATTACTTGTAGACAACAAGTACGTGTGTGCTGTCATGGAAACCGTGCTGTAACAAAATTATTGCTCTAGGATTTTAAGATACCCTTATATTTCTTTTATTCCGTATTCAGGCGCTATCGGTAAGAGGTGGATACAAATAAATGGGTAGTTGAAGTTGCACTGCGAGAACTTTCGCAAAGTTTCAACTGATCTATAGCTAAAGTTGGGTGCGACCAAACGTAACATAACGTATTGCTCCGAATTTTCCACTCAGTTTATACAATTTTACTATTTTATGTTATTTCAAGATGTATTTGACATTCGCTGGTGGTGTAAATTTATACCTGCTTTTCCAGATAAGCTCTTCTCAAAATTGTATTCATAGTGGCACACACAATTAAAAAAAGATTAAAAATCCAATACAACGTTCCTATGATTCACATTTTGCCACTTTTTAGTACTATTTCTGTTGACCCGTTTTTTGCTTTGTTTATATAGTTTATTCACATTTTTATATGACTTCGGTTTTTACTGTCTTCTAATAAACATTTTGTTTGTTACTCCCATATTTTTTTTATTTGATTATCACGTATCATATTGATACTGCTGAAACCGATTCTGTTGTTGAAAAAAATATGAAGTAATAAAAAAAACCAGAAACAATTGCAATTAGCGTTTCAGTTCATTTTCACCTGTGCTAGACTTGATACACTACTTTTCAATATAAAAAGTCGTCGTAACATGAAGAAACTTTAAGGAATATATAAATCAAATTAATCCAACGATGATAGATCTACTGCAAGATGAAAAAGATTGAACGAAAAACATTTCAGACACTCCGAAAACGTGAGCGAAGATGTGCTATAAGTGGTAGAGTTATTCTCTCGGCCGAGGAAATAAAAGCAATTCATATACACTCACTCGCTCAAACCACTCGTCGCATCGCTCGACCGAGTCCCGTGCGCCGCGTTCAAATTGTTTTGTGTTCGGTCAGGTTCACTCTTTTGGTCACATACACGGCTGTTTTTAATGAGACATTATACGAATGATTTAATGCTCTGTTGTTTATATCAGTGTCTTTAGTTAAACTTTTTCAAAATGAGGAAATCGTGACGCCACTGTGACATAAACGGATTCCAATTATCAATTACATGTCCTTGTGTGAGTTTTTGCATCAATTGATTTAATTTAAGATTTGCTTGGTGGAATTTCAATATTAAATTTGATTCAAATTCAATTGATTTAATTGTTATGAAACTGTTTTCTTACTCTGACTGTGTCTGTCTTGTCTGTGATTATTCGATTAAATCGGTTTTAACTAGTCACGTGACTTCACAAACTTCATACATATCCACGTTACTTGAATTCCGACGAATCCGGCTTGTTGAAGTTTACATCTGCCATGTCAAGTGCAGGTCCCCCCAAACTTTCCCTGTTTAGTGGGGTACTTATATGTGTAGTTTTCAGTAGCATTAAGATGTACAGTGTGAGAGAAAACCACTAGACCGAATAGGGTAGTATTTTTTAGGGAGGTATTTACTAAGAATTCTGTATAGATAATTTTATGAACAAATATTTCTATGCATGAACATTATAACACGAACGAAGTCATGCAAACTTATTTTTTAAGATAAATATTGCAAAACATGGCAATAGTATATTGTAAATGTTTATATTTTGAGGGATTCGTTTGATTTTGCCGATGAGACCATTTTCTTAGAAAAATATTACATTGGGTCAGTAATTTTATGGTTATTATTGCAAATTGGCGTCATATATGCGTACAGTTACCATATTTTATTTGAATAAATAAAAGGGAGATTTTTAGATTTTTTTAAACTTTTTATTTTCATATATTAATTTTTTAAAATTTTCCGGAAACCGATGCGAGCAAAAATTCTCGATTTATCGAGAATTTATTTTCAGATTGTCCCCACACTGAATCCGTTGCATAAACTATCCTTTTTTAAAATTTTAGTATTATTTGGAGGCGCTGCTAAAATTCAAATGGGCTATTGCATCATTGCCTATTTCTCTTAAACAAAATCTTTCTTTTACCATCTTTATAAGACAAAAGTGTTAATGAACATTTTAATGGGTTAGTTAATCATAATTATTTTGCAATAAATCAATTGATAATAAATAATGTTGTTGATAAATCTTTTGCATCAAATGTGTAACATTGTTAATTATTTATATTACACTTAGTAGATACAGACGTTGAATAACCATAAATTGCTAAAAAAATATATACTAAGTCTTTCTTTCTTACCCGAGGTTTATTAAGTTTTAAAAAAAATGCTTATTACGTTTAACTAGGAGTAATTTATCTAAGTGTTTTCTTGGATATCTTTGTAAAATGACAAGGAGCTGAGCCATACTAATAAAACCATAAAGATTATCATTTTTATTGTTCGTAAAATTTGCTTACAAGCGTGGTTTTTGATTTCATGTGATAACAACAAAAACTCTATTTCGTTGGCAAAGCAATAAAATTTATACTTTGAATGATGTTTGTAAAACTGTATGAATAATTAAACATTCAAAAAATTAGTACGTATTTCATAGCCAGTCTGTATATCGTAGCAAGGCTTTGCAATTTATTTGGCGTAGCAAGAAACCGCCACTTGAAGTAATGTATACTCTATTTGCTTAGCCCGCCCTTATTGGTGATCAAATAAGTACGGAAGTTGTAATCTCCAGTCAACTTACAGGCTACCCGTTTACTTTGGCCGTATTTGGATAGGCTAACCGTTCACCATTTTTTCAACGTGTTTCATTAATCACTTAGCTACGTTTTGATCAGAAAATTGATGAATTCTACAAATTACATGTGGTTAAATTTCCAACTAAGGTATTCTGTTAAAATAAAAGTGAAAAACAATTTATTTATGGAGAAAAATTATCATATATTTATTCTGTTTTTACACTAGGTAGTTATTGTTGATATTATAAATAATATTGTGAAAAAACTCATTACTAATTGTGACAATGATTATTTAAAAATAGCAATTGAGCTCATTATACACGGTTTCTCAACCGGTAGCCAAAGCATTGTATAGAAGTGGAGATCCCGGTAGGTTTAATATTTCATTAACAATCGGAAGACTATATAAATAAATATAACCTATATAAATATAATCATAAAACCTTTGCCGACAAACAAATAAATATAATTCTTGAAACTACTCTCAAATCTGTGGGCATTCTCATGAGTTTATCTTTATCGCCAGCAGTGGCTTTAAACTCAATGATACATTTATTTCTTATATAAACACGAAACTTTCATTTACTAAGTGTCAGTTCAAGTTCATCCGTGCACTTGTACACCTGAAGATGCTGAAAGGTGAAACCCGGGTCGTTAGTGACAAAATCTGTGAGAATGTACATAGTTTGAACGATTCAAATTTAATATTGAAATTCCACCAAGCACCTTCAGTCGAAATCTTAAATTTTATTCTCTTAGTTTTATTTGATTGTTAGAGGCCGTAAATAATTTAATAATACAATATATAATTTTATAATCTGTAGTACTATTTAAATATTTTTTTTATATTTCTTATAACAATTGATTGCTTCACAATTGCTGCTCAATGCTTCTTGGTAGTGATTTAGATACAGTCAAGGGAGAGGGATATATTTATAGAAACCCATAGCTGCAGAGGTCACACTTCATTTTCGATAGGAAGGCTAGAAAATATTACAGACATTCATTTATTTTGCATTAACATACGTATGTACAAAAAATAAATTAAAAGCTTTTATTCATAAGTGGTCTAAAGCCATGCAACCAACAGTTGGACCACGGGAGTAATAATAAATGTACTTTTTTTACATTTTATTACAAAGAAAAACGTAGATCATGTATATTTTTAATGGAAAAAATCTACTGTTTTCACTATCCGCACTTAAATGAAATGGCTGAATACGCTCACTCCAGTACAATTCTTTAATACCTCATTTTTAATTTAAACGAGAATCCAACGAATTTTTCAAATCCAAGCGGAGAAAGGCAAAGCGTGTTTAATGTATTATTCAACTTGACCTATTTGTGAGTTCTTTTAAATATGATTTTTTTAAGCACTTGAGACCCGAAATAATTATTTCTTGTTTTTAATTCCCTTATTATCTTTGATATGTAAGTATGGGTACCATATACAGGCAATTCTTTATAAGCACGGTCATAAAAACAAACATTTGAAAAAAAGGCTTGAAACTTAGTGATACATTTATTTCTTACATATGAAACACGATATATCTATTTACTAAACGTTTATTAACGTTCATCCGTGCACTTGAACGCCGAAAGGTGAAACCTGGGCTAATGACAACTTTTTTGGATGTACATAATTTGTACGATTCAAATTTAATAAATAATTAAAATGACTAAACAGAATATAATCAAACGAAGCAAGTAAAAACATTTTTTTTAAATCTGTTTTTGTATGTATTCATACTTTTTTTCGAATTACCGATGTCTGTAAGTTTACCGAGCCAAAAATCGGTCTGAAAAACTTTCAGAGCTTTTACGCAACACGCGCTTAAAAGCTACAGTACTTGGAAAGTGCCTGTTTCTAAAGATGGAACCTTCTTACAAGATGCGGGCTATTCGTTTCAAACTACACCCAGAACAAAACTTTCACTTAAGTTGAGCTTGAGTTTTCTCTTCAAAACGAGTCACAAAATCTTTGTACTATACACATTCAGCCATCAGGCTTACAGTATTTTTACTATTTAGTATTATTTTTGTTTAGAGCTACGGTATAAATTCTTACAAAAAAATAAAAACATCCTTAATTTTCAATATTCTTACACAATGGTTTTAAAACTGATATTTAATGTTTTTGGACTCATGATTAAGTGATTAATGCCACTGGCTAATATTTTTGATGTGTTAAACCTTAAAATACAATGGAGCAAAAAAGATAATCTAACTATTAGTAACATTAGTCCTGGTCCTATTTTTTCTATTTGTAATGTATGATAAAAAGAGGTTAAGAAATTGAGTAACAAACAGTCTTCAGTTGAGACAAGCTCTATTATGAGTTCAAATGATTGACGATAAGACTAGGCATGGTGAAAAAAATATTTTTTCGGTATGTATAGAATTCATTTTTGTATTTTCATACAGTATTTAAGAATATATAAATTCAACATACATATAATGAATAAATTAAACCCCAAAACAGTAAATAAACTGTAAATTTTTTAATAAGTTATTTATTTATAATATAACATATTTATGATGATTCTAATCTGACTTTTTAGCATTTTAAAATCACGCGAGACTGCCGTATACGCTATAGAAAACTTATATTTATATTAGGGTTTACTGTACTGAAATGCAGGCATCAAAGTTCCCCAGAGATGAAAAAAAACATGATTTGGCCTTGCTTGGTGCTGGACACTTCAATGTATTTTTTGTATACTTTCACACTCCGAAAAAAAAATGTTTTGACTCCGAAGCCAACGGTTCCTAGTGAAATGATTATTTTTGAGGTGTCCTAAGATGATTTCATATGACTGTGGTCATTTTTTAAGAAATAATATTTATCATTTTACGTAATTATTCATCATAGACAATTATTCAAACTATGTTACATTAAATTAATAGATTTTGCAACTTAAATCGTATCATACCTAAAAAGAGAAACTCTGCAATAAATATTTATAAGCAAAAATACCTAACTTTAAATTCGAATTTACATATATATTAATGGCGAGACACGTTCCAGAGAGCGTTCGCTGTGGAAATGTCTCAATTTTTATTCATTGAAACATTTTTCCGGGGTGGGAAATTTCCGCTGAAAGACGCGGTCTTCCCCTTTCACAAGCTCATGAAAATATTTCGCGAGCTTAACGTTTTGAAATCATTTTACAAGCCATATCATTGAATCGGAATGCAAATTGTGTACGTTATAGACTTTATGAAATTATATCTTCACGAAATTGGAATTTCATAGGTATACACAACAGATAAATGAATGAATGTCCACATATAAAATATTCTTTTACAATGTGACGTACATAAGAACGAATTGATTGAAAATTAAAATCGAAATAGCAGACGGATTTATTAAAAGAATAATACATATAACATTATGATAAAAAACTATATTAATCTTTAACCACATTCAATATATTTTGTTATTTAGATCACCCTCTCAATTCGTTGCATTTTTGTTAAAATAACGTTTTTATTCACACAATAGTAATAAAGATGTCGCTTTTAATATTTCAATGAGTTAAACGAATGTTGTGGTACAAAAGCAACCGATAAAAAAGACTTTTTTATTCGGGAAATTTATTTCAAAAGAATACCATTTCCGGAAACCAAATGAAAAATATAAAATTGCGCTTTTCTTTCGGCGTAAATTGATGAGCACTTTCACGTGTTTTCACGAGTCAAAATCAAGATATATTGTATGCAGTCATTATATTATATATTATTAAGTATTTAAGTCGAGGTCCTTTTTTCCTGCAGTCTTTTCCAGACTTACATACAACACTATAAACCCTTTATTCCATCGGCTTCGTGGTCAACATTAAAAATTCCCGAATGATTTTTTTATACTTGATGAGGTGTCAAAACAAATTCAAAATAAAATATTTCCATCTTCTTCTCTTCTGAAAATAAGACGTAGAGTACAAGTTGTATCACATCTTTTTCAAATCCCATCTTTATATTTACAATTACCTCATATGAAAAAAAAAATGATTACACCAATTTTTATTCCAATCGTATTCTGTTGACTTTTTAAATGCAACTTATTTATCTTTTATGCTTTACATAATATTTTTAAAAAGCGTGCTTTGAAGCCTTGAAAATGGCAAAAATTATTTTGTCCATCGGTACACGATTGCGTATGAATATTGTTGTGTTCGCTATCCTTTGACTCTAAAACTGTACATGAGCCGTAGATTATAAAATTACAATCAGATTCATATTAAAATTAGCTATGTATACCTATGATAATGTAATTTGTCAATTAAATCAATTGAAAAACATTCAAAGTAATAAGTGAATCTTTTAATATTTTCAATTGATGAAATGTGTGTATGCAAAAATTTAAAAAAAGCATTTGTGTAAAAATACGCGCTGTAAATCGATTGATAAAATTTCAATCATTTGAGTAGCTTCTCAATAAAACTGATCGATCATAAGTGATCAATTCAACTGGTTTAATTTAATGATCCCAATATCCATAGTCAAACAACATAAAATTTACTGATAAAAAAACAATTTTAAATGTATATAAATATTTTTGTACGCTCCCTTATCTCTGAAAGGAGCGTACAAGACAGCGTCCCGTCACGTCAGTGGTTATGGAGAGACGTTGGAACTGGCTGGGTCACGTGCTGCGGATGCCTCCGGAAAGCCTCAATCCTGCCTGCCTCTTCTTTCGACCGGTGGGATTCCGGCGTCCTGGACGTCCGTCAGGTACTATCCATAGGATGTACTCGGCGGAACTGAGGGATGCTGGCATGTCATGGGAGGAAGCAAAGCTATTGGCGGGAGACAGGGAAACATGGAGGTGCCGCGTGGCGGCCATATGGTCCACATAGGGAGCGAACATGGCCAAAGAAGAAAGAAGAATATTTTTATCGAACATAATTTGTCGTCAAGAATAAAAATATCTGACAATTAATGCCTTGACAGATCGCAATCAGAGACATATTGGCATCGAGTTGAGAGAGAAAAAAAGTATTTTCTAGTAGTTTTTAGATTTTCGATTCAAGATTTGGTTTATTTATAGCTGTTTTGGTGACAAATCCGAAATAGCTATCAATCAAATCATATTCCAAGTCTTATATAAATGAAGTTCTTCCAAATAAATTCCAGAGTATTTTTTTTTTGGGGGCTTAATCAAACATTAACTATATAGCATTTAAAAAAAACCAGGCTTGAAATTTCGTTGAATAGTTCCACTTACTAAGCATGTAAGATGGCGATATGAACTTGCTCTAAAGGAAATGCATTCAATGAGCTTTTCTTTCTACAGCATAAAGCTCCGCTTGCGTCGTCAATCTTCCATTGCGGAAATGACATCACTTACAAAGATTTCCATTCTTTGATATTCGATCAGCCCGGAAATGAACTGAACTATCTTTCTAAGAAACACATATTATTTTTTTAAAGAAAAATATAATTCAATTATGCATGCACTTGGGGTAAACAAAATTTATAACAGTTCATATATCTAATCATACATCATTAGTGACAAAACTTGTGTGAATGTACAAAATTTGAACGATTCAAATTTCATTTTTATCTATCCAGTTGAAACAAATCATTTCATAGCGGTATTTATAGAAAATATTTTATTTTTTAATCCATGTCCACTCCCGATGTGGGGCATATGGCCTCTTATCCAGGAATCTTAACATTTTTTTTCTAAGAAAACGGTTGGTTACTCAGTTATTGAAACTCTCTTTTTAAATGTATAAAATGATAGGACTAAGAGAGAACTAGGATTAAATGGGTGAGAGGGAAATCAAAATACCACATACATCCATGTTTTCGGACAGAAATACATAAATCGTTTGATAAATCAATCTATAAAAACTGTCCGTACTGGGATTCGAACCCGCGACCTCCGTGTCAACGAAGTTGACATTCGACCACGCAACCAGTTGTATGTAAATCATATATAATAAGTATGTACATCATATATTATAAACCGCTAGCAAAACTTATTTTCACGTCTATTGTACTTACAAATATGTTTTTTTGTTAGAAAAACGGACTTAATGGCTAAGTGTAATATAGAATTTTATTAAAATTCGATTGGTTTGGCTTCTGAAATCTGATTCAGTAGTCCTGGAAGACAGCTGACTACGTGACACCTAGTGTGTCTCTGAAGGATACTAAGAAATTTCTGGGGACATAAAATCGAAATGCATTTTAAAAATATTCAAATATCCACAAAATTATATTCAACAATAAAATTATTTTATTATATTAGTTAATAAAATCGAGTTGCACAAAAGTAAAATTTCCTTTTTTTGTCCCGTAGATTGGTAGATTGCTTAAGTTTTGAGAAGTACTAAGACCTTTGAAAATATACTAAACAAAGCTGAACGAAAAGGGGTAGCACTTGTATCTTCTTTGAAGGCAATAAATCTGCAACCCTTACACTTGAAGAATAGTTTTCAAAGCGCTTCTCAAAAGCACAGACATTCCAATTGTGTTATAAAGAAACTAAACTTCTCTTGTATATTATATATATACACAATGAAAAATTGATTTGGTTTTTTCTGATGAGGACTTATACAAAAACCGACTTTTGAAAAAACCTATTTTTGAATTAGAATACAGTTTTTACACTCCAAATAGGACATTTTACAAATGAAATTCGGCATATATGTAAACTGATGGAATTAATAAAAAAATAGTTGATTTTCGTCTTTATATTTGTGATTCTTTGAAATTCTTCATAACTGTCTTCATTATAGTCTCGAATTGAAACCGTCACTTCTGCAAATTGCTATAACTATTATACGAATATTTATATGAAACTACCTGCAGCTGCCACGCAGGAACATTTATAAATATAATTTATTCTTCTTCTTTAGCCATATTCGCTCCCTATGCTTAGCATATGGCCGCCACGCGGCACCTCCATGTTTCCCTGTCTCCCGCCAATAGCTATGCTTCCTCCCATGACATACCAGCATCCCTCAGTTCCGCCGAGTACATCCTATGGATAGTACCCGACGGACGTCCGGGACGCCGGAATCCCACCAGTCGAAAGAAGAGGGAGGCAGGATTGAGGCTTTCCGGAGGCATCCGCAGCACGTGACCCAGCCAGTTCCAACGTCTCTCCATAACCACTGACGTGACGGGACGCTGTCTTGTACGCTCCGTTATCTCTGAATTCCTAACAAAATCAAACCACCTCACCCCCATTATCCGACGCAAGCATCTGTTCTCGAAGCTCAGTATACAGTTTTTCTGAGTCTTCGTCAGGTGCAATGATTCGCAACCGTAAAGCATTACCAGCTGAATGCAAACGTTGAATAGGTGGAATTTGGTTTTAATCTAGTACAACTGTGCGTCCTAGACAGTCCGCATTGAGTTGAATGTGGCTCCAGCCATTCCTAAACGAATGGCGAGCTCGTTTTTTGTACTACCGTCTTCGGGGATATGTACGCCGAGGTATCTGAAGCTGTCAACCCTTTCGATGATCTGTCCCGCGCTGGTAAGGTTCCTATCAGAGTCATGACAGGTTTGGTTACACATCACATTGGCCTTACTAGTATTAATTTTTAGACCAATGCGACCTGAGTTAGTTCCTAACCCATCAATAGTCTCCTGGATGTCCTCAATGGATTTATCGAATATGACAGCATCATCGGCATATTCAAGGTCACACAGCTCCAGACCGGGACCAACAGCTACACCTCGATCAGGCAGAATTGACCTGTGAAGTATGAAGTCAAAATTAAATTTACTGACTTATGAATGTATTTCATGAATATGTGCGTTAATATACTTAATTAATTAAACATTGTCAACTGACATTGACAAACAATGTCAATGCTTGCAATGAGCGAAAGCGGTCCTCACCTTTTAAATAAAGTAGAATAAAGTACAAAGGAATATTGGGTTTTTATTAATATAATGCTTTTCCATCAAGTATTGTCAGTGAACACCCTAAAAGTTATCATATATCACTTAACGTTACCTTAATATTAGAGAGCTTAATATTAATTGACTTTATACAGAATAACAAAAAAAACACGTTTAATATAGTTCTTACGCTGGCGCAAAGCAGGAATACATAACAGCGATGCAATAATACTAAAGTTCAACAAAAAAAAACGATTTACTTTTCTTATATTGTATTTTCAAAAAGTGTATACTCACGTTAAGAAGTATCTAAGCAAAAAGAACCTAACTTTTTATTATATATAAAGGTTTGGCACACTCAAAGTAAATATACTTGTTATTTACGGTAAATACCAAGTGAAAGGAAAAAAGCAGTTTTCAAATAATATTAGTGTCAAGGAAACCCATTTAACTTTTGACTTATTCTAACCCTAACTTTGAATAAACTAGTTTTCCAAGTTTTCATTTCCTTTTGTCAACTTGATAGAACCTCAATAAACAATTTAGCACAGTAGGGGTGTAACGTGCTTATACGGGAGAAAGTATTTTTATTGTAAAAATAAATTTATACAATATTCGCACTGCATTACTTAAATTTATTAAAAGTGTTCCCTTTTAATTCTTGCTGGAAAAGCATCATATTCAAAAACAGACCGAACTTTTTTCTTGTACTGTTTATTTAATTTAAATAAATGTCAGACCCAGTTGTGCTCATTGCAAGCATTATTAATTGAAGAAAGATAATTTCAAATAAGATTGTTTATATAGTACATATTTTTTTTACAAAAACACTACATTTTCAAAATCAAATGAGAGTTTTTATAATGAGGAGCAAACATTCAAAAAGTGTTTTGTCACAAATTTTGAAAAATGGCGTTTTATATCAATTCTGATAGCCCATAATAAAACCTATGAATGGAAATCAAAATTAGTGTTCAAAAAGGTTTTTTTTCATATTAAAATGAAATCATAAAGTTGACACATTCATACAAACCGTCACTTTTGCAACACTCAAATCATCATTTTCCAAGCTTTGTATGTGTGACAAAACACTTTTTGAATGTTTGCTCCTCATTAGTGTATTATATTATAAATACATAATTTATATAAGTGCATTCAAAAAATATTTTTTAGTAACTGTTTGTCATTTGACTTTGCTAGACGTATTCTATGAAATGTATATAAAAATGGGTTTTTTTTTTATTTCGTTCAATTCTCTCGGTACAGTTGAAAGAACCTAACCTATTTTTAAGGGTGCCTACTCCCCAATAACGAAGTATTCCTATGGCGTAGTCTCAATCTCTATGCTATATGGGTGTCGATTAGGGTATACGTCTACAATCCCGGTATCACGCCCAATTTCGTGGTCCTGAAAACTCTGGATTGTGAAATTGTGGATTGAGGGATAGCAAGTGAAAAATTCGTAGTACAATAATTTTGATGAAGTCACTAGCAGTCGTATGTATTTTGAATGGATGGAGCCAAAAAAAAACCTCTCATGTTTTCGAATGATGGGAAATCTGTAAATTACAAGGTTTTTAAAATCAAACGCCGAGCAAAAAATTTGAAGATCACTCATCGACCTAAAAAAATAAAAAAAAGTGTTTCACTTACTTTTGTACACTATTTTAGAATCTTTCAATTTCTGTCTTTTTCCCCAGTGATCAATCCTGGGATCCCGAAAACTTACATCCTTAAAATTTTTAAATCCCGTAATTCTTCAAGAATATCAAATTATTGTGACACGATTTCATAGTGAATGATCAATCCCGAGATCACAAAAAGGTTCCGGGATTGGATGCCCTAGTGTTGATTGTATATCGACTAATCGTATCCTTTATACAAAAATATTACATCTATCTACCATTCTCACTCACCTAACCTATTGTAGCTGTTATTATAAAAAAAATCGATTTGATAAAGGAAAATCCGTTTGATTTGAATTGGTAGCGGTGTTGACATTCTTTTTAATATCTCTCCCGGACACACGACATCACCTGCTTTAGATAACGAGGTATACAATATGATTTTATTTGTTAAGTGCGTAGTTATTTTATTTCACGAATTCATATTTTATCGATTGACATATGTAATTTTTAGATTTGATGTAATTTTTAGTCAGAACACACGAGGCCTATCATGTCTTACTACTGATTTTCTTCAACATGATGATGTCAACATTTTTTTATATTCATAGTTCACGGCAATTCCGCCTTCACGCCCTTGTAAGAACTATGTTTAGACCAATGTTAACGAAGCTGGCTTAGGTTACAGATATGTTAATACACACTTAGCTCTATTCAATTCTCATGCTTTAATTATATTTATTCCCGTACTAACAACGATATTTTTCTAACCGTCAACAATTCGATTTGAGCAGTTTGCATTATAAAGATTATAATTTTGTATACTTTCTATATATCCGTTATATTAAGAAAAAGAAAATATTCTTTTGTACTTATTTACACTTTTATTAAGCAAGATTAGAGCCGGTTTCGCTCATGACGTGCATTATTAACAAATAAGAAATATAATTTAACAGTGCTATTAATACATAGCATTTTGAAATAAAAAGGTGTAAAAAAATATTTTTCCTGCAATGGCCCAGTTAGTTAGAGCTTGTTCTACCAATCACGCAGGTCTGGGTTCGATTACTGGTAAGATCAAAGTGAATTTAAGAATTACTCAATTCCAAAAAGTTTTTATCGAAGACTGAGTGTTTGTGATGTCAATTCACATTATTTACTCTCCTCCCATTTTCCTGATCTTTAACTGGGTGTAGCAATAGCGATTAGTCAACCACTAGTCTTGTTCTAGCCGTATCCTTCTTTACCTACTCCTCACTTTGAAAAAAAAGTGATGTTTAGTGACTGAGTAACAAACAGTTCTCGCAGAAAAAACTTATGTTGAGATACCTCCATTAGGAAGCCATATGCTCCATATTGGGAGTGGACATGGATAAAAAATGCATTGAAAATGATTTACAAAAAACAGTACAAATTATGAATAAGTGACACAAATAAAAATGTTTGACACCTCTTACATGTTATTACGAGTATGTTTTTCTTAATATAATGCCTCTCCAACAAGTATTTACAGTGAACACCCTAAAACTAATATATCTGTAAATTTATGTATTTTAAGTATGAAAAGATTCTTAAGGTTTTTTTGTACCGTGTTGTCGTTACATACCATAATTCATTTTATTTCATAGATGAAATTTTCTAGTGTTAAATTTAAAGTGAAGGCCTTTTCAAGCTTTCTGTAGTAAAAGTCAAACTACAAGCTATAAGGATAAAAATATCAACGTATTTAGTTCTATTCATTTTATAAAAATCTTTAAATTAGTGTTTCGGCGTATGCCATCGTCAGAACTATATTTAAACATGCATTCTCTCAGCAATATATACTAGTTGCAAAGAGATACACAATACATCTTGCATTGTGTATCTCTTAAATAGCTGGATATAAAAGATACACGTCAAGATTTATTGTGTATCTCTTCTTAGGCGAAATATATAGCTGCATAAATGCAGGTTTAAGCATAGTTCTCATGATGGCGCACGCCGAAATAGCTATAAACTAATTTTATAAAAAAATCTTAAAACTAAATTCTTTGACATGTTTAACCTTATTACAATGGAGTTCTACCAAGTAAATGGCAATTTAATCAATTAAACCAGTTATTTCACTATTTGCCATACTGGAAAACACACATGATTTTCTGGGCAGCTTGGGACTCGTTTTTTTTAACGAATGTAAACATTCTCAAAATCTATAGCAATCATTAATTCATTTCAATTTTAGAACCTAATAAGATGTAAACAAGTAAAGTAAAACCCCCACTTACACTATAGTCGGGACCGTGTAATTGGGGGTAGTGTAATTGGTGGTGTGAATCTCATACAAAATTAGGGATTTGATTTTTTTCCGCAGAAAACGCAAAACTAAGATTTTCTCTTAGTGTTGCAAAAAAAATAATATGGACGAAATATTTAGCTTTTGTAGTAGTAAATAACCCGCACACAGACAAGCGCCCAGCTATGCGTGTATAGTCTGGCACGTGTTGAATAAACAGACGCTAGCCAACACTTGACTGTATACGCGGCACAGACGATCGTCTATTAGTAACGACAATGGAATGTGACCGTGCAATTGTCGGATTTGCGGCTAATATTTCAAGCCAGCGCGTAATTCGGGCTAGTGTAATTGGGGGTTCCACTGTACAATACATATTTATCTTTTAAATGTTCTGTCTTATCACTGACGTGGCACACAATGTGATGATTCGCTCTGCGCATGTGCATAGAGAATGCGTACGTCAGTGAGAGTGTGACGAAATGTTAACATGTAACATCGCCGTTCGATGAATAATATTACTAAGTAAATTATATCAAAGTTGACACTTCTAGTAATATGTTGAAAAAATCATGAGGAAAAAACTGTGTGCATTATCAATTTCTTCTATAACAATAAACTATTTATATTCACAGAATTATTACGTTTAAAAACAAAATAAGACCAATATAAAAAAAAACTCAAGGAAACAGCCAGTTTAAGGCATCCTTATACCATTTCGTAAGAATAATCTCTTACATTGGAAGAAATAACTGGACAGAAAGGATTTGCGTCAAGAGCTTATGTCATAAAAGAGGTAGAGCTATATCCTTGTTTTCCCGGAGGATAAATTGCAGAATAAGCTTTAGCTGAAGTGACTTTTTTATTTTAAAAAAAAATGAAGTCAGATTTAAATGTTATTTGAGGTACTATGTTTGAATTTATCAACAATAAATAAAGATGTGTTTCTTTCGCTAGTTTATAGTAATATGCTGTCTTGCGTTGGCTTATTTTAACACGGCTTAAGAGAACGAGAAAATTGTTTAACACGATTGTTTGAATTTTAATAACTCAATAATATTATCGATTGTATGGAGCACTTGAATTTCTTAGTACCAATCATAAATAAATATATTTTTTTTTATCTATAAAAAGATAAAACGTGTGTTATTTTTTTTGTAAACATTTGACACGTTTCTAATGCATGACTGACTGAAGTCCTGCTGTCAATAGACATATATGCTGAGTATCGGGTGATGTTTCTTTTTCCCTTTTAGGGTTTTCACTGTCAATACTTGGTTGAAAGGCATTATATTAAGAAAAAACACAACAATGCTCACCATGAGAAAAACCGGTCCTGATCTTGATAAATAAAAATTCAAATTAAATTAAAAAAATATTGTGTTTTTTCTTAACCTTTTGGCTGCCGTAGCTTTGTCTTTAGCTACCATGCCGGCAATAATTTGCAACTATTAATTTGATTAGTTATTGACGAAATAACTCGTCTGTGGCAGCCATCGAAGTAATATTGGGTGATGTGTATATATTAAAGATATGGCGCTCCAATATTGATCAGTCAGCAAGTTAAAATTGACAAAACTAGTTCGTAAAACAAAATCACTTTTATTCCTTTTCTCGTATCCTTAGTGGTCACTTTTTGTGGCTTAAACTGTTTTTTACGTTGTAGCATTAACTGTAAGAGCAAAAAATAAAAATACATATATTATGTTAAAAGATTGTGACTTAAATGTTTGACGTATTTTTGTGTGAATAATAAGATTAAACGCCTACGACTAAATTCTACGAGCCTTTTTTTTCATTTGGAGTGCACTGTAAAAATGTATTATTTTTACAGAAACTCAATTATTTCTGTGGAGTCTGTATTGGCATCAAGGGTGTCAGACAAACATGCAAACGATTCCCATGGCTGTAATCGTGTAACCGGCTGCAACGAAAACTACCCCGAATGCCATTTTATAAAGGACGCTTTACAGTATAAAATTTCAAGAAACCTTCATCGAGGTTTCTTTTGCAAAAAAAAACGATACGGACAAAATAGAATGAGCGAGATATGCAACATATACACTGTTTATATCTTGAATACGTTTAAATAATAAGGACATTGAAATTTAATGCACACATGCTATATGCAAAGAATCACGCGGTTTTACGAAACTTCAATGAATATTTGAATATTAATCAATTTTCTTGTCTACTACAGTAAAATTATATTTTAACTGCCGAATTATCACTGTCAAATATACCCATTCTGTGCTGTCAAACTAGGAAAAACAATTCTTTAAATTATTATAAAAAAGTACTGTACTCTTTCCATATATGTACGTATTGAAAAATAAACAAAATTGAAATAATAAATATTCAAAAAGCTGAGCGAATGTTTGGGTGGAAATCAAGAAGGAGGGGGACAAGACAGGTCCGTGGCGCAACGTAGTTAACTTTCGTGACGGTTTTCCATATTCAGTCCCAGGACAGCATTTTCCGGCTTCAATTTGGTATTTGTGACCGCCCATATAACGTCGAGTACTATCAATAGAATATACTCGGTGGAACTGAGAGAAGCTGATATGTCATGAGAGGAAGCAAAGCAATTGGCTGGATACAGATAGTAATGAAAGTGTCTCGTGGCGGTCATATAATTCACATAGGGAGTGAATATGGATAAAGAAGAATAATAAGGTATTTTTGATGTCTAAGAAATCTCTTCTACCTTTTAATCATAAAAGAGTGCAGTTATTTAACCACTAGCCCTGTTCTAGCCCTATCATTCTATATAAACTCACTTTGAAGAATAGAGGTTTAGCAACTGAGAAACTAACAGTTTTCTACAAAAAAAACTTTATTTGCCATACTGCTATTAGAATTGGGCAATGATAAAAATGAGTAAATAGACGATTATATTCTTAAAATTTTGAGTGTAAAGGGACAAATTGTGTTTTGCGGCTGGGCTGAGAAAGGGTTAATTAATGTTAAATCTTCAAGTTAAAATTTTAGTTATATAATTTTATACTGCCACCAGAGTTTCAGCACACTTTGAATAGTAAAATAATAATTTCAAATTAAAATGAAGCATGTTTTACTTATTATGTTTGATGTGTGATGCCACCTTTATGCAACTTCTACGAGCTGCCGTTCTCCAACGTCTCATTAAGAGAAACCCATCTCACAGGAGACATTTACTCCAGAACAAGCTGTGAACAGACCAGATCCTATAGCGCATGACGTTTTTGGGTCGCTTCGTGCTTTACCAGCATCAGAAGATTCAAACAGAATACCCTAAAACATTTTTAATTTTGCGGATTTTTTTAGGACATATTCAAAAAAATGTTTAAACGAGAAATTACTGGTTAAGCCTAAGAGTCCACGAACGATTAGATTAGATCACAAAGCAAATTTTGATTTTACGCGAGCTGACTAATGATGTGAAGTGATTCAACTGTATCCCATCCAAACATTTTCAGAGACCATTTGAATTATTCATTTTTTTAATTTATTCATTGTTTATTACAACACTTGAGATTTAAGCTTGCAATGGTTTTGAAACTAAGTGATTATCGTCACACTAAGCGGTGTAACATTTAAGCAATACATAAAAATAATTATCGATGATATTGTACATTATATCAGGTCATCAAAACAAGTTATATAACCTCTATATCAAAATGTATCAATATCGAAATGAAAAAAACATGTCAGTTTCTACGAGAACTGCTCGATACTCAGTTGCACAACCTCTCTTTTTCCAAAGAGATTAGGGATAGATGGATAGGGATAGGACAGGATTAGTGATAAGCTTATCGCTCTCGATACGCCCCGTTCATAGGATAGGATGGGTGAGAGGGGGGAATTCAAGACATCACATACATCCATGCCTTTGAACAGAAATTGTTAAATCACTTGAAAAATCAATTTATAAAACTGTCCGTACCGGGATTTGAACCCGGGCCCTCCGTAGCTGAAGCCAACAACGTTGACCACTCGACCACAGCGGCGGCTATAAATATAAAACGTGTTTTTATAATAATGTATTTTTAACAATAATCTATAGAGATCACATTAAGAATGATGTAAAATATATTATATTTGTGGAAGCATGCCTTTTTATTGATTATTTGTCCCTAAATATACATATTGTATTTATTTATGTATCTATAATATTTCAATATTTTAACGAATTAGCCAAACAATCCAAGTATCGGGATTTGCTTTTTGGGCGCGTAATTATTCTACCTATTTAAATAAATGCAAATTTATACGAAAGTGTGAACATTTTAATATTTGATCGATAATATAATATTAATAAAGTTTATCCTAAGTTCCGATCAACTTAAAATACTTAAATTTACAATTAACACTTGAATTACAATAATTTGTTGCCAAATAACCCGGCAATCTAAACATAATGCCTTTTTTATAAGCCACTCAAACATTATTCGTATCTTTCAAATAGTGTCAATATTAAATTTATATTAAATGGTGATAATATTTATATCGGTCAGAATAAATTGTCATAATTTAAATGAAATTTAAAAAAAAAACCTTATCTAACCTAACCTACTAACCAAAATTGTCCTTCAATATTCTAACCGTATAATATTTTTATTTTGACCGTTCATATTTTTATTCTGACCAAAAATTGATTTCGATTCTGACCATTTAATTTGTTTTCTTAATCTATCTACCACTATTTGTGTCTCCATGAACAAATTCAAGAATATCTTATTAATATAATATCTGCTTCTCACTGCGTCAATATTACGAAAACAAAAATAAGTTGATTTAACGGACTATTCAATTTATATACACACTACCTTTAAATTTTAATTATTCCTATTTTTAACAGAATAGCTTTTGTTTTTTTTTTCAAGTTAATAATGTCGACAAGTCGTAATTGTACCAGTCAAAAAACTATCTTTATAAGACTGATTAAGGACATCGGAATAATTATTGTGCTAGGCTGTTGTAAAATCTGACAAATTTATATTAATAAAACTTCTTATACATACTATAAGTATTTCTAAATATATTCATCTAGCCCAGAGGGGGGCAAACTTTTCGGATAGAATACCAAATTTAGGAATTTAAAACTAGCGGTGGGCCGCAAGAAAAATACTATTTTTCTATGTACACTATTTATCAAGAAAAAAAAACAATGTAATGAGAGGAATGGAATTGTTTTACATTTTAGGAATGGAATTGTTTTGGGAATTTTAGGAATGGAATTGTTTTACGTTTAACATTTTTTTAAATTCGGGTGTCAATTTTGTAGTTGAGATTCTTAAAACTTGTTGTAAATGTTCATCAGCGATGTTTGTTCGTAAAGAGTTTTTATTGAGGTTCATGATTGAAGATATTTGTTCACATACGTATATAGGTTGATCCAAAAATAACGATTATATTATAGCGTTAAAACATAAAAACATGAATCTTTTTCAAAAATATAATATTGCTCGCGGGCCGCAGAAAAATACGCGGTGGGCCGCATGTGGCCCGCGGGCCTCGGTTGGCCGCGCCTGATCTAGACTGATATATATGACATATATGATATAATAACGTATTTAATTTCTATAAGTTTCAACCCATATTCTATGGTAATAGTGCGCTGCAATTCCAACATCATTGTGAAGGAAAAACATGTTTCGAAGTATGAGAGAAACCTTCACAGGTTGGGATCGGGTCAAACCAATAAACACGATGTCCGGCCAAAGAGCCTGCGACCATACCCGCCTGCGGTGCGAGGTGAGAGTTCAGGAGTTCGAAGGGTCGAATCGGGTAAGGTCGGGAGCCTCCGCACCCTCACAGCCACGCCAAGGTGAACGGAAATAAACAGTCATTAACAATGTCGTTACATCAATGCTAGCGCGAGGAAGAGAGCGATTTCCGGAAATGGGATGCATTCAAATATTTTTTTTTTTTTGGGAATTGTCGTGTTTTATTACTTTTTATAAATTACCAGTATCAGCTTTGGTCATGGCGTTTTGATTGCTTAAAAAAATGTTTAATGAGTAGGAAAGCTTGATTGTTGTAAAAAATAAACACAATTAAGGTGATCACTGTCAATACTTGTTGGGCAGGAATTATTTTAACAAAAAAAATAACATTCTTCTGTAATCTTATGACAATCCTTCATATCAGATGATAATGCTTGTCATGTGAAAAAACGGCCTTGATATTATAAAATAAATGTTAAATTAGTACAAAAATATGTTATTTAATTGGCGTACCTACACACGAATTATTTTTCGCTTAAAAATATGTTTCAGGGGCCGTCGTGTAACATGCGAAATGGCTTTTGAGCTGCTGTGTTCATTTATGAGGACTGTACGATAGCCCACACCAAACAAGTCATAACATTTCTTTACCTATATTGATTTATCTATGAATCTTTTACTCCAACGGTAATCGCAGCATAACACAATCTACATCCTCTTTATATCAGCAGATTGTGAGAATTTTGATAGTTCCAGGCAGCTTCAATTACTCGACCAATTATGGTGCACACTGCTCCAATATGAACTAACGCTCACCAGAAACATATGAGGACTCTCCAGATTGTATAAAATAAATCACTAAGACAGATATGTAACGCCTCGTGGTACGTGTATAACTCGCTGCTTCACAGATACTTGAAAATACCTACTATTCGCGAGTTTGTTCGTGAGATATCTCAAAAGTTACACAGCTAGGTAGGAAAACATTATGACCCAACGATCTCTAATCTTTACAGCTACGACGAGACACTGCCTGAGAATCATTTTAGACCTTATGTTTCGTCTAAAATTAATAATTTAAGAACGAATGAAAATGACTTTCATTGGTTGACTTATTTGTATACTGTATGTGTGTTTGTATGTATGCACATGTGTGTGTACATGTTCGGATATATTGTGGGGGGAAGCATATATAATGTGATTTGCAAAATTATTCATATGGAGTTCCCGTTATCTTCTTATCTCTGTAGCGATCACGCCTTTCCGTCTGTAACGATGATAAAGAAATATAATTTTTCAAAAACATTAGCGATGAAGGAGGCTAGAAGGACATTAAGACTTACGCGTCCTGGTACTTAAAACTCCATAAATTTGAATTTTAAAAAAACCAGGCAGCTAGTATACTAGTTTTTTTTATAGTATCACTAACAATAAACTTAGTGATTGGCTGATTGGCTGACGCTGAAGTCTTATATAAGTATGTACTTCCGTGGTATGGTTTCAATTTAAGGAATGAAAGCAAAGAATTTTAATTTTAAAATACGATCATTCGTATCTTCCGTATTCATTTTTCAATGGTTATATTAAAATAAACTATTAAAAATATATTTGATTTTACTTTATAAGTAGCAAAGCTTTTGGTGTGGGCTTACGCTAACAGGCTGTAAATTAAAACCGCGTCTTTAATTCGTTTGCGCCAGGTGACTTTACCAACCTCCGTTTCGGCGGCCAAAACTAATTATCGCCTCCTTAAATTTCAATTAAATATCGCAGAAACTTTTCTACCACCCAAACCCCTCAATTCTACCTATTTCTTGTAAGTCCACCGAAACCTTCAAAGCTCGCCCGACCCCATTTTAATTTGTTGTCTGTTGTTAAATTGGATTGAAATTCTTGTATTTGTTTGGCAAGGGATGTTTTCAAAGAACCTCTTTTACAGACGCCCATATAATTGGTGATGGATTAACGTTTTCAAAAGGTTGTTTTTAATTAAAAAGTTTCAGATGCTCTCAGTAAATATTCCTGCAATGTTTTCCGAAGCCTATAAAAGCGAATTTAGCATTCTTTGGGCTGACCTAAATTGTTATTCTATCACAGGGATTGTTACGTTTTGAGGCTTTAAGGGCGTATCTGGGGTCCAGCGTCACACAAAAGTCATCGTTATATTTCTTTTTTTGTAGACACAATTTTAAATTTTTACTGTCGTGTCTATACAGAAGCTTATGAATTCATGATTCCATACAAGATCTACTACTGTTGGAGGCTTACGATTCACCTAAGAAGGTGGTAGACCGACTGATGTAAAGGAGATTGAGAAAAGTGGCGAGGGTTTGAAATGGATCACAACGGTAACAAAACCGATACAATACCAATAGAATTATTATTTTCAATTGTTGATGTATTTGTTTAAATTTTCACTTAAATTACAACCAAAAATTGAATTGTGTTGGTAATCAAACCGAGTTTTTAAGAATTATTATCACTTTTTAAAAGTAAAAATGACTATCAAATACAGCCAAAATAAATGAGTATCGTGTAAATTGACTTGACATTAATATTCGACGTCATAGAAAATAATATACAGGGGTACAGCACTCCAAATGTTTCCGAAGTTCATCCGCCACTGACAAATCGTTAAAATAATGAATATTTTTATTTCTTCTCGTCAGTCTATCTTTAGTTACTAAATTTTATTACAGAAATATGTAGAACGATTATTTTTCTTGTTTGAATTTCTTATGACAATTTATGGAAGATTTTAAAAATGTCTGAGGGATTCAAAGTATTTCATATACATAATGCTATCCCAGTAATCGTCTGACAAACTGACTAACAAACATACTGAAAACTGACTCCAAGATTCGTTCTTACTGATTAATTCCTTAAAATAATTTCGTTCGAAAACTAATGACGTACAACTCAAAATAATGGAATCTTACACAAGTCATTTGCGTTCTTAGTTTGCCTACTACGGAGAATTTTCAAAGTGGAAAGCATGTGATTTGCAGTTTCATTCTATTCGTTTTCTCATCTAAGCAAATCATTCTTAGAGTGAAGTGAGCATCTCTAGAGCACGAGTGAGGTCACTTAAAAGTGAGCACACGACCTAAACAACACGAGCTAGGCTTGTCAATTCAGTTAGAAACTGGGCACGTATAATATAAGAATAATATGTTTTACAAGTGAATTATAAACATTTTGAACAAATCTTGATTCAAAACTTACTATTCTTGTTAAGCTTTTGAAAAATTGTCTTGAAATGAATTGGGTAGTCGAATAGTTACGGGTGAGTCCTTTTATTACCGATAGAAAGAATTTGTAAATGTGACGGCCTTTCGGCAAGGCGTCCCATCGCCTCTGTTAGGCGTCTATCGCTGCGTTAGTTGTTAGTCTTTTTCTTAAAATTATGTTATCATTACTTAGATAGCTAACACAGGGAAACTCTGTGTGTCTCCTCTCTACCAGAAATCTGGGAGTACCTTTCGTTGAATCCACATATTATTTCAGCAAAACGGAAGAAATTTACAACTGTTATTTTGTTTCTATATTGTTATGTGAGTGACTCTTGCTCACAAAAAAAAATTGATCTTAGGAACGACTCATCTTTTTTTGAAGTATATATAATAGAAAATTAAAAACTTGTGTCATCCTTCTTTTCAATATAATATATAATTATAACATTTTATTTTGATAATTAAATCGCATTCATAGGGAATAATAGTTCAAAACTAATATCTTCGCTGTATTTATGTTTTATTTTTATAAGACACAGCACTCTTTTTTTTCATATATAAATCATTTATTTTCTATATTATAACGTATAGCTTATCAATTATCTTAATTTCTTCTTCTTTGACCAAGTTAGTTTCCTATGTGTAGCATATGGCCGCCACGCGGCACCTCCATGTTTCTCTGTCTCCCGCCAATTGCTTTGCTTCCTCCCATGACACGCCAACATCCCTCAGTTCCACCGAGTACACCCTACGGATAGTACCCGACGGACGTTCGGGGCGCCGGAATCCCACCGGTCGGAAGAAGAGGCAGGCAGGATTGAGGCTTTCCGGAGGCATCCGCAGCACGTGACCCAGCCAGTTCCAACGTCTCTCCATAACCACTGACGTGACGGGACGCTGTCTTGTACGTTCCTTTATCTCCAAATCCCTCACAAAATCAAACCACTTCACCCCCATTATCCGACGTAAGCATCTGTTCTCGAAGTTCAGTATACGGTTTTTCTGAGTCTTCATCAAGAGTCATAATTTGCAACCGTAAAGCAGTACCAGCAGAATGCAAGCGTTGAATTGGTGGAATTTGGTTTTAATCTAGTAGAACTGTGTGTCCCAGAAAGTCAGCATTGAGTTGAAAATGATTTTGCCAAACTAGGTCTTATATATTCAACTAAAAAAAAACCAAACTTATTCAGGTGGTAGATATTTTGGAATATGTTCAATACTCTTATTATACAATACTGTTTTGTTTCACTTATCATTTGTCTTCTGTCGTTATTTAAAATCTGGGCTTAACAGCTTAACTGTATATATTTACTTTCTTGATCGCTCACCAAAAATTTAATATCGTAATTTAATAATTCTAGTGTTCTATTGGAGTTCTGCTAAACTTGTTATCACTTTTAGATTTTTAGATGTCAATACCTAGTGGAAAGGCATTATATTAATAAAAAATACAATATTTCAGTACAGTGGGATATTGTGTTTTTTCTTAAGCCTTTTATATTTAAATCAACAGAAATATTTTTAGTATGTGATTCCAGCACAGTGGTTCTCATGTGCGGCCACCAGAGGATTTTGCTGCGGCCACCAACAGTTTCATAGTAAATCAAATAAAAAATGTATTTTTACAAATTCATTTGTAACATTATTATTTTTTAAAACTGATTGAATGCACCTGACTCCAAATGACTCACAGATGTATCATATTTATGTACACGTGTTTGTTTGTGACCGAATATGGAAACAATGGATGTCTGGATTTATTTCATATTTATCGTATTAGAAAGAAAGAGAGGGGAACAATTTTATGCGTTTGTTTTTGCGACAGATATTGGTATTTGTTTATGTCGAACTCGTTTGAGACATCTGGCTGAAATCACAGACTTCAGTGCATTGCAGTAATTCAGTTAGTCATAACGTGCAATTTTAATCTTGTAATCTTGGGTTATTCGAAGACATTCGGTTAAGAAAGTGAGTAAGGTTTTGACTGTTTTTTTTAATATTTGGAAGCATCTGTTAATATAATATATGCTGTATTTTTCTAATTTGAAAGAAAAATTGATACAACCCTGTTGAAATGGATATAAGATTGTTTTTATCAAAAAAGTTAAGTAAATGCAACTGCTATTGTTATCACACTTGGTGCGGCCACGAGACATTTCCATAGGACCGCCGATGCTTATAATGCGGCCACAATGAATTCTAACGTGAGAACCACTGTTCCAGAAGCAGAAAAAAATTTCCCCACACTTTTTAAGTTATCCTATTACAAGTTTTTTTTTATTTAGTAACGGCTCTGAGTATTTGATCAATGTTGAAGAATATAACAAGGCTTAATTTCTTTTCAAGCATTCTAGTTATTAATAACATTGCATTGTCATCCACAAGCCTTCTTAGAAACTGACAGATATGTTATGATTCATGCCATTAAAAAAAATGTAGAAAATAATTAAAATCCAAGAATTTTCCATAAAAATGCATCTAAACCACTCGCGACCTGATTTCAATTTATATGCTGAGCTTTCTTGGCTGGGAGGTGCGTTTTAAGTCTTGCCGGAGAAAAAGTAAAAGAAAGTTAAGCGGAATAACTTATTGCCGGCCATAATTGTAAAAGTTTCCCGACAACCCCGTTTCCGGTCGGAGTCGCTGGTATAGCTCGCAAAGCTTTTCCCCTTCCGTTTAGCGAATTCGAAAATTTGGGAGGTAAACAGCATTACAGTTTTATGCTCATTTGCTGCAGATTTGAATTTTATTACAAAATTGCCGTTACTTATTGCCATTTTTTACGTCATTATAATATCGTTGATATCCTAGAAACTATGTATACATCAAAAATAATGTCAGCGGCTTACCTACGGCATGGATTAAATATTCGAGTTTTGCTTAAAAAAATGAGTAGTCTGTCAACTTTTCCGGTTCTAAGCTCAAGAAATGCGACCCCAATACCAACATTTTCTTAAATATCTATTTTAATATGGGTGCTACAATTTTTATAATTAAGGTATTCTTATATCATAGTTTTTGGACCTTTTGTAGTTTATATAATGCGATAAGGCGATAAGCGCCCGCGATAACGATCGTTGGTAAGTCAATAATGAGGAAACCACTGGGGTCCCAAACGAACCCCATCGCCAGAGAAGTATTTTTCTAGTCTCCGAGCCGCAAGAGTTAAAGGAGCAGGTGAATCTGTCAAATTTACCACATGTTTTCCTATATGAAAGAATACATAATAAAATTTCATAAAATAATTATAAATTTTCCAGCGATCAAAATAAATGTGGTTCTTGAAATTATCCACCATTTCAGTCTGTAGACATTTCCATGTTATAACATTCTAACGATATTTAAATTTCAAAAACCTATAAAGACTGTTTGCTAAGTAAATATTTTCCCAGATAATTTAACGTTGTTAAAATCAAACCATTAGTAAAGTTAACCCATGTCGCTACCAATGGTTTTTAACTTAGTGATCCATTTATTTCTTATATAAACACGATACACTTATTTACTAAACATCAGTTCAAGTCCATTTGCGCACTTGAACGTCTGAAGATGTCAAAAGTTGAAACCTGGGTCGTTAGTGACAAAACTTGTGTGAATGTAAATTAATTACTTGAACGATTCAATTTTTTTTATTTGAGTATTTTGTTTTAAAAATATCTTTTTAGGTTTGTAATATTTTTCATAAACGATTACAGCCTGGAAAGTCAAAAACAAAAATTTAGACCGCTATTTTACTGCAGGAAATTTCAATATCTTTTCAATTTGTCAGGTGCTATGGTGCAGTGGTTAGCGTTGTTGGATTCCGTGCTGGATCTCACGGGCTCGAGTCTCAGTACGGACAGCATTTTTTTGGTTGATTTATTGATTTCTGTTCAAAGACCTGGGTGTTAGTGACGTCTTAAATGTCCTCGTTTTTCACCCTTACGATCTTTTAATAACTAGGCGTAGTGAGTGAGATAAATTAACCACTATTCCTATTCAAGCCTTATCCTTCTTTACTTAATATTTACTATTTTTGAAAAAAAGAGGTTGATCGAGTAACAAACAGCTCTCGTAGAAAACTTCTATTAAAACACCTCCATTGGGAGGCCAAATGTTCTACATTGAAAGCGGATATAGATTTTTCAATATTTTGAAGTTTTATCCTATTTGTTTGTCATTAGCCTAGCTCAAAAGCTCAGACGAGTTCAAGTTCAAGTTGGGTTGAATGAAATAAAAGGGAACTATCTGCATACTCCGCGACCAGAATACTACAAAGGTTCGAAGTGAAAATGTTTGAAGTAACGATGCGGCAGTCTTCCGAGTACCATTATTTTTATACACTGTTTTTTTTTGTTTTTCCAATTTTGTGAACCTTGGGTTGCGATTAAGAGAATGGAGAAATTGAGCTTCAAAATTTGTATATGTTTTTAGATACTTTATGTGTATGTAGTGAATTACAAGGTTTTTTTAAAAATGTTATTCATCTTTATCTCTTCTTTGGCCATATTCGCTTCCTATGTGGAGCGTATGGCCGCTACGCACCTCCATGTTTCCCTGTCTCCCGCCAATTGCTTTGCTTCCTCCCATGATATGCCAGCATCCCTTAGTTCCGCCGAGTACATCCTATGGATAGTACCCGACGGGCGTAAGTTATTTAAAAAAACTGATAGTCTTTATTTAGTACCTTTTTCATAACAAAACATATGTCGCTTAAGAGATTTGGTCACTAAGCAGAAAGGAAATAATGCACATAAAACAGAAAACTAATTTCAGTTTAATAATTTCGAAATATTACCCTAGTTTCCTTAAATAGCTCGAAATACCTAAAAACGTCAGTTTCAGATAAATAATTCGACATTCAAATTTTACAGGAGGCACAATAAACGTGTTTCAATGATTTTGAGTCATGGGCAAATTATGAAATATACACAAACTTTTAGTTCACAAATACTTGTGAGCTGGTGTTTAATTTAAGATTTCGCACCTAAATACGGACGCTGATAAACTCTTTTTCCAGGAAAAATTAGAAATAAACAGAGCGCAATTGTACAGTATTCCGATCTTAAATGAAATGTTACACATGCCTGGCTCTCCACTTTTATATCCTTAAAAAATATTCATAAAACCTTTTCCGATAAACATAATAAACTAATATAATTCTTAAAACTACAAACCATTCAAATCTTTTCACCAGCAATGGCTTTAAACTCAATGATACATTTATTTCTTATATAAACACGAATCATTTATTTACTAAGCGTCAGTTCAAGTTCATCCGCGCACTTGAAGGTATGAAGATGCCGAAAGGCGAAACCCGGGTCGTTAGTGACAAAATCTGTGTGAATGCACATAATTTTATCGATTCAAATTTGGTGTTTAATTGACAAAATCTTATATTAATTTCATAAATCGTTTAAAAATAACCTAAGTCTTTTTTTCTATTTGCAATTTTAACAGGTCCAACCTTTTTCAAACTAAAAAGTTAAATTTCGATACTGATTCGGCATTTGCTGCTTACATTATTTTGATAGAAAGTGTATCAAGTTGTATACATTGTGATAATCGGAAAAAAGCTGTTTTGACAAAAACTGCAGGTTACGTCCATTTTCCTTTCCATAGCCGATATGTTCAATACCTTAAGCGTTAAGATGTCAACCCCTAGTAGGGATTCTGTGTCGAGACGTCCCGGGACAAAAGTCCCGGGACTTTTAAGATTTTTTGCTGTCTTAAGTCCCGGGACATTTAACAACCAAGTCCCGGGACTTAAGACAGCCAAATTGTACATTTTTAATTTTGAAAAAACCATTCTAACAAATAAAAATTGGATGCAAGCAACCGCTAATGTGACCTAAAAAGTTAATTTTAAAGTTACGTTGGTGTCTATCCACGGGATCAGTTTTGAAAAAATGCATTATATTTAGGCTAAGGATTAAAGGCCGGGGTTTTAACAAAATTAAGTATGCATATATAACAGGAATCTTATAAAAGAAACAGCTGTTTGGATTTATAATTGTTGAAGTTTCAAATAACATCTATTTATATATTGTAATACAAAACAACCATTTTTAATGGGTAGAGAGAGACATGCAGAAATACAAAAAAAGCTTAGACACGTGTTCGCTTAACTATTTTTGCAGCATGGGATAATCGCACAGAATTCTAAGAATTAATGGAACCAATAGTTATTTCTAGAAAATTATGTTATAAATCAAGGCGGCTTATAAATTTTTATTACCAACCGTTCTGCTAAGACTAATTGATTTTCGAAAAGAATACACGAAAGATTTTGACAAATGCTCCAAAACAATATTTTTGAAATACGGAGACAATTTACTACAACGTCTTTTCTCCGTGAAAAAAGATATCGAGGTATCTGAAGAAAATATCGATGATGAGAAAAATATTGCAGAACTGTCACTGGATTACAAAAAAACAAAAGATTTCTCCATTACAAACTAAACGAATTTAATATTTTAAAATCAACTGGAGAACGGAAACAAAGATTATTTTTTATATATAACATTAAAGCAACATCGACTTACAATGAAGATGAGCAACAGCGTTTATTACAAAAATAAGAAATCGGCTGTCTGATTCGTCATTAAATTCATTATTATTTTTAAAAGCATATTTTGATAAGCAAGAATAAAATATTAACTTTTGTGTAAATAATACATACTATGTATGATTTGAGGTTGTGACTTTATTATTGAATTAATTTTATATTTTTATTATTAATAAATAAATGTGTTCAAAAGGTGTATTTTTTTTAATTAACGCATACTTTCGCCGCCTTTTTAAAGTACGCATGAAAAAAAATACGTTTAACTGCGTAAAAAATGCTAAAAAAAATAGTTTAATTGAAACGAAATATTAAAAAACGTTTGGGAGAAAGATATCTTCATTTATGTTATTAGAAATTTGTTTAAATCAATTCATAGTCGTATTAAAAATATAACTGTAGCAAAAATATTATAATTAAGTGTTCATACCTGATGTTGTTTTATTTAAAAATGTTTTTCACTATTCTACAAAGTTACCAATGTCTCAATTGGACAAAAAAGATATAAAAGTTGTATTGTGATTTGTGAAGTAACGGTCATAATTTTACCCAATTCATTGTTATTTTTTCAATACATGAACCGTTATCATCCCTTTTTAGTACATACGTACATACAAATATTTAATTTTAATAAATTTATAATTTTATTAAAGGGGAAATAAAAGTCCCAAGTCCCGGGAAGTCCCGGGACTTTGACTTTATCACGTCTCGAGTCCCGGGACTTTGAAAAACCCGAGACTTCAGAATCCCTAACCCCTAGTACAAAATGTACTGCTTTACTTCGTCCGCTACTATTTTTTAATCCTCTAATTGTAAAAGACAGTACCCAGTGGCGTAGCACAGATATACTGCGTAGACCTGACATATTATTATCTGATTTGAGATTTACATTTGCATAGAACTGCAAACAGAAAAGAACATAAGAAAACTGGGCAATTTACCTCGTATTTTAAGGGTGAAGAGTTAAAAGTTAAAGGGGGTGTTGAAATGATCATTTTTTATATTTGTCTTAAATAAATGAAACTTGTGATGAATATTTTTTTTTATTTCATATACAACATAATGTAACCGAACACATTTATAAAATACTAAATTAGCATCCTAGGATAAAAAATTTTGAATTAGTGATTATAAAAATCTGTTTTCTATTATTATTATATTATTATTTTTATTTTATTTATATAACTGATGAAAACTATGTTAACCATGAAAAAACTAAGATAAATAAAATAAAATCATCAACAAAATATATAAACTACAAATATCTCTAGTGTTTTTATGAAACGTCATGTAAAAAATTTTACATAAATTATTGTACAAATAAATATTAAAAGTGCTACACTGAATGCTTTACGTATAGGAGACGAATTTGAATCGATTTGGTTCTCAGTTGTTGTTTTATTTTTGATGTCGTTCGTATTATTTAGTTTCGGATACATTGTATCTTTGTTTTCCAATAAAACATTTAATTTTCGTCGATTCTTAGTAGTTGTTTTGTTTTTTATGGCATTCGTATTATTTAGCTTTATATGAATTGGATCATTGTCTTTAAAACATTTGCTTTCATAACCAATAAAGCCGGCGTTACATTGACAGACGCAAAGGCTGTTTTTCTGAACGCAAGTTTTGTTTTTGCTAAAATGATGGCCATCTTCTTTAAATTGTGTTTGGCAAGGTGAACAGAACTCCTCATCTGAACCCGAAGCCGTACAGTCAACATTTTTATCGCACATCCACGCTTCGTCGATAAACGTCTTGGATTCAGCGCACTTGTATTTTACTTTAGTTTCTGGTGAATAGCAAAAACCTGCGTTCTCCATGTCACATTTGAAAATTTCACCACATTTCATCGGAATAGCTACAAACACGTCAAAATCACATTGCATCTCGGGCGTTACTTTCCCATATACAGCACAATACAATATGGTGATTTTAAACAGCAATAAACGGTGAAATACTGCCATTTTTCTGAAACAAAAAGAAAAACACACATTACTTTTTTTCACATACATACAATTAAGCAGATAAATTGTAGAAAGCTATTTCGAATTAAATAATGAGAAATCTGGACACATATTTTCATAGTTAAATTTATATTATCAATACAAATAAATTGTAATGAAAATCAGATAAGTAAATACTTTCAAAACCAGCAACTATGAGGATTTAGGCAAGTGAGACGAAAAAAAAATAATTTACTCATTCAATGAATTTGAATTAGTCAAGAATTTATTTATGTTAATTAGTATGCTTCATTTTTTTTTAAATCCCAAAGGGTTACTCATCGTTGTCACTCATTACTAAACTTATTATTCGTATCAAAAATTTCTTCTTGCCAAGCGTTGGCCGTTATAATTAATATGCAATTTAACTATCCAATTCTACTGAACTTCACTTTTGATGCTGGATGGAGTTTTCGAATAAAGCAAATTGAATTGAATTTTCCATATTATTTTCTTTGACCTTTCATAATTAAGACCGAAATCAGGAAAACAAACAGCAAGAAACTATAGATGTAGCGATTTTATTTGGTGATAAGTCAGCATTTTAAATCTGTACATAGGAGTTAAGCTAGACTTTGTCAAAAATAAGAGTTTTTACCCTATGGCTGTGCAAGCTTCTTTATGAAATTTGTGTAACAAAATCACTGGTTTTATAAACTATTGATTGTGATCGTATTTAGTTATTTTTCAACAGCATTACTTGAAAGAGTGTCACGATGAATACAACACTATGATAAGATCTCAATTTGACCAAAATGAACAGAAATGTAATCAATAAAAATCAGGCAAACATGAATAAAATGTGAAACAAAACGTTTCATGCTGTCTTAGCAAATTTGGGAAAACAAACCAAAAGAAAAAAACGTATGTTTTTGTTTTATCATATAACTTACAAAAACTATTATAAATGTAGTATTAAATAAAATTATGCAAACCCGTTACGTACGTTTTAATAAGGCTACATATTTTTGTACCATGTCCGCTTCCAATGTGGAGCAAATGGACACATTTTACAATTTATCTCGACATAAGAGTTTCTACGAGAGCCAGTTGCTCAATGTCTTTTTTGTCAAAGAGACCAGGGATAAAAAATTGAGGTAAAACAGTACTAGTGGTTAACTTAAAAAAAATCATCTACTATCGCGATTTCATAATGAGCATGTTTTTTCGGTTTGAATATTCTATGAAAAAATCTATAATAAAAATAATAAAACATTTTTAGTACTTTTTCCACGTAAAATTTATTAGATCAGGACCGGTTTCGCTCATGATGAGCATTGTCAACTGATAAGAAAAACAATAAAACAGTGATATTTATACAAAAGTTAAGTGATAAAAAACAGACATTAAGATTTATTTATTATATACACTAATTGTTGGTTTTTACTTTGTTAATGGTAATTCATACCTAATTGGTTTTTGCTGTAATAGTTTTCATTGCTAAGTGGTCTTCAACTTTTTTATTTATAGTTTATTTTCCTTGTATTTTGCTTCAATTCTTTTGCTAGGTTGTAATACCAATTGTTTGTCATACCTTGTTTTTATCACTTAACTTTTGTATAAATATCACTGTTTTATTGTTTTTCTTATCAGTTGACAATACTCATCATGAGCGAAACCGGTCCTGATCTAATAAATTTTATGTGGAAAAAGTACTAAAAATGTTTTATTATTTTTATTATAATGCCATTCCACCAAGTATTGACAGTGAACACCTTAAAAGTGAAAAAATCTATGTTCTGCTATTTGCCACATTTTCACAAGCAGCTTAAAGAGTCAACAATTTTAAACCATTATTTTAAAAAATAATATTTTCTTGTTTAATTTCTATAAAAAACTTTATCAATTATCAATCGCTATCTCAGCTAATAACCAATACTTACTCTTTGTAAGAGTAGGATGAGATGTTTTTTTATCGCGATTTACCATTGCAGTCCGGTAAACCTTATAAAAAATAAGCAATTCTAAGTACAAAATAAATTGTATTCTTTTAATTTTAATTCAAGAAAACAAAACACGAAAACATCCATAGTTGGCTTGTAATTTACATAATCTATTTAATACATTATTCGATATAAAATCCCAGATTGTCCAATATAACTGATAATAGAATATTTTTATGTCAAAAATATTATGCAGTAAAGTTTATCAAAATATTTCGAGAAAAATATCGAATGGTTTTTGAGTTTTAATTTTTTCGAATGTACCTATCTATATTTTGTCAAAAAAATGCAAAAGTAGGCCGGTCCAGGATAGCTTTCATGTAAAACCAGCTCGTTATAAATAAGTTGTAAGATGCAAAGGAATACACTTTCTATATTACTTTTATTTTAATCTAGGTCATTCACAAAACCAAAAATATTATATAGATGCCTTCAATAGTTATGTAAGTATTATGATTTTAAGTGTGAGATTTAACATTTTTTTTGTATTCAATGCACAGACTATAAAAAGTCGCGGCTGGTTTCACTAACTATGTCGCCACCGTTTTCAATTTTTTTTAACGTTGTTGCAGCGTATAAAACCATTCCATTTTTTTAACATCTACTCTGGCTACGCGGAACACCAGCGTTCCGCGAAACATAGTTTGGGAAACCCTATTATAGTACGACAAAAATCATCAAGACAGTGGAGGGTGTCGTACCTAAAAATGTTGCTTTATAATGACCGGTAAATACTAGACAAAAGCTGGAAAATGTATATAAACTATCAAAAAATATTCGACTCATGACATTGTTAATGTATGAAAAAATCAAAAAACTAAATCAATATTTTGTCCAAAATATATGGAAAATACCATTTTTTTATATTTAATGAATGTATGTAAAAATTCAAAAATCAAATATAAAATGAATCCTAAATGTAAGAAAAAAGTGAAAATTATCAAATTCGTCCAAAATCTATGTAAAATATCATAATTCAAATAATTTTAATGTAAGAAAAAAAACAATTGCACATTTTATCTAAATGTATGAAAAATAGTCAAAATCTATTACACATTTTACCTTAATATATGAAAAAAACCAAATTATATACATTTTTTCATTAATTCATAAGATTAAGAAAAAACGTTGCCACTTGATGACAATTATATATTTGTATATACATAATGTCAATAAATCTTATCAGATGGCATAGATATGCCATCAATAAGTCTTTCGCCTATGCGCAGCGGTTATCGTTGTGGCATCCGTGTTGGATCTCACGGGCTCGAGTCGCTGTACTTGAGATCTCCACGGGCCGAAATTATGCAAAATTACCCGTCCGAGCCCGAAAAACTCAGGCCTTACCCGGCCCGGGCCCGAGTCTAATACCACACTTATTACCGGAACCCAACCCAAAGCCCAGATTTATACTCTACAATCCGAAAAAAACTTGTTTCGAAAAATTTACAACAATTTGCGATTTTCTATAGAACTGGTAATAATTTAAATCATCATGGCTGACATAGTTGAAATATTTTTGTTAAAAAATACATTCCGAGCCTTAATCTCAATTGCGCTTACCCGCCCGAACCCGTGAAAACCTCTACGCTGTACGAACAGCATTTTTCGATCCGATTGAGGTGTTTGTGATGTCTAAAAACTCCCTCCTTCTCTTTCCTGTCCTTTAATAACTGGGCGTAGCGAGAGCAATTAGTTAACCACTAGTCCGGTTATAGATTTATCCTTCTATCCCTACAACTCTCATAGAAATAGAGAGGTTGAGTGGAACAAGCGGTTCTCGTGAAAAATCTTGGGAGCGGACATAGTAATAGATGTTATAATCCTTTTCACTACAATTTTGTCAAAATTATTAAGAAGGCAATTATTGTATCTGTATATCGTCTTTAATGAGTACGTCTAACGCCAAAAGAGTTTGTTTACACCCATTTTTTTTTTACTACGTCGTGAAAACTAAAGACCAAAATCAAACAAGAAGCTTGAAAGTTTTACTGTTCTCATGGGAATATTAATATGCAACGAATATTCTGATAGAAAATTTAATATTATGTACCATCAAACCAAAAGTAAAATGGTGGTAATTTATTTCCGTCAACAATATACTCAAATATAGATAATAAAATATGTACTTACATGCTCGATTTGTTCACTAACACACAAAAAAGGATGATTTTATAATTTATGAAAACTTTTCTCTTAAGACATAAGTGACCAGGCTTGCAATACGTGAAAACCTTGATATGATATGACATTGCGAAATTTCTAAGATGATGACCAGAGATAATATAATAGAATGACGACTAAAACCATAAACAATAATAAAAAATGCATCAAAAAATAATCTATTTATTATTTCTGTTAATATAAAATAAATTATTTAGTAATATTCTAATTATTTTTAGTTTATATAATATCTTCGATTAAAGTTATTTTCATCGTCTTGGTTATGAAAATATTTGATATATCATGGAGCTAAAATTTTGAGATTGAATTAAATTTATAACGTATTGACTGTAAGACGGTAATGATGATAAGGTGACAAATATGATGGTGATGCGGAAAATATTAGCTTCAATCATGGTAGTTCGGGAAACAACAGTACGTGAAGTTTGCAAAAGATTAAAAACATTTTTGGCTTATGTTTTCTTTTATAGATACTTTAACTGTAACACATGTAAGATTATCATAAACTAAACAATAACT
Organism: Himalopsyche tibetana; assembly: GCA_030503985.1. Lineage (NCBI taxonomy): Eukaryota > Metazoa > Arthropoda > Insecta > Trichoptera > Rhyacophilidae > Himalopsyche > Himalopsyche tibetana. The sequence continues at coordinate 3,971,670 of JAPJYX010000007.1, read as the reverse complement.
TTGTGATTTTATTTTGCTTAAACGAAGCTTATTTTCTACATCATTACTCTGTTCGAAAAAAGAGAGATTGAGCGACAAGTAATAGTTGTAGATGAATGTTACGACATGGTTGTTGGAAGTACCGGAGAATTGTTCTTTATTCTATAATCTATATGGATGATATTTAAACGCTTTTAGAAGCTGCTATTTATTTAACCAAACAGATCATGATGAATAAAAACTAAAATAACATATGATAAATTACCAAAGAATATAAAACAAACTATGTATATATGACATAAGCCAAAGACAGCATATGTTTTTGAGAATTCAGTTTAATCATTGTCTTCCTAAAATTACAAAAAATGACTCTTTTATATTCTATTAGATAATAAAGAAGATTTCCTTTTAGTTTTTTCGTATTATTGATCATTCGAATTCTAGCCAGTTATAAAATATATCTTTATAGAGCTCTGATTGGAAAAAAAGTATATTTTCAAGATCTCGGAGCAACACTTCATATAAGAAAACGCCATCCACCGCAATAAATAAGTGGATGTTATGTAATATATGTTTTAACATGTAATATGGGAGAAAATCATAGTTTACCTCGTAAAATTCTTCATAGCAATTTGTGCATTCGTTTAAGTACTTTTGAATGATTGAATACTGGAAAACGTTTTAAGTAAAAAATAAAAAAAAAAAAAAACATAACGTATAAGTTAAGTTAAAAAAAAATAAAAAGAGGATATTTAAAAAAAAATGTGGAGTCCTCAAATGTGTTATATTATGTATATTATTATAAAAATAATAAAACATTTTAAGTACTTTTTCCACATAAAATTTATTAGATCAGGACCGGTTTTGCTCATGATGAGCATTGTCAACTGATTGAGTTTGGAAAATCCAGATTTTCCAAACTCAATTTGGTTGACAGACATTAAAATTTATTTATTATATACACTAATTGTTGGTTTTTACTTTGGTAATGATAATTCATACCTAATTGGTTTTTGTCATAATAGTTTCATTGCTAAGTGGTCTTCAACTTTTTATTTATAGTTTATTTTCCTTGTATTTTACTTTAATTCTTTTGCTAGGTTGTAATACCAATTGTTTGTCATACCTTGTTTTGATTACTTAAATTTTGTATAAATATCACTGTTTTATTGTTTTTCTTATCAGTTGACAATGCTCATCATGAGCGAAACCGGTCCTGATCTAATAAATTTTATGTGGAAAAAGTACTAAAAATGTTTTATTATTTTTATTATAATGCCATTCCACCAAGTATTGACAGTGAACACCTTAAAAGTGATGTATATTATTGTTAATGATTTTTGGACAATAATATGACCAGCAAAAATACACATGTACATGTAAATATCAAAACAGACATCAACAAAACTAACAGTGTTATTTATGTTGAATTCGAAAGAGGCACAGTAGACTACTCCATATGTGAGACACATATTGACAGCGAAAATGCTTCAAGAAGCAAAAACAGCTGCCAAAGACCATGCATGTTCATCTACTTTGGTATTGACTATGGTCCTTCAAAGCATTTTACTGTGTACAGGATAAGAATTGACATTTGAAATACATACTTTGATGTAAGTAGATATCATTCATTTGACGTTAGAATACTTTTTAAAGCTTTATATGTGTATTATATTAGGTAAATAGGAAAAAAATCGCATCGTTGTCACTTCATCTTCGTCACTTTGAAATCAGTTTGCTGCCAGTTTTTGTTGAGTTAACAAGTCTTGATAGTTATAATTGTAAAGCTTCTTCAATAATCTTTCTGCTGTGATATAAATATTTTTTTTTACAATAATAGAAAAGTACAGGAAAATGATACTGAAGAACTGTATATTATACTTTTTTTGCTTGACGATTAAAACCGAAAGAAGCTACGCAGACTATCTACGATATTTACAGAGAAGTTTTAAACATTTAGTAGTGCTTTGGATGGCTTAAAAAGTTCATAAGTAGAATTGAAAACAAATCAAAAACAAGAAGACCTTTTAAAATCAATGATGATACCCTGAACTCATTGGTAGAATTTTATTCTCGCAAAACAATCAATGAACTGTCACAAGACTTTAGTTATCCACTGGCAACAGTGCAAGATTATTTTAAAAGAATAAGGGGAAAATAAAGAAAAAGTATTTGGGAACCGTACGAACTCACAACGGCCTTGTCGTAGCAAGGCGTAACACTCTGTTCATATCTTTTGCCCAGACATGAAACGGATCCATTTATCAGAAGAATTATTGCTGGGGATGAGAAATGAGTTCTTTAAGATTATCCTAGGAGAAGAAATCGAAGTTTTAATTAATAACAATTTTACACCACGATAATGAAAGACCACACACAGCAAGAATTAATTACCCAAGACACAATAAGACAGCATTAAAAAACTGCATATTTTATGGAGGAACTATTGGCTAGTGAAATAAATTATTTCATGGAATAACATTGTATGTTTTTTTTAAATATTTTTTGTGGTCTTAAAAAAATGTCATTTATTTCCGTCTTACCTATATTATACTATATTTACCATCCCATTACGTTTTTCGAGTTCAGATAGCTCTTCTAAATCAACTTTACGAATTTCACAATAAAGTTTCTTTGAGAATTACGACGCACTTCTATCTAACGTTGTATCACTCAGAACCTTACTTTCACCATTAATAAAAGTTAAAATATCTTCCATACTGAAGTATGCAATTAAAATTCAATCACAATAGTGATTGAGAATAATAATTGTCTCAGCTATCAATGCTTTTTGCATCCATATTATGCCCATTCTACATTATAATACACCTGTTCCATTGACCAAATATAAATACAAGTGTTTATAAGCTCATAAAAAGTTATCAACACTGACCACTAGGCTTTTTGTGATTCTTTGACAATTATGTTTTCATTAATAATGACTGTTCAATTTATTGATCTCCTGAGACAACATATTAGCGGAGTTAAAAAGTTAGCTTATTTTTATATATTATAATATTTTTGGGCAGATTAAATCATATTAAAAATATTAACAGCTCACTTCTAAATACAGTTATTGTAACACAACCAGTCAAATCAGTGGAATCTTAAAATCTGCATTTTTACAATATAATAAGTAAGCTGAAAAAATCTTTACTTTTATTAAACAATTAAGAAATTTATGATGATGGATAAAAAACTGCAAATTTGATTGAGTTTATTGTAATCAGTAAACCTCTTGTTTTTTATCTAATATTTATATTATTATAGTGGTCTTTGTTGTACCCAATATCATCATTCAAATTTCAAAAAAATAGTTAAGTCCTTTTAACTTAGTTTTGATATCCATAATGATTATTTCATTTTTAACGAATTGACTCACGAGATCATTTTAGTGATGGTTTTTGATTTTATTTTTAATTCGGAATTTATACAATTTTATTTTAATAATAGATCAGTCAAATGCTAGTTTTAAAAGACATTACTTGTCTTGAAAATATTTCGCATTATTATTGTATAGATTATTTTTAAATATTTTTTTATCTAGTAATAACAATTGAAAATTAACAAAAAGAATAATTTTCCACACCACTTTACTTCGTTTTGATTTTTCTCAAATTATTTGAAAAGATTTTCTATTTTTTTTCTCTTAAGGGTAAGTTAAACGATAAACAGCGATATTTGTAAATAATAAAAATTGTTAAGTGACTTATAGGATAAGTACTTACAAACATTCGTATTATTTATATAATCTAGTTGAATGTAGTTTTAAAAACATCCTTTTTGATTAATGCATTCCTGATTATCCTATTTCACTAACAGTTTGCTGCATATAAAAAAAAGAATCCAGTTTCGTGCTGAAACATTTACTACATATCTTCAATGAATTGATTCGAAATGCCTTATATATTTTTTAAAATTTTACCCAAGACTAAAATAAAAGAAATACATTAATATTTACCACAAACGTTTTATATTTTTTTTTCAGCTCTCATTTGACCTTAATAGCTAATACCTTAGTGTTGAAATACTAAGTTTTAAGCGGGGCACTCTTAAATGTCAAAAAGGTGAGGTGAATTTAATATACATCGTGAGTGCTTACTTTATTCAAAAAAACAGTTTAAGAAATAAGAAGTTTCACAAAATCAAATAATCATAATCAAAAAATAAAATTAGCGAAATCGCTTGAGAATCATTGTAAAAAATACCTCTAAAAAGTACCTTACTTTTACCATAACGCCGTTTCGTTGACAAGTGTGCACAAATCCATCAAAACCAGATTTTCCGAAGACCAGGGTATTGTTTTCTTCGTTCATGGTGGCAAATTTAAAATATGAAAATCGTTATTATTTTCAAAATCTTCAATTATTTTTGAGATCGACCACATTTTACTTCTCAGTCGACCAGTTGGGAGTCCTTGTTATGAATGTACTGTGAGAGTTGTATGTAAATTTTTAAACAAAGCTCTTGTAAAGATGGACATTTTTTCTAATTTTTCATATTTTAAAAGCTCACCTTGTTGCATAAACAAATAGTTTAAAATGACTTTTAAATAAAATATACAGAAACCTTTACACCTTCTTTTGTATTTCCAGCTTGAAGTGCTCTGAAAAATATGTAGACTGTGTAATACGGCAAATTCGTATCAGTGTAACAGATATAATATTGTTTACAACGTTTTTAAGTTAATAAATTATTGTTTTTGTTGGATTTATATTAGAACTGTCCAATCCTATCTAATAATATCATCCATCCAATCAGTGGAGCTGAAGCGATTAGGAAATCCCTAGTTATATCCTGATCATCTTACTATCCCAGAAAATAGAGAAGTTGAGCATTAGAGCAATAAGTTGTTTCCATAAAAAAATGTGTGAAGACAATTTTTTCTATAATGCTGTACATTGGATGTGGAAATAGTGAAAAAAATATTAACCTGTCGTAATTCGCCTGTAAGGTTGAGAGATTTGTGATTACGAAAAAAATTAAACAACTTTCAATACACATATTTAATTTTTAATACAGAATGAGTATACATAATGAATTAATAAATATCATTATAGTTTAAGAATTTTAAGAGTTTTTAGAACGACAAGTTATTAGTTCTTTTTATTAGTATTTGAAAAGCACAAAATGTTTAATTAAATTACCTAACACTTAAGTTAGATAAATTTCGAGCATTTTCCTGACGGCTTGTGGACTATTCAACAATGGTTACGTTCCTTCTGCTCTTCCGGAGTAAATGAGTTCGTTTGAAACACATTTCAACTTACTTGACATGCAATTTCAAAACAAACACTAAATAAGTGTGCCACTGCCAAATTGACAGATGACAGGAGGAAATTAATTTAATTCAAATATTGTCTAATGAATTTAAAATTTATTTATATGATTAATTGTAGGTACGTGTTGTTTGATATGAGCTCAAAAAAAATATATGTTGTGATTTTTATTTAATGCTTCAGTACAATGTGAACTAAAATTTGTTATATTCATTGAACCTGTCTGTCATGTAGAACATTTTTACATTGCTGAGAATGGAAGTTTCTCTAAGTAATTTTCGATCGATTTTTTCTATTGATCTTAGTCTTGATAGCTTTTAGGTTGGAATACTCTCCTAGCAGCTTCTTCTCCAAACGTGTCTCCATAAAGTCAATAAATCCAGCAAAATATACATTCACCCAGGAAATCTGAAAGCAGTAAAAATATTCATAAGTTAAGATTAAATGATTGAAGAAGGCACATTAAGTTACTTTGAAACATTATCACGAAGACTTACATATAATTGTAAGAGGTTTTTACAATATGCCTGCATGCTAAGCCTTAACAGATCAATTCACAAACAGCAAGTTTTTTTACTTGTTCCTCTCCAAAAAAGAGATTAAATCAGTATTTGTAATAACAACTTTAGTTTATACCCCTTATCAACAGGCCATATTCTCTTGATGTTGGTAGACATATTGTATTAAAACAATACTTTAAATTCTGAATCAACGAAGTGCATCATCGAAGAATTTTCCGAAGGTCACAGCTAGAAATCCTAATACCGCTGTTACCGGAACGAGAATTCCGGTATTTTATTTGTGTTTTCAATATCGATTATCAGAATAAAAAATACTGAGTTTTTTGTATTAAATAGGGTTATTGTGTACACCCATGGGTCAATTATCAAACAAACGTATTATTTTTGTAAGTCTTGTGCTCCGCCATGCGTTGTTTCTTTCAAACGTATTATTTTGGATCCCAATTGGCTGCATTTTTTTTCCATTCCTAACTAAATTTGTAATGTTGGTATTGACGTATTCTTTCGGCATTGCAATCTCTAAGCTCACGTACTTTCGCGAGTGAAACTAGACTATTTTTTTCAATTATAAAAATGTAGTTGACTTGTAAACTTACTTACTTAGAAAATATCCACCGGCGGAAACTGCATCGAATGTGATTGCGTAGTTTTTTTTAAATTTTTAATAAGGAATCTGTTTCGTTCGTTTTCTACAATGTTTTTTGACGTTGACTGTCATTTTCTAATTAAAATTCACCCGTTACTTAAGATCTTTCTAGCTTTAATTTGGTTAATTTAATGGTCAATGTCAAAGCCCCCTATAGTGAAAGCCATGCTATGGAGTTGGAAACAGGTACTTTTTTCAGATCAGCGGTCCGGATTCATAATGTTCAAAGTAATATCACATCATTATGAAACCATTTGTTTCTGTTATATTGTAGGAAATACATATTTATATCGTAATTATATATCTTTTCAATTACATATTTTTCAAAATAAGAAAAAAACACATTTTCTAAGGTTTTTAAATAAAAATCTCGTAGAACAAAAGCAAACAAAGAAGGCATAAATCATTATAATAAAATTATTTTTTTTACAATATTTCAATGCAGAATATGAGGTTGGATAGTTCATTATAAAATCAACGTCATTATTGAGAAGTTAATCAATTAATAATTAATCTCAAAATTTATTTGTGCACACTGGTTCGTTACTCAATCATTCCATAGGATTTCTCAAGTCATATCAGTAATCAAAAATCAGTTAGTCAAACTAGGGTAGCACATTTCACTTCATTATTTTTTAAATATTATTATTGATTAAATCATCACTTACTTGGTATATTGCCATTATTATATGATAAGACGCAGCATTTATTTCATAATATCACAATAGGCGTCAAAATCTTATATAATATAACATGAATTCCGCTTGTTACTGTTGTTCTATGTAATTTATAATTAATGTTTTATATAACTGTGATATTTAATAGTGGGAAGTTAAATTTTATTTGTTTTACCACGTATCGCATTTCTTGCCATCCGCTATATTTCTTACAATCATTGCTTAATTTGCATATCTGACCTTTCCAATGTATCGTAAATTGTAAATTAATAACACCAAAGAATCAAAGAATATCCATAAAAGAAATCTTTCAAACATACAAGTTATATTCAACGAAAAATAACCTCATAAATTGGAATTTAGAGTTGATCTATATAATAACCACCATACAATTTGTTAGGAAAGGCTGGGATTCAACGGCCCGGTCTTTTTTGCTGTTTCTTCTACAACACTGCTTGGAACTTTAGACTGCTATGTCGTATTTTTCGTATGCATTCGTATTTTTTAGAATCTATTAAAAGAATCAATAAAAAACGTTTGATTTTAGCACCAAATATTTATTTGTTCTTTTAATAAATACTTTTCGACCAAACGGTATTGTTTTTAAAATATTACGTATAAAAATAGTCGTTCTTTGACCTATAATTGTAAATCTGCTAATGTGTATATTTATTCATAAATACACATAAAACAAATTTATTTTGACATCACTATACGTGTGACATCTTTGCAATTTACTATTTATATAAAAAAAAGTATATGAACGAGGATTATTATGGCTGTTTTTGTGACAAATATCCTATGCGAGTAATTGGTCAAATTACAAAAATCATAAAATAAATTATAACTTTTTACTTACGTCTTTTTCGAAAAAATATCCACCAGCGGAAACTGCATCGATTCCCTGAAGTAGAAGGACACGGTAATGTAGTCGATATCTTTTAATTTATCTTTATTCTCAGCCTGAATCATTTCTGGAATCAATTTCAAATTTATTAATATACTTTCAATTAAATTTTGGCTGTCAGAACGTTAAAAAAACGCATGTACTGAAAATATTAGTATGAGTTGAACTTATTGGATTAAAGAAGATGAAAGGTTAAAGTCAGTTTAAAAATGAGTTGTAAAACCTGAAAACTTAAAACGTTAACACATAAAAAAACATAATATCATATGTTTCATTGCGTTTCAGTGAGTCAGAAAAGTTTGCGTACATGTATTGATTAAATTTCGTCTGCTTAAAACTGCATTAAAATCAGACAAAATTATCGATTTTTTTTTTGGCCAATCTGAAAATAAATCACTGAGACAGATATGTAACGCCCCGTGGTACGTGCGTAACACGCTGCTTCACAGAGACTTGAAAATACCTACCATCCGCGAGCTCGTTCGTGAGATATCTCAAAAGTTTCACAGCGAAGTAGGAAAACATTTTAACCCAACGATATCTAATCTCCACAACTATGACGAGACACTGCCTGAGAATCGTTTTAGACAGAGAGCAATTCTGCTCGACGACCCTCCATAGATCTTATGTCGTCTAAAATTGGCACTTTTAGAACGAAATTAGCATCAAGAAAATGACTCTCTTTGTTGACTTTCCTTGTGTACTGTATGTGTGTGTGTGTATGTATGCGTATGTGTGTGTACATGTACGGATGCAGTATGGGGAAGCATATAGAATGTGATTTGCAAAATAATGCATATGGAGTTCCCGTGAACTTCTTATCTCTGTAGCGATCACGCCCTTTTGTCTGCAAACTATGGTAAGGGGATACAATTTACAATTCTTCAAAAACTTTATCGATGAAGGAGACTAGAAGAACTTTGACGCTAGCGAGTCCTGGTACTTAAAGCTCCATAAATTTGATATCCAAAAAAAAAAAAACGATTTTTTTTTATATAAAGGTGAAAAAATCATTAAAATATAGTTCTTACGATGACTTAATACCGAAACAGCTATTAAATACATTAAACAATTCTTATAAATCTAAATACTATCTTATGTTGCCTTTATGTAACAGTATCAATATTTTTTTAATGAAATATATAAAATAAAGATAATATTAAATTTGAATCGCTCAAATTATGTTAATTTGCACAATTTTTGTCACTAAGGACCCGGGTTTTGCCTTTCGCCATCTTCATGCGTTCAAGTGCACGGATGAACTTGAACTGACGCTTAGTAAATGTATGTTTCGTGTTCATATAAGTATTTAGTAAGGTCATAATTTGAACGATTCAAATTTTATATTGAAATTCCACCAAGCACCTTCAGTCTAAATCTTAGATTTATAAGAATATTTAAAAGGTTAGAGTCGCTGTGACTCGCCGGCTCTGACTCTTCTGAAAACGTCACCACTCTTCGACTCCGAGTCCACAGCCGTGTTGAAAACTTCACTAACCTTAAATTTAAATGTAAAATGTTTCTTTATTATACTCAGTTACAAAAAAAACACAATCATAAAATCTGTAATATTATATGTAACAGTTTGTTGTTCACGAATATACCCTCGCTTGCAATCGTTTGTTATATCAAATATTTACTGTTACAAAATATCACATTTCGTTATAACAACTAATTCTTGACAGCCAGCGGAACTAACTATGTTTAAATAAGAACCTTTGTGGCTCTTAAAATTTACATAGATCATCTTCATACCATCTTTCACAAGAAGATGATACATCTACAGTTGCGGATATTTTACCTACGAAGCTTACAACGCTTACCATATCGACTGTGGAAAGGAAAAAGGACTTAACCCACAGTTTCTTCAAAACAGGTTTTTTTCGATAATCACAATGTATCAAACTTGATACACGTTCTATCAAAAGGATGCAAGCTGCAAATGCCGAACTAGTATCTAAATTTAGCTTTTAAGTTTCAAAAAATGACCTCGTAAAAAATTAAAACCAAGAAAAAAGACTGAAATAAAGGTTTTTCCTAGACAATTTCTTTAATTAATATTAGATTATGTCAATTAAACACCAGTTTAGAAGTCTTCGTGCACTTCAGGGTTGTGTATAATTCATAATTTGCATATGTCACAAAATCATCAAAACACGTTTTTAGCGCCTCCTGTAAAATTTGATATGTGTGGGTTACGTCCTTTTTCCTTTCCACAGTCGATATGATAAAAAACTAGGGCTTGTCGGTTTTCAAAAACAATTTTTTTTCTCGAAATTTGCGACATTCAAAATTTTTTCAACCGATTTTTAATATATGTTTTATTATTAAAATAAAAACATTATTATTTTTACTTGATTTTGTAATGGTTTCAAATGAAACGAGATGAAATACATATTGCCTGTGGAAAAAAAGGACGTAACCCACAGTTTTTTTTCGATAATAACTATGTATCAAACTTGACACACGTTCTATCAAAATTATGTAATACAAATGCCGAATTAGTGTCTAAACTAAGCTTTTAAGTGTGAAAAAGTATAAGGTTTGAAAATTGAAACCTCGAAAAAACACTGAAAAAAAGGTTTTTTCTAGAAAATTTCTTTAATTAATATTAGATTATGTCGATTCAACACCAGTCTCTGTGCACTTCTAGGTTGTGTATATTTCATAATTGGCATATGGCCCGAAATCATCAAAACACGTTTTTTGTGCCTCTTGTAAAATTTGCTATGTGTAAGTTAGGTCCTTTTTTCCTTTCCAAAGTCGATATGTATGTACATAGTTTAATATTCAGTACCCAGCAAAAGAGTATTTTCGATATCAGGAATTATTAGATAATCATTAAGTGATTGATCAGTTGACGCTTTGTGTTTTCTTAAATCATATTTTCTGAAGAATAACACCAAATAATTTCTTTTTGTGTATTATTATGTATATAAAAATAAACAAAATAAAAAATAATTTTAAACCTTTTCCGCTATTTTAATTTAATTATATTTTTTTTGTCATCAGCCCTAATAGAAACTGATATACAAGTTTTTTAGGTTTTTGACTATAAGCTTAGATCTTTGAATTCTTTAAATTAATTAATAATGGCCTATAAGATATAAAACTTTACCCAAATATCTTGCAATGGCTACCAATTATGTAAGAATGAGTTTCCATTTTCCAGTGTTTAATGTTGGCCATAGGGCTTGCCTGAAAAGAAAAAATGACAATTTAATATTGGAATTAACTGAATAAAATCTAACATATAGTTAGTTACCCAAAAGCGACAGTGGAATAAGTCGAAAATACTATTTTCAAGATTATTGAACTTAAAGGTTTGTGTTGTATTTTTTAAATAGCAACCAAAAGCATACCAAAACACCAACTGGCAAATAGAAAAGATTTTGGTAAAGTGAAGATTGTACGATATAAAATAAATCATATTTTATTTTGCAAATATTATGTTTACGAATAAAAATCCAGTATCTTGTCTTTGATTCACTTCGAGCTTTTGGTTCGTTTGTATGTAAGTAATTATTTATCATTTTTAAGCAACGACTACAAACTAAATTAATCAAAGCGTTGATCACAGACAACCCAAGGAAGTATATCCCCTTGGTACGCCACTGAGTTTATTATTTTCCTTTCGCGAATTTCCCAAACATTAACGAATTTGACGCTTAGTTGCTAGTCGCTTGCTATTTTTAAACATATTTTTTTAAAAAGAAGCCGTCTGTTTAGTGTTATTCACACCAGACAAATCAACGATTATAATAAGACAGAGAGCTTTATAGATACATTCATATACACTTACTAGCACCTATGATGAAAATACTGGAAATGAACGCGTTTATTTATTTTTAAATATGCCTTGCCCTTTTCTAAAATGAAGACTTAAAAATATTTACTATACTTGACAGCAGAACTTGTTTCAATGTTTGGCGGTATAGTTATGGCGTCTTAAAGGAGTTCCACTAGATTTTTTGTATTTAAATTATGTTCATCATTAAACCGAGTTATCCTTATTAAAAGTAAAATAATCTTAGAGCGAAACTTTGTTCTTTTAACCTTCATTGAACCTGCCGGCCACCCACTAGTTTTAAGCCATTTTATTAAAATACACAATTATTTCACTTACTTGCTCACTTTAGTGGTCAATCAGCCTTGTCGATCCTTATGTCTTTGAAATAAACACCACACAGTTCCACACATTAAGTAATTCCTTTATTGTTGAAATAAGCAAGTTTGTATTCGGGTATTTTGTAAAATTTAACATTGCTTTTCTCAAATAAAACGTTCAACCGGTTGAAGTTTCCAAAATGATTTAATCGCAAGTATTATATTTAAAAGATATCTGAAGTGGTATTTATAATAACTTTGTTAATAAAGGTGTATTATTTTATTTTGTGTGTGGTTAAGAGCTCGAGTTGGAAAATTTGAATATCTTTTTTTGTTCAGTTGAGGGTGACAGTGATATGTAAGAAATATTTAAAATATAATTCATTCCGACCTTCACTTAAGACTGATAACTAATTCAAATTAAGAAGTATGAGTAGCATGACAAGTCATTTCCATATTCTATCTTTAAATCTTTACCCTTTTCAAAAAGAGGATATTGGAATAAGGAACTGAATTACAGCACTCGTAAAAGAAACGTTTGCTGAAGTAATCCATCATAATATTTAATAAATCTTGAAGTGCTTCTGAACCATTAAAATTAGCTAGGAATACACAGGTGAGAAATTCGTGTATTGCAACGGTCCTGCTGAACGGTCGAAAGTCATGACACCTTACAATTCAACTCCTGCTTATCGTATACTGAGCTTCAAAACCAGTTGCGTAAGCTACAACTAAAGATACGATGGCTTGATTCTGCGATAAATGCGTAGCAGGGACGGACATAGACGACATTGATTTTATCATAACATATTTGATGCGTCAATTTGCCGTTCTGTAGTCCAGATAATTGTACAGTCGCCGAGTGCCTTTCAAATTTAAAATAAAGATAAGCAATAAAACAGGGTGTCAGAAAACATGTATCCAACTATTTTGATACTAAATGCAGCAGCAAAAAAAAAAACCTCTGTAAAACCTGCAAATCTCTCCACAGCTTGTTGAAATTGTATTCATTCTCGAAGCTTGTTTTTTATATTCATAACATTTGTAATTTTTTATCTTGAATTTTTATTATTTATTATCAATGAATAAAACTACTTTGTTAATTCTTCGCTTGATTCGATTCACTCCTACATTCGAAAAAATAACAAATTGTTTATTTATTAAAGACAGCTTAGAGTATATAGTATATACAAAGATTACAATCATTATGCCTGTAAAAAGTTAAGGTTTTTGCGTCCAAAAACTTACACTACCCAGCCGACACTACCTTATTCTATTCGTTGCAATGGCAGAACATAACTTTCTTTCTTTAATTATAATTGATAAACTAGATTAATAAAGAAATTTTATTTACCCAGCTTTTAGCGGGTTGTGCTATAAATATCATAACAATAATCAATTAAATATAAAACAGTATTTATGTTTCTACATTGTATCACTAAAAAAGTGTTAACTATAAATATTTGATGGAAAGGCATTGTATAGATTTTTATATTATACCTTTTTTATAGTGTATTTCATATAGATAATAAGATTGTATTTTTCAATGGTTGATAATACCCGCAGTAAGCGATACCAATATTAATCTTTGTGAGAAAATGACACTGCTTTTTTTAAATACATAATTTCATTCTAGGAAAGTGTGTCCTGGGAAGGATACATTTTAAAATTAGTGGGAAGTGAATAAAACTTTCTAAAAATAATTATAATGTGTTTTTATTTATTTAGAATTACAATTGTGTCTAAATAAAAGAGATTATGTTGTATAGCGGCAATATCACAAAAACAAGTTAGAATAAATAGCGATAAAGAATAAAGCGGTATAACGGTAAATAAATAGATTTAAAAAAATATTCCAGAAAAAAATACCCACATAAAGTTTTGATTAAATTGATGAAAAAATTGAATGATTAATTGACCATATAAGCTCATTTTAATAAAATATTGACTTGTTTTCAGACATTAAGAACACATTATAATAAAACAATATTTTTTTTATTTTAAACATCTATATGAACCGAATATCCTGTTTACGGAGTATTATATGTATGGAAGATTCTGTGTACGGAAGAATTTGAGTACTACGTATCTACGGAGTATCTTTCCGGAGTAGCTGGCGTCAGCTACAACGCCTCCAACTGCCTTTAAAATTGCAACAAGAACGACCCACATATCACTAGGAAAAGATCCCCACTGTGTGCTCTGGGTGAGAAATTGTGTGCTCTGGGTGAGGAATTGTGTTTTTGGCATGTGTTCTGATGAGCAACATAGCCTGTTCTGCATTGACACATGCATTTGTCCAATTCCTGATAGCAAGTTTTTGATGAGGAGACATGGATTCCATCATTTTCAAAGTTGGTCGAACAAGGTACGCATTCATGTTCGTCAGACTGATCGAGACAGTCAAAGTGTCTGTTACACATCCAGGTTTGATCAATCGGGTGTTTTGTTGAGTTACACCTGAATTCAAAATGACCCTTAGAGTTTAAACACGTCGTAGAGTGGGACGAATCGCAGTCGTTTATCGTACACTGCGTTAATGGCGGAGTAAAAAAATTGCCGGGGCAAAGTATCTCTTCTTTTTCGGTTGGTGCCCCTTTTATTCCATCCAAGATGAGAATAAGACTCAGCATGAAGTTAAAAAGATGTGAAGTCATTTTAAAAAATCTGAAAAATAAGAAAAAATATATTTGAATCACATTATATCTTTTTACAGACTTAGTTCAACTCATACGTAATTACTTCATGTTAAAAGAGAACAAAATACGTAATTCTCTTTTCACTGACTTCACTAAACATAAAAATATTAGATTTTCCTATATTACTAATGATTTTTTTTCATGGCTTCGGTTGGGTTTCAAACTCTTTCAATACCTTACATCAAGATGCTTATTTATATTCTCAATAACATTTACTATTTTTTAAACCTACGTTGATTGTTTCACGCTAAGCAGTGTTTTTTCTATCGAAAGAGACAATTTATTCTCATGCGTCATGGAATCCGCCGATTATTTATTAGCGATTTACTGGCTGTTGTATAATAAAATTCAATAAAATCAGTGAAACTAATGAATACTTTAAATGAGGATTTTTTAAATATTAACTTTAATACGCAAGTAAAATGTATTTATTACCAATAAATTACTCACCGTAATATTTTTTCTAGGCAGTGTCACCAATCCAAAGCTGACAAATGAAAATTTATGAATACCAACATTACCAATCTTTCGTAATATATTTTATCAGTGTTGCATGTGCGACTGATAAAATTTATATTTGTTGTTTTTTCAATGCTTATTTCGTTCTGTTAAGCCGGCATTCATCACTTTTAGGGTGTTCATTGTCAATACTTGGTGGAAAGGCATTATTTTGTACTAATTCCACTATTGTTGAATAAGATCAGGACCGTTTTTTTCATAACCCTTCAAATTCAAATTCCCTTCAATACCAATTGTTTTTTTTACAGGATTTAATTTATTTTGTTTTGTATAAATAACAATGTAATATTGTATTTTCATATCAGTTGATAATCTTTTTCGTGAACAAAACCAGCCCTAATATTACTAAATAAATGATGAATTAGTAGAAGTGAGCATAATATTTTTGAATTAATAGTCAGTGCTAACTTTTTTCGAAAAAATAGTTTAAAAAAAATAGAAAAGTTCGCAAAATCAAATAATAAAACTAGCGAAATCGCCTGACAATCGTTGTAAAAAATACCACTAGAAAAGTACCTTACTTGAACCATAACACCGTTTCGTTAACAAGTGTGCACGAATCCATCAAAACCAGATTTTCCGAAGACTGGGGTATTGTTTTCTTCGTTCATGGTTGCAAATTTAAAATATGAAAATTGTTATTATTTTCAAAATCTTCAATCGTTTTTGGAATCGACCACATTTTACTTCTCAGTCGACTAGTTGGGAGTCATTGGTATGAATGTACTGTGAGAGTTGCATGTAAAATTTCAAACTAAGCTCTTACAGAGATAGATTCAATGTAAATATTTTTTATAATCTCTCATATTTAAAAAGCTCACCGAGATCTGAGAGATCCGAGAAAAAGCTCACTCGAGATCTGACGGGGAGTGAAACATTGCTGCATAAATAGTTATTTTTATAATGACTTTTAAATCAAATTTAATTAAAATTATAAGTCAATAAAACTGGCTGCGTGGTAAAGTGGTTAACGTCGATTGATTAGAACATAAAAGTCACGGGCTTGAATTCCAGTACGAGCAGTATATTGACACGGTAGGGTTTATTGGCACTCGCTTACACTAGCACTTTTGTGATGAAAACTGGCAGGATTTAAAAAAAAAAGGTGTAGTTAAATTAATTGTGTTTGAATTTTGTTATCGGGTAACCCGTAGTATCAATTGTTTATTGTTATTGGCCTTAAATGGCAACATTGTTTTTCGATACCGATGTGATTTTTGTTTCTTTCTTTCTTGCTCTTTGAGACACGAACCGCACATGACGTGTGTGTGGGATACTCCCGGCTTCTGGAACGTGGTTCCAGAGACTTTTAGTTGTAAATTCACTTGCAGTTATTTTTCTTTTGTGGTTTTGTTTTTTTTTTTCGAGATGAAAGAAATATTTTTTTTCCATTTCGACGAAAATTAAATTCCATTTCGTTCTCTGTGCAGAGTTAACGTCAAGTTTTTTTTTACATTTATAAAATCGTGTGAGCAAGCTAGGTTGTTTAATAGTTATTGTGTATTGTAATAATTCAAAATTTTGTTTGTTAAATATTATATATAATTAATTCGGTGACTGCAAGTTCCTTAATAAACGTTTTCGTGATAGTAGAGCGATTTTTTTATTTAATATCTACCTACCTGTTGATTCCGAGTTTAAGCCAGCGGTATTTGTCGTAATGACTTTTATTAGTAGGGATTTATTCTTGGGGTTTAGCATCGTGAATAAACTCGAGTGAAACTCGCTTAAAAATAAATTACGAGTAATGTTAATATATTGAAAATCTTTCAATCGATTTATGAATTTCTGTCCAATTGCATAGACGTATGTAATGTCTTGACCTCTCCCACCCATCTTACCCTTAAAACGGGAAAAGTGAGAGAGCTTAGCTAACCACTAGTCCTGTTCTTACCCTTTCTTTTTATCACTACTCTCTTTGAGACTGAGTAAGTAGCAGTTCTCGTAGAAACTCTTCTGTTGAGATAAACTCCATTAAGAGTCCATATACTCAACATTGGATGCGTACATGGTTACAAAAAAAAACAAATAGCAAAGCAGAGCGCTTTTACATATTCATTATTTATGTCCAGCTTGAAGTGCTCTAATAAATGCAGACTGTGTACCTAATACGGCAAATTCTTCTTGGTTTACAAAATATTAATTGAAAAAGTTTCTAAGTTGATACATTTTTTTTATCGATTTATATGAGAAGGTATGATCTGGTATATATCTGTAGCGTATCTATTGATTTGTTTCCAATTATCCCATCCTTACAATCCTAAAAATAAAGTCGAGCTGAAGTGACTAGCTAATCACTAGTCTTACCCTTGTTATACTCTTTTCATCTTACTCTAGAAGAAACAAGTGATGTTGAGCCACAGAGCAACAAGTACTTTCCGCGAAAAATCTGTCAAGACAATTTTCTCCACAATGCTGTAAATTGAGAGCGGAAAAAGATATGAAAAAAATGATTTGCCTGTTGTTAGACGTCTTTTATGTAGATATATACAATAAACGTTGTGAAAATTGTAATATGAATAAACAACTTTGAATACACATATTTAATTTTAAAGTATAGAATGAATACACTTGATCAATTAATAAAAATCAAAAAGCTTTGTAGTTTTAGGATATCAAAAGTTTTTGAAAAAGACAAATTATGTAACGAAGAACGCTCGCTTACTCGATTTTATACTTTTTTGAAAAGCACAATAAATTTAACTAAATTACTTAAAACTTAAGTAGCATAAATTTCCACCAATTTTCCTGACGGCTTGTGGACTATTCAACTATGGTTACGTTCCTTCTGCTCTTCCGGAGTAAATGAGTTCATTTGAACTAATTCGACATAACGTCAAAAGAAACACTAAATAAGTGTGCCACTGCCAAATTGACAGATGACAAGAGGAACTTAATTTAATTTAAATCTTGTCTAGTGAATTTGAAAAATATTTATATGATTATTGTAGGTGTTGTTTGAAATGAGCTCAACAAAAAATATATTTTGTGATTTTTATTTAATGCTTCGGTACAATGTGAACTAAAATTTGTTATATTCATTGAACTTGTCTGTCATGGAGAACACTTTTACATTGCTGAGAATGGACGTTTCTCCAAGTAATTTTGGATTGATTCTTTTCTATTGATCTTAGTCTTGATAGCGTTTAGGTTGGAATACTCTCCTAGCAGCTCCTTCCCCAAACGTGTCTCCATAGAGTCAATAAATCCTGCGAAAAATACATCCACCCAGGAAATCTGAAAACAGTAAGCATAGTCATAAGTAAGAAGAAAATTATTGAAGAAAGACACATCATGTTGCGTTGAAACAGTATCACGAAGACCTACATATAATTGTGAGAGGTTTTTACAATATGCCTCCATGATTATTGCCTTAACAGATCAATTAACAAAAAGCAAGTTTTTTTAATTTTTCCTCGCCAAAAAAGAGACTAAATCAATATTCATAAAAATAACTATAGCTTAGACTCCTTATCGACAGGACATATGCTTTTCGTGAGGTTGTTAGACATATTGTATCAAAAAAAGTATTTTTAATTCTGAATTAACTAAGTGCGTCACCAACAAATGTTCTAAGATCATAGTTAGGGATCCCAATACCTATATTATCGAAACGAGAATCCCGGTATTTTATTTGTTTTTTCAATATCGATTATCAGAATAAAAAATACGGAGTTTTTTGTATTGAATGGGTCAATTATCATAAATTTTTTTCTTGCTAAAGAATCATCGAATTTCGCTATCATTTTAGATCCCAATTGGCTGCACTTTTTCTATTCCTAGCTAAATTTGTAATGTTGGTATTGACGTATTCTTTCGGTATTGTAATCTAGGCACACGTACCTTTGCGAGTGAAACTAATACAATTTTTCAATTTTGTTAACTAGCAAACTTACTTCAGTTCCGTAGAAATATCCACCGGCGGAAACTGCGTCGAATTTTTTGAAGTAGAAGGGCAAGGTTGTGTTCTCGAACTCGTCTAATTTATCATCGGCTTTAGCCTGCACCATTTCTGAAATTAATTTCAAATTTCATTTCATAAACTTATCATGATTTTTGATTTATTAAAATTTATAACGTCAGTACATTTTTATTTGCCAGAATTTTAAGAAAACATGATAACTGAAACTTGCGCTACGTCTTACCTGGGCAAAGTCACTGCGAATGCAATTAGAACGCAGCTTAAAGTGAATCAAAATATCAAACACACTGATCGCGGCGTGCGTTTTGTCACGTAGGACTATTGCGGCGGTGGCAATTTGATATTTTCGTGTCGCTTTCCATTCGCTTTGATATCGTCCACGTAAGACATACAGTAACAGTTGTATTTAAACGTAATGGATAAATGAACGGCAGGCTCTGAAGATTGAAAAATATTTCTTCCCTCATTTGAGCATTTCATATTTAATTGAATTTGTATCTACTTGGTCGAACTGAATTAAAATAAGATACAAATAGAGGAAGCATTTTTTTTTAATTGAAAAAAATCATTGAAGCATAGTTTTTACGATGTTGTAACACTGAAATAACTATAACATACAATTTTTAATTCACTTTTAATTATATCAAATGTTGCCAATATAAAATATAATGAAACAAAAGTTAATTAACAATATGATATAGAAAAGAGTCATTCGGATTTTTATCACTCCGGTTCAAACTTTTCCAGAAACGTCACGACTCTTCAACTACGACTCCACAGCTGTGATGAAAACCTTACTGGCAGTGTATTTTTTTTATTGTTATAATCAATAAGATATAAAACGCAATCATAAAACCTGCAATATTATAACTAAATGTTCGGTTTTCACGAATGCACTCTCGCTAGCATTCATCCAGTACGTCAATGGTTTACTGTTACACAAAATATCACAGTTCGTCTTTCAAAAACTTTTTCTTGACAGACAGAGGAACTGACCTTCTTCAAATATGAACTTATTAACAAGTTTGGCTTTATATCTTCAAGCAAAGGAAGATGTTACATTTGAAGTTGTGATTATTTTACTAACGAAGCATACCGCGTTTAAATTGTAATACATACGTTTGTATAAGTCTTTAAGATGGTCCACTATAGCGTCCAACTGGGCATTCTTCACCAAGTCGTCGCTTCCCAGATTAAAGACATTTCCCAAATATCTTGCAATTGGTACCGATTGTGTAAGAATGAAGGCGTCGCCGGTGTCCAGCGTTGGAAGTTGGCCATAGGGCATGTCTGAAAAGAAAAAAATACATAAGTATTGTCATTTAATTAAATTACTACTCATAATTTTACGTGTTTTAAGAGACCGTAAAAAAACGCAAATAGATGAGATACGTAGATCATGAGGTAATAAATGTTGGATTTAAACTTTAATTTCTGGCATCTCAGATGCTATAAACCAGTTATTTTCAACCTATAGTCCGCGGACCAGCACCGGTCCGCAAGAGTTTATTACCGGTCCGCGATAACTTTTATGTTTAGATTTTTTTTTCACGAGAACTGTTTGTTACTCAGTTGCTTAAACTCTCTTTTTCAAAGAGAGTAGTAGAGGTAGAAGGATAATAGTAAGACAGGACTAGTTTTTAACTGATCGCTCTCGCTACGCACAGCTATTAACGGATCGGAAAGGGTGGGAGAGATGATCAATCGAAAAGATGACGCAGCGGTTAGCGATGTGGGCTACCGTGCTGGATCTCAGAGTTCAAGTCCGAATACGAACAGCATTTCTTCAATTGTTTGATCGATTTCTGTTCGACAGTATGGGTGTTTGTGATGTCTAAAAAACCCTTTACACCCTTTTCGATTTTTTATAAATAATATTGTTTTATCACGATATCAAAAAATGGGAGGCCAAATTACAATTTCGTTAACTCAGTAGATAAATAATATTTAAACATTTGAATATCAACAAAACAGTCAGGGATATTCGAATATTCGAATGAAATATCTACACTCAACTTTAGGCTAGAAAAGTTAAAAAAAAATAATAAAAGAATAATTTCATATTTTAATTGTATTATCATCATTATAAAATTGATCTATTTTGATTAAGAAAAAGATAGCAATAACGTCAAATTGCATAGAACATATATTGTTAAAAACAACTATATTATATTAATTGTAGTTGTTGCATTGCTTTTAAGCAGTGTGGATATCCTAAATTGGCAAGTGAACGTATTATATTTGAAAAAATAATAATTTATCTTTTATCACTTTTTGGGGGTTCACTGTCAATACTTGGTGGAAAGGCATTATATTAATAAAAACAATAATCCTTTGTACTTCATTCCACTTTATTTAATATGTCAGGACCGGTTTCGCTCATTGCGAGAATTGTCAACTGATAAGAAATATAATTTAACAATGCTATTTATACAAAATTGAAAAGTTATACAAAACAATAAGTGATGAACACACCAACTACTTGGAAGCGGGGAAAACATAAAACTATCATTAAGCATATTCATATCATTAAGCATATTCACTTTATTAATGTAGCATTTGATCACTTTGTCAAAAATTTCCCAAATTTTAATTATGTTTGTAATTACTTTCAATCGCATTCTGAATTTATTAATCTGGGATGACTTTTTAATTATATGTTAGATGTGTTGAACATTTTAATTTTGTGTTATTTTAGAATCACTTTAATGTAATTGGCAATTTCTTTCCAATGCCAATTGTTTTGTATAACTTTTCAATTTTGTATAAATAGCATTGTTAAATTATATTTCTTATCAGTTGACAATGCTCGCAATGAGCGAAACCGGTCCTGACATATTAAATAAAGTGGAATGAAGTACAAAGGATTATTGTTTTTATTAATTTATCTTTTACTAAAGAATTATCAAATATATATATCAGTGAATACAATACACATGTAGCAAATAATGTTGAATTTTTGGTGGATACAATCTGATATAATTTGATAAGATATTAAAATTATTGATAAAAACATCGTTTTCAGTATTAATTTAAAAACATTCGAAACGGTAAGTGCTACTAAAACTTAAATATTTTTTAAAGCAGTAATAATTTATCCATATTATTGCGTACTTCGTGTAAACGGCTATAAAAACTTGTTATTTTATTCTTTTAATTTCGATAAACAACGTTTTTTTTGTGACAATATAACAATTTTGAAAATTTTAATAAATAATGGAAATTCATTTTCATTTTTCACAGTCTGAGCGAAATCAGTGCAGTTTTATTCGTTGAATATTATTTTTTATGCAATACATCGCACCTTTCAGTTAGTAAGTACTACAAGTCTGAAATCGTCATTTTTAAGGTATGGAGTTCGATTTGTGACATTTAATCTCATAACATATTTTTAAAAAAAGTTCGAATTTCAAAAACGGTGATTTCACTTTCATCTATTTTAAGGAAACAAAAAGAGGGCAAAAAAATGTGTGCATCTAGTCTTCACTTAATCATCGGTATAATAAAAAAAATTAAATAAATCAACCACCAAAAATACGACCAATTTGGGTCCCAATACCGGGCGACTAAATCAATGTGATATTTCTATGTTTCATATAAAATACCGAGATTAAAAAATATACAGTGGAACCCCCAATTACACTACCCCGAATTATGCGCTGGCTTGAAATATTCGCCGCAAATCCCCCAATTGCACGGTCGCATTCCATTGTCGAGACTACGAGACGGTGGTCTGTGCTGCGCATACAGTCATATTTTGGCTAGCGTCTGTGTATTCAATGCGTGCTAGGCTATACACGTATAGCGGGCGACTGTCTACGTGTGGGATTTTGGCGCGCTTTGCATTTTATCACTTGGTAACTAAATATTTCGTGAAAATTTTTTGCAGAAAAAACTAAATCCCTAATTTTGTATGAGATTCACACCCCCAATTACACTACCCCGAATTACAATGTCCCGACTTAAGTGTAAATGGGGGTTTTACTGTACAATCATTAACCGGTAATTTTCATAAACAAATACCTTTTTTAAAAATAATAATGCATTATTTAAAATGGTTATCAATTTTAGGACCCGTCAATGTTAATACAACTTTTGGCAGATTTAAAATATGTCAATACATCGCAAACCATTTTTTTAAATATGTGATGACTTTTATAAACTTAAAATATAGTTTTGGTTACCGAAATATTGGTATTTTTTTCGTTTTTAAGTCCAGTATTAAGTATTGTAAAAACATCACAAATACCGGGATTTCGGTTTTAGTAATACCGAGATTGCAAGCCCTCGTTCGATCGGAAGCAGTATCGCGCAGCTATTAAAATATTATTTACCTTTTGCAGATAACAAGATATTGAATATTGAAAAACGCTACACTTATTATAAGATGGCCGATGTACAATATGACTTGTCATACTTTAACATGAAAGGTGTTGCAGAACCAATACGGTTTATGTTCGCATACTCGGATGTTCCATTTGAAGACCAGAGGGTATCAATAGAGGATTGGTCAAAAATAAAAAAAAGTAACTAAACATAAAATTAGTACTATGTTGCCGACAAATCTCAATGAGCAATTAATTAATATTTTAAGCGAGCGTAAAGATTGAGATAAGTGACCGTCTATTAGGGTATCCAATCCCGGAGCCTTTTTCCAATACCGGGATTTCGGGATTTCGGGATCACGGGATTGGGATTTTCTTACCGAGGAATTTGAAATCCTCAATATGGTATACTTTTCCCAGATTCTCACAGGAGCTTGCTTTTTTTTTTTTAGCTCACCGAAAAAATTTACATCTTGAATTTGCCAATTTCGTGTAAATGTTCGGGTTTTGCTGAAAATTTCTCAATCCCGAAATCCCGGGATCGCAGCCATCTCAATCCCGGAATTTCGGTATCAGAAAATTGAACGGGATCCCGGGATTGGATGCCCTACCGTCTATGTCTATATACATGACATTACTCTCTTGCAAACAAATAATAACAACACCAGTGAACATAGCCGCAATTATTTAAATTTAAGTTATACCAACCGCAAAAACTAAATACAAAAATCATGTTGGGTATTAGAATCTCCTCTTTATTAGTTTCTAGATCTTTATTAATTAAAGAAAATCCCAGGAAATTATGATAAACTTTTACAAAGAAAATACGAC
Organism: Himalopsyche tibetana; assembly: GCA_030503985.1. NCBI lineage: Eukaryota > Metazoa > Arthropoda > Insecta > Trichoptera > Rhyacophilidae > Himalopsyche > Himalopsyche tibetana. Next base: position 3,947,258 of record JAPJYX010000007.1, on the reverse strand, counting down.
GCCATTTAACCAAAATACATGTTTCTTTAAATAAAATCGACCATTTACTTTTAATCTGTCATTGGTCATCCATTCAATTTAAGGGATTCTTATGTTACTTCACCTGTACAGGTTTTTTATCAAACTTTTGGAAAAAGTGGGTTATAAAATGATTAAAATTGTCCGAAGTTATTAATAAACGGTAATTAACGCGGGTAAGCCCCGAAATGGATCATATTTTAGACAGATTCGGCAGAAGCTTTGCAAAATATGATCTGTCTTGTCAATAAGATGTAGATATTCAACGCAATAAACAAAAAATATTTATCATATGACTTGCATGATTTTGTGTGAATTGAACATTTTTTTAAACCTAAATACATTCGATATATTTCACGTCAAATACAAGCTTTAACAAATTGGCCTTCACACCTATGTTATAAACTCCATCGAAATTATTTATTAATTATATGATTATATGGTTTAGCGAAACTATTCGAGAAACTACCTATACTAGAAGTGAAAGGAAAAGAGCTCAACCAATCTATTGCTATTGTGCGATACATCGGAAAAAGATATGGCTTTTCCCCTACAGACTTGTTCCAAGAAGCACAATTGGAATCATTGGTCGATGATATAAGAGATTTATTACGCAGTAAGCATATATAATTCAACAATTAATCATCAAAATAAAGTAAGCAGTTACTTACTAGCTTAAAATATATGTAATAAATTCAGTTTTTTGATTGCTTGTTGATTTATCAAATGATAAAAAGATAACGATAAAATGTTCATACTAAAAAAACCATATCTTGAACCCGTTGGTGAATTCCAATAAATGTTGCCATAAGAAACATGCTACATACTTTTTGTAACGCAGCAACTTTTTGTAACGCACACTCCTAGTTCAGTTATATAATGTCGTCATTTTTCTGGCAGAAGTTGGTAACAAACAAAAATATCAAATTTGTTAAGTATACAAATATATTTCGATACCAATTCGTTGTCTGGAACACTCGGTTTATGTATTGAATTTCACCAGTTTGTAAATAAAATCGTTTGTTTTGTATGCATTTTTTATTATAATTGTATTTATTCATTTTAAACTTTTATTTGTATCAGATCGGTATTAATGCATTTACATGTTGATATTATAATTATATATGTAACATAAAATATTGATGCTAGAGGCTTTATCATAAAAGCTGATCATATGCTGTTTACTCAGACTATCGATATGTAATTCTGTTAGTAAGGTGACGATATTTTACATAAATTTCACAAACAAATATATCGTAAAAACTGTTTATTAATGATTGTCTAAATTTAGATTAGAATAACTTAATTTATTAAATACTACATATAGCGTAAATTTGCTTGTAAGAATATAAATGACTTGATATTTATGAAATGCCATGATGTGATTAATTTCGGATATGTAAAATTGTTCCATTATACATATATCATTTAATTTAAGATTTCGACTGAAGGTGCTTGGTGGAATTTCAATATTAAATTTGAATCGTTCAAACTTCTATACCCTATATAATCATAAAATCATATAATCATAAAACCTTTGCCGACAAACAAATTATATAATTCTTGAAACTGCTCACTACTCAAATCTGTTGGCATTCCCAATGGCTCATCCTTTTCACCAGCAATGGCTTTGGACTCAGTGATGCATTTATATCTTATATAAACACGAAACTTTCATTTGCTAAGCGTCAGTTCAAGTTCATCCGTGCACTTGAATGCCTGAAGATGCCGAAAGGCGAAACCCGGGTCGTTAGTGACAAAATCTGTGAGAATGTACATAGTTTGTAACGATTCAAATTTAATACATATATCAGTTAAAAAATTCTGAATGACAAATTTCGATCTTTGCTCACTAAGCAAATCTTTGTCTCAAACTAATGACTGTTTTTTTTTAATCGTTAAATATGTATGTACAGCAACTTTCTTCTTTAACTTATAACTAACTTATAACTAACTATATCGATACTATAGTTCCAGAGTGCACTATGTCTGAATTAGGCTGTAACGAGTTAATTATTAAGAGTATTTCAAAATATATACATACATTTATCACTTCCAAAGAGAAGCCATGACGTTTTTACATTAATTACATTAGATTCTAATGCAGCATAATAACGTCTTGGTTGCTCTTTGGAAGTGACATATGTATGTTTTCTGTATACTTAACTCGATACTGCCAAATTTCAGTGTACTCTGGAACAAGGGTGTCGATATCAAAAGAAATATTTTGAAAAGCTTAAATGATTACCTTCATAGTATAATAATGTACTTTTTTTTATTACGCATGAATATTTTTTTAATAAACATTATTTCCTTACCACTGGATTTGTTATTCCTGTTTTTGCTACAGGTCTATATGAGGGATACGTTCTAAAAACTCCAGAAGCTCTGAAGAATGCAGAAGAATCTACAAATCACTTTTTCACGTCATTGGAAAACACAGCTTCAAAAAAAGAATATTTTTGCGGAGATAAGGTTAAGCACAATACAATATGTATATTGTCTTAATATCTCCACAAAATATATGTATATATATTGTATATGAAGCGACTAGTTTGAAAAACCTCTAAATCTAAGTCAAAAGAATGAAACTAAGTCAAAATGTATTCTATCAAAACTTCATCTGTTTTTATTTTATAACTATTGAAAATATAGTCCAAAGTAGTTTTTCGAATATTATTTAAGCATTTCTTTTTATTACCTAGCTCAGTGATGCACAACCTTTACCTTCAAGCGAGCCGCATAAAACAATTTTTTCGTGGGTTCGGGCCGCATAGAAAAAAAAGACTCAGAGTAAGCTCAGTCTTTTTTTACACGGAGCATATGTACGTTCCATGTAAAACAGCTTTACAAAAAAAACCGTGTAAAAAAAAAAGTGAATTTAGATAAATGATTGATAGGTTCCATTACATTATTTTGGCCGTGATATTTGAAAAAACGTGAAAATAAATAAGCCATGCAAAAAAAGTATTATGAGTACGTGCTCATTAAAAATCGTTTCATTGTGAATTATTTATGTTTCATTTATATTTAATTCAAAAGTTAATGCGATCATGGTCTATGTTAATTTTAACTATTTTTTTTTTAATCTGGCATAATATTTGAGGGCCTGTTTCTATGAACCGATTTATTCTCATTCATTGAAGAAAAATTTTGCTTCCATTTATTAAATAAATGTTTTACGTGAAAAAAATATGTAGAGAAAAATATTGATGGGCCGCCACAAAATTTAAAGAGGGCCGCATGCGGCCCGCGGGCCGTGGTTTGTGCATCACTGACCTAGCTTAATAAAATCGTTATTACTATGAATACTACTGACGATTTTTTGCAATACTTAATTGAATGCACTTCAGTGTGCTAGATGTTAAATAAAATAAAACAAAAAAGTGTTCATTCATAGAGTTTGTATGAATTAGTTTCGTTGTTTTTCCATATGAGGATTTAAGTTCTTTAAATTCTTTTGAATTTGCCCGAGATGCAACCAAGACCCGTAATATCGGACAAATATATCAATACTGGTATTATTATTTTTTTTAAAAAAGGGTAAAAATTGGAATCGCAATATAGGACGAGTAAATAAAAATTGGTATTCCAATATTCTTTTAAAGTTTCGTCATTTTAAAATATATCAAAACAACATACATAATTCGACTGTGGAAAGGAAAAAGGACGTAACCCTCAATTTTCCAAAACAGTTTTTTTCGATAATCACAATTTATACAACTTGACACACATTCTATCAAAAGGATGGAAGCTGAAAATGCCGAATAAGTATCTAAATTTAGCTTTTAAGTTTGAAAAAGATGACCTTGTAAAAAATTAAAACCAAGAAAAAACACTGAAATAAAGGTTTTTCCGAGACTATTTCTTCAATTAATATTAGGTTATGTCAATTAAACACTAGTTTAGAAGTATCCGTGCACTTCAAGGTTGTGTATAATTCATAATTTGCATATGTCACAAAATCATCAAAACACGTTTTTAGCGCCTCCTGTAAAATTTGATATGTGTGGGTTACGTCCTTTTTCCTTTCCAAAGTCGAATTATGTAATATACGGGTGGTTATCGAAAATAACGGTTCAAAACAAAAATACATCTGTCTAATACTGATTAATTCCAGAGCCTATCAATATTGCTACAACTATTAGGATAGTTGAACTATTTCAATTTATCACTTTAAAATTCATTAAAATATTTGATCACTTCTACCCATTTAAAATTAGATTTTAGCTCATTTTTAATAGGAACAGGTATTTTTTGTATTATTATTACTAGTATGGTATTGAACAAAACCATGTAATACGGGTTTCGTAATCCCAAAAGTGGACTGATAGTATTGACTTGTATAGAATAAGAATCGTATATTGAATTATGATTAAAGTCGTTTTATTTGTAACAATAAAGAAGGTCATAGTTTCTCAACCTTTTTGAGCTATGGCCCCTTTCAAGTGACATATTTTTCCGTGCCCCACCTGTTGTTATTCGTTTTTTTCTGGGACTTCGGGATCTCGGGATCGATGATTGATAAAAAAGTGAGAAATTGTATGACTCAAAAAAAATATTTGATGACCTAAAAAAGTTGGGAAATAATTTTTCATTATTAAAAAATGTTACACCTTTTTTTAGCTCGCTCGTAAAAAAATGCAAATTGACGGTTTGCATATTTTTTGTTCGAATACAATCAAAAATGTGCTGTGGATCCACTAAAATAATATTTTCGTCTGAAACATACTGTGCACCTCGGTTGAGAAACCCTGCAGTAGACTAAATATTCAAGGCGGTCAAAAATATCTATACGCCACATCTGATATTTTTACATGTACATTTTTACAATATTTGTTGTTCTCCAGGTGATGTGGGTAGATGTCTTCTTTGCTGGTCTCATGGACATGATTCAAGATTATATACCAGACATCCTCAAACCGTTTCCTAATGTTGCAGCCATCATTGAAAAAATTAAACGAAAAGATTCTCTAAAAAAATACATTGCAAATCGATCCGCCTATGATACTTTTAGTGAATAAAATATTTTTAAGACTAAACAAATAAACGATAAAAAAATAATGACGATTGAGTTTTTCTTATCTTATTTCTTTACCAATCGAACCAATTTTCTTTACTCGAACTTTAATTAATGGACGTAGCGAGAGCGATTAGTTGACCACTAGTCTTGTCCTAACCTTATCCTTCAATCCCTAATCTTTGAAAAAGAGAGATTTAGCGACCTCGTAACAATCAATTCTTGGAGAAAAATATTTCTGTTGAGATACTTCCAGGTTGAGACTTGAGACCATATGTTCCACATTAAGAGCGGACATGGATTAAAAATATTTATATAATATTAAAATTTGTAATTTAACATTAATTGTTTTGTGGGTGCATAGAAAATAAAACAGTTAAAGAACAAAAATTAGTTTCAATTTTAATCATAATTGTTTTTCTTTGCACCACAACCATTTATCATTTAAATACGAAAATATTTGCTGACATGTTAAAATCAAATATTGATATATTATATCCAGGGCAGTGGATTCGTGTAAAAAAAAGACGACTCTGACTCCGACTCTAGCTTTAAAATAATTAACGACTCCGAGGAAATTTTTCAATAATTTCATTTTAACTTATATATAATATGTATTCCATCAGATCATCTCTAGCCAGCCAAGTATGAAATGTCAACACTTTTGGCTATTTTGTTTGAATACACGTCATTAAATATATTTTTCAAAAAATATCCAGCTGCTCATTTTTCACGACTCCGACTGTGACTCAGGCCAAAATACCGCGAATCCGACTCCACAGCTCTGATTATAACACTAGTTTCCCGGTAAAAGACCACGGGACACGATAGTTGTTTCTTATCTTAAGCCATTATCATGGACTATAGATTTCAGGAGCAAAGCCCATAACCACATTTCAATTCATAGCACAAATGAAATTACAATGAGCCTCACCTCTAAAATAAAACTGCAAATTATCTATTATCGAAAAAAACATTACCCTTAAACATAAAAATCATCATCAAAGGTGTTTTGTTAAATATTAAAATCACGACCACGATCAAAATAATTCCCCATTCTTCTTCTTCTTTGGCCATGTTCGCTCCCTATGTGGAGCATATGGCCGCCACGCGGCACCTTCATGTTTCCCTGTCTCCCGCCAATAGCTTTGCTTCCTCCCATGACATGCCAGCATCCCTCAGTTCCGCCGAGTACATCCTATGGATAGTACCCGACGGACGTCCAGGACGCCGGAATCCCACCGGTCGAAAGAAGAGGCAGGCAGGATTGAGGCTTTCCGAAGGCATCCGCAGCACGTGACCCAGCCAGTTCCAACGTCTCTCCATAACCACTGACGTGACGGGACGCTGTCTTGCTCGCTCCCTTATCTCTGAATTCCTCACAAAATCAAACCACCTCACCCCCATTATCCGACGCAAGCATCTGTTCTCGAAGCTCAGTATACGGTTTTTCTGAGTCTTCGTCAGGTGCCATGATTCGCAACCGTAAAGCATTACCGGCAGAATGCAAGCGTTGAACAAGTGGCATTTGGTTTTAATCGAGTACAGCTGTGTGTCCCAGACAGTCCGCATTGAGTTGAATGTGGCTCCAGCCATTCCTAAACGAATGGCGAGCTCGTTTTTTTTTTTTTTTTGTACTACCGTCTTCGGGGATATGTACGCCGAGGTATCTGAAGCTGTCAACCCTCTCGATGATCTGTCCCGCGCTGGTAAGGGTCCTATCAGAGTCATGACAGGTTTGGTTACACATCACATTGGTCTTACTAGTATTAATTTTTAGACCAATGCGACCTGAGTTAGTTCCTAACCCATCAATAGTCTCCTGGATGCCCTCAATGGATTTATCGAATATTACAGCATCATCGGCATATTCAAGGTCACACAGCTTCAGACCGGGACCAACAGCTACACCTCGATCAGGCGGAATTGACCTGCGAAGTATGAAGTCAAGGATAATAATAAACAGGAACGGTGCAAGAACGCACCCCTGTCTCCAATTCCCGATAGTAGATAAAAATAACATACATATCATTGAAGCCAATCGATAAAAAATATTACCAATTTTGGAAATAAAAAAAATCTATTTGAACATGTTAATCTATGTTGTCTATGGTATATATTAATTTATACTTGAATATATTACCTACCTAACATGTAATTATTCAACTATAAAATAGTTAACTACTGCCATCTATGGTTGTTATAATAAAACTTCAAAGCACTCTAATATCAACTGGTAAAAATAATTCCTACTTATCAGTTATAACAAGAAAGCATAGAAAACAATGTTATTGTTCAATCGAATTATTTATTACTATTGGCAACTCAAACATGTTGAATTTTTTGTGACAGATTAAAAAGCAACGAACATACCTGAAATTTTTACAACGTCTTTACTCATTCACGATATTATTCATGCATACGTATAGGAACAAATTTAATACGAATTAATTTGTAAAAATTTTAATGATCACGGATCTACGTCGTTGTCTGCTCAAGGGTCTCTTAGGCCTGAGGAACCAGTGACTAGTGAGTATAATAAATTTCGTGATCAGATTACATTTATTTGCAATAAGAGTACACAAAAGATCAGGGAGTTTGAGACGGGAGTCTTGGAGTCGGAAAACCCGAAGAAAGATAATTTAAAGATATTGAAAAATTAACAATCTAATCATCGTATTGAATGGTGAAATCCGCTAAAATCATTCTATTTACTATTACAGAATGGCCTGGTGGTAAAAAGATATGATACTTTAACGGAAGTGTTTGAAAAAATCAACCTGAAAAAATGTGGCACATTTAAAAAAAAATCTTTTCCAATATGTTTAGTCACTGGTCGATTTCAAAAAGCTAAAAAACAACTTGCGAAAATTAGAAAATTTAAGAATGTCAGCCCTTTTTGTTTTTGCCCGCTAGCTCGTTTTGAAAAAAGTCCCTGATTGCGTGTTATCAACTACTTTTCGAGAATTTTTCACTCTTAATCCTCAACACCGAAATCCCGGCTTAGTACTATCACAATCTTGGGATTTCGGGAACACAAATTGAAAGGGTTCCCGGGATTTCGGGATCTGGGATCCTGGGATTCGAGACTCTAGTATTTACCCTTATAAAGTAGCGGATCACTCCATAGGCGGCGCATAAGAGATTCCGAATCATAGGCGTCTTAGAAATAAAATTATAGGTATGAATAGAAAACATATATTTTTAAAATTTATTTTCCAACTTTTGTTTTTATTTTTAACGGTATTATTTGAAACTATATTTTTTATTGCACCTGTGGGTTCCAAAGCGCTTAATCCGCCATTGCTCTAATCCAGAGGTTCTTAACGGGGGCGGTACCGCCTCCCTGGTGGGCGTTAAGTATTCTGGGGGGCGTTTTTAATTTTTCAGAATTTAGGGGGCGCTGCAGGAATGCAAGGGCGCGATACGAGTGAGCGATGTACTGTCACTAAGGGGGCACTGAGATATTGCAAGACTATATTATTGTAATATCATGTATTGTAGTAGAAAGTCCATTACATGAAATAATAGTACATATATAGAGAGTTTTGTAATTTTATAAATTCGTTTTTTGGGGGGGGGGGGCGTTAGATAATTTTGGATAATTTGTTTCTGCTAAGGGGGGCGATTATTTCAATACGGTTAAGAAACACTGCTCTAATCTATATATTAATAGCCGATAAGGTTTGTTGGCCGAGTGTTTGTATGATCATTGCTTCGGAAGCAACTTATACATTGTCAACTTGCACTTATGCACTTATGCACTTATTATAATACACCTATCCTTTAAGCAGGCTAGGTCCTCAAAAAGACCATATTACAAATGTGCAATAGGTAAAGAAAGATTGGCATCAGTAGTCCAGCAGTACAAGCGCCAACCTAGCAACACAGGTCTTCTAAGGCTCATATTTCGGCTAAGTCAAAATCAATTTTCAACTTGACACCTAAGGCATACGTTTAAATACTAATTCGTTTTAAAAATAAATAATATGGATTTTTATGATAGAAATCTAGAAAATTCTGCAAGTCATATAATTGTTATCTACAGTGTATAATAATAATTTGATCAATTAACACTATCACAAAACCACTTTTTATATGCTACCTACACTACTTTCAGTGAGTTTGCATACACAAAATGATGAGTCCAATACATATAAACGGATTGGTTTGCTATAGTCAAATAAATGTTTATACATACTTTAGTTTATTAGTGACACTTGTTGCCACCAGGTATCTCAATTACAGTAAGTGTTGAACATTAAACCATTTCGATCCATTTTCAAAATATTTATTGATCTGACAAATAATGTAAGATATTTAGCGCAGTAGAGATTTTTTTTACGTTTGTTTAAGTATTGTCAATTCGTTTTCGTGTTCCATTTTCAAAATATTTATTGAACCGACGAATATTTTATGTAAGATAATAATCGAACACACTAATTCTTTTTTACTAGGTTTGTTATTTTTTGATTTCTGCCAATTCTTTAGCGTGTTCCATTTTCAACATATTTTTTGACATAAACTGACTAATACTTTATAAAGATACCTATCGTACACAATAGGTATTTTCATTACGTTTATTAAATTGCTGTCAAATCATAGAAAGGTTCCATTTTTAAACTGCATTGCTTACATTAACAGAATGATAATAGTTTTAAATAATTGTATTCTTTTATTGTCTACGGCCAAAAAATAAATTTATGGATTATAGCTTATAATGAATATAAATTTAATAATCATTGTAGGATTTGTATATGACGAAGTTTTCTATACATGTTAAATGTTTATGACAGTTAATCTTTGTTAAATCAAATTAACTTTAATACAAATAACATATAACTCATCATATGTTATTACAACAACAAACAAATATATCTTTAATATAGTTCTTGCGTCGATATCAAAATTTTAAGTATGTGCCTTACATAATATTTCACGACGTGATGACGAAATAGCTATCAATTAAGTTATTATATAACAGAATTGTTTTTCCATTTTAAAAATGATTTTATCACATATTTATCTCTATGTTTATTATTTTTAATATACAAATTAATTTATCAAGTATTGCTTGATAAGTATAAAAAGATAACAAATATGGAAATATCACCTGTTATAACAATCAAACAGCCTTTTTTTTTTTATTCATATATTCTCAGAATACGTAGAATATGAACTCCTAAGTAAGTTAATCCTAACAGTTATTTTATACAAAAACTGCTTATTACTCGGTTGTTCAACCTCTAATTGTTAAGTGAGTGTGTTTAGAAAGATAGGGCTAGGAAATAAACTAGTGCTAAGCTGTTCGCAGTCACTTCACCCTGTTTTTAAAATGGGGGAGGGAATATTAGAGATCACAGATTTCCATCGCAATATTACTTAAATATGCAGTACAAAAAAATAAACAAAATATCTTGTATGTTGATGACGACAATACGAAAGAAAAGAAGCTACTTAAATTTAAAACGCTCGATGAATTGGATTGGCACTCTAAAAAACGAGTTATGCTATTTTCTTTATGAATCAATTTAATAACTAATTTTTAGCAAAAATAAGAAAAACAGTTTAACATAATATTCATTTGTATTTATTTGTATTTATTTTCACTTTTATTTATCAATATTAGGACCAGTTTCGCTCATGGTGAACATTATCAACTGATAATAAATATAATTTTGAAAACACAGTGTTAAAAACAGTGTTACAGTGAAAAAAACAGTGTTAATTATACAAAACAAATTCAAATAAAAAGGTGTAAAAAAACAATTGCCACTAAAAAGAATTGAAAAATTACAATATAAATTATAAATAAGTGACTATATATAAGCTAACACAAATTAAAATGTTCCACACCTCTAACATGTAATTACAATTATGTGTTTTTAGTAATATAATGTCTTTCGACAGTCAAGTATTCACAGTTAGCACCTTAAAAGTTAACTTGTACATAATTTATTTATTTTTACTTTGCACTATATACTATTTTTTCAAAAAAAAACAGATATTTATTTACATTAAATTTAGTAATTGTCAAAATTTTATTTTTTCAGATTCAAAGTCCGCACAATTAATATGGCAGATTCAGTGTTTAAGCTAACATACTTTAACATGAAGGGGTTGGCAGAACCAATAAGGTACATGTTCGCTTACGTCGATGTGCCATTTGAAGATGAAAGAATCGCTAAAGCTGATTGGCCAGCTTTAAAGAAATGTAAGTATTTTTTCAACCTAAAATACATCAACTTATAATCAAGCATCGTATAATACGCTGTTTGAACTACAAAAGTACTAACAACAAACCGTTCATTTTCGTGACACTCAGTTTTTTTTAGGATCGGAATATTTTTTTTAACGAAAATATGTCGAAGAATTGATTAATGATTATTTTTATTTGGCAATTTGGACCAGTAGTTGTCACAACCAGGGCTTCGAACCGGAACGGAACCGAAAACAAAAAACCGTTAAAACCGTTATTTTAGCCGGAACGAAAACCGAAACCGAACCGAAAAAATATCGGTTTTTTTTTCTTTCGGTTCACGCTAGTATTTTGGGCAAATCGGTAAATTCCTGGGTTTTTGGATTCGAGCTGAACCGAAAACCGAAAAAACCATTATTTTTTCCGGAAAAAAACCGGAACCGAACCGTTATATATATTTTTACTTGAACCGGAACGAAAAAAATAGCGGTTCGAAGCCCTGGTCACAACCTTATAATAATTTACATAATAATGTTGACCGGTGAAATTGTCAATTATTTTTAAATAAATATTGAATCAAACGATTTTTTCACATGTGCTTGACAAATATTTAAAAATATTATTCTGCTTAAACTATTTGAAAGTATTCCTGCCACAATACTATGCTGCTTTTAACTAGAGTGCATTATTCTTGTAAAACCAAATACTTCTCACAAATTATCCCAGAACCAGAATAAAAAAACAGACTCGGTTCACACTATCATAGTGATTGGGAGAAAGCATTAGCCAATTAGATTATAATTGTTATACAATAGATACGTTATTATTTTTATACGTGCGATAAAACTTTATGTTTATAATCAATAACAATATGTTATCATTGTTTACCGTAAATTTGTGTAAAACAATAATTCAATCAAACGTTTAGTTAACTATCGTGAAACGATTATTTCTATTCAAAATTTAAGATGATTATTTTTTCATTTTCCAGCAAAACCTTTCCATAAACTACCAGTAATAGAAGTTGACGGAAAATTATTGACACAGTCTTACGCCATGGTCCGTTACGTCGGAAAACGTTTCGGTCTTGCCCCAAGTGACGCATTCTTGGACGCCCAGCTTGAATCTCTAGTAGACAACTTAAGGGACATGCAGACAAGTAAGTTTCTTATTGTTTTATTGGAATTGTAAAAAGTTAATTCAACACTTATTTGTACTATTTACACATTTATTCAATATGATCAGGACCAATTTCACTAGCATCGTCAACCGACGAAAGTATTTTTACTAAGCCAGGTAAAACTATAAAGAGTGTATCAAACAATCGGTAATGGACATATGAAAGGAATTTACAGATAACACTACAAATTATGAATAAGTGACACTAAAATAAAGGTCATTCAAAGTTACAGGTAACATTTTTCAAAAAGTTTTATTATCATCTTTGAATTTCTGATTATTTTAAACAAATCTATAATTATATTTTTTAGAAACAGTTACAGATTTCATCTAAAATCATTTTTTGTAAATAATTATTGACGTTGACAAGTGGTGTTTCTTAAATTATTGTTATTTGAATTGCTTAATTTGTTTTGCTTGTATATATCTGCTTATTTTTTTTGTCGAAAAAATAACACAATAATGAAAGAATGTTTTTCCTGTGTCCAAAATGACATTTAAAAACAAATAAGTATGGTAAAATACGACAAACATTCTCTTGGGCTGTATCTACTTACACCTCCTATACAATTTTATGAAATGAATTTTTAAAAAATGATACACGACACGTGGTTTTTATCGTTTACAGAAATGAGAGAAGCGTTCACACGCAAGACGGATGAAAGTCAAAAAGAATTAGAAGAAGCGTTAGTCTTCTACCTCTCACGATTTGAAGAGCTAGCTTCAAATGGATATTTCTATGGAACAAAGGTAACGTACAACACTTGTATAATATTGCGCAATTGTCGTAACAGTAACTGCAGGTCTATTTTGTTAATATGTCATGATAATAACGGAGAGTATCTTATACTGAAAATTATTTTCGCATTTGGTTTTCAAGGAAGATATAAAAATAATTTTAGTGTAATAATTGTGGGTTTGTTCACTATTGTTTTGGTATATATTCAGTGGCGGTTCTAGTACTGGGCTAGGTGGGTTAAGCCTGACCTGCATATTTCACCCAAAACTTTAGATGGCTGAATAAAAATGAACAGCAATGCGGCCGCTGAACAAAATAAATACATTTATAAGCGTAACTAACCAAACCCAAATTAATACAATATCTTTGTTTTGATTTTCCTCTGTCAATATAAGACAATGCTATGTCTACCTACAATAATATTCTCGATTGTGTTTTGTATTACAATTTTAAGCCGAGCCGGCAGAAAAAAAATAATAAGCCTATAAATACTTCATAGAGAACAGGCAACGTGACGTCAGTCTGGCAACACCTACGTATTAATGACTTAGGGGCTAGATCTTTCAAGCCCGCGTTCTTTCTTTACACTGGGGCGCAATCAAGCATTATTAGATTTTGTTTGTATTTGTATGTACGGAAACGTCATCAAACTCACACGATTGTGCTTCAAATTATCAAGCTTCTGTCATTCGTTGGGGGCTAAATTGAATCTGCCCATGCCCGATACATTCAAGCACAAATACCAATATCGTTGTATTGTATGAAAGTGACAGGTATTGACTCTCAGTGACAGCTCTGTATTGCTTTTTGTACTTGTTATTTCACTTTGAAAGAGACGAATTTAAGGTCCCGTATTATTATTTTATTATTTCTTACTTACATTAGCATTGATTTTTTTATATAGCAATTTATGCTTTGCAGTAGTTTCGTAATATTTGTTAATTTGCTTGTAGATGTATAGGGTGAAGTGGAAACATACACAATTTCGTAAATAGTATACAATGCTAAACTTTCCTCTAGCCCTCCCAAGATTTTAGTTCAGGAACCGCCACTGTATATATTTGAAGATTTATTCAGCTTACCGTATGGCGTACAAAGATATTATTTTTAAGCATACTTTCAACAATCGCAAGCTTGTCAAGTAGCATATTGTAAAGAAGTGATTGGCAACCTTTTTAAAGATAGAGTAAAAAAAAAAAAAAACATTTTTTGGGGTAAAAGAAAAAAATAATAATTATAAAATGTTAAATAACTTTGATTATTCCACGCATTGTGCTACTAACTGTGACACGTGTTTCGCCTCTTATAAAGGCATCCTCAGACAATCTTACTTTTACATAGCTTGCTTAAGAACTTAAAAAAAATAAGATATGTATATCGATTTTCTGTTGTATTAGTAAACATTTAATTAATAATCTCTCCATTTTCTTTTCAGCCAAGTTGGGTTGATGTATACTTTGCTGGATTCGCTGATACTCTTTCTGACTACATGCCAGACACTCTTAAGCCGTACCCAAAACTGATCGCACTGATAGAAAACGTCAGGAGTAAGCCCAGCTTAAAGAATTATATTGCGAAGCGACCCACATATGATCCGATGCAAGCTTTATAAACTAACTTTTCGATGATTTATCAGCATAAATATGTGTAGTTTTTCAATTGTACAATATAGTGTAAATAAAATAAAAATATATTTAATCTTTCATTTTGTTTCATCTTTTTTAAACCCAAACGGTATTGTAATTTACAACGTGCAGTAAACATCAAAAAATGTATCAGAAGGCAATATTAGTTGTTTTCAATAACTTAAATAATATATAACTTATACTCAATACAATATTAAAAGGCCTACTCGCCTACTCTCATCATCTGTGAATCATTAAATTGTCTGAATATTTGAAGTTAAGAAATTGTATTTCATTTCGCATTGTGAAAAGCTAACAATTAAAAAATGGTTTAATTGACCAATCCCTCAAATAAGTTGTACATTACTGCTCGAGGCTAGCAGGGATAATTGTTTAACGCTACTTGAAGTAAAAAAAGGATTTAAAGATAACTCACACTCTCTAGTTTTAGTTTGCATCTTAGAATTTTCGCTCAGCATTTGGCCTCCTATTGATGGTTTCTCAACAGATTTTTTTACGAGAACTGTTTGGTATTCAGTCGCTCAACCTCTCTTTTTCAAAGAGAGTAGTAGGGATAGAAGGATACGGTTAGAACATGACTAGTGGTTAACTTATCGCTACGCCTGGGTATTAAAGGATCGGAAATGGTGGGAGGGACATCACAAACAGCCATGCCTCCGAAAAAATTCTTAAAATACTGCCGGATAAATAATGATTTGTTTTTAAGATGACGTTGCAATTTTTTACTGATAGTTGAATATCACACAGCAAAATCAGTTTTTCAGTTAACTCATTGCTTTTATTGCACAACTGTTTATTTGTTTCTTATTGTAACATTAAAAGTTTTCTGGTTGAATATTATCATCAGAAAAAAAGCTGGATGAATAGTGAAATTTTTAAACGACGGTAAGAAAAACAGTTTTTTGCAGAAGTGAAACAATATGAAAAATCATAATAAACCTTCTCGTATGACCGCTATGCATGTCCTAGCGAACATGCCCTCAGCGCGCGTGACACGTATAGATGTCATGGAAATTTCGAACCCTATATAAGAGCTATCTATTGTGTTAAAATTGTATAACTTGGTTGAAAATATTACTTAATGTATATTTTACCAAATTCAATAGATGGCATTAGTCAAAAAAGATTCAATTTAGGCTAAAATAATTTATTTCTTGAACACGCCGTGAACATACGTCACCAATGCAAGATTTTGGGTAATGTGAATAAGCGATCGAGTGCAGGTGAAATTGAAATTGTTCCGAGAATTTAATATTATAAGCATGGTATGGTGGTGGCGCAGTGGTCTCGGTCGCACGTGGCGGTATTTTGCAATATGGCGACGTCATGTCGAAATTGTATGAATAATGATAATTGTTGAATTAAACCAAAAACACAAGAAATATATTCTGTTTTATTATTGAAAAAGTAACTTTGGGTGGCAATTAACATATTTGATAAGTTGAAAAAACATTACAACCTATATTTATAGTCGAAAACGCGATAACAAAATACGCAAAAAAGCAGCCGCGTACAGGGCATGCTCGCATAATTTGGTGACGCGGACAAAGGGTTAAAAGAGTAAAAACATTATTTTTACTAGAAAATGCACCGTCTCTCTCATCTATAGAATGTTTAAATCAGATCGATGAAATGTTCACGGTTCATCGAATACCACGTGGGTAATTAACAACCAATAGATCGAGATGTAATAGAAACATTCAAAAGCTTATATAAAAAACAATTTCTACGACGACTATTTCTAGCAGACGAAAATAATGAGGAAATAGTTATCAGCTTTTACAAGAAAATAAATTTAAAAGACTATTGATACATGGTAGCAGAGAGTTGGAACTCTTTAGATCAGTAGATCTTCTTAACCTTTCAGTGGATCGACCCGTGAATCTGAAGACATATTCTCGCACCCCCTTTAAAATTTATTTACGTATTAGTAATAGATTTAGAATACATTTTTTTATATATGTCAACATAGAAACGACTCTTACACCCCCGGAAATGCTTTCTCGCACTCCAAGCTAAGAACCACTGGTTTAGATATTAACTTTGAGAAAATCATTCGTTAGCTCCAGTAACACAGTAAAAAGTGGTAACGAATACATTGCAGAATACCAATGATTGAAGCGTTTAAGCCCCCACTTTTTTTTAAAAAACCATGTCCGCTCCCTCGTGGAGCATATGGAGTTTATCTCAACAGAAGTGTTTCTACGAGAACTGCTTGTTACTCAGTTGCTCAAACTCTCTGTTTCCAAAGAGAGTAGGGATAGAAGGATAGGGCTAGGACAGGATTAGTGGTAAGCAAATCGCTCTCGATACGCCCCTTTCATAGGATCGGATGGGCGAGAGGGGGGAATTCAAGAAATCAAATACATACATGCCTTTGAACAGAAATTCATAAATCGATTGAAAAATCAATTTATAAAACTGTCCGTACCGGGATTTGAACCCGGGCCCTCCGTAGCCGAAGCCAACACCGTTGACCACTCGACCACGCAGGCGGCACTACACTAAAAAACCTAAATACCTAAACCTAAAATAAATATTATCAAATCACTTGTATTGGTATCATATAGTTTTATATCATATATTTGCTTTACCTTATAAATAACACTCATTTTTATCTAGAAATCTAAAAGACTCAACAAATCTTATTATTGTTATCTACCGTGTAAGATAATAATTTGATCAACTAACACTATCATAAAACCAGTTTGCATATGCCCCTTCCACTACTGTCAGTAAGTTTGTATATACAAAATGATGAGTCAAATACATATAAACGGAGTGGTTTGCTAGTAAAATTTTGAAACTTTTAGTTTCTTAGTGACACTTGTTACCAGCAGTTGTCTCAATTACAGTAAGTGTTGAATATAAAACCATTTCGATCCATTTTCAAAAAAAATATTAATCTGACAAATAATGTAAGATAAATAACACAGTACAGAATTTTTCTAAGTTTGTTTAAGTATTGTCAATTCGTTTTCGTGTTCCATTTTCAGAATATTTATTGAACAAACGAATATTTTACGTAAGATAATAATCGAACACAGTAGATTGTTTTTGCTACGTTTGCTAATTATTTATTACCGCCAATTCATAAGCGTGTTCCTCTTTCAAAACATTTTTTAACCGACGAATACTTTATAATGATAGTATCGTACAAAGCAGGTATTTTCATAACGTTTATTAAATTACTGTCAAAGCATAGAAAGATTCCATATTTAAATTTTATTTTTTGAAATAACAACGGTAAGAATTTAGTATTTTATTATTTTGTTTTGTTTTGTTTATATGTAAAATGTTAATGATAGTTTACCTGTATTAAATCAAATTAATTTTAATACAAAAAACAGAGTGCTAACATTTAATATTAATACAACAACAAACAAATATCCATATCGACTGTGGAAATAAAAAAGGACGTAACCCACAGTTTATTCAGAACAGCTTTTTTTTTCGATAACCACAATGTATTCAACTTGATACACGTTCTATCAAAAGGATGCAAGCTGCAAATGCCTAATTAGTATCTTAATTTAGCTTTTAAGTTTGAAAAAGATGACCTTGTAAAATATTAAATCCAAGAAAATAGACTGAAATAAAGGTTTTTCCAAGTAAAATTATTTGATTAATATTAGATTATGTCAATTAAACACCAGTTTAGAAGTCTCCGTGCAGTTTAAGGTTGTGTATAATTCATAATTTGCATATGGTCCAAAATTATCAAAACGCGTTTTTTGGGCCACCTGTAAAATTTAATATGTGTGGGCTACGTCATTTTTCCTTTCCACAGCCGATATATTGAATACAGTTCTTACGTCGATATCACAATTTTACGTATATGGGTCACATATTTCATGGTGTGATACCTAAATTGCTATCAATTATGATATTATATAACAGATTTTTTTCTATTTTTGCAATGATTTTATAACATATTTTATCTTTTTATTTAATATTTTTTATCTAAAAATAATCTATCAAGATAGTGCATGCATGATAAGTATAGAAAGATAACAAATATGGAAAATGTATACAATATATTGCTTTTTGGATATATATTTTTTAAAATATACAGTGATAACAATCAAACAGTTTTTTTTCAAAATAATACTATTTTGAATCATATCTTCTCACATTGTGTAGAATATGGAGTGCTTAGTTAGTTAATCTTAAGAGTTATTTTATACGAAAACTGCTTGTTACTAAGTTGTTCAACCTCATTTTTTTAAGTGAGTGAGCTTAGAAGAATAGGGCTAAGAAATAAACTAGTGCTAAGCTAGTCGCACTCACTACACCCTGTTTTTAAGATGGGGGGAATAGAGATCACAGACATCCATGTCTTTGAATAGAGATTCATAAATCGAATGAAAAATCAATTTAAGAAACTGTCCAAACCGGTATTCTAGCCCGTAAGCTGTGTAAACATTATCATTTACTATGTACATTCTCACAAATTTTGTCACTAACGACCCGGGTTTCGCCTTTCGGCATCTTCAGGCATTCAAGTGCACGGATGAACTTGAACTGACGCTTAGCAAATGAAAGTTTCGTGTTTATATAAGATATAAATGCATCACTGAGTCCAAAGCCATTGCTGGCGAAAAGGATGAGCCCATGGGAATGCCAACAGATTTGAGTAGTGAGCAGTTTCAAGAATTATATAATTTGTTTGTCGGCAAAGGTTTTATGATTATATGATTTTATGGTTATATAGGGTATAGAAGTGGAGATGTGGGAAAGTTTGATATTTCGTTTAAAATCGGAAGATTTTGCAGCTGTGCTTTGTTGATTTCTAAAATTTCTTGGAAAAAGAGCTTATGACTGTCCGTATTTGGGTGTAACATTTTTATCCCTTGTTCCTGATTGAACACGTGTCCTTCCGAAATTAAGTGATTAGCAAAAGTAGACGTGTCATTTTTAATCTAAAGGGTGCCATATGTTCTAAAACTCGGATGTTCAGTGTTCTTTCTGTTTTACCGATATAAAACTTTGTACAACAAGAGCATTGCAATCTATAAATCCCGGATTTATTTAAGTAATGTATTTTATCTTTATTATTAACTAATAATTTGCCTAAAGAGTTATTACAGTAAAAAGCAGGTCTAACACTATCAGCTAGCTGTTTTTTTAATTTTAAGACTTGTATTTCCTAAAAAAATGATTCTACGCCAATACCTAGTATGATCTATGTCCTTAGACACTATACCTTTAAATAACATTTTTTCTGCAAGTTTAGTTTAGAAAGGCTAAACCCGGGTCGTTAGTGACAAAATTTGTGAGAATGTACATAGTTTGAACGATTCAAATTTAATATTGAAATTCCACCAAGCACCTTCAGTCGAAATCTTAAATTATTATCATTTACGTTGACAACTTGACCACGGACTCCGATATGTAATATCCATCGCAATGTTACCTTAAATTAAACAAAATCTCTTGTGTGTTGATGACGACAACACGAAAGAAAACGAGCTACTTAAATTTGAAACTAACAAATTTGAAACTACTAAAATTTAGTAATTATAAACATTTTATTGTTTTAGATTTAAAATCCACACATCAATATGACAGATTCAGTGTTTAAGCTAACATACTTTAACGTCAAGGGGTTGACAGAACCAATAAGGTACATGTTCGCTTTCGTCGATGTACCATTTGAAGATGAAAGAATCGCTAAAGCTGATTGGCCTGCTATAAAGGAATGTAAGTATTCTTCGAACATTTTTCTAACCTGAAATACATAAACGTGTAATCAAGCATCGTAAAATACGCTGTTTTAGTTAACTGCTAAAGTACAAACAACAAACCGTTCGTTTGTGACAAGTCAATTTTTAAAGATTGGAATATTATTTTGAATATAAATATATCGAAGAATTGATAAATGAATTTGTTTGTTTGGCCATTTGAATCAGTTGTTGCAAAAACCTAGTGTTATATCTGAATCAACGATTTTTTCCCTGTTTTTTTCACACGTGCTTAGCAAATATTTGATGATATAATTCTGTGGTAACTATTTGAAAGTGTTCTTAGATTATTCTGGAAATTTCTTCATATCGCAATATGGTACTGCGATTAATTACAATGCATAATTCTTGTGGAACTAAACAGTGGCGAATTACTCTAGAAGCGCAAGGGGCGCGCGCTTGGGGCCTCTAAATCTTGGGGGCCTCAAAGATAGCATATATTATATAAACCCTTACATATTAATTTCAGTTTTTAATATTCATTATTATTCTACGAAAAGGTTTGCAGCACTTGTATGTTATTCGAAAAGAAGGGCCTCCAAAATTTATTGCGCCTGGGGCCTCCAAAGTGATTAATACACCACTGGAACTAAATATGTTTTACAAATTATCCCAAATCCAAAATAAAGAACAGAATCAGTTCACTTCTATCATGGTCATTTGGCGAAAGCAATGAATTATTACAGAGGCAATGTGTAATAATTGATATACAATAGATAAGTGATCATTTTCATACGAACGACGAATTGTCAATAATAATACCGTTAATATGTGTAAAACAATAATGCAATTAAACATTTAGTTTACTATAATGAAATGATTATTTCTGTTATTTTCATTTTTCAGCAAAACCTTTCCATAAGCTACCAGTAATGGAAGTTGACGGAAAAGTATTGACACAGTCTTACGCCATGGCCCGTTACGTTGGAAAACGTTTCGGTCTTGCCCCGAATGACGCATTCTTGGACGCCCAGCTCGAATCCCTAGTGGACAACTTAAGGGATATGCAAACAAGTAATTTTTGTGATTTTAAAAGAATTAAATGAATAAAACAGTCGTGTTTGTAAAAATATACTCACGAAAGTCATCTATTATTCTGATATTACTCCCTTTTTTATTTAAATTCCTTTGTTTTACGTAAATTAAATCTGTTTATTTGTTTTAGATAAATTCTTTTTTTGAAAAAAAAAACACACAATTTAATGATTTTTTTCCTCTGCTATCTTTTCTTATCCAAAATGACATTTAAAAACAAATAAATATTGCAAAATACGACAAACATTCTCTTGGGTTCTATCTTCTTACACCTCCTATATGATTTTATGAGATATGTATGTACATATAAAAAATAATGCATGACACGTTGTTTTTATCTTCTACAGAAATGAGAGAAGCGTTTACACTCAAGACCGCTGAAAGTAAAAAAGACTCAGAAGAAGCGGTAGTCTTCTTCCTCTCTCGTTTTGAAGAGCTAGCTTCAAATGGTTATTTCTATGGAACAAAGGTAACATACAACACTAGTATAATATTGCGCAATAATCGTATCAGTAACTGCGGGACTATTTTCAAAATTTGTATTCAATATTATAATTATCACAGAGTGTCTCTATTACTGAACATGATTTTTTCCTTTGATTTTAAGAGTTACTATAACTTAATAAATATAGCTAGCTGTAAGCCCGTTGCCCAGGAACGTGAGATTTTTTTGCATTGTGTTTAATTTTATTTAGTTTAATATTTTTTTTTTTTAAAAGTGGAGACTGGAAGGTGTGAAATCGGGGACACCAGACAGACGTTATCGACTATTAATATATAGATAATGTTCACTGTTGTTATGGTATATCGTTGGAGATTTATTCAACTTATTAAAAGTATGGCGTACAAAAAAAAAAAAATTTTAACAAACTTTCAACAAACGCAATCTCGTCAAGAAGCATGTTGTAAAGCAGCGATTGGTAAACTTTTTAGAAATAGGGTAAACAAAAAAAAATGATACATTTATTTGGTTAGTAGGTAAGAGCTTAAAAACATTTTTTTATTTATTTTATTTTTAAAATAAGTATAACATATACAATGCATACGTATAAATGTGTAAATACGAAATTATTTTATAGAAATAAACAATATTTTATTCGTGGTTTTAAATTATTTTCTGAAATTTTTCAATATTTGGCAAATATATAGTTGACTGAATTTTTCTTGGCGGGTATCTCAACATGCTGTAGTGGGTTATTCAATTACCCCCGGGTATTATGTTGTATAGCTGTTGTGAAATATATTAATTTCATTCTTATATATATATTTAGAGAGTGGATTTGTAAGTCGTTAGCGTTTTACAAATCATCTATAAAAAACAGTAACACAACTGCAATTATTAAATTTAAGTTATAACAACCGTAAAAATAATACTAAAATCACCTTGAACTTTGGAGACATTCTTAATTAATGCCTTGGCTCTGATTATTTATATATTAACGTATTAAAACATGAGAATTTCGGTATATGTCTTAGTTTAAAAAAAATAGCGATATCGGTTTTCTGTTGTATTAGTAGACAATAAATTAAAAATGACTCTCTTTCGTTTTCAGCCAAGTTGGGTTGATGTATACTTTGCTGGATTTACTGATACCATCTCTGACTACATGCCAGACTTTCTCAAGCCGTACCCAAAACTGGTTGCACTAGTAGAAAACGTCAGGAGTAAACCGAGTTTGAAGAACTATATTGCAAAGCGACTCGCATATGATCCAATCCAAGCATTATAAACTCACCTTTCGATTATTAATATGATTTATTAGCATAAATATGTATAATTTTTCAAGTGTACAATATAATAAAATAATTATAAAATAATTACAAAATCTTTCATTTTTTTTTATCTTGTAAACCCCACTTAAACAAATGATACCTACTGTAATGAAATCAAAAAACAGCAAATAGGTTATTAAGAGAGATATTTGTGATTCAGTTGCTCAACTGATCTATGTACTTCAAAGATGGTGAGGATTTAATTCTTCTTGAGGATTTAACCTTCAAAAACACCAACAATAATCCGTTCGTTTCCTTCAAAACCTTTCCATAAGCTACCAGTAATGCAAGTTGATGGAAAAGTATTGACACAGTCTCACGCCATGGCCCGTTACGTCGGAAAACGTTTCGGTCTTGCCCCAAGTGACGCATTTTTGGACGCCCAGCTTGAATCCTTAGTGGACAACTTAAGGGACATGCAAACAAGTAAATTGTTTTGATTTTTTTTTTACGTCGTTATATTTTTGACTTGTGATCTTTGGGTGTATAAATATGCCCACTAAAGTAATCTACAAATCTGCATTATTTTTTTATTTTACTCCCTTTTTTTATTTGAATTTCTTTGTCAAATCTGTTAATTTGTTTAAGATAAATTGTTTGTTGTAAAAAATAACTCAACATTAAAGAATGTTTTTCCTCTGCTATCTTTTCTCATCTTAAATGACATTCAAAAAACTAATAAGTATGGCAAAATACGACAAACATTCTCCTGAGCTTTATTTACTTAAATGGTTGTATGAAATACATATTATAATACATGACATTTTTTTATCTTTCACAGAAATAAGAGAAGAGTTCGCACGCAAGTCCCTTGAATTTCAAAAAGAAATTGGAGAAGCGGTAGTCTTCTTCTTCTCTCGTTTCGAAGAGCTAGCTTCAAATGGTTATTTCTATGGAACAAAGGTAACGTACAACACTAGTATAATATTTTGCAATTGTCGTGACAGTAACTACAGGGCAATTTTCAAATATATTATAGTAATGACGAGAGTCTGTAATACTGAACATTATCGTCATCTTTGGTTTTCAAGGAAGGTATAAATAACTTTAGTGTAGTAATTGTAGCTATATTCACTGTAGTTATGGATCTTTTAAGATTTATTCAGCTTATCAAAACTATGCCGTACAAAAAAAAATTAAGCAAACTTTATAAAAACACAATCTCGTCAAGTAGCATGCTGTAAAGCAGTGGTCGACTAACTTTTGTCAGACAGGATGAAAAAAAATAAGAATTCATTTGTTTATTAGATTATTACTAATTTCAAACAAAAATATTTTATTTTTTTAATGAATATGCATTTGTTTGTGTAAATACAAAATTATTTTATAAAAACAAACATATGATATGATATTTTATAAGTGGTTTCCTTGGCTTTGAATTCTTTTCATTTTTTTCAATATTTGGCAAATATGTAAATGGCTAAATGTTTCTTGGCTGGTAACTCAAAATGTTGCAGTAGGGTTACCGACGTGTAGTAGGTTGCTGATCACTGTTTTAAAACATATTCACCTCACTACAATCACTCTTATACATATGCATAGCGTTATATGTAATCGTTGGCATTTGACAAATCAACTATAAAAACAGTAGCACAGCCGCAATTATAGAATTTAAGTTATACCAACCGTAAAAAAGAAATACGAAAATCACCTTGAACTTTACAGACCATCTTAATTAATGTCATGCTCCTAGTAAATTCGTGAATACGTTGGTGTATTTTGTTGGGCATCTTAGTTTTCAATAGTTAGCGTTTTCTGTTGTATTTGTAAACAATAAATTAAAAATTACCCCCTCTTTTGTTTTCAGCCAAGTTGGGTTGATGTATACTTTGCTGGATTCGCTGATACCCTTTCTGACTACATGCCAGATGCTCTCAAGCCGTACCCAACACTGGTCGCACTGATAGAAAACGTCAGGAGTAAACCCAGTTTGAAGAACTATATTGCAAAGCGACCCACATATGATCCGATTCAAGCTTTGTAAACATACTTTTCGATAATTTATATGATTTATCACCATACATTTGTATAGGTTTTTAAGTGTATACTATAGTATAAGGAAAAAACATTTGAAATATTTAAAAAATCATTTTTTCATCTTTTTTAATCTCAAATGAATTAAATAGTGTTGTAATTTACAATGTACAATCTACATCAAAAAATGTGCCAGAGGTCAATATTAGGGTACCCAACCCGGAATCCCGTCCGATTCTGTGATCCCGAAATCCCGGGATTGCGACAGTACTAATACCTGGATTTCGTAGTTGAGAAAATGAATCACGGAGAGCTAAAAAAAGGTTCTCGCGCAGGTAATTTTGGGAAATCTGCAAATTTCTGTGTTTTTGAAGTTTACTTGAAATTGTTTGAAAAGTCCCAGAATTCAAAATCGCTGACCAAATATTATTTCCATCCCGAATTCCAATTTATACATGATTTTATGTTGAGTGTTCGATCCCGAAATTCCGGGATCACAAAAAGGGTCTGGAATTGGATACCCTAGTCAATATTACATGTTTTCAAGAACATAAATATAACTTATTCCCAAAATAGTGTTTTAATGCCTATTACATCGCTTCCTTCTTTTCCCACGCAATTCTTACACTAAATAACAACAAAAGACAGCAGCTTAGAGTATACTCTCATCTGTGAATCATCAAATTGTCTGAAAATTTGATGTTAAGAAATTGCATTCCATCTCGCATTGTGACGAGATAAGCTAACAATTAATGAATGGTTAAATTGACCATTCCCTCAATTAGGTTGTGCCCCACTGCTCGAGACTAACAAGGATAATTATTTAACGCTGATTGAAGTAAAAAAAGAATTTGAAGATGACTCATTCTCTCTAGTTTTAGTCCGTTTCTTAGAATACTACCGGATAAATAGTGATTTATTTTTGAAGATGACGTTGCAATTTTTTACTTATAGTTGAATATGACACAGAAAAAATGAGTAGGTAATCATCAGTTTTTCAGCTAACTCATTGCTTTTATTGCACAATTGTTTATTTGTTCTTTATTTTTTAACTACACCAAAGCATGAGCAATCAAATGCAATGTTAACTGAATTTAACTAGCCTTAGATACTTTTGCTTATTATTACATACATCGCAACTTTACAGGAGACCGTAAAGAACGCATATTAGTGTCTTACTTTAAAGTGTGATAAATAATATTACTTTAAGTTTCCCTTGTTTGTGTTGAAATGCCTGAAAGATGTTTTGTCTATTAATAAAAAAATAACTGTAAAATATGATAATCAGTGATACACGGGCTTTTCAATTATTTGGCTCAGTCATTCATTACATCACGGGCAAATTTTGTATCTCAAATCAAGACAATGATAACATATTTTTAAAAATTGAGTTTTTGAATATTTCTACTCTTCGAGTTGATCTTGAGTATCTTCTAAAATTGCCATCGAGTTTAACTCATAGAATTTGCGTATTTCAAATATGTATTAAAAATAATTCTACTTACATAATGCCGTGTATAATGAGATACAAAATTTGCCCGTGATGTAATGAATGACTGAGCCAAATAATTGAAAAGCCCGTGTATCACTGATTATCATATTTTACAGTTATTTTTTTAACGGTATCTAGTTCAACAGAAAAAAATAAATAAAAAAGAAACGAAAACATAATTTGAAGACACTATTGATCTACTTCCACTTTTAAAGTATTTAAACAACATTAAAATTTCCAAGATCTAAAATATTGTTCTACGCCATACAATAATATTAGTTATTTGAATATTCAAAATTTGGTCAAGCTCTCATAAATAATTCAAACAAGCGTAGAAGAGATTATTTTTTCCCCTTTAAAATATGTAGAAAAATATTTTTTAGCGTATTTATTAGTGTACCAAAAAAAGTTTTTCCGGAGTAAGCCACTCAAGGCACTGATGTCAGATACTTAATTAAAACATTTTTTTGCATAGATATGAAAATTATACACTCTTGCGGTTGACACTAAAAGTTCATTGTTTTAGTTATAAATAAGAAATTAATAACACTCCAGGTAATTTTGATACATTTTTTAATTCTTCCGAAGGCAGGAAAACTTTTTTCCTAATGTAAAATGGCGAATGGAGATAGTATTTTTTGACTCCTAATTTCTGGACTAGCCGATTCACTTTGCTGCCGAGCTCTTCCAGCTTGGCCGTAAATAGTCCAACTTGTAAATACTGAAATATGATTCAGGATGCCGATCACATATTTTGGTAATGTTCAAACTTGAGCAACGAATGGAAAAATTGCTTAACACGATACTACTATTAGTCAGTCATGCCAACTTGTTTGCATCTAAGGCAAATCAAAGGGCCTTCAAGGAATTCACCCCGTCTTATGGGAAGAGAGTGGAACCCAATGCATAAAAGCTTTTTACTTTATTTATCATTCTGCACACTGTAGTGCATGCGACCAAGTCTTTAATAATTTCTTCTCAGGATATTCCTGGCAAAATGTAAGATGAGTGTGAAGCCGTAACGGGTGGTCGTGAGTACAAAGTTGAGTATCCTAGGCAATTAATAAATGGTTTTCGAATTACGTACGTTTTTTTTCAAGAAAATTGTTAGCCTCGACCAAACCTCAATCTGACTGACACGTGTGTACTAAACAATTTCCCAATCACAAGGCCGCGACTAATGATTATTTGGTTCGCCGTTAGTAAAAAGAATTTACATATGTATGGAAATCGATATATAATTATAGCACTGTTTTGAAGCGACCTGTTTTATTTATAAGACATCGTGTATCATCAAATAGCTAACACAAAAAGCTTCTGTCGTCAACAACAAAGCTCTGGTGGTCTTTAATGCTACGCGTTGTTTTGTTTTGAATGTTGGTCGATGATTTTATTTGGTTAAATATAAAAAAATATTATCTTCCTATCTTAGGCGACATCCTTTGACGTTTTTGAGTATACGGACACCACTAGGTGCCTTCAAGATTCCCTGTCACCAACTTATCGGTTTGCTTCATTTCATGACATGCCAATTAGGGTATCCAATCCCGGGATCCCGGATCCTGTCCAATTCCGTAATTCCAAAATGCTGTGATTGCAAATTTTCAAAAAAAGAGAAAAACCTTGGGCAGTATGTTTTTTAATGTCATATTATATGACATTATATAAAGCAAGTATTAACTTCGAAATGCATTACTTACTGCGCGCGCACGCCCACGCCTTCATCTACTTGTCTAGACTCTACCGCCAGGATTTTAATTTTGCACGTTTTTTTAAATTTTTGCTGCGATTTTTTCTCTTTTCGAAAACGGGACATTGAAGCTGTGGTTGGAGACAACGCGACACACCGCTTGAAAACGGGACGTCTGGTTACATTAGTTATACTGTATCCCAATTCAGCACCTCAACGGAAGCTGTTGATTTGACTAACAAAAAATGGTTTTTTAGTGAGTAACTCAACCTTTTTTAGAAGAATAAATGATATAATAATGCTTGTAATTATCTTGTCACTCTGCTTATGCTACGTTTTCAGATGCGCATATAGAGAAATGAAACATTTCATACGTTGACGCCTTTAGATATAAATTCATAAACCGTTTAAAGATCAATACATAAACGTATATATACATATAATGTGAGCCATTTGGCTGCGTATTCCAGTAGGAGAAATATCCAAGATAATTTATTTTACAACCGGCAATTTGTTAACGAAAATTCTGGATTGTCTCCATTATCAGATAGATATATAAATATTACGTGTATACTCAATTAAGAAACAAACACAAAAATAAACTACGACTTAAATAATGCCCCAAATTGAAGCAATATTAGAGGAATAGTGTCGTTATGTGTCTAATTATTAATTAGCACAAATTAAAATGTTAGAGTACAAAGTGTGAAATGTTTATTTATAGCTCAAGTAACAAAATTTTACAACGATTTACGACTAAACAAAAAATTGAACTATAACAAAACAGAAAAATATTTTCTTAAGATAAAATGTTTTATATTATTTTCGTGACTGTAAATTAAAATGAAGACGAAAATTACCATTAAAATTAGCATGGGTAGCGTACCAATGTTTTAATATATTCGATAGATTCGGCGGTAACTTTGTAGAAGTTCATTTTTAATATAAAATAAAATTTGAGAACTGTGTTATTCTACGTGTTTATGACACGTGTTTCGTGTTTCTTTCATCACACCATCGCAACGCTTACGGAAACTAAAAATTGATTCAATCTTATGTTATAAATTAAAAAATAAAAGTCGAGGCTTATTCTTTTTTGCTGGACGCAGAGACGAGGTAAGATACAAACTTTGATAGTACTTATTATGAACTAATTACTTTCATTATGTGTGGTAAGCCCCAACGGAAATAAATTAAACAATGGCGATACACTTATCATATTTGAAATGTTTCACTTTTTTGTCACAAATTGTAACATACAAGTGGAAATACAAAGTTATCAAATTTTATTTTACACCTTACGTTGTTTTATAAATTATTTTTTTAATAATCATCTCTATGTGACGCCATGGTCAGGAGTCCAACGTCCCCTCTAAGCTGCGCGCGTGCGCGGCCGCGCAGAACTTGGAAAGCCCCCGCACGCTCATTTTCCGGGTTGGCGCGCACTTCAAGACAGTTGCTCAATTAATATTTGATCGGTCCGCAACGCCTTTGAAAATTCCGCGCAGCCAACCCTTTGGCTTAGAGGGAACGTTGGTCAGGACTGAACCTTTTCCACTCCAATCTCAAATTGCTGAGCATCAGTAAAGTTTTGAATGCCAGCGAGCCAAATTTTCAAAGAATTTGAAAAATATTTTTGAACATTTAAATTTTTCATTTTTTCCTAGTCATCAATCTCGAAATTACTGTGTCCACGAGTCTCAAAAAAAAATATTCACATATAAAAAAACGGGTATAGGGCCCACGGAAAAATATGAGACTCAAAAGGTGCAACGAGACCAAAAAGTTTGAGAAACTATGAACTGTATTACGAAAAAATATTTAAAAACAAACCCGAATACCGTAATGGGACGAACTGTTACAGTTGCATCGATTTTATTTCATCAGAATAGGTAATCATCATGGAGAAGTGTTGCGCAACATCATACAGGAATTTTCGGATGGCTACTTATTCAAAATGACGTGGCGGCAACATAGCGTGACCACTGACAGCTCATTAAAGAGGCATCGAGAACCACTGGAATGTGGTTTTTTATTATTACTCAGAGATTATAAATCATAAAAAATGATCGTACAAGTGGTTTCTCATAATTTTTATCAGCACATTTCCATTAAACTACTTTGTTTTCTTATTCTTTGACCAATGTCGCTTTCTATGTTAAGCGTATGGCCGACACGCGGTACCTACATAATAAATATTTCCCAGTCTCCCACCAATTGCTTTACTTCCTTCTATGACGTGCCATCATCCTTCCGTCGGGTACTATCCTTCCGTCGATAGTACCCGACGGTCGTAAAGAAGGCTGAAATCCCTCCGGTCGGAAGAAGAGGTAGGCAGGTATTTAACTCAAGGATTTAACAGTCAATTTGTATATTAAATAGGTAAAATATTTTAACATATATTGTAAAACAATATTCTACGACCCATACGAAAAAATATATTTGGAAAGGTTTCATTTTGGTTGATTAAAAACATATATGAATAGGTGTAAAATTGTGCCACATTAAAATATAAATACAACTTGCATTTTTAACGAAAAAAAACCTTATTTGAATAGTGTACAATGGTCTGTCATGAGTAGGGTACCTAATCTTGGACCCTTTTTGTGATCCGTGATTTGTGATGTGAGGGATTTTGGGATTGACAATTTTTGAGATTTGATTCTGGGATTCATCACTCAGCAAATTTTTGATCGGCGATTGTTTGAATATTTTTCAAACAATTTCATGTAAATTTCAAAAACACAGAAATTTTCGGATTTTCCCAAATAACCATCGTGGGACTTTTTTGTTTTAACTCTTCCAAGAATTTTCGCATCCAAAATCACAAGAGTTTACGAATTTACAAAAAATAGCAGCGCGACATCTTTTCTTTCACTCTTCCGTGTTTCATTGTCTCAATCCCGAAATCTCTGGAATGGTACTGTCGCAATCCTGAGATTTCGGGATCACTGACGGGATTCCGGGACTTTGGGATCCGGGATCGTGGGATTGGATACCCTAATCATTTGTTATGACCACATGATACTAAAAATAGTCTAGAATAGAGACTTTGATCCCAGGAAATCTATAAACATTAAACATAATTCCTAAATTGCATAGTGGTAAATGATTTTTAAAAAAAGTAGTAAAAACTTACCATCCCGGAACTTATTTTTTAAAATTCTGGGATCACGTGAAAAAATGGAACGGAAAAGTAATCATTGACTAATACTCATAAATTGTTTGTTGAATGCTTAATTTAGTAGAAAGGTTTTTAAAAAACATCTCACAAACCAATTGTTTTATAAAACTGATATACATTATATTACATAATGGCAGGACAATGTTTTGATCTCTCTGGTAACCAAAGAGACGCATTTCCAGCAAACTCACTTCGTTTTCATTTTGTTAGGCTTAGTTCAGTCAGTTTTGTTTGCTCGCTGCAGTTGGTTGGTACAATATCGCCTTGCCGGTAAGTTTTTTAAAAACTTTTGACTTACATGGTAAATATTAAATAACACTATCGTATGTCTACGGTTAACTAAACCAATTTTAGTAAAGCCCTTAATAGCTTCGTGCAGCTTTGAATTCTGAACGCGCTTAAAGTAAATATAAATAGTTTTAATAGAACAAAAAAATAAACTGCTTGTCTTATGAAATTCTTTTAACGTACTTTTCAAGTTGCCAAAAGATCATCAGTAACTTTTTCGAATAACGATGTAAGAGTTTTAAATTAATGAGCACTTTCTTAATTTAATATTTGACAACTTACATATATGCTAGCAACTATTTCTAGTCTCCAATTAATAGGTCACTGTTCTTTAATTAGTATTTTAACATCTAACATTTGTAGACATGTTAGTAATAATAACTCAATAAGTAATACACCAATCAACCAAGAATAAAATTAATAAATCACCCTAAAATTCATAAAATATTAATTACACATTAATTCCATCAATTGATAACAATGCGTATGAATTTAAGAGTAACAATTAATTTTAATTAAAAAATTACAGAGCTTATTTACTTAATTTACCTCTACAGAGAGAACTTTTTTACTTTGAGAATTATCCCAATTTACCTAAGAAAATTGTGCATGAAATTTCTCTTACCAGAATGAATATTAATATAGAGCATGTATTTTTTATGTTTTAAAAACTTTCCGTTCTTTATTAAATTTTAAACTCTTTAAGATTATTTTAACAGTATAATCAAAATACAGTTCTACAGTTCAAAATATATATTTTTTCACAATTCTGGCATTTTAAAAAAAAATATGTTTCTGTTATACTTTTATGTGTGCCATTTTGTTTGAATATTACCAGACAGAAATAAATTAACATATTTAAAATATATTTGAGTAAATGTATTTCTAAATCAAATTTACTTCGTTTAACTACGATATTTTTAATTACATTTTTTTTACCTTAAGGTTTATAAAAATGTTTTATTCGTATACGTTTTACTGTTTGGTTATGTATTTAGATCAGAATAAATAACACAAAATAAGAGATAACTATAAACCATAAAAAAAATATTTTAAAAAATCATTACGAGTAGTGTCGAATTATAGTTTATTTCAGTATTTTAACCAAGCCGATAATAAAGGCGTCTATAAAATTTTCTTATAGTTGTTTTTTTTTCTTAATATTCTCTTTAATTAAATTAATGCATTTTATATTTCCAAAACGTATGACACATTAATTAACCCTCACGGTTACTAAAAGAAAATAGTTGTTTTTTTTAGGCCCGAGAATAATATTGTATTAAATAACTAAACATTTTCTTAAGTCAGAGCTGAAGCGTTTGACAAACTAATTAAATTTTTTAGCTATTCATAAAATTTAAAATAGCAAATCGTTCCTATTCAGATAATGTTTTTCTTAAATGTCTATTTCAATTCAGGACGATAATTCCCAATTTCAAAACATGATTAGAATAAAATATGGCCATATATAAAATAAAAATATGATTTTTTTACGTGTAAGGAAATTTCAGTTCTTATCGATAATACAATAAATAGTACAGCCGATAAACATTAGCTGAATAGTTTTATATTTTAAAGCGTGTTTCATTGTCACAATTTCCGACACTTTTACTTTACTAATTAATGTCTAGTTTCTTCTCACATAAAATAATCAATAATTTTAGCACAATACATATATTAAATATATATTAATGTTGGTATATTGTAAACAATATATTATTAATTATATGAAATCAAATACATTAATAAATCTTAGCCAGTGCTGGAGCTGTAAATTTTACAGAGTGTATACGCCATACGGTGACGCATTTTTTCTACAAAATCGTATTCCATAAATTTAGCCAGTTACATATTTTGGTAGTGTAATTTACCATACTGTGGCTTGGAAAAAAGAAAGTGAACTTAGAACAGTAGTTTGCAAACTTTGATGAACTTTGTGCCTCCCCATCATTTATATAATGTAATAATAAAGACACGTTTTAAAGTGTAAAAAAATATTTTAAGTTTGCAATAGTCTACGCCTCGCAAAAGGGGCGCGCCGCCCATTTTAAAAATCGCTGGCTTAGACGATAATAAACGATAAATAATTAAAAGAATTTAAAATTTTTAAAGAATAAGTATAACAATAATTGGTCAAAATAAAATATGTTACATAAAAAAATACATCAAAACTTTTCATATAGGCTGACAAGACGAAATTTTCATTAGTTGATCGATGTTTTATCAAGCGTGATCGAACATATTTATATCGGTATCGTCCAAGGTGCAACTAAAACAATAACACTTGCATCAAAAGCCAACGAGATACACACAACGTTCTTACAATACTATTTAGTAGCATATTTTCATTTAAACAAATGGTATTCAATATTTCTATAAAAACAGCTGAGAGTATACCCTGTATATACCCAAACCTGATTATAGCCGTATACGCTTTCAATCCCGAAAACCGCCCGTCAATAAGGTCGGTTAGTTATCCATGTGATTTTTAATTAAAGCGATTAGGATTGTAAAATAATAGGAACTTTTATTTTGAAAAAATGCAGTTCAGCTTGGTTAAGTAATTTTATTGATTACAGTTTTCAATAAAACTCTTCTAAAATGGTCGACTCTGAATACAAATTCACTTATTTCAACTTGAGGGGGATCGCAGAGGGAATCAGGTTGATCTTTGCTTACGCTGATGTCGAGTATGATGATAACCGAATTGAAAAGGTTAACTGGCCAGCGTTAAAAGAATGTGAGTAAATAAATTCAGGAAATAAAAAAGACACTAATTATTTAAAAAATAAAACAAAAAAAGTAAGTGTGCAGAAATGTTCAATGTGCTACATAAAACATTTAGGTATATTAATAAAAACACAATATTCCTTTGTACTTCATTCCACTTTATTTAATAGGTCAGGACCGGTTTCGCTCATTGCGAGCATTGTCAACTGATACCTTTTCATTTTTGTATAAATAGCATTGTTAAATTATATTTCTTATCAGTTGTTTCACGCTTTTCGGGTGCTTGTGCCTTTTTTTATTTCTAATTTATATTGAAATATAAAACTCATTTAACAATCTTTATAAAAAAAAAAACATATTATTTTCAGATTTCTGTTCTTTACTGTGGGTTACCCTCACAGCTGATCAGACTTGTGGAAATAAATAATTTGATTTCATTATTTTTTACTATGCATAAGAATTTTTCAAATAATAATTAACCGAATATATCCAATTTAACTTTTTAACAAGTAATTTTAATCAACTCACTTAACTTTTAGTTAACTTTTAAAAAAAATACAATTATAAGTATTTTTTCTACATCAAATTAACTTAGTCAAATGGTACATGACTAATTTAATGACATTAAGTAATCTAAATACATTTGTTTTAAGTACCTTGATGTGATAATTGCATAAAATTAATATGGGCCGTGTCTCAAAATGTGACGTCGGTTGTTTTACTTTATAAAAATGAAAAGATTGCTCAATCTTATTGAGAACTAAAATTTTACACACAAACTAAATCTATAACGCGAAGGTTTCTTTGATTTTTTTATTAATATTATTTCAGATGATATTTACTACCCTATATGTTTTTAGCTCAACCCTTTCATAAGTTACCAGTCCTGGAAGTAGACGGTAAGGTGTTGACACAGTCAGTTGCCATTGCTCGTTTTATCGGTAAACGGTTTGGACTTTCTATTGAAGACCCTTTCAAAGAAGCATTGCTTGAAGCTGTGGTTGATAGTCTGAGAGACTTACAAACAAGTAAGCTGCCTAACTTAAATTGACATTTACCAAAACACAAGCCAATGCTCAATGACTTGGATTATTTTGCCACTTTTGAATGTTAAATTTATTTTGTTGGCTATCAATCATGAAAAACAAAACACCCACATTTTCCAAATAATGAGTTCTGAAAATCCTGTTCAAACATATTTTTTTCATTTTTGCTATAATTCAGATTTCTGGACTAAATGTTTACTATAAGCTGACACTGTCGCCGTTGTTTTCATTAAACCTTGTAATACAAATCTTTTATTATTTTTATTATAATGCCTTTCCACCAAGGATTGACAGTGAACACCTTAAAAGTGATCAATGATACTTATGTTACTTTAACAATCAGAAGAGTTTGTTTGCAGAATAAATGCATTTTTATCGCGATAAACTGAATTTAAATAAACGTTGACGGATTTCCAGTTTTTCTTATCACTTATAATATTTATCAAAAGATAAACTTAATTATAAAAGATAAATTTATTTAAGTATCACTTGTAGAAAACAAAATTGCATGCTACAATTTTATTAAAGTGTTTATTCAATATGATTATTTATTACAACTTTATTTACAGAGTATGAAATATTTCGCAAAAATGAGTAACCTATAATATAGTCTTTACTGAAAAAATCAACTGTTACTATGTCAGAAATAGCAGGGGTTTTGTAAAAACGGTTCTTACGTAACACTTTGGTTCATTGCATGTTAGGGTAAAATTCAGATGTTAACTAAAACCGTATTTCAAACTAAAATCACAGATGCAATCAAAAACTTGTTTTTATCAAAGATCTTTATTTAAGGTTCATTTAGTTATAAATAAAATACATTAAAACACGTTTTACTGAAGGTGACAATAAAGCATGAAACCATTGTTCAAAAAACTCTGTACAATAACGTTGATAATTTAAGTCACCTTTAAGCAAAATAGTTTTTTTTATTGAGACATATACAACAGTAAATTGGCTAATACAAATCGTATTCTAAGTCATCATTTAACTTTTTTAACTGCAAAAATTGTTTTTTGTCTCTTACCTATTTTATTGTATACTCGTCCTTTTCCCAGCATGAAATTGATTATGGTTGGGGCTTTATTTTAGTTGGAATAAAAGAAGTAGACAAGCTGTTATTGTATAGCGAATAATATCATTATTAATAAATCTTTTGCAGCTTTAAAGAACTCTTCAGGCACGTTTTGAATTAAAGTTATTTATTTTTATTTACATTAATACATTCATTTTATTTCTACTTTCTTGGTTAATTAGTACACTGTTAGATAATTTCAGCATACTATTTTGGAAAAAAAGAAGACTACGTATAGTATATTTTGATTTTTAAATGAAAAATAAATCTTATTTTATTTTGAATTCATTTTTACAGAGCTTAGAGAAGAATATACCCTGAAAACTCCTGAAGCGAAAAAGGAATGTGATGAAGCAATTGAATTTATCTTCTCCAGGCTGAATGACAATGCTAATGATGGATATTTCTTCGCATCTGAGGTGATTGATGAATTTTATAAATCAATAGTTTTAAGCGCAACAATATATTCATGTGTTTGCCAAACATACCAATTGATACACTGACTAAATTCTTGCAAATACTGATTGTATATGTTGAATTTTGTACGCTTAAATAATTATCTGCTATTTTTGTGGGGCACATTCTGTAGAATTCAGAAACGAATACATGAACTGAAACTTTTTTCAATTTTCATTACGTAAAATTTTATGATTCAACGTTATATCGATTTTATTAATAAAAACACAATAATCCTTTGTACTTCATTCCACTTTATTTAATATGTCAGGACCGGTTTCGCTCATTGCGAGCATTGTCAACTGATTGTTTTTATGTTTTTATTAACATAATGCCTTTCCACCAAGTATTGACAGTGAACACCCTAAAAGTTATATCGATTTGATTTGTTTCGAACAGATATCATATCATTAAATGAAACAACATCGTCATTATCATTGTTTCATGTTATTACTTTCAAATCTTGCTGAAAAGACATTAAAATATGTTTTTTTATTGAATGATCAAAACAAATTTACGATTAATTATTATAAAAAAATAAAACTTTGTTTTTTTACCAACAAATTTATTGAGTATGGACTTTTAAAATGTTTTTCAAATTTTCCTGGGTACTTATATTGAGTTTCTAAGTGTGCGGCAGAGTTTTATTATAAAAATAGTGTGTTTATTGAGCACTTTTCGTGAATATAATCGAGTAGAGTAAATTTTATTACTACTAGCGTGTCAACCGTTGGATTTTTATAGGGCACCTCTGATTAAAACAGTTTCAGTGTGTGATTGATTGTATTTTATTTCTCGTCGTAAATTTTTTATGTACCCATTACAATTGTAAGTTTTATTTATTTAGTAC
This sequence comes from Himalopsyche tibetana, assembly GCA_030503985.1. Taxonomy (NCBI): domain Eukaryota; kingdom Metazoa; phylum Arthropoda; class Insecta; order Trichoptera; family Rhyacophilidae; genus Himalopsyche; species Himalopsyche tibetana. The sequence continues at coordinate 3,909,120 of JAPJYX010000007.1, read as the reverse complement.
ATGTAAATATTCAGCGTAACAATAAAAGGTAAATATTTAATGAAAGCAGCAAACCCATAAAAAACAGTTAAAATGAAATATAAAAAATATTTCGGTTTAATAAAAAAAAATGTTCACTTGCTATTTAGTTAAAAGGAAAATGTTTTATAGAGCGACACAAGTCACAACAAATTATTCCTTAATTTATTGCGACATTGAGTTGCAAAAACCACTTTGGACACTTTTTCAAAGTGACAAGAAAACTACTGGGCATATATTCAGCTATTTCGACATCTCAGTCTCACCATCTTTAGCAGTGGCGGACTAAGCACATGGGAGGCCCCAGGCGCAATAAAATTTGGCGGCCCTGTTTTTCGAAAAACATAAAATCGTCAGAAAATTCCAAATAAAATATTTAAAATCTGAACGAAAAGTATATGGGTTATATTATAAAAGCAATTTTTAAGGCCCCTAAGATTCGGAGGTCCCAAGCGCGCGCCTCTTGCGCCTATAGGATAATCCGCCACTGATCTTTAGCACAGTAAACTTACTAAATACTTTCTAGTTTTTACTCACTTTACCCTCCATGTTTTTTGACAGCGTGATTATATTTATTCGGAAATCTAGCTTGTTTTAAATATTAAATAGCTGTATTTAACAATTATATTACTTGAGGAGCAAACATTCAAAAAGTGTTTTGTCACACAAATACAAAGCTTGGTAAATGATGATTTAAGTGTTGCAAAAGTGACGGTTTGTATGAATGTGTCAACTTTATGATTTCATTTTAATATGAAAAAAAACCTTTTTGAACACTAATTTTGATTTCCATTCATAGGTTTTATTATGGGCTATCAGAATTGATATAAAACGCCATTTTTCAAAATATGTGACAAAACACTTTTTGAATGTTTGCTCCTAAATATAAGTATATTAAGTTTTCTTTTTAATTCAGTTGTAACCAGGGCTTATTATAAAGATAAAGCATACTTAATATTTTTAGTTATAGTATTTTGTACAAAACTTCAATGAACTAGACAGCAAGTTTGTTAACATACGAATACAGTTTGGTATTTATTACTCTTATATTAATTGTTTTAATCAGTGTGTTGGTTTTTTTACAGCCTACTTGGATCGACATCTATTTCACCGGTATGACAGAAACCATCTCCATATTCAGGCCCGATTTACTAACACCTTATCCGAATCTTGCCGGGGTTGTTGAAAAAATCAAGAGCAAAGATAGTGTACAAAAATATATCGAGAAACGACCTGTCACTGAGATGTAAGCGCCTTGACGACATGCAAATTGCACAACCTTAGATGTCTTATTTATTTTATCCCGTTTGATATCTAAATCTATATCGTATTTTAGATTATAAACACATCCTTTATTATACTTATATTAGTACTTATTAAGTCAATGTAACAATCTAATTAATGAAATGAAAAAAGATTCAGGTAAATATTAAACATATGATTGTTATTATTTGAATATAATATACCGAATTGTTGTAATATGCTGTATCAAATTGTACAGTGTTTTTTATATTGAATATAAACAGTGATAATCAATGTATCGTAGATAATATACATACAAACAGAAACTCAAGACATGAAATGTTAAAATTTATATATGTTTTGTTTTTCAAACGGAAACAGTTTCAAAAAAAAAGAATTTATTTCTTTTGTTCATAAAAAAGTGTAACTAGAGTTTCATTGAATATAATGTTTATCTTAATTCCTGCATATAATATATACTTTTTATTAAATTGAACAAAACAAGACTAACTAATTTACAAAGGTTCTCAAAGTGTTTTTATTATTTATTAAAAGATAATTAAATACTTATCTAAGCGAAATACGCAAAGAAACATTAAACCAAAGAATACATATTAATTATTATAAAAATATTTACGAAACGTTTTTCTCATGTAACATTTACGTGAGTTTTTTTTTCATATCTTTAAATTAGTATTGCAGTATATTTTGAAACGAAACAAAAGCTTTTAAATTCAAATTACTGCTATTTGACACCAAATGAAAACACGCTGCATAAGTATTTTTTTTTATTTTTTAGGCTATTTTTATTTTTTATAATAATATAAATGTTCGCGTATTTTTAAAAAATGTTATGTTATTATTGTCACTGTTTTACTAGTTACAAAAATATGATAAATATATTTTATTTTTAATGCGCATTATTCAAAAAAAAATATGTTTTATTACTTCCAATTTATTCCTTACCTTATTATTCAACGGGCCACCCATATGCAGTATAATTGATATTAATGATAGAGCTGTCAAAAATATTCAAGAATAATCAAAATTTAAATGCCTTTGAAATTTGGTCAACTATATTATTTTATGAAAAAACACTGGCAGATTACCTAAATTGATAAGAACGTTAATTAAATATACATTTTTCACATAATTCTGACGTGTCGGACAGAAAATTCAATACAGAACAATTACCATTACATAAGCGGAATTTGTAAAAAAAATACACAAAATATTATTCAAATATAAAATAAATTTTGCACACGTTTGTTCTTATTGTGGAGTTTATTGACTCCTTATGGAACTTATTTCAACAAAAGTTATTTTACGAATACTGCATGCTGCTCAGAGCTCAGCCACTTTTGTTTGAAATGAGTAGGGATAGAAGAACGGGACTAAGGAAGGACAAGTCGTTATCTAATCACCGATGCCGAGCCTTATTTTCAGAACAAATACGGACATCAAAAATATCCATGACTACGAAAATAAAACAATAATATTCTCAATAAAAAATATTTTTATTTTACTTCTAAAACTATGGAAAATATTATTCCTCGAAATAGTAATATCAGCGAAAATTCGAGCTGTGTAACATAAATTAGCAAATGAAAATCAATTCTTCAATATGTTGAAAAGTGAAATAAATATCCAAGAGCGAAATGGGTTATACTCTTCAGTCTAAAAACGAGGTTCAGGTTCCGATCAAGTTTTATTCGAAGGCGTAGATGTTTGTGATATTTGAATTCTATCCCATCTTAGCAATCCAAAACGGGGAAAAGCGAGGGTGATTAGTCAATCACTAGTCCTGTCCTACCTTTCTATTAATAAAAACAATAATCCTTTGTACTTCATTCCACTTTATTTAATATGTCAGGACCGGTTTCGCTCATTGCGAGCATTGTCAACTGATAAGAAATATAATTTAACAATGCTATTTATACAAAATTGAAAAGTTATACACAACAGTTGGCATTGAAAAGAAATTGCCAATTACATTAAAGTGATTCTAAAATAACACAAAATTAAAATGTTCAACACAACTAACATATAATTAAAAAGTCATCCCAGATTCATAAATTCAGAATGCGATTGAAAGTAATTACAAACATAATTAAAATTTGGGAAATTTTTGACAAAGTGATAAAATGTTACAATAATAAAGTGAATATGCTTAATGATATGAATATGCTTAATGATAGTTTTATGTTTTCCCCGCTTCCAAGTAGTTGGTGTGTTCATTCATCACTTAAACAAAATCGACAGCCAGGAAGATTCTGAAAAACAAATTTCTCAAAGACCATATCAATTCTAACAAAAGAAATCTATATTTTTTTTTTTTTTTTTTTTTAAATTTATATAAAAGAATAGTTAACAAGGGCTAATGCAATGGATAAAGTAACGGGGAACTAGCAAAAATTATTTGATCGTTTAAAAGATCTGAATCAGGTAAAAATTTGAATCTATTGATTTCTAGGATTTCTTGCTTGTCTAGTTTGACAGACTTGTTATTTAAATGTAGAACTTTAAAGTTTCTACCAATATCGAAAGTGTGTTTATTTTGAAACAGATGGTTTCCAAATGAAGACTGTTCATCCCCTTTCCTAGCATAACAAGTCTGTCAAACTAGACAAGCAAGAAATCCTAGAAATCAATAGATTCAAATTTTTACCTGATTCAGATCTTTTAAACGATCAAATAATTTTTGCTAGTTCCCCGTTACTTTATCCATTGCATTAGCCCTTGTTAACTATTCTTTTATATAAATTTAAAAAAAAAAAAAAAAAAAAAAAAAATATAGATTTCTTTTGTTAGAATTGATATGGTCTTTGAAAAATTTGTTTTTCAGAATCTTCCTGGCTGTCGATTTTGTTTAAGTGATGAATGAACACACCAACTACTTGGAAGCGGGGAAAACATAAAACTATCATTAAGCATATTCATATCATTAAGCATATTCACTTTATTATTGTAACATTTTATCACTTTGTCAAAAATTTCCCAAATTTTAATTATGTTTGTAATTACTTTCAATCGCATTCTGAATTTATGAATCTGGGATGACTTTTTAATTATATGTTAGTTGTGTTGAACATTTTAATTTTGTGTTATTTTAGAATCACTTTAATGTAATTGGCAATTTCTTTTCAATGCCAACTGTTGTGTATAACTTTTCAATTTTGTATAAATAGCATTGTTAAATTATATTTCTTATCAGTTGACAATGCTCGCAATGAGCGAAACCGGTCCTGACATATTAAATAAAGTGGAATGAAGTACAAAGGATTATTGTTTTTATTAATATAATGCCTTTCCACCAAGTATTGACAGTGAACACCCTAAAAACTACCTTTCTATGCTTAATCTTTTGACTCAATGACTGCCACAGACGAGATATCTCGTATAAAAATCGTGCTCAAAGCGCCAGAGTCGAGTTATTTCGTCAATTACTAATAAAATTAATAGTTGCAAATTATAGCCGGCTTCCTAGGTAATTAATTTTTATTATCTACGGCAACTAAAATGTTAAAAATGAAAAGTTGACCTTATAGTTAAAAGGCAGTTTTCGTAACAAACGTTCTTTCGAGATATCTCCATTAGTGTGTCATATGCTCCACATTGGAAACGGACATGAATTGGAAAAAAACTTAGTAAAATGATTGACAAGAAATGAGTTCCGACACCTTTTTCTTTTAAAAAAGGCATTGTATATATTATAATAAACGAATTATATTCGAATAATTTATGAAATTTTCGAATATCCAAATATCAAAAAAAATAACTTAATATTTTCTAATATTCGAGAGGAATCCCTGTGTGATTTATAATGATTTCATTCGATGTTTAATTCAATACGAAACCGATGACCGAACGTGAACATGAACTACACTCCGCTGCGTTTGTTTGGTGCTAAGCAAAATCACCATGTTATATGAGCCCTCAAGAGGTGAAGTGAGCCAACTAGTTAAACGGTAAAACTTTTGTCTTGGACCTTTAGGTACTAGCATGTCTTTACGTGGTGTTTTGGATGATAGCATATTTTACCAAACATATATAAAAAACACTATTGCAATGTTTTTTATCTGAGGTTAGTTCAATTTTACGATACTTTAAGACGTGTAGAATACTAATATTAAAATACCACTTGGTTCACTTCGCCTCTAATGGGCCCATATTATAATGTACTTATAAAAGCAAGAATATTATCGTGGCGTTGACATTCTGCTACTAAAATTATGATATCAATAATGTATATCATTATGCAATTATACTCACGATTTTTTTTTATTATGTGAGTTAGTATAGAAGGGTACACTTTATTTTTGAAAAATATTGTCATTGCTTAGATTTTATCTCTACGGCCCTAATCTTTCCGGAGTCCGAACTTCCCCGAACGTCCATTTGTGTAAATCATACAATTCAATCATCACGCGAAGAAAAATAGCGCACGCGTTAACCCAGCAACAGATCAAGAGCCTCTGATATCAATGATGACTGTAATAAACATTATAGTTGGTATTAGAGAAAATCTGAAATTTTATGTAATCAGGCAAATAATGTTATACTTATTTAAGTATTTTCTCCAAAACCAAAGTTCTATTATATGTATATATAGAGGCGTAACTAGTTTTTTCATTAGCCCGCATTGCGGAATTGTTCTAACATGGCACAGACAGAGCCAAAAAATATAATATATATGTTCTTAAATACGTTTCTGAAACCTTGCTCAAAAATACATGAAAAAACATAATTTAGTATTCAAGCCTTCTAAGAGACAAGAACTTTAATATTTTTTTTTATTAAACTCAATAGAACACTTTTCGCCATAACAACAGTTTTATCACTATTCGTATGTTTTGGAGATATCTACGTTTACTCGTCACTGATTCGAAAATTTATTTATTCACAGGTTTCTTTGTTAAATTTATGACAGTTTTTTTTTCATAAACATACTCAAGTTTTCTGTAAGAAGATTCTATAAAAAAATCTCATTTTATTTCGTACTAAAAAACGTGATGTAAATATCTTATAATATTTTACTATGCAAATATTACGACATAAAATTAGACCAGAGTAAGCGTGCTAGTCAATTTTCTATTATATTGACCGCAGTTAAGTCTGAAAAACATATTTGAAAATATAAATATTCTCCGTTTAAAGAAGTTATTTAAGCTAGAACTCATTATTAGTCTACAGGTCAACTTCTTGCCATGGAGGGGTAAATAAAGTATATTGGACATACGAAAGAATAGTGGTTATAAAATTGCTAGACTCATAGAAATGAAAACATATATCCAAGTTTCACACTTCTTATGCGTGCAGCCACTGTGTCACGGCCGATATCCAGAACGGAATAATGGTCAAGAAAATAAACCAATTTACATCTCACGCTCTTGACTTAATACAGAGCTGCACATGAACTATCGTTTGATCATATAGTACTGTGCTTAAAAAAGATATGCAAAGAAAGAAAATTAAGAAAATGTGTATTCCTCAGCCATTTAGCTTAAACAGCGGTGGGCTGCCAATACTTTTACAAGAGGCTCGCTTAATCTCAAAGCAATCCTCGGTGTTTTGGGGAATGAATTTTTATCACTCCTATCTATCCTTATGCAATCATTTGCAATACTTAAATAAGCAATCGATTGTTTCTTAATACACTTATAATACGTAACAATATGCAATTTACCGTAAACTTATCAACTTAAATGGCTTAAAAATCACTATAGTGTATATTTACTAAGGGCTCGCCAGCCTTAGTAAAATTTAAGAAGAGGCTCGCGCGAGCACCTCTGAGACCCTCCAACCCACCCCTGAGCTTAAGTGATATTAATTATCCAGTACATCCATATACTAAGAATCTGCTGTGACGGTAAACCTTAATCTTCTCCGCAATTAAATTGATAAACCAATATGTATAATATTATATATCGACTGTGGAAAGGAAAAAGGACGTAACCCACACATATCAAATTTTACAGGAGGCGCTAAAAACGTGTTTTGATGATTTTGTGACATATGCAAATTATGAATTATACACAACCTTGAAGTGCACGGGTACTTCTTAACTGGTGTTAAATTGACATAACCCAATATTAATTAAAGAAATTGTCTCGGAAAAACCTTTATTTCAGTGTTTTTTCTTGGTTTTATTTTTTTACAAGGTCATCTTTTTCAAACTTAAAAGCTAAATTTAGATACTTATTCGGCATTTTCAGCTTTCATCCTTTTGATAGAATGTGTGTCAAGTTGTATACATTGTGTGATTATCGAAAAAAAGCTGTTTTAAAAAATTGAGGGTTACGTCCTTTTTCCTTTCCACAGTCGAATTATAAATAATATATTAATGTTTACATGAACTCAATCCCTCGACCTTACAGGGTATACATATATATACGAGTAGGGAATCCAATCCCGAGCCAAAATGTTGATCCCGGGATTTCGGGATTAGAATTTTTCGATCCCGCGATCCCGGGACTGGTCCCGGGATCAGTACATTTTTAAAAAAATAAAAAATGATAATACTGGTGAAAAATAAATTTAAAAAAATATTCTATATTATATTACCGGCTGTAAGCTGCCAATACGTTACCAAAAAGCTCTCTTAATCCCAGTTATTCGCGATGTAGAGGTGAATGAGTGGATTTCTTAATTATTCGTAAAAAATAAGCGAAATGATTATTAAACTAACTTAATATGCAAAAATACGAAATATAACTTAAAATGGCTAATTTCAATAGCTGAAAAAAGCAATTACTTACTTCAGACTGCAAGAATGAAGATTTCTAAAATTGTTGTCTATATACATACTTTCTTAATAATTTTATTGAAGTAAATTGACGTAATTTAAATATTAAAATATTCCTAGAGTACCAAAGTATCGATTGTTTCGCCATTTAATCATAGGTTTCGGTTTACGGTACAAAATGAATGTTTATAAACAATAAATTCCGCAAAACAAACACCATTGATATCTGGTAACATTCATTGATGTAGAGAACAAAGCGAAAAATACATTTAAAAATATCGAAATATGAAGCTTTATAATAACAAACAATAAATATTGTCGACAAATGCATTCAAATACAGTACACGTGCGTATAATGCATTGAAGAAATTTCATAATTGGCATCAAGTTACTTTTTCGGCTGCGATTCGCTCTTATCGTAAACTCTTATTGCAAAGATAAAGTCTTAATAATAAAATTGGGCATCGTTTATTGGATATCCTTGAACTGCCGACTTGAAAACCAACACGTTTCTGTCTTAAAATCAATCCCGAAAGTTCCGATATCATGCCTTCTAATCCCGGGATTGAAATGTATCGAAAACTGTACGGGATCCCGGGATTGGATTTCCTATATACGAGGTCAGTATTTTATTGATCAAAGAGGAAATTGTATCGAGACTTAGCTTAAGAATAATATTCCCTCAAAAAGATGACATAAAAACACGTTTTTATGAAATGAAAAATGTTTATATTATTATCATATCCGCATTCATCAAATCCATTTCATGTCATTCCATTTCATGTTTCTATTTACTATTAAATTTTTCCATTAGATACATATTATCAAATATTGACTGACAAATCAATCATTGTAATTATTTATTTTCGGCCATCTTGCGGCAGACAAGAAAAGTATTTATGCATAATTTATTTTTACAAATTTACACTAGATGTCATAAGTAGTATATGCGAGTAATACAATTGACATTTTTGTCACCCTCGACAAAAATGAACAGGTACATATTGGTCTAATTCGTGAATTTTCCATTTTGACCTTTCAATATAAAACACCGTGAACATAAATCGCCTTAGCAACATAGTAATTTCAATAGGTCACACGCGCTCAAATATTCATGTTTACTTACATTGCCCGCATACAATAAAATTGTATTGAAATATTACAAAAGGTTAGATTAAGGTGCAAATAATACAAAAAAGATTAAGAAAATAAGGGTTCTACATTGCTACAATCAGTCATTTGATAATTATATGATCGCAACATTCACACCCCGTTTAGTCCACTACAACCCACAGTATTAGGTCACCAAAAAATGCATTATACAACATGGTATTTAAGCCCATGGCAGAATTCTGAACTAAAATAGTCAATCTTGAACTATTACTTATCAGCTATCAAATGTCATCTCATAAGCAGAAATGTTGTATAAATGAATAATAAAAGCAATAAGCTAAGTTAACTGCTAATAAAACCATACTTTAATACACCAGTTATATTATTACAAACAGTTTCGGAGAGATTTGACAAATTCAAACAATAACTATTGTGACACTAGTAGCGCCCTCGCAAAACAGCCAACTTATAATGATTCATATGTTTCTGTAAAAATGGTGATTTTTTATAGACGCTGTTGTTAGGTTTGAAATTTATAAAATTAAAAAAAACAAAATTACAATTTGTGCTCAAAATGATGAACGTACAAAATGACAACTAACGCTGGGAAATTAGTTACCGTACAAAATGGTGTGATCAAAATATTGAGGATACGACCATGATACTATCATGAATTAAAGTGTTAAAAAAGTAGAAAAACATACATTACATATAAGATTTTCTAATCAATAAGTAACAAAAAAAGACTAAAAAAGTAACACACCCAAATGTAACCAAGCTTAAACGATGAGTGTTCTCAAAACAGCTAAGCAATTATACTCTTTTTACTTATAACAACAATTACTTAATAAACCTTTCGATCAAATTTTATATTTTAAGCGTGACAATATCGAAAAAATACCTATGTGTCAGATAATTTTGTAAAAAATTGATTTGGTCTAAGAATCTTTTTTTCTACTTATTTAATATGGGGATTGTTACCCTAAATAAAATTTGACAAGAGGCTCTCTTCCACTCCTAGTCCGTTTGAACAATTTCGTACATTGATTATTCAATGAAATCATGTATTTGTGTTCAAACACATAAGTGTTTGTTGTGTTTGCAACCCCTTCCATTAGTCTGATCTTATAAATGGTGCGGGAAAAATCAATACGCTGACCAACCTAGTAATTGGAAACTAGCAAATTGTCATAGCTTTATACATATAACCATTTAATTGACAGGTTGACCGACTGAATAACAACAACCAATCACTGAAAACTACAACAACAAAACATTTCAATGGCGGTCGGTTGATATTTAAAAGTAATTATTCTTATTTAAAATATCTAGTTTACTTTAAACACTCCCTTAATATGTTATGCTCAAACACCGGCGACATTTTAATGTGCCAAGCGTTTTCCAAAATAAACATTTCACTTCTGATAAGGAAACGGATATGGTCGAAATTATGACTCCAGAACACTTGGAGAGTTTTTTTTATTATTTATAAGCAACATGGGCATTACCTAATTATAGACTTTTTGAGCAGAAAACGTTTTAAATATCACTAAAATTAAAAATAGATTTCTTTACAGATCGATTATTTTTTCAGGGCTGTGGATTTAGCGTCGTGGAGTTTTGACGTTTTCGGAATAGTCAGTCGTAAAAAAATCCGACTTCTATTTTTATATATTAAAAAAATACTTTTATTTATTAACTGTTCGTATTGGTGGCGAGTAAAAATGTATCTATATCTGAGAACAAATTTATTTTTATTTGCTTCTTTTAATATCAAAACTAACGTTTGAATTTTATTGTCATTTTTTCTATCTTTATTTTTTTAATCACAACAATGCATGGTTAAGACTCTGCAGCTCTTTATCGGGCCAAGAATATTAGGAGAATATTTTTAATCGATTATGATTACACATAACGGATGGTGGTGGGATAATCAACAACTAACTTGTAAATACATTGTTACAACGCCACGAGTATTAAAACCAACTGTCAAATCATAAAAAAAAAATGTGTGCTAGTAGGAGTCAGATTGAGGGTGAATTTGGTTGTCTGAGTCTCACAGCCCTTATTTTTTCATAAATAAATTCGCTTTTCATCATGCAATCGCTCAGATTTAATCTTTGATAGTGGAACGTTTTAAGTAAGTAACGGCGAGCGGTGGAGCACCGTAAGAAAATATTGTGTAGCGTATAATTTCCATAACAATTCACAGAGGCCGCGACCTTCGTCAATTCAAAAGGAAACGAATATTAAAAAACACCCCACCTCGATAGACATTAGAAATGGCATTGTTAAGGTTATATATTATTGCTTCATCGCACGCCAACATCATATTTTTTTTCTATTTACTCTTTTGTCTACGTATAATATCATCCAATAATATTTTTTCCACGATTTAATCAAAATTGGTATTCCACTGGTTACTATTTATAACAAATGTTTTATTTCTTTCAGAAGGATCTTTAGATTTATACAACAAGTTGAATAAATAGATAACCAATGTTTATTTAAAAAAAAAATGATTTTTAATTTACTGAAGAATTCATAGAAAAAATATTTTTTGTAGATTTTTATTATAACTATAATTAACAAATATGAACCAACGCGAGCTGGTCGTAAGTTAGTCTAGCTTTCTTTGTCAAAATAGTGAGTAAGGAAATTCGACTGTGGAAAGGAAAAAGGACGTATCCCACAGTTTTTCGAAACAGATTTTTTCGATAGTCCCTATGTATACAACTTGATACACGATCTATCAAAAGGATGTAAGCTGAAAATGTCAAATTAGTATCTAAATTTAGCTTTTAAGTTTTTTTTAAAAAATGGCATGTGGAAATTGCGATTAGGAAAAAAGACTTTTTTTAAAAAATATTAGCTTCTGAAAACTTTTTTTTCGGCGTAATGACTTATTTAGTGGGTAAAGCATGACCAAATCCGTAGATTGTGACACTTAACTCAGTTTTGACCGACATTTCACTTGAGGACTTCTTGCAGTAAGCCGACTATATATTATATTATATTAAAGTGTGACAAAAGATATCATGATAAATACAAATTTAAGGTGCGTTTTTGAACCTGTTTGAACAAACCACTTGAAAATAATCAGTAAGTACTATTAAATCTATTTTGGCTTCCCGGAAGAAAACTGACTCAACTCAATAAATATCATTGTTAGATTATCGACGTTAAGTTGTGTATAATAGGTATATCGTATGTGCATATATGTTTTTGACGACTTTTTTTTCTCCTACCAAAAGTGTTTCGACTTAACGTTTTTTTTCAACTTTAGTCTTGTTAAGAATATATAAAAAAAAATATTCATTTCTTCGAGTTCACCCACCTGCATTTGTAATTTCTCTGTAAAATTATTTCATGAATACCAGTAGCCGGACTCAAATAAAAATAATTACTTCAAGTTGACGTTTTCTTTATCGTTAGAATTGTTTTAAATAACACTTTCAACTATACAATTTTTTTTTTTAATTATTCATATATGTTTTTGAATTTTTTCTAGATTTTATTCTAATAGCTTAAAATTCGAATTTATAATAATATTATATTTGGATCACTAATAACTACACACCGTTATATCTGTTTTTGTTATATTATAAAAAATAAAAAAGATTCTTTGTCGGAAATATTGAAATGTGTATACAAACCAATGAAATGTATCAAAAATAGAATTTTATATTCGTTTTTAGCAAGGTTCATAAATGGGTTTCACTAGATTTTTTTTTATGATTTTATTTATGTTCATCAATGAACTAAATTATTTAAATTTGAAAGAAAATGATTTCAATTCAGAAATCTTGTTTTTTTTCACCGGTATGAAATTCTTCTGGTTTTACGCCATGTTACTAAAATACAATTATTTCACTTACTTGCTTTCTCCTGCGCCCAATCAGCCTTGTCGATCCTGACATCTTCGAAATCAACACCACACCAGGCGAATATGTACCGTATAGGTTCAGTGATTCCCTTACTGTTGAAATAAGTGAGTTTATATTCGGGCATATTTTTAAATTTGTCTCTTCCTTTCTCAAATAAAACGTTTAACCAGTTCAAGTTGTGCAATATAAGTAAGTTTGATTGATTTCAAAAAGTCAACAAGTTATCTTAAGTGGTATCAATCTTATGTAAATACATTTTTATCATTTTTTTGTCGGCCATTATGTCGGCTGCATTTCACAAGCTCAAGCTGGAAACATTCACACATTCATTTTTTTAAAGATTTGTTACTATAGATAGACAAGTGACAAAGAAATTAAATGACTACTAGCTGTAAGCCCGTTACCCTCAATGGGGGGGATTTTTGTTGCATTTTTAAGTAGTCAGAAAGGTTACTGGCGTCAAAAATAAATTACAAACCTATTTATTGAATAAGCCAGAAAATCTAAGCGTAATTAATTCTCTAAGTGGATTTTTAAGGAATAAACCAAATTCTCTTAAAGAACTAAAATACAACGGGACTGCAAAACAAAATATGCAAATAGCGGATATTTTTTTTATTTTTTTTACCATGTCCGCTCCTAATATGGAGCATATGATGGACTCTTAATGAAGTTTATTTCAACAGAAGTATTTCTACGAAAACTGCTTGTTATTCAGTTGCTCAACCTCTCTTTTTCCAAAGAGAGTAGGAATAGAAGGAAATGGCTAAGACAGTACTAGTGGTTAGCTAATCGCTTTCGATACGCCTCGTTCATGGGATAGGACTGGTGGGAGGGGGGAATTCAAGACATCGCATACATCCATGCCTTTGAACAGAAATTCATAAATCGATTAAAAATCAATTTATAAAACTGCCCGTACTGGGATTCGAACCCGTGCACTCTGTAGCGGTAGCCAACGACGTTGACCACTCGACCACACAGGCGGCTATAATAAAATATATTCAATATAAAATATATATTACACAATAGCGGATATGATAAAATATATTCATAAAAACCATAATAGAGCTGCCCTGCTGAGCTGCTATATCCAATATCGACAACCCTGCAGTATTCATATTTTATCATTTTTAGAATATGAAGTATGCAAACAAATATATTTCGGAGAAGAAGAAAAAGACCTCAGGACATATTCCGACAGCCCTGCAGTATTTAAATTGTATATAATATATTTTTTAGAATATTTGAAATGTTTAAGTATGCTAACAAATATATTTCGTAGAAAAGAAAAAGACCTCGGGACATATATCGGCTTTCTTGAAGTCATCCAAAAGGCGAAATCGGGGACATACAGACGGCCGTATAAACCTTATTGACTATTAATATATAGATCATTTATTTCAACCCCCACTTAACTGATCCAAAATAAAAATTGTAGATAGCGTGACAAATCATTTATATTCCCCATTACCATTTCCAAAAGTAGTAGGCTGGAATTCTGAATAACAGTGTTTTTTCACGTATAACGCGGTGGAACGGCGTCCTGGCAACTGGCGGGAATTTTTTATTTTTCAAATCAATATTCATAAAATTTTATTTTAATGTTGCTTTTAACTCTTTTATTTGTTTGCCTTTATTTTAAGAATCTTTTGAAAGTTTTGTATCAAGTATTGTAACACTCATAAACTAACTCGATACTACAAAACAATACCAGGTTCATAGACTTACTCTGTGACCAGAAGCAGGGATCTAATTTAGAGCGATTTGTGTGTCACGCCGTTCTCACGACCCAACAGTTCGCAAGGAACACTTTTGACACGTATATAATTTAAAATACTTTAATTGGTGGTCACTCACAGGAAGACAAGGGTTACGTGACGGATCTCACCGATTCGAGTCCTAGTACGAGCAACATATTTTGAATGGGTGCTTGTGATATCTAAAATATTTCCTCTGTAATTTTCAAATTGTTAGGGCAGCAATCCTAAAATTATTGGAAAAAAATAAGCTGAACATCTGAATAACAAACAGTCCTCGTAAAAAAGCTTCTGTTGAGATACCCCAATTATAAAACCATATGCTCCACACTGGGAAAGAGTTTCGACACTTTTAAAAAAGAACACGGTGAATAATAACCAATTTTCGTGAAAACAACGCCTATTGAAGAAATCTATCCAATGACTTCTGTAGAATATAAATGATCGAAACTCTTGCTTTTGCCGGTAATAATATGCATTTTTGTAATGCCATGGGGGGTAGGGCTTCCAAACCGGTTTAAACCGAAACCGGTTAACCGGTTTATTGCCTGTTTTGAAAAAACCCGAAAACCGGTTTATTCTTGTTTTTCATTGTTTTTTTACAAAAGAAAAATATTTTACAATGAATTTATTGCGTAATATAGGAAACAATTCTAAAAAATTGTCTAAACATTGGATGTCTTGTCTTATCCAGGCTTAAAAAAATTAATGCATTTAAACATCGTTCTTTGGTGACTTTATAATCAAGCTCTATTTTTTTTATATGATGAATATTTTTTTATCATAAAATATTTTTTCACATGTTATATAATAGTAATTGTTACATATATTGCCTTCTGTGTTCTAGTTGTAAGTTTCAAGTTCTAGTATCGTTATTTTGCCATGGCAATCAGGTTGGTCCCATTAGGATAAATATCGTTTTCTTGTTTGAAATTGGAGTATAAGCTGTTATGCCAAATTTTGAAAAAAAAATACATTTTTTTTGCATACCCACCTCATCAAAATATATGATATTTCGGTTTAAACCGGTTACCCAGTTTATTTGTCAGAAAAAAACCGAAAACCGGCTAATTTTTAAGTCCGGTTAATTGGAAGCCCTACATGGGGGTGGTTATTTACCAGCAAAAAACGGAAGTATCGTTGCGCAAACTACCCCCGGCTACAGTTTGAACAACGCTTGGTCTTGTATTATCCATCGCATTTAATTTTACGTGACATAACGAAATGAACACAGATTGCAGTGCTTCTCAATCTTGAAAAATAGTTAAGAAATGTTTAACTCACTCTTAATCTGATTTCAATAGCTAATGACCAATAGTCCAATGCGTGGAATCTGACGTTTTTTCTTTAACGGT
Source organism: Himalopsyche tibetana (assembly GCA_030503985.1). Classification (NCBI taxonomy): domain Eukaryota; kingdom Metazoa; phylum Arthropoda; class Insecta; order Trichoptera; family Rhyacophilidae; genus Himalopsyche; species Himalopsyche tibetana. The sequence goes on along the minus strand of JAPJYX010000007.1, from coordinate 3,893,000 downwards.
TGGAAGTCACTTCACCTCACGAAAACTCATGCTTATCGTGTACTGAGATTCAAGAGCAGATGCTTACAGCTAATACTAAGAGTGTGGTGGTTTGATTCTGTATGAATGGCGTAGTAGCAAGATCGGGCTCAGCCCTTTATAATGTCCAAAATTAAAATACAATTATGGATCTGGTAAGACATTTTCTACTTTTTTAAAAAAAATCCATCTCCACTGCTAACAGAAGCACATGCCCTTCTCATGAAAATATCTGATAAACGAATTTACTCAGTTGCTCAAACTATTTTTTTAAAGATTGAAAGAATAGGGCTGCAAAAGCCTAGTGCAGGGGTGGGGAACCTTTTATTCTCTAAATGCCGCATTCATTTTTCTGATTCGTCATAAGGCCGCAGTAAACATTGACTAGAGAATCTTTGGCCGGAAACAGGAATTTACGGTCAGATTATGTCAGGAATTTACGAATTTACATCAATTTTCAGAATTAAAGAATTGGCCAGAAGGCCGCAGGTTCCCCACGCCTGGCCTAGTGGTTAGTTAATCACTCTCGCTACTCCCTGTTATCAGAAACGTAAATGCCTTCGAACAAGACTCGCTAAATCAATTGGAAACAGCTGTTCGTACTTTTATTTGAGCCTATGAGATCCGTTACAGGAGCCAACGACGTTTACCACTGCGCTATGGACCCGACTATTGAGAAAAGGCTTTGTAAATAAGAGAACTTGCAAAGTAAAACAATATACGAACTGTGGTTTTGGTCACAGAGTAAGTCTATGGAACTGGTAGTTTTTGAACATAACATTAAAAAAGAACCTTAGATAGGAATAAACATAAAAAAAATCAACAGTTTTTAAAGCAAAATAAAAATATTTTTTTACGAATATTGATTTGAAACATTAAAAATTGCGAGAAAAAGGTGCTGGAACGCCGTTCCACCGCGTTCCATGGAAATAAAATCACCGTTAAAAAAATAATTTCAAACGTAGACTGTACTATTAATAAAGGCCCGCTCAAAGCAATAAAATCACTTTTGACACCGATGTATTATATCGACGTTGGAAAAGCAAAAGGATGTAACCCATATTTTTTTTGTCGATATTCACAATTCATATTATTTGACACACGTTCCATCGAAAGTATGTGCGCTTTAAGCGCCGAACTAATTACCTAAATTTAGCTTTTAAGCTTAAAACGTTAAGGCCCTGTGAATATTGTGACCAGGAAAAATGAATAAAAAGGGATTTATCAATTAGACACCAGTCTACCAGTTTACGTGCACTTCAAGGTAGTAAATATTTCATATTTTTTCCTTTAGCCCAAAATCATCAAAAATCGTTTTTCGAAGAAAATAAAGGAAAACTCTCATAAGGAAACGATGTAAGGGTAACATTCTTTTATATAGACCCCTTTTATAAGAACGCCTTCATATGAGCCCTCGAAAGGTAAAGTGAGCCAACTGGTAAAATGGTAAAACTTTTTCTTCTACTTCTAAGTACAATCACGTCTTTACTTGGTGTTTCGGTGGATTGCGAATTTTTGAGACTTCTCTATATGAGGGTGTATGGATAATACCCATGGCTTTATCCAACTGATTTTCTCTTAGGCATGCTTAACTTTAATAGCTTGAACGTTCGAAGAGAAATGTATCTGGCCATATATTTCTTTCGACTTATACGAGGCCAAAATGAGAATTCCACCATTCTTGAGAATGTGAATCTAAATGTTCCTGATTATTTTTTGAGAAATCGTGGACATGAATTGTTTGTTCTCCCAAGGTGTAGAACCAGCCTGCCAATGGGGATGCCACTGGGGAGAGCTTTAACGGTGTTCAACAATATTGCTTCGGATGTCGACATATTCCACGTAGACGTGGGTGAGTTCCGACGAATACTATTTTTTATGTATTAAAGTAGAGTTCGTCGGAGCTAACTCAGTTGACTTCCTTGCCACTTTTTTTTTTTTTTTACTGCGTTTAATATTAAATTATACTATTTTTTTTTCTCCATTGTAAAAGTTTTAAATTTATAATTTGTCAACCTTGTACAATGTTAATTAAATAAATAAATTGCATGTTTTTATTTTATAGATATAACATTATTGTAATGTGTATTAACTGAGATTACTTCACTTTTACAATACTTTCAGACGTTTAGAATATTACAACGTAACTAACTTATTTTTTTCTAAAACATCATTTGGCTCACTTTACCACTAATTTACCCATAACTTAATGTATTTTTATCGTCTGTTATATTTTAATATTTAGATATAACTTAATTAAAATATTACATTTATGTAAAAAAAAACGCTTTGCTTTTAAAAAAAATACAAATTTCAGTTGGGAGGTGTTTATGGTAAGACCATGGACATGTTTTTTAACCACCAGTTATATCCCTCGGTTTTTTCTTATATTTAGCATGCGAATAAATTTGAAAGATTTATAAACCTTATCTTTTTAATGAAATTGATTTAGGTGTATTTTCAAAGGGCCGAATTCAGCTCGCGTGTGATATTCATTTTTAATTGGCTAATCTACATTTTTAGCACCACGTTTTAAAAGTGATATAATCAAGGTACTTGTTTGACTTGAGTATATTTTAAGTTTTCCTTAATCAAGATTGATAGCGTTGATAATAATTTCTCTAGTGTTAAATTAAATAAAACTGTACAAAGTTCAAAATGTTAAATAACATTAAATTTTTGTAACCTATGAGTGTGTGTGACTTGACGTTTCAAGATTAAGTACTAAGAATACAAACTTAGCACGCCATGATTATAATTAATGTTTCAGTTTTATTATAATATTATAGTAAAAAGTCACTTTCCTAGACTTTTTTTTACACAATAATTCTTTTCTAAGCCAGTATATATTGCTGAATGTACGCTTAAACTTTTTTCTGACGATGGCGTGAGTCAAAATGACTATAAACTGATTAAAAAAAATTGTAGAACTAAATAATTTGATATTTTTTACCGAATAACAATGGAGTTCTACCAAGTAAATGCCAATTCAATCAACAATATTTTACACGTCCACTTGATTGCTGACTTCGCAGTTATGAATTTCAATACCATTAAAACAGAAACCGGGATCCCAGTCATAACAGCTTAACGACCGCACGTTTTTTTTTATAAAATTTCACCTGGCGAAATAAATTTTTGCGATAAATTATAATTTTACTAAATTCACTATAGTTTGTAAGCAAATTGAGATATCTTTACAAAATTTAATTTTCTTAGCTTCCAGATACTTCACCTATACGCATATGTGTCCGCCAGCCAGCAACCTTTGTTTTTCAAAGACTCAAATACGCGTCCACGGTCGTTAAGCTGTTTTAAAAATGCAAAAATACTGTTACTTAGGTGTTAAAATTAGGCAAAATCTTTTTTTAATTAATAATAATTAGTGTTGGAAAACCATCACATGTTTTAAAAATACTTAAAGTTGCATTAATAGTGACAGGTTCTTAAATTGATTAGCCTTTCAATAACGTGTTATTATTTTAAGAAACCGTTAGGTATTTTTTTGAAATCTTCCGGACATAATTATGAATAATATATTTTCAATGACGGTGATATGACGGGAATATGATTTTTTTTTACTTTCGATGGTTTCGGCGGTAACTTTGTGGAAGTTCATTTTAATAGAAAATTTAAATTAACTTTGATTTTTCCACGTATTGTGTTACTAACTGTGACACGTGTTTCGCCTCTTTGAGAGGCATCTTCAGACTTAACTAGACAGAAAAAAAAATATATTCTTAAATAATATTCTTAATAGGACAGGTGGTTCGCCACTACTCACATTGTTTCCAATTAATAGAGTAATCACCAACCTATCTGATTGATTGCAGCTCATTAGCTTAATAGTTTGTAATGTTTAACGTCATTAGTGGTATGATTATATGTATTTGCTTTGTTTCGATTTTTATAATCCCCTCCTTGCTTCCCTTAAAATGGAAAAATCCCAATCTGATTGATTGCAACTCATTAGTATCATTATTTCTTTGCTTTGCGATAGTAAGTCTGAAGATGCCTCTGGAAGAGGCGAAACACGTGTCACAGTTAGTAACACAATACGTGGAATAATCAAAGTTAATTTAAATTTTCTACGAATTTTTTTATTCACTCGCCCGGTATTGTGATGTAAATTGGTCGTATTGTATTGCTTTATTTAAACTTTTTTTGTAATACCGTTATTGATATATTCGCTCGGTTATCTAAACTCTTTGGGCATTATGTTTGGTTGGAGAGTCCAAGGGCTCAAACTCCAGTACCGACTATTGCATAAATTATTTTTTCAGTCGATTAACCTTTCATTTTAAAAAACTTTGATATCTGTGACGTCCAAGTCTGCCCTCAACAATCCGATTCCACAAAAATAGGCAGCAGGGAGAGCGATTCGCTTAATTCGGGGCATCTTTAAGCGCCCTTCCTTATATCGACCCATAATCGGCAAAAAAAACTTAAGCGACACAATTCAATAAACGGTCAATATCGCCTCAGTGACAAAATTTTTAGAGCGTTATCTCATTCGCCTGATTTTTTTTGGTACTGTACATTTTAGCGATTTGACTTTTTATCGTTTGTTCCACGTAAACAAACGCGAATGTAGTCAATATAATAAATATCAGGATAGGCATTGGTCATATATTACAATTTACTAACTGCATTTAAGGAATTCTTTTATTTAACATAGAACGGGTACTATCCATAGGATGTACTCGGCGGAACTGAGGGATGCTGGCATGTCGTGGGAGAAAGCAAAGCAATTGGCGGTAGACAGGGAAACATGGAGATGCATGAATGAAACATGAATATGGCAAAGAAGAAGAAGAAGATCATAGAACGAGAGTAATTTTTAAAAAAAGCTAATTCTGTGAAATTTAAAAATTGTAGTTTGCGATAACTTTCCGTTTATGGGTCAATATCTTTACCATCCCCAAAAAAAAGAGCTTGAACGACTCAATATTAGATAGATGATTAATTAACTTTGTCGTCTGCGTGGTCAAGTGGTCAACGTCGTTGGCTTCGGTTACGAAGGTCACGTGTTCGAATCAGACGAACAAAACGTAGCGAGAGCGATTAGCTAACCATTATTCCTGTCCTAGCACTATCCTTCTATTCCTACTCTCTTAGGAAAAAGAGAGGTTGAACGAGTGAGTAACAAGCAGTTTTCGTAGAAAAAATCTGTGGAGAAAAACTTTAGTAAGAGTCCATACATTGGGAGCGGACATAGTAAAAAAAACCTTAACATATTTGCTTTATAACGTTTCGTACGCTCCAATTTGGGAGCGGAAGCGTTAAAAAACATTTCAAATAAATCTTATTACAAATACAGATCCGGTTATAAATTATTTCAGTTTTCCATGGTTCACAACAACTATGTATACATCCCTTTCGTTTTATATTTTCTCCGTTATCTCCGTTTGATCTATTCATCTCGTTTGCACTTGTCTCGTTTTGCCCTTCGTCCCATCCATTGTTAAACAACTTGTCCAGGGTAGTGAGTACACAGCCGGGGCAAATACTTGATAGTGTTTGCGAATATTGAAGTAACAGATTGCGTTCCGTCTCCAAACAAAACATGACTATAATAAAAAAACTACAAGTTCTCTTATAAACCATAGCCAAGTAAATATGCAAAGTATATTCGACTAAAGTAGGAAGAGTTTTTCAAATAGGGTTCCACGGATCCCTAGAGTTTATGGCGAGATAAAAGTAGGGTTCCGTAAAAAAGTGAATGATTTTTTCAGCAATGTCCACTACGAATCCGTGGACCAAATATGATGAACGCTTTACAGCAGTGCTTCACAACGTTTTTTTTTCTCGACGGCACATCAATTAATTTGCGTATACTTACACGGCGCACCACAAGAAAAAGACTATCTACATATATCGACTGTGGAAAGGAAAAAGTACTTAACCCTCAATTTTCCAAAACAGCTTTTTTTCGATAATCACAATGTATACAACTTGACACACATTCTATCAAAAGGATGGAAGCTGAAAATGCCGAATTAGTATCTAAATTTAGCTTTTAAGTTTGAAAAAGATGACCTTGTAAAAAATTAAAACCAAGAAAAAACACTGAAATAACGGTTTTTCCGAGTCAACTTTTTAAATTAATATTAGATTATGTCAATTAAACACCAGTTTAGAAGTATCCGTGCACTTCAAGGTAGTGTATAATTCATAATTTGCATATGTCACAAAGTCATCAAAACACGTTTTTAGCGCCTCCTGTAAAATTTGATATATGTGGGTTACGTCCTTTTTCCTTTCCACAGTCGATATACATCCGGTACTTTTTTACGGAAGATACGTTCCAAAGACTATCATTACTACCGGTAAGTTTTTTTTTTAAAAAAAAAGGTGACGGTACTTACTTCTTGTCAAGCTTTTTTTTAGTCTATGTTCGTTCCTAATATGGAGAATACGACTTTCTAATGGAGCAAAGTTTATTAACGATAACTGTTTGTTACTCAGTTGCTCAACCTCTTTCTTTTTTCGAAGAGAGTAGAGATAGAAGGACTGGGCTAGGACAGAATTAGAAGTCAATAAATCACTCTCACTTTGCTCTATTTATTTTATGTAAAACTATTAAGGGTGCTATTTTAAACCCTGTCTAGGGATGACACATAGCCTAGGAACGTCACTGACTAGTCTTATCCTATTCCTTATCCTTCTATATCAGGGGTGGCCACGACGTTGCCTTTCAAAGTCACCCGCTTAATGCTTTGAAAGAAGAATTGATAAGACTTTTATTATCTATCCAATTTGTTTCTCTTTCATACACATTAAAATATTGTGCTTTGAATTGCTTCACTTTCTATGACCGCTACGCCAGTACGAAGTCACCCGCAGAATTCAAAAGTTTGGCTACCCATGTTCCATATGGAATCTCTTTGAAAAAAAGAGTTTGAGCAACTAGCAGTTTATAACCTTATGTTGCGAAACATTCATTTGATGTCCATATGCTCAAATATGCAAAAAAATGAAAGTATTATAATCAGACTGATTCATATCCATGAACATAACATGTAGCCTTTATTGTATTTGATGGAAACATATGCCTTGGAAAGAAATATTATATACATACACTATGAAATCTTTTCAAACATATCGTCTCATTATATTTTCAAAAGAAAATGTTACATTCGCGTAGCAGCAATTTAAAAGACCATATCAGCCCAAAAATCTGACACGCGGCGTTATAATAAGCCTTGTCGTCAACTGTCGGTAAAATAGTTGTTTGTATGTATTTTTCCTTTGACACACTCGCTTCAAAGCGCCATCAAGGGCATCAAATCCCGGACACATTTTTGATCCCGTGATTCATAATTATTTTGGGGTCTGGGCTTTCGGGACACCGGGATTAGTGACTGAGAAGAAATGTAAAAACTTGAGAGATTTCAAAATAATTTTCAACTCCAAAAACCTTTTTTAATTTTGTTATATATGATTTGAAAAAATTGGGAATTCACAAATTCTACAATTATTGAAAAATGTGAGACTTGTTTTAGCTCCATCCTTTGAATGAGTTTCGACTCTGCCAGTGATTCCAGCGCTTAAAATATTCTTTTCGAATTCCGCATGTTATAATGAATCCTGAGATCGTGGGATTAGTACTAAGACAATCCCGGGATTGGAGCCCCTAATGCCATATCTCCCGCCCTGTCGTGACATTGATGACAGACTCTGCCTTGTCATTATTTCTCCAGACGCGCTTTGAAAAGGCGTAACTTGTAGTTTTTATCTCGCTTAAATATTATAATATTATGTCAGAATGCAAAACTCAGGGGTGATGCGTCTGTAGGGGCAATGTGAAAGGCCAGGGCTGCTAGACGTCCCAATTGAAATGAGAGTGTCAAAAGTTTCACATTACATGTTATCTGAAAAAGAAAAACGTATGCAAGTGAAGTTTTTAGTTTTCACCGTTTGCAGACATCCTGTCTTTTATGAATACTAATATTTTTTTTATTGTAATATTAATACACATTTCTTTATTTAAATTTAATGATGTTCATGTGGTAGTACAGTTTACCCCATACAGCGCCTAGATAAGAACCGCGCTATCTAAGTCCCGCGCTATGGATAATTAAGCAACCGTGTAAAATTAAGCGTTTTTTAATTGTATTTTTTAAATTTAACGAAATCAACACATAAAAGATTCACATTCATTCACATAATATTTAAAATTAATTAAATCCAGCGCTGTGGAATCGAGTTGGAAAAACAACCAACAACATCGACTCTTTTTTAATTTTTTGTGTATACAAATCACTAGAATCAAAAGTGGCACAACTACATGCTTACTTATCCTAAAAAATATTAGAGGTCCATAATCCATTAAGAATATTTAAACTTCTTAATAAATACATAGTACATATTTTGTAAAATTACAAAAAAGACCTGAAAGATTTTTTTTTCAAGACATTCTTTTGTTGCTATAGACACCTATGTTTTATTATAATAGTTATTACACAAGTTCATAACTAATTATCACAGATGTCACTAGATTAAAATTTTATAAAAATATAATCATTATTTTCATAGAGTTCGTAATGAATTTATTATTGCATGAGTGATAATACTGCGTGTAATGCAGTGGCGAATCACCCTATAAGCCAGTGTATCTCAATCTTTCTTCTTTTATTATTATCGTAACACAGAATACCCCTCATCAAAAAAATGCAAATACGTAAATAACAATCAATATATAGATGTACGTCAATTATTAACTATGTACTGTTGTGCATAAAGATAGAAAGCAAAAAGAGAATGTGACTTGCTCAGCCATTTAGTTTAAGTGGTATTAAGTATCCTGTGTATCCGTACACTGAGAATCCGCCGTGGCGGAAGAGTTTAATCTACTCCGCGTTGAATTTACAGAGGTATCAAGAATATCCCGTTCCCCATATGATGTTGCAAATTTACCGAATGACTCAAAACTGGCCTTGGTTGAGATCAGATAATCGTGCCCTATTGGACCCGTATGAGAGGACCGTAGCAAATATCTTCCATATACTTTTTGTTCAGATTTTTATATATTTTTATAATTTATATGGAATTTACTGTCTATTTTAAGTTATCCGAAAACAGGGCCTCCAAATTTTATTGCGTCTAGGGCCTCCCATCTGCATAATCCGCCACTGGTATTATATTACATGGCATGAACGATTGCGATTTTATTTTTTATTTTTTTTAAATGTTTTTCTGAAATTTGGTTTTGGTAAAAGAATAAGAAGTCACCAACCAAAATACCAACTCAAATACACTAGATTGGTTTTGTAAAATCAATAATAATATAAAGTTTTTATTATTTTTTCAATTCTCCATCTGGCAGTTACTATTACAATTTTTATTAAGCTATGCATATCCAATAAAATCTGAAAAAACTACGTCGATATGAATGTATTTGATTTTTGTTGACGTTTAAATCTTCAAAAATAATTAGTGCTTTTTGAGTGAGATGCAATTTTTATTGAAAAAAAATAAGTCACTGCTTTAGCACACCATTGGCTCCTTGTTCATATTTTAAAGGGATATAACAATAAGAAATGCTTAACTCAACTGGGGTGTTTTAAAAATCCTTTTAAGCTGGATTCTAGCAATTAAACGAATGTTTGCAAATAAGTCACTTGATAGTTTGTCTTAATTATAGCTGTCGCTGTAGACCGTTACATAAATGCCTTTTATTTTATTAATGACATGAAATCAGTAACAGAACCCAAAGCTTCTTATTAACACTTGTATTCATTTGTTACCATCATCAAAAATTATATGATGACAGCCCAAATCACCAATTTACAAACTATCAGCACTCACAAATTCCCATGAAGCAGTTTATTTGTCAATTGGTATCGTAAAGTAAAAATAAAAACGCCAATCTTATTTTTTAATATTTTTTAGTTTTTATTTTTTTCGGACAAAATTACAAAAACAAAATAATTTCATATTTATTGATACAGAACAAAGATAAATAATGACAGAAATGTTTCTTGAATTTCGAATTTTTAATCGAATAGAATGATCTCTAATTGTTGCCTTGATGTTAATTGTTTTTTTTTGTTGGTTAGCTTAAAACTACCAATCGAAGTGGGGCCTCTTTCCCATGTAGGTCTTGATGGCGGGAAGGTTATAAACTTTCTGGACCAGCTGGTGAAGATGAGGGTACTTTCCTTCAATGAGGTTGACACCCCACATTCCATGGACGCTTTCCATGATGCCCACGAACCATAAGTCAACCCATGTCAACTGAAAAATAAACAAAATAAGTAGCACGGTGGTTAATTTTTGAACTAAAATTACACGAAAGAAAAATCATTATATTTAGTTGAAGTATATTGAGATAGCAATATGTACACGTGTTATTTGACTGACACCAGCGCCACCATTTATCAGACAATGTATAGCCAGCGGGGATTTTTTTCTTTGGTACTTATTGTCTTTTTTTTATTTTTCGTATTCAATTATAGTAAAACATAAAATATACTAGAAACCATGTTGCTACATTTTGTGGGCGTATTTAAATATGCCACTAACTCCAATTGCACAAAAAATGATATTTTAATATAATTTTATAAGAGAAGTAAAATGCTTGAGTGGCAAAAGTACATAACTTAAGTATTTCACTTATTTACCGTTGTTTTTTAAATATCTGTGATTTTATGGTACTATTAAGCCTCATTCAGTAATATGTGTGTCAATGAAAAGTCTCTAACTCCGTTTTGAACGATTTTAATTTTGATAAAATTGGTAAGTGACAAATTTCAGAGCCTGATTAGTAGCGAAAAGGGCCGAGGTTTTAATATTTTTACTGAGTGTTACTAATTGTTAATTGACTAAAAACAAAATCCTTACCTTTCCTCCAAAATATCCTCCGTTGCTTTCCACGTATTTGTTCATGCGGGTGAAGTATACAGAGTAATAGTCAGTTTCCAAGTTTTTGCGAAGCAGAGTCTTTTTTGTGGTATCAGCTTCACGATGCCACTCCATTACCTCTGTAACAAAAGAAATGTGAATAAAAAAACTACCTTTAACTCAATAATTTTAAAAAAATAAAACCCATCCCAAGGTGGAGCATATCGACTTTAGAAAGGCAAAGGTAGTCCCCCGCACAGATTTTTTTACATGAGGCACAAAAAAGTTTTTGACGATTTTGGTGCAAAGTCAAAAAAAATAAATATGCACAACCTTTCACAAAGGGTATCCAATCCCGGAGCCCTTTTCTAATCACGGGATTTTGGGATTGATTAATTTTTAATCCCGGGATTGGGCACTCAGCGTGAAATCGTGTATAATTTGAAAGTTTTAGTGAGTAGTTTTGTTTTTTTTTAGCTCACCGAGAAATTTGAAATCCTCAATTAACTATACTTTTTCCCCAGATTATCTCCGAAACTCGTTTTTTTTAGCTCTTCCAATTCCAAAATCCTATCAATTTTCAGGATTTTCTCAGAATTTTTCAATTGAGATCCCGACCATGTCAATCCTGGGATTTCGGGATCAGAAAATTGAACGGGATACCGGGATTGGATGCCCCACTTTCAAGTGCACAAAAATTAATAAACTTGTCCACTATTTATTAAATCTAATTTTAACTCAATCACATTGCTTATGAAAATCATTTGAATTAGATCTTTTTTCTGATCTCACTTTCATAGGTTCTCTTATTTTAAACATTAATTAAAGCTAAAATTACACACTAATTCGGCATTTCCAGCATACATAATTTTTTTATAAAGTTTATTAGTTTATATACATACATTGAGGTTATGGGAAAAATCTATGTTGAAAATACTTTGAGTTACGTTTTTTGGCCATTATAAAGTCGATAAAACTCATAATGAAGTATTTCAAGATACTTTGTTTTAAATTTAACCTGTTTTTCTTTCAGTCACCTTACCTTCATGAAGTTAATGCTAATTCTATCATATATTTATTTTTTAAAATAATTGATACAGTAAACATTAATTGTAAAATATTCTTACTCTGTGAAAGATCATAGATGGTTTCAGCCATGGCGTCGATCTGAGCATTGGTCCAATCGTCTCCAGTGAGGAGGTTGAGCTTCTTTGCCAAGTAACGGCAGATGGCGAGGGACTGGAACAGAACCTTTCCATCTACTTCCAATATTGGCAAATGGCCAAAGGGAACGGCTAGAAAGAATAAATGGACATAAAATATTTATTATTTTAAAAAAATACTCCTAATGTTACATCTTAACAGATTTACATGACCTATCCGCTTACCTTTTGTATTTTCTTTTTAAAATCGAATGTATACTTACTAAAAATTATTTACCTATGGCTTTACACAAATCGATTAATTAATCGTTACATGTTGCAGTGAATCTTAAAATCCCAGTACCGGTATTAAGATTATCTCGGAATTACGGCATCACCTAATTAGTTGGTCTTCCGGGATTGGAAACCATAGTGGCAACCGCTACTGAATAGGATAAACGTTTAAAGGCATTGATCACTTGGCTGCAGAAACGCTATTTTGTGTATCCAGAAGAACAGTATTTTCCAAAATGTGGTACGCGCTGAACGGTGCTTGGCTGCGCCTGATGCAAAAATCAGCTTATTTTTTTTGATTGTTATTAAGTATATGCATATTTTTGACAAGAGGTACTCGGTATTTTAAAAATTATAGAAGGGGTACACACATGTAAAAGGTTTGGGAAACACTGCAGTAGATTGATAAATAAGGTCTATATAAAGCACAAGCAAATTCGTCTTCAGGGTGAGTGAAATTGTCTACAGCGACATCTGTCAATAAAAAAAATGTTAATTGACTTATTTTAAAATATTTGGGTAATTGGCAAAATCTAGATGAATAAAATTAAAAAAAAATCCTAGTTGATTAAAAATATCTTAATTTTAATAATCCACTAGCAACTTACTGTAAAAAAATATCAGGGAACCTTTAGCGAGTTGTAATGTAATAATTAGGAGTGCTTTACTCAACTGAAATGTTTTGAAAATCTTATTGAGCTTAATTTTATTTAATACACGCATGTTTGTGAACAGGTCACTAAAATTTTTTCCTCAATTATAGGTGTCGCTGTAGACAGTTTTATTCATTCTTTAATATTAATTTTGAAATAAGAACACACCGCGAAAGTTGGCCTGTCAACGACGGCGCCACTGTCTATGGATTACGTGGTCATTTACATAGAGAAAACCTTAATTCGTAATATCGCCACTCGTATAGAAGGGAGAAACAGAAAAGTATCTGGTATTATTAAATATAGACTCGTGTATAATTATAATTGACAGATCAATCGGAAAGTATAAGGCATTTTTACATCGGTCTATACTCGATATGCAGAAAAAAATCCTATAATTATTTTTTGTGAAAATGAAGAAAACTCTTTAAATAGTCGAATAAGAGAAATGTGTAACATTCAAAATGTTTTCCACGAAACGGTTTCGTTTTGTAATAGAAAAATTAAATTAATACATACTAGGCTTGATGGTAGGCCAGTTGGTCTTACGATTGACCATAACATTCTCGTAGTTGACTCCGCCATGGGAAAGCATGTACCTGATCGGTTCACCAATTCCCATAACGTCGAAATACGTCAGTTTGTAAACGGGGGCCATCTTGCTTTCTGTTTCGTTACTTTTTCAAAAAGACGAGAGAAGTTTATGAATTAATGGGCATCCACTAACTGAAGATGAAATCCCGAAAACGCCTTTTATAGCACGAATAATCGGCAAATTATTTGTGATATGCAATAATCGATGCATTTTTAATATTATCAACACTTAATGATATGCAATTAAATGTGGCGATATCTATGTGAATTTATATTTTTTACTTAACAATAAATCGTACATTTAAAAAATAAACATGTATTTTTTGAATTTTATTATAAAGCATCGCTTCTTTGTTATACATTATGATATGTGTAATAAAAAATAAAACACTCTTTGGTACTAATTCTACATGTATGCTCAAGACAGGTTTTGTCCATCACATGCACGCCCATTTAGAGCAACTGGTCGTGATACTAAGAAAGGGAGGACTCGGTAGAAAAGATTGTTTTATTTTTATTATAATTCCTTTCAACCAATTGACAGTGACAGTGAACACTTTAAAAGTGAATACGATATGATATATTTTGACCGGAGACGCAGAACAGCTTTTCAACAGAATCCAAATGTATCATATTCAAATTACGATATCTAGTTACAATTTGCTGAATGCAGTCATAAATGATTTCAATATATAAGTAAATATATTTGACATTGACGGATTCTTCTTCAGTTGCGGTGTCCATGAGCTCATCCCAGCACGGAAAATTTAGATTTTTCTTTCCCGATTTATATTTTTCAAACGTTTTATTTTATAATTTTTCATTGTGTCAACCCTAAAAAGTGTTTCTCATAATAGTGATAATGTGAATTTTCTATTTTCGGCATCGGTCAAAAAGAAAATATTCACGTTCGATTAAGCGCATCGTATTTTGTTCAAGTGTCAAAGATCAACCAAAAGTTATGCAACAAAAAACACTTTTTTTTTTCTTCAAAGATTATACTATCATACAAAAGAGGTAATGATACGGTTGTGTAACCTTGTAGCTTTTTTTAATCATAAAAGAAACAAACTGTTAGTTTTGCGATCGGATGATTTTTTATTGAGAAACATCTGTACTGGATATATTTTTTGAAATAGCTGCAACATGATTAAATAACACATTTGACGTTCAATGTTTTCCCATATAACATTGAAGACATTAAAATATGCAAAAGCAATTTAAATATCTTTATCGAAGATATTTCCGAATTTTTGTCAATTGCAGAGCTTTCTTTGTAGATGAACAACGATTATTTTACTGTTACGACCAATAAAAATCTATTCGCTACCGTATAAGCCGTTAGAGAATCTATAAGCCATTTTGGAGACGTCATTAATATCTACAAAAATGACACTGTTTGATGTGCTTTATGGGCTGTTAAAATCATTGCTCCATATTTCTTCGAAAACGATGACGTACAGAATTTTACATTCAATGAAAAACGCTCTACGATCCATATTTACTGACATTTGTCGTTCCTTAATTGAATGACATTAATGTGGAAAGCTGTGGTTTCAACAGCAGCGCCACAATAAATGTACTGAAAAAAATATTCGATGAGCGCATGATGTTGTCCAATGGACCTGTGAATTGACTTTCAAGATCGTGAGACTCAAAATCTTTAGAATATTTTCTGTGGGGATATAAGAAGTCAGTCGTCTACGACAATAGATCACAGACGGTAGACTTCTTGGAAACCAACATTTCACCCGTTTACCTAAAATCATGTTCAAGCCCTAATAGCATGAAATTATCTATTCAATAAAGCCAATAACAGGCCCAGCATGACAATCTTTGTGAGTTTTATTTTGACTTAAAGTTCTATGTCTCTAAAAAAACACCTCTAATTAGAAAATATAATCTTTCTCGCCAAGACCTTACCGAAAACACATTGAAATTCATAATTTTTAATTATACGTATGAACATTTTTATAACTGAAGATTATATCTAACAACAAAAACCAACGAATGATCATAATAAAAAATACACAATTTTGCTGATGCTTTCATTTGATGGTGAAAACATTTTAGTGCTGATGATGAAGGCTATTAAAAATCATTACAATGCAAGCTATTTGCAAATAAATAGAACACTAAATGAAAATAAAATTAAAATAGTGTCATTCCAACAATTTATTATGTAATTCCTGCAGTGCACAAATTTTTCGCACATAGACCGTTAGACTACCACATCGTAAAATAAAAACAGTATAGTAATAGTTGATTTACGAAAGGTAAATTTTAAGTATTTTCGCGATTATAAAAAACTGTCGCTTAACAACACGACGTACATATATTTAAATCCTCATTATAAAATCGTCTCGAAAGCTTTTTTATAACAATTGGATTCATAAAATGAAAATTAAAAATATTTAAATATTTTACTTCTATACTACTTCTGTTAAACATTATCAAAGTCTACATGGACTTCAGATATAGTAACCAATACTTTTTCGTCCAATTAAAACAACTATCTAGTGCCGGGTGGGGAACCTTTTCATTTCTCAAGGCCACATTCATTTATCTGATTCAACATAAGGTCACAGTAAAGAAAACGTTGACCCCCTTTTTTTCGACTGTCGAACGCTCTTTTTCCAAGCGCTAGCGTTTAATATTTTGATCAAGACAAAAGGCCGCATTATAGTAGCCAAGAGGCCGCAAGTTTCCCTACACTTTATAATTAATATACTTAAGGCGAGCTATGTTTTCGGCAGATGTCACATCGTGAAGTTTTAATAACAATAAAGTAATTTCAAAGATGAAAGATGCAAATATATTAAAAAATGTGTGAAATGTTTAAAGGATAATTCCTTGTAATATGTGGGCGCAATTCTCCGCATTTTAAAATAAAAATATCCTTTATTTACATTACTAAAATAATAAATGTCATTTAAGCATAATATAACTTGAAGTGTATCAAATTATTAATTAGAAAATCTTTATATATACAGCGATACATAGTACTAAAGAGATATAAGACAATCGATAAGTCTAATAGTGTAAATGCGAATCACGATTTTTTTTTCAAACATACAAATGTCTAAAAGCATTGATTGTTCAAATAAAAGACCTAAAATTCATTATAACTGCAGAACAATGTATACTTTTTATTATTAATATTGCTCTGCTATCTGATCACATGCCTCGTAAAACAGACGTGCCTTTATAATAATGTATATCATTTTTTTTTCTTCAAAATACACCCGTTCGATGGTGGAATTAGTAATGAGCTACATTAGTGGGGCAACCATCATAAAATGTATCTTTTGCTACGCAGAATGGACCTTGGGCTAAGGGGGGCAATGAATTATGTATACCAATTTTAATTTTTCAAAAATAAAGATTATTACAAAGATTAATTATTAAAAGTCCTGCCAAACGAGTATCAATGTCTACTGTCCCTACCATAATCCGTCGACAGCTGGGAATTTATAATTGAGTTGCAAAAACCATCCTGAACGATTTTTTTGAAAAAAATGGGAAACGAAGACTTTATTTTTTGAATCTTAAATCCTTTCTTGTATGGTGGATGAGAGCTCAAATCTCATTCTATCTGTTGAAGAAATCATTTAAAAAATTTGGGTAACTTACAAATGGCCACAAATTGAGAACTGAGTTTCAAAAAATTCAAACACACGTTATCTACAAACAAAGTATTTGGTCACATTCTATTCGCTAACATATCAACATATAATGCCAAAAATAATACGTATATAAAATAGTATAGTCCTGAATGATTTTTCCAACCAATAATTCAATCCGATGATGTCCTCTTTTTTTAAAAAAATAGGTGGACTTTTTAATAACTTTTGCATATTAGCCCAGATTTTCTAATTTCACCACTGGGTCACATTAGGTACTTAATTAAATAAAATTCATTGATACAGTATGTCACCGAGAGTGCGATTTAAGGAAAACAAAGTGGATTAAAGCTTCCATGAAGTAAACTGCATTGAAGTCGTAGAAGTGTTCAAACATCATGCGCTGCATGTGCAACTTAACAGAATTATAGCCGTAGAGGTCAGGAGAACATCGTACAGTTAACTGCAAGGTTACAAAATCACAACCGTTGAGAAAAAAATTGCATTAATGAATAAATGTTGTCGTTCGTAAATTAACATTTGTGAAAATAATTTTATTATAAAGCAATAAAAAACACAAGTTAATTTTTTCAGCTATATTCCGATCAATGTCAGAAGTCTCACCACTGAATATCTAAGTAAAAAAAATAATTTTGTTTCAGTACTCTAAGAAAGATTCTTTGTAATAACGCCGCTTGGTATGTTGATTGAGATTTAATTATTTCTTGAAAAAAATAAGAAGTCACTTATTAAGCACACCACTGCTCCCGTGTTAATGTTTAACATATAACTATTAATGGAATAGGATAGTCATAAATATTTTACTCATTGTTATTGTTCGTTACACTAGGACCCCGGTTGAGAAACACTGATCTAGAGCAGCGGTCGGTAAATTTTTTGGGCTCACAATTTTATTTCAGCGGACCCCTAACTGGACTTTTGTGTTAAATATTACATATTGAAATAAAAGTGATCAAATGCGTTTAAAAATGCACCAAGTTCATAAAATACACCACACTTTGCCGATCGCCAATCTAGAGCAGTGTTCCCCAACCGGTGGTCCGCGGCCCGGTGCTGGGCCGCAGAGACTTGCAGCCGGGCCGCAAATAGTATGCCAAATTTCAAGAAATTCATCATGCAAAAATAATGAATATAGGATTTTTTATCGCCTGCACGTTTACTTGTATTTTTAGTTATTGTTAAATAAGAAGACATCAACAATGCGGCTCCGTATTTTGTTTCTTGGCCATTTTTGTGCGGTTACATATTACTCACACTTCTAAAATCCTGCTTCAAATTTGTAAAGTTTAGTTTATTGCGGATAATTATTCTATTATATTATTATTTTTTGTGTGTGACACTATGGTTGCTGTTTTTTTCAGATCGACAGTCATAAATATTTGTTCTTCGATAGTGAAACCAGATGCAAAACCCTAGCTAAATATACCAATAATTTCATAATACATAATTGTGTTCACTTTTAGGGTGTTCGCTGTGAATACTCGGTGGAGAGGCATTATATTAATAAAAACAAAATATTCTTTTGTACTTTATTTAAAAGGTCAGGACCGGTTTCACTCATTGCGAGCATTGTCAACTAAAAACAGTTGTATAGTTATGTCCATTTGTAACAATGTAAGATTAAAAAAATATTACATAAAAACTATTTTTATTTCATTATTAGTGGTCCGCGATTTTTTTTTTCTTTTTTTTACCGGTCCGCAGGTGTAAAAAGGTTGGGGAACACTGATATAGAGAACTGAAAGTAGTCAGACAATTTTATTATAATATCAAGAATGCATTCATTGACCATATTTTACTATTTACCAGCCGCACATAAGGAATTCCTTCTTCGAACATAATTTTAATAAAAAAAATCTTCTTCTGTAAAATTCATAATTTGTCTGTTACGATTTTATGCATATTACGGGTTGATATTAGGGTATCCAATCTCGGAGCCTTTTTCCAATCCCGGGATCCTGGAATCCCGGGATTGAGATTTTCTCACCGAGGAATTTGAAGTCCTCAATTTGCTACACCTTTTCCCGATTGTCACAGAACCTCGTTTTTTTTTTAGCTCACCGAGGAATTTGAAATCTTGAATTTGCCAATTTTATGTAAATTTTCGGAATTTGCTCAAATTTTCTCAATCCCGAAATCCCAGGATCGCGGCCGTGTCAATCCCGGAACAAAAAATTGAACGGGATCCCGAATCCCGGGATTGGATGCCCTAGTTGACATTCCCCGTATAACGAGCAAGTAAGGAAAAAAGTTATCCAATGTACTTATCTATATTTTATTATAAATGAATGTAAGTACTATATAAAATACACTGTGCTTATTATATGATATTTTAACATAAAGAATTAATTATTTAGTCGAGACGTGACAATATAATTATTTTTTATCAAGAACCAACATATGCCACTATGCAAACCTTACAAAAAAACATACAAAGCTATAGCTGTAATAATGTCGATAATGTTTAATTAATATCGCACAATGTTGCCATGTTGAAATAAGAATAAGTAGCTTGATAGCTTTATCTTTTTTTTATATATTTTACCGAATAAAGTGAGTCAACGCTATTTTTGACGACACTCTGTTTTTTTTTTTGCATCACATGATAAGTGTCTGTTATCATTTTGCATTTTAGTTCATAACTCGATAACCTCACAATTAAAAACATATTGTTTAGCAAGCTACCTGCTGAGTACACAACATTATTGTATATATACAATATATGTTGAAAAGAAAACGTTTTTTTAATTTAAACGCTTTGAGGTTATAAAATATAGTTTAGTGAAATGTCAGTGACAAAGGTAAATACCAAAAAACATGGATCAGCGCAAGCTATCATGTACTTGCTACATTATGGTGAAGGAAAAATAAGCCACTTGAAGGAAGCCATTGAAAAATGGCTTAGAGATGAAGGTAATTTATTTAATTAACACAATTTTTAATTAGAATAATGTTTAATCGCCACATCTGTACAGTTTTCCTGAGTTTTGCCAAGCGCAACAAACTTCAGATTTACAAAACGATATTAATTTTAAATTGACGTACATATGTATCATTTGAAACGCATTAAGAATTGCAATACCTGACAAATAAACAAATATAAGTATTTTGATATTTCGTGCTAGATACCGGTATTATATTTTTTTTAAAATAAAGCGAAAAGAACTGTATATATTTACCGTATATATATATATATATCGACTGTGGAAAGGAAAAAGGACGTAACCCTCAATTTTCCAAAACAGCTTTTTTTCGATAATCACAATGTTTACGACTTGACACACATTCTATTAAAAGGATGGAAGCTGCAAATGCCGAATTAGTATCTAAATTTAGCTTTTAAGTTTCAAAAAGATGACCTTGTAAAAAATTAAAACCAAGAAAAAATACTGAAATTAAGGTTTTTCTGAGACAATTTCTTTAATTAATATTAGATTATGTCAATTAAACACCAGTTTAGAAGTATCCGTGCACTTCAAGGTTGTGTATAATTCATAATTTGCATATGTCACAAAGTCATCGAAACACGTTTTTAGCGCTTCCTGTAAAATTTGTGTGGGTTACGTCCTTTTTTCTTTCCACAGTCGATATATATTTTATTATTAACGGGATAAAAATTTGCAATAAATAATAATTGACAAAGTATATCATTTTCATTTGTTGTCAAGGATTTTTTAGTCATAATTATATTTCAAAAAATTATTATCGTGAACGAATTAAATATATTTTTTTTAAATTTAAATTTAAATATTTAAAAAAAAACACAAGTTATAATAATGGGAATAAGTGCATAAATATTTTTATTCAATTATTTTTTTTTTAAATACGGTATTAACTGTCAATATTTTATTATATTCAGTTTGCAAAAAAACATATTTACAGTTTATCATAAGTGAAAGGTGAACGGAATGATATAAGATTCTTAAACATAGTCTAGAAAGATTCGTATACTTCTTGAAAGTATAGTATGTACTAGGTCTAATGAGACCAGACGTCCCGTTTTCAGGCGGCGTGTCCAGGTGTCCCCGAACACAGCTTCAATGTCCCGTTTTCGAAAAGACAAAAACTCTAATTTTAAAAAAAAATCGCGCAAAATCAAAATTCTGGCGGTAGAATCTAGACTTGTATATAAATACGGAGGCGTGTACGCGTGCAGTAAATAATATATTTCAATGTAAATATTGTAATTTATATTTAATTTCATATATTATATCTAATATGTCATGAAAAAACATTACTATCTAGTGCAGGGATGGCGAACCTATGGTACGTGTGCCCGAGGTGACACGTTTGAGAATTTGGATGGGAAGCGAACGATTTCCAAGTTCAAAAGATTTAATTTTTAAATTTAAAAAAATAAAATTTTGATTAAATAATCCGTGAGTTATCAATTTATTTAGTTTTATTAGTTTTCAAATGTTCCCCAAGATAAACGACAATCGTTTAAAAAATCATGTTTTTTATTTTTTCTATTTTGTTAAAAAGAAAATACTGCTTGAGTACTCCACACAATCGAGAAATAATATTTGAGGATATTTGGCACGCGGAACCAAAAAGGTTCGCCATCCCTGATCAAGTGTGTGAGACTCTTAAAACGGCGCCTAAAAGTAACAATATTTTTTAGCTGTCCCGGTTTGGGGGGAAAAATAAATGGTCACGTGAAGTACGCTGGAATTTTAAAAACATTTCAGCTGTTTAAAGCATTCATTGTAATATCACTATATTGTAAATGTGAAACATTACTGGGATTTAACTTCAAATTATGAGCGATTAAAAACTATTTACTAACCACCAGATCTCATTACAGACCTAAAACATGGGTGATAGTGATGTCAATTCTCCTCGAGTTGATCGCGAATGACTTACAAAAAAGTCTGTTTAATCCTGCATAAGCTGTAATGTAAACTATGAATAATAAACATTTAATCAACCATTTCAGGAGCCGTTTTAGGTCAAATTCACGTAGTTGACGTTGCCAAGGCCCTTGGGACTGTAATAGGCATTGTATCAGGAGATCAATTGAAAGATGACCGTCTGGAAGCCTTCGCGAATACCATCTATGATATTCTGAAAAGTTAGCATAAACAATATAATATCATGGAACCTATACAGCATAATAATATAGATAAAATATATGTTTATTTCTGACATTTTACATTTTCAGAGCACGAAGCTGTTTACGAAGAGAAGGATGCCGTAAAAAGGAAAGCAATGATAGAAGAATTTGAAAAAGAAACTTTGCATGTCCATTTGTTGAATTTTGAAAACGTTCTGATTCACAATTTAGGTTTTTTTATTGGACGGGTATGTCGAATTAATCATTATTACTTACCATATTTTTTCACTAATTCCTCCATTATAAGGACATATACTACACATTGGAAGAGGATATCGAATACAAAATTACCGGCTGTAATGCAATAAAAAAAATATGGAAAAGTCGTTCACTTCGATGAGATCTCACTAGAGCATCCAATCCTGAACTCTATTTGTGATCCCAGGAATTCAGTATTCACATATTTTTGGATACCGGGATCCCGAGATTGATCATTCACCATAAATTTCCCAATTATGTACGGATGCGGGTTTTCGGGATCCCGGGTTCGATCACTGGGTTAAAGTCAGAAATTAAGATATTTTAAAATAATCTAAAAAAACAAGGTGAAACACTTTTTTCTTAGCTCACTGAGTTGTTTAAGTTTTTTTTCTGGCCGGCGGATTTTAAAAACCCGGGAATTGGTGGATTTTATAAAATGAAAAAATGTGGGACTTATTCTCAATCCCGAAATTCCGGGACTAGTTCTATCACAATCCCGGGATTTTGGAATCAAAAAATTGGGTGAGACTCTAGCTCAGGGGCGGGGAACCTGTTCTTCTCTAAAGGCCGCATTCATTTTTCTGATTCGACATAAGGCCGCAGTAAACATTGACTAGGTTATCTTTGGCCAGAAACAAGAATTTACGGTCAGGATATGTCAGAAATTTACATAAATTTACAGAATTGGCCAGAAGGCCGCACCAGAGTAGCCAAAAGACCGCAGGTTCCCCACGCCTGCTCTAGCTGTAGTAAAATCAAAAACTTAAATTCAGCTTGCAAGTAATCATTGTGTTATATGAATAAAGCTGTGAGATCCTAAATAATTTAAAAATTAACATAAATGTGTAATTTTGTTTACAGCTAACGTGGGTGGATATATTCTTTGCGGGAGCCATAGAAGTCATGGAATATTATATGGGAGATAAGATTATCGAAGGGAAATATCCATATTTGTTCAAGCTAGTAACCGATATTTCGGAATTACCCCAAATTAAGAAATACAATGATGACCAGAAAAAGAAGCCTCAATAAATTATATCAGATATGAAAAGGAATTATTTTATGTTTGCAGTTAATTTTTATGATTTATGATATATAATGAAATAAATTTAATTTCGAGTGTTGTATCAATGTGTGCTTTATTTATAAATTAAACTATTGCTTGTAAAATGATTAATGTAATGTTGAACCATTATTATTATTTTTAGAGTTGATAGCTATTTCGGCTTTACGCCTTAATCAACATTAACTAAGAAATACACAAAACATGCTCTCAACTATTGTGGCAAATATGAATAGTAAAAAGTTAATTTATTACTTTAAAACTGTATTTTCGATATAAGTTAAGATGTTTAAATAGTTGAGAAGATGTGTTGTGTACTTTTTTTTAGCTATTATATGAACATAGCTTAGTTAATGTTCGTAAAAGCTGAAAGCCGAAATAACACCATCAAATAAATTTTAATTAAGTAGAATTAAAATACATTGATATTTTTGACCGTGTAATAATGGAGTTCTACTAATTTAACGCCAATTCAATCGACAATCATTTTTGAGTTGTATACATTTTATAAAAATATATTCTTTTCCTTTACTATGAAATTATGCAGTGTGATATAATATTTACTTAACCAAAAACATCGTCTTTATCTGAATATGATAAATAATAATATTTAAACAATTGAAGATAATAGATTAATCTATTCATTCATAACTCTGATAATTCGAGGTGATTGAAATCTTGATTTCAATTAATATTTTTTCGTTCATTTCCTTCTACAGCATCGAAAATCGAATTAATATCTCCAGTTTTAGCGAGAAAGCGTGCGATTCGCTCAATTCGGACAACATCCGGGGAGTAACCAATCAAGTATCAGCAAAATGGCAATATTCAATTTATATAGAACGTACGTTCTATATTTGAATATTGCAATTTTGTTAGTGTTAAAATCAGTGGATGACAACACAGGATTTCGAAGATTTTAGGTTTTTATAGATCTTTTTTTCTCTACAGACAACGATAAGTGTTTCAAAACATATTTTGCGATCGTGAACACAAAAGACTGACAAGAATAATCTAAAGGACACATTTTTCAGTTTCGCGGGATTTAGGTTATACGTGAAGTATTAGCTTATTAAAGAAATCTGGTAACTCCGACTGTGATTCCAAATAAGAAATAATTCAAATTCAAATAATTGACTCTTATTTGGGCCCAATAGAGGTTAAGTGAGCCAAGTGGTATTTTAGAAAAGTTAGATGCGTTGTAATATTCTACACGTCTTAAAGTATTGTGAAAGTGAAGTAACCTCAGTTAATACACATTGCAATAGAGTGATATCCGTAAAATAAAAATATGCAATCCACCTAAACACCCAATAAAGACCAAGAAAAGAATTTTACCATTTTAATAGTTGGTCACTTCACCTCTAGATGGCAAAATTGACTCTTATTCAGAACATATGCTAAATCAGACATGCGTCTTATTATAAAAACTGATATCTTTCTTCATTGGCAAGTGTGATAATAATACATAGTGGTAAGATCTTGATTTAGTCTTCCGGTCGGACTGGGCTCAAATTCCAATTAATTAACGTCAAGTTAGTATAGAAAATAAAAGTTTGCTCTGCACGTTGAAAATTTGGCAATATTGATAAAAATAATATTTAGTATTTTAGCACGTGCACATTAAAAGACTAACAGCCATAATTGGGATAGGAACTCCAACTTATATTTTCTTAAAGTTCAGCTTGTTACTTAGTAGCTCAAACTATAATTTTTAGAAACAGTAGACATAGAAGGATAAGACTAGGACAGGACTAGTAGCAAACTAATCGTCCTTTTTTTTTTGTTTTTTTTCCATGCTATGCTTAAACCAAAAATTAACCTCATTTTGTTTTTGAATAGGGTTGTATTGTAAACAGTCAAAAAACTATATGACAATTTAAATAATGATGGTCGGTCGGTCATATGACACGTCAGTTGTACGAGCTGCCCCGCTCAACGCTGCTTTGCCTGTAAAGCACGGGCTCCCAACCTATGGGTCGCGACGGGTTTTCTGGGGGTCGCCAACTTTTTTCGATTTTTGATTTGAAGCACACAACTAAAACTACGGTCAACTAAATTTACCTTATTGAAAAAAATGCCTTTTTTAATTGCATCGAGGCCGCAGGTCACGTGGCTTTTATAAAAAGGGGTCACCACCCGAAAAAGGTTGGGAACCTATGCTGTAGAGGTTGGTATATTTAATGAAGATAATCATTTATATTTTTTCTCAAATAAACTTCTATTAATAAACTCAAAAAATTTCCTCATCCTGTTTGGTCATTTTTTCACGTATTACTTTATGTGGTCAATTTAATGCTTCAAAATGAAAAGGATAGCATAGCAAGCATTAACGCTGACGCCAATTTGCTATGCACGTTTAACCTGGCCTTTGTTGCGTTAAATAAAAGTTTTCGTACATTTCCATTGCTACTAAGTCGCTTAAAAATATAATAGAATATTATTTCACCAAGATTATTGTTCAAATAAGAAATATAATAACTGTGAAATAATAAATATATTTTAATTTTATTAATATCGACTGTGGAAAGGAAAAAGGACGTAACCCACACATATCAAATATTACAGGAGGCGCTAAAAACGTGTTTTGATGATTTTGTGACATATGCAAATTAGGAATTATACACAACCTTGAAGTGCACGGATACTTCTAAGCTGGTGTTTAATTGACATAACCTAATATTAATTAAAGAAATTGTCTCAGAAAAACCTTTATTTCAGTGTTTTTTCTTGGTTTTAATTTTTTACAAGGTCATCTTTTTCAAACTTAAAAGCTAAATTTAGATACTTATTCGGCATTTACAGCTTCCATTCTTTTGATAGAATGTGTGTCAAGTTGTATACATTGTGATTATCGAAAAAAAGCTGTTTTGGAAAATTGAGGGTTAAGTCCTTTTTCCTTTCCACAGTCGATATGGAGATCAGAATCGTATTAAATTTGAATACTGCTGGGGTGTCGATAATGTCCCGAGGTCTTTTTGTTTTTCTTCGAAATATATTTGTTAGCTAACTTAAACATTTCAGTTATTCTAAAAATTACATTATTTACAATTTATTTTTCACGCCAGTAAATTTTCTGACTTCTTAAAAATGCAACAAAAATCCCCCCCGTTGAGGCCAACGGGCTTACAGCTAGTCGTATTAAATACTTATAACACTAATTATTGGGTTACATAATACAGTATAATAATAAAAATATATAAAATATACCACACACACACTTCTCTCTTGCGTATTATAATTAAATCAAAATTTCATAATAATATTAACTCAACTGTCGAATGCGAAAAATTGTAAAAAACCTCAAAATTCTGACAAGGGCAGGGCGTAAAGCCGAAATAATATTGCTTTATATATAAATAGTCGTTGTAGAACGAAAATAAATTGATAATTTTAGGCCTTGTTGTAATGAAGTTATACCAAGTAAATACATATTCAATCAATGTAAAAACCTCGTTTATTTTTATAGATGTTTAAATCCAAAAGTAATTTCTCATCAACAATGCACTTTTCTTTTATAAAACGTTTATTCCCTTATCGAAAAATATATCCTCTGCGATGCCTATTAAATACAATTCAGCACATCCCAACATTTCTTTACCATGCCCACTTCCAATGTGGAGCATCTTAACAGCAGTTGCAGACCAAGTATATACATAATAAAATATAAGATTTAAAATAACTTAGATTATTCCACTTATTGTGCTACTAACTGTGACACGTGTTTCGCCTCTTTCTGATGCATCCTTACAGAAAATCTTACTTTCACAATGCTTGTTTAAGTACGAATGATTTAATTGTACTATTCTGATATATTATAAAAATAAAAGAAAGGATAGAAAAACAAAGGAAAACAGTATTTACATCCTTTTCCTCCATTTATTTTTCTCCCCACGATATGCATAACTGACAACAAATAATTTTGACTTCAAACTTAACTTAATTTTGGTCAATCAACTTATCACAAAGCAAATATTTTAATTTGAGCTATTAGCTAACTACTAATCCTTCCTTAGACCCATCCTTAAATATTTACTCTTTCAGAAAAAAAAACTTGACCAACTGAATAACAAATAAATATATTGGATTATATTACTTATATGGAATTATTTCCGTAAGGATTCAATATGCTCCACATTATGACACTGCAAAAATTAAAAGCATAACAGTTTAACGTGTTTTTATCATAACATACAATTACTATGTTTATCCACCAAGGATTGTACGTTAAAATTATAGATTTTAGTTGTTAATATACATACGTTATTAAAATAACCACTCATCCAAACATATCATTACAGTAGTGAGGTTCTTCTTCTGCATAGTAAAACACAGGTGTCGCCTGGCGTCCAATTAGTCGAGTACGTAGATTTTTTTTTAATTTTTCCGACCGGTATTGCTCACCTGACCACAGTCATATCACTCAGTCACTAAGTCATTCAGACCGCAGCGCAGCGATAATTCGCTATTGTTTACCGAGTTAACGTTTTTTTTCAAACAACCAAAACGAATATTGAAATAATATAAACAACAAACTTATTATAATATCAATACAACGGGACACTATTGGTGATTATTGTGCATACAGTGTTCGATTCCAAATTTAAAAATTTATTTGTGTTTTTTTTTTTAATTAAAGAATACATTGGTTTCAATTGTTATTTTTCTGTATACATCTTTGAAAATGGAATTACAGTACAAGGGAGATAAAATACTTTGAAGTAAGTAACCTACCATTTATAATATTCTCTATATTTTACATACTATTATGTATATTCTAATATCTGTGTTGAACATTGTTTTTTTAACCATGTAACTAGAATTCTCATTTATAATATAACTTTTCTCCATGGAAGTTATTTTCAGGGCTGTGAAGTCGTGTAAAGAAAACACGACTTTGACTCCGAAGGAATTTTTCAATAATTTCATTTTAACTTATGTATATATATATATATACGTATTCCACCAGATCATCTATGGACTATTGTGGTTTTACACATCATTAAATAGGTACATATATTAATTCGAGCCGTTAATTTTTCACGACTCCATCTCCGGTTAAAACATTGCGACTACATGACTCCGACTTCACAACCCTGGTTATTTTACCAAAAATACTTGTAACTGAAAGTTTGGAGTTATTAAGCTTAGAAAGCTAAAGTTAGGAAAGAACTTGAGGTTAGCTAATCGCTTGCTATCCACCCCATATTTTAAATCAAATAGCCGACAGGGAGTATAGATATTTATGCTTTTTTATAAAATACACAAATAGATCGAAAAATGATCATTAGATGCTTTGTTCTTAAATTATTAAAAAAAATGTTTTATTTATCCATGTCCGCTCCCAATGTGGAGATGGCTTCCTAATGAAACTACTTCCCTATTTCAACAAAAGTTTTTTACGAGAACTGTTTGTTAGTCAGTCGCTTAGTCTCTCTTTTCCAAAGAGGACTAGTGGTTAGCTAATCGCACTCGCTACGTCCAGTTATTGAAGGATCGGAATTCGAGCAGAAATCGATAAATTTATTGAAAAAATGCTGTTCGTACTAGGACTCGAACGCCCTCGCCGCTTACTACTGCGCCACAAGATCTGGTTGTTTTTTTAAGCTGCATTAGTAGTCCATAAACCTTAACGATGATCATCAGGATTATTAAGGAACGTTAAATTGCTAACAACACTAACCAATGTGCCATAGTATACAACGGATACATTTTTAATTAAAAAAACATATCACATTAGGTTTGTGTTTAGCTATAAATGCTTATTTGATAAGCGAAACCGTCCTCGGTAATTAGATAAGATTAGCAACCTTTTCATTACGTGATAAACAATATTCTATTATCATAAAATATGTGTGTATGACATTATTTAGTAAATCAGGCAAAAAAAAATGTTTCCGTGTATTCGAATATGTTAAAATGCCCCCTTGTTAAAATGAGGCGTGGCCGGCGAGCTTCTAGTTAAGTTAATAAAATCATTCGTCTCAGATCAAATCAGCATTTAACTGCAATTTCTTTTAAATTGTAATACGAAACATAAAAATGTGTTGCTTTTTCAATTGAAGGAGCAACAAAGAAAGCCGCAAAAAGTCACCGAGCCATGTCATATGCATCACCCATGGTGTAAGAGAGCCCCTTGTTAAAATATTACCAGCCCACTGCTGGATAAGGCTAGAACAGGACTAGAAGTTGGCTAATCGCTATTGCTAAATCCAGTTATTAAAGGATCGGTAGGATGGGAGGAGAGGAAATGATGTGAATTGACATCACAAACACCCAGTCTTCGATCGCAACTTTGAATTGAATAATTCTCAAATTCACTGTGATCTGACCGGGAATCGAACACAGACCTGCGTGATCTGTAGAGCAAGATCTAACCAGCTGTGGCCCAGCAGGCGACGATCCTTTATTGTTAGTGTATGTACATATGTACATTATTTTATGAATTCATTTTTAGTCGATTTATGAATGTGTGTGATGCCTAGATTCACTCATGCCGAAATCGAATAGCTAATTACTATTCCTGTTCTAACCTCATCCTTTTGTTTTATTAAATGATTGAATAAAAAACAATTTTCGTTAAACAACGTCAATAACAGTCCATATCAGAAAAAGTTAGCAAGTAATCAAATTGACAAACATGAAGCAAGTATACAATGTGATTCTCGCATAATAATGATCTGTCTTGAATAACTTATTTGGTGCATTTGCGGTACTTGCGGTACTTGTTAGACAAACAAAGCAATTTTTGAATCGAGTAAGACAGGCAACTGTCCCTGCCTATTAACTCTTAACATTATTTCTGACAGATCGACATAAATGCATCTATATTTTGATAGCATATTAATCTATATAACATAAAATATCAATTTATTGATTGACTTCTCATTCACTTGGTAGAACTCCATTGTAATAGGGTAAAGATAGCAACGTATTTATTAATACAGTTGTAATAATATTAGTTAATAGATATTTCGGCTTTGCTTTTGGCTTATTTCAGGGTCTGACGATGGCGAATGCCGTAAAAGCTATCAATTAATAAATATAATACTATTCATTTGCTGTTTACTCAGAACTATCAATTTGTTACGTGTAAACTAATGCAAGTACAGTGACGATATGAGCCCTCGGAAGGTGAATTGATCCAACTAGTGAAATGGTAAAACTTTTTTCATGGTACAATCACAATCACACCTTTAATTGATGTTTTGGTTGATTGCATATTTTTATTTTACGGGGATTACTGAATTTACTTCATTTTTACGATACTTGAAGACTTGTAGAATATTACAACGCGCTTTACTTTTTTTCTATAATACCACTTCGCTCACTTCACCTCTAACGGGCCCATATGATCTCATAACGAGTAAACATATTTTTTATTTATTTTTTTCTTTTTAAACCACGTCCGCTCCCAATGTGGAGCATATGGACTCCTAATGGAGTTTATCTCAACAGAAGTGTTTTTCTACGAGAACTGTTTGTTACTCAGTTGCTCAACCTCTCTTTTTACAAAGAGAGTAGGGATAGAAGGATAGGGCTAGGACAGGACTAGTGGTAAGCTAATCGCTCTCGATACGCCCCGTCCATAGGATAGGATGGGTGAGAGGGGGGAATTCAAGACATCACATATGAGGAGCAAACGTTCAAAAAGTGTTTTGTCACACAAATACAAAGCTTGGGAAATGAAGATTTAAGTGTTGCAAAAGTGACAGTTTGTTTGAATGTGTCAACTTTATGATTTAATTTTTATATGAAAAAAAACCTTTTTGCACACTAATTTTGATTTCCATTCATAGGTTTTATTATGGGCTATCATAATTGATATAAAACGCCATTTTTCAACATTTGTGACAAAACACTTTTTGAATGTTTGCTCCTCATATATCCAGGCCTTTGAACATAAATTCATAAATTGATTGAAAAATCAATTTATAAAAACTGTCCGTACCGGGATTTGAACCCGGGCCCTCCGTAACCGAAGCCAACACCGTTGACCACTCGACCACACAGGTGGCTATCAATTCTAAAATAATCGGACGTCTAGTAATTACTGCCAACTGCGACACAAGAAAAACACTCGCTAAATTCATGTTTTAATTGTATTTTTATTGTTATATCCCTTCGCTTAATCTTATTTGTTCGATGATTACCATCAATTGTGACGACTGGACTTAGTAAAGCCTATTCCGACAGTTTCCCACGAAAATAAATTATTCGAAGAGTTATTGTTGGTCATATTTAAAGACAGTAGTTTGGCACCAGGGCTGTGAAGTCTTTAAAACATAAAATGACTCAGTCTCTAATTTTAAATTGAAGCACGTCTGCGACTCTGCATTCTGTTTTTAAAAAATATTGAATATTTGTTTTCCTCCCTTGAAATGGTTTACATCTCCCTTTCGTTTTTTCAAGACTGTTAAGTTTGGTAAAAAAAGACGACTCTGACTCTGAATTGATTTTTTTCAAATATTTTCATTTAACAGACATGTCTGTTTACAATTTAATTCATTTAAGTAGATTTCACAAATCAATGTGTTGAATAGACTTACATTTTTTCAATATCTTTAAATTGTAAGTTTTTCTCCAGTTTTTCCGACTCCGACCCCGACTCCACAGCCCTGACTTTTTGTATATCCATTATTTCACCAATCAATACGATGAATATACTAATTTTCTAATATATCGACCCGTAATCGGCAGAAATTTGTAAGCGACAATTTTTACAAAAGAATGTTGTTTTTGAACTCCTTCTTGTAATATGCTCGTAAAAGAAACGTTAATTTACTTAATATTACTAACCTCGTTTAAGGTAGTATTTTTGCAAAATTATTATGAGAGGAAGTTAATAAAACCTTTTGTTATGATTCAAATTTGACAATTCCCGTAAAATTTATGAATTGTCGCTTACGTTGTTCGGCCGATTACGGGTAGATATTTGATGTGCTAATACTGCAAGTACATACTTACGGATTACAACTTTCTAGATGAACGGGGTGTGTGAATTATTAACATCAGTATTTTATTTCATTATTTGATAAAGAATTTAAAAATGTTACACTAAACTATTTATTTATTAAAGAGTTTATTTGTGTTTAATGTTTTCGGAAATCCTTTATTTGTTAGTCTTAAAAGCACGCAGTAAAAGAGGAAAAAATTCAAAAAGCAGTCTATGTCGTTCCTTTTTTTTTGTTAAAAACAGTCTCAACTCCACAGCCCTGGCTGGTAAAAAGACAACGCAATTTCAATACATCGCTGTATCTCACTGATTTCCATAATTAAGTTATTTACTTCGAATGGAAATACGTCTTTGAAATAAAAATGCGACAAAAATGTATTCTCAGTATTGTATTGTAAAAATTAATTTCAAAAAAGAATTTGTTTCTCATTAATATTCGAAATTTCTTTTGTTTCGAAAAGTAATTAAGAATCGATTTAAAATTCATTTGTTTCGTACTGTCGTCTTAAAGTACATTTTCAACGATGGTAAAATAATAATACTATTTTTTTATTTTAATTTAAAGTAAACACATAAAATTCTGGTGCATTAGTATTATTTTGAAATGTACTTGTTTTGAATACGACAGATGTTGTCAATCTTTGTTAAACGTTTTTCATTTAACCTTACCTCTATTGAAAAATATAGGAGTGGACGAAAGTTGGATTCAAAAACATTTAAATTGAAAAGCAATAAGCCAAAGTCATAATACAACTACTACTACATTCTGGAGATTTCAACAAATATTTGTAGTAAAATATTTTTTTTTGTGCATAACTACATTATAAATAACGTCGGGTCCGTAGTGAAGTGATCAATGTTGTTGACTTCAATTACGTTGCTAACGGATTCGAAGCCCAGTACAGACTGTTTTTATAAATTGATTGATGGTCTTCTATTCGAAGTCTTGGATGTGTTTTGTCTAAAACTCTCTCCCATACACATGCGATCTTAAATACACGGGACATAGTGAAATCAGTTAACAAACCAATGGTCCTATCCTAGGCTTATCAGTATATCCCCTACTCTCTTTAAAAACGAGAAGTTGAACAACTTAGTGACAAGTCCTTTTCGTAGATCACGTATGTTGATTTAAGCTCCATTATGAGTCCATATACTACATATTGGAAACGGACATGGTAAAAAAAGACGCATGTAAATTGCTCCGCGGGCGCACATACGTCATCAGACACAGGGTTAAAAAACACCTAATTCTACAATATGTTTATAATGCATAATATTTAAGTTAATATTAGACATCTAATTTTTGAAAAATACCAACTCAGTGAAAAAATGAAAATGGGGAAAAATAGTGGGGAAGTGTTTTGTAAATATTTTGTGCAAACATTTAATTTGAAAATATTTTCATGCTCAACTCCTTAAAAATAATTATTCATTAGCCCCCTACTTTCACCTCTTTAGGTCCTACGGTCAATCTGTCAACCATCTATTATAATAATAAAAAACAAATGATCATTATAACTAAGTTATTAAATCTGTTTTGTATAGTTTTAAACTAACTTATTTAGTATGCATGTCCATCGAATTGCTGTGTACAGTGGCCGGAAGAAACGTGTTTATTTTCATTATTAATTACTTTTTAAGCTAAATTGAAATGTGACTTTAAATATTATATATTACATTATATTAAAGTCACCTAATATATTCGAATATGTCGATTTCAAGTTCCAAAAGTGCCGAGCTCAATCGCACTGTTTTTATATATGTTACATTAAGGAACTTCTTAATGCTGTATTTACATGTTAGTTTTTTTTTTTTTAATTTTGACGTTGGATAATAAATGTAAAATACTTGACTTTTATAAAAGCAGTATTTAAAGATGTTACAACATTAATTTATAACATGATAGCCTCCAGGGATAAATAACTGAAACCAGATTCAGAATTACACATTTCGTTATGTAAGAATCAACAATGGCAGAAATAATACACTTATTTAAAAGTAATTATTGACCAAGAAATGTGTTCAAACAATTTCAATACAGATCAGTTTGGAAAATTATTTAACTATTTCATATAAAAAAATATCACAATTCTTCATATATGCAGTATAAATATGAAATTCTAATGGTGCACCGCAACAGATGTTTTATGAGAACTGATTGTAATTCAGTCACTTTCAAAAAGATTATGGATAAAATAGGGTTGCGAAAAAGTTATCTCTCTCTCAGAGGAAAATGCAAACATCACATGCAGACATGCGTTTGATTGCAATTCGTACTCGGAAAAGTGAATTAATAAATTTGTCCGTACAGGGATATGAACCCATCATAGACACCACACCCTCATAACACAGCCATAAGCGTTACCACATGGCTACAAAAACGGACTTTATAAATCACTACATGATATTTAGTGAAAAATTATGTTAAAATTTGCATTGACTCCAGTTCTTATTCTTTTAGTGCCTGTTATTATAAAAACAAAACTTTGAATTGCTAAGATAAGTGCAAGGGCCGCAGGGCTTGTATTGGGGGTCACAAAATATTTGGGCAAAACTACAAATATTAATTTATTTATATTTTCCCGATGTATATTTAATGTATGTGTAATGTAATATGTTTATATAATTAAGTATTTCGACTGAGGGTGCTCGATGGAATTTCAATATCAAATTTGAATTGTTTGAATTTTGTACTTTTCCATGGGTTTTGTCGCTAACGACCCGGGTTTCGCCTTTCGGCATCTTCAGGCGTTCCAAGTGCACGGATGTACTTGAACTGACGCGTAGTAAACAGTTTGTATCGTTTATAAACAAAAATATAAGTAGATCACTAAGTTAAAAGGCTATTAAAATGCACTTGGAATTCCTGAAGATACCGAAAGGCGAAACCCGGGTCGTTAACGACAAAACTCATGGAAAAGTACAAAATTCAAACAATTCAAATTTAATATGTTTATGTTTGTATGTATATTATTAACTAAATCTTTAAAGTTTTTTTTCGAGGGTAGGAGTAAAAAGTTTGGGAAGCACTTGGTTAGATAATGATTATCGTCAGTTCACGTATTTTAATGAGTTTTCAGTGATAATTAAAAATAGAATGCATTTAAAATGTTCAGTATGCAACTTCTATATTAAGCATAGAAGTATGTTTCCGATGAATACATTAATATTCAAAAAAAAATCAATAACACAAAACGGTCAGTATATTTAAAGATAACAAACTGATAAATAATAATTATTTACAGACTGTTAACATTTTTTATACTAACCAAAAAATATATTTAAACATTAAATTTGAATCGTTCAAACTATGTACATTCTTACAAATGGGCTCATCCTTTTTGCCAGCAATGGCTTTGGACTCAGTGATGCATTTATATCTTATATAAACACTAAACTTTCATTTGCTAAGCGTCAGTTCAAGTTCATCCGTGCACTTGAATGCCTGAAGATGCCGAAAGGCGAAACCCGGGTCGTTAGTGACAAAATTTGTGAGAATGTACATAGTTTGAACGATTCAAATTTAATATTGAAATTCCACCAAGCACCTTCAGTCGAAATCTTAAATTATATTTAAACATGTTTTTATTACATTGATATTTCTTCATAATTTCTTATATGCATGTAATATACCGTTAAAATATACAAGTACGTGTAACGAGGTTAGTATGAGAGTTTTTGCAATAATTTAATGTATTTTATTACATAATTGTACAAATCGCATGATTTAAAAGGCGTTTTAATAAGAAGAGTTGTGAAATTGTATTTGATACTCCACATCTTATACATATTAACATGAATTAAACATAATTTAATATACAATCGTCATAAAAGAAAATTGTTATTTTTTAAGATTGCAACAGATTTCATTAGCTGAAAGACTCAGTAGGTTAATCTGAACAAGTAGGTTGCAGAACATATGGATTTAAATTGAGTTTGCATTAGTTTCTTTATTGCATTTTACATGTATTTTAACCGCAGTCTACTTACTGTATATATTTTTTTTACATATCGACTGTGGAAAGGAAAAAGGACGTAACCCACAGTTTTTTCAAAACAGTTTTTTTTTCGATAGTCACAATGTATCAAACTTGATACACGTTCTATCAAAAGGATGCAAGCTGCAAATGCCGAATTAGTATCTAAATTTAGCTTTTAAGTCTGAAAAAGATGACCTTGTAAAAAGTTTAAGCCAAGAAAAAAGACTAAAATAAAAGTTTTTCCTAGACAATTTCTTTAATTAATATTAGATTATTTAAATAAAACACCAGTTTAGAAGTCTCCGTACACTTTAAGGTTGTGTATAATTCATAATTTGCATATGTCCCAAAATCATCAAAACACGTTTTTAGCGCCTCCTGTAAAATTTGATATTTGTGGGTTACGTCCTTTTTCCTTTCCACAGTCGATATGTCAATAAAACTTCAATATGATCTTTGTAAACTATCATTAACTGTAAAATAATAAACATACTTTTTACCAAATAATATTTATAATGGGTCGGAATTAGGGTATCCAATCCCGGGATTTCGGGATTGATCCCCTTTTTTCGGGATCCCGGGATTGGGGTTTCGGGATCCCGGGATTGTGATTTTCTTACCGAGAAATTTGAAATCCTCAATTCGTTATACTTTTTTCCAGATTCTCACAGAACCTCGTTTTTTTTTTTTTTTTAGCTCACCGATTTATCAATTTCGTGTAAATTATCGGGTTTTCCTCAAAATTTCTCAATCCCGAAATCCCGGGATCGCGGCCATCTCAATCCCGGAATTTCGGGATCAAAAAATTGAACGGGATCCCGGGATTGGATGCCCTAGTCGGAATATATTTATTATTCTATAATAATTGTCGGGTCCGCTGTGTTGTGGTCAATTCCGCTGTCTTCTGTGCCGGATCTCACGGGGTCGAGTCCCAGTACCAATAGTACTATAGACAGATTAATTAACCACTAGTTTAACCTATCCTTAAATAATATTAAATGTCATAATGCTTTTAAAAATAAACACTCTTCTCTTGAGTACCAAATGGTAGTTCTAGTCCAAGAACAGCCGATTGGCAACATTTGTATGCGTTTTACTAACGTGCGATCATACTGCTGTAGGAGTTTTAGCGCGTGCTGGTCTATGATTTGATATGTACAAGTCCACAAGTTGTTTTTTTATCGATTTAACACTTTTATAGTTGTTTATTATTTTAATTCAAATCGCATTTTCAACACTTCTATTCAAAATATTTTTTACAAATTGCTCTTAAAAGGTTGGCCCTAATCTGGGCTGTGAAGTTGGAGTCATAATCAGAATCTTGGAGTCGGACTATTATTACTGGAGTCTGAGTGTCAGAGTCAGAAAAAAACTAACGATTTCGACCCTTTTTTTAATTGTATGTGTATAAAATTGCTAACCACCACTGCATGCTAGTAACCCTTAAATGTTAGAGGTCCGAGACCATTAAAAACAATTGAAGTATTTAATAAGAAATATTACAAAAATCATTGAAGAATTTCTCATTCCTTAATCGAGATATTAAGATAAAGTAATGATGATATGAGCAATACATACTTCCGTTCGCCTGGAAAGTTGTAAGTCGTAAGTCCGTACTGTGAGCTGAATATGAATGTTCGAAAATAAGCCTATTAAATATATTGATTGGTGAAATTGTTGCCCGCTGTGTTCTAATTGGTTAGACCTTGCTCTACCAAGAGGGCGGGTCTGGGTTCTATTCCCGGTAAGGTCAATGTCAATTGGTAAGAACCTTAAGACGTGGATGTTTGTGATCAATTTAACTCGAGTTGATCTCGAGTGGCTTACAATAAATTCTCGTTTTTCTCGTTTTTCTCGTATGCTCTTTCAACTTTAAAATATTTGGCGCATTGACATTGGCTGTAATGTCAAATATTTTTTTAAAATTTATAATAAAATAATTGCTCTATGTATGTACTAAGAGAAATATAAAATTGAAGACCATTTCAAGGGAGGAAAAAAAAATCACTATCTTTTTAACATTGTTCATTCAGAGTCGAATTCGTTTTTTTTTTTTTTGATGACTCCACGGCCTGAATCCAACATTTTTTTCTTTACCAAATATGCGCGGAAGGAAAATCAGTTAGAAGAATCAATTAATCATACCAAGTAGGAAAACCCGTAACTAATCTGACGAACTATTATTGGTTTACTTGTTACCTTGTATTGTTCGATTTCCTTGGCAAATTAGGAGATCGATATCACCAAAAAAATATCATCACTATTACTATAATGAACAAATTATTAAAAAATATTATGAATTGTCCATGTACGAGAATTGAATAATTAATTGCAGGTATTCGTTAGATATTTCTACATAGGTCGGTAATAATATTGAAGTATAGTACTCAAAACTTCTGGTTTATAATAATAAAAAAAAATATTACGCAATTTGGCAATAAAACTTGAGATGTAGTGAATAAAAACACGTGACAATGTCATGGTTGTTTTGTTTTTGCCCTTATTACATAGCAAGTTATTTTGCAACAATATATAATATGAAAAACAGAATTTAATAATTTGACACATTTTTAAAGCTTAGGTACTTGAAACTTACTTGTCTAGCTACCATGTCCCCTCCCAATGTGGAGCATATGGACTCCTAATGGGTTTTATCTCAACAGAAGTGTTTCTACGAGAACTGCTTGTTACTCAGTTGCTCAACCTCTCTTTTTCCAAAGAGAGTTGGGAATGAAAGGAAATGGCTAGGACAGGACTAATGGTTAGCTAATCGCTCTCGATATGCACCGTTCGTAAGATAGGATGGGTGGGAGGGGGGAATTCAAGACATCACATACATCCATGCCTTTGAACAGAGATTCATAAATCGATCGAAAAATCAATTTATAAAACTGCCCGTTCTGGGATTTGAACCCGTGACTTCCGTAGCGGTAGCCAACGACGTTGACACTCGACCACACAGGTCAATATATTTGCAAATATACACATAGTCAAAGTTATATGTGTTTAACAGCAAATAGTAACGCCACGATCATATTAGTATTTTTTGTCGATTCGAACGTCTGCTGTTAAATTTTATTTGAAAACCTTTACCTCCTTTTTATGGTGAATCATCATCATCAATTAAGAAGGTTACTATTTTATTTGAGACAATTTTTAAATGGAATATATACACATATTATATAGTAGTAAGTTGGTAAAACATTTTAATTTTTCCTACACTAGAACCCACACAGACCCACATGTCAGTGTAATGAAAAAATAATCCGTAGGAAAAAAAAGAAAACCAAAATGGATCCAAAGGCAGACTATTTTTATGGATGTCAGTGAATAATGGAAAAAAAATATCTTTCCTAAAAATAAAAAATAATAAAAAAAAACAAAATGGCGACCGCGGCGGACAATCATACGAATTAAAAGCAAAGTAATAAACGTTATCCGCTATAATATATAGATGTTCTCAAATTTGGTATGGACATGGTTTTAAAACTGGTTTATCTTTTATCTGATTTCGATTAATTTTACAACCGATTATTGACGCACGATAAACCTTTCCGTGTAATATCCACCTGCCGTGTTGCTCTTGAAAGACCGCCACAGCGTTCCACCGAGCTTGTGTGAAAAAATATAGGCAGTCATATCTCGTTTTTTATTATCACACTTAGTGTGCAAACTAGTGACAAGCGGCATGCACCGACGGGCATAAGGGTCAAACAATCATACACCATAACTTCCATTTAACACCTTATCATAATTCAATGCAATGTAGAACTATTTCACTTCCAAGAAAATAATAGAATTGTTTGACTTGTATTATTAATCTCATACAAAAAAAACGAATTGCGCATTGATTCGGCATTGTTGTTGAATCTGCATAAAAATGCAATGATTCGCAAGAAAGTTATTCGAATGGTCGATATTTGAAAAATGCTGTTTGACTTAAGACGGAAACATACTACCGACACCCGACGCCACGTAAGCGTGTTGCATGAGATCATAACTACATATTTGCCATTGTATTGCATGGAACAGGAACGCACTGCCGTAGCGTCACGTTGGATGTTGGCAGTGCGTTCCTGTTCCATACATTACAATGGCAAATATGTAGCTATGATCTCATCCAACACGCTTACGTGGCGTCCGGTGTCGGCAGTATGTTTCCACTTTATAATATTTTAAATATTTATAGCAACATTGAAAACCTAAATTTAAAAAAAAATAGAAGCAGGCGTTTAATATTGCAATATATAACCTTTTACCACAGAAATGGCACCACGACATTAGCGCGCGAGACATAAGCACGCAGTACAACTCCGACATAAGCACTCGGGACATTAGTGCGCATATAAAATTATTTTGTACTGTTGATTACTCGTTTTACTAGGTAAAACTAAACGTTTTTACTAAAATTATTT
Organism: Himalopsyche tibetana; assembly: GCA_030503985.1. Taxonomy (NCBI): domain Eukaryota; kingdom Metazoa; phylum Arthropoda; class Insecta; order Trichoptera; family Rhyacophilidae; genus Himalopsyche; species Himalopsyche tibetana. The sequence continues at coordinate 3,852,076 of JAPJYX010000007.1, read as the reverse complement.
TTAATTAATTGTTACTTTTACAAAATCATTCAAGAAAATTTTATCGATTAAAAAAATATATAATAAAATAATAGCGGTTTTCCATTTTCATCGAACAAATAATTAATTCAGTGGGAGCGTGGCACCGTACTTTTTAACAAACAATTGTACATATGTTTACTTTATTAGTTTAGGACTTACTTTATTCTTCCGCTATTGCTTTCTATCGCTATAAAACAACACTGCAATGGTTTTGTCCTCAATTTCTTCGAGGAAGTTAACAAAGAAGGAAGCAAAGACGTATACATCCATACCACCTTCTCACTCATGCTAAACATATCAAATTACCATATTTGTTTTTGCATGATGTTAAATAAAACATATACGAGTTAAAGCAATATTAACACCAAAAAACTCAAAGCTAACAAAAGTTGAAATACGTGTTTGTTGAAAATTGACGACGATTTGTCCAATTCATTTGCAGTGTCCTTGGGTTTGAAACAAGGGCGAAAATTCCATAATAAGGTTTGAATTGATAAGCGGCAATGGAAACCTTGACCTTGCGATGCTGTAATTTGATACACAATGCGGTTCTAATTCGAAAATAAAACTTTTATTTATCGACACTATAATATCCTAGTTTTTTCCTAATATTTTGTGTATGATAATACTATGCTACTGCTATGCAAGTGTTTACATGTCTTCCTTGTATATTACGGTTATTTTGTTAATCCAGACTGCCTTCTTCGCCAATTAGTTTTGATAGTCGAGGTTTTATTGTAATCAATGTATCTTAAAAGAACTCGCCTTATCTTATTCGTGTTAAACTCAGACTTCTGCTTAAAGCCTGTTATACCTGTTATATATTCCAATGTTTATAATCATTATCTTATTTGTAATCGCATTGTTTCCCTATGATAGCTTTATCAGCGTTTTACCATTACAAATCGTGTTTTATACCATAATCTTATCATAATTTTTACTCCACCAGAAAGGTATAAATGCAATTTTGCTGACTGCAGAGTCGTCAAAAAGACGCAGGTCAGTCAGTATTGCTTTGTAGTATATACTTGCTTAGAAAATAATGCCAATTTTTTTATTAATTCACATGAAAAATTTTAACAAACGTGTTTGAAAAAATTCTCAATTAAATTGACAAAGAATATAAGATGTTATATTTCTTGGTAAAAACAACTTTGAAGCAGTACGAAATGTTTTTTTTTTTGATAGATTCGACGGTAGCATCGTTTAAATTCATTTTTAGTTTAACATTTAAAAAAGGGTCTACAGCGACACCTACAATAAAGAATAATTATTAAGTGATTATTTACAAACATTCGTGTATGTAATCGATACAATCTAGCTAAATAGGAGTCTCAAAACATCCCAGTTGAGTAACGCATTCCTTATTAATCTATTTCAATAACATGTATCTTGAAAAGGGAGCCAGTGGCATTCTTAAGTAGTGACCTCTTGCTGCGTTCATTAAATAATCGCATCTCAACCAAACGCATTTTTTTTTAAATATTGCACGTCAACAAAATCAAATACATTAATACTGGTTACCTCTTCATTTTTACTGTTAAATATTATTGTAATAGAATGATAAGGAATGCTTAATTCAACTGGAATATTTTGAAAATCCTATAAGTCTTAATTATAGATGTCGTTGTAGACCGTTGAGCTCACCTTTAAACATTGTTATTCTACTGATTGTGACACGTGTTTCGTTTCTTTGAAAAACATCTTCAGGTCAACAATCTTCATGTTTTTATTAATTATTTTATTAATCAGTGGAATGAGTTATTAAACTTTATTTCATATTGTACATTAAGTCGATTATTTCAATTGACTCGACTAATTTAAATGTAGTACTTTCACGTGTCGTAAGAATTGATTACCAAACAAATGAAAAAAAAACATCTGAACTCGGTACACATTTCATGTAATAATTTTATTTATTTGATTTTCTAAATCATTTGAAACACTTTTTTACTAAATCTTACTAATGAACGCTTCGAATGATTGTTGAATAAACACAGGAATGAACGGAAACATTCAACATTCTTTTAATCGACATGTATTTTCATTAGTATCATCAATAATTTATAAAGAAAATATTATTGATCAATAGCCGCCTATGTGGTCGAGTGGTCAACGGTGTTGGCTTGGGCTACGGAGGGCCCGGATTCAAATCCTGGTATGGACAGTTTTATAAATTGATTTTTCAATCGATTTATTAATTTCTGTTCAAAGGCATGGATGTATGTGATGTCTTGAATTCCCCCCTCTCACCCATCCTATCCTATGAACGGGGCGTATCGAGAGCGATTAGCTTACCACTAGTCCTGTCCTAGCCCTATCCTTCTATCCCTACTCTCTTTGGAAAAAGAGAGGTTGAGCAACTGAGTAACAAGCAGTTCTCGTAGAAACACTCCTGTTGAGATAAACTCCATTAGGAATTCATATGCTCCACATTAAGAGCGGACATGGTTTTAAAAAAATTGATCAATAAACTTGTTGACTTTTTTTCTCAATTACGATCGTTGTGGTTAAAGATTTTTTCTCACTTCGACTGTATTAAAATTGAAAAACTGTCACTGGCATTTACGTATCTTAATAGAAAATTTAAATTAACTTTGATTATTCCACGTATTGTGTAACTAACTGTGACACGTGTTTCGCCTCTTTCAGAGGCATCTTCAGACTTACTATCGCAAAGTTTGCTTAAGTAATGAAGCAAGATTGATTCTAACATTTTAAAATTATAAAATTACAAAATGGATTGGGTTTTTTTCCTTTTAAGAGGAGCAAGGAGGGGGGTGTAGAATCGAAATAAAGCAAACAGATAATGATACTAATTTTACTAATGAGTTGTAAACAATCAGAATGGGATTTTTCCTTTTTAATGGAAGCAAAGAGGGGATTATAAAATCGAAACAGTGCAAACAAATTTAATCATACTACTAATGACGTTAAACATTACAAACTATTAAAACTAATGAGCTACAGTCAATCATCTAGGTTTGTGATTACTCTATTAATTGGAAACAATTTGAGTAACGGGGAACCGCCTGTGCTATTAAGAATATTATTTAATAATATTTCTTTTTTGTCAAGAGTTTTATTAATTTCTAAAAATTCTAAGCTATTCATCTTTAAACCCTTTTTATTTACTCGGTGGAGTATTTCTAAATTACAAATCTGATTAAAATTATGATTATTTTCTATTAAATGATTGGCAAACTCAGAAAAATTGTTACTTTTTAGACATCTTATATGTTCTTTAATTCTAATATTAAAGTTTCTACCTGTCTGTCCAACATAAGACGCTTGACAGTCTCCACAAGAGAGTCGATAGATACCACTCTGTGACGATGAATCTACGCGATCTTTACTGTTCAATAAAATTTTACCTAAATTATTTACTGTATAAAACGCGGGTTCTATATTGTCTGGCAAAAATTTAACTATCTTTGACGAGATGTCTCCTAAATAAATAATTCTACGCCAGTTTTTAATATTATCGTTTGCTTTCTTCTCTCCTGAAAAAATATTATTTACTATGAGTTGTTTAACTTGCTTACGTTTAAGTAAGTTAACTACTACGTCTGTGTTGTAACCATTATTTACAGCTATCTGTTTAATAATGTTTAACTCTAATTCAAAGTTGACTTTAGTGAGAGGGATGTTAACTAATCTATTAATCATTGCATGGAATGATGAGAGTTTTTGCGACCACGGGTGAATTGATTGATGGTGAATGACGTTAATTTAAATTTTCTATTAAAATGAACTTCCACAAAGTTACCGCCGAAACCATCGAAAGTATTTACGTATCTTATTCAATGTAATAATCAAAATGTACACTCTTATGAATCATTAACAATAGATATTGGATTGAGCTCGTAATTTTATTAATCTGTGAATACAGTGTGAGAAATAAACATAGAAATCTAATCTGGTCATTAGTAAAGTTGCTAGCAGTGAATTAACAGTGCAGTGTTTTACATACATGTGATATTAATCTGCTGCATAAACCTGAAATTCAATTAAATTAAAATCGGTCTCTTAAAACTTACTTTTGTGTAAATCTTTCTTTCTGTGTCAAATTTCATTGCGAAAAAAAATGTTGAGTTGTGTTGTGCGGTTTCCAATTTCTGATGATTGAAAGGAATTTAGAGCCAATAATTCATCAGTTACATATGTATAAATACGAGAGTTCAATAACATTTTTAATAAGATATAACAAAAACTATTCATCGAAAATTTATAACTCGTTTTTTTATGTTAAGTATTAAAATTAAACAGGATTTATTAATACGAAACGCGTGTTAATTGAAGTCAGTTAAAAATACATATAATTAAATGGCGTCGTATTTTTATAACAGCTTATTCTCAGTCAAACTTGCTCAGTCAAAAATATTGCGATCGCTGAAAAATGTCGATCGCTTTTTTTCCATTTTTCTTTCTAATGGAAAACGAAATATTTAGTGTGAGATTTCACTTTTAAAGAATGTTGAGCTTAGGATAAAAACGTCAAAAAAATAATAATATTGATGCTTTATTAGTATATTTTAAAACAGAATTTAAATAAAATCCGGGAAACGTGTTAATGAATAGTGAGTGAATAATATTGCTTGTAATTAACGTCTCACTGAATTTGGTATAAGAAATTATTATCAATATATCGAATAAGTTACACTTTTAATGGATGTTATAAAACTGTTACTGCGTAACATTTTGTATTTGTTAAAGTATTTTTTCACTGATTTTACGAGAAACAATAATAAATTTCAATTTGGTGATTGTTATTTTTGTGTGTAATGAATTCTTTGAATGCAAAAAAGGAATTCTTAGAAATGCAAACTTTATTGCAAAAATACATTAACATAGACATCATTAATTTATTATTATCATTAAAATTTGATAACATTGGATTAAAATGGATAAAAGTCTATTTTTTTTATCAAAATAGTAAAATTATTGGATGTTTCTTGCTAGAAGACATTATATTAAAACAACAAAAAAAACTCTTTGTAATAAGTTCACATTGTAGATCAAGACCTTTTTTGCTCATCGCGAGTATTATCAGCCGTTAATTTTTTTTTTGATTATCGTTTATTGCTTAGCACACGTATTTAATTTTCCGCTGTTTGACATTTTGAAATAAGAACCAATATTATTTTTTAATGCAGATGGATAAGAACACACCAACGCAAATCGATTGGTTTATATAGATGACTCGGTGTGAGTGTAGCGTCACTCATTATATGCAATGTCAGTGGCGCTTCCAAAAAACATTTAAAAATTCTCCACAGACTTTTTAAACATAACATAATAATAAATTCTCGCATTGAAATTTGAACATGAAGAAGATTTGTGTCGATTAGTTTTTTAGACCGTTACACAAAACATAATCATTAATTTATTTGAAATTATTATTAATTCAATTAAAAATTAAAAAAATATTATTTTCTATAACGGTAGATATATTATTTATGGTGACCATAAACTTTCAAGAATGCGACATTTTTTCACCGTTTACCAAGCCACTAAAAGTGAATGCAAAGTATGCCGGGGTATATTAAAGCACCCATGCACATCATAACATCATACTAACAAACAATTGTTACGTTTATCGAAAACATACGGTACTAAAATAATAATTATCTCTATGGACAACGGTGAAAGTAACTACAAAGTAATAATTCATTGTTTATGGGTGATTTGTATTACTAATTACTAACCAGAGATGTCGCGGCTACGCTATAAACAATTCGAGATGGAAAATGACGACGCCGATCTGGAGACATCTTCCGATCATTCTGAAAGTGATGATGAATACGATCCGCTGCATGCGATTATGATCTATCGAAACATGTACACAAGGTCGCAAGGTTACATATACATTTACTTAATACTTAATACATTTTACTATCGCTATTGTGTACCTACTTATTATTTTTAAGTAAGTTTAAATATAGGCAAGGCTGGGTAGACGAAATTGCACAAATTCGAACAATTTTGAATTATTCACTCATATGTCAAAATCGTATATTTTTAGAACTTTATTATTGAGTCATAGGATTTACAAGGCTTCTTTTATAATCCATATTGATCTATAAAGCACTATTAATTCTTTCGTGTAAACAGTGTTTACGACTTTTGACGAAATAATATATATCTATGTCACATTTCTTGCACTACACAAATTAATGAAAAGTTTTACAATCATGTATTGTTTAAATCAGGGCAGTAGAGATGTTGTCGATGTCCCATTTGTTAAAAAACTGATGACTCATTTAAGAGAGTTGGAGTTAGGACCAGTGGCGGATTAAGCACACGTGAGGCCCGAGGCGCAATAAAATTTGGAGGCCCTGTTTTTCGGATAACTTTAATTATATAAAATAAAAATAAGATAAAAATTTACTCGAAATTGGCAAATTCAAGATTTCAAATTCTTCGGTGGGCTAAAAAAAAACGAGTTTCTGTGAGATTCTGGGAAAAAGTATACCAAATCGGAGATTTCAAATTCCTCGGTGAGAAAATCTCAATCAAATTCAAAATTAATCAATCCCGAAATCCCGGGATTGGAAAAAGGCTCCGGGATTTGATACTCTAGTTGCTATATAATATAAGCCATTTTTGAGGCCCCTAAGATTAGAAGGCCCCAAGCGCGCGCCTCATTCGCTTATAGGATAATCCGCCACTGGTTAGGACATTTTTAAATGACAAAATCGGGTATTTTTCGCAACTCTACAGCCCTAATTAAAAATCAATTTATTTCATTAAATACAATTTAAAATGAAAATATACACGATAATACATTTTTAATGAATTTTACATTAAATGTAGAAACAATGAAACGGCTTTGAATTCATAAAATAAATTTGCTCTTATATTTTGTAATGATGTTCTACTTACTATGTCCAATAACTTAATAAGCTAAGAAGACAGATTTTTAATATAACTTAAGTCAACTAGAAGAGAAAAGACTTAATTTATATCCATTCCCAAGGTTTCTACTATTCAATTGAATCGTTATTTGGTATTGTCTACTACTAGGACTTACTAGGACTCACGGACTTCACGGCAATCACGGCTGTTCCCAACATGAAAGTTAACCCTTTCTGATACTATAATAACTGGGCGTAGCGAGAGTGATTAGTTAACCACTAGTCCTTTCCTAGCCTTGTCCTTCCATCTCTACTACTTTCTCAAAAGAGAGGCTGAGCGACTGAGTAAGAAGTAATTCTCGTAGAAAAAATATGTTGAGATACCTCCGATGGGAGTGGATATGGATTTTTAAAAAATGAAACTTACGTCAACTAAAATCCTTATGCGAGATCTACTTGTTAGTCAATCGTTCAACCTCCGTCTTATCAGGGAAAGGGAACAAAGGAAAAGGCTTTAGCTTGTTATGTGGCTAATTAATCGATTGTGCTACACACAATTTTAAGGATCAAATGTATAAGAGGGAGCTTAGACTTATTAGAAAGTTTATTACCTTCAAACAGAAATCCGTAAAAGCTTATAACGTTTTCCAAAGCTCCACTAATATGCCACCTGATATATATTATGTAAATTACTGATAGTGTATGTAAAAATACTGATAACAAACATCGAACAGCGTTACCCACATTCTCGAAAGAACGACGTATAAAAGGTTTGCCACAAATTCGCATATTTAACTTCAATTTTGTTTTCCAGGTCTGTCGGTTACAGAAAAGGGCAAGGGCGGCATGTGGGCTTTGGCCCTCAAATCCTTGGGCGCCGCCCTTCGCCTGTTTGCTCCAGCCGCACTTCTCACCATTTTCTGCGGACAAGACTCTCTCTTCGTCAGACTACTTCATCATTGCGATAAAGCTGTACGAGATGGTAGGATATTTTTTTTTTGTTAGATAATATTCCACTTATCATCATCGACTAGTTGTAGGAATTGGCTCGTGTGTTCCTTATCAATGTCATTTCATGATCGAATTTCAGCATTATAATCAAATTACAATATTTTGTCTGTGAACAAGCAACAAATTACCTCCCACATTTTTTATTAAAATCAAATTCATTACTTTTGATTTAACGCACAAGCGCACAACGATGCGTAGAAAAACAGAATTGAGGTATGTTTGACAGGTGACACTGTCACGTAGTATATAATATTATTATTTACTCAATACTCAAATAGTATTTTTTTTACTTCTAACTGTCAATCCTTAGCAGATATGCATACTTAATGTAAAAATAAAATGTATTTTTTTTGTAGTAATTCCACAATTTTATGAAATAATCAGGAACGGGTTGACCCTTCGCTAGCATTGCAGCTGAAAACAATGGTTATTATACATAACAATATTTAGTTGGCTCGGATCGTAACCGTGTCATGATTTCTGTTCATAGGCATGTATGTTCGCGAAGTCAAAAAAATCCGTCATACCCTTTCAACCCTAAAATAACGAGAGCGATTACCTAACAACTAGGCCTATCATTTCTATCCCAACAAAACTTTATTTAAGATACCTCCACTAGATGGCCATATGCTTCACATTGGCAGCGGATACGGATTTAAAAATAATATCCATATTTAATAATACGAGCTTGTTTTTTTTTAGCAATTATTTTTATGTATTTTATTTTACACTCATTGTGAGATGCATTTGAATATTTTTTTGCAAATGGCCACTCGAAAAATCGACATGATATTGTCATTCATGTAATGAAAATTAATATCTTACGACTTCGCATAATTGATTCTCGTAAATGCTGATACAAGAAGTTGTCAACCAATTGTCGTACATCGTTTATAACCAAGGGCTAAATCTTTTTTATGCAGCAGAAGGTTTCCATAGAAAATCCGGATTGAAAAATTGCACGAAACGACATGATTGTTACTTAATGGAGAATTAGGAATACTTTTCATAATGAAAAGACATTGATACGCCTTTTTGTTTTTAAGCTTTATTTATGAATTTTGTAAAAAAGTAACATTACTGAGTGAATTAAGAGCTCTCACTAAAAGTTCATTTCTTTATTTATACAACAGGAAACTGACGAATTTTAAGAACATTCAACATGTTCACTGATTTGTTAATATTCATACCGCATTTAATTTTGAGTATTCAATATTGATTTGTATAGTGGTTTTTAAACAAAATTATTAAACAATAAGCCCACTGACCTATTGCACTATGCAATATAAAAAGAACAAGTTGATTTTAATTTATAGAATCTTTCCGGTTACAAACTGATATTTCTTCAGCACTATTTTTAGTGTATAGCAACACATTCTCGGCTATCTTCTGGTAATTATTTGAGTTTCTGGAAACGTCCAGTAAGTGCTGTAAATTTATAACGGGCACATACAAAGTTTTTTCCCCATATGAAGATAACGAGCTGTTGTCCAAAACATAAATGAAACTATTTAGAGGATTGATTGTCAACCTGTAAGCACACGTAAATCCTTGCTATAGAGCAGTGATTTCCACGTAAATTTTTAATGTGGCCGCATTATAAACATTAGCGGTCTTTTAAAAATGTCTCTTGGCCGCACGAAATTTTTGTTTTGAGATGTAATAAAAATCAGCTTGTAAGTTTATATTCAATGAAAGACATTATTTTGAATATCAATATTTACTATAAAGCTGTTTGTGGCGGCAGCAAAATCATCTTGTGGCCGCCCATGATAACCACTGCTATAGAGACTAGCATGGCATAAAACAAATGCCAAAATAAGTGCGTCGTTTTCTGGTACAGCAACTTGCATAAAAAAATAACGATTTAGCAAAAATCTAAATTGCCGACAGTAATGTTTAATTTATAGAAGGTTGGAAACTCCTTATTATAATAAGGAATGTAAAACTCAACTCAACTCGGCACAGGTTCGGCTTACGTGTGACCTTTCATGCATCATAGTTCATTCTATTTTTTGCCTCAGTGAAGCCTTAACACTGCAACCTTATACCAATAAATGACCTATATTGTTTTCCTAGTCTCACCACAATTAAATAAATCGTTAAAGGGAAAGCAGTGCTAATAATCATTAATGAGTAATATTAAACTATCATTGATTCAAACTTAAATGACCATTTGAATAATTTAAATGATACACCTAAGGATTGAGCAGAAAAAAAGTATTTTTTTTATAATCCATGTCCGCTACACTCATAAAAGAACTCATCTCAACGTAAGTTTTCTAAGCATTGAAACTATGAGAACATTTTACTCAGTCGCTCAACTACTAGTTCGCTAATCGCTCTCGATTTGTCCCGTTTTTATAATTAGATTGGTGAGAAAGAGTTTTACATATCACAAACATCCATGCCTTCGAACAGAAACCAACAAATCGATTTTAACTGGGATTCAAAGCCGAAACCGCAGTACCGGCAATCAACGACGTCAACCACGGAATCAACAAAATTAGTCACATATTAATCATTCGCGAGAATCACAGATGATTATATATGTATATAACCACAATAAATTTATACTAATTTTAGATCTCAAATGTGGACTAGCAGTGCAGAATCCTTGTCTTTAAGAGAGCTTTTTGTCAGCTGATTCACAGGATTTGGAGAGCGTACATATTCACGTAGATAATCGCTCTCGTCCCGTCGCCCCGTTGTCAGTATCAGATAGAGAGCGTGAGTGGAAGAAATGAAAACATCACAGATACCTATGCCTTTGGATGCAAATTCATAAATCGATTGGAAACCCAATTTCACGAAACTGCCCGCACGGGGATTCAATCCCATGATTCTTCAACTATAGTGTCCACAATGGCTGGTGTGAATTATTATATTCAAAACTGTAGTTAAATTATTTCACGATGAAATTTTTTATATATTATAGAAACTGCTTAGAATAAACACGGCGTATTCGTTACCAACTTGATACTAGCGGTGAACAAAACTGGTCCTAAATTTAATAAGTAATGTGAAATAAACACAAAAAGATCTTTATTTTTTTGACGTAATGCCTTTCCAGGAATAATTGCAAAACAACTTAAAATTGATAACAATAGTTTATTCCTAGATAAGAAAAAATCGTTTAAGCACTTTAAAATAAATGTATATCTAAGATAGGTACCAATCTTATCTTTAAAAAAATCCGAAAATAAGTTTAAAAGCTTCGCTCCAATTTTAGCGCAAATGGATTCTTAAACTGTACGTCGCATTTATTTATTCAATATAAAAAGGTGTTGATAATTTTTGTGCGATATTGTTTTTTTCAACCATGCCGAATTCTAGCACGTAGCATACGGACTCCAAACGGAGCAACCCGAGAGAGCTTTTTTACTTTTTTTTACTTTAACTGATTGTTAGTTAGACTACTCAGCCTCGGTACTGATCCTTATCTATCAGTGGGTAGAAGCTTGAAAGTAACGTTTGTCGATTTTTATAGAGTGGGTGCTAATAATTTATTGTAAACATATTATGTTAACATTTAAAGACACCAACAGCGCTGTATCCGATTTATGAAGCAGACAGCTAATCAAGCGATATTGAAGATATTGCAATACCGGACGAATATACACACACCGGTATTTCAAATATTAATACTTTAATTACAACAAATTGGATGACAATTGAGATCGAAATACCGAACACGTAAATCAAAATCAGTATTTCAATATTTCATTTTATGAAATACCATCATAAATTACATAAGTTAAAATAATAATACATACATCATTGAAAGATTCATGTATTCTGAAACCTTTCAATATTGATACAAGTGAGTTACAACTACACAAGCAGATTTTAAATATTTCAATTTATCGCGAACAATTTTACTAGGGATTCTGTTTTGAGACAGCCTGATAATAAATTCATGGAAAATTGACGCTTTTTTCCAGTCTCGGTTCCCGGTACATTTAAATAAAACAACCCGAGACTTCATAATCCCTAATCGTAATATGTATTTTTTCATTTTGAAAATCGTTTTTTCGGTATTGAAAAAACACTATAAATACCGGGATCCCGGTTTCAATAATATCGGTATTAAAATCTCTAAATGAGACATTTGCAACTTGCAATGGAACTATTATATATCAATTTTGTTATACATCAAATGCTGGAGCATTTAACTTTTTTAAAAAATATACGTTATCTGATAAGATTTCAGTATTTTAAATGATTTAAAATATAGTTATACAACCAATAAACTCACATTATTTTTCATACTCGACCAACTTAAGTCAATATTATCAATAAAGTAATTTTTGTCTGTTGTAAACCTATGAAAGATGGAGAAGCGTTGGCGGTCTTTCGAAAGCCACTTTACCAAATCTCTTACAAGAGGAATTCCTTGCTCGATCTCACATCACATGGCGGGAAATCAAAAAGCCATTTTCTTGATCAGCTGACCGTGAAAAGTTTCCTAAAGGAAAACTCTATCTCTGAGATTGGCTCGTTAATATAACGAAAGAATTTTTTATACGTGGATTCTTTACTGGGATGTTTTATGTTACGAAATTGAAAGTAAATTGAAATTTGGAAGAAATTTAGATTAAACTCAATTTATGTGGGAGTCTTATATAAATTTAAAATAGTTTTATATACAATTCATACCTATTTTAGTAGTATTGATATATTGATTTTTTCTTGTCTTTACAAAGTAAGGTTGGAAAGCGAAAAGGTTGTAAATTACAATACGACGCTTTCCTTGACATTTTTTTATATGATAATAATTGCGATTGAGTACAACTCTTTCCTTTTTTGAAATTTCTTTGTAGTATAATATTTTTTGAGTTTTGATTTTTTAGTTATTCTTTAAACCAATTTAAAGAGCTTGGATTTAGAATGTGACATTTCAACAAAATCTGTTTGATTCTAACTTTCGTGTTATTCAGTCACCTAATCGATTTTTTCGGAGATAGTAAATAAATAAAGAATTATACGACTAGAAATTGATTAGTAGTTAACTAGTAACTCTCACGTATTTAAGAATGCAACGAGTGGTAGGGTTATATTAACATCACAGACATTGATTCAAAAATCAATTTATAAAATGGTGCAAACAGGGATATGAGTGAGTGCATACAATAACCGAAATGTACGAATTCCCGTTGAACACTCGTCTATTACCACGTTTCTCAACCGGGGTCCACGTGCCCCCTTGGGAGCCACAGCAAGTTCCAAAAGGGCCACAGAGATTTATTTAGTATTTATTTATTACATTCTCCAATGAAAAACTAATTAGTGTGGGTAAGGGGGGCACGGGCTCAAAAAAGCTGAGAAACAATTTGGAATGTATATTACATCGAATTATGCAAAAACAGTTTTTAAAGAAACAAATTAAACTTATTTTCCTCAATCTTTTCAGTCCTTTTCCCAACGCCTGACAAAACAGACGGAGTTCTTCAATGGCTCCAGGCGTCTCTACCAGGAGACAAGAGAACTAAATCCTTGGACGCCGTCTGGGCTGATGGATCTGTCCTGTGTGACTTGGTGGAGTCGGTTGTTCCCGGTTCCTGTCAAGGACACGCTGGTGAAGAAAGAGTAGACCTAACACATGGACAAAGACTTGCCGAGCAATATCTGGGCGTTACACCTGTAAGTATCATAATTTATGTTATAATATTTATATTACCATACAAAAGATTTAATCCATGATTAAGGTTTTTGCCGTTCTCTTGTCTCGGACATTACTATAAATAAATATTTTATTTATCTATCTACATGTAACGTAAAATACGCACAAACACTCCTTTCTGCTTGTGCGCAAAGAGCGTGTGTTCGGAAGTTTTCATTCTTTCTCCATCAACCTTAGCATTGTCGTATCAAGCGTGTTGATCTAATGATTACAGGACGGTGGCGGTGTCTAATATAATTCAAACGCGTTGTGCAAGTAGCTTATGCGGGAATCGGTTTTCAATATGATGTTAAATAGTTAACTTTATTATTCAACTTGTTGTATAACTAACAGTATAAATAACATTTATATGTTCTCAATGAATACGACGTAAATACTTTGTGTCTCATTCTTGTAAAGACAATATATTCATTACATATAAGACAGTTGGTAAAATGAACAATTCTCAATAAATGAGATTTATTGTCCATTAATATTGACTAGCTGTAAGCCCGTTGCCCAGCAACGTGAGATTTTTGTTGCATAGTATTTAATTTAATTTAATTTTATGTTATTTTATTTTATGGTATTTAATTTAATTTAATTTTATTTTATTTTATGTTATTTTATTTTATTTTATTTTATTTTATTTTATTTTATGTTATTTTATTTTATTTTATTTTATTTTATTTTATTTTATTTTATTTTATTTTATTTTATTTTATTTTATTTTATTTTATTTTATTTTATTTTATTTTATTTTATTTTATTTTATTTTATTTTATTTTATTTTATTTTAATTTATTTTATTGTTATAGTTAGCAGAAATTTCGTAAATTATTTAATATTTGGAATAATATTTAAGTTTGCTAACAACAATTTTTCGTAGTAGCAGAAACTTCGGAAATTACTTAATTTTTAGAATAATGTTCAAGTTTGCTGACAACTATTTTTCGTAGTAGCAGAAATTTCGTAAATTATTGATTTTTTGGAATAAAGTTTAAGTTTGCTAACAACCATTTTTCGTAGTAGCAGAAATTTCGTAAATTATTGAATTTTTGGAATAATGTTCAAGTTTGCTAACAACCATTTTTCGTAGGAGCAGAAATTTCGTAAATTATGTAATATTTGGAATAATGTTCAAGTTTGCTAACAACCATTTTTCGTAGTAGCATAAATTTCGTAAAATATTTAATTTTTGGAATAATGTTCAAGTTTGCTAACAACCATTTTTCGTAGGAGCAGAAATTTCGTGAATTATTGAATTTTTGGAATAAAAAAAAAGTTTGCTAACAACCATTTTTCGTAGTAGCATAAATTTCGTAAAATATTTAATTTTTGGAATAATTTTTATGTTTGCTAACAACCATTTTTCGTAGTAGCATAAATTTCGTAAAATATTGAATTTTTGGAATAAAGTTTAAGTTTGCTAACAACCATTTTTCGTAGTAGCCGAAATTTCGTAAATTATTGAATTTTTGGAATAATGTTCAAGTTTGCTAACAACCATTTTTCGTAGTAGCATAAATTTCGTAAAATATTTAATTTTTGGAATAATGTTCAAGTTTGCTAACAACCATTTTTCGTAGGAGCAGAAATTTCGTGAATTATTGAATTTTTGGAATAAAAAAAAGTTTGCTAACAACCATTTTTCGTAGTAGCATAAATTTCGTAAAATATTGAATTTTTGGAATAAAGTTTAAGTTTGCTAACAACCATTTTTCGTAGTAGCCGAAATTTCGTAAAATATTGAATTTTTGGAATAAAGTTTAAGTTTGCTAACAACCATTTTTCGTAGTAGCAGAAATTTCGTAAATTATTGAATTTTTGGAATAATGTTCAAGTTTGCTAACAACCATTTTTCGTAGGAGCAGAAATTTCGTAAATTATTTGATATTTGGAATAATGTTCAAGTTTGCTAACAACCATTTTTCGTAGTAGCATAAATTTCGTAAAATATTCAATTTTTGGAATAAAGTTTAAGTTTGCTAACAACCATTTTTCGTAGTAGCCGAAATTTCGTAAATTATTGAATTTTTGGAATAAAGTTTAAGTTTGCTAACAACCATTTTTCGTAGTAGCAGAAATTTCGTAAATTATTGAATTTTTGGAATAATGTTCAAGTTTGCTAACAACCATTTTTCGTAGTAGCAGGAATTTCGTAAATTATTGAATTTTTGGAATAATGTTCAAGTTTGCTAACAACCATTTTTCGTAGGAGCAGAAATTTCGTAAAATATTTAATTTTTGGAATAATTTTTAAGTTTGCTAACAACCATTTTTCGTAGTAGCATAAATTTCGTAAAATATTCAATTTTTGGTATAAAGTTTAAGTTTGCTAACAACCATTTTTCGTAGTAGCCGAAATTTCGTAAATTATTGAATTTTTGGAATAAAGTTTAAGTTTGCTAACAACCATTTTTCGTAGGAGCAGAAATTTCGTAAATTATTTAATATTTGGAATAATGTTCAAGTTTGCTAACAATCATTTTTCGTAGTAGCAGAAATTTCGTAAAATATTTAATTTTTAGAATAATGTTTAAGTTTGCTAACAACCATTTTTCGTAGTAGCATAAATTTCGTAAATTATTTAATATTTGGAATAATGTTCAAGTTTGCTAACAACCATTTTTCGTAGTAGCATAAATTTCGTAAAATATTCAATTTTTGGAATAAAGTTTAAGTTTGCTAACAACCATTTTTCGTAGTAGCAGAAATTTCGTAAATTATTGAATTTTTGGAATAATGTTCAAGTTTGCTAACAACCATTTTTCGTAGGAGCAGAAATTTCGTAAATTATTGAATTTTTGGAATAATGTCCAAGTTTGCTAACAACCATTTTTCGTAGTAGCAGAAATTTCGTAAATTATTGAATTTTTGGAATAATGTTCAAGTTTGCTAACAACCATTTTTCGTTGGAGCAGAAATTTCGTAAATTATTTAATATTTGGAATAATGTCCAAGTTTGCTAACAACCATTTTTCGTAGTAGCAGAAATTTCGTAAATTATTAAATCTTTGGAATAATGTCCAAGTTTGCTAACAATCATTTTTCATAGTACCATAAATCGACCTCGGCGCATATATCGACAGCCCTGCAGTTTTTAAATTGCAAATTATTGAATTTTTGGAATAATGTTCACGTTTGCTAACAATCATTTTTCGTAGTATATATATTTTATTCAAATAATTTTTAAATACGCTAACAAATAAATTTCGTAAAAGAAGAAAAAGACCCGATGACATCAGTACGCACACATTTGTGAAAAGTGAAAAGTGATTATTATAGATTTTATTTTATTTAAAAAAGTGGAGACTGGTAGGTCAGGACACCTTACACTCAGACGGACATTATCGGCTATTAATATATAGATTGGAAAATGTAATAAAAAACATGTGATTCATTTTATAACAAAAACGTATGTACTTTAAATATGTTATTTCAAAGTGTCACTATGGGATTTTTCTTTTCAAACAATGCAGGGGTAAATGATTCTACCAGTCAATAAAATGAAGTACATATTCAATTCGCTATTATATAGTATTTCAACAATCTTTTAAATATCTCAGTAGATCAGATTATAGCCACGATATCCAAGTGTGTTCCTTTATTAACATTTGTGTATTCATCTCTTTCTTTTCATAACTTTCCGTTCTATTTCCGTGAGTCAACTAGCATAATATTATGTCATTTTTCAATCATTCAGTTGAGCATAGGACTATATACATATACCATAACTAAATACATATAGTGTTTCTATACGGTAGCGATTGGTGGCACCCGTAAATTGAGCTACGAGAACATATGCTTGAGTTGAGTATTGTGGGTGATGTGGCTCGACTTTATGAAGAATTTGGAGATTTCGACTATCAGGAAGTTTCTTGTTAAGTCAATGGTCACGGAGAGACGTTAAAACTGGCTGAGACATCTGACGGCTGGATCAACCCTGCTTTACTCTTTTTTCGGCCGATGGGCTACTGGTGTATAAGACAAACTCTATACCGTGACGTGGTGATGCTGGGTATATGCGATTGACGGATGATAGGAAATCAGACTTGCCACGTGATGAGCATATATGTAGGTCATAGTGAACGGATATAGTTTTGGAAGAAACAATAAACAAAAGATTTTATTAATTTAATTAATTATGAAATTTAAAGTTGCTGCAATATGAAGTTTTACAGTAATGCAGTGCAAAAGTTATTGTGTGTGTATTTTTAATGCGTTATTTTTCCATTTTACCTTTTTTATTTCAATATCAGTAGAATTATGGTACTCTGTGAAACTAAACTGAGCCTAGACTCCGTCTATCTTCCAGATTTTCTATTTTCCAAGAGTTCAAATGTCTCTCGTTTAATTAATCAGGAGAGTTAGCTGCCCCCAGACACCATTACTCTTCACGTCCGTCGGTGACAATTCAATTTCGGCAAAGAATATTAATTGCATTGTATTCCCATTTCTCTCACTGTCTTCGTAAAGTTATATAAAAAATATTCATTTTACTGTGCTTCAAATGTTTCGATTAGAAATATTTCTTTTATACGAATAAAGCGATTTCAGAATATATTCATTATAAATTATATAATATTTGTAGAATTAAATTACTTTGTTATTTTCACCTTATTTCGATAGAGTTCTACCAAGTAAATTCTAATTTAATTCATATTTAAAAGTATTTATTTCCACAAAAAATATTGCTAGCTTCACTCATCGACAATTGTTAATCAATTGAATTTGATTAATGTGTCCGTAATATCACTCGTTCACAAAGCCCGAAAAATGTCCTTACTTTATGAACGGGGTGATTGAGGAAAGGAAAACATTCCTCATAATCATTTTTGGTGAAGCTGTATTGTGTACTGTGGTGAAAATATATTGAATAAGTTAAATACACTTAGTTATGGGCTTAATATATAAGTATTCAATAGAAATAATATCAATTCTCCACTTAAACCTTTGACAGTGAATAAATTATTTTCTTATTCATAGCATTTTAATGACGAACCATATTTATTGATATTAATAAACTAATTTAAACTAAAAAAAGATTAATCTTTGAAATATAATCCTTTCATAATTAAATATTTAATGTCACTGATTTCAGCGTGAGTAGTATGATACTTAGGAATTTCGTCATAAAATATCTTGAACTCAAAAGAGTTCAAGATATTTTAGTTGTCCAAAAGAATACTAGTGGAAAATTGTGATTAAGCAACTTTATGTATTAACTTCGGCGAAAACAACATAAGTTTTTGCATCTTTACAGCAGTTATTTTAATATTGGAAAGCAGGGATTGCAATTCTAGTATTACCGAAATCAGTAGGAACCGGTATCCCGGTATTCGATACCAAAATGCCGGTTTTAGAAATTGACCAAAATAAAATATTGAATGTATTTAAATCTTGTATGACATGTTCGCGATTAAATGAAATATTTTTAATTTCCTAAGCCAGTGTTCGGCAAACTGCGGCTCTTTGGTTCCTTTCGTGTGGCTCTTCCACAAAAACCACATAAAGTGCGATTAAAAAATCGTGCCGCACGCGCAAAAGTAGGTTTTCGGTCTTAAAAGTTGGAAGTGGCGATCTCAGCGAACACACCTCAATCAGATTGAGGACACTTTAAGCAAAAGATAGTTTATCAGTAGCCTAATCAAGATAATAATAATGTACCAACCTTTATGGTTTCAGTTTAAAAAAATTGGCTCCCAAAAGAAATATCAATCATTGTATAGTTTATATTTGACTCAATTGATTAGTGTTTGCAGACCACTACTTAAGCGTTGTATGTGGTCACAGTTTTCTACGTCAGGTAAGTGATGTCTAAATATCCCTTCCCCACCCTTACAAAAATTCAACAACGGGATGTAACGAGAGCGATTACTTAACCACAAGTCCTGCTCTAGCCTTATCCTTCTTTCCTTTTCAAAAAATAGATGTTGATCAATTTAGCAAAACCAGTTATTGTAGAAAAAAGATCTGCTGAGATATCTCTATTAGAAGGCAATGTGATCCACATATGGAGCGGACATGGATTTAAAACAAAAATGCGTAGTCATCAATATTGACAGGTTCCGGAAATGATGAGTCATTATTCAATGGTGCATTATTATTTAAAGAAACCGTTATTTATGAAATTCACCAGTATACAATACAGTACACAATAAAATAGTATAATTCGCTCAAAACCACAGGCACTACACGTAATCAATGAATAATAAATATAAAAATTATTTTCGACCAAATACCGGACATTCTGTTTTTGCTCCTGGTAACCCTATACGCAAGAGATTCCCGCGGTCACGTTTTGAAAATTGAAAAAGAACATCGTAACTCTCTTGGCAAGTGTTTTCTCTGTTTGAGATAAACTAACGAGGTTTTCCCTTCAGCGTCTTTCTATGTTTATTTTTCTGTTTGTTTGTTTGTCGGTTAGTTTGTAGAACTTTTGGAGTCTGTACACAGAGCTGTATGAAGTCACGGGAGGATTCTGACACCGGTCGACGTGCGTAAAACAGACAATAATAATATCTCTAACCAGTGGCGGATTAAGCACTTTGGAGGCCCCAGGCGCAATAGATTTTGGAGGCCCTGTTTTTTGAATGACATAAAAGTGCTGCAAAACTTTTCGTAGAACAATAATGAATATTAAAATATAAGGTTTTATATAATTTATACTATTTTTGAGACCACTAAGATTTGGAGGCCCCCAGCGCGCGCCTCTTGCGCTTATGGGATAATCCGCCACTGTCTCTAACTTCGCCGATTTAATATAAAATAATCGTATGATTATAATAAGGTCGTATTTAAAAAAAATGTTTACCATCCATTACATTTTTTTTTTCTTACCATGTACGCTCCTAATGTAGAGAATATAGTCTCCTAATGGAGTTTATCTCAACAGTGTTTTTACGAGAAATGATTGTTACTCAGTTGCTCAACCAAGAGTAGGAATATAAGGGTATGGCTAGGACAGGACTATTAGTTAGCTAATCACTCTCGATACGTCCCGTTCATAGGATATGATGGGTGGGAGGGGGCAATTCAAGGCATTTATTTATTTAATTAACATTGTACTAGGTTGAAAAATTATAAATTTAAAACTTTTACAAAGGAGAAAAAAAAATAGTATAATTTAATATTAAAAGCAGTAAAAAAAAAAGTGGCAAGGAAGTCAACTGAGTAAGCTCCGACGAACTCTACTTTAATACATAAAAAATAGTAATTGTCGGAACTCACCCACGTCTACGTGGAATATGTCGACATCCGAAGCAATATTGTTGAACACCGTTAAAGCCAATCACATACATCACATACATCCATCCATGCCTTCAAACAGAAATTCATAAATCTATTGAAAAATTAATTCATAAAACTGTCCGTACCGGGCTTCGAACCCGTGACCTCCGTAACCGAAGCCAACGACGTTGACCACTGGACATTTTCATTCAGCTTAAAGCTACATGCATATATTGATAATGACAGTGCTTTTTTCTCATGGAACGCGGTGAAACAGCGTTCCGGCACTTTTTTTAACGACATTTTTAATAATAAAAATAATAAAAGATTTTTAGTACTTTTTCCACATAAAATTTATTAGATCAGGACCGGTTTCGCTCATCGCGAGCATTATCAACTGAGCATTATCCTGATCTAATAAATTTTATGTGGAAAAAGTTCTAAAAATCTTTTATTATTTTTATTATAATGCCTTTCCACCAAGTATTGACAGTAAACACCTTAAAAGTGACATTTTTAATGTTTTAAATCAGTATTCGCAGAAATATATTTTTATTTTCTAACCTATTTTCTAATTGTATTTTAAGTTAACCACTAGTCCTGTACCAGCTCAATCTTTCTATCCACACTCTTTTTAAAAAAGGTAGGTTGAGCAAGTGACTAACAAGCAGTTCTCATAAAAGAAACCCTATTGAGATACTTCTATTAGGATGTCATATCCTCCACATTGAGAACGGAAATGAACGAGAAAAAAATCTTGACGAGAATTGAGTTCCGGAACCTTTTTTTTTTAAAAAAAAAAGCACTGGATAATGAAATAAAATATGTGTGCTCATAAAAATAAAGCTAGGAGAATTGCCTCGTATATAACCTTTGGAACAGTAGGCTTTGGAGATGCAATATAAAATTATAGGCTATTTTCTGTATATTTCAGTACTCACAGATTTTCAATCAAAATTAGATATACTCAGTGCTGGCGTGAGGTTATTTGGCGCCCTAGGCAACGGTTATTGGCGCGCCCTCTTTCTAATTAACAAATAGTCACATTTTTTCCGAAATAATAGAAAACAATAATTGACAATCATTATATTCTTTTGAACGTTATATATCAGTTTTTTTCATTCTTATTCCGACCCTAAATGTTTATCGAAACATATTTTTATTAGTTTTTAATTTAGTAAGTGAGTATTATAAGCACATTGTCATCTAAAAATCATACCTGGAAACTAATTGCATTAATTCAATAAACCTTATTGTGTAAGATAGTACCAAGTTGGTTTGTTATTTTAAGTTATGTGTTTATTGCTCACATTATTCATCTGATATGCGAAAATTTTATTTAAGGATTGGGCATAATTTTTGGCACACTTGACGAAAAATGTTCGATTTCACTGACATTTAGTCTATGTTAACCAAACCGTAAATAATATTTTTATTTTATATATTTCGTTTATAACAATTCAACAACTAATTATTATTTTTCCAGATCTTCTCAGAGCGTGAACTTTCCCAAAAAGTTTTGAGCACATATCAAGAATGCAGACTGACCCACTATCTCGACTGCGTGAAGGATGCCCTCAGCCGGATCAGTCCACCAGTCTCAAGAACAGGAACGCCCCTTCTCAACGTGCAGGCCTACACTCTGGACTACGTTGTGAGAGGTATGGGACTCGTCACCGCATCAAGAAACCGAAAATCGACATTTTACATCTACCCAACTGCCCAACAGGGATTGGAACCGGGAGACATTTCAATCCAGATAAAAGGACCCGGAAACTGCTACGGATCTGCTGTAATACCTGTAATATACGGACGAGCTCATATCATTCGAAATGTCTTCCTGAATCTTGGGCAGCATCCCAGTTATATGCATATTCCTTTACCTATGGTCCAAGGATCATCATATTTAAGAACATACGATAAATCTAGCATAGAAAAAAACTACTTTGTGCCAAAAATAAAAAATGATATTGAAGTAAGCATTGTTATAAGACATGATAGAGTTAAGGTTAACTATGTACCACTTGTGGCTGGATATCATGAACTCTCCATGATCAGTAAAGGATGTCACATAATTGGTTCGCCGTTTTCCATCAATGTTGATTTAGGAACAAACGAAAGACAGAATAGTGTGGATTATTTAGATGAAGATGTTATCATTGATGAACAAAACAAACCTGACAGAAGAGTCGTTTTTAGAATAGTAGATTTTGTCACCGAAAAGATGCTTCTTACTGAAGACGGAAATCTTGAGAAAATTTCTGATTCAGAAGCAGAAAAATTATTGCATACCGCAGAGTCATTAAATGACACGACATTGAGATACCTTCCATATACAAGTAAAACATTACCAGGACCCGATCTTATTGAATATAATAACAATAAACATGAAGAATGGCCACAGCAAGAAGACAAAAATAAAACAAAAAACAAATTTATCACCATGGCAAAACAAGTTGTGATTATGCTCAGAGTATGTAAAGAATTTAGAAATTTAAAATTTGTTATGGAAAAATTATCATTCAAGAAAAATGTAACCGACAATAACACTAATCTGAGGAATCTTACTGGAACACCAGATGTTGTGAATTCAACCATAAATGACAATCCTCTCAATTCGTTTTTGCCTTCTGAAAACAGTTCATTCGAAGAAACCAAATTGGGTGTTAATGAACTCAGGCATCAGTTTAAAAAGAAAGTTTCCAGTTTTAATTTAACCATTGATGATGATAAGGATGCAGAAGTAGCCGACAGTATTAATTCAGAATCTGTTCCAGATAAGATAGTCAATTCTGGAAATGATTTTGATACGCAAAATGATAGTGATGAGCAATTGTATATTGAAAAACGTACAATATATCCTAGAATGGCTTCAATTGAAATTGTTATATCGTCAATAGATGATGACGATGCGGATTTACTAGACAATTTGATACCTTCTGCAATTCTGCCAATTTTAGAAGAACTTCCAGAACGGCCAAAAACTCCAGTTTTTAAAATTCTTGCCGAGAAAAACATGGAAGATTCTGATAGTGTTTACAATGAGTTTGAGCATTACGAGCTGGAAGACAAAATGTTTGATTCCCTTGACGAATATGTTAACAATTATTGTCCACAGACAGACATAGCGTTAAACAGAAATTTTATCAAAACAGATCATAACGTCCAAGAGAGATCAGCATCTCCTTCCATCAATTTTCATATCGGTGCACCTGTTACTCCGACTCGAATGATGAACGCTCCTTCACTAGATTTAGACATGGATTCCATAATCTTAGCAACAAATTTAGAAGAAGCTCTTAACAAATATGATATGAAATTGCAAAAGAATATTAATGATAATGAACATGAAAACCCAGATGGTAGAAATTCATCGATGTGTAATACACCAAATCCTCAAACACCATTTGAACAAATGACAGATAGTCAAATATTAAGAATGTATGAAGAAAAAGTACTATCCCTAGTGGAGCAAACTTCAGAGGTAACAGAAATTAACAGTGGTCACGAAATAGATAGAGAAAATATAAGTTTAGGCAATTTAAGGGAGCAAACATTAGACATGAATGAGAATCAAAGATTGAAAAATATTCAAGTGCCTGTTGTGCAAAATTTGGAAACATTTGAAAATGAACATTTATTGTTAAATGATGGTGGTAGACATCATAGCATTGAAACTTGGGATTCAGCTTACATCAGCATTGATGAAATTAACAGTTCTCCAGATACTAATTCGAACAGTCCAAGAAGTGAATCTTCATCGCGTGGGAAGTTATTCGCAATAGTTGAGAATGAAAGTGAAAGTTTAGTTTATAAAAAGAACTGTGATAAAAGTTTAACAGAAGAGGACTTTAAAAAAATGGGACCGGCAGAGAAAGAAATATGGAAAACAATAAAGCAAGAAACCAAGAAAGAAATATATTTTAACAAAAATGAAGCGTTGAAACCATTTGCAAAAGTAATTCAGGCCAAGAGTGCAATCGAAACTATTGAAGAAAATGATAATGTTTTACTTAAAATTGATGAAAAAGTTGTTGCTGATAAAAACAATCCGTTTTTTTATAAATCGGGCGAGCTAAAAAAATGTAATGATTCAACTATTTTACATAACAGGAATAACGATGACGCCCGTTTTGAAAAAATATCATTGAACAGTAGCTGTAATAAATTATTTTTAAAGAAAGAAACGTGGAAACATCATAAACAGAAAGATAAACAAGAAAACGTAACGGGTTCTGTAAAAAAAATAAAAGCTACACGTGACGGTTCAGCGTCTGATTTCATCGCAGACGTGAAACGATCCACAAAAAGTGATTCAAAATGTTCACAATGTGAAGTAACTGGTTTTGAGATTTCTTCGGTTCATGAAACAGCTGAATCAAAAGATGAAAGTCATAATATCAAATGCGAAAACAGTAAACCAAATGAACTGTTGATAAATTCATTTAGAAGTAAAAGTACAGATACTCTAAGTCAGCAATTCGAGAATGATATAAGCCCTATGCGTAAAAATTATATGACAGTAGAAAATGATAAATCGTGTTTAAAAGGATTATCGAAAATGGTTTCGGAAAAGAAAGAGTATTGGGATGAAATTATTAAAACTCTAGAAAGTAGTGATGAAAAGCGGCATCGATCTCCTCGTAAAAGATCAACACTTAAAAGGAATGATTCTTTAAGTAAGAAACGAGGGAAATCGATTGCGAAAATTCCGTGTATTACAGAAAAATGGAAACAGAGTTTCGAGCCAAAAGTATGTAGCAAGAAAGAAGCAATAAAAGTGTTGCCTTATCCGAGTCCTAATAGTCTTGTCGCCAGATGGAAGAATTACTGGAATGATATGGTCGAGAGAGCTAACAGTCCAGAAACAGATATAAGACATCAAAATAATCAAAAACAACTTTTCAATAGTTCATTGGAAAAAATAGAGATACTGAGCTTAAAAGATAGCCCCAAAAAGGATTTAGGAAAGACTGAATACAAATTTAAATCAATAGATGACATAAATATTAACAAATCTAGACCGTTATTGAATGTTTCAAATGAGCCCTGCGGTAACACTTTTTTAGAAATAGAAAACAATCCAAGTTCACCTTTTTTAATATATTCCGAAAAGAAAAACATTGATAGTGATTGTAATATAAAAAGATACAATCCGAGACCTATAAACCTCAACAGATTATCTGAGAGAATTGGAAAATTTCTTGACTCATTACCGAGTTCATCACCGGTAGTTGAAACTGAAGAATCAAGATTTTCTACACCGGAGTTACCTTTTGGTGGTTTGGTTTCTCACAAGATAAATTGTTTCTCTCAAGGTGCATTTACACAGGAAATAAAAAAAGATTTATTGAAAATTGAGAAGAATGAGGATCGTTTGACAGTTACTTGGGATGGTTATTCTACAGATAAAAGAATGAAGGCGTTCCAAGAAATAAGCAATGCGCCTACTCCCGAGCTTCGAGTGACTGTTATAGATTGTGTGACAAAAAATGGATTTGATTCTGAGAAAAGCCTATCAGGAAATGTTCAGCTTGTTGTAGATGAAGAAAGTGAATATACAACACCTGAACCGAATGAAAACATATCAGATAACGATGAATTTAAAGATTTTCCAACGATTTCTGAAATTAAAGCGAAAATTGAAAACAATGAAAAAAATGCCAAGGATTTCAAAAAGCAATTGTTTCTCAAAAAGTCACACACTATTGATATTCCGAAATTACATTCATTTGAAAAATTGAAAAGATATTTCTCAGTAGAATCTCTTGAAAAAAATATAGATAATAAAAATTCTTGTCAATTATTTCAAAGAAATAAATTATTGACCAAAGGTCAGTCGCTCAAGAATGTTAACTTTGATGGGAGTGAAAAACATTATACATTTATCAACGAGAAAACTGTTTCAATCGAATCTATTCCGACAATATCAGAAAGAAAAGCAAGAATTGAAAAGCATCTTCAGTCAGTTCAAAAAAGATTAAACCAAAATCAATCGGATGCCGCCCGTGATGAATCTGAAGCACATAACCTTGTTAATGATAAAATAATGTTAACAGACCAACCTAGAATAATATCAGTTGAAAATGTTAACGATTATGTGGAAGAGAAAATAGCTAGATACAGTGTTGAAAAATATGTTTATGAAAAAGAAAAGGAGAATGTAAAAAAGAAAAAACCAGTCGGGGCCATTGTTGCAGCATTTGAAAATTGGGTAGCGCAACCTCAGCTACAAAATGCTAACCCAACGGAAATATCAGTCAAGAGAAAGAGACTCCTAGAAAGTGAAACTAAAAATGGCACGTTGAAAAATAAAAATAACACAAAACAAAATGACTCGGTACAATTTGCCAATACTGATGCCGAAAACAAAGAAGGTACGTAAGATCTTCAACATCGATTCAACATTATTGTAAATATCACTTTTATCGATTTAAATGTACAAAAACGACTGGTATATATGAAGATTTATGAATGCCAGTCACTAATAACTATTATAAAAGTGCCTGTTTTAGAAAAATATTATTCACTTTCTGCATGTCTTCCACATTTTATTGTTAGGTAGGAACAGTGGCCAATCAAGCACTTTGTAGGCCTCAGGCGCAAAAGAATTTAGATACTTTATTTTTTGCATAACATAAAAGATTTAAGTATTTAGTATATAAAATAAATCTATTTGTAATCATTTCTAATCACAAATATCTAATTTTTATAATTTCATGAAAAATAAAAATGAATATTCATAATTGAAGTAAAAATATGTGGATTAAATGAAAGATTTTTAAGAGGCCCCTATGTTTATAGTGTAATACGCCACTGGGTAGGAATTAAGAAGTTTTGAAGATTCTATAGCAATGCTGTTTATATATAAACACAAAACACGTATTACAAATAGCCACAGCCAATTTTTTATCATCATCTTATCACAGTTCGTTAATACTTACGTATCATTTAACTTTTCTTTTTAACTTACACTAGGTACCGTGAGAAAGGAAAATACTAGTACCATATCTGAGGCAAAACATAAAGAGATTGTACAAGAGAAAATGGAAAATCTTAAAGCATCTGGTGACAAGATTTTTCTTGGCACATTATCAGTTGAAAGTGAAATGGATCCGTTAAATGAAATCAATCATCAGCTTGAGAATCGTGATCAACAGAATGGAAACAGAAATTCTATAGAGAAAAACGAAAATCAAATTGATTCAGTTAAATACAAGGAGCGGTTTCGTAAAGCGAAACTATTTTTCCAGACCTTAGATGATGTAAATTGTGACAGCATTGATTCAAACAATGCTGCGATGAATGAATGCGAAAAGATACTTCACAGAGTCATTGATACAAGAAAAAAAGATATAAAAAACTTGATAAACGACAAATGCAGGACACATACGAAAAATCAAATGAAAACTGCAAGCCATTCGATAAATGAAAACGATCGTAGAAATAAAAAAATATTTAATGACAGGTCAATGAGACGAGATTTAAGAAAATATCCAATAAAATCTTTTTCTGCTCCCACTTCAGATGCCGAAAGCGACCACCAGAGCTTTGAGAGAACCCGAAGAGGAAGTTGCAAGCTGA
Organism: Himalopsyche tibetana; assembly: GCA_030503985.1. Lineage (NCBI taxonomy): Eukaryota > Metazoa > Arthropoda > Insecta > Trichoptera > Rhyacophilidae > Himalopsyche > Himalopsyche tibetana. Next base: position 3,823,708 of record JAPJYX010000007.1, on the reverse strand, counting down.
AAAAAATATCTGAAAAGTTTTTCGTTGAAGACTTATTCCAAGATATCGCTGGGGAATCCAACAAAACATCTGTTGGTATATTTAAAGGAATCCCACATAAGAATGCAGTATTAGCTGCGTTTCGGTCAATGGAAAATGTAAGTCAGACCACATCTTACGAATACACAGTATCCCAAATGGAGGATTTTGCTAAGAAGAACAGTATCATCAATGCTCAGACTTACCATAGTGAATATCCTCATTTACCGACTACGCAGCCAGGAAAATATAGAGCGAGGCGAGATTACGTAGCAACGGGCCTTATTTTAAGAAAAGATCTTTTAAAAATTGATAAGCCCCGACGTAACAGTGCACCAGATGCATGTGAAATGAAGCTCAGCTTTGTAGCTCATGTTTAATGAATAAATATAGAATCAATCATGATTAACTAATAAGATATAATATTTCCATCATTCGAATCTATGACTACACATTAATATGTTTCATTTAATTTACATAGTGAAATAAACCATAATATTGTAACGCTTACTGGATGAAATAAAGAAACAATATCACACTCAGAGGTGTATTTCATGATCTAATGCAGGCCACGGCAACCTATGACACGCGGGTCACCAAGTGACCCATTTTATAATATCAAGTGACTATAAAATATAAAAATACCCACCGACTTGAATAGCCACATTTTTTTTACCTTGACCTGCAGCCAAAAAAGGGTTGCTGAGGCCTGAGAAGAAGAAGATAAGTTGAATAATTCATGACCTTTATCCATTTGTATTTCAAATTATTAAAGATAGCTTTAATTGAAATGGATCACATTTTCAGTCCAACTTATTGTCTTCTTAAAATTTGTATTCAATGATTAATTGCAATGACACGTTTCGAATACGATACACAGCTTCATTTTAAGGGACAATTAGGGAAAACATTATAACCTAAGGCAGCGATTTCCAACATGGGAGGCACTCCTTCAAAATATTCTAATATCTATAGTAATATATACCTAAGTCTTTACTATCATATGAAATAAATGATTGGGAGCCGCGAAGGTATTTTTTTCTTCAAAGGGAGGCACAATAACATGAAGTTTGGAAACCACTGACCTAAGGTATTCAGTATAAGGTAATAACTTAATAAGTGAAAAAAATTGTTTTATTAATGCGGAGAAATGTCAAAGTAAAACGAAACCTTTCCTTAAATTGTGCGATTATTTCTTGAGTGAATGGAAATAATGTCTCTAAAATCATACAAAATATATTATGCAGCATTGTGCTTTGGTTTTAAGTGAGCTCTTTTATTATTATTTAAAAAAAATCTGTCTCTGTTTAATATTAAGATATAGAGTTTTTCCTTTCTATTTGTTTATACAAGATTAGGAATTTTTAAGTATTACAATATGTTTATGTCCTGCTTTAATCAATCTTATAAGAATCAGAGAGTTTTTTCTATTGCATTTTTTATTAGGAAAATAATTGACAGATTTTAAGCAATGATGAGGTAAGTATAAAAAATGACTTGACTGCTGTGCAGTTGTGTGAATCAGCGCACAGCGTTACAAACATCAGTGCTACGTTTTGGCAACAAGCATGCCGGCATTATGACTCTTATTCGAGTGGGAGAAGTATTACGTGATTATCATGCATATATCGCCTGTGTGGTCGAAAGGTCAATGGTGTTGGCTTTGGCTACAGAGGGCCCGGGTTCAAATCCCGGTACGGACAGTTTTAAAAATTGATTTTTCAATCGATTTATGAATTTCTGTTCAAAGGCATGGATGTATGTGATGTCTTGAATTCCCCCCTCTCACCTTTCCTATCCTATGAACGGGGCGTATCGACAGCGATTAGCTTACCACTAATCCTGTCCTAGCCTTATCCTTCTATCCCTACTCTCTTTGGAAAAAGAGAGGTTGAGCAACTGAGTAACAAGCAGTTCTCGTAGAAACACTTCTGTTGAGATAAACTCCATTAGGAGTCCACATGCTCCACATTGGGAGCGGACATGGTAAAAAAAAAAAAAAAAATATATATATATTTTCACAAATTTCACCAAATACTTACTTATGTTATTAGAAGTCAGTTACATTGAAGTTTTACTATAGCCCTAAAATAGACGCAATTCACAAGGAAGTTTAATTGTTTGAATCCAACAAAAGAATGGCATGATAATTTTACTTTATTTTACAGTTGATTTGCTGGTTTTTTTTTTTAAACTAATTCAATTGATTATTTGACCATCCCATTCATAAACATTAAAGGTCTTGGTTTTTTTTTCTTTACTGCAGCCTTATGTTGAATCAGATAAATGAGTGTGGCATTCAGAAATGAAAAGGGTCCTCATCAACGTACCCTCTAAGCCGAAGGGTTAGCTGCGCGGAAATTTCAAAGGCTGCGTGGAGGCTGCGCGGACCGAACAAATATTAATTGAGCAACTGTCTTGTAGTGCGCCAACCCGGAATGAGTGCACGGGGGCTTCTCAACTGCTGCGCGGCGGCGCACGCGCGCAGCTTAGAGGGAACGTTGGTCCCCACCCCTGAGTTAGCATAAATAAAATTAAACTCATTTTTAAAAAAGAAAAGAAAAACTTGCTTAAATGTTTATGTAAAAAATATTATTATTACGTAGCTTCTGCTTACCTAAATTCTATTTAGCTGATTTTTCAATTCATGTGGTTTGAATCTAAGCTGAAAAAACGAAACACTATACTATGTCGGATACTATAAATGTGCCTATAATGGCAGCATATAGGTTTATCATTTCTACGTGAATTATTAATAAGGTAGATGTGTCTAAATGTGTACTAGTCTTAAAATTAAAATAATTTAAAAACAATGGAAAAGTTTTTTATTTTTACGTATGCTATCATTAAATATGAATAGATACATTTCCTCAAAAATCAACGAACAACAAATAAAATCAAACCTATATATACAGTAGAAGGCAGAAGGGGCAGCTCCCATGGGTCTCACTTTTAGGATGGTCTCACATTTGAAACAAACAATATTCAAAAAAATAATTTTAAATTCACATAAGCATAACAGGTGATTTAAAAGCGAATTTTGAATGATAAAAAATGGAATGTTTTTATTTTTAAAAAAAATTTTATGTGAAATTTTCTTCTTCATAATTCAGATATTTTAAGTGTGGGGGGCTCATAAAATTGTGTACCTGGGCCGCACAATCATTTCTGAAATGCCGTGAATAAAGACAGAAATATAACAAATAATTATGATTCTTACAATTTAATAACCTTTCTTCTTCGTTGGCCATATTCGCTCCCTATGTGGAGCATATGGTTGCCACGCGGCACCTCCATGTTTCCCTGTCTCCCGCCAATTGCTTTGCTTCCTCCCATGACATGCCAGCATCCCTCGGTACCGCCGAGTACATCCTATGGATAGTACTCGACGGACGTCCAGGGCGCCGGAATCCCACCAGTCGAAAGAAGAGGCAGGCAGGATTGAGGCTTTCCGGAGGCATCCGCAGCACGTGACCCAGCCAGTTCCAACGTCTCTCCATAACCACTGACGTGACGGGGCGCTGTCTTGGAGATAAGGGAGCATACAAGACAGCGTACAATTTAATAATAATATTTCTTATTTACATTACATCCTTAAAAGAGATCAATGTTCAGAAGTGTTTAGTCAACAAAGCAGAATAATCAGCGATAACAGCTTCTATTTAATAATGCTATTGATACACCGATTAGTTTAGATCGCAATAGCGGGCTGTAAACACAGGCGATTAAGTGATAGTGTATTTTTTAAAAGCAAAAAGAAAAAAAACAAACATTATTAAAAGAATAAACTTTAAAACGTTTATTCTTTTACACACATTTTCTATAGTTTTAAAGCATTGATTTTACTCAAACACCTTTGCATAAGGCCGACTAATAGTTTTAATATAAGATTTTTAAGGAAAATCAGTATTGTTTTATTTAGCTGTAGGTTTTCTGAAGATAATAAATTGTTCTTGCATGAGCAACTGTTTAAAATCGTATAATAATTTTATTATAATAAAAATAATAAAACATTTTTAGTACTTTTTGCACATAAAATTTATTAGATCAGGACCGGTTTCGCTCATGATGAGCATTGTCAACTGATAAGAAAAACAATAAAACAGTGATATTTATACAAAATTTAAGTGATAAAAACAAGGTATGACAAACAATTGGTATTACAATCTAGCAAAAGAATTGGATCTACTAGAAGAATCTACTGGATTTTCCAAACTCAATTTGGTTGACAGACATTAAAATTTATTTATTATATACACTAATTGTTGCTTTTTTTTTAATTGTTGTATTGCTTTTTTTACTTGTTATTTCACTTTGAAAGAGACAAATTTAAGGTCACGTATTATTATTTCTTACTTACATTAGCATTGATTGTAGTATATAGTAATTTATGCTTTGCGGTAGTGTCGTAGTATTTGTTAATTTGCTTGTAGATTAATGTATAAGATGAAGTGGAAGCATGCAAAATTTCGTAAATAGTATACAATGCTATGCTTTTCTCTAGCCCACCCAAGATTTCAGGTCAGGAACCGCCACTGATAACGACACATTCATTATACAGTCTAATACAATAAGTTTTTTGATCTCTTCTTTGCAGAGTTCATCTTTTAAATGGTGCATATATCTATCAGTTAAGCCTTTTCTGTAATGCTGTTTGAATTTGTGAATCATATTTCTATCTAACGGCCTTAATATACTTGCACCAATTGGAGGAAAAAAAAGCAATTTGACATTGGGCAAAGGTAAGCTTATTATATTATAAGCAGGCGTGTTGTCTAATGCAATTAATATTTTACGATTCTCTTTCTCCATTCTGTTCTGAAGAGCCAGGAGCCATTCTTTTAAAACACTCTCTGTCATCTGAGCCTTATCGTTATGAATATACGTCACCGGTAACTCTTCAATACCGGTTTCATCAATAGACTCAGGTTTTGGAAACTTCCCGACAACTAAGGGTTTCAATTTTTCCGTACCACTCATGTTGCAGCACAAAGATACAGCCAAACATTCTTTTTTTTTGTTTGTCTTTCTTTTGTTTTTTTGCAGCTTGTGCGGGTTCGGAAATGAAATAGAAAAATATATTGGCTTCAACTAAATTGTAAATATCTTCAGGCAAATATTTTGCAACCGTACTCTGCATGATATCGAACCATGCTTGCATCACAGACGCTTCAACTTTGGGCGCACTCTTGACAGTTTGTAAAGACACATTAAATCGCTTTTGGAATCTCCAAGCCATCCATTTGATCCATTAAAATTAACTATGTTTAACTCTGTGGCCAATTGATTAGCTCTTTCTCTTAAAAGTGGACCGGTGATGGGAAGATTTGCCGCTCTCACTTGCACAAAATACTCAAACAGTTTTGTTTCGAGATTTTCATGTTTAGCGGTGCGCAATCGTTTCCTGTCAGCCGAAACCCCTCCGTTATCAATTTTTCTATTACTGTACAATGTATTCAAAGTGGAGTGCGATATGCCATATTTTTCGGCCAATTTTTCTTTATTTGTTCTATGAGGGTCTGTATCTTCGGAAAAAATGATCTTTTGATAAAGTTTCAACCCATTATAATTAAGTTTCGACATAACTCAATTGTAAATCGCTAACCTGTAATGAAAGTAACACATTATTTAAAATTTTAACCAGTCATTTTTATTTTATTATGCTGAATAACGGTCAAAAATTATTTTAATTGTATCATAGTAATTGTACACATGTCATCGCTTTTAAATAGAGTTCTTTATTATCGATATGATTGCAGACTATTTCCTGTCCAACTTGTAATACTAATTGCTACTTTTAAGATTTTTTTACGAATGACAAAATTAAAATTCAATGATTTCAATGAATGGTTTAATTAAACAAAAAAGTCACTAGTACACCAATTAAATCTCTACATATTAATACAATAAGAGTTTTGCCTGCCTGCCACCACTGCAATTTCAGATTCACATTATTGACAATCATTGTAGAAGTATCAATAACAAAATGTTTACAATCTAAGATTCGATCTTTTGACAGACGTGATAGCAGACAATAATAGACCCCAATAGTAGATTTACGCACATAGACTAGTGGCTCTATATATTTATTATACCTATTCTCACTATGATTCCAATTGTGTTCGTAAAACGACATCAATAATAAATCATGTGAGGTTTGGTTCGGAATTTTGATAAAATATATTCATAATAAATTTACTCTTGTGCTTCTGTCAGTATTTTTTTTATATAAAAGATAACAGTTAAGTACTTTGACAACAATTCGTTACACTTTTCCTTTGTAGAAGCTCCCAAGCTTTTCAAAGTGTTATGGTGAAACGTAATGCTGTTCAATTTTTCCCATAAAGTAAAAAATCTTTTTATTTATATGTTACTAAAAATTTATGGAGGAAGACGTCTCATATATGAACATGCTCCTGTCGTTACTACAGTCACGTCGCTACGTTGACGCTTGCGCCTGTTGAGGGGCGTAAAAGTCATCCGCCATATTGCGAATTCGTCGGTCCCTTTTATTTTACCTAAATTTTATTTTATCCAAGTAATCTGTTTGTATTCGTGCCATCCGTGATCGGAACAATCACAGAAAGTTACTAGTGGAAATATTTCAGTCGCTCATTTCAAGTTTAACATTGGTTTTTTGGCTTTGTGAAGTATATTCTGACACCCTATCGGGGTGTAAATTCCAACATCCAAAATGGGCACTCGAGATGACGAATACGATTATTTATTTAAAGGTTTGTGGGATTGTATTTTTTTTCTTCTGCGAAATGAAGTCGTATAATTCACACTCGAATTACTTATTAATTTAATTTTCTTGACCGATTTAAACTTTCATTGATTACGGAGATTCTTTTTCATTGTTTTGCGAAATGTCAATACATTCTCTATGAACGGTAATTATCGGAAATCGTTGCAGTCTGACGATTTTAGAATTCCGTGTATTTCTATAGACATATAATTGTGTTTGTTAACCACTTCATCATTTAAAAAATGATGGTTTTCTTTGTGTGAATAGAGTTTTTCTGGTCTTGACAGATTTCAGACCTTGAAAAAAACATCGATAAGTCATTGTCAGCAGCTGACGAATGTACAATCTTAAACCAAACGAGTGCGTTATTATTATTCTTCATATACGTATTACGCTTTCTTTCTTCTGTTATTACATGCATAAATGGTACATTTAGAATATTAATTGTTAGATTCCTTTCGTTCCGACATGACTATTTTCTCTTGTTGCGTATCGTTGTTCATTTTCTCACGACTTTTACTTTTTACGTGCCTCCCTCAATTTCAGATCATCTTTGTAACTATCACCAATGTATACGGGCAATTATATTTTTGAAACTATGTACCCTTCCTCAATTTTAATCGCTTTATCAATAATATGTAGGGCCCTGCTTTATTTTTGTGATGAGTCACAACTATCGATGACTCGTATATTGTTACGACTTTATTATTACTATTTTTTGATAACATGAGTCAAATAACACAGTATAATAAATTCTTGACGATTTTGAAACTTTTTACAATTCATCATAAATTATGTAAATAATATTGTAGAAACAAAACTGGTTAAGTTACACTCATTGCCTACCCTTTGTGAGAAGACTCGTGACGTCTTGTCGCATTATATATTTTTTCTTGTATAGTTTTATAATTAATAATCAATAGAAAATCGTGCCAAAAATTGATGGAATTTATATAAAAATTGAAGATTAGTTCCTTGAATAAAAAAACCGTGTTATTTGAATAAAAAGGAACAAGATTGCTGTATTATAAATCGTGTAGACAGGTAATGATGAAAACTCCATAACTAAATTCCACAAAATATTATTATACGTATTAAGAAAAATATCACTATTCATTGTTACTTGATTATATACGGGGACTTTTATGAGGAACTGGACATAAATTGCTTTTATCACTAGAAATTTCTGGCACATCTATTGTGTCAGGATCCAATGAAGCCTTTGTTTGTTATTACTGTATTGTGTTGTACACTTTGAGCTCGCATTTTCTTTTGATAAGACAAATAAAAAAATAACTTATATCTTCGCCCTTTAATAATATTAATGATTTTTCACAAGTTATGCAGTATTTGACACCCCGGTCAATGCAACACTTGTGGGCTTTTTTGCAACACAAATTGGGCTTATGTACCCATATTTTTAATTACTTATTTATGATAAACTGTTCACAATTGTGACATTTTGAATGCTTACTTTTAATCCTAATTTGGAGCATATCGACCTCGTCTTTGAAAAGTTAGTGAAAGGGTGAAATACCTAGATTTAAGTTGATCGTTCTTCCCATGATGTTTTTTTTTTTGATCAAATGGTGAGAAAGGAATGTAAACATCACATATATCTTTGTCTATGAACATAGATTCATAATTTGAGAAAATATCAATAAGAAGTATTTGTACCCATTCAACACCATAGACAAATAAAACAAATAATTGTCAACGAATTTTTGACAGTTTATGTATGTCGCCTACCTATTTTGTTTTGTTAAAGAAATTGGATAATTTAAATATTTCCATTTTGAATATCTTTATTCATAAATGGCTATGCTACTGTCATCATTATAGTCAATTAAAAATATCAGTTCTAGATAAAATGGTGCTACAAACTTGTGTGCTTATTACTTACAATATACTGTTGAAATATCATAAAAATATATTGAGGAATCTAGGTACTTCTAAAATTATACAATTTAAAAGACTTATTTCCCATAAATGCTTCTGTTTTTTTTTGACAGGTAAAGAGAATTTTAATTTTTCTGAATTCTTGTCAGATGATAGAGCTTGAAAAGAATTGTTGAATACAAATAACACAAACACAGATTTTTGATTTTTACATTTATTGTGATGATAGCTAAAGATTTTCGCAAAGGTTTACAGTTGTATTGATCATGTCGCATTGCTGCTTCAAATATTTTTTTCTCCTCGATATGAGCTTATTGATCATTGAAAAAAAACTGACATGGTTCAATATAAAAGTATCCCTTTGATAGAATATTACTTTTAAAAATCTGTAAGAAATCTATATTATATGTGTAAATCATATATTTTTATCAAAATGAAGTTGTAAGAACTTATTCACAGGAATATATTTTGATTGTTATTCGAAATAAGTGCTCCCGGGGTATTATTAATACGTAGTGAGGCAAACGATACCATCAAATTATACGAAATTCATTTTTATACAGTTTAGAGATAATCGACATTATTTCAAAGTTTAACTATAATAAATTTTAAACATGAATAGTTCACTTTAAATTTTTGGTGGAAAGGCCTTATATTAAAAAAGAATTTAACATTTCCTTGTACTAATTCCACATTTTCTATATCATTCATCGTAACCACCATCGACAGATAATAATGCTCGCGATGAGCAAAACCGGTCCTGATTCTTAAGTTAAAAAAATAAAAAAATTGGTCTTGACGTATTAATTATTTCTTGATCGAAAGGATCAGGTGATGGGAGGAAACTTTTGACATCACAAACACCCATGCCTTCGAACAGAATTCAATAAATCAAAAAAAAACAGCCAGTTTTGTAACTAGTAATTATTGAAACATGCAAATTGACACATCTCAATTGATTTATATGTTCTTCGAAATCTCTGTTGACTACCATAATTTCCTTCTATTTGTTGGATATATATGGTCAATATATTAAAAAGGAAAATAAGTGCTTAACATTCAACAAAAACGTTGCAATTTTAAATCTGTAGTAGTTTATGGTTTCTTACAATTTACGGACAATCATAAATCACTTTTTTCAGTAACTCCGGTACTAGCCTACTTTACATATTCAGTAATAAACTTTCAATAATAAATCAATTTATTTATTTCTTTTAATATATTTGTCAATTGACACGACAGCCCGAAGATGTGTTTGTGTGTTTTTTCTCCATCGACAATTGTATAGATTTGACCTTTGCTCTTTTTTCAATGATAGCCTCTATTACGATGAACATTCTAGTACTTGGGTGTAGCAACACATTACACTTGGATCGCTGGTTAATAATTATGTTAACTCTTCAAAAGTTTAAAATTCAAGCTCATCTAATTGAGGTGAATCTCAAGGAAGCAGCACACCTACGTCGTATTTAGACTGCACGCATGTTCTGTTTGTATTGAGTAATTTAGAGACATTACATGGATTATGTATTGCAGTTTTATTTTAAAATATTATATCTGAAATGCTTTTAAAGTTTTTACTGTTTTGTTCAAATTTGACTAAAATGCTTCCGCAGTATGTGTAAAAAATAATTCATAATTTAACAAACACAATTTCAAACAAACAGTTATGATGTCCAGTCGTGCAAGTTAAAAACACAGATGAGCAGGTACAACTTGCTGAGAATACATATTCTTGAAATTTTCGTGACCTGTTAATTGCCCTGTTGGCAAAAATTGTGACTGATATCACTAAGTTGTAGGCCATTAAAAAGCTTTTAATGCCAATACCTTCATTCCAGGCGATTGTAGTGATACTTCAATCATAAAAATTACCCACATATCAATATACTTAGTGGTTTCCTCTTTTCATTATCAGACATTTTTAATATTACCTAATTCATCGATCAGATTAACTAATATTTAAATATATATTTTTTAGATTTTTAATCTTAACCTTTCATCGATAAATACAGAGTTATCGTGTTTACTTTATCTCGACAGCTTAGTGTTATGAATTCCTCATTTATGATATTGACTCTGAAACCTGCAGGTTGAAACAGTCGTGAAATCCATCGCTTTTTTTTACCCTATAACATTAAAACATTTAGGAAAGAGGCTACGCTACACCAATCGTTGAATGTCACTGTGATCTCATTATTATTTGTCAATTCCGTCCAATGTCAGTGAATTTATTTTCCGTTGTTGTTTTGTTTATTTCTAATCGAGTGAACCGTGATAAAAATTATTCACTGACAAATTTAAGCATTGGATCTCTGCGTTTATATTTTTGCTACGGTTGGGAACATTTATGAAAAACAATGTAACAGAATATCGGTGGGACAGTTTTCAGTTTTACAAATCAAATGCGTGCTTTTACAACATCTAGCAATACTGTATTTCTCCGTTACACTTACCGGCTGTAGTGTTTAGCTTGATGCAACATAAAATGGCATTTTATACAGCGTGGACCGGTGCCAAAACGAAGAGGGACAATCATTATGATAATTAAACTTTAAGCACGCTGCCAAATGATCACGGAGGGCTATTCCAGCCCCTTACTGCTATCTTTAATGTTGTCTTTCCTGACTTAATATTTTGTTTCTTTTATTTTTTCCAGTTGTTCTAATAGGAGACTCCGGTGTCGGTAAAAGTAACCTACTCTCCAGGTTCACTAGAAATGAATTCAACTTAGAATCTAAATCAACAATAGGCGTAGAATTCGCCACCCGGAGTATAGAGGTAAGAGAATTTTGTTTATTTTTGATAATTTTGACTTAAAATAAAACTGTTAAGATTCCGTCGAACCTAGAGATTGCAATACTGGATGAGTATATCTATATATTAATAGCCGATAATGTCCGTTTGTCCGAGTGAGTGGGTGTATGGTGTCCTTGACCTACCAGTCTCCACTTTTTTAAATAAAATAAAATAAAGTAAAAAAGAATAAAATTAAATTAAATTAAACTAAATAAAATCAAACACAATGCAACAAAAATCTCACGTTGCTGGGCAACGGGTTTACAGCTAGTCATATTAAATACTGGTATTACAAAAAAATATGAACCATTGGAATCGCAATACCGACCAGGTGAATAAATCACAATTGATATTTTGATATTTCTTTTTAAAATACTGTCATTAAAAAATATACGAAAACCATAAAAAGGTGATTATCATAAATAAATTATTTTAAACTGCAATCAGACAACTTAGTAGATAAAACATTTAAAAAAAAAAAACATATATATAATTTTTTCATTATACATTTTACGTTTTTTTTTTTATTGGGTCCCTTGGAAAACTTAGAATTGGGGTTTCAAAATCTCTTGTTGAACATATGAATTGATATGATAGTCTGAAAGCAGTAAGTTTGACATGAGGAAAATAATGAAGTTTCTACAGACAGTGCGATATGGATCACTGTTAACGTATATGTTAATTTATTTTGTGAATTGTTGGTAGCAAAATAGAGTGTCGATCTTTTTTTGGTGTAATTTCATGGCTGACATTCATTGTAATAATTTTTACAACTAAGTATATTGCGCTAATACAGAGAATGCTATATAAAATTAATTTAATAATAATTATACAACAGTTAGGATCGTGGACCGTAAACCGTTCTTTTAAGTTTATCTAAATGAATAAAATATACATAATATCTTCCGCTCTTTTCTCATTTTTTAATTTAATTTTTTAATTGTGTAACATAATATTAATGTTGACACAAGTGTTTCGTGTGTGGCACGTTTTTTTAATAAACCAATCGGTCTTCCAAAGTATTATTTTATCAGTTCACTTCAATCCGTTTTGTAAATGCACTTTGGGTTTTGTGCAACACTTAATTACGTCTAACGTTTAAATATTTGCACACTTCACATATTAGATCTGTTGGATATTCTATCATATTTAAAATTGTTTTCTTTAAGCTTAAAACGAGAGTTATAAAATGTCAAACTATCTACATATTTTTTTTTTCTCACAACAAAATCTTGAAGCGATTTGTCGATTTATTTATGCTCAGATAAATATCTGTTTGAGAAGCACTCTTTGAGAGACGCCATCATAAATAATTGCTGTCTGACATTGAAGGCACTTAATTATACCTGCTATTTTGTGCGGCAAATAAATACTCTTTTTTTTATACATACAAATTCTGCTTTTTCTCCATCTGTCTAGAAGTATTAATATCTTCACTAATTTTATATTTAAATAACTCGAGCATTTTTGTTAAACAGAATATTCTTTCTATATTTCTACTAGTACACGTATTAATATAAAAAATAAAGCGATTACAATATATTTCATGATAATGTTATTCGGATCATAAAACTCATTTCACACTAGATTGCTTTTTAATATCCCTGTATTTCCAAATACATACCAAAGTGGGTCAGGTCAATAATACAAGGACACCGGTTAAAAGAAAAGTGTTAAGAGTTTGCCACAGTGATGCTATACTTCTTTGCTAACAATTTATTTAAATGAGCCCATCTTATTAACATTTCAATTCTACTTGCAAATGGTGAGTCATTTAACTTTAGATCTCTATCGGAATTTGAAAATTAAAACCTAACAGTCGAACAAAACACTAACAATGCTGTCAATGAAATACATGTCGCATAAAATATTACAACTCGACTATTCTTGTTGAATTTCAGTAGCTTAAAACAAAAGTTTTGACCTAAATTTTTAATATGGGCTTAGAAAGTCTATTTTTTCTATTATAATTGGGTATTGAAAGACGAAACCGTATGCACTGTTGATTATGCCAGTGAAATAATTCTTACTTTGAAGACAGTAATAATTTATTTTTGAAGACTGCTTTGTTATCTTAACAGAACTGTCAGTTGATCTGTAAATACACCCTACAAAAAATATGCCTGATATCTAGTGATGTGCCATCTAATGATTTTAAGATGGAATGAAATACCATAGAGCTGATTGGTTAATCGAAAGTTTTGTTTACGTCGGTTGTTTAGTAACGCCATAATGCTTTAACAGTGCAAACAAGGCCTCGTGTTTGCAGATTGAATTGGTAAAATAGATATGTACTATTAAATGTGTCTTGTCACAATGTCGTAACATTACTTATAACACTTGTTGAAGAATAATAATTAAATTCATTGTCATATCTAACCATCTATGGATGTAAACATACTTATTTTATCAATTTTCTTGAGTATTTATCGTCCCTAATATGGTAATGGACAGCAGTTGCTCTGACTTAAATAAATAAATACCTTTCATTTCACAGTTTTTTTTTTTTAAATAATCATACTGCTGTCATTTAAATTCTCCCTTCATTGTCATTAGAACACCATTCTCACTCAATAGAATCAATACCCCTATAAAGAGAATAATGTTATCTTAGGTTATGTTATGTTGTGTGGCATAAGTGTGGGGAGATCTTCAATGGTGTGCGTTGTTCACCAACACTAGTTCCCACGTCCACTTAGCATAACTGTGTATGGTGAGGTCATTGATTTTATGTGGTGTGTTGTTTTCTATGCAAGTGTGGATTCTTTTTATTGTGTCTGTGTACACTTCTGTGAGTGTGCGAGAGAGTTACTCTGAATATTTGTAGCTTATTGGATTATATTATTCGGTATTTTAAAAAATGAATTTTTAGCTTGTGTATGGGTTCTCGTTGTATATTTTATTTTTAATTAGATCTTCACAGTAATTGAATTTTCTGTGAGAGATAATAATGATTTACCATATATGCATGTAATTATTTATTTCGTATGTATATTTAATTTTCGCATCCGTGTATCCTTGGTTCATGTTTTATTTTTGAGGAAAAATATAATTATGTTATCTCGTTTGATAACATATGTAATACTGTACAACAAATATATATTTGTCAATTTAGCTATTCATAACAGTTGCTTCACTTAATGATGTGACAATTAATTGTTATTCATGCTAAATATATGATATGGTCAATACCATTAGATTAAAATGGTCTTAGAACTTCTGCATCTATAGGGTCCAGGGATCAATTGTTTGCTGTCGCCATGAAAATTTTAATCACTTTCTAGGTGTTCACTGTCAATATTCGGTGATATTAAAAAATAAAATGCTTTGGAAGTTATACTGATTCTGATCTTAATAAATAAACGTGGAAATATAATGTTTGTGATAAGTTTTATGCAAACTACTTAAAAACATTCAGAGAGGCTTTCAGTCAATTCACTACAGTTTATCTATCTATCTACCTATCTCATATTGATTTAAACATTCTTGTGGTTTTTTTTTTTTTTTACTTAGCTCACTTTATTTTGGTGCATGTGGAGTTTTGCAAGACATACACATTTTTTTAAATTGTATTTTACGCGATGCACTATGCTGACAATATAAATCTTTTATATTAATACACGTGAAGTCATGGACTCGATCCAATTCGTTCACTTGCGAGGAAAAGATATATCTTTTAAAAGAAATATACCACATATATAATTTAAAAATATTTTTGAAGCACAGTGATACAAGTAAAAGTATTTCTGCTGTATATACACATACGTACATATCTATCTCATCTGTTTTTATGTAATACTCGAATGTAGATATTATTATTTTCTTGCCAAATTCTCTGTCACTGTTGCACTTGTAAGAAGCCATAGCTCAGTTTTTTTTTTTTTTGCATGCTGAGGTTAATATTCACTCAAGTTCAAGGTGGACTGGTCTACGGCGAGTTATTGTGATTGTGAAGCAATTTTGTATTGGCTGTCGTTTTGATGTGCAATATCATGACATGCCTGCTCATAGACCGTGAAAATGGTCACAGCTACTGTATGGATCTGTTCTTGCATTTCGCCGATAAACATTGTGTATTGCCGCAATTATCACAATGTGTTTTTTAATTGATATGGCTGTCTATTTATTCAAATGCTTGCAACGGTAGTAGCTATCAATTTGACTTTTTTATGAAATCGTTACCTTATTATTAAACATTGTTTTATCTACATTTTATGCTTTTTATTAGCAGTGAAACCTTAGGAAGTTTCTTCTTAGGAAATCTTCATAAAACCTAAATCATGGGTATAGCCACTGTCGATATCTATCGAGGGATAATTGTTTTTTTGACAGAGCACGCGAGCCTGCCCATTTTACTTTGTCGGATAGCCAATTGAAAAATAAAACGCAGCGAGCTACAGATCACATATGTGCCGCTGTCTATGATGACCCAGATCATATTTTTACTCACATTTAAGGTGTTCACTGTCAATTCTCGGTGGAAAGGTAATATACCAAAAACACTTGGTCCACGTTATTTGGAGTAAGTGAAAAATATTGTTGGAGCCTATCTGAACTGGCCCATAAAGATCTTCCACCTCTGCATATAAGTACACTGAATTAGTAATGCATTAGAATTCACATTGGCATAAAGCAATCCTTTTATAAGCTAACAAATTCAAAAAGTGTACCGTGTTCAAAGAACATGCTAATTTATTTCTCACAGTGCCTTGTGAAAAGCACCTTATATAACAGTTGTTATGCTGTGCGTGGAGGTTTAAATTAGGTTTTTTTTTCTCTGTCTCAAATAACTGAATTAAAAAGAAAACTCAATTGTTTTCAGATTTGCCTATGTTACCCAGAAACACTGTTTTCTACAATTTTTTTATAGACGTTAGATGTCGTGGAATATTTTAAGGATTTTTGATTTATACGAACCTGTTGTCATAAACAGAAAAACGGCCAATAGTACATATTGTGAACAATGCAGCATTAACTTATTTTAAAATTTTCTTAAAGGTTTAATGATCATCAAATCAATCAATCAATACAATACTATCTATTTACTGATGGCTATTTTTTTAAATGTATATCTATGTAAAGCCCTACGATACATGTTGATCGACTTGGGCACGAATGTAGAAAATGCTGCTCCCATCCTAACTGCATAATTGTTTTCATGTTAAAATGAATTCATTCTGTTGACCTATGCTTAATAAATATTTACGGTATTAACGTGTTCGAATCCCAGGTTGGGTAGTTTCATAAATCTCTTTTTCAATCAGTTTATCGATTTTTTTTTGAAGGCATGAAAATGGAAGTCTGTACACTGGGAACAGACATGGTTAAAAAAGAAATACATTTAATGCCAATAAATTGGGAAATTACAAACGTCACATCTGTGAACGCAGATTGATATATTAATATACGAAATTTTCTGTATTGGGACTCGAACCTGTTAAATCTGAATGCTAACCACTCGGCTACAGGCCAAGGCTTTTTTTATGTATAGCTGGTGTAACTCTTTTAAACTCTTAAACATACGTATACTGTGAATATTATTTGACCACGATCTAAATTACAAAAACGTCCTAAGTTATCCGTTCAAATGATGCTAAATTATTTTTTTCAACTTTTCAGGTGGACGGCAAGACAATAAAAGCCCAGATCTGGGACACGGCAGGTCAGGAGAGGTATCGGGCCATCACTTCGGCGTATTACCGCGGCGCGGTGGGCGCACTCCTCGTCTATGACATCGCAAAACATCTCACCTACGAGAATGTCGAGCGGTGGCTGCGTGAGCTCAGAGACCACGCTGACCAGAACATTGTTATCATGCTTGTCGGCAACAAGTCTGATTTGCGTCATCTCAGGTATAGCCATCCTCATTTTTGTTTGTATCCCATTGCCAAATGAAGGTATGAGTTCTTCCAAACACACATGTCGTATATTTCTAAAGATCTGAAACAGCATTTTTTTTAACCAAATTTTTAGCGTTGATCACTATTCTATGGTATGTGTTTGTTTCATGTCCATTTTTTTTAAATATCCATATCAGCATATTTGGAGCATAATATGTGCCACCACACGGCCACTTTAATATTTTTTTTCTCGTAATATCCTTTGAATGTGAGCTTGATGTTGACTTCAATTTTCCTTGTAGCCAATGTTCATAGATTGACTTGGGTCAGTATGCATTTATTTATTCATTTTGTGAAATATTTTGGTAAGTTGACCTGCTAATTTTTCCAGTAACTGTTGCATATATGGCCATAGGGTTATGCAAATAAAAAAATGGCTTAACTTTTTTAAAGTGATAAAATCAAATCATTTTTAAAGACTTACTAATTCTATCATCAAAAATAATGTGTAATAAAACACCATTCGTAAAATTATCTGAAAATAGATACTTAATAATAGTAGTTTTTCGAGTATACTGTTTAAAAATAGCATTTTAACCTTTTGACCGCGGCTCGAATCCAAATCGGTTCAGATTGGGCTGCTATAGCAGTCATCCGCGGTCAAAGGGTTAAGGACTGACTTTTGTTTTACGTTTGTGCTGTACACTTGTAGGTGAAATTTTTTGACATTGTCCAAGGGTTGAATGATTTCTACATAAATTGGAAATTCCCTTTATCAGTATTTCACCTTTGTTAATTGTAACTTTTGGGATGTGAGTCAGACAGGCAGGCCGGTCTATGAATGACATAATATAGTGGTTTTATTATTTTCCTTATCATCAAACTGATAAAGGCATACCACCTACATTCTATCATTGAGATAAGGAATGCCTTATCACATGCAAGGTTGGTTTTTTGTACAACAATAATGGCTTTTCAAATGCATTATTGAATCCTTCAATTCAAGTAGTTTTATTGAATCAAATCGCAAGTATTTACATATTTTTTTCAAATCCACGTTCAAATTTCATTGACCTGAAGTAATTGACAAAAAAAAAACAGTCAATTGAGTATATCACTTCAATTCAAGAGCTGCGTATTCGCATATTTTGCGTATGATAAGTTCTCCAGAGTTGAGACCAAAGCTGTAACAATTTCAACTGACGTAAACTCATCCCATCCGAACATCAAATCTTGACCCAATTTTATTTCTTATTTTATTAATGCTTCTTGGCTTTTTTTTAAAACCATTTCTGCTCCCAATGTGGAGCATATGGACTCCTAATGGAGTTTATCTCAATAGAACTGTTTCTACGAGAACTGCTTGTTACTCAGTTGCTCAACCTCTCTTTTTCCAAAGAAAGTAGGGATAGAAGGATAGGGCTAAGACAGGATTAGTGGTAAGCTAATCGCTCTCGATACACCCCGTTCATAGGATAGGATGGGTGAGGGGGGAATTCAAGACATCACATACATCCATGCCTTAGAACAGAAATTCATAAATCGATTGAAAAATCAATTTATAAAACTGTCCGTACCGGGATTTGAACCCGGGCCCTCTGTAGCCGAAGCCAACAACGTTGACCACTCGACCACACAGGCGGCTTAGTAGCTCTTAAATATAATTTATAATTAAGTACCCTCAAAGGTGATTACGGTAGCAAAATATTTTTATATCTATATGCGTAAATTAAAAACCTAATCTAAAATATAATAAGTCATTATTCAAAGTAGGGCTTCCAAACCGGTTGAAACCGAAACCGCTTAGCCGGTTTATCGCATGTTTTGAAAAAAACCGAAAACCGGCTTATTTCACGCGGTTAACCGCGTTTTATCAAAAATACTCTTCTTATTTTTCATTTTTTTCTCAAAAAGAAAAATCTTTTACAATGAATTTACTGCGTAGAAGCGGAAACAATTTACATAACACAAGAAACATGCATATGAATTGTGTAAAAAATCTACTTATGTCTCAAAGTTGTCCATGTTGTGAACAGAAATGACTTTTTCAAATAATTTAATATTTTTTTGTAATTATTGACAATTATTTATCAAAAGACGGAATGATTCTTACATGCACGTCACTCAATAACCTTAATTGTAAATTTGACAAATCATCTGTATAAATCTTGAAAAAACTATTAATAAGGATACCATATAACTATGTACCATTTTAAAGCGTATACAATTTAATTAATGAGTAATCCCATGAGTTACCCATTGATATTTTGTTGTGTGCTTGTTAGTAGATATATTCTTCCTTTGCATGATTATTGCATTATAATTATTCTAAGCATACTTGATTTTGTCTTTAAATCAGCAATGCAAAAAATCGCTGTTTTAAATATATTTTTAATTATTGTATCAACCTTTTATTCTCCAATAACCAAGAGTTAATTGTAAAGTTTTACCTAACGGGGACAAAATTATTCCAAAAACTTTGTCCATGTCACTTTTACTGTATTGTTCAATTATATGGTTGCTTTTTGTTAACTTCAAACATTTCCGTTTGCAAAACGTTGACAAAAGATGCAGTTGTATTTTTATAACCTAAGTACTCATCCTTTCTCAGTTGTAAACATTAGACGTTGCGTAATATTAAGTGTCATTAAATTAATACCAGATGTGTTTAGAATGTTACCCTCAACTAATCAAAACAAATAATCAACAATAGAACGGACAAACCTAGAAGATGTTTTATGACCTAGTAGAGTTTAATGCTAATACATTTACTTAAGTATTTTTTAATGCGGAAAAAAGGTTATGAGATTATTGATAGTTTCTCAGTAATATGCAAATTGCTTATACGCACCGATTATGAGGTTATAGGAAAATAAGAATTCATTGATATTTTTCAGGTAAATAGCACAAAATCTATCTCAACTAGAACAATATAAAAATATATTCAAATACAGCTTTGCTTGGTGCCTATTTTTGAATGATACAATTTTTGAATTCAAATTTGTGGTTTCGTGAAATATAACATTTTCGATGCATTCTTTTTTTAATATAATATTATGTAAGTAATTTTGTACGTGATACGTAAATGAAAATTTTGGTCTATGTATAAATAAATAATTATTCAGAAAATAAAATATACCCAATAACTAATTGATGTTATCATAAAATATAATTATTATTGTGCTTGTTATTCTCAATTATAATTTAAGTATTATGGTCTGCACATGATGAACATGATAACGCCTAGTCCATGGGCGAGTGGTCAACATCGTTTCTTTGGGTTGCGGACTAAACAAACTCGAATCCCAGTACAGTCGGATTTTTGCAATCAGTTCATAGATTTCTTTTCTATGGCATGGATGTCTGTGATGCCTAATATTCTATTCCACTATCCCTTAAATTACTATGACGTAGTGATAGTGATCAACCACCCATGTTCTAGCCATAACTTTCAATCTCTTCTCTCTTCGAAAAAAGATGGGGTTGAGTCTATATGCTTCAAAGTGGGAGTGGAGATATAATATAAGCTAATATTATTGTATTCTCCTATATTTTTTTCTAAGCATTGGATGTCCTATCTAGTCGATATGCTTAAAAAAATAAATGCATTTATTTAAAGATCTTTCTTTTGATGAGTTTTATTAAGTTCTTTTTTTTTATTTGACATATTTTATCATAAAATATTTTTCCACATTTGATTGTCATTGTTGTATATATTTATATATATAATGTCTTCTGTGTTCCATCTATAAGATAAATATCGATTTTTCATTAAAATTGGGGCATGACAAATATTTTTTTTGCATACCTACGTAATCAAATATGTTATATTTCGGTTTAAACCGGTTAACGGGTTTTATTGTCAGAAAAAAACTGAAAACCGGTTAGTTGGAAGCCCTAATTCAAAGGGTAAGGATATGTCAATGGTTTAAATATAAAATAATATAATTTTGTAAAAAAAACAGCCAACACATGTTGAAATCACTTCTCACTGCTCATATTTTTTTGACTAGCTGTTTTTCTACTTATAGCAGAAGTTAAAAAGCTGTTATCAATTTCCTACACATTCACATTCAATGTACGCATTTTGAAGAAGCATTAAAAGATTTACTACTAGCAAAACGGTAGCTTTTACCAGCCATAATAAAGGTTTTATATTTATCATTCTGAATAACATTGAAAATGCGTTGTGATTTATAGCATGTGGAATTAGGCATTAAAAAAAATACATGTACTAGTTGGTTGGTATTGGATGCTTTTAAGTAGTCTTTTTTTTAAATTATCGTAATGTTGAAGAATAGGTTTTGGAGAAATCACTGTTATCACATGTTTTCTCTAGATTAAAGTCATGAAATTATTGACACCATATACCGCTGTTGATTCCACATGCTATAAACCACAATGTAAATATAGTTGACTAGCTTCTCATTACATTAAGGATCCTGCGAAAAAATTCAAATTAGGTTTGAATTGGTGAAAAAAAGCGTAAGACAATATTCAACAAAAATAAAATGTCAATGAACACTTAACACCGGCCGAATTGAAGGAGAATGACAAATTCCACCAACGGCTGCTTTTGATTTAACTTCTGCATCAGGAAAAATACATTTCCAGCTTAAATTTATATTAGACAAATGTAAAACTAAGCTTAAAATTGATCATGATGAAATAGGACTGTAAAAATTGCACGTTACCATTTATAATAATTTTGTGTTTATGTATATAATCTTAAAATTGTTTCTTGATTGTTTCAGATCGATTCCCACGGATGAGGCGAAAGCATTCGCAGAACGCAATGGCCTCAGTTTTATAGAAACTTCAGCATTAGACTCTACCAATGTGGAAACTGCTTTCCAAAACATACTCACAGGTTAGATGTAAATTATTACTATGAATTGTTTCACTGTCTCTATTACAGCCTCACTTGCATATGAGCACGTAGGATAAAACAGTCAAGCCAACATGCCATTTTCCTTCACTGTTGGTGTGATTAAGCGAAAAAGAAAATGATTCATGACATTTGCCTGGTCAATATCCATTCTAGTCAGAATCATTACTTTTAGGACCTTTAGAGGAGTATGAACGTACATGTTCGTCGGCGCCATTTTCTATAAACGAGTATGGAAATACTTTTAACCCAACACAAAAGTGTCTGTCTGTAAGCATGTATTAGCTTCAAGTATGAATTACATATATTCATTGTAAAAAGTCACACAATCGTCATGTTAAGAAAAGTCAGTATAGATAGATCTATTCACTCCTCTATACGTTAATATTCGAATTGGTATACCAAACAAATTTAACTGTATGTGATTGATTCCGAAATGAATTTTGCATCAGAATCCTTATAATTACACCATGTCATTAGTTTTGCTAGTGTATGTGCCTTTATCTGGCCATTCCCTTTTTAGGGATACAGAAGGCATATTGGAACATTTAATTTGGCATATTAACTCATTCGCATCGGGGCATTTTTGCGAAATTTTGCAAAAAATTAGGTACTTTTGAAAAAAGGGTATAACTTTAAAACCATTTGACATTTTAAAAAAATGTTCGGACACCAATTGTGCAACACTTTGTTGCATAATACTTTATATATTTTAGCCTGCTTTTATTAGCAATACTCAACTTTTGTATTTTTTAATATAGAAAATCGGGTATTTGACATAGAATTATATATTTCATCGAAAACGTAATAAATAACAAGCCAAATATACATTTGCTCCTGTTTATTTTATTTCAAAACAAAATTAGAAAACATAAAAGATTATTTTTAGCCTACAATTGCTTACATTTTGGTGGCCTATTTTTTAAGTTATATTTTAACTGTCTGCTGATTTTTCATCGCCGAAATCACCGAATAAAAAAATTATTTGTGCATATATTTTAATATTTTATTTTTTAAATGATGCATCAAACATTTGTTACGCCATTTGCGTAGAGAATCTAAAACATTTGTCGCATTGGATGTATATATTTCAACGCGTCAGTCAGACCGGCGAAAAGACTCGTATACGAGTCATCCGTAACCAATGTGTTAAACTAAAAAAAATGTATTTTTGTCCCCAAAGCTATTTTAATATTAACTGTTGGAATTCAATTATCCATCAACCATTATTGATTAGATGCCGTTAATCATATGTATGCTCACGGTCAAGATAATACTTAAATTCCTCAATGTTTTTCTTGCAGAGATTTACCGGATCGTGTCTCAGAAGCAAATGAGAGATCCTCCAGAAGGTGACGTCATCCGGCCAGAGAGAGTGGAACCAATCGATGTTAAGCCAACGCAAGCCGACAACGTCAGGCGTCAGTGCTGCCAGTAACATAACATTTCATCCAAACACATACACCACAGCCTACAACTCAAGGTAAAACATTTTATCGATATATTTAATATTTTCAACTTGGGAGAATTTTATACATTGTCTTCTCATTTGCCGTATTCAATTTAAATTAGCAGTTGAATATTATTATATTCCAAGATTCTCTTCGTTCAATTGAGATATATAAAAGAAAAATGTACCCAAATATCAATCACTGTATTTCTTAACTATTATTCTTTAACTAAGTATTTCTTCTTTTTTAGATGTATATATTTTGTTTTTGAAACTGATTTGTAGAAATATGGATATATTCCGGTAACGGTCATTTATAACCTTATTTGATCATGTACTTGGTGTTTCTGTTTATTATAATTATAAATAATTGATACAATTGAATGTGTGATTCCTATTAAATGGTATTAAATTGTTTCAGACATGAAGTAAACAGATGGAGTGGTCAGACTGAGAAAGCGGAGAAGTTTCAAGCTTGTCGTTTTGACCGACCGACGCATATTTCTTGTAGATACCCATTTAAAATTCTCCAATCTCAAATTGATTTAAAATGAAACACACGTAAAATTAAAACAACTCACCCGAACGGAAGAAAATTAAATTTAACGCGTCGAAAACACGTGATATGATAAATGAGCGAGGACAGATTATTAAAATACATTATATATATGAAATCTATATTTAAAAATAAATTTTAAACAAACCTACTAAATTTAAATTACATCATGCAAGTTTTGTAGGCTAACACTCGACTGTTTCTTTTTTGTTTTGCTGTTATAAATATTGTAGTCGATAATGATCATTGATTTGCTGTCGGGCGGTGTTTTCTTGCAACGGTCGATCACGTGCGGAGAGCGAAAGCCTCTGTAAGACGATCGAGGAGACAGGGTTCGCTGAGCATTTTCTTTGATTCGTCGTTGTCTAAAATGAAATAAAGTGATACAATACTCTGGGATAGTAGTGAATCGAACACGACGACTATTTGGAGTTTTTAAGCTATCGTGGTTATATGAGAAGAGAGCCCGACAAGAGGGTGATTTTAGTCATACGTTAAAAAAATAATAAATTATACTGGCCTTAATTTTTCTATAACGTCTCTCACGCAATTTTAGTTCCAGTGGAATGGATAATTGAATGTTATTGTTTTCATCGACGATGATGAACGATAACTTTGTTTTTAATTATATTACTTTTAGGATACCAATTTATCATTATTGTATTATTAAAACATATGTTATATTAAATAATAAACTATTATAAATTGCATACACACGGTATAGGGGTAGAGGCATCTGCTGCGAACTCTGCTTTTGCCCTGTGGTTCTCGTGATCATTCAAGTGAAAGTCGAATAACAAATCCAAACTTTTACAAATTTACCTTAAAATTTCACAACTTTCCTCACCCTCCGAACTCAAATCGTCTGCCCTAAATTTTGTTATTAAAATTTGTGATTTTTCTTTTACAGTGAGTAGTATTTAAATATATCAATGCAAGTATTTGATTTTGCTGAAAGAAGTGTGGAATTTAATCTTTGTGTGCTTTGTATTGGACACGACGCGAATGTATTTTTTTGTCGATTCGCTAGTTTATTGTGCAAGTATGGATTTGGTATTTGTGCCACTCGCATAGACTTTACCATCATGTTGAGGAGATATTATGACACCCGGTTTATCATTTGTATATTGCTATTTATATTTGAAACTATTGAAATAAAAATAAGTGAAGCTAGCGAAAGCTTTAACGTAACAACCCCATCTTTTATTTTTTCTCATTTTTATCCCTCGCCTTTTTCGTTTTGTGTTTTTGTTTGATAATTAAATGATAAAAATAAAACTATATTGTTATAAGAACATGCTTTGTAGGCTCACACTGACTGGATGGTTCAATAATTGATACCGGCGCAGTGACGAACATCCTCGGTATAACTCCAAAATCTGACAATCAGTATTCTTTTATTTGGTGTATTTAATTTGCTTATATAGAATCATAAAATCAATAGCATATTTGGTATAATGTTACTATGAATAGCTTATTGCTTGCTTTTTTTTTAAACAGTTGGAAGACAAGCTTGCAAATTAGCTATGCATCTCATTCACTTACTTACCCTGTTCGATTCAGAAAGGAGACTTATATTTTGAAATATTACTAGTGTTGCTAGTTGTCATTGACCATAGCTATGTTAGTTTTCATAAATTATAAGCCCACTGATGATTTTAAAATCATATAAATACATAATTAACTCTTTGTGTAGGTATGTATTTACAAATTTAACATAATAGTAAATGGTTTTTGTTGCATCTTTAACAATATATCAACCTCTTAACGATTATAATTCGGTTCTTTTGGCTTCACTATGACAGAATGCGAAAAGTATTCTTTGTCAGACAATATCTTTTAGCTTTAGTCATTTCTCATTCTCAGGAATGGAACCGAGGATGAGATCGTTGCCTGCACATTCAGTTTTACTATTGTACAGACTTATATACAAGATAATCCATGACTTGAATTATATCTAAGTGCATGGAAATTACCACAGAATTGTTCCTGATATGTAGCGAAACTTATAAAAGAAATATTGCCACAAAATAGCCTCCACGGTTGTCACAGCTTTTGTTATATAAGTTTCAATAAAATGCTATTTTTATGAATAATCAATAATGTACTAAAAGAAAACGGCTTTTGATTTTTTATATCTTTATTTAATGTCATTTTGCCTTACTCACAAATACTCTATAACTTAATCATATAGCTAATCATTGTAAATAAATAAAATTTGCAGTCACTGTCAATAATTCACAGGGGTGGCCAAATGAAAGACGGCAGCAAATAGCCGATATAAATAATGTAATGTTTACGCCTCAGATTGTTGCGGTTTAAATATATATATTCGGCCACCCCTGTCATAGCCAATGCATTTTTGATTAATGTATACATGTAAATAATTTTATAGTTATGGTAATTTACTGAGTGCATCATTTGAATATTATTCTACGCTTTTGTGTATAAAAAAACATTTTTTCTTAAATAAAAACATTAAAAATGATACAAATGAATTTCAATTAGGTCTCCGAAACTTAACATGTAAATGGATGTACCGTAAAAGAGAGGATCTGTATTTTCATCAACGTGTACCAATTGGATCGTACAATTATAAAATGTATCCAAACTGGGGCTGTGGAGTCGGCATCATAAGAAAACAGGCGATTGAGTTTGTTGAATTAAATTACAAAAAGTATGCATTTTAATAGATATGATTGAATATGCAACGACTTAAATCTGAGTTGGAGTCACTGTTTTTTTTCATGATTTCACAATACTGATTGAAATGCAAAAATAAGAAGAAAAAAAATGTTCATCCATCTGGCAACACTGCAGCTTCTGCTAAATATTAATCAATAATCAGTGGGCTTTTCCATTACAATTAAATGAGAATTGTATCCAATAACCAATAATTTTAACACTTAAAAATCTACATAATAACAAAAAGTTGATATAATATTTTGTCCAAATTTTACAACATGTATGTCTAACAACGGATTGTATTGTGTGATGGATCAATGAGATACACTTCTCATATCTTCTTCGCTTCAAACATTGAGTATACGATCATCGTATGGCACTTTGAGGTTTCCCTGTCATCTGCAAGTCGCTTTGCTTCCACCTGTATGATACCGGCATCCTTTTATTCAAACTTATAGATATGTTTTAATAGTCACCCAAAATGATGAAATCCAGCAGATATTGTGAGAGGAAAGAGGAAGATTTGAGGATCTCCTGAGGTATAAGCATACATTTTCTAGACCAGGTTTTCCCAAACCCTTTCTGCTATGGAACACCTATTGTTTATTTAGAAGAACACGAATCAAGAAATTTTAACAGAACGGCTAGATAAAATAAAATCCAAGGATGTTATTAAAACACTTATCGTGCACTAAGTAATTATTCTTAAAATTAATCACTAAAATATAAATAAATAAAGCTTTCAATGACTGATGCGGAAATTTTTGTGATATTAGGCGCAATATTGGTAAGTTGAATTCTTATATTATATGGTGTGGTGTCCAGCCTATTCCTGTACTTTGACTTTGTTGATGGAAAATAAGAAAATTCTGCTTTGCATAAATTGGTTGTTGAAAATGTAAGCATGTTTTGACACATTGAGAGACTGCTAGTAAACTCGCCCAGAAATCGTACAATGGCTGATGTTTGTATTTTTGTTTCAAATCAGAATCACTGATTAAATTGAATAGATTTTCATAAGCGCTTAAGCCCACTGAATTAACTGTCATTGAAAATGGATTCCGAACCCAGGAATCGTCCTTTATAGTTTTCAGAAAATATTCCAAGAGTCGTTATCCAATTAGAAGGTAGGTAGTTGTAGGTGTTTGTGGAACGCCTATTCACATTCCG
This sequence comes from Himalopsyche tibetana, assembly GCA_030503985.1. NCBI lineage: Eukaryota > Metazoa > Arthropoda > Insecta > Trichoptera > Rhyacophilidae > Himalopsyche > Himalopsyche tibetana. Next base: position 3,795,655 of record JAPJYX010000007.1, on the reverse strand, counting down.
CAGAACAGGGAAATCTTCTTCTAGACAGTGCCAAAGTTGTTAATCATCAGTGAAGTTAAAGGTTAATATAAAGTTGTCCGTTTTTATGAAAATTTAACATCGCCGTTATCAATATAAACACAGTACACATTAAAATATGAAAATGAAGTTTTTAATAACATTGCTTTGTTAAGTTACAAAATAATTAAAAGCGTTTTTTGGTCCTCCTGAAAAGTTATACTTTTATAGATAGTGTCGTTTGACTTAAAGCCTTCGATATCTACAGTAAGAATTATCACTGTTCCGAGTGTTCACCGATCGCTGACAGTGCCATAAAAATTAAATAAGAAAACGGCACTACGCAAATTTAAATTCTCTTTATTTGGTGCTATCTTAAATAAAAGAATATTCAGTGCACATAATTATAATATGAATATTTATTCATTTTATGAATGTTATCATTTCGGAGAATCTAGTTTATACAATAACTTGATAATTTTATAAGGTAATCAACAATTTTGATTCTATACACTTAAATATAATATAATAATACAAATCACATATATTATAGTAGGTAGTTCTTCTAGTCCTTTAAATCTAACATAAAACCAAGATATTTATGATTTTATTGTATCGGTTGCTTCATATATAAAATATAATAGGATGTTTGTCATTCTGGATTGGTATGAATTAGGGATTGCAATACTGGTGTTTTTTTCGATACTAAAATACCAGTATTCAAATTGAAAAAATACCAGTATATCAGTATTAAAAATGAACCAAACAACAGAATTTTGAATATGAAAAAATCATCACATATTTTACAAAATTGTACACATTTATTTAATTTCTGCTAAGAGCTGTAGCAATATCGACAAGTACCAGACTCTTTGGTTAATGGTATATTATTATTCTAAGAAATAGTAAGTTTTTTATGAAAATCACCCCTTTATCCAATCCAAACCAATGAGTCATATTTCTTTGCTTTACTTACACTATTTTTTTCTATACCCGTCTCGTGGTGATATTCGTCCGATATTACAATCTCTAGTATGAATTATAATAACTCTTTTCATTCAACTACGACGGGTTAATAACAAAAACTAATCTATGCAAAATGCGTAAACTATTTATGATTGTCAGTTTTATCCATATATCTCCACAAGAACTAAAAACAATGAAATACTCAAAACCATATATTATGGCTTAAATATGAAATGTAAATACAACAACGCGTTGGCTTGAACGTTCCTCTTTAAAGTTTACTTTCTGACAGACTATAAATAGACAAACACATCTGTCAAGATTTGAACTTATTGTTTTTCCAAATCTCTAAAAAACTTATACTGAAATCTTACCAGTTTGCACATATGTTTTTGTCTTAATAACCCATCAAATAAATATAGTATTTTGAAATGCCTGCGTTTTAACACTCTTGATAAAGTATACTTCTCATATTATAGTATATCGTCCTCTATAAAGTGAAAAGTGGCTAAGTGACAGAATGATAATTTTGAGTTAATGAAGTTTATCCCAAACTAAATTGGGTTTTTTGAACAATATTTAATATGTTTAATGAAAACTGCTTAAGTACGTTATCCACTATCCGTGAAAACATAATTCGATTACATTGAAAACATTACATTACATTTCTGATAAAATTGAACAAGTTACTTATCCATTATTTACAATTTACTGAATAAATATACTAAGAGTAGAACAAATTCTATATTTCGTTATATCTTTTTCCATACTCAGAATTTCACTTTGCTACTTTTTGCACTGATAGAAAACCTGTACAAAAACACTTAACAATGAATAACTCATTTTTGCAAAAAATGTTATTTAGCCACTTTTCGTTTCATAGGGACGATATTCTCCTTTACCAATAACTATTCTCTGAATTGACTCAAAAATTTTCATAAATAAAATAGTATTTATTTTTGAAAAATCTTACAGTAATCAGATCTTTATAATTATAATACTTCTGTATCCTAATAAAACAAGTTGATTCTAATTAATTAAATTAACTTATTATAAATAGTCATACAAATTTAGGGCAATCCCTAAATAAATGTTTTGATGATACGGCAAACATTATTTCATTTTAAAATCTAGTGTAAAAAATATACATTATAAGAATAGTATAACTTATTTCTAATAAAATTACTCATTAGAACAGCACTCTATTGTAATAATACTAAAACTACTCTTCATTACTAAAAATATGCTTTATTAAAAACTTATATTATATCATATGGTCCCTTCAACTCTTATAAAATAATTTATTCATCACAATTTCCCCTCCATCACTCCTATTTTCAGAATCATACGTGTCTGGACCCGATAGAGTCATGTCACTAATGCCCAAAACCTTCACTACGAATGTTCAAACTGTCTGCTCTAAATATTTTTTTTGGGTTAGTAGACTTTAAAATGACTGTGGATATTTTCACTGCTGTTATTAATCGATCTGTCAAACTTCGACTATGTTGGTAGTCAACGGTTTTAGGTAAGAATGAATTATTTTGAAAGTAAAATTTCTGAGAAACTAAGAAGTCATTTTCATATTGACTGTGGTTATATTTATTAAGTTTATTAAATTTATTAAGTAATACAAGTTCACTATATGATTTCATTGACCATTCAAAAAATCATGTTAGAAAGAGATAATTTTGAAATTAACGATCAGACTAGGCTATTTTTAAATGACTGAAAACGAGAAGTATCATTAAAATTACTCTTACAAGCTTAATGGGTGGAAAAGACTAATCAGATATAAGAAAAACAAAATTGAAGGTGATCACTTGATAGATTGATAACAGCAGTGAATATAGTAGCAATTAATATGTTATTTTGAGGTCTATCAACCCGAAACAAGTATAAGTAGCACATACAAAAATTATAACATTTGCCGTGAAGTTGTTGTCGTTAGTCTTCGGACACTAATAAATCTGAAAATAAGCGAAATCCGGACACCAGGCATTTTTATCTCACTATATTTCTAATTATTTTATTCTAATCTCGGTGGATTACTAGACCCTTTTTAATAATTTTGAATAACTTATTATATTTTTATTGATCCCATATTATTGAGCTACTTTAACTCTGATAACTACAGTGATAATAGCACAAATGTTTTTTTCTTCATTATTCCGGTCAGAATTTGGTTAGAGTAGTGATTTGATCAATAATTATATAAACAAATATTACTTAAGCCTCACTAAAATTATTCAGGGCACAAAAACAAAATTTCATATGAGGGCAAATTATTATTTAACTGATCCTAATGCAAAAAAACCAGGATACACTCACATAAAGAAATGAGAGTGCTCATCTATAAAGATTTGAGATATGCAATCACTGACTGGGATTAAAGCAGCGCCCCAAATGTTAAATTATAAAAACATTTCCGTTATGAAACATTGATCAAAGTGAGAATGGCTGTCTGAAAAATATTTCAAAGATGAGATTCATATGCAAAGATTGTCTTTGGAGATCCTTCACCGGGGTCAAGGAACGTCAAAACCTTTGTCGGTAACATTATAATATTTCTAACTTGCACTCCTCGAGTGATTGGATAGGTAGGGTGTCACATTTTCGATGTGCACTTAATTGTTTCTGCGAAGTTCAGCTCCACTATTGAAGGTCTGTGAGCCACGTGCCGATTATGCACGACTAAGTTCCCTTCCGCATCGGACAGTCTGCTCATTCCCTGTTCAGGTATTGTCATGTTATTGATCCTCGTGTCCCCGGGTGTTCCGGTTTTGTCGTCGTCATCTTTCTGGAAAGCTGAATTTATTACTCCCGCTTTGTTTTTATCGCCTTGTTCTGCCTTTTGAGCTTCAATCTCTCCCTCCTTCAGAAGTCGATCCTTCTTATTCACTGTGTACATCCATCTGAAAAATAATTAAACAGAATTAGTGTAATTAAGTTTTCTTACTTTGTGCTTCCAATGTCATCCATAAGACTTCTAACTTAACGTATCTCAACAAAACTACTGTACTAGAACCGGCTTTTTATTCAGTTGATCAACATCTCGTTAGACAAGACAAGTAAACAATGACTTGCTGTGTACTGGGGTTCGAACCCATCGTATCTGAATAAGACAACTCTAACTACTCAATTAAAAGCCTGACACATGATCTATTTTTATTTACTCTCTATATTTCAATTTTATTAAGTCCCTACATATTCTGTGGGCTCAGCCTTAAATGAAACAAGCTGCAGCTGTATTTTTATTAAAAAAATAACCAACACATTCCAGATAGAAAAAAATGGAAATGACTCGGTACAGAAAACACCTTAAACCAGGTGGTCCGGTACATCAATAATATTATTATAATGCATATTATTTATAAATCCTGTAACACACTTTACTTTCCTGTAAAACATTAAATAAACACAGCGGCGGTTCCTGACCTAAAATCTTGGGTGGGCTAGAGAAAAGCATAGCATTGTATACTCTTTACGAAATTGTGCATGTTTCCACTTCACCTTATACATTAATCTACAAGCAAATTAATAAATACTACGACACTACTGCAATGCATAAATTATTATATATTAAAATCAATGCTAATGTTACTAAGAAATAATAGAATAATAATACGGAACCTTAAATTCGTCTCTTTCAAAGTGAAATAACAAGTACAAAAAGCAATACAGAGCTGTTACTGAGATTCAATACCTGTCACTTTCATACAATACAACGATATTGGTATTTGTGTTTGAATGTATGATTATGGGTCATGGGCAGATTTAATTTAGTCCCCCAACGAATGACAGAAACTTGTTAATTTGAAACACAGTCGTGTGAGTTTGATGACGTTTCTGTACATACAAATACAAAAAAAATCTAATCGTGCTTGATTGCGCCCCAGTGTAAAGAAATATTGCAGGATATTATCTGTGATTGCGGGCTTGAAAGCTCTAGCCCCTGAGTCGTTAATACGTAGGTGTTGCCAGACTGACGTCACATTGCCTGTTCTCTATGAAGTATTTATAGGGTTATTGTTTTTTTTATGCCGGCTCAGTTTAAAATTGTAATACAAAAGACATGGCATTGTCTTATATTGACAGAGGAAAATTTAAACAAAGATATTATATTCAATTGGGAAAGGTTAGTTACGCTTATAAATGTATTTATTTTGTTCAGCGGCCGAATTGTTGTTCATTTTTATTCAGCCATCTAAAGTTTTGGGTGAAAAATGCAGGTCGGGTTTAGCCCACCTAGCCCAGTACCTAGAACCGCCATTGAATAAACACCTTTTCATTCATTGAAACTCTTTTTGCTTGCCAGAATTCTTTGTGGCAAATTTATTTTAACGTGGATTACTTATATCCTTTTAATTTGATTATGAAAACTACAAATTATGAATGACTTTACAAATTATGAATAATTTTAATTTTAATTATTAAATAATGTTCATTTGTGAATTTTAAATATCCATCGAATGTGTGGTTAATCATATTTTAATTTCTTCTTTACATGTAAATTGCGAGCATAATTATATGTTTTTAATTTATGAATGCAAAAAGCAATTTGAATAAATAATTAATGAAGTAAAAAGCAATTAAAGATTAGATACACTCATCCGAGAAGCAGTTTCATTGGAGTGAAATGTGTTTTGATAAAGATAAGAAATATTGCTTTAATTTTTGATTTATTCTTATATATTGTCTTTTCACCAAGAAATATTGACAACTGACAACATTCATATGTCAAAATTTGAATAAGTATAGTACAATAGATACACATCAAATGTAATAATTATTAAAAATATGCTAGTTACCCAAATATGATAACAGCTGGCGCTGTTAACGCTCCTCCCAAAAGGAAGAAGGCTCCCGGTAATGTATTTATTGTTGCAGAATACAGGGAAGTATACATTGGTGCGTACACTAAAGGCATCATTGCTTCACAAATACCAAATATCGAATTAACTTTTCCTGGAAGAAAAAAATAAGCAACATTATAATCAATCATGACAATTCAATGACAGAAATGACTCAAGATATCAACGCACCGATGCTATTGTATAAAAGTGATTATTTAATACTGAATTGAATAATTTATTCAAAAATTTCTCAATTGATCCAATTGGAAATGCCTGCAATTATTTAAATTCTTTTTCACAGACATCATTGTGTGACTAAGATCATAATGCCTAATATAACAATAAACTTACCGAGCTCTTCACTGGGCACTAGCTTAGATGCAATTGCTCGCATAGCAATAAATGAAGTTCCATTCAATATTTCAATAAGAGGAGCTGTAAAAGTATAAGATCAATTAATTGATGAATAATAAGGTGTTAAGTGTAAAAATACATTCGGCTTGTATCACAATTAGCTTTGTAAATCAATTAGAAATTGACAAATTGAACTGTGACCATAAAGGGCTATTTACAAAGAATTCAATCAATTCCAGTCACATATTAGTTAATTAAAACTTATTATCAATTGTATAGTTAGGACGCCACTTTCCCTGATAACTGTAAAAATAAAATTATACATATTTAATTCCTAATTAATTAAATATTTCCACCTGCCTATGAAAATATATGTTCTAAAGTTAACCCTTTTACAACCGCAGAGCGCAAAATCACCTCGCTGTTATTTTCGCAAAATAACTGGGAGATGATTTTTTGCTTCGCAGTCGTAAAAGAGTCGAAACATACTTTTGTATGTTTTTGTATTATGGTAATATTATAAGTTGCGTTTAATTTCAAAATGAAAGTATTTGGATTTGTTAGGTTAGGAAAAAATGCAATTTTTCATCTCTAAGCTTGAAGTTGATGTAATTTGAATACAAGACCAGATAATAATCGAGATTTGCTGAAAATGAAAGATTTTTATTTGTGTAATATGTAGTACTTATGGAACATATTTACTATTCAGTTTAAAAAAACTAATATTCAAATATTATTGCTATCATCCAATCAATAACTTACCAATATACAACTGAAACTTGGTAACAGCAAAAGCATACATAAAGCTGGAGAGAATTTTACTCATGGAGGACATGATTCCTATAACCGCATCATCTATTTTCATCATCTGGCTGAAAACACCGACCGAAAATAGTGTTCCTGCAAAAGATTAAAAAAAAAACATCAATATTTTTTATTAATTGAACTATCAGACCAAATGAATTACATTTTTCAAACGATCTGTTATAGTCAATAATAATATTCTAAACTTAGTTGATATATGATTAGTTAAATGGTGGACTGTTGAAAATCATAGTGTTATGTTTAAAAAGCTTCAGTTATATTTTGTACCTTTTTTAAAAGGCCAAGAATATTACAATATATTGATTTCATAATGCATTTTATTATCATAGTCAATAAAAATCTTTGGTTAACCAATAAAAACCACATAAATTTAAAGATAACTATCAAATTCAATAATTTGTTACTTTATAATATCAATGATTCAACACATATATTATTTAATGCTATTATTATTGTAATCGACAAAAACGTGATGATTTTTGGTACACAATACAAACATTAACGGCACAAATTATAATGGACCCAGATTAAAGAATCCTAAATCCAGAATCCCTACACTTAAGATAAATCTACTTGCTCTATAATGATGTCTCGAAGTTATAAAATGCGCTTCAATTACCTCTCTCGTATCCACCAAGTTCTCGTGGACAGATATCTACCAGGAAGCGGTTGAATAATAAAATTTTAATAATCATTGTCTCCAATTTGGTGTCATGAAATCATTACCACTGTATTTGAGAAGCACTGCTATAGCCAATTGTTATTATTTCGCATAAAAAAATGATTGTTTGAATGCAAAATACAACAACCAATTTTGCACTATTTGATGAACATTTATAATTTGCTGCGGTCACAGCTCATTTATCTTTCGAATTGCCTTGATCTCGATTCGGTTATTCGAATCGTTGATCTTTGAAATCGTAAAAAAGTCACTTGATAATATTGACTGAAAAACAAATAAAATGTTGAGGAACTTTTTGAACCCCTAAATGGATCATTAACTTGGGTAGGTCCAAATATGCTCCTCAAATCAAGATTTGAAACAATTCATTTTAAATTAGTTATCAAATAGTAATAGGTCGATGCAAAAGTTAACACTTTTTTTATATAAAATTAAACATATGTTTTTAGATTCTTTTATTTTTTTTATTATTCAATTATATAATTTCCATCAGTTCTAATAACCTTCTCCCACCTTTCTTATAATTTATTTATACCGTTGGTGTAAAATTCCGTGGACTTTGATGCGAAAAATGTATTAAGGGATGTTTTTACCTGCTCTATTGTATCATTTTTTTATCATTTTTTTTTTGCAGTGTTCGAATAAATTATAATCAGAAAGATCTGGAGAATACGGTGGGTGCTTGATTACATCCCAATTCAACTCATTAAGCTTGTGTTGGGTCATCATCACCACATTTGGTCGCGCGTTTTCGTGATGAAACACTACATCTTTTCTGTTTACTAATCCTGGTCTGTATATACGGTTGATTGGTTGACTTCCATCATAGATGCAATATTCCTGGTGGCTATACGTGGATTGGTGTCAATTATGACTTTTAAATTATCATCATCAGACTTCAATGACCTCCCGGTACGTTGTTTATCAATTAGGGAAAAATCCCCAGATCAGAATTTTGCAAACCATCTTTATGCCTGTCGAACTTTGATGACATCTGCTCCATACACATCGCAAATGTTTTTGGTTGCCACAGTCGCAGTATTGTCTTTACTGAATTCATAAAGTAAACAATGGCGTAAATGCACTTTATCGACCGCGATTTCGAAAAAATACAAGAGCTCTTCAGTGTAGCCTGGCCAATTCAAAACTGAATAGAAAGTAGAGGGAAAGCATCCTTTATACAGTGGGATCATTTTATATCAGATATTATTCATCATTTCCGAGAACAAACTTTTTTCGCTGGGATCATACGAAAACGTCTTAACTTTTGCATCAACCCAATATATTGCTTGTATTCTTGATTATTTTATTTATGGCGGGAAAAAGCAAGGGTAGTATCACTATCATTGTGCATTAAATGTATGAAGCTTATCATTTAAATTATTATATTTATAAGTATTTGTCAATTTTCTGTCTGCCTAACAAAAATTATAGCTATTATTTAGTGAAATATACAACAGTATTCAGTTACAAGATAAATATAATGGAGATACCTTTGATTAAAAATTAAACACCTTTTTGTACATATTAATTCTATATTTTTTAAAAATAAAAATCATTTTTAATATAATGCCTTTTAGTTACACACTATTGATGTTAAACTTTAATTTGCTCTGGTAAGGCATTCTTTTTATAAAAAAATAAACACAGTGACATAGTTAAAAAACTATTGTTTTTATATTCACATAAAAATAAACGTTTATCGTCAAATTTCTAGAAATATTGAAAAGTGTGAGGGCGCCGACCCCACACACCTCCGGCCCACTACATCACTGATTATTATGTATGCTTGAAAGTATACTTAGGAGTAATGGTACTTATTTTTTATAATTACTTTGCGATTCTGAAAAATTGTGTGAAGGTTATACAGAGGTCAAAGTCATGATCTAATCCCGTTCCGTTCATCTCGTCTCTCATCGTATTATTCAATTGATTAATTGCGATTCAGTTTTTGAGCTAACTGTGTCAACAGAAGAACCGCTACGTATGTAAAATCAACCAATTACCATACAATGTTTTGGGCGCCCACAGGTTGTTTAAAATTCAATGCAACACTGATAAACTATTCTAATTATATACTTAATCAGTCTTTAACAACAGCTATTTGTATTTTTTCATCCAAGTTTTAAACATTTTTACATATTATTTAAATAATTCTGAGCTTAAAAGCGCACCGGTAAAAAGATGTGCAAAAAGATTGGTTCCATGAATAAACAGATCATGATAAAACAGAACATGAGATCATAGAACATAGACAATTCAGAACACAATCAATTTTTAGTTGAATGATACCTGTTTCTTCTTAACTATTTATTGGAAAAATATTATAGATTAACAGGTAATAATTTCAGAACAGTGTGTAATAACGTGCGCTTTACTTTATCAGTCTATGGCGACTATTGACTATTATAATCGTCGAATGTAAGTGTATTTACGACAATTTCAGTTTGAAAGTGTTATTGATATGCAAGATTGCTGTTTTATTTATTGTATCTAATACGACATAGAGATTACTAATTAATTGTAAAACATATCAATACTAGTGTTTTCTAAAGATATATTGTACGTTTTGTGATGTTCTGTTTTATCCGGTTACCAAAAAGATTACGAGCGACATGCGACATTTTTTTAAAGCTTTCAATTTTTATGACATTTCTCGGAGCTTTGAAATTTATCCGCTCTTTAATCTTGAGCGTTTTTCGCGACATTTGAATTATCCGATTACATACTTAAATTTATCTACTGTCAATACACTGAGTTAAATGTTATGTTTTAAAATAACACCTTCTGCCGACTATTTAAAGACATTTTATTTCCTACAGAATATTAAATCTTAATGGCAAAGTCAATCACGAAAGCACAGATGATAATTTACTGATAAATGTATACATGCACTTATTATTAAGGATTCGTTTTGTCTGTTTTCTATCATTTGAAGATTGATATACAGGTTTTATATTAATATTATTTAGTTGCAATCTTTGTACATAATATTCACAGCCACCTGGTTAAACAAAATACACTTATTTCTGTGCACTCTTTCATTATTGTTTATCAATCAACAAAAGAGTTCCAGTGTTCGTTGAAGTGAATTTGATATTGATTTGTACGTGATGCATACAAAATAATTGTACCAATTTCATAACAAATTAAAGAACATGTTTATCGAAATTATTTCCAAAATGTTACAGGTTATATTTTACTTTAACTATTTACCCCATTTACAAATATTTGTACTATCTAATTTAAACTTTTCTTTGTATTTGCTACCTTTGAGGAGCATATAGATTCCTAATGATGAGAAATGGTTATAATTCATTTGCTCTTCGGTTTTGCGGCAATTGTACCCCAAGTATGAAGTTTCGTGGACTTAATAAGCAGTGGCGGATTAAGCACATGGGAGGCTCCAGACGCACTCAAAGTTGGAGACCCTATTTGTTAAATTAACTTAATATCATCGCAAAATTGCTCTTTAATCTTTTAGCTGCCGTAGAAAAAAGTACGTATTTACCTAGCACGCCGGCTGTAATTAGCAATTATTAATTTAATTAGTTATTGAAGAGAAAACTCGTCTCTGGCGTGCTGAGCACGAAAAAATTTACGAGATATCTCGTCTGTGGCAGCTATCAAGTTAAAAAAATGTTAAAAACTTATTTTTAAATATTTTATAAGTAAAATACTTTAGGGTTACGACTGAAAGTGCTTGATTGTGCATTTTCATAAGTTTTGGCTTCTTTATGCGTTCAAGTGTACAGATAACTCAGTTCAAGAAGTTTAGCGAAGATGCCGAAAGATGAATCCTGGGTCGAGAGTCAAAACGTATGGAATTAAACAAAATTTTAACGGTTCAAATTTATACCGACTGTGGAAAGGAAAAAGGACGTAACCCACAGGTTTTTTTTATCGATAATCATAATTTATCTAACTTGATACACGTTCTATTAAGAGGATGCAAGCTGCAAATGCCGAATTAGTATCTAAATTTATCTTTTAAGTATGAAAATGATGACATTGTAAAATATTAAAACCAAGAAAAAAGACTGAAATAAAGGTTTTTCCTAGACAACTTCTTTAATTAATATTAGATTATGTCAATTAAACACCAGTTTAGAAGTATTTGGCACTTTAAGGTTGTGTATAATTCATAATTTGCATATGTCCCAAAATCATCAAAACACGTTTTTAGTGCCTTCTGTAAAATTTGATATGTGTGGTTTTCGTTCTTTCCACAGTCGATATGTATGTATAGTTAAAGCTTTATTGAGGCCCTTAAGACTCAGAGATCCCAAGCGCGCGCCTCATGCGTTTATGGGGTAATCCACCACTGTAATAAGGGTAGATGGATGACGTTTGAAAAGTTTATTTAATTAGGCGAATCGCTCTCCGTAAGCCTTTTAGGATAGGATATAATGTGACAATGGTTTTGCCTATTGATAGAAAAATCTGTGTTTAAATATGTTTGTATGTAGCAACTGATGATACATACGTTTTATAAAATATTTGGCTATACCTATACAGTTTTGATTCCATTAAAGTAGAGCAGTTTGTATGCTTTTTTAACAATTAATATTAAACTTGTTTATGACCATCGATTTAAAGCAAATATTTTGAATATGACAAATATTTTGAAAAGCTGTGATGTTTATTCGTCACACGATTGCTGCTTTTGTTAAAAAACCGCAACCCGTGCAAAATCCCCATTGTTGTGGATTAATCCATATTCACGTTGGCAGGTACCTTTATATTGAAATGGTTTAAGAGGGTATGTGTGGTTTAATATAACTGGTCTCTAACGCGCGGTTGTGGATTGCCGAAACTATAAAATTTGTAAATTTTATATTATTTTTATCAGATGTTCGTAGCTAATTAAGAGCCCAAATGATGACTTTAAATGAAGCTTTAATAAATTTAAAAAAAAAAGTATTGATTGGATGGAAATAAGCTATTTGTTACTCATTAATTTTTGGTATTTATCAGTCGGAAGTAAGTAGAATATATGATTAAAATTTATGTAATTATTTTTGTATATCATGTTATTATAAAGATGGAAACTGTTTGAGTACATTCGCGCCCTTGAATGTCTGAAAATGTCGAATGGCAAAATTCAGATTCGGATTTAATTTTGAAAGTCCATTACGCACACTCAGTCGATATCTGTCATTAAATAGTACGATTAAAAAAATAAAGACAACAATGGTGACTTACCGCACAAATTCGTGATCATGCTGTAAGTTGAGAAGATGCTGAAGTCCACTTCGTTCCAGTTGAAGCGAAACCTGGTGAAGAGATACATCACGACCATTTCACCTGCAAATAAGAATACCATTGATATGTTTATTTTAATTCCTTATAAGTGGTAATTTATAATTATGTTTTGCACGAGGTGCGTTTTTCTAACACGACTTATGACAATTAGGTCAGATAATATTATAAAGTCATCGTAAATCTTTAATATTACACCATTTATATCAAATCGTTATCGTGTAGTGACTACATTAGAAGTTACATCCATTCTGCTGTTAATTTGTGAAAATTCATTTTCAAAATAAAACTAAAACTAGTATGCCGAGTATTTTGTTTCTCAGAAGCATGACTGTGGATTCGTTAAGAAATAAGACGACTCCGACTCCGGCCTTAGCTTAAAGCACGACTTAAATTATATTTTTCGACTTAGTAGCATGCAGTGGCGCCATTTCTCCCTAGCGATTTAAATACACATTTTGTTATAGGACTCGAAGTTATTAGTCTTTTTCGAGTACGACTTCAGCTAAAAGAACCCGACTCCACATCCCTCCTCTGAAGAACAAATCTGTTAAAAATACTGTCGTGGTTCCACTAATTAAACATTATTCAATAACTATATTGTTTTTTTATTAATTGAAAACATGTTAAATTATCGGTATTGCTAAGATATTTTAACACTATCATTTATTCAAGTGTTTGATGATGTTTCGTTTACTGAGAACAGGTACCATTATAAATGTCAGTTGACAATAATTTAAGCTAAATAACTCAAGATCAATAATTTGAGAACACATTTGATTTGATATTTGACATAAGAGGTGTCCAATTACAAAAACCGATATAAACACACTTTGAAAAAATCTAAAAAAAATATATGACTATTCTACACGAAATTTTACACTAAATGAGTAACTTTATATGATTCAAAACTAAGTATAAGCAAATGAACAAAATTATCGTAATTAGGGATATATTTACGGATCCTAAATACGCTAAATCTGGTTGATTCTGGTATCTGGTATGTAGGATTTTATTTTGCTTATCTTTGTTTAATTGTATGATTTTGCAGTTATACTGTGTATTTTTTTTTATTTAAATATATGACACAATAGAAAAAAGAATCTTAACTCAAAACAATCATTTTTGCTTGAAACACGGTTTGCCGCAAATATTGAAACGGTTACAAATTGTGAACTTCGTTCGTCGGTTTGCTACTAGAACAAAGCTCTCAATGTTGAATTAATTAGTTCAGATTTTGATACAGTAAGTAATTTATAAAATAGTATGTCAAAAATTGTCTTAATCAACAGAGATGTTTTTAAAATTGCACTTTGATGTATACGTAATGTGACCAGACGTCCCTTATTCACAGCTTCAACGTCCGATTTTCGAAGAGAAAAAAACTCGCAGTGACAATTTAAAAAAAACGTTCAAAATCAAAATCCTGGCGGTAGAATCTAGACTAGTAGATGAAGGCGTGGGAGTGAGCTCGCAGTAAATATTAATACATTTCAATATAAATATTGTATTTTTTATATTATATTTCTAATATGACATGATAAAAATATTACTATCTACTAGAGGTCTGCACGGGCCCTGGCCTGGCCCGCGGGCTTTTACCTGGCCCGGCCCGCGGGCCGTGTTCGGGCGGGTAAGCGCAATTGAGATTCGGGCTCGGGCCGGGCTCGGGCCGGGCCCGGGTAAGGAATTTATTCTTCAGAAAAATATTTCAGACTATTTTAGTGTCATAAGTCAGCCATGATGATTTTAATTATTACTAGTTCTATAGAGAATCGTAAATTGTTGTAAATTTGTAAAAAACAGGTTTTTTTCGGTCTGTTGAGTATAAATCCGGGCTTCGGGTCGGGTTCGGGTAATAATTGTGGTAGTAGACTCCGGCCCGGGCCGACGTTTAAAACGGCACCTAAAACTATCAATTTTTTAGATCCCGGTTTGAGGAAAAAATAAATGGTCTCGTTATGTATACGTGAATGTTCATTAAGAAATCATTAAAAAAAATTATATGCTGCATATATACTTTAATCAACAAAATCTGATTTTTTATACTCATCCTTAACTCTAATATTCAAAGACCAAAGTTATATCCTACATGGACTCATGAATTCTTTAAATTAATATCAGTCATCTGTGAATAAAAGGACAATAGATGTATAATTTTAATATGAATTGTGAATCATATATAAAATGATACACCATTGTTTATGATCCACAACTGTGTCATTAAAATCTACGCAATTTTTTAAACTCATCCATAAATTGTAATATCGTCGTTTAATTTATAAAAAATGTGACGTTTCATAATAAATTAAAATGTGATAAACAAACAATAACTTATGCATAACAATAGCTAAATATATTGCACATAATATTGGTTATTTAATAAATTATTATATTATCATTCATTGATAAACATAATCGTGCTATTTGAAATTTAAATCATGATTAGGGTAGTCAACTATCCCGGGATCGTCATGGAATATAAGCTTTTGTCAAACATACCGGTCGGCTAATATCAAAATGTCTTTTCGTTGATTCTTTTAATCGCACATCACCGTTCCCGGAATTTTGGTATTGGGAAAACTAGACAATGTTGAGCGAGAGGTAAAAAAAAAAGATGGTAAATTACGGAAGAGTTGGAAAAAGAACGTCTCAAGTCATTTCATCTTGGGAAATCCGTAAATTCCTAAAATTTTGAATTCTAAATTCTGAGAAGAGGTAAGAAAAGGTCTCATGGCGTTTCGTTTTGAGAAATCCGCAAATTCTTAGGTTCCTTTGAAATCGACAAAAAAATGTTTGAAAAATCCCGAAATGCAGAAACCATAAAAGGGGTCCAAGATTGGATGCGATAGATAAACTAATTACGAATCATGTTATGTTTAGTCACGCAATCAGTTTCTATATCATTATTTAGGCAATCATTGTTACTATGCAACAAAGCTAAACTACTAACCCTAGACCCATACTTGGAAATTAATTTATTTAATATCAGGATTATTGGTACAGTTATCATTCTCAGTGCCGGCTCGAGGTAATTTGGCGCCCTAGGCAACGATTATCGGCACGCCCCCTTTTTAAAAAATCATCCATTTTTTCGAAATAATAAAAAAAATAAGTACGGATCATAGAAATATTTTTATATACATCCATGTCCGCACCCAATATGAAGCATATGGTATCTTAATGGGTGGCATATCATTAGAAGTTTTTCTACGTGAACTGTTCATTACTAAGTCGCTCAACCTCTTTTTTCTAATTATATATTATAGAATACGATACATAATCACAACGAACAAATTTAAACGTTAAAATAAAAAAAAACCTTTTTATTACAGTACATCAAAATAATTTAAATACTCCATTTACGCGCCCCCTAATGGTTTGCGCCCTAGGCGGTTGCCTATTTCGCCTGTATGGTGGCGCCGGCCCTGATCATTCTTGTTACTATGATAATGTCTTGGCGAATTCTGTGAGACAGCATCCGACAGTCGCTCCCTTTTTCCAGAAGCAATCATTCAATCAGTTTGTTGCTTAACAAAAATCTTTCTCGTGATAACCTGACGCATTATCATGTATTCTATTAACAGAAACAGCATGTAGCAAAAGATTATTTTTTTTGATACCAGATCGCGTAAAGGCTTAATGAGACTATTCCAACTTATGATTACACGATACATTGTGTATCGTATTTCCCATCGATACTAGAGTCTCCAATCCCGGGATCTTGTCCAATTTTGTATTCCCGATATCGTACAAGTAGTAATCCCGGGATTGGAAAATTTGTGTCGGCAAACTGCGGTTCGCGAGCAGGGTTGCCAGATTTCTAAAAACACAGATCGGGACATTCACTATTTCGAAGACTTTTATACGTCTGGATTGTAGAGGGACTTGCAATGCGGGACTCGGGATTTGTCGATTGAACTCGGGACAGTCCCGCTCAAATTGGGACGCGTGGTAACCCTGTTCGCGAGTCACATGCGGCTCTTTGGTCCTTTGAGTGCGGATCTTCCACAAAATACCACATACAGTGCAATTAAAATTTCGTGTCCCACACACAGAAGTCAGTTTTCGGTCATAAAACATAGAGTTGGAAGGGGCGATCCCAGCGAACGTACCTCAATTACACTATGGCCCTTTTAAGCTAAAGCCAGCTTAGAAGTACCCTAATCAAGTAATTTACAATGTACATACCTATATAGCTTAAGTTTTTAAAAAAGGTGAAGTGAGCTAACTAGTAAAATGATAAATCTTTTTTCTTGGACTTTTAAGTACAATGAGGTGAATTTTGGTGGAACATATTATTTTATTTTACATTGTTTCATATGGGAAAAATTGTTTCGCTTACGTAATATTTCACATAACAAGTAAGATTCTGGAACGAATTAAACTCGTTATGAGAGGTTCCACTGTACATACAAGTTAAGCATGTGTAAGCTGCTTGTCAGTTAAATAACATTGCATGAATAATTCGGATATGCTTTTTTATCTCTGATCAAACACAAGTTCATTAAAACCAGATTTTTTTTAATTGATCTCAATCCGAGTGGCTTTTGTTTTTTATTATTTTGATTTTTGATGCATTCTGGATATGAGTAGATAAAAATAAAAAATCTGGTATTTTTTTTCAAAATAGCAAATAGCTAGAAACGTTTGTATTCATAATTCACCATGTAGAGCAGTGTTATTCAACCTATGGTCCGCGAGAGTTTATTACCGGTCCGCGAAGACTTTTATGTTTCGATTTTTTTTCGACTGTATTATCTCCTCGATGTTGGTACAAAATGGTGAATGAACTGCCTTTTGATATCTTTAACGTGTCGGCTATCTCACGCAACTTCAATTTACGATCGGTCAAACCTATTTTGTGAACTTTTTGTTTCTGGAACAACTGCCGAATTTGGGCGAGTTCAGAAATCATGAAATGAGCGTTAAAAAATCAGTGAACCACTTCCGTACCATTTGTCTCGATTTAACAGAGTCCGAATAGCACTAGTCAAGCCATTGCTTTGCTTGAGATGTATTTTTCCCATTAAAAAGCAATGCTTTATCAACACATGAAATTCAGATTTTTCCATTGTTTTGAAAATTACAAAAATAGCATCTCTAAAACCACTGTAGCTTGTGAAGTAAACGTCAATTGTTATGAAATTTTGACACGTATTATTTAAAGGTGGGTACTTTCTAAAACTCATCGCGATCTATTTGTCATCATACGAACTTATTTAGTGATGTTGGTTGACGTCTGGTCCGCGAGATATTTTTACAATTTTTACCGGTCCGCGGATGTAAAAAGGTTGAAGAACACTGATGTATAGGACGAATCAAATGGATTTTTTCATTTATGTAGATCAATTCTATATTATATTCATTTACGAAGGAGTAAGTATATAAAAGATATATATTTTGTATTGTGAAAGTTGCTAAATATTGACGTGTGTATTACAGACTGTTCCAAATAAATGGGTACACACTTAAAATGTTGTTTTTTTTAATTTGAAAGAATTCACAGAAAATATATTACTATTATGGTGTTCACTGTCAAAATCGGTGGAAAGGCATTATATTAAAAAAATAAAATAAACATTTGTACCAATTCGCACTTTTATTTAAATAATAAGATCAGAACCGTTTCGCTCATGACGAGCATTATCAACTGATAGGAGATTAGATATACGAAGGTATATACATTTTTTTCCTCAATAAATGTTTTCAAAGTGAACAGGAATTATTGTATTTTTAGGCATTTATCGTAGGGAAAAAAAGATTTTTTATTCGCTACTCATGTATGCCGGAGATTACTTTTAATCATAATTTGACGAATTTTTATTCAAAATCTAATAAAATTTAACTTTAAAACCCTAATTAACGAATAATCCCTTTATAGATGAAGTCATTTCGCGTGCTTCTCCCATTCAAAAAAAAGAAAACCTAAACGAATTGTTTTCCGATGACAATCTGGTGTCCAGACATAAAATGCAAACATTGTTTTTATTTTGGATGTCGATAAAAGAATAATATTCATCCTTGTATTAAAAAAAACATTTAATTATTTTCTGCACACTATTTGGCCACGTCAACAATAAAAACCAAGCAGAGAAACTGAGTCGATGTCAAAATTTTGTCTCTTTGAAACAACACTAACTAAAGCCACGGTTATAAATAAGCTATTCAAGTAATGATGCAGCAGTAGATTTCGCATTTTTAAACGTATTGTTTTAAAATACCAAAAGTTCTCTTATTATTATAATTTATTTATTTTTAATTACAAAAAATATTCGACATTACAGCTTACGCCAATGCGTCAAATATTTGATAGTTTTTAAGTTAAAGGATCATACGAGATATACTCGATGAGAAATTTTTGTAAGTCACATGAGATTAACTCAAAGAGAATTGACGTCACAAACACCCATGTCTTAGATCTCAATTGAAAATTTGAAAAAATTCAATTTGACATTGACTTTACCGGGAATCGAATCCAGACCCACCTGATCGGTAGAGCAAGCTCTAACCAACTAGACCACAGCGGTTGACTGATTGTTTAATTATGTTAATAGACAACATTTTTTTATATCAGACCGTAATTTGTTTATTTTGTCTTCTTGTTATAATTAGGGCTGTCGATTCGGATAAATAAGAGATGACTCCGACTATAGTTTTTATTAAATAACCTTCTTCGACTCCTGATCCATGTTTTCATATATTTCCGTTTAAATAAGATATTTGTTTACCATCAGATCTAGAATAGACTCTAGTAGATTGCACCAATCAATATGATGAATAGACTAATATTTTTTTAATACCCTTAAAACAATTTTCTCCGGTTTTTCCGACTAAGACTCCAACTCCACTGCCCTGGTTATAATGTAAAAAAACAAACGCATCAACAGAAGACTTCATAAGTAATATATTTTATTCTTGCTTAACCGCTTCATTCAATATTTATTTTCAGACAAATTAAAATAGGGAAACGCAGTCTAACACCAAGTGGTGTGGAGGTGTTGAATCTTGCTATAGGGATATAAATCGTCACTTAATAAATGTCACTAGACGTTTTACGTTATTGTAAATTCGTGCATTTTTCGCTTATATCCGTACGATAAACGACTTGCTCTAAGGCTGACCATATTCATAAATCATAAATCATAATCTTCGTGAATTGATAATAAGGTAAAAAATATCATGATATTTTGTACCTTATTATAATGGTATATTGTACCTTATTATAACAAGTGAATGCCAATTCATTCAATATAATTCGTGGATTAATTTACGGATATAAATACGGGGACATTCTTCCATATGTGTGTAATGTCTGAAAATCATTTGCACCTAACCGATATTTAAAATTAGCTAACGGATAGTCCTATTCTGGCATCATACTTATCCTTATCTCTCTTCGAATATATTGTAGAGGCTTAGCTCGATGGCTGCCACAGACGAGATATCTCGTAAAAATATTCGTGCTCAACACGCCAGAGACGAGATATCTCGTCAATAACTTATTAAATTAATAATTGCAAATTATAATAATTATATATTATTGATAGGTAATTACTATTAATCTACGGCAGCTAGAAGGCTAAAGACTGAATACCAAGCAGGTTCTCTTGAGATTAGCTCCAGAAGAATTTTATTTACTACCTTTTTTTGGTACATCCTTTATTTTTATTTATCGGCTTTCTTTCGTAAACAAAACTGGATTTCTGAAAGCTTACATTGCAGAGATTTTATCGAACCGGTTGTTAAGGTTAATATGTATTTTTATTTTTTATATAAATATATATTAAACATAGCAGACGTTCGTATGTGGGTCCGGATTCGAGGCGAATGCCACTTTCGATTACGCTTCAGTTGAATTTAGTTTAAGCAAATAAGACATCAGCTGTTTTTTTGTACCGATATATTTTTTATTCCAATGTGTTTTTGTACCAATACTCACCTACCAGGTTCGTATTCAGTATTTTGACACTATAAAAAAAAACTGGTCAATAAGCCAAGTAGTCAACGCTCTTGACGTTTGTCCAAATCCGTTGCGGACTATGCAATATTCACGGGTTCAAATTCTAATATGAACAATAAGAAAATTATTTTTTCAACCAATTTATGGCGGTTACCGCAAGCGTCAGATCATAAATGAGGGGTATAAAAGCATAACCGCCACTATCCATACCTGACCGTTTTTGAGATAATGATTGATTAATGATCCTTTACTCACTCTCTATGCCCTACAAACTTCAAACCAGTGCAAATTCGTCTCCAAATCATTCAAAATCGACATCAAAAGTGTTGATTAAATGCATAACCGCCTATATTACACTTCAATGAAGTTCAAAAGCGCCACATTCGAAATTGACCAATCACGATACAGTAAACACATACTAGCGCAAATCGTATATTGCCGCCGTGCTTCGTTGCCATACAAACGTTTTGTGTTCGCTTTGCAAATAATTCAAAACTTATAGAAAATGGATGTTAATGTATCACCTGTGCCTAAAACCAGTGCAAGAAAGCGCGAAGTAAACAGGGATCAGTGGAAACGGAACATACAAAAGCGCCACTTTGCAAATTTGAGCTGCAAAACCTCCTCTATTGAAAAAATGATTGTCTTTTTTGAAGTAACGAAACTAAAATTGCTTGATATAAAATAACCAAACTAAAAACACATCTAAAAGTATGTGAATATAATTCGAAATCGTTCAAAAAAATGTAAAGGGAACATTTAAATCGTTTTTTTCGATTACTGAACAATTTGCATTTGTGCTTGTAGGCGGTTATGCTTTTATACCCCTCAAATATGGGTCGTTGCAAGAGCGATTGGCTAACAATCCTCTTTAAGCCTAAAACATATTGTCCAAATACTGCCAGAAAACGTTAAGTCAAAAAACATTGTTTTGAGATAATCTGTGAATAGTGAACTGAAATGTAGCGTGGTCGTAGACAATAAGCCAAGTTAATAAACAACAATTGACCACAAATTTTACAGCTCAAAAATGTTTAGTCGTCTTATTGTCTTTGGGTAGATGTTGAAATAAGAAATCTGCACAGCTAAATACCGTTAAGTTATTTATAGTTTTCTTCCAGTAATAGTAGAATTACTCAATTCAAAATTGTGATCGAAGACTGGGTGTTTGTCAACGTCAATTCATATCACTATCACTTCCTCTCCTCCCATCCTTCTGATCCTTTAATAATTGGGTGTAGCAACAGCGATAAGCCTATCACTAGTAATGTTCTAGACTTATCCTTCTGTCCCTACTACTCACTTTGAAAAAAGTGAGGTTGAGCGACTGAATAACAAACAGTTCTCGTAGAAAAACTTCTGTCAAGATACCTCCGTTAGAAAGCCATTTGCTCCACATTGGGAGCGGACATGGATAAAAAAAAACTTGCAATGAAATTGACGTTGTTCGTATGAATTCCTTAAATATCGAAATAAATAAACGTTACATGCGTGAGCTTAATTTTTCAGACAATAGAGCTAGGGAATCCAATCCCGAACCTAAATGTTGATCCCGGGATTTCGGGATTACAATTTTATGATCCCGGGATCCCGGGGCTAGTCCCGAAATTGGGGTTTTTTTTTATAGTGCTACACATTTTACTTTTATAAAGGAAATTTATAACATTGGTCAAAAATTAATAATTTAACTTATTCTATATTATATTCTCTAGTATAGTCTCTTGGGAATACGACCGTAGAAATAATGAAATATATTTTTTGATACTGGTATTATATAGGAGCTAAAAGGAGTGATTTTTTGTTGAGTCTAATTTTAAAGAGTTACTATGTTATTGTTTTACCACCTCAGCCAGAAATTTTATTTTTAAAAAAGTTATATACATATTTGTAACAATATAAAAATCATTTAAGTTATCTTCACACTGGATTTGACAGATAATAATAAACATAACAACGCATAAAACATAAAGCAAAGCCGAAATGGCATAACAATAAATAAAAAGTCAATCAACATTGCAATATGAGAAAGAAACAAGAAACATTTCATACTAATAAAAATTGTCTTATCGCAAAAAGTGTCCACTTACAGTAATCTATAATATGCTATGGAATTTAATATTTTTGCGATTCATTACATTGTAATCTATTACCATAAGTGACTTCTAGTATTTCATTTTATAGTCTTCGTCTGCAGACTTTATTTTCGAATATGTTATCTTAATTGAGCTTTGTGAAGCAATGAACAATAGAACATTGTTTATTTTATTTGAGGATTTACACAATCAATTGGGTGCGTTTTATTTTACAAAGCCAAGACGATTCTATTTGATAAGAAAATCAAATTTTCAATACTTTCGGGATCATGCCTTCTAATCCCGGGATTGAAATGTATCGAAAACTGCACGGGATCCCGTATCCCGGGATTGGATTCCCTAAATAGAGCGTGTTAAAAACTAAAAGTCAAAATTATAACAATTCCAATTTAGCCAGTATTTTGCTGTATCGTTTTTCCTTCGATCCGTTTTTTGGATAACATGGAGAGGATGTAGTGCAAATATACATACAATATACTTATTGAATTTGACTGAGCCCGTGAACATTAAATGTCCGAAAGCGTTGACTACTCGGCAACAGGATTGGATTATTAATTATTGAATATTTTTAAGTTGAAAAAATATAATACATGAGCCTAAGTGTCGTTGTTTTTCGATTAGCGGTATCGAATTAGCGGTAACAAATTGCAATAAGGGATAGTTTTATAATTGCTTTTAAATTAATGTGTTTTGTACAATAATTTTGAATGATTTTTTAAAGATATTGGTTGTAAAAAAAAGAGATATATTGCTGCATTGTTATAGTATAAATATACTGTAAATCGCTTAGATGTCAATACTGTAAAATATAATAAGCTATTTCTAGAAATTCTCACGATGTCGCAAAACATCATCATATTTGATGATAGTGCACCAGGTTACTATGTTCTCGTCATTAGATGTTTGTTTTTTTTTGTCAGGTGTTGTCAAGACATAAATAATATATTTCACGATTTAAAATGATCCTTGATATTTTCATTTTCGCATTCAATTTTAACAATTTGAGCCTCCGATGATAATATATTTCTGTATTCAAGTTTAAAACAAGAAAACTGAAGTGTCAAACATTATATGTCTGGTGATTATTTTAACGTTTCTTATAGCAATAGGGTAAAAATTATAAAGTTTTCATTTTTTCAACAGTTATTTGAAATAGTTGTTGTTTGTTTTTTTGACTTCGCAACATAGTCAGAACTATGTATAAACTAAATTAAAATACACATCGATAAACTAAATTAAGTTAAAATATAGTTCTAACGATGGCACGAAGCTGAAATTATATATAACTATAGTATTATTGTGGAACTAATAACATTGTTAACACCTTCTTATGCATTTATAAAAAATATCTTTTTTACAATACAACAAACTTCTTGGTAAGTAATAATAAAACAAGCTTATTCAATGAATAACTATTGATACATGCCACAGATAAAGTGTAAAATCTCGTCAATGTTTACATTCACCAGCCAATTTATACATTTCCAAGCGGCTTAAGCTGCAATGCCAAATATATATTTATTTTTTACAACATTATATGAATTGTATATCGACTGTGGAAAGGAAAAAGGACGTAACCCACGTGACAAAATCAATCACAAAAAAACGTGTTTTGGTGATTTTGGGCAATATGCAAATTATGAAATATACACAACCTTGAAGTGCACGGAGACTTCTAAACTGGTGTTTTATTGACATAATCTAATATTAATTAAAGAAATTGACTAAGGGAAACCTTTTTTTCAATCTTATTTCTTGGTTTCAATTTTCATAGGCTAATCTTTTTTTCAAACTTAAAAGTTAAATTTAAATACTAATTCGGCATTTGCAGCTTATATCCTTTTGATAGAACGTATATCATGTTTGATACATTTTGATTATCGAAAAAAAGCTGATTTGAAAAAACTGTGGGTTACGTCCTTTTTCCTTTCCACAGTCGAAATGTATAAATAATAAAATTGATTCCATCTTGTTATTAATTTAACACATAGATTCAAGATTCATTAGAAACTTTATTTTATTTTATATAAATAAGAATAACTGCTATATGTAATATTATATAATAATTTGATATAAAATTATATAACCAATAAAAAAATATAATATATACCTATACAAATGATTTATCATCGCGCATATATTTTATTTTGAAATATTGACATCTCCAGAATGTCAACGAACCTGTCACGTAAATCTTGTTTTGTAAACAACGGAAATTGACGATTTTCTTTTGTTTTCGTTGTTCGTTTGTCAAGTTGGCGTAATTGTGATGACGGTGCTGCCAACATGACATGTGTCAATTTTGCAATTTTCTTCGGAGCGTTTTTAACAATTCGAAATATGACAAGCAAACTGTTCCCAAGTACAAATTAACCGCCGACAACCTTTTTTGATTTCGGTCAACATTATTTTGGATATTATTAAATTTAATATAATATAAAGATAATGTGTAATAAATCGTCATCATCTGTCATTACTGTAATATTTATAATGCCATTATTTTATCTTTTAGATTATTATATTTAATCGTGTTCATACCCTAGATCAGGTATACACAACCATTTTCTTTTAGCGGGCCGCAATGAAAAATTCGAAATAACTAGTACCTAAATTCAAAAAAAAAATGTAGAACTTAAATACATTGCTTTTTTTGTCCTAGTATAATGAAGTTCTACCAAGTATGTACTAATTCGATCAATAATTACCTAAATCTTTATAAAGGTTAGCATACGTCTTCTAGGTAACAGATACATAAATTTAGCCTTTGAACATAAAAAAGTTCCCCATTTCCAGAATAGGTATATATAACAATAAAAACGAAAAATAAAGTTTCATGTTTATAACTATACATAAGTAAACTACATCGGTTTTATTTCTAAAGATTTGAGAGTCGCACTTGTGATCATTCAACAACACAGCAGCAGTGAAGCTGCTTCAAATGATTGCCAGCAGTGACTAGACTTAGTTTCGATCGATAACAATTAAGTGTGATTAAAAAAAAAAAACATGTGCTATAAGATTAATACACTTTTATATTTAACAAAAAAAAAATCAGCTAACAGCCAAAGCGGCAGATTGCTGTTGACCTTGCCGGGATCTGAACTCAAACCTGATTGCTAGGGTAGAACTTTTACCACTAGACTAACTAGATCACAGATGCCGACAAAGGTTCAATGGAGAGCTTTAATTAGCCATCGATCAGTAATGACATTTTGTCAAAACTGAACATGCGTCATTGTCAATGCGTGGCATTAGAATACGATGGATTATCGATTGAATAAGGTCAATTACCCAAAAAAATTCTGGAGGATACATTTAAAAACTAAATAATAAAATCACATTTGACTACTTAGACCAGGCGTGGGGATCCTGCGGCCTTATGAATACTTTGGTGCGGCCTTCTGGCCAATTCTGTAAATTTATGTAAATTCCTGACATATTCTAACCGTTAAGTCCTGTTTCCGGCGAAAGATTCCCTAGTCAATGTTTACTGCGGCCTTATATCAAATCAGATAAATGAATGCGGCCTTTAGAGAATAAAAAGTTCCCCACCCCTGACTTAGACCATCAGTGGCAAACTCAACAAAAATGTGGCAAAACACACGGTGAAATGCCACATTTGATTCTACCCGCTGCAGATTTGGCCAAGGAAATAATCCTTGATTGTCTTTGATTGTAAAATTACTTTATTGAAAATTGAGCAGAGGATGAATTTAACACGTTGTTATCCGGTAAATAAAATAGGACTACAACAAATAATATTTTGTAATTAAGATCAACTCCAGAAAAAACAATATCACAAATACCCATATTCAAGCTGAAACGTTTTAATTAAAAATATATATATTTACATTACCTTATACTTAAAAGAAGGCCACCTGATTGTAATATCGGTGTTTTTTCAATACCAAATCAATATTTCAGTATTGAAAATTAGTCAATTAGTAAAAATCAAATTTTGAAAGTACAAAAACCATCAGATATTTTAATATAAATGTTTTAAATCGTATTGATGATTGAAAGGTTGCAGAATTGATACAATTCGATTCTGAGTTATTATTTTAATAAATCACAAAGTATCGCGTTGATACATTGATACACGTGTAACTCCTAGTAGTGTTATGTAACACGTGCAACACGTGTATATTTAAAATCTTACATATCATTGTGATTTGATGACCCAGACTTTTTAATGACATTATAAATACAATAAATACATTACAATAAATTTGTGTTTTTTTTACTTAATAGTCATTTATGCTTATGATAACACATGTTTTAATATAATACCGATTTTAATGTTATATTCCTCCGGTATTGCGATTTTTAATTGTGTTAATAAGTTTAAGTATTTGTAAGAGCTATACATCTTAGGTGTTCATTGTTGACAGGTTCCAGGGTTGATGAACAATATAACAAATTAAACAAAGTCATTGAAACAATACATTTTAAGTATTTATTGTCAACCATTTGTAAGTTTGATATAAGTAATTTGTTAAAAGACGATATTCTTTACCCAGGTGTCCCAAACTTATTTTCTCCTTTTCAATTTTTTTTAGAATATAATTCCCCCCCTTACCCAAGATAGTCCAACTCATAAGGTAAATTCAAAATAATATACACATACCTAGTGTAGAAACTCTTTTTTAATGTATAGATATTTATGTACATGATATTATAAATTTACTATTTTTTACGAACCAATTGCTGGAATTACAAGAAGTACAGAGTATGTATTCAAAAATATCGGTGGACATGTTATATTGTATTAAAAATAATACTTTAAAAAAACTTAACGAAATAAAGAAGAATCTAGCGATTCAACGATTCTCCTCCTGGAATTCGGGATTTCCCTACTGGTGGGGAGCCCCTGGTCTAAGTGATTTAAAGTTTATTTTCTTATTTTATATGTATGTGGGGACATAATATTATAAATTCATTAATATGATTTTTTACTACTCTTCTATCCATAATACACTCTTTGAATAAGAGAGGTTGAGCGACAGAGTAACAAACAGTTCTCGCAGGAACAAATTCTGTTCAGAACCTCGCTTAGGAGGCCATATACTCCACATTGGGCGCGGATATAGATACAGAAAAATATATTGTTATACTAAAGTAACTGAAGCATATTTCAATGTAAATAATTTCAGTAGAATTTTCAATCAAGTGTTAGTTCAAAAACAAGAACCTAATAATGCAATGATGTTCCCCCAAGAAATCTGAAATTCCTCTACAGGAAGGAATTCCCCACCGGCAGAAAAGCCCTGTTCTACGTATATAATATAATTCATTGCCGGTGAGTATTATTTCGGTATTGTACAGTATATGTGGAGTGACGTGTATCAATAAATCTGTTCTAGTTAAAAATCTTACGATAGAATCTTATATAAACTCTTATGTTCATGGTAAATATAAACAAATACCATAACTGCATTTTTAAAGGCAGCAAGATTATAATCACCGTTCGGTATATAGTGTGTTAAAGAAATAGGTCCATACTTTGCTCACTCGTTGACGCACTGAACTTGGCGTTGCGGAAGTATCGAATTACCCTCTAGCCCTTTGCTAACTCCAATAATAATTTTATGTTTATTGCTTGCCGCGAGATGAAAACACTTACCCGTATCATAATTCTGTACTCAAACTGTACCTACTGAGGAAAGTATCTACCAATCCTCATAACAGCCTCTCCGACGAGTCGATACTAGAGAAGATACGGATATTAAAATGGCGATACAAGCTGAAGAACCAGTAGCTACTACTAATCTAAAAAAAAATGTACTTAAGTATGACAGGTGATTTACCTTTGTGCATCTGCATAACAATTTCATTTGTAAATATTATACCCAACCGTTTCATTTAAACGATTATATGTACGGAATATAGATTTGTTTCATTTAAAAATATGATTGCAGGGGTCTATGTCATAGACCAGTGGTTCTTAACCGGTGCGCCGTCGGCTTCTTGCAAGTGCACCGCGGAAAAAATGGTAAAAGATAAAAAATCCCTGAAATGGGAAAATCGAAAAAATGCTTTGCGAAATTATGAAAGCCGACGAATCGATTATGCCTAATCGGTCGCACGTGTTTCCTCGCGTCGAAAAGCCGACAAGCTCAGGTTTCACATTATGTCCCTAATTGATATTCACATCAATTAATCTCCATTTTATGAAGGGTAATTTTAGTTTATTTGTTACATATCAAATTTTACAGGAGTAGCAAAAAACGTGTTTTGATGATTTTGGGCCTTATGCAAATTATGAATTACTAGCTGTAAGCCCGTTGTTTTTATTTTATTTTATTTCATTTCATTATCTATTAATTTGAAAATGTACGCAAACAAAATACATTTCGTAGAAGAAGAAGATGTCTCGAGGACATCATCAGTACGCACACATTTGTGAAAAGTGAAAAGCGAGTGATTATTTTATCGACTTTTAATATATAAATTTAGTATGAATAAAAAAGTGGAGACTGGAAGGTGTAAAATCGAGGACTCTCACTCAAACAAACAAACACTCACTCACTCACTCACTCAAACAAACAGACATTATCGGCTATTAATATATAGATACACAACGTTGAAGTGCACGGAGACTTCTAAAGTGGTGTTTAATCGACATAATCTAATATAAATTTAAGAAATTGTCTAGGAAAAACCTTTATTTCAGTATTTTTTCATGGTTTTAACTTTTAACAAGGTCATCTTTTTCAAACTTTAAAGTTAAATTTAGATATTAATTCGGTATTTGCAGCTTGCATCCTTTTGATAGAACGTGTATCAAGTTTGATACATTGTGATAATTGAAAAAAAACCTGTTTTGAAAAAACTGTGGGTTACGTCCTTTTTCCTTTCCACAGTCGATATATGAACTATACGTTTGTATATTTTTTCTTTAATTATTTCTTATTGTATAACTGTTACATAATCTGTTAAAATTGTAAAAAAGTTTATGTCCGGATATTTTTCTTTGTTTTCTACCCGTTTGATTTTGGTATACGAGTCAATTGCTAAATTAATTTATCTGATCTGGCGCTAGTAAATATGTACATAATTCTAGTGGGACTTAATACTTTGTTATTTTATTCTTATTTTTTTTATTTGTTTTTATACTAAACCATATTTTCTCTTCACTATATATACTCCAAAGCCAAGATTTTTACTCAATCAAATCGCAAATATTGTACATAAGCTATTTTCGGCCGTAAGAGTCGCCAGTGTGGTCGAGTGGTCAACGTTGTTGGCTTCGGCTACAGAGGGCCCGGGTTCAAATCCCGGTACGGACAGTTTTATAAATTGATTTTTCAATAGATTTATGAACTTCTGTTCAAAGGCATGGTTGTATGTGATGTCTTGAATTCCCCCCTCTCACCCATCCTATCCAATGAACGGGGCGTATCGAGAGCGATTAGCTCACCACTAATCCTGTCCTAACCCTATCCTTCTATCCTTACTCTCTTTGGAAAAAGAGAGGTTGAGCAACTGAGTAACAATCAGTTCTCGTAGAAACACTTCTGTTGAGATAAACTCCATTAGGAGCCCATATGCTCCACATTGGGAGCGGACATGGTTTAAAAAAAAAAAAAAAAGAGTTTGACATTTTACGACGACTGGCGTAAATAAAATTACAATAGAACGGTAACATTTCAAAAAAATAAGATTGATTAAAATTCTATTCCGGAAATGCTTATATTAGTTTTTAAAGTTTCGCTTCATTCAGTGGGTAATAATGGTCAATCGACAGTGACTGTAAACCTTTCCGCACCAGCAATGCACCATGAAAATATGTTTTGTTTTTTTTATCCTTGCTGATTGATCAATCGAAGAAAAAATGAATAGTAATCGGGTTATTAAATAAAATGAAAAAGGTTGAATATTTCAAGTCGTCGGTTGCATGAATTGAATATTTAAAAAAATTTGTATCGAAAATTTCTCTGACGATGTCGAGATGTCGAAATAGTTATCAGCCATGAACCATTAATAACTAGAAGTTGTGTCTTATGATATGAGAATCTGAAGATTTTAATCGTTAAAATATTGTACGTTCACACAAGTTTTGTCAACAACGACCCGGGTTTTGTCTTTCGTCATCTTCTTGCGTTCAATTGCACAGTTCAACTTGAACTTAAACATGATATGAGAATCCTTTCGTATTTTAAATATTTGTTTGACATATATAATCAATTAAATAAATCTTTCTTGTCTGAAAAATAAGACAGTTTTCGGTGGTTTTTGCATATTTTTCACTAGTGTACTGGTTTTGCTCATCACGAGGATTGTTTACTGGTTGTTATGCTTGAAACCTGTCCTGATCTTTAACAAGATATCTTCAAAGTAATCATTGCTATCCATAATGTTGGCTCCTTTATGACATACAATTAAATAATTTATTCCATTACATAGATATTTTTGTTAGTATAAAAGCTCTTTGTTTTCAATGAGGAAAAAGAATTTGAACAAAGAAAATACCCGGTTAACCGCGTGAAATAGGATGGACTATCAATGAACCAGTTAAGCAAGAGTGTAAGCTCTATTTATAATTCTTGTAAAATTTGATACTTTGGTACCTATGTTTTAATATATTATTATAATAGATTTCTATCTGGTGAATGTAATTTTAATAAAAAGATATGACTTGTATAAGTGTTTTGAATCAACAGAAAGACTTTTTCGCGAGAAGCTTATAAGGAGAATAATGCTTCTTAGTATAAGGCTAAGTCAGTGGAGGGGAACCTGCGGCCTTTTGGCTACTCTGATGCAGCCTTTTGACTTGATCAAAATATTCACTTTGATCAAAAAACTATACGCAAGCGCTTGGAAAAAGAACGTAATCCACCCATTATATGTTTGACAGTAAAATAGGAGGGGTCAATGTTTGACTTTTTGAAACGAAATGGTTCCCCACCCCTGGTCTAAGCGTTTGCTGAGACGCAGGAGAAAAAGCGTTTGTTAAGAAATTAACATTTTTATATTATGACAATTGCGTGGTGCAGCTGTCACATCATACGCTGGTCGCACACTTCTACTTTGCCTGTCTACACCCGCTAATTCTGTGCTGCCCTGAGCTTCTCGTCTGCATTGTAGCATACGTTTAGCATCACAGTTATTTTATTTGAATTTCAATAAAAGCTTCGAATAAATACACGTGATTGAATTAAGAAAACGGCTTTTAAATAAATGTTTGGCATATCATTTATTGTACATTTTGAATAGTCTGTAAGTATTTATAAAAACCATGTTTTTTTTTCAGTTATATTTCATTTTTAATCCCTCAGTTGACGAAAAAAAAATATATTTTTCAATTAGGTATTACGAGGTTTGTATTTAAAATAAAAACTTCTGTCTTTTTCCTATATTCGAAAGTTTTTCTTTCTTCAAGAATAGCGATTTACGAATTCCGAGTTGATAAAATTAATTCTTATCGCTTTTATTTATTCGTTAATGTTTTCGATTGATTTATTTTTAGTTTTCTGGGAAACTTTGTCAAGCATGCTAGAGCAGTCATCAAACTGTATTTTTTATATTTAATTTATCACCAATTACATATTTCAAAATCGTTTTAAACACATCTTGCAGCTATTTGGTTATAATTTTTTTTTATTTAAGAAGTGTGTTATTACAATAAGACGAAGTATCTTCTTCGTTGTATGTAAATAACTTATCCAATTCGGTAAATATTTGATTTTTCAGTCATTCAGTTGAAGTATAACTCAAATTAGCATTTTATGAAGTAAATAAATATAAATAAAGAAATTATTACGTCAATCAAGAGTTTCAAAAATTGTGTACAATATAATTTGTTTATTGTGATAAAATTTCAGAGATTGGAAACTTTTTCTTCGTTAATCTTTCAGCTACATTTTTTAAATGTTATTAGTGTCAAGAATCAAGATAAACAACTGATGTAAAGCTATTTACTGTTACATAATGGATTTTCGTGAAAGTATGTGAGTAATAAAATCGTTTCCTGTTTATTTGTTGTGTTTTCAAAATTTAACGGTAAACCTATCTACATTATAAGTTCTTTAGTATCTAACGTTATTATAAATACATAATTATCCAATAAATTAATACGAATAAAAAAACAATTTTATAAATTAAATTACCCATAAAAAAGTAACAATTCACCTAAAATACAGGAAAGCAATTTGTAAAATTAGTGTCGCAAATTAATTTTTAATTGTTCCGCCATTTCTTTATTCAAAAAAATCCGCCACCACAATGCGTTGATACAATATAGTGCATCATTTTGTCCGGAGCCTAGTGTGGGTCTATTAAGTACAGAACGGAAATAAAATGCTTCGACAATGGTACTTCGTAATTATATGGCGGTGAATAGATGCCACTATCATTTTATTATCATTAAATTCATTACAACGGCCGTGACCTTGGTTCGAGTCTCTAATCCGCATCAAGGAGAGCTCAACCGTGATTCGCAGACATTAAAAACTGTCATTTCATTGTTATATTACATCGATGTACCGAAATGCCAATGCATTCATTGTCTGTCATATTTAGCGGTATTCCGGAGATAATGACTGACAGCCGAATGTTCCAAATTTGAATTTGACATTAAAATTTCTGAACTTTTTATGGCTGTCGAAATATTAAATTGCAGGCTGCCTGATCAAAATCTTTGTTAAAATTACTTTTTTATTTATCTGTCTGTTCAGTGTACCATAGACTGCAATGAATTTTTATTGAAAAGATCATTGTCAATATCTTGTGTCGCCTTATAAATAATAGAGCTAGGTATAATATATATGATATTAACGATTTTTTATAATACATCCTTGGCGGAATAATATAAATAATATTATAGAAATAGCCTTTTTGTCGCAGTGGTCTGGAATTAATTTTATATTATAATATGGGTAATTTATGACTTTATGTATTTGGCAAGGAAGTTATACATATAAATAAATCAATTGAAATTGTTAAATTGATAATATTGTTGTTAAAGTATAAATACATGAAATTTGTTGGAGTACCTACTCAGATATAAGACAAATAATAACAACTCCGGTCGATAATTTTTGCCATGATTGATTCCAATTTCAATCCTATGCAGGGAGTGGTATTCTCATTTATATTTTATTATATCAGAACACAGATAACAAAAACACACAGATTCGTAGGTATAACTTAAATGTAATAATTGCAGCTATATTCGCGGTTGTGAGAGTATGTCTGTCAAACTGCAACGATTAGTAATGGCCAATGTCCAATTATATTTCGCTTATATACATTGCAATTAGCGGTTCATTGTTAAAGTATGCATATTGTTCTTGATTAAAAATGTAGTACGGGAAAACAAAAAATATAGCTAAAATAATTGTGTAACCACAAAAACATCGCTAACTATTATACAATCATTGAAAAGTGAACGTATCGGTTTTTGCTTTTAGACACCTCACATATCGCTAACATAAGCAACAGTATAAAGTGAAAAAAGTCATTTTTAACATAAGTATGCCAATATTACTGAAAGGTAAATCTTTATAGTGAAACACTAGAATATTTTAATTAAAAAAGAACTTGCACCATTTAAAAGACAAATCTTACTTTTACAATTATTGATATTTCCCTGTAACTTAGAAGTATCAGCAAAATTAGTAAAATAACTATGTAGGTACAGATAATTGTATACAAAAAATCTATTTACTATTATATTTTATCATAAACCTCAAAAAAATCATAAAATAGCATAATTTACTATTTAAAAAGTACTACACAAACCTTAAAGTTCAATTGTCTCGAAACTACTATTTTCGACTTATCCCACGGTTGCTTTAGGGTGGCGATTTGTAATCAACGTAATAAAGTAACGGAACTAAGTTGTTAAGCAAGCAAATTCCTAAACTGTAATACCATTTCTTTTAAACTGTACCATAATTTTAAAAAAACATGCAAGTTTAAAGTAATTTAAAAATTCAAAATAAGTTGTATGAAGTTGAAACGGTCGACAGTAAAAACTTAGCCTGATCAGCACTTTAAGTTTAATTTAGATTTATTTACTGACGATTATTTAAATGTCACACGATCAAAACAAAATAATTAAAAACGTAAACGAATGACAAATAAATTTTAGTTTAGTAATATTATTTGCTATAATGGTGCTGATAATGGATTAACTTAGCTGCTTGTTAAATTTGTCCACACGTAAATACATAATTAAAACAAGATTTATCACACTCCATCATATGTTCACGTTGAAAAAAATGGCAGCTGCATTAAGAAAATTACACATATTTTTCTCGTCACCTATGTGACGAGTAAATCACCGCTTGTGGCTATAATTGTTGTATTTTTTTTAAAATTAAAATGAAAGACAATTTAAAATACATGTCGTTTTGTTGACAATGGTGATATTTTACAACATTAATACCAAATTTAATAAACATAGACAGGTAATAAAGCGGTACTAAATAAACCCCTTAATTTGGATTTTAGCATTTCTTTCATTGGTTAACTCGATTTTGTGGGATATTAAATTGTCATTTTCAATGATATATTTCGTAATCTCAATCAGCTTGGTGATTCAGTAATCACAGGATCGTCTTTATAAATCTAAATAGTTCCCGATTGACTGCCATATATAATAATTAAATAAATCACATCAGTTTGTCTATGTACATATTTTTGTTTACTACCAACATAATAAATGAATAAATATTGATCTTACCCGCGTTCATATGTTGTTACAGTTGTACACTGCAGCAAATTTTATTGTTTTTTTCCCTTAATTTTATACAAAATTCAACTGCAATCAATTGTTTTAAAGGGTGGGATCAGTGGTATCTCACCAGTAAAGGTTATTGTCATTAAATTGACGATTGTTTTTATTGTTCAATAATTTAAACTTCTATAATATAAAATAAACTCTTCTAAAATGTTAAACGTATATTTATATGTTTTTCTCTTCATTCGTAAACGGTTGTCTGGTTCTTGGTAGATTATAAAAACATTTTACAGCCCAAAAAAAAAATCTAATTGCAGCCAATACATAATAAACACAAATTGCGTTGAAAGTAAAAAAGTGTAAAGAGCATTACCCTAGCGATCCGGTGGGATTGAGTTCAAGTACCGGCAAACTCAAAATCAAACAAGATTTTTTAAAATTTAAATATATGGTTTTTTTATATCACTTCTCTTCAAATTGATCTCAAGTGACTGTGGCTTAGTTATAAAAAAAATCTGTTGCATTGACTGTTAGCTGTATTGTCAGATGTTTTGTGGTTTATATAAAAAAAAACAATAAATTCTGATGAATGATCAATAGAGTAATTTTGTATATGCTTAAAAATTAGTCATATTTCACGCGATTCCGTTAAATTAGATCATAGATGCTTTTAAATGGCATAGTTTTTTCTTCATTGATTATAATTGCACGTAAAATGTTTAAGTCGACGTACATTCATGTTGACTAAAAAAAATCAGGCTATTGGTGCCTGTCTCGGTAAGGTAATCAAGCACAGTTTCGTCATGACGAAAATAGGTCTTCACTTACCATGCAATGGTCCAATGACTACACAAACGACGATCATCAACATAGCCACTCTCATTCTTCTGTTTCCTGCACCTTTTTTGAAAACTACGCTGAAGGTATCCTTAACGTGTTGGATATCAAAGAAGTTTCTCAAGAATGCCATACATCCTTCTGGGGTTTCGGTTAAGTTTTCCTAAAATCATTTATTAAAATTAGCATAAACAGAACAAGTTACAAGAAAACGGTATATGGCATTGATTTTAGGTTTGGGGTAGTTACCCTTTTCTTATCAAAAAGCCAAATTTATTTATTGTTAATACTGCATTGAAAGTACTTCCACTGGACATGTATGGATTTTTTTTTGTAAATAAATGAAAGCCATTTAAGAGATTGCGTTTGACATATATGATGGTTACAGGCTAACTGCCACTGTCCTATAAGAAAGAGGTAAATGAAAATTTCAGTATTAATATGTTGTCATTTTTACCTTTGACGTTGTAAGTCTCACGGGTTCTTCGATATAAAAATAACCATAGCAGAAGCTTATCAAATATAGACATGCCGATATACTAAATATTCCATAAAATCCTATATGCTTCAGTAGTATACCGCTCAATGCCATCCCAACAGGAATACCAAGAGAACAAAACAAATTCGCAATTCCTATTCTCAAAGTTCTTGTTTCTTCTGTTGTGACATCACCGATATAACTGAAAATTCCCATAAACATCGTAAACCATCCTCCAGTTAATCCAGGGAAAAACGCTTCAGTTACTCCTGCTACTTCCATTGGTAACTCGTCAAAGAAATATGTATTGATGATCAGTCCAATACTAGTCAAGAATTCTCCAATAATTGGTAGAAGCATGCACGGTTTTCTTCGGCCGACTCTATCGCTCCATGCCCCAAGAAAGAATATAAGCAAACACGGCAATGCAGATTGTAAAATTGTCTTCCATCCTTGCATTACTGCTACTAACCGCTGCACCTCGCTTTCTTCTAGTGTGTAATTAGCTGTGTCTCTATTCGATAAAGCATCGCAGATGTGAGCATCATATTTTAAATTTACTCGACATGCCTTTTCTAAATTAAGATTTTGCGTTGCTAATGATGCAAGAACACTTGGCATTATGTAGCAGGCTAGCATCGGTTCAACAGTTATGTATGATTTTATATGTTTGTATCTTTCAAAAAGAGTTTTTGTCTGCCATCTTAGAGATAAACTTGAAGCTTGTGTTTTGTCGTCTTTTGGTTTTTCGGTGATTGGTTTTTCTTGTTGGGTTCCGCCATTTGTTTTCGCGCCGTCCGCCATTGTTGTGCCAGAATATCTGAGGAAGAAGAAACGCTATTGTTAATAAAGGTACTTTAAAGACAGACAGATTTTATTCATACTCCATTGACTGGGCAATAAACAATTATATTAAAATATATATGAATATTATATAAAACTAAACACCTTCACGAGTAATTTGACTAAAGTGGTTTCATTACTCGTAGAGGGTTTTTTTTAACACAATGGAGCACCAATAATGTCTATAGACGTCACACGGGAGAAAAATACCTGTCAAGATTTTACTTAAGACTCTACTCTAGTAATAGTAGTAGTTAGTAAAATAGAAGCTTAATTCCCTTAAAGCAAACATTTTGGTCCAAGTGCCACATTGACTGGTCCACAAATTAAAGTGGCATTTAGTGCTAGTACACCGTATCAAAATACAGTTACTTTTTTTCGTGTTTTTTATGCCAAGAAGAAACTAAACATACATTTCATTGTATGATAATTATTACAATGTTAAATCTTTATATCTTTTAGTTGGGGGCTAATTTACGGGGTAACCCAGTGATTGTCTTATGACGTTTAGCGTAAAGGGCCTATTGAATCCCTATATTTCTAGGATATTCAACGTTAAAAAAAACAGGACTTGTTGGGCATATACAGTAAGGCGACAGCGTTAAACACTTCCAAATGACTACTGGAGTTGACTTGGGAAAAACGACCAAAGACCTGTTTGTTTTTTTTTTTTGAATAGTACTTAAATAAGGTTAGTTTGCAATTGTATTTTTTCTAATATTTTCGTTCGCCGTATCACGCCGTGAGCTTGTTAAATTCAATATTATTAATCCTTCTTGTAACTCTTTCAGCATGGCCTTTAGTAAACTAGGCAGCAAACATTTTCAGTTTTCTTATTAAATTGCATATTTGGGGTTTCGAACTATTGAACATTTAACTGAGTTAAACGAAATCTGTGTTTCCTTATTTTCAAGAATACTGATATGTATGGTATTGAAACAAATAGTTCTATACAGAACGTAGTCTATGTTCCAAGCTAAGCATCGTTCGCCTAACTCTTTAATCGTATGGACACGTGCCCCTTGGGTAGAGCAATCATCCAATTGTCCATCCCTGACTGCGAATTCATTTAGCCTCGTCGAGAACATTGTTTTAACTCGCTAAGACTTACAAACTAGCTACTCGGAGCTGACAACCTAGTAAGAAAAATTTAAGATGTCCTATTCAAACATTTGAATTATTCATGAACAGTAATAAGATGATATCATTCTTTGAAGAACACTTAACCGAAGAATCAGTTATGTTAACAATATTTCTAGTTATATGAAATATTAACAATATTGAAGTTAGTAGACTGTTTACGGATGGCGAGCTTTTAGCCGAGTAGTTGACTTTTTTGACTTTGGTTGTGGTACTCACTTGTTTAAATCCCAGTACGAAAAGTTTCGTAAATTAATTTCTTATTCAATTCATTGACTTATGTTCGAAGGGCACAGATGTAGTTGTCTTTATTTCTAACATCCCATCTTACTCATCCAACCGTAAAGACGTAGCGCAGCTGGAGCCATTAGCTCTACTTAAGACCTGTATTGGTCCTATCCTTATATCTGTACTATTTTAGATAAAATAGAGGTTAAGGAACTGAATAACAAGCAGATTTCATAGAAACAACTTATATTGATATGAGCTACATTAGAAGTACAGTTACTCTACATTGGGATCAGATAAGAGTACCAAAAAAACATTCACATTTATTATTTGTTTGATTCTTTACACGGAAAGGCATCGTGTTTTGGTTCGTGGTAATTAATCAAAGTTGGTAATCACTCAAAGTTTTGAATTTTTCACAGGGTTTTTTTAAGATTATTTAAGATAAAATAAAAACTTCCCAAATTATGACAATTACAAATATTTAATATGGTTAGCTATTATTATCTAATACATAATTTGAATAGGATAAGTGGAATAATTTCAAAATTCCGTTCACACTGTTTCACATTATAGCTTAAATGATAAATATACTGTGGTTGGTTATACTTGCGATGAGAAAAATCGGCCCTAATCTTTAATAAATTATCTTTTTTGAATAAGTACGAAACTCACTATTTAAGTTCATATCCCAATCTAGGCATATGACATTTGTATCGAAGTATATCAACAGAAGATTTTATTCAGTTGCTTTACCATTTTCATTTTTTTCGGAGAGAGTAAATATGTAAAATATGCGGTTAGGACATGACTAGTTATTAGCTAATCGATCTCACTGCACCTCGTTATTTTAGGCTTGGAAGGGTTGGGAAGTTTTATTTTGACATCACAAGCATCTAAGAGAATCGGACCCGACTTGTCTACAGCTGGCACAGTAGAGCATGAAACTCTTTTATTTTTAATATAATATAATGACTTCCCAACAAGAATTGACAGTGACCAGCTACATGTTTAATATCAAAATAAATACATACCCACATTTCAATAAAGATTAAATTTATTGCAGATAAAAGATTAGTGTTAAAAAAGTTTAATGATCGATCTTTATACTTTGATTACTTGCCAAGTTGTCATATTATTTATTATCAGTCAGTTAAGTTGCGCTTCTCGTTATGTGTTCAAAAATTATACACTTTCTTGCGGTTTTGCTGTTATTCGCGGTTATTTGCTGAAGTGTGTTCATATAATCATTCAATTAAATGTGTACAAATGAATTATGTTGATTTTACAAAACATTACATAATATTTTTATGGATCAATAGACACGAGGTTTCACGATTCAAAGGTATTTATGCGAGTCGTTCAACTTTCCAACACACTTTCACAACCGCAATAGGACATTTACCTCAAAAATAAATACACAATGCAATCATTTATTTTAATTTTAGTGCCCCGATGGCTTAGTGCAAGGATATTGTAAGTTCATATTTTGTTGAAATTTAGTTCACATACACATAATGTTCTTTTACATTTTATACCTTGTTTTTATGCTGTAAAATAATTGGTTCAAAAAGAGTCTTAAGAAGATATTGTATCATTCGAAAACATCCATTTCAACAATATTTAACATGCAAAAAAGTTGTTTGAATTCGATGTTTTCAAAATAGACAGAAATGGATAAACAATATCTTTGCACCAAACCATCGATATATTATCGTCGGTATACTGCCAAAAAACATTAAGTCTAAAATCGGGTGTTTGAGTGAAGAATGCAGATATATAGCTTTAAGCATGCTTTGCTGTATTAAAAAACAAGAAGACTCGTATAGCATTTTTTTTTTCGATATTTAAATAAGTTATACGACCTAAGCATATTTCGTTGGCAGTTATTACTGGCAGAAACCCATGTATAACGCTTTTTAGCTGTACATATTTCTTATAACTACAGCTACCCAAAGACGACACTAAACGTTGTTGAGCTGAAAAAAAAACGGTCAATTGTTGTTTGATTACTTTGTTTTATCGTCTACTGCCTCACTACATTTCAGTTCGCTTCATGATATACGAAAAAGTCGATTAACTCAAAACAAGATTTTTTGACTTAACGTTTTTGGCTCTATACTGAAGTTATAAAACTGTTTCCAAGCCTGTAGCCGAGTGTTCAAAGCTCTTGGGTCTACGTTCTTTTATGTTACTTTACGTGCTTAAACACGGACACTTACATAAAAAACTCAATCGTTTTGTTTGAATTAAACTAATAAACAAAGCCATGCGAATATTTAAAAAAAAAAATACTTTTTTAACCATGCTAACTCCCAATATACATAGATCATAAATGGACTTCTTATTGATTTTATCACAATAAAACTACTCAGTTGAGCATCCCTTCATTTTTAAATGAAGTATGGATTGAATGTTACGGCTAAGACAGGACCAGTGTTACATTAATCACCCTAGTTCAGGGATGGCGAACATATGGAAACGCGTGCCTGAAGTGGCACGTTTGAGAATTTGGATGGCACGCGAACGGTTTCCAAGTTGAAGAAAAAAATTAATTTTCAAATGTTATTATTGTAATTGTATTTTTTTAGCTTTTAAATAAAATTCAGAAAAAAAACATTTTTTTATTTTTTGTTTTGTTATTTTTTTACTGCTTGGGCACGCCACACAATCAAGATATAATATCTGAGGATTTTTGACACGCGGACCCAAAAAGGTTAGCCATCCCTGCCCTAGTTAATATAATGCTAACGGAGCATTGTGTAATTATTTTTCGATGGATTCGGCGGTAACTTTTAAGTTCATTTTTTATATAAAATAAAATTTAATAACATTGTTATTCCACTGATTGTGCTACAAGTTTT
Source organism: Himalopsyche tibetana (assembly GCA_030503985.1). NCBI lineage: Eukaryota > Metazoa > Arthropoda > Insecta > Trichoptera > Rhyacophilidae > Himalopsyche > Himalopsyche tibetana. The sequence continues at coordinate 3,753,582 of JAPJYX010000007.1, read as the reverse complement.
GTTTTGACACGATCGATGAAATAAAAAACCTAATAAATTTAATTTTACACGAGCATTAGACAGTTTAATTTCAACTTCGTGATATTTACGTTATTAAATTGTAAATATTTTTTTATTATACCGATGCTTAAACATTTACGTCCAGTAAAAGACATTTGACTTTATTTTTACTACTGCTCGTGAAAGCAAAAAAAAACAAAGAAAACAGTAAAATAAGTAATAAAAAAGTATTGTACATATGATTACAAAAAAGTGAGAAACTTCGCATTGATTATAATATTGTAAAGCAATATCTTAAAATATAAAAAAAAAATGCTAAGAATAATTAAATGACGATACGAATTACCAATGATCGTGTTTTGAGATAAATGCGACATATGCGAAAGTATTTCAAAAATTCAAAATAAGCAAATAGATGTGAAGTTGTATTAAATTCGATTTTCTTCTTATCTCATATTAAATGAATTTTAAAGGGGAGTAAAATCAGATACTCTTGCTGCAAAAATGTAACATTTGGAATTCGACAGTACTGCCGTTCAATCCATTTCTTGTCCTGCAAATAGTGTAGATGCAGAACGTTTCTGTATAGCTTATAATCTTTTCAAACAATCATCGTATTCGGCTAAAATACTCATCTATGTATTGTAACATTTTTTATGTAAAGTTATAATAAATTGTAATCACTATATTTTTCAGTGTTTTTAATTAACCCTCCAGAGACGAGAGCTGTTTTTCGATAAAATAAATATTTTTTAAATCATATTGAAGTCACGGATAATTTTTATTCCTAACCAAAATTAAAAATAAAAAAAACGCAAAGTCGTTGTAAAGAAACCCCGCATGACTATATGGCCATGCTCATCCTTTTATTACAGTGTAGTATTGTGTGCGGGCAGTAGTAAGGACGAGCGTGACCGTATGGGCACGCAAACATTCGGGTTGAAATATAGCTAAACGTGAAATTTTTAAAAATATGTACAATTTGACCTCTTTAGATCAACATAATTTCAATACAAATATATTAGCAAAAGAACTGTAAATAATTTGATGTTTTGATAAAAAAAATAACTAACAGTTTCAAAAAGTCCATTATAAAAACGGAAATTCAAAAAATCGGATGTGCTTTTGGTGGCCGTTTCTGTCCCCGCGGCTGATGACTAACCGAAGTCTGTAATTTTCTTAACCAAATATGAGTGAAAGCAACGATATTCAAGTAGAAAAGGGATCAATAGATGAATCAATAGACAACGGGTGTTTACTGTGACCATATGGTCACGCTCGTCCTTGGAGGGTTAATTTCTTCTTATATTGATTTTTTTACAACAATTTCAAATGTTTGGTACTCACGAATAGGGTATTCAATCCCGGACCCTATTTGTGATCCGGGGATTTCGGGATTGACATTTTTTCATTCCCAGGATTGAACAATCAACATAAAATCGTGTATAAATTGAGGTGCGGGATTGAGAAAAAATGTTGTGGTCGACGATTTTCAAATCATGGGATTTTTCTTTTTTAGCTCTTCCAAAAATTTTCGATTCCAAAATCGCAGGATTTTATGAATTTACAAAAAATAACAGCGTGACATCTTTTTCTTTAGCTCTTCCGTATTTCATTTTCTCGATTCCGGGATTTCTAGATCACAGAATTGGACGAGATCCGGGATCCCGGGATTGGATACCCTACTCATTTGTACTTTTGTATTTATGATTTTCTTTATTTTGAATTAAATACTTGTTGTTTTTGTTATTCTTATTACAATTTGAAATCTTTTCTACCAATAAATTGTATATTGTATAGTCAGTTATATTTTAATTCGATTTAACTTATGATCAAAAGATAAACGCTAATAGATGCTAAAATTTATAATTTTATTTGCGCCAAAACACGAAATTCAAGTGTCAAAACGCTTTATTTTTAAAAAAATAGATGCTAAAAACACGTATCTCTACAAATGATAGACCATTGATATTATACTTTGACATTTAGCATTTGTGCTATAGAATTATTGGAGCATTTGTAATTATTTAATGGATGATCCATTCAGTGCAGAAATAATAATATATTTTTTCCATGCAATTATTCTTTGTGAAAAAGTGAATCTATTTTTGCTATTTTGTTTGGTCTGTCAATTGAGGTCGCCACGGTGTTTGGGTTTTAATTCATTTGTTTCCAATCAGCTGTTACCTATCTGACAGATTGATTATATAATATTACTTTTACAATAGACAGGTGTTGTGAAATAAAATTGATGTTGGAGTTTTTCAAATTTTGCGATGTCCGAAGGTTCATACATAATAAACAACAATTCAAAGAATCCTATATACTTCACGCATATAAAACCAATGTATTAATGAGTTAGAAGCAAATTTCTCTTCGGGAAAGGAAAGCGATCTTCAAAAAACATTTTTTTAAATCTATATATGCAGAATCAAGGGCTAAAAATTATTCAGCTTGTTTTAGATTCAGATATTTCAGTAGAAAATCGTTTTTTTTTTAATTCGTTTTAGAAACAAATTCAGTTTCTTCACTCTAAACGTTTCCTCGAATACAAAAAGTCACGTGACAAAATTTTTGCTCAGCACATTTGATATTGAATTCATTGTGAATTACAATATTCCAGTGTAGGTGTAGCACACATAAATTTAATTAATTAGTCATGGTTTTTTTCAGTTTTTAACATTTTCTCAAAATGACTTCCGTGATAGAATGCTGTCTTTGCTTTTGACCCCTTCATATGAACATGATTTTATTTTACAGCGAGCAAAATACTGTCCTTTGAGAAAAGGATTTGTATGTCAGATAATTGATAAATAATCCAAAAGACTAGTTAATGGTAGAAATATGACAGTATCGTTATAGATGTGCAAAAAGGTTAAAAAAGGTTGTGTCAGTGGCAGATCTTTTATTCGTGGAAAAAATTCTTAATTATATATGGCGTAGTATCTTACAATACTATTCGAATAAATGTATTAAATTTAGGGTAGAGCTCAAGTGGCGACTTCATGCAGAGTGTTTAATTAACTTTAACTAAAACGAACAATGCAAATCGGTATTAAATATGAACGAAAAAAAGGCTTAAAGCTTGCGAAACTTAATTTATTAACATGAAAAAAGCTCCGCTTAACAGTTGTTACTTTGAATATATTATTTCAGCTCAGATAAAAGAAATCAACCCAAACAGATTTTAGATGAGAGACCGAAAACTTCTTTTAGTGATATTAAATAAACAAAACCTTGGAGTGCACAAACTGTAATGTCATGTTAATTTTATAAGTTGTTTAAAAAAAAACCTTGATGAAGGCCTTTTTTCCTTTCAATTTTCACATGCTCTTCTTTGTTCAAAATTAAAAGCTAAATTTAGATACTAATTCAGTATTTGCAGTCTACATCCTTTTGATAGAACGTGTATTCAGTCATATACACTGTGATCATCGAATAAAAGCTGCTTTGAAAAAACTAAGGGTTACTTCCTCGATTTTTTATGATTATCTAATAAAAGCATCTAAATCGATTCAGACAATATTTGTGTAACATAAATTCTTGTGATTAGTAATAAAAAAAAATATACCGTCTTGCAAAACACACAAATTCATTAAATTATTCTTTTATGTCATTTATTTTCAAATTAATTTACTTGATTACTCATTGATACACAGTTATGATGTTAAAAATATTTTAACAATATCTTACTTGTGTATTAGATTTATTGATTTATAAATACTAAACATTTATTTAGTCTATTATAACCGAATTATTCGTTTTTTTTTGCAAGAGCTACTACGACTGTTTGATATAATTAATCACAGTTGATAATTTTGCTTTATTTAGCACAAACAAATATTAAAAACTTTAAAAATAACAATAAACAATTAAAAATTTCAAAGTAGGGAAAAAATTTAATGTAAACAAAAACTTGGTAGCAGTTAACGATTAAAACGGAATATTTTTTATCAGTTAACTCGATATCAGGTCAAATATAACAACATTAATAACAGATTTTGGCATCACCTTTGTATTTTTGATATTTTTTAGGTCTACAGACGACCTTCACCTGTTGCGTTCAATTATATTCTATTTACATATTTTTTTTATTATGCCATTGCTTACCAGCGTGAATTTATAAATCTACCACTAATTAAACGCAGTGTAGTTTTTTTCTATAGCCACACGTATTTGTTAATGTTTAATAATAACAAAGTTATTAATATTGCTTTTACATTTGTTTTATAATTGATAAGTATAGCTAGAAAGTATTTTTTACTGTTAAAATCATTGTTTAAAAATGTTCATTCGCTAAATAATCAAACTTTTTCTTAAATAATAATTGTTATGTTTGACCTTCTCACCGCGTATGACATTTATGTATGCCCTAGCGAACATGTCCTCAGCGCGTGTGACACGTATAGATGTCATGGAAATTTCAAACCCTATATAAGAGCTATGTATTGTGTTAAAATTGTAAAAATTGGTTAAAAATATTACTATATGTATATTTTACCAAATTCAATAGATGGCATTAGTCAAAAAAGATTCAATATAGGCTAAAATAATTTATTTCTGGAACACGCCGTGAACATACGTCACCAATGCAAGATTTTGGATAGTGTATATAAGCGATCGAGTGCGGGTGAAATTGAAATTGTTCCGAGAATTTAATATTATAAGCATGGAATGGTGGCGGCGCAGTGTTCTCGGTCGCGCGTGGTGGTATTTTGCAATATGGCGACGTCACGCCGCAATTGTATGAAGAATGATTATTGTTGAATTAAACCGATAATACAAGAAATATATTGTATTTTATTATCGAAAAAGTTACTTTAGGTGGCAATTAACATATTTGATTAGTTGCAAAAATATTACAACCTATATTTGTAGTCGAAAACGCGATAACAAAATCCGCAAAAAAGCAGCTGCGTACAGGGCATGCTCGCTAAATTTGGTGACGCGGGCAAAGGGTTAAGATTTTTTTATATTTATTGTCATTCACTTAAATTTCTTTTGTGTAACCCTATTTAAGTTAATATTCACATAGTATTTAAATAAATTATTATAATCATATTATGTGTTCCGAAAAGATTTTTTCCAAATTTAAATTATTATTGTAGAGACAAAATGCAAGTAAAAAGAAAAACAAAAGACATGACAGTAGCGAGAAAGTAGTCATGTGACAGTTCTGTTTGTCGTTGATTTATTTACTTAAAAATACAACGTATATTTTAATTTTACTTTTAATTATTGTAGAATATGTCGCTATGAAGTCAATTGGAATTAAATAACGATATGGACATTATTTAATGCGTATGGGAGCGCAGGTATAGGTTGAAATGGGATAACTATTTGGTATAAAAAATGAATTTCACTTTAATAAGCTGCCAATCTACAACTCGTTATTCACATCAAATAAACTCACTGTACAATAAAAATGACGAATCAATTAAATGTAAGTTATTGCAATCAATATTAAATAATCTTTAATTATAAATATTAAGTTTTTAGTTCATAGTATTTTTGTCTTCCATCTCTTCAATGATTATCAATGTGACGTATCTCAAAAGAATAAGTTTTTTTTTTCAATAGGATAAAATCTCAATACTAACTAGTAAAAGAAAAAAAAAGGTATGTGACACTTATATTATATTAAAATACGCCATAACATTGACCTCTTTGGTATACTTGTCGAGTGTAGCAATCTTTCTGACTTCACGGAAACACTAAGTTTATAATTGTGTTTTTATATGTTTTGTAGATAAAAAATAATGATATCAACAAAAAATATATAAGTGTGATAATTGTTTAAAATAATTTTGTTTATTCTTAGTTCTAATGAAGTCACTGCGACAACTCTGCGGACCACTGGTTGTCTGCCACTGCTCTAATGGTGATAGGTCTACCCTAGCGATCAATTGGTTCTGGATAGAGTTCCGACAAGTTCAAATTCAGATGTGAGATCGATGAAGCAATAGCATATGTGATAAGCCCCGGATAATTTTCCGTATAAAATTATAGCTCACCACCGAGGCAATTGATCGCATAAACAATTGTAAAGCCTACAGTGATCAATGGCATATTTTACCGTCTAAATTTAGAAGCAACGAGATGTATTTTGTCAAAAAAAATATAAAAAATAGTCTGCCTTAAACTATGATTAACATATTTTTGATATTCTTTAAATTATTGAAATAAGCGTACGGAAATATTATGTAATAAATAGATTATATATTTTATGTACAATGCAAATAATAATAAGTCAATTAAGGTAAAATTACAATTTTATTAAATTTATATAAATTGTTTGGATAATCTGGCGGTAAGATATGCTAACGATAATTTTTAGTTAATACATTTGCTATGCGATAAATTCATACGGCGCTAAAACTGCCAACGGTAAATTACTGGCGATGAATTGCGGGCGATGAATGTTTGTTCTCTTATGTGACGAAAAAAATATTTTTCACTGATCTTATTTCGTGTGATTTTTTAAAAATTGTCTCCGAATTACTGTTTTTAATTTAGTTTATTTATGAATTATCAGCCATTTAACACTCCTTCTGGCCTAATATTAGCACAGGTGTCTGCATATACTGACATTTCAATTAATGCTACTTGCATTATGTTTATCTTATTCACTATTCCGTGCAAATTCCGCATAACAATAGACACATCATAAATAATGCTTAACAGATTTGATAAGCCTCGATAGGCATTCTGTTTTTTTTTTTTTAATTTACCATCATCACGTTTCGTCGGGATTATCTTGCATGTGAATCTGTATACACTTTGTTGCATAATATAATAATAGTGCATTGGTGACATACAAAAGTGCAATAATTTCAATTCAGGTGTATAAAAATCAGCAATTTGCGTTTGTGCGCTATTCGGATTAGTTTGTTGATTTGTCTGCTCATTTTAATTGTTATATTACCGCTGATAATGAATTTGTTATCTGTATAGTAAAATCTTTTACGGTCTATTGAATACAATGAATAAAACAATATTGATGCATAACGCCAGTGAAAAGCGCTAGGCGATTTTGTATGCATGTATTCTGTAACACTGTATTGTCAAACAATATTTTTTTATGTTTAATTTATATCAAATTGAAAACTTTCTTATTTTACATGTTTGAAAATAGATGTCACGTCATGTTTCTCAGATAGTTGGGTACAGTTGGATAGTAGGGCATTCGATCCCGGACCCTTTTTCAATTCCAATTACCATAATTTCATGTTTTAATTTGTTTTTTTTTTTTTTTAACCATGTCCGCTCCCAATGTGGAGCATATGGACTCCTAATGGAGTTTATCTCAACAGAAGTGTTTCTACGAGAACTGCTTGTTACTCAGTTGCTCAACCTCTCTTTTTCTGAAGAGAGTAGGGATAGAAGGATAGGGCTAGGACAGGATTAGTGGTAAGCTAATCGCTCTCGATACGCCCCGTTCATAGGATAGGATAGGTGAGAGAGGGGAATTCAAGACATCACATACATCCATGCCTTTGAACAGAAATTCATAAATCGATTGAAAAATCAATTTATAAAACTGTCCGTACCGGGATTTGAACCCGGGCCCTCCGTAGCCGAAGCCAACAACGTTGACCACTCGACCACTCAGGCGGCTAGGCCTTTAATTCTCAGGCTTTTAATTTGTTTACATGTTACTAATTTTATAATTTAAGATTTCGACAGAAGGTGCTTGGTGGAATTTCAATATTAAATTTGAATCGTTCAAACTATGTACATTCTCACAGATTTTGTCACTTACGACCCGGGTTTCGCCTTTCGGCATCTTCAGGCATTCAAGTGCACGGATGAACTTGAACTGAGTTCATCCGTGCACTTGAATGCCTGACAAAATCTGTGAGAATGTACATAGTTTAAACGATTCAAATTTACTAATTTTATTACAAAAACAAAACTGATATTACAGCTAACAGCCATGGCAACAGATTTTTTATTATTAAATCTCAATTCTGTGAGAACAATAAGAATATAAAATAAATCACAAAAATCGGTGTCTAAGATCTTAAAATAAAATTGAAAAATTCTTTTCCGCCCTAAATGTTTTTTAAAGGAACTGAATTTTGTATAAAACTATGAAAAAATCTGCCTATCTACGGCCGCTACGTAATATGAGAGGAAGTATGACCACAATATGGTTATTTACGTCGGTATTATGCAAACATAAGTATGTATATTAACAAACTAAGGTACACTTTATTTTATTATTTAAACGGTGGTTAATCGGAATGAATTTGATTTTGTAAATATAACAGTTAATCCAGAAATTTCGGTATCGGTATTATGACGACCCTGGGATAACGGGATCGCCATATTGATCAAGATTCCCGGGATTGGACGCCCTATTGAGTATCTGTTATAATAGCTAATTTAGAATCAACTTAAATTTATCGAAAAGTTTTTTAATTAATTAATCGCAAATACAAATATTCTTTCTAATATGAAATTTAAATTCTGTTACAAGAGTTTCACCTCTTTTACAAAATTCTCAAGAATACAAAAATTAGGTGATTCTTTTTTTTTATTCCTGATTTGATCGATACGTTGCTTCTTTTGACTGATGTTGATAATTGTGTCGAGCAGAACCTGCGAACAAAACCATTATATGTATAATTGAATAAATGACGTAGTAAAAAATCAAATTTATATGAATACTTGTACAAACAGTGCTCAATGAACTTCAATTATTTGACGCATTTTTGATATTGAACAAAGAATGAAATTATGTTTTTACGAACAAAAGAATCGATTCATATTTTATGTTGAAATGCACTTCGACGGGAAATTACTTTCTAAATTATTAGATATATTTTGATCCCACTGAAATGCAAGAAAATATTCTAGTGATATTTATTACACATAACTTTTCTTTTCTATGTTATCAGCTGATGGAAAAATATTTTTTTTAGCACAACTCGTTGTAACGTAATATTATATAGCCGATACCAATACGGAATTCTATTTTTTTTAAGTATTTAAGTTACTCAATGGAATAGAATGTGATATCTTTCCAATGATTATCTTATATCATAGGTATTATTGTTTTTACTAAAAAATCTGCCTGTCCTCAATGCATACTAATTCAATTGATATGCATATATTACGATATTCACGAATGCACTTAATGTAAGGCCACGAAATGTTTTAAAAAAATGTGTAAAAAAATCTCACAAATTTTCAATGACTTTTATATTCAGGGTTAATATAATAATATATGATACTTATTCATTTTTTTTATGTTGATGTAGTATTAAAAGATAGCAACCTAATATATGTAATTAAACTGATGTTATTCATTGAAAACTATCAATCTAATGATAAAAGCGACAAATTGCGAAAGAATGGATTTATTCTCGATCGATTTATCTTTACTTTGGTATTATATTATAGACCAGAGGCATTCAAACTTTACTAACATGAGAGTTATTTTTTAAATTTTATTTACTCGATGAATTTAGTTTTTATATGCAGTGTGGCGAAGAAAATTAATTCAAAAACACCTATACATACCACTTTTAAGGTGTTTACTGTCAATACTTGGTGGAAAGGCATTATAATAAAAATAATAAAAGATTTTTAGTACTTTTTCCACATAAAATTTATTAGATCAGGACCACCAAATCATCATTAGGATATTTACTTTGGTAATGTAGTGTTTCACTTTGTGTAAAAATTTCCCAAATTTTAATTGTGTTTATAATTGATATCGTTTGCCACTTAGATTTATTATTCTTTGATGATGATTTTTTAATTGTTATGGTTGTTAAGCATTTTAATTTTGTGTAATTATAATGTAATTTGCTAATCCTTTAAATTGTTAATAGTTGCTTACACCTTTTTATTTCAATTTAAATTTGTATAAATATCACTGTTTATATATTTTTCTTATTAGTTGATAATGCTCGCGATGAGCGAAACCGGTCCTGATCTAATAAATTTGATGTGGAAAAAGTACTAAAAATCTTTTATTATTTTTACTTATACATACATTGATGATCAATATTCTACAATTGCACGCGCATGTATTTACATCTCAAATTTCTAGAGGTGAATTAAGCCAACTAGTAAAATAGTAAAACTTTTTCTTGGACTTATAAGCACAACCACGTATTTACTTGGTGTTTTGGTGGATTGCATATTTTTTATTTTACGGAGATAAAACTATTTCAATGTGTTTTTACTGAGGTTACTTCACTTTTACGAGACTTTAATACCTGTAGAATATTGCAACGCATCTAACTTATTTTTTTCTAAAATACGACTTGGCTCAATTAAACACTAATGGGCCTAATTATTATGTTAATCGATCGTCCAGTTCGTTAATCATACAACACAAAAAAGTGAAATTTTAGTTAAATATGCAGGTATATGTCATTTTTACGCTCTATCAAGTTCAGTGTTCAGATAACACAAAAGTGACTGAGATTATTTTTAATGCTGATAAACTTATAAAGAACATAACAAATCTCCGATATTGTATGTGATAGTAAAATAATATTTAACAAATTTCCTGCTATATATTTTTATATGGATGCAATTACTAAACACCTGTTGATGAAATTTAATAAAACTTGGGCACAATATTATTTAACAGCCGTTAATTACGTCCAAAAAAAGAAGCTACGATGGAACTGGCTTGGACATGTGCTGTGGATGCCATAGGAAAGCCTGAATTCTACTTGTTTCCTCTACCAACCGGATGGATTTTGCCGTCGTGGAAGGCCACTGATGACCATCTGTAGAATGTACTCGACGGAGCTACGGGGTACTGGAATGAAATGGGAGGGGGACAGAGAATCTTGGAGGAATCACGTGGTGGCCGTATGCTTCGAATAGGGAGCGGATATGGACAAAAAATACAGGTTCTGTTCAAACTTGAAATGGAATCGCTAACTCACTGAAAAAAAAACAAATTCGAAACATTTCTATACGTTGAACCCTATGACAGTTGGCCCTTTTAACATTTTTTTTAAACTTTTTTGACAGACTTACTCACAAAGATATATACTCTGAGGGCAGGAAGACTCAGATGGGCTAGTCACACGGTCAGATGCATAACCTTGACGACTCAATGAATGTCATGAATGTTTATCCGGCAGCACTCGACCTCTGGGCGGAAAACGATGCCCGATTGGTCAATGTGCCGTGCCAAAGAAATCTGACACAACTACAGAGGGCTTTGGTCGTTGTGGAGAGACAAAGCTCGCGGTCAATATGTATGGAGAGCGATTAGCAGTCGGCCATGTACTTGAGTGGCGTTTAGCGTCAACTGGTAGGTAAACTATGTCATAATTATTGTATAATATATTAAGAAATATTACAGTGAATAATTAGAATGTTCACAGCGATGCTATTTGTGCAGCGGAAAATTACGCTGAAATATTTTTTACAGCGTGTCACACAAAACAACGCAATGATTTGAATATTCTTGTTTGGCGTTCTAAGAAAAAAAATATAGCATAATTATTATTTGAATGGTGACACATAACCTATACGAAGTGCATACAGACAAATATTGTTGCAACTGTGTTGATTGTGCTACTGAAAGGTAAAACTGTTTAACATTGTGATTAATAGTTGCCCATCTTTTATGTGATTGCCTCTCATTAATATGTGTTTTGTAGCCTAATTTAAGAAAACGGTTAATTCCCGTGGATTTAAAATAATAATGTCGAGTCCGTGATGGAGTGCCAACGCCGTTGCCTTCAATTTCGGTGCTCAAAGGCTCGAATCCTACTGCGTAAAATTATATAAATTGATTTATAGACTTCCGTTCGAAGACATGAATGTCTGTGATGTTTTCTCCTCCCACCCATCAGATCCAAAAATAGCGACTTAGCGAGAGCGATTATGTAATCACTAGTCCTGGTAAAGCCCTATCCTCCTATGACAACTCTCTTCGAAAAAGGGAAGTTGACAAACTGAGTAAGAACCAGTTCTGTTGAGATAAACTCTATTAGGAGTACATATGCTGCTCATTCAGTTGTGAGATAGAGGGGGCTCGTGCGAGCCCCTTGTATTTTTTTTACCAAGGCCGGCGAGCCCCTTGTTAATTTAAGAGAAAACAATATTCTCAAATCAAATTAGTATATAACTGCAATTTTTGACTAGTATGTTATCGATTACTTGTTTTAGCATTGCATATAATCGTCTTTGAGTGATAAAAAATTCACTCCTTCCCCGGAACGCCGAGAATTGCTTTGTGATTAATTGAGCGTCTTGCTTAACGTATTGGAAGCCAACCGCTGTGCACATTATGATGGTGAAAAGATAAAATGTTTGTGGCTGTTACACAAATATTGTACAACAAGATTTCACATGAATTTCAAGAGATTACGTTACAATCACCCCAAACATATATTTAATTTGTGCATTTCATTAATTAAACAAATGTTTTAGTTCATTTCCCAATACTTAATAAGCTTACGAGGGAATACAAAAACTTTTACTAATCTACGAATGTTTGAATACTAAAGTGATCCAACCCGTAGCAGGCTTTGATGTGTACTTAATTTAGTATAAGCTAATCATATAGGTACTCGACTAATGTAAATTTTAACTCTGGTTTAGTTTATGAAATGAGTTTTCGGATACCCCACTCACCACACATAAAGTCTTTCAATCATCATTTTAGCTTGGCATAAGGCTGTTCCGGTATATTGAGAACTTCCATTTTTTTTAAAAAAGATTTAGCAGATCTGGTGTGGCTCACGTGTCTTAGTTTGCCGACTCCTGGTGTATAGCTTTATAACAATATTGAATCTTCTTCTTCTTTGGCCATGTTCGCTCCCTATGTGGAGCATATGGCCGCCACGCGGCACCTCCATGTTTCCCTGTCTCCCGCCAATAGCTTTGCTTCCTCCCATGACATGCCAGCATCCCTCAGTTCCGCCGAGTACATCCTATGGATAGTACCCGACGGACGTCCAGGACGCCGGAATCCCACCGGTCGAAAGAAGAGGCAGGCAGGATTGAGGCTTTCCGGAGGCATCCGCAGCACGTGACCCAGCCAGTTCCAACGTCTCTCCGTAACCACTGACGTGACGGGACGCTGTCCTGCACGCTCCCTTATCTCTGAATTCCTCACAAAATCAAACCACCTCACCCCCATTATCCGACGCAAGCATCTGTTCTCGAAGCTCAGTATACGGTTTTTCTGAGTCTTCGTCAGGTGCCATGATTCGCAACCGTAAAGCATTACCGGCAGAATGCAAGCGTTGAACAAGTGGCATTTAGTTTTAATCGAGTACAGCTGTGTGTCCCAGACAGTCCGCATTGAGTTGAATGTGGCTCCAGCCATTCCTAAACGAATAGCTTTAAAACAATATTGAATACAGTCATTGAACTCCAATATAATTTAAGCATCGTCCACCACATGTAGTTCTACATGTACTGAATTTTTTATACTCAAATTTTAAAACGGATGAGCTGTGAAAAAATTCTCCGGAAGAAGACGAAGCATCCGAGTCGAATGTCAATTTGCATTTGTTTACATTCATACATACATATGTTCGCAGAATATTAATATACATGTCAAGGATTTGAGGCATTGAAGACGACCGAAATGTGTAGGTGATGAACAGTACTTCGAATTAACGTGCCTTAGTCATGCAGGTGGCAAAAACAACTTGTCTAGAAAGAATTTACCGACGCAGGTTTGAGCAAACCTTTTGGCTGATTGAAAATATTAAAAAAATAGATATGGGCCTCGAATTAAATCAATACGACACATTGACGGATAGATTAAACATGTTTATTTTCACAATTGTCTACTCGACTTATACATTGTTAACGCAATATCAATTTCTCGTTTTTTTGCGCTTAAAAGCATATTGTTGGCTGAATAAAAATTGCACTATATTTTTATGCAATCGGATTTAGCCTTTGTGGTTTAAATAAACACGTTTATTACACAACTTTGGACGTGTGCAGTATGTATAATATTATTGTTAATATTTTTTATGAGTGTAATAGCGGAAACCGTACTAAATAAAAAAAGTATTTTTCCGTTTTATTGAACCTGTCTATTTTTTGTATTATAATTTCATGTAATTATAGACTAGCATTATACAATTGTACATATTACATACTTCCTACTTTTATAACAGAAATTACTCGTTTCCCAAGGACGGAGTTATTACTCTTCTTTTTTAAAAAAAGTAATGTTATTTATTATAATGACAGCAGATATATTTTTTATATAATTAAATCAGCAGTTATAATTTTAAGCTGTGGTGCGTTGCTCTATATATTTTTTCAAATATACATACATAATTCTCGCCAGTTCAGGAATGCTTCCCGGTTTTGTACTCGGATCGGAAGGATATCACTTATGGGTGAAACCATCGAGACGCTGATCACGTACTGTGGGGCTGCACTGAGATGAATGCTGAATGAACACAGCTGTTTGTCGCGGTCCGCCCTCATACAGGCCCAATAGGCTAAAATGACCTCGTCTAAAACCGAGACCAACTTTGAGATATTCCATAAATCTACAACAGGATATTGTTGATACTTCTTTAGATTCAACGTGGAGTAGATTATACTCTATTACACGTCATTTGGGATACTTAAAACTAAACGGGCGAGCAAATCATATTTACTTTTTACTTTCTATATATACATTAAAAAATAGGTCCTGTGCAGTTCACTATCGGGCCAAGAGTATGATTATCTTGTTACGTTATGGAAGGCGGTCGGGAAATAGCAGTTGCATACACATAACGGGTGGTGATGGAACAATCGACAAACAACGTGTTGTATGGTATACCGATTCTTTGCGTTTTCATTCAAAAATTCCTGCGTATAATTTATATATCAGAAAACTTCAAAATGTCAAGAAACACGAAATTTACAAAACAAAAACATTTGTTGTAAAAATATTTATGAATATTCATTATTGAACGTTTAAGCACAGTATGTTTGTCGCCTGCTGAGGTCCAGTTAGTAAGAGCTTGCTCTACCGATCACACAGATCTGGGTACGATTCCCGGTAAGATCACAGTTTATTTTAAAATTATTCAATTCAAAGTTGTGATCTAAGACTGGGTGTTTGTGATGTCGATTCACATTATTTCCTCTTCTCCCATCGTTCTGATCCTTTAATAACTGGGTGTAGCAATAGCGATTAGGTAACCACAAGTCCTGTTCTAGCCTCTATCCTTCCGTCCCTATTACTCACTTTGAAAAAAAAGTGACGTTGAGTAACAAACAGTTCTCGTAGAAAAAAAACTTCTGTTGAAATGCCTCCATTAGGATGCCATATGCACTACATTGGGAGCGGACATGCATAAAAAAATGTTTGTTATTATCGCGGTAAGTAGCTTAATTTCTGTTTTAAATGGTTAGCACTGCGAAGTCGCTAAAAACGAGTGACATCGACCACCTAAAAAAACTGTTTGATATTTAAAATACGCAAGGTCTAATTATTATAAAATTGTACATATTTTTTTTAATCAAGTCGGAGTAGGAGGATTTGTAAATACCGAATCCGGAGTCACAGTATTTTTCGCGACACTACACAGCCTTGGTAAAAATAGAAGCGGGACCTTAAGAAATGACTCCGGAATCTCTTATCGTACTATATACTCTTCATTTTCGAAATTGCATTGGTGGAAATACTTGGGTGCAGTTTTCCACTCGCATAACTGTGCATGACGGCAGACCATGTGATTATTTGTACCTGATTGAATATTTATTTATTTTGATTTTCAGCTGTGTAACTGATTGATTTTAAAATATTTACTCATGGGTAGGTATTTTTTAAAATTTAAATTCAACTATGCGTTAAACTATTTATACTATCTTTATCCCACATGATGTGGGGCTTTTAATTTAAAATATGTATGTGTTTTTTAAAAAAATATATTATGTAGTGGCTTAGTTTACAAATTATCATATAATATAATGCAAATTAGTAATAATATTTATAACAAGTGTTTTGAAAATAAAATTCCTATGCATAATCTCACCTTGCAGAATGTTTGGCATTGTTCCACGATTGTGTGTTCATGTATAAAAACCGTTATATATTATTAAATTATGTCGCATTATCACTGTAAAGCTAGGCATTAGAGTACAATTGTAAACTGGACAGAATTTACAATTGTTTGAAAAGTTTGTGTAAACTTGGATCAATTCCATGGTTTTCTTCGATTAATTAATATGTTTCTAACAATTGTTATTTTATCTACGAAACATTGATTGGAATTTACTTTACTTGAATTTACTTTGTTGTATAGTCAATTTTAATATCGTTATTAGAACAAAAGCCATAGCTTTGAATTTAATTTATTGATCAAGATGATAAAAATTAAATTTAAATTAGAGATGTATGCTATCAATTTTCTTTATTTTGAGCTTGATTTCCCAACGATTAATCTTATTGATTCTGACTTAACATACTTGTCTAACTTATAAACTAGTTCCATTTCCATGAAGTGTAAGTAGGGGTGGGCTGGAGAGGGCTCGCGTCGGCTCGGGCGAGCCCTTTGTTAATTTTTACTCAGGACAGCGAGCCCCTTGTTAAGTTAAGAAAACAAATATTCTTATAACTATGCGTTATGTAATCCATAAATATTCAACATATTTAAATTAAGAAAAGTAGTAATGTACATCTGGTATTTCTGACGTAAAATTTTCAGCGATTTTTAATTATTAAAATTCGAAATATTGCGTACTGTTGCATAATATAAGTATATTTATTAAAATTTTACATAAGCATGAGTGATAAAAATAATCATATCTTCCCCATAACACGATTACACGTAACCCCTTGTTACCGTAGTGGCAGCCCACCACTGAGCGTAAGTATATTATTGAAGTGACGATAACAATATTTAGAAGTGTCACTCTTCAATTGATCTGGATGGAATTGCTTGCAAAACGTGAGAACAGCATCTGATGAAGCAGTCTCCTAGTTATCGAACAGGTAGTATGAAAACATCAAAATGCCATGGATGGAGAATATACAAGTGACATAATAAAGCATTCTTAATTTATTTAGCCACGATAATTTTAATATTTATAACATTGCCGTTTTGGAATATACTAAAGATGAAAATGCTAGTTTGAATAAATCGATTTTTAATATGTGTGTGTTAATCACATAACATTCACCAGTTAAACTAACGAATTATAATTGTTAAACAATGAATATAATGTTTATTGTAACTTAGTTAAATTTATTATTATAAAAAATTTAACGTTTTGGTATTTAAAGCCGAAAATATTGGATGTTTTCGTTTTGACAGACTATAAAGTATAAAAATGGGAAAATTCAAATTACTAAAAATACGTATTTTTTCAATTTTACATTACCCATAAGTTAGAAAGTAATTCAATCAATACACCTTTGGATTTTGTTTGATATAAAATCATGTGGAGCAGATTCTACGTATAGGTTAATGTGTCGTTTTTCAAGTGGTTTAGTCCAGGGCTGTGGAGTCGCGTGAAACAAAGACGACTCCGACTTCAATTTAAAATTAATTAACGACTCCGACTCCGAGGAAGTTTCTTAATAATTTCATTTTAACTTATATATATGTATGTATACCATCAGATCATCTTTAGTCAGCCAAGCATGAAATGTTAACACTTTTGACTATTTTGTTTAAATACACATCATTAAATATATTTTTCAAAAAAAATCGAGCCGCACATTTTTCACGAATCTGACTCCGGCCTAAGCACCGCGACTCCGACTCCACAGCGCTGGCTTATACTACATAAGTTTGGACAAAATGATATGAGGATTTATATATTTACAGCTTTTTCTACTTTTGCAAATTTATTTAAATAAATAAAACTTTACACATTCTTCAGTTATGGTTTTTTTTTAAATTTATATTGAAGTAAGATTTTTTCTTATAATTATGGACTTATTTATAAATCCAAAGAACAAACATGACAATGCTTTTTTATTGATTATTAGCCGGTTCCCGGCGAGTGTTGCAATGGCACTCAAAGAAAGAAAGTGTTTGTGTTTTAATTGTGTGTATTGAAGTGCATGTTTTATTTTTCGGTCTGTTTGACGATTGACGTTTGCTGCCGATTGTCTATGGCAGTGCTTCCCAACCTGTGGACCGCGAAATTCAGTATAAAGTACAAAAATCTATATATCTAAGTCTATCAAATCGGTGCTTCCCATATTGGGGTGCGCGGAATTTCTTAAGGAGGCCGCCGGATTGGATTGGATAGAAATTGGATTCTGGGGGAAAAGTATAGCAAATCGAGGATTTCTAATTCGTCGGTGAGCTAAAAAAAAACGAGTTACGGAGACAATTGAGGAGGGCCGCGGATTATTTTTTTTAGATTTAGGGGGCCGAGGAACGAAAAAGGTTGGGAAGCACTGGTCTATGGTATGACACATGCGCCACCTACTGTAAATTAATTGTAAAATAATCTTCGCACAAGTGCAAGCATACGTTGTCAAAATGAACTGTATGGCAAACATACAAACATTGATTTTAATATATAAGACCTACTGTAAGTTAATTTTACTATGTTTATAACCTTCGCGCAAGTGCAAGCATACTTTGTCAAAATGAAATGTATGGCAGACATACAAACATTGATTTTAATATATAAGACAGTTCATAAAACTTTTCACTTCGACAAAAACGTTAAGTTAGTTATCATTTAAAATAACACATCCATGTACCTATTGCATATTCACGTATTCATAATATGCAAACCAAATAGGTAATGCGTATTAAAAATTTGATGATTCCGTACAAATGTCACGATCCAATGTCATAGCATAATAATAATAACGTAGTCGCCAATGTGTCACGTTTACTCGCAGTTTGTATACAAATTAAGAACGGCACAATGAATTTTGATGCATCGGATGTGTCCTTTTACCCCAACTGTGCATCATTATATCCGGAATGTCCGAATACGTGCTTTATCGGAATTCTGTGACCGTATGCATCAATGCGGTAAAAAAAAACAATAGGAATTGCATATTTTGATGTGCTTTGAAGTGAATACGTAGATTTGACTTCCTTCTAGATATTTTTTCGCAAATAAATAAAACACTCATGTACTAATTCCAAATTTATTACGTATATGGTTAGGACCGGTTGCGTTCATCACGAGCATTTTTAACCGATAAGAATATACATTAATACGGAGCTATTTATTATTGATATTATATAATATGTAACATAAAATGTTGATATTAGAAGCTAGGTCCTAAAAGCTGAATTGCTTTTTACTCAGAACTGTCAATCTGTCATTTTGCAATTTCTGCCAGAACATTGACGACATATATACGTATTATAGAGGCCTAATCCTAAAAACTGCTTATTCAGCTCTATTCTTTATAATTATCTTTGATTGTAAAAATTTAAATTTTTTAAAATTTATTAATACTAAAACGTTATTAAGTATGAGTGGTGGATTACCCTATAAGCGCAAGAGGTGGGCGCTTGGGGCCTCCAAATCTTGGAGACCTCAAAGATAGCATATATTATATAAACCCTTGCATTTTAATTTCAATTTTCAATATTCATAATTATTTTACGAAGAGCTTTGCAGCACTTATATGTTATTCGAAAACCAGGGCCTCCAAAATGTATTGCGCCTGGGGACTCCAAAGTGCTTAATTCGCCACTGTTTGAACTATGTAATAAGATGTGTTATTTATTGTTTACCCAAAGCTTTATTCAAGTAGTTATATTAAAAAATCACTTATTGAATAATTCTCAACTAACCAGCCAGCCACAACGGTGGTTTTATCTTGACAAAATGACATCACTAAAAAAATAAATCTATAACTTTATTATATCCGTTGAACTGCACGAAATGCAATAAGTCAGTAAGTAATAATAACAACTATTAAATAAGTAAAAGTTTTTCTTGCCGGTTGTGCAACACTAAGTTCCAGCAAATAATAAATAAATAATTGACGTACATTTTACGTTGCGGTCGACCGAATCTTACGAAGATAATCGCCATTTTGTAATGCAGATTTTAAAATGGCGCGTGAAATTAAGAACACAAAGACAAATTAACGACAACTCGATTATTATGCATCTCTGCAATTCAAAACAACAACAAAATGTTTCGACAACTGTAAAATTTCGCTAGGAGCATTGGCCTTAAGTATGACGAGTCCATCGTTTGATATAATTATGTACTTAGGAGACGTGGCTATATTCTTGACAACATAATTAACCACTTTGTGATAATAACGTGAAATTAAGTATTTATATCATTACATCGAAAAAATTAATATTGCATGCTAAAAAATACGGGTTTTATTTGCCATATTCAAAATGATGGCTAAAAAAACATGACTTTCTCAAATTATACCGCAATGATTTTTAGCAGAAAACGCATGGGATAAACAGAGCCGTAACGAAAAGGATATGGGGTGTCAACAACACCACGCCATGTCAACGGCAGTGCATATTAGGCTCAAAACATTTACTTGGAATTTTTAAATGATTGTATAATTTTACATGTAATGTTATTTTTTTCTGTTTTTCGTTCCAAACCTCCTCAAATAATGTTTCTTTCAAGTTACGCAACATATTAAATAAAAAGTTTTTAATGTGTTCGCTGCCAATAGTTGGTGGAAAAAGATTATATATTTTAAAAATATAATACTCATTTGTTTTATTTTAAATGATCAGGAACTCACTCATGACGAGCATTATCAAATGGATCACTAGAAATCTCAACGAAAGCTTTTCTACGAAAATTGTTTGTTACTCAATTGATCAACCTTTATTTTTTACCAATGATATAAAGGATATGGTTAGGACAGGAATAGAACTAGTTAATAAATCACTCTCGCTGTATTGAAGGAAGTTTTAATACATGCCTTCAAATGGAGCTTTAAATTTGTTATTCTAATGTTAGAAAATTTTGAGACATAATAGAATAGCTTATATTCAAATTAAAATAAGATAAAAAAAAAACATACAAAGGTTGGCTGTTGAATATATCCACCTGTTAAGGCAATGCATTCATCAGCTGAACAGTCCTTGCATGTGGCGACTCATATAATCGATAAAAATAACAATTTTAATGAAAAATTGTTCGCTCATGGATTCGACTACGGAGATAAAAAAAAATATGCAAGAGACGTCAGAATTGCTTAAAAATGCAATATTATGCAGGCTTGTACAGCCAGTATTATGAAGATGCTCTTTGCACATATATTTTGTCCCCTTGGCACATAGTATAATGGCATATCAATCATTGTTAAGTATTTTTTTATTTATTGTAAACATGTATGAATTATTTCTATCACGGCTTGATCGAATTTTTTTTTTTGTAAATCAAATCAAGATAAACATTGGATATGAGCATGACGTTGCCTATTTATGTCATTATGCCAACCAAGATGGCGGTAAATCAAACATGTTGCTAGCCTGGTAAGTACTTGTATATTTAAGTTAAAATTATACAGCCAAAAAGGTGTAAGGAGCAATGCGAAACATTTAAGTAGTGCAACTTTAAAAAAAAAAGTCTTGTTGATACTATGTGTTCCAAATTTTGTTTTTTTTGGTAACGATGATATTTAAAATTATTTTTAAATTTGGAATCCACAATTCTTAAATCTTCAATTGCTTTAAATGAAAAGTTAAATTTGGAACACATAAAGAATAATAATAAAAAACCTCTTACTATTGCTGCAAGCAGAAAAAAGAGGTAGGTAACTGTAGGTTTTTATTTGTTCTTTAATTGAGAAAGTTTTTTGCATACCACATTTTTTTTAATGTTTAGGTCAGTGTTCAGTTATTGCAAGGTGAGATATTGATCATTTATTTTTATTATATAACATTGCCAAAATAATATCATAAAATTCAATCAATAATGTAAGTATCAGGTAACTAATGGTGTTTTTTTTACGACTATAGTATGGTCCAGATATTTTTTTACTACATACTTACAATAGGTACTCAAATGTCGTTATTAAACAAATGATTGCTTATTACGAAAAAATGCCGTTAAATATATAAGCGTGATAAAAATACCGAAAATGGTAAAAAAAATTGGCAAATAATTATTATTTTATTTTGCCTTCAAAAACTATTTCATTAAATTTTAAATTTCAATGGCATATACAACCGTAGGAAATACTTTGCTGGTAAATTGCTCGACGGAGAAAAATTCAAATTTCTTCACTTATATTATAATTGATGTGTAAAAAATTCTTTAACTCGAATATACATCATTAGTCTTCCTGCAATGTACGAAATACTATTTTATATAGAGTAAAAGTTTCTTAAATGCGGTGTTTAATCATGATTCATGACAAGGTTCCCCGCCCTTGGTGTCAATAGTTAAATACTTATCTTCTTCTTCTTTGGCCATGTTCGCTCCCTATGTGGAGCATATGGCCGCCACGCGGCACCTCCATGTTTCCCTGTCTCCCGCCAATAGCTTTGCTTCCTCCCATGACATGCCAGCATCCCTCAGTTCCGCCGAGTACATCCTATGGATAGTACCCGACGGACGTCCAGGGCGCCGGAATCCCACCGGTCGAAAGAAGAGGCAGGCAGGATTGAGGCTTTCCGGAGGCATCCGCAACACGTGACCCAGCCAGTTCCAACGTCTCTCCATAACCACTGACGTGACGGGACGCTGTCTTGTACGCTCCCTTATCTCTGAATTCCTCACCCCCATTATCCCCAAATACTTATACGATAGTCTTATTCTTCATGAACAATATTTTCGATTTCGATCAAGATTGTATGTACCCGACCAATCCAGGAATCATACTAGTACAAATAATACGTAGAGGTATTTTACTTTTTGATTTCCAAAAAAAAAAAATGAACAAATATGGTCAAAACAAATAAACAAATATTTTGATGCACTGTTTTTGGTCGATTATAATTCGGTTTCGCGCTATTACCAACTATTTGGGTCCATGGCACAGTGGTCATGGCAACGTCGTTGGTTTTCATGCCGGACCTAACGGGTTCGAATCCCAGTAAGAACAGATTTTTTTAAATCGACTTATCGATTTATGTTCAAAGCCATAGATGTTTGTGATATCTAAAATTCCATTCCAATCCTAAAAATAACGCGGTATAGCGAGAGTGATTAGTCAAACACTAGTCATGTCCTGTCCTAATCATTCTATTCATATTAATCTCTTCGAAAAAAGAAAGGTTTAGCGGCTGAGTAACAAAGGGTTCTGTTAAAAAACCAATCTGTTGAGGTACATACATCAGGAGACAATTAGTGCCATACTCAATACATCGAAGATACCATAACATATTAAGAAATTGACACAGAAAAAAAACGTATTTTTTTTAAATATAATAGAAAAATGAAAAAAAATCCATCAATGTTTATTTATTTTTGCTAATAAATACAATGTTTTAAGCTCTTTTAAATATTGACTGTGGAAAGGAAAAAGGACGTAACCCACATGTTTGCCAAAACAACTTTTTTTCGATTATCACAATTCATCAAACTTGATACACGTTCTATCAAAAGGATGCAAGCTGCAAATGCCGTATTAGTATATAATTTTAGCTTTTAAGTATGAAAAAGATGACCTTGTAAAAAATTTAAACCAAGAAAAAAGACTGAAATAAAGGCCTTTTCTAGACAACTTCTTTAATTAATATTAGATTATGTCAATTAAACACCAGTTTAGAAGTCTCCGTGCACTTTAAGGTTGTGCATAATTCATAATTTGCATATGTACCAAAATCATCAAAACACGTTTTTAGCGCCTCCTGTAAAATTTGATATGTGTGGGTTACGTCCTTTTTCCTTTCCACAGTCGATATGGAAAGCGAAATTTATCGTGAAAAATCACAATAATATACCTCATGTATGTACAGATAATAATCATTAAACGAATAGAAAAATAAGGGAGTCAGAAGGGTACCGTTTTCACGTGATTCTTTCACTCTTAAATATTCTGAATATAATTATTATAATCTATAAAGTAACCGTCAAATTCATCTGAACTATTGGACAAGATACATATTACTGTATTTTAAACATTTTTTTTATCAGTTAGTTACTCAATCTGTTACTTAGCACTTATTTTAATTTGTCTATGTTTTGGCCCAGGTGATTCTGGCATCATATTTAAGCATTTTATTGATTAAGCCACAGAACAAATTACTTAAAACGGAATGGAGTAATCAAATTATTGGTCATGCTTAAGTAATAATACTAAATTGGAAAAGTGGTTAAATACAAATAGTGCGTTAAAATAAGAAATAACATTACGCAAACCACTTAAAATAATAAAATATTTAATATCGATATTTATTTGTGTAACAAAATCAGCCTTGGTTTTCGTACTGTTTAATAAAAACTGTAACAAATATTTGTAAACATTTTTATTACTATAAAATAGAGTTGTAGCCTGCGGCAATTTTTCGTAAAAAATATGTTTAATTAGCTTTAATAGATTTTTTACTCTCTTCGGACAATCTCTTCTCCTTAAAATCAGAACACAATGATTTTCAGAAAATGGCTATGCAATATATGCAAACGTTATCAATTTACGATACAGTACGGCATAGAATGCCTGAAATAAATTTCAGAATACCGTGGTATCAATTAAAATCAGTAGTTTTAATTTTATAATGGAGAAGTTACTAAAAAATCAACTTTGAAAATCGTAGCTGCAACCATTTTTTAAATAAAAATAAATATTGCTTTTCTTACTAGGACCGGCTTTGCTCTCCTGAGAGATGTTGTAAGTTGATAATTTTTGTATGTCGTAATTAACACCTTCCCTACAAAGCTTAAAAATATTCGATATAACAGTTGGCCTTTAGAGAACTAGTGAAAAAACAAAAAACAGTTAAATGGACGGTAAAAACCCAGGACGTACATTTAAAAAAAAACATGTTTTTCACTTGGTGTTAAGGGCCAGCAGCATATCGGAAGTATTTTTTAGCACCGTAGGGGAAATGTAAAAATTTAAAATATTAACTTTATATAATGTTGTATTCATTTTTTTAAGTCCCTGTCTGCTCGCAATGTGTAACAAATGGTCTCCTTGTAGAATTATTTCAACAGACGTTTTTCTACTGCACAGTTTTTTAACCATCATTTTTCGAAGAAAGTAGGGATAGAAGGATTGGACTAGCACAGAGCTAGTGGTTGGTAACTCGCTCTCCTTTAACTTGTTTTTAAGAATTTCAGGCATCAAAATCATCCATAAATTCGAACAGATATTTATAAAACTATTGAAAAATCAATTTATGATTCTGGCGGTATTAGAATTGAAGCCCGTGAGCTCCAAAACCGAAGCCAACAGCACTATAAATTAATTAAAATATAAGTGACTTGTTTTCATATTTTGTAAATTTAAAAATAAAATTTCTTCGTTTTGCAATCAGAAGCGTTTAACTGTATTAAGAAATATATCTTATTTTTTTTCGACTGATGGTCTCATCAGGGTGTGGTGCTTATGTGCTGTCGAGCAATATTTCAGCATACATGTAAGTAATTATCAACAAAAAAAACTACACTCAGTTAAGTTCGCAATGAATATTAATTAATTATTGCCATTATGCTCTCAGAATATTAAGATACTAACCTGAATTGGTTTCTAATAATCGGAATTACGTTGTTCCAGATATTAAAAATTTCTTTTGTATTTTTATATTCGCTTATTACTCCATCAAAACATCCGACTGCCAGAGCTGTAGTAAGCAGAAGTTACGTAAATTTAGCATACACGCTATTAGAGATTGATAATAAGAGCCGCATTGGTACATGCTTTGCATTTCAGTTATAAAGAATGCTAAATAACAAACCAGGGACTGCGATACCGGTTTTAAATTATAAAACCGGCTATCGGATACATGTTTTATGAAAACCGAATATTTTTTCGCTTTTTACGTGTAACACTATCAATCGAGTGAACTCATTAAATACACACTAAAATAGTGTTATCTCATTTAAATATAAATTTGTAATCCCCAGCTCTCAAAATAAAAACGTGATTGTACTTAAAAGTTCAAAAGAAAATTTTTACCATTTTATTACTTGGCTCACCTCGCATCACGATGACTCATTTTTTTAATGGAAAAATGTGATATTTATGAAACTAAAATTCATTCTACAATTTGATTGAAGAATCTGGACCGGTTTTGCAGTTCGCCAGAATTAAAGTTCGTCAGTTTAATAGTATGCGTGATTTACGCAAAGATCACTGTTATTATTTTATGAAATATGAATATTTTATATCTTATTTTATGAAATAGAGTTGTTAAATAACATAGAGCTATTATTATATCAAAGTGATATGAAATGTGTATTAATAAGCTATTTTTATACATTGCTATTATTTCATTCCGTGAAAGATACAGCACAAAACAATGAAACAGTTTCTTAATGATTGAAATAATAAACCGAGTTACATGAAAATAATATAAATTAAAATAAAATGATTCGAAAGTTTCGACAAAATTTTAGAATACTAAGAGTGTTATTTTCAAATTTCTCAAAGGGTAACCTTTTCATGTTTGTTTATTTTGTGTGCGGTCCGTTTCAAGGTGCAGTTGGCGACCTACGGCTAGCAACACCGCCACAATAGGACACTGACCACAATTTAATAATAAGAATCATCCAGGCACTGATGAAATTAAAAAAGTTACAAAAGAGGGAAAAAATAATGAAAAAAAAACCATTAAAACACATGAGAAGAAAGAGAAATCTCTCTGTAAAAGGTGAAAGACATCAGTCTGCTTAATTTTCAAGAATTGAACAACTCTTTAAAAATATATCGATCGGTTGTATGAAGAGAAATTAAAAAAAATATTAGTTATATTGATTGTTCATATTGAATACTAGTAATGCCAACCCTGTTTATAACTGACATGAATGAATTTTCTCAATTGTATGGTAAGTACAAGCAAGTGAAAGGTCCGTTTGCAAAACAGTATACATACAAAACCACAACAAATCTTGCGCAACGAATTCTTCAGTGAAAAGTCTAAGATCGTTGTCAATGGTATAATTCAGAGTGGTTTTTTTTGTGGTGAATATACATTAAGGTTACAAGGTATATATATCACTGTAAACTTTGGTTGAAGGATGTGATTAACTATGTTATATAATTTAATATTTCAACTGAATTTGTTTAGTGGAAGTACAATATTAAATTTGATTCGCTTATTTTTTTTACATTCACACAAGTTTTGTCAAAAACGAACAGATTTTCGCCTTTTGTCATCTTCAGGTGTTCAAGTTCACAGATGAAAATGAACTAACGCTTAGTTAACAAGTGCATCGTGTACATATAAGAAATACATATATTTATCACAAAGTTAAAAGCTATTGATGGCGAAATGGATTAATTTTATTAATGGTTTTATTTTAATGATGTTCAATTAGATTGGGAAACATTAATGTAAGCAAATAGTCTCTCTAAAATCGTGTTATTATCATTAAATGTTAAAAAAATAGGTATTCTTGCTGGTGGGTATTTTCAAGAATTATATTATTTTGATCGCTGGATTTTTAAAATTATTTTACGTAGGTTAATTATATTTACTAACATTAAATATATAGCAGTGGTGAGGTAGGAAGATTTACCTGTTCATTTAAAATTGGCAAACTACTTAACTGTACCCTATTATTTCTTAAATTTCTTGGTAAAACAATTCATGTTCACTCGCATTTTGGTGTAAAACTTTAACCCCTTCGTATTCCCTGAACGAATAATTTAATTGTATCTAAAATAAATAATTTACCCAATTCAATGTAAACAAATGTCTTTTATCATTTTAACCACTACGAAGTAAAGTGACCCAAGTAGCATGTAGAATATTATAATGCATTTTACTCATGTTTTCTAAAATACCATTTGGCTCACTTTACCTCACAGGGGCATGTTTATTTGCATGTAGATAATCGAGTATTTATTATTGACAATTATTTAATTTATCTTAAATAATGCTGTTTTTTTGTTTCACCACAACTGCATGATTTTAAAACATCACAGTCATATTGTATAAAGAGCCATCAACAGTTATAAAAGTATGTATTCCACTAAGTAAAGCAGGGTTGCACAACCCCCAAACCGCGTGCGGTTCGTTTTTTTTTTTTTTAACTTTTGAAAGCCTTTTATTTTAAGTTAAAATGTCATATATATTTTTTAACTCAATCATTTAAATTAACAACCGATAAAAATTCTGGTTTGTTTAATAATTATTATTCAAATTTATTCCTTGACGGAAGCAATAAATAAAAATTGTCGGTTCGTTAAATTCAAACAAAAACAATATTATCTTTTAAACAAGAGCAAATTCAAATATACATATTTTGGAATAACAGTTTATTTGAGTTGTATAATTGTCTTTCAGAGGAATACCTATCTAAACTTGATTCAGAAAGCAGCATTTTGCGAAAAACTATTCGACAGTTAAAGTGAGCGACTGAGTGACAAACAGTTCTCGTATAAAAACTTCTGTTTAGATACCTCAATTAGGAGGCCATATGCTCCACATTGAGAGCGGACATGAATAAAAAATTCGACAACACATATATTTGCGAGCAAGATGTATTGTTGATCATGCAGAAAGAATTGGTTCATAGAAAGAGATGTTATGTTTCTTAGTAATTAGCCTGGAATTTAAATTTAAATAAAATTGCATAACTTTAAATGTATAAATACAACGTGTTTTAATACTATACGATAATAAGATGTTTTTAAAATGATCAATTAGTACTTTAATTTTTATTTTTCCTTGCGGCCCGAACGAATATTATTTTTATGTGGCCCAACAGAGGGAAAAGGTTGTGCATGCCTGAGCTAAAGTCTAGTTCAAGTTAACAAAAAAACAGAAAATAATGCGATATAGTTAACCGGTTAATGATCCACTGTAATTTAATCGAGATAGTAATGGCGAGAGTTGGACGTATCGTTTCACTTTTGCCCTACTAGTATGGAACGTTTTTATTCTTACTTAAACACAATTAAATACCGATCCAGCGATATTGTGAAAATATTTTTTTTAATTTTTCTGACTCGTATATTTACCAGTATGCGGTCGTGTCATTTACGACGTCAATCAAATTTGACAATTGATTCAGAGAATATTATAAAAAAAAACAGGTTGGCTTACATTTTATGTTAAACATATTACTAATTCGTAACAACAATAAAAAAATGATTTGCTAAACATTTTTAAACCATTTATTTATTTATAATAATAAATATTGTAACAGTGATCGTGAACTGTTGAAACATGGACATTGCTTAAGGAAACAGAATTTCATTTCTGGTTTTTGTAATCGTTTAATTCATACTGTTTATGAAAGAGTTTAATAGTTATTTACCTTCAATTCTTGGGGGCAAAGTATTTTGTCAACAAAAAAAAACACAATTTGTTTTATCCGATTCAAATATTGTATTTATAATACACATTGACGACCCCTCGCCTCCCCTTATCGGCTATGCATACATATTAAATGAGGGATGGAGTGATACCTGCTGCCAACATTTTTTGTTTTTTTTTCGATGTAAAAGTTAGAAATATGCTGTTATCGCAAAAAATATATTTCTTTATTTTTACTATATGTATGGCTTACAATTTTGCCGTTTTATATCCGTAATTATTTTGAAATACATAACATATTATTTAAAAGAAAAGTTATTTTTTTATTTTCATAAGAAGCAGTTGATAAGAAATTAACTAATGACCAACAACAAATAGTAGTAAAATTACAGACATTATTGAAATTTTTTATATAGATGTGTTAGGTAAGGAAACATTTACGATGCTAATGAATTATGTACGTGTGTAAGATAATCTCAATATAATATTTGACCAGTTTTTTAATATATCTATTTTCCCATCAAAAGATAACTATTGTATAATTATTTTTTGTATTCAAATTATATGTTTATATTTAAACCTAAATTTTATTTAATTCAAGAAAATACAGCTCAAAGTGCAACATTATTGAATTACAAAAACTTTCCTATTGTTAAGCATACCTTAAATATTCAATGAATACAAGACATAATAATATGTTTATATTAAATAAATAATAATCTAACCAATGAAGCCAAAGTCAAAGTATTGTTGTTGGATATTTTGTCATGAAGAAAAAACTAGGTATTACTAAATGTAAATATATTTATTTCATTTTACGTTTTATCGGTACTGTAGTTGGGTGGTAAAAACTGTTTGGCTCTGGTACATTTACAGTTGTAGCGACAGAAATTAGGAATACAGGTTTTTTCAATTCTTAACATGAAGGCGCATATATTACTCTTCCATGAACGAAAGCAAGAACTAAACAAACTTTCGAGCTCATGCTTTTTTTAAATTTTAGTACATACTGCAAGCATACAATAATTGATTTGATTATCGTTTTTGCTAAATAAAAATAAACAAATAACGATAAATACAGTAGAGATTAGAAAAAAATAGAATGGCGATATCGGTACGAACAAAATATTGGAAGGACGATACAATATTTATTTATTTATTGTTAAAAATCAAAATTACAGTACATGACATAACAGCTGACGCCAATTCGCCATGCACTTGAAAAATAGGTCTAAAAAAATTGCAATATGGTCAATACGAAATATAAAATAAACTTAAGGATAACAATAGAAAATTTAAATTAACTTTGATTATTCCACGTATTGTGTTACTAATTGTGACACGTGTTTCGCCTCTTTCAGAGGAATCTTCAGACTTACTTAAAAAAGAAAAATCCCAATCTGATTGATTACAACTCATTAGTATCATTAGTATCATTATCTGTTTGTTTTATTTCGATTCTACACCCCTGTGAAGCCTGTGAAACGATATTTGAGATTCTTAGCTATTTTTATTTCTAGTGTAGATAAAGACTAAGTTTTTATATTTTATTCATGCATGTATTCTAGTTGTTGTAATTACAAGGGTTTGTCATTTGAAGTCTTTGAATGGAGAGACATTCAAGAAAATGCCCTAACGAATACTGATTTTGGGTGTACAATAAACAAAAGATCAGATATTGGTGGATGAATTACCAAGCCCTTGAGAGCTTTTCGATAGTATCTCGAAGGGTTCCGTGATTCTCCCGAACAAATTTCTTTCGAGCACGAATTTATTTTTCGTACAAAGATATCTTTTAACACAGAATATTTTAATATTAAAATTATTATTTAATCAGAATGTGTAAAATGTATATTTTTCGAATGAAAACATTAATTACACAAACAGTTTATCATTTATTACATGTTTTGACACTTAATAAGACAATATATTCCTTAGTTAAAATGTACGGAATATTCTGTTTCATGAGAATGATTGGAAGCAGCGATGGGGTGGCAATACGTTAACAAAGCTCGCTGTTCTGGGGAAGCAGTTAATTTTTTTAATACTCCTATGCAATTATATGCAATAATTAAATAAGCAATCGATTATTACTTATAAAACTTATAAAAATATGCAATTTTCCGTAAATTTATCAATTTAAATAGCTAAAAATGTACCACCGAAGCTGTCATAGATAATATATATGTAAGTCAAAAATTGCAGTTATATACTTATTTGATATGAGAATATTGTTTTCTTTTATATTAACAAGGGGCTCGCGCGATCCCCTCCGAGCTCCCTCCGAGCCCCCTCCAGCCCACCCCTGATTAGAAGTGAGTTTTTTTTTGTTTTCGTTCGGAAATTGAATTTACTAAAAAAAATGTTGGTTGTATGTAAAATCGATTGTTTACTCTCTATGACCATTTTGCTTAAACAATTTATTCGTACTTTATTGTTTTCTGCCATTTGGTTCGGTCACTATACTGTAAGTTCGAGCATCCAATCATAAAGCATTTAAATGTTTACGAAAGCTGCAGCCAATTAGACATAATACTATAATACAAACGTAGGAGTAAAGGTAATAATATATGTATTTCAGCAGCATCTTGGCTTCAATATTGAGTAACAGCAAACTATTTGAACACAGTATGACAACATAGCCATATTGCATAAATCGTGTTTACATCAAGTATATATTTCTAACCCTAATTACACTTTTCTAGTTGGCAATTTGAGAGATTAGCGTGCATACAATTTGCATTCTGATTTTTATAATAATTCTTGCCAATCGACCACTAGTAAACAAGTCATGCAATAATAAGTCTCTCATTCGATCCTGAGCTGTGTGTTTTTTTTGTG
Organism: Himalopsyche tibetana; assembly: GCA_030503985.1. Classification (NCBI taxonomy): domain Eukaryota; kingdom Metazoa; phylum Arthropoda; class Insecta; order Trichoptera; family Rhyacophilidae; genus Himalopsyche; species Himalopsyche tibetana. The sequence continues at coordinate 3,721,435 of JAPJYX010000007.1, read as the reverse complement.
TTGATTTTCCAATGTTGTATATATTTTTTTTATTTCGGATCAATTTTTTCAGTGAATATCAAGCTATTTTTAAATCATTGACTATACATTGCCAATGTCATTTTTTTAAATAATTACAGCTCGATCTATCGTCACGTAAAGTATAGTAAAAAAAAATATTATATACTTGAAATATTTTAACGAATTGAATATTACTCTACAAAATAATATTTTGTTCTATTACTGTACTACCGTACCACTGTACATTTTAATCCATGTCCGCTTACAATGTGGAGCAGATGGCCTCATAATGGAAGTATATCAAAAGATGTTTTCTACGACAATTGTTTGTTACTCATTTGCTCAACCTCTCTTTTTCATTGAGAATATAGATAAAAAGATATAACTAGCATAGCACTAGAGGTTAGCTAATATTATCGTTACGCCCTTTTTAGAAGATGCTTAACGATGACTGGTTATTAACCAGTGGTTCGAAGAGGTCAATAAGTGGACAGATTCATGATATTGTCAGTACTTCGTTAGTCAGTTACTCTATAACCCGTTTTTTCAGGATTGTATAGGGCAGTGTTTCCCAACCTTACCTGTGCCTCGCCCCAAAAATCTCTATGTCTCCTCTCCCCAATAAAAATCTCATAGTGTAACTAACATATTCTGAAAAAAAAATTGCTTTTAACAAATCCACAAAGAATTCAAAATCTTTTTGAGAAAAATCAATATAGCTGGTTTTATTAAATTGTCTCCAACAGAATGATTTTTCCAAACATAGCTATTAGCAGAGATCTCATAACTAGCTTCAAGATAAGCTTAAAAAAATATTTTTGAAAATGCGTTTTAATAAAAAATGTAACAAATATTAATGATTTGCGTATTGCCCCGGTGGGGCGTACACCCTACGTTGGGAAACACTGTTATAAGGAATTGGTGGAATTACAACTATAATATATGAGTATAATAATACAATTATATAATATATTCACTGATACCAATAATTGGACGAACTTCAAAGATGATAAGCAAGTACTACATTACTGATGATTTCTTTTCTTGCTTGTTTTGAAATACCTGACAAGAATTGTTTTCTTGTAGTGCATTTAAATTGTCAAAAACCATTACGGAAATATACAATTTTAGGAATTCAAACAGTTAATCGCTTAGCGGCATTGGTATGGGCGTTGAATAGCGATATCACTCGTCTAGGGCGATTCTTATAACGTAACCATAAAATTGCAAAATATTATTAGTTTGGAAAAAGGTTCATGGTCTCGCTACAAAACAAATACATCATGAAATAATGTAGGGAGTTAGGATTTATTAGAAACTTTTTTTATTATTTTCTATTTCTGTTATGAAATTCTCCACGCTGAATTAAAATTAAATGCCGACCTAAACTATTTAACGTATGCAAAAGCAGTCAGAATTTTATTTTTAATTCGTTCAAATTGAAATATTCTCACGTTTTTAATTGCTAAGTAATTTTCATAGATAAGCGAAAGTGTGGTGGAAAACACGAACAACGTACACTTTAAAAAATAAAAACACAGCTAACAACATTAATGAGGAACAGTGGTGAAGCCACTTGAAGGCCCTTGCGTTCAGGGGGGCACAAATACTATAAACCATGTTTAATTTAAAAAAAAAAAACTAATACAAGTTGGTTGTTGATTATCACACTACTACCCGTTATGTGTATGCAGCCGCTGTTTCACGACTGCCTTTCATAACGTAATACGATCAAGAAGAAGAAAAAAAACGAATTTACTTCTCATATTCTTGGCCCAATATAAAGCTGCACGGAACCTCTTTTTTAACCACACACTGTTGTGCATAAAAAAATAAAGATAGAAAGAAAAGAAGAAAATGTGAATATGGTGTCACTCTTTATATATTTGAAAATCCATAATGTTGGCTTTATGTTGGCCCATTCCTGGTAATAAAAAATAAAAAGCCGACGAACTTACTTATATAAGTTTTTATCTGTGATTTAATATTCATTGATTTATACTGAAAAAACTATTGTTTATTCAGTATGTAAAACTTTAAATTTGATTTTAAATATTTTTTTCCCAAAGTAAAAATTCTACTGTAAATTTTAAAAGTAGGTATTTAAAATATTACTTTTAATACACCCTTGGCATATTTTTCAAAACTTTCTAAAAAAATATCTTTTTAGCGAAATATTAATTGAATTCATTACAAAATACTAATATTGTGATTATAAAGTAATTTTATAAGCGCCTTAGGTGGTGACCATTAAAAAATAATTCAAAATTAAGTACTTAATGAAATGAAATGTGTTTGCTCTAAAAAATTTAACCCATTTGCGGGAATAGAAATGATTGACAGTTTCATTAGAGGGCTTTAACATTTACCTAAGAGTGATTGTAAGAATTTATACGAGACGTTTTTATTGGGAGACCAGCTTGTTGATCTATCACCCAACACCAGCTATTTTCCAAATAGTGAGAATATAATGTTCGGCCTAATACTGGTCTTGCTACGCCTCATTTTTAGGATAGGCAGGATCACAGACATTGCAAAATTAATCCATACTGGGATTTGAGCACGTAAAAATCGCAACCAAAGAAAACGGTGCTGGCCACTCGACTTCAGGCCTGTGAAATTAATTCAAAACTGCTATCAATATTCAATAATTCTGCCTTTTTTATTTCCGTTCAAAAAACTTCTTGGCAAACTTTTTGAATACTCAGTTGTGGATCCAATTGTATAAATGGGTTCTACAATCGATGTATGGTCTTGTATAGAAATGCATGGATTTCTGTAATGTTATATAAACATATCCGCTCACTAGTGTTGCTAACTGTCCCGGAATTGAAATATCTGTATCGTATCCCATAAATTTAAATAAAACCATTCCATTTTTTTTATTATTATATTTGACATCGCGTAAATCCCTCGAACCTCCTTTAAACCTACGTTCCCTCCTCCACTACTATTTATTGGAAAAAATATAACGCTAAATTTGTTATTAAAAGATTTTAAAAAATCATTATTACTATGTAATATATATACATATGTACACATGTTATTAATTTTCGATAACAGCTTAAATATTAGTATTATAAAAAATAGCTAAAAAAATGTTTTTTTCATACTTTCCTTAGAAAACTAGGTAATGACTGACTGATTTTTTTGCGCTATTTGTCCAGAAGAAAAAGTTGTCATACCTACCACCCACCCCTATCTGATTCTAACAACGGGGAGTAAAACAACTACTTTCCCGAAATTCATTATACGTTTTTTAAACCATGTCCGCTCTTAATGTGAAGAATATGGATTCATAATGGATCCTACCTCAACGTTTTTCTCCGTTAACTGCTGGATACTCTGTTAGTAAACCTTTTTTTTCGAATGGAGTATAGATTATAAATATAGGACTAGGGCAAGACTAGTGATTAGTTTATCGCTCTCTTGAGAATCCGATAGGTGGGAGGTGATTTTAAACATCCAAGCAAACGAAACAGTCTCATAAATCGATTAATAAATCAATATATAATAACTGCTTATCCTGAGATTAGAACCCGTTGCAGAAGCCAACAACGTTCATCACTCGACCACGTACTTTTTTCTCAAAAAGTTTAAGTGACTGGATAACAACGAGTTATCGTGTTAAATATTTGGTTTGGTAGTTGAGAGCTTTTCTCTATAGATTTTTTTTTTTTTTAAATAAATCCGGTAAGATAAATATAAAACTGTGATGTTTTCAATTTATTTATTTTTACCATGTCCGCTCCCATTATGGAGCATATGGACTCCTAATGGAGTTTATCTCAACAGAAATGTTTCTACGAGAACTGTCTGTTACTCAGTTGCTCAACCTCTCTTTTTCCAAAGAGAGTAGTAGTAGAAGGAAAGAGCTAGGACAATACTAGTGGTTAGCTAATCACTCTCGGTACGCCCCGTACATAGGGATAGGTTGGGTGTGAGGGGGGAATTTAAGGCATCACATACATCCATGCTTTTGAACAGAAATTCATAAATCGATTGAAAAATCAATTTATAAAACTGTCCGTATTGGGATTCGAATCTGTGCCCTCCGTAGCGGTAGCCAACGATGTTGACCACTCGACCACACAGGAGGCTTAGGAGAAGGATTTTATATTTAAGATATATTAAATAAGTTATTGTGACGTTTTTTCTCCTTAAGTTAAAATCAATTGACTAATGAAAAATTGTATTGACTTCAACGTCAAATGTTTTAATTTCATTCTATTTTATTAGTTATTACTCTATATTTACAGTGAAAATGCATTTAGCAAAAACAATGTAATTTATTTAAATATTGGATATCGCCCTGCGTAATTATATTTTTACATTGCACATATAATAAGTAACCGTGTTCAATTGTCATTTGTGACAAGGACATATAAAGTATTGTTATATTATAATTTGACACGGAAACTCCATGGTGTTGTAAGTCCATATTAAATATACAATAATTATTATATTATTACGTCCATATCGACTGTTATATTTTTTAAATATTATTGCCATACATACGGTGAATTGAAACTGCAAAAGGGAGTCATTATTCTCATTATGAGATATTATTATTTGAATTTACTTAACTCAGATAATATATATAGCAGTGAGTAGTGTTAATTATCACTATGAGAAAAACATTATTAATGGTTGATTTCAATAGATACCCGTTGGAATTTTCAGACGATTTTTTTCTTTTAGTCCTTTCAAGGATGGATACCATAAAAATTGATCGAACGAATTTTTCACGAAAATGGAATAAATAACATATCGACTGTGGAAAGGAAAAAGGAAATAACCCTCAGTTTTTTCAAAACGGATTTTTTTCGTTAATCACAATAAGGGTATCCAATCCCGGAGCCTTTTCCTAATCCCCGATTTGATATACTTTTTCCCAAATTGTCACAGAACCTCGTTTTTTTTAGCTCACCGAGGAATTAGAAATCTTAAATTTGCGAATTTCGTGTAAATTTTCGGGATTTGCTCAAAATTTCTCAAATTCCGGGATTGACACGGCCGCGATCCCGGGATTTCGGGATCGAAAATTGAACGGGATCCTGGGATTGGATGCCCTAATCACAATGTATGCAACTTGACACACGTTCTATCAAAAGGATGGAAGCTAAAAATGCCGAATTAGTATTTAAAGTTAGCTCTTAAGTTTGAAAAAAGAAAGGCTTGTGGAAATTTCTACCAAGAAAAAGGATCTAAAGAAAGGTTTATCTTGAAAAAAATCTTAAATTAATATTAGGCTAAGTCAATTAATACGCAGTTTATCATTCACCGTGCACTTTGGGGTAGTGTATATTTCATAATTTGCTTTTAGCCTAAAATCATCAAAAAACGTTTTTTTGTGTCTCCTGTAAAATTTGATGTGTGAGTTACGTCCTTTTTTCTTTCCACAGTCGAATTATTGTTATAATTTAAGATTTCGACTGAAGGTGCTTGGTGGAATTTCAATATACAATTTGAATCGTTCAAACTATGTACATTCTCACAGATGTTGTCACTAACGACCCGGGTTTTGCCTTTCGGCATCTTCAGGCGTTCAAGTGCACGGATGAACTTGAACTGACTTATTGTTGTTTAAAAATCTACATCCACTACCAATGTTGAGAATATGTCCTCCTAATGAAGGTATCTTAAAAGAAGTTTTTTTATCGAGAACTGTCTGTCGCTCAACTGCTTAACCTCTCTTTTTTTTGAAGAAAGTATAGGGATAGGAAAAACAGTACTGAAACAAGACTAGTGGTTAGCTTATCACTCTTGCAACTGCTCTTTTTAATATTGGATTTAATTATAATAAAAGACATGAAAAACATAAATGCCTTCGAATAGAAATTGAACAAGTGCTGTGAATTGAATCCGAAAGATCTGTCACTGAAGCCAACGACGTTAACCACTGCACCATGGACCCGACAATTTTATGTACATAACTAGAGGTAATAAAGGTTATTTTATAAAGTCATTTTTGTTATAAATGGATAAGAGAAAGAGAAAACAATTTAAATCAAAAATGTTAGTGAAATTTAATGTAACACACGAGTTTGTCTGTTTTTACTTGTAGAAAATGTGAACTGCTGATAGACCGTCTCTACAAACATTGTTAAACGGGAACTGAATGTTATTCAGTCAATCAAATTGTCTTTTTCAGATGATTAGAATGTGTATTAATATCGATAATAAACTAGAATCGGATGGGAAGGAAAGAATTTTAACATAATCTTATAAATAGTTGATAAAACAATTTATATCTCGCAAACACCACAGCTAGGAGATTTGACCAGCACACTACAGAATCAACATAATATTTCAACTCAGATTTTGATAGTTTCTCATAAAAAGAATTGGAGCATTATGCAAAACTATGTCAGAATCCATTTTGCTGAATCCACGTTGTTTTTTGGCTTAAAAATTGCTTTATCGCAAACACGTATGTATGTAACGATAACGTTTTAAATTTCGTGACGTAAAGAATTTAATTAATATATAAAATTGAATAAACAATAACAAAACAGAGCGCTGTGATGATAGCAATGAAACGATTATGTTTAACTGAAAACTATTGCATTATAATATAACTATGGTTGTGTTTTTATAACGAAGTCTTATTAAAATTGCTAAATTCAATAATCATTATTACATTAATTGAAAAAAACTACCGTCTACGTCCAGCTGATGGGTGAAAAAGTCGTTTGATAAATTTAAGATAATATTTAAAAACAAAACAATACCTCTTTTACATAAACTGACAGGCAACGTAAAAACTATGACATACTTCATTAAAACTATTATTTTATTAATCATTCAATACTTTTATATAGAAATGAAGCATGATAATTTACAAAAAGTATCCTTTCTTTATTATAATAAATTGATGATGAATGCGAAACAATCAAAAAATAAAATATAACGTTTTTACTTATAAACAAACACAATCAGCGATTCTTATATTATTGATGTGACTTACTCTTTGTTAAGAAAATCATTTTAAGCAAATTCGTAACATCCCTTCATAATTGCATTTAAAAAAATACTTTTTTGAATGTTTTTCTATTAATAAACTAATATTGTTTGATGGCGTATGAGTTTGTTTTTAAATATATACATATAAATATACTCTTTTGTATATATTATTACAGTTATTAATTAAAATACTGCTCTAATATTGCTCTTTTATATTTTAAGCCCAGATAATTATTTTGCTAATCCATTACTACAAACATAAAATCGAAAAATATCGAAAATTAAGCTATTTGTAAGATATAAAAATAAAAAAGTGAAAACTTACGTTTTTTTCTGTTGAGAGACTTTTTGAATTCACTCCTAAAACTTTAATTTCTTATATATATATAAATATATATAAAAATAACTATTTGTTTTATTTATTTAAATGGACACCTTGAACTAGTCAAATATATATTATAAAATTCAATATATTGTATCACCTTTACAAATAAACTCTTTTTATTTTCTTTAAAAAGGGAATAATATTGTTTTCTTATTTTTGTGTTGGTGGTCACTTATGCTTTATGATATATTAAATATTTTATTTACTTTATATGAAAATAATAATATATTAATTGAACGCATAGTTTATTGTTTTCATAATACTATATTAGTATTCGGTTGCGTGTTTTCTATTTTCCGCGAGTTTTCGTATCAATTTTCCGAGCTGTTATATTGCGTTTTATATTCAGCAAGTAGCATGGGACTGATCAACTCAGCGAATATGAACTAACTGCGACTGGATAGCAAGTACTCTCCTTCTTAAATCGGGCCTACCGTTGTTTTGTCGCGTGCACGTCGGTTAAAAGTGAGATTCACTGACAGTTTTCGCGACACCGCTGAATCGACAACTTTTCAAACAGCGGAGCCCACTGCAAAAAGAGGTGCTGTGATTTAAAAACTTTTACAATCGCATGATAAAATACAAAAATTAAAGATGTATTTCTTGATATTATAAATTTTTTATAATTCTTTTTAAATTGATATATGACTTTATAGAAATTATTTTTTAATGCATAATCAAGGTGTTTAAAAATCTTAATATATATGGATATATATAAAATAAAGTCGGGTTTTTTACACCACTTATAACTCAAAAACGGCTGGACTATTTTTTTGATCTTTGATTTGTTGGCTTTTTCTCCGCAAATAAAAATTAAGACATCGGAAAAGAAATTTTGAAGAAAATTCATCTTCTCATACATTTTGTATCGAACAGCTTTTTCAACGGTCAACTTGCTTGTTATTAATAAAGATCTTAAGTATTACACTGGCACGTAGTTCGCCTCTCAGTCTGGAGATGCTTCTCAATTAAGCTTGTTCTTCAAGGTTTTTGAATTTTCAATTGTTTTGTAATATAAGTACTTTGAATAAGAATACAACAAAATTTAAAAATCAAATCTAATTGAAGATATTTCTATAGTGCTCAAGCTTTTTTATCTTCGTTTTACATTACACGTTTTATATGAAATCTAAATGGAGGACACAACAAAAGGTATTCAAATCCATAAATCGCACATATATTTTGCTTACTATGTTAAATTCGTCTATGGTTAAAAGGCATTTAATATTTTAAAGGACATATTTATGTCACACGACGACGAGTGGAAACCTCCAAAACGCGTAACATTTTTTTCATTGTAAAGAAGCAGAGTTGGCAGGCCACGATATTGCTGCATGATAGCGTATGGTGTAGGAAGACGGAGAACCAAGCAGGGTCGAAAAATGGATATTGATAGAGACGACTAAGTTTTTTTAACATACAACACAGTAAAGTTGTAAAATTAGATTGCAAGTTAAACTACGCATTACACACCGATTCCAATAAATTTCATTATATACATATTATTATATGTCATATTATATTTGATTTAACTTCTTTTGTTTATTGTGACTTTTTTGTAATTAATATGTTACATAAAATATCATGTGCTGGTAATCCAGCATATGATATTTTATTTAATACGAAAACGGAAATATAAAAAAAATAGAATAATAATTAAATACAGTTTTTTTTATCATTTTCGATTGATTAACAAAGAACGAAATTCAATTTACAAGAGTGTTATCTGAAAATCAGTTTTATATCTGACATACAAATTATAGTTTTTTACAACGTATTTTAAAAAATAGTATATTATTATTTTTAAGTTAAGCTCGTAACAATAGACATAATAAAACAATCGCACAATGGATATTAAATAGTAAATTAAATGTAAAAAATCAATAATATTTAAAATGTAACTCTTTTGGAATAAGACACAATGTTAACACAGCTGCCAAGAATTCTTTGAATATTAAACAGTAATTGGCTACCTTTTTATTAGTTGTGGACTATCAATACGTTATTAAGAATCTCGCTTTATCTCAGGGGTTTCCAAAGAATGGGTGTAATTTTATAAAATTATAAAAACAATCGAATATGCAATGTAACGTAAGATACTTAATAAAAATGTTTGTCAAATGTGCTTACCCACTTACCTTAGATTGCAAGAGTGAAGAGTTCCAAGATTGACACAGAAATAATTGCTATTATTTCCTCTCCAATTTCATCATGCTAAAAATACAGTAAGACTGATTCTATCTAAAAATATTACTTTATATTAATAGACAAGGGGCTCGCTAGCATAAGTTAAATGTAATCCATAATAAATGTGATCCAGCCTAACCCTGGATTGACTAAGCGTATATGAATTAAAATATCCACCAACATATTTATTATTTTTTACTTTTTAACCGTACCAAAAGAACAATCCCTTAGATCTATTTTCAAAAATGATTTTTGGGATGTTTCAAATAGGCTTGTGTCTATTAGTGATTGTATCGAGGGAAAGCTTCCCACCTTGTTGACTTGGTCAGATAAAGTTGTAAGCAAATAAAGATTGTAGGTTTTGAAAAAAACCTTAGTTATAATTAAAAAGAGGTGAACTATTTAGTTTAATATTCACTATTCTTCAATGACTTCTTCAAAAACCGATTTAAGCGGAGTTTTAGATATTATTGAAATTAGAAAACAGGTTTTTTAAAGATCGTTTTTTGGATAAACCTTAATGGAAATGCGTAATCAACATCACACACCTGAATTTGTTTTTTTTACCATGTCTGCTTTTAATGTGAAGCATATGGACTTCCAATGGAGTTTATCTCAACAGAAACGTTTCTACAACAACTATTTGTTACTCAGTCTGTCAATCACTATTTTTTTTCAAAGAGGGAAAGAAGGATAGGACTAGGGAAGGACTAGTGGTAATCTAATCGCTCTCACAACCCGTTGCTTATAATATCGACTGTGGAAAGGAAAAAGGACGTAACCCACACAGAAAAAAACACACGAGACACAAAAAAAGTTTTTTGATGATTTTGGGTCAAAAACAAATTATGAAATACACACAACCTTGAAGTGCACGAAGACTAATAAACTGGTTTTTAGTTAACTTTATTTAAATAATGAAATATTTAAAAAAAAAACTTTTTTTAAAGACTTTTTCTTGATCGCAATATTCACATGCCCTTCTTTTTTTAAACTTAAAAGTTATTTTTTGATAACAATTTGACATTGTCAGCTTACATCCTTTTGATAGAACGTGTATCAAGTTGTATATATTGTGTATATCGATACTGAGGGTTACATCATTTGTCCTTTCCACAGTCGATATGATAGTTTTAAGGAAGAATGGAAGGGGTTCACTTACATCCATGATTTCGAACAGCAATCCATAAATCGATTAAAAAATCAATCTATAAAAACTGCGCGTACTGGGATTCGAGCCCGTGAATTTCGTGTTATTATCCGCAATAATAGTAATAATAATTACTATCATTACGCAACTTAATTCTTTCCTTTATATTATACGAAGAAAATTATGTAAATAAATAATCATAATTATTATTTTCAACGGCATATCAAAATGTCAGTGATTCGCGCGTCACAAATTGTCAGCCACTGTCTTATATGTAGCCTTATTTCGCGGTCACAATTTTGCCATGATCTCAAACACAATACTATTCTTCGTAGAAAACGGTAAAAGCATTTATGTATTTTTTCCTTAAAAAAAAGGAAATGGTCACATGGAGAGTCTTTTTTTAAGTTGACCTTACATAACACAAAAAATATTGATTTACAAATAAACAAGAATGAATAGACGACCGCCAATTGCAAAGACATCCGTTGACAATGATCTTTTACATTTGTATTCGACTACATCATTTGATTGATCAATATGTATTTTTTTTACGTATAATTATAAAATGATCAAACGCATAGGTAGGCATCGTACTTCAAAACGTAAAACAGTAAAGCCAAAAAAATTGTTGTAGCTAATTGACTTACCTGTCCAGCATTAGGCTGAACCACCACATATACTGAAATGTATGCTATTATAAATTAATCGACGAAAGAAACATTGATTTTGAAATTAAAATCCAGCTTTTACACGTAAATATCCAATTATTAAACTAAATGAAAAGGTAGGATGAAAAATTATTATTATAAAGCGTGCTATCAAAAAAAAAGAATGTCACAAAGCTTCAATATTATATGTTTGAATCAGTATATGCATGTATTTATTGAACTTTATCGGATCTTCTTGCAAATAATTCCAGCTGCATAAAAGCAACGCTTTTTGGTCTTAAGAAAAAAAAATCATTTTTCATACAGGTTTGGATATTCCCGGGAGTGACATACATAGAAGTGATTTTGAAGTCTCGGCTTTTTTCATGTCCCGGGAATCGAGACAAAAAATTGTCATGCTTCAGAAAATTTTCTCGCCCCGAGATCATAGTACTGTAGTATTTTTTACATATTTTAAAGAAAATTTTTATGCAGTAACTCAAAACATATTCAATCTAAGTTTTAGTTTTATTATTGCAAACACTGACTATATTAAATATTATTGTAAATATTAATATTGTTTTTCATTCCAGGGATTTTTTTGATATTTGCCGATGAAACCATTTCCTTCGAAAAATGTCAGTATTTTTATGGTTATTACTACAAAGTAACTTATCTGTCGCACGTACGTACAATGATCATATTTATTTTATGAAATAAATGGATGATTTTTAAAGTTAATTACCTATTTTATTGCCTTCTAAAATATTCTAAAAAGGTTTTCAAGGTAAAGAATCAATAAGATCAATTTTATGAAAGTTCTATTAAAAAATTAGCAAGCCTCAAGTTTTGGCTTTTTTCTATTTAAATGTCCCGGAAACCGAGACTGGCAAAAAGTATCGATTTCCCGGGAATTTATTCTCGGGTTGTCTCGATATAGAATCCCTAATCCATAGGTTCTTTCGACATACACCATCATTCAAACGGATATAAGTTTTGCTTTTATTGTTATGTTAGTATGTCTGACAACAATATTGTTATTTGTAATGTTGTTTTTTTATGGATTTTCATTGTTTACGTTTATTTCCATACATTTTACTCAGACTTATGAAATGATTTATTTATATGAAGGTGATTATTTTTTGATAGTACGTTGTGATAACATATTATGTATTATTTAACAGTCAATAAAAAATGACAACTGACAACGAAGGCATAGACCTTTTTGAAACGTGTCAAAACATATGTTACCAACGCTACGAAATCAGGCTGACAGGTAAGGCAGTATTTTAACATCGATTAATTTTGTTAAATATTATTTTTAATATAATGTATGTCATAAAGATTTTTTTACTAACGTATTCGGTTTCTCCTATCTTGTTCGACACTTTCACAAATCGATTTATAGATGCTCAAAAGCATGGGTGTTTTTAATGTTTTTATTCCCTTCCAACTACACGATAACAAATAAATATATGTAATACTTCTAATACTTATCCCGTGGTGTATGTAACGAATATAGAGAGAAGGGCATATGAAATCGCGGATTAAACACATAGGAGGCCCCAGGCGCAATTAAATTTGGAGACCCCGTGTTTCGGATAACATAAAAACGTCGGAAAATTCCATCTAAAACAATAAAAAATATAAAAATCTTATGGGTTATGTAACATAAGCCGTTTTTGAGGCCTCTATGATTCGGAAGCCCTAAGCGCGCGGCTCATTCGCTTGTAGGGTAATTCGTCATAGTGCATGTCGACTGTGGAAAGGGAAAAAGACGTAACCAACACATAACAAATTTTACAAGAAACACAAAAAACGTTTTTTGATGATTTTGGGCCAAAGGTAAATTATGAAATACACACAACTTAGAAGTGCACAAAAATGGTTTTTAATTGACTTGATCTCATATTATTTAAAGTCAAAAAAAACCATTAGAATTTTTTTCTGGTCGCAATTTTCACCCTTCTTTCCCATAAACTTCATTTTGAAACTTAGAAGCTATGTTTAGATACTAATTCGGCATTTTCAGCTTACATTCTTTTGATAGAACGTGTGTTAAGTTGTATACATACATTGGGATTATCGAAAAAAGCTGTTTTGAAAAAACTGTAGGATACGTCCTTTTTCCTTATTTCCTAATCGATATTTCTCCAAACGGCAAGGGGCTCGCCAGCTTTCATCAAATTCAGCAACGGGTTCCATAAAAAAGAAACAAATATATGCATTCTACAACGTCAAGGTCTGAGATTTTTTTTTCATCAAAACATGGGGCTCGCCAGCTTTCATCAAATTTAACGGGCTCCATCGAAAAAAAACTTCATATGGATACATTCTACAACGTCAAGTTATCTGAAATTTTTCTTTCTCCATTGAACAAGCTTGCGTTATCGAACAAGGGGCTCGCCAGCTTTCATCAAATTCAGCAACGGGTTCCATAAAAAAGAAACAAATATATGCATTCTACAACGTCAAGATATGAGATTTTTTTCTTTCATCATTGAAGAAGAGGCTCGCTTGCAACATTTAACAAAGGGCTCGCCTGCTTCCATCAAATTCAACAACGGGCTCCATCGAAAAAAAACTTTATTGATACATTCTACAACGTCGAATTTTGACATGTTTTCTATCAAAATTTAACAAGAGGCTCGCTTGCCACATTAAACAAGGGGCTCGCCAGCTTTCATCAAATTCAACAACAGGCTCAATCGAAAAAAAAACTTCGTATTGATACATTCTACAACGTCGACTTTTTAAGATGTTTTCTTTCAAATTTTAGCAAGAGGCTCGCTTGCAACATTTAACAAGGGGCTCGCCAGCTTCCTTCAAATTCAACAACGGGCTCCATCGAAAAAAAACTTCATATTGATACATTCTATTAAGTACGAGACACCCGATCGTTGTAATATGTTTGAGTATATAAGTTTGTTTATTTTAAGGTTATTATTCGATAAACTTTATTTTATTGTAGGTATCATACCGAAGATGATAATATCTCTTCAATGAAACACTCTGGTTGAATTTATATGTGAACAGCGACAATTAAAATTATTACAATAATAATTAAATAATAAAGTCATCAATAAACAAATCATTTGATTATACAGGACGGTGGCAAGACAATTTATTTCAATAATAAATTGTGGATTAAGTGGTGAGCGGCAGAGAAGGTAATTTTTTCTTCCAAAGACTTTTTTTTGAATTGGTAGATTTTTTGCAGACGAAACTAGAACATTTTTTTTCACGATATCCGCTCCCGTGGCCACCACACAGTTCCTCCAAGATTCGCTGTATCCTGCCAATCTTCTCCTTCCTCCCATGTCATCCCAGTGTCCCATGGCTCCGCCGAGTACATCCCATGGATGGTCATCAGTGGCCTTGATTACTACAAGAACAATTTTGGTCTAGATTAAATGCAAACTTATGTCACTTGCCCAGTTGTGTAGAAAGAGGTCCTGCCGCCTATAATTTTGTTTTTCAATCGCTTCTACTATTTTTATCTGTGAACTAGGAGTTTTTACTACAGGTGGCTTGATTTTTTTTGTGTATAAATAATATAATTTCTCGAAAAATATTGCATTTGTTTTTGAAAATGCCGAAAAGGATAAGTAATTTCTACCGCAGCCTACCGTGTTTGCCAATTAGTTGAAACGGTTAGTAAGCACAGCTTTCTCTCTTCCGCTGTTAAGAAGAATTTTGCAGTCAATTTGTGCTTATTTCCCGAAAAATAAATAATGAATTTGTCAAAGTTGCGGCTCGTCTATGGGCTTTTTAATCTAAAGGAGTGAGTCCCAACTAGAGCTTCCAATTAACCGGAAATTTCAAGTAACCGGTTTTCGGTTTTTTTCTAGAAATAAAACCGGTTAACCGGTTTAAACCGAAATATAACGTATTTTGATTACGTAGGTATGCAAAAAAAAAATTGTAGGTTTTTAAAAATATTTGTCATAAATGTTCCAATTTTAATGGAAAATCGATATTTATCTTATAGATGGAATACAGAAAGCATAATATATATATATATATACAGCAATGACAATCAAATGTGGAAAAATATTTTATGATAAAATGTCAAATAAAAAAAATAGAGCTTGATAATAAAACTCATAATTGAGAATAACAAACACTACAATAATTATATTTATATACTATATAACATATTTAATTATTTGAAAAAGTCATTTCTGTTCACAACATGGACAACTTTGATACAAGAAGATTTTTTTTATAAAATTCATATGCATGTTATGTAAACTGTTTCCGCTTCTACGCAGTAAATTCATTGTAAAAGATATTTATTTTTGAAAAAAAAAATGAAAAATAAGAAAAGAGTATTTTTGATAAAACGCGGTTAACCGAGTAAAATAAACCGGTTTTCGGTTTTTTTTCAAAACATGCGATAAACCGGTTAACCGGTTCCGGTTTAAACCGGTTTGGAAGCTCTAGTCCCAACATGACAGGAAGCAGATCTGGCAGGGCTTTGACATGGCAAAAAGAAGAAACCTTTGTCCCTGAATAAGTATTTTACATATTTCCTGTCATTGGGTGCATCTGTACAAAACAGTGACCCGCAATATGATGCCCAGAACACGCATAGTTTTGAGAATATCATTTTTGAACTATGAGAAAGAAATTATCGCACATTAATTAATAAATATAGAACAAAATCAGTAAATACAAATCGGTAAAAACGGCTACTCTCTTTCTACCAAAAATATATAAAATGCCCAGGGATGTCCTGTGGGCATAGGCGAGTAGGCAGTTGCCCAAGGGCGGCAAGTCTTAGGGGGCGGCAAATGATAACAGAATGCAATTTTTAAATGGCTAAATATTTTTGATACACAAATTAAGAAATTATGAAAAATACGTTTTCGATGGTAATAATATTATGACCAATGGGTATACAGTAGTAAACTTTGTCACGAAAGCCTTCTAAGCTTAAGAGGTCCATGGCGGCAACCCAATCAGGCCAGCCGCCTACTTACATTACAGGAAGTTTTATTGAAATATACAAATAAAAGCGTGTTTTTTATATAATGCGAAAAATAACAATGTAATTAAATATTATTATTTGGCTATTTTTTTTCTTTTCTTATATCAGATACTCAATACGGAACACTGCACAAATTTACTGTCAACAAAATGGTATTTTCTTTTCAACTGAACCTTCAATTCGAACAACTTTCATTTTGCATCATAGCTCATTACTGTCGTAATTTAAAAACCATTGATGTTGACGTCGGAGAATTTGCGTTGATATTTGTGATAAATAAAAAATATACATAGTCAGATAGACTGGATCAATTATTCGACTACGTGTTACAAGAAATTAAAAAAGAATTTAAAAATAAGTTGCTTATTTTATTTTCATTTTCTCGTACCGCCATACACATGTACAATACAATGTAACAAATTCAGTTTTTGTTCATGTGTTCTTCGAATTTCGCGTAATATTTATACATCAGATTGCATTGGTACTAGGGCCACCAGTCCCGGAATTTCAGGATCGAAATTCTCGAAAAATTGTTGAAATTTAAAAAAAAGTCGAAGAAATTTTGAGCTAAAAAAATGGTCCCAAATTTTTACATTTTGCCAATTCCATAAATTCCCGGGTTTTTGAAATCGAGTATTTTTTTTTTGAAAAATCTCCGCAAGAGCTAAAAAAAGTCTCACATTTTTTCAATTCGTAAATTTCCAGGGTTCCTAAGAGAGCAAAAATTTTTCGATCCCGAATTTCTACACGATTTTATGGTGAATGTCCAATCCCTGGCTACCGGGATCCCGAGATTAGATGCCCTAAGTGGCCCGTCTTCCCAACATTTGCTAAACTTTCACTTTGTCTTTCGCATTGTGCGCAAGCTGAGTGTTGTGCTGTGCGTTACGCAATATAAATATACTATTTTGAGTTACATAATTATTCAAACATTAAAGCTTTTATAATGAAAAATATAAATAATGTTAGGTATTTAGGCCTGTGTGGTCAAGTGGTCAACGTCGTTGGCTTCGATTACGGAGGTCACGGGTTCGAATCCCAGTAAGGACAGTTTTATAAATTGACTTTTCAATCGATTTATGAATTTCTGTTCGAAGGCACGGATGTATGTGATGTCTTAAATTCCCCCCTCCCATCCTATCCTATGAACGGGGCGTATGGAGGGTGACTAGCTAACCACTAGTCCTGTCCTAGCCCTATTCTTCTATTCCTACTCTCTTTGGAAAAGAGAGGTTGAGCAACTGAGTAACAAGCAGTTTTCGTAGAAACACTTCTGTTGAGAAAAACTTCTCCGGACTCCATGGTAAAAAAAAATATATTTGTAATTTTTTCAATACCTTATTCTTAAAGCATATTTTACCAAGAATCTATATATTAATAGCCGATAAAATAAGTTTTCACTTTTCACTTTTTACTTTTTACTTTTCACAAATGTGTGCGTACTGATGTCCTCGAGCGTATTTGAAAATTAGTTTGATAAAATATATATACTACAAAAAATGGTTGTTAGCAAACTTGAACATTATTCCAAATATTAAATAATTTACGAAATTTCTGCTCCTACGAAAAATGGTTGTTAGCAAACTTGAACATTATTCCAAAAATTCAATAATTTACGAAATTTCTGCTACTACGAAAAATGGTTGTTAGCAAACTTAAACATTTCAATTATTCTAAAAAATACATTATTTACAATTAAATAGTGCAGGGGTGTCGATATATGTCCCGTGATCTATTTCTTCTTCTACGAAATATATTTGTTTGCCAACTTAAATATTTCAATTATTCTAAAAAATATATTATTTCCAATTAAATAGTGCAGGGGTGTCGATATATGTCCCGTAATCTATTTCTTCTTCTACGAAATATGTTTGTTAGCAAACTTAAACATTTCAATTATTCTAAAAATTACATTATTTACAATTAAAATACTGCAGGGGTGTCGATATATGTCCCGTGATCTATTTCTTCTTCTACGAAATATGTTTGTTAGCAAACTTAAACATTTCGATTATTATAAAAATTATATTATTTCCAATTAAATAGTGCAGGGGTGTTGATTTATGTCCCGTAATCTATTTCTTCTTCTACGAAATATGTTTGTTAGCAAACTTAAACATTTCAATTATTCTAAAAATTATATTATTTCCAATTAAATAGTGCAGGGGTGTCGATATATGTCCCGTAATCTATTTCTTCTTCTACGAAATATGTTTGTTAGCAAACTTAAACATTTCAATTATTCTAAAAATTATATTATTTCCAATTAAATAGTGCAGGGGTGTCGATATATGTCCCGTGATCTATTTCTTCTTCTACGAAATATATTTGTTTACCAACTTAAATATTTCAATTATTCTAAAAAATATATTATTTCCAATTAAATAGTGCAGGGGTGTTGATATATGTCCCGAGATCTATTTCTTCTTCTACGAAATATGTTTGTTAGCAAATTTAAACATTTCAATTATTCTAAAAATTACATTATTTACAATTAAAATACTGCAGGGGTGTCGATATATGTCCCGTGATCTATTTCTTCTTCTACGAAATATATTTGTTAGCCAACTTAAATATTTCAATTATTCTAAAAAATATATTATTTCCAATTAAATAGTGCAGGGGTGTTGATTTATGTCCCGTAATCTATTTCTTCTTCTACGAAATATGTTTGTTAGCAAACTTAAACATTTCAATTATTCTAAAAATTATATTATTTCCAGTTAAATAGTGCAGGGGTGTCGATATATGTCCCGTAATCTATTTCTTCTTCTACGAAAAATGGTTGTTAGCAAACTTGAACATTATTCCAAAAATTCAATAATTTACGAAATTTCTGCTACCACGAAAAATGGTTGTTTATTAATCCCGTAATCTATTTCTTCTTCTACGAAATATGTTTGTTAGCAAACTTAAACATTTCAATTATTCTAAAAATTATATTATTTCCAATTAAATAATGCAGGGGTGTCGATATATGTCCCGTAATCTATTTCTTCTTCTACGAAATATGTTTGTTAGCAAACTTAAACATTTCAATTATTCTAAAAATTATATTATTTCCAATTAAATACTGCAGGGATGTCGATATATGTCCCGTAATCTATTTCTTCTTCTTCGAAATATGTTTGTTAGCAAATTTAAACATTTCAATTAGTCTAAAAATAACATTATTTACAATTAAAATACTACAGGGGTGTCGATATATGTCCCGTAATCTATTTCTTCTTCTACGAAATATATTTGTTAGCAAATTTAAACATTTTAATTATTCTAAAAAATATATTATTTCCAATTAAATAGTGCAGGGGTGTCGATATATGTCCCGAGATCTATTTCTTCTTCTACGAAATATGTTTGTTAGCAAACTTAAACATTTCAATTATTCTAAAAATTATATTATTTCCAGTTAAATAGTGCAGGGGTGTCGATATATGTCCCGTAATCTATTTCTTCTTCTACGAAATATGTTTGTTAGCAAACTTAAACATTTCAATTATTCTAAAAATTATATTATTTCCAATTAAATAGTGCAGGGGTGTTGATATATGTCCCGTAATCTATTTCTTCTTCTACGAAATATGTTTGTTAGCAAACTTAAACATTTCAATTATTCTAAAAATTATATTATTTCCAGTTAAATAGTGCAGGGGTGTCGATATATGTCCCGTAATCTATTTCTTCTTCTACGAAATATATTTGTTAGCAAATTTAAACATTTTAATTATTCTAAAAAATATATTATTTCCAATTAAATAGTGCAGGGGTGTCGATATATGTCCCGAGATCTATTTCTTCTTCTACGAAATATGTTTGTTAGCAAACTTAAACATTTCAATTATTCTAAAAATTATATTATTTCCAGTTAAATAGTGCAGGGGTGTCGATATATGTCCCGTAATCTATTTCTTCTTCTACGAAATATGTTTGTTAGCAAACTTAAACATTTCAATTATTCTAAAAATTATATTATTTCCAATTAAATAGTGCAGGGGTGTCGATATATGTCCCGTAATCTATTTCTTCTTCTACGAAATATGTTTGTTAGCAAACTTAAACATTTCAATTATTCTAAAAATTATATTATTTCCAATTAAATAGTGCAGGGGTGTTGATATATGTCCCGAGATCTATTTCTTCTTCTACGAAATATATTTGTTAGGAAATTTAATATTTTAATTATTCTAAAAATTATATTATTTCCAATTAAATAGTGCAGGGGTGTTGATATATGTCCCGTGATCTATTTTTTCTTCTACGAAATATATTTGTTAGCCAACTTAAATATTTCAATTATTCTAAAAAATATATTATTTCCAATTAAATACTGCAGGGATGTCGATATATGTCCCGTAATCTATTTCTTCTTCTTCGAAATATGTTTGTTAGCAAATTTAAACATTTCAATTAGTCTAAAAATAACATTATTTACAATTAAAATACTACAGGGGTGTCGATATATGTCCCGTAATCTATTTCTTCTTCTACGAAATATGTTTGTTAGCAAACTTAAACATTTCGATTATTATAAAAATTATATTATTTCCAATTAAATAGTGCAGGGGTGTTGATTTATGTCCCGTAATCTATTTCTTCTTCTACGAAATATGTTTGTTAGCAAACTTAAACATTTCAATTATTCTAAAAATTATATTATTTCCAATTAAATAATGCAGGGGTGTCGATATATGTCCCGTAATCTATTTCTTCTTCTACGAAATATGTTTGTTAGCAAACTTAAACATTTCAATTATTCTAAAAATTATATTATTTCCAGTTAAATAGTGCAGGGGTGTCGATATATGTCCCGTAATCTATTTCTTCTTCTACGAAATATATTTGTTAGCAAATTTAAACATTTTAATTATTCTAAAAAATATATTATTTCCAATTAAATAGTGCAGGGGTGTTGATATATGTTCCGTAATCTATTTCTTCTTCTACGAAATATATTTGTTAGCCAACTTAAATATTTCAATCAATATATTAATAGCCGATAAAATAATCACTCGCTTTTTACTTTTCACAAATGTGTGCGTACTGATGTCCTCTTCTACGAAATGTATTTGTT
Organism: Himalopsyche tibetana; assembly: GCA_030503985.1. Classification (NCBI taxonomy): domain Eukaryota; kingdom Metazoa; phylum Arthropoda; class Insecta; order Trichoptera; family Rhyacophilidae; genus Himalopsyche; species Himalopsyche tibetana. The sequence continues at coordinate 3,700,033 of JAPJYX010000007.1, read as the reverse complement.
TGCGTATTTGAAAATTAGTTGAATAAAATATATATACTACAATAAATGGTTGTTAGCAAACTTGAACATTATTCCAAATATTAAATAATTTACGAAATTTCTGCTCCTACGAAAAATGGTTGTTAGCAAACTTGAACATTATTCCAAAAATTCAATAATTTACGAAATTTCTGCTACTACGAAAAATGGTTGTTAGCAAACTTGAACATTATTCCAAATATTAAATATTTTACGAAATTTCTGCTAACTATAAAAATAAAATAAATAAAATAAAATAAAATTAAACACAATGCAACAAAAATCTCACGTTGCTGGGCAACGGGCTTACAGCTAGTTATGTTTAAAGGCGTAATTTGAGCCTTTATTCTTATTATAAAGGTTATTAAAAATATGCATTTTACTCGTTTTAGCCAATAAATATGATGTGGTAATATTTTATAGGTAAATATTTGACTTAATAAAATATTGATTCGATATGCTTATTTTATTGCACGAGGCTTTCGCATTTTTTTATTAAAACCATTTGTTTCTTCTGAAATAATCATTATTGAAGAATATATGTTGCTTTACAATTAATACTTAGGAAACCACAGAATTAAATCGAATCATTTAACTTGATTGTCATTTGTCAGTAAATAAAAGAAGAAAAAAACTATGTTTTATGTAGCTAACTTATCTCGTCCCAATTAAGTCATTACCATGCATTTAATTAGGCGTATCAAAATCAATTTATTTTATTGTGCATTTGTTTCCCAACAAAGTATTCTCATAATTTACAAAAGGGGTTTTCAAACTGTGGACCACGCGGGGGATAGAGGTAGGGTTGCCAGATTTCTTGAAAGTGAATCCGGGACATTCGTCCGATTTGCTGACTTTCGAATCCAAAATGCCAGCATTTCCCGGGATCTCCGAAACTCGTTTTTTTTTTATTTAGCTCACAGCGGAATTTGAAATCCTCAATTTGCTCAAAATTTCCGGGACAATTTAGTATTCATCCGGAATCCGGGACAGCGCTTCCGATTCCGGGACAATCCCGGCTAATCCGGGACAGGTGGCAACCCTAGATAGAGGTGACAATGATTATTATATCCATATTTAAAATGCAAAACTAATTGAAATGTATAATAGCTAATTTTTTACACCAGGACTGCCCATACAATCGATCATTTTTTGTAAATCTTATTTAATCTCTTTATTCTTCCTAAAGGTCAAATTTTTTACATTCACACAAATTTTGTCACTAACGACTCGGGTTTCGCCTTTCGGCATATTCAGGCTTTCAAATGCACAGATGAACTTGAGCTGATAGTTTAAGAACTCACAGTTAAAGTTCATCTGTACACTTGAACCCCTGAAGATGCCGAAAGGTGAAACCCAGGTCATTGGTGACAAAACTTATGTGAATGTACAACATTTGAATGATTCAAAGTTCACCAAGCAGTTTCAGTCGAAATCTCAAATTATTTCTTTATTCTTCGTTGTATATGCCCGTCTACAATATCTATATGTTTTCTTAGTATTTAAATGCCAATTATGAATGCTAATTTTCCGTTTTTATTGTTTATTAATTATGTTATTTATTACTCCCACTGACACTAACTGCGATCGTCCATCGTTTTGCATATTGTAAATTGCATATAGACACTTATTCCAAGAAACAATCGTTTTAGAAAGACTTTTGACAAGATATGTGGCTTAATTATGGAAAATTATTTTCTCACGTTATTATTGCAAGACAGTGAATGCTGCCAAGGATTGTGGATTCAGTATGTCTATATTCAATCAGATAGAATTCCGATCCAGAAGGTTCCAGAAGGTTTATATAGGTCAGTAAAGAAAACGTTGACACCCCCTACTTTTTCTTTAAATGGGTTGATTACGCTCTTTTTTCAAACGCTTGGATATAATTTTTTGATCAAAGTGAATATTTTAATCAAGTCAAAAGGCCGCAGGTTTTCCCCTCCACTGGCCTATATTATATAATCCATATACATTTTGTTCAGATTTTTATAAATTTTTCATGAAATCTTTTGTCATTCTTATGTTATCCGAAAAACGGCGCTTCGAAATTTTACTGCCCCGGGACCTCCCATGTGCATAATTCGCCACTGTTGATATATATTTTGACCTTGAGTCGATTTTTATTGACATTATTTAAAAAAAGACTCCAATACTTAAATGTAAGTGAATATGAATTGATGGAGAGATTGAATCCCTTGTATCCTGGAAAGTTTTTAGATCCTCTATCACGGGTTCCCAATCTGGGGGTTGCCAACTTTTTTCGATTTTGGATTTGAACAACAAAAGGAATTTCGTTTAGCAAATCGAGGATTTCAAATTCCCCGGTGAGTTTAAAAAAAAAGGAGTTTCAGAGACAATCCAGGGAAAAAGTATAGCAAATTGAGGATTTCAAATTCCTCGGTAGGCTAAAAAAAAAAAGGTTCAGAGACAAATTTTCGGGACGGATTTCAAATTCCTCGGGCGTCCCCTAGTTACATGGCTTTTATAAAAAGGGGTCGCAACCCAAAAAATATTGGGAACCTATGCTCTATAATGTATGCAGTAATAACAATATGGTTAAAAGAAATTTGTATGTGCTGTAACAGCTGCGCCAATCAAGTGACATATATAAATGGCACATAATGTCTAGAGTAGTCTAAATATAAACATATAAACTGTTCGCACTAAGTCAATAAGTTTCTTGCTCATTTCGGGGGGTGAAATCTAAATAACACATCCAAACCTGCAAGCGTCAAGCAGGAATCTGTGCCAGCTCAACAAGAAAGCCCAGCGCAGAGCAGATGCACGTCTGCGTCGGACATGTTTATGTGACAGCGTACGTGGTTCTATACTTCTTTATGTAACACAAAATTGGTGCTTTATCGGTATTTTATTGTAACTATTCATATGGATATGAATTAATTTTATCGATTTTATTCATCTGGTCATATAACAATATTGCCAGTGTTTTTTCATTAATCTAATTAGATTGTTTTCATACCAAAAGACTAATTTATGAATGTCTATGTTTTAAAAATTCCTTCTTATCAACCTATCACGCAATACTAAGATATTTAACAAAGAGAGAGTCATTACTTACTAACAAACAAACTTTTCGAATCCCAACCTTATATTTTCAACCTCTCCAAAAAGAGATATTAAAAGATTATTTTACCATAATTTTTTGTAAAATAAATTTCTATGGCTTGAACCTATTAGACCCATCATGGAAGCCAGCAACGTTGACAACTGCCTTTTATAATACCGATGATTATTAATACTTTTATTTTAGCCCAACTTTTTATATTATAGTAAACTTAAAGCTTAGGAATACATTTAATATTGATTCAATCCTATTAATCCTTTATAGAATGACACTTCAACATAAAATGAAAAAATTTTTAGTACCTACACATAATTCTAATATTGAAAATCCTTGAATAACATAATTGACAGCACTTAAAATGTGTTTAAAAAGTCTTTTATAAAAACATAATTTATTATCTAATGTATAATTGTGACAGCTTATTCTCGCCAAGGCGTGAAATTGAAATCAAAATAAACATTTACATCTTGGTGTTTAATACATTTAATGAAATAAATACTTATTACCAACGGAAGAAGAATGTTAAATTTATTGATTCTACAGAAACGGAATTAGGCAATGGAAAGTCTTTCTTCACTAATTAATCAATGTCAATGGGAAGTACTGACAAATAAATATGCTTATGTAAGGTCACACGATTTTGCCTTTTTGATGAGTAAAACATTAATAAAACATGTTTCTTTTTTAACAATTGCTGATAATATTTTGGTAATGCAAATATCCAGAGCTTGGTTTAATACAGTTCATAATTTGACGTTATTAAATGTTATCAACTGCAATATCTCATACATTAAATTGTTGTAATGGACTTTGAATGTTATTCATAACCATTTCAATTAAAGCTTATTTGATTATAAAAATACTTAATAAACCCATATTTGTCATAGCTCATGGAAAAAAATAAATTAAATAAAACGATGTATTGTGTATCTCTTCTGAGCCAGTGTTTATAGCTTAGTTAACGTAAGCTTAACCATTTGAGTGCCATGCGTTTTTTATGCTTTATCAAAATTGCCAACATTTTTAAACTAGAAAGTGTGATATAGAAAAAAATTATAATCAATTCAAATGAAAAGCAATCTTATTATTTATTCAAAATTACAAAAAATATATAATTGTCTTATACGTATATACGGCAATTTTGGTACATGCACTAAGGAGTGCGATCGCGTTTCTGGCACTCTAATGGTTAAGCATAATTCTGATGAGTACGTCAAGCCGAAATAGCTATTAACTTTATACATACATTGTTTTGACCTTATTATAATGACTAGCTGTAAGCCCGTTGACCTCTTTTGTTGCATTTTTAAGTAGTCAGAAAATTTACTGGCGTGAAAAATAAATTACCAACCTATTTATTGAATAAGCCAGAAATTCTAAAAGTAAAAGAAATATATCTCGGGGCATATATCGACAGCCCTGCCCTGCCCTGAGGGGGGGGGGAGGGGACCGTCTTTTTTGACGTCATCGAAAAGGTGAAATCGCGACCGTATACGAACAAAAAAAGTATGTCTTTAGTATGAATAAAAAATGGCGATAGGGGGGCTGGGGAGGGAGAGGGGAAATCGAGGACAATCATACAGACGGATGGACGGACGGACGGACATTATCGACTATTAATATTATGATGATTTTCGACCAAGTAAATGTCAATTCAATCAATACTGCTTTATATTTTAATAATTTTAAAAAAATAAGTAGATGTGACATCTGGGTGCTGTTGTTTTCTCTTTTCAATCCATGTTCGCTCCCAATGTGGAGCATATGGCCTCCTAATGGAAGTATTTCAACAGAAGATTTTGAGAATTGTTTTTTACTCAGTTGCTCAACCTGTCTTTTTCGAAGAAGGTAAGGATAGAAGGATAGGGCTAGGACCGGACTAGTGGTTCACTAATCGTTATTTTAGGATTGGAAGGGTGGGAGGGAATTTTAAACATCACAAACACCCATGCCTTCAAACAGAAATCGATCAATCGATTGAAAAATATTGTTTGTACTGGGAACCAGTAATATCTGCCAAGGAAGCCATCAACGTTGACCGCTGCGCCACGGACCTGACAACTGGTTGCTGTCATAACATTTTTGACAATGATACATTTTGTGTTCTGATAATAAGTACAATCCTGAGTAATTTTGTTCATCACATTGCTTGAATGATTATGAATAGTTGTATAAAAAATGAAAAATCCTTCAATATTTTTTATCAAACAACGATGTTTTACTCATTATATGTAATACTTATTTTATATCATACCATTTATTTCACGGTTCCATGTTCTTACAGCTAATTTTTTATTGACATTAATGAATGATTAATTATTGTACAGGAGACATCTTTCATTTGTTCATTTAATTTTCATTTTTAATTAACACAAGCAAACATCTCCCTGTGTACTCAGTGTTCCCTTTAAGCTGTGCCCCAATGTGCGCATTAGAGGTCTGCACGGGCCGAAATTTTACAAAATTACCCGGTCTGAGCCCGAAAGACTCGGACCCGACCCGGCCTGGGCCCGAGTCTAATATCACAATTTTTACCCGAACCCGACCCGAAGCCCGGATTTATACTCAACAGACCGCAAAAAAACCCGTTTTTTTACAAATTTTCAACAATTTACGATTCTCTATAGAACTGGTAATAATTATAACCATCATGGCGGACTTATGACACGAATATAGTCTGAAATATTTTTCTGAAGAATGAATTCCTTACCCGGGCCCAGCCTAAGCCCGAATCTCAATTGTGGTTACCCGCCCGAACCTGGCCCGCGTAAGGGACCGCGGGCCAGGCCCGAGCCCGTGCAGACCTCTAGTGTGCATACACAACTTTTCGAGTGTGAGCACAAACATTAAAACAGAGCGCACAAAAGTTACACCAGCGGTTAGGATGCAAGGCTTAGTAAATTTTAATTTCCTTTCAAAGTTAAATACAAAGTTTTTCGTGCACACAACCTTCGGAAAATTAGAGGGAACATTGCCTGTATGTACTTTTGTTGAGAGTCTCTAGTCTGTAGTATAAAATATTTTAACAAAAAACACATAATATACATTAATATAATTTGCAATTTCATTTAGGATATCCAATAAATCTTTTGGTTTAATGCAATAAATAAGTAGCCGACACTTTTTACCAACCAATACTTTTTAATTAATATCACGGGAATGTAATTTCTGAACTACATATTTTAATTTTCTATTAGGTATAGTTATTTATTGTTAATTTTATTCCAAATATCAGACAAAACAATAAGTCTTTTCCCTCAATTTATTGCAACAAATATAACCCTCTTTTCTTTTACAGTTATTTAAGTACATTATATAATATTAATATCAAAGTCTAAATTTACACACAATATTAATTATAAATATAACTAGCTAATTCATGGCATTGCAAAGTGACTGATTATAGTATAATAATATTATTTAAAAAATCAATTGAAATTTGATAGATAATAATAGGAGGCTTATTCCTTTAATCAAGAAAATCTTTTGTTTTCAATCATTTGTTTTTTATTCAAAATTGGTCTCTAAAATATTGCCTGTGCTGCCTATAGTAAAAACAAATAATTATAAAACATTTTATAAAGAACTTGATGCACAAATGATCTTGATTAGATATTTATTTCTGAATGATTAATGTGTGACATGTTTAATCAGTGACCTCCTATTTATTTTCAATAAATAATTGCATATTGACCAAAACGCACTATTTATTTTTGAAAATTTTATAACATAAACAGTAACACTAACTTTTGATGTTTTCCAGCATTTATTAAACATTCATAGCGATTCAAATATTTAAATTGTAACTGTCAAATGAAGAATTGTGTATTCGATTTTGGTAACGCTTAATACATTTTTTAAATATAAATAGTAAATTTGGTTGAGATGTTATCTGATGGAATAGTAATAACAAGGACTGCTTTCATTATTTAGTCATGCATTTTGATTGAGATGCGAATATTTATTGAAAAAAAAGAAGGTCACTACTAAAGCACGTTGCAGGCTTTCTATTCATTTTTTACTGATAAATGTTATTGAAATATAGTAATAAGGAATTTTTAACTCGACTGGGGTGTTTTACAAATCCTATTAAGTTAGATTTTATCAGATACATGTATGATTGTAAATAAGTCCATTCATAATTTGGCTAAATCAAAAGTGTTACTGTCGACAAATAAACTCACTCTTAAGATATCTTAAATAATAGCTTTGTGGTGCAGAGGCTAGAGGGGGTTGTAGAATATATGATGACATTACAAAAACAACAAAATAGAAATTATGCACTCAATTTTTATTTGTATGAATAACATATTTCTTAATGATATTTATAAACTACCACACCATACGTTTTTATAGTGTCCCCTCTCTAGTTTATAAACTAAAAATAATTTAGTCATTGGTGAAAATGTGACAATAGCTAACAGAAGGATAAAAAATATCAAATGAGTGACAACTCTATCTATGATTTAAGGATGTCATAAATAATTTTTTTACAACTAAATCAACCAAACTGTTCTAAAACAGCCCTTGTACGATATTGATGTGCGATACTGTTTTACTTCTGTCATTTAATTGGTTAATGAAACAGAAATATGACTTCTCGTATCTTCTCGTATCTCGTATCTTCAACGGTTTTAGCTAATGGAATATCGCCAAGTGAAATTTGATTAATATTTTTTACAACCGATAAGCATGATGCCATTTCCTGTGACTGATTTAAAATAAATAAATAAGCTTTTATATACATATTGAAATAAATGATTTACATAATAAAAAAAAGTGTAAATTTGTAGTTATAAAATAAATAAAAATTGTATATTATTTTATTGAAAAAGCTAGATAAAACCAATTACTTTTATTTGAGATAAAATCAAAAAGTTTTAACGTATTTTGTATTACCCTTTTAATTTGAATGATTGGAAATAGCGAAAGCGTCAAAAACTTAGTTACTGTTTTTATTTTGATGCAAATTACTATAAATATTTATCAACTAATGCTGCGAATAATAAATACTGTATTTCAAAAATATAAAATGCACTCCGAATGCAGAGACACCAAAATAGGAAAAAAACAAATTTCTTATAAACTAAGAAATATGGTGTGCTATAAATATTAAATGTTTATTTGTAATACATTCATAAACCTCAACCTGATTGGGTTGTGTTTGTGCCCCAATATAAAAAAAGGTTTTTGGCACTTTCATCCTTTACTATCCATGAGTTAATAATAAAACTGAATTTTGTCAGGTCTTTTTAAAAAGAATATATATAAGAGATTTACAAATTTACATGTCATTTTTATAGTATAATGGAAATTATGACAAATGTGATATCAACTGTCTACAATTTTTCAATTTCAACTTCCAGTCCTATATTATCATGTCCGAAATTTCTAGTACTAATAATCTTGCTCTCATCCATTTTCAAAGAAACTCGAGCAGCCTTCTTTTTTTCTCTATGACTTTTGATTTTCTTCATAATATAAACTAGATTGATAATTATGACTAGGACTATAGAGAACACCCCGATTCCAATGGCAATAGCCATATACTGGTTCTTGGCTGGATTCGACGGCTCTTCGTAGGTGTCCATAAAGATTTTCAAAGGTCTGAAGTACTCTAGAAGTGCGTCTGCAGAAAGCTTTAGAGTTCCAGTGATATTCTTGTAAACTATTCGCCAGTCTTCCGTACCATCATCAGTAAAGAATTCTCTGAAATGAAGAAATGATAGACGATGATTACAGCGAGGGGCCATCTGTTATTGAATTAAATGCCTGCAACACGCTTTCAATAACAAATTGTTATGAGTTTACACATTTAATGGTCCTGGAATGACATTGACAAATTGACTTATGTCTAATGTAATTATTATTAAAAAAATAAAACACAATAATTATGCTAACTGAGGAAACACAATGAGACCGGAAATATTGATATAATAACAATTCAGTCTGCTTATTCAAATTCCCCGAGTAAAAACGTTACCATGCACAAGAAAGAATGGTTCCTTTACTTTGAAAAACAACAAATCTATCAAAATAATCGCATGTAAATTTTTCAATTTTTTTAAATATAAAATTAACATGTTATCTTAGGCATTAAAGAAAACAGAAATGAAATGATGTTGGTAATTTATGGTTTGCTGGTTCAGTTATTAATTATTTGATAATAAATTTTGATATAATTTGATATCTGACAAGATTTAATAACTAATATTGATTTGTGACCTCACTTGGTTTGGAAAAGAAAAAATATTTACCTCAGCTTTTTCCCAGCAGATTTTAACCCAAAGAGGTTGCATTGATGAAGTCGGTTATTGAGCATCTTTTTACCGTGGACTCTTGGGTTTTCTGCGCAGAGTTTCTTTAATAACTCATAGCTCATGATGTATCCTAAAAATTTCCTAGAAAAATAACACGGTCATAATTAGTGCCGTAGTTATAAAATTTGCGTAGGTTTTGTGATAAAGCTTTCTTGGTACAATTTTTTTATACCCTATATTCACACCCCATGTTTATACCAGAGTATGGAGAAATAAGACGACTCCATCTTCGAATATAACCTAAAACAATGTTTCTTAACCGGTGGTCCGCGAAGATTTTTGGGTGGTCCGCAAAAATTTTCTGCAGTTCAAAAATAATTAGTATCCATTTATAAAAGCTTACATTGATGGTCGGCAATTTTTTTTTTGATTTTTGTGTGGATGTTAAAAGGTTAAGAAACTTTGACTTAAAACAAGACTTATTTTAATTTTCACTAATGTTTTTTTAAGCTTAGAAGCATGCAGTGGCGACACTTTTGACAATAGCAATTTCAATAATTAGTTTTAATTTTAATTTATAATTATTTTTTTTTAGAAGGCTTTTAAGCTATTCGCTTTTTTCGAACACAACTCCAGTTAAAACAGTCTGACTCCACAACTCATTCTCTTTTGTTTCTTACGGAGTTTTCTCACGATCCATAACGATATCATAATTTGCTGCAGGGTCAAAATCGTTCTTTAATCTTGGAACTGGTGGTTCAATAAATTGGTACTCCTTCCTGAAATGTGAAATAAAACAATTAGACATTGCATAGAATTTGTAATCATTTAGCCATTTATCTTAATTCTTTTCAAATGTATTGAAATGTCGACAGAACCATATAACGATATTTCGAGTTGAATTTATATGGAAATGGTTTACATTTCCACTATGCAAACATCTGCCTATCGAAAGAAAACTAGTATTTAGTTATATTAGTTGTACTTTCATGGAGTGCTAATATTACTATAAACATCAAATTTTTAAATTATCGTTCCATATAACTAATGAAGTCGTCGAATCATTTAGTGTCGATGATTATTTTGAAACTTTGAATATTGAAAGAAACATGCAGATCCTTGCCTTAAATTCCACCAATGGTCATTCCAAGAATCTTTCGTTATCTCTCCTATCATCGCATCCCATCTGAAACTGTCAACAGCCAAAGCGTACGCTATTGTGGGGAGTACCCTCAACGCTTCCAACATCAGGTTGTTCATTTCACTCTCTTGGTTTTGTTGCAAGCCATGCTCGTCCAACATCATGTTCTTTAAGTGGAAATCCATCGAGACTTGAATGGCGAGGATATTTCCAAAAGCTTCAGCAAATCCTACAGCAGAACAAAAGATGGTTTACAGGTTCGTTCAAATGTATTTTTCTAACATTTTTGTAATGAATGTGATTTATTTTACCTTGGTGAGGAGACCTATGGTGTGACGAAGGAGCACCGTTGTAGTATATGGAATATTCCATAAGTCCAATATGATAATAGATGTCTTTCATTGCATCTACACCGTTAAAGTTGCACACCTGTAATCTATAAACCGAAATCAATCTAAATAACTTTTAAATATCGAGGGGACTGGTAAAGTTATAAGCGGTGAGTTTTATATTTTTTAAGAAGATAAAAAATAGCATACATTGCATTATTATTTCCATATTTAAGGTTGCATAAACCTATTTTTTTTATTGTAAACTCATTTTTTCATGAGAACATCTATTTAACAAAGGGGGTTTCAAATATTTAAAACAATTAAGGCTGATAGATTAAAGGTTTTGTGAAGAGGGGGAGAAGCGAGAAATAACTAAAACCACGTGTAGAACGGTTCATTGTTCACCTTATCTTGTATCCTGTCGCAAGTAACTGCACACGCTATGTAGAAAGAAAAAAATCCCAAGAGCTATTATTCATATACAAGCTATAAATTAGAGCCAATGTGTACGCTATGTTTGTCTGAAAATGTTCTTCAAACAAGTAAAACATGTGTCATATCTTGTCGCGCTTCCAGTGGAACAAAGAAATCAATTTTAAGTTTATATTATAATCCTTCAATATCAATATGAGCCTTTATAGATGTTTTTAAAAACTCACCGGTACTCTTTCCCGTTACAGAAGTCGTAAACTTTTGGATGACAGTCTGAATCGCGGTCCTCGTATCTAAACGTTTTCAATGTGGACACGCAAGGATCCGGGAGGGAATCAAGGCCCAGGGATTTTAAGAATATGTCGACACCTCGACAATAACTCCAGTCCTCTGAGCCTTCAGCTAGGGACTTCGATAAGTCATTGGAGTCAGGGTAAGGCTTCACAATATGGTACAATGAAGTCCAGCTTTCACCTGAAGTGCTTCCTGAAAAGGCCATCACTCAGATAAATCAGTATTCTTTACACCCTTATGATCTCATTTAATTAAACACAACTAGGTATAACACATTAAAAAAATATACAATTCTACATTATCTTAAATTATGAATAAAAATAAATCAAAATTGTTTATTCTCAACATTTTTTATACAATGATCAATTTTGGTTTTACTCTTCAAATGAAAAAAAAAATCCTTACAGCAGTGGTTTCCAACCTTTACGTTACTACGCCTACCTTTGAAGAAAAGAATATCTTCGCGCCTGCCCATCCTTTATTTCATATAATAATAAAGACACGTTTTAACGGGTAAATACATATTTTGGACTGTTCGCGCCTCCCTTTGCAATAGTCCATGCCTCCCTAGGGACGCTCACCTCCCAGGTTGGAAATCGCTGCCTTACAGGGCTCTTAACTTAAGATGAAGTATTTAAAATGAAGATGATGAATATATGATTGATACAAGAAATATGACAAGATAGTACAGATAATCATATAAATTATTAAAAAAATAAAATAAATATCGCCTGCTTGTAGATAAAAACATAACTCAGACCACCATTGACGTGGGTCTGGGCTCATTTCCCTGTAAGGTCAATGGCAATTATATACAATGTTAATTTGAGATCTGAGACATAGGTGCTTGTGATGTCAATTCTCCTTGAGTTGATCTCGAGTGACTTACTTAGTGAGCTTATCTTGTATGACCTTTCAAACTCAAAATAATTGGCACATTGGCATTGGTCAAGTATTTTCCTTAAAAAATATCTGTATAAAATTCCTTCCCAACTAACTGATTCTTAATAAAAATGGAACATAGCCAGAGCAATTATCTAAATACTAGTTATCGTCTATCAAATGCTTCTCTACTCCTCTCTCCCAAACAGAGAAGAAGAGTGATTAAATAGCCAGCTGTTCTTGTAGAACAACGTTTGAGGAGATGCCTCCGTTATCAGATTTTCCAGGAATAATAGCAAATTAAATATGCGTTTTTATTGCCTAGAACTGATTATCAATATGCATTAGTCTTAAATGTTTATGAGAAGCAATAAAAGAATTCTTTGTTCATGTATCAGCATTGTAAAGTTTACTCAAGGTTCACCATAATTTATAAATCAGTCCTCAAGTACTGTGTCTTTATCTCTGTTATTGTGAAGTTACATTTTATAAAAGTCTCCACTCAATTTGCATATTTATTTGTTTACGTGAAATGGTTTGAATTCAATCAGTATTATCAACAATAAGAATATAGACATTTTATTTATACTATTTCTAAGTTTGAAATAGACTAAAGGTTATGGAAGGTTAAAATTCTGACAAATTTTCCTGTTATTGTTGCATCGATGGAATTCCCACTGTACAAAATTGTACAACCTGCCATTAAAATAAGTAAATGAATAATTTAATTTGTGTCATTTATGATTCAGAAAGAATTTAATAGCATAAAATAAAATTATATAACATATTTTAACAAAGTTGCAACTGAATCAATCAAAAAAATATCATATACATATAAATATGATTAACACGGACCCCGTATCTTATTGTAGGTTCTTTAGGGCTTTCGTCTAACTCTGTTGCTCTCAGGGCTTGCGCCACCATACAAGCGAAATAAGCAACCGCCTTGAGTGCAAACCACAAGGGGGTGCATAAACTGAGTACTAAAATTATTTTTTATACTTTAATAATATTAAATAATATGATTTATTTTATTTTAAAGTTTGTATCTGTCTAAAATCTGTGAAAAAAAATATGCAGACTCTTGCAACCCCGAGGCTTTCTTAATATTAAATATTGTTATTTGTATGAATATGGTTCTCGTTATTTTGTATCAACCGTTTTTGTTACGACTACGACTTTTACATGTAGACGAGTTAAGTTTAATGTAAGGTAAATATGACCAACGTTCTCTCTAAGCTGCCAGGTGCGCAGCAGTTGGTAAGCCCCCGCACACTCATTCCGGGTTGGCGCGCACTACAAGGCAGTTGTTCAATTAATATTTGATGGGTTCGCACAGTCTCCGCGCAGCCTTTGAAATTTCCGCACAGCTTACCTCTTGCCTTAGAAGGAACATTGAATATGACCCTTTACGCATTTATCGCAGCATATTTATATTTTATTATTGTTAATTTATAGATTCTTGTAACTTTAAAATAAATCTTGCTGTACTTTAATCAATAAACATGCCATCGATACACGATTGTATTATTTTGACTAGGAAAAATGGGATAATTTGTTAAAAAGTGCGCCAAAAAACATTGCCAAATAACCTCGCGCCGGCATATATTACACTGGCTATGCATCAAATTACCATCAAAACACTTAACATAATTTTTCACTCGATAAATGGATTTAGATGCCAAGGCATGTCTGTAATGTTTTCACCTCTTTCCATCAACTCCATTGGATACTCATTATGAGATGTAGAGAAAGAAATTAGCAAACTACTTTTTATTCTTAAAGGGAGAGTATTATCGTAATCCCTCTGAAAAGAGAGATTCATTGATTTCGCTTACAACTATTTCCACATTGGGCGTACACAAGATTCTAAAACTATTTAGATAAAATAAAATATATACCCAGTAAATGTGCAGGAATCGAGTTTCCTTTATGTCTGTATTTGTAACCATAGCGATGTTTGATTTTCGTAAGCAAAAATTCGTGCAGCGATTCATAAAGTGGCTTTATTTCCAGCCATAAATTTTCCAAAGTGTTGCTTAGATTCTCATCATCATACTTAATCTTGAGCATCTTGGAGCCGTCACTTTGTCCTTGCAACCTAGCAGCCAAATTATTCTTTTCAATGTATGTTTGAAAGTTTTCAATGGCTTCTTCGCTCGAGCAGTTGTGCCAGGACGTCCAATAGTGAAACAGTCTGTGGTAGGAAGACGGTTCAGATAGCATTATATCCACAGCTGAAAGAATATTGAAACACTTTTTAATTCTCTTTCAACATCAATAGATTTTTAGTGGTGCTTACAAGCACTATATGAGAACTTTCATTTTAATACTGTGTTTTACTATAATCTTTTTTCGTTTGCAATATTTTCTTTCATTGATAGCTACGACTTTAAATGGAAGTGCTAACTGTTCGTGTTTCACACATAAATTATATTTTTTGTAATTGTATATCTAAAACAGTTTGCTTCCTTTTGATAAACAGTTTATTGACTGAATCATATAACCAAATAAATATTTTTTATAATCACAATTCATTATATTAACCCTTTCAACATATGATCGCTATTACAAGTCCTTGCGCATACGACTTTTATAGCAAATGAGAAAAAAAGTCACTCTATGACATATAAGTGTTGTAAATAAATAATTATCATGGAAGAATTGTTAAGTGTCTGACTAAGCAATTCCTTGAAACTCTGATTTTGTCCTTTGAGATCTTTCTAAGCATAAATACGCAATAATGGATTTATTTCAATTGTTGAAATTCTACCAGAATACGTTACCTGGTTGGTGAAATTTCCGATGAGCTGTATGAGTTCCATCTCTATAAATGTCTACGCTTCTATCTCTGTAGCTTGTTTCTAAGGAAGCCAAGGCGCGTTGCAGCTGAAATAAAAGATGATGACAATACATTACATTGAACGAATATTATTTTATAAGAATTGAGAGTATATTAAAAAAAAACTATATAAACATAAAATATTTTGTTTGCAACATAGCAGCAGTAAAAAATTCTGGCACAATTAATAGAACTGGTTAATAATAGTTTTTCTTTGAGGTTGAGTCTGAAATGAAAAGAAATTATTAGGGATGGACAATTTGTTTGCCTTCAATTTTTCTAAATAATAGCCTATGGAAAAATGTGCTAATTTGCCATTTGGTATTAACAACAACAAAAAATCCAGTTCGACTTCTGGGAAACTCTTTCAAACACAACATTTTCATTAAAATTGTAGTAGTTTGTTTTCCTCCTGTATTACTTTCCCGTTTGTTAAATGTTAAATTGCTTGAATTGCTTGAATTGCTTTCTTTAGAGTGAAATGAGGTGGTCATGATTTATTTGCATCTGTGTCACGAGTATTCAGTAGCAATAAAATCAAGTTTTCTTCACTATTCCAAAATATTTGTGTAAGCAAAGTACTATCGAATAGAAGACTACTACAAAGTTTAAATTAATATAAATAATTACACTTTTAGCATCATCACTGGAGAGTGCTGATATTCCAATATTGTTTATGGCTATTTCCAGTGTCTCTGCGAGATTTTCATCATCTTTTGATATCTCATCCAAGTCTACGGATCTCAGTATTTTTAGGAATGATCCCTTGACCATATTATACGCGACTGCATCCTCCACCTTAGAAACAATGTTTTCATAAATATTAAAGTAAGGCTAAGAGAATTATACTTAAATTTCAAGTGCACGGATAAACTTGAACCGATACCAGTTCAGATCAATGCCGAAAGGCAAAACACCGGTCGTTAGTAACAAAACTAGTGGAAATGCACTAAATTTGAACGATTCAAATTTAATATTGTATTTCCATCAACTTCTGTCTAAATGAAATACCTAGTTATACTTTGTAGTATGTTTTTAAGATTTTAATTTACAATGTAATCCTTGTTTTAGTATTTAACAAAATGGCTTCCTTTAGTCTTTTTTGTTGAGTTGAGCTTTGGCTTTCATCTTCTTATTTCTTTAAACTTCAAATTATTCAAAATTAAAATTCTTTTTACATAGAGTCAATGAAAACGAATTGCTTAAAACTTGGTGAAATTCATCGAAAACAATTAATGGTCTTCTTAAATTCAAGGTGTGATTGGTTGTAACATTTGACTCTTTTCCCCTTTTGTTCTTCTAAAGTTCTTCTTTGTTCTTGTTGAAAATTTAATACAACTATTACATACTTTAACCTAACCTAACCTATCTTATTTTTAAATCAATAATCAACAAATAATTAGGAATAATAATTCCTGTGTAAGTTATTTTAATAAAGACATATCCATTTTAGTAATGAATCTATCAAAAGTTAGTTTAAATAAATACAAACTAACTTTTTCTTCTATTTTCTCTTCATCTCGAAGATCTGTCAAATGATTCCATAGTGATTCACTGCGATTAAAACACTTTTCTCCAACAAATTCATCATATCTGGTCATCAATTTCCTCACATCTTCAATGTTCAATTCAGCAGGATGACCAGAACCAAAAATGTCATCCAATTCTTCGCCTAATGTATTTTCCAGGTCTTTGACTTCTTCAGGTGTCACGTTAGTTCCTTTATAAACATTATTTTCTCCATATATATAGTCTGTCGAATTGTTTTCATCGCTTTTAGCAAAGCTTGCTTCATCGTCCGTATCACTAATTATTTCCTGTGGCTTTGTTACGGAGTCTAAACTTTCTTCTGAGACAGTTTGAGAATCAGTGGATAGTGTTGTTTGACAGTAGCACAGTTGGAGCAACAAAAAGTAGTAGAGTGCTGTATAAATGTACTGAAAAAATAAAACAAAACATCAACACAAATGAAGAACTGACTGGAAAAAATCATTTTACCCCTGAAAGCATGTTGTAGGACTGCGATGAGTAACACACGACCTACAGCAGGGGAGGGAAAAAATCTTTCTAAGATATTCAATGTTAAGCATTCCAATAATTGTCTTGATATTATGGGACATACTTACACGTGAGGGTATTATTTGCAAACACGGCTCATTCCGGAATGGTTAAAAAATGAAACTTGAATTTCATTTTGAAAAACAGTGTACATTTTAAAAGTTTTTTTTTAGTTTTTCATTATATACTTTGGAATGATATTTTGTATATTATCAAGCCATGTTTGAGACTGATTTCTAAAAATACTTTGAAATACTAAAAATACGGTTTTATATACTAAATTGCATTCATGGTTGATGTTTCAACAATTTTGGAATGAGCCGAGTTTGAACCCCAGTATTTGAACTATTTTTACTGACAGTAATAATGCCACAAGAGTGGTAAAGGGTGAGATATAATGTGATGTTATGTGTCAAAGAGGTAAGGAGGTTATAGTAAAGCAATTGAAACCTTTATTCCAAAAACTGGTTATGTCATGAAAATCAAATTTTACAGGAGAGACTAAAAACTGTATAGCAAGTGTTGAACAATCCATGTGGGGCTTAAAATAATGATGAATAATGAATTAATATATGAGTAGGGATATAGATACCATTAAATAAGTGGGGTAGGAGTTTGGTCTACCCTGATTTTACCAGTTTTGTTTTTATCATTTGACATGTCATGTTTTTGTAGTACTATATAAATGTCTGTGCCTCAATAACGCTCAGCTTTTGTAAATTAATAGCTCTGTAACCTACTCAATTGACTAACAGGTGGCATTTATAACGCATTTCATGATCTGTACCAGTGTTTTCTAAAGTGCGGTACACGTATCCCTTGGGGTACACGAGGCGTTTGGTGAGGGTACGCGGGGGTAAGCTGCATGTTGCACCAGGCGCAGCCTTATTAAATTATAATGATCTGACATTTCAACATAAACAATTTCATCCTCCTCATTGATTACAATGAATGTTATTTATCACCTAACTTTTATTTATTTTATTTTAATTTTAATATGAATGATTTTTTTTCGGTTATTGTTATTTTGTTTATGTACAAAAAAGGGAAAAAATAAATATATTTTTACTGTTAAGTATTTATGATTTTTTTGACGAGGGGCACTCAGTGTTACGAAAATTATAAAAAGGGTACACAGATGTCGAAAGTTTGCGAAACTCTGCTCTAGACTGAAATAACCATTTTTTTTTTAAATCATTTTCTAAAAGCATTACATTTTTAGGCAGAAGAGGTTTAATGTCAAATTTTAATACAGGAATAAATATCTAATTACGAAGTTTGACGACGGAGTGAAAGGATCAAACAACAACACGCCGAACCCAAATTATAAAATTTTGTTAATTGTATTAAACATAGTTTTCCAAGTTTAAGGATTGTAATTTTTTAATTTCGTTTCAAGTAATGTATTTTTTAAGACCTTGAGAGTGACAAGCTCTGCACTCTTATCTGATACAATACAAATGCAGGACGGTAGCCGGAAATTGTCCATTCGTATATTATGTATTCCGTGCACTAAAACGTATGTATTTATAATATTTTAACATCAAGGTAGTGAACAAAATAAATATTGAAAATATTCAAATCACGAAACGAGGAAATAAATGGAAACGACATAAAATAATGTTTTTTTTATTATCATTTTGGAAAGACACTCACGGATCGTGACAATTAACTACCCAGTGGTGGATTACCCTATAAGAAAATAAGGCGCGCGCATAGGCACTCAACAATAGCTTATATAATATAACACATAATTTTTATTATTTTTTGACGTTTTTATGTTATCCGAAAAACAGGACCTCCAAATTTTATTGCGCTTGGGGCCTCCCATGTGCTTAATCCGCCAATATATCTACCGAAATTCCGAAAAAATTGGTGGGTTAATATTTAATTAAAATTAATAACTGTATTGTTCTGTAAAGTCAGAAACAAAAACAAATTCGCCTGAAAAATGCACACACGAATATTTAAAAAAATAAATTGCGCACAACGACCAATGCAGGAAACGTCAGATCAAGTCCTTCTCAGTCGATAAAAAATTGTCGCTGTGGAAATTTGATATAAGACACTGATTATTGGGCATATAGACAAATAAACACGTAAACACGAACATTTTAGGCAACCCCAGTAAATGGTTTTGGTTTCACACGGTCAGTTCGTAGGAAAAAAAATCATAAATGCATACAATTTGTCGTCCGAAAAAGTGCAAAAAAAACCATTTTATTATTTATCGATTTGCAGGTATTGGCCCGAGACCAATTAACGTCCGGCCTCTCTTTTTGATACGATGTCGGAATAAGTTACGTATTTAAAACCAGATCTTTTATTTGCAAATCCAGCATAACAAGTTTAGAATTCTACAAAACACGTATTTTTTATCAATTATCCTAGATTTATATAAATTTCAAATGCATTTCAGACAATATTTTTTTCAAACATGAAACTTCGCCAATAAATTGTACATAGTAAAACTTCCCAAATTAAAATTGATGTTGTAAAATATTGCATGGTGTGAGTTTTGTTGTTATTTTAAAAGGATTTCTAATAATTTTCCGTCAATTGACGGTATTTGGAGATGATACGAAACAAAAACGATCTAATATAACTTGGCGTTGTTTCTAGATTTACATTTTTATTTGTGGATAATTTTTAATAACATATGCGAGATGGTGCTTTTTGTCTTTAATAATTATCAGTATGTATGTCATAACTGAAATCGGGCTGAATTCAAATTAAACGTATTTTCAGATATGCCTTTGTGATTATAAGCTTCCTAATTAATACTCTCAAACAGGTTTATCAAAATAGTATTTTTGCAAATGGAAAATAAAAAAATGGGCATATTTTATAGTACAATAGAACCTCGATCTACCGTTATCGCAATTTTTGTTTTCCCGCATGAATCGTTTATTTTCTATAGTCCCGGCCTCCCATAAGAACAATATTAACCCGTAACATGCCATCCTAAAAAATCACGTTTCACTGGATAGACTGCAGAGAAACTCATATCGCATCGGTCTTAAAATCAATGCGAGTAAAACCAATGTACTCTGCAACAGTGCCTGTCCGGACCCACACTACCCTTTGACGAGCGCCGGTCAAAACATCGAAAGAGTCGACGGTTTCAGGTACATGGGGGTACACATCACGGGAGATGGCAATCCGTGTAAAGAGCTCGCGATCCGATTAGGGATAGCTGGAGCAACCTTTAACTCAATGCGGAAAGTCTGGGACTCACGACTGTACTCGGTCAGAACCAAGTGCCTCCTATTCAACGCATGTATCTTGACAGTGCTGCTTTACGGTTGCGAATCATGGCACCTTACGAAAGCGCAGAGTGACCGTATACTGTGCTTCGAAAACAGATGCCTGCGACGAATGCTAGGGGTGAAATGGTCTGACTTTGTCAGGAATACAGAGATAAGAGAGCGGACTAACCAGCCTCTTATCACGTCCAAGATAAAGAAACGGCGGTGGACCTGGCTTGGACACGTGTTGAGGATGCCTGAAGAGAGCCTGAACCCTGCCTGTCTCTTCTTCCGGCCGGATGGATCCCGGCGTCGTGGAAGGCCACTGATGACTATCCACAGGATGTACTCGGCGGAGTTACGGGACGCTGGGATGACCTGGGAGGAGGCGAGGAGACTGGCTGGAGATAGAGAATTGTGGAGGAGCTTCGTGGTGACCATATGCTCCGTATAGGGAGCGGATATGGATTAAAAATAAAAAAAAAATCGGCATATCTTTTACCACTAATATAATTTTAAGCGACAACTTTTATGCTAATCTTTTTATTTTTATTGCAGGCATTTGCGTCTTTAAAACGTTTTAAAATATACATACGGCTTAATTAACCCTCCAAGGACGAGCGTCACCATATGGTCACACAAAACACCGTTGTCTATTGATCCCACTATTCATACTTTTTCTACCTGAATATCGTTGCTTTTGCTCATATTTGGTTAAGAAAGGTACGGACTACAGTAAGTCATCAGCCGTAGGAACAGGAACGGTCTCCAAAAGCACATGTGATTTTTTGAATTTCCGTTTTTTTTTAATTTACTTTTTGAAACTGTTAGATATTTTTTTATAAAAATATAAAATTATTTACAGTTATTTTGCTAATATATTTGTTTTGAAATTATGTTGATCTAAAGAGGTCAAATTGTAAATATTTTTAAAAAAATCACGTTTAGCTATATTTCAACCCCGAATGTTTGCAAGCCCATACGGTCACTTTTGTCCTTACTACTATCCGTACTCAATATTACACGGTAATAAAAAGATGAGCATGACCATATAGTCATGCGGGGTTTCTATACAACGACTTTGCGTTTTTTTTTTTTTTAATTTTGGATAGAAATAAAAGTTATCCGTGACTTCAATATGGCTTAGAAAATATTTTTTTTATCGGAAAAAAGCTCTCGTCTCTGGAGGGTTAAAGCAAGTTATTTTTTTATGACTCCTCATGTTTACAAACAAAATATTTCATAAAGTACCCTAATAAAGATTACGCACAACTTTCGACACTGTTTTGTATAGAGGAATTTTTGACACAATTGAGTTTTAAAACACTTAAAACATGTTGCATTTAGTTGTAAATATGAAAATATCGCGTACTCTGTTTAACTTAACAATGTTGTAGGTTGTTCTCGCTTTTAACTATTTGAGATGTTTGTTCTTCTATCAAATGTAAACTCGTATATCTCTATCGCATTCTACCATGCAATGATCAATCAATTGATCGGCAAACCACAAAATCGACAATTTTGTGCAGTAGACGTAATATTTTTGATTTTATAATTATATATTTGAATGTAAAACTCTTTTTTCTAGGAATACCTAAAATGATACATAATTATTGACAACATTAAGAGAAATATTGAATGATTTAATGGCTCAACTATCTATGAATTCTTCACGGGCATGGAGGTGTTAAATAATCTTGCATTAATCGTTTTTATTGAAAATATCTCATTTCACTAATAATTTATCCCGTTTCGTTGTTTGGTATTATTTGAAGATTTCCCTCATTATTGGTTTCCCGCATTTTTCGTTTGTTTATAACGGTCCCTCGAGAAACGTAGAATCGGGGTTTCATTATGAATGGTTATTGACTATGCTAAATCTAGTCGTAATCAATAAAGAATCCAGAAGATGATTTTAGGAAATGTATTTTATTTTTTAATATTTATCTTTGGCTTACAACTATTATCAATTTAACAGTTAAATAACAATATTTTTTTTGTGACGGCTTAAAATAAATTTCTAATCTCAAAAATATTCAATTTATACACGTACTTGATCGTACGATCAATATAAGTTTTAATCAGTTAAAAATATTCAAATGATTTTTTTTGCAACAAATAATATAATCTATGTCCTAATTTCCTGATGAAAAAGATATACGCTAGCAATCGAGATTATTCATATCTTTAAGTACTTTTAAGTAAATATTATATTATAAACGCATTATGTAATGTGTAAATATTTAAAACAGGGGTATTCAACGTCAAACGCACAAAACGCATAGCGAAGTGTGTTATTGTACCACTGTTAGCATGTAAATGCATTATTTTCTAAATTTTATAAAAAGAAATACGGTTTTTACTAAAAGCGCACACATAAATTGCAACATTTTGTTTAATCAAAAAATTATTTAGACACCTATTTTATCGTAAATAATCAATAAAAAAGTATTAAAGAATGCAGTAATGTTTTTTCCCGGTGAAAATGTGAATTTGAATATTGCCTAAAAAGATTTCTAAAAACTCCTGCTACCTTCTTTTGATTGCAGATTAGAACCAACAACCTCTTACCATCAAAACTAATGATTTGTATTTTACCATCGGGTATAAAAAAATGTTGAAAAATCGATTTCATTTTTGCAAAAAGTTTTTACTTTTCGTCGAACAGTGTGCATTTATGGGTAAGGTCAGGTTTACCTAAAATTAAAAGTGTCAGTTACAATACAAAATTAAATATTAGTTAATTCATTGTTAAATAATGGATTAGCTAACCGTATTTGTTTGTTGTTAACTTGAAATTTCACGGGACAAATCATAAACCAGATAACAATCAATATCAAAGACAAAAATTAAATCTTTTATATATTATAGTATGTTTATATAAAGTGATTTACATTCACCATTCACACACGATTGCAAGAAATGTCAGCAAAAAATATCAAACGTTCGCTGGCAGTCACTCAACCGAAATCGACTCACTTAGACGTATGTCAAACGGGACATAAATGACCCGCGGGGAATGGATTGAGTACCCCGGATGTACGATATCTTGATGTCTTATGTCTACTTTTGATTATTGCTGACACAATCATCCGATTATAATTAAGGTGTCCAGTATCAAACATAGCCAAGTTTTTTTCACTTTATTTTTCAGGAGAGCCGAAAGTTTGTTTAGATAATCTTCAATAAAATTTAAATGCTTATCAAATTTAATAATTACGAACAACCCTGACACTAAACGTTAACTTATTTACGATCAAGCGTTTACATTGTTCGGTTCATTACAGGGTTTGGGATTTCGAGATCCAGGGATTGATCACTTACCGTTATTTCCGAAAATTCTGTCAAAAAAGTGTCTAATTAAAAGATTCCTTATTATTCTGAGTCGAAGAATTGTTTTTAACTCCAGCATTTGGAACGGTGTCAAAATGACAGATTTCACAATTACTGTGAACTCGGAGACCTTTTTTTTCGTCTGCCAGTGAGTGGCCCAGTTGAGCTTTTGTTCTTTTAGCCCTACTAAGAATTTTTTACGTGATATATTGATTCCCGAAATCCCGGGATTGGTACTCAAACGATTCCGCGATAATGGGTTTACCAAATTGTTCGGGATCCCTGATCCCGGGATTAGATGCCCTAATTCAGACATATGGATCCCGATGACCCGGTATGATAACAAAATACCTTTAACTTTTTGTAGTAAAATTATTTAGTTTTGAAACTGAAAAATAAATTGAGTTGTAGGCATTAAAATTGAAGGTACCGGAATTAATAAAAAAATGTACATTGACAAAAACATGACTTAGCCGCGATTGATACTGGACGCCTCTTTTTTAGATAACGCTAATCCAAAATGTTGTAAATTTCTTTGACATTGTATGTTTGCATTAGATCATATATTTTAAATTATTATCATACATTTTATTACATTAACATTAACTGATATAAAAAATAAAGATATAGGTTATTAACTGTAATAAAAATAAACAGATGTACTAATATTAGTTTTTATTATTTTTTTATA
The DNA here is from genome assembly GCA_030503985.1 of Himalopsyche tibetana. Taxonomy (NCBI): domain Eukaryota; kingdom Metazoa; phylum Arthropoda; class Insecta; order Trichoptera; family Rhyacophilidae; genus Himalopsyche; species Himalopsyche tibetana. The sequence goes on along the minus strand of JAPJYX010000007.1, from coordinate 3,675,414 downwards.
TTATGTACTGATGTTATTATAATGTATGGAAATTTTACATCGTGTTTTCATTAAATATAATTAATATCATATTTTATAAAAATAATTATAAAACACAATAATTGTTATAAATGCATTTCTTATTATTTTCCACATTATTAAAAAAACGTTTAAATAAACAAGTGAAAAAGTCACAAACTTACATTAAAGACTTTTGAAGTAGTAGTTTGAATTTTCATTTTTTCTTAAAGAATTTTCCAGATTTTAAAATTTGTAATATTCATTTCGGGAATACTGATCAGTAATCAGACGCAACTTGTTGGCTTACCCTGCATTATATTAAGATAATTGGTAATATGACAATGACACGACAAATAAGAATACCAGTAAATAAAATATGATTATAATAATAAATATTTAAGCATTGAAATTCCTCATTGAAAAGTATAATTCATGTAGCGTAAATATGTATTTTGGTGAAATGAAACTAATTTTCACTAGAATGAAATATGTTTGTTATTTTATATTATTTCTTGCGCTTTTGTCTACATATATGCACATTTGTCAATGCGCGCATTCGTAGTTTGCACAATTTTCATGTGTGCATTTATTGTGTGGGCGCAAGTCAATGAATGGTACCTGGATTTGTGAATTCTTGAAAGATTCAATAAATTAACGTTGTTTGGTACCAGTTCTCTATTTCCGAGAAATGTATGCTATAAAACACGTTTTAGATTTGACTATATAAAAAAAATGTGACATTATAAAAAATATTGTAATGGTGTTAGTAAATATTGAACAAATTTTCGATGAAAAGCCTTTAAAACGAAAGTTATCGGACGTTATGTTTTTTATTTTTTCAGTACAATAACCATGGTGTTTTATTATAGGTATAAATTCTAAAGGAATACTTTATATATTTAATAACATTTCGTATAAATTTGGCCTGTATGTACTGTTTCGCTTTGATTATATGCATTTTAAAATGTAAATTATAACTTTAACCAAGCGAATAAACTTATTTATTTTACGATTTCAGGGAAACCAAACTCCCAAACGAACTATTATAAATATTTATTTTTACATTTGCGTTCAAAGGGATGGATGCATGATTTTTTAAATATCCTCACACCCACACTTATTGTCTCATATAAAAGGGACGGTTTCGGAAAACGAAAAATATATGCCAGCCATTGAATACGAGCAGTTCTAATTAAAACTCAATTTATGCTGAAATACTTCATTAGTATCATACCATTGAATCAAATTGCTTGATATCGGAGTGTACGTGATTAAAAAAAACTAAAATTCATCACAGATTTTGTTTAAATGAAGACACAACTACGCTAAAGCAACATACAGAAAAACTGTTTTGCTCTAACAGTTAATAATTCACAAAACACATTAATAAAAAAAACATATTAGGTTAAAATATAATTTGTAAGAAAGAAAAAACAAGATAACATAATACGTATACAAAATGTATTTATTTTAACGAAACTAAATAGAAATTGTATAAAGTAAAATATACTTTAATCCATGTGGAGCATATGGCTTCCTAAGTCTCCTAAGAAGTTTTTCTACGAAAACTGTTTGTTATTCAGTCGTTCAACCTTTCTTTTTCAAAGAGAGCAATAGGGATAGATAGATAAAACTTAAACAGGACTAGTGGTTAACTAATTGCTCTCGCTACGCTCAGTTTTTAAAGGATCGTAAATGGTGGAACTTTTAGACATCACAAACACTCATGCCTTCGAACAGAAACCGATAAAGCGATCGAAAAAATGCTTTTCGTACTGGGATTCGAACCCGTGAGGTCTGTCACGGAAGCCCACAACGCTAACCGCTGCGCTACAGGACCCGACATATACTACAAAAATAAAAACACTGCACAACAATTTACTACGAAAACAACTTTGCGATGTCATTTGATGAACATTTCGTTTAGCACATTTTTGTATGGCTACGTTCATTTTATGAATAGATTTAATTACAGATAATAAAGAGGTCGATTCATTTCGTAATTATATTATGAATAAAGAGTTTCGATGACATTTATATGATTATATTAATACTATAAAAATCGATCAACAGTCAAAAGTACTAAACGGTTTTGTAATAAATATATTATCAAGGCACAATAATATTACTTCTGTGAATATATCAAATTCAAGCCGTAAGTAAAAGGTCAATTGTATCTCGAATAGTCGAATGAGTATTAAAATAATATTATTTTTTTGCTACTACGCCAAAACATGTTTACGTTGAAATATTATCAAATAACAATTATAAATCTATGCGACTTACCTTCATTTTATTACCCATTCCAACATTATATCCGATTTAAAAACATGCACATTATTAAATTAAACGTTTCAGTTAGGACACAAAATACTAAATGGCACGATAGGTGTTTGACGAAAAAACAACAAAATACTTGAAACAATATTTAAATAAAAAACTTATAAACAAAAATCCGGTTTTGAAGTAGCTTAGCTTTGGCTGATGGCTAGTGGCTAACTGAGATTTCTCTATACATTTTTTGCGATTTTACAATTATCTAGCGGTGCCCAAACTGTATTCAAATAAATTACAAACGTCTGGCGTAACATTTTTATTTTTTAAAAAATGTTCAATAAAAATGACAATGCGTCAAATATTTTAGAAAACGGAACGAAATAAACTTGATTAGAATTTTATAAGTCACTCGATATCAACTCGAGGAGAAGGGGCCAGTGGCGTAGCTAGAAATTTGGGGCCCTCGTACAAACGTCACGCGTATTTAATTTTTATAAATTTAGGCCTCCTTTTTCACTGGGTTCTCGTGTATCGTAAGAATTAAGTGCTGTGAGGTTTGTGCGTAGGGGCTAAGAAATTTGGTTTTTGGAAACCTCGTTTTCGATTGAACTTGCTGGAAAGGATATCTTATAAACCGACGTCTAAGATTTTAAATGTGAACAAAAAAAAACTAAAATTGAAAGTGATCTTACTGGAACTTCAAGCCCAGACCAACCTGATGGTTTTGGTAAAGCGTGAACTAACTAATACTAAACTAACGTGGGCAACAAATTATAGCCAGATCTTTTTGAAGTTTTAAAATTATACCAGAAAAACTAAATGTATTATTGAACTGCTCGATAAATCACAAAAACCCATGCTCAAGACCTCAAATATTTGAGAAAAAAAAAATTTGATATTGATAATTTGCCGGGGCCCATCTGATCCTTCGGGTACCTACAGGTTATACCACCAGACCAGCCATACTCAACCTGCGGCCCAATCAGCTCTTATGTGCGGCCCAAAATAATTATAGTCACAAAATATTTTTTAAAAGATAGTTAAAAGTTTGACTCAATATCAAAATTCACATTATTTTTTAAGTAAACGATTTAATATTTTGGAAACATTGGTATTTTTGTGTACTTTTTACGTATGTTTTATTTGTTGTTCATTGTTATTTTTTACTATGAAACTTCGATTAATACATAAATGTATACATATGTATATATTTACAAAAAATAAAATAGTTTTATTTTGACATCGTTATACATACATGTGTGTGCAGTATAGTATGTGTTATATTTAAAGTTTACTGTAAATATTTTGCGTCCCACGTAGAGAAGCAAAAATCGGAATGCGGCCCGTAGGGAAAAAAGGTTGAGTATGACTGCACTAGACCAAGGAATTTCCCTCTTAAATATCTGTATCAATTTATTGGTCCTGAAGTATATATTTATTAATTGCTTTATGGATTTGTATTAAAAGTATGTGATACTTTCAAACCAGTTCGAACACTCCATATTTCTTCCTGAAGACGGGACACAGGGAAAAAGACTGGCAAGCTGCTAGTATGTAATATCATAACATCATTTTTATTTCATAACACTTTTTTAAAAAATATATTAACTGATTCACTTAAAACGAAGTCTCGTAAAAAATTTTTTTGTTGAGATTATCAAAATGATCCACTGATATGTAGCATCCAGCCATGACCTACCACAATGGAGAGCACGTGGTTTAACTTTAAACAAAGATGTTTATCAAAGTGGTTAGATTTTCAACTACAATCTCTTAAAAAAATTGAAGCAAAAGATGAAATATAATAATTCATACGCAATACAGATACTATCATTTTCCTATTTTTATTATTTGTGTAAAGTGTTGTATGTATATAGATGTAGTTCAAGTGTTATGGTATATATTCCTTCTGCAAATAAAACCTTTCAGTTTTATCTTATAACAAAGACTATTTAAATATAATAAGATGATATTTTCACAAGCTTAACTCAATAAAAACATGACGTGGGAGAAGTGTATAAAACTAACTAATATTTAAAATATAATCTAACTATTTTTAAACCAGCTTTGAGGTGGATAGATTCAAACTCGTTCTTTATTCCTTAATAGTACAAACTAAGATCAGTTTTAATCATATTACAATCATGTAACTCTGAAATACGCTTATATAAAAAGAAATTTTAAGTTATTTATATAAATACTGTACATTTTACGAAAACTGATTGTTATTCAACCTCTCTTTCTTTAAACAATATTCAAGCATTAGTCCCTTGGTTCTGGTCACATAGTAAGTCTATGGACCTGGTATTGTTTTGTATTATGTTATTAACTAATAAGTGTTGGGTACCTGCCACATGAAATTAAAATGAACCTTAGATAGAGAGAACCAGCCAATGGTTTCAAATAAAAAAAGTTTATAAATAAAAATAAACAAATTTTTTGTGAATATTGATTTGAAACATTAAAAATCCAGTGAAAAGGGTGCCGGTACGCTGTTCCTCTGCGCTACGTGAGAAAAAAGCGCTGTATAAATATAATAGGTACGTATACCGCCCGGTTTCCTCCTGGTTGAATTGAGCCTCTTAACACAAAACACACTTTTTTATTTTGAATCTTGGAATTCGTCGACTCCATATAGCAAACACAAAAAAAAACTACATTGCTGAAATATTGCATAATGTTGAAAATCCTATGGTTGAATAAGAACAAAATGTCACGTCGCTTCTGGCCATCACACAGACAGACAGACACATGAATTTTCTGTTTTATATTATACAATTAATTGTATATAGAAACATAGTTATTTTTTAGTTACAATAAGTTTTCCGCGACCCACTGTTTACCAGTACCTTATACCAGAGCCATTCGGAATAACCTTGCAAACATACGTTATTATAATTATGTGTGGCTCATCCTATCACAAAAACGTGTGTTGTACATACATATAAGTTTAACAACATAATTTTTTGAGTTTAATGAAGCGCACTGTGCATTATGCCTAACATTAGTAAATATGTTTTTAATAATTCTATTATTTATCAATCACAATCACGCTAATATGATATCTAAATTAATATGTTTTAAGCAATTTTTCTTTTTTTTTGTATTCTGTTGAATTATTTAATTAACTATGTATTACACCTGTAAATATTTTTACAAAAGTGCAAGTTGATAAAGTGGATGGAGTAAAAATTGTCAAAAACATTCAATAGTATATAGGAATATTTGATTAATTATTTCTACAAATGTTTTTGCTGGAATTTAAAAATAATAATACAAATCTGTCAGTGAAGCGACGTGTCCAGGGATGTCCCGTGGGCATAGGCAGTACCGACGCGAGGTTATTTGGCGCCCTAGGCAACGGTTATTGGCGCGCCCCCTTTTTGACAAACTGTGGAATATTTTTGTATATGCATGTCCGCTCTCAATGTGAATCATATGGCCTCCTACCATTACGTCGCTCGCTCAATCTACCTTTTTTGTAATTATATAGAATACGATACATAATTATAACGAACAGATACAAGTATAAACTATTATTGGTTATAAGAATATAAAAAATAATTTTATTACTCAATTTATGAGCCCCTTAATGATATGCGCCCTAGGCGATTGTCTATTTCGCCTGTAAAGTAGCGCCGGCCCTGGGCATAGGTGAGTAGGCAGTTGCCATGGGGCGGCAAGTAATAGGGAGCGGCAAATGATCACAGTTTTTTTTTAAATAACTAAATATTTTTGACACAAAAAAATGGTTTAGAATATATTTGATGACTCAATGTCTTTGATAAAAAAAAATGCTGGCAAAAAAAAAAATTCAATGGTAATAGTATTATAACCAATGGGTATACAGTAGTTTAGTTTATCGCATATCGTCTTTTAATATGACATTTACCGATTTCAGCACTATATGCGGTAGATAAAAATATTTTTTTTGTTAACCGTCATCTTATATGAATAAATGTTGAGAGATTCAGATTTGTTTTTAGGACAACTTTGCTGATGAAACAAGAACGACACCACACAACCGAAACTGACGAAGGAGATGGTACATGGTACCCACGTAAAAACCTGTCATAAACTATTGACATTGTTTTTTTTCTTTACAAAATCAACTGTGCCAATATTTTATATTTATATATTACATACAAGTATCAAACGAGCATTAAAAATTCACCGAAATTAACGTTCAAACAAATTAAAATAGTTATTGCTTAATAAATCTTACGATTGGGTAATTATTAATCAAACATTTTATTTACATATTCAGGTGCTTAATTATTTACGTACCGGGCTACGCATGTTTGCTTCTATACAATTTAAATATTATATAATAACTCAACAAATTAAAATACATAACGTCAAAGGTACTTTTCATACACTAGGGGTCCTCCGAGTCCGGGATCCAAACCAATTTTGGGATCCCGTAATGGTAATCACGCTTTAGTAAGCTAATCCGCTAATGAAAAATGTTACTGTTTGATAGTATGGACATAAAAAAAAGTTCTCACGATTCTGAATAATCGTACAATCACTAAATTCGCACTTTTATCGAAAAATCTAAAAAAAACAAACGGTCTCACATTTTTCAATTATTGTCAAATCTGTCAATTCCAAACATTATCATGTCGAGTCTTCGAGGGGCTATTTTGAAATATTTCATATTTTTTTAACAGTGATCAATCCCGGGATCCCCAAAGCCCAGAATCCAAAATAGTTGTAAATCCCAAAATCAAGGAATCAAAAAAAGTATCTAGGATTATATGCCCTAGTTGTCACGTCCTAAGAGAGAGACGAAGGGTTCTTACCTGGGATATAAATTATAAAGTTATTTTTTGTGATATTAAAATGTTTCTTTTCACATTGATACGTGTTAATTAGGGTATCCAATCCCGGAGCCTTTTTGTGATCCAGGGATTTCGGGATTGATTAATTTTCAATCCCAGGATTCCAGGATCCGGAAAAGTAAGGAAAAAGGAAAAGTTTTGGTGACTGGTTTTTATTTTTTTTAACTCACCGAGGAATTTGAAATCCTCGAATCCCTATACTTTTCCCCCAAAAATATCATCTTGACTCGTTTTTTTTTTTAGCTCTTCCAAATCCAAAATACTATAAATTTTAACGGGATCACAACCATACCGATCCCGGGATTTTGGGATCGCGAAATTGAACGGGATCCCGGGGTTAGAGACCCTAGTGTTAATGGTTAAAAGAAGATTTTAAAAAATCATATTTAGTCGGTTATTTAATGATTTTGTGTCGAATGTAACCGTAAAGAGAGGAGGGAGGGGCGGTAAAAATATTAACGACCCCATTTTGCTTAAGATTAAATATCTTATAATAATTGCTATGTTATAGTAATAATAATAATATTTGTTATAATAATAATAATTGCTATATAAAAAAATCACATTGTGTATGGGGGTTTCGGTCGAGAGCAGTTTTCTGATATATCTTAATAACTCATGACATCCATATTGAATACCATCAGTGAACATGTATAAACCAAAAAAGAATCTTTTCAATACCGCAGAACTCCCACATAATAGTTATGCCACGTCCCACGATCACTTAAAAACGATAAGTAATTACATGTGGACACCTACTAATCATTAAACAGGCAACAGGATATCGATATTGGCTGGACTGTGGGGTCGGAGTCGGAGCTGGAGAAAACGTACGACCCCGACTCTGAATATAGAAAAATATTAAAAGTCCGAACACATTAAAAACAGCTACTTTAACTTGTTAATATACAAATATTATTTTGAAATCAGGCCAATCAGACCAGGCGTGGGTAACCTGCGGCTTTTTGGCTACTCTGGTGCGGCCTACTGGCCAATTCTGTAATTCTGTAAATTTATGTAAATTCGTAAATTCCTGACATATTCTGATCGTAAATTCCTGTTTCCGGACAAAGATTCCCTAGTCAATGCTTACTTCGGCCTTATGTCGAATCAGAAAAATGAATGCGGCCTTTAGAGAAGAAAAGGTTTCCCGCCCCTGGGTTAGACTGTCTCATTTCTTTATCGAGATATTGCGTTAAAATACTGATTGAGAAATTGACATCCTGTTCACCTAGGGCAGTAGTTGGCAAACTCATTAGTCAACTGAGCCAAATCCCAACTATACAAACACATTTTTTTTAACTTAAGCTCTAGGTACATTGTTATTAATTTGATTATGGTACTCCTTAGCTGACTTTTGCTAAAAATGCCTTCAATCTGATTAAGGTACTTTCGCTGAGATCGCCCCTTCCAACTCTAAGTTTTTAGACCGAAACCCGACTTCTGCACGTGGGACACGAAGTTTCAATCACACTGTATATGATATCTTGTGGAAGAGCCACACTCAAGGGGCCAAAGAGCCGCAGTTTGCCGATCACTGACCTAGGAAGTTGTAATCTGTAAGTACATACAGAGTTATTAGCCAAATGTAGGGTTGAGAAAATCTAAATTCAGAAAATACATTAAAATCACTTTCCATTTGATTGCGATAGTAACAAATATAGGTTGTATTGTTTACCAATTGTTACATTACATTAGTGATCGAAGTCCAGGTCGAAAAAATCTCAAATTAGTTACAAAATTGATCACCATTTGGCCACGTTAGTAACAAGTATAAATTTCCATGTAGTTTGGGTTTTTTTACTTTTTAAATAGTTTTCCTGGATCCTAGAGTGCCACGATGAGTGCTTGATGAATCGAGCGCTTTGCAGTGACGGTTGCCATTTTCAGGTCGAAGCCGTTCTAGAGACGATCAATTACCTTTTCACGTTTTTGGGATATTTATTGGGCATTGCAATTATTATAAATAAGTTTATAACAGGCATTTGCATCCTGCACCGCTTTTTACGCTTTTGTTAATCAATCAGCATCAGGTGTTTGTCCTGCTAAGCTATACATTGCTCTATCTACCATATGAAAGCATTCCTCCAATTGATTAGTTTCAAAATCCATAGATATCGAATGAAACAAACGTACATAGTTGATATTTTTTAAAATGGTATCCGCTTAGCTACGAAACCGCGTATGCAAATTACCTATTGTACAAATGGTGACCGATTTCTCTTGTACGAAAACTAAAAAAGTAAAAAAAAAAACTCCATATGACGACGTTTTTCAGAGAAGATTTGTACGAATAAATTTAATAAGGAAAAACTACTTTAATTAAAGCAAACGCTGAAATAAAGTTCGTGTGATTGAAGACGGATGTTGATAATTGAACACAAAGCTACAGGCGATAAAATACGATACAACAATTTACTTTACAAAACATTCGAGGCAATGTTTATCAACATACCTTTATTTTCTATGACAGTATGTACAATAAAGAATCACTGGACAAGTCACGTGAAAATTCATCGGAAACCTTCAGTTTTTGCATCACTCATTGAACAAAAACATTGGTCAATTGAGTGACGATTTATTATAAACTAGGCATTGTTCAGTTTTCATACACTTGGTTAACATAATGTAGATAGCGAATTATTATGAAACGCTTAAGCATTCCACACATCAACGGAATAATTCGTGCAAATAAGATGATTCATATACTAACATATTGTCGCCGAATTGATAGAAATTAGTAAATTGCAGAAGTGATAAAAATATAGCAATTCTTTGATTGATAGACCAGCATTTTTTATCTTTAATTTTAGTTAATGCAGATTTAAAGGCAGGTTATTGTCAATGTTTATTAATATCTTACTGTATTTGTGTCAGATTGGCATAAATCCATCAACATTTTGATATTATTCTTCTCTTCTTTGACCATATTCGCTTCCTATGTGGCGCATATGGCCGCCACGCGGCACCTCCATTTTTTCCTGTCTCCCGCCAATTGCTTTGCTTCCTCCCATGCCATTCCAGCATCCCTCAGTTCCGCCGAGTACATCCTATAGATCAGGGGTCACCAAACTTTTTGAGAAGCGGGCCGGATTGAACTTAAGAACTAAAAGGGCCAGACGACAAATAAATTCTTATTGGAACCCAATCAGAATATTATTTAATTGTATGTGGTTACATAATAATTAGAATGTAAACAAATGTTTGCCCTTCTTAGAATTTCAAAAATGAGAATATTCGAGATTTTTTTTAGTAAACGACCATCTGGTCGTCTCGCCTCCAATTTATATCCAACTTCCTTCACTTTGAGTACCCTATCAGATAGTTGTATGACAATTGATGATTTGAAATAAATAGTTGTCGTGAATTCACAACTAAATCACGAAAATTTATATTTCTTATATGCAAAAATTCGAAACTTTTCGCGGGCCGGATGAAAATCTTCGGAGGGCCGGATCCGGCCCGCGGGCCATAGTTTGGTGACCGCTGCTATAGATAGTACCTGACGGACGTCCGGGACGCTGGAATCCCACCGGTCGAAAGAAGAGGCAGGCAGGATTGAGGCTTTCCGGAGGCATCCGCAGCATGTGACCCATTGTTTTGATATTATAATTATACGTAATATATAATATCGACGCAAGAGGCTTAATACTCAAAGCTCAAATTTGTAATTTGCCAACATCTGCAAGTATATTATCATCATTCTGTAAAAGTGACACTTTTAATTATTCGTTTCAAAATTATCTCACTGAATACGTCGACAAAAAAGATACAATGTTAGTCCTAGAATAAATGCGCTTATCTTTGTGGTTCTGGTAAACAACATTTAGTCATATTATACACAACTTTTTCGTTAGTAAATGCAGAATATAATAAACTGGGTACACTTAATTAATACAATTACTCAATAGCCAGCTTTTATCTCAAGTGCTTTACCTTGGGGTTGAGTAAACTGCACGCTTTAAATCGAGAGAATACGTGCGTAAACAAAGATTTCGATAAATTTAAAGCTAATAATAATAGAGAAGGAATCGTTTTAAACATGGAAGAAGTCGTGACGTGTAACCGTGTTATAGGAGGATATGTTGTTAGATGAGAGCAGGAGAGGCATAATGGGGCCCATACACCTAGGGACAAAGATCCCGGGACATGATACTGAACATTTACGTAATGTCTCAGGAGCTATGTTCCAAAACATATTCTTGAACACACGAGGGGTCACAGAAACGTCACCCGTTGGTCAGTGTAGCGTCCGAACGAACGTTATTTGATTTTATTGGATGCACACAATGCGAGTAAAGTTAATTACTAATGTTTATAAGCTTTCTACAATGACAATACATATACCTAAGATAATTTCAATCTAACTTATTATTGTTTATCGTTTATTATGACAGCTGTCACAATAGGAAGACATTTCAAAGTCGAATATAGATCTCTGAAATGACGCCCGTTGTTAACGATTGCTACTTACGTATATATTCTCACAAGTAGTATTCGGTTTTTATAATTATTATTGGATGTATCCTACAATACGTTATAGCTTTGGTATGAATTCATGGCGAAATATACTTTGACAGTTCGCCTACAGCTGCGCGCGCAACGCGCATGTTCCCCGCTAGCGTCCAGACCGTGAACATGGGAACCTATCTCGGGTCACGTGAAATGTTCCACGATACGGCGTGAACACGAGAATTTTGTGTTCCAGGACATGTTCTGGAACCATTTTTTCCTAGATATATGGCACCTTATTTTATACGTTGGTATCAAATCATTAAAATATGTCGAGAGATTGCGTAGATGTAAGGAATGCTTTACCAAAGTTTGTATTTTCTACTTTGTTGGTAATACGGTAATAATACTTGATTTTGTAGCTATATACTGACTCGTATGTCGTATATAATGGTCATAAAATATTATATTAACAACACTGGCCGTAATACGATAATAATCACAGGCTGACTATTAGTTACGCTACAGCACATGTGGCATGAGCCCCACGTAGTCAACTTGTCAGGGCCGTGGAGTCGGAGTTGTGATTTCAGGCGAAATTGGAGTCTTCACAAATCGTCGTTTTCTACTGTGAATCAATTTTTATCAATCAAAGTTTGTTCACAAATCAATATTATGTATAGGCAGTGACGTAACTAGTAAATTTATGCCCCTATTTGTTTGTTACAAAACAAAATTTATAATAAGAAAAGGATAACTTCGAGCTGTAAATTGTTTGGAGAATTTTTAGTTGAGGATAGTAAAAAACATAATTTTTGCATGTACATGCGAAAAAGGCCCTTGTCATTTACTTTCAGTTCAGTATTTGTTTTTTTTTATTTAAATTTGATCCCCCTGTGCCCAAGGACCTTTTTGCGTTGCATAGGCCTTGTTGTATGGTGGTTACGTCACTGTGTGTAGGTTTCAGCGGAAATATTCAAAACTTCGCCTAGGCTGATGAATTGTAGACTAGACTTCGAATTAAGAGGTTTTTCTAATAGCCAGTACGATATTAGTATTTTTTTTTCGGTTGGTATATCTTAAATGTGATATTTATAAAATGTTTTTTTTTTGTTCTTATTCCACATAAAATGATGAGGACCTGTTTCGCCCATCACGAGCATTTTTATGAAGATTTTGACAAGTGTTAATAGTGAACAAACACCTCTGTTAATCTTCGGCGCTTGGCAGATCAACTATAACAACAGTGAACATATCCGCAATTATTACATTTAAGTAATACCAACCGTAAAAACCAAATATAAAAAGTGATGTTGAGTATTGGCTACCCCCTTAAAATCTACTAGTGTTAAATCCTACTAAATTCGAGAATAACCACCCCACTGGTATTGAAAATGCAAAAAATAGATTTTTTAAAATGTGTAATTTAAATCACACTCAGATCATTTTTAATCATGTGCGCACCGCACCTTCTACTGTTTACGATTTTTTTTTAATTCACTTTTTTCCAGGCGTGCCAATACGGATACTAATGAAGCCCAATATTTTTTTTCTGTTTTCAACTGTATCTATACAATTACATTATCTCTAAATTTATTATTGATTTGTATAGATTTGCAATTAGAAACTTTAGTCCTTAGCACGTCACAAACATGGTCAAATGGTCAACAACGTTGACTACGATTGCGGTGCTATTTTTTTGATTCATCAATTGAGATAAGACTATCTGGTTGTGGATCAAAAGTGAAGGAAGTTAGGTATAACACGTGTTATTGGAGGCAAGGCGACCAGATTTAGTATTAAAAAAAACATCATTAAAATCTAGTGCAGTATAATAACGTGCTGGTTGCTTTTTGGAAGTGATAGATGTATGTATTTTGAAATACTTTTTATACTTAACTCGATATTCCCAAATACAGACATAGTGCACTTTGGAACTAAGGTATCGACATATACGTATTTCTCTTCATGGTTTTATATTAACTCAATACATGAAAAACATCAATACAATTTGTAAAACTACACAAAAAAAAATGATTAATTATTTGAATTCCTTTATTAATCATTTTTTAATTAGATTTTCAGTAGGCCTACTTTTAAATAGATATCCTAACATTAGAATTAATAGTTTGCATTATAAACAACATTGTACAGTACACATATTACAAATTAATATTCTGATTGGATTCCAATATGATTTAATTTGTCGTGTGGCCCTGTAAGTCTTAAAAAAGTCAATCTGGCCTGTTTCTCAACAAATTTGGTGACCCCTGGGTTAAACAAACACAGTTTTATTTGATTCAATTTTTTTCCAATGGCAGTTTGTTAGATTTTCTTTAAGTATTGTTAAAACAGTCAAAAACTGATTCCCCGTGAGACTTAAATACTCTTCAAACACAAACATATAAATGTTTTTTGGCACATTTAATAAATCAACCATCAATCCGTCTTGTCATAATGTGCCACATCCAAGAATGCCCATAAAAACCACGTGCAAAAGTGCAGCGTTTTCTGTTGCACTTGGCATCAAGTAATGCTGTGTGCAGCCGACAGCGTCAATTGTTGATCGAGGCTTAAAAGTTGACACAAGATCTTATACTGTGAAGGTTTCAGAATAAAACTGGGCGCAGATATAAATCGACCTTTTAGTGCTTAGATGGTTACAGTTCTTATAGATTTCCAGCCCTTATTATTGAAACAATGGAGTATTTGTTTTTTTTTTATATGAATAAAAGATACATTTATTTCAAATTTGTTTATTGATTACTGAAACACAATAGAATTATGTTAAACGACTTTGACATTAACAATTCAAATCATCAAATTTGGTACAGATGAGACAATACTGATACATATTTGAATTTGATTTCATAGCTGTTTTATATTATACACATTCAGAAATTTTGGTTAGTTTAAACTGCATAAGTACAATTTTTAATATAATAAGAAAAAATACATAATGCATTTTTTTATCAATTAATTTAGCTGAAAAAAACATGAACAATTAGAAAAAAATGTGACATCAAAAAAAAAACTTAAACTTATAAATCAATATCTGAAAGAAAAAATTCCACGTTATTTTGTAATAAATTATATTATGCAGACATTTTTAATTAAACATCAGCCCGACATTTCAAAATTGTATTTGTACATTAATTCAATTAGATTTCAATAGACAGAAAGGATTTGCAATTTAAAAAGAATTATATTATTTACATTTGTATCATTTGTAAAATTAAGTTATTTTATGGAAGTATATGTGAAGAACTTATAGCCATTCTGGCAGTAAACGTAACACTGGAAGCAAATATTGGATTTTGAATTAACTTTTTTTTGCATTTTTCTTTTGAAAAGTGTGTTCATATTTCATTTGTTTGTTATGTCAGCTGATATTGAAAAAAACATCACATACCAGCAATGTTCCCTCTAATTTTTCGAAGGTTATGTGCGCAAAATATATTGGCTGTGCAACTTTGAAAGGAAATGAAAAAAAATGTGCGCCACATAACGGTATTTAGACCTACTCAACGAAATGGTTATTTTTTATAATAAGAATAATTAACAACACTATATAATGACAATTAATTTATTCTGGTGGTGGTATAGCTGGTAAACTTTTGTGCGCTCTGGTCTAATGCATGTGCGCGTGCTCGGTAAGTTGTGTGCGCGCGCACACGCGCACAGCTTAGAGGGAACACTGCATACCAGTATAAATAACTAAAAATATAAATGATATGAACCAACAGTTATAAAAGAACTGATTTTTAAACAAAATAGATAAGGTGACGAAAAACTTGATTACCTATCAAAAAGAGCAATTGATTATTTTGTATTTTAAAGGAGAACTATCTTTCAGTTTTCAAATTTTCTCAAAAAAATATTTAAGTGAATTTTTGCGTGTATGTTAGAAAAGACTTTGCTAATTGATTAATGGTGGAATATAGAGACACATATCTTTAGAAATTTCAACTGAAAAACATTTAAGTAATGTTACACAGAATTGATGTAATTATAATACACAAAAGTGACATCTCTATATCTCACCTTAAGGCTTTCTTATACATATCTTATTACACTACAGAAATTTATTTTTCTAATGACATTTACGAAGAAATACGATACATAAAAAATGAGTTAGTACATTATACAAGTCACACATTATAATTATTCCTTATATGCACATATTTAAGTGTAATGCAAAAATAAAAGCAATATTTTTGATAAATATTATATTTACAGTTCAATAGAAAAAAATATAGAATATTTTGGAAAAATTAGGCAATTATTTTTTAAAAATTATTTTTTAATAAATGAGAAGATTGATATCTTTGTTATTCTGCTGATCACAAAGTGGAATAAAAAATTATCAATTTAATATTGAAAATAAAATAAGTTAAGCACAGTTCACTTTGATCTGTACAAACCTTTGTGAACATAATGTAGTTTAAATGGGATTTATATCTTGTGAAGATTGTCACTATTGTTTACAATCTTTCCTATAGTGTGAGATACAATTGTTAATAACATAAAGCAGCCAAAAATACATCAAATTATAACAAAATAAAATTTCTTCTCTGATTTCGTTTGTTCTGGTAGATTAATTAGGTTCTTGTGCCAAGTTGACAGTTTTTTGAAATGTGGCAATCAATAATACGGACAGTTTTTTTTGTATAATATAAATGTGAAAATGCAGAATACAATAATAGAATATACGTTTATAATAAATATATTATTTACTTTGTAAAAACCAATTTAAAATATGGAAAAAGTCAGTAAATAGAAGAAAAAAAGTATTTGAAATTCAATTTTAGAACAGTCATTTTTCTTGATTGTAACAAATGCATGTAATTTTTTAGCAAGGTGGTATAAACCAGTGTTCCCCAACCTTTTTACACCCGCGGACCGGTAAAAATAGGAAAAAAAAATCGCGGACCACTACTAATGAAATAAAAATGGTTTTATGTAATATTTTTTAAATCTTATATTGTTACAAATGGACATAACTATACAACTCTTTTCAGTTGAGTTCAGTTTCAGGCGAAACCGGTCCTGACCTTTTAAATAAAGTGGAATAAAGTACAAAGGAATATTGTGTTTTTATTAATATAATGCCTTTCCACCAAGTATTCACAGTGAATACCCTAAAAGTGAAAACAATTATGTATTATGAAATTATTGGTATATTTAGGTAGGGTTTTGATCTGGGTTCACTATCGAAGAGCAAATATTTATGACTGTTGATTCTGAATAAACCAGCGACCATCGTGTCGCACACAAAAAAAATAATACAACAGAATAAGTATCCGCAATAAACTAAGATTTAAAAATTTGAAGACCGATTTTAGAAGTATGAGTAATATGTAACCGCACAAAAATGGCAAAGAAACAAAATACGGAGCCGCATTATTGATGTCTTCTTATTTAACAATAACTAAAAATACAAGAAAACGTGCAGGCGATAAAAATCCTATATTCAATATTTTTGCATGACGAATTTCTTGAAATTTGGCATACTGTTTGCGGCCCGGCAGAAGTCTTTGCGGACCAGCACTGAGCCGCGGACCACCGGTTGGGGAACACTGGTATAAATAAACAACAGATTAAACAGTGGAAACAGAATTTATTCAAATCAATGATAAAATTAGGTATAATGTTAATTAATAATATAAAGATAAAAATAATAAAAGCATTTGGAAACCAACATCAACATAAATCTTAAATTAATTTTATTATCAAAGTACCTAAATGATATATCATACTTAAAGAGTGATGTGATGTCCCGGTTATTATGGTGTCAATAAGTCGAATGATTATCATGTTTGTAGTGTAATTAATTATTTAAAAATAAGTGATGTAAATAAATGTTTAGAATATGTCAAGCATTTTTATTTAATTCACTTTGATATCTAACTAATGAAAAGTAAAAAAAAAACAAAATGGTGGAAGTTGTCACACAACAGGAGACAATTTGGATAAAGGCAAATACCCAAATAAGGTTGAGAGAAAGATAATGATGTCAATATAATTATGAAAAATCATCAGTCTTATTCTCGCCATTTTAACCTTTTTCTTCTGACTTACTGTAAGCATAAGATTGAGGATTTTTTAACGTAAATCAGTGTGTTTTATGAAGGTCACCACATCATCTACAAATGTGACATAACACTTTGGTGTTATAAATAAATCTACCTGTAAGAGATGTAATTATAACATTTATTATTTAATGTAAGTTAACATATTTCTAATAATCATATATTTGGCCTCTGTTTTAACATCAGTTTTAGTAACTAAATAATGATGAGAAATGTAATTAAGTAATTTTAAAATAATATTAAATACAATAACTTCATTATTTTTACAGATGGCTGCTTTGTACAATTTATATCAAAATGGTGTTAAAATACTCTAAGGACATTTACTCCACAACAACAACAAACAATAAAAAAATAAATAATCATTAATTATTTACCCAATAATGATATTATTATTAAAAATATTTATTACAAACATCAATTAATTATGTGAGAAAGTTCTTCACAAAAGTATTGTGGATATTTTATTAAAATAGTAATTGTTTGATTTCACCTCCTGTTTGTAAAAGCAATGGATAATTTAATTTAATTTTCATAAATTAAAGTTATTTATCAATGATCTTACGTATGCAAATAAAAACTAAGAACATGTAAGTATATCATTGATCACATATTTTCATTTCAGGTAATGTGAGATAAGTATCATATTATGGCCCATAAAAGTTTTTTCATACACAGCAATTAAATTCATCTTCAGCAATACGCAAAAGCAAGAGTTTTATAAAATACGTTATTCCTGCATACTTTTGACTGTTTATGTACTATTCTTTTGCTATATTCACATCACTTACATTTTACTGTTTGATTTATGTTTGGAACATAATATAAAAATGTTGTTAAAAGTGACATGTAACAAGACAAAACAGATACTACTCGGTAATTATCAATTTTTATTGATTTTGTAATTCACAACTTGTTAAACATAATTCAAAACTTTAATCTTTTTATGAAATACTAATATCATACACATGTGTATATTTTTTATTAATTTATTCATATATTTACATACTGTATTAGATTGTGTACTTATTGAAAATATTACTTAAATCATAATGTTCTAACTAGCATGACTGAATTATGGTGCCGCTTTGATTATGGAAGGCGTTAGAAACCAAATATAATTTTGGTACCACATACTTGAATTTAGATTTGAAATTTTCTGTAGAAAAACATAACTAATAAACGTTCTTTTCTTTTCTGTATCAAATAGAGTATGACATCGAAACACACTACATTTGTGCAAGCATTTCTTGTTGCTCCTAATAGCTACAGTTATTGTATGATGTAACATACTGCGTATTGCCAAATTTTTAGTTCAGTTACCGTATGTCAATATATTATATTATATTACAACAGATATAATATAATTTAATACTTATGAAGTGAAAAAAATGCTGTAAAATTTATGATTATTTAACGTACTTATTGACAAAAGTGCAATGATGTCATGTTTATTACAAGAGATTATTATATGTCATGTAAAGGTGGACATTTATCTATTTAATTTGAAATTCGTGTAAAATATATGTATGTTCTCACATGACCAAACTAACTCTGATTTAATTGTTACACACTGACGTTACATCTAAAACAATTCACAGCAGACTGCCGATTGAATAAATATCATTTAATTGTTCAATTTCACTTGTTTCTTTATTCCACACCATTATAAAAAACTAGTTAAAAATCCGATTTATAAAAAGTTCATTTACCACTTTTTTGTTGTAATTAATCATCTCGCATAAAGAATCAGAATTACACAAAAAAATCTCAAGCGGCTCCATCCCTCCGTTCCCTCTCCAACTCCTTCTTGTGCTTGTACCTCTTTCTGCCGATGATTATCGCTAGAATGACAATTATTAGGACGAGAACTCCGAGACCAATCCAGACGTACAGTAGTGAAGAAGAAGCTTGAACGATTGGCTCCTCACCTTCTTTTGTTGTCAAATCACTAGACGATGCAGCAGCACTACCTTCGGTACCTTCGCTACCTTTGGCAACAAGATAAGGATTGTTTTCATAGTTATTAGTCGGCTCGTCAATTGTTTGAACGGCTTCCAATACTGCTTTAGATCCCCTTTCAATATTCTTAGACACCTCAACTTCTTTATTGATTTCTTCTTCATCAGCGGCATTTTCTATTTCTTCTTTTTCTTCTGTATCTTCTTCTGGTTCTTCTTCGGGCAGGTCGACCTCCTCGTCATATTTGTGTTCGGCATTGGGCTCCTCTAATTCAGCTGTCAAGAAGTCAGCTAGTGGCTGATAATAACCAAGGATAGCCTCCGCATTGATGTCATCGATTTGAAGAGACTTGGAAATTAGTTTTGGCCACTCTTGGGCGAATCCTTTTCCCATTAAGTTTCTGCAAATAACAATAATATGTTCAGTAATTTGTAATCTCTCAATACATTAACCCTTTATCTGCACATAATGAGAGATTTACGTTATAGGCTTTCAATTATCACAGACGTCTGTTTATTTTGATATGCTTAAGTAATACATAAAAAGTTTTCTTACTTGAGTTTCATAGAATCCTCTCCGATGTGTCTCACAAAGTCATCAGATTGATCATACACTTCTGAAGTGAGGACGTCCAGGATTTGATACTTCAATATTCCTCCGAGGAATTTTCTGAAAGCATATTTCACAATGTAATAATTTATAAAATAGTGATACTACTGGTAAATGATGTTTTTTTTTCGAAATAGCAACACTTTTTTGATGATTTTCTTGCAAAAGCATCTATGTATAAATAATTTCATACATAAATTTGTTTTTTTATTTTCATAATTTGTGAATACTAGGGGAGAAATTCTATTTAAATCAGTATCTTTTTAACATAACCTCATTTTATATGTTTTGATTTGTATCTTCAGTTAATTATCCTTTTAAAAACGATAAAATTATTTCTTGAAGTGTAAATGTTCTTACGCAATATAGGGTTTGTTGGAAACAATATTATAATCTCCGAGGTAATCTTTGTCGGATGGAGATACTTTAGAAATGTTGCGTCGTTCGTAGGCCCAAGATGAACCAACATTTATTGGTTTGTTTCCTTCCAAAAGCTTGAGTCGCCATTTGTCTGCGGAGTAGTAGTATGCAAGCCTGCAAAATAGTAAATTAAGTCTGAATGAATTCTTTCGATGGATTCGACAGTTACTTTGTGGAAGTTCATTTTGTATCTAAAATTAAATTTGATAACTTTGTTACTCCACTTTTTGGAAATCAATAGTCATCAATAGAAAAGAAACATTAGTAAATAACATTTTGAATAATATATGTGGATTACCATTGATAAATTAATTTTCCTTGGAATTTATCATATCTAATGTTAGTAGTTAATTAATACAAACTAGTATTAATGTTTGCGTCTTACCTCTTCCATGGTTCCAGTAGAAAAAGACAAAACCCCAACTTTTATTTTGTAATTTATAACTTAAGAATCATAATCAATTTTTAGTGTATCTGTAAAACTTGCGATGTTATGTCTGATGATGCTTCTCAAAGAATCGAAATATGTATGGAGGTATCTCTACAGAAGTTTTCCTATGAGAACTGTTCGTTACACTCAACCTCTTTTTTTCAAAGAGAAAGTAGTAAGGATAGAAAGATAAGGCCAGGACAGGACTAGTGGTTAACTAATCCTCTCGACCCAGTTATTAAAGGATCAGGAAGGGTGGGAGAGAATTTTTAGACATCATAAACCCCCATATCTTCAAACAAAAATCAATCATAAAAATACTGTTTGTACTGGGACTTGAACCCGTGACATCCGGCATGGAAGCACACAACGCTAATCACTGTGCCATAAGACCTGGCGGTAAAAAATAGGTAATATTAAATACTGTTATCATTTTACCTTGGGAGATCTTTAAGTGCTGAAGCAAGCTGCAAAGCAATCCTGCCTGTAAATTCATACTGCTGCGATTGTGAAACTTTGATTGGTAGAATTCCTTCAATGCTCAGCTGATATGGAGTAATGGCCAGAAGTGACCCTAGTTCCGATAGCGCAACATCCAAAGCTGTGTGTCAACAAATTATTTTTTATTGTAAGTATAGTTGTCAAGATTGAAACAGTGTAAACAAACGTTCGAGCCTTTTATTCTTAAATTGGGCTGTCCACAGGATCAAATTCCAGCATGGACACTTTCATGTCTCAGCATGGACCCTATCCTTCTATCTTTACTCTCACTGAAAAAAGTGAAGTTGAGCAACTGCTGACATAAAAAAAGCATTTAATTTGATTCTTCGATAAAAATATTATTTATTTAATTACTAAAGAAAATCATACTACAACAATTCATCCCTAGACAATAAAAGAATCATAATGGATAGACCTTATAATTTGCAGTGTTTAAACAAGTTAATAAACAGGATTGTGTTTTGAAATATTATTTGTCTATGTTTGAAATCGATTATTAACACAAACTTGTTTTATGTCTTAATTATTTTTAAAGCTAAACAAATGCAAAAATCTAAAAATGAAATCTTGGGTTTAAAAAAAAATTATAGAAAAATAATTGGCATTGACAAGTACTTGTCATATGACAGAAAAGCTTCAACAGACATCAGTCCAGTGCAGTAATCTCCAAAAATAGTTTGTAACCATTGAATGTTCTGCATTAACCCTTTGCCCGTGTCACCAAATTTAGCAAGCATGCCCTGTACGCGACTGCTTTTTTGGGGATTTTGTTATTGCGTTTTCGACTATAAATATAGGTTGTAATATTTTTTCATCTAATCAAATATGTTAATTGCCACCCAAAGTAACTTTTTCAATAATAAAATACAATATATTTCTTGTATTTTCGGTTTAATTCAACAATAATCATTCTTCATACAATTGCGGCTTGACGTCGCCATATTCCAAAAAAACGCCACGCGCGACCGAGAACACTGCGCCACCACCAACGTTCCCTCTAAGCTGCGCGCGTGCGCGGCCGCGCAGCAGTTGAGAAGTCCCCGCGCACTCATTCCGGGTTGGCACGCACTACAAGACAGTTGCTCAATTCATATTTGATCGGTCCGCGCAGCCTCCACGCAGCCTCCGCCCAGCCTTTGAAATTTCCGCGCAGCTAACCCTTCGGCTTAGAGGGAACGTTGGCCACCACCATACCATATGCTTATAATATTAAATTCTCGGAACAATATCAATTTCATCCGCACTCGATTGCTTATTTACATTATCCAAAATCTTGCATTGGTGACATATGTTCACGGCGTGTTCCAGAAATAAATTATTTTAGCCTATATTGAATCTTTTTTGACTAATGCCATCTATTGAATTTGGTAAAATATACATATAGTAATATTTTCAACCAAGTTATAAAATTTTCACACAATAGATAGCTCTTATATAGGGTTTGAAATTTCCATGACATCTATATGTGTCACGCGCGCTGAGGGCATGTTCGCTAGGACATGCATAGCGGTCATACGAGGTGAGAAGATTAATAGTGAGTTAAACTGTCGACAGCGACATCTATAATTAAGAAAAATGGTTAAATAACTTCTTTACAAATATTTGTGGCTAGCTAAATAGAAATTGAAACATCCTAGTTGATTAAAACATTCATTGCTATTCTATTTCACTAACAGTCTACAGCAGTCCTAACCTAACCTAACCTAGGGTACGAGAAAATTTTCAGTAGAAATTAACAATATTTATTTGTGAATATTCTTTGCTATAAAATATAAACATGTGAAATAAAAAAAGAATTGGGGTTCCGCATATTATTTTTCCAGATTTAGGGGGCCGTGGCATGAAAAATGTTGTCACTGGTTGAACGTATCAAATGAACAGGAAGCCAGTGGTGTGCTTAACCAGTGACTTATTATTTTTGTTCAATAAATTATTCTTGTCAACTAAAACACACTATTTCTTTTTTAAAGTATTGACAGCACAATACGTAGCGATAAGTTTTAGATGAACATCATAACACTGTGGACTATTTTAACACTTATTTATCTATGATTGCCCAATGAGAGGTGAAAAAAAAATAAGAAGTGTGTGGTGATATTAATGCATTTTGATTGTTATGAATCAATTTATAGTAAGAAAAAAGTTGTTGTTGTTTAATCACACCACTACATACAGTAAACTTCTAGCGAAACATTTTAAAAATTACATTTAACTAAATTTTATCAATTTCACTGATGTATCTAAGTAAGTCACTTAACGATTTTTTTTAAAAAGACGTCGCTGTAGACACTCCCCTTAATAATTTAACATTTTTATTTATTAAATTTAAGATTGATTGAGTACCTGAAAATCGATTAGCCTCTCTGATGGCATAAGAATTGGATCTCAATAGTGCTTTAATCTGGGAGTGCATAGCGGCCATCGCAACATCGTGGGCATTCAACAAATTCGGCAGGCTGATTTCATCACATGTGTAGACTTTGGTATCACCATTTCGGCAGCCGTTTATGAGTTTCGCCGGGCATGTTTTATTAAAAACAGAATCGCTCCAGAACGAGTCTTTCAATTGTTCTAAGCCCAGTCTCAACATCATATCGCTGGCTTGCATAAAAGCGTTTTTGCCACCGAGTTGCTAAGTATAAAAACAGCAAAATATATGAAAAAAACAGTACAAATTATATGAAATTAAGTTGAAGACGAAAAAGACACTACTATTGTCCATAGAACCAATGGCTACTTTGTAGAAATTCATGTTTAATTTAAAATCAAATTTGATAATATTGTTATTCCACTGATTGTATTACATGTATCACCTCTTTGAGATGCATTCAGCACCAGTACCAGTTTGAAGTTGGGGCGAAACACTAGTCACAATAAGTAGCACAATCAGTGGATTAACGAAGTTATTAAATTAAATTTTATATGTTACTACAAATTATCGATAGATGTCAGTAAATAATGTGTATATATTATGTTAATTTTATTTTCAGAAATATTGTAAGTCTTTTATGTTTCAATATACAATGAAGGACATTTAATTATTAATCATACCTTATCCTTCATGTTTTTGTTTATCTCTTCGTAAATGTGTTGGGTAGGCAAAGCAATATCAATAATGTTTGACCAATCTTCTCCAAAAATGGAACCTGCAATGTTCAAATATTATAATATATATATTGTATTTTAAAATTGAGAATAGGTTATGATTGAAATCATCACTGATTCTGAAGACTGGTTTAAATCAATGAGAAAAAAAAAGGATATTCTTGTTTTAAAAAAGTAAATGAGGTTAAATTGTTTTGTTAAAATGTTTCATTCGCTCTTTACACAAAAGATGAATGATACAGTTTTTTTTTAAATAATTGTGTGCCTAGCATTTGTTTTCATATAATGTCGAATATATTTTCAATAATCCTTAAATAAATGAAAATTATTGATTTTTAATTGGGTTAGGTAAAACAAAAGGGAACCAACTGCAAAACTGCAGCATAAAGATATAAAGCTTCAAAGTTTTGAACTCTTTTTAGATACTTTGTATAAATTTTGTGAATGTGCATGGTTCTGTTATAATGTCATCCATCCTTCACATTACTTTTTAATTAAGCATAATGGATATTTTGTACTTGGTTCTTTTTTAAAGAAAAAAATATGATTTTTAGAGTATTTCCCCTATTAGCAAAAGCTAATGCAAATAAACCAGAAACTAGGCCGAAGTTCATCAAAGTAAAAATTTTAATATTTTGGACTAGTTGCCAAAAAATACTAAAAAATACTTAAAAACGGTATTTAGTTTCATTTTGTTTGACTCAACCCAATCGGCGGCAGTGCAGAAATGCCTCAAGTAATTAACAAATAGGTATGACGTTTGATTAAACAACTAAACCATAATGTCCATTATTAAAAAAAAATATCCGTACCCAACAAATAAGATGGAATAGTGCCATCTTCTCTTATTGAGATGCCACTCTTTGTAAGTTTCATAACAATATACTTCTGCAGGTTTTCGTACAGGGGCTCCAACTCTTCCCAAATCTCTTCAGATTTCTTGAAGGCATCTGGATATTCAGCAAGCATTTCCCAGTATTCCTCCACATTGTCATGACCTGGAGCAAGAAGCACGTTTGATATTAATATTTTATTTTATGTCAATAATTTATTGAGAAATTATTATTAAAACCTTAGGTCTTATCTAGAACAGCGTTTCTTAAAATTATTGAAGCAATCGCTCCCTTTACCACAGTAAAATTATTCAGCAATCAATGCCTTCATTATCATTAGAAAAAGCATGTGTTGGCATAGTAAAAAAACAGAAGTAAAAACAATACAGAATTTAAAAAAATTAATACAATTTTGTCAACAATGAGTCAATGAGTTCATTGGCATTGGAAACTTAACCCTTTTAGTTTTAAACACCAGTTTATAAAAGTAATTCTATGATGGATCAACACTCTGGGGCCGAAAGGGTAAATATTAAAATGGTTTTAAATGTATTTACTTTGCATCAATGCTTACCATTTGCAAGTGAAGAGTTCCTCAAAAGTGGAAGAATTCTGGTGGCAAATGTATTTTCGTTCAACAGTATCTTTTCCCAAGATGCTTTGGCAGATGCTAATAGTACTGGGTCTCTGGATTTTGCAAGAACATCAAGATACTCTGAAAAAAGATCAATATTGTGAAATGTGTCAACTATCATAAAAAATATAGTACAAAGAATAGTCTTATAGGTCACTTTTAGGGTGTTTGTTCACCGTCAATAATTGGTGGAAATGCATTATATTTTCAAATTTTAAGCCATTTACTGATATGCTGATTAAAAAGGACATATATATATGCTTCAATTACTTCGGTCATGTTAGTAAACATATTATTGAATAAGCAAAAAAATGGACTTAAACTAATTACTCATCTCAGACATAAGGGCATGTTTGTAAATAAACACATTCAGCTTATTGATTGAATTGGTATTGAATTTGTGTTATTCTAGGAAGTGTGACATAAATGGAATTATTCAATGTCCAATTTTCTAGCATAACACAAAGTCAATTTATTAAATTTAATACTTAATTTTCAATATAAGTTAGGACTTTAAAGTAGATGAGAATTAATATTGTGCGTCTTATCTTAAGCCAGTATATATCTGAGCTAAATTATAAAATAGTTCTGACAATAGCGTGAAACCAAAATAGTCAAGTTATCACTAAATAAAAAATATTGTGGAACTAAATACAGTGTTACAACAACTCTCAGTATAAATAAATTGACTGTTACCGGCCGTTGAGCAATTCTGAGGAGTTTGTGATCGGCAGTCAATGCTGTTTGTCGTATCCATTACATGCGCTGCCGTCTCCGAATATGATACAAGCTGTAAATTTAAAGATGGATTTTCATTTATCGAAATTAAATTATAATATTTATATGATACTCCTGTTCTTTCGAATTATAAAACTCAAATCTAAGTGTCACGCTCTCATAGTTTACTTTCCCGTTAACGTAGTAAGCATCTGTCAACTATCACATCAATTAACAATATCCAAATTGAACATAAGAAAGATAGTTTCTGTAACGACTTTTGACATATATATATGTGTTCACAGTTTGGAAAAATACATCTTACATTGTAATTTATAATTTAAGATTTCGACTGAAGGTGCTTGGTGGAATTTCAATATTGAATTTGAATCGTTCAAACTATGTACATTCTCACAGATTTTGTCACTAACGACCCGGGTTTCGCCTTTCGGCATCAGAATAAGGATAAGCTCATAGGATAATCTGTGGATAATCATGGGATAATGGGTAAAATCTGTGGGCATTCCCATGAGCTTATCCTTTTTGCCAGCAATGGCTTTAAGCTCAATGATACATTTATTTCTTATATAAACACGAAGCTTTCATTTACTAAGTGTCAGTTCAAGTTCATCCGTGCACTTGAACGCCTGAAGATGCTGAACGATTCAAATTTTGTAATTTATAATTTTTGTGTTTACAAAAAACAGTTATATTGCATTTTTCTCAGACAGTTTTTTGTATGGATTTTTGCTTTGTCGCATAACTAGACTCAATAACAAATAGATTGAAAACTGAGTGTACTTACACTGTTCCATTCATCAGTTCCAAGAAGAGTGTCCCCTGATTTTGAAAGAAGCTCCATCCGCCTCTTCAAGTTGTTTTCCTGGTCATCATCATTTACTGATGTCGAGATTTCGTTTGCTTGAGTCTTAGCAAAGTCACCGTATGTTTTATCAGTATCCAACTGTGAACAAAAATAATAATGGTGGTAAGCATTTGGGTAAAAAAAACTTCCTTTGATAATTAATCAACAATAAAGAAAAGTGTGACTTTATGACTTTCATATAAAAAAGCTACATATGCCTGGTTTAGATATAAAATTATTTTATATTTATTAAAAATTTCATTATAAACAAAACTAATGACGTCACAAGCAAAGGGATTTAGGTGGAGAGGGATATCCCATTGTGACTATTTGTTAAGTATTTAATTAGGTTCATGTATAAATTAACCCTCCCGAGTCTTGACCTTTGTAAAAATTAACTTGCGACTAACCAGTAAATTTCTGTTTCCTTAATTTAATAACAAATACATAAATTTTAAAACTCACAATTGTCATAAACTGAATATATTCCATTATTCAATTATTAGTATTTTCATAAAACCCTTTTTATCAGGAAAATAATTGAAATTTAATACACATACTATAATCAACAATCAACAAGCACGAATATAAGAATAGAAAATCATATAACATATGGGCAGATTGGAGGTGAAATGAACCAAGTGTTATTTTAGAAAAAAAGTTGGATGTGTTGTAATATTCTATGTCTTAATTTATCGTAAAAGTGAATTAATCTCAGTTAATACACATTGAAATAGTGTTGTTAAAGTAAAGTAAAAATCTGCAATCCACCAAAACACTAAATAAAGACGCGACCGTACTTCAAAGTAAAAGAAAAAAGTTTTACCATTTTACTAGTTGGTTCACTTCACCACTCAAGGGCGGCCCATGTGTAGGCCAATTGTACCGTACTATCTCTTTTTAACAGGACGTATGTCCTATACATAAACGTTTGTGTACATGTAAAATACATTGAAATGTAATTTAATTACTAAAGAGTGGTTCAAAATTAATGTCAAATAAATAAGAACACTTTTCTATGGAAAGCAGTAAATTCCGATTTCCTTTAATTTCGGCATTGTAGGGCTGACGTCTCAGGAATTTTCAGCTCACTTCAATGAAAAAAGAAATAAACAAGTTGAATTTTCCGCAAAAGAAAAGAGAATGGATACCATTGTTGCGGAGCGAAACGAGTGCAGACGCGAACTGGTAATAAATCTAATTTGATGGCCCTTTGTTTTTTTGACGTTTATTATTTTAATACAAATTTTAATCGAGCACGTTGGGCTTTATTTTTTTAATAAAGACTCAAAAGCAATTGATTAAAAAAAGTATTAAGAATTTTTTTTTTTAATAAAAATAAGTATTCATAGAACTGTTTCAAATTCTAAATTTTTAATAACGACATTAGCATGTAACATAGCATTTTACGCGTCCATCTTATGGTATTGCAATGAACACGTATTCGAACACATTTATACGTAAATTTTTCAATCGTTTTATGTTACTATGGTCGAAGTTTATGACTCCTTCTTTGTTTATGTTTCCGTCCACCAACTCAATCCTAACAACGAAATTGATGGATAAAAATTATCTTACTCTCTCCGAAAAAGACAAAAAAGATTCCACGTGTTTCAAATTGGAAGCGAAATCTAGTTACACATGTGTATATATTTTTTAAAATTTGTTAAGATACTGTCGTTTATTTTCTACAAGCAAGTATCTCAATATTTGTCAGTTTTGAGTTTTGTATGTAATGTTTAGATTCATTTCATGATTTATTTAACCTAATAAAAAAATGATGAAAAAGTATTTGCTTCCTTCCTTATTCACTTCTTCAAAAATATTGAGGACAAAACCATTCCAGAGGTGTTGAAGTACATTAATGAATCTGGTGAAATCTTGTACTTTTTGAGATAAGGGGTTGTAGAAAATTACCGACGATACGACCCTGTCTACTAAAGGTGGCGCAATATATTATATATACGTATTATTTTATACACTAGAAGTACCTTCACTTGTTGGTAATTTTTCTTTTCAGTGAGCTCTTTCTGTACAAAAATTAGGTCTTTTTACTTATTGCGTCTGTCAGTTTAACAAAGGCCAGCGGTTCTGAACTTTGTAGAAAATTAAAATTATGTAATTTAATATTTACTGAATTATCATTACGTATAAATATTATACTATACAAATAAAACAGTATGGAAGAAAACGATTTCATGTTTACCTCGCACGTAATTGTAATTTGCTTCTATAAACATATTTCATTTAACAACTGAATTGTGTTTCTTAGGTGGGTGAAAACTGATTATTTGTTTTTCTTTTCGTATTTTTATTTATTTACTGTATTTTTAGCACGTGTCTGTGATATAACATGTATTCTCGGATGTGTGCTGTCAGTTACACTTACATGTTATACATATTCGTGAGTTCTTAAACAATGTCGGTAGTTTTCATGTTTTTTCGAAAATGACTTTGGTATGTAATCATGTTAAGTTGGCACTTCCGTAAAAAGTGAGTAAATTATAAAAAAATGAGGATCCAACCCAGTGGAGGGGAACCTGCGGCCTTTTGACTTGATCAAAATATTCACTTTGATCGAAATATTATACGCAAGCGTTTGGAAAAAGAGAGTATTTTATGTCCGACAGTCGAAAAAATGGGGAGGGGTGTCAACGTTTTCTTTACTGCGGCCTTATGTTGAATGAGATAAATGAATGTGGCCTTTAGAAATGAAAAGGTTCCCCACCCCTGATCTAATCTATAATGATTGCAGAATTAAAATCAAGTTTATAACAGAAGCGTTTCTGTATAACAAACACG
The DNA here is from genome assembly GCA_030503985.1 of Himalopsyche tibetana. Classification (NCBI taxonomy): domain Eukaryota; kingdom Metazoa; phylum Arthropoda; class Insecta; order Trichoptera; family Rhyacophilidae; genus Himalopsyche; species Himalopsyche tibetana. The sequence continues at coordinate 3,644,871 of JAPJYX010000007.1, read as the reverse complement.
GCAGTTATTTAACGGATTTCTCAAAGCAAAGAAAATAATATTTTAATAGAAAGATAATAAATACGAGTTGGAATATTTAATTCCTTTTTTCAGACATTTAAATAAAAAAAGAAAAAAAACGTTTTTATTGATTTTCCAAAATTTTAGTATTATGTAAACTTTCGCTTATGTTTCTCGAGATTTTATCGACTGGTTAATACGCAAATCGGCTATCTCCACTTGGGAACAATTTTCAAGACGGAAAAAAAACTTAATAATTAAAACAGTGGAGGGGAACCTGCGGCCTTTTGGCTGAAAAAAAGGAGAGGAGTGTCAACACTTTCTTTACTGCGGCCTTATGTTAAATTAGATAAAAGAATGTTTTTTTATATAAATGAAAAGGTTCCCCACCCAAACCATTAGGCGAAATTTAACAATTATAAATTAACTAAAAAAAAAAATTTTCAAATCGATTTTTTTAATTCGAGAGCTAAGGATAACAGAGGTCTATCTACAAAATAATACTTCACTAAGGTATAACACGTGATTTTAACATTATACTATTATTTAAGATATACCCAACCGTATCTTGTAAGCGTTTAAGAGGATATAGTACCTTTACGCCTGAAAACAGAGTAAATCGATCGTTTGCCATCGACGAAATCTCGTGAACCGTTCACTTAAAAAATTTTTTTTTTCAATAATTACATTTTCCAAACGCTTTTTTACACTATTGCATTTTTTTTTTATGAAAATAGTAAAAATGTCAAGATTACACGGTAACACATTGACTTGGATTTTTTACTACTACTTTACGCGAAGATCGTTTTGAAGTTTATTATAAGATACCGAAGTTTGAAGTCTTAGAAAGAAATACAGATAAAGATTGGTTTAAGAAAGTGATTTGAGCAGAATTTCTAATTTATCGTATATAATGATTATACAGCCATTTGAAATGTACCATTTTTCCCACTTTTTCTGACTGATTTTTAAAGCATAATTGTATCATATATACTTCTAAAAAAAATTGAAATAAAAAACCATTTTATTGTTTACATTAAAAGCAAAAAAAAATAAATAATAATGATAATACCAATAAATGGTAACCATTTTTCGGAGATGCCTTTTCTTACCTACTATGCTTCAGTTTGAGCTTCAGTCTGAGATCGTACGTGGTATGGAGTGGACGCGTTCAATGTTTTATTAAAAAATATTAAATCACTGGTCAACGAATATTAGAGGTAATCAAAGCAATGTTTTTTTATTCTGCCAAAAAAACGTGCTATATCGGTTGGGGTTAGGGTTGCCCAAAGCGCTGACAAATAATATTATTATTTATAATACAATAATGTATTTTTCATTAGCGATGCTTCTAAAGACCAGTATTACTTTAGCTTATGGATGTCCAACCGGTCGATCGCGATCGACCGGTCGACTCCAAAGCATAATTTGTTTGATCCCGAAAGCTTCCGTGAATTTGGAAAAAATATACAATTTAAATATAAAATATACAAAAATTGAATTATTTGTAAGCATATACCTAATATATATCTAATTGTATGTATTTCGCATTTAAAATAAACATTTCTAAGATTGAAGAAGGGAAAAACCCTACTAAATAAAAATTGTTACAAGAATCATGGTAGAAGTCGATCGCGAGAAAACTTAAGATTGAAAAGTCGATCTTAAGAAAAAAAAAAAGGTTGGACACCCTTGCACCCTTTAATGCAGCGATTTCCAACCTTGGAAGCGTGCACTATTGTAAAAAGAAGCGCGAACAGTCCAAAATATTTATTTACCCTTTAAAACGTGTCTTTGTTACTATAATAATAAAGCATGGGGAGGCGCGAAGATATTTTTTTTCAAAGGGAAGCGCATTAACACAAAAGTTGGAAACTACTGGCTTAATGGATAAGTATTTTAAAATAATTATTTGGCAATGCTTTTAAACAGAGATTCTATCTATAGATATTTGTATCTAATAGTAATAATAGATGAATAAAAGCATTTTTACATTAGTATTTATGAATCATTTCTATGTTTCAAAAGTTTTATGCCGCTTACAGATGGGGAAGATTTTCGCTAAAAAAACAAAGTTCGTCGTTTAAACGTAAAAAAAACACATTATTATTAGAAACAAAAAAATATTGGAAAATATGTTAATATGTCACAACCCTGGATGTCGTCGAACATGCAAATTGCCAGTAAAGAAAGTTCTCAAACATTATATAAAGAAATACAAATATATCCATGCATTCAATATAATTTATTTGAATGACTACTTTTGATCTGGTCTAATATTCATTTAGTTTCTTCCTTATTGAGTTAGACTATAGAATATTGAAGTAAAACTATTTGCATTCAGTAAAATATACACCCAATACTTTTTTTACTCGATTATTTTGGATAAACCGTTACGTTTTTTCATACATTTTTGGTACTTTTTTTACACGGATTTGAAACCGATTTATCAAATTATATGAAATGAGCTTTTTTTTACGCGCCACTTTCTGGAACTAATGTATCATCCTGAGATTTTGGATCTTAGATTCAAAAGGTCAATAGAAATATATAATAGAATCCGCAATACATTTTAGATGCTATTAATAAAAAATGTAAAGAAGTCACTGTGCGACATGTTCAATCGATTTGTTAAGAACGATTACTTAACATATAATAATTTAAAAATATCGAAGTTTTTTGTCTCACACGATAAGACATAGTTAAGATAATTTTCGGATTAAATTCATGGTCAACTATAGCGCGAACCAGAAATAACTATCAATTGCAACTTATAATTCTTTTAGAACTAAATACTTTTCTATTTTAATCTTATTATGTCAATATTTTTTATGTTTTAAACTTTTTTATGCAACAAAATTATTTTTCAAAACTGTATTCATCAATATCATAACAAATCAATATCATAAAAAATAGGTCATACAAAATTAAGAATAAAAACTAATTCAATATATAAGAGAAAGTTTGAGAAATTTGTATTGTATGGTTTGTTTAGCGTCTCTTGTTACCTTTAGCAAAAGCCGTCTCATGATTTAATTTATTAGTACGATAGCTTACTGTTGCTTACATGTAGCAATATCTCATATGAAGCATTTTCAAGGAATATATAATTAACGTATAGTTTCAGTTACATATAATTGTTGCAACAGATATTTGGGGAAGTACATTAGATTGTCAGTCTTGGCTATGAAGATAAATAAATACTTATTGATTTTCGTCGATATCTAATATTAATACAAATTGTTTTATATGAAAAACCTTTATAACTGTCTAAATACCCATTCGTGTGTTAGGTGGTATTGTTATTTTTGTAATGAAATAGAAAAATGTTTTGCTTGTTTTGATACTGTAAAAATACGTATTGTGGTGGTTACTTATTTAAGTCAGTGCAATATTTATGCTGTAGGTCAAATTAAAGTTTTGCATTCCTACTGAGTCGCCTTAATGTACGAGATAAAGCATTGTTTCACTATTTAATATAATAAATTATGGCATTGCTAAAACCGAGCATTTTTGTAGTTAGACCCCTGTGATCCTAAGCCCCCGAATATTTGAGGTACCCTTAGGTTGAGATTCAAGGTACATACATACATGCATAGGTTTGTATTTTATACGTCGGTAAAATATTAGAGTCGCGCAGTTGTCCTGATTATAAGTGAAAAGGAAAAACAAAACCTTCGTTTTGCGCTGGTGCGAGAGGGTATGGCTTCCCCCGCATTCTCTATTATTCTATTGTTCGAATGGGTGAATGCATTTTCCGTTCGGCAGGGTGGAAAGCGGAACTGTGTAAATTTTTAAGGCATAACCGAGTCCAATGTTGACTACCTCTGATAAATTGAACAAACAGCGAAACACTGGTGAGCTTTGTGGGAACGTGATAAAATTCAGAATGTAAATTTTTAAACGTAACCGAACTTGTTTGGCCACGTGCAGTAATACAATGATTACCAGCTGACTATCCATACAATGAAATGAAGAGAAACAATTGCTAGCCATTTCGGAAGACGAGAAAGACGGAATGGTTAAGTTATCAAATAATTTTACACAATTTCCTGACACAAAAAACACAGAAACGGACAACGGATTTTCTAATAACATAAAACAGTAATAAGAAACAAAAGACTTTATTATATTCTAACACGTTAGACGTGTCAGAAATTTAAAATCCTGAAAAAAAAATTGTCCAGTCCGTCATAAAAGTCCCCGTGCACGCGATGGACAGTACTATTTTTTTTAAATATTTTTTTATAATTTACTTATTGGGTCTTCATTATTAACCTTTTTACACGATTTTCTATACCGCAATGTTGTTATTGTTTTCAAATAAAACGGTTTTTTTAAATTCAGGAAACCAATCATTAATTTTACTATAAATTATACAACTTTTTTACACGGGTTTTTGTACCGTGAAAAAGGGAGTTAAGTGCATTATGTACATATATCGACTGTGGAAAGGTAAAAGGACGTGCACATTTTACAGGAGGCGCAAAAAACGTGTTTTGATCATTTTGTGGCATATGAAAATTATGAATTATACACAACCTTGGAGTGCACGGAGACTTCTAAGCTAGTGTTTAATTGACATAATCTAATATATATTAAAGAAGTTGACTAGGAAAAACCTTTATTTCAGTCTTTTTCTTTGGTTTTAATATTTTAGAATGTCATCTTTTTCAAACTAAAATTGGATTCTAATTTGGCATTTGCAGCTTGCATCCTTTTGATAGAACGTGTATCAAGTTTAATACATTGTGATTATCGAAAAAAACCTGTTTTGAAAAAACTGTGGGTAATGTCATTTTTCCTTTCCACAGTCGATATGATTTATAAATCTATCTTTTAGTTGAAGTTTATGCCTCAACGTGTCTTGGCGGCCGCAAGGTTGACATGCCAGTTCTTAAAAACATAATCATTTTTAAGATAACAGTGCAAACAATTTGTTTTCATATTAATGAATATTCATGCTCTGTCATTTTTTGGTTATAGTGCAATTTAAATGTCGGTTATATCTATATTTACGATTTTAAATGGGAAATGAAATATGGTGTATATTTTGATGTAGTATCTTATTTTTATCTATACGACGTATTACAATGACTACTCACACGCGGATTCGATCACGATACCTTGCCAATACCAGTGTAATACTTTGTTGAAACGTGATATATGCAGCTACTTCGTTTTGATAAAGTGCTCTTTTATTGTTAGATAAGCAATGAGTAAATCCCGCTACAGCTGTGAAACTGTCGCAGCTTAGAAACACAATTTAAATAAAGGTTTAAAAAAACCGAGAAAAGAATTCAAATGCAATACCTCTTAAAACATGTATGTATTCATATCATACCTAAATATATTAATCTGATAACAAAATGTATATAATTCATTTATCACACATAAGTTATTATTTTAACGACGTTTAAGCAATGTAAATGTGAAGATTTACCATCGATTGAATAAATGCTATTATGACCATCATGCCAGTCTCGGTCTATAGTGGTTATTGGCCTTTCGATCTACCCCAAATGGACACATTTTTATATTGATATTTGATTAGATTTGTATCAAAAAGCATTAACGTCTGCAGCATTTAAAAGCATTATAGCCTACTAATGGAGAATACAGAATTTTCCACGAGAACTGTTTGTTACTAAGTCGCTCAATTTCTCCCTTTTGAAGAGAGTTGGGATAGAATGATAAGACAGAACTAGTGGTTAACTAATCGCTATTGCTACGCCCCGTTATTTAGAGATCTGAAGAGTGGGAGGAATTTTTAAGACATCTTAACCACCCATAACTTTGAACAGAGATCGATGACATGCTGTTCGTACTGGGTCTTGAACCCGTGAAATCCGTAATGAAAGCCAACGACGTTGAACGCTGCGCCATAGTCCTAAGAACGGCGAGTATAAGCGTGCTACTTATTATTGTCTAACAGCCTTTTTTGATAACGCTAAACCAAAAAAAAAATGTGTTTTCAACCAGTCAATGTAAATAAAACTTCTGTTGGTGTACTGGATTAAAACTGCACGAAAATGTGAAAGAAAATGGCGGAGACATGAAGGAATACTTAGTCGTAATTTGGACTCTATGGTATAATATGGAGCACTCTCTGGCGATAAAAAAAAATATCCATCTTTCACCCATCACAGAATAAATTATTATTTAATATACTGTATTTAATTTAACATTGTTTTTATTTAAAAAAATAATATGTTTACGGAATTTTCTCTCCCACTGAAGAAATAAATGACTACGGTTATTTTTTAAAACAAGAAAACTCAAAAACGGGTGATACAATTTATTCCGTGAATGATTTTCATTTTTAGATATTAAATATGGTTTTGAATCTAATTCCGAGAAATCAAGAACATCTCGAAATTGTTTATTGTTATTTTGATTAAATAACTTGAGTTGCAGGAGTACTGAGAATGGGTAGCGATATTATGGCGCAAGCTTATCCCCCTGAAAGAGGAAGTTCGTGGAATGTTGATGGCCCCCCTTCTATAAAGATTGATGAATAGAAAAAAGAAAGATTACAAATTGAAATACATTACCCTATTTGTTATTTTTAATACAATGCAGACAATAAGGCAGCGATCGGCAATATTTTATTCAAGATAACGGTCGTTTAAAAAAGACAAATATACGATATCAATTTCGTAGACAAGAAAAAAATTACAAGTTCTTTTATTTTGGCAACGAATTGTGTTTTAGTATGGTGTTCAAAAAATGATAGCACTCTTTTCTTTTGAACATTATGTTAAATGACAGCTGATGCCAAAACGCCAAAAAAAAATGTATACGTGTCTATTTGATTAAAATAAAACATATATTTTCTGGGGTATAATAACCAAGCAAATATTATTGTATCACAAATCAATGTGTACTTCGGTAAGGCATAATTAATAAACGTTTAAAAACAGTTTTTTCAATAAACCACTAACATTATAAAAAAAATATAGAAATAACCAGTTAATTCTAATACCTATCCGTTTAGAATGTTGAGACTTTAGATGAATCTAAGGTGGCGTTTTATCGAAATTTCTTTCAGCAATATTTTACAATTTATGTTAACTTATATTTTTAACCTTTTTTTAATAAATAATGGTAGAATACATCAGAAACATATCGACTGTGGAAAGGAAAAAGGACGTAACCCACACATATCAAATTTTACAGGAGGCGCTAAAAACGTGTTTTGATGATTTTGTGACATATGCAAATTATGAATTATACACAACCTTGAAGTGCACGGATACTTCTAAACTGGTGTTTAATTGACATAATCTAATATTAATTAAAGAAATTTTCTCGTAAAAACCTTTATTTCAGTGTTTTTTCTTGGTTTTAATTTTATTCAAGGTCATCTTTTTCAAACTTAAAAGCTAAATTTAGGTACTTATTCGGCATTTTCAGCTTCCATCCTTTTGGTAGAATGTGTGTCAAGTTATTGTACATAAATATTGTAAACATTGTGATTATCGGAAAAAAGCTGTTTTTGAAAATTGAGGGTTACGTCCTTTTTCCTTTCCACAGTCGATATCATTCTTGGGATGTATTGATTATATTGTCATCTGGCTATTATTTAAAAAAAACTTACAATAACGGATTAAAGAACTTTACTACCTTGTTTATATGAAGATATCTTCATAAACCCTTCAAGGACGACTCTAATATTATAACGTAATAAATAATCGTCCACAAAGTCTATATTTCATGAAGTTTGAGTCAAGTTTTACCCTTAACAAATTAATTTAAACGGAGAAGTAGACTTTGGGATCAGAGTAGTTATTTAACTTAATGTTGAATTGGACAAGTTTTAATCGTTTATGCATAATCATCATTAACTAGATAGGTATACATATTTTTTAAAACACTTAAGTAATTAGTTTAAAAATGCGCAATTAAAATGTATTTTTAATGGCAATGTAAAATGTAACTTTATTAAAAATATTATTAAATTACAACATATTTTTACTCACAAATTTGATTCTAAAAAGACATAGAAACATTCATCATATTTATTTAGCTGATCAAAATAATAACTAAAATCTATCTGTTTACTAATATTGGACGGTGCCAAAATAAAATTGCAAACTGATAGATTTGGAGGTAACTTTGTGGAAGTTCATTTTTAATATAAAATTAAAGTTAGTTACTAACTTAATTTTTAGCTTGTTCGTTAACATTGCGATAGTCGTCTGATGATTCTTCTCAAAGAGACGGAGCACGTGTCACAAGTTGTAGCACAGCAAGTGGAATAACAAAACTATCAAATTCAATTGTATATTATGATAAATATCAATTCTACAAGATCACGAATGAAAATATGCATACAAATCAAAAGATACGAAGGTATAGAAAATGCCTACGACGTATAATTATATTCACAAGATATATTATTGTAACAATAGTTTACAAATACAATGTTCAATATCGATGTAACTAATTTGCACTAGTAATTCTGACATGGCATTTTTGACTTGATGAAGGTATAATACAAAACCTAAGTCTTGATTGATAACGTATGTGAGAAGATAATTCTGAAACATATTATATCGAAAGTTGTTCGCCAATGCCTTACAATGCCTCGTAAAAGCTTTTGATGGAATGTTTGCCAGGCTAATTGAAATTTAAACTAACCCCATTGTGGGTCTGGTAATTGACAATAGGGGGTAAAGTTACAACTTATAATGAGAAACAGTTTCTAATTACGATTCGAAGTTATTGTTATTTGTAATGCGTGTATCTCTTTCAATCGAATTCACCCGTATGGGAATTTTAACAATAGTAAATTTACACCGAGCACTTTTTTTAATTTTGAGTAGGGTTAAGGAGGGGTACACATTATGTTTTCGGTTGTCAAATAACTAAGGTGGTTATACATTGGACTTTATTAATTTATAAAGACAGTTCAGTGAAATATTAATAATAAAGAAAATGTATGCTTTTTAAATTCGCATGTTACAAACGTGATGTAGGTTGTAGTTTTTACCGTAGCTGCGTGGCAGGGTTAGTAAACACCCTTATTATGATCTCTGAACTGACATTTTTAAGGATTGACTATTAAATTTTTAAGTCAAACCAGTTGGGTAAACGGTGATCCACCAGAACACTAAGTTAAAAACATGTTCTCTTATCACTTTTAGGGTGTTCACTGTCAATACTTGGTGGAAAGGCATTATATAAATAAAAACACAATATTCCTTTGTACTTAATTCCACTTTATTTAGTAGGTCAGGACCGGTTTCGCTCATTAAAACCATTGATCGTTTTATGTAGACACAGTTTGAGTCCACCTCTAAAACTACTCCTTTTTTATCCATGTCAGCTCTCAAAGTGGGGCATATGGCCTTTTAATGGAGGTCAACATAAGTGTTTTCTACGAAAACTGTTTGTTACTCAGTCGCTCGACCTCACTTTTTTTTAAAAGTGCGTAGTAGGGAAAAAATAAGGCTAGAACAGGACTAGTTGTTTGACTAATCGCTAATGTTATTAAAGGATCAGAATGGTGGGAGGAAATTATGTGAAATTATGTGAATTGACATCACAAACACCCAGTCTTCGGTCACAATTTTGAATTTAATAATTCTCAAATTCACTGTGATCTTACCGGGAATCGAACCCAGACGTGCGTGATCGGTAGAGCAAGCTCTCACCAAGTGGGCCACAGCAGGCGATTAAGACTACAGCTTCGGCTTATCTTAAAATAAAATAGTTAAGTTTGAGGAACACGTTTGGGTGGGAAATGTCAGATATTTGATTGAACGGCGCGACCCAGTGTGACAAAGTTGATAATGCTCTTCATGAGCGATACCGGTCCTGATATTTTTAAATAAAAGTGGAATAAGTACAATGTATATTCAATTTTTTTAAATGAAATTCCTAGATTTATACAAATCGGCTACATAGCCGGAATAGTAATATATACATTGCTTAACAATACATTAAAAAATAATTAATCAACTGTATAACTGAATCACGCTATAAGGGATTTTTTTAATGCGGTACATGAGAAAAAAACAAGGATAGAGCTCCTTTTAAAACCCACCCTCTCCCTCACATATTTACGGTTAGATAGGAAATGAATAAAGAGTGACGAAAACATTGCAAACACTGTTATCAAATCCAAATATCGGCAAAAAGTACACCATGACATTTATCGTTCGGAATTAGAACCCTTGACTTGATCAACAACTTGGATATAATTGTTGTACAATTATTGTTTATTTTTCCACCGAACGTTGATCAAATAAATAACTTAATCAAAATTGATTTTTCATCTATATTATTATTATCCCCCGACTTTCGAATGTTCCTGACATTATTTTTGTTTCGACGTCGGCAACTATTTAGGTCTCCCATGCTAATTAAATTATCGCTTATAACAATATTAACAATGCTTTGTTGACATAGAGGGTGCACTATTCATATTTATTTACTAGTAAAATCAGGAAACGTAATAATATTACTGCACGTTTACAAGGTTTATATTTGTAGTGAAAATATTTTTAATACTAACAATTCCAATGATTTTAAATATTGATGATAAATGAGTAATACTATTATTTTAGAACGGTATTTAAGTACAGAAGCTCTACCAATTTCATTTAAATTAACCGGATGTAATTTTTAAAGATCATCATGGGGCCGTCCCAAGGGCATAGGCGAGTAGGCAGTTGCCTAGGGGCGGCATGTTATAGAGAGCGGCAAATGATCACCGATGTTTTTAAATGACTAAATATTTTTGACGGAAATTTGGCATAGAATAAATACGATGCCTCAATGTCTTTGCTAAACAAAATATTAAATGAAAACTGATAATCGTACAATGTAAATGCATTTGAAATTAATATTATTTTTTACGATGTGTAATGAAGGTAAAAGTTATTTTTTCATAAATATTGAACAATAATATGGGCTTTTGGATAATATTTATTGGTGAGGCTCTTTGTCAATAAGGAACACATATATTATGACGTATCTGAAAGCAAAACAAAAATAAGTGACAAAACATTTGTTTGAATAAATAGGTGAGTAGAGAATTCGACCTTCTATTTTTTTTTAATGTGTTCCTATAATTATGGGAAATAAGTAAAAAAAAAATGGTCGCCATTTGAGGGCTCTGTCTAGGGGCGGCACATAGCCTAGGAACGCCACAGGCCCATTAGAGGTAATGTGAGCCAAGTGGTATTTTATAAAAAAAAACAACTTAAATGCGTTATAATAATCTACACGTCTTAAAGTATCGTAAAAGTGAAGTTACCTCAGTTAATACACATTGCAATAGCGTTATCTCCGTAAAATAAAAAAAATGTTATACATCAAACCTGTTTCTATCATTTACTTAGTACTTTTTAATAAGGATATTTCAATTGGAAAACGAAACAATCTTACTGACAAATTGCAGAAAATGATCGGAGATAAAGTGAAGATTTTTGTTTGTTTGTTTTTGTTAAGTTGTTTTTTTCTAACGAGGAACCATTAATTTCTAAATTTGACATTCTCTGAGGCAATGACAGAATCGTCGCAAAACACCAACAGCCCACCATCTAACGTAAGTCCGTTTGAGCTAAACAAAAACATCTGCGGTAAAAATAATTTAATAAATGCATCTATCATTTCGGGAGTTTTGGAGTGGCTCTAATTAGACAGTTGACTGACATTTTTATTGGATAAGTACGTTTGTATGAAATATCGACATTTAAGTTGGTTTAAATTATATAAGTCGCCCATTTCCGAAACTGATCTTGTCTATTTTCATAATTTTGTAAAGACTTACAAAAAAACGTCTTGAGAACCCTCTTAATTTAAAACAAAACCATATTTCACTGAATCAACTTGAAAAAGATAAAATATTCTTCAATTTGATTCAAGAAAATAAGACTTTTCAACATAACGGTTCCCTACACGTTCTTTTGTAGGTGTGTCTATAAAAATGAAAATGGAAGGCTAGTTTTGGAAATGGGCGACTCATATACAACTACTACTGTCTACTACTGTCACTAATGTAATTAATAATAAATATTAGTATAATTTATCCTAATTTACCTTGAAAAATCCCATATTGCTTATTGTTTTTCGAAACACTTAAGCCATAGTTAATTAATTGAATGTAATGTAATTAATAATAAATATCAGTTTAATTTTATACTAATTAATGTTTTAAGAAAAAAAACCCAGATTGCTTATCGTTCTTTGAAACATCATTTTGAAATCACATTTAATAAGTGTAATATTGTAATTATAATAAGGATGTTAGAGTGAATAACTTGATGCATTGTGTATCTCTTCAGAGCCAGTATACTTATATAGCTGAGCAAAATATAAGTTTAAACATAGTTCTGACGATGGCGAAAGCCGAAATAGCTATCAACGCATAAAAATTATTAAAAACTATAGAATTAAAATACTTTGATATTTTTGCCCTCTGATAAAATTATTATTCGTATTTTACTTGATGTTTTGTTGATTATGTGAAAGAAGACATAAAAACCAGTTTTGTTGACAAAAAATCTATTATTTTCACAAAATATTGATCACAATAATATAATTTAGCAGGACCGGAAGCAGTACTAATTTATCTCTATGATTATCTTGTTAACACTATGTTTCCTTCCTAAAGGCCTTGGTACCTTCTGACAAATTGCTCCGCTAAATCATCCCTCCCTTTCGCTACGGGGTGCATTACAATATGATCAGTAACGAAACTAGTTGGCTATGCCACATATTAATATTGGAACATCTTGATATCACAATCTATGAACGTAATTACTGCTATAGAGACTAATTAACTGTCAGAGGAGATAGCATTTATAACAGTCAAAAAGATCTAAGTAAATCATATTAAAAGTTTCCCACCAATGTTCTACATAGCATATAGTTCTTTCTTCGTACGATTCTCGCGTTTTGTTTAAATTTCAAATATTATATGTATTTAAATTAAAAAGATATAATATAATTTAAGTATATATATATTGTTAACATTCTTACTTTTAACGGAAATATTGACGCTTTACACTTTTAATCAAGGAAGGGCACAGAAAATTGCAGGAATTTTAAATAAAATAAAGGACCATTTCAATTTACTACTTAAAAGTTATTAGAATAAAATTTTCTCAGAAGTCGACAAAGAATCATATTTTGGATTGATTTTGGCAAAAAAAAAGCTTAATGTGCGCCCATTAGAGGTGAAGTGAGCCATGTGGTATTTTAGAAATAAAGATGCGTTGTAATATTATATACGTCTTAAAGTATCGTAAAAATGAAGAAATTTCAGTCCGAGATTTTTTTACCATTTTACTAGTTGACTCACTTCACCTCTAATGGGCTCATATAGAACAAACTATCACAGATTATATTAACAACCAAATGCGCAATGAAACAAAGAATTGAAAAGGAATTAGATTGTCACTGTCGTCGAAAACACGAACAACTAATCGCGCGCAGGTAATTATGAACCTACTATTTTGATGAGTTAAATTTTTAATGCTCGGGTAAAAGTAAAATATCAAAGAATTGGATGACAAAAAAACTTCACTAATTTGTTAGTAAAAGTTTTCTGTCAAAATTAGGGTTTGCAATATCGGATTCCGGGTTACAATAATGTTTCCGGGATTATTAATTTGAGGATATGGCCCCTCTAGAGGTGAAGTGTACAATCACGTCTTTATTTAGTTTTTTTGGTGGATTCCATATATTTATTTTATTTATTTGCAAAGTGTATTAACTGAGGTTACTTCATTTTTACGATACTTTAAGACGTGTAGCATATAACAATGCACCTTGTTTTTTTAAATATAAAATACCACTTGGCTCACTTCACCTCTAATGGGCCAATATCTAACCATGGATAATAAATAAGGATTAAGAAAAAATATACTTTGTAAATATTTAAAACTATAAAATGTAATAAACTGTAGCAGTACATATCCACAAATTTAATTTTATAAACTTTCTACGCTGATTGTTACAAATAAAAAAATATATTTAGTACTGTAAATGGTTGATTATCGTTAAACTTAGTTTCCAGATAAAATTTTTAGTTAATAAATGTAAGTGTTTATTAACTGTTCACTTACTCACATTTGACAGAATAATACAGTAAAATATAATAAACAATATATATATATATATATATATATACAATAATATAAAAAAAGAACAGATTCTTCGATAGTTCTGCTAGTGCACGTGAACAGAAACAGTTCTATTTTTTAATACAATTTCTGAGGTATTATTAATAGTTCGATACGTTATTTGTTTCATTTCATCATTATTGTATTTAAATGACAAATAAAACAATATTGTTTAGCAGCGATTTATTTACTAATATCAAATAGTTTTAATCACATTCTTAAATAATTAATATCATACATAACGTATTTGTATTTTTTTTTTAAATGACTTGAATAGTGAAAGCCCGGGATTTTATATTTCAGTCCCTGGATGTTCGGGACGGAAAGCATAGTCTAAATACAGTTATTAAAAATCAAAAGCCTTAGCAGAGGGTTGGTGACATGGACATATTTTTGAAATGCAAGCATTTGTAGAAAGGGGGAGAGGAGAGTGTGGAATTTGCCAAACCGAATTAACAAGACTCTGAGTGGAGTTTTTAACTTAATTACTTGTCAGAAAAGTTAGTTTCGAATTAATTATAGCCATCGAGGGGCGAGCTTAATATATTTTTGACAATTTTCTAACGTTGTTAATTTATTAATTACGTTTTATAATATAATTAACACTGACTTTTATCATATTTTATAACAGTTTTGAAGACAGAAAAATAAACTACTTTAAACTTACAGGGACGCGCAAAATGGAAGTTGTGAGAATGGACAATGCCTGTGAGGCAGAAATTAGTTGCGGTCGATTTTTCATTTGAATAGTTTGCCATGAGTATAACCTATTAAATTCTACCTTCTATTATTGATATAATTTTAACAAATCACTAATGTTGTATAAAATAAACGTATTTGTAATATAGACACTTTTAAATACAAATGATATGAGTTTACTAAGAAACGTGAATTACGCGGCTCTGCCACCATCCATCATGTATGAGAAAGTCAAGGTGAATATTACAACTAAGGTATCCAATCCGGAAACCTGAAATCCCGGGATTTTGACAGGACTAATCCCGGGATTTCGGGATTGAGAAAAATACAAAAAATAAAATTTGGAAGAGCAAAAAAAGAAGCTCTCACGCTGGTAATTTTGGAAAGTCTGCAAATTTCTGGGTTTTTGAAAGCGACATGAAATTGTTTGGAAAATACCAGGATGGCCGAGCAAAAATTTTCTCAATCCCGAATCCCAATTTATACAGGATTTGAAATTATATGTTCAACCCCTAGCTTGAAAAATTGTCAATCCTGAAATCCCAGGATCACAAAAAAGGTCCAGGATTGGATTCCCTAATAACAACTAACGCCTTTATCAAACAAACAAAAAATTGTATTCGAATATAATATTAATTTAATTTGCTAATTCCGGGACGTGAGAAAATGTACTAAGTTCCACGAATTTTATCATAAATTGCTAAATGCTTTTGCCGCATTCAGAACTTTAAGCAAAGGGTTATCAACTGTAAAATAATTCTGTAAACATAAATATATTGCTATTTTTTCCATTGTTATAACAAAACTCCACAAAATAAATGTAAATTTAATTTTGAAAATTTTTGCAGTATTTACTCGGCGATTCTAATTCTTGATAGCGCAATCGAGTAGAACGAAAGCCTACATGGTAATTGATATATGTATGTGAGAGAAGGGTACTGTTTCTTACTTAAAAGAAGTCTTACTACTGTGTAAGAAAACGTTTATAATGAAAAGAAGTTGATGAAAAAAATATATATGTATACATTACGAAATATATAAACCCTGAGGTTCTACTATGAAAATATTTCGTAAAAATCTTTACAAAACTCGCAGTAGTGAATACAAAAACCAATATATGTTGATGTAAGGAGATCCAGTGAAAGGAATCTGCCAAACGCATTTAAAAAGATGAGAAATAAACTAAAAGCTTCTCGCAAAATATTGAAAAGAATAAATTTACAATTGAGTTATTGAGATGAAAAACTGGTTATACTTAATAACATAAATATCTAGGATTAGCAGTACCGGTATTACTGAAACCGGCAACCCGGTATTTAGGGAATTATATCAATATTGAAATCACGGTTTTAAAAATGCGAAAATACATATTTTAATAAAACAAATACAGATGAATTGAAACATTTTTAATCTGTGCTGTATCAAAATTAACAGGTTCCAGAATAGATGACTTTTTTAATGGTGTATTATTATTTAAAAAAAAACCGTATGTTGTCACTTGCTGTGATGAAAATCACCCGTTTATGATAATTTATATTGTTCCTGTATTGAGATTTTTTCAATTTTAGTTTAGATCATTCAAAAGACAAATTGTAAAAATAGGTAAGTACACCCATCCCTCGCTTAACACGATACTCGCTTAACGCGATATTAGCTTAACACGGTTTCGCTTTAACACGGTTTCAGTTTTGTTGAAGAATTTTTTTTTTCGATTAAATCTTGCTTTGCAGACGTGCGCACAACTGTAGGAATTTCTAAGAATAACGGTTAGGGTATATCTTTTACATTTTAAATGTAAAAAAAATAGTACCTGAAAATAATGCATCAGACATTTAGTCTCTCGTTGCCCACTCTGTTGATAAAAATCCCCATATTAATATCTTCTAGTGAGAGTGACATTGAATAATATCTTTTATCTGTGTTCATAATGTTTCAATAAATTTTTAGTCCTATCTAGCAATTTCTTTAATATTTCTAAAAAAGAACCTATCCTCTCTTTTTCATACATTTGTTAGTCTCGCTTAACACGGTTTCGTTTAACACCGTGATATAGCAGAACCTATCTTCCGTGTTAAGCGAGGGATGGGTGTAATAGTTTATTTAGTTGTACTATTTTTAATGGATTAGGAAGTTAATTTCTTGAAATTCAATTATATATTATAATACTACCCATAATTTATTATGACCGCCTACGTTACTGCGGCTAAAATATTATGTTCATAACTGACGTTTGAAAACTTAAAAGTTTTCAAAATGGTAAAATTTACTTTTTTTTTTAACATTACATTAATTTGTCTACAGATAACCGCACGCAAACACTGCTAACGATAATAAAAAGAAAGTTTTTTTTAATAATTTGACAATATAAAAATTAAAACCGTGTTGACCACCGATTCGTGGTCAAGTGGTCAACGTCGTTGGCTTCGGTGGAGGTGTTAACAAGCAGTTTTGATAAAAAAAAAATCCGATGAGATAAGGAGTCAATATTCTCAACATTGGAAAAGTATATGGTTTAAAAAAAAGACGGCGTGTTGTGGTAATATTTGAATTATTTATATTCAAATAATACAATTCTGCACTTATGATTTGCGTGAGTTATATGACGTGACATATGTATGACAAATAGATGTGCGCATTTCAAATTTTTCTGCCTGACACAAAAACGGAGTAGCAAAAATACAATCATCTTCATAATAGTAAAGGTCACAAGAAAGGGTTGCGAAAGTTTTCATCAACGATTAAAAATTTCACGAGATTCATAAAACGTTTAAATTAATATGTGTTTATACGTAGTTAATATAATAAACACGTTTATTATAGGTGGGTAAGTTTGAGTTATAGTGAGACGTCAAATGAATAGCCATTTTTGAAAGTATGCATAAAAAATACTGTATAGAAGATATTAGCGAGAAGCGTGGGCCATTGAAAAGATTATACTTACTAAAGATACGTTTAAAAATGTATTTATATTGAATATCGTTATTCTGTAAGCGTTGTTATTTTTACTATTAAATGGCACGATTTACGGAAAGAGTTTTATAATAAAACGTGGAAGTAACGTCTGTTATAATATATTTTTCATACTAACAAAACCTTTGGCAGTACGCTTTTTATTATCCCCAAACGTAATAAATTTAAATTAAGAAATTTTCTTTTGTGTCTATGATATGGTAGTTTAAAATAGAATATTTTATGTATACCTAACATAAAAATGCGCTAATTAAATAATGGGTAAAATAATTTAGTATGCTGTAAACAATGTTACAACGTTCATGAATGCAAGTGAATTCTAGTTATAATTTAGAAATATACGATTTTACGTACGGTAGTGGTTTATTGACAGTAATTTTTGAACGATTTACTTAATTCAAATACGTTTTGATTTTGGTTTTATTCTGGGCTGGATATTCATAAAAAATGTGTAATTGATGAATCAATTAAGTGGATTAGAAGTCTGCAAGGGCCCGGAGAAGACCCGGAAGACTATACACTACCAGACTAGGGCCAAGAGAAAACAATCAATAGGCAATAATATTGTTGTTGATTGAAAGAGAATTCATTTCGTAGAACTACATTATAATTCGTTATATTTGTGTTTCTTACGCGAGAATATTATAATTATTGAAATAATAAACCCATTTTATATTTGTTAACAAATACATAATTCGACTGTGGAAAGGAAAAAGGACTTAACCCTCAATTTTCCTAAACAGCTTTTTTTCGATAATCACAATGTATACAACATGACACACATTCTATCAAAAGGATGGAAGCTGAAAATGCCGAATAAGTATCTAAATTTGGCTTTTAAGTTTGAAAAAGATGACCTTGTACAAAATTAAAACCAAGAAAAAACACTGAAATAAAGGTTTTTCCGAGAAAATTTCTTTAATTGATATTAGGTTATGTCAATTAAACACCAGTTTAGAAGTATCCGTGCACTTCAAGGTTGTGTATAATTCATAATTTGCATATGTCACAAAATCATCAAAACACGTTTTTAGTGCCTCCTGTAAAATTTGATATGTGTGGGTTACGTCCTTTTTCCTTTCCACAGTCGAATATTTGTACATATCTAATATCATGTATTGCTATTCTTTGAAATATATATTTAACCTAAGTAACACATCAAATGGTATAAATAATTATTTAAAAATGATAATTAAACACTGTATTCAAACAACAAATAAATTATATTTTCAATATCTATAAAATAATAATAATATAAGTATATCTAATTGCCACGGATTTTAAAATGTTGAAAATACATTAGAAAAACTCAACGAACTTAATTAGACAAAAAACTACAAGAATACACGTGATTTTATGTCAAATAATAAAACAATAATATTTTATATTGACCTTGCCAAGGCTTGAATCTAGATACATTTTATCTATAGTGAATGATCTTACCGGTCTTACCACAATACTAAAAATCCCAAATATATCACACTATACTTTCCATAATTAATGCTATTTTTTTTAATATTACTAACATTATATTCTTATCATAAAATTATTAATTGATTTGGCATTTACTTGGTAGAACTCCATTATAACAGATTAAAAATATCAAAGTATTTTAGCTCTGATTTTACTACTTATTTCTGACGATGGCGTAAGCCGAAATAGCTATCAACACATAAAATTATTAAAAACTGTAGAACTAAAATACTTTGATATTTTTAATCTGTTCTTATCATAAAAAGTCATGTTATTACAAGTTGGTTTCCCACCACCACCCGTTGTGTATATGCAGCCAACGTTTAATAGCCGCCTTCCACAACGCTATCGACAGAAAAAAAGGAGTTTATCCCTCACATTCATGGCCCGAGCAGAACTGCACGGGACTGATTTTGAACCATGCACTAATGTGCTTAAAATAATAATAATACTAATAATAATAAAAGTGTGACTAGCTCAGCCACTTAAATCAAGTTGATATTAAGTATCTTGTGTATAGTCCGTATACTGAGAGCTCGTCGATGTAGACGAGTTTAATGACTAAACAATTAATTTTCGAGCTTCAGATAAAAAAAAGTAAACTATGGGCTTGAGGCCACATATCATATATTGGTAGGTCCGGGCCGGGCTGCTTTATAGAATCTCGCGCAGAGCTCTGTGCGGGTTTATCATATATATTCGGCAGAGTGCATATATATAGAAGGGACGATAAAAATCGACATATTGTATCACAACAAAAGACTTTTCTTCCAAATACCAAGACAAGATGTAGGCATTTCTGGAACTTTAATGTGAAATTCTTTAGCACTTACTCGTAGAGAAAACAGTAACAATTATTAAAGATCCCTTGTTCAGAGAATGCATTCTATTTCGAAAGAGCATTGGCTGATTTAGGTATGTCACTTTGTGTTTAATCTTGGTTTGTTGATGCTGAGACAAATGTTCTACGAATAGACGAAAATAAGAGAAATAAATGTAATAGTGTTCCCAGATAAAGACTTGATTTACTTTTTATCATTAATAATTATTGAGATTAAGCATTCCGCACACCAGCGAAAGAATTTGCTCATGCTTTAATAATGATTAGCACGTCTGTTATTTTAAATATTGGGTAATAGCAGAATTCATGATTTTTTGTGATAAAATTGTTCATCTGAATAGATCTGTCAGACCGATAGGAAATTTAATATTCGAATAAATGAGCATGTCTACATCGTTTTGGAAAACAACTTTCGTTCGATAATTTTTCTTTTATTGGACAACATTTTCATCAGATGAAAATTGCTCATGTGCGAAACCGGCCTTGATCGTATTAAATGAATATGGAATTAGTAAAATAGAGTAAAGATCGAGGAACGACGGGGTACAAAGTGATTCCAGACAAATTTGCGTAATGTTTGAATTGTATTTATTGCGTTATCATTGAAGATTTCAAAAAATATCGGCTATACATAATTGGTATTCAGCGAATAATTAAAAAAAAATAAGAAATCTGCAATGCTACTAACGTCGCGCGGAACTCAAAAGTTAATATAATGTTTTTCTACCAAGTATTGACAGTGAACATTTGATTAATTAAAATGTAAGTTGAGCGTTTACAATCTATGATAATTCGTAAAGAAATTGGTTGAAAAGAAATATAATTTTGTCAGCGAAATTTGGTGGGTGAAATGAACTCAATTTAATAAACTTTCAAAATTGTGTCGAGAAAAAAGCTGACTCAAAGAGTTCATATTTCCTGCTTTCTGAACGAGTCTGTTGTAGTCGTAATATTTTTATGGGAACCATTTCCCTTTATGCATTATAATAGAAATTTAATAAAAACACACGAAATGCAAGACACGCTTGTTAGTATAATACTCCAGCACCACGTGTTCTGAAAGTTGGTAAACAAATAGACCATAAAAAGAAAGGAGTCTTCGTGCCGCTGCAATAAAACACGGTAATGCTATTGAAATGCATACTGAAGTAATTTATAAAACTCAATTTTCACCAGAATATTATAGCTCCATAAAGTTGTTTTTACTGTGAAATAAAATTACAGTTTTGGCGATCAAGATTAGATTTTGCGACAGTTGACTTTTAACATTTTTTGTAAATAATCGATGTCACTGAATCAAAAACCTCTTCATATCACTTACCGTAAACATCGATTCATAAAATTGCACAATATATCCATGTTTCGTGACCTTAATATCAAATGTATCTTTCGGCTTATACGAGGCCAAAATGAGAATTCCGTTATTATTCGGAATGTGAAATTTAATGTTCCTTATTATTGGGAATCATGGACAAGAATTGTTTGTTATTTCAAAGTGTCTATATAACAATTCCACCAATGAGAATGCTATTGGCGAGAGCTTTAGCAGTGTTTAATAATATTGCCTCGAATGTCGGCATATCCCGATTGTCGGAGTTTGCTCAGTTGATTCCACATCAATCTCTATTTATTTTTCTATAATTTATGTAAATTTCCTTTTTCATTACAATTTGTAATGTACATATGTATATGTAAATAAATACAATAATAATCATACCCAACCTGAGGCAACCTGAGGCAATTCTGGTTAAAACCTCAAATGAAAAAAAAATCCTCTTTGAAGTTGTAGCTATTACAGGTGTCTTTATTTTTTTTTAAATTATTAATTTATTCTTAAATGTCAGACGCATTGTAATTTTTGTGTAATGAAACAAAATAAATGTTTTCTACATGTCAATAATTTATCCGCAAACAAGTATGTCTGTAAAATGTTTTAATTACTTTACAACATAAATTCTATAAACAAACTTCCATGAACGAAGCGAAAAACGTTTACAACTATTACTTCACATTGAATAAGACAAACGATCGTTTTTTTACAATCACTCTGGTAAAAAAAAAATACTGCTATGAACACGCAAAGTCTTGCGTGTTATACAATACATCTTCGATTAATCTATTGAAAATATCACATAAGCAAACCAAAATAAAATAAAATAGACAATATAAAAAGTGTCATAATTTAGAATGGTGATATTTTTAATAAGAATTTATAATTAAGAATGCGGAATGCTGCACAAAAAAAAAAAAATGAAATACGACATACGGAACTGTTTTCGTACACAAAAGATGCGTCTCTCAAAATACCTAAAAGTAAATAAGATAATTACATTGCTTTAATTTACTATGCACTTGAGTAAGGATTGCTTTTTTCTTTCTTCGAAGCGTTTCCCCAAATCACCATCTTGATAAATTATTCCATTAATCAGGGAAGCGGAAATGAATTCCGCACCCTGCGTCATGAGCACCTACCGGAATCGGAAGTGGAGCCCGATTTAAAAATTCGCAATTACCAGGAAGTGCATTAGGGATTTCGTTCGCATTTCACTCCAGATTGCAATGCCCGGCTGTATTGTATTAACACTGCGGTTCCCGAACCACATCAACAAATATAATATATCTTTGAAGTCTTATTAACAAGTCAGCTGTCGGGCAACAATTTTGACCGAGTAAGCATCTAGACGTGAATAGTGTTTTTGCGTTATTTACGTTTAATTCAACATCATTAGTCGCCGTAAAAAAATATGTCAACTGAATGAAGACTTTCTTATTTTCTGAAAAAAAATAAACAGATGCTGCAAAATCAGAGTGTTGTCAATGGAATCTTCATTTAACACTTGTCAAACAATTCTATAAACACGACGAGTACGTGAGTGGGCATCGTGCTACAGGTGGTGAAGGTATCTACTAGGCTAGGGGTTCACAAACTTTTTTAAAGAGACAGTTTTGAATTATAAAATATTTGACAGGTCACCCTTATTTGTAAATATCTTCTGTTTTTAGAAAACATTAGATACGCAATCGTGTGTATTTATAATATTAAATAAATATGAATTATCAAAATTCTTTTAATATACAGGAAATAGTGTTTAATTTTTCCACTTTATTTTTCCGATTGTTTCTTTGAAATTAAATCTTGCAATCTAGGCTCCAATTTTGTGGTGTTAATACGCACAACAGATGCGATGTGGTTGTCTGTTTTATTGATGCTCATTATAGATACTTTTACAATTATATGTACTTCCAAATAAGAAAGTCATTCGATGGTCATATTTGCCAGAAGATATTTTATTTTAAAAATTAATATTTATACTAGGTATGAAGATAAAATAAATAATACCAGGTAAAACATAAATCTCGCGAGACACACTTTGTGAAAGCCTGCACTAGGCATAGAAAAAATAACCGGCTTCTATTCACTCGCTCGTTCACATCGTCGGCTCACTAAGTCGAGTACTGTACGTCCTGTTCGGATTGTTTTGTATTCGGAGTTTACTTAATCGGAAGCGTACTTGGCAAGTGTAAAAGAGGCATAATACTTGTAGATATTATTTTACAGTGATGAATGATACAAATCACAATATATAAAATTAACGCAAGACACGTTAGTTATAATAAAAAAAATCAACTCTTAGCAAACGTTCGTTTTGATTGTTTTTGAAAATATTTAGTAGCACTAATTAGTTTGTACATATTGTGGGGTTATAATGAAAAACGTACTATTTCCAAAATTAGCTATATTGAGTTAGTTATGCAGATAGGGTACTTCAAGCATAAGGAATCGACTGATCTTATTAATTTTAATATAAAATGTCTACAAGACTGTCGTGTTCAAATTGGAAATCATTTTTTTATGCAAATGTTATTTTGTATGTGTTATTCATTATAGTACCTTTTGCATTATAACCCCACAATTTTGACACGGTAAATTAATATAAATATTATTATAACCTCTGTTTGATAAGATTGAGTATTTGGAATCCGCGAATAATACTACATATAATAAAAAAAATATTTAGATAGAAAAGAGGTCACTGGGATTCAACGAGTCAAATGTGCATCTGTCGCTCCGCTCGTAAATCTTGCAAGTCCTGCAAAGGGGATAAGCTAACGAAATCGTTACAACTTATGACGTAAGTAAGCGTTCACGGTAACGGTCGTTAAAACTAATGGCGAAAATAAACGTCGATCGCACGTACGTCGCGTTTGAAGTATTAAATCGAGGGGAAAGAAATCGTAAATTTTCGACATTTAATTCGCAACATAAAGAGGATCTTCGATACTGATTTATATTGTGGAGATAGTAAATTTTCGATTGAAAAGATCACCTTAATCGATACGTATCGAAAAATATCAAAAAGAAACTAGTCGTAAAATGACGAATGGAATGAAACAAAACAAATAAAATGATATTATTACCGCAAATTCGGTAAATAAACTCATTAATCAATTGATTTTGATATCATCTAAAAATGTGCGTTCAAAGTTGATTCATCGCTTTCGCCAGTCAAGAAAACAGATTTTAATTTAATTTGAACTTTGCTAATATCATAACAAAAGCTCGCGGGTAATTAAAACAAATAAACTTTAAGGAAAATATCAATCATTATAATTCTTTTGAAAGCGTCTTTTTTCAATAACACCAATAAAGTTTTTTTGGAGAGTATCCTATGATAAATCTATTACCTCCAACTTTCGAACTTTACCACCACATAAACTTATATCAGCTTTACAATGTTATTCTAAAATTGCCTACTTCATTTATTATTTATAAAAGAATTTTATAATTTGAGCTCCAACACAAAACATGAATACTTATTAACATTTTTCTCATGAAAGAGGATTTCTGATATAATATATAATTAACACTTAATGTTATATATTCAATATTCATAATGTTTTAAGTGACTTATTTCTCGTTTGTAACGAGTAAAAATCAAACCATATTTCAAACTTCTGGCCGATTATTACCAAACCAAAAAAAAAATTAGACTACTAACCGGAAAAAATATTGTAGAATCAGCAATAAATACATGTGATTTAACTATTCGTTATACATTAAACCAGGCCCTCGTGAGATGCAGCCAAATATAATATAGTAATTTTTGCGAACAAGTGGAAAGTTAAAGAATGTTCTAAGCATAAAAACCGTTAAAAAAATATGTATTACATAAATAATTGAAATTATCTCTGCTCAAATATGATTCAATTTCATCGTTTTAAAATCGTTGAGGCATTTGTTATATTTATTCTCGTGGGATAACTGCGGGTTGTCACTTTACTCAAACGCGCCCGACAAGTTTTGCTGTAACGTTAATACGAGATGTCGGGGCAGAAACACATTATACCAAACATACTGCTGTATACATTTTACTTATACTAAATGGGCCCTCAAGAGGTGAAGTGAGCCATATAATATACAATAGGTAAAGACAACTTCAATCGATTTCTGCACAGTTCTAGATGTCTAGGTAAATTGTCACAGCAGAAACAATGCTTCGAATATTAGCATTGTAAATTGTCCGAAGATATATTGTAGGAAGCATCAAAAGCTATAGATCTGCCCTCGTCTAATTGGGTTTGATGTCAAAGATCATCGAAGTCAGAGACCGGCCATCAATTGAAATATTGAATTAGAGTTCTGACAAGTCGAAGAGCGCAATGAATCATTGAGAAACAGGGGTCTAAAATCAATTAGGTGGGAATTTCCAATGAACTCTGCGGTCATTTTGTTATAGTAAAATAGCAAAGTATTAAGTTATAAAATAAATATATATTTGATGGCTATTTCAGATGCACGGTGTCGCCAGAAATACCATGTTCCCTCGACTAAGATTAAGAATGTCATATATTAGACGTAGCTTTATTTTTATATTCTAATATGAAAAAATCTTGTAAAGAATAGAAGAAATAAAATGTCATTTTAATAAGCTATACTAAATATTTATTTTTTTACTATTTGTCTGACATCTTATATTAATTTTTTTTTTCAGAGATTGTAAGACGTTTATATAAAAAAATATGAATAAGACAAAAACCTGTAATTACGATTTATACTTAAAAATGCTTTATTCCAGATCCCCGTGAATGTACTACAATTAAATATAATATCTTGGTGTAATATATAGAGGAAAATTTAAATTATGAATGAAAAATATGTAAAAGATAACTTTTTAATCGAAAATTTAAATTAACTTTGATTATTCCACGTATTGTGTAACTAACTGTGACACGTGTTTCGCCTCTTTCAGAGGCATCTTCAGACTTACTATCGCAAATCGCAAAATAATCATAATTTTAATCAGATTTGTAATTTAGAAATACTCCACCGAGTAAATAAAAAGGGTTTAAAGATGAATAGCTTAGAATTTTTAGAAATTAATAAAACTCTTAACAAAAAAGAAATATTATTAAATAATATTCTTAATAGCACAGGCGGTTCCCCGTTACTCAAATTGTTTCCACTTAATAGAGTAATCACAAACCTAGATGATTGATTGTAGCTCATTAGTTTTAATAGTTTGTAATGTTTAACGTCATTAGTAGTATGATTAAATTTGTTTGCATTTTATAATCCCCTCTTTGCTTCCATTAAAAAGGAAAAATCCCATTCTGATTGTTTACAACTCATTAGTAAAATTAGTATCATTATCTGTTTGCTTTATTTCGATTCTACACCCCCCTCCTTGCTCCTCTTAAAAGGAAAAAAACCCAATCCATTTTGTAATTTTATAATTTTAAAATGTTAGAATCAATCTTGCTTCATTACTTAAGCAAACTTTGCGATAGTAAGTCTGAAGATGCCTCTGAAAGAGGCGAAACACGTGTCACAGTTAGTTACACAATACGTGGAATAATCAAAGTTAATTTAAATTTTCTATTAAAATGAACTTCCACAAAGTTACCGCCGAAACCATCGAAAACTTTTTAATCTTTTATTACTAATTTCACTTTTTGTATTTTAATAAAAACAAAAATCAATTTTCGTTGAATATAAAAATGTTCATGTTCAAATTTGACAACTTGTCAAACTGACTTTTGTCAGGTGCGCATTTGTCGTATATACGTTTGTCTTTTGCGCGTCTATCTAGTCGCCAATATAACTGTATAAAACTTACTTAGGTAAAAATATATTAACAGTATGTGTCTCAGTTATATACAATACGGCCCCTGGACCGTATGTTTTAAACCACTCGTCCACATTTGATCGGCTTATTGACTAATTCTTGCTTGAACGGTATTTATAATATTGGGGTGAGAAAAGACAGCTGATCAAGAAAACTATGTCCTCAATATTAAGAGCATTCAAACAGAACGGAGTAGCTTTAATTTATTTCAACAACATGTATGTTTACGAATTTTCAATAAATCCACATGTCAAACCATTCAATGGTAGGATAGTGTTAAAAGAACTCGAATTTGACCGAAGTGTACAGGAGAAACACAACGTTTCGTAAAAATCAAAATGGTCTTCCAGATTGTTATAAATGATTTTTTTAAGCAATAATTATGTGTAAAAAATGTTTTTTTTCTTGTCATACGTTCCGGATCATGAACTCTTGCGTGATTTGAAATTTATTTACGTTGAGATGAAAATTGAAAAAAAATCAACGTAAGATTATAAAAAGAAAGATTCTCGAGAATTCATCATTGCAATCTTTATTTATTAATTAACAATTTTATTTCGTCAGTCGTTATTTTCGCAGTAATTATAAGACTAACAAATGTTGAAAAATACTTTCAAAACAATTAATTATACGTGAAACTATTCCTTGATAAAAGATATGAGATATAAATGATGGAGGAAATACTCAATAACTTTAAATATTCAAAGGTTTACGTGGAAATTTTACAGACGAATAAGCGTGTGGGTTTAGGAAAATATACTTACAAGAAATAAGAAAGAAATAAAAATAATTTATTATACCTATAATTCCTTGGAAAAAACAGAGGTAAAAAAAAATATAGCGTCCTGGGACAATTTTCAAAAGTGAGTTACAACTTATTTATAAAGGGTATTTGTATGGAATATATAAATACCATGTACGCTCCCAATGTTAAACCAAATGGACTTCTAATGAAGTTTTTTTCTACGTTAGCAGTTACATATCGACTGTGGAAAGGAAAAAGGACGTAACCCACAGTTTTTTCAAAACAGCTTTTTTTAGATAATCAGTGTATCAAACTTGAGACACGTTCTATCAAAAGGATGCAAGCTGCAAATGCCGAATTAGTTTCTAAATTTAGTTGTATCTTTGAAACATATGACCTTGTAAAAAGTTACAACCAAGAAAAAATACTGAAATAAAGGTTTTTCCAAGACAATTTCTTTAATTAATATTAGATTATGTCAACTAAACACCATTTTAGAAGTCTTCGTGCACTTTAAGGTTGTGTATAATTCATAATTTGCATATGGCCCTAAATCATCAAAACACGTTTTAGGCGCCTCCTGTAAAATTTGATATGTGTGGGTTACGTCCTTTTTCCTTTCCACAGTCGATATGGGGGGATATGAGAATACATACGGTCGACTTTATGTGACAATAAATATTATATAAAGTCAAATATCTTCCATATATGTTATAATTTTGGTGCAACTTCTGACTAGTGTCAGACAATCATATATTAGGTAAATCTCCATTATTATATTACATCGTTTTGACCTAATTTTGAAAAAAAAGCTCACGGAATAGACAGGGCAAGTGGTTAGTCTAAGCCAGGCATGGGGAACCTGCGGCCTTTTGGCTACTCTGGTGCGGCCTTCTTGCCAATTCTGTAATACTGTAAATGTATGTAAATTCGTAAATTCCTGACAATACTTACTGTACATTCTTGTTTACGGACAAAGATTCCCTAGTCAATGTTTTCTGC
The DNA here is from genome assembly GCA_030503985.1 of Himalopsyche tibetana. Lineage (NCBI taxonomy): Eukaryota > Metazoa > Arthropoda > Insecta > Trichoptera > Rhyacophilidae > Himalopsyche > Himalopsyche tibetana. The sequence goes on along the minus strand of JAPJYX010000007.1, from coordinate 3,615,876 downwards.
GTCCTTATGTCGAATCAGAAAAAGAGTGCGGCCTTTAGAGAAGAAAAGGTTCCTCACCCCTGGTCTAAGCCTTGCTTTGAAAATCGGATGGATGGTAGGGAATTTTAGACAACACAGACATCTATTGATCGATCAAAAAATCATACATCTCGAACTGGGATTCGAACGCGTGAGCACCTCGACTGATGGCAACTAGGGTATCCAATCCCGGAGCCTTTTTCCAATCCCAGGATTGATTTATTTTGAATCCCAGGATCCCGGGATTGAGATTTTCTCACCGAGGAATTTGAAATCCTCAATTAGCTATACTTTTTCCCGGAATCTCACGGAAACTCGTTTTTTTTTTTAGCTCACCAAGGAATTTGAAATCTCCAATTTGGTATACTTTTTCCCAGAATCTCACAGAAACTCGTTTTTTTTTTAGCTCATCGAGGAATTTGAAATCTCCGATTTGGTATACTTTTTCCCAGAATCTCACAGAAACTCGTTTTTTTTTTTTTAGCTCATCGAGGAATTTGAAATCTCCGATTTGGTATACTTTTTCCCAGAATCTCACAGAAACTCGTTTTTTTTTTTTTTTTAGCTCATCGAGGAATTTGAAATCTCCGATTTGGTATACTTTTTCCCAGAATCTCACAGAAACTCGTTTTTTTTTTTTTAGCTCATCGAGGAATTTGAAATCTCCGATTTGGTATACTTTTTCCCAGAATCTCACAGAAACTCGTTTTTTTTTTAGCTCACCGAGGAATTTGAAATCCCCGATTTGCCAATTTCGGGTAAATTTCGAGAATTTCCTCAAAATTTCTCAATCCCGGGATTTCGGGATCAGAAAATTGAACGGAATCCCGGGATTGGATGCCATAGCTGCAACGAAGTCAAAATAAAGAAACAGGCTCAAAACTACTAAGAATTAAACTCACCAATATTGCACCCGATATAAAGAAGATTTGCAATTCCAGAGCTCAAAATTATGTGATACAAATTATAAAAAAAATATTTTTACCATTATGAATTACCCAGCCTAACAAATAAGTGTTCCGTTAAAATTTCGAAATGTTAAATTGCAGAAAAAGATTGGAAAACTCTGCAGTCTAACTAATAAGAAAAGCGTTCAAATTTCGTTTTTAAAAAGTTTCCCGGAACAAGTTGTCGCACCATATTTATTTCAGATGGAGTTACTAACTTTGCTAATTACTCGTAGTTACTTAGTGAACACTTCTAATGGAGTTAGAAGAAAGTCGCAACTCGAAAAAGGTTGTCATAACGGCGGAACTCATAATCTTCAAACTCGTGGAAAAAAGTATTTTCATTCTTTTGTGTCATATGAAGGTAACATCAATAATGTTGGCAGTGCTACCCGTCATTGTTCAGTCGATACGTTTGATGTGAACGATGCGCAGAGAAACTAAAAACTCAGAAAGCACTTGCATATACACTACTTCTCTGCTCATTCGCTGACAGTAAGATAGAGAGTGTGTGTGTATGAGAGCTGTGTTACAGACAGTGGCGGATTACCCCATAAGCGCAAGAGGCGCGCGCTTGGGGCCTCCAAATCTTGGGGCCTCAAAGATAGCATAAAGTATATAAACCCTTATATTTTAATTTTAATTTTAGTTTTAAATATTTATTATTAATCTACGAAGAGTTTTGCAGTACTTTTATGTTATTCAAAAAGCTGGTTACAGATGTACACAATAATCAAGTCTAATATATATGGTTACTCTTGTATATTACGATTAAAATTGGATTCGTTTAACTCGAGGGTAGCTTTGTCGAATTTCTTTCAAGTGATGAATATAATTTATGGTGCTTGTACGCGAAGGCTTGTATAACAATAAAAAAAGTAACTGACCCCGGGCAGTAATTCTTAATTAAAAAAACAAGTTGATTGGAAGCAGTCAGTAAACGTACGCCACAAACAGTAGGATTTATATTATGTCTAAGAATTTTACTTTTTTTTCAAGTGCCAATTCTTGTTGGTACCTATAAAACATTTTTTTATCAATATCAGAAGCGCTTTTACTTATCGCGAGTGTTATGAATTGACAAAAAATAAATTTAAGTCGGTTGGCTATTCCAAAATTAATTATTATCTATACCAGGGGTGGGGAACCGTTTCTTCTCTAAATGGCGCATTCATTTTTCTGATTCGACATAAGGCCGCAGTAAACATTGACTAGGGAATCTTTGGTCTGAAACAGAAATTTACGGTCAGAATATATCAGGAATTTACATACATTCACAGAATTACAGAATTGGCCAAAAGGCCGCAGGTTTCCCACGCCTGATCTAGACACTAATTAAGGGCGGTCTTCAATACGCAACATGATTTTTGTATTTAATTTTTACGGTTGGTATAACTTAAATGTAATAATTACGAATATGTTCACTTTATTCTTCCAAGTTTACTATAACTGATTGTAGCAAAATAGATATTTATTGTAAGAAGTAGAAAATAACGAATCACTGATTTTTATTTCGTAATTTTCTAACTCAAGAATTAGATTTTTTTTGAGTTATTCGTAAACCTTGCAATGTTCTGTCTGGTGAATATTCTCACATAAGCGAAACACGTGTTACATTTGTAACACGATAAGTAAAATAACAAAGGTATTAAAATTTCATTTCATATTAAAGATTGTTATCAACTTTAAGGTTGTCACTGTGAATACTTGGTGGAAAGGAACACAATATTCCTTTGTACTTAATTTCCAATTCATCAGTTGACAATGCTTGACATGAGCAAAACCGGTCTTGATCTTGATAAAGATTAGCATGCTTAAAAGCGGACTGATTGACGAACTTACGTTAGTTTTTACAGTTTGTTTAAAGACCTCTTTCTAATGCACTCTTTTGATTGGTCGAATAAATCATAAAATATGAGTTATTTCAAGCAATTAACATTGCAAACAATCTCACTAAATTGGTATTAAAACAAACTAAAGGGATCGAAGCTTACAAAACATACGATGGTGTATGGAAACTATGCCGTTCTAATTCAATTATCCACGCAGTTTGATATTGTTCATTGTACCTACTCCACAAACAGATTAAGTAAAACAATCTATAAGAAACGCCTTAAGTCAACGCTACAAAAAATGACCAAGTCCGAAATGTGTAGTCAAAATTTTGGTCGAGCACGGTAAAAACGACATCGCGTTTTGATGAAAAAAATCGTTGTTTCCAATTTAGGCAGTTTCCCACGCAACTTATTATATACAATTAAGTATTTCGACTGAGGGTGCTTGATGGAATTTCAATATCACAATATAACAGTTTGTATCCCCATCAAAAAGTCCACATAATTATAACAAACCCACTTAATTCATTGAACATTGTATACATTCAATTTACATTTTAATAGCCTTTTAACTTAGTTATCTAATTATATTTTTGTATATAAACGATACAAACTGTTTACTTTGGACTCAGTGATGCATTTATACCTTATATAAACACGAAACTTTTATTTGCTAAGCGTCAGTTCAAGTTCATCCGTGCACTTGAATGCCTGAAGATGCCGAAAGGCGAAACCCGGGTCGTTAGCGACAAAACTCATGGAAAAGTACAAAATTCAAACAATTCAAATTTTATTATATACAATTGGAGTCTTTTACACGAAATTTGCAATGGACAAACAGAATAAGAAAAAAATATTTATATTTTAACCAAAATACAAAAAATCTTGAAAATATTCTCATAAAATAGAAAATCTCTTGGATATTAGGCACTTGCATCTAAATACGCGAGGTGGGGTGTTTGGGATAGCAATACTAGTATTCCCGAAACCGAGAGAGAACTCAGAAACCATGGCGTTTTTTCAATACCAAATTTGGTTTCAGAATTGATAACCCTTTTTTAAGGTGTACTAATACCGTAAAATGATTTTTAAAATCACCCGTTTATGACGATGTATATTTTTTAGCGGGTGTACTTCATATGAAATATCGTAAAATCGATTTCGATTTACACGCATGGTAAATTGATACCAATTAGTCGAATTGTTTTTCTTTATTTTAACTTTTTCTAAAACCTGTATTTAATATTAAATACCGAAATTCCGTTGCTTATTGATGTATTCGTTAGGTATTAAAATTACTATTAGGGACGGTGTGATGCCTAAACAGTTACAAGAAATACAATAAAATAATCTTGTAGAACTAAATATAATATAAATATATAATAATTTTATTAAAATGAGTGATTTCCTGGTTCAAATGCTATCGTTTGTTTTTCGCTTATTTTGTTTAAAAAAAGCCAAATTTTATATACATTCATTTTAAATTTTAAATCATATTTGTCTAAGATATATTTTTTTTAATGTGTTTTATATGATAGTATGAAGCTCGTCATTGATTTACTTATGAAACAATAGTTATAATGCTTTTGCACATAATAACATATTGAATACAAAAACTTTATCTTACATAGTAAAATTTAAAATATACATACATATATCTGTGGCGAAGCGTTGAATTGTTTATAATTTCGTGAACCCATTTAATATTTATAATTTTCAGCGAATAATTTATAAAATATTCAAAAATACGAATATCAAAAAAGCCAAGTGTCCGAATGTCCGATTGGAATTCATAGCAACATTGTAACCCAAATATTTAATGTCCAGCATTCAATTACATTTTCTTGCTTCCATTTCTAATTTAAATCAAAAGATAGTAACGGTAAACAGAAATTATGAATCAAAGTTTAATTAGAATACGAGAGTACAACTCTAGATTTATATGACGTAAATAAAACACGTAGCCCACAGCTCAAAGAGCCGCGGTGGACAACCTTTTTAACGGAATATTTTTTATAAAACTAAATTACGTTTGATGACGATGTAAAGTACAAGCTTGCGGTAAAAAAATACTATTTGATCAAAGCATTTTTTAATTAATTTAATAAAGCATATGAGGGTTTCCTAGTAATCTGGCGAGCAGGTGGACTCCTGTGAGGAATTGAAATTCCATAAATCACGAGTGACCAATGTATTTATTGGCTGCTCTATCTAAGCAGGGCAACAATACGGTTTGACGAAAAAGACATGGCTTACCATGATCTATATTTTGAGAGCTAATTACTAGACAAACGGATTTTTCTAAATATTACGCGTTCTCACTCAAAAAAATATCGCCATGTTACGGGTCTAATATATTTAAAATAATATAGTATGATTCAAGTTTCAATATTAACTTTAATTTAACTTGTTTTTGATGTCATGTAAAATAATCAAAATAGAGATCGAATTCAATGTCGAAAAGCCCACGATATAAATAACGGCTCACTGGACATTTGTCAAAATACCAGGGCTGTGGAGTCGGGAGTCGGAGTCGGAAAAATCTTACAACTCATACCCATTTTAAACAAAATATTTAACGATGTGTATTCAAACCACAATAGTCCGCAGTTGTGGAGAGAAACCTGCGGCCTTTTAGCTACTCTGATGCGGCCTTTTGACTTGATCAAAATATTCACTTTGATCAAAAAATTATACGCAAGCGTTTGGAAAAAGAGCGTAATCAACCCGTAATATGTTTGACAGTCGAAAAAAGGGGGCATGTCGACGTTTTATTTACCGCGGCCTTATGTTGAATCAGATAAATAAATGTGGACTTTAGTAATGAAAAGGTTCCCCACCCCTGGTCCACAGTGTTGCCACTGCATGCTAGTCTGACTAAGAATGATCTGATGGTATACATATACACATATATAAGTTTGAATGGAATTATTAAAAAAAATATCTGGAATCAGAATTGTCTTTTTTTACCCGACTCCAAAGCCCTGCGAATACTGTAGTATTTTTTTTATAAAAATAGTTATAACGTGGTTCATAAATATTAAAAATCTAAAGTGATCCCAAATGCACGTCAACCCCGGGTTGCCGGCAACTTTCATAGAGAAGCATTTGAAAACACGAAACATCTGGAGGTTGTAAAAGTTTATCCAACGTACAATTTATTTATACCGGAATATCGAACATAAATAAGTTTATTAATAATTATGTTTTTAGTTGCAACTTTGAAGTCAACTATGTACAGCAATGCGTTGACTCACCCACCTCTTCCCGTGTTTATTTTAGCCGATAATTAAACAGTGCAATAAGTAAAAGAAAATTCCATTCTTTAAATTTATTAAATACAGTGATATTTACACTGAAAAACTACAATACTATAATATTAAAAATAGTTGACAGTAATGCCAACTGTCGAATTAAATTATTCGTATATTTTACATTTCAATGTCATTTGTCATGAATTGATTGATGTCTAGTTATTGCTTTTGTAAAATGCGAGCATAATTATAATATCGTTATCTCTCTGGCAGAATTAGGTAACTAGCAAAACTGACAAAAATTAGTTCTTTGATATAAATTCTTTTTCTGTAAAAATTCTATTAGTTGATTAATTATACCAGTTTGTCAAAAAAAGCATTTATTTTTATCGGCAATAAATATTAATGCTGATTTGAAGACAGTCAATTGTCCATGTCTATTAATTTTAAACACTTATTTGTGTCACATCGTAATTAATTCGTCTATAATTTGATATTATAAAAATATATATCGACTGTGGAAAGGAAAAGGACGTAACCCACACATATCAAATTTTACAGGAGGATTTTGGGCCATACGCAACTTATGAATTATACACAACCTTTAAGTGCACGGAGACTTCTAAACTGGTGTTTAATTGACATAATCTAATATTAATCAAAGAAACTGTCTTGAAAAAACCTATATTTCAGTCTTTTTTCTTGGTTTTAATTGTTTACAAGGTCATCTTTGTCAAACTTAAAAGCTAAATTTAGATACTAATTCGGCATTTGCAGCTTGCATCCTTTTGATAGAACGTGTATCAAGTTTGATACATTGTGATTATCGAAAAAAAGCTGTTTTGAAAAAACTGTGGGTTACGTCCTTTTTCATTTCCACAGTCGATATGTAATCTAAAATTGTAACATAAACTATCAATCTGTTACTTACCAACTTCTGTCAGAGCTATAGCAGAGATATGAACTCCGTATACAAGTGCTTAACAATTTCATTCAGACATTCGCTCAACCTCTATTCAAAGGCAGAGTGAAGAATTTAGTGTATAAAGATATACAAGTAGATAGCTAATCAGTCTCGCGATTCTTCTTTTAGAAGGTAGGTGGCATGAAATGAAAATATCAAAGCCGTTCCTGCCTTTAGAAACAAACCCATTATTCGATAAAAATATCAATTTATGGATGTATTCATCAATGAATTCAAGTCCTTGACCCAAACAACCTGCGATCGAAATACCCATTAGTAATAAATACGTTTCGCTAAAAAAATTATAGTCAATTCAATAAAAAAAATTGTCTGTAAGTAAATTAAGTGTTCCAAATCCCAATTTAAAAAAAATTCTTTAAATTTGTAATAGTCTTAACCAGTGCTTTTTTTCATGTAACGCGGTGGAACGGTGTTTCGTAACCTTTTAATATCGGCATTTTTAATGTTTCAAATCAATGTTGACAAAAAACAATATTCTGCTTTGGAAACTTTTCGGATCTTGTCTTGATGTGTAAAGTTTTTCGAGAATTAAGTTAAGACCTTCAAGATCTGAACTGTGATGATGTGAACATTAATATTACAAGTCAAAAAATAAATGCACTGGGTCAAGTTTTTGAAGACAGGAAACATAATTCGAACCATTTAACAAATGAGGAGCAAACATTCAAAAAGTGATTTGTCACAAATTTTTAAAAATGCCGTTTATATCAGTTCTATGATAAAATCTATAAATGAAAATCACAATTAGTGTTCAAAAAAAGCTTTTCTCATAAAAATTAAGTCATAAAGTTGACACATTCAAGCAAACCGTAACTTTTCGAACACTTAAATAATCTAATTTAAGATTTCGACTGAAGGTGCTTGGTGGAATTTCAATATTAAATTTGAATCGTTCAAACTATGTACATTCTCACAAATTTTGTCATTAACGACCCGGGTTTCGCCTTTCGGCATCTTCAGGCATTCAAGTGCACGGATGAACTTGAACTGACGCTTAGCAAATGAAAGTTTCGTGTTATATATAAGATATAAATGCATCACTGAGTCCAAAGCCACTGCTGGCGAAAAGAATGAGCCCATGGGAATGCCAACAGATTTGACTAGTGAGCAGTTTCAAGAATTATATAATTTGTTTGTCGGCAAAGGTTTTATGATTATATGATTTTATGGTTATATAGGGTATAGAAGTGGAGATGTGGGAAAATTTGATATTTCGTTTAGATGCCGGAAGGCGAAACCCGGGTCGTTAATGACAAAATTTGTGAGAATGTACATAGTTTGAACGATTCAAATTTAACTTAAATTATCATTTCTCAAGCTCTGTATTTGTGTGACAAATCAATTTTTGAATGTTTGCTTCTCAAATGTGCTGCAACTGCTGTAGGCGATCTGCGTTTTCGTGGAGTTACATTTCAGAAGACAAAAAGCTTGATTTTAATTCTAGTTCAGGATTCGTTAGGTCACTCAATTTTTCTGGCAACATATTATTTTTCCACTCTATCGAAATGACAGTCAATGAAATAATTTGAATAATAGAAACGATCAACTGTCAGGTGGTCAGTGAGTAAATCGACATGTCAAAATAACTGTCAGCTTTGAATGACAGATCGTCTCTCCGAAGCGGTTATACCGGTTCTGATACTGGGCCACTAGTATTGAATTAATGTTCGTCGACACGAAATGTAGTTTTAAATTAAATGTAACTGGTACATTACGATTCAAGACAAATGAAATTATTTTCTAATATTGCTATGTACAATTTCAAAGCTCGTTTATATATAGCGAAGTTTTATACCTTTTTGATATATATAAAGCATTTAAGTATTGCGAAAAAGTAATATGAAACGTGGATAGACGTATGCGTTAAATTATATGTAAAATGTTGATTTTTTTAAAATAGAAAAATCCTGTCTGGCGCGTTTGGGTAAAGAAACGGTTTACTTATTTTTACAATTAGACATTTTTTAAAGATTGTAATCTGGTGGTTTGCATTAAAAAATTATGAAATAAACAACACACACACGTTGGGTATGTATGTATGTATGCAGCCTCTGTTTATCGACCGCCTCCAGGAACGCAATAATGTTGAAAAATATTGGCCCGATACATAACTGCACGGGACTGATCTTTCAATTATTCAATACTGTGCCTAACGTAAATAGACATGCGTGCAAGAGGCGTGAATAGTTTTATCACAAGGCCCGCTCTGTTCCATCGGGTCAATTAATTAACAGTGTGCAGAGTTTAGTGGATTTTACATAAATAATATTGGTTAAATATAGGGTATCCAATCCCGGACCCTTTTTGTGATCCCGGGATTTCGGGATTGGCGATTTTTCAACTCCGGGATTCCGGGATTGAACACTCAACATACAATCGTGTATAAATAGGGATTCGGGATTAAGAGAATTTTTGGTCGGCAATTTTGAAATCATGAGATTTTTATAACAATTTTATGTAATTTTAAAAAACCCAGAAATTTACGAATTTCCCAAAATTACTAGCGTGGGACCTGTTTTATAAGCTCTTCAAAGAATTTTCGAATCCAAAATCGATCAGTACTGTCGCAATCCCGGGATTTCGGGATGGGATACCCTAGTTTAGGGATGGCGAACCTACGGCACACGTGCCCGAGGTGGCACGTTCGAGAATTCCGATGGCACGCGAACGACTTCAAAGTTCAAAAAATTTCATTCTAAAGTTAAAAAAGTAAAATTTCGATTTAATAATCCGTGGATTATCAATTTATCCCGTTTTATTAATTTTCAAATGTTTCTCAACACAAACGACAATCGCTTAAAAAAATCATTTTTTTTTCTAATTTGTTAAAAAAAATACTGCTTGGGCACGCCACAAAATCGAGAAATAATATTTGAAGATTTTTTGGCACGCGGACCCAAAAAGGTTCGCCATACTTGCCCTAGTTAAATATGATAGGGGCTTCATTTTAAAATCCACAGGGTCACCGAATTTGAATAGGGGTGTCGACAGTTGAAAATAATAAATTCTTGTCACATCTGACATAATAATGTTACTAGTTTCCAGTCATGCTCTGTAAAAATATCCATAACATAACTTCCAAACACTTTCGCCGCAACTTTTTTGGAATAGCACGTTTGATGTTTGACACACGTGTGGCATGCGCATCTTCATCACTGCCCCTTTGACTCCCCCACGTGTTCGATCCAATGGCGTACTTGAACAATTTAAAATATTGAAACATATATTTTTTAAAGTTCAGTGTTAATAATTGGTGGAAAACCATAATATTAAAACAACACAATATTCCGTAGTACTACGGTAAAAAGTATCAAAATATTTAGTTATATATTTTTTGAATGATTTTATAGCTCTTTCGGCTTATGCCATCGTCAGAACTATGGTATATTGGCTATCTGTTGATGACAAACCGCAATAGATATAAACTGATTAAAAAAAAAACTAAATACTTTGAATTACAACGGAGTTCTACCAAGTAAATGCCAATTCAATCAAGAATTCCTTTGTACTAAATTCAATTTTATTTTTAAGTATTAGGACCGGTTTCGATCATATACAATAATAGTGGAAGTAGTACAAAGGAATATTGTGTTTTTGTAACATTTTTATTTTTATGTATTTAGAAAATGTACCGCAGATAATTTATCACACAAACAATATTAAAGTTTCGCCTCGGAAAGGTTCCTTATGAAAAAAAATATATTGTTAGCCAATTTATAGAATGAGTATTCATTTTGTGCGTGGAACTCTCAAGAAAAGGTAATCTCAAGTACACTTAACCCTCCAAGGACGAGCGTCACCATATGGTCACACAAAACACCGTTGTCTATTGATCCCACTATTCATACTTTTTCTACCTGAATATCGTTGCTTTCGCTCATATTTGGTTAGGAAGGGTACGGACTACAGTAAGTCATCAGCCGTGGAAACAGGAACGGCTTCCAAAAGCACATGTGATTTTTTGAATTTCCGTTTTTTTTAATTTAATTTTTGAAATTGTTAGATATTTTTTTATAAAAACATAAAATTATTTACAGTTATTTTGCTAATATATTTGTTTTGAAATTATGTTGATCTAAAGAGGTCAAATTGTAAATATTTAAAAAAAAATCACGTTTAGCTATATTTCAACCCCGAATGTTTGCAAGCCCATACGGTCACTTTTGTCCTTACTACTGTCCGTACTCAATATTACACGTTAATAAAAGGATGAGCATGACCATATAGTCATGCGGGGTTTCTATACAACGACTTTGCGTTTTTTTTTTTTTAAATTTTGGATAGGAATAAAAGTTATCCGTGACTTCAATATGGCTTAGAAAATATTTTTTTTATCGGAAAAAAGCTCTCGTCTCTGGAGGGTTTTAATCCTCTTTACGAACGCATTTTTATACACAGCTTCTTAAGTGCATGGTCGAAAATAAAGGAACCCATCTTTCATTACATCTATTTCAACACTGTTTTTATACACAGCTGTTTTGCATTTATACTTTCAAAATTCGATTTTGTTTATTTTTCAATTTCGAAAGACCAGTATTATTTTTATTTTTCAAAACTTGTATTACGGTATTGAAAAATCACTACGTATACAGGAGAAAACATATAAAAATCAATGTCTTGTAAAAACCGGTGTCTCAAAGTTTAATTTAATATTGATCATAATTAATAGGAATCCAGACATGGCTATTTGCTTGCCAACCACAGAAGGCGGCAATGTAAAAAAATATTGCTATGAGAAAAAGAAAGGTGATTTAAGAAACAAAACTAGCAAATTGAATACTTTTAATAACACTTGCACGCCACTCATAAATGTTGTCTATTTGAAAATGATAAATGGTTACACTACACCTAAGCAGTTTTGTTTGTCTTGATTATGCTTCTGTGTATTTTTGAAGATGACTAACTTCGTGCTCTTGTGTACATATAAAAAGATAAGTAAGAATGTGGCACTTGTGGCACTATTGCTCTTTTCATCTTATACGATCGTGAATTTCTTTTCATGTTTGAAAATGTTATTGCGAGCCGAATATGGCAAGGTGTACCCAGAACAGAAAATGTAACGATAGATTCAGTGAACTCTTTGTGATTATTTACTGTCGATATTTTATAAAAAAATAAGATTTCGACTGGATGTGTTTGATGAAACTTCAATTTTAAATTTGAATCGTTCATTTTTTTTATTTTCCCATACGTCCTGTCGACTACGATCCGAGTTAAGCCTTCCTGCATTTTCAGGCATACAAGAGCACGGATTAACTTGAACGTCTGAAGATGCTGAAAGGCAAAGTATGGGTCATTAGAAAAAAACCTGTGGGGATGTTCACTGTCAATACTTGGTGGAAAGGCATTATATTTTTAAAAAACTCGATAATTCTTTGTATTTTATTTCCCCACTTTATTTAAAAAGATCAGGACCGATTTCGCTAATGGCAAGCATTGTCAACTGATGAACGTCTTAATAAAGTGGAAATAAAGTACAAAGGAATATTGTGTTTTATCTTCACAAAATTTGAACGGTTAAAATTTATACATATTATATTTTTTTTATTCATGTCCACTACCAATTTAGAGCATATGTCCTCTTAATGAAGGTACATTAACAGAATTTTTCTACGAGAACTGCTTGTTACTCAGTCGCTCATTCTATTTTTTTTTCAAAGAGAATAATAGGGTTAGAAAGATAGGTTTTAGACTAGTGGTTAACTAATCGCTATCGCTATGCCCTGTTATTGAAGGATCTGAAGGTTGAGAGTAAATTTTTAGACATCGCAAACACCCATGCCTTCGGACAGAAAATCGAAAATCGATCGAAAAAATGCTGTTCGTACTGGGATTCAAACCTGAGAATCCGGCACGGAAGCCAACAACGCTAACTGCTGCGCCATAGGACCCGACACATTAATTATATATAGATTTAGATCAATATTGACAGGTTCCAGAATTGATAAACCATTTAATGATTAACAATATTTTAAGAAACCATAAGTCGTTTATGAGTATGGGACATTTTTAATGACGTGACGGTATATTATTTAAATTATCAAATTAATGATTTCAATATTTCCGCCCGGTATGGCGATCCTAATAAACAGTATGTTTTTTTGTTTATTTCAACTTTTTTTAATGCTGGTATTGATATAATATATTCTTCATATAATATTACAAAGTGACCAGTCAAAGAACCACATGAATATTGTTGAAGACCCTTGTAGCTACATCTGTAAATATACATAGACCTTTCACTTCATATATTTTTTTACGACAAAATGAAATTTTGACAAGTAGGTCATCTCTGCCCTTTTTGGGGATCTTTTACTCTCCGGCCGCCATATTAAAGTCAACCTTTATACCTTTTTATATTCTTTAATGGAGTACAAAATGTTGATTTTCTCTGTGCAAATATCGAAATTTGTGATATGGGAATGTAGTCCGTAAGAATTTTATTTTATATCTGTTTGTGTTCATATTTATATGCAACGTAAAGTTGTGTTCGTCGGATGCAGTTAGTAGGGAAACACAAACATGGGAATATGAGATCCAGACCGCAAAGGAAGAGCTATAAATTTTTGATTAATGATTTTACATTTTAAAAGAGTAATATAAATTCTAACAGTACATATAACAAGTGAAGAAGCATAGGATTAAAAATTATTATCAGTTTTTCATAGATGAAATTTAAATTAAAATATAGTAAGTAACAGTCCAACATAACGAGCTTTAGATTAAAGAAGAAATATTTATAAAAAAAATTGTATATTGTTATTTAAAAGTCACTCACCATTGTAAACAAAATTCTCGTTAGGTATATGAAGAAGTTTCAACGTGTGTTAACTAATGATTTGACGTGGGCTTAGTGACATCCGATTTAAACATCATACAATCCCCGTCATTTGTAGACAAATAAAGCATACAATTTTCAATTTATTGGTGAACAATGTACGACCCTTGTATAGTATTGTATTGTTTTTTCTTTGCGTAAACGTATTTGAAAAACCTTTATTATTTTCTGACTGGCGGCTTTAACGGACACCCTCATCTGTATATGTTCGTTAAATCTATATGTGTACGTTGATAATTCAGATTCGACTTCAGCATCAGGAAACATTTAAAAAATGCTTAAATTTATGAAACTTTTTGTTAGGTCTAGAGTCCTCTTAATTAAAAGTGATCTCGAATGTCTCGAAAATCAAATCATTTTTTTTTCATTGTTATTAAAACAACATCATTATGCTGTTTGGACAATTATTATCTGTATGTATTTATTATACATTCAATTTTAATTTAGAAAAATAAAACATTCTTTTAACAGTACACCAAAATTTCGTGAAAAGTGCAAAATTGTCTTTTGTTATCATAAATTTACGCCATATTTTGTCAGTCTATCAATCGATGGATGTTAAAAATATAAAACATTGAATGTTAACGATATTTTCGAGAACTAAGATAATATTTAACAAGTAAACATTGCGAAATGTATATTTTTAATATGGCATAAAAATCTAAAACAAACAAAGAAATGATAAAAGCAAACAACTCATTCTTGGTGGATTATAAAATTTTCGTCGTAAATCCACATCCTCGGTAAACATTCATAAACTTGGTATGCGAGGATTTTGTGCCTATACGAATTAAAATTATGTCAGACATGATACATTTTTATCTGTCTATGCACGCGTAATATAAAAATTATAGAGAATTCTCTATGTAAACAAGTGTATCATTTACCATAAACAAATAAGGCCAGGGGCAAAATAATTTTAAATTTTCTTTTCAATGCTTACTACATACTGTCAAAGCTTTCTTACTTTCTCAACCTTAAAGGGCGCCGAGGGAATTTTTCCGTTCGGGGGAAGTCAAACGGTAAATTTGACTTTGATAGCGACAGCATATTTGTCACAATAATAAGGTATACAAATAAATAAAAATAATTAAAAGTGTAATAATAACAATGATATTTTTTAATGTATTTTATATAACGAAACGTAATGCTTTAACCTTTTGCCCGCGTAAGACCACTATGCACGTCGTAGCTGACATGCCCTCAGCGCGTACGACGTGTTTAGCGGTCCTGGGCGTTGCGCGGAGTTTTGAGCCTCATATAACCGCTATCTCTAATGTTTTAGGGTTTAAAATATTACTGATTATATATATATTATCAATGCCATTTATTGGACTTGGTCAAAAATATTTTAATATAGGCTAAAATTATTTATTTGTGGAACCTACCAAGCACGCATCTATGCGTGGGCTTAATCAAAATAAGCGATCGAGTGCGGGTGAAATTGAATATGTTCCGAGAATTATGCATGGCACGGTGGTGGCGCAGTGTTTTCGGTTGAGTGTGGCGGTGTTTTACAAAATGGCGGCGTTACGTCGCTATTGTATGAAGAATGATTATTGTTGAATTAAACAGAAAATATAATAAATATATTGTAATTCATTATTGAAAAAATTACTATAGGTGCCAATTAACATATTTAATTATTTGAAAAAACACTACAATCTATATTTGTAGTTAAAAACGAGAAAATCCGCAAAAAAACTGCCGCGTACAGGTTTTGATCTCTACATTTTTTGACGCGGGCAAAAGGTTAAGCAAATTCTTAAGACACGCAGCGCTTGACGAAGTAATTGTGAAGCTTTCGTAGCCCGCGGGTTTCGCTTCCGCTGTATACAAAAATTGTTTGCACATATTTGTAAAATGAATTAGCCGAAACTAGAAAATGCAATAATATTGATATTTCGGTATTGAAAATGAATCAAAATTTGTTTTTGTCGATTTTGGATCAGCTTAAAAACATTTTATGAATATTAATCGTTTTCAGAATTGACAAGCTTTTCAATGATTTTAATTTTAAGAAACTGTAAGTTATTTATGAAAAAAATCACTAGTATAGAGTTATGATTAGGGCATCCAGTCCCGGATCCTTTTTGTCGATCCCAAATTAACCTTTTCATTGCTTTTTTATTACAATACCGGTATAGATATTTGCATTACCTATGTTCAATAACTAAAACCGGTATTAATACGATCATCCGGTATTTTAATCCTTAGCCGAAGCCGTGGCAGAGTGGGGAATACTGTGAGAGTATAATTCGCTTGGCTGTGCGGTCAAGGATTTATATCTCAGAATGGCAAAATTCATCTACCTAATTTTTAAATCGACGTACATGTATATGTATGAATAATATGTATTTGTATCCCAACTGTTTTTATGTCCGTGTTGTTATCATACAAACCCACGAATCCCTATTCTCAGACAAGAAACGTGAACAGAGCGATTGGCTTTCTACAAGTAACTACTATAATAAGCAGATTCTTATTTTCACATTTCACAAAGAGTAAAGTTTGATGTTTTGTACAACCTCTATTAAAGATTTTCCTAAGGGAGGCCAAATTTTCAAAATTGTAAGCCAACATGCTTAAATAAGACGTTTTGAATTAAAGATTTACCATGAGACTAAACGTCGAATCAAGATTAAAAACAAATATATATTTAAATAATTTAATGTCGAATATAAATAACTTTGCAAAAAATACAATTTGATTAATTGAGCTTATCTTTGTATTGTCAAATCGAAATTTCGCTGAATTAAAAATATGCTAAAAAAACATTTCATGCATGATTGTTTGTAACTGACATGATAGTTCAGAGTTCAAATAGTTGACAAGACACAATAAACTGACTTGACGTATATTAATAACGCATAAAAGAACCCACAATTAACGTTTTTTGATAGTTTTACGGTACAATAGTTACGTAAAATTCTGAGTATTACTTGGCAAAAGGTATACAGGAAAAGTTGTGCGGCGTTTAATATAATGTCTGTACTATGTTTCTTAAAAGTACAGTCTAACAAATCGGAGGAACAATTTTTAACTGTTTGACTATAAAATACAAAAAAAACAGTGCATTTTTGTCTAAAAAGGTGCCGAAACTTAATTCTTATTAATCTTTTCTTCTAATTTATGTCTGTTTTCAATGTGGAGGATATGACTTATTAATGGAGGTATTTATTTCAACAGAGTTTTTTTACAAGTGTTGCTTGTTAATCAGTTGCTCAACCTATCTAGAGAGTAAGGATATAAAGATAGGCCTGGTACAGGACTAATGGTTAGTTAATCGCTCTCGCCTTGCCCTGATAATTCATTTTAGGATTCGAAGAGTAAGAGGGATATATATCACAAATACCAACGCCTTCGATCAAAAATTGATCATTTTGCGAGATCATGATTTCAAACGTTTTTCGGACATTCCTACTCTCTTTGGACCAGAAAAAAGAGTTAGAGAAACTGAGTAACAAACAGTTTTCGTAGAAAAACTTCTTTTGAGACAAACTCCACATTAAAAGCGGACGTTTTTTTAAAAAAATCCAAAAATTTTGATAAAAATCACGGACTATTTTTGCTCATCCCAAGGAGCAGTATGAGATGATGAAATATAAATTCAAACATGATTTATACAAAATTGATTGTGACTAATGAATAGGCATCTTAAAAAATTGGTACAAGATAGTGGCGGCGTTTTACAGCCTTGTAAATAATAGAATAACACGTACCGCTAAGGCTGAACTATGAATTAATTTTCAAATATTGTATTACTCTGCATATATTTGAGCTTAGTCAAATATACGAGTTAAGCTGGCGTCATTTATAATGATGGAAATTCAATCACGAAATAATTGACTTTCTTATACGTGTTACACGACCATTGTATTTAAATTAACCTTTTTTATCACATTTGAATATCGTGACTCAATCTTTATCCCTCATATTTTACATTGTAAACTGTCAGACAAATATCAACCGACAAAGAGAAATATTAGTAGATATAACAATATTTTTTTAAATCCATGTTCGCTCCCAATTTGGAGCATGTAGCCTCGTAACGGAGGTATCTCAACAGATTTTTTCTAATATAACTGTTTGTTACTCAGTCGCTCAACCTATCTTATTCAAAGATTGTAGTAGGGATAGAAAGATAAGGCTAGGACATGACTAGTGGTTAGCTAATCGCTCTCGCTAAATCCAATTATTAAAGGATCGGAGAGGGTTTTTTAGGTATAACGATAGTAGCGTAGAATTATAACAAGACATTTTCCTTCTATTTTTTGTTCAAACACCACATTATTTATTTAAGATAAGGACCGGTTTCGCTCATTGCGAGAATTATCAATTGATGAATATATATATGTTTAATACATAATGTAGGATTTGAATAAAAAGTATAAATATTTTTAAACTGATAGTGAACACCTTAAAAGTGAATTTTTAGTTTTGGAGCTTGCTCCACAAGCGCCCCATAACATATGAAAAGATACCAATAAAAAAAAACTGCTCAACTTCTTTTTTCGGAGGGAGGGGTTAAAGATTGTGGATTACAATACCGGACAAATATTTTTTCGGTATTTCGTATTACATACCGGGATAGACAGAAAAATTTAAATAATGCGAAAACAAAATCAGTACTTATTTATTAAATACAGTCATTATAAAAGACGATAAATCATGAACAGGTGATTTTCATAAACAACGTGTGGTTTCTTAAAGTAATAAAACACCATTAAATTAATTTTGGAACCTGCCAATATCGATACTCTTGGCTGATTTGAGATCTACAAATTCAAAATTCGGTTTTTGCAGTTTCGAAGCCGGTATTCCGGTATTGAAAAAAAATCGCGAAAACCGGTATCGCTGTGTTGGTAATAACGGATTTGCCATACCCAATGGACGCCACAACTGAAGAGAAAGGGTGACAAATCGCGTTGGTTACAAGTTCAAAAAAATATTAATTATTTATATGTACACTATAATTATTAGCACAACTATATTCGCACACCCTGTTAAAAAAACGAGCTGATGACGCAGCCTGTTACCAAAGAACATGCGTTCTTAACCAATTTGCGGACTGAAAAAAATATATTCATCACGATGACCTTTAACTGGCGAGATGACATAAGACTAAAGAAGATAATCCATGTCGCGTCGGTGTCATATTTCAATAAATAATTTTAGCAAAACTGAGAAAAAAATGTAATTTGAAAGTTCACACTACAACTTACATATGTGACAGTAGACATTTATAATAAAATTTAATGTCAAATTCGTAAATCAAATTATTCTGAAATGATAAAAAAAGTGTAAGCCTAATAAATTTTAAAATACAAATTAGCAAAACGCTTGTTTTACGACACTGTTATTTTTTATTATTAGTATCCTAAATGATGTTAAGTCAATAAAACACCAAGAGTAGTTAGTATTGATATTCGAGCGAAAAATATGACGATATAATGTATGTTTCCAAAACAAAGGCTGGTTTTAACTGTGAATGAAAGTTGTCAGATTCTTTATCAGTGCTTTTAATGAGAAAGATTTCCAAATGATTACTATACAAAACCAATATAGCGTAAGTTGTGACTAGGGCATCCAATCCCGGGATTCGGGATTGAGAAATTTTGAGCAAATCCCGAAAATTCACGGCAAATCGAGAATTTCATATTCCTCGGTGAGCTAAAAAAAAACGAGGTTTTGTGATAATCTGGGAAAAAGTATACCAAATCGAGGTTTTCAAATTCCTCGGTCAGCTAAAAAAAAAAAAAACGAGGTTTGGAGATAATCCGGGGGAAAAGTATAGCGAATTGAGGATTTCAAATTCCTCGGTGAGAAAATCCCGGGATTCAAAATTAATCAATCCCGGGATTAGAAAAAGGCTTCGGGATTGGATACCCTAGTTGTGACATATAATACAAATGTATTGAATTAATTAATATCTCACTCTTTAGGAACACGCTACACATTGACAGTGTAAACAGTAAAATAAATAAAATGTTTTTCAGTTTGGAATATGGTTAGTTCAATCTATATATATAAAAGAAAGTGGGGTTGGTTACACCACGTATATCTTGGCTATAACTTGGCTGATTTTAATGATCTTTGTTTTATTAAATTCGTATCCGCCTAGAATAGCAGAATAAGCATTAAAACATCGGAAAAATATCACGGCAAAGAAATTATGAAGACAATTAATATTCTCATACAGTTTTCAAATGGCGAACACCTTGAAATAATGAAAATGTCGTTTGTATGCAGATTTCATCCGCTAGGTGGCAATTTTTCCAAAATTCATTTGTTTTTGCTTCTTTTGCATACGATTGACTTCTAAATAATTTTAAATTTAGAGTATGGATTAGAATAAAACAAATCGATGATATAATATGAAAACGAAATAAAATCGGATAATGTTGAAATAAGGTTATGTTTTTAATTAGGTGTGATAAATTTTTTGACAAAAATATTACGCTGTTTGCACGAACGTTGCTCTACTTTGAGATGCCACGTTATTACACTTGGAAAGCTACATCGAAGAAATTTTATCTTCGAAAGCAAGGCGATGCGGTTCCTGCTCATCCGAATGACTACTGGTGCTTTTGGACGCATGTACACAGTTCATCCGAAAAATGACGAATGCTTCTACTTGCATGTCAACAGCTCAATTTGCTTGAAAATGATACTCATTACAATCGCTGAAGAAATTGTTTCTGAATCTCCAAGTCAGATACGCACATTATTTTCTATCATTATTTTGACATGCTTCCCATCGAATCCCCGTGAACTGTGGAACAAGTACAAGGATGACATGTCCGAATACATTTTGCATCGAATTCGTGTCAGTTTGGGGAATCCCGATCTCGAGGTGAATGAAGAGATACATAACCAGGCTTTGCTTTAGACCGAAGACATGTGTAACCTCATGTGCGGCAGTTTGGTAGTCAAGTTAGGAATGCCAACGCCAGATCGTGGAATGAACGACGCTTTCAATCGAGAATTGGAACGTGAACGTGAATATGATCGAGATGCATTGAACCAATCAGTTTGAACGAATGTACCACTGTTGAACCCTCAACAGAAGGAAATTAGCGATACGTTAATGAAGGTAATTGATGATGGAAATGGTGGCTTATTTTTCCTCGATGCGCCCGGTGGAGCTGGGAAGACATTCTTCATGTCATTGATTATGGCCACTGGTCATGCGAGATAAAAAAAAATCTGTAGCAGTTTCTTCTTCTGGAATAGCAGCCACGTAGATAGATCAACCGCTGCCGATGAAATAAACGCTTGCCTCAAATAATTGACAAACATGCGAGTTGCATTGCTAAACGATCCATCTGCCGAAGATTTCTCCAAGCAATTGCTGACTATCTATTTTAATAAATACAATAATCCTTTGTACTTCATTCCACTTTATTTAATATGTCAGGACCGGTTTCGCTCATTGCAAGCATTGTCAACTGATGACAATGCTCGCAATGAGCGAAACCGGTCCTGACATATTAAATAAAGTGGAATGAAGTACAAAGGATTATTGTTTTTATTAATATAATGCCTTTCCACCAAGTATTGACAGTGAACACCCTAAAAGTGACTATCTATTTATTCATTGTTCAAAATTAAAATTACAGTACATGACATAACAGCTGACGCCAATTCGCCATGTACTTGAAAAATATAATAAGACAAAATATAAAATAAAACTACATAATATATCAGAATCAAAATCAACATAAAAAATCAAGAAATAAAATAGTGAAATTTTACAAACAGTTCACAAATACTATCACTAAAAATGTCCACTTTTCTAGGCAATGCGTTGATCAATCTAACGGCCCTTGGAACTGGTGATTTAAACCTCTTAAGCGAGGTATAAGTTTTTAGAAATAAAAGTTTTTGCTCATAGTTACGCCCACGTAAGAATAAATTGGAAGCATGTAAATTAATAGTCATGAGAATTTGAGGATTATTAACTCGGCCCCGAAGGAGAAGAGAAAAATGATTTAAGCTTGAAAACGATCTTCGACTATCGTCGGTAACGACCGTGTTCCTGTTGACAAATCGAACAGATTGATTTCGTTTCCGCCGAATTTTAACAATTTCGTCTCAACGAAGGACGGCTTCATCAAAAAAATGTTCCCAAACTTCTAATCACAAAAATCACAATTGGTTGATTGAATGAGTAATTCTTGCGGCGAAGAACAAAGATGTGGATCATTTAAACTTCACAATTCAAAATCAAATCGTTGGTCCACTACATTCCTTCAAATCTAGCGAACTTTCGCAAGGTGCGCGAAACATTCTTGCGCAGACTGTACATATAACATATTCTTTCAACCAAAAAATAATTATTTCTGCTTCTCTATGATAGTGTCATCAGAAATAGTTTGTAGTATCGACCAAACTATTTTTTTTTTCGTTTATTAGAGATTCGCGCCGCAGCACACCCAGCATCGCCTCGCGGCACACCGCTTGCGGAGCACTGCTTTAAACGACTGAAAAACTGACATGCAAAATTGCGAAACACTCACCAATGACCAAAGTTTTGGTAGCAAGTAAAATCATCACCTGGGATGAATGGACAATGGCGCACAAATGCGCATTGGAAGCACTCAATCAAAGTATGAAATATCTGTGCAATGACTCAAGATGTTTTATAGGCGCAATGATTCTACTATCTGGCGATTTCCGCCAAACACTACCAGTCATTCCAAGATTTACCGCTTCCGATGAAATAAACGCTTACCTCAAATCACGACTCTGGCGCTATGTAAAGAATCTTCAGCTGACGACAAACATGCGAGTTGCAATGCTAAACGATCTATCTGCCGAAGCAATTGCTGACTATCGGTAACGGGGGTGTTCCTGTCGACGAATCGAACGGATTGATTTTGTTTCCGCCGAATTTTTTCAATTTCACTTCATTCAACAAAATGTTCCCGAACATCTAATCACAAAAATCACAATTGGTTGAATGAACGAGCAATTCTTGCGGCAAAGAACAAAGATGTGGATCATTTAAACTTCACAATTCAAAATCAAATCGTTGGTCCACTTCATTCCTTTAAATCTATCGACCGTGTAACAAACGAAGACGAAGCAACTAACTATCCAACATAATTTTTAAACTTATTAGATCTGCCTGGTTGCCACCGCGCAATTTACAACTGAAGGTTGACTCGGTAGTCATCATGCTTCAAGTTATCAAGTTAACAGAACATTTATTCACTTTTAAGGTGTTCACTGTCAATACTTGGTAGAATGGCAATATAATAAAAATAATAAAACATTTTTATTACTTTTTCCACATAAAATTTATTTGATCAGGACCGGTTTCGCTCATCGCGAGCATTATTAACTGATGATAATGCTCAGATGATAATAACTCAGTTGATAATGCTCGCGATGAGCGAAACCGGTCCTGATCAAATAAATTTTATTTAGTGGGAAAAGTACTAAAAATGTTTTATTATTTTTATTACAACATTTATTGATTCTGAGGCGGTACGAAGTTCGTCGGGTCAGCTAGTTATTTATAAAATCTCATGTCTTTGTTATCCTTCGAGAGACGAAGATAAAATTAATTGGTGGAATAGCAATCGAATCATCGATTAGTTTTCTTTTAACCTTTTTCCGGCTTAAGTGTGTACGGGTTAGAAAGCGATTGTAAGCGCATTTTTTTTTATTATTGCTAACACATACACAGAACATAAAGAAAACAATTTAACGGTTTATTTTTATTAATGTTATTAAAAAATGAACACGAAGAAAAGACCGTTTTGTTTGTATAGGCCGAGAATAAATATTTGTGAAGAGGTCAACTTATTTTTATGTTTCATTAAAAAAGGTTTGCGAACTGGTGCCGAGCAAATATTTGAAGGTCTTGTAAAAAAATTCTACGGATCTAACGGTCGCTAAAAATAATATTGCTGAACTAGGGTTTTGTTGTTTTGCAGATAAAAAATACAGAATATATTTATATGTATTTTCAATTTAAAAACTTGGATATATCGTCGGCCTAACCTGTGATGCAAAAAAATATAGTTTGTTGTATAGAAAATGTGTTGTTCAATGACTAGTTGTCCTGTTTATGTATATATTATTATTTATAGTTAAAAAGTGTATATGGCATTTCAACGGGGAATCAATTATTACATAAATACTGTTAAAATTTCAATACATTTCACAGATTAACCACTACTAAAGATAAGTTTTTGCTAATTATTTTTTTATTGTTTTTCGACTCGTTTATATAAAATTCGAGCATCACACTTTTTGAGATTGATATATTCCTGAACTTTATCCAAATTTAATAGCACCACATTGTTTTTTTTTTTTAAATAATATTTTCATATTTTATACTGACTATTCAAGTATGTACATATTTCATATCATTTTATTTTTTGTTATAGCAGCTTCAAAACAAAATATTAATGTTTTTTAATAAATAAATTAATGTTTATTCTAATATTCAAATCCAGGCTACCAAGTTGTAAAAACTGACTATCGACTGTCACAAGTTTTGCTAAAAAAACAGTTTTTGAAAACTTGTCCAGATGTTGGTTTTAAAATTACTAAGTTATGTAAGTATATTGGTTTTCGATACCGCGAATATAAAAACCAAACAATATTCTGCTTCGATTGCAATGCATTATATATTTTTATCAAATAAACTTATTGCTCCTGATCTAACCTGTATGCATTGTAAAGCAATTTCTCCGTACAGGGTGAAACCAGAGAAAAGTTGAGTAACTGACCGAATTCCGTTCATGGTTTAACAAACTATTCCTTAGTTTTAAAACCGGTCTATTTCACTGCATTTTCAAAGCTTTTCGCATTATAAACTTTCACAAAAAGTAAAAAGTTTGACCGACGATAATGCAGGCTGGTACGGACGTAAATGAGTTTGAAAACTAGACAAATTTCACGTAAAACTATCAATTATTTACTTAAGCGAAAACTGCAATAATTTTTTAGTGTATTTATTTATTTAACATTATTTTCATTGTAGAGCTTTTATTTGACAAATACTAACTTAATAATTGTTAACATAACAACAGAACATTCTTTTGAATAAAAAAAATACAGTTGTAGTTCCCCAAATACAAATTAATACGTTTAGGACGTTTAGGTTAAGAAAAGGGACGTATTTTTAGATAAAACAAATTATAGGTCACCGTTTCAGGAAGTGGCTTGCGCCATATTTACTCCGTAAAACAGCAAGTAATTTAATCAAATGAAGCCTTTTCAAGTTTTGATCAAATAACACGAAACTGTAAAATAAAATAAAAAATCATAAAAAGATGTCGAGGGGACGACGTCACAATTGTATTCAGATAGAGATCAAATTATAATATTCGGTACTTTGAATTTGCTTAAAGACACCTTATTAAACTCGCGTATTTTACCTTGATGTGTCTGAGTTGACTTGTGCGAGATTTATTTATGAAAGTTAAATGAACGCGCAGTGTGGGTGGAAGGATGAAATTAAAATTATAAATAACCGACATATTTTTAGCATCTCTATAAAGAGTAAATAACCTTAGAAAAATAAAGTATATTAATACTTCACTTTTAAATACAAAAAATATGTAAAAAAATAAAATATGGTTTTGTCGACCTGTGTGGTCGAGTGGTCAACGGTGTTGGCTTCGGCTACAGAGGGCCCGGGTTCAAATCCCGGTACGGACAGTTTTATAAATTGATTTTTCAATCGATTTATGAATTTCTGTTCAAAGGCATGGATGTATGTGATGTCTTGAATTCCCCCCGCTCACCTTTCCTATCCTATGAACGGGGCGTATCGACAGCGATTATCTTACCACTAATCCTGTCCTAGCCCTATCCTTCTATCCCTACTCTCTTTGGAAAAAGAGAGGTTGAGCAACTGAGTAACAAGCAGTTCTCGTAGAAACACTTCTGTTGAGATAAACTCCATTAGGAGTCCATATGCTCCACATTGGGAGCGGACATGGTTTATACATACCCCCTTTACATTTGTTTTCGGTTTGGCGATGTGGCCCGTACAGTTTTTTGAATTTTCTCATTTGACCCGATACAAAATAAGGTTGTTCATCTCTGATCTACATAATTTATTTACGTTTTGAGAAATATGTAAAAAGCTATCTTGACCTTATTTGACAAATTATATTATTTTATTGTATAGTTCATAGAATAACTACACTAAGAACAGATTGGTGCAATCTCGATGCGAATGGTGAGGTTGTACGAATCGTGAAAACGCATTTCCAAAGAGCTGGCTAATAATGCAATACATGAGAGTACGCATGATGAGACCACCAGCGACTATCCGGATGTGTAGTTTAATAATTTGATTAGTAAACAAGCGGTAAGGAATAATCAATCAGTGGTGCGGTAAAAATATAATAATTATAAAACACAATTATTATTCAAATCTAAGAAAAACCGCGATAAGAGATACCTGTGTTTTAAATTTATTTTACAGTTCAATTCGGCACAAATATTTATTTTATTTGATATCAAGGATAAATACTTTTTTAGGATATTATCAAGTGTGCCGATAGCAACATAGCTATTCTTGGGTGTAATCCTTCAATCTGAAATTGTTTATTAATTGATTTGGCATTTACTTGGTAGAACTCCATTTATAACAGATTAAAAATAACAAAGTATTTTAGTTCTACAGTTTTGTACAGAAAACTGTAGAACTAAAATACTTTGTTATTTTTAATCTGTTGAAATTGTTTAGTTTAGTCTAAAAACAGCGGGTGGAATAACGTAGATCTTTATTTTAAATATTGATTGTGCATTTCTTTAGTCAGACAGCTCAAAATAACATATTTCGATATAGTGGGAAAAGTAATATTTAAATGATCACAATGAATCAAGTATTGTTTATCATAATATAAAATATTAAAATGAACTTCCGCAAATTTACCGCCGAATCCATCGAAAATATTGTTTATCATAGCTCGAGATTTAAATATTTTATCAACAGGTGTGTATATACTATTAAGTTCAGTACTTAGATCAGGTTCAGTACAAGAATATTTAGAAATATTCGTGTAATGGCCTATACATTGTTTTCAATTCTATGGAAGTTTATCGACATTAGCGATAAAATGTACAATTTTACAATACTATGAAGTTGTCTGAACATTGAACTGGACGATAAATATGAAGAATTTTATGCACAAATAATGTAATTAAAATCCGTAAACTATGAGAGTGGTGGGTTTTTAATTAATAAATACCACGAACACAACAAAAATATTGAATAAATGTATGTATAATTATTTTTTTGTCTATTGTTGTTTTTATGTATATACCGTTATAGTTTGATAAAAAAAAATATCATTGGTTTTAAAACATACATAAAAAAAATGTGCAGGTGTGTCAAATTGAACAAATTAATTGTAAATTGAAATCACAGACACCCACGTTTTAGGTCTCAAACTTAAATTGAAAAATCTAAATTTAACATTAATCTTATCGGTAATCGAACACAGACCCGCCTGATTGGAACATCAGGATTTAAACAACTAGACCACAGCAGATGATGAAACTTCAGGTGTTCCAAAAACATTTTTCTTTAATGAGTAAAATCGTGTTTAAACAAGTAAATTAATATTTGGCCGTTCAACAATATCATTTTTCTTCAGAGTAAAAACATGTCAAGAGAAAAAAATAGTTCAATTTTTTTTCATTCAATTTACTTGAAGGCTAAAACAAAGACCCTTTTGACACGCGCAAAAGCACCCTTTCCCGGGAGACAAATTTGAAGAGCTACCTCTGCAAATTTCATAAAAAAACATGAATTTCATTGTAGGCATTTTCTTTTGTCATAAAACGTCCGTATAACGAGTTCTAAGTTGGTCAAAAGTTCAACACGTTGATTTTCCACCACTACCCGTAGTTTATTTTTTGACGTAAAATCCAATGCGCCAAATATTTTGAACTTGAAAGATTATACAAGATAATTTTCGTAAGTCGCTCGAGATCAACTCGAATAAAATTGACATCATAAAGAACACCCAAGATTAAGATTTAAATTAAAATTGAAAAAATCTAAATTGAAGACTGGCCTTACCGGTAATCAAACCCAGACCCGCCTTGTCGGTAGGGCCAAGCTAGACCTCACTTGGCGACATGCAAGCAACCTCTTGATATCGTCAAATTAAAGTCGAAATAGTTTATCAACTTTATCTTATAACTCTTGTGGAATTAAATAAGCTCATAGGTAAATGCCAAGTCGGTCAAGAGAAGACTTTAAGAATTGTTAAGCCGTAGCTTTTTTGGATGAATTAATATTGTTGGAAGTATTTTTTCAGCCACGTTTGCTAATTGTTTTAATTATTATTATATAACGACACCTCTTACGTAAAGTAGTGTAACTGAAACTGAACTCGATGCTTTAGAAAACGGTAGTTTAAACATTAAAGTGACAAATGTTTGGTGTAAGTCGAGTTTTTGATCGATTTAGACGAATTCTATTTATAATTGACAACAAAATACACGAATTTGGACTAAAAGCTTGAATTGCATCAAGTTTCTGTCTCTTTAAACCATTCACCTGTTACTGTTACGGTTTTAAAGTAAATAGTTTACGTAGGAGTTATCGGTAAATTACTCGACGGAATTATTTTTTTCGAATATTTCCTGAAATTTCTGCTATTGAAAGTACGACAAACTATCTTATACTATATAAACTATATAAAAAAATAACTGTTGAAGCAATGCAGTACCAGCGGTAGCTACTACAACCCTGTTTATGTTGTATTGTAGTGCGTTGAACTTCACTAAATTATCATAGTTGTATATCAGTGTCAAAAATAAAAAAAATGTTGATTTTGAGCAAGTTCCTATGGACCTACAGCATGTTTCAAAATTATTATGATAGTACCGGTGAGTAAACACCCTGTGTAGCTGCTATTCAAATTACCGGATACATCAGGTGTGATTTATGTTTGCCGAGTGCCTAGGAAAAATCGGCAACCATTGGTTCTGAGAAGATTTATAAATTATTTTGTTAGATTTAGAGAAATTAGCTTCAACAAATATCTTTTTCTTCTAAACTACTGTCATGGGTTAAAATACAGCTAACAACAAAATACAATTGAAAAATAAATTACAATTTTGTAAAAAAAACCGTATTTTTAGTGAGAAGAGGAGGACTGGTTTCGCTCATCACGAGCATTTTTAACTGTCATCAAATAAATGTGTTGTTTTTTTAAAAAAATGTTTTATTTATTTACTATAACAGTAAACACGTTAAAAGTAACAAGTTATAGTAATATTCTAAGCAATAAGTCATAAATTTCCTCTAAGCCCTTTTTTAAATCGAATAAATGTTCTAATCATAGTTTGTGTAACACAGTGAGTAATAAAATTCAGAATCTGCCTTTTTACTTTGTGGCATCTTTTTCCGCATGACTGCAGTATAATATTATTACTTAAATAAATTTGAATCGAAGAATAACGTAAACATAACTATTGTTGAAATTTTCAATTTGTCTGCCGATGTAAGATTTAAGTGGCGTACATTTTTGAACTATAAAAACATTTTATAAATCAGCTGTAGCAAGTAAATAAAGCATCTTCAATTTTCTAAATAATTGCATCATAAAAAGAGACTATGGGTATTCAATGATTAGGTAAATTTTATTTTGAAATACTTAAAAGATTGTCGACAAGTGATTCAGTACGTTTTATGAGTATTTTTGTATTATGCATTCGTTGTAAGTAAGTACTAACTCGTAACAGTTTTTGAACAGCATTTGAAAATTAAAAAACGTAAATTATGTGATATTTTTTGACGTTACTACTGAATATAATTAATTAACACAGCGAAAGCACAACAATGAGAGCTTTCAGAATACTAAGGAGCTTTTATATATTTAAAACAAATTATAACACAGCATGCAATGAAGCCTGATAATAAAATATATTTAAATATTTTTAAAAAAATATCTTAGATAGATTCAGCGGTAGCTTTGTGAAAGTTTATTTTTAATTAGAAATTAGATTTGATAACTTTGTTATTTCAATTTTTGAGCCACAACTAGTGGTGTGTTTATATTTTTGAGAAGCATCATCAGACAGACATCAGTGAAACATAGATAGATACCAATACACTATCAGATTCAATCAAAACATCAACAGTTGTAATTTTAGACTAAGAATAGTTTGAAACGTCACTCTTTAGTTATATGAAGTCATTGATATATATTCTAGAATTTATATCAATAAGTCGAATATATTTTATGTATCCAATATAATGTAATAAATGATACAATTTCGACGGTATATTGGAGAGCTGTAGAGTCGTGCTCGAAAAAAACTGATAACTAGGATAAAAATTGGCGACATTGTATGCTACTTATCCTAAAAAATAATTTAAGCCGTGTTTTAACCCAACGTTGGAGTCGGAGTTGTCTTATTTCTTAACGACTCCACAGTCCTCATGGTATATTAAATGGAGTTATATTAAGGGTAAGAGTCACAGTCTACAGATACACCTATAATTAAAATAATATATTAAATTGCTTATTTACAAAACATCGTTGAATTAATAGAATCTAGGTTAATAAGAATTTCTAATCATCCCAGTTAGGAAAAGCATTCCTTATTATCATATTGCGATAAAGTTTGTTTGTAAAAAATTAACAGGGAGCCAGTGGCGTGCTTAAGCAGGGACCTTCTATTTTTTCATTAAAAAATCGCATCTCAACCAAAACGCACTATTTATTTATGAAAAAAATATCAAACATTAGCAAAATTAAATACATAAATAATAATTATTTTTTTCTCCTTCTTCTTTGGCCATGTTCGCTTCATGTTTCCTTGTCTCCCGCCAATTGCTTTGCTTCCTCCCATGACACACCAGCATCCCTCAGTCCGCCGAGTACTTCCTATGGATAGTACCCGACGGACGTCCGGGGCGCCGGAATCCCACCGGTCGAAAGAAGAGGCAAGCAGGATTGAGGCTTTTCGGAGGCATCCGTAACACGTGACCCAGCCAGTTCCAACGTCTCTCCATAACCACTGACGTGACGGGACGCTGACTTGTACGCTTCCTTATCTCTGAATTCTTCACAATAATGATATTAAGTTTTTTTTTTTAACCTAGATTCTATCAATTAAACGATTTTTTATATATAAGCAATTTAATATTTTCTTTTGATTAATTAAAGGTGTCTCTGTAGACCGTGACACTTACCCTTACTCACCAAGGTGATTAAAATACACGAAAGTATCATTACGTTTCATATTATTTAACAATGTCGAAATACTTCAAATAAATCATTAATATTTCTCCTTTCGATTCTATTAAATTTATATTGACTAAGTATTTTTTTTAAAAGAGTTAACAATGCAAAAAAATACTTTATTGAAAGTCATATGCCTTAATATGAACATATTCGGAAAAGTGTGCTTTTAAAATACTAATATTGTTGCTTTGAAAAATATGAAATTGAAAAAGAGTTCTTAACAAAGGCGTTTAAGAAAAATTCGGTACAATGAATCATTGCTAACGTTTATGTACAGTACAATAATACAGTATACAGTCAATCGATTTATGCCAAGTATACGCAAAATTTACAATCTTGTATGGGTGTAAATATTGTTTACCTTTTGTATTCTTATATTCGAATAAGGAAGAAAAGAAAGTTATAATATTCGCCCAAGAAAGATTTGTTGAAAACCTTACAAAATGGTATTTGTATAGCTAACACTCCTGGACTGTGCACATCAAAATATATGATAGTTATTCAATGATAATATAATACATCATCATATTCCTATCGTTTTTTTAGTATATTCGATTCAAATAATATTTCGAGTATCATGTGTTATCAACATGACCATTTGTCGAATAAAATAATATTAATTTAATTCATCAGACATATATTATCAGAAAAATTGTTAAATAATTTTCTGACAAACATTTATGTAACTGGTAAATTAAGCTTGCTGAAATTTTGAAACATTTCAGTTGATTTAGTTTTCCCTTATAGTATTTTTTATAATATTCTACAAAGGATAATTTTGTTTTGTTGTTGTTGAGAATCATTACACATTGAGAGTCTTTGTACATTATGAATGTCAATAAAAAACGTAACTTTCGAAATCTCCATTTATTCAAAAATATAACAACCGACATATGCTAGTTTTTAAGTATAAAATTACTGAACCAATGTATTATTTTTCGAAACAAATCCCTCAAAAGCTGTCTTATAAAAAAGAAATATAAATAATAACAAAAAAAAATTGTCATCAGGCTCACATATGCCGCACTAAGATTTTAGAACCGCACAGAGGCGCAGTAAATCCTCGACCGGTCTTGCCTAGTACCAACACATATACCGCGAAATTTTTCTTGATATTTTTATATAAAAAAAAAATAATCTTACCTTTTCTTCAAAAGCTTTCGGCTTTCTGTTTAGCACAGCCCAGTCTGCTTCAGCTCTGGCGATGCACTGGTCTTCGTACTCCAGCTCCAAGATTTCCACCAAACTGCCAATCCAATTATCATCGCCTCCTTTTCCGGAATCTGCAGCATTGCTGATGCACGTCAATGAGCTGAATACAAGAGCGGTTAGCAGGAAAATCGCTGAGGAATGACTCCAAAGAGATCTTTTGCGTGGTTTGGATTCCATGATTGATTTGTCTGAAATAAAAATAAAAATATATTAAATAAATATGTGATTCACCATTTTTATTTGTAATCGATGCCCGCTCCCAAAGTGGGGCAAATTTTCATCTAATGAACTTACGTGTTATTCAGTTACTTCACTTCTCTTTTTTCAAAGACAGTAAGAATGTAATGTATAAAGTAAGGTCAGGGCTAATTATTAGCTAATCGCTATCACGACACTCAGTGGGAAGGAATTTTTAGGCATAACAAACATACATGCTTTTGAACTGGGAAAAAATACTACGGTAAATTAATTATATTATAACTGGATATAGAAATTACAAAGACGCAGTTCAATCTGTCATTATTCGCTCAATGTGCACGGTGCTCAGCTAAAAAGAGCAAGTGTGTGTGATGTTTGTGCGCAGACAAAAAAATCATAGCAAATATGTTTTTTAAATGGATTTATTAAAAAAAAATAACCTTAGACAAAAATTATTTTGAACAATTAAATTTTCAATTTATTTGTTACGAATTCATTTATAATAATACAATAAATGATTAAATAAAAACATAACTTTGGCTCACGAAATTTTCGGGTTTTATGGATTGCAGATATAGAAAATACAATAAAAAAACTATTGGTAAATCGTTAATTTAATATTCAACGATGTTTCATCCGAGTGTGGTGCACATAATTGACATCTTATGGAGGAAATCAACAAAGGATGTTTTTATGATAATGCTTTTTATGCTTATGAGTGTCACGTGTCAGTCAGGATGTATTCGTTACAAAGTTTCCAAGGCTTGTGACTGATTTGCAACTCGTGTTCGGAAACGTCATAACGATACAAAATAGCCTTTAAAAGTAATGAGAAAAAGTGTAAAGCATTATAAACGAAATTGTTTGTCACTTGTTTAGCGGTAAGGCTCAATGCCCTGATGGCATTAAGAACAGGAAATGCTTAATATATAATATCTGCCAAGCAAAATTAAAAAGAAAGAAAAATATGAAATAAAATGCAATAATACTCTGCAGTCAAATTAAATTGCCAAATATATTTAACTGGAACACCTATTTTAGTTTTTTTTTGTTGCTGTATAAATAAATGATTCTGTATCAATATAAATATTCTTTTGTTAGTTGAAAATATTTGTGATAAGCGACACCTGATCGTAATAAATAATTATTATCACTTTTAGGGTGTTCACTGTCAATACTTGGTGGAAAGGCATTATATTAACACTTCCCTACGGTACTAAAAAATACTTCCGAAATGTTGCTGGCTCTTAAAGAATCAAGTGAAAAAAGATTTTTTTAACACATACCGCACTTTGATAAAACGGTAAAAACTCAGAACGTACATTAAAAAAAACGTGTTTTTCAGTTGGTTCCTTAAGGGCCAGTAACATATCGAAAGTTTTTTATAGCACCGTAGGGAAAGTGTTATGAAAAACACAATATTCCTTTGCACTTATTATAATGTATCATATTAGATCACTTTGTTAAAATTTCCGAAATTATAATTATGTTAGTCACCATTTTCACTTTATTACTCTGTGGTAATTTTAAATTACATGTTGGAGGTGTTTAATATTTGAATTTGTGTTAATTTAGAGTCACCTATTTATAATTTCTACTGTAATTTGTATTTTTTTTTTGAAAGTTTCGGAAGAGCTAAAAAAAACCGAGTCACGCTGGTATTTCGGGCAAATTGGTAAATTCCTGGGTTTTGAGATTCGAAAATCAGCAAATCGGACAAATGTCCCGGATTCACTCGCAAGAAACCTGGCAACCCTAGTTGACAATGCTTGCCATGAGCGAAACCGGTCCTGATAAATTAAAAAAAAGTGGAAATAAGTTCAAAAGAATGTTGTGTTTTTCTTAAATAATTATGAAATAAATACCAAAGAGTGTTTTTTTGTTAATACAATGCCTTTCCACCAATTATATATTAACAGTGAAAAAATGAAAAGTGCATAATGTAATGAATATTGGCAAAGTACAACTTTAAAAGAGTTTTACTCTAAAATAAATAATAAGACACAAACTATAATAGTTTAAAGTTTTTATTTACCACTGATGTCGTACCACTGATATCTTACGGGTCAAAAGCAATCAGTTAATAATAATACACAAGCCAAAAATGAATGTACATATTAGCTTTTTAAATTAATTGTTTGTCCTTGTCAATCAATTGGCGTTCCTTGGTTCACCTTAATTGAGGAAACTTATTATTAGCAAGCAATTTCAAAACGATATCTGGGGGTGGGAGACATTATTCAGAAACCATTATGAAGTGAAATGTAAACACGAATGTAACACTTGGCGCCAAAATGAAAATGGAAATGAAGATGGCGTGTTTTTCTCGCTACCAGGAACGTATAACAGAATTTAAATAATTTATTTTTGGTGGAAGATGTTATAATATAATGACGTCAGTGGTGATAACGTCATCTTTTATAGCGTTCAGAAATGTCCCAGAATTTAATATAACTCATGCTATGAGCTGTTAATGCCAGAATTTGGAAATTAAATTCGATCAATTACATAGACTGATGTGTTCGGTCTTGTGGATATTTCAGAAACTACAAGATGTACATTAATAAAAAAAATATATATTTTCTTTTTTTAAGCACATAAGTGCTTGGCCCAAAATCAGTCCCGTACAGTTCTGCTCGGGCCATGAATGTGAGGGGTAGACTCCTTTTTTCTGTCGATAGCGTTGTGGAAGGCGGCCATTAAATGTTGGCTGCATTTACACAACGGGTGGTGGTGAGATATCAACCTGTACACTTATATTTTAAAACAGATTTTTTCAGATCACTTGTCCTATAACAGGTAAGTAAATGTAGTATTCCAACATTAAAAAAATCTCGGCCTTGGCCAGTATAAACAACCTAGCGGGCCGTATAAACACAAATTATTATGGTTTTGGGCCGCAAGAAAATATAACATTTAAAATAGACTTAATCCTCTTTTTGTAGGGGGGATATGTTTCATCTAAAACAGCCGTGCATAATAATCGTAAAAAAAGATAAAATGTATTAAAAAACAAATAAAGAAATGTTCGATTATATTTGATCGTGTTTTTATGAAATAAAAGATTTTCTCCATTCCCGTGCCGCCGATTTGTTTTCGAGAGCCAAATAAATACCATCACTGTTTAAGGCCATGTAAGCAAGGGTCTAAGATTCCCTTTCAAGATCCAGGAGTATTAGACTGAATAATACCATATTACACAGATTTTTACATTCATCATTTTACTTTTATAAATACTATAGACCAAGGAATACAAAGCGAGCATCCATCTCCTCTCCATTCACTTCTATCATTATCATTTCCGGAATGGAAGTTGAGTTATCTTTTATCACGATCTTCTGTAAAAAATACAGCAAGTTTTTATTTTTTCACAAAACGTTGTAGTAAATAGCAACGATTGTTTGATATAGCTAATCTTCTGAATAGTTTTTTAATCTAATTTAAAAGAACGAATGTTTTTGTTTTTGGAAAGTAACACATAAAATATACATCACTGCATAGTGTTATGCAACGGAAAATGAATTACAACCACTTTACATCGCGCCAGTAATCGCTTAAAAAGCTACTGGAAGCTTTTGAAAAAGAACGGCCCAATATAAACATGTAAGTGCAAACTGAATTTCACTGTCACAATACGTCGTTATATTTCCCTTTTTGCTGGACGGA
The DNA here is from genome assembly GCA_030503985.1 of Himalopsyche tibetana. Classification (NCBI taxonomy): domain Eukaryota; kingdom Metazoa; phylum Arthropoda; class Insecta; order Trichoptera; family Rhyacophilidae; genus Himalopsyche; species Himalopsyche tibetana. The sequence goes on along the minus strand of JAPJYX010000007.1, from coordinate 3,579,680 downwards.
ATACTCATGTTATATTGTACGACAGTTCAAAGCATTTTCTTCTGAATAAAAAAAATCGTTTTAATAAATTTCTATTGATATACGTGACATAATGTCATTAGTAGAGTAACATTGTACCAGCGTAAATAAGCTGACAGCTTTTTTCAAACGTAATTTTTAAAGCAAGCATACCAATCAACAAAGCTGCTATATTTATTTATTTTCTACTAGCAAGCGTTGCAATTCCACTCGAAGAAAGAAACTGTTTGTGTTTTAATTGTGTTTAATGAAATGCATTTATTTTCTGTCTGTTTGACGTTTGCTGTCGATTATCTATGGTACGACACACGCGCTACCTTCTGTAAGTTAATTATACTATAACCTTCACGCAAGTGCAAGCATACGTTGTCAAAATGAACTATATGGCAGACATACAAAAAATGATTTTTTATATATAAAACCTGCTGTAAGTTAATTTTACTGTGCTTATAAACTTTCCGAAAAATGCAAGCAAAAAGTTTGTCAAGGATTTATTGCAATCGGATGAGCGGTTTGGCTGCACATAAGGTACGAACAAAGAAACATCCATTTTTGTATATTAGATGTTTGTAAACATGATAAGGACAATACTTGTGATAACAGGTGACTAGGAAGCACCATGTAGGGGTTGTTTCGTCACTATACTAATAAAACTTCGTTAGTCCGACTTTTTATAAAAGAATTTTCTACAAAGTGTAAACAAAAAGTAGTTTAGAATTGTACCAATATTTTAAGACTCTACCTACATATACTAATATTCTGTTATTTCTATATGACATATTAAAAAAATATATCAAATATGGAATTAAAACCTCGTATGTTAAAACAATGTTGGCAGATTTTTGATTATGAAAGTTTTCTATGTTGTATTGCCTGTTTTTTTTACTAGGTTTTAACAGGCTTAAGATGTATTAATAGTAAGGTGACGATTTGCACAAAATTAAGTATGGTCAACCAGTATTACTTCACATCGACAAGAATAGCGTAAACGACAATTCATAAATTCTACAGAAATGTTTAGGTTTTAATTATAACAAAATGTTTTATTAACTTCATCTCGTTATTAGTTTGTTAAAATAATTTATTAATGCGGTTAGTAATATTAGGTCAATTGAAGTTTCTTTTTACTAGCTTATTATTTATTTATTGATATTTTCGTCAGTTGATAATGCCAGTGGCGGATTATCCCATAAGCGCAAGAGGCGCGCGCTTGAGGCCTCCAAATTTTAGGGGCCTCAAAAATAGCGTAAATTATATAAATCCTTATATTTTAATTTCAGTTTTCAATTTTCATTAATTATTCTACAAGAGTTTTGCAAGACTTTTATGTTATTCGAAAAACAGGGCCTCCAAAGTGCTTAATCCGCCACTGAATAATGCTCATGATAAGCAAGACCGGTCTTGATATTTAATAATTAATAACAAAACTAGTAAGAAAAAGGGTTTCATTTTTTGACACAATGCCTTTGAATCAAGAATTGACAGTGAACACTGTAAAAGTGATTGTGTCTGGAGGTAAGAACAATCTGTTATCTTATTAAAACATGGAATAGAAAAAACGAATCACCAACTTTAAGAGACTTTTTGATCTTTTCCTGTACCGAAAATATTAAAAAATATATATATATTATTAAATCACTTCTAATAACATCTTTCATAAGCAATCAATTTTTTCCCACATTGAGATCGGTAAGTATATTTTGAAATCTACCATCAAACGTTCATAATACGCATCTCGGTTATTAAACGATCAATATAATGTTTACGAAGTTTGGCAGTAGTAAGAAAAAAATGATTTATTTACGAACGTCATCGCGAAGAATAGCACTGAGTAATAAAACAAAAAAAAACATTCCTATAAACTCGATTTCTATCTATCGTAAATTTTGCATGTTAACCCAGTTTCGATTCTATTTTGGACAAATCCTTAATCTGGTAGTTGTCAGATGTGAACTTGGAAGAGTTACGTGGCCGAGAGCCAAGATTCGATTCCCAAAATACTTTGTCAACCCATTAGGATTAAAAAGTTTCCGTATTCTATTTAATTACAACTTAAATTCATCGTTCAAAATAATTAATAACTAACCTATATTATAGATTATATCTGAATCTTTTTATGTCATACAAAAAAATATCACTAAGATTGTTTTGTAGTAAAGATAGTCAATAAGATTATCTGAAAATATATGATGTACACACACACCTTGCAAGTATTCGAAATTCGATCATTGTGGCTTAGTCGTACTTAACTATTTGCCATCTGACGGGAATATTGGGATACAATCCCAGCAGATATTATATAGATATATATATATACATATGATTATATATTTGAGATATTGGGAAATACAATTATGGTCTTCGAATCAGGTACTCTTGAATATGTATTAATAAAACGAAGAAATTATATTATTAAACGAAGAAAAACGTATTAGAAATTACGAAAAGGATTTTACATTTCACGATTTAGTAGATTCCTGTTGCATTAGGTTTGAAATCAATATAGCTGAAATGTAGCCAAGTAAAATAAAAAATTTTGCTCAAAATTAATTAAATATGTTTTAAAAAAACAATACATGACACATTCATCATGACATCCTCAAAAAAGAAATGATTTTGTTTGCAATTTTAAGACGTTATTTAATTAATGATGACGTGCATAAAGATGGGTTGAAAAGTGAATGGCTAATAACCGGCCATCGTAGGTATAGTATTCATAACAAAATAAACTTCCTTCTTAATCGTGTGTTTCGTTTTGTGCAGGAGATGATGAATTAGTAATGCCAAAATGAATAAAAAAATTAAAATGTAAGATATATGAAATCGAGCGCTGCGCTGAGAAACCCAAAACAAATATCAATACGAAAAAATAATTTAAGTCTCGTCCTGCTCTATCTGGTTAAGTTAAGTAATTTGCACATGTGTATCTATCTGTCTCTTACGTAATGCCACGATTTGTTGACGTAAGAAAACTTCTACCAGGTGTCTCAAAACCACTTCGATTGCCAAGAACGTTTTCACGCGGTCTTGTATTAAAAAGAAAAACCTTGGTTTAAGAAAAAAATAAAATTTATTTAAATGCATCTCGCTAAATTAAGATTAAGGTGCTTGTTTTCGGGATTAAAAGCCAATTAATTTATCTCATTGTTAAATATGAAAATAAATTGATTTTCGTATATTATTGTTGTTTTCTGTTAACTTCAAGGATATATTGATTGCTGATTGATTGATTATATTGCTGATTTAACTACCAAGATATGTTTGGCAGAGTTATAATATCCTCCCAATGACACGTTCCTATACGGCACGATTTTCTATGGCACGGATTCCTTCAGCATGCTTTTGGATCGATTCAAAATTCAGTTAAGCTTATCTTATGATAGTAGTTTTTTGATAAAATTTAAAATGCGATATAATAGGGAAAAGAAGTCAACGTGTTTCTAAACAATTGCAATAAATCAATATACTTATCATATCCATTAAATCAATGCTTCCCAATATTTGTCATGCAGCGGCTACTAAATGTGGAAAAAATAATCCGCAGCCCTCCTGAAAAAAAAATGTTCTGCGGCGGCCCCCAGTTTGGGAACCACTGCATTAAATCATTCTTTAAAGTAATCAATGTAACTAAGTTGTAATGCGTTAAGTAAAAAAATAGAGCACTATTTTGTACTATTTCCAGATGTATTTAATATAACCTGTCCAGGTCATATTCAATGAGGAATTAGTACGAAAGAGTGTTTAATTTTTTGAATATCGTTTAAAGTTTTATTTGAAAAAATAGAACTTCTGACTAATGAATATTTGTAAATGAATGAATTAGTATTTCTTTACATAAAATAAAAGCATGATAGTTAACAAAGTTTTTTCTCGATTTATTAGAAAACTTTATGATGGATTCATGTCGAAATATCTATATATAAAAAGAAAAAGGGTTTTCTTTGTAATGTTACTATTAATTGCAATTTTTCAAGCTTTTTAGTCAGCCTGTTGGCTAAAGTAAAAGAATGCGTTGTTTTTACATCGTACTGTATAAAATGGATGTTTTATAATTTAATTGCAAGCTACCTCAAAATAATTCACATGAGCACGTCATTCAAGAAGTCTGAAAAATAAATGTATTTAATGTTACAAAACAAGCTAGATAATTATTAAAAAAAGTAAAACATGGTTTTAAAATTTATTAAACTTCTTCCCACCTTCATTTGCACAAAACGGTAGATTAAAATAATAATGTTTTATTCAGAGAGTAAAATGTAAAAAACCTTTAGTCTAGTTAGCCAAGGTACAAAAACTCAATTACTCGGCTCCATTAATAAACTTAATAGCCTTTTTACCGGAAATCATGTTTTATTATTAAAGGGAAAGTTTTTAAAATATTATAAAGGCGAAATTCAAAAAGCCACCGCTAGAGTGTGCCGTCTGCGTTATTAATGGCATATTAATGCTGCAAAATAATAATTATAACATAGCTTTCGGAAGCTCGACGGGATGAAAAACGAATATAAATAAAATGCGATATTGAAATGTATATTATAAGAAGCTTTCGAAGCATTATGTTGGTTTTAAAAAATCAATAAAATATCCATCATAATAAAGTTAATCATAAAAACTAACTTAAACTAAATCTATACGATTAAAAATATAACATTACATAACAATCTTTTATACATATAAATACATCTATTTTCGTTGTATTGACCAGAGTTAAAGGCATGATGCTAAAATAGCAATATACAATATTTGATAATTCTTGTAGAACTGCTATTTAACCTTACTATAAAAGAGTTCTAGCATGTTAATGAAAAAGGAATACTAAACTATATTGATATAATGTCGTAAGTATTGCTTGGCTGCAGATTGAAAGATTTAATTTCCCGAACTTTCATTAACCTTTAGAGAAGTGAATTTATCTATACTGACCTTACTTTACTTTACTGGTTTTTTTAACATGAGAAATGTGTGACTTTCTTCCAATAAATATATGTAATAATTACTTAAAGCATATATATGCACAAAGACAGACACGACTCTGTTGAGTTAAAAGTACGTCCGTACTCCTTTATGGAAAAATGGCACCAACGTACATGTACGTCCATACTCCTCTGATGGTTAAATGATTCTTTAATCGTTTTATGGATTTGTATCTAAAGGTACGAGTAAAAGTGACGTTTTGATTCGTTCCCATCTAACATTATATCAGATCATGAAAACAGTGATAAAGTCCGAACCTCACCAAAGATTTCTTTAATTACTCTTTAAATTTGAGAGTTGAATAGCAATAAGTTATATTTAAACAACTTTATAAATGCTTTAAATTAAGAGCAATCAGTGTTATGTTATATTTATTATTATAATATAACATTTTTGTGGGTTTAAAAAAGCAAAGATAATTTTTGTAGAGATCCAGCGATTCAGTCGTCCGTTTCTACTATTTTGATTTAATTCATAGTGACTTTCAACGTATGTTAACGATGACAACATTATAATTTTAAGAAAGAAACATGTGATAGAAAATCAACACTTTTAACGTCAAAAAAAATATTTTTTTTCAAGTATCAAAGAGTATAATTATTTTGGCGGCAGCACGTTTCCGTCAATCAATATTCATCTGTCAAGATATTTTTGCTAAGTAATCATCGACTAAGAGAATGTATAGAAAATCGTTTCAAGCTTATGACACACGACTTTTCAGATGTTTGGTTTAAAAATATATGTGTTTTGTGTTCACGCAGCAATAGAGTAAAACCACGATATAAATACGAATAAAATAATAATAAAAACTTAATTTTTGATCTGTATGCGTAATATGCAATCCAATTAATTTATTAATTCTGACAAATTATATTTGGAAAATGTCCGAGTTTTTTTCTGCACAGGAAGTTTATTTTAAAACTAGAAAAGGATTAAAAACACCACAATATAACACATTAACTTTAAGTGTAGATTTGCAGTCAGATTTCCAGGACATAATCCCGTTCGTAAACCTAAATTAACCCATACAATCCCGTTATTAAGGAGTCGAAGAAAACATACAAAACGAACCCAAAATCGAATGTATTATAGCAATAACAAAAAAAGGAATAATATTATGCGTATTCTAAGCAAAATACATTGCGACAATATAAATAAAACACACTACGTGTTTTCATAATTTCATAAAATGACATGAGAAGTTTGTTTGGTTACGTAAAATTATAGAAATATTTTTATTTATTTTCCATAAAGGATTGACAGGTTAAAAGTGAATACATGATACATTACATTACAAAGCCAATAACCAAAAAATCGAAAACTTACTGTCAAAGTGTTGATTGAAAATAAAAAAAGAATTTTGTGTGGAATTCACTCAATGTATTTTTTCTATAAGAGAATATTATATTCGTAACACTCAACGGTATATTTGATATATTCTTCACTTTACGGTAGTTACAAAATTTTGATACTCAGGGAAGAAAAACATTTTTTAACAAGAATTCTACCCTTAAAAATAATCTGTGATGAAAGTTTCAGTATTTATTTTTATACGTTATGATATAATCATGAATGTAAAAAATCAAAAAAATACTAATATCGAAATCTCAACATATTATATTGCATTATTTATGTATAGCAAGGGTGGGCAAACTTTTCTTGCAAAGAACTAGTTTGGAATAAACAGGGTCACAGAGGTAGGAAAAAAATCGAAGATGATTATAAAGGTCACTTTTAGGGTGTTCACTGTCAATACTTGGTGGAAAGGCATTATATTAATAAAAACACAATAATCCTTTGTACCTCATTCCACTTTATTTAATATGTCAGGACCGGATTCGCTCATTGCGAGCATTGTCAACTGATAAGAAATATAATTTAACAATGCTATTTATACAAAATTGAAAAGTTATACACAACAATTGGGATTGAAAAGAAATTGCCAATTACATTAAAGTGATTCTAAAATAACACAAAATTAAAATGTTCAACACATCTAACATATAATTAAAAAGTCATCCCAGATTAATAAATTCAGAATGGCGATTGAAAGTAATTACAAACATAATTAAAATTTGGGAAATTTTTGACAAAGTGATAAAATGCTATATTAATAAAGTGAATATGCTTAATTGATAGTAAGGAAAACATAAAACTATGACAAATACGAAGAAAACAATAACATGTGTTAATGTATTATTTTATAAAGTCTAAGAATGAAACCTTTTCTGAGATAATATTCAATCAAACTTGTCTTAAAAGTCCGAACTTCATACCATCAAACTGATTTATTATTCAATCAACGCATCATTTGGACAGATTCGGACAAGATCGGAATTATTTATCGAGCCGGTTTTGACTCGCGGGCCGTAGTTTGCTGACCCCTGATTTAAAATATGATTATGTCATTATCTGTATTTGAGATTTTAGCTGAATAATAAATACTCAATCAGCTTTTCAAATCAGTTATATCATACGAAAACATTCAATTAAGAATAATGACAACAAATGACTCCCGAGTCTGCAAATTTAAGCAAGAGTAATTTAAAAACCTTCCATGTCAGTTTGAAATAAAAAAATGAGATCAGTGTTGCCTTAAACACAATATTTTTTTTCCCGTGTGTAAAAAAGATGTTACTTCAGATGAAAGTTAACAAGTTTTTTTTTTTCGACAGGCGCCGCCCGCCCTTTCATTTCATTCAAAATGTTACATTAACTCAGCAGACGTCTGTGAGTAAAAGAGGTATCTGTCAATCTTGTTTGAAACACAAAATTCTATTATATCCAAAGATATTGAACACGTTTTTTGCAGGAAATCACCGAATATCATTTCACGATCGCGCCGGAATCAGTCACGATAGAAATCTCTACGCTTCGAAAAATTCTTACACAATTATCAAGGGTCAGAAATTTCAAAATGATATAATATAAACACAAATAATAGAGGTCGGCAGATATTTACAAGTAGACGACGGAGGTTTAATGTCATAAAAGGTTAACCAAAACACAGTTGCAAGATGATTTAAGAATACCATTTGTTTTTTAGTTGATATTTTTGTAAATAACTTGAAAGTTTTTTTTGAATAGTTCCGAAGAAAATTAACGAAGTCTTGTTGCTGAAAAGGCTGTCGATAATATTAAATAGTCCTTTATGAACTATGATACGTGTCATCCTTTATAATATGGTTTTATACAGTAAATGTATGTATAATCAATAATAATAAACAGTCATATATATTTACAGTACATATTATGTATAATATGCTTGCTCTTAAATTAAAAGAATATGTTTATCATTTGCCAGATTTGGTACAACGTAACTGATTTTCACTGTCAAACGTTGGTGAAAAGATATTATTCAAATTATTAAAAGTAAAAAGGGTTTGTACGACTTATTGCGTGTTCAAAAATAAAATATACATTTGTACTAATTTCCAGTTTTATTTATTAAAATCAGAACCGGTTTAACTTGCTCTTTGTTGCGGTTTGTATCGTTTATAAACAAAAATATAAGTAGATCACTAAATTAAAAGGCTATTAAAATGTAAATTAGTGAAAATTGAATGTATACAATTTTCAATTGATTAAGTGGGTTTGCTAAATTATGGGGATTTTTTGAAAATATTAATGACCGGATAATAACATAGGAATGTTTAAAATAAATCTAGGGTTTTATTCGACCTATTATTAATGAGTTGACTGTTTACTACGCGTCAGTTCAAGTACATCCGTGCACTTGGAATGCCCGAAGATGCCGAAAGGTGAAACCCGGGTCGTTAGCGACAAAACTCATGGAAAAGTACAAAATTTAAACCAAATAGTTGTAAATTCATTTACCACAATTTATGTATGAACACAAATGAAATGTTCCCATAACGATATAATAAATAATGGTAAAATCACTATAGTTTCACAAAGAGACACTAAACAGAAAATAGAAGTACCTTTGTATATATGTGCATAGTTTGTACGCACCTTCTTAAGCTTGCCGGCACAGTTTTGTTATGGTTATTTTCACAACACTTGAATTATAACCTAGAATGACTAGATGATGAAACTTATGTCAGTATCAAGAGTAATGCATCAACATCAATTGAATACCGTTCAAGGAAGGACGATCAATCTTTTTAACTGAGCCTTAAGGCAGTAAACGTTCGCTATTGGGTAGAGTTAGAGGAAATTGCGGACTTAATTCGCTACGCACTGTGAATATTCATGAAAGGATATAGTCTAGTGACTGTGAGTTGAAAGAATAAAATGCGGAAATGGTTAACGTCAAACCAAGGGAACAGAAATATATTTTGTCCTAAACACTATTAAGTTTTACTTAATTTTTACGTAATTTACTAAAATTAACTTAATTATGAAACGAGAAAAAAAGCAACAGTGATTGTAATTTCCTGATTTATCCCAATAGTTTATTCAAGCATTGAATCGAATTGAATGCAAAATTGAACACTTTAAAATAGACATTTAAGATATAGATATTGTCGCTTGTCAAGAAAAATTGTCGAAGAGATTAGAGCTAAAATTGACAAACATTTAGGTATAAATAACACGATGGATTGAATTGGTATTTACTTGGTAAACAAATATGAACGTACTATTTTAGTTTTACAAAGATTATTTTATCTTCAGTTGAGAGCTATTTAGAGTAAACCGAAATATTTTAAACTTATTTTTTAATATAATTGATAACACACTAAGCTCATTAGAGGTAAATTGAGCCAAGTTGTGTTTTAGAAAAAATAAGTTCTACACGTCTTAAAGTATCGTAAGAGTGAAATAACCTCAGTTAATACACGTTGCAATAGTGTTATATACGTTAAATAAAAATATGCAATCAACAAAAATACCAAATAAAGACGTGATTTAAATTAAACGTCAAAGAAAAACGTTTTACTAATTCAATAGTTGGCTCACTTGAACATTCGAGGGCTCAATCTTCTTTCACTTCTTCAGATAAAGACATACAGCATTTTCAACATATCGACTGTGGAAAGGAAAAAGGACGTAACCCTCAGTTTTTCTAAAACAGTCTTTTTCGATAATCACAATGTATACAACTTGACACACGTTCTATCAAAAGGATGCAAGCTGCAAATGCCGAATTAGTATCTAAATTTAGCTTTTAAGTTTGAAAAAGATGACCTTGTAAAAAGTTAAATCCATGAAAAAAGACTGAAATAAATGTTTAACCTAGACAATTTCTTTAATTAATATAAGATTATGTCAATTAACCCTTTGCAGTCTTTAATTGAAATATTTTTTCACATTAATTCGTCTTTAATTAATTTATTATCGTATAATTATAATAAAAAACATTTTGAATGTTTCAGTATAGCAAAATTTATCTTGCGCACAATGCGTATTGGTAATATTTGGATGAAAAAAAAAATATATTATTTAAAAAATCAATAAATAAAAAAACATTGCCAAATCTGTAATGTCGAGTCCAGCTCGACATAGGACTTCTAAGAGTTAAACACCAGTTTATAAGTCTCCGTGCACTTTAAGGTTGTGTATAATTCATAGTTTGCATATGGCCCAAAATCATCAAAACACGTTTTTAGCGCCTCCTGTAAAATTTGATATGTGTGTGTTACGTCCTTTTTCCTTTCCACAGTCGATATTATTAAATATCAGTCGTTCCACGTATAACTAATCAATAAACTAGTCAAATTTTAAAAAATACAATAAGGTGACGAAGCTGTGTGCAGTATTTTGTTTGTATTTTTCGGAATGAATCTTTTTTTTTTTTAATGTTATAATAATAGACACACTATTTATGTTAAACGAACGTTCATGGTGACGATTTGCTGTGAATAAACTTAATGTTACAACGATTATATATTGTTTGCTTTTATCTTATTATTACGAACACAAAAATAACGTCTTTGCCCAACTGACAGTGTACGGTTTAAAGGCTCTATTCAATGATTTGTTTCGTTCACAATAAATACTTAGAAAAATAATAGGCGCCGTGAGGAAGACGAAAAGTGATAAGCATAATCAATAACATTTGAGCGGTGAGTATTCGTATTATTAGAGTTTAATAATAACATCGTGATGTACAAATTAAGTATACATACTTATTCATGTATAATTAGTAGTTTTTTTTTTATATATACAAGCTACAGTAAAAATCCGCAACAACAGCCCCAAAATACGTGTGTTATTTTTGAAAAACCGTTTTATTTATCAGTGAATGTTATTTTTTTTGGTGTGCTTAAAAGCTTAATGATTTATTTTGAAATGCAATTTATTTTACTAACAAAATTAACGAACTTTGGTATCCTATAAGGTATCCAATCCCGGGATTTCTGGATTGATTAATTTTCAATTACTCACCGAGGAATTTGAAATCCTCAATTCGCTATATCTTTTCTCCGGATTATCTCTAAACCTCGTTTTTTTTTTAGCACACCGAGGAATTTGAAATCTTCCATTTGGCATCTTTTTTTCCGGATTGTCACAGAACCTAGTTTTTTGTTTTTTTAGCTCTCCGAGGAATCTGAAATTCTCGATTTGCCAATTTCGTGTAAATTTTCGGGATTTGCTCAAAATTTCTCAATCCCGAAATCCCGGGATCGCAGCCGTATCAATCCTGGGAAATCGGGATCAGAAAATTGAACGGGATTCCGGGATTGGATGCCCTAGTATCCTAATTCAACGTAATACGCTTATCTTTGTGTGTAGGTGTAATGTTTAATTTACAATTAATTATCAATGACGTAGGACGAAACAATTTGGTATAAAAATAAAAAATGAGCCATATCTCTTTTTTAATATTTTATTTTTAATACATATTTGTGTCACTGACGTGCAGTAGTTTTCTACGGTAGATGAGTGTTTTTGATACAAACTGTTTTATTTACAACGTGAAATGTTGCTTAATTAATCAAATTAACATAATTATGTATTTTATAAATCAATTTTCCGGAAGAACAATAACGCAATTGACGAATGTATAGTTCTTCAGAAATCGTGGTTTAGTTTTTACTCATCCATCCATACAAGTTTCAATTGAATCGTTATTGAACAACTTTTTTCCAGTTCCATTGTTTGTTACTAGTTTTGATAAAGTATTCATCGTTTCCTTTAACAAATCGTTACATTATCAACTCTGTTAATTTAATCGACTTCAAGTTGACAAATTCGGTGTAACTAAAAAATGGTATAACTTATTTCAGTACTTTTGTTAAGTTACTAATAAAATTCAATATTTCCATCATAGACATTATGTGCTGTATTCAACGCAGCTTGTTGCAAAAGTTATATCGGCAAGATTCCTAATTGGCTAAGTTGTGTGAAGGAGAAAAAAGTATCGCTGTATATATTATATCTACATATTATGATTTATGATGTCTGAGGTGCATTAAAAAATAATTAAGATATCAATAACAAAGAAAAAGAAACTGTACATGTTAAATATTGAAAAAAAGGATAAAAAGTATTCGAAGGCATGGGTGTTTGTGATATCTAAAAATTCCGTCATACCCTTCCGATTATTCAACAACCGCGCGTAGCGAGAGCGATTAGTAAACTACTCTTAATTATCTTTTTATCTTTAGAAAAAGAGATGTTGAGTGACTGAGTAACAAAAAAGTTCTGTTGAAATACATGGATAAAAAAGAGAACTTTTCTTATTTTATGTATACAATATTGATAACCGTAAATATGGTAACAATCTTGACAATAATTGATTAATAACAATGAAAATGGTCTCAAGTATTATTTTTTTTTGTGATACAGAATCTATTAATCCTAATGGAAAAAGTTACATTGATATTACATCCTGGTGGTAAAGATTTACTGTTGTACTATTTAACGCATATTATCATTAAAGCTAAGGGTACGTTATTCTAAACATTTAAAATGAATGCTTGCGGCGAATATTTGGAGAAAATGCGGTTTGATTATGTGGGAAATTCGGCCATTAGGCAACAGACTGCGTGTGGCAACAAAGATTATATAAAACATGTCTCCTTTTTCGACCCGATGGATTCCATTGTCCTAGAACGCGGCTTATGTTTGACCTTACATAAGGTGTTTTAGGCGAAAATTCAGTACACCAGTATGACTGAAGTACGAGCAGAAATATTAGTTAAAGACCAATCAAGTCAAATTAAGAGTTTATTATATTAAAGATGAAATTATATCGGAGACGATTGACACATTTTGTGTAACTTCAAAAAGCTTGGCGCAATTTTTATATCTTTGGAAATCATTCCTTATATCCCAGAAACAAACAGTTATAAAGTTAAAAACGTATAATGTGAACTATCATGATGCAAATCTTCTCACAGAATCCTTCAAAATCGTCAAATTAAGTGATATAAATACTACAAATTGAAAATATGTAATTCAATATAGAGGTAGAAAAAAGACGATTGTATACAGGGAAAAGTTACCGCAGGTAAAATTCCCGCATCGATAAAGCACGCTGAGCGGATAAGTCTCGTGTAACGATGCTAATACTCTAAGCCAGGGTTGGATAACACGAATTAAGGTAACGCAATCAATTAAATTAAGAGAAACATTTAAAAGAAAGGGGAATTGAAAAATTAATTATTTTAAAGCTCCCGGATAAAGCTCTCGTGTCGGTTAGTGAACATCGAGCGACAGCTACTAGGGCATCCAATCCCGGGATACCGGTCAATTTTCTGATCCCGAAATCCCGGGATTGAGATGGCCGCGATCCTGGGATTTCGGGATTGAGAAATTTTGAAGAAATTCCGAAAATTTACACGAAATTGGCAAATTCAAGATTTCAAATTCCTCGGCGAGCTAAAAAAAAAAAACGAGTTTCTGTGAGATTCTGGGAAAATGTATACTAAATCGGAGATTTCAAATTCCTCGGTGAGCTAAAAAAAAACAAAAAGGAGTTTCCGTGAGATTCCGGGAAAAAGTATAGCGAATTGAGGATTTCAAATTCCTCGGTGAGAAAATCTCAATCCCGGGATTCAAAATTAATCAATTCCGAAATCCCGGGATTGGAAAAAGGCTCCGGGATTGGATACCCTAACAGCTACGTCATTGCTGTTCTGGCCAAGGCTGGAATTGGGAGAGTTTTGCAAAAATGAATTGTGTTATTGTTAGCACAGAGTCGGATAACGCTGGTCGTTAGGTTAGAAACTCAGCTGGGATCTCTGGGATAAGTGCTCTGAAGATGACTCTATACATCAGTTGTTTTTAACCTTTTCGAAGTCACGGTGCACCAAGATCAAACAGTTAGAAAACAAAAATATGCGCACATAAACTTTATTAAAAATTTAGCAGATTATCCAACAAAAAAAAGTTTTAGCAAAAAATATTCAGTATTGGGGAAACTGATCTAAAATTATCCTAAATAAAATGGAGACTATTTGATATGAAAATCAATTAATGTAAAACCTGAGCTTTTTCGGCATTTGAAGATTTCAAAAATATTACGTCGAATATTTGATGCTAATCTAAATTCTTCGTTTAAATTCATATTTTTTTCTGATTTTTTAGTTTTCATATTAGTTATTGTTGAGAAACCGAGCTCACACAATAATATGATGTTAAAAACTGTTAAAAGATTTTCAGTGCCTCATGCAGAGCTGGTTACTTGTTATGGACAGAAATCCAAAATTTCACCTTAGTTACATACTTCAGATTTTTTCTTTAAATTACTATCCGTTGACAAGGTGGCCAATTCTTCTTCTTCTTGGTATGAAAATTCACGACACGTGGCATTCGAGGCGAGGCAACACTTGCATAGTATTAAGTATTTTTTCCGCGGTGCACTTGCAACAATCTCACGGTATAGCGGTTAATAGCCACTACTATAAACTGATGTTTACAATACAAGTGGCGATGATGGAGAGCTTTTGAGATACATAACATTTGACTGTATAAGTGAACGCAAATCAATTGTTGGAAATAAATCAATTAACTGTTATCAACCCCTGCTATACACTATGCGCGTGAATGAATAAAAACGGCTTAGCAAAAGCGGTTTAAAAAGTAGAAAAAATCTTTACTGCGTTGCAATTTATGGACAGCACACTATTATAATATAGTATCATACATGAAAGTCAAAGAGAAGTGTGTGTATTTTGAGCATGTCGTTAAAATGTGTATGGAACTAAGCTTAGCTTTAATTAAAAACACAAATTATAAAATACTGATTGATGTCTAAAAACAAATAATTGTTTGTATTTCTTTTATGATAACCAATTAAGTGGAACTAAGGATTCCAAGCGAATATTCGATTCATGATATTAATGTTTATAAACATGGGTTAATATCATTTGGCGACGTATTATATTGTGATATAATATATTTTGTTTATTTAAACAAAATTATACTCACTCAGGAAACATGCTGTCAACTGGTATGTTTTACAATGTAATATTTCGACTGTTTTTTTTACCAAGTTCGCTCCAAATGTCAAAGCATATGTATTTATGATGGAGTTTATCTCAACAGTTTATAAGTCAGTTGCATAGCCTCTTTTTTCTAAAAAAAAGATAAGGGATAGAAGGATAGAGCTAGGACAGGACTATTGGTCAGCTAATCGCTGTCTTTACGCCCCATTATTTTAGAATTGGAAGGGTGGGTGGGAATTTTTAGTCATCACAAACATCCATACCTTTGAACCGAAATCGATTAAAAAAATACTTTTCGTACTTGTATCCGAACCCGTAAGATTCGTCACGAAAGCTAACGACGTTGACCACTGCGCTACGGACCCGAAATTACTCGTAAAGGTTTTATATTATACGTAAAAAAAAATAAAGAAATCTTTTATCAAATATTTATGACTTAATATTTTTTGTGTCTAATTATGTTAAAGGTGAAAGAAAAGAAAAACTTCTCAATCTCTCTCGTGTTTAAGCTATCCCGAATTCCGATGTATCTTTTTTCGGTGTGTAGTTTTTCAGGAAACTGTATTTCCATCACTGTTTTTTGTAAAATCCTTAAATAATAAATATTTTTTTTATAACATATGATTTATTTTTTATTGTTATAGGTACATGGCATAACATTTTATAGATGCACGGCAAATAAACTGCCTAAAGAGTAAACAACAACCAAATTGCATCCGTAATATTGCACAACGAAATTTCGGAAACATCCACACTTTTCCCGAGGGTAATAATCATGTATTTGTTTTATGCAATCAAAGCCTCAATCAATATTTAGTTGAACAGGTAATCATTTTAAAGCGTCGCTCACGTTGAAAATATTTTAATAAACTGGAAAATTTAAAGATTTTTCATTTTTAGAGTAACGTCGTGCTATCGAGTTTTGTTAATTTTATAATTATTTGTGCTTTAAATTTTAAATAATTGTGTAATTTTGAAGATGGAAATCCAGTTATCTAAATGGAAAACAATTCATTTTCAAGTCACGATTACGTAGATGGATGTGTTTGTCACAAATTCCTTTTGCCAATAAGTGTAATATGATGTGTCTTATAGAGTATTTCAGCAGAAGTTGTTTTACAATAAGCAATTGCCAATCAATGCCTCAACATCTCACCATTATGAAAAAGTAAATATACAACAATGAGACTATAAGGTAACTAACTAACTTAGCTTGATCTTTCTACTTCTCTTTTTTATAATCGAATATTTGAGAGAAGACTTTTAACAGTATTCAATGTTTTTAAACACAAGTCTATAAATCCAAAAGAATTGACAGTGAACACATTAAACGTGATTAGAAGCGCAGTGCTAAAAAAATATGTGACTTATTAATTTATATGAATATCTTTTCAATTCTAATACTTTCGATGGTTTCGGCGGTAACTTTGTGGAAGTTCATTTTAATAGAAAATTTAAATTAACTTTGATTATTCCACGTATTGTGTAACTAACTGTGACACGTGTTTCGCCTCTTTCAGAGGTATTTTGAGAATAATCTCTTTAAGTCAAATCACACGTTACTTAAAAATGTAAAAACTTGGTATCGTTATGTAGACGATATCTTTTGCATTTGGACAGGAACAGATAGACAGTTAGATACCTTTTTACGTCATATAAATTCATTGCATACAAATATTAAATTCACACTAGAAATCGAGCAACAAAAAACCTTAAATTTTCTTGACATAACAATAAAGAAAAATAATAGCAACAGATTAGAATTTGCCATTTACAGAAAGCCTACTTATACAGATGTCGTCATTCACCATCAATCAATTCACCCGTGGTCGCAAAAACTCTCATCATTCCATGCAATGATTAATAGATTAGTTAACATCCCTCTCACTAAAGTCAACTTTGAATTAGAGTTAAACATTATTAAACAGATAGCTGTAAATAATGGTTACAACACAGACGTAGTAGTTAACTTACTTAAGCGTAAGCAAGTTAAACAACTCATAGTAAATAATATTTTTTCAGGAGAGAAGAAAGCAAACGATAATATTAAAAACTGGCGTAGAATTATTTATTTAGGAGACATCTCGTCAAAGATAGTTAAATTTTTGCCAGACAATATAGAACCCGCGTTTTATACAGTAAATAATTTAGGTAAAATTTTATTGAACAGTAAAGATCGCGTAGATTCATCGTCACAGAGTGGTATCTATCGACTCTCTTGTGGAGACTGTCAAGCGTCTTATGTTGGACAGACAGGTAGAAACTTTAATATTAGAATTAAAGAACATATAAGATGTCTAAAAAGTAACAATTTTTCTGAGTTTGCCAATCATTTAATAGAAAATAATCATAATTTTAATCAGATTTGTAATTTAGAAATACTCCACCGAGTAAATAAAAAGGGTTTAAAGATGAATAGCTTAGAATTTTTAGAAATTAATAAAACTCTTAACAAAAAAGAAATATTATTAAATAATATTCTTAATAGCACAGGCGGTTCCCCGTTACTCAAATTGTTTCCAATTAATAGAGTAATCACAAACCTAGATGATTGACTGCAGCTCATTAGTTTTAATAGTTTGTAATGTTTAACGTCATTAGTAGTATGATTAAATTTGTTTGCACTGTTTCGATTTTATAATCCCCTCTTTGCTTCCATTAAAAAGGAAAAATCCCATTCTGATTGTTTACAACTCATTAGTAAAATTAGTATCATTATCTGTTTGCTTTATTTCGATTCTACACCCCCCTCCTTGCTCCTCTTAAAAGGAAAAAAAACCTAATCCATTTTGTAATTTTATAATTTTAAAATGTTAGAATCAATCTTGCTTCATTACTTAAGCAAACTTTGCGATAGTAAGTCTGAAGATGCCTCTGAAAGAGGCGAAACACGTGTCACAGTTAGTTACACAATACGTGGAATAATCAAAGTTAATTTAAATTTTCTATTATCTTTTCAATTAGTTTTATCTGTGCGTTCATTAACCTTTAAACGCCCGTGAACTTTTTGAAAAATATTTGCACGACCCGTAGCTTTTATAAAAATAATTATACTTCTAAAACTAGTCAGCCTATGTGGGTAAAATAAAAAGCATTAGCAAAATAAAGATTGTTTATAATTAACAAAAGCTTTAATTACAATTTCCACATTTTATATTATTATACATTAAAGTTAATGAATGAAAACGATAAAAATTAGGACAAAACTTTAAAAATTTAAACAATACAATTACAAAAAATAGAGAACTTTCTAGTTATGGAAAGAAATCTGTATCCCCATTGAAATATGTTGTATGGTGAAGATAAAGCTGATTTATTACGGTTCGCCTAACACAACGCATATTCTAAGAGTCGACCTTGTAACGCAGATTTTTATATTACTCAATAAGACAAAAATATTGAAAATATATATTGAAACTGAAAATAAAATTATCGATCGCTGTCTCAAAGTCATCATTTACGTAAGCTAATATTCATATTTTGAATACTATTATCATGCATCAGTGTAATCTGATAGCGAAATGTTCCATAATCACTGGTCCTGTACGGGACCGCCGGGTGTTTAAAGGTTAATATATCAGTGTGTAGATTTTTATTTTGGAGAAGCATCACTCGTCCATTTTTAATATAAATTTAAATTTGATAACATTGTTACTTGCGATGCTGTCTAATGATGTTTGGACAATTTTTAACACAACACGCGAAGTAACAAAGCTATCAACATTAATTGTATATTAAAATCGAAGGCCATTTCGTAAAATAATAAATTTTGTATGGAAACTTATCCTGGTTCTCTTATGCAGACAATGAAGCCAACGGTGGTATGTGTAATAAATAGTTTAAAAAATGCGTCAGTTACATCTTTAAACTGCGAAGTTTATTTTCTTAACAGACTAAGCACAAAAAAAATCGACTGCGTAAAAACTGTGAGAAAATAGAGACTTGGCGAATAATCCCTGAAATAGCTGAACTAAGCCAGTTTATTCAGCATAATCTAGCACTAAAATTTAAGCGCCAAAGTATCGTTTCATCCAGATTTTGTAATATAGCGCGAGTACAGTAGACCGATTTACATTGGGTTACTGTAAATCAAAACGATCTCGCAGTTATTAATCTTGGGCGAATTTGGCGCGGTCCCATAAACAGCGGAGTAAAATGCTATTATAATATTGCGCCAGCGTATACTTACTTATCAACCTAAACTGTCTAAGAAAATTTGCATTGAAATTTCATTTTAGAAATATTTATTACCTTGATCTAATTACGAAATTGCGACCTACCGCATTGTTTACTTATTTGCTTTGGAGGCATGCCATTATCGCGTATTTGAAATGATAGCGTTGATTTGTTTGCCAGAATAATTCTGTCAAAATGTGAGAAGTCCCGAGGAATGGATAAATCTCTTTTATGTTTTATCATCACGCTATAGCACGAAACTTAACATCAAACAACACAAACCAACGCTTTAGATATTTCATCACATGGTTCGAAAGCTCATCGATAAAGAATCTAACGGATCATTTCTACGCCAAGGGATGAAATAACGTATGTGATGTTTTCACGTCTTTCAAACAACATTATTCGATATTGAATACATATTTTTGACAGAAATTGGTTATTGGATTAACTTAATCAAATTTAAATTATCTAAAAGTTAAAAATAGCCACGTATTACATTCCACAAGAATTATAAAATATAATATGTAACACGAATTTTCAATAAAAAGTATTTAGTTTGAAACGTTAAATATTCACAAAATTATGGTTTACCTACCAATGGGGCTGTTACTACCGCTTGAAAAAATGCATGAACAATTAGAAAATTTAACATTCGGATCTTGATAAAAGAAAATATACTTTTATATATTTCTACCGTATATAATATGGAAATAAGATTTTGATTTTCTGGAATGAAGACAGATTAAACAAATGGAACTAAATACTTTGTTATTTGGTCTAAGCATAACGGAATTCTACAAAGTAAATACTAATTCAATTTAGTATAATATACTATGAAAGATGGTAACTATTTTGGCACTATTTCACATATTCTTCTTCTCCAATATAAACTGACTTAGGTCATAGGTAAAGTTATAATTATAATCATTTTGTTTTTTACCATGTCCGCTTCCAATGTGGAGCATATGGACTCCTTACAGAGTTTATATCAACAGAAGCGTTTCTATGAGAACTGCTTGTTACTCAATTGCTCAACCTCTCTTTATCCAAAGAGAGTAGGAGTAGAAGGATATCGCTAGGACAGGACTAGTGGTTAGCTAATCGCTCTCGATACGCCCCGTTCGTAGGATAGGATGGGTGGGAGGGGGAAATTCAAGACATCACATACATCCATGCCTTCGAACAGAAATTCATAAATCGTTTGAAAAATCAATTTATAAAACTGTCCGTACTAGGATTCGAACCCGTGACCTCCGTAGCCGAAGCCAACGACGTTAACCACTCGACCACACAGGCGACATCATCATACTTACTATTATGTCTTTAGTTGTGTTAAAATACAATGTAATTTTTAATGAAGTTATCACTCACTTTTACGATGTTAACTATCAATTTTTGATGAAAATTTATTTTATTTTGCTAATTATCTGCAGATCAGTTAATAAAGCTCGAAATGACGAAAACCGGTCGTGAGCATTACAAAAAAAATGTGGAATTTGTAAAAAAAAATGCTTAAATTATCACATTAAATACTTGTATAGGTGCCTTAAAATTAACTTACTTGCCTCATGTAAGTAGTTGACAATTAAAGTGCAGATAATAAAATTGTTTTTTTTTCTGACATAATGGTTCAAGAAAATGATAAATGTTAAAAAGTCTATTACTTCCTATATCTTATCGTCAAAATTTTATTTGCATCATAAAGTTAATATCATTTGGTCTGCAGTCTACACCAACATACATATGATGAAAAAATGGATTAACGTGTAAAATATATTAATGTCTTTTATAATTTAAAACCGAATATTGATATACATACAAGATCCTTTCACCCATAATGATAATATACAATAAACATAAAAGCTTTGATAATATGATATAAAGCTGCTAAAAGCTTTTCAAATACATATCGAAAGTCAAAGTCATTCACTATAGATCCAATCAAACAAAGTGCATAGGTCTCTAATGATATTTTCATCAACTTATTATCAAATAATTCACTTAGTGTAATAAATGGTTTGAAGTTACTATGTATGAATGTGCAGCGAAGTGCAGTGTTAAACCACCATAAATCAATGGCACTTAGGCCTTATTCAATTATAGCAGTGATAGCGAACTTGTGATAAATGTAATAATTTCTCTTTGTGCTTTACCGGGAAGCCTATTTTATTCTAGGATTTGATATACAAAAGACAAATAAAGGAACATTTCAACTTGAGCTATATAACATAAAGTGTATTTTAATTACAAAAAGATAGATTCTCAATTCGTAAACCACCTCATAAAACAATCATAATGGTGATAGCCAACTAACTATTATATTACTCTTACGGAACCACATATTTTGCTATTTTTTCATAATATTATTGAAATTCTATCATGTCATATATTCAAATCAATTAATGAAATCGTTCATTATATTCGATTGTTCAGAAAAGCTTCGAATTTTAACAGACGATGTTTGATACAACTTTATTTTCAAATATGTATTACGTTTTGTCGCTATTGACCTGAGTTACGTCTTCCGGTATCTTTCATTATTCAAGTTCAATGATGAAGTTGTTCTGACGCATAATAAATAGTTTTTATCGCATAGATTTATCGATTTCTGTTCGAAGACATGGGTGTTTGTGAAATCTTTAAATTCCCTCCCTACCTTTCCGATCCTTTAATAACAAAGCGTAGCGAAATAGATAAGTTACCCAAGTCTTGTCCTAGTCTTATCGTTCTATCCCTACTATTCATTTTGAAAAAGATAGTTTGAGCGACTGAGTAAAAAACAGTTCTCGTAGTTAACTTCCATTAAGAGGCCATATACTCCACGTTGAGAGCGGGCATCGATAAAAAATATTATGAAAGATTACATACACTCAGGCTTAAAGTTATTGATGGCGATCTGAATTAATTTTACAATTAATTGAGAAGCAAGTGTACATAATGTGTTACTGTTATACCTAACAATATTGTTATGAGTTTTTGTATGTTAATAAAAAAGAAAATATAACGATACTATAAAATGGTCCGACATCACTGAAATATTGTCTGGCCAAAACACCATTAGCGTGCCATAACAAAACATCTCTATTTAGGCTTTTACTATAGAAATAAGTTCACATAGTGGTTTTGGCTTCCACAGTCTAGTTGGCGCTGATATTGTAATACGGATTCTGTAATCTAGTCAAGAGAGCTATACATTAGGGATTGCGATACCAGTAAAACCGGGATTCCGGTATTTTTTGCTGTTGTTGGTTTACACCGAAATACCGGTATTGAGATTCTTAAAATAAATAAAATGGTTTCATTATTAATCGACTGCTCGTAGAACAAGAGTTGAATCTGCAACCAGACTTAATTACTTTTTTTAATTGTTACTAACTATCAGTTTTAAGTGTTTTTGTATGCAAGAAGATAGATGTAAGTGACATAACCTATTCAAGTGCACAACATTTGAATGGTTTAAATGCATAATATTAAAGACTAAAAAGCGATGACTTAACCCTTTGCAGTCTTTAATTGAAATATGTTTTCACATTACTTCGTCTTTAATTAATTTATTATCGTATAATTATAGTAAAAAACATTTTGAATGTTTCAGTATAGCAAAATTTATCTTGCGCACAATGCGTATTGGTAATATTTGGATGAAAAAAAAAACTTATATTATTAAAAAAAATCAGTAAATAAAAAAACATTGCCAAATCTGTAATGTCGAGTCCAGCTCAATATATTCTAAGAGTTAAATGTCCTTTTCAAAATTTTCTTCTATGTCTATATATTTTTCTTATCAGTTGATAATGCTCGCGATGAGCGAAACCGGTCCTGATCTAATAAATTTTATGTGGAAAAAGTACTAAAAATGTTTTATTATTTTTATCTATAGGATGATATTTAAAAATGTTCATTTTTTAATATTTTCTTATGGAGGTATATCAACAGAATTTTTTTCTACGAGATCTGTTTGTTACCTAGTCGATGAACCTCTTTTTTTTCAAAGAGAGTAATAGGGATAGAGGAATAAGGTTAGACCAGGAATAGTAGTTAGCTAATCGTTTTCGCTACCCCAAGTTGATAAAGAATCGGAAATGGTTGGAAGGACATCACAAATACCTATGTCTTTGAACAAAAATTGATAAATCGATCGAAAACATCTGTTCGTACTTGTGATCGAGCCAGTAAGGTCTGGCACGGAAACCCACAATGCCAACTGCTGCGCCATAAGACCCGAGATTTTTTATTAATATGGTGCTTTTCTACCATGTATTTATATAACAGTGAACCCCTTCAAATCGAAATATTATAATACCAGTATTGATTTCTTCGTCCAGAAGTGCCATCCCAATGATCATAGTGGTGCGCTATTTTTTTTTTATATAGTTTTATAAAATCGGTACGAACTGATATTGTTATTTAAAATGTATTACCGAAAAAAAGACTACAATCCCTACTATAAATAAAATCGGATGAATTTATTATGCCATTATTATCAACAGCTAATGTACCGTCAAATTGGTTTTTTATTATTGCAGAATTGAATAGCAACGTTAGATTACACGGCAAAATCATTTCGACAAAC
Organism: Himalopsyche tibetana; assembly: GCA_030503985.1. Classification (NCBI taxonomy): domain Eukaryota; kingdom Metazoa; phylum Arthropoda; class Insecta; order Trichoptera; family Rhyacophilidae; genus Himalopsyche; species Himalopsyche tibetana. The sequence goes on along the minus strand of JAPJYX010000007.1, from coordinate 3,555,578 downwards.
TTCGATACGTTAGTGATGTTTTCTGTCCTTTTCGTACCGGTTTGTAGACTATTTTGCTATATTCACACTACTTGGATTTTCGGTGATTAGTTTGATATTTGTTTGTTTGCGGTAATCGGGCCCGTTTGTTACTCATTGAAAATGGTTTATGCATAAATTTCAAGCCGGTTGATACATGATCAGTATGAAATTTTGCCGGGTCCTATGGCGCAGCGGTTAGCGTTCCATACACCTTGTTATTTGCTCTAGCTTTTTTATCTTATTTAAACTAATTTACTTTGAATAACGTCATACTAGTTATTGTTCTTAGAAACTCTTAACCCTCCAGGACGAGTGTGACCATATGGTCACAGTAAACACCGTTGTCTATTAATCTCACTATTCATCCTTTTACTATCTGAATATCGTTGCTTTCACTCATATTTGGTTAAGAAGGGTACAGACTTCAGTTACTCATCAGCCGCGGGGACAGAAACGGCACACCAAAAGCACATGCGATTTGAAACTGTTAGTTATTTTTTTATCAAAACATCAAATTACTTACAGTTTTTTGGTAATTTATTTGTATTGAAATTATGTTGATCTAAAGATGTCAAATTGTAAATATTTTAAAAAAGTTCACGTTTAGCTGTATTTCAACCCCGAATGTTTGCGTGCCCATACGGTCACGCTAGTCTTTACTACTGTCCGTCCATAATATTACACAGTGATAAAAGGATGAGCATGATCATATAGTCATGCGGGGTTGCTATGTAACGACTTTGTGTTTTTTTTTTTTAATTTTGTTAGGAATAAAATTTATCCGTGACTTCAATATAGCTTAATAAATATGTTTTTTTATCGAAAAAAGCTCTCGTCTCTAGAGGGTTAAGTCACGTTTAATAAATGTTATAATTGTAATATAAATTAGGATGCCAAAGCAAATAACAAGATGTGATGTGTATCTCTCCTAGGGCAGTATATATAGCTGTGCATATGTAAGTTTATTCATAGTTCTGATGATGGCGCACGCCGAAATATATATAAACTCATTTTATAAAGAAATTTAGAACTAAATACGTTGATAATTTTTTTACATAATCACTACAATAGTGTTATCTCGCTAAAAAAAATAAGCAATAGGTAAAGACGTGATTGTACTTGAAGTACTATAGATTTTTTTTGCCATCTTACTACTTGGCTCACTTAACTCCTTAAAGGCTTAATATTATGTATGTATTATTTTATATGATATTCAAAGCAGTGATTAATCACACGGCGGATTGTGTTTATTTAGTAAATTATAAAATATTGTAACAAGTTAATATAACAGACGGTTCTTGTATACAATAAAATGTAACGAAGAAGTTCAACGTAAAAGAAACTTTTTCGATTAGCGCCAGTGGCAAAATAATTTGGCGCCTCCCTGTGGAAACTTTTTAACGGAAATATTTCGTTTGAAAATATTTTTCTAGACGCATTATATCTAACCTTTTTTGCTTCAGATAATTCAGTCATTAACAAAGAAAAAATATATACACTAGGATAGCTCTGCCGTTGATTATTGTATTTCGCTGGTAGGTTTGATTATAAATAGTTTGAAAAAATCAATTAAATTATTTGATTAACATACGTTTAAGCTTTAACCGTTGTTTAATGTAAATCTTAAAAATGACGTTTTGTATAATTAAGAACAATAAAATAATGTTTAAAAAATAAAATACACATTTGTACTAATTCCCACTTTTATTTAATAATATCAGAACCGGTTTCACTTATGAAGAGCTTCTTATAGTCATGATGAGCATCAGTTGATCTTATTGAAGTAAAGTGGGAATTATTACAAATGCGTATTTTTTTGTTGTTGAATAGGATGCTTTTCCACTAAGTATTGACAGTGAACCCCTTAAAAGTAATAAATTAATGTTTAGTTAAGTTTATCTTATAAACATTGCTAATCAAGTTACCTGGTTGCAGTATCAAGGTGACAATTTGAAATTGATTCGGATAAAATGTTCATCAAAATAATATGTCAGGCGAAAAAATTATATCGCAGGCTTTTTGTTTGAGTACATATACCATTTTGAAAGGAAGCTCACTGTAGGATATTCAACCAAGTAAGGTATGCAAAATGCATTACAAACTTCTAATTACATAACATGTAAAGACAATAGAACTTCACCATATCAAAACATTCGTCAAAAATATTTCACTTACTCTTACAGGCGCGCTGTACGCTGTACTATAACCAGTGCTGTAGTTGAAGGTAGGGCTTCCAATTTACCGCCCAATGCAACTAACCGGTTTTCGGTTTTTTTGTTTAAATAAATAAACCGTAATTGTTTTAAAATAAAACAATTTTCGTACCACACAAACCAATATTCCAAAACAAAAAGTATAGGGCATCTTGCTTACGTAAATATAAACTTAATAAGGTGCATAAAAGAGTAAATAATCTTTTTTTGTTCAACCATGTCCGCTCAGACTGCTAAAGAAAGTTCGTCTAAGCAAAAGTATTTTCTACAACTACAACCTACAACTACTTTTCTCTATTGAACAATTGTTAAGCCCCTCTTTTCAAAGAGAGTATGGATATGAGAATAGAGCTAGAAAAACAAATAGTTAACAAATCTCCCGTGATTTTAGGATTTTAATGGAAAAAAGGAATATTTAAATTCCAAAAACCCATGCCTTTGAATGAAAAAATGAATCTTTTCCGTGTACTTGAATCTGTGAGATCCGTCACAGAAGTCAACGACGTTCACCACTGATCCACGGACCTGACATTACAATAGGTGTATAAAAGTCTATTGTACTAAAGGCAAAAAGATGTTTTCAATATAGCCTGGTAAACCATGAAAAATAAACCGGTTTTCTGCTATTCTTAAAACAGACAATAAACCGGCTAACCGGTTTCGGTTTAAACCGGAAAGGAAGCCCTAGTTGAAGGTATACAGATGTATACGCTATACATATATCCTGGTAACAAAAAATATTGGAAAATAATATTGTAAATTTCTTTCGTGGCTTTCGGCGCAGACTGCAAGCCATTGAGATTCATTGTTTTACTTGAGAGTGTAAAAAATATTGTATAAATATAAGGTATGCGACATCGGACAGATACTGTGTTACCATATACCTTCTGCAAAGTGTACAACTACAGCACTGCTTATAGCATATTCCCAAATGTGCTACGTGGCACTCGTGGAAGCTTCAGCGCAAAGCAAAAGCTTTGTAATTAATATGCCACGTTGCGCGAAGAGGAAAGCTCAGTTATGTTATGAAGATGTCTAGGGATGCAACGAAGAAATAACTAGCGGATCGCTGTATCATTTGCAACGCACATTATATAAATTTATTGCATTAATAAAAAAATGTTACTGTTCATTTATTTTTAGGTACCAACCTTTTAATGATCAGTATTCCATAACAGTAAAAATAGCTAGACCCCTTACAAGACAACCCAACAGACGTCTTATAAAGGAAAAAAAACCGCGAAACTTCTCACTTCAGATAAGGCAAGGTAATTATGATGAGTTTAGGAAAGTACTATGAAAAAAAGTTGGCTTATAATTTTCTCTTCGACCTGTCCGTTTCTAGCATCGAATAGAAAGTGGGTGCAAAACCCACAAAGGGACAAACAATACGAATGTCTTTGAAATTTAAGTCTTAAGTCCACAAATTCGATCCTTAAAATGAGGTGTAGCGAAATCAATTAGTTACAGTAGTTCAGTCTCAACTTTTATTTCTATCCTTCTGTACGTAATTTCTACAAAAAAAAGCTTAGCGACTGAATAAAAAGTAGTTCTCGCCGAAATTATTCTGCTAAAACGCCTCGATTAAAAGTGTACGTGTCCCACATTTGTTAGCGGACATGGAAAGAAAATATTGCGCCAAATATTACTAATAAAAACGAGAATTTTTTTAAAAAATATTGGTCATTTTATCATATAAGTGCTCGTGAAATATAGCAACTGGTTCGTAATCTCGGCCTACGAGTGCACATCCCTATAAAGATACTAATGATAAACATCAAACTTCAATGAACAGTAGACTATCGTGCAAAATATTAAAGCTCTCATGCGTGACGTCACATTTTGATAACTTACGTGTATTGTATAATCGGCTATACTTCCGGTGAATTTAAGTTTACAAACTTTTAAGGCTGTACGCTATGTATAAGCGTCAATAAGGATTTAAAAATTTAAGCTGACAATGTATATTAATGGATCCAAGAACACTCGAGAAAAGTTTAATGGTGAGATACGATAGATGTACGTAGTGCTTTAATGAGAAGTTTAGTCAAAGTAGGACAAAAGGAGTACGCCAAAACCCTGGTTTACACTGTACCTTACGATATGTGGTTTCAATTTAATGCTGTAAATAGATGAAAAAAAATATGAAGTTTAAGCGATGAATAAGCATATTTTTTCATTTGAATACATTTACAAGAGAATTTAAAATAATAAAGAGGACCAATGAGCAGCGAGTGTTCCACAGATAATAAGCTCATGTGGTGTTTGTATCCAGTGACAACGAAAACGTAATCAAACCATTTACAGAAAATACAGTTAAAAAATCTCACATCTGTAAAAACAATAATGCGTTAACATTTTCTACAAATGCATTTTTTGTAGTTTGTGTGTTTTTCAGAGATTTTTACGGCCATAAACTTAACCTTCTATTTCGTATGATTTTGATACTTGAATATACGCGGATTATTTTAGACCATATCCACCGCGTAAATCGGGGTTCGGGTGTATTCTATTTTTGGTACACATTTGAATGTGGTGTACAGAGCTGTGGTATTGAAGAGGGTTTCAATTGTGTTCGGGGATTAAAAACAAATCTAATAATTTAATTAATTCTGAAATGATTTACGTGGCGTTTATTGATTATTTAGTAGCGGAACTAGATTTTCAACAAGTACTTAATAGTAGGTAAGCATTAATATTATCAAATATTTATGAACTGTTAAAATTCTTAATGTGAGCCCGTGGAACGCATAGTGTCAACAAAGCACCATTTTTTAATTATATATCTGAATTTATGTTATCTTTTTTTATCAGTCAACTATCCTCGATCTCTCTATACCTACAATTTAAATCGGACTTAATGAAAGGTATCATTGCATGTGTAGGCAATATTTTTTTCAGTAAAATCGTCAGGAAACCCTATGTATAACACAACGTTGGCGACTAAAACTCGTTGAGTAATAATTTTAATTAAACTTCGGCTCGCCAAACTCAATTTCCCAAATGCAAAGCGAAAAATCGCCGTGTTGTAACAGGTGTTCGGCGCGGAAATATTAATAGAAATTTCCCAAACACATTCCCGCCAGAATCATTCTCGCGCAAAATTACCCGCCATAAATTCGCGAGCGCTAATAAAAAGAGATAAAACACTTATGCTGGCCGCGTGTGGGCGATTAAAAGCCCGCGAAAAACGATAAGCCGGCTCTGCGTGCGGCTTTTGACATTTCGCGCGCGAAAACGCTTCCAATGGTAACTCATTATTTTCGATGAATGTTTTGAGTGATGACTTTTTGATAACAGAGCTTTAACTCGGGCCATAGACGCGTAGAAAGCTCTTTTCATAAGCATGGTTTCGTTTGGTAAACGAACCTTTTCGCTAAGGCTGTATTACAAAACGTCACAGGGTGTCCATCAAATCGTCAAATATAAATATCCAGTTATCAATAAAAACAATGAAAACATATTAGCCTTCCACCATCTTTTGGTTATAAACAGCTTGTTTTTAGTTATCTCATAAAAAAAGTGTCTAGAACAGTAGTTTTCAAGTAAAAGTTTACTGTGGCCGCATTATAAACATCACCTCCTATGGATACATATTTTTCATTTTTGAGTTGTAAAAATTCGTGCTATTGAAATACTACCAAATGATTTGACGAACTTCATTTATAGAGTAAAACGTGTCTATGAAAGCGACGAATCCAGTCATACTCAACTATTTTTCGTCTGGGCCACATACCGATTCAACTATATTATGTTATGTAATAACTTAATACTATACATACATAATATACATAGTGATGTCTTGATAAAAGTTGTTGTATACACATATAAGTAAATAAATAAACGTTACAGTTATAAACAAACTACATACATATGTAGATGTAAGTATACAAAAATACAAATGTATCCAAAATATTGATTATTTTGCGTCAAGTTTTGAAAATCATACCAGGTGTTTGACAAATTATCTGGGAACTATAATTGTTTCGGACCGCACGTAAACGCTGAGTGAGTCGTGTATGACCGTGGACCGAATGTTGGATTTGGCTGATCTAATCCGCCAACTATAAACCAGGTCGCTGACAACAAATGCAATCTGCAACATCTCTTATAAAGCAACGATATCGTAAGTTGGAGTCTGTACTAGCTATGTTATGTCATGTATTGAAAAAAGGGTATTTTTTTTAGATCTGTTAGAAGTAAGATGTACAATAAATTTTCTTTCCTTCTTGAATTTCAACAATTTTTTACTTTAAAATATTACAATAACTTCATACCGAAGATGTTTTAGATTTCAAATTTAAATCTTTCTCTAATTGCATTGAAGACCCACCTGTAACAGAAAAAGAAAACGATAATTAGCATAACCTGTTTTTTTAGAATAATCTACACTGTGACATCTATTATAAGCAGGCCGACATGTCATTGTGGCCGTTTAAAGAACTAAAATTTCCCTTTACTCTTTTTCAGGCTATTTCCTCCATCATGATTTTATTAGGTGATCGATATTATGCTCAAGTTTATGCACGTTAAGACCTGTAACGTCTCAAACTCTTCAGATGGAATTGAGCGATACCTACGTCAGTCGAAAAACTTAGTATCAAAATAATAAAAAAATAACACTCTTTCGTACTAATTCCAAATGTATTTCTATTTCTTATTGTTTATTACAAATTTATTAGTCATTCATAGTGTAGTATAAATAACTATGTATCGATGTATATTTCAGTAGATAGAAGGTAAACTACACTATGTCAAAAGCGACAGATTTTCCATTACAAAATCCTTGATTTTATTATACTATATACTTTGTTAAGAGAATTGATTTGATCATACTTGATGTGTTCTTCTACAATATAACTGGAAAGAGGGTCGCGGATAATTAATTATACATACACTATGTCAATATCTCGATTTGACCGAAATTGACATAGATTTACCTCCCATGTACAGAGTTTTGTCATTTTAAAATGCTCGTGATGTGCGCAGCCGGTCCTGATCTTAATAAATAAATGTGGGGAAAATAATAAAATAAGGCTTAATTAACGTGCAGTTGTCCAATAATAACTATTTTTGTTTTTATATTTATTGTAAGTTTATTATTTATAAAATATTTAACAACCATTTGATTAAAAAAACTTTTGAATAGTAAAACTATATATTGTTGAATTATTGTAAATAGCTTATTCTTTTTTCTGACAACTTAACCTCACCATCAATAACATGTTTGCTTCTCAGCGTTGCCATTTTCACTCCATTTTAAATTATTAAACAAATACAACGCTCAATGGAATCGGACAGAATCGAACCGTACTGTCAGACGTTATGTTATCTATGGTCATACGTGCGATACCATAGAGTTCGATAACTTGTTCTGAATTTTGAATTTGTTCTGTTTTGTCACAGATCTGTTCTGTTTTATAACATGTAAAATCATGTCATCACATAAACAAGTATTTTTTCATGCCAGTTAATCACTTGCAAAGAATACTGCACCCGATTAATCCAATTAACAAATGGATAAATTTCCACGAATAAAAAATCATTGAAGGTTCTAGTCAAACGCTAAAGGGGCTCACAAACGTATCTGTAGAGCTGCAGAGGTACTACGGCCTTTGATAAAATAAATCGCTCGGCTTTACTGGAGCGGAAATAAAATTTACTCGCGCTCTTTTGCGGAAAATCTTCAACGGGATGCGATTTGGCCGATTCGCGTCCCCTTGAGTATACTCGGTTCGCGTTTTTATCTAAGCACATATACAATGAAATATATTATAGCGAAATTGGAATTGTATGTTTTTTTTAGAAGGATTTATATGCTTTGGGTACATTATAAAATATGTATATTTCTTACATAAGTGACAAGGTACATTATAATCCCTAAGTCATATACAGTATTACGGTTCAACGTTTCGAGCTGGGCAATATTATTACGTCATTATTAGGGAATCCAATCCCGAGCCAAAATGTTGATCCCGGGATTTCGGGATTACAATTTTATGATCCCGGGATCCCGGGGCTAGTCCCGAAATTTGGGGTTTTTTTTATAGTGCTACACATTTTACTTTTATAAAGGAAATTTATAACATTGGTCAAAAATTAATAATAAAACTTATTCTATATTATATTCTCTAGTATAGTCTCTTGGGAATACGACCGTAGAAATAATGAAATATATTTTTTGACACTGGTATTATATAGGAGCTAAAAGGAGTGATTTTTTATTGAGTCTAATTTTAAAGAGTTACTATGTTATTGTTTCACCACCTCAGCCAGAAATTTTATTTTTCAAAAAGTTAAATACATATTTGTAACAATATAAAAAAACATTTAAGTTATCTTCACACTGGATTTGACAGATAATAATAAACATAAAAACGCATAAAACATAAAGCAAAGCCGAAATGGCATAGCAATAAATAAAAAGTCAATCAACATTGCAATATGAGGAAGAAACAAGAAACATTTCATACTAATAAAAATCGTCTTATCGCCAAAAGTGTCCACTTACAGTAATCTATAATATGCTATGGAATTTAATATTTTTGCGTTTCATTACATCGTAATCTATTACCATAAGTGACTTCAAGTATTTCATTTTATAGTCTTCGTCTGCAGAGTTTATTTTCGAATATGATATCTTAATTGAGCTTTGTGAAGCAATGAACAATGGAACATTGTTTATTATATTTGAGGATTTACACAATCAATTGGGTGCGTTTTATTTTACAAAGCCAAGACAATTCTATTTTATAAGAAAATCAAATTTTCATTAGTTTTGGGATCATGTCTTCTAATCCCGGGATTGAAATGTATCGAAAACTGCACGGGACTCCGGGATTGGATTCCCTAGTCATTGGCAAATGGCAAATAAAAAACTTCGGAATCTGAGACAGTGTTATCTATTAATAAGAATTGTGAGAAAATACTTTACAAACATTCACGTAATCTATATAAAATAACTTAGATTATTCCACGTACTGTGCTACAAACTGTGACACGTGTTTTGCTTCGTTCAGAGGCATCCTCAGACAGACTTACTTTCACAAATGCTTGCTTAAGTAGGAATAATTTTAATTTTACTATTCTAATATATTATAATAAAAATCAAATAAAAATGGGAGGCAAAAAGGGAATGACAGAAAAAAAAACAACAATAATGGTAATACAAATGACATTTAAATTAAGAAATTATTAACTAATGATATGCATCAATTAGGAGGGGTTAAACCGTTGAAAAATAAATTTAGCAGTGGCGAGCCACCTGTTTTATTCAAGATATTATTCAATAATATTTCTTTTATTTATTTCTACAAATTCTAAGCTATTCATTTTTTGTTTACTCGATGGAGTATTTTTAAGTTACTATTCTGATTAAAATAATGTTCATTTTCTATAAGTTGATTGGCAATTCACACAATCGATCGAATCGGGCTTACTAAAATTTCGACAGTCTCAATCGAATAATCCCGGACCTTTAATATTTTTTCATCATTTTATAATTAAATAAAAACCAGTGGATCAAACTTGTTTCACAAAACCGTATTGGATTATTCATAATGTGATTGGTAATAAAATAAAAACAGTTACTTTGGAAGTGTGCATGAGTTTATGAAGGCATGCACAGAGCGTGCGCTATCGACAAAGCTGGAATCCTGATGGTACCAGAGATAACGACATCCTCTTCCGCCGGTGGATGATGACCACAAGAGGACAGCGCTTACCTAAGCGACAAACCATTAATTTTATTTTGAGAATTTTATTACCTACCCCGCAAGCTGCATGTTAAACATAATATGAATATTATATATTATTTTACGTTAGAACATCACTAAATTCAGTGCGTCACGACTTGCGATGGCGCCACTAAGCTAAATTTAATTCTAAACCGGAAAACTCCGGTTCCGTTTTTTGTCGTATAAAAATGAAATATGTATACGTAAAGATTTTCATATTTTATGAGATTTTCTTTCTGGCAGAAAATTTTAATTTGGAAATCTTTTTAAATGTATAATATTATATCCGGAAAACTATTTTTAAAAATGAAATTCAAATATTTAATTTAAAAGTATGGCTTTCTTTGTACACTAGTTGTGTAACTAGAGAAGTATAATCAGCCGTGAATCGTTTTTTGTTAAATATTACTACCCACAACATGGTGCATTTAGACTGGTTATAAGTCATTCTCGATGGCTCTGTCGTAAAAGAGTTAGCAAAACGACGATTATATTAGGAAACGACTATTCTATTTATTATTATTGGGGATCAGTTTTTCATCATTTGCTTGTGTGTGATGTTTCCATTTCAGGATTCGAATTCGTCGCTCTGAGTATGCAAAAACCTCAACAGTGTTTATTACTCGAAAAGGAATTTATTTTTAAAAATAATGATAAAATTTAATTATTTTTAAGTATATATTATATTTACCGTGTTTACTTACTATGTCAGTCGTAGTATTTAAATCCAGAAAAGGATTTTTTAGTATTTCAAATAAATTAGCATACTACTAAATTTATGTTATTTGGTGAAGAAATAATCGCCGAAAAACAAAAATATCTTAACGAGACAACAGTGAGATAAGCAGCAGATACGAATGCCAAATAAAAAAGGCGGGAAATTCTCGCGTAAAAATTTGTTCGGCCGGAAATAGCAGCGGTAGATTTATACTTTCGACCACAGGTGTCAGTAATGTGTACAATCAAAATCGTACGCACGGAATTCTGATGGTTTTATATAGTTGATTTCTACACTAGAATAATTTGTCATCAATAGGGTCACAACTTGACCAATTGAAAGCGGATGATGAGCTCGGGATATGATCATTGATTCTAACCCACTCGGTGCGGCTTCCACGTCCAATGGTCGCCGTATTCGATGTAGCTGACGCTTCTGATGACAATTTGATTATTAACCAAAATTACTTCACTATTACACCTATTATAATTGAGGAGCAAACATTCAAAAAGTGTTTTGTCACACAAATACAAAGCTTGGAAAATGATGATTTAAGTGTTGCAAAAGTGACTATTTGTATGAATGTGTCAACTTTATGATTTCATTTTAATATGAAAAAAAAACATTTTTGAACACTAATTTTGATTTCCATTCATAGGTTTTATTATGGGCTATCAGAATTGATATAAAACGCCATTTTTCAAAATTTGTGACAAAACACTTTTTGAATGTTTGCTCCTCAATTTGTAATATGTGATAGATTTCAAGGGCACTCCGGTTCTTATCAAGGGTGACATATTTAATTAATCCACGCATTCTGTATAAATGGCGTACCCATAATAACGAACACTGCCATAGCAGTCTTAAGTTCCAAGCAGTGTTATAGAAAAAACAGCAAAAAAAGACCGGGCCGTTGAATCCCAGCCTCTCCTAACAAATTGTATGGCGGTTATACGTAGATCAACTCTAAATTCCAATTTATGAAGCTTATTTTTCGTTGAATATAACATGTACGTTTGAAAGATTTCTTGTATGGATATTCTGTGATTCTTTGGTGTTATTAATTTACGATACATCGGAAGGGTCATATATGCAAATTAAGTAATGATTGTAAGAAATATAGCGAATGGCAATAAATGCGATGTGTGGTAAAACAAATAAAATTTAACTTCCCACTATTAAATATCACAGTTATATAAAACATTAATTATAAATTTCTTTTATTTATTCTTAGATTTGCCTTCTTTGTTTGCTTTTGTTCTCCGAGATTTTTTCTTATTTTGAAATAGATGTAATTGAAAAGATATATAATTACAATATAAATATTTATTTTCTACAATATGACAGAAACAAATGGTTTCATAATGATGTGATATTCCTTTGAACATTATGAAACCGGACCGCTCATCTGAAAAAAGTACCTGTTTTCAACTCCATAGCATGGCTTTCACTATAGGGGGCTTTGACAGTGCCCAGTGTGTTAAAACTCACTCGTGCACACATTATCTTTCTTTTTAAAGCATACCTAAATTTTATTTAAAGAAGTGGAGGCACAATAACTGTGGTGTGTTTAAAATGAATGCCTGATATCTTGAATAATGTTACGCGTACACCTAATCCGTCATCGTCCAAACTATGCTCGACCGTGTCGTCCGATCGAAACAAACGTATGTAATGAAATGAGAGCGCGTACACTACTACAGACGGCATCGTGCGATGACGGCTGTCTCTGACATGTTGGGATTGGTCAGCCGTCTGCCAGCAACTTTTGACAGAACATCAACTGCTACTAACTTCAGGTTGGTATTGTCGCGAGTCTGCCGCCTACTTTCGGTGTATTATGACAGAACATTTACTGGCCATTTATTTCGTATAATTTATCAGTGTTCATATTAATGTGTGATTTTAACGCGATTATCAAGCCCTCAAAAAATATTTTTTTAAATCGTGGCGTTGTTTTTAGCTTAGTTTGTGAAGTTTTTCGCCGTAATAATCCATGACTAGCTTTAACACACAATTACCACAGAATTTTTATCGTACATAAAGTGTAGTATTCTGCTTTGTTATTAATGGTTTGACTGCGTTTAAAATATATTGAAATGTACTTTAACTCAAAGAATTTGATGGGTTGTAATTTTAAATCGTCAAAAAGGTAGTGAAATTCACCCAGTTGTTTTCTATGAACGAATATCTCATTCACCCACATACGGCGACGAATTAAATGGCGATACGAATTATCTAGAATATACATTTCTTCGAAATCCTCCATTCTTAAAAAATCGTCTTCACTCTCTAGGCTGAACAGTACTACTAACTGCTACTAACTTCAGGTTGTACTCGGTCAAAGCCGGTCGGCCGACAACGGTAGCTGTATATGCAAATGAACGACCGACACTTTACGTCCGAATAGGTCCGACACGAAGTCGGCCGATAATTCGGTTTTGGTGTACGCGTACCGTAAGAGTAGAGCACTTTGTTGGGCTAAGCTAGTGTTTCCAAACGAGTGGCGTACGCCCCCCGGATAGCATTTTGAATGTTTTGGGGGACATCCAAATCGCTAATTTTGTTACATTTTTTTGTCAAAAAATTTAAGATTCAAAAAAAATAGCTTTCCCACAACCGATGTGGAGATGCAGTATCAAGAAGAGGTTTAAGAATTGAAAAAAGATAAATGTTTTAAATACTATTCAACATTAAAAAAAAAACCGTGGCTCTGTGTTGAGTCAGAAACAAATAATACCCAATTATGATAAAACATCATCGTCAAAACAAATAAATTGTAAAAAAAAGAGATCGGCTGAATATCAAACATTGTGAAGACTGACTATTATAACCCCACCCCACTAATTTGAGAGTTTAGAAGCAAACAAAAAATAACATATTAAAAATATCAAAGTATTTTAATTCTACAGTTTTTTAATAATTTTATGCGTTGATAGCTATTTCGGCTTGCGCCATCGTCAGAACTATGTTTTAACTTATGTTTTGCTCAGCTTTATATACTGGCTCTGAAGAGATACACAATGCATCAAATCCTAATTATAATTACAATATTATTAGCTGAGCAAAATATAAGTTTAAACATAGTTCTGACGATGGCGCAAGCCGAAATAGCTATCAACGCATAAAATTATTAAAAAACTGTAGAACTAAAATACTTTGATATTTTTAATCTGTTATAATGGAGTTCTACCAAGTAAATGCCAAATCAATTAACAAACAAAAAATGTTTTTTTGGAAAACATGACTGATTTTTCTCAGTCCGTTTTTTTTTTCTACTCCATCACGTACGTATAAACGTAAGCTGGGGTGATGCAAGCAAACGAGACTAAATTTCAAATTATATTTCACCTGAGAAATGTTATTATCTTTGCATTTCTACACTTGTATAGTTGTTTTTGTTGCAATTTTTAAATTCGCCGATTTTGAGTTTTAATAAAGACCAATTTAATAAGCTCAACAGCTTGACAGCTCAAACGCTAGACAGCTCAAACGCTAGACAGCTCAAACGCTAGACAGCTCAAACGCTAGACAGCTCAAACGCTTAATTCCACAATGGGGTCGAAAGGCATAATATACAATAACAATACTCAAAATTATTGAGCTAATTCCCACTTTAAAATAATATAAGTAATCGTATTTGTTATTAGAGCATAGAATTTGATAATATCTATTAAAATCATCCAGAGACAATAGAGTTAAGCCATATTGTTGAAATGTAGGTTAGAAGCACAATAAAGTAGAACTGGGCACGGGTAATAAAAGTTTTAATAATTACTAATAATATCGAGATTCAAAGCAATGTCAATATAGGTCACCCTGTATTAGATTGCTCTAAATTGCCAAGCAATATTAATTAAGTAATGATTTGTTTCTTCGGAATTCTATTTAACAGATATTAAGTTGAATTTCGGCATAAGAACCTTTTCCATTCCGAAACAAAGTCGCTGTTCTAAAATGGTATTTTTTTATTGAAGCAATAAGCAGAAATAGTACATATAATACAACTGAATTAAGGTAATAATCGTGATAAATTGGATTTTGAATCAAAATATAAGATTTAAATAATGCACAAGATTCTTTTATGACAAAATGATTGGCGGTTCCTTCTGATGTATTTCTGCATTTTATATTCTTGAACTCTGTTATAAATATGACGTCTTGCTTTATGTGTATGTTGGAAGCAGGGTTGCTAGACGTTCCTATTTGAGCGGGACTGCCCCGAATTCAATAAACAAATCCCACATTGCAAGTTTGTCTCTAAAAATCCCGGCTTAAGAAAATGTGTATAAGTACACATAAATAGTGTATGTCCCGATCTATGATTTTGGAAATCTGGAAACCCTGGTTGGAAGGATCTGTTTTATTGTGAAAATTTGTAAAAGATATGACGTGTGCCCCGGATTAAGAAACACTGATCTATAATATGAAACTTAAATTATATAGTATTTAATATTATGTGCACTCTACGAAAATCTTGAAAACATTTTTTACAAATATACGAAATACATCAAAATTTTGTAAGAAATATTTCCTCATATTAATCAAAGAAATGCATTATTTTCAATACTGTTTTTGCTTAGAAGGGCAGAGTACAGCTCTGGTACATACAGGGCCGGCGCTACCATAAAGGCGAAATAGGCAATCGCCTAGGGCGAAAAACATTAAGGGGCGCATAAATTGAGAAATCAAATTATGTTTTGTAATCTAATAACAAATAAAAGTACGTTTTTATGCTTGTATCTGTTAGCCATAATTATGTATTGTATTCTATATACTTTGACAAAGAGGGGTTGAGTGACTGAGTAACAAACAGTTCTCGTAAAAAACTTATGTGGAAATACTTCCATTAGAAGACCATATAATCCACATTGTGAGCGGGCATGCATATAAAAAAATATTCCACAGTTTGCTAAATAAAGGGGCGAACCAATAACCGTTGTCTAGAGCGCCAAATAACCTTGCGCCGGTACTGGATACATATTCGTATATATTATTATATTGTAGAATTATTTTGTTTTAAAATTATGTATTAAATTTCTTTAATGTTTTCCGAAGACTGCCAAAGTTCTAGCATAAATTATTGTGAATCAAAAAAAATATTTGCGTAGTGTGTCGGCTTATCAGATCATTGCCAGGGCCAAAACCATTCGTATTCAGAATAAATAATACCTTACTTCATCGATTATTCACGGCGCATGAGATTCCAACGCATTTTTCGTTTATCTCACACAAGACAATAATTATTAAATAACACCCCCAACCCTTGGCATTTTTTAAAAAATATTTTTGAATTAAGTTTCTGAAATTTACTATAAGAGAAAAAAAAAACGTATTTCACGGTTAAAAAATATCAAAGCTTTGTTAATTAATATATAATTATTAAGTAAACAAAAACAGGTCCTCGTCTGTGCGCAACAAATTTACACAATCAATTAAATAAGAAAGTTGCTAATTTTGGTTTAGCATAATAAATTATCTACAACGTTGCCGTCGATTGTTTTCATCAAAAACAGGGGTGGGCTGAAAGGGGCTCGGAGGGGCTCGGAGGGGCTCGCGCGAGCCCCTTGTTAAATTTTACCAAGGCCAGCGAGCCCCTTGTTAATTTAAGAGAAAACAATATTCTCAGATCAAATAAGTAAATAACTGCAATTTCTGACATATATTATCGACGACAGCTTCAGTATATATAGTAGTACATTTTTAGCCATTTACGTTGATAATTTTACGGTTAACTGCAAATTTTTTTCATATTCAAGTGTATTAAGTAAAAATCGATTGCTTATTTAAGTATTGCATATGATTGCACAGGAGTGATAAAAAAGTTCACTCGTACCCCAGAACACCGAGAATTGCTTTGAGATTAGGCGAGCACCTTGTTAACGTATTGGCAGCCTACCGCTGATCAAAAGAGGAAAAAAAGCTTGTGTTGTGAATTTTGATTAGTTATGAAAAATTAGTAAACTCATATTTACCGTTGATTCCATCAAATAAAAATCATGTCTTATCTCTGATGATTACACAGAACAAATAGCTTCTTTTACTCTGTTGAATTTTACAAACATTCTTAAATATTTTCCATATGCAATTTGTCAATTGCACATCAAATATTAATTCTTAGATGTAAAAAAACGACGATAGCTTTGTCTTATCTCTGATGATTACACAGAACAAATAGCTTCTTTTACTCTGTTGAATTTTACAAACATTCTTAAATATTTTCCATATGCAATTTGTCAATTGCACATCAAATATTTATTCTTAGATGTAAAAAAACGACGATAGCTTTGGCTTGCTCATGTACTGAGGATACTTGAACCCTGCTGGTCTTTCTTCTTCCAACCAGATGAATCCTGTCGTCATGGAAGGTCACTGATGACCAACCATAGGACGTACTCAGCGAAGTTACGGGATGACTTTGGAGGAAACAAAGAGACTAGCGGGGGGCAGAGAATCTTTAAGGAACCGTTTGGTGGCCATATACACCGAATAGGGAGCGGATATGTTGTGTAAGAATTATTAACAATTGAATTACTCTGCTGTAAATGTGTTAACACCATTCCTCGTCCTCGGAGTTTCTCATTGGAGGCTTCTTTAAGAGGTGAACCACATGTCGCATTTAAATATACAGCACATTAATAAAGTGTTGACTTTTATTATTGTATATTTTACGAATAAAAAAAAGAATGATTATTGTAATTTTTCTTGTGTTCCCTTGTTAGAAAGACATTTCAACTGTATTTGAATAACTACTGCTTATGAATGGCTAGTGATAGTTAGGTTTACTTATGTTGCACTTCAAAAACACAATGCAGGAGACTCGAAAGTAAAAAGTCATTCATGCATATTATTGTATGTTATTGTTGTAAGAAGTAAACATGAGCATTGTTACGACAAACAATAACCGAAGGACCTCTTCAGCTTCCTGCTGTGAACATCTACAGGTGGAGCACGTTGTGCATTGTGCTTGGGCCATCTACACTATGGCCACTAGGGATTCTGTGTCGAGACTTCCCGGGACTTTTTTGGAAAATGTCCCGGGACTTTGGTGTCTATTCTCGGGATCAGTTTTGAATAAAAATGCATTGTATTCAGGCTAAAGGATTAAAACCCGGAGTTTTAAGCAAAATTTGTTATGCATATATAAAAGGGATGTGATAAAAAAACAGATTTTTGGGATTTATAATTTTTAAAAAGTTTCAAATACTATGTGTTTATTTATATATTGTAATATAACTGTAGCAAATGCGAATTACAAAATATTAAAATTACATGTTCATACCTCATGTTGTTTTATGTACAAATGTTTTTTTCACTATTATACAAAAGTACCAATGTCTCAATCGGACAACAAAAAAAATCGGTCTAAAAGCTGTATTGTGAAGTTACGGTCATAAATTTACTCCTGATGGCGACCGAATTCTTTGATATTTTTTTATTACATGTACCGTTATCATCCCTTTTTAGTAAAAATTAGCCGTAAGCATTGCACATATACATTACATAATAAAATAGTAATTATTAAACATTGTATTAAAAAACGCGATATTTACTAGTGCGTTCTCCCAAAAGGCGTATAAGGCATGTATGTAATACATACATGCAATTATTTAATTTGAATAAAATTATAATTTTATTGAAGGGTAAATAAAAGTCTCGAGTCCCGGGATGTTCCGGAACTTTGGCTTTATCACGCCTCGAGTCCCGAGACTTCAGAATCCCTAATGGCCACCATTTGATTATGTGTGTACGAATTCTAAAAGCCCATAACTACTTACATGTACATTTAACTAAATTAAAATCGAACTCACGAGTCACGGTGGACAAATAACTATCGTTGCCTCGGTTACAGCGCACACGGGTTCGAATTCCATTTAAGGACATGTAAGTTAATTGATCTTTCAATCGACTAATAGATTTCTATTCGAAGGCATAAATGTCTGTGATGTCTAAGATTCCCTGCCTATAATTATAATACGAAAAGCCAGGCTGTACCTAGAGCGATTACCAAACCAATACTCTTATGTAAAAATACGCAAACAATGGCTTAGATCAGGCGTGGGGAACCTGCAGCCTTAAGGTCGCATGCGGCCTTCTAGCCAATTCTGTAATTCTGTAAATTTATGTAAATTCCTGACATATTCTGACCGTAAATTTCTTTTTCCAACCAAAGATTCCCTAGTCAATGTTTACTGCGGCCTTATGTCGAATTAGAAAAATGAATGCGTCTTTTAGAGAAGAAAAAGATCCCCACCCATGGCTACGATTGTTTTTTTTTCAGAAGATACAGTGTGTTAAAATCTATATATTTCATTAATAACAAAAAATAGACGGTTTTTTTTATTAAAATCTTTCTCCCAGTATACCGACGATACAAGGAGTAAAAATGGTTAAAAAAAATACTTATTCGTGAGTTTATATAGATTGCAAACAATGACTTTACGGGCGAGAACCAAACAACGGATAGAAATCAGAAAATAGTCGATAAATATCAGATCATTTCGCAAAGAAAGGGTTAATCGACATTTCAAGACGGGGGCCCATTTGAATTCGAATAACGAAGTGGCGATAAATAATGTAAGAGGTAAGTAGCAATATCCGCCCACCAGCAGCGGAATTGTCTTTCAAGGTATTAAATAGCATTAAGTTAATCTAGTCATATATCCTTTTTAAAGGTGTTTATGGCAACACAACGTGACAATATCTGTATGCGAAAATCAATAATAATTTTAATAACAACGTGTTCAAAATACAACGACTTTTTAAATCGGCAACCAAAATCATTTTAGTATGTGATAGGTTTAATAGTTTTCGCTTTTCATCAGTGATAGGTCGTATTTTATCGCTACAGAGTAAAAATTGTTACATTATGTCAATAAAAAAATATACATATTTCACGAATTGATATTCAAAATAGAGATACGCAACCGATGGACAAATCAAAATAAAACAATATTCAGATTTTGTACCTACACTACAAGGGGTTTTGTTTTTCGGCGTCGTTATGTTAGGTAAAAACTGACAGTATAGTTTATACCACGATTTCTCAACCGGGGGCCGCAGAGAAAAAATAATTTTAGGGGAGCACAGTTTTGAAGGGCTGAAACTCCCAGGTTTTGAAAATCGAGCAGTGACTAAATATTTTCAAATTCCAGTAAAAGCTAAAAAAAAGTGAGTGGTGTTCAACGTTCCCTCTAAGCCAGTGCTCCGCAACCTTTTCTCACCTACGACACACCAAAATTCTTCCTAGAATTCCGCGGCACACCAAAAGCATAAACATATAGGTATTAAATTGATACACAATTTTTCGTTTTTAATTTGAAAAGTATACATACATAAAACTATAATATATTTACTTTTATGCAATCTTAATAATTGTTATAAAATAATAACTAATTAACGTGATACCTGTGTTTGTTTTAATGAACACAGAGGTTTTAATAATAATTCAATTAAAATAATTTTTCATTATGTATTTGACCGCGGCACACCTGTATCCGGCTCGCGGCACACCGGTTGCGGAGCACTGCTCTAAGCTACGCGCGTGCGCGGCCGCGCAGCAGTTGAGAGGCACACTCATTCCTGGTTGGCGCGCACTAAAAGACAGTTATTCAATTAATATTTGATCGGTCCGCGCAGCCTTTGAAATTTCCGCGCAGCTAAACTTTTGTCTTAGAGGTGACTCTTGACAAGAGAGGTGGTGGTCAATATTTGGTGACGTTTATGATGTCAGGTATCTAGACACAGGTGGATTTTTTTTTATAGGAATTGGAGGGAACATCAGCCATTAGATAATTTCTGGACGAGTTTGTCAAAAGAGTACTTTAAATGTATTTTCAAAGCAAGCTAATAACTATTGTACTTTCGTTTTCTACATCCTTTTGATACGAAGCAGGATTTTAAAATAATGATATTAAGAATATTTGCTATTAAGGGACTTCATCGATCAAGAGTGTTATTAATTAATATTTTTATGAGACATGTTTTAATAATAATAAATAAATACATAATGTTTAAATACTTTTTTTTTATTATGAATAACCCAACATAAGCAGTAAGCTATGTGTTCCATTTCAGAAATTGTTCGTGAAACCCTGCAATAAGGTAATAAGAAAGACATCATTTATGAAAATATAAGTACGCGTACGTAAAAAGAAAAACCATTATAATAATTTAACTGGATCTTTTATAGGTTGGTTGTCCTTGGACGAATCCCCCGTGAAAATAGAGAATCTGGTGTATTAAAATGGCTGAGGAGTAAGAACGATCAAAAAATATCACCCAACATCCATGGAATGAAACGTAAATGACTTTGTTAGGAATTTTCGTCTTTATCCCTCGGTAAAAACGTGACTTAACTTATGAAAAATGCGTGGAATTATTATATGAGGCATATGGAAAATTCGATATTCCTTAGATCTAATATTATATTTTTTTAGTCGAGTTCATATGTAGACTGTATGGAATTTTCCATTAACTTTTTTTTGTAAATTTTTCTTTTTAAAAATTCTTTTGAAAAAATCCTAACTTTATGCCAACCTATTAACAGCTATCAATATTATTATTTAGACCGCGTACGTGGTTGAGTAGTAAACGTCAAGTCCCAGGCAGATTCATAAATTGATTAAACAAGAAATTTGGGTAGTTGTGTTCAAAGGAATGAATGTGTTTGATGTCTACGATTCTTTCCCACTCTTTCGAACCAACTCACCCTTAAAAAAGAGCGATAAACTAAATACTAGTTATGTTCTATTAGTATCCTACTACCATTCAATCTTCAAAACAAGAGGGATTGTGTAACTAAGTAACCAGAATTTTTGTGGACAAAATTAGAAGTTCACATGTTCCACATTGAGAGCAGACAGTAAAATATTTTGTTCCTTCGAACAGATATCGATAAATCGATCGAAAAAATGCTGTTCGTACTGGGACTCAAACCCGTGAGGTATAGGGGAGCCAGTAAATTGCTCGAATTACAAATTATTCGAATTGCTTGCTTATTTAAACGATTTTTCACTACTTTTTCTACGAATTTCATTTTTATCTTGTGCGACACTTGTTTAGAGAGTGAAATATAAAAATAATTTTCGTAAGTATTTATTTTAACCGTGTTTTAATAGAGTTTATCTCAACAGAAGTGTTTCTACGAGAACTGCTTATTAATTAGTTACTCAAACTGTTTCTATATATTTCCAGAAAACAAAGAAGACTAAGGCTAAGACAGAACAAACGAACAGAACAAACGGAAACAAATTGATTATCTTGTTATTCGAGCAATTTCCATTCGAGCAATTTACTGGGAACCAGGTCTAGCACAGAAGCTCACAAGCTAACCGCTGCGCCATATGGACCCGACAAAATAAAAAAAAAACATTATTTAAAAAAATGTTTTTTTTTGATAGCATAATTCGTCATCAGTAGACTGAAATAACTGAAAATTGTTTCTTTTCTCGGATGGAGTAAATTTTATCAAAAGTTAAGTTACTGGATATTAAAATTGGCATATGGCATATTATATAATACAACGTGGACAATGCGCGTAAAAAATATGATACCAGCTTGTCTGTACAGCTGTTTTACAAGGTACAAAATAATAATATCTATTATATATTGCAATCCTTATGAATTGAAAGTAATGAAAAGACATTTTAAAAATAATTACTATCGGCTTTAGTTCAACTTAACTTTTTTTAAATTCTACAGTTGGAATTTTTAAAATAGACCCAGAATAATTAAATACAAAAACACAGTTATCGACAATTTAAATTATGAGTCATATAAAAAAAAAGACTTTTGGCTGATTTTTTATAAGTAGTTTTTTATTGCATATACTTTTGAAGTGGGTTTTTTAAATATCTTGAAAGCGGGATAACATAATTCGAATGAATACGGCTTTTAGACGAGAAAAAGCTTCCAAATTCGCGTTTAGAATATAAATACAATAGATAATTTTAAATAAATGATTTCATATATTTACAAAAATATAATTTTATTTTACGTAAGTTTGTCTCAGTGGAAAATGTTTAGAACGGGCGACATTATTTAGTCGATTTATACGACATCTCTTTGAAGGGATAATAAAATATAGGAAAGTTGTTTGCATAGTATATTTATGAGAAAATAAAACATTCCAGATAACACAAAATATTGCTACACATTTGGCACTCAAAACGTTAACACCCAGTTATCCACACGTGATAGAAAATAAATATTTATTGCTGGAATTTATATTGCATTCCGGAAAGCTTCTTTGAAAGGGTCTAAATGCAGCGGACGATTGGTGTTTAAACCGTTTTTGATGTTTTATGGTTACTAAAACGCAAAGGAAAAACTATAAAAAGGTCTGATAGTAAACGCCAGGAATTTTTTTAACAACTTCGTAAAAATATCTCAATTTTTACATTTAACGAGGCATGTTGCATAAAAGTCAATACGGCAGCAGTCACTGATCAGGGTCTACGATACCGAGTACCGGATATTTTTTACCGGGTTTCTATCTGGATTTTTCCGGGATGATATCGACGACTCTCTAAAAATGTAAACAAACAAATTACATATTTACAAAAAAAAAAACTATAAATTCTTTTACAGTTTCTGTTTGTTTTAATTCAAATTGAGAACTAAATACGGTGAAGATTCGATTGTTTTAATTTTTTAGTGTCGATCCGTAAATGACAGGATTAAAATTTGTTTCAATATAACGAATAATAAACATTATTTTTAGCCCGTTACGCATTCTTTATTTTTAGACAAAGAAACAAATACATTACATCGTATGAACCGAAAATGCATTTAAAGCATATAAAGCAAAATCTTTTGCATTTGAGTGCTAATGTTCTACAAAATTATTTCGATTCGATTTATTACAACCTTTTGATTCAACCTTTTTGATTTACATTACCCATTTGATTAACACCTTCTGAATTCGAACAACAAATTATTGATTAGGTATATTATAATACTGAAACTCAAAAAAGTAGTGAATGAAAACGTTTATTGGATTATAATAGAATTAGTAAAAACGTTATATTCCTTTGTACTTTATTCCACTTTATTTAAAAGTTCAGGACCGGTTGACAGGACAGGAAAGGTTGACAGGATTGTCAACTGATGCTCGCAATGAGCGAAACCGGTCCTGACCTTTTAAATAAAGTGGAATAAAGTAAAAAGGAATATTGTGTTTTTATTAATATAATGCCTTTCCACCAAGTATTGACAGTGAAAACCCTAAATGTGAATAATTGAATTTCTAAGTGGCCATAAATGTTATTAATGCTATTAGCGCTTAAATTATTATAATGAACAACATATATTGAGTGATTAATTTGTATGATATAAAAATACAAGAATACCGAAAAAGTTACATTACCGGGTTTTCAGAACCATAACAAAATAAAAATGATTTGATGACCCTAATGTCATTTCAATCAATGTCCTGGCTTTAAGTAGTACAATATTTAAATTTAAAAAAAGATTATTATTATTAAAGAGTGAATTGTAAACTATTTACTATAGGACGTTTTGTAATATTATGATATAAATATAAAGGGTTTCATCCATTGAATTTTCTATTGTCAGCATACTAAATAAAGGCGTGGAGTCGTTTATAGTAGTTGAATTATGAACCCTAAAATAAACTGATTTAATGTTTTCATCAAAGGACAGCGCATAAAACAAAAGTGACCTGCTTTCTAAAATATTATCCGATGAAATGGTACTCATTTTAAGCTGCGAAAATTCCTGGTTCGCTTCTGGCCAATATAATACTACAGAATATTATGACATATTGATCGGGTCTTCCAATTCCGGAATTGCAGCGAGGGATTCATTGTTGAAAACTGTTTATAAAAAAAAGGTAAAAGTTATTAATACAAATTCACAAATTTAAAATCAGCACAACACGGTAGTATCTTTTCATAGAAAAATTGAAGATTGGTTCACAGAATTTAAAAATCATTGATAAAAGAACAATTTAGTGGTATAGGAATTCGCTAAAAAAAAAAAGACAATAATGAAGAACCAATTAAATTATACAAAATATTATTCATAATATTTAAGACAAAATAATATTATTCATCGCAACTTGATTATTTACTGAGACTTTTATGAGGGAGAGGACATAGAGGACATATTCCTTAAAGGAATACTACCCCACCAAATTTCTTTTAGGAATGTTATCATTTCACTCACTTGAAGCTCGAAGATCGTTTTCAAGCTTAAAGCATTTTTCTCTTCTTCTTCGGGGCCGAGTTAATAATCCTGAAATTCTCATGACTATTAATTTACATGCTCCCAATTTATTCTTACGTGGGCGAAACAATGAGCAAAAACTTTTATTTCTAAAAACTTATACCTCGCTTAGGAGGTATGAGTCACCAGTTCCAAGGGCCGTTCGATTAATCAGCGCATTGCCTAGAGAAGTGGACATTTTTAGTGATGGTATTTGTGAACTGTTTGATAAATTTTTCTATTGTATTTCTTGATTTTTATGTTGAATTTGATGTACTGTGTATTTTTATTTTGTCTTATTATATTTTCAAGTGCATGGCGAACTGGCGTCAGCTGTTATTTCACGTACTGTAATTTTAATTTTTAACAATAAATAAATAAATAAATCACTTCCATTGCTAACGACTAATGTGTTAGAATTTAATGAAGCCTTTTTTGTTATAACTGCCTTGTGTTACGGAATTCCTTGTTATTAGGAAATCCGTTTCTGTGAACCGTATTAGAGCAATTAATTCGTGTAAAATGTAGTATTCGTATTTTTAGTGGATCGTGTTATTTCAAAATCGTGTAAAAAAAGAGTTGAGTGTATATCGATCGTTAAATCGAGGGCTTTAGGAGGAAACTGATAAAGCATGAAATTATTTCAAGTGACAAGTTAAAGCCAAAATTTTGTACATATTTTTTATAATAACAAGTTTTTTAACTAGACACTCCTTATCGAATCGAAAATATAATAAACATATAGGTATATTGCATGCATAGTTAACTAGTATTATGCCAGGCTCGCACACACAAACGATTTACTAGCAGAAATCAGCAAAGCTTTGATCAACGATGTGTTACGAACTTCGCTATGGGCATGAATGACAAAGCGTTGATTGAAATGTCATTTCATAGGTAGAACTCGACGCAGAGTGAAATTAATAAGGTATTTTATATTATCAAAACTACGTATCGATTATGCTGGGTTTAATTAACTCACACCAACACCTTTAATTGGAAAGTTTTGACTATGAGTAGTGTAGGTATGATTTATAATTAAAACCAAATGTCGATAACAAAAATAGATAAAAATATGTTTTACCATACCTTAACTCAGTGATGCACAACCTTTACCTTCTAGCGGGCCGCATAAAACAAATTTTCGTGGGTTCGGGCCGCAAAGAAAAAAAATATTTAAAGTACGCTCAGTCCTTTTTTTATACGCAGCATATGTACGTTCCATGTAAAACAGCTTTACAAAAAATCCGTATAAAAAAGATTAAGTGAATATAAATAAATGATTGATAGGTTCCATTACATTATTTTAGCCGTGATATTTCGAAAACGTGAAAATAAATAAGCCATGCAAATTTTTTTTATGAGTACATGCTCATTAAAAATCGTTGCATTGTGAAATATTTATGTTTCATTTATATTTAATTCAAAAGTTAATGCAATCTTGGTCTTTGTTAATTTTTAACTATTTTCTTTTAATCTGACATAATATTTGAGGGCCGGTTTCTATGAACCAATTTATTCTCCTTCATTGAAGAAAAAGTTTGCTTACATTTATTAAATAAATGTTTTACGTGGAAAAAATATGTAGAGAAAAAGATTGATGGGCCGCCACAAATTTCAAAAAGGGCCGCATGCGGCCCGCGGGCCGCGGTTTGTGCATCACTGCCTTAACTGAATGCACTCGAATAAAAAAAGGGCTCGTATTTTTCTTAAATTCTTATTTATATTAAATAGTCATAATATATCAGTCAGAATAAATAGTCATAATTTAAATTAAAATAAAAAAATCCTAACCTAACTATAGTGGTATAAAATATTCTGGCCGTGTTCGTATACTATTTTTATTCTGACCGATAAATATTTGATTTAAATTCTGAGCATGTAATTTGTTCCCTAAAATAAATACATGAAAGCATCATATCCAATAAACGTTAACAAAATATGCGATGTCAACTAGGGTGTCCAATCCTGAAATCTTTTTCTAAATTCCGATTTGGTATCGTAAAATAAAGTTTGGAAACTAAATCTATCATGTGGATTGTAGACCATTTCAATGAATTAATACCAACACAATTTAAAAGTTGTGAATTTTTTGCCTAATTACTCAATCAATATCAACGACTACCCTAATTGATCTGTTGTATTTGACAGACTGTAGCCAGCAGTGTAAACAACCAGTTAACAAATCTTGGCCAGCGTCCAAGGTAAATAAACATTTCGGCGTGGGAACCATTAACCTGAGCTGATATGTTCCAACTTTTATTACGAGCGATAAAAACACTATCAATTGAAAGGGAGGCCTTTATTTATAGCGAAACATGGTGAAGTTTTTCTGATATTTTCGTTTTTATATCTAGAACGAAAAGCGTTGTATTAAAGAATAAGTAACCATCGAATGAAACGATAATATAAAATAGGATTTAGGGAAAAATTCTTGAAATTGGATATTAATAATGTCACATGCGAGAATTTTGCAATTTCCGGTGTCTAAGGATTTTCCAGTTCATTTTTTATATATTGTGCTTTTCTGTGGATAAAAAATACGTTAGGGTAAGTAATTGTCTTAATATATCTTTTGTAATTCAAACCATGAAAAATTGTTAATGTAAAAAAAAATACACAATTAAATAGGGTTGAAATAAAGAAGTCACTAGAAATAGCGAAATTATCATAAATGTCAGGATTTAATGAATTTCTTCACTGCTTTTCTTCTTAATATTTTTTTTTTACATATAGTCAAGACATTGTTATTCCACATAATTAAACTTGACAAGATGAATAAAAAAAATAATTACAAAATTCCATATAATAGTTTTTTATATGAGCGTATACAATAGTAATATTAGAAAATTATTACTTTAAAAAAATATTAGAATTCACTAAGTCGAACTCCATTATAATAAGCACGTCAGCTGTTGATAATTTCACTACCACCCATTACGTGTATGCAGCTGCTGTTACACGACCGCCTTCCATAACGCAATAACAATCAAAAAAAGAGACGAATTTACTCCTCATTCTCTTGACCCGATACAGAATTGCACGGGGTTTATCTTTAATCCACGTACGTGCTTAAAATGATAAATATATAAATAAATAAAAGATTATAATAAAATAAAAATATCATACGTGTATAGTTTTAAGTTCTACGAGAAATATATGAACTAGCTCTTTTCACGCCACCGTAGATCTGAAGAAGTTCTAATTCTAATAGAACTCGATACTTTAATATTTTTACATTTTATTTTTTAATAAGTATATTTGTAAGCTATTAAAGTGAAGTTTTAAGTTATATAATACAAATGTTTAATGCCGACTGCAAAATATATTTCGTTGGAAACGTTTGAATTTCTACAAAGTGAAAATTGCTTTAAAATAAGAGGTTAGCAAAAAACTATATCTCAAGTTACAGTGCTTTATAATGACAAGGGAGTTATTTTACTTTGGTTAATTTAAATTAAGTGGGCATAAATTTACAGACGAATTCTTTTTCGCATGTTTCCCAGGTTGTCATAGGAACCAATTTTGTTGAGAATGTGATCCTACCTTTATTTCGACTCCTTCTCAGCAGCAAAATTTTTGTCTTGTCACTTACTAATAAGGTCTTCTACATACAGCGAACGAACTTTTAGGGGTTGAGATCTTAAATGGTACTTATATCAATTTTGCGTCACGATGGTGTATTTGAATGAAATGTCATAATTATGAATCAATGTACCGAATTGTAATTTAAATTAATATTTAATATCACAATACAACTGTTGTTAAAAAGCAGACTGTTAATGTGGTAAAGCATTACATTATGTAATACATTATGATAGGCGCCTATTTACTCTTCATTGAGAGCGAACATGTGTCATATATAATCTGAAGCATATAGACTTATATTCAAGTTTTTTAACAGTTGTTATTCTACGAGGACTGCTTGTAACTCAAGCACTTTGGAGGCCCCAGGCGCAATAAATTTTGGAGGTCCTCCTTTTCGCATAACATAAAAGTGCTGCAAACCTCTTCGTAGAATAATAATGAATATTGAAAACTGGAATTAAAATGTAAGGTTTTATATCATATATGCTATCTTTGAGGCCCTTAAGGTGTGGAGGCCCCAAGCGCGCGCCTTTTGCGCTTATGGGATAATCCGCCACTGTCTCTGACTATTGATTTCACCATAGTCTTCATTACATAATGTGTATAACAGCAGGTATGTACACAAGTGTAGTTTTCGAATTTTGCATTACAGCTAATGCTAATGCGTCAAATATTTGAAAACTATGAAATCATGCGAGGTAAGCTCGATGAGAATTTTTATAAGTCACTCGAAATCAATCTGGGGAGAAGATAAATCACAAACACCAATGTCCAAGATGTAAAATTTAAATTTAAAAAAATCTAAATCTTAAATTAATCTGACGGAAACATGAACACAGACTAAACTGATTGTTAAATTAAAGCTCTTATGACAAAACACAACATATGTAGGTCAAATGTGATTCATTTGTGTTACGTCATATTAAATAAAATTTGATAAAGTTGTCATTCCACAAATTGTGTTATAAATTGTGACGTGTTTCGCATATTTGATAAACATCTTTAGACAAGCTATCAGTCGCGGATTACCCACCAAATCTTGGGAGCCTCAAAAATATTATTTAACTTCTTACATGTACTTTTTCTTTAGATTTTTATTATTTTACATGGAATTTTCTGACGTTTTTATGTTATCCAAAAAACATGCGCTTAACCCTCCAAGGACGAGCGTCACCATATGGTCACACAAAACACCGTTGTCTATTGATCCCACTATTCATACTTTTTCTACCTGAATATCGTTGCTTTTGCTCATATTTGGTTAAGAAGGGTACGGACTACAGTAAGTCATCAGCCGTAGGAACAGGAACGGTCTCCAAAAGCACATGTGATGTTTTGAATTTCCGTTTTTTTAAATTTACTTTTTGAAACTGTTAGATATTTTTTTATAAAAACATAAAATTATTTACAGTTATTTTGCTAATATATTTGTTTTGAAATTATGTTGATCTAAAGAGGTCAAATTGTAAATATTTTAAAAAAAATCACGTTTAGCTATATTTCAACCCCGAATGTTTGCAAGCCCATACGGTCACTTTTGTCCTTACTACTGTCCGTACTCAATATTACACGGTAATAAAAGGATGAGCATGACCATATAGTCATGCGGGGTTTCTATACAACGACTTTGCGTTTTTTTTTTTTTTAATTTTGGATAGGAACAAAAGTTATCCGTGACTTCAATATGGCTTAGAAAATATTTTTTTTATCGGAAAAAAGCTCTCGGCTCTCGTCTCGCCACTGCAATGAAAATTATTTTCAAGCTAAAGTTTAAAAAAAAAGCTTGAGTAATAAAAAAAATGACTAGTTTTTAAGATGCGTAAGGATTCTGAAATCCGTCAGTGAATGCCTAAAATGTAATAAGGAATGCCGACCTTAATTTTCTTCTCTCATTTATAAGACTGTCTCATTTAAACTTATCCTTATAGCAGACGGCATGCGGCAATATGTGAAATTGGGAAGAAAAGAAAATACTTCCGTAGACTCGTTAGTTTAAGCTTTTCATTAAAAACGATTTAAGGTTGTACTAAACTACGTAGAATTCGGATTGCTACAATGGCAATTACGGATCTCAATTTGAGTTATGAGAGAACCTTCGCAGGAATAATCCACCACCACCCACGAAAGATTCCTCCCCACGTGAAAGCTCATGTAATATGAAGGTCATTTGAAAACTTTAAGGGTGCTGAATGATTTTTTTATGAATCGTATTCCTGCATCTGTCAAATACAACGTTTTTAACTGTATTAAATACATCGTCTACTTTAACAAAAAAAAAATGTTATCAAATTTATGGAGCTTTAAGTACAAGGACGCGTTAACTTCAAGGTTCTTCTAGTCTCCTTCATCGCTAATGTTTTTAAAAAAATGTATTCCTTTACCATCGTTGCAGACGGAAGGGTGTGATCACTACAGAGATTAGAAGTTTACGCTAACTTCAATTAAAACAAAATTAATGACCAAAGATGACAATGACCATTAAATCAAAAACCTTTGTTTAAATATAATATATGTCATAAAATTGACGTAATGACGGAGTCGGAGTCGTTTTTTTTAACCGACTTCACAGCCCTGGTATTTTAACTTATTATACTGGTATTACAATTTTTAACAAATTTTTACATTATTTGTTATATATCTGTAGTGGTTTTGCTCACCGCAAGCATTATCAACTGATGAATATATAAACTGATACAGGGTTGTCTAAAAAATACGTAAGTATGCTTTTAACTATTTTATTTTTATCGGTTGATAGTGCTTACGATGAGAAAACCGGTACATATCATTAATATTAAACGTGGTTAAAAAAGTTTTTTTATGTATGCCTTATTTATCAAGAATTGAAATTATAAGTGATTTTGAATAAAACTGAAGCTTATAAATTGATTCGCATCGATGACTCGGTCATGTATATTACAATGCCATCTCCCATTCCGATTTCAGGGCCCTCTAGTGATAAAAATATACCAACAACCAAAGGGACTTTTCGTCCCCATCAGAGAAAACTGAGGTGATAAATAGTTTTCACATACTATTAGAAGGACTGTCGATAAATCAGTGTTATATTTATTCATGTAAACATATTACTATTATAATAATATGAACCAATAGTTTTGAGATTTTAATGCAGAAAAAAAACATCGTTTCACTACTAGGCCGATCGTATTGATAAAGAACGGTCATTGTAATTAATACACCTAATTCTCTTTTTTCACGGTTCAATGTAATGTAACAAACCTTTAATTTCTATATCGACTGTGGAAAGGAAAAGGGACGTAACCTACACATAACAAATTTTACAGGAGGCACAAAAAACGTGTTTTGATGATTTTCGGCCATATGCAAATTATGAAATAATCACAACCTTGAAGTGCGCGGAAACTTCTAAACTGGTATTTAGTTGACATAATCTAATATTAATTTAAGAAATTGTCTAGGAAAAGATTTTTTTTCAGTCTTTTTTCTTGGTTTCACAAGCCCATCTTTTTCAAACTTAAAAGCTAAATTTAGATACTAATTCAGCATTTGCAGCTTACATCTTTTTGATAGAACGTGCATCAAGTTGGATACTTTGTGATTATTTGAAAAAAGCTGTTTTGAAAAAGCTGTGGGTTACGTCCCTTTTCCTTTCCACAGTCGATATGTACACATCTTGTTTACACAGTTTTTTCTACGAATTTTCAAATGGAACTTATCCACCGTGCAAAATAGGATTGCGTGTATACTGCATATACCTTTGTTATTCTTAGACACCTTTCGGTTACTAAATTATACCATCAAAATGCGGAAAGCGTATGGCTAAAAATCAAAAATAAATATGTTTCACACGTCTTAAATAATAATTATTATGCATAGGAAATCCCTTTCAAAGAGCGTGATCTGGAACTGTGACGGCATTGGTAATATTATTTCTTTGTTTATAGTTTGGCAAAAGATTTTCTACTCCTTGGCATCTTGCCAAAACTTGTCACTAGTATTTTTACACTTCGAAAACTACTGTGCCGTGAACAAACGTTTTTGTCAGTCATAAATGTAACTATCTAAAGATGGTGTTGAATCACTGCTGAATGAAAGTTTCCCCAGTCTAAGCATAACATACGTAATAGGTAAACTTACATTAAATGATTTTTACTGTATATATATATATATTTGATGGACTCGCCGGTAACTAGTGATTTCAAATATTCGAATATCGAATATTTAGATCTTATACTCCTTGTAGAATTCAAATATTCGAACAACGTCATATTTGTTCATATTACTAGCAAGACAGTGTTGATTGATAACACACACTAGTTTCTAACACGTGTATAGATGTGAACAGTATGGTGTTTTAAAACAAAACAAAAAATATTAAGATATAATGCGGCTTCGAGTGAGTTTTTTGTTTTGTTTACCCTGTGGTTTTATATATTATACCTATGATATCGTCGATGCATATCAAATATGGTCTATGTGACGAAAGTGTATTCCGAGATAATCGATAAAAACTGTCAAAAAAAATAACAAAACGGAAAATAGCACTTCTATCAATGGAGATTGGAAAATTTTTCCCATTGATCAAAGTGTTATTTTCCGTTTCGTTATTTTTTTAAACAGTTTTTATCGATTATCTCGGAATGCACTTTCGTTACATATACCATATTTGATATGCATCGACGATATATTACGATGAACGAATAATATAATAATAATTTATCAAATATTCGAACATCCGAATATCGAACAAAATTTTAATTAGCCAATTTGATAGCTTTGTTAATCCAATTGTAATAATACGTTTTTTTAAATATTTTTTCGCTATTTTAATTGAACTATACATTTTTTGTAAAATTTCGAAAACCGGATAAAACCGGTTTTTTCAAAAGTCGGAACTGACAAACCATACAAGCGATGCTTATGACAATATTAAGAATAAAAAAAATATACATAGTTTCGGCTATGCATATAAAGATTAGTTCATGATAACACTGGTAAAAAAAACAGGTTAATATGCAGCCGTTTTTAGTGTTTACAGAATACCAAACATAATACAAACATTATACGATACGAATATTTATAACATTTCCTTGGCGTGTGTATTTTCCGAATTTTCCACGACTCATCGAATAATTTACAATGTTTATTTACGTAGCACTACTACCTGCTGATGATATGTTAACGATAGCGATTGATTTGTAAAAAGTCTATTTTATGTTGAATAGCGTGTCACAAAAACGGAAATAAAAAAAATGTTGTCGATATTACTTTTTGTGTCTGTTATCAAGAATTAAAATAGCAAAAAACAGTAGATTCCTGATTCAACGTTTTTAAGGTATCATTAACAAAAAACGATGAATCCGAGAATGATAGTCAAGGTCCCTTTGTATATACATATATTGCACAATTACTCAATAATATTTATACAATTTTTACATTCTATTTGAAATCAACGATATTACTATAGTAAAACTAAATAATATGTATACAATTTTTGCATACTATTTGATACTATTTGCATACTTTTAGCCGCCTGTGTGGTCGAGTGGTCAACGTTGTTGGCTTCGGCTACAGAGGGCCCGGGTTCAAATCCCGGTACGGACAGTTTTATAAATTGATTTTTCAATCGATTTATTAATTTCTGTTCAAAGGCATGGATGTATGTGATGTCTTGAATTCCCCCCTCTCACCCATCCTATCCTATGAATGGGACGTATCGAGAGCGATTAGCTTACCACTAATCCTGTCCTAGCCCTATCCTTTTATCCCTACTCTCTTTGGAAAAAGAGAGGTTGAGCAACTGAGTAACAAGCAGTTCTCGTAGAAACACTTCTGTTGAGATAAACTCCATTAGGAGTCCATATGCTCCACATTGGGAGCGGACATGGTTTAAAAAAAAATGAAATCAACAATACTATTTTTAAAAATCATTAAGCATAGACAAAAAATATTTATCTACACAAGAAGTTACGTAGAGCATTTAGCCATTTTAATACGTTAAAAACACACTAAATTGCAAACATTTTTGCAAAAGGCTCTACTTTAAATACAGCGAAATTTATTGGGCTTTATTCGTGAAATATAAATTATATATTTAAATAAAATATAATTAGGTCGATGTTTATGCACGCCACAGACGTCATATCAACTGTCTACAGTAAACGCTAAGTGATAAAGTATTTTAAGAATTTTATGAATTAACCGAGACGTTTACAAAATTCTCAATAGCTTTCTGTCAATAACATGATATTTTGTAACCATTTTTCTTATTAAAAATGTCACGTGCTGAATGTCTAATCCTATTTTCTCACCTGTAGCAATTTTACGCTGACAGAAAACTAATAAATGTGCGAAGCTTTAATTGATGAAAGTGGGTACAGTTTTTAGTACTCTACTGGTCTTATTGTACCTACAGTATTAAAAAATAAAACACTACTTTTATAAACTAATTCAGATATTTAAATAAAAAAAGGACATTTTGAACCGATGAACTCAGTTGATAATGTTCGCCTGTCCTGATCTGCAATAAAAATGTGGAATTACTAGTGTTTTATTGGTTGACACCTTTAAATATGTGAAGTGTTTTTTGATCAATTATTTTGTTATGTCTACTACCGATCAGGCCTAATAATCACCCACAAACGATCAATAAGAGAGCGAAAATACACGAATATATAATATTTAGGGTTAAAATCTCGAACTATTCGGGGACAGTGCCAAAGAGCAGTCAGCGTGAACGATTTTATTTCTCTATGGTCTGCCGCCTCGCATTCAACGAAGTCCTCACAAGTTATGCAACGTGACGCTATAACTGTTCTTCATTTGAACAGGGATTCTCCGGTTTA
Source organism: Himalopsyche tibetana (assembly GCA_030503985.1). Classification (NCBI taxonomy): domain Eukaryota; kingdom Metazoa; phylum Arthropoda; class Insecta; order Trichoptera; family Rhyacophilidae; genus Himalopsyche; species Himalopsyche tibetana. Next base: position 3,520,249 of record JAPJYX010000007.1, on the reverse strand, counting down.
CGCTCTTCGGCGCCACCGGACCACGTAATTGGAACCGTTGGGAATACGGCAAGTGGCGGAATATTGCGGTCGGTCTAATACAGGGCAGTTGAACAATTTATTACTTATGCACACTATTTTGAGAAGTTAATTGTCCCACACCCCCACCTCGTATGCGTATGTAGCGGATGTTTCACAGCAGCCTTCCATAACGCAATAACGATCACGAATTTGACAGTCAATGCGTCTGACTGCGTTTTACGCGTTTAAGTATCTATTAAAAAAATGGGAGTTTTGGGTGAAACTACAATTTTATTTATTTATTGTCTTTTGTATAAATTGCCGCCTGTGTGGTCGAGTGGTCAACGTCGTTGACTACCGCTACGGAGGTCACGGGTTCGAATCCCAGTACGGGCAGTTTTATAAATTGATTTTTCAAGCAATTTATGAATTTCTGTTCAAAGGCATGGATGTATGTGATGTCTTGAATTTCCCCCTCACACCCATCCTATCCTATGAACGGGGCGTATCGAGAGGGATTAGCTAACCACTAGTCCTGTCCTAGCGATATCCTTCTATTCCTACTCTCTTTGGATAAATAGAGGTAACAGAGAGGTAACGGAGAGTAACAAGCAGTTCTCGTAGAAACACTTCTGTTGATATAAACTCTATTAGGAGTCCATATGCTCCACATTGGAAACGGACATGGTAAAAAATAAAATGATTAAAGACATTAGTCTTGAATTCCCCCCTCCCACCCATCCTATCCTATAAACGGGGCGTATCGATAGCGATTAGCTAACCACTAGTCCCGTCCTAGCCCTTTCTTTATATTACCTACTCTCTTCAGAAAAAGAGAGGTTGAGCAACTGGGTAACAAGCAGTTCTCATAGAAAAATTTCTGTTGAGATAAACTTATTTTCTTATTAGAAGTCCATATGCTCCACATTGGGAGCACACATGGTAAAAAATAAAAAAAATATTTTGAATTATGTTTATACAGGTACTAAAATTTTTATAAACATTGATTTTTTTGCCGTTTAATTTAATATAATTAAAATATAAGTCTATTAACGTAAAAACTATTCCTTCGTTTCTCTTAATACCATTGTTTTGCAGTTTCGCACTTTTCACCATAAGCTCCCGAATTTTATTGTTCCCAGACCTGACGCTTTTCTTAAAGGGTGTATTTCACAGCGTTGCATAAAATACGATATTTGCGTTTTTTTTTTGCTTTATATCTGAATAACTTGTAGGAGAGTTTCTCAAGATTACGTGGCTAACCCCCTAACCCAAACATTGCATAAATATTCAATGCCACAATTGAAATCTATGTTACTAAGCGAAAATATACAAAAATTCTGTGACAAATTTAAGTTTTTTTAAAACATTATTTCTAACGTAAACTTAAATATTATACCTCGATGTTTGAAATACAGAAAACAAGCAAAGCTTTACAAAATATACGTCAAATAGTAGCGGACATCTGAGTCCGTTTTTTACAAATTATTGTTTGTTTTTTTCAATAAGACTTAAACTACAAAGAACACTTATATATACTTTCACCGCCTTTTCATATTGATTCAACGTCTTCCAATCATTATATCCAAAGCTACAGAAAAATACACCTCTCACTTTGGGAAACAGCGGTCTATTGTGCCAAGTTGATTATAATGTCGAGTATAACCTTAACCCTTTTAGCAGTGAGTTATTTTTTTATTAAATTAGTTTTTTTCTTATAATTAGATTATATTCACCCTTAATAAGTACACACATAAATATAAAAACATTTTTTTCGGTTATGGGTTAATGTGGGAAGAATATTACTTATTATTTCAAGAAGTAAACATATTTTTTTAATGTTTAAAACGTGCAGTTAAATTAAAAATTCGTTATTAAATTTCAATAGTTTTCTGGAAGTTGTAACTTATAATTCGTGACTTTATTTTTATTGCGTACATCTGTGGGTATATGATTCTATAATATGGTTACAGATTTGTTCACAAATGTTTGCAAAAAATCACATATTATAATCCAATATTAAATACGAAAATGACAATAGATAAAAGACGAAAAAATACTTGATATATAATATCGACTGTGGAAAGGAAAAAAGACGTAAGCCACAGTTTTTTCAAAACAGGTTTTTTCGATAATCACAATGTGTCAAACTTGATACACGTTATACCAAAAGGTTGCAAGCTGCAAATGCCGAATTAGTATCTTAATTTAGCTTTTAAGTTTGAAAAAGATGACCTTTTAAAAAATTAAAAACAAAAAAAAAGACTGAAATAAAGGTTTTTCTTGGACAATTTATTTCATTAATATTAGATTATGTCAATTAAACATAACTTTAGAAGTCTCCGTACACTTCAAGGTTGTCTATAATCAATAATTTGCATATGGCCCAAAATCATCAAAACAAGTTTTTTGCGCCTCCTTAGAGCAAACCTAACTATACAGATATCGTTGTTATTTCCATAAAATAACACAAGTAGATATGATGCAGGTTAGATTATGTTGTAGAACTGAGATACAAAATAAACAATGAAATCATCAAGCCCGAGGACCCAAGTTTAAGCACCGCTGCACACTTCGTCGGTTAAACCAGGTCAGGCGTTAGACGTCCTCTCACATAAGACTTAATCGCCCAAAAGTACTCTGTTATGGTCAGGACCGGCTGCCAGTTGCCAGGCTGAATATACTGCAACGCATCCAAATCCCTGTGCTTACACCAATATAAATTAGAGAGATTTCCTGTCCAATTTACGCTGAACGCTGCCTTTGAGAAGAGTCTATTAAAACTCCAGGTAAATGGCGTGACTAAATAATAAGGTCACAATACTAGCAACGTTATAATAAAGAGTTAATTACAATCAAAACCACATAGACGACTTTTCTATAACACTGTTTATCGGAAAGCATGTTATATATTATAAAAAAACATGTTAAATGATACTAAGAGATTTGCTGGGTCCTATGGCGCAGCGGTTAGCGTTGTGGGTTTTCGTGGCGGATCTCACGGCATCGAGTGCCAGTACGAACATTTTTTTCTCTATCGATTTTTGTTCAAAGGCATGGGTGTTAAGATGTCGAAAAATATTATATTCTACCCGTTTCCGATCCTATAATAACAGTCGTAGCGAGAGCGATTAGTTACGAACTAGTCCTGTTCTAGCTTATCCTTCTATCCCTACTACTCTCTTTGAAAAAAGAGAAGTTGGGCGACTGAGTAACAAACTTCTGTTGAGATATCTTGATTAGGGAACATATGCTCCAAATCGGGAGCGGAAATGAATTAAAAAGGAGATTTAATAAATTAAGAGGTGTTCACTGTCATTTTTTCTTGGTGACAAGGAATTTATTACAGTGTAATCGCGATATAACGCTAGTCGCCCGCTGTTCTAGTTGGTAATAGCTTGACTCTACCGATCGAACTGGCCTGAGTTCGATTCCCGATAAAGTCAATGTAAAATTTATATTTTTAAATGTGAAATCTAAGAAGTGGGTATATGTGATCTTCAGTGAATTTATCTCGTATGATATCTTAATTTCAAAATATTTGGCGCTTACCATTAGTAATGTAATGCACATTTTTTTAAATATGAAAAAAAATACGAAAAAAATATCTGAAAAATCTTAAAAAAGCTTGCTTAGGTTATTCAGATTTCATTGCAAGTATCACCGCTTCGAAAAAATGTTCTATGCATGAAAATCATGTCGTACCTCTCGCACTCTAATTAACGTCACAATGCCGTCGTTCTCGTACACTGAACGTAGCACTGACGTTTGCAACGCTGGCGACTGATTCACCCAGCTACACAGCAGTTAATAATTCCATCAAAATTTGGCGTCTGAAGCCTCTGTGCCTCGTATATGTGAGCAATATGGAATTAGAAAGCAAGCTTCAATTTAACACTTATACCATTAAATTAATTTACTTCATGTATTTTCAATTATTTAACTAAAATAAATTAACAAAGAAACTTTTGTAGTAAACAGCCAGATGAAATTAATGTATGGGGGGCAGCGTGGATGAAAGGGGGTAAAAAAATATTAATACTTATAATACTGTCCGAATTGTCAGTCACAGAAATAGAATAAATTAGGTGTCGATATCTCGCAATCGACAGTTTGGCGATCGCTGAATCAAAGGACTCAAATTACTTGTCCGTAATAAACTATTGAGCGATACTTAAACCGCAATATTTCAAACAATAAATACGAATTTATTCAGTATTAAACGATTTTGAATAGTATTGGGGAATTCCCGTCTGAAATTCTCATTTGAAGTGAATTCCATTTAGTAACTAACGGAAGTTATAATTTGAAAGTTTATGTTTGGAATACCGCTGCGGAATAAGTTATTTGGAATACAAAATATCATTTATTCGTTACCATAACAGTTTAAATTTGGAACACAGAATAATTTCACTGGCTTAGTGACGAAAAGTAGTTTTAAATTATCGGTAGAGAGATTTTATTCCCCGTTTGTCGAGTACATACAGGAATTCACAACATTTTATGCTATGGGGAAAATCATAGATCAGAAAAAATACGTTTAATATCTATTGAATATTTGTGAGTATAAGACTAAAATAAATACATTTTTAAACTATATATCCTACCAATTGTTGGTATAAGTTTGCTTTATGGAATATCTCAAAAAAATATTTTTTAATCATGTTCGCTACCATATCGACTGTGGAAAGGAAAAAGGACGTAACCCACACATATCAAATTTTACAGGAGGCGCTAAAAACGTGTTTTGATGATTTTGTGACATATGCGAATTATAAATTATACACAACCCTGAAGTGCACGAAGACTTCTAAACTGGTGTTTAATTGACATAATCTTATATAATTAAAGAAATTGTCTAGGAAAATCCTTTATTTCAGTCTTTTTTCTTGGATTTAGTTTTTTACAAGGTCATTTTTTCAAACTTAAAAGCTAAATTTAGATACTAATTCGGCATTTGCAGCTTGCATCCTTTTGATAGAACGTGTATCAAGTTTGATACATTGTGTTTATCGAAAAAAACCTGTTTTGGAGAAACTGTGGGTTACGTCCTTTTTTCTTTCCACAGTCGATATGACCCCCTCTTATGGAAGTTTCTCAACAGAATTTTCTCTGCGAAAACTGTTTGTTACTCAATCGCTTAACTTCTCTTTTTTCAATGAGAGTAGTAGGGATAGAAGGATAATATAAGGACAGGACTAGTGGTTAGCTAATCGCTCTTGCTACACCCAGTTATTGAAGGATAGGAAAGGTGGGAAGGAAATTAAGACAACACAAACACTCGAAGAAATGCTGTTCGTACTGGGACTTGAGCCAGTGAGATCCGGCACGGAAGTCAACAAAGCTAACCGCTGCGCCTTAGAACCCCGACAGGGTCAAAAATAATAGCAGTTTTTTTTAGTCGCACAATCGATCACATCTGTAAATCTATAAAAAAAAAACATTTAAGTGAAATTGTCCCTATTAGGGCTCGAATCCATGGTTACCCTATTAGACTAAACCAACCATGTTGGTTTCAGTAACGTTGGTCACGGGATCGAAACCCAGAAGGGACAGTTTCATAAATACATGTGATATCTAAAACTTAATTATCCTACAAAATGTTTTAAAAAATTAAATTAAATTAAAAACTAATCAAAAAAGATTTTCTATAATAAATACATATTATATGTTCGGTTGGTTAATGAGTCGTAAATAAATGAAATTATAAGTAATGATAGCAATATGATGATGACTGTTTAAGCCGCTTTTAAATCATTTATCCAAGTAAGTTTGTAATGCAATGTTTTGGCTCTGAAGAACAATGGTGCATGAAAATTACGCAAAGCTGCGCAAACAATACGCCAACGCTTGGCAGTGTTCACAATCAGATACCGCGAAATACTATTTATAAAAAAATAATAACAACGCTCAACATTTTTTTTGCTATCTATATTTATCTACTGAACATACGCGAAACCTGCAAAACGGGATCTAAGTTTTGATTGTTTTCTCTTATAGAGGGAAAGGCTTCTATACCCCTTTTTCGTGTCGATGGCGGTTTAATTTAAAAAAAACACCTAACAAATACTGAGTGTTCAGTATTCGTGAGGGAAGAGTTACTCAAGTCAGTTTCACCGACACTCTGGGATAGAAAAAACGGCATGTTTTTTGCATTTATTTATTTTGCGTTGTCATACGGAAAGATAGTAGAAAGCTATTGACCTCGTAAAACTTGGACGTTATTTCAACACACTTTATTGCATAGCAAATACTTAAGCGATTGCTCCTAAGCCACTCCTGGAAATCATTTAAAAACGCTTCACGCTTTTATGTTAGTGGATACGGGTTAATTTATAGCTGGTTTTAGAAAGTAAAATTGGTGATTTATACATCATTTTTGAGCAAAAAAGATATATGATTTTTTTAATTAGTTCTGATACACTACGCTTTCTTGAAAAGCTGCTTTTGTAGATTTACTAATATTAATTTATTTACTGGGGATATCACTTTAAATGTATATTTTATAATGAGATGTATAATAAAATAAATTTTACTTTGTGAGGTTTGACGATACAGGTCTATTATATTTACGAAAATTTCGAAATATCTGTGAATAAATTGATATTTCAAAATGCATCACAGAATGCTGGTTTTAATTGACAGCATTTTCGAAACAATCGAAAACCAATTTAGCATTTCCAGAAACAAATTTAAAATTATATTTTGTTTTATTAGAAGTTGGAAAGCGTAGTAAAGTAAACATCGACAACTTGGTGAAAAACTCTTCAATGCGTTGTTGCTATTAAAGTTTATACAATACATACAAGGATTAAGCGATTACTTTGTGTTAATTCATTTAAATATGCAAACTTTTAGTTGCACTGAATAATACATACAGCAATAATAAATATTGAAAAACGTTTTTCTGTCATTTATTCGGTAAAACAACTTCCGCTGATCATTCTTATTACAATACAAATTAACAATTTTAAATTAAATTTAGTAAAAAGTCTCAAATTTTTGAAAAATTGTGGAAAGTATAAATTTGCAACTTTTTTAGAGCAAAGAGCTAAAAGAAGGTCTCATACATCTCAATAATTGTAAAATCTGTCAATTTGCAACTTTTTTAATTCTTAAAATTACTCACCATTAAAATCTGAAGGCACTCCCATGGGTTAATCCTTTTCGCCAGCAATGGCTTTAAACTTAATGATACATTTATTTTTTATATAAACACGATACATTCATTTGCTAAGCGTCAGTTCAAGCTCATCCGTGCAACTGAACGCCTGAAGATACCGAAAGGCGAAGCCCGAGTCGTTAGTGACAAAACTTGTGCGAATGTACATAATTTAAACGGTTCAAATTTATTTTTGAAATTTGATCGAGCACCTTCAGTTGAAATTTTAAGCCATTACAGATAGTTTCATAAATTGCTTCGCCCCGCTTTTAGAATCGGAAGGGTGACAGTTTTGTAAATCAGTTTATAAAACTGTCCGTACTGGGGTTCGAGCCCGTGACCTCCGTAACCGAAGCCAACGACGTTTACCACTCGACCACGCAGGTGGCAGGCGTTATCGATATTAAACGGAATAATCACGTGTTTCGCAACACTCCAGCACTATGACTGGTTGAAATAGATTCGAACAACATGGATTAATACTATTATAACAGAGGGAAGTGTTTTGATAAAAAAAATCCATTCATATTAGGTATGCAATAAACATGTCTTTAAAATATATGTATGTATGATGGATTCAGTAGGGACTTTGTCGCGATTAATTTCAAATAGAAATGTAACTGTCTTCACTCAAAACAACAAAAATTCATCTCGAAATTCAATGAGACAGATTATCAGTTACCATGCATTTTTGCATACTTTTTTTTCTAGCATAATTATAAATATTTACTTTTCCCGGTGCTTAAACATTTTCACATCTGTGGGTTGTTATAAATACATTAATAAGACTAATGTATTCCACTGGATTTTTACGTTTTGTTTATTTTGCCTCATTCTTAACGGATTTTCACCAGCAAAAAAAAATCGTTCGCACTGTCTAATTGCGGCTAAATTATAAAAGTAAAATTCGTTGCTCGATTAAAGATAAGATGAAACTTTTTATCGGAGTAATACAGATTGCCTTGATTTTATCGCTGAATTTTGAGAATATTCGGAAGTGTAGGGTAAAGACAATTTATTTTTTTGTTCTAAAGTTTCCTTCCCACAGGGTCCGTTGAAGTATTTAAAATTCGCTTTGCAAAATTACCTATATATTAAGCGTTTAAAATACAGGATTAAAGGAAAGGCAAGAAAGTCTGCCACCTGCGTGGTCGATTGTCAACGCTGTTGACTTAGAACACGGAGGTCAAGGGTTCGAGTACCAGTACGGACAGTTTTTATAGAATGATTTTTCAATCGATTTATGGATTTCTGTCTGAAGTCTGTCCCACTGAACTAAACTGTCATTATCACGAAACCAAGATTTTCAGATTGCTCCACTGTTGCATTGGTGTCGCGATGTGTTCAAAATAAAATACTGAAATATAGCTACATTTTTTTTTTAAACCATGTCCGCTCCCAATGTGGAGCATATGGACTCCTAATGGAGTTTATCTCAACAGAAGTGTTTCTACGAGAACTGCTTGTTACTTAGTTGCTCAACCTCTCTTTTTCCAAAGAGAGTAGAGATAGAAGGATAGGGCTAGGATAGGATTAGTGGTAAGCTAATCGCTCTCGATACGCCCCGTTTATAGGATAGGATGAGTGAGAGAGGGGAATTCAAGACATCACATACATCCATGCCTTTGAACAGAAATTCATAAATCGATTGAAAAATCAATTTTATAAAACTGTCCGTACCGGGATTTGAACCCGGGTCCTCTGTAGCCGAAGCCAACACCGTTGACCACTCGACCACACAGGCCAAGTCGTTAATCATGCACATATTTCAAAATGTTCAATCAATATTTTTAAATATTCGTTTAATAAAAATTAACCCAGAAATATTAATTAATAGAAATATAATTAAAAAAACATATTTGATATTTTACGAATTCCGTTTCCAATGCGGAGTGTGTGAAAACCGAATAGGGAATATAAACAAAAGATGTTTGAAAGCTAGTCGTATGACCTATATTTTCAAATAGGGTAGCGATTAGAACATAATGAAAATGTTAATCGCCCTGTTTAGGCGCTGTTTACATTGTGATGAAAATATCGGAAATGGTCATATCTTTTGATCCCAATCGAAACATGAAACAAATGACATTCTTAAATGAAGACAATTGGCCATGCAACAGTACAAGACACTTGCAGATGAATATTAGTGATGCAAGATTAATGTTAAGATTATTTTAAAGTAATAATGGAATTTAATTAATAAGTATTTGAGTGGCGAAATGATATGGCCACGTAGAAAAAGAAAAAAGAAATGCCATTTGTTCAACGCTTGCATTGTATCAGTACTGATTTACGGTAGCGAGTCATGGCACCTGACAAAGACTAAGAAAAATCGCACACTGAGCTTCTAGAACAGATGGTTGCGTCGGGTAATGGGGGTGAAGTGGTTTGATTTTTTAAAGGATTCGGAGATAAGGGAACGTACAAGACAGCGCCCCGTCGTTTAAATGGTGACGGAGATACGTTGGAACTGGCTGGGCTACGTGCTGCGGATACTTCCGGAAAGCCTTAATCCTGCCTTCCTATTCTTTCAACTGGTGGGATTCTGGCGGCTCGGACGACCGTCGAGTGTTATCCATACAATAAACTCGTCGGAACTGAGGGATGATAGCATGTCATGGGAGGAAACAAAGCAATTGGCAGGAGACAGGTAAAAATGGAGGTGCTGCGTGGCTCACATAAGGAGCGATTATGGTCAAAGAAGAAGAAAAATAAAAACAAATGATTTCAATACGAAAACTATCTTCAAGGTTCAACAAAAGAGTGAAACGACAGCATTACCAAAAGTAATTTGGGTTTGTAATTACTTGATTTTTTAATAAATATATAAGTACCTAACGTTAATTTGATATCTTACGACTTCAATAAAGAGTTTGCTAGATTGGTTGAAAGATACAAGATCCGCAAGGACTGCAAAAGTTTTGACGAAATCTAGATAAAAAGATTCGTATTTAGTATATTTTTTAATGTGTATTTTCATTCTTAATAATTGTTGTATTCTGTTACTTTCGATGGTTTCGGCGGTAACTTTGTGGAAGTCCATTTTAATAGAAAATTTAAATTAACTTTGATTATTCCACGTATTGTGTTACTTACTGTGACACGTGTTTCGCCTCTTTCAGAGGCATCTTCAGAAATATTATTAAATAATATTCCTAATAGCACAGGTGGTTCCCCGTTACTCAAATTGTTTCCAATTAATGGAGTAATCACAAACCTAGCTGATTGATTGCAGCTCATTAGTTTAATAGTTTGTAATGTTTAACGTCATTAGTAGTATGATTAAATTTGTTTGCACTGTTTAGATTTTATAATCCTCTCTTTGCTTCCCTTAAAAAGGAAAAATCCCAATATGATTGATTACAACTCATTAGTATCATTATCTGTTTGTTTTATTTCGATTCTACACCCCCCTCCTTGCTCCTCTTAAAAGGAAAAAAACCCAAACCTCCATTTTGTAATTTTATAATTTTAAAATGTTAGAATCAATCTTGCTTCATTACTTAAGCAAACTTTGCGATAGTAAGTCTGAAGATGCCTCTGAAAGAGGCGAAACACGTGTCACAGTTAGTAACACAATACGTGGAATAATCAAAGTTAACTTAAATTTTCTATTGTTGTATTCTGTCCTTATTTCGTAATAAATGTTGTAATATAATTCTACGCATTTATTTGATGACAGTGGCTAATTTAAAGTGCATAATATAAACAATTAGTTTGATGGTTTATAGGGTGGGGGTGAGGCGTAAAGCTTACGAAACGGCATGTTAAATGAAATTGGACGAAGAAGCTTTATAGGTACCTCTCGATTAGCAACGATTCAATAAAGACCCGAAATGCTCACTTTATAACCGTATTTAATAGCCCGTACGGCTAAGTGTCAGTTGTTGTCAAATTATCCCGAAATTAACGTACAGCGTTGAAACTAAATAAAAGTAGAATAATCTATAATTTAAAAATGGGACTAAAAGTGCTTGATGAAGTAAACGGTGACTATAAACAATGACCTATTTTTCGTTGTCAATACATTGTTTTTCTCAACTCATATGCAATACCAATTGCATTTTGAAATCTATAACATCAAAGAAAACAAACAACATAATACTCTACTTCTAATATCTTTATTCTAGTTAAAGTGTACAGTATTATATCGATCAATAAAGTATAAATATGTAGGTTAATAAAATCTATATCATTTACTATGCTATTTGTCTGCTCAACTTAATGCATATGGCCTCCAAATGGAGATGTTTCTATGAGATCTACTTGTTAATCAGTTGCAAAACGTCTCTCTTTTCATCGGGTATAAATTTCGAAAGAATAAGAGGATGTAGAAAAAAGACTAGTGCATAATTAATCGCTCTTGCTACACCCCATTATTTTAAGAATTACAAGGGCGAGAATTACATGCCTTGCCTTAGAATAAAAATCGATTAAAAAAAATCTGTTCAGAATTCAGAACGATTTGGGTATTGATTGTTCACGAACATTATATGACCAATTGTTTGCGGTTTATTTTCATTACATGCTATATTTGTTCATACGTAACATCATGTATGTTGTTTGTTTTCTGACAAGTATGTATATTACAAAACAATTCATAAATGCCATTGTGTTTGTGACCAAATCAGTAAACAACCAAAATCAATAAACCACAGCTTCGTGCTATTTTAGTTGTGTATCTCTGGTCTATATGCCCTAAATTAAACACAAAGGCTTCGTTAATAGTTGCAAGGGATCTTCCGCGAAAGATAGGGTAAGATTTCTCGGAAGTAATCTCACGATCGTTACTTACGCATTATTTAAGCTTGCAATAGCACTTCTACGTTCACAATCTGTGGAGTGTGTACATGGCGTTAATTTTGATTAAAATAGTTTAAAGCTTTACAATTGATAGAGTATCAATTACTAAAACAACTGCATACTGTCAGAACGATGCATTTTATTGTTAAGTATATCAGTTTTACTTTAACGATTTCCTTTAACTTCTGAAAATAATTTATAAATAATATCACTTTAAGGATCTTCACTGTCAATACTCAATACTTTATAGAAAGGAATTATATTCAAATAATAAAACACTTATTTCTACTAATTCCACTTTAAATATAAAATAAAATATGATAACCTTGTTATTCCACTATTTGTGTTACAGAATGTGACATATGATTATTTTCTTTAACCTTTTGGCTGCCGTAGAAAAAGTACATCTACTATCACGCTGACTATAATTTGCAATTTTTAATTAAATTAATTATTGACAAATTATATGAAGTTAATTTGTCTCTGGCGTGTTGAGCACGAAAAATTTGACGAAATATCTCGTATGTGGCGGTCATCGCGTTAGAAAGCATTATCAGACCATCGTAACGTTTACAAATAAACTGAAAATTATGTATGTTATAAAATATTAAATACAATTTAGGGATTGTAAATCTCCAAGTAAATCCCAATTAATTAGATTTTTTTTACCATAAGTAAATAATTATTACAGTACATTTACTAAGCGGCAGTTCAAGTTCATCCGTGCACTTGAACGCCTGAAGATGCCGAAAGGCAAAACCCGGGTTGTTAGTGACAAAATCTGTGAGAATGTACATAGTTTGAACGATTCAAATTTAATTACAGTTGATTCACTGAAAATTGATGTACGACGTTTTAAAATATTCGAAATGACATCATAAATTAAAAATTGACTACACAAATTTATTACGGTGCATTAAAAAAATGTACCATATAAATATTATAATAATTATTGTATTCCAACTTTGTCCACGCAATTAATGAACACCATAGATGGCCAACCATCTGAATACGATAATACCACTATAAACGGTTGTTTTATATTCTAATTCGGGTTGGTGTCCATTTTAATAAACGATTATTGCATCATGTCTACACGGATCATTATCAGCGCGATCCTTGTATGCAGAATGCCACAAAAACAGTATACCCTTACAGGGATGCATTAGTCATGGGGCCCCACAGGAAATTTGGAGAACAATAGAGCAAGAAACGTTACAGTAGATTAGCGCGATGATTAAATTGGCGCCTGTATACAAGGGATCGGTTATCATTTGTAATCGAGTACCTTTAGAAATTAACCCAATTATTAATGAATATAATATTATATTTTTTCGACGTGATTCGTCATTTTAATTTAACGGGTGAAGTAAGTAGCCACTACGACGTCTCGTTGAGGTTATCAAAAGACGACATTACCAATTCTTTGTTCTAGGTTTTGACACTTTCTCTGCCAATAATATGGGTGTTTTTTTTATTCGATAAACTTGTTTTTCTTTTCTGCATCACACTGAAGATGATATCTCCTCAATGATACAGTTAAGATACATTGTTTTAGGTATAATTTGATAGGCAACAATAAATAATAATAAGTAATATGGATATATTAAGAATATAAGCCCAGTCCACTTTTTACTCAAGTTTTTTGGACGGCACCGTTTCATTTTTAACGCGATTTACTCATTGATACGTGATTTTTTCCTTCCAAAAAAAATATTACAAAGAAATGGTAAAATTTCACAAAATCTTGGATTGATGACTTTGTACTAAAACATTTACTAAATTCGTTAAATAGCACGTTTCGGCCATCAATTTTATCCAAACGCAGAGAGCTGAATATGTATTAAATATACTAAATAAATGCACCCTAAAAATAATTAACCGTCAAATCATCAGAACGAATCCAATGTAATAATAATCGACTCAGATCAAGAATCTAAGAAAAACGAGTCATAGCAAAATTCAATACTTTCGTTCAAAAATACGCGAACGAGATATATTAAAAAGTGAATACAATTATCAATGTATGTTTCTCATTGTATTTCAGTTTCAAATAAGGAAATTAATGGTTTAAATGTAAAAAAAGCGTGAAATGCAACAGCAAAATTTTAGTTTTTCGTAGATTTTTAGTACTTTTTTACGCGTCAGTTTCTGGAACCAATGAATCGTATAAAAAAGGATTGGGGTTCTTAATTAAAAATATAATCAGACTTCATATTAATAAAAAATCATAGAGAAACTACGTTATGATAAAATTAAGTATTTGTAATAATATTAAAAAAAAAATTGCTATAAAAAAAACACGTTGTATTTCAAAATTGTCATTGATATTCGGACAGGATCAGCATAATCGCTCATTACAAACATTTTCAAAACTGAAATGCTCGTCATGTGCGAAATTGGTTTGGATCATTCGCAATAAACATATGTGGAATAAGTGCAAAATAGTGTTTTCTTTTATAAAGCTTTTCCGAATTGACAGTGAACAGTTTAGTACCGAAGCGTCGAAAATATGATCGAGGACCGACTGGTTACAAAGTGACCACAGAAAAAAATTGCGTAATGTTTGCATTGCATTTATTGAGGTATCATTTAAGATTATAATAAATATCACCCCATGGGAACTCGAAGGTTAATAAAAAGTGATATGCAATACTTTTTGTTTATTAATATGATAATAAAATAAATAAATAAAAAAAAAAGTTATAGGTAAATAAAATATATCCAATAATGATATAACAAAGTAATCAATTTTAATTAACTATTAAAAACTATTGTCCACAAAGTTACCGCAAAAGCCACCGCAAGTATTATTTACTATAGGCTTATTTGGGTTAAAAAAAATCGTTGATTGCATCAAGGATGAGAGATAAAATTCAAAATTAAATTACTCATGATGTTTCACAATGGTTTGCTCACTTTGAAAGTACGTGATAATTTCTAGTCACGTAATACTTTTTTGTCATATTTAACCGGACGTCATGGATTAACAAATTATTTGAATATTGAGAATAAATTCAGTCATTGAAAAGTGACGATGATTTTTTGTCATTATTTTCATAATTTTTCATAATAACAATTTATTTAGAAATAAAGAGAATAGGTTAAAAAAAATATCATTTTTTTTTAATTATAAAAATATGATTGTACATATGGTTGATAATTATTTCGGCTTACGCCCTCGTCTGAAATATGTTTAAGCTTCGAAGAGATACGCAATACGTCTTCTCATCTTATTTAACAACCTAACTTATATTTTTTAAAATTTGTTAAATGTAATAAATTGACTTTATGTGTTTGCCGCAACAATTACAAATGTAAGATGATTAAGCTGTTAAATAAAATGTTCAATGTAATTATGTATAATTGGATTAGCTTCATGTAACGGTCTAAGTAACGGTGAATGATTGATATTTATTTCGTCAATTACATTGGCTTTATCATGACTTGAGTAAATTTATTACATATTATATATAGCTAAGTTAATGTGAGTATAAAAATGTGTAGTTATAATGATGACGTACGCCGAAATAGCTATCAACTATATATAAAATAATATATGTATAACAAAAGTAATTTCACATTTTTCATGTTTATATTATAGAGTTCTACCTAAATGCTAATTAAATCAATAAAAACATTAGATATATAATTCTGAAGTATAGCACGCTTTAATTTATAACTTAACAGCTTAACGACCGCGGACGCGTATTTGAGTATTTGAAAAACAAAGGTTGCTAGCTGGTGGACTCATTTATGCGTTTACGCGAAATATCTGGAAGCTAAGAAAATTTAATTTTGTAAAGATATCTCAATTTGTTTACAAATTATAGTGAATTTAGTAAAATTACAATTTTTCGCAAAATTTTATTTCGCCAGGTGAAATTTTATAAAAAAAACGTGCGGTCGTTAAGCTGTTAGTATATAATACAGTATACATTTTATTATGTAATGACAATTATTTCAAAAGCACACTGAATTCCGCCTGCTTTGTCATTCAAGGACCGTATCGCAATTCGGAAGCTCATGGCGATAGCCTCTGAATGACTGTATTCGGTAATGTTCACTAGATATCTTAGATCTCGAGTCGTCCAAGACAATAGATATTTTATTGCACTGTGGTACAACTATCAACGTATAATATGAATTAATTACATTGTGTTTACACTTCATGAACAACAAGCACTCACAATGGACGATTGGTGAACGAGCGCAACTGGACCCAAATCCTCCGAGTGATTAATGATTTGACTATCATAAAACACAACGAAGGTACAACTGCTGTGATATTATATTTATACCACTATGGCAGACGCACCAACCACACATTTTTATGTGACAACTTGTTGAAGTCACTGAATACTAATGCGTATTTATGATACAAATAACAGACATAACTATTGCAGACCCATACATCTGTCATGATGTCTCAAAAAAGATATCATCTGGTTGGGCATTATTGTTAATATTATATTTAAGCACAACAGTAAAAAAATTAGTAACTGATGAAGCTATTCATTGACTGAATTGACATTTATTTAATAATGTCGAAAACAGCAATGTTGTTTAGTTTTACAAAATTTTCTTCAATTAAAAATATTTTTGAAAATAGTGAAAAGACTAATTTAATAAACTGGACAGAAGCGGTAAATATAAGATGGTTTATGCATAAGACTAGTCATATATGCCAGCGGTTGGCAAAGTGTTCCGCGGAAAACAGTTTGGGAAACCCTGGCTTAGTGTTAGAATAAAAAAAAAACTTACCAAATGATTAAGTATGTATATATAAAAAACAACGTGATGAAGTTGAGATAGTGGTGGATTCTTACCTGAAATCAAAAAGAAAATAAAGGTGTCATTTTCATTACCTCACATTTCATGGTGATCCAATTGTGTTATTTACTTATGCTTCCTTACTATTAGTGAGTTGTAGCACAGCAAGTTGAATAACAAATTTATCAAATTTGATTTTTAAATATAAACTTTTTTCGTTTTTTCTGAAGACATACTAAATAAATTTTAAAAATGTTAAATTAAGGTTAAATTTAAAGTTAAAGTGTGTTTACTGATAATTGACAAGACAAACACTGTTTTGTTATTATTTCACATTTTTTTAACGAGAAGAAAATTCGCTTGTCACAATAC
This sequence comes from Himalopsyche tibetana, assembly GCA_030503985.1. Taxonomy (NCBI): domain Eukaryota; kingdom Metazoa; phylum Arthropoda; class Insecta; order Trichoptera; family Rhyacophilidae; genus Himalopsyche; species Himalopsyche tibetana. Next base: position 3,503,139 of record JAPJYX010000007.1, on the reverse strand, counting down.
AATACTCGAATATCCAATACACTCGTTATTTTAACCAGATAATGTCATTAAATTCAAAACCAAACAGGGTTATTGATTTGACCCTTTTTCGAATTATCATTTCAGCGAAAAAGTATATTAAGAGCATTGTCAATTATCCGAATAAAAAATAACTAACATCGCAATAACGTGAAAGGTCATACTGGAAATAGAATACAACGAATTTTGATCCGACATCAATTACCATGAAACGACAAAGAATAACTAAGAGCTCTTTTCAAAGAATGAGATACCACAGAAATACATTTACTTTTCCTATTAAATGAAAAATATCTTTTAAATGGTGAATTATTTATTTGAAAACATGACGGCAATGCAAACAGGCAACCTCCTTTGTATAGTTACCCTTCAAGGAGATATGTTTCAAAGTAAAAGCTTGCGAATGTCTTGATCCGAATAAACTCACAAGACATAAACATAACGCAACGGTTTTAACCATATAGTGGCGGACAGAGACGGGAGCCTAAAGGGACACCCATTATTTCATCTTAATTTTTTTTAAAACCATGTCCGCTCACAATGTGGAGCATATGGACTCCTAGTGGAGTTTATCTCAACAGAAGTGTTTCTACGAGAATTGCTTGTTACTCAGTTGCTCAACCTCTATGTTTCCAAAGAGAGTAGGGATAGAAGGATAGGGCTAGGACAGGACTAGTGGTAAGCTAATCGCTTTCGATACGCTCGTTCATAGGATAGCATGGGTGGGAGGGGGGAATTTAAGACATCACATACATCCGTTCCTTCGAACAGAAATTCGTAAATCGATTGAAAAATCAATTTATAAAACTTTCCGTACCGGGATTTGAACCCGTGCCCTCCGTAGCGGTAGCCAACGACGTTGACCACTCGACCACACATGCGTCAAATTAATTAATACTAGCATTTATTTTTTTAAGCACAACAGTGCGTGGTTAAAAGATAGGTTACGGGAAACTCTGTATAGGGGCAATAGTATGAGGGGTAATTTCGTTTCATTATGTTATGGATGGCGGCCGTGAAACAGCGGCTGCATACACATCATAATGAGTGGTGGTGGGATAATCATTAACCAACTCGTGAATGTGATCTAGAAAGAATTGAATGTCAGTTAAAATAAATTAATTGTCATTATAGAACGAGAAGTGAGTTTTTCACAAAAATTAACCAAATAACAATTTGACAGCGTACAAACATATTATCTGTGTGAAAAAATGGCAAATAAAAGACAGCCTTTTTTTCCTTGCGTTTTGTCAATAACGGCCTGGGTTTCGCTTTTCGGAATCATCAGGCATTTAAGTGCAGTACTTACTAAGTGTCAGTTCAAGTTTCTTCAAAAAATAAAATATACGTTTGTACTAATTCCCACTTTATATTTATTATGATCAGGAGCGGTTTCGCTCATGACAAGCATTATCAAATGACGTTGATCCGTTGATCAGTTGGTAATGCTCGTTTTAAGCGAAATCGGTCCTGATATTAATTAATAAAAGTGGGAATCAGTACAAATGTATATTTTTGTTGTTGTTGAATCCTTTCTACCAAGTACTGACAGTGAACATCCTAAAATTTATCAAGTTTTTTCCGTACACTTGAATGCCTTAACTAAGATACCGATATGCGAATACCAGGTCGTTAGTGACAAAATTTATGGAGATCCATCGAAATCCTAAAATAATCCTATAATAGATTGATTACAAATGTTTAAACGGATATTTAAAAAAATACTTATTCACTTTCTCTTGTGTGACGACGATTTATTACTGAATCAAGTTGAAAACTATTTTCAGCGAATATTTAATAAAGTAATAAAATTCTATGTGATCCTATATCAATTTCAATAAATAAAATGAAATTCAACATGGAATCTCATCGTCTTTTAATCATCGGTTTTACACGAGTAAACGATTTAATTTTAATATCAAATAAATTACCAAAATATTGTATTCATATTATAAAACAATAACTTAGTGTATTCATATAGAAAGTCTGTCGTTGCTGATTGAATGCGTCAGGCGTATGAATGGAAATATCCTTCTGTTGTTTAGACATTCGCGCACCACTGCAATTTACATCTCCGAAGATCTTTAGAAGGCTCTTCTGGCATTTAAATACAGCCTTCCAGGAAAGACGCTCTCGTTTAGATTATATCTGTCGTATTTATCGAAAAATACGTGAGAAGAAAAGAATTGAGGTCGGTAGCATAACCACAGGTAAAATTTTACTTTTTTAGAGAAGAAATAAAAATAAAATAAAGTTCATATGATCGAAATGACACATTATTCATATCGTTTAGTTTATTTACGTAAACATTTTATGTTACTATTTATTTTTAATAATTAATTAATTGAAGAGTTTACAATTTGTATTACATCGAAATTCATTTTTTGACGTGCAATATGTCCTGTCGCGGGTTATCCTGTAAGCTAGTGTTTTCCAACATTTTTCCTTCCAGGGACCCCTAAATTTGAAAACAATAATCTGCGGACCCCCAACAAAAAAAAATCATACTTTATCACAAAGAAAGTTAAAAGAATGAAAATTTTCGCGAACCCCCGTAAAAACCTGAAGCACTGCTATAAGCGAATGAGGCGCGGGCTTGAGGCCTACGGGGCCTCAAAAAAGATTCAATTATATATAATCTATATACTATATGCTCAGACTTTAATTATTATACATGAATTTTCTGTCGTTTTTATGTTATCTAAAAAATTGGGCCTCCAAATTTCATTGCCCCTCGGGCCTCTCATGTGCGTAATCCACTAATAAATTTGAGTAAAAGAGGCAATTAAAATAATTCAGACCAGAATTGTGCAAAGCTCGTAAATCCAAAAATATGAAATAACCTCGTTACGTATCTATGTGTTTGTATTTCTACATATTTTCAACAGTAACTCTAAAGAAATTCAATACTTCTCAATGTTAAAGACATGTCACAATTTGTAATACAATCAATGGAATAATAGAATTTATTTAATAAAATTAAATATTTTCATTTTATTAATTTAATGGCTGTCGAGTCTATGGCAGAGTGGTTAAAGCCGTTGGCTTATCCCAGTACGAACATATTTTTTTCAATCGTTCAATCAAGAGAGAAGTGGTTCTCGTAGAAAAACTTTTGTTGAGATACCTCATTTGGAAGGCCATACGCTCCAAATTAGGAGGGGACGCGGATTAAAAAATTTCATTTACACCTTAAGTAAAATGCAAGGAGTTACTCGATAGAAAAGTACGTAACTACATGACTTAGGTGGTATTGATTTCGACGCCTTGGTTCGACTGTCAGTCTACGGTGCTATAAATGCCTATCTCACTGACACCTCATGGTCCCATCGGGAAACGTTTCAGTTTGTTTTTACTGTGCTTATTTATTTCCTAAAACACATTTTGTTTCAGAAACTAACGTATTATCTAGATTCTGTGTGTAAAAAAATATGGTAAGTAAAACCAGAAGGAAAAAAAATAAAACTAGATAGCGAACTCTTTTCAATTTATTATTATAAATTGGGCCGAGTTAATAATCCTGAAATTCTCATGACTATTAACTTTCATGCTCCCAATTTATTGTTACGTGGGCAAAACTATGACCAAATACTTTTGTTTCTGAAAACTTGTCCCTCTTGTAGGAGGTATGAGTCGCTAATTCCAAGGGCCATTCGACTGATCAACTCATTGCCTAGAGAAGGGGACATTTTTAGTGACAGTATTTGTGAACTGTTTTACTTTTTTATTTCTTGATTTTGTATGTTGATTTTGATGTATTATGTAGTGTTTTTTATTAATTGTTCTCATTATATTTGTCAAGTGCATGACGAATTGACATCAGCTGTAATGTCATGTACTGTACTTTTATTTTTTAAACAATAAATAAATAATTATGTTATAATTAAAAAAGAAGTGTACGCTTTCTATAGTTAGACAATTTAACATTATAGCGTAAAATGACAGTTAATGTTTACGTAATAATTGCATAATATGAATGCGTAATAAATTTTTCTATACATGTATAGACACATTATATTTGTAATTTTAGCTAATTTGCTAATGCGCCAAATACTTTTAAGCCATTTGAAATTAATTCGGCGTAAAGAGACATCCTTCTATCCCTACTCTCTTTGGAAAAAGAGAGGTTGAGCAACTGAGTAACAAGCAGTTCTCGTAGAAACAATTCTGTTGAGATAAACTCCATTAGGAGTCCATATGCTCCACATTGGGAGCGGACATGGTTTAATAAAAAGAGACATTACAAAAATCCGTGTTATATATCTCGAAACATTAAACTAAACACTAAACTTATTATTTACATTAAGTATCTTGTGGTATTACGTAACATTAATTTTTAGTATACTAAGGCTTACACATTCTATAAAAAAGTATGATAAATTTATTTATCGAATAATTATTTATAAAGAAGTCAATTTAGAAAAAAAAACAGCAACCACAAACGGCTTAGTGAATATGATCATTCGATAATAAATAAGTCCTGGTAAAACTTTTCTTATAATCAACCAGTTAGTTCAGTAATGCTGTCATGTTTAAATTAAACAAAATATTGATTCATGAGTCCAGTTCTTTAGGTTTCGGAAGTCCCTATACATCACCAGCGTCATGATGAAAGTGGAAATCTGATACGAGAACAGCGCCCCCATTGTTCGAGCGCCCCAGGGCAAACTCTTTAAGCTGTATCATAATCCGATAGGCGGCCATTGCTCCAATTTATTCGTCCAAATTGTGTTATTAATAGGAATAACTTCTTAAGAAAATATATTATTAAAAGAGCCAAGAGCCAAGGAGAGTGACATCGATTGTAATCTTTGCTCGTGAGAAATCGATGTGGCTATCTTGCAAGATTGTCCCCTTTTTCATAACACCAACATAATTTAAATTCATTATAAACTAAACGGGCTTATTTACAAAATATTAAGGTTTTAAGTGGATTACGTAATTAATAAACAGCGGTTGACCTGCATTGATCATGTGCTGCAAATATACATACTAATAAAGTTTTAATCTTGCCTGTCCCTACTTCTAACGGGATAGATTCAGTAGTCCTGAAATACTGCCTGGTGTCTTTCATTATTTATTTATTTTTAAATTTTGAAAAAAATATTTGACATTACAGCTTACGCCAATGCGTCAAATATTTTGAAATTTGAAAGATCATACGAGATTATACTAAATGAAAATTTTTGAAAGTCACATAAGATTAACTCAAGGAGAATTTACTTCACAAACACCAATGTCTTAGATCTCAAATCAAAATTGAAAAAAAAAACAATTTGGCATTGACCTTACCGGGAATCGAACCCGGACCCACCTGATCGGTAGATCAAGCTCTAACCAACTAGACCACAGCGGGCGACTTTACAGAGAGAAGAGCTCTTGTTTTTTAACTCGTTCTTCTCTTAATATATGTAGATATGTATATGGAAATCTAGAATGTGGCTCTCCTTGACCTCTTTTATGCAACGTTGGGCTGGCGATACGCTAACAAGTAGGGATTATACAAAAACCGACTTTTGAAAAAACCTTTTTTCGAATGTCAATAACGTTCGAAAACCGGATAAAACCGGTTTTCGAAGTTTTACAAAATATGGATAATTCAATTAAAATAGCGAGAAAAGGTTACTTTTTTATGTTATTTATTTATATACATTATAATACATAGCAAGAAATCATTTGGTACTACTCCTCAACAAATATGATTTAAGAAAACACAAAGCGTCCACTGATCGTTTTGTAACAAATTGTCATGATATCAAAAGAACCCTTTCGTTGGGTAATGATGTGGGCATATGGTCTTTAAGCCATCAAATAAAAGAACCAAATTTTCTGTCCTTTTTTTATGACTCGTTTATGGAAAATTCGGCACAACCGGTTACGAAGTTGGAAACCCGGTTTTCGAATATCACAAATTTAGCAAAAAAACTGGTTTTTGAAAACCGAAAAGCCCTACTAACAAGGGGTCGTTTAATCTCAAACCAATTCTCAGTGATCTGGGGAAGTAGTGATGTTTTTATCACTTCTAATACTATAATGAGCAATCGATTGTTACTTAATACACTTATAATATGTAACAATATACAATCTACCGTAGACTTATTAAGGTAAATGGCTAAGAATGTACTACTGTGTATACTGAAGCTGTCGTAGATAATATATAAGTCAGAAATTGCAGTTACATACTAACTTGATCTGAGAATATTGGTTTCTCCAGCCCACCCCTGTTTGTATGCCCATCCATGTTATACACGAATAGCAAATAGGCTTAAAAATATCAAAGTATCTTTTTTTACAGGTCGTATACAGTGTTCCATGTCTTGACATTTATTTATTTATTGTAACGTCATATACTTGAAAGCACTTGCGGCTTTTTAAGGCCTTAATTGCGGCCTTTCAACTGTATTCTAATTAAGTAAGTAACGTTGGTTCAATAAGGTGAAATTTGTTGAGTATTGGCATTGTGTTAGTTAAGAAAATTTAGTCTGAAGAAGAGGTTTAATTTTTGAAAATAAATATTAAAAAAACTTTTTACAAAAACAACGTAATAACGTAGCGAAATTATTTGTTAATTTGCGACAGAATTCTGCGAAGTTTGTATTATAATAAATTAAAAAAATATGTGCTCCTAATCTACAATGCGGTTCAAAATGTTTTTAAAATCACATTAAGGATCTTCTTAGAAAGATCAGTAAACCGTAAACTCAAACAAAATCAACAGCTACTTTTTAAGCAGAGTGTGTAGTTTGTTACTTTCGCGATTTTATACTAGAAAAAACGTTCCGCGAAATGTAATGAATTTTAATATTATTATATATTCGAAAACATGGTTTGGTTGCCAAATTTTTTCCGGGTTAATGATGTTTACATACTTCTCGTGTTATTTGAATGTAAAAATTACATAATAGTCGTAAAGAGTCAATATACAGAAATGTTTTTTTTTTTAAATTAAAATATTTAAAAATAATGCCATGCTGTAATAATGTTTACGCAAAAATTATTTACGTACATACGTTCAAATAACCAGTACAAGTGTGAGTTTACACTTGCTGTGATTTGGTGGCGCTACTAGTGTATTGGGGGTTACCGAAATCAAAATGAACCTGTAACTAACTAACTGAACTAGATTCAAGTGGCACGCTTTTAAATAAAAACAAGGAGAAAGTAAATAGAAACGAATTTCAATGTTATTTTTCTCTCATCTAATACAGCTAAAGCAGTGTTTCTCAACTGGGCAACCTCCTCTTAAGTCAAACATATGTAGATTTTGCATAAATTTCTGTATTATATAGAAGATTTTTTAAAGATATTTTTCGAGGCATTTAAAGCAAATGATGAATCGTGCAATGAAAAAAATAAACTGTTGTAAAACATATTTACATTCTGCTGTTCCATCTCAATAAATATGGGTAGGATTTATGTTTATAAAAATGCTAGTTGAGTAATATTTTTTTATTTAACAAAAAATGACGAATTTCCCAGTATAATATCCGGAAAATTAGGAATAAATTGTAGGACAATGTATTTCTCTACTGGAAAACACTCTTGAATCTGCTAATTCTACTAAGGGACACTTTTCCAATACAAACATTTATCTTCGAAAAGTGGACTTTAACTTGTGAATACTGGTGCGTAACACTGCCATAGACCATAGACAATAAATAACGACTAGTTCCACCAAATAGCACAAATTATAAAAGCTCCGTTACATATTAAAATAATGACTTAGTTTTACAAAAATATTTAATTAACCAAGTTAGCTTTTTACAATTAAGTGTACAATTTATCTGATCAACCATTATGAAGAATATAGAAAAGGAAGTTTTATCACAAAAATATAAGACTCTTATTTACATTGAGAGCTCGTTTAATATAACTAAATATTTACGAATGCTTCCAGCTTACGCATTTAGCTCGTTTAATATAACTAATTATTTACGAACGCTTTGGTTGCTAAAGATATTGCGCAGGGTAATAAATAATGTGTAATATTATATAAACCAAAAATAATAAAGTATTACGTCCCATAAGAATTATATTATATTAAGAAAAACGCAATATTCCTTTGTACTTATTTCTATTTTTATTTACCAAAATTAGGACCGGTTTCACTCATGTTAAACATTTGAATTTGTGTTAGTTTAGAGTGACGTATTCATAATTTCTACTGTAATTTGTAAATTCTTTTCAATGGCAATTGTTTATTACACCTTTCTATTTCAATTGTGCTTTTGTATACATAGCACTGTTAAATTATATTTATTATCAGTTGATAACCCTCTACATGCCGCCTGAGTGGTCGAGTGGTCAACGTTGTTGGCTTCGGCTACGGAGGGCCCGGGTTCAAATCCCGGTACGGACAGTTTTGTAAATTGATTTTTCAATTGATTTATGAATTTCTGTTCAAAGGCATGGATGTATGTGATGTCTTGAATTCCCCTCTCTCACCTATCCTATCCTATGAACGGGGCGGATCGAGAGCGATTAGCTTACCACTAATCCTGTCCTAACCCTATTCTTCTATCCCTACTCTCTTTAGAAAAGGAGAGGTTGAGCAACTGAGTAACAAGCAGTTCTCGTAGAAACACTTCTGTTGAGATAAACTCCATTAGGAGTCCATATGCTCCACATTGGGAGCGGACATGGTTAAAAAAAAAACGCTCTACATGAGCGAAACCGGTCCAGATCTTGGTAAATAAAATGGATATAAGTTTGGAATATTGTGTTTTTTATTTAATGTAATGCTTTTCCACCAAGTATCGACAGTGAACACCCTAAAAGTTAATAATATTATATATTGGTTAGTTTATAGATATTTTGGTTGTTTAACCTCTCTTTTTTGGAGAATGTGGGATAGAAAGATAAGGCTAGGGAGGCTAGCTAAAAAAAGGTGGGAGGAACTTTTTAGTCATTAAAAACACCCAAGCCTTTGAAAAGCAATCTAGAAATCGATTGAAAAGTCTGGTTCGTACTGGGACTCGAGCCTGTGAAATCCGAAGCTTATAATATTATTATGATAAACAATCTGATATTTAACTTCCATACAACTTAATATGAAGAATCATTGTAATTAATCATTCATTTAGAGCGGTGTTTCACTTACTACATGCTATTTTCGTATCATTTTTGTTAAATTTAATTTTCAAATGATTTAATTATGAAAATGCGTCAGGTGGTGCAACACATTTGTACTTTACGTAAATGTTGTAAATTTTCTGAAATAAATTTAACCACCTTCCTCGAAAATCTCCCAGGAGAAATAAACTTTAAGAAACACTGATTAAGATATTCCTACAGTCATGTTCAGTAATACCTTTGTATACAATAATTAAATTTCTGAAATATTTGTAGCTATCAGCGAGTATTATAATCTTCCAGGCTCAATTCTTGAAAAATCAATAATGTAATTTTGATTTTAGTTATTTGGTTTAGGTTGAGAGATCTCAATCAAGTAAATATCAATTGATTTAATATTCAAAAATATTGATAAATGGTAATGCGAAATACATTTAAATTGAATTTAGCTTTCTAGAATAACACAGTCAATTTATTACATTATATACTTTTTTCTCTATCTTCTTGGCTAGTTTATAAAGCTATGCTCAATTAAGTTTGAGTATAGTCCTGTCCTGAGTCCTGACGAGGGCGTAGGGCCGAAATAGCTATTAACTAAATAATTTTTAAAAATGTAGAACCAAATATTGTATACGTGCAAAGAAGAGACGAATTCAGACGTATAAAAACCGCTGAATTTTGACTAACGCCCTTTTACTTTTGCGCCTTTTTACCTTACAAATAAATATTTATTTTAATACATATTTGTCGAAATTGATTATGCAATACTGGTAACGAGTGATATGTTAATTTTTTTTTCAATTAACTTTTCAACAGCTATGTTGACTGTATGTTAATTTGCCATATACGCCTGTGGAACATGGAGCGGCATAAACCAAACATAAGCCGGCGATAGCAAATAAAGCACAACGCTTTCTCTTTGGCAGGAACCAACCTCTGTGTTTTGTATGATTGATTTGATGCTGGTGTAATCTGGACAAACAGAAAGCGATTTATTGGAGTCAAAATAATAATATTTATTTTTATCTTATTTAAAATGGAGGTCATAGTAATAAAAGGCAGATCTTGACGAATATTAGTTTTGACAAATGCTAACTAATGAGAACTTCACGCACGACATGATTCGTCATATATTTTATATTACAGCACAATTTAAAAAAAAAACTTAACATCGTAAAAATTTATATTTTTTTACGTGTCATATCTCAAAAAAGCCAGCTTTGAGATATTACTTGATTCAATTTAAAAAATCACAAAATATGGCACTATTTTTATCAATTAGAACGGTGTTTTACTTACATTGGTATATGTTTAAATTTACAATTCAAAAGGGACTCAGTGATTGCACCATACGTGGTCTTCAGAAGGTTATCATAACGTACCAAATAGGGTATCTAATCCCGGAGCCTTTTTCCAGTCCCGGGATTTCGGGATTGAGATTTTCTCACCGAGGAATTTGAAATCCTCAATTCGCTACTTTTTCCTCGATTGTCACAGAACCTCGTTTTTTTTTCAGCTTACCGAGGAATTTGAAATCCTCGATTTGGTATACTTTTTTTTCCAGATTTTCACGCATTTGTTACCATTCAAACCATTTTCAATTTTTATGAACTGCTCGTCTTGAGGGAACATTGGTACCAAATAGAAGATGATAAAAAATCAATGTAATAAAAATGAAAATAACCGACGATTCTTACATGCCAGTGAAACACGTGTAATTTATAAATATACCTTTTATAATTCCATAACAATATAACAGTTATTATTACCACAATAAAAAAAAATATTTGGACGGCATAAACATAATAAAATACTAAAAGGAATTAGCAAAAAAGAGAGTCGATTTAAACTGGAAAGCCTCAATTCATTAAAATTATGAAAGCAATAAAAAAGCTCTCGAAATTGTATTGATTATCGACTTTCTTCTTGACAATGGCGAACAAATTTTTTCAAGAGCTTTCATCGACATACGCAAACTTTCAACGATTTTCGAACCAATTATTGAGCACCCAGTGGTGGCTAATATTATATATTCGTAAGTTATTAGGAAAGGTGGTATAATGACCTAATTTTTCCATTAAAAATGATTGACATTCATATTTATTTTTCGTTGTACGAAATATTAAGCATTTTTAATTTGGTATACAACAAAAAACCAACAGCGGCATTTTACAATGATATTATTTTCGGGAAACAAATAAAACAATAAAATGTGAAGTTTTTTACTATTATATTTATGATTCAGATATCACTATTTAACATACTCAGTCTACTGCTTTAAAGTTTAAAATGAAAATTACAGCAAATCCGCCAAATTTAATTAAATAAGAAAACCATAACAGATATACTCGATTAAAAAGAAAAAAAATCGACAACAACTTAAGGAGAATAGACATCACAAACACCCATGCTTAAGATTTCAAATTAAAAAAAAAACAAAAATTGACATCGACCTTACTGGGACTTGGACTGAGCTGATCGCTAGGGCAAACCTGTTATCAATTAAGCCACAAAGGGTAGTTTAAATACTATACCAGGGCTGGTCGATTTTTTTCGTCAAGGAGGGACTAGCTGAACAAAAATACTGATGGCGATCGATTGATATCGCTTATAATTGTATTGTTGGACAACAATAAATACCCATTTTACAGGTCCACGATCGACCAAAAAAATCTTTGCGATCGATTATTTTGAAAGCGTTTTACGTTGCTATGTTAAAGAATAATCTCAGAATTTCTTCTGTAGACGATATAAATAATTATAATACAATGGCGGCTCTCGACTTTCATACATAATTTTCTTCTGAAAATGTGTGCAAATGTTGAATGTGCGTAAGTAGAGATACGTAAAAAAACATTTATTTATCAATATACATAATTAACGAAGCGTTTTAAAGTGCTCTAATGTTTTTTCTTCATTAATAGTGTAAGTTGAATACCACACTTTTTTTTCTATTCTCGATAAAGAGTAAAATACCATGCTGTGTACTTGAGATATATATTTTTTTTATTAAGCATCTTTTTTTAAGCGAAAAGCGGCTAAATGCTCAGCCACTCTTATATTTAAGGTTCTAGCAGTTTTACCAATATAAAATTTGGTACAATCACTACGCTGCCATCTTTGCCAATCATTTAATTCTTAAAAACCATATGTTTAATTTTGACTCAGGTATTGATTTGTTACATACTAACAGGGGCGAGTTTAAATTATTTTACCAAGAAATCTTAGAGATTAATCAAGCTCAGCTCAACAGTTTGCCAATTTTAAACGAGCAATATTATCTACCAAATTCTCCATTGTTATCCTCCATTGCTCCCCTTTTAAATAATTGTCATGTTATTAATAATTCAAGCACTTGCTATCATTAAATATTAATTCAAAGGCTTAAAAACAAATCAACTAATTAATAATAGGTCGGATAAAACCCTAGATTTATTTAAAACATTCCTATGTTATTATCTGGTCATTAATATTTTCAAAAAATCCCCATAATTATAACAAACCCACTTAATCCATTGAAAATTGTATACATTCAATTTTCGCTAATTTACATTTTAATAGCCTTTTAACTTAGTGATCTACTTATATTTTTGTTTATAAACGATACAAACTGTTTACTACGCGTCAGTTCAAGTACATCCGTGCACTTGGAATGCCTGGAGATGCCGAAAGGCTAAGCCCGGGTCGTTAGCGACAAAACTCATGGAAAAGTACAAAATTCAAATCTTGACGATTTAATCAGCTTCTTTTTCACTTTCATTGTTGCTCAATAACATATTCATTTAACAGAGATATTGAGTGAGATTTAATCAACTCATTAGCATATTCGTCGTTGACGTACAAGATTAGTTCATCCATTACGCTAAATATTTCATTTACATGTCAAAATTACTGAGGATATAAATTGATTGTTCTCCCAAGGCGTAGAGCCAGCCTGCCAATGGGAGTGCCACAGGGAGAGCTTTAACAGTTTTTTAAAAATATTGCTTCGGATGTCGACATATTCCACGTGAACGTGGACGAGTTACAAATCCTATTTTTATATTAAAGTAGAGTTTGTCGGAGCTTACTCAGTTGACTTAATTGCTAATTTTTTACTGCTTTTTAATGTTGAATTGTATTCCATTTTTTCCTTCATTGTAAAAGTTTTAAATTTATTATTTGTTAATCTTTGACAATGTTTATGTAAATATTTATATATATGTATAATAGTTCCAAGTAATTTCTTCGATATTTAAACAAAACACTAATCATTTGTGGGCATACTTGTTACCAGGAACCTTTTATTGTTGACTATCTTATTTCAGCCCACGTGTCTTCAATAATGTTTATTGCGTTCCATATATAGTTCTTCCGAAAATCTCTTAATATAGCCCACATTCCCTGTCAGTGTTTCCTTGATGGCTTACTTCATTATTTTATTCATGAAATATTATTTAAGCGTTATTTTTAACAATTCTAATAGGATGGCCTTTAAAGAACCAAGTGAATAACATAAGCTAGCTATATCTGAAAAATATGAGGCAGGTTATATTGGGAGGAAGAAACACAACATTGTTTTCCGAATATAAATTCTGTAAAGCTTTTCGGTGTCCTGGATTATTATCTAATATTAATAATGCGTGGAAGCAAACAATTTTCGCATGATCGAAAAAATCTTTGAATTATTGAATGTATAGTGGTGTGAAAGTAGAAGGCCAACTGTATTGTATTTATAATAAATGAACGCTAAATTCGTTGGATAACAATCTCAAGAATAATAAATTTTAGATTTAAACTTCAGAGTAAACATGTAACGCCTCTGTTGTTTAAATAAGAGCAACTTTTTGCAAGATCGCACAAGTCGGCTCTGGTCGGACCGAAATCAAAGGAACAAGATTGAGAACGATTTCGCTGACTGAATGAATGAATGGCGAAGAAAAAAGAACAAAAAAAAAACAAAATAAGGTCGAGTGGTACTGGAGAAAGGGTAGATATATCAGTCCAAAGAGAGAAACAGACGAAATGCATTTTTGAAAGATGTTGTAAAAACATGTTTTTATAATAAGCACTGAAGAAATTTAATATTTTAAACTTATTTTACTGTGTGCGAAAACGGTCTTGTGTTATCTCGATTTCTTTTAATATTACATTAAATGTGATAACTTTGCTACTTCTTTTGTTTCGTTACAAATTGTGACACGTGTTTCGCCTCGTTAGGAAGAATATTGTAAAGACAGTCTGAGTCGGGAGTTGATTTAATGATATTGAATTTTACTATTTATCATATTGATTGGTGAAATCTAATAGAATCTATTCTAGTAACTAGAACAGAGGGGGGCAAACTTTTTGGGTGAAGGGCCAAATTCAGGAATTCAAAATGAGCGGCGGGCCGCAAGTAAAATACCATTTTTATATATACATTATTTATTACAATGAAAAAAAAATCTAATGAGAGGAATGGATCTGTGTTACGTCTTTTGACATTTTTTTACATTCCCGTGTTAATTTTGTAGTTAAGATTCTTAAAACTGGTTGTAAATGTTCATTGGTGATGTTTGATTGTTCACATACATTTTAATCCACGATTTTTATATTTATTTTCAATCATTTTTTTAGAAAGGCTTTAAAAGATAAAAAAAGTGATTCTTTTTCAAAAATATAATATTTCTCGCTAGCCACAGTTTGTCCGTGCCTGAACTTGAGTGATCTAATTGTAAACAGATGTTAATTAAACGGAAATAATTGAAAAAATCAATTCGGAGTCGTCTCTTTTTTACCCGACTTCACAGCTCTGCTTTAAGCATAGTCAGTTCCAAGTTCGAACGATGGCGCGTATTGGAGAAATAGCCATCAACTAAATAAAAAAATTGTTGAAATTAGTCCAGTGTTATTTTGACATTAGAATTGATGTAATTCGTTAATACCAATATTATG
Organism: Himalopsyche tibetana; assembly: GCA_030503985.1. Classification (NCBI taxonomy): domain Eukaryota; kingdom Metazoa; phylum Arthropoda; class Insecta; order Trichoptera; family Rhyacophilidae; genus Himalopsyche; species Himalopsyche tibetana. The sequence goes on along the minus strand of JAPJYX010000007.1, from coordinate 3,488,133 downwards.
TAAATGTATACCTATATGACAGTAAGAAGAAAACCAATGTCATATTCAATGAAGATAATATAGTCAATAAGCAGTCTTACAATCGCTGTACCTATCATACAGAATTACACTTGTAGAACAAGTTCATAATGCCTTGTTGTTTAGAGCAGTGCTCCGCAACCGGTGTGCCGTGAGCCAGATACAGGTGTGTCGCGGTCAAATATATAAAGAAAAAATATTTTGACCAAGATCTTCGGGTTATGCTGTTAAATATCGAGCCAAATAAAAAACCTTTGTGTTCATTAAAACAAGCGCAGGTATCAAATTAATTAGTTATTAGTTTACAATGATTATTAAGAATGCATAAAAGTAAATTTATTATAATTTTATGTATGTATACTTTTCAAATAAAAAACGAAAATTTACTGTAAAATTTGTGTACCAATTAAATATCTATATATATTTGCTTTTGGTGTGCCGCGGGATTCTAGGAAGAATTTTGGTGTGTCGTAGGTGAGAAAAGGTTGCGGAGCACTGGTTTAGAGAGTGCCACTGAAATACTAAGGCAGACCACTTGAAACACACGACTTAAAATAAGGTGACCAGACGTCCTCGTTTGAGGAGGATTGTCCTCCTTTCGGATATTTTGTCCTCCTTTGTCCTCATCTAGGAAAAATTGTCCTCATTTAATGGAATGTGTTTGCTGGGTACAAACGCTAACGTAGAGCAAACATTTTCCATTTGCAATGATATATAGACAAATGAAAAATCCAGACTAGCAGTTGAAACATTGCCAGGAATGATTATAGTTAAATATAATATAGATCCAGATTGCAAATTGTTCCTGAATTTGTTGAAGAAAATAGAAGATTTACTTGAGTAGTTACATCAAGTAACTTTTGGTTTTAAAGGTTTTTAAACTTTGAAAAGTTTTTTGGTAAAGTAACAACATTAACTTAATAAAAAAACAATATTCCTTTGTACTTCATTCCACTTTATTTAATATGTCAGGACCGGTTTCGCTCATTGCGACATTTTCAGTTGACATTGCTCGCAATGAGCGAAACCGGTCCTGACCTATTAAATAAAGTCGAATGAAGTACAAAGGAATATTATGTTTTTATTAATATAATGCCTTTCCGACAAGTATTGACAATGAAAACCCTAAAAGTGAACATGATTAACATTGTAATAAACCGGCGATATGATCAATAAAGAATTTAACTCAACGATTTTTTTTTTAATATTACCATTTTTACCAAAGTGTCCTCCTTTGACATTGTCAAAACCTGGTCACCTTACTTAAAACAGCCGACAGCTGATGAAGTATGCTGAACAGATATATTGATTTATGCCTATCAAACCTACATCTTTGGAATTTTGTGGCAATATGGTACAAGTTAATTATGAGCCCCCTGAGAGGTGAAGTGAGGCAAGTGATATTTTAAAAAAAGCACGAGTTATATGTGTTATAATGTTATACGTGTCTTCAAGTATCTAAAAAGTGAAGTGAGCTCAGTTAATACACACTATAATAGCGTTGTCGTATTAACATAAAATAAGCAATCCGTCAAAACACTAAGTAAAGACGCACTTGTACTTTCAATAGAAAATTTTAACCAATTAACTACATGACTCACTCCACTTATTGGGGGCTGGTATGTCTTCTTATGACATAATTATTTAGTTTATTCTTAAAATTGATAATATACAATAATCCATTCAAAGAAGTAATGTAGAAATTATTCATTTAATTTGGTTTTTTTTTTACTTTACCAAAGATTATATTATATATATTTTCTTCTCTAGTAAACTTAGATAAAATTGACTCAACTGGTGCCATAATGCTACGCCACAGAAATGAAATATAAAAAAAAAGTTTAAAAATAAAATACTCCTATTTTTCTCGTAACATCTTTTTTGCTTTACGGTTCAAAGTGCAGTTGAACAGATAAAGGCAACTTGGGAGCTTTTTATTTGTATTTGCTTTACTTGCCTTCTACTTTATTCACAGGCCATGTTGTAAGGATCTTGTAATCTTACAACTAAGTCGGAAATATTATGACACGGGGTATGACGGGAGATTACCTTCGCTACAAGGATGTTTGGTCGAGTCCTGCAACATAAATACACTCTGGGAGTGTCAGTTCTTGAGATGCACGGCCATACCGTCCTCACAGAGTTGGGAATATTTTAATATCACGTCTCCTAGAACGATTCATTATCCATCAACTGAATTACATCAGCATACAATTGGTTATGTGATTTTCAACATTTTATTATTAAAACTACTTTTCATTATTGATACAGAAAGTTAATTAAAAATCAAAGTTTTAGTAAGGCCGGAAAAAGGAGACCAAAAATTTAAATTACAGTGGAACCCCCAATTACACTACCCCGAATTACGCGCTGGCTTGAAATATTCGCCGCAAATATCCCAATTGCACGGTCGTATTCCATTGTCGTTACTACGAGACGGTCGTCTGTGCCGCGCATACAGTCAAATGTTGGCTAGCGTATGTGTATTCAACATGTGCCAAGCTATACACGTATAGCGAGCGACTGTCTATGCGTGGGTGTTTGGCGCGCTTTGCATTTTTGGTAACTAAATATTTCGTCAATATTTTTTTTTTGCAAAACTAAGGAAATCTTAGTTTTGCATTTTTTGCGGACGAAACCAAATTCCTTATTTTGTATGAGATTCACACCCCCAATTACACTACCCCGAATAACACTGTCAGTGTAAATGGGGGTTTTACTGTACTTATTTCCACTTTTATTTACCAAGTCATGGCGAGAATAATAAACTGATACGATTCAATTGATAATGCTCGCAATGAGAAAAACCGCTCGTTATCGTGGTAGATACAAGTGGAAATAGATACTAAGGAATATTGTGTTTTCCTTAATATAATTATTTTCCACCATTAGTATTGACAGTGAACATCCTAAAAATTATAACACATTAACACAATCATAACAAAAATGTGGAATTAGCCGCCAAAGAGGGTTTTATTTTTCAATATAACGCCTTTCCGCCAAAGTAAAAAGTGGTATTTGAAACAGGAATAGGTTCCAAAAGAAGGTTTGCCCCCCAAATTGTATTAAAGTCATTGATTAGAGCGCATTCGAATCAAATGGCTTTGGGTTTATACTATCAAGATCGTGATAAGTCGTTAGGTAAGGTTGGGTTAAGAAAGACAATAGGCTCTCAATATTCCTCATTAACTCTTAGCGTGCATTTACAAAGGTCGTTAAGCACTTACTTCAACACATAACGAAGTCAGATAATCGAAATCCATTCACTGAAATACATACTTAAAGACATTATCGGGTAATCGCTATTTTTAAAACGGAAGAAATGCGCAACATAAACGTAATACAAACGAGGGTTGCAAGAGTCGAAATTAAATAAGAATACACTATGTAACTGATCCACTCTGTGAAATAGATTAAATTCGTTAGCGCTATTAAAACCGTGTTATTCAACTGGAGTAGTGAAACAATATGTTTTATATGACGCTAGTAATGTTTTTACGTTTTTAAAATTGCTTCCATATGGAGGCAATCCAAAAACACGAATGATAACAAAATCGGGGGATACAGTTTGGTGTTACAGCTTTGTATCTATTATCGCAATCCAAAATTCAATTGCACCACTGGATAGCTAAAGAATCAAAAAATTAATTGCGCTATGTAAAGACTGTGATACATCGCGCGGAGCGGAGGGGGAAGCGCCGCCATTTTGAGGTCGGTCTGCGTATCGAGATTTCTATTTACTATAACTTTTGACTCGGATAAGTTACGATGTTCGTTCAAATTTTAATCGTTAGCTCTCAACAAAATCTATCGATTATAGATAAAACATTAGTGTAATATTGCGACTGTGACTATAATTAGATGTTATAAAATATAAAAAAATATATCAAAAATATATAATGTCAAATATACGCGTCAAAAAGCCAAATCTTAATACAGAGATCGTATACGGATGGCAAGGGCTTCTCAAGAGCAATCGAATGGTACCATTAAAACACCATATGACTGAGTCAAGCAGTGCCGGGAACGTAAAAATGGGGTTTAATATCACCTATTACGAGACGTATTCACGTACAACACACGGCCGTGTCCATGACACAGCCACACCCTATTTTTTTTTATTAATGTGCGCTCTCAATGAGGAGCTTGTAACCTACTAATAGGAGTACCTCGACAGAAGTTTTTCTAATGTTTGTTGATCATTCGCTAAACCTCTCTTTTCCCAAAGAGAGTAGTAGGAATAGAATAATAAGGCTAGGACAGGACTAGTGGTTAATGGATCGCTCTCGCTACGCCCAGTTATTGAAAGATAAGAAGGTTGGAAGAGATTTTTCAAAAATCACACATGTCTTCGAACAAAAATCGATAATTCGATCGAAAAATGCTGTTCGTACTGAGATTCGAACAAGTGAGATACGGCACGGAAGCCAACAACGCTAACAGCTTCGCCATAGGAAACACAGGGCTAGGGCGACAATGATTTTTTGTTAGAACGATATCTCATGCGCCTGATATGTTTTAGTGCCTTTGCATTTTGGCGTTTTAACTTGTTATTGTTTGTTTCACGTGGACCCCGATTAGAAAACGCTGATGTAGTGAATTGAAAGTAGTCAATATAATATCAGAATTCAGGATGGGCATTGACCATATATTACTATTTATTAACAGCATTTAAAGAATTCTTTTATCAAAATTGTCGGTTACCGTTTTCAGTCTATTATGGGTCGATATTATTTAGTACAAGGTTTCCCAAACTTATTGTACAATGGAACACTTCGCAAATCTGGAAATTACCAGAACACAGCTTATTTTTTATGTCGGGTAATTCATAATACTAAAAATATTTCAAAAATGTATGTTATTAAATCAATTATTATTTGTTGATTGATTATTTTCAAAACATGTTACATCAAAATATGAGTAAACAAAGAAAAATCTTCGCCTGTACCCAGATATGCGACTTTTTTATTAGTGGAGATTTACCATCACTTGTTGCTTAAATGTGTTGCAGCGTATATACATATAACCATTCCAAATTTTTGCGGAACACCTATTTAGGTACAACGGAACACTAGTGTTCCGCGGAACTTAGTTTGGGAAACCCTGATCTAGTAAATGTCTATCATTTAGAAGTGTTCACGAAGGTTCAATAATTTGACTGGTACAAAAAGGGCCGTGACTTCAATTAGCTAAGAAACACTAGACTGTAAACATGTTGTTTTTTCAAGCACGTGTTGATTGTAGACGATTCCACGAAGAATATATATACCCATAGACAACATTCGATGAATTGTATACTTGTTGATCAACATATTAAGTAACAAACAACAAAATCAAATTTGACACGAAGTCTGACAACGTTATGGCTTCCTCAATTTCAGATTAGCCCTGTTCCATTATTCCCGCGACGCATTTCAATATGACCCAAATTCACTTGCAGCTCGCCAAAATTCAGCAAAAACAATATCGGCAGTGGAGAAAAAAAACACGCTTCTGTTTTGCCGCAGCACTATATTTCAAGATTAGCTTGCAGGACTTGGGTTTATTGTTTTTGAAAAATAAAACACTTGAAATGAAGCCTGTGAAATGTGATCGATATCACAGAAGAAGATTGTATTACATGTTGTAAAATGTAAATGGATTTTGACAGGATAATAAATTCAAGTCGAAGGATCATATTACTGTTTGAAATATGAATATACGCGCATATTGTTATTGTTAATACTAGGGTATCTAGTCCCGGACCCTTCTTGTGATCCCGGGATGCCGGGATTGAACATTCAACATAAAATCGTAATAAATTGAGAGTTCTTCAGGCCTCGTTCAATTTTCTGTAATTTTTTCAATCCCAAAATCCCGGTATTAGTACTGTCACAATCCCTTTATTTTAAGATTGGAGTTGATACTGATGGCACTATATCCTACGTTTAGAAAGCCGAAGAAAAACGAAGCAATTTATTAACTTTTTTCTAGAGATTTCTAGAATACATTTTTTTTAAATTCATATCCAGTCCCAATGTGTAATATGGTAGTTATTTAACCTATTTTTTTTCCAAATATAGTGACGATAGAAAGGGTAGGATTAGGAGAGAACTGGTGGTTAGCCAATCGCTTTCACTACGCCTTGTTATTTTAGGATTGGAAGGGTGGGAGGGAATTTTTATAAATCACATAAATACACGCATTGACCCTACATCTCTAGAAATCGGAGCTGTGGAGTCGCGTAAAAAAAAAGACGACTCCGACACCAGCTTTAAAATAATTAACGACTCCGAGGAGATTTTTCAATAATTTTATTTCAACTGATATAAATGTATACCATCACATCATCTTTAGTCAGCCAAGTATGAAATTTCAACACTTTTAACTATTTTGTTTAAATACAAATCATTGAATATACTTTTCAAAAAAATTCGAGTCGATCATTTTTCACGACCCCGACTCCACAGCCCTGCTAGAAATGCTAACCTTTTTACAATTACATTGGTTCTTCAAGAAATGTTTCTTCTTTGTATCGTTCGACTATGATTATGCTTTGTAAGCAAAGTATGATGTTTTGAAGGTGACAAAATTTCAATCCGGTTACCTGAAACAAAAAGAAAAAAAAAGTACATTAGATTTTAATATATGTTTATATTCAATTTATCTTCTTACATATTGAAGAAAAATACTTATACATTTTCTAAATTATATTTAAAATGTATAAATGACAATAAAACACAAATAACATTACAGAGTAACCAATTCTACAACATCCATCATTTGATAATGTTTTATCACTTAGCGAAATCGATCTTGATAATCATAGAATAGTGAAATGACAACTTATTTTAATTTTATATATCAATATAATGACATTCAAATTTTGTTGGGTCGTCAACGCTGTAAGCTTCGAGCTTAAGCATTATGACACCGTGTGTAAGTGTGTTATAAAATAGATACAGCCAATATGATAAATAATTAACAGCATCTGATTTTAGATTGAGGAGCACAAATGCTTAGAATAAAATGAAAAACGTATATTTTAACATCGAGCTCAAATTGTAAGACAAGTCTGATTCAGCAGAATTTCCCTTGAGATTTGTTTATATCTTAAGAGTGTATGTATTTCAACATTCGTCTTCAAAAAATCGACCGAAATGTTTTCTATGTTTGTAAGGAGCTTAACAAATATATTTTTTGAACAATGTATTTGCTAGCACAAGAAATAAAAAAAAAAACCCGTCAGATCAAAATTGGATTGTGCTGTATTGATCGATTTATAGAAATTGTTAAGTATGCGTTATTTGAAATATATCGCATATTTAATAATAATTAAATAATTATTGCTATCTTCAAAATACCTTTAATTTGTCATATAAGTATTAAAACATTGCTTTATATTTCATAGCCATGTTGAATTGTAATGGAGGACATCAATCAATGTTGTTCAACGGGTTTCACGTAAGGCACGTTCGGACTTTCAACTGACTCAGTTTCATTGTTTTTCAAAAGTTCACCCGACAACAAAAAAAATCGGGTCGTTGGCTTCCGTAACGAATCTCACGAGATCGAGTACTAGTTCGAATTAGGGCCTCTAATCCCGGGATTATAATAGTATTTATCCCGGGATTTGAGGACAAAAACTGCGAAATTATCGAAAAATTGTAAAAAATAGGCAACCGGAAGAAATGTTATAAATTCGCGTGAAAGCTAAAAAAAGTTTTTTTTTCATTTTGGCGATTCCGTAAATTCCTAGGTTTATTAATTTGAATAATTTAGGAAAGAACTAAAAAAGTAAAAGAATTTTTTCTTTTACTTTTTTTAAGTAAAAGAAAAAAGGTCTCACATTTTACGCAATCCGTAAATTCCGAGGATTTTAAAATCACCGAGAAAAATTTCTCAATCCCGAATTTCTACATGACTTTATGGTGAATGTTCAATCCCGGGATTGTAAAATTTGTCAATCCCGGGATCACAAATAGAGTTCGGGATTGAATAACCGCATTTTTTCCGGATAACATCATTTTTTTAATCAACCAGACTCGGGCAAAGATCTTAACATTATACTACAGAAGCTGACTAATTATTTATAAACAACTTTTACTTAGCTTGCGAAATCTCATCTATGTTTAAGAAAAATGTTTTAACAATTAACTTTGTCAGTATTATATAAATTATTTATTGTATTATGAAAATTCGAAAGATTGACAACGCGTTGTTGCATTTCATATATGTGCTTTAAAGGCACATGTGGATAATTTACAGAGCTTTCACAGAGTTCAGGCGAAGGGGTAAAGCATCCCTAATGTCAGAACACTAAAAATTGTAATAAAAAGTGACATTTCTAATGGACAACAGACACTATTATCTCCTGTTCCGCTTCCGTAACTTTATGAACATCAATAAAATTACGGACTTGTCCACTTAGCTCACGAACAAACATACTTTTTACTACAAAAGACATTTAGTTTCGCATTACGTTAAAGAAATACGTCTTTTAAGAATCGTAAAATGGATGGACAATGTAAATACACATTAAAATATCTAACATGGATGCAAGTGTTGTATTCTTTGTTTAAGATATATCACGAATCATTCCAAGCTTTATTTATAATTGATTTTTCTTTTACGCTTAACTTCTCATACAAATTATAACCGCATTGCAACTTAAATGATCACTGGAATATCGTTATTCAAAACTAACTAGTTAGTTATTTATTTCATTAAATAAAATGGATACAATTTAAAATATTTTATGGTATGGGAGTGCGTATTCAACATTTTTCCCGTACGTGAACCGATTATTTACGTTTATAGTCAACAATATGAAATACATACATCTTCTATCTTGATTTCTTATTTCAACAATATATTACTATATCTTTGTAAATAAAGTATGTATTGATATTTTTTAAAGCACTATTTAAGCTAGTCTAAGTTAAGACTATCTGAACAATGGTAAATATCAGAATTTAGAAAGAATGGGTTTGGAGTATTTCCTTTGTTGGTTTGAACAGCACCTCCCGCTTTGTGTATGCAGATGCAGATTCTACTACAATTTTCCGTTATATTAGAGACTAATATTTTTTAAGGTAAAAATAGTATTGTGGTTCGACATTGTTCAAGAAAACTACACACGCCGATTAGTCTTGCATATGTTCAAAAACATTTTCTATCGCACTTCCATATTTCAGCAATCAATTGTATAATTTAAAATTTCGACTGAATGCTCTTGGTAGAATTTAAATCGTTCAAATTATGTACATTCCCACATATTTCTTCACAATATAAGCAAAACAATTATTACACCAAAATAAAATCGGCATTAATTTTTTTTTTTTATTAAATTACACCTAATCCTTTTTTACGCGATAAATTGGTTCCAGAAAATGGCGCGTAAAAAAATCTCATTTTCATATAATTTGATAAATCAGTTCCAAATCCGCGTTTAAAAGTACCGACATGTATGAAAAAACGTAAAGGTGCCGTCCAAAAAGTCGCGTAAAATAAAAATTGCGTAATAAAGGATTGGGTGTATAATCCAAAATTTTGGGTGTCTTCAATGCTCTTTATCTGGAAATAAACATTTTTTAAAATAACATATTTACACTTTAAATAAACAGTTCAATATACATGTATGTATTAATTCATATTTGCACCGTACATATATCAAAAATAACTTTCTAAAAAATTGGATTTTGCTAATATCCATCTGATATTATGGGCGGTTGGCAACCCTAGCTGTAAGTGAGGCGACTACCGCATTATATTTGGCACCGATCTGTCTTGATTTCGGATGGCCCTCCATTTAAGGTTACCACATCGATTAATACACCGAGATGTTTTTTTTTAATTCGAAAATAGATTTTAAATTTGGCATCAGCTAAATTAGTATTCAGCTAAAATATTTTCAGGGACTAAAAACAAGCAAAATAATATTGAGTCAAAAAATTACATTATTGCGAAATTTAAGTAGATATTTTATTATGTTATATTAAGGTTTAATTTAGAACGCAATAAATTCGGGCTCAAACTCAGATTGCGGTTGACAACCGTGCCCCAACCAAGTGGTATATAATATGTACAAAATATAATTGTATACACTGTTATGAATATGGTGTCTTAAGGAGAGCGAGTAGATCTCATTTTTTAAGATTTAAAATTATTAAAAAAAAAACATCTTCTGGTAACAAGTTTTGTATAATAACTACTCATGTGAGAGTGACAATTGTTTGAAAGCTTTGAATACCCGGTAAAGATTGTTCATACCATTCGAATATTTCAGTATTTATTCAGATTTTACGTAGAAGAAAAAAGCAAAAATAGAGTTTTATAAAATATTCATATATTAAGCTGACTTGCTTCATTTAACTGACAATATATTTATATTATTTTTGTTCATCGTTTTTCTTTTTTATTATATTCAAAGAAAACGGTGCATGGAAGTCTCTTATTCCGTGACATAAAATATTCCTTCAGGAATTTATCAACTCTGTTATTGGATTCAATTTCCGGAATAAATTCGAAGTAATAAATATAATATACATCTGAGTATATTAATATCTCCGAGCCAAGACTATATATAATGCATAATATAATTTTAGTATTATTATTAATACACGTTGGTAGGAAAACAACTTATACTTAAGAAATCACAAAGAAAATCGAAAAATCACGGAAATAATTCACTGAACGAACGGAAACGTTTTAGCCGGATAAATTTCCCTATGGAAGTTCAATTTATTTAATGGTCTACTTTGAACTATTTGTTGTTAAAAATATGCAAATTCGATTTAAAAACAGGGTCGTTTTCGAGCAATTTTAAATGACACTTTAATCCTGTTTTTAACATCAGTGCTACAGAGTCGGAGTCGGAAAAACTAGAGAAAAATAATTTAAGGATATTGAAAATTTATTAGTCTTTTCATCATATTTATTGGTTAAATCTATTCTTATAACTAGAGTAAACAGATATATGTTGATATAATTTAAAATTTCGACTGAAGGTGCTTGATGGAAATTCAACGTTAATTTAGAATTATTTTCATTATGTACACTTCCACAAAAATCTTGGTCGAACACGACCTGGGTTTCGCCTCTCGGCATCTTCCCGTACTACCCAGTGCGCGAAGAGGCGAAACCCGGGTCGTGTTCGACCAAGATTTTTGTGGAAGTATACATAATGAAAATAATTCTAAATTAGATATATGTTATAATTTAAGATTTCGACAGAAGGTGCTTGGTGGAATTTCAATATTAAATTTAAATCGTTCAAACTACGTACATTCTCACAGATTTTGTCACTAACGACCGGGTCAGTTCGAGTTCATCCGTGCACTTGAGCGCCTGAAGATGCCGAAAGGCGAAACCCGGGTCGTGTTCGACCAAGATTTTTGTGGAAGGGTACATAATAAAAATAATTCTAAATTACGTTGAATTTCCATCAAGCACCTTCAGTCGAAATTTTAAATTATATCAACATATATCTGTTTACCATCAGTTTACTCTAGTGACAAAATCTGTGAGAATGTACATAGTTTGAACGATTCAAATTTAGATATATGTTGGTTAAGCGGAAATATTTGAGAAAAAAAAAACTATTCAGAGTCGCAGTCGTGACTTTTTTACCCGACTCCCTTTTAGCCCTGAAAAAATCTCACTATCTCAACGAAGCCGGTATGAATTAAAAAATATAAACGAATCCAAAGAATGTGCTCACAAGAAAAAATAAAATACCTTTGTATTAATGCCACATTATTTATTTTAGAGCAGAACGGGTTTCGCAAATGCCGAGCATTATCAACTGATGAAATACAAAGAATATACATTTACTGTTTTTTATCAATGTCCGCTCCTAGTGTGGTGTACATATATGGCCCCCTAATGAAGGTATCTTAACAGATTTTTTTCTACGAGAACTGATTACTATTTAGTTACTTGATTTTTTTTTCGAACAGAGTAGTGATATAAATGATAGTACTAGTGGTTAACTAATCGCTTTCACTAGGCCCTGTTGTTTTAGGATTGAAAAGGTAGGAGGGAATTTCCAGATATTACAAATCGATTGAAAAAAATGTTTTTCGCACTGGGATTCGAACCCGTACGGTTCGTCACGCAAAGCAACGACATTGACACTACGCTACGGACCCAACAGTATTATTTATATAAGGGCAAAAAAGTGTCTGTGAATATATTCCCAAACACATAAGTGCTTTGCGATTCAAAATTAAAGCTCTTCTCTTCCAATATAAAAAAAATATTTGAATTAAAAATAAAAAACAATTATGAACTATGTCCACAGATGCGAAATTCATAATATTATCAAAATGAATTTTATATTTTAAATTACGTCAACCTATTGAAGTCTGCTCCGAGCTTATATCGAGAACAACTTGACTTTGATATTAGACGCTCATATCAAGATCCATACTAGCTTTGCTGGCATAGCAACAAAAATAGAATTCTAATGAAGCCAGGCATTTTTATAGAAACGGCTGGCAACGATCATTTTCCCGAGACGGACGCTTTTACATCAGTCATAATATTACTTACTATCAGCGCGAATTTCCACGTGCCTGAAAGCTTTTCAGAATATTTCCACTCTTCTGAATACCAGTTGTCTTTCTCTATTATTACTTTGTCCGTATTTTCGTAAAGCATAAGGGTGTTTCTCACTTTCTTATACTAATTCATATTAAAGTGTTCCATTAGAAAAGGACGAAGTTTTTTTTTTTGTATAAAATCCAGGGCTGAGGAGTCGAAGTTGCAGTCGGAGTCGTGGTATTTTGGCCGGAGTCGGAGTCGTGAAAAATGAATGGCTCGAAATTTTTGTGTGTATGATGTGTATTCAAACAAAATAGGCCAAAGTGTCGACATTTCATGCGTGGCTGACTAAAGATGATCTGATGGAATACATATGTATAAGCTAAAATTATTTTTTTTTAAAATTTCCTCGGAGTCGTCTTTTTTTTACACGACTCCACAGCCCTGATAAAATCATCATTATTTGAGCCATCAAGAAGAAGTAGTAAAATGATTTTTCGTCTCGACGTAAGGCCGCAGTAAACATTGACTAGGGAATCTTTGGCCGGAAACAGGACTTAACGGTCAGAATATGTCAGGAATTTACGAATATACATAAATTTACATAATTACAGAATTGGCCAGAAGGCCGCAGGTTTTCCACCTCTGAGCTAAGTCAATAAAACACCACTTTATCAGTCACCGTGCAATTCAAAGTTGTGTATAATTCATAATTTGTCTTTGGCCCAAAATCATCAGAAAACGTTTTTTGGGTCTCCTGTAAAATTTGTTACGTGTGGGTTACGTCCTTTTTCCTTTCCGCAGTCAATATAATTCGTACAAAGTTTATTGTAATAAAATTTGAATAGGGATCGACAAAAGACGCTTTTTTGATTTCGCTTTGGCGAAAATTGTTCCCTAGAGTTGCTAAAAGTTTTAGCGAATCATACTAAACAAATGATAGCCAGTTGGTCTTAGTGTATCTCTACGGTTTGGTGTTTCTATGACGTCACGTTTGGAAATAGATTGTTTTGTTAAGTCCCTATAGATCTGTTGTTTCCGCAATCGTATAGGAATTTGCAGTTCGGCGGAGGCCCCCGGTATTTGTCCTACTGAAACATCTTGAGACGAGCCACGTGTAAGCTCTGATGGAATCACGTGTCGGGATTGTGAATTTAAATCGGCAGTGGCACAACTCCCAACATAACAAGTAATTGAAGAATGACAGTTTAATGTGAATCGAAGTGACTCTTAAATTAAAGTTGTTTGCGATTAATCGTATTGTTTTTTTTTACTACAATAATCGTATCTAACAACATCATTGCTTTAACAGTCTAACATTACTTCAAACATACTTAAACTGATATATATATATATATGTATAATTATTAATTATTTTAACGAATATTTAATTTTTCTAATAAAACACAAGATAAATTCAGGATTTTCTTCTAATCTTGTGGGTTAATATTTTCATTTTATAAAATGGCCCATTATTTTTAATTTTAAATATACTTTTTTAACCATGTTCAATACTGCTTCCAGTATGGAGAATATTCTTTATTCTACATGAACTGATTAGTGACTCAAATTTTATTTTTTTCGAGAGCAGGTATAGAAAGTTTAGGGCTAGGACAGGACCAGTGGTTAGCTTATCGCTCTTGCTAAGTCCCGTTATTTTTCAATTATAACGGTGGGAAGTTATTTGTAGAGATCACAAACATATGTGATTTCGAATAAGCAATCGATTGAAAAAACGCTGTTCATGTTCTATCTTGAACCCTTGAGATCCGTCTCGGAAGTCAACGACGTTGACCACTGCACTACGGACCCGGCTATAGACAAGTATAAAAAATAATTAAAACTCTCTTAACATTATCCTAATATTATTCTACCCCTCTCTTTTTTCAGCAAGCTCAAAACTTTATATTAAAAAACAGTTTAAGAAAAAAATACTTAAATGGGAGATGAGATACATATATACAAATATGGAAAAACTGTAATTGAAATTACTTTGGAATTTTTCGGTATTCACTACTTCACAGATTTTTCTGCTTCTAATATTTTTTTCGCTGTGCACTTGCAACTTGCTTGCGGTGCACCGGTTAAGAACTACTGCTCTAAAGTGTACATTCAAGAAAACACGATTAAAGTTAAAAGTCCGTTATAGAAAGATTGATTTTCTGTTTTTTTTTTAAAGAAAATAAACGACACAATAAGGAGAAAGTGAAATTTTCATAAATAAATTTAACAAATCATATGATTACAAACAATGACGATATTAGTATAAAAGACTAAATCATATACAAGTTTTCTGCTATCAAATATTGAAGAAATAAATAAAAAAACATTTTTTTCTGACAATACATTTCGTTAATCCGTAAATTTAAAAAAATATATAACCTTAAAATAAAAACAAAGGCACGTTTATCCGTTTTCAAATAAACGGTTATTTTATCCGTTATATTAAGGATCTACTGTAGTTTATTTTAGAAAATTCCAACTGAATTATCAAAACTTGCTTCAATAAATTAAAGTGAATAAAAATGTCTGCTTAAAAGAAGCATTGATACAAAAAATTGAGTCTTTATCCTTCTAGAAGGTGATATCCCTACCCCTGGTCTAAGAGATTCCGGCATTAATTGAGCCAAAGTATGGTACGAAAGTTGCCGGTCATATCTTTGTATGCCATCAGGCGCTGCTCTGATTCACGATATAGTGGCTATCTATTACATATGAATATCCCAAGTCCTTAGTGGAAGAATACATCATGTTTACGTCTTGTTTTCGAGCTGACTGGAAGCGATAAAGGGCCCGCCACGCATCATTTATCTAGCTAAGGTTCAACGAAATTTTCTTTATTAACATCGCCGTAGCTTATGAGAGGAAATTTACTTTTTTTTATATAGGTGCCCAACTACCGTATACTTCCTAACTCATAAGCAACGAATATAGTACATATAGTCTTTTGTGTTGAGAGTGGAAAGGTTAAATGTAGAAATTTTCTTGTTGGATATATCAGAAGGTTTTAAAAGTGTATTGTATTGTATATCACAAATATTAAAATGTTAACATATTAAAAAAAAAAATCTTAAAAAAAACAGCAAACATTCGTACCACACTTATAGCAATTAGTGGCTTACGAGAAATTGCTGTTTGTTCAATTTTTGTCTACGTATTAGTATTTTTTTAAAATCATAATCATAATCATGTGGATGTTAAATTTGTTTGCTCTGTTTCGATTTTATAATCTCCTCTTTGCTTCCCTTAAAAAGGAAAAATCCCAATCTGATTGATTGCAACTCATTAGTATCATTATTTGTTTGCTTTATTTCGATTCTATACCCCCCTCCTTGCTCCTCTTAAAAGGAAAAGAAACCCAAAAACTCCATTTTGTAATTTCATAATTTTAAAATGTTAGAATCAATCTTGCTTCATTACTTAAGCAAACTTTGCGATAGTAAGTCTGAAGATGCCTCTGAAAGAGGCGAAACACGTGTCACAGTTAGTAACACAATACGTGGAATAATCAAATTTAATTTAAATTTTCTATTAATATGAACTCTCAATCGAGTTTAGTTTAACAAAATCTTTTCTTCAGGAACTGTTTGTTACTCAGTTACTCGACATCTCTTTTTCTAAAATAGTATGGATAGAAGGGTAAGGGTATAATATGAGTAGTGATTAGCTAATCGTTTCTTTTTTAAAGATCGGATGGGTGGTAGGAAGGAAAATGTCGAATTATTATCTAAATTTAGTTTTCAAGCTTAAAAAAAGGGCCTGTGTAAAATGCGATCAGGAAGATTTTTTTTTAAATAGTTTATTTTTTTAAATTTAAAATATATATATCGGATAAAGTCAATAAAAAACCAAGTTATCAGTCTCCATACACTTTAATTATGTGTACATACATTTAAAAAAATTCATTTGGCCCAAGATTTTTTGTGTCTCTTTTGAAATTTATAATGAGTTGCTCATGCTATAAGTCAATATGGTAATTAATTAAACTTAAGTACTTTCTTGCTCGACAATCAGCCTACTGTATAATCATACCACCTTTAAGTAGAGTACGTTCAATAATTACAGAATCAAAATCATTAAATAAAGATACATTAAATCTGAGAATCAATGATTCTAAATACGTATCACACCAAGCTATAATAAATAACAAACATGTCTATCACGTTCATCGTTTTCTCATAGTTATCGTTTTAGCCGACCCATAAAAGAGTTTACAATGCAATATGCAAGCTGAATCAGCTTATATGCCAATATATGTAAATCAGATTGAGTCAGTAGATACATAATTATTCCTATAGATGTTTTGAGTGCAGATAAAGCCACGCAGTGATCCCAATATATGATATAACCAAGACCCCATGTCATGTCATATTTTGATTGATGCCAAGAAAATACGCATCAATTTCCTAACTTGAACACACATTTTTTTCTTTCTTGTCGGCCCGCATAATAGCTTTGGTTATCTGAACTTTTAGGAAAGAATACTATTATTGTTTCCTGTGCCATTGTAGGGAGGTGGTATCATGCTTTTTTATAAGTTTGCGGACGATAACGGGATATTTGATATATAGGGGAGAATAGTAGCCAAAATGGAATGAGTGATTATTTTATCAAAGTTAAATCTGCAAGTTATCATTATCTGTGGATGATAATTTTCCAATTGACCTATGTATTAATTGAATTGGCATTAACTTAGTTTAACTCTTTTATTTTATCGATATAAAAATATAATCACATACCTTATTCAACATTAAATTAAATTTAAAGGAACAATTTTTGCTTAATGCTACTTAAATGTTAGGACAATTAAGGGTACTATTTACAAACTCATTCCAAAATTGTTATAATATGAATCATGAATGTATTTAATTTTTAGAGTATTTTTAGATATCAGTCTCAAACACGGTTTGATAACATACAAAATATCATTCCAAAGTACAGGCGGACCTCCAATTTCGCACACAATTAGTTCCTGAAAATGTGTGAATGTTGAAAGTTCGAAAGTAGAGGGATGTAAAATACACTAAAAATTTTCCTTTAAAATTTTTATTTATCAAACTTTACTTATGTATTTGATAAAAATTACATTTTTTTAATAAACTTGTCAAGAGTTAGTTGTATTTTACTCTTTTTTTTATTTTCTTAATAGAGATATCTGTATCGAAATAGTGCTTTTATGGATCGCCCTACGCACTTGAGATATGCCTTCTCCACTTGGGATCAAATTCTTCCATTATATTATATTAAAAAATGTATCGAGATTAATAAAAGCTTCGTTCATATTTTTGATTGTTAAAGTCTTGATGATTCTTTCTGGTTCTTCTTCCTCACTTTCATTTTTGGGAAATAGCGAATTGTACGAAACTAGAGGTCCACCTGTAATGTAAAACTAAAAATAGTTTTGAAATGTATATACATTGTTTTTAAAAATGAAATTCACGTTTCATTTTTTTAACCATATTGGAATGAGCTGTGTTTGCAAATAATAACCTCAATTAATCTTTACCTTGCTTAATTTTAATTACCAACAATAATTATTTGGACTATGTAGCTTCAGATAATTTATTGCAGGTCAGTACCGATTCCAAACATTATCAACTGATGAAATATAATAAAATACAATGTCAGTTTATTATATTACATAATTCTCGCAATGAGTGAAAGCGGTTCTGAATTATATAGTATAAACTTTTTTTAACGCAAGGCGATCTCTCATATAAATTACAGTGAACACAGAAATACAGTTATGAAATAATAAGATGAAAGACAGCTTCGTTAGATGTTGTTGATTTTATCAATCGATTCTTGCAAAATCATAGTAAATATTCCAAACAATAATCATAAGCCGAACTTAGATGAAACATGATTTGAAAAATATTTTTATTTACAAAATGTTGGTAACGGTTTACTTGAACATACGTATACATTATAAAACCAACTATTTAAATGCAAAATCAACAAATTCATCAATCACAGAATTTATTACAACAAAATACAAACAACATCGTAAATGAGCAAACAAAAATCTTTTAAGAAAAACTTTCTGCGTGGGGTTCTTTGTACACAAAGCAAATATTTGTTTCACTTATTTGGCCCAAATTTCGGAAGCATTACATCACTTCTCATCTTGGAAGACATCAAGTAGAGTTACGTTGGAATATTAAGAAATACAATACATATAAACGACCTCACTGACAAAAGCTTAATCTTGAAATGTTGTGCCTGAATTGGTAATTTCAAACAAATCAATATTGTTTGATTTAGTCACTTGAATATTTTTTTTATACCAACACGTACACCTTTTTTTTAATCCATGTCCGCTCCTAATGTGTTGCATTCGCCCCGTAATCGGCAAAATAACTTTATCAGTTTACTCTGATAGAAAGCTTCCTGTGCAATAAATGAATCTGATACCTACTACGTTTTATTACATTTCCTGACAAGTTTATGAATGGTACTAGTCAAATTATAGAACACAGTATGTATTGCATACCGCCTGTATGGTCGAGTGGTCAACGTCGTTGGCTTCGTTTACGGAGGCTACGGGTTTGAATCCCAGTACGAACAGTTTTATAAATTGATTTTTCAATCGATTTATAAAATTTCCGTTCGAAGGTATGGATGTATGTGATGTCATGAATTCTTTCCTCCCACATATTCTATCATATGAACAGAGCGTATTGAGAACGAGTAGCTAACCACTAGTCTTGTTCTAGCCCTATCCTTCTATTCCTACTCTCTTTAGAAGAAGAGAGGTTCAGCAACTGAGTAACAAACAGTTCTCCTAGAAACACTTATGTTGAGATAAACTCCATTAGGAGTCCATATGCTCCACATTGGGAGCGGACATGGTAAAATAATAATAATAATATCATATTCGAAAATTGTATAAAATAGTTAGACTTGGGTTCAATGCTGAAACGCATTCTCTTAAGTTGTAGATGTTCACACGCCGAGCAAAACCGATACCGATTATAAAATTAAATTATTCCTACAAATTGTTTATTTTTGTTTTATGAAAATGCTACACATATTCAAAAATATGACAAATTAAAAGAAGGTTAACGGGAAATATGTTTACTACATACAAATTACAATCAACAAAGATAATGATATAAATCACTAATTATCGACTTTTTAATCTGTGAGCCGCCTTACTCCACCTGGGTACATTTTTCAGGACGTGGAAAAAAACAATAATCTGATAGCAAGCGGAATTCGTCAATTCAAAAATACCGTTATTTTTTTTTGTCCTGTCTGTTTCGAGATGAGCGATCTCAGGATTCAAAAATATATATTTTTTTTGCTTTCGCTAATGTAATTTATGTTATTAAGGGTGAGTGTACCAGTCTACAGCGAAACATATGACAAAGCAAACTTATTCAATGATTTATTTACAAACATTAGTGTAATTGATAGAATCTAGGTCAATAGGATTTTCAAAACATCCCTTTTGAGTTAACATTTCATTATTATTATATTTCAATAAAAGTCAACAGGGACACCGTGGCATGGTTAAGCAGAGAAATAGTTTAAATCACATTTGAACCAAAACGCACTGTTTGTTTATGAAATTGTGAAATGAAGGGTGTGCATACTTGGTGGAATGGCATTATATTAATAAAACACAATTTTACTATGTACTTTATTTCCACTTATTTTCCACAAATGAATATTGTGTATTATTAATAAAATTAAATACATTGACACTGTCATTAGCTTTTGATTTTTTTCTGGCTTTTACAGCACATTCATAGCCAAATAAATGTTATTAATCAATGAATTAGATTTTATAAATAGTGAGTTTTGGTCGATAAGCATTTTTTGTTGAAAATAATAGAAGTTCACTGGTTATGCACGTCTCTCTGTTCATTTTTACAGAAAAAAAATATGTTCGGAATGTAATAATAAGGGATGCTTAACTCAACTGGGATGTTTTGAAAATCCTATTAAGCTAGACTTAATTAATTACACGAATGTTTGTGAATAAGACACTTCATATTTTTTCTTATTTTAATCGTCAACGTAGAGCGCTACCTACACTCACCCTTAAAACAAATGAGAACAATGAAAAATACGATAAATGAATTGTTAATTTAATTCAAAAAAACTCGGTGTCGATTTTAATTAATTTTCACCACTAGACTAAGATGAAGGAAGATCATTATTAAACGTGTAATATAATATCACTCGAGTTGAAATTTAAACATAATTGAGCTCATATATATACACAAGTAATAATGTATGCAAAACAAGGAAACTGAACCTATATTTAACAATATGAAATATTCATTAACTTGTACCTGCAGAACATAACTAACTTGAAAGTCATTCATGCTGAACTAATATTTCGGCGCCATTAGGCTGTGATAATATTAATTAAATAAAGGTGGTATATTGAAAATAATATAATAGGCGTTATCGGGATCTCCTATATTAAGCTTTGTTCCATTTGCGAAGGATGATAACTGCAAGATTCAATATTGAAATGGATCTGTACGATTAGAAGGACAGTTAATACTTTTAATATAGTATAAATGTAGGTTTTTTTCTTATTTAATACTGGTATGGTAAATAAAAAAGAAACATGGTAACTTTTCAGTCGATTATTGTATAACTGAAATTACTTTTTTGCCAACAGTATTAGTGAAAGTTGCCTAAAAGGTAAATTTATTACCACAAAGTCAAAAACTATTGATATGGAATAATTTTACTATTTTTCTTTATTTTAATCCATGTTCGTTGCCAATGTGAAGCATATGGCCAATTAATAGAGGAATCTCAACAGACATTACTTTAGAGCTAAACGATTGAAATCTAATCTTCAGGAAATGATGGAAAGTAACTTTCTCTACAAAGAGCGAAACAGTTTCAGAGAAAACTCGGTAGCGAGGATGTTAATTGGTTTTTGACGGAGGTAGCAGTATTTTACAGACGATGCATTTCTTACATTAAATTGTGGGAAAACAGTTTCGGTGGCGCCGAGATCTTCGCATGGATTGGAGAGCAAAACATACCCAAATGAGACGAGATCAAACAGTCGTCTGCTGAAGCTATAAATGCAATACGCGGTTCAGATGATCAACAACAAATTAATACTGACAATTTTATTATTGGATTAAAACAAATATTGAATTCTTGATGAACATATATAATACATTTCAATTCGAGATTGTGAACTAACCTGTTGCCGTAATACCCATAAAGGAAACACTCGACCTTGCACTCGTTCTGTTTGACGACGGTAACGACAAAAACAATTGGATAAACATGAAACTGCTCGTTTTCTTTTTTTTTTTGAGTGAATGTATTAATAAGCAATTTTCGTTAGTTTTTGTTTATTTTTCCTTAGTTCCTGCCCTTGTCCTGCTTTAAAGCTTCATGATGATGGTAAGCCTACTGATATACGAAATTTTTAAACCAGGATTTGAGCACGTTGACTATTTGAATACAGACCTAGACAAATTATTAATGGAGACATTGAATCATTATATGTTTTACATACATGTTAGTTGTTAATTTGTACATCTCTACATCGGACACATATATTATAATATATAGAGATTCCAACTATTCGTCATTTTCAACTATCCGGATATCGAATAGTAAAACTGAAACTATCCGGATAGTTTCAGTAAGTATGAAAATAACAAAACATTACTACATATATAAATTTATCTACTAATATAATACATTAAAAACGGGTTCATCTGTAATATAAGTCATTTATTCAGATTTTAACAATTCATATTTTAAAAATAAGCATTAAATGTATCATATTTTAAATTTGATCTTAATTAAGTTTTAATTGGTCCTGCTGTTGAAAATACTCGTTCCGTTGCTGTTGATGTTGGTTTTATTGTTAGAAGTTTTTTAAACAACACGTCCAACTTTTCTGTCCTTTTTTAAATTGATCTAAGTATTTAAAATCTTCGGCATTTCTTCAATGAAAGAAATTTCGGCATTAATTTTTTTTTTTTGCCTCGAGTTCGAGCCGATTCGTTGAACTTTTAAGTATTAAGATAAGATATTCATAATACCCGAGTTTGGGGAAGGAAATAAAAATCACTACTCCTAAGTAATGGTTTCTCCAAGGTAGTAAATACCCCAGTATTCATATCATCTTTCGTAGATTTTGTAAATTATTTTATTAAAAATTAAAACGAATACTATCCGGATATTTCCCCAAATATCCGGATATCGAATAGTTAAAAAGGGCCGGATATATCCAGATATCTGAGTTGGAATCCCTAATAAGTATTATATTAAAGTGATATAAAATTTAATTTGATAACCTTGTAATTCCACAGTATAATTTGAGTTTTTTCGTAAACCTTACACAAAACATCGAAACACGTGTCACAATTTGTTGAGACAACCTGTGGAAGTTATCAAATTTAATTTTATATTAACCCTTTGACCGCGTCACCGAATTTAGCGAACGTACGCGAACGTAAGCGGCTGCTTTTTTGCGGATTTTGTTATCGCGTTTTCGACTATAAATATAGGTTTTAATATTTTTTTAACTAATCAAATATGTTAATTGCCACCCAAAGTAACTTTTTCAATAATAAAATACAATATATTTCTTGTATTTTTGGTTTAATTCAACAATATTCATTCTTCATACAATTGCGGCGTGACGTCGCCATATTGCAAAATACCCTCACGCGCGACTGAGAACACTGCGCCACCACCATACCATGCTTATAATATTAAATTCTCGGAACAATTTCAATTTCACCCGCACTCGATCGCTTATTTACACTATCCAAAAACTTGCATTGGTGACGTATGTTCACGGCGTGTTCCAGAAATAAATTATTTTAGCCTATATTAATTTTTTTTTGACTAATGCCATCTATTGATTTTGGTAAAACATACATTTAGTAATATTTTCAACCAAGTTATACAATTTTAACACAATAGATAGCTCTCATATAGGGTTTGAAATTTCCATGACATCTATACGTGTCTCACGCGCTGAGGGCATGTTCGCTAGGACATGCATAGATATCATACGCGGTGAAAAGGTTAAAAATGAACTTCAACAAAGTTACCACTGAATCCATCGAGAGTTTTCGGGGAAATTGAATTGATTTATAAATAAATATATATGGAAACCAAAAAAGAATACGAAATCAAATGACTCGACTAGATTTTCATTTCTTGGAAACAATACGCATTTATATTTTTCGAATGTAAGGAATTGAATTTCGACTGAAAAATCAAAATAATATTATTAAAATTATTCCAAGGATGTTTATTATTGGCATAACAAAACATTTATGAAGCTGGAATGCTCAGAAACTTAAATTTTAATTATTGTTTTAGACAAAAAGTTTGAAACCTTGTAGGCTGTTAAGCAAAATAACTTAATTGGAAAATGGAAATAATAAAATTTTCTCATTAATTTTGGTATTAAATTCTATATTTAAACGACACAAAAAGCTGATTTATGTACAATTTAACTGAGAATCGGTAGAGACTCGAGTCTATATTTAGACGTACGGCTATGAAGTCCAAAAATTAATGGACTCCGAATTTGCAATACTTCATTAAAAAAAACTAGTGACTTTTTAAATAATATTGTAAGTCGTAATTTTATCAACCCCTGACACGAATGGGGTATTTTTAACACATGAAAACCCTTTGGGACACGTGGGTGTAACAGCTTTAATCGATTAATACATGAGTTGGATATTTTTTATTCGTAAAGTGCCATATTGGAAGAAATAACTCGACGGGCTATAAATCAATTCAAGATGTTTATATGGGTAATTTTACTTAAATATTTAACTGATTTTTTGATACTTTTACTCACGTGTGAAAATTTTTATAAACGATTTTCTGGCACTTGCAAGAATAAATTACATATTTAATTGTATCAGTAGAGGAAAATATAATATGTATTTTTTTCGTATTATAGGAATAATCAGATTGTTTTTCTTCTGAGATAACATTTAATCAAACTGGGGTTCGAAGTTTTTACTTTTTATCATTATTCGTGATTCAATCAACGCATCGCAAATACTTTTCGGGCCAGCTTTGGTCAGCGGGCGGTAGTTTTACTGCCCCAAACATTCTAAGCCCGTGAAAAAAATATGCATTTTTGTTGTCTAATGCAGTGTTTCCCAACCTTTTTCATTTCACGACCCTCTAAATCTGATAAAAATTATCCGCGGCCCTCCTCAATACAAAACATGTTCTGCGGCGGCCCCCCGGAGAAATTTCGCTGCCACCCAGGGGGAAAGAGCCTCTGCGCCGTCCAGTGAAACAAAAAAGGTGCTGACCAAAACAACTTACTTTCATTAAATGATTTGGCATTTACTTCGTAGAATTTCATTATAAAAATATTTAAACATATAAATGTACTTTCGTGCTTGAATTATTATATTATTGTATATATATCTATATATATAGCTGTTTCGGCTTACGCTTACGTCAGAACTATGCATAAACTTAGCTAAACATTAACTTGCATTGGTTTATTTGGTAGAACTCCATTATAACAAGGTGAAAAAAAAACAATTTATATTAGTTATACAATTGCCATTGTATATATAGTTGATATATATTTTGGCTTACGCCCTCGTTGAGATCTATTTTTCAGCTAACATTAGCTTAGTTATATAGCGACTAGTCTTTAGCTCCATTTTTCAACCCTTACTCTAAATCATATTTTGAAAGATTTAACATCAACTAGTTGCCGTTAAAGAATCTTTGGTTGAGTTATCTTACTGGAAGCGATATTTGACGACCCCTGTTAACTTTAAAGCGTATTTAATATTTTGATCTTGGAGGCGTCAACGAAATACTATTTTAAAATATTAAATTACAATTAGAATATATATATGTATTGACGACTTCTTAATAATAGCGAATTCCGAATCATCCATGTGCAATAATTAATAATAATCCTAAATAATCTGCTTGTTATTCAACATTGGGGCCAATTAAAAGAATCGATAGACATGCTTATTCATGCTTATTTATAACTGGCTTAATTTTTTATTTATGTCTGAGAAAAAATGTACGAATTAAAATCGACGGGCATGTGTGCAATAATCAAGACGCATGCCAGATGTGTTTCAACGCTTAAATATTATATTGCATGAGATCATAGAAATAGTAATTAATATTTCAAATATCTAAAATTACTGTCATTTACCACAAGATTCATGACCTATCTAGTAATGTTTAAAAGCTTTGACAGATAGAATAGCAATTAGCAACACTATAAATTCTTGAGACAGTTTTTCCAACTGTATTCAATGTCATATTATATTTCATCGAGTTACTTGGATTCGCCGTTTTTTTTTAAATCATAAGTTAACGCGCAGTACAGGAAGGCTTCTATAAGGTACAGATTTTAAGCGATCCGTTTAGACAAATGTATTAGGAACAATCAGGGGTGGGCTGGAGGGGCTCGCACGAGCCTTTTGTTAGATTTTTTAAAAACCAGCAAGCATGTTGTTGAATGAAGAAAAAAACAATATACTCAGGTTAAGCCATGCCCTGTTTTGAAACGAATAATATTATTTACGAAAGATTAAGTACAACGTTTTAAGCATGGAATTGTAGCAAAAAGAATAGTACCAATCTTTTTTTTACGTCAATTATAGAAGTCTTGCAACCTGAAGTAGCTAATTGATTTTTTCAGCTATCGATATTAATTATTTTACGTTTTATTGTGTATTTTTACATGACGTATGCATATTAAGTAACGTTCGATTGGTTTAATACTTATAGATAATTAATTATAATAATTTTATACAACTAATTAGAAAATCCACCCGAATAGCCCCTTGTAAACGTATTGACAGTCCACCTCTGGGAATAACAGAGTTATTTTCTCCATTGAACGTGGCGTCACGGCAAACTTGTAACGCTGATTTTATCTTCAAAATATTGAAGTCGGAAAAGCATTATATTGTCACGGTTGGGTTATTGGCACCCGCTTCCACTAGCACTTTTGTAAGGAAAACTGGCAGGATTAAAAAAAAAGGTGTAGGCTAAATTAACTGTGTTTGAATTTTTTTTATCAGGTAACCCGTCATATCAATTGTTTATTGTTAATGGCCTTAAATGGCAACATTGTTTTTCGATACCGGTGTGATTGTTTTTTTTCTTTCTTGCTCATTGAGACACGAAGCGAACACATCGTGTGTCTCGGGTCTCTGGACGTGGTTGCAAAGACTTTTAGCTGTAAATTCCCTTGCAGTTCTTTTTCTTTTGTGGTTTTGTTTTTTTCCCGAGATGAAAGAAATAATATTTTTCCATTTCGACGAAAATTAAATTCCATTTTGTTCTCTGCGCAGAGTTTAACTTCATTTTTTTTTTTATTTTACATTTATAAAATCGTGTGAGCAAGCTAGGTTTGTAATAGTTATTGTGTATTGTAATAATTAAAAATTTTGTTTGTTAAATATTCTATGAAATAAATTCGTGATTGCAAATTTTCTTAAATAAACGTTTTCGTGATAGTAAGGCGATGTTTGATTTAATAACTACCTACCTGTGGACTCCGAGTTTAGGCCAGCATTATTTGTCGTAATGACTTTTATTAGTGGGGATTTATTATTGGGGCTTAACATCGTGAGCAATAGTAGAAATTTCTAACAATAAATGAGAGTAGCTCAAAAAAATAAATTACGAGTAATGTTAATATCTACTATCAATTGAATTCCTATTTTTAAATCCTAATAAAATTTATATAAATGGTAAATTAAATGTCTCTTGATATCTGATGCGATATTTCAAAAAAAGAATATCAATTACAGTATTTTATGAATTAAATTTAATTTTAAAATCTTTCAATATTTCATTGGGTTTGTCAGAATAACATATGTTTAGGAATGTCGTGTCATGGCGAGGCACTGATCTAGCTGTATATTGGTAGACGGATTGTTTCGTACAAAAATTCTTCCGTACACAGAAACTTTCGTACATAGACAACTTCGGACACAAATTATTCCGAACATTTTAATAATATTAAATATGATAGGTTAGCGTTGCCAAATATTTTTCTCGTCCCTCGATGTCGAATCTCGAATACCAAATAAATTAAAAATAATTAATTGTACTATATTTGAAGACCACTGTTAACTGCTTTTTTATATTACTTAATACTTGCCAGTATTAATTTGCTTACTCGTAATGGAAGAATACTAAATGTTTGATATTGATGAAAAACATAATATGTTGAAAAAAATCATTTCGTAGTAAGAAGTGCTTAATTAAAAATATACTATTTTATGTTTTAATCTAACCATCACGATGAATGAGCTAGTGTCGTAACGTGATAATATAAAAAAATATTTAATTTTAGAAAAAAAATAAACTATGATATATAAAAAAGGTAAACGATATCCAAACCAAAAGAATGGAATGAAGAACAGAATTATTATTTTAATATTTAACTTTTTTTTTAAATTCTGTTTTTTTAATTGTTTTACTCATCAATTTCAGTGATAAGCTTGGTGTCACATTTATATGGTCCGTGGGCCGTGTGTTGCTCATCGCTGGTGTATATAGAATGAATGTAGATTGTAGAAAACATTTTAAGAGTGTGCTTAATTAAAGGATAAATATAAAGCCATAATATAAGCCATAATAAGGCCATAATATCAGCGCCATAAAGCTAATGAAAATGCTAAGAAACAAAGGAACAAGCTTTAAAGACAATTTTGTGACAATACCCTAAAATGTGTTATAGACATATTTATTTATTGAAATCACGACTACTCGTAATTTACATCATATAAACTCCTACTGGAGTTTCTACGAGAACTGCATGTTACCCAGTTACTTAACCTTAATTTTTTTAAAGAGAGTGTGGATAATGACTAGTGGTGAACTAATCGCTTTCACAACGCAACGTTTTTTTGTAATAGAATGTGCAGAAGGGAACTTTAGACATCAGAGATTCTACTTCAAATAAAAATACATTATCAAATGAAATAAGAATTTATGAAAGTGTCAGTACTGGAATTCGAGCCTGTGAATTACATAATCGGATTCAACGTCGTTTACCGCTCAGCTACGGACCCAGAAAATATGCATTTGTTTATATTCAAACATAACGTTCGAGTGATTAACTCATTGCCTAGAAAAGTGGACATTTTTAGTGACAGTATTTGTGAACTGTCCGTTAGGTTTTACTTTTTTATTTCTTGATTTTTTATGTTGATTTTGATGTATTATGTACTGTTTTTTTTTCATTATATTTGTCAAGTACATGACGAATTGGAGTCAGCTTTAATGCCATATACTGTACTTTTAATTTTTAAACAAGAAATAAATAAAAACATAAATATTAGTAAAAGAATTTGAATTTTTGTATGAAAAAAGCGCGATATCTAAAATAATTATTGCAAATATTCTATAGTAAGATTTTTTTTCTAGTGTTGTGAAACGTCAATATGAAAATATTGATGCATGTAGAATAATACACGTACAGTATGAATTTAAAATATCGATTAAATGTACCTCAGAGTCGAGTTAGTAACATAATCGTTGAAATGACAATAGATATCAATTTCAGTTTCGTATTGAAAAGGTACACAAAGTAACAGACGAATTCACTGAAATTAGAATCGAATAGTTAAAACAACGCGCCTTTACTAACATTCTCAAATATTCTGGTAAATGATAAAATCTCACTCGCTCTCATACAGAATTCTCGGAAGATATCTGATATAACAATATATCATATTATAATCGCGCGAATAAGTTTCAAATATTTTTCGCAGTTATTATCATATGGTCTACTGACAATATTATTAATTACTAAATAATATCTTACTTTAACGAAAGCTTTATATAATAAATCAAAAGCTCTTATGCACGACTTGTTAAGTAGTCATGGTAAGCTTTGGCAGAGTATCTACGATGTGCTTTTTTGTCTGAGGTTTCTACCGAGGTCGTTTTGCACATGGCAAACCTCTTGACCTAATTTGATAAATGTGGTGAGTACTTTTTTCAGTCTAAATAATTAATTATTAGCATGTGTTTGGTATATGCAAAAAGATATATTTTTACTACAGTAAAGCAACTCTGAGAAAGTTTTTACAAATGAACAAAAAAAATATGTTACGCTTTATTTGATAAAACTATCAACTTGTTTTTGGTTAACATGATTCCATCTACATTTTCACAAAATGACTTTTAATGCAGTTTTATTTCCATTCAAAATACGTTTTTATCTTCATATAAAAAAATCTTCAAATTCTCATTAAATCCATCAATATTGAAAAAAGAAAAATGTCCAATCTGAAAAACATACGAATTTTACAGATCGCCGAAGATCCATCTGAATACATAATATAAAAATCAGCGTGTAGAAACGGTTTACTTTTTCATTCGCGTACGTAGATGCATAAGTGTGTTACCTACGGGTATCCCAGGTGCATAAAACAAAAGTCGTAACATACCTGAAAGAGATGTAGACATAATATTGTTGAGTGTTGAGTTAGTTAAATCCTCACAGATTTTCTGATGCCAACACGAATTAGTGTCACAATGTTCTATCTGCAGATTTCTTTAGCCATTTAAGAACATTTAAGAGCACTGAAATTCTATCTGCAGTTTCGTCTATCGCAAATATAATAACGACATTGAAATTTTAAATTGGTTATCCTACAGTTTTAGTTTTTTTCAGATGGAACCTTGCTTACCCAAGGCGACGATGTATGCAACTTATTGAAATTTTCATCATGATTTTCTATATTATTGCTTCACATATCATGCTAGATATATTTAATTATTTATGTATGTGGAATAAAAGTTCTTCCACATCTAAATCTCACTGCTTCACCCATTTGATATTGTCTATTTTATTTTCTTTATCAACTTAAAAAGAATCATAAATAAACTTGTTCCTTCAACAAGTGCCAAAAATTTGTGTTTTTCGTTTATCTTAAGAATATATTTTATATTGATATTTAAAACACTTTTCATACTTTAAACGTGAATGGAAAAAAATGGGTTACTTTTCCAACGTTTGTGATTACAAAAAACATTTAAGTTCATAAATTTTTGTGGGATTAAATAGGCCTGGGATTTTTTCTGAGGGTTCACACAAGGAATTCAAAATAAAAGTCGAACCTCAAGTAAAAAATTACATTTATTTGAAAAAAAGAATAAGACAAAAATCAGTTATATATTGCGCTAAATTAAAATATTTAGTTTCTGATATTATAACAATAAAACAAAAACTTATGAAAATATCATATTATTCTTCTTTTTCTATTTTTTAAATATTGTAACCGTTTTAAGCCAGTGAAATACTTATAATCGCTTTGTTATTAAAAAAAGATGCGGACAAATTAATTTATGCAAAATTCTGAATGTCGAAATGGAAGCATAAAAATATTTAGAACCACTGGTCTAGACACTAGTGTCTTTTCTTCTCACACACTTCTACTATCCATCTAATCTGACAGTTCAATATCTACACCCGATAGATGTTTCAGACACGAGACAGATGTATATGAAAAGTTTGTGCAAATAGAGACAGAAATACGAATCGACGAATGTCCATGTTGAGCATGAGATATAAAAATATCCATGTTCTCACCTGTATGTCTTTTTTCTGATATCTTTTTACGTTTCCTATTAAAATGTACCTTAAATTATCTACCTGAGAATGCTGCAATCATTTTTTTTACCTTAGGCATAGGCAACGAACCCATGTCACTCGTACCGGAAATGGCAACCGCAAGATTTGAATTACTAAGCTAAAAAAAACAACAACCAAATAATGTTCACTTTTAGGGTGTTCACTGTCAATACTTGGTGAAAAGGCATCATATGAATAAAAACACAATAATCCTTTGTACTTCATTCCACTTTATTTAATATGTCAGGACCGGCTTCGCTCATTGCGAGCATTGTCAACTGATCAGTCAACTGTCAGTAGACAATGCTCGCAATGAACGAAACCGGTCCTGACATAGTAAATAAAGTAGAATGAAGTACAAAGGATTATTGTGTTTTTATTAATTAATTAATATTCGTATACTTTCGATGGTTTCGGCGGTAACTTTGTGGAAGTTCATTTTAGTAGAAAATTTAAATTAACTTTTATTATTCCACGTATTGTGTTACTAACTGTGACACGTGTTTCGCCTCTTTCAGAGGCATCTTCAGACTTACTATCGCAAAGTTTGCTTAAGTAAGATTGATTCTAACATTTTAAAATTATAAAATTACAAAATGGAGGTTTGGGTTTTTTCCTTTTAAGAGGAGCATGGAGGGGGGTGTAGAATCGAAATAAAACAAACAGATAATGATACTAATTATACTAATGAGTTGTAATCAATCAGATTGGGATTTTTCCTTTTTAAGGGAAGCAAAGAGGAGATTATAAAATCGAAACAGTGCAAACAAATTTAATCATACTACTAATGACGTTAAACATTACAAACTATTAAACTAATGAGCTACAATCAATCAGCTAGGTTTGTGATTACTCTATTAATTGGAAACAATTTGAGTTACGGGGAACCCGTGTCACAGTTAGTAACACAATACGTGGAATAATCAAAGTTAATTTAAATTTTCTATTAATTAATATTCGTTTTAAAAGTGCACCATTATCATATTATATTCAATCCCATAAAGATTGAACATAAATTTTCAGTTTCTAAGTACCCTTCATATTTATTTAAATCATTTTTTGTAACAAAAAGTTGAGATGTCAAAAAAACAATGAGATTAAAAAATATTTTTTAAATTAAATAGTACATGAAGTAATGAATTGATTAAAAATACGTTTCGCCATTTTGTCTGGTGCAAATAATAGTTATTATCTGCAATGAAAGTAAACCAATTGAATCTTATAAGAAGACAATTTATTGGGTTACAATTGTATGTTCCAAGTTTACAATTGTAATTTCCAAGCTGTATATTGGACCATTTCACTCGACCCACCATAATAGTACGTGTTACATTCAATGAATCTTTTCTTACACGAATAGCGATCGAATAGTAACAAAATCTATTGATATAAAAACGATCACAATGGTTGGTTTAGGTTAAGTTGTTAAATAATAACTTTAGTTTAATAAAAACACCAAACGTTTACCATGACTGGTTTTAAATAATAAAAACGATAATATGCTAGAAATCAAAATAATCACTGCACATGCATACCTATTCTGGTAACATGACATGTTTAATATAATTTTGTGTATGGAAATTTTCATTGTCATGTAAATAATATTAATTACGTATCATGGTATTGTTCAACATCACTGGAACTACATCAAAAACTATTATAGGCCAGAAATCAAAATAATCGCTGCACATACCTATTCTGGTAACAACATTGTATTATATATTTTTCTGTATAGTTCCATTCGTGGAAGCATCATGCAACATAAAATGGGATCTAAATATTTTTTACCAATTATTACAACATCGGCATATATACGTAATGAAATAAAATATATTATACTTATTATAAAATTAACTTAGATTATTCCACGTATTGTGCTACTAACTGTGACACGTGTTTCGCCTCTTTCAGAGGCATTCTCAGACCATCTTACTTCCAAAATGCTTGTTTAGGTACAAATGATTTTAATTTTAATATTCTAACATGTAAAAAATAAAAACGAGAAGCAAGGAGAAGAGGATAGAAAAACAAACAAACAATAATGATACTACAAATGACATTTACATTACAAAATGTTAAACTAATGAGTTGCATCAATTAGGAAGGGTTAAACCCATTGGATATAAATTTAGCAGTGGCGAGAAACCTGTCCTATTTAAGATATTATTTAATAATAAGTCTTTATTGTTAATACTTTCATTTATTTCGATTTTTTATTTTAATATTATATCATGTTAGAATATTAAAATTAAAAACATTGTGAAAGTAAAATTGTCAGAAGATGACTACAAAAGAGCCGAAGCACGTGTCAAAGTTAGTAGCACAATACGTGGAATAATCTAAGTTATTTTAAATTTTATATTAAAATGAACTTCCACAAAGTTACCGCCGAATCCATCGAATGTATTAATTTCTATACTAATTGAGCCCTCGAGAAGTGAAATAAGCCACGTAGTAAAATAGTAAAACTATTCACCTGAACTTTTAAAAATACTATCAGATCATTACTTAGTGTTGTGGTGGATTACATATTTATATTTTGGTTAGATTACACTATTGCAGTCTGTATTTATTGAGCTCACTTCACTTTAAAGATATTTTAAGAAATGTATTATATAATATTATGACGCATTTTTTCCAAAATACCACTTAGCTCACTTCACTTCTTATGGGCTCAACTGTTTGTTACATTTTTTTTATAAGTATTACTAAATTGTGTATAAAAAAAAAAAGATCCTGATATTTAATACAAAAAATATTTAACGGAAAGAATTGACAGTGAAAATCTTAAAAGTGTTATAATAAAATATAAAATGATGTCATTTGCAAGATATTAATAATCCATTTGATCGAAAAATGGCTTAAAGTCGACATTTACAAAATGATTCGTGTTTTTCATGAATTCCTATTATATCCAAGCAAATCACTACCCACGATTGAAAAGGCTTTAAAATATGTCGGAAACCTATTCTTTGACATTAAGAAATCGAATTCATCGAGATAATACAAAATTTTGACAATTCATCTGATTTTAAGTGGCATTGAAATGTCAAAGGTTTAGTAGATTTATTGCGTAAAATAAGTAGCAATTGGTATCAGATGTAATCTAAAAATCGAGAATTTTTAGACTGTAAATTTCAGACACAATTATGAATCTCACATAAAGTTTCGCATTTAATTTGAATGAAAATATTCAACAGAAGATGACAAACGAAAACATTTTGTTTATCAGATAATGAAACTAACAGCAGACCTTTCTATCAATACGTAAGCAAGCGACTCGCCTAATCTCAGAACTATTTGCAATGTTTCAGGAAAGGGGCGATTTTTTTATCACTCTTTAATTATTATTAAGGCAATCGAATGCTACTTAATATACTTATATTATATAACAACATGCAATATGACGTAACGTACAATAAGTAATATCAATAACTGACCAATGTACAAACCTACCTAATATTGCATTAGTGAAAGAGTTTTAAGAGACTGGCGATGGCGAAAGCCGAAATAGCTATCAACGCATCAAAATGATTAAAAACTGTAGAACTAAAATACTTTGATATTTTTACCCTCTGATAATGGAGTTCTACCAAGTAAATGCCAAATCAATTAATAAAGAGTTTTAAGATTGGCAGGAATAGCTAGTACCTACTAATTTAAACAACATTCGTCTAGGAATGGCTGGAACCACATTCAACTCAATGCGGACTGTCTGGGACATAGCTGTACTCGATTAAAACCAAATGCCACTTATTCAACGCTTGCATTCTGCCGGTACTATTTTACGGTAGCGAATCATAGCACACGACGGAGACTCAGGAAAAACCGTATACTAAGCATTGAGAACAAATGCTTGCGTCGGATAATGGGGGTGGGGTAGTTTGATTTTGTGAGGAATTCGGTGATGAGAGAACGTACACGACAGAGCCCCATTACGTCAGTGGTAATACTGCGGAAGCCTCAATCCTACCAGCCTCTTCTTTCGACCGGTGGAATTCCAGCGCCCCGGACGTTCGTCAGGTACTATCTATACTATATACTCGGCGGAACTGAGGAATGCTGGCATCTCATGGGAGGAAGCAAAGCAATTGGCGGGAGACAGAGAATCACGGAGGTGCCGCGTGGGGGCCATATCCTCCACATGGGAAGCAAATATGGTCAAAAAAGAATAAGAAGAATATTTCGTAGAACAATAGCTGCGAGAACCATTTGTATGTTCCGAGAATGGCATGTTATGTTCATCTCATGATTAAATCGTTTTAAAAATGAGGGTTAAAGTAATTAGCGATAAAAAATTGCCGTCAAAAATCACAGTAGGAATTAGAGGTCTGCACGGGCCCGGGCCTGGCCCAAGGGCCTTTACCCTGCCCGGATTCGGGCGGGTAAGCGCAATTGAGATTCGGGCTCGGGCCGGGCCCGGGTAAGGAATTTATTTATTCAGAAAAATATTTCAAACTACGTTCGTGTCTTAAGTCAGCCATGATGACTTTAATTATAACCAGTTCTTAATTGAATCGTAAATTTGTAAAAAAACGGGTTTTTTTTCGTGCTGAGGAGTATAAATCTGGGTTGCGGGCCGGGTTCGGGTAACAAGTGCTGTATTATACTCGGGCCCGGGCCGGGTCGGGCTTGAGTTTTTCGGGCTCGGACAGGGTAATATTATAAAATTTCGGACCGTGCAGACCTCTAGTAGGAATTAAACATGAAATTCTTTATTATGTACTCAGAGAAGCTTTATAAGGCTTAAAAATAATTGAAATTTGGCATTTGACGGGATGATGGTACAGACGAGATGTGATTTGGAATTCCGTGATCTTTTTTTAAAGTATTATTACTGATACATACAAGGCTCTGTATAAAATTTATTTTCTGCTGATATCATCAGCCGCGTGTCGATCAAAATAATTATTAAGCAATGATGGGCGAGGCTGATGAAGTTATATTATTCCAGTGGCGTAAAATGATTGGTGGCTTAAAAAATCTGGCCGTATTATTACGAAGTATACACGTAATTGATCGTACCAGAACTTGAGCTCGTGAGATCCGGCACGGAAGCCAAAAACGCTTACTGCTCCGTCATAGACCCGATTTATCGATATTTGTTGGCATGGGTGTTTGTGATGTCTAAAAATTCCCTCTCACCGTCCCGAGAGCGATTAGTTAACCAGTAGGCTTGTTCTAGCCTTATTTATACTACTCACATTAAAAAAGAGAGGTTGAGCGACTGATTAACAAACAGTTTTCGTTGAAAACTTTGTGTTGATATACCTTCGTTAAGAGGCCATATGTTCTACATTGAGACATGGATTAAAAAAATATTTAAGATTTGAGTTAAATATAAGGAATTGTAGCAATTGTTTCAATAAAAAAGAAAAACATGTGCTTTTTTAGTATTTGAATTGGGTAAAAATATCATCTCGGCCTTTGGAGTCAAATTGAAAAATATGTTCATTCGGGGACGTCCATCACGAAACGGAAAACATAATTTACCTTTACTGCTTTACCATGGTGATCGGTAACAAGAATAAAATATTATTGTACGTACCTCTTCTTCACAGAATCACTATCAAGACAATTTGTACGCCATTTGCAATTACATACATAGATAATCTTCGTGACTTAAACGCAGATTTAGAAAGCGAGAGTTCAATTAAATGTTTTTCAATGAATACTAATACACTATGTAATGTTAAAAATGACTTAGGCATGACTATTTTTAACATGTGCTGATGGCACTAGGGCATTCAATCCTGGACCCTTTTTATAATCCCGGAATGTCGGGATTCACAATTTTTCCAATACCGGAATTGAACATTCACCATAAAATCGTATAAATTAAAAATTCGGGATTCAAAAATTTTTGCTCGGCGATTTCATAAAACGCAAAAATGTGAGAACTTTTTTATTAGATTTCGCAGATTTCAGAATATTTTTGTCACTGCCTGATTTCAAAAAAAACAGGAATTTTCTGCTTTCCCAAAATGACGAAAAAGTTGGGACTTATACGGATTTCAAAAATTTTGTCTTTTTAACAGTTTACAAAAAGTTTTCAAGAATTTTGCACTACTTATCCTTAATCACAAAATTTCTGGATTAGTACTATCTCAATCCTGGGATTTGATTTGAAGCCTTCGACAGCAATATATTCTTGAAAGCGAGATTAATATTTGGACATTTCGCGACCCGAATACTACAAGGTTATATGTGAAACAATTTGATGAAACAAAAATAGCAATGTATTTCAATAATAGTACTCGGTAGACTGCCGCATTGTTACTTATGTTTCGTCAAAAATTTTCACATAGAATCTTGTAGTACTTGGGTCGCGACTTATAGAGTCTGGTCACTAATAAGCAATACTTTTTAAAATAAAAATATTTCCTACAATAAATCATCGTTAGAGGACGCAGAAAATTCTTCTGGTGGCCGCACGCTACTCAGAACCACAGGTATAGTCTAATATTTTCATATCAGCAATTTAGTTACGAAATAATGTGTATAAAGGTTCGCCTACGCTACTCTTAAAATTAAACCACGCAAAACCGTTTATTGTATGTAATCAACGTGGCAATTGAATAATGCCAATTTTAGGTTACATAACAATATTATTTCGACACCTTGATAAGAAAAATGGTCTTACACGCTGACAGAGCTCGTACAAGTGTAATTTTATATGTCAGATTGACGAAGCCTTAAAAAAAATCAAGGAAAACTTCGCGCATAAGTTTGGACAATATGCAATGCTTGTAAAAATACTCTTTTATTTGCTACTTATATGATTCCGCCAAAAATAAACGAAAGCTTACCGAAAACAGTATGTGATTTTAGCTTAGTATTTTTTTTTGAGGTGAATGTTTTAAATTGATAAATTTGTCGTCCCAATGATACCAGATATTTATTTATTATCATTGCATAAGATTGACAATTTATAGATTAAAAACTTTTACAATGAAAATGAAAATAAAAATGGTAAGGAAGTTGATACGGATTAATTATTACTGAAACACTATTTTTATGTTTGTTCAATTTTTATTCGAATAACATAATTTTTACACTTTAATAAATCACTAATCTTATAATCAAAATAATAACGACGAGAGTTTCAAGAGGTCTCTACTAAGTCTTGACGACTGTTCTATTTGAACGTTGAATTAACCTAAAATAGAAGGAATCAAATGTATCTATTTTTCCGTTGAAAAGTTATTGTTGCATTGAAATTATATACAATATACAGTGAAATCGAATAGAAAAAACTTTATTTATGTTATGTCAGGGGCAATCAACAGTTCACAGTGGTTGATTTAGCGTATCCATAACAAAGTCAACTGAGTAAGCTCCGACGAACTCTACTTTTGACACATAAAAAACAGCATTCGTCGGAACTCTACGTGGAATATGTCGACATCCGAAGCAATATTGTTACACCGTTAAAGCTCTCCCTAGTGGCATCCCCATTGGCAGATTGGTTCTACACCTCGGGAGAACAAACAGTTCATGTCTACGATTTATCAAGAAATAATCATAAAATAATACCGTCCATCAAAGGGCGGCGGTAAGTGTTAAACGATGTGAAGTATTTTTTAGCACCGTAAGGGAAATTTTAAGCAGCACTGTAATATTGTATTTTTTTATTATTTGATGATGTTCGTCATGAGTGAAACTGGTCTTGATCATATATAATAAAAGCGGAATCTCTTTTCTTCCCTGTTACCATAAATTTCTTAATAATGAATTATTCATTGACATCTGTGAAAATATTGTAGAACGATAAATTAAGATTCGATATTATTTAATTATTAACTTGACTAGTATTTTAAGGTCACTCGAGTTGTCTACGATCTTAAATTTAATTAGAAAAAATAATTTGATATTGACTTAACTGGGACTTGAATCCAGACCGTCTTGATCGCTACGGCAAACTCTTACAAAATAAACAGCAGAATGTCATCTGATTCTACACATAAGATCAATAAATAATAAAGCTATATCAAAGATTGTCAATGTTAAAATAAATTCCGAAAAAAAAATAGGAAGCAAAACAATTTATTTATTCGTTTTTTCATCATAGCGTTATAGCATTATAAATCATAGCCAATATGATACTGAACATAGCTGATGGATAGCATTATTGTATTCCTTAGGTTGATTTATTTTCTTTTACGTCAATAATTTATAGAAATGCTTTCATTGTCCCGGGAAAAATATAGCAAAATCCGTATTATACATTTTTCATCTTAATAATAAATATTTAGATGAAATGAAAACATAGTAAAATAATAAATGTGGATTGATTCAAACCAAAATAAACGTAAAATGAAGAAATAATAGCTCGCTGAAAATTGATATTATACTTTTTTCAAAGAATTAATTCACAAGTACAGAATAATATTTTAATACAGCGGAATATTGATACAATAGATCAGTGCTCCGAAACCTTTTCTCACATACGACACACCAAAATTATTCCTAGAATTCCGCGGCACACCAAAATAAAAAATATATAGGTATAAATTGATACACAAATTTTGCAATAAATTTTCGTTTTTTATTTGAAAAGTATACATACATAAAACTATAACATATTTACTTTTATGCAATCTTAATAATTATAACTAATTAATGTGATACCTGCACTTGTTGCAATGAACACAAAGATTTTATATTCGGCTCGATATTTGACAGCACAACCCAAAGCTCTTGCACAAAATATTTTTTCATTATGTATTTGACCGCGGCACACCTGTATCCGGCTCACGGCACACCAATGTACCGCGGCACACAGATTGCGGAGCACTGCAATAGATAATTTCCAGTAGAATTGATTGTATTTATTTTTGAATCAAGGAAAACTGCTTCAGTCAAAACACATCAGTTCAATGATTTAGTCGAAATTCACAGTGTAGACGAATTTATATTAACCCAATTCCTTTATGTATTTATTGTAATTATAAAAATGTCATTTAAAATAATAAAAACCGGGAAAAAGTATATGGGTTATGTCAGTGTTTCCCCAACTTTTGACATATGTGTACCCCTTCTATACTTTTCGTAACACCGAGTACCTCTCTTCAAAAAAATGCATATACTTTAATAACAATCAAAATATATAAGCAGCTTGTTGCACCAGGTACAGCCAAAGCCCGGTGCAACGCGATCCTCCACCAAACTATTCATGTACCGCAGGAGGAACGCGTACTACACTTTGGTAAACACTGGTTTATGTGATGATATAAGCCATTTTCTTAGGTCCCTAAGATTCGTAGGCCGCAATCGCGCGCCTTTTTCGCTTATAGCAGTGCTTCTCAATCTTTTTCGCGCCATGGCCCCCTAATTTTATCACAAAGAATGTTCACAAATAAATATTTGTACTTTCTACTGAAAAAATTCGCGACCCCAGGTTGAGAAAGCACTGGCTTATAGGGTGATCCGCCACTGACAATGTTAACGTTCGAAATACCAAACATTAAAAATAAGGTGAGTATAAAAAAGTTTATTAACATTTTACAAATCTTTTTCCCGTAAGAGTAGGATGAAAGTATAATTCTTCGTCCGCAGAAGTAAAACTTTAATAATTGTTCACGCTACAGTGGAGAAAGGACTAAATAAGAAAGAATAAAGGAAACGTATGTGAAAGAAACAAAAGAAAAGTACTCCAAGGCTTTCTATTCAACCTGTCGAGAGAAAGCATTTTCTGAAAACTTTTTGTTTTCCTATGTTGTGAAGTAGGTGCTGTGAGTTTTGATTACTTGCTGGCTAAGTTGAAGAGCATTTTGGAGATCGATAGTCGTATTAATGTGTGCTAACCAGCCATCAAAAATCTAATGAAAAACTATATTCCTTTTTTCAACCCTACTTTATGAGTTGTATTGATGAAATTACATTTGAGAACCACTGTGCAAGGAAATTACTATTGAAATTTTCAATTGTATTATCAATTTTATATTAATAGATGCCTCTTTGCAATTTGAATTTAAATACGACACTTTTATTCTATAATGTATGCGTGTTTCTCACTTGTCATAGGAAACGATGTATAAATGTGGTTACATCGAAAGACCAATAGACGTACGACGAAATATAATCCAAAGTTATAATATTAATTATTTTTAATACATACAATATGCAATAACACTTTCGTCGACCAGTAATAATTAATAATGTAGAAAAACTCTAGTTTAGATGCCTCCATTAGAAAGCCATATGCTCTATCTTGGGAGCAGACATAGATAAAATAAATAAATAATATCGAATGTGGAAAGGAAAAAGGACGTAACCCACACATAGCAAATTTTACAGGAGGCACAAAAAACGTGTTTTGATGATTTTGGGCCATATGAAAATTATAAAATATACACGACTTTGAAGTTCACGAAAACTTCTAAACTGGTGTTAAATTGACATAATTTAATATTAATCAAAGAAATTGTTTATGAAAAACCTTTTTCCAGCCTTTTTTCTTGGTTTCAATTTTCACAATCTCATCTAATTTCAGACTTAAAAGCTAAATTTAGATACTAAATCGGCATTTGTAGCTTACATCCTTTTGATAGAACGAGTATCAAGTGCGATACACTGTGATTATTAAAAAAATATCTGTTTTGAAAAAACTGTGGGTTACGTCATTTTTTCTTTCCATAGTCGATATATAAGACATCACATCAAAGAAAGCACATGTCGTTAAAATTTCTAAGCCCAGTTTTCCATGAAACATAATAATATAATCGTTATATACTTAAGTAAGAAACATCTGTTTAAAATGAATAACATCATTAATCTTGCCATGTCGGCCTACAATAATGTGATTTATTAAACTAGATACATTTAATGTACGTTATTTCAATTCAAGTGTACTCTAATATTTTTTGTCGAGGCACACTAATAGAAAAATTGTCATAATAAAAAGAATTGTGTGGTGATGTCGGCTTGGTTTGAATAAAAAAATACACTACACAAGGCAACATAATATAGGAGAGATTACCAATGTAAGTACATATACAACAAGATTGTTAAACTTTTTAAGTAGTGAACGATAAAAAAAAGTTGTTAAAAACTTTCCATTGATTTTAAAGAGATAGAGAGTGTACAATTTTAC
Organism: Himalopsyche tibetana; assembly: GCA_030503985.1. NCBI lineage: Eukaryota > Metazoa > Arthropoda > Insecta > Trichoptera > Rhyacophilidae > Himalopsyche > Himalopsyche tibetana. The sequence goes on along the minus strand of JAPJYX010000007.1, from coordinate 3,445,873 downwards.
TCGGCGCGTACCCTGCAGCTGTTGTTTTGATTGTGTACTGATGGTGTTTTGTATTCGAAAGAAATTAGCTTTAGGCAACATTTTTTATTATTATTATTGAGATGTTACAAGGTATATAAAATAATAACGTATCAGTGTTCATCCAATCTTTTTAATATGAACTCGAACTTTAACTCATATAAATACACGTTTTTTTACGTTATATTTTATTAAAGATTGATTTAACGATCGTAATTTAAAAAAAGAGACTCCTGCGGGGCTATTCCGAAATTCATTACAATCTTGGCACTAATTAATGAGGGGTCTAATACCCAACATGATTTTTGTATTTGGTATAACAAAAATGTAGTAATTCCGGCAATGTTCACTGTTGTTATAGCTGATCTGTCAAACGTCAACGATTAACAAAATTTCGCATTATTCTTTAAAATTTTCTTATTTTCGATTAGTCATGCTTAGTTGCTTTAAGTATTTTAATCATTTTAATGAGATAAATTTGCTGCACAACATGATACTTGACAGTTGACAGTATGTTTTAAAATAACCTCTTTCCTACTCATTATTTTGCGTGGTCGAATAAATCATGAAAGATCGACAACAAACCAAATACAAAAATCATGTTGGATCCCCGCTTCATTAATGTTTTTAGATCAGACGTGCGAAAAATTCGGTTCTTCATTGGGTTAAGTGTGGCTCAAATATCTTTTTTATAAATAAATATACTTATATAATATATGTAGCAGTTAATGTATGGATGTCCATCATGTCTCGATTTCTTTTAACCCGTCTTATTTTGAGAAACAAGCTGGATTTGGGTAGAAATGTAATTTTATTTAAATTGGTGTATTGTATATGAAAATCCAAAATGTGGCTCTAGTTGACCTCATGACTTGCTTAAAGTTAAACAACGTTATCTACAATAAAATGTTTTTCGATTTTTTGTCGATAAGGTTATTTTTAATTATCGGCTACATTACAGTCAAACAATGTTCTGTCAATTGTTTCTAGTTTCTTCTTAAATCACCAGTGAAGTTTAACTAATATACATAACGTTGTCCTATTTTTTGTTTTTTTTTAAAGTTCATACATTAAAAAAACTTAAAGAGACCTTTTAACTCAGTACTAGTTAGAGTCTTCCTTTATTCAACAAAGGGAACCAATTATTTTGAAAACAACTTATTTTAAGAAATCGATATGCTATATTAAATCTGCAGATCGGAATAACATATAACTAGAAAATAAATCCCTCTACCTTATTTAATTTTTAAAAAAATGCAAGACTGACTTACTTCATTTTTTTATTATTTCTTTATTACAATTCGTTTTATATGCTACGGATTAAGATAAGTTAAATTACTTTTAGGGTGTTCACTGTCAATACTTAGTGGAAAGGCATTTTATTAAAAAAAAAAACATTATCTATAATGCTCATCATGAGCGAAACCATCTTTTAAATAAAAGTGGAAGTAGTACACAGGAATATTGTGTTTTTTTGAATATAAGATATATTGGTTATACTTTGTGCACCCATATTTTGGCAATCGCTGTAATCAATATAGTAAAACCACATCTGCTGCCTCTAAATTTATTATTTCATCAAGTTTGAAAAGCAGCCTTTACTTTGGCAAAATAAGTTCATCATAAAAATCGGAAAATAAAGCTCTTCGAAAACTTAAGTAGCAATATAAAGTATGATCACGTAATTTCGCTTACGTAATAATTTGTACTTCGCAAACACAGGAGATGTTGAATTGAATAACTCAGGCAAATCACCTCATCACCATTATGGACAGGCATAATAGCGGAAACCTTCATCGCCCATCCTGGGGGTGGGATCCTTGCGGCTTTCTTTTGATCAAATCCAAAGTTTTCATTCGACTGATTTCATTAGTTCAAAAAAAATATATAAAATACTTTTTATGTACATCTTGAAATAGATTTATCAATACGGTATTCCAATATGAAAAAATTCCCCACCATTGTTTTACACATACTAAGAAAGGCTGTAAAAATATGTTCATTTGCTATTGTATGTACTACAATTTTAAATGCGCCAAATATTTAAAAAAATATAAATTTAAAAAATAATAAAAAATCCAGTTCATCATTTCTTAATGTAAATGTCATTTGTATAACCTTTATCGTTTGTTTGTTTTTCTATCTTCCCCTCTTGCCTCCCATTTTTATTTCATTTTTATTATAGTAAATCAGAATAGTAAAATGAAGATCATTCGTACTTAAGCAAGCATTTGCAAAAGTAGTCTGTCCGAAGATGCCTCTGAAAGAGGCGAAACACGTGTCACAGTTATTTTATAATAAAAAATCTGTTAATATACATCAACTACATGAGGAAAAACGACACACAACCATATTCAATACCTAATAAAACATTGATTAGCAACATTGTTTTCTTCTTGTTGATCATAAGCATTTTTTTATTTATCTTTTAAATAAAAAATATCTGTAGCATTATATGATAATCTAGTCTGATGACAAGCCGCCATATTGCCATTTCTCGATGAAAGATATTGTCTTCATGAAAAATTCAGTCATGTATTGAGTATTATTTATTTAATTGAAAAGTCTTTTGTTTATATGTAAGTACAAGCTCTATTTTTGGTCAATATGCTTAAGTTTGGGAGCGGAAATGGTCAAAAATTATCTAGTACATTCATATTTCATATTGAGTATGATATAAGACGAGCCGGACCAATGTGAAACATATGCAATTTTCGAGGAAAAGTTAAAATACAATTTACATATATTTTTGAGTATAAATAATATTAAAATATATTATGTAAGTGAAGTTATTTTGAATGCTGTATTAAGTTTTAAAATATAACATCATAACGTTCCCCTCGATTTAAAATTAAAAGAACTAGTTATTATAATTAATACACTAAATACTCATAGCACTTGCGATGTGACTCAACATTACTATAATTTGAAATGTCCTTAACAAAGGAACCATTCATAAAGCTTCTTACTAAGCTTAATAAAGTTTTGCTGATTAAAATACAACCAACAGTAGTACAGACTGAAGTAAGCCTCGGCACAATTAAGCTTAATTTTTAACTACTTCAGTCCCTTGTCGCATAACGAGTATCTTTATTGTCGCTTCTTCCACGCGGGTGACTTGTATGGTTGACCGATGACTAAAATGTTATATTATACCAGGGCTGCGCATCCGGAGTTGGAGTAGAGAAGTTGCGATATTTTTATAAGTCAGAGAGTCTATTTTATATCTTTATTTATCATTTTTTTTTATAAACTATGAATACATATATAAAAATTATATCGACTGTGGAAAGGAAAAAGAACGTAATCCACAGTTTTTTCAAAACAGCTTTTTTCGATAATCACAACGTATACAACTTGCTACACGTTCTATCAAAAGGATGCAAACTGCAAATGCCGAATTAGTATCTAATTTTAGCTTTTATGTATGAAAAAGATGACCTTGTAAAATATTAAAACCAAGAAAAAAGACTGAAATAAAGATTTTTACTAGACAATTTCTTTAATAAATATTAGATTATGCCAATTAAACACTAGTTTAGAAGTCTCCGTGCACTTCAAGGTTGTGTATAATTCATAATTTGCGTATGGCCCAAAATCATCAAAACACTTTTTTTGCGCCTCCTGTAAAATTTGATATGTGTGTGTTACGTCCTTTTTCCTTTCCACAGTCGATATGTTTAAGTTATTCTTAATTTGTCTGTGTCAGCGGCAAAATTGAATGAACGCAGATTTGAGACAAAAAAATGAATATGTATTCCAGTCTTTTTCTCGTGTTTTTGTAAAATTGCTGAAAAATTTCTTCGTTTAATATGTCATATCAAACAGATATAGGCACGCCATACGAACATTATAGAAAACCCATTGTATACCTTTAGAATTCTAAACTATGAGAATTAAAATCAACATTGTAGAAGATTTAAATCGGGATGTTTAAAATTAAAGTCGAGTATTTTTAGCGACTTGACAGCCCTGGTTTTAATACAATCTTTTTTAGCCAATTCGTTCTAATGAGGAGTGTAAAGGAACGCCGAGGTCTCCACGTAATAATAAATGAAAATGTTTTCATGTAAGAGTGAGAAAAAATGTTATTTTTTATCAAATCGATTATAATCAAACAATATTTTTGTCGACTAATATTTAAAAATGATTTTAAAAGTAGTCAAATAGTCACCCAGGAATTTAAAATAAAAAATAATTTCTGAACGCATTTTTTACGTGTCTTAACCGTGGCGGATTAATCACACAAGAAGCCACAGGCGCAATAAAATTTGGAGGTTCGTTTTTCGGATAATACAAAAACGTCAGAAAATTTCTTGTAATATAGTAAAAATATATTAAAATTTCAATTAAAGTATATAGGTAATATAAAATAAGTTATTTTTGAGGCCACGAAAATTTAGAGGCCCGTGCGTTGCTTCATTCGCTTATAGGATACTCTGCCACTGGGCCTAATAAATTATGAAAGTAATAAGATTACACCATCGAAATAATCACCTCATCGGGATACAACGCGTTGAGAATCTGATTCATAAAAGTCTTTACGTTAAGAGCTCTCAAATTTGATCCAAACGTCAAGAAAAAATGACAAGGCACTCGGCAACAGAGAAAAGTATCCGATTAAATTAGTAATTGTGTCCCATCTGACTTACATATATAATAAAAATAATTGCTGTAAACAACCTTCACTTTTGACTCCATCTCGACAACACTTTAAACGATGTAAAATAATAAAACGATCTATTATCTTAATTGACTAGAATGCATATTTCGTTCCACCGTTATTAATATGCAGTCTCGCGTACAAACGATTGAATATGGTTAGCCTTGAAGTTTCGCACTGATTGAAACGCTTATGTTTGTTAATTAAAGACAATAATTGTTTCGATGTAAATAGAAGGTGTTAATAACTTAAAAGTGTGACTAAATTTTCTGGAAGCTACCTTTCTTTTCAGTTGAAAAGTTATAAAACCAGGCATACATATTCTTTCTCACGGAACATAAGTAGATGGCAGTTTAAAAACACTTTCGAGCAGCGCTAAGATTGTTTTCTTTTATGCTTTTTGAGCATGTCAACGTAGCAGATTGCGAGAAAGTGGTAACTATAGATTCTGTATCGGGACAACCCGGGAATCTGAAGGGCTTTAAAAAATAACTCGAGATTCGAGTCTTTCTTATTAAAAATCTATATCATTTATCGCACGTTTTGGTTGTTGAACTTTTTTTTTTTGGAATGAGACAACTTCAATTTACTATCATTGTATATAAAAAACAGGTACGCCTCGCTATGTATAAGTATTGGAAGAGTTGGAGGGAATTTTTAGACATCTTAAAAAACTATGGTCTTCGAACGAAGATCGATAAATCGATTGAAAAAATACTTTTCGAAGTGGGACTCAACGACGTTAACCGTTGCACCACGGACCACACAATAGTTACGCACCTTCCTATCACCACCTTGAAACTTCAGATCAGATTCATGTCGGATGTTTCTGAATCATATTTTTTTTAAACTATTATTTCTTGTAATTCATTCATTCATGACAGCGATTGAAAGAAGTATTTTTAAAAATATTTATATTTGGTATTACAGCTAATGCCAATGCGCCAAATATTTTTAAGTTGAAGGATCATACGAGAAAAAACTCGATGAGAAATTTTGTATTGTAAATCACTCGAGATAAACTCGAAGTAAATCAATCCCTCCCTGCGTCTCGAAAAACTTATTTGTACGGGTATGGGAGCCACGAAAAAACACGAGACTCAAAAGGTTAAGAAATTATGTTTTAAATAATAGATAGAATAAAATATATAAAGCAATCCACGGTATTTATTGGTGGTTAATTAATCGAATACTTACATTATCAAAAAAAATAATTACAAAATATTTTTGTTGGAAAATATCAAGAAAATAGGAATTAAATGCGAGAAAATCGATATCTAATAAAGTCTATCTTCTAAAAGATAGAAAAGTATATTAAGATGCATTTACGATTACGATTATCATTGTACGATTAGCATCATTCGAAGATGGCAAACAATGACATGTGATATCTCAAGCGCAGATGAAAGTTTTTTTTAATTACACTATTCAACGAGCAAGTGCATCATTATTGCTTTAGTTAGGGCAAGGTACGACAGACGACCTGTCGGCTGACCTTTTAATTAATTCATAATATTCATTCATGACCGCGAAATGTAACGGAAGTTTCAAATTAATATGCCGGGATAGAGTTACATTTAGGTTTATGAATAACATTTGCATGTGCGACCGATATACACTTCAGCGAGTTGCAATATGCTAACAATTCCAGACTTTTAACATAATCCGAGCGCTACTTCTTTCGACACAGATACTGAGAATTTGATCGATTAATATCGAAGATACTTTAAAAAAAACTAACCCATTTTGTGTGTGCTAGTGACACATATTTATAAAAACAATTATAACGACGAGCTGTAAGCCCGTTGCCCCAACGGGAGGATTTTTTCGAATTATAAAAAAATCAGAAATTTTCGGACATGAACAATCAAATGCATACTTACTTATCAAATTAATCTGAATGAATAAACTTTACTAATTCGTTAAATGGAACTTCTTTTTAAGAATATATGAGCCTTTAAGAGGTTAAGTGAGCAAAAGTTTTTTTAAAAATTTCATTTCAGATCATCTTTAATCAGCCATGGATGCAATGTCAACACTATGAAGTTTTGTGGTATGAATACACATCCTTTTTTTAAATGTTTTGAGCCGCTCTTTTTTTACGACTCCAACTCCGGCCAAAACACCGCGACTCCACGACTCCAACTCCGCCTCCACAGACCTGACTTTTAACCATGCCTAAAAACCTCATCCTCCAGAAACGACTACATCTCATGTAAATTATTATTTTATTAAATATTTTTTTAATTATAAAAAAAAAACATAAATACGAATGAATACGGTTAAAAGAGCAGTTATAAATTATTTGCTTTATATTATTGATAGTTATTTCGGTAATACCTTTCTGTCAGAAGTGTGTACAGATTTTAAATAAACTATATTATATTATAATGGATTATTAAATTAATTTAAATATTATTTTTAACTGTGTAAAATACAGAGGACCTGCTGCATTCTAGCTCCTTAAGTTCTTATAACCGAATCAAGTTGTAATTTTTTTTTAAATATATTCACGTTGATTTCTTATTTATCTAATTTAAGCCGTTTATTAAAAATAAATTAATTAGTACATGATAAGGATTGCTTTTTAAAATGCAGTTACAAAATAATGTGGATGCATTTTAAAGTATGTCTAGTTGATATTTGTTAAATGTGGCCATATTAAAGAAAAAAATGTATTCTAACCTTCTAACGTGTTTTGTTTAACTTTCAAGGAATTACGATTAGACTACAAAATATTTATTAGATATTCAAAAAAAAAAATCGTTAATGTGTAAATAAGTTATCTTGTGAATGAGATCTGATTAGGTAGATTATTATCAGAGTTAAAACGAATTTAAAATTTAACATAGTTTCTCAACATTCAATCACACAGCTTTCACAACTTCGCACAAATAAAATCGTAAATGTAAGAACTTTTATTTTGCTGTGTAGTTTAAATTTAATACTTTCCCATGCGAAGGGGGATAGTGCTCGCTGTCTCGGAAAAAAGAAATTAATAACTCCATCGAATTGAAAAACTTTGTTCTGACAAGTTGATTTCTACAATTGGGCTCTGGGGAAGGCTTTCGTTTCTGGAGACGTCAGCTGATGAGATGGAGTCACGTGACTGTCGCATTGGATTCGTAGAATCGAATTCGTTCGTCACAGATACAACTCTCTGATTCGACCAGATTTTTTTTTCAAAAATCCATCCCAACGATACAAGAGAGTATAAATGTAAATAAACTAAATTAATAGTTTAGATGGATTCGCCGGCAATTTTCTGGAAGCTAATTTTTGATATGAAATAAAATTTATAACATTTTTGGTGACAATATTTGTTTCGTGTTTTGCCCTTTTAATAACCATCTTCAAACAGACTTTAATACATTTAATTACGGACAAACTAAATAAGGCGATAAATAAAAACTAAAAAAGCAAAACTCGTGTCACAGCTTGTCACAGCTTGTATGAATTTTAATTTTTAATTCATTTTAAACAAGTTCTAAAATGACAATTAACATTTTTTTTATACCTTATTTTAATTATTATATATAACATCGTATCAATACAGGATTTGAGGTAAAAAATGATTCGAAAACTAGCCAAGGGATCATCTCAGAAATAATCAAATTTATTTTTTAATATTTAGTTTATTAACCATGTCCGCTCCCAATGTGGAGCATATGGACTCCTAATGTAGTTTATCTCAACAGATGTGTTTCTACGAGAACTGCTTGTTATTCAGTTGCTCAACCTCTCTTTTTCCAAAGAGAGTAGGAATATAAGAATAAGGCTAGGACAGGACTAGTGGTTAGCTAATCGCTCTTGATACGCCCCATTCATAAGATAGGATGGGTGGGAGGGGGGAATTCAAGACATCACATACATCCATGCCTTCGAACAGAAATTCATAAATCGATTGAAAAATTAATTTATAAAACTGTCCGTACTGGGATTCGAACCCGGGACCTACGTAACCGAAGTCAACAACGTTGACCACTCGAGCACACAGGTGGCTAAAAAATGAATAGATAAAAAAAAATATGTACTACTCAATTCATTAACCGTATTATACCGTGTAAATCGAGGAAGGGATGTGAAATCAAAAATGACCTATTAATAACTACCTACCAGGATACAGGATGTGTCAAAAACCCACCATTTATTTATAGCGTCATCCTTAAGTATTCGATTGTTTTACGGAGCTTCCGGTTATTATATTGTGATATTTATGGTCAAAAAATTACCATAGTCTGAATTTTAAAAATCGGATATACAGAACAGAATGACATATTAATCTTGCTAAAATTATGTGACGTGTACGAAGCAAGCTTTATTTTTTTTTTTAATTTATGGTTAGTGAAGAAAACTTTATAGAATTTTCTAACGAGGGCTGCCGTAAAATTTGGATTAAAATTCTAGTAAAATATATTATTTAAATTAATCTATTTCCAAAAAAAACAGAAATAAAAATAATGCAACGAAACTCATTTTTTTATTTGACGATCGAATATTTATTTTCGAAACGAAACAAACGAAATACTTTATCAAATATGTGCTTCAAATTCGGAACGACTTTGAAAAAATAGATACAATTTATTTATTTATTTATTTATTTAATTAATTAACGTTGTACAAGGTTGACAAATTATAAATTTAAAACTTTTACAATGGAGAAAAAAAAATAGTATAATTTGATATTAAAAGCAGTAAAAAAAAAGTGGCAAGGAAGTCGTCAACTGAGTAAGCTCCGACGAACTCTACTTTAATACATAAAAAATAGTATTCGTCGGAACTCACCCACGTCTACGTGGAATATGTCGACATCCGAAGCAATATTGTTGAACACCGTTAAATCTCTCCCCAGTGGCATCCCCATTGGCAGGCTGGTTCTACACCTTGGCAGAACAAACAATTCATGTCCACAATTTCTCAAAAAATAATCAGGAACATTCAGATTCACATTCTCAAGAATGGTAGAATTCTCATTTTGGCCTCGTATAAGTCGAAAGAAATATATGGCCAGATACATTTCTCTTCGAACTTTCAAGCTATTGAAGTTTAGCATGCCTAAGAGAAAGTCAGTTGGATAAAGCCATGGGTAATATCCATACACCCTCATATAGAGAAGTCTCAAAAATTTCTTCTGAATCTTCTCCACCATAAGGGTATATTTCGAGCATCTTGGGGCCCAAACAATTGACCCACTCTCAAGTCTGCTTCGAACCAAAGCGTTGTACATTAATATTAGAATTTTAACTCCCGAAAAGGCTCTGGTGGTACGGATGATAAAGCCCAACATTTGCAATGCTTTTTTGCAAGTAATCTTAATGTTAATAAAAACAATAATCCTTTGTACTTCATTCCACTTTATTTAATATGTCAGGACCGGTTTCGCTCATTGCGAGCATTGCCAACTGAGCAATGAGCGAAACCGGTCCTGACATATTAAATAAAGTGGAATGAAGTACAAAGGATTATTGTTTTTATTAATATAATGCCTTTCCACCAAGTATTGACAGTGAACACCCTAAAAGTAATCTTAATGTGATTATTGAATGTTAGTTTGCTCTCAAATTGTACGCCAAGATCTTTGACTGATGAAATTCGCGAGAGAATTCGGCCATTCATTGAATAACGGAAAAATAACACTCGCGACCCTCTTGTAAAGGATAAAAGATTGCATTTGTCAATATTGAAATCGAGTTTGTTACACCGCCTCCAATCTATTATATTATCTATATCAGACTGAAGACGATGACAATCATCTAAGGTGACAACCTTCAAAAAAAGTTTCAAATCATCAGCGAATAACCAGAACATAGAATTTTTAATAGCGTTTGCTATATCATTTTTGAAAATAGTGAACAGCAATGGCCCCAGGTTTGAACCCTGCGGAACACCAGAGTACGTGCAAAACGGCATTGATTCGAAAAGCCCATACGATACGTAATATTTAGCATACGAGGTCAGAATGCTAAAAATTGACTTTTATGTGGCTCCTTGAATTTAGTCTCTTGTGATTGAACTGTCAAGGAGTAAACAAAAACAATGAAACCTGTTTTGGGAACTCAAACTTTTAATGCGATTTGTTTTCTAAATACCTTTCGGTCTGGTGGACATGACGGGGACATAACAAACCACAGTACTGAAAGGGTCAACGTTCTCGAAAGGTTTACGGGTTAACCCTTTACAAGTAGGTATTCATTAGAATAATAATGCATAATTAAAATTGAGAGAAATTTGAGTAGTATTTAAATTTAAAAAATATTCGGTTACGCTTTGGGAAAATTATGATAAAATAATTGCATTTTAGAAGGTTTCGTTTATTATAAAACCTGTATTTAAATTGAATGCTCATCAAATTTTGACACTATATTGAAATCGAATACATAATTTAGATACATCTTCATTTGTTGATCACGCTCGTCGTATTAGGTATTTTGTTTTTTAATAAAATGCTTTTCCACCAACAATAGACGGTATTGAACACATTAAATCAGCTATTTCTAACCTGCGAGGCGCGGATTATTACAAAGGGAGTCGCCGACAGGCCAACATATTCATTTACCTTTTAAAAGTGTCTTTATTACTATATAAATGAAAGGATGGGGAGGCGCGAAGATATTTTCTTTCTTCAAAGGGAGGCGTAGTAATATAAAGGTTGGAAACCACTGCATTAAAGTAATTTATATATGACTTTTACACATTATTTTGCAAATATACGCACTAATTTTTTTAAATTCATATCAGTTAATAAAACTGGTTTATAAATCGAAACAGCACATTTTTATATTTAAAATAACAACATTATTTATTCTATGTGGAATGACATCTGAGAAGGCCGGAAGATTTAAAAGCAAAATGCTTTCTAGAAAGAAAGCAACGCTTTTTAATCTATGAATGCAGAATCATAGAACTTAAAGTTATGTATCTTGTAAACTGACGTTTAAGTAGAAAACTTTTTTTTAAGCTTTTGTAACTCTAAATGCTTTCAATGTAAATTTCAAACTGACCGCTGGGTATATTTGGCGACTTCAGTGTTAGTCACAATATCAGGAAATAACCAAATAAAACAAATTAATTTGTTATGATTGAATTCAAGATTTCGACTAAAGGTGCTCGGTGAAATTTCAATATTAAATTTGAATCAAATTATGTACATTCACACAATTGTTATCACTAGCCCGGGTTTCGCCTTTCAGCATATTCAGGCGTTCAAGTGCAAGGACGTATCGTGTTTATATAAGAAATAAATGTATCACTAAGTTTAAGGCCATTGCTGGTGAAATGGATTAACCCAGGATTAATTAAGGATTATATTTATTTGGTTTGCTGGAAAGTTTATAATATTTACTAACCTATAGGACAATTTATTATGTTTTTTATTCTACTTTCAGACCACCTCCGTGATAAAAGGCAACCGTTTCATTTATATTCTTTAATTAATCTTTAAAAACATATTAAAACAAAATAAGTAGAGGCGATAAATTCTAAAATTTAATCAAATCGCCTTTTTTTCTTTACGTAAGAATTGAAAATCAGGTGTGTGTGGGTTATGTAAATAAACATACAAAATAATATTAATAGTATTATATCAATGAGCTGAAGTAATAAAAACCTGGGCAAGGTCATCTACCGACATCACCTCAATCGGCGTTTTTTCTAAGGCCAATGTCATAATGTAGGCGGTGTATCGGCTAATATAGTTCATTTCACACGCGAAGAGTGATTTTTTATTTGTTATTTTATTTATGTCAGTTTTCAATGTGATTCATAATCATGCATTTCGACAAAAGTTTTTTTTTACGAAAAGTGGTTCTTGTTTAGTCGTTAAACGTCTCCTTTTTAGACAGGGTAACTTTGGTCGGATTACTTAAGTCCTTATAGAAAGATTATGTTAGTCGAGTCTTTTTTGTGATCGAATTGGTGACATGAACACAAACATGTTGCCATTTGTACAAAAATCTAGAATTATATTAGAAATAATGGTCACCGTAACCGAATAGCATAAACGCCTACTCAAATTCGCGGTTAAAGATTACAAGGGTCTATCTAAAGACGTACAAAATTTTTAAATAAACATAAATAAAAAAAAAAGAAAGTTATGGAATTTGGAAAAGTAAGCACATTTTATTTTCGATAGATTCTGTGGTAATTTTGTGAAATTTAATTTTGAATATATATTAAACCTGATAACTTTGTTATTCCACATTTCGTTTTAGATTTGAAAAGAAAAAGCTCAAACTACATTTTGTAATTCATACGTTAAGAATTTTAATCAATTGTTAGTTAATTTGTAAACAGTTTAACGATACACTGTCTGAAAATGTTTCTCAAACAGGCCAAACATCTGTCACATTTTTTACACAACCTGTGGAATAACAAACATGTTTATTTTTTTATAGCATATCGACTGTGGAAAGGAAAAGGGACGTAACCGGCACACAACAAATTTTACAGGGCGCAAAATATGTCTTTGATGATTTTGGGCCAAAGACAAATTATGAAATATACACAAACTTGAAGTGCATGGAGGTTGATAAACTAGTTGTTAATTGACTTTATCTAATATAAATCTAAGTATATAAAAAAAAGCTGTTGACTAGAAGTCTTTTTTCCTGATTGCAATTTACACATGCCCTTCTTTTTTCAAACTTAAAAGTTAAGATGAAATACTAAAATTCAACATTTTCAGCTTACATCCTTTTGATGTTAACATTGTAATTATCGAAAAAAACTGTGAGTTACGTCCTTCTTCATTTCCACAGTTGACATTTTATTCTACTAATATTCGTTTTTAATACAACTTACAAGATTATTAAAAAAATTTGTATTAATTTCAAATAAAATTCAGGCGGAAAACAGATACGTAATATGTTAATTATGCAGAGGTATATAATGAGCGAAATAACACTCATTGTCATTAATAAAACTGAGATCAACTTAAAACATGCATTTTTGTAGCTAGGCCACTGTGACCTACGCTTCCAAAATTACATTGACTAATTTTCTTCTGTGATAATTTAATATCGTGTATACATCATCTATGCCGATCAAAGCTATTCAAAATGATTGTATTGGTAGTTGTGGGGAATAATGCGTGACGTTGGTAGTTGGTACATCACTGATTTCTTGTTACAATTCAACCTGTAAAAGAATTCACTTTGTGGCTTTTGTAATTTGACACCTTACGTATGTTAGATATATAATTACGCTATATAAGTACGAGTCAAAGAATCTACCTTCAAACCAATTCGTTTCCATTTACATCTGCTAGGTAAAGAATTTGTTTCACTCTTGAATAATTAACATTTACCACTTGCCTTCTGTAATAATGATTTCATACTGGCGCAAAGTTATTATCAAGAATATTTTGATGAAGAGCAGTAACAAGTCAAGATTTTTTTTGAAAAAAACCGCACGATCACGAAATAATAAACTCGATATCCGTAAAAACATTGTCAAAGAATGGTCGTATGATATTTTAACACTATTAAATTTAATAATTTAAATTATAGATATTCTTTAGTGAAATACAGCTACAAATGTAAACAATCCAAAGGCAAAAAAGAAGCAAAATCATATTATATACACGGGCCTAATATGTACGTAATAAGAAAACGCGTAAATAATAAGAAAATGTTAGTCTTTGGAAAATTTACAGTAGGTTTCATAATGGAAATACAATACTTGTTTTTAGCCATTTCAGTAACTAAATACTCTTGTGCTCTCATTACGTCCAAAAAAAATAAAAAGCGACGATGTACCTAGCTTGGACATGTTCTGCAGATGTCCAAACCATGTCTGTCTATTCTACTTATCAGATGGATACCGACGACGTGGATGGCCACTGATGACTATCCACAGGATGTACTCAGCGGTGCTACAGGACGCTAGTTTGAGCTGTTAGGAAGCAAAGAGACTAACGGAAGATATATAATTTTGAATGAATCATATGCTCCGTATAGGGAGCGGATATGGAAAAAAATTACCAATGTGGAGTATATGGACTCATATTGCAGTAAATCGGCTATGGTTGTTTCTGCAATGATAACTGGTGGTCATTCAGTCTCTAAGCTTTATATTTTCATAAAAGGATTGGACTAGAATGTTTAAAAAGATACATATGGCTCGTATGGATCGTATTTAAAAAAAAAATACAAAATCTATTATTTTAAATACAATTTTATAAATCAATATAATAGAGTTCGTTTAGGAATTTAGTGTGTACCGAACAAGACGAGAGCCCAAAAGCGGTGACAAACAGACGGGATTTGCGGCTAAAACTTTTATAAACTTATCTTATATTATGTGTAATGTCTTATTTTTTGGTAAATATCAGATAGCAAGAGGAAATTGACGTGATGTTCTACAACAGCCAATCATTTAACACAGTTGTAATACTATGATGTACGAAAAATGGGATAAAGAAAACTAATAAAAGCCTTCATAACGCATCGGAAGCCAATCATAATGAAAAATCAAAAGATCGGGATGACCTACATTGAGAGAATGTCCTTACGGTGTTTTTCATTTATTTGAAATTTGATTAATTTGAAAGCCCTGACGTATATAGAGTATTTCTTCGTCAGTGTTTGTAGCTCAGTTGTTGGCTTGCAAACAAGGAAATCAATTTGTAAATGCATAACTTTTGTAATAAAGTTCTTCCGAGCGTAAAAAGTAGCGAGAATTTCTTTGGATCATAAATTGAATTTATTTATTTTCTGTGAAAAAGTGTTGTTTTATAAACGTATATAACTTAAGCTTAAATATTAAACGAAATATAGCGAAACCTCCATATATGTGAGTATCAGATACAGCTGAATACATATATTATGTCATAATAAAGGAGATTTTCGACGAGAAAAAAGCCGACACCCATTTTTACATACAAATGCTTGGGTTTTTCTATGCATATCACGTTTATGATTTGTCACAATGGACAGAAAAAACTTTCCGTTATATCGTGATTTTCCTCAATTGTCATTTACTGGAAATATTAAAAATTATTTGGCATTACAACAGATACACTTGATTCACTCGAGGAGAATAGTCGGAGATAGAGTACAAACCATTTTATTTAACTGCTAGACCAGGGTTTGGGGAACCTTTTCATTTTAAAGGCCACATTCATTTATCTGATACAACATAACACCGCAGTAAAGAAAACGGTGACACCCTCTGTCCTTTTTTTTCGACGGCCGAACATATGATGGGTCGATAACACTCTTTTTCCAAACGTTTGCGTATAATTTTTTGATCAAAGTGAATATTTTGATCAAGTCAAAAGGCCACATCAGAGTAACCAAGAGCACAGCACAGGGTAAAAACGAGTTTTCCTTATTTCTTTACCGTTCAATCAAATATGGCTTAGGGATGAAAGGTTATATGGCGCATCGTTTAGCGTTGTGGGCTTAAGTGCCAGACCTCACGCATGGGAGTTTGTGATGTCCCTCCCACCATTCCCGATCTTTTAACAACCAGGCGTAGCGAGAGCGATTAGTTAACCACTAGTTCTGTACTAGCCTTGTCTTCATATCCCTACTACTCTCGTTGAAAAAGAGAGGCTGAGCTAATGAGTAACAAACAGTTATCGTAGAGAGAATTATATTAAGATACCTCAATTAAAAGGCTGTATGCTCTACATTGGGAGCGGACATGTATAAAAAAAGCATTTCCTAAAATTTTCGTAAAATATTTTTTTTTTTGAATAGCAGTCTTTTTCCCGATTACTCGATTAAGAGGCAGCTTCAATAATTACTAATAATGAAACTTATAATGTGTTTGTTGAGTTTGAATTAAAATGTCAGGGTGGGAGGGTGGAGTCGTGTTATGTAATTTGTCTGGTTTTGTATGAGAATACTGGTAAGCTCGACCGCTATACCTGCTGCGGGGAATGATTTATCGATTCGATTTAGTCAACGGTTTCAAACTTTTAAACGTATTACTTGAGGCCGTATTTTTGACAGATGCAGGGCCGGACCAGACGAATAATTCAATTGAACGTTGTTAATATATTCAACTATCTCAGCTGCCGATGTAGACTGCAAATCGAGCATATCGGTTTTTATTTACTTAGTGGATAATGGTGGAAGTATGAGCTTCGTTTTAAAATTCGGTTAGAAGAGACGGAATGTAAGCATGAATGACATTCATACCCTGATATACAGAATCGTAAATCATTTGGTAAAATGATTTATCAAATTGTACGCATGTAGATTTAAAGCCATGGACACTGCTGCTGAAAAAGACTCACGTTTAAATAGCTACGTGATATTATAAATAGATCATAAGAGTACACTTTAATAATGAAATATAGTTGAATTAGCTTCAAGCAGTTCACATTCGTTATTAAAAGGTGTTGAAAAAGAGCAGAAATTATATATTTGTACAAAACAAGCATTATGTATGGCAAACATATCTCAAAATAATCATAAATAGAGAAAACACAAAACTGATTCGTAAATCACCTAATGCATAATTGGTAGCAGAGAGTAGATCGCGGGCAATTCATAACAGCAACTTATCAGATGTAGTGATAAGTGACTTTAATGTCAATTGACATATGCGTGTCATGTGTTGTACTAATCACTTTTAGCGTCATCCTTAAATGGTTTCCAAATAAGTTTTTTAATCACTAGTGCCTACACTTAGCGCCATCGCTATTCTCAATTTAATCCCTCGAACATATCGTCGTTAATTTTCGACAAGCGCGTATCTCATTTTTTATCAACAATGAATTCAGGACGTTGATATATGTACACATATTCATTTAATTCGTATCACAAGAAAAAAATACATTTCATTCTTTATTTAACATGATACAAAAACGTTGGCAAAAAAATAATATGGTATATTCCAACCTTAATAACTTTCGCAAAGATATTGATGAACTAACCATTTTAGTGGTGTTTTATAGAGATAAAAAGGGATAGCGGTATAATAAAATACATTTATGTGTCTCCTGAAATCTTGTGATTTTTTTTTGAGATACGAGGTTGTAGAAATTATACGACGATATATGATTGCTTTCAATTAAACGGTTCATTTACTGACATGGTTAATTATCTGTGATCAATTTTCCGAATGTACTCGTTTAAAATGTGTGTATTTATTGATACATAGTTTTAGTAACATATATAGCTATACCATCACGTCAGGTATTCGTTAACACTGTTGAATTTTAATTAACAATCAGTAAAATATACATAAATTTGAATGATTGAGGTACAATCAAGAATACCCGTAATTAAAATTTGTTACGTATGACAAGTCATGTTACGTTTCTTTACATTCTGAATCGCTAATTTTTAATTTTATAAAATAACAAAAAAATTACTAAAAGTTGTATTAATATTGATATGTATCAAAATTAATGAGTCTTCAATGTTGTATGTAGATATTACTATTTTATATAACCGTTATTTATGAAAATCACCCTTCTACGATTAGCAAATATTTTTTAACCACTTGAATACCAAGCGGACACCGGTGTCCGGAACATATGCAAGCGAACAAGGATGTTCAAGACGTTTAAAAAATCATGTATGTACTTGGTATTCTAATAGAATGTAAGCAATATGTTGATGAGTATGTTAGTGCTATATATACTGAGTCAATACAGGTTTTTTTAAATATCGAATTCGAGTGTATATTAGGCAAAATTATTTTTCTCAAAAAACACGCCGTATCTCTGGGACATATTAATGATTTATTTGCGCGGTATTCAAACGGTTAAGTTGACATTTTATATGAAATATCGAAAAACCGATTTTCATTTACTCGACTTATATTGCGATAAAAATTGGCCATTTTTAAAAAATCCAGTATTAATATTAAAATATTGGTATTTAATATAAATAGTCGGGTACAGCAATCCCTGGTTCTTTGCTCATTCCTACCTTTAGATACAAAATTAAATATACTACAAATTTTTGTGGAGTTTTACTCCGTGATACGAAGCTGTCAAAAAAACTGATTTGGTCGGTAGGCTTATGAGCAGTAGTCGGCAACCCGAGGGAAACGTACGCCTAAGTGCCCAAAAAAGTATACATAAGTTTTTTGTCACAAAGTTTAGTAAAAACGGAACCGCTTTTCATATATTTGAATAACACGAAATTGTGAAAAAAATTGTTCACGTTGAGGTCTAGTTTTATAAGAGGAACAAGTTAGCATTTTTAGTCATTGACTGCATGTGAGCGTATTCCAGCTTAATTTAAATATGATTCAATTTTGTCTTAGGATACCGTCTCTTTCGTCAGGAAAATTAAGACAGTGCCCGTCTCGTCAAACGACATTCACATAAAAAGGTTGCCGATCACTGTAATAACGTTTTGTTTACACTAGGGTTTTCCAAACTATGTCCCACGTAACCTGAATACGTGTTCATCAAACACCTGCATAACTTGCAAAAAATAAAAAATTGCAACGATGATTATTTTGAATAAATCCTGTATTCGTAATCCATTAAACTGTATATACTTAAATCATGTTTTGCGCCTCTAATGCTTAAGTGATTTTTAATTGTACTGTGTTTCTGCATATAAATACATTATTCATTTCAGGGTTAAACACGATTACTAAATAAATAACAGGTGTTTCAAGTTTTATTTATTATTACGAATAGCTTAAGTGTTCCGTCAAAATTTTTGGATTTGCAAAATGTTCCATTGCAGAAAAAGTTTTGAAAACCCTGCATTAGACTACGGCTACGACAACCAATTTCACAATTTACTTTTAATGTCCAAAAGTGGAGCGAACGAACATCAAAAACTTTCAATCGATGCTCTTTTAAAGTCTTCTGGCAATAATTGCAAACTTGCAAAAACGATTAAAAGTTTCTTTCCTTTTTGACTAATGTAGCGCAGAGAAATAAACTTCCTAAAATACATTATTCATAGTCGGTTTTACATAATCTGATGGGTTTATGTTCCTTTCAATTAAAGAGAAAAAGGAAATTCAATTTCGTATAATTTATAATTAAAATATGTCAACTATAAAATAGAGAACAATTTTACTACCAGTTTTCCCACTCCATTTATCAATGAGTCTTTTACTTTAGCAGCTGACTTGAATAGGTAATTTTCCCAAGGATAAAGAACTAAATTAGTTTTTATTATAATACTTATAATACAATTCTACTGGAGCCAATTGTGAATGTAAAATATTTTAAATAAATTCAGAAATTCTCGTAGCTCCCTTGTTGGATTATAGCGGGCGACATTGATTAATTAAATTTAAATTATCCATTTTACTAGATAATAAAAAAAATACGCGAAGACTATATTATATGAAATTTTGCATCTGTCGGAGTCCACAGCTCTGGCTAATATTACAAACAAAAAAATGGCATACAAATCATATTATATGTATAATATGTGATCACAGAATTTGGTAGAAGTATGATCAGAGAACTGCCAGGTTATATAGTGTAGCGGTTAGCGTTGTGGGCTCCCGTGCCAGATATTACGGGTTCGAGTGCCAGTACGAAAAGAATTTATCGAATTTTATTCGAAGGCATGGATATTTGTGATGTTTAAAAATTACCTACTACCCTTTCCGATCCTTTAATAACTGGGCGTAGTGATACCGATTAGACACTCTCTGTGAAAAGGAGAGATTGAGAGACTGAGCAACAAAAAGTCCTCGTAGAGAAAACTTCTGTTGAGATACCTCCACAAGGAGGCTATATGCTCCACATTGGGAGCAGGCATGCATTTTTAAAAAATGATCACATTATTTGGTAGAAGGTAATATATCAAGGAAACTATATCTAAAACAGGGTTTCTCAACGGTGGGCCATGTGGCCCCCCAGGGAGCCACAGCGTGTTCTAAGGGGGCCACAGAGATTTATTTTTGTTTTGGGGAGCCACAACACAGTTTAGGGGGGCCACGGGTATTGATAAAACGATACAGGGAAGAGCATAATGGCGGACGTCGCGCAACTATTTTTTGTAAATCCGTAAATAAAATAAATTACAGGCATTCTAGATTCGAAAATCTCGGAAGAGCTATAAAAAAAAGAGGGTTTTTGAAATTATAATTTTAATAGAAAGACAAAACAATGGTATGGGGGCCACAGAAAGATAAAGACACTCAAAAGGGGCCACGCTCCCAAAAAGGTTGAGAAACACTGATCTAAAACAAGAAACTATTGTTATTGATTCTGACGATGACAAAATAAATAGCTTTAAATTGTAGAGGTTTTAGGGTGTTCGCTGTCCTCTAATGCTTACTGTTTTTACCTCATTATAAGCTGTACGAATAAAATGTCAATCATTGTATTCACTATATTCACATCGAGTAAAAACCTCCGAGAACTTGATTAAAAAACAGAATTATTATGGGTTAAATAATTGTTAATTGCACCTAACAGAAATGGACAGGTTATAAAATGCTAAGTCGATTAGTCAATATACATTTTCAATCAAAAGTAAAAGTGTGTTTTCTGGTTGAGATATTCTTATATACGTACATAATATTGCGTAAATTCGACCCTGCAAACCACACGCAACATACTTTTCGATACAATTAAACGTTTTTTTAATCGTTTCGAAAATAAATTAATCTAGTTTAATCGCCAAAAACCAGTTCAGCTGGAGGAGAATATATTAATTTCGATATAACTAATTAGAGTGTAAAATTTAATTAGCATTCTTCGATACTGAATGAAGCAATAAAATATGATTTAATAAACTATGCCATGACTTCAAAAGGAAAAACATCTTTAAATTCAATGGTATCTAAAAATGGAAATTTTGATCTATATAAGATTGATCATTTTTATTACGAAATCAATATCAAGCATATGAACGCGTAATTCCGTTTATGGTATCGTTTTTAAAAATATACTTATTAAATAAATAATAGATAAAATAGATATTTTCATTTTTTTAAACATGCCTTGTTATAATTGTGATGATTGATGGACCATTCAATTGATTCAGCGCTTGTATGTAACTTTTAGGGCGCTCACTGTCAATACTTGGTGGAAAAGCTTAATATGTATTGATAAAAACACAATATTATACTTTCTGATAAAGAAATATTACTTAAAATATTTCTGAATGAAAAAAATTATTAAATGACATACTAAAACACAGTACAGTTATGGTGACTTTTAGTGGGTGTTCACTATCAATACTTGGTGGAAAGGCATTATATTGATAAAAACACAATATTTTTTTGTACTTTATTTCCACTTTATTTAAAAAGGTCATGACCGGTTTCGCTCTTGGCGAGCATTGTCAATTGTTCAGTTCAGTTTGATACGATAGTAATATTACCTCTTCATGACATCTGACCTTTAATTTAGCAATTAAAAGATCGTAGGTATCCATACAAATGCTGTCGAGCAGTAACAATGGTTATAGATATCGTAATCTAAACAAAAATGGTAATTCGTAAACGATCAATTAATTAATTTGTAAGAACAACCACATGTTTGTTTTATTATTGATTAATTTTTGCATGCTTTACTTTGACGATAATACTATCAAAACAACTCAAAAATATGTTTCAACAAATTATGAGTAAACCAGGTAAAAATAGAATGTGCAGTGGCGTCTCAATAAATTAGTAAATAATAAAAAAAAATATATGATATGGAATGTTTATTTATTCAATTTGATGGACTGCCAATAAACAGTCTCGTACGAGATTGTATAACAATGTTGTCACAAATAAAAATAAAAAATAAACGACAAAAAGAATATCTTGAGCAATTAAGATTTACAATGTTCTAGCAATGGCGTGAAGCCCAAATAGCCATTAATCAATTCGTATATACAACTTTCATAAAAAGACTGATAATATCGATAGTTTCAAAGATGACTTTGTATAAGTTTATTTTTAATATACAATTAAAATTTATAACTAATATCTTCCATAACATCAGTTAACATCAATAAGTTAAGCGGGTACTGTTAATAAATGAGGGGCAAACATTCAAAAAGTGATTTGTCATTTTTTTTGAAAAATTACGTTTAATATCAGTTCTGATAGTCCATAATCAAATCTATCAATAAAAATCACAATAAGATTGTTTCAAATCAAAATTAAATCATAAAGTTGACACAATAAAGCAAACAGTGATTTCCCGAGCTCTGTATTTGTGTGACTAATCACTTTTTGAATATTTGTTTCTCAAATAAAGTGGAATTAAAAGAAAAGGTGTTTTTCATGTAATGAACTTTGAATTTTTTACTTTTTTACCGATTTTATCGTGAGTCTAAAAACAGAACACAAAAGTACAAACAGAAAATAAGTGACAGAAATGACAGTTCGTGGTTCAGAAAACGCGTTCTGCCGCAAGACGTCATTTAACAGTCAGTTGACGACAGCTCAGCACGCCAATGCGATGACGCGTCAATCAAACAATATTAAGATACAAAAGTACAATTATAATTCAAGATAAAACAGTTAAAATCAACTAACCTTTGACTCCGGTTCCTTGTCACATGGATTGATCGGCCAATCGTTCGCTACGGGTCCCGTCACTTGGACTGTCAAAACGATGCTGCACTTCGCGGCTATGCAACAAAACGAACGTAGTAATGAAATGATCAACTACGAAAGATAAAAGCACTGAACATTTACGAACAACGACACTTTGTTCTCAGATGATAATATCTCACTACTCAACTGCGAACTGATCTCAAAGAAAACTCACGAAAATTTATTTTTATGACGAATTACTTGGCACGATTGTCGCTGAGGTACTCACTAATCCGTGTCCAGGTTAATCTGTAACAAAAGATAATAAATGCTGTTAATAAATGGGTTACAATAAGACAACAAAGGGTTTTAGATATTATGTGACAAACAATGGTTCACCCATTGGGCGATGATTACTTTTCTCAGTCGTTTGGCCACAAAGAAAATTTTGGTGCTATATTTGGACAATTGGTATATTACACATTTATATTTCCAACACAAAAAACTGAATTTTACAGTTAAAACACTTGCTTTATTATTTCTGAACTTAATATGATATTTCGATTAGATATAATAGGTGGAATTTGAATCGTTTAAATTTTGTATACACCCGCACGTTTTGTCACTCGGGCTTCACCTTTCGGCATCGGCAGGCGTTCAAGTGTACGGATGAACTTAAATTAACGCTGAAATTCGGGAAGTTAAGGGAAGTGACAAAACGTGAAGGAGTATACAATATTTGAACGATTTAAATTTATTTTTTGAATAAATGAGGGTATTATTTTCAAAATGGTTAACAAATGAAACTGAATTTCATTTTGAAAAACAATGTTCATTTTAAAAGTATTTTTAGTTTTACATTACTTTGGATTGATATTTTGTATGTTATCAAATCATGTTAAAATATTCACAAAAATACTTTCAAAATTTGTTTAAAAATCTACTAAATTACTTTCTTGGTTCATGTTTCAACAATTTTGGAATGAGCCGGGTTTGCAAATAATAGCCTCATATAATATATTAATTACCATGTCCGCTTCCAATGTGTACTATACATATGGAATCTTTACGGAGTTTCTCACAGCAAAAAAAATCTAAGAGAACTGTTTGTTAATTAATTTCTCAACCCCTTATTCTCGAAGAAAGTAGTGATATTAGGATATAGCAGGACAAATTGGTAGGTAATCGCTTTTGCAACGCCCCGTTTTTAAAATAGCGTGGATGAGAAGAAGATTAAGCTACAACTTATAATAATTATAATAATATAAATTATTGCACTGCCCCTACTGGAATTCAAACCCGTGAGCATTGTAACCAAAGCCGAAAACGTTAACCACTCAAGTACGAACCCGGCAGGTCTCTAAGATTTTTTTATTTACATGATACATTCTAGCTAGGGCATCCAATCCCGGGATCCCGTTCAATTTTCTGATCCCGAAATTCCGGGATTGAGATGGCCGCGATCCCGGGATTTCGGGATTGAGAAATTTTGAGCAAATTGTCGAAATTTACACGAAATTGGAGATTGCAAATTCCTCGGTGAGCTAAAAAAAAAAAAACGAATTTCCGTGAGATTCCGGGAAAAAGTATAGCAAATTGAGGATTTCAAATTCCTCGGTGAGAAAATCTCCATCCCGGGATTCAAAATAAATCAATCCCGAAATCCCGGGATTGGAAAAAGGCTTCGGGATTGGATACCCGAATTCTAGCAACTTTGATGTTATTATTTTAAATTTTAAATTTCAAATTAAAATGATTTATGTGACTATTCATATTATAAAGTGATGAACAGATCATTTATAATATAATTTCAACCTTATAATGAAATTGAAACGACTAAATTTCTTAAAATACATCTGATAACTAAGCTTTTACTTATTATTTCTTCTGGAACGTAACCAACCTTACAAATACAAGGGTTATAAATGGTGGTTATAAGTCCCACAACCCACTTATTCTACCGTGACACAATTGTTGGATATTAACGAAAAACTATTCACGACGACGCTGTTAAGTACATACTTTGCAACCATTCTTAGGGTAAAGTGTAGATTCGCCCGCTCGAAAAGTGATAGCATATTAAATAAAGCAATGTAAAAAAACATTAGATCTTGAATCACCTCAGAGTGAACAAATTATCACTAATAAAGATTAATATTTGAAATTTTGACAATATAATGGATATTATATTCTAAGAAATAAAAGTAGATTAATTTTATATCGAAAATGGGGCTGACCTTACATACCTACAAAAAATAAACCTATACATCGTCGATGTACTTGGTTTTAGTTAAAATTCAAATAGTTGCATGTTTTAATAAAAATACAATATTCCTTTGTTAAGTACAAAGGAATACAAGTCAACAGGGACACCGTGGCATGGTTGGGCAGAGAAATAGTTTAATCACATTTCAACCAAAACGCACTGTTTGTTTATGAAATTGTATTAAACGTTAACAAAATTAAACACTTTTAGGGTGTGCATAAGTACTTGGTGGAAAGGCATTATATTAATAAAATACAATTTTACTATGTACTTTATTTCCACTTTATTTAAAAGGTCAGGACCGGTTTTTCTCATTGCGAGCATTGTCAACTGATAAGAAATATATATAAACAGTGCTATTTATACAAAAATAAATTGAAATGAAAGGTGTAAACAACAATTGACATTGAAAAGAATTTACAAATTACAGTATAAGTGATTCTATAATTACACAAAATTAAAAATTTTAACACCTCTTGCATGTTATACTATATATAATAACATATAATAACTTATAATATATATAATACAAATTTATTTATCGTCTAAATAAGTGCTTCCCAACCTGTGGTCTGCAGGTTTTTCGCGGGGGTCGCGAAAATTTTCATTCTTTCAACATTCTCTGTGATAAAATATCAACATGTGAAATAAAAAAAATCGGAGGTCCGCAGATTATTGTTTTCAAAATTAGAGGTCCGTGGCATGAAAAAGGTTGGGAAGCACTGCTCTAAATGTCATAAATATAAAACACGTTGTTACATTAAAAAAATAAAACACTTTTTAGCACCACTATAGTAATCATTAAATATCAGGCTCGATCTCGCTCAACAAGAACGATATGTCAGTCAGTCGGTCAGTTGAATCGGCAGTGAACACCATAAAAGTGACAAATTGTTCCACTGAGGAATCAATATTTTATCATACAATTAATTGTGTAAATATTTTCCTTGTAATATCGTGTGACATATAATTATTTAAAATAAGTATCTAAAACCGTCACTCACGATATATTGGTTTTACTACTGCTTTTTCCTAAGCACTTATTAAGTTTTTACTTTAAAAAAAAAAAGCAATACATAAAACCACACTATAGTGTTGAAAGGTGAATTGCTAAAAAACAACTGAACGAAGTAATGAATCAGAATCGATGTGAGTGTACTAAGAACTATAAGTTCCGCAAATGACATGAATATTTTGGCGAACGATAAGCATGACCCATCGTTTTTGATGGTATAGTACAGGAATCGACAACAATTAATACGCACTTATAAATTAATATTGTTTTCTATTATATTAATATTTAGTGTAATGTAATAAAATAATATGAAAATACTGGGTTCCGTTTTATTAAAAATTTATTGAAATATATTACTTTTGTATATCCTTATAATCCATTTTAATTTTAGATAGGCGTAAAGTCATAATGATTTAATATTGAAAAAACAAAATAAAGTAAAAGGGAACAGAGAGTCTTTATTATGCGAATGTTTGTAATGAAAACTGTACATTCAAAAAAAACAAACCATTATTTTCTACTTACTAGAAAAAAACTTTTAGCTTTTCATCTTTGATATAAATATAAAATCGACAAGAGTGTACGAGAATTGCTATTTTCTTGTGACCAGTATATTCATTTAAAAAACATTATGATAACGTCAATACTTATAATGACGTAATAAATATTTTTTAGATATTCTCCGACAGATCTTGGTGGAAAGTCATCATAAACAAAAATCACTTTTTGTATCCATGCGACATTATTTACCGGTCAAAATAATGTGGAATAAATTAATATCGAGATAGTTTTATTTGCATGTCTTCTTTGACTATATTCGCTCCCAATGTGGAACATATGGTCGCAACGCGGCACCCTCGCGTTTCTCTATCGCTCGTCAAGTACTTCCTCTTATGACATGCCACCATCCCTCAGTTCATCCGAGTACATCCTATGTATAGTGCCCGGACTCCCACCGGTCGGAAGACGGAGTAATCATGATTAAGGCTCTCCCGAGGCATCCGAAGCACGTGACCCAGCCAGTTTCGACGTCTTTCTATGACCACGGACGGGACGAGGCGTTTTGCTGTACGTTCTCTAATAGGGCACTTTACACTGGCATGAAGTCGTCCACGCTTTTGTGACATCAGTTCCTTATGCACATTAGGCATAACGAACATACGTCACCTAATCCTGGACGAAGGCGCCCCAGTGTACAGACCTCTATTCTCCGAGATTTTTTAAAATATATTTTTCGAAATGGATTTGAATGCGGAAAATCTAAAAATATGACTGACAATCGATGGTTGACGACATCTTGTTTTACGTTTCTAATTCCGTATTCACAGTAAGCAAATCTGCAAATTGACAAAGGCTCAACAACAGCCAATGACGGACCCTATCGGAATCAATAAATCATTATTATTGAATACTTTTCGAAGAGGCGAACAATATACACACTCATCCAGGACGCCCGGTTTGATATTATATAATATACCAAATGGATTATCAAATGATCAGTGGTGTACTGCGTAACTACTGCACTGGGCGTCACGCATAGTAGGCGGCAAATACACGACAGATTTTTTTCAATTATAAAAATCAAATAACAATTTTACGGGTTTGATGACAAGTAATGAGCACGATCTTAATTGTACCGTAAAAATGATTTTTGATAAACCCTTCTTTAAACAGTGGATAGAGTAAAGATGTTTTGATATATCATGTAATATATACATGAATTACTAAAAAAAACATTTAACGATTAATAAATCAGTGTATTAAAATTACGTAACTGTTTTCAATAAGCTCTGAAAGTACACAATATCTTCATTTTGCACGCAATATTTATCTATAATAGCAAGGTCAAGTGTAATATAACATAATATATTTCAATAGTTATGTTCACTGCATATTTTTTACACTGTTTTTTATTCACGTGTGTTTTATCCGTTGTGTTTAAAAAGGATTTTGTTTATTTATTTTGCAGTTTTCTGTCAATAACAAGAACGTTCTGAATATTTTTAACTTACCCAATCAGTTTAAAAAATATAATTTTGAATCTGAGTAAAATTTGAATCAGGCGTATTACAAGTTAGCCTCAGACAATTTTTAAATGATATCTATGTCTCAACTTATTGCTCTAAATGTATAGGCACAACTTCAAGCAAATACTTACTACGACACTTTTAATCAGTATCCATAAATTCCGAACACACTATAGTTACACTAATACTATGCAAATCTAACAAATGACGGTGTACATTTCCATAGTGCGTTCCGTTTATATTGACGCACACCTAAGAATGCTAATGTTTTACATCAAACTTTTCTTAATAATATTTATCGCATTGAATTCCTAATCGATAGAAATATAATTTGCTAAGCGTGTGCAGATGGAATATGAATTACTTCTAAAATAATATATTCGTAATTCGTATATTTAAAACGCATTAATCTGATATGGCGTCGACTCGTGCATAGCGAAACACGACGCATTATTCAGAATATATAAAAGATTGCCAATATGCTAACATGATAAAAGAAAAAATACAAATTGATTTCAGTTTTCGTTTACGATATGTATTTTCAACAATAGCGTAGACTTATATTCAGCATATTGATTTTCGCAAGTACATATATATAATTCATTTATTTTCATGAATATTATTTGCAGTAATATTTCTGTAATTATTATTAAACACGTTAGCATTGAAATAATATTGGAAACAAAACCTTGCAGTGTGTTTATTAGTCGTCGATATATTCCCAGAAAACTGGGTGTTTCGAGTTATGAATACAGAACGATAGATTTAAACAAGTGCTATCGTATGTTAAAACAAATTCTCTCAAATACGGTAATACAAAACTTGGTCAATTTTGAATAAGTATAAATAATAAATAACTTAACACTAATTTTCTCCACAGATTTCATATGTGTGCTACCCAAAGACAACTAGACGACTAAACGTTTTTGAGCTGTAAATATGTTGGGCAATTGTTGTTTTTATTTGTCTTATAGTCTACGGCCACGGTACATTTCAGTTCGCTCCATATTATGAAAACGATTATCTAAGAAAAGGTTTTTTAACTTTATACTGAGGAATTTCTTGAAAGTAATAAAAATATCGGGCCACTTTTTCCAAATTATTTAATTTTACACCTAGTAATAATATTACACCTAACAATTACATATTACAGTGGATTTACTATATATCGTTCTTGCATACATCGTTTTCCTGGGATAATCGTTTTTTTGAAAGGTTATTGAAGAACGACAACTCGAGATGGGATTATTCTGTAGGATATTCGTAAACAAGGCTTGGAATATGTTCAGAGACAGCATCATAATTGTAAAAGATTTTGTATCTTAAATTTACTTTTATAATTTCAAAAACCATTTATTTGGTATAAATAAAGCTAGCATTATTGTGAGACTGTTCCTGGGCAGGTTAAGGGTTAATAATAAATAATATGCTAACCTTTTCACCGCGGAAGATACGCCTCGAAATATTTTATAGATTGATCTCACACGCCATCATCACGCCGGCATGTCACGATTCATAACGATATTTTTTTCATTCTAGATATACGTGTTATTATTGTGTGAATAATTATGCATGTGTATGTCTTTAATACATATTAATATCTGAAATCTTATGTTAATCTGCGTCTGCAGTCATACACACATTTATATCGTTATTTTCTTCCTTTTGGCTAAAACAATTAACGTAACCTTTTCAAACAAAACTTTAACGAAAGATTTCAATTGCATACATAACTAAAAGAATCGCCAAAACGAAATCGATTTAACGACGAGAATAGGAAACAAAATAAACGTTTAGTAGTAAGGCGGTTAAAGAAAATGTGCGAATGAAATTTAAAAAAAAATTGTGAAATTAGTTCACAAAATTGTGTTAATAAGGTTCGGTGATTCTACCGAACATTACTTTTCCGAACACGAACACTCCGAACACCGATTCTTTCGGACACAGAATCTTCCACACACAAAACCTTCCGTATATAGAATACTCCGCAGACCGAATACTCCGAACATTATATATATGTAATTATAGATGATAGCCGGCTGGGTGGTCAAGTGGTCAATGTCGTTGGCTTCAGTTACAGAGGATTTTTATATGGGACTACTTTTGTAAATTAATTATCAATTGATTTATGAATTTCTGTCCAAAAGCATGGGGATGTATACAATGTCTTGAATTCTCTCTTAACTATCCTATCCGCAAAACGGGCTTAGCGAGAACGATTTTTAGCCACCAGTTCTTTCCTTGTCATACCCTTCTATCCCTACTCTCTTATAAAAAAGGCTGATTAACTGGGTAAAAAGACAGTTCTCGTAGTTAAAACTTCTGTTGAGATACCTCCAATAGCCCATATGCTCCGAATAGTGCCATATAGGACCGAATCTCACGGGTTCTTGTCCCAGTACAAACAACATTTTTTCGATAGATTTATCGATTTCTGTTCGAAGGCAAAAAAACGGATTCTTTAATAACTGGGCGTAGCGAGAGCGATTACTTAATTAATAGTCCTGTCCTAGCCTTATTTTTCTATCCCTGCTACTCTCTTTGAAAAAGAGAGGTTGAGCGACTCAGTAAAAAAACAGTTATCGTAGAAAAACTTATGTTGATATAGCTCCATTAGGAGGCTCTACATTGGAAGCAGTTTTTACTCAGTTAATTTAATGAAAAATCCAAAAGAAAATTTGCGACCTGTCCACTGAACGTTATGCAGTTAAGCGGTCAGAGAAAAAATGAAAATGAAATTTCAAAACAATTGGCTTTGTGGAATGCTATTGTGAATTAACCGCATAGAATGCTTTCGCAATCTACCTTCCACATCCTCTTCCTTCGTCTGCATGTCCAAGGACTCATTTCGCTGGAGCTTTTCAGACACGGCCCGCCATTAAAATTGTTAAAGGTAAACCATTACCAAGCCGACACGTGAATGCAAATGGGAGCCGAATTAATTAATAATAAATGCCTACGACTAAAGCCTAACTGTCACCATAACAACAATGGAATATTCAAATAAGGTCGACAGTGAAATTTCAATGAAGTCCTAAAAATTCTAGCGGCCAAAAACAAAGCAGACGACGAATAAATTCTTGAATATATGCCCGTTATCACACACATCATTAATATTAATTTTGAATATCAGTGTTATCATGCCAAAGTGTAAAAAAATAATAAAACTCATTTTCTAAAAAACATTAACATCAATTTTTTTTTGTCCGCTCACAGTGTGGAGCATATGGCCTCCTAATGGAGGTATCTTAACATAAGTTTTTCTACGAATACTATTTGTTACTCCCTCTCATTTTTTAAGAGTAGTAAGGATAGAAGCATAAGGTTTGGATAAGACATGCCTTCGAACGGAAATCGATCGAAAAAATGCTGTTCGTACTGGGACTCGAACCCGTGAGATTCGGCACGGAAGCCAACAACGTTAACGGCTGCGGCATAGGACCCGACAATTGAGCCCTCGAGAGGTGAATTGAGCCAACTAGTAGGATGGTAAACATTTTTCTTGGTCTGTTAAGTAAAATCACGTAATTAATTGGTGTTTTCGGGGATTGTATATTTTTATTCACGAAGATTGTTATTAACTGAGGTTACTTCAATTTTAAGATACTTTAAGACCTGTAGAATATTACAACGCATCTATCTTTTTTTTTTTAAATATTACTTGATTTTTTTTTAAACCATGTCCGCTCTCAATGTGGAGCATATGGACTCCTAATGGAGTTTATCTCAACAGAAGTCTTTCTACGAGAACTGCTTGTTACTCAGTTGCTCAACCTCTCTTTTTCCAAAGAGAGTAGTAGTAGAAGGATAGGGCTACGACAAGACTAGTGATAAGCTAATCGCTCTCGATAGGCCCGTTCATATGATAGGATGGGTGGGAGGGGGGAATTCAAGACATCACATACATCCATGCCTTCGGACAGAAATTCATAAATCGATTGAAAAATCAATTTATGAAGCTGCCCGTACTGGGATTCGAACCCGTGACCTCCGTAGCGGTAGCCAACGACGTTGACCACTCGACCACACAGGTGGTACACAATGGGTCTAATTGTAACTGCCATTGCCTTTTATTTTAAAAAATATACGTTCTAGTTTTTTAAATATTGGTGGCATTTGTGATATACATAAAAGGTGTGGCACTCAAATAGTGGACTAGTAACATCCATGTAAGATATAGTTGGCAGTATAATCAGCAATAAAAAAAGAATACTAATTAGTTAAGTAGTTTTGAAGTATGATGAGTAACCTTATTTGTGAGTAAGTTACAAATTAACTTTACAAAAAGCAGTCCGTACGCTATCTCGAGGAAAATGTTAAATTAGTAAGTCTAGATAAGAATTAAATAAGTAAAACTCAAGTAACATAGACTCCTAGTTTCCAACACGCTGTGACAAATTATTACAACATAAATATATGCCGTAATGAGGGGAAACGTATTTCAACGAAACTAGGATAGTTTTTAAGTTAGTTTAATTAATTATAACACCTAGAATTCTGTAGCGAAAATTTTGAGAATTGATCGCAATTAAGGACTAGAGAATGGAATTGTTAATATTATATTATATGACACAATTATAATTAATTTAAATTTGAATCGTTCAAACTATGTACATTCTCACAGATTTTGTTACTAACGACCCGGGTTTCGCCTTTCGGCATCTTCAGGCATTCAAGTGCACGGATGAACTTGAACTGACGCTTAGTAAATGAAAGTTTCGTGTTTATATAAGAAATAAATGCATCACTGAGTCCAAAGCCATTGCTGGCGAAAAGGATAAGCTCATGGGAATGCCATTTACTAAGCGTCAGTTCAAGTTCATCCGTGCACTTGAATGCCTGAAGATACCGAAAGGCGAAACCCGGGTCGTTAGTAACAAAATCTGTGAGAATGTACATAGTTTGAACGATTCAAATTTAATATTGAAATTCCACCCAGCACCTTCAGTCGAAATCTTAAATTATATAATTAATTTGGAAACCATGTTTTTTTATTAGTTACAAGGTGGTTCCTGGCAAGCGTTGCAATCCCACTCAATGAAAAAAAGTGTTTGTGTTTTAATTGTGTTTATTAAAGTGCATGTTTTCTTTTTCTGTCTGTTTGACGTTTGCTGCCGATTTTCTATGATACGACATACGCGCCACCTACTGTAAGTTAATTGTACCATATCCTTCCTGCAAGTGCAAGCATACGTTGTCAAAATGAACAGTATGGCAGACATAAAAACATTGATTTTTATATATATCACCTACTGTAAGTTAATTGTACTATATAACCTTCCCGGAAGTGCAAGCAAGAAGTTTGTCAAAGTTTTATTGCAATCGGATGAGCGTTGTGGCAACGCATAAAGTACGAACAAACGAAATTCATTTTTATATATTAGATATCGTTATATTTATTAAATTTTAACTCTACACCAAACGACATTATTACGAACGAAACCAATTGTTATACAAACATTTTGATTCTGGAAGATGCTAGAAATTATTGAATGTGTACTCCACGTATGTTAAACATAGATATTAAAATGTTAGCTAAACTTGATAAAACGCTATCATAAGTTAAAAAATATTTCGTTATCAACTACATCTAATAATCTGTGTAAGACTTAATATTTAATTTATTATAAAATGATAAGTACATGGCATATCAAAACCATGTTAAATGCTTAAAATATTACCATCATTAAAATACGACAGTAATAATATAACGAGACAGTTTTCTTTTGAGCCATCCGTTAATTTGTTTCGTTTAAATGTAACTTTATAGCGGAATAAAAATCAACGAAGTTAACTTAAATATAATATAAATATTAAATTAAAATAGAAAACTACGTCATTCCACCGATGTGTTACAACATGTGACACTAGTGAAGTAACAAAGATACCAATATATATAATTGTATCTTGTGTTAATTATTTCATTTTCTGTCAGTACAATATTTTAAAATCATTCACCGAAATCGACAATTTGAACCGTGAATTGTGTAGTATTTCGATAAAACTTTTTTTTACCGTAAACCGCCATTGTGGTCGAATAATAACAGCGTTACCATAGCGATCAAATTGGTCTGAATTATAGTCTCCGCAAGATCAAAAAAAAAAAGAAAAGTTCAATTATAGATAGACAGGAGTTTTCAATATTTTTTTTGCTCCGTATTTCTTTTTGACAGTGTTGAGAATTCAATTCCCTTCTTCCCAAGATAGTCTTACTCTCTCTCAGAAGTGAATTCCAAAGAATATGCATTGGTATGTTATATTGAAAATCTTTAGTATACGGCGGCTTAACTAACTAACCTGGAGGAAATTCTCTATCGATCGGAAAGTACTGCTTTATTTTCCACTTGATCGCAAGCGACTTGTATATCGCATGTGATAAAAAAATGCCGAATTGGAATTTACTAGCTCTTATGATTACAATGTTCACTTTAAGCTGCATACGCGCGCGGCCGCGCAGCAGTTTGAAATCACCTGCGCACTTATGACGGATTGGAACGCACTCCAATACAACTATTCAAATTATATTTTTTTAAAATTGGAATAATCCTAATTGACCGAATTAAATTCGAAATTGAACATTAAAATAATTCGACTAGAATTCAATTCTTATACATATTATCAGAACAATAAATTGATCTAAATGGTTTATTTACCATAAATATTGGTTGTAGCTAGGACATCCAATCCCGGGATCCCGTTCAATTTTCTGATCTCGAAATCCCGGGATTGACTCGGCTGCGATCCCGGGATTTTGGAATTGAGAAATTTTGAGCAAATCCCGAAAATCGACACGAAATCGGTAAATCAAGAATTTCAAATTCCCCGGTGAGCTAAAAAAAAAACGAGTTTCTGAGACAATCTGGGAAAAAGTTTACCAAATCGAGGATTTCAAATTCCTCGGTGAGTTAAAAAAAAAGAGGTTTGGAGATAATCCGGGGAAAAGGTATAGCGAATTGAGGATTTCAACGACGTGAAAAACTAAAAAAAAAATGAATTGATTCATAAGATATATTAATAACTTAATCTGAATGAATTCTGTTTTTTCTTATATTTTATTTTATACACTTATAAGTAAAATCATATTTATAAATTATTCATTATGCAAATCAAAACAAAAAGAAACACAATCAAATATGACAAATTATGCCGCGCATTTTTTGGATTGACCAGCGCACCCTTTGCAGCTAACATCTCGTCTTAGAGGGAACATTTTCCACAGGATCCATTTTTTTAATTTGAATAAAGAATCATCAATTAACAGTTTTATTACAAAACGATTGGTAGTTGAAAAAAAAAACCTCAAATATATATAGTTATAGCTCAAGTATATGACGTTTTCTTACAAAGCATTTAACCGTATGTTCACTGATAAGACGAGATGCAACTGAAAGATAAATAAATAAAGCCGGTCTCCGAGATTAGTTTGACACACTTGACTTGCATTTTTAAAAAGCAGATCAAGCCGAAAACAGGTCACAATGCACGTGTCTGCACCGACGCCTACGTGATGACGTGAAGATAACAAAAGGAAACTGCATTATCATAGCATTGATCTTTGGCGCCATATATGGATAAACAAAAGTCGCTTTGCGTCGAATGTCTCAGATGCAAAAGTGCTTACAAACTATTTCCCTAGGAGAGTTTATTTGATGAGTAAGTACTAAAGAATATCTCTTTGATAGTTGAATCGAAATTTACGTTTCAATGTTTAACTTTCAAATTACGGTTTGGAAAATAAACAATGACCAAATGGAAATGGTGGAGACAAATTTGACAAAAATACACATTTTTTTATCTGCAATGTCTACCAGAATAGACATAATTTATAAAAAAAGAAACCCTAATTCGTCTTTCTTCATTTAGTATTTAAAGCTGAATGCAGAAACAATTATTAACTCTCGCGGCTCGGAGACTAGAAAAATACTTCTCTGCCGATAGGGATCGTTTAGGGACCCCAGTGGTTTCCTCATTATTGGGCTTATTCTTATGAATTTCAAAAAAAAAATAGTCTAAGGGCTTTAAAATATCTCTCTGCATCATTCCTTATACATTTTTTTTATAAACCACTAATAAATAATCATATTTTAAGTTACACGTAAAAAAGACGTCACCCAGCACACATATGAAATTACAACTGACGAATTTAGCCCAGCTATCTTACGAACGATCTTTATCGCGGGCGCTTATCGCCTTATCGCGTATTTATATAAACTACAAAAGGTCCAACAAACTATGATATAAGAATACCTTAATTATAAACATTGTATCACCCATATTAAAATACATATTGAAGAAAATGCGGGTATTGGGGTCGCATTTCTTGAGCTTAGAACCGGAAAAGTTAACATGCAATAACAACGAGTTGCATGGAAGCGACAATGATCAAAATAGAAACAAAAATATTCTTCTCGGAGCAACGTTTTATTTCATATAGCCTGATTTTAAAAATTGAGTAAGAAAAGGTAGAAATAATATTTTGATTTGGTCTTAGCTATTATCTTTTTTGTAGCCGATGTTCAATGAAACTATTTTTTGCGAAATTATTGGCAGATCTGCGGTCACCGCCTATTCGTAGGAACGGTACATCAATTCTATAATTATTATTTCTAGATAGTATGCCAGCGTTTACTTTATAATGTATAACATAAAAGTCAGAATCAATGTTTAATAAATCTTGCCATGGTCTGTCTAATGGTGCTTCTTAAAATGGTGAAACACTTGTGATCACAAAGAGGTGATCACAAGTGGAGTAACAAAGTTATCAAAATTCATTTTATATTGAAACCAATGGAAGCCAAATTTACAATCGAACTAATGATTTGTATATATAAAAAAACCTTCGGTTTTTCTTGCGCCATTTAAACAAATGAGTTTAAAATTTTGAAACTTTACCTTGAACAAAGGCACACCAAATTAAAATTTCTTAAACAGGTGTAGGTATTCTTTGGAGGCCCTAATTCAAGGTACCGCCCACATTTAAGCTTATCTCAATGAATTGACGTGAGAATTTTACTAATTTTTATAATCATTCATAAAAATCGTATAATGATATTGTTGTCGGCATAATCCAATACCCGTACGTATTTGGTTAGTCATGTCCGCTCTTAATGTGAAGCATACGGGCATATATTGGAATTTTTCTCCAAAGATTTTTTTATACGATAATTGAATACTACTCAGAGGATCGACCTCTAATTTTGGAAAAAAAAGTATGGGTAGAAAGGTAGGGTAAGGTCAGGAAAAGAAGTTGACTAAATACTAATCGCTCTCGCTACGCACCATTTTTTAATGGGAAGGGTGGTAGAGAATTTCAGACATCATAGACATCCATGCCTTTAAGCAAGGGCTGTGGAGTCGTGTAAAAAAAAGACGACTCTGACTCCAGCTTAAAAATAATTAACGACTCCGAGGAAAATTTTCAATAATTTCATTTTAACTTATATTTATGTATACCAGATCATCTTTAGTCAGCCAAGCATGAAATTTCAATACACATTATTAAATGTATATTTCAAAAAAAAAAAATTGAGCCGCTCATTTTTAGCGATTCCGGAGTTTTCATTTGAAAGAAATAACATATTTATAAAAATATTTTTCTTTTTTTATTGATTAAATTCCACAATTTTATGTACCGGTTTCGTATACAATGATCATTTTCAACTGAAGATGAGCTTTAAGCGGAACGCATGGGTAGGTATCTGATAAGAGTACCTTAAAAAAAACTTACATTTCAAGAATTTTCAAGTACAAAGACGTAGGTATTATAAATATTTATTTCGGGCGATATGCAATCTCTATGAATGCTTTCAAATCTTTTGAATGTATTTTTGGGAGACACGTTTTACAAAATATATTTTATTATTCAAATAAGTATTCAACCTACCTCTTCAAATGCTCTAGCAAAAATATCAAAAGAGCTTCAAAATTTAAACAGCAAAGAAATATGACAACCACAGAAAAAAAGAAGCACAAAAAGAGGTAAAAGGAATTTTAACGTCAAAAGCAGATAATATAGAATAACCACAGAGTTTTTTTCAGTTAAACACTTTTTAATGACATTATTTCCTGGTTTTAATTCTCGGAATAAACACCCAAAATTATTTATCTCACAATTCCCAGATAATATTTATACTCGTGTATACAGCAGATTCAATAATAATGATTGTATCAACATTATTTGCTTTTAAGCCAATACCAATCTTACTTACTACGCCTTCACACGAAAACAGAACTTATTTAATAAGCTTTTTTGGGCGTATTTTGCATATAAATTAATAACAGGAAGATTTTGTTTTAGTATTATAAAAAACAATGTTCTATTTCAAGCATGGCACTGAATCCGAAAATATACTTTCATAATTTAATATTGGTAATACTGAGCAGTGCTTTTTTCCCCATGTTACGCGATGGAACGGCGTTCCGGCACGTTTTCTCTCGGCATATTCAATGTTTAAATCAATATTAGCAAAACAATATTTGAAAACTTTTTATTTTCGAATCTTGTATCGATGTATTACACTTTCCGAAAATTTTCAGAACAAAGTTTACACCTATAAGATCTTAACTACGATGTGAATTTTAACCTTTATACAGTGGAACCCCCAATTACGCTGCCTCGAATTACACGCCGAATATTAATATTCTCCGCAAATCCACCAATTGCACGGTCGCATTCCATTGTCGTTGTGCTGCACACACAGTCGGGCGGCTGTCTGTGTGGTGCATACAGTCAAAGCGGGTTGTAAAAAAATCACTCTTGGCGATGGCGACAGCGCAGCGGCGTAGCCACCTCGTAGTACTAGCCATGTTTAGGATAGGGTGGGCGGGAAGGGGGAAGTAAATACATACATCAATGTCTCCGAACAGAAATTTATAAGCCGATTGAAAAATCAATTTATAAAAACTGTCCGATCTGGGATTCAAGCCCGTGACATTCCTGGCAGAAGCCAACGACTTTGACCCTTCGGCTATGCAGCGGGCTTGAAATTTACTAGAGAAATATTTAATTTTGGCCTGCTGTGGCCCAGTTCGTTAAAGCTTGTTCTAACGATTACGCATGTCTTGGTTCGATTCCCGGTCTGATCACAGTGAATTTTTGAGAATTATTCAATTCAATGTTGTGATCAAGGACTGGGTGTTTGTGATGTCAATTCACATAATTTTCTCTCCTCCCTGTGTGTAGAAATAGCGATTAGCCAACCACTAGTCCTGTTTTAGCCTTATCCTTCTTTCCCTACAACTCACTTTTAAAAAAGTGAGGTTGAGCGACTGAGTAACAAACAGTTCTTGTAGAAGGATTTCAACCAGTATTATATGGGTAACTTATAATATAATATAAATGATCAATTTTGATGGCTTTCAAAAAATGTGTGGTCAGTAAAATATTAAATAGTTTATTTAATTGTGCTAGATCCCATTTTTTTCAATCTCAATATGTGTAATTTTTATTACTATGCTAGTTTCTAATTATATCTAGACGAGTTGAAAGCTTTACCCAAACAATGTCTTGAAATGTGAAATTTTTGTATGTAGAACGTCTCCTTGTAGTTAGTATAATGATTGATGTATAATAATTGACAATTAGGGCAGGGCGGGACTTGGTCAATCTAGCGTAAGAATTGCCGCGTAATTATAATTACTCAAGATCCGCTCGACGAGGGTGACTATGTCGAAGAGTGGCTTCGCTTTATATGTTGCATATATATACGTTTACTTGAAAACTAGTTGCCGGATAGAATATATATGAAATTAGAATTAATAAATTAGTTATTCCACACGTTTTGTAACAAATTGTGAAACATGTTTCACCTCTTTAAGAAGCATCTTTAAACAGGTTGTCGTAGGGTTTTTTTTGTTGCAATAAAATGTTATTTGTAACCAACCTCACAATATTAACTAATAAACAGTTTATTCTGAAATAGCCTCACGATAGTTTTGCTGAAGATGCCTCTCCATACTTTTTTTCACAACATGTGGCATAACTAAGTTATCATTTGAACAAAGTGAACTGGAATAACACAATAATACAATTTTGAATGTCATCAAACACGATGAATTGTAAATTATTATTGTGCTTTGTGACCGTTTTTATATACAACCGTATTTTTTTTTACAAAAAAAATATGTATAAAATTCATCACTGTGGCCATGTTGCATTTGTTCAAAACATCCTTGTGGTGACAGTTATCAAAATTCAGAGCATATTCTTATGGATTGTCCGATTATGACATTCAAATAGATATTTTGTTTTTATGCTGTATAAACAACTGCGATGATCTTATTTAGTTTCGTCTCCAGATTTTTTTTTTAATTTAAAAAAAAAATATTACCTTTTTCCGAAATTAAAA
Organism: Himalopsyche tibetana; assembly: GCA_030503985.1. Classification (NCBI taxonomy): domain Eukaryota; kingdom Metazoa; phylum Arthropoda; class Insecta; order Trichoptera; family Rhyacophilidae; genus Himalopsyche; species Himalopsyche tibetana. Next base: position 3,405,114 of record JAPJYX010000007.1, on the reverse strand, counting down.
CTACATATTATTGGTGGCTTAATTATAAACATACTATTCAAATTCTATTTACGGTTTCTAAGGAGATATTATCTTCGGTATGGTGCAATTAAAAAATATGTCTAATAAATCAAAAAAAGATAAAAATATTAAAACTGAGCCAATACTCGAACACGTTCTGAATCTGCCGAAGAAATTATAAAGTTTCATAACTGATCATCCCAAAACAATCATCTAATATTGACTTAAGAATACCTAACGTGTGTTTCTCTTTCAATAGCCATATCCTGTAACGCCTACCCAACGAATCATTTCGCCACTAGACATCAAGCAGAAGATCAGAAAGAAGAAGACACGTCACAAATAACATTAACATGCAAAGGGAAGTGTAAGAATGCAAGTCCCTACAATATAAATAAAAAGCAATAGCATACCATAACTGACATCTTATCGGCACTGTGTAGGGCCAGCTAAAAAAAAGAAGTTTAGTTTTCTTTAAGACGAAAAATATGTCACCCTATGATGGTAGCAATAAGTTTTTAAGATTAATTAAGTCCGAAGGAGCGCCTTTAATTAATTACCTTCAACGTGGAATAAACATAATTGTAAATAAAGAATGCCATTAAGGCGACTCAGTAGGAATGCAAAACTTTAATTTGACCTACAGCATAAATATTGCACTGACTTAAATAAGTAACCACCACAATACGTATTTTTACAGTATCAAAACAAGCAAAACATTTTTCTATTTCATTACAAAAATAACAATACCACCTAACACACGAATGGGTATTTAGACAGTTATAAAGGTTTTTCATATAAAACAATTTGTATTAATATTAGATATCGACGAAAATCAATAAGTATTTATTTATCTTCATAGCAAAGACTGACAATCTAATTTACTTCCCCAAATATCTGTTGCAACAATTATATGTAACTGAAACTATACGTTAATTATATATTCCTTTAAAATGCTTCATATGAGGTGTTGCTACATGTAAGCAACAGTAAGCTATCGTACTAATAAATTAAATCATGAGACGGCTTTTGCCAAAGGTAACAAGAGACGCTAAACAAACCATACAATACAAATTTCTCAAACTTTCTCTAATATATTGAATTAGTTTTTATTTTTAATTTTTTATAACCTATTTTTTATGATATTGATTTGATATGATTTGTTATGATATTGATGAATACAGTTTTGAAAAATAATTTTGTTGCATAAAAAAGTTTAAAACATAATAATATTGACATAACAAGATTAAAATAGAAAAGTATTGAGTTCTAAAAGAATTATAAGTTGCAATTGATAGTTATTTCTGGTTCGCGCTATAGTTGACCATGAATTTAGTCCGAAAATTATCTTAACTATGTCTTATCGTGTGAGACAAAAAACTTCAATATTTAAGTAAGTAATTAAGTTTAAGTTAAGTAATCCTTCTTAACAAATCGATTGAACATGTCGCACAGTGACTTCTTTACATTTTTTTTATTAATAGCATCTAAAATGTATTGCGGATTCTATTATATATTTCTATTGACCTTTTGAATCTAAGATCCAAAATCTCAGGATGACACATTGGTTCCAGAAAGTGGCGCGTAAAAAAAGCTCATTTCATATAATTTGATAAATCGGTTTCAAATCCGTGTAAAAAAAGTACCAAAAATGTATGAAAAAACGTAACGGTTTATCCAAAATAATCGAGTAAAAAAAGTATTGGGTGTATATTTTACTGAATGCAAATAGTTTTACTTCAATATTCTATAGTCTAACTCAATAAGGAAGAAACTAAATGAATATTAGACCAGATCAAAAGTAGTCATTCAAATAATTTATATTGAATGCATAGATATATTTGTATTTCTTTATATAATGTTTGAGAACTTTCTTTACTGGCAATTTGCATGTTCGATGACAAGCAGGGTTGTGCCATATTAACATCTTTTCCAATATTTTTTTGTTTCTAATAATAATGTTTTTTTTTTTACGTTTAAACGACTTTGTTTTTTTAGCGAAAATTTTCCCCATCTGTAAGCGGCATAAAACTTTTGAAACATAGAAATGATTCATAAATACTAATGTAAAAATGCTTTTATTCATCTATTATTACTATTAGATACAAATATCTATAGATAGAATCTCTGTTTAAAAGCATTGCCAAATAATTATTTTAAAATACTTATCCATTAAGCCAGTAGTTTCCAACTTTTGTGTTAATGCGCTTCCCTTTGAAAAAAAATATCTTCGCGCCTCCCCATCCTTTATTTTCATATAGTAACAAAGACACGTTAAATAAATATTTTGGACTGTTCGCGCTTCTTTTTACAATAGTCCACGCTTCCAAGGTTGGAAATCGCTGCATTAAATTAAAGCAAGGGTGTCCAACCATTTTTTTTTCTTAAGATCGACTTTTCAATCTTAAGTTTTCTCGCGATCGACTTCTACCATGATTCTTGTAACAATTTTTATTTAGTAGGGGTTTTCCCTTCTTCAATCTTAGAAATGTTTATTTTAAATGCGAAATACATACAATTAGATAGGTATATGCTTACAAATAATTCAATTTTTGTATATTTTATATTTAAATTGTATATTTTTTCCAAATTCACGGAAGCTTTCGGGATCAAACAAATTATGCTTTGGAGTCGACCGGTTGATCGCGATCTACCAGTTGAACATCCATGAGCTAAAGTAATACTGGTCTTTACAAGCGTCGCTATTGAAAAATACATTATTGTATTATAAATAATAATATTATTTGTCAGCGCTTTGGGCAACCCTAACCCCAACGCATTTTTTTGGCAGAATAAAAAAACATTGCTTTGATTACCACTAATATTCGTTGACCAGTGATTTAATATTTTTTAATAAAACATTTGATACGTCCACTCCATACCACGTACGATCTCAGACTGAAGCTCAAACTGATGCATAGTAGGTAAGAAAAGGCATCTCCGAAAAATGGTTACCATTTATTGGTATTATCATTATTTATTTTTTTTTTTGCTTTTAAATGTAAACAATAAAATGGTTTTTTATTTCAATTTTTTTTAGAAGTATATATGATACAATTATGCTTTAAAAATCAGTCAGAAAAAGTGGGAAAAATGGTACATTTCAAATGGCTGTATAATCATTATATTCGATAAATTAGAAATTCTGCTCAAATCACTTTCTTAAACCAATCTTTATCTGTATTTCTTTCTAAGACTTCAAACTTCGGTATCTTATAATAAACCTTAAAACGATCTTCGCGTAAAGTAGTTGAAAAAAATCCAAGTCAATGTTTTACCGTGTAAGTTTGACATTTTTACTATTTTCATTTAAAAAAAAATGCAATAGTGTAAAAAAGCGTTTGGAAAATGTAATTATTGAAAAAAAAATTTTTTTAAGTGAACGGTTCACGAGATTTCGTCGATGGCAAACGATCGATTTACTCTGTTTTCAGGCGTAAAGGTACTATATCCTCTTAAGCTAGAAAATCAAATAATGTATTCAAGGAAAGAATTCACAACTATGTTACTTATTAGCATGCGTGAAAATAATAAATTGGGTTTTTATGATACCTATAAATCACGATTCCCTAAGGTCAAATAGAACAAAAATAATCACGAAAATTTAAATTAAATAAATAGCAATAAATGTTAACAAATATTTATCAACTATACGCGAAATACAACAATATGTACAAATAAATAAAAAAAAACAAGTCATGTATGTACCTTCTATATTTTTGAATGTTTTATGTATCAAAGAAATTTGCAGTTAATGATGACGTTATTTGACTAAAGTTAATTTTTACGTAATCCAAATTTAAAAAAAAATGTTAATAAATTTGGCGTATAATTCAAGTAATTTTATACAATAAAATTCGCTGAGTAAAATTGATTTTACAATAGCATTTAAAGTAATTAGTATATTAGATATCGGTAAAATGTTATTTTATAATTATATTGTATATGGACTCATTGACATTTAATAATTAAATGAATTAATGAACACTTATTAATTATGTAATTAATAAGCTAGGTATTTAAATATAATACGGAATATACTTAATGTTTATTTTAATTATTTAATCATCGAATTAATAAGTCGTGTCTGAATTGCGTTGCTTCGAATATTGGTCTAACGATGCTACATATGTATTATCCTTTCATCTTAGATTAAAGAATATCTACTGAGTATCAGTTATTTGATCTGGTTGTATAATGAAGAGCAAACTTGTACCTTCCAATTTTAATGTTACGGTCAAATACAATAAAATTGATTTATAAAAAGGGTAGAGTATAAGCATTTTTGAATAAGCTGAATTGAAAATATCTAGTTCTACAAGAATTATATAAAATAGTCGCCTATCGCCAAAAAATAGAAAATTCGGACTTCTACTTTCGTACATTCTAATTTCGCACAATTCGCTATTTCACACATTTTTAGAAAACCGTTCTGTTTCAATTTTTTGGCGATAATGCAAAAAGGTTTTGTTTCGGCAAGTAACGGCTGGTTTGCCAAATTTAAAACGAGGTATTATTATTATTTACATAATACTAAATTTATTGGAGAATCGGCTTATGCGGATAGAGATGCTGGAAAAGACTTTATTCCCTCATTGTCCAAATTATTGAAGATGGAGAATATACCCCATGTCAAATATTCAATGTACATAGATGAGACTGGTTTATTTTGGAAGAAAATGCTTAATCGCACATTCTTATCAAAGGAAAAATCAGTTGCCCCATGGCACAAACCTTCTAAAAACCGATTGACATTGCTTCTTGATGGAAATTTAGCTGGCGATTTAAAATTTATGCTAATGTTAGTTTATCAAAGCAAAAAATTCTAGAACATTGAAAGGGAAGGATAAATACAATTAACTCTTGACAAGTTTATTAAAAAAACATAATTTTCATCAAATACATAAGTAAATTTTGATAAATAAAATTTTTAAATGACGATTTTTGGTGTTTTTTTACATCCCTCTACTTTCGAACATTTAACATTCGCACACGTTTTCAGGAACCAATTCTGTGCGAAAGTTGAGGTCCACCTGTATATTGAGTTAAAACTAAAAAAATATATTTTTAAATGCAAATACAACGAATCAATCGGAACAATTTTTCCTTTTAAGTGAGTGTTACTTTCATATTTATTATAAGTGTATCTTCGAAAAGATTATCCGATCCGAAAAAGGTTTAGATAAACTTAGATAGTACGTTTCCAAGTATTTATTGAACAGGTGTTAATTGAGTCATTCCACTTATATCAGTGTGAGAACCTTGACAATGTAGCGAAATTGATATTTGATTCAATAATTTGGAATTTAATCAGTAGCAACGATATCCATACCTAGATTTTATCGATTTCAACAATTAATAACCAATATGGGAAACTCTGGACATAAAAAAAACAATATTTGTCAATGCCATGTTATCTTGGATACAGTTGCATTTATGTTAAACGCGCATGTGCACTATCTATTTAATATATCTTTAGGAAAATTGCAATATCCTTGAGATCAGTGTTTCCCAAACTTTTTCCCCCCGCGATCCGGCTATTTGAAAATTTCTCCTTCGTAACCCACTAAATTTGTTTATGGCCTATACTGCCGGCCTATAGGTAAAATAAAACAGTATATTTATGTCCTTACAGTCTTTATATGTTATTATACAAAATAATTAACTCTGATAAACCTATATAGAAATCAAATGTATCAATAATTTACTAAAGAGAAGTATTACGAGATTATATAGTAAATATACAGATTTATTTTAGGAAATTGGTGACCCGGCATTTTGCTTTCTGCGACCTGGTACCGGGTCGCGACCCAACATTTGGGAAACGCTGCTTTAGATAATCAATATTCTGATACGCCAAAAAGTCGTTATGACTGTGAAAATATTTCAATTGATTATTTAAAAAAAATATATATTATATACGATTATGTATAGATAGCAAGCATTTGGCTAAATATTTAATAGATAAAATATTTATTATAGATAACAGTAAAACATGTATAATCATAATTGATTTTGAACAGTCATGGCCAAACCAAAGATCGCGAGCCTGTTTAGACTAGGTATATATATACTTACTTTGGACATGAGCCATGATGACATTTTTAAATTACAACAAAACATTAAAATTACATCATAGATTTACTCAGAATTTATGCTGAGCCTATAAGTGCCTGTGTGGTCGAGTGGTCAACGTTGTTGGCTTCGGCTACGGAGGGCCCGGGTTCAAATCCCGGTACGGACAGTTTTTATAAATTGATTTTTCAATCGATTTATGAATTTCTGTTCAAAGCCATGGGTGTGTGTGATGTCTTGAAATCCCCCCTCTCACCCATCCTATCCTACGAACGGGGCGTATCGAGAGCGATTAGCTTACCACTAATCCTGTCCTAGCCCCTATCCTTCTATCCCTACTCTCTTTGGGAAAAGAGAGGTTGAGCAACTGAGTAACAAGCAGTTCTTGTAGAAACACTTCTGTTGAGATAAACTCCATTAGGAGTCCATATGCTCCACATTGGGAGCGGACATGGTAAAAAAAAAAAAAAAAAAAATAAGTATAAAACCATTCTTATTATTTAATTCTTAATTGTTGTAAAAATGAAAAGGACAATAAAAAGTAACACATCTGACATTAATGCACCATGCACTTAAAAAACATAATGAAGTTTGTATAATAATACTATAATATAATTACGAATAAAAAATAAATAGAAAAGAGAATAAAAGATATTAAAGCAAATTTATATATAAAATTAAAATCTGTATTGAAGGATCTTACCCCAACTGAATTTTATATTTTATTAAAAAAATATAATAACAATTATGTCATATTTTTTTTTTCGATTGCATCAGAAGATGAAGAGATTGATGAAGAAAAACATCACTGTCCAACCTGGATCGAATTCAAATAATGTATTGAAGTCTATCGACAAAGCGAGGTAAAAAGAAGCCTCAGTTGTTGACCAATCTTGCGGAAGTAATAAAAAAAAACAGGACAAATTTAAATAATCTCACATACCAATAATTAATGGATAACATGAGGTAATAAAGAAATTTGTAGAGAATCAATTTACCAAATAAAAATGCAGAGCTACGTTTAAAATTTGGATTCAGTTAGGTAATCGTTTGCCTTACAAATTGTGTTCCATATAATTATTTTTATTTGCTCATTTTTTGTCTTCTTCTTCTAACGCAGTCGTCTATGGTTTAATTACAATCCGTCTCTTCAACCATGTTAGATTTGTCACCAAATTCCCACTGACAAACCTACGGACGTTGGAAGACAAAGATAACTCATCTTCGGCTGTTTCTTTATTCTTGCATATTTATTATAAAAAAAGACCAAATCATCTCTGTGTTAAATGTGCATGTCCTGCGTCTCAAGAATTCTCCACATGATATAGTTAAAATACTGACTGTGATTATGTGAAGGAGAATACTGTAAACAATGTGATGCTCTCATACAACACAGAAGACAATCAGAACTTTACTAAGTCACATGAGATGTCTCCCAATCAGCGGCTAAAAGCCTTTACACAAATTTAAACATTTTAACACAGCTATATTAATGAACCAGACACCTAATGATTATTAATTACTATTGTAAACTACGTAACTCTAAAATGTTAATGATGTCAATCATACCAACCATTAATCATAATAACCTACATATAACAGATCTTACAATTTCAAGGTATGAACTCTTCTTAGTGTTATTATTTGTCGCGAAAATTAGTCAATCGGCAAGTTGGAATATGTCAGCCAGTGTTGATTACTATTAATTATAGTCATATTTTTTATATGTGGTAAAAAATAATCATGGAAAAAAGCTCAGATATTACGTAGTACGTACTCAATATTTCGACACACGTTAGTTTTTTTAGATGATTTAAACTAGAAATTCGTCGCTGATGTTAAAACAGAAATTATTGATAATTTATTAAGAGATTAACTGAATAATTCAGGATGACTGTTTAGGAGCAAATCCTTAGTCAAATTATTGTTGAGTTTGTATAATAAAGGCTATCAGCCTTATGTCCCATACATAGTTATGAATATTTAAATTTGAGTATGAATTATTGATATTTAATTTTTAGTATTGATTGTTGTAATCAAAGAGGAAAGTATAGCGAAGAAGAAAAAAATTCAATCAGACTTATTTAAATATAATCGAAGTCGTTTCGTTTTTAGATATGTTTTAATTAAATTAAATTCAACCCGCATTCAACCAAAGGAAGTATGCTCGAAAACAGATGTTGGACGATTCCTAAAAAATCTTAATGAGAATTTTATTCGTGCATAAAAAAGTTGGATGACTTGAACCTTTTTAAAAAAAATAATTGATGTGAGAGGATGGTAATGGTTGAGTGACTATGTAATTTTGTGAGATCTAATTTTTAGAAATTCTTTCTTTTAGATTACATCAAAATTAAAACATGTAGACACTTATTTGACGATTTTAATCAAAGACAATTTAACGGACATGTGTTTCAAGTATTTATTAATATCGACTATGGAAAGGAAAAGGGACGTTACCCACAGTTTTTTCAAAACAGCTTTTTATCGATAATAACAATGTATCAAACTTGATATAAGTTCTACCAAAAAGATGCAAGCTACAAATGCCGAATTTGTATCTAACTTTAGCTTTAAAGTTTGAAAAAGATGAGCTTGTAAAAAATTAAAACCAAGAAAAAGACTGAAATAAAGGTTTTTCTTCGACAATTTCATTAATTAATATTAGATTATGCCAATTAAACACCACTTTAGAGGTCTCCGTGCATTTCAAGGTTGTGCATAATTCATAATTTGCAAATGGCCCAAAATCATCAAAACACGTTTTTTGCGCCTCCTGTAAAATTTGATATGTGTGGGTTACGTCCTTTTCCCTTTCCACAGTAGAATAATAATATGATTTGGTAGATATCAAAAATGGATAGATCTAAGAAGGGATAAAGTGGGTGCTGAATAGAAGCATATATTTTGTAATACCTTCGATGATAAAATTTGATAAGTTGAATAATGTCCAATTTAATTTTTAATTATATCTCAAAAATATTGAAAATAAATTTACCTTTTTGAGGTATCGAAATGGCAATAAATTTAAAAACGAAATACTTGCAAGATAACATTAAATAAGTAAACAAAGATGTTTCCAAAAATGATAATTTTTTACAACAATCAGTGATCGAAAACAGACGACAAACTACGGACTTTGTACCAATCTCTAATAATTTACGTCCACTGGAAGTTTTATTACTTATATCAGCGATATTATGACTTATTCATGTATGATAGGTAAAGATGACACTATCGTGACGTGGGATGACAATAAAATTTGTTGAATCGCGCAGTTTAGTGGCGCGCGATCAAAATGCCCAAAAACTTTGATCGCCGATCCAAACATAGCGTGCTGATAAATATGTACATATTCATCCAAATTTATGTGACGTCACTTACTATAGTAACGTTTGTCGCCTACAATGCCGTGTGTGGAAACTACGTGCAGATTTCATTGTAAATTCATCCAGGGTCGTATTCATTTTAATATTTTTACTTAATACTTTTTCACTAATACGGAACATAGTTTTGGAATCACTGTTTCAGTGTTTGGCATTTTATTTTTTATTTATTAATTGTTCAAGTGACAAATTAACGTATTTTCTTGTTGCAAGATCCCATGTTTGGGAATTGTCCATTTTATAGTGTTAAAACATGCGAAAAACACATGTACACAATAAATCGGTTCCAAATCGGTATCAAAAATGTATGAAAAAACGTAACGGTGTCTCCAAAAAAATCGCTTAAAAAAATAAATTGGGTGTGCTTAAGGTGGTTTCATAATTAACCTAGATTTTCGGTCAGAAATATTGAGATTTTTGAAAACTAAAACTTATACCATTATATATGTAGGTGAAATAAATATTTCTAATTGTATAAAAACCGTTTTTTATCCACGTCCGCTCCCAATTTGTAGCATATGTCCCCCTTATCGAGGATTCTTAATAGAAAGTTTACTACGATAACTATTTGTTTCACAGTCGCACAACCTCTATTTTTCGAAGATATTAGTATGGATAAAAGGATATGGCTAGGACAGAACCAGTGGTTAACTAATCACTCTCGCTACGCCCAGTTATTAAAGGATCGGAAAGGGTGGAAGGGAATTTTAATACATCACAAACACCCATGCCTTCGAACAGAAATCGAAAAAAAATGCTGTTCGTACTGGGACTCGAACCCATGAGATCCGGTACGGAAGCCCACAACGTTAACTGTTACGCCATAGGACCCGGCCATAAACCATTTAAGTAAAAGTTAAAAAAAATAACTTTCGCTTTATAAGACATTTGCCCGCACTAATATTATAGTAATGCTGTTCGTGTTATTATCGGACCGTAAAATGTGTTTTCAAAAAAATTACACAAAAGCTTCATCTTTGAAATTACCTTAACTCGTACAACGTTAAAAACGCGCCTAGCGCGTTACTACTACATCATATGCACGCAGTGTATTACACATGTTGAACTAAGTGGGTTATCCCTGTTGCAACTTATACTACGGTTAAATAAAAACTACTTAGTCATAGTATAATGTGACGAGAGAATAATGAAATATGTTTAAAAAATTAACTTTCTCCACATTTATTTATTATTACCATAACCAGTTTTGCTCATCAAGCATTTTTAATTGTTTTTTTTTATACAGAAATATATAACCAGATGTAGAGGATAAAAAATAATGTATAAAACACGTCTTATAGTAGTTTAAGTATATATAAAACACATTGCTTCAGTTTAAATGACAAACTTTTATTTAAAAAAAAAACCGTCATCTCACGCCGGCCCTGTCCGGTTGTAATAGACGATAGGCCAATAAATAACTCCGTTAGGTAACACAGTATGTAATATTGTTTTTTTCAATTTAATTTAATGTTTATTGTGCAACACAATAGGCGTAAGAATACACACCTGGAAAAACTAACATGGTTTACAGCGATCAAAAACTATCCACAAAATAAACTTTGCATAATAAATATTTACAAAATATTGACGGCTGAAATATGAACATTCACCATAAAATCGTAGAAAAATTCTTGATTTCAAAAAATGTGAGACATTTTTTTTAGCTCTTTCGGGGATTTCAAAATTTTGCCACAAAACTGACGTGCCTGTTTTCACAAAATTTTAGAGAATTTTGCACTTCGTATCCTCAATCCCAAAAGCTAAGGATAAGTACCGTCACACAGTAATAATCCCGGGATTTTGGGATCACAAAATTGGACGGGATCCCGGGATTGGACGCCTTATTCTTGCCCTAATATTCTATCCCTACTACTCTCTTTGAAAAAGAGAGGTTGAGTGACTGAGTAACAAACAGTTCTCGTAGGATAACTATTCTTGCGATGCCTCTATAAGAAGGCCGTATGCTCCGTATTGAGAGTGGAAATGGTTAAAAAAAATATGTTTGTAGGTGTTTGAAAATATAGTTAAACTGTAATGATATTTGAAGTGTATTTAAGTGACCTTCTCGCGATGGATTAAGTCGTAGTATTGATGTCTTTGAATTTATTGACGACACCTGAAACCTGTTCAGTGATACATCAAAGGTATAACAAAGGTATTATGATAGATCGACACAATAGAGGTTAGGTGACTTAATCGAATGGCGATGCCTACCCACTGCCATTGGGAATTCAAAAACGGACAACAGAAAACAGATTAATACAATGAAATATATATTATGTAAATGGGCCATAATAGGTCAGGTGACCAGGCGTCTGTGTAAATTTTACGACACACATTTTACGATTATTATACTGAATGCTCAGATACAATTCAAATTTGGCGAGATTGGCGATAATTTATTGCTACCTTTAACTAATATACATAAGAATACAATATAGTAGATAATAGATAAGTTTTTTTAAATTATTTTGGAATGTTTTTAGTGGGTTTAACTTTATTATACGTAATAAGGCAAAGACAACTTTTGTAGTAGCGATAAAGTAAGCCAAAAAATATAAATATGCTGCAAGCTTTGCTAATCTTTGATGAAAAGCATTACGTTCATAAAAAAAACAATTTTTGTACTTATTCCATTTTTTAAAATAAAGACCGGTTTCACTCGTCACGAGCATTATCAATAACATACAATATAAACCGATAGCGTTATTTACATATACAGTATTGAATAAGCCTACTAACACGGTGGTAAATGGTAAAAGTGGTAAAAGATATCATAAATAAAGACAATCGAAAATCGAAATTTTGAGGACCTCATACATACACATAAATACAACATTTTTTTTTCAAAATAAACCCAGTAATAAATACTACAGCGAAACTGTTATTAAAGTGAAATTACATTTTCACTGGTTTTTTTAATATAATCATATGCATAATTATTTTTACCAATACATATTTAAATCTTGTATTGGAAAATATCAATTATATTCTTCCTCAAACTATCATTAAACTGTTTTTGGCAGTTCTGAAATGAGAAATGAAATCATAATATGAATATACATGTGTCAGATAGAACATTTACGCATATTCACTTTTTTATATATATTGTCTTTTTTATTTCCTGTATTCATATAATCTGATGTTTTATTCATGCTCTGTGAACATAGACTTTTTCTGTTGAGTAAAGTTTTTTTTAAATCCATATCCGCTCCCAATGCGGAGCATATGGCCTACTGATGAAGGTATCTCAACAGAAGTTTTTCTACGAGAACCGCTTGTTACTCAGTCGCTCAACCTCACTTTTTTCAAAGTGAGTAGTAAGGAAAGAAGGATAAGGCTAGAACAGGACTAGTGGTTGGCTAATCGCTATTGCTACACCCAGTTATTAAAGGATCAGAAGGATGGGAGGAGAGGGAACGATTTTATTTATTAAATTAACATTGCACAAGGTTGACAAATTATTAATTTAAAACTTTTACAATGGAGAAAAAAAAATAGTACAATTTAATATTAATAGCAGTAGAAAAAAAAATGGCAAGGAATGATGTGAATTGACAACACAAACACCCAGTCTTCGATCACAACTTTGAGTTGAATGATTGTCAAATTCACTGTGATCGACTGGGAAGTCTGTTCGGTAGAGCAAGCTCTAACCAGCAGGTTAGGTCAGATCAATATCGTAGTCGCAAGCACAAACACAGCGTATAACTTCACACATGCATCAGTCAAATATTTTTTCATTAATGCCGATCTGTACAATTCTAAATCTATTGAATGATACATTTTCAAATAACAAATATTTTTTTAGCATAATATTGCAGAAAGTGATATTGAACTAATTTCAGTTTTATCAAATTTAATGGTTGCCCTACTGCCAATTTGGAATCGACACAAAGAGAATTTTCAAACAAAAGACAAATTACGATCAGCAATATGTATTTACGAACAATTAAAGCAGATACTAAAAATATAATAAAGAAATAAGATACATGTACATTGTCTATAGATATTTTTTTTATAGCCATAAAGCCACACTCCACCCTCCCACTTTTTTGTACATGGAACTACTTTTAAAAAAATCTTTGTGAATTATAAAAACATTTTTTTTAAGACTTTTACGTTTTGATTGGCTATTGCAGTACCGGTGAAAAAACATGATTTTGGTGTTTTTTCGATACCGAAATGCCGGTTTCGAAAATACAAAAATAATACGAATAGTATGTTTTTCGATCGATTTCAGTTCGAAGGCATGGGTGTTTGTGATGTCTAAAATTTTCTTCCCACCCTTTCGATCCTTTAATAACTGGGCGAAGCAAAAGCGATAAGTTAATCAATTGTCCTGTCCTAGTCTTATCCTTCTATCTCTACAACTCTCTTTGACAAAAGAGAGGTTGAGCGACTGAGTAACAAGCAGTTCTCGTAGAAAAATTTATATAGAGAGACTTCCATTAGGAGGCTATATGCTCTACATTGGGTGCAGACATGGATAAAAAAAAGACATATTTTGATAAAATCGATATTGACAGGTTTCAGAATTCATAAGCCTTTTAATGGTGTTTTATTTTTTAAAGGAACCGTAAGTGATAAAACGATATATTTATTTAATTACGGTTTTTATGTGAAATATTAAAAAAATGATGCCTGGTTTTGCGATCGTAAAGTGCCGTATTTTTTTTATTATAATACCAGTAACGATGATATAGTCGATCGATATTGGCATTTCTAGTTTCGACGAGTGGTCATTTCAAGTTCTGTGTTGATGACACAACATTACTCATGGAAGCGATTCTAATTTGATATTCTGAAGAACTGGTGCACCCTCCTTCGATATAGTGATTTAGTATTCTCTTATCTAATGTATTTTGGAGTAACAGACCAGTGGTATTCAAATTCAATATAAAGTGGCGCAAATGCAGGGAAATATAAATTTCTATTTACTACTGTTCTTGTGATCCGGAGACTAAAACAAAACGATAAATACAGAAAAGTATGAGAAGAATGTAAGAACGTACGATAGAGTTCGACTTTGCATTAAAGCTACATACTTCGATTGAATTCAGTTAATTAGTACAAACATTGAAAAAGAAAAATACATAAAAATCGAACGTTACAATTATTTTAAATGTGGTGCTTTCTAACAGTGTTTCTCAACATTTTGGGTCCCGTAGCTCATTTTGATTTTTTGTGCCCCCCATACCATAAAAAATCTAATTTCAAAAACCCAGGTATTAACAGATTTGCCCAAATGAACAGCCTGGGACCTTTTTTAGCTATTCCAAGAATGGTGGCCCCCTTGGAACACGCTGTGGCTACACTCCCCCTCCCCGTTGAGAAACCCTGCTTTATATTTTATATTATAGAATAGGTATTGAAGAAGTTTTTTTTTTCACTTTTAAGGTGGTCACTGTCAATCATTTTTAGTAGAAAGACATAATAAAAATGAAACACTTTTTGTATTAATACCAAATTATTTGTGGTACAATGGTTTCGCTCATTACGAGCTTGCCTGTTATTCGAGCATGGCGATCAAATGATATTGCTCATGATGTACGATACCGGTTAAAAAAGTTCAATATTTAAAATAATTATTATCTATTACTTTTGCAGTGTTACTTTTACACAGAGTGAAGCCCTGACATAACAGAGGATTGCTGCACACTTCAATCCAATTTTCAACTTTTACAGTAAATTCCTATCAATTCTCTGCAGAAAAATAGATGTCGAGATATGACTCATGTATCTAATAAATTAAGCTTCGTTTCAATTAATACTACACAGTAACAAACCGCTAAAAACGTTTTTTCGACTCAAACAATTTACTTACTCGCGCATAATTGGTTAAAATTTTGAATGTGACCAATTAAAAGAAATATCAATTAATATGTCACGAGACCTCCACCAATTAATGTTATTAGATGATCGTTACAAATCCTTAATTTTACATGCCTTACAATCTAATAATAATGTTGTTAATTATTCACGATTAATTTAACTAATGGTTGGAAAGATATTATTCACTTTTAAGTTGTTCACTGTCAACTATTTTTTGGAGGAAAGACTTTATTGTTTTAATTGTACCTTCATACTAAATAAAAATTATGGTCAGAAGTTTATCAAACAAAAATGAAATCAGTAAAAAAAATGATTTGTTTTAATCGAAAGATATTAACAAAGTGTTTTCTAGACATGACCAGTGTTCCCTCTAAGCCAGAGGTTTCCAACCTTTATGTTACTGCGCCTCCCTTTGAAGAAAAAAATATCTTCGCGCCTCCCCATCTTTTATTTCATATAGTAACAAAGATACGTTTTGAAGGGTAAATAAATATTTTGGACTGTTCGCGGCTCCCAGGTTAGAGGCTGCTCTAAGCTGTGCGCACAAAAGCTACACCAGCTAGGTATATCATTACCAGAATAAATTAATTGTCATTATATAGTGTTGTTAATAATTAATGTCATTATAAAAATTGACCATTTCCTTTAATAGATCTTAATACCATTACCGCCACAGCGCACATTTTTTTTTAATTTCCTTTCAAAGTTGCACAGCCAATGTATTTTGCGCACATAACCTTCGGAAAATTAGAGGAAACATTGGACATGACTCGCTCGCAAACGACAGAATCCATGCAATTCACTCGTTTACTTACATGGAAATGTGATAATCTTCAATTCAATTATATGTAGTATGGCCGCATGTCGTTTATTCTTCTATAATACTGATTTGATGGAATTTATCATTTTTTAAGTTGAACAGTGATACAACTTGAATGAACGAATACAAGCTATGTCGACTCATTATTTGATTCTTCCATACTAAGTGTGTTCACTGTTCACGTTTAAGCCACAACATTTCTGCTTTTATCGTATTCATCTGACAATTTAACATTTTACACTCTATTAAAAAATAGTTTTTTCCAATTAATTATTAATACTGCCATCTGTGTGGTCGAGTGGTCAACGTTGTTGGCTTTGGCTACGGGTTCGAATCCCAGTTCTGGCAGTTTTATAAATTGATTTTTCAATCGATTTATGAATCTCTGTTCAAAGGCATGGATGTATGTGATGTCTCGAACTCCCCCTCCCACCCATCCTATCCTATGAACGGGGCGTACCAAGAGCGATTAGGTAACCACTAGTCGTGTCCTAGCCCTTTCCTTCTATTTCTACTCTCTTTGGAAAAAGAGAGGTTGAGCAACTGCAAACTCCATTTATAGATGCACCATGATAATAGTATGTATGAGTCTTTTTCTCTGCCATACACCTACGTATGCAATCGACAAACATTGTAAGTTATCTTAGTTAACTTAGTTCATTATCAATGTGAGACCAAAATAAATAATGAAAAAAAAACACAAAACAGATAAAGGTGCATACGAACGTATTTGCATGAGGCGTTATCAATTATGTATATTCTTATCTAAGTTCATATAGATAAGAATAACATAGTAAATTTGTGCATATTTGAAAACAAAGAAGTCAACTTTTCTAAATATTTTACGTACCTATGTAAAATGTTATATAAAATTTTAATATATTCGATAGCTTTACTTCAAATTACTGTCATCTCTCAATTTCACCGAATTTTATTTATGTATTCTATATCTAAACATTATTAGGTAATTATGTGTAAAGATAACAAATATTAAACAGAAATTCTTTTAGTTTAGTATTAATACTTAGCGGTATTGAGTAATTCATTTTCTGAAACTATTGACTAACCATGACGTTGTTATTTAGTAGTGGGTAAGGAAAGAAGCTTCTCTCCACCCAGTATCACACTATAGAAAATTATTCTAAGTCTTCTTAAAACTATAATATTACTAGCTGTAAGCCCGTTGCCCAGCAACGGGAGATTTTTGTTGCATTGTGTTTAATTTAATTTAGTTTAATTTTATTTAATTTAATTTAATTTAATTTAATTTAATTTTAATTTATTTTATTTTATTTTAATTTAATTTATTTTATTTTAATTTATTTTATTTTATTTTATTTTATTTTATTTTATTTTATTTTATTTTATTTTATTTTATTTTATTTTATTTTATTTTATTTTATTTTATTTTATTTTATTTTAATTTATTTTATTTTATTTTAATTTAATTTATTTTATTTTAATTTATTTTATTTTATTTTATTTAAAAAAGTGGAGACTGGTAGGTCGAGGACACCTTACACCCACTCACTCGGACAAACGGACATTATCGGCTATTAATATATAGAATAATATCTGTCACAAGTACGGCATCCAATCCCGAACCCTTTTTTTTGATCCCGGGATTTTGACACTGACAATTTTTCCATTACCGAGATTGAACATTCAACATAAAATCGTGTATGAATTGGGATTCAGAATTGAGAAATTTTTGCTCGGCGATTTTGAAATCCTGGGATTTTCTAAGCAAGTTATTGTTGATTTCTCAAAATGAAACAAAATTTGGAACCTTCTTTATTTTTTAACCCTCGCTTAACTTTGTCTAATTTTCTCAATCAAGGGATTTCGGGATCGCGGAATTGGACGGGAACCAGAATTTGAGACCCTAGTCACAAGGTTAGCAAAAAGAAGTTTTTTTAATTTGAATTTAAATTTCATGACATGGTCGTTCTTATACTACGACATACCGTGAGGGAGATGGTTTTGTGACGAAAGTGTATTTTTGTCAGGTTAGATCAGTGCTTTCCAAATTGGAGGCTGCCGCAGAACATCTTTTATATTGAAGGGGCCGCGGATGATTTTTTCAGAATTAGGTGACCGTGAAATGAATTTTTTTGGGAAGCACTGGGTTAGATAAAATATTTTGGGACGAAATGTTAAAAAAGGGTGTCGACAGTAACTTAAGCCGTGTGACGTAAATCGTGAGTTGTTATCTTAAATTTCGAAGGTTTGTTTGAAGTACTTGAATACTGTAAATTTTATGGAAAAAAAATGTTATTTTGTTAACATCGCATAACTATTAAGACAATATATTAAAGAAGTATTTATTTTCTTCCAGATTGCAGTTTGAAAAATATTAGTTTATAAATTCGTAGTTGTGAATTCATAATTAATATCGAGCTTATGTGATTGAAGCATTTGATATAATATTTAAATTGATTCTACGTATCGTATCTACGTGTATAATACACTCAGGGATGAAATGGGTTAAGATTAAACATCGCATGAAAGGTTCACTACGTTAGTGGGTTGAACCCCTTTTAAGATATTGTCATCGGTCGCAAAACATCAAAATAATGAAATAACGTCTCGTATTTACAATTCAATCTAAAGGTATTATAATATTATATAATTTAAGAAACGATATTATATTGTAATAAACTCTTTTTTACACAATTTTAGAATAGAACGGGTATATTTTTACAAGACATATTAGTTCTAACATAATCCCCAGATACAAAAAACAGAAACGCAGAAGCTTAAGTAATTTAACAATAATTTCAACAACACAAGACAGTAATAGCAAAAAAAGAGCTTCATTAGATCCTAGCACATTAGACGTGTCAGACGTCTCTAGCGGTGAAAGCTATTTATGTCCAGTCTCTCATAAAAGCCCCCGTTCATAATGAAGTACCGATGAATAGTATTATTTGTTGTCATTGAAATAAATATAATGAATAATATTTTGTGTTATTTACTTGACTATGTATTACCTTTTTTGTTCAATTTTCTACGCCATAATGTTGTTGTTTTTTTTTTTTTTTAAATAAAAACTGTTTTTGGAATTCTTAGAACCAATCATCAATTTCTCTATGAATTCACTTATCGCCTTTTTACACGGTTTTTTGTATTGTATCCAACATGTAAAAAAAAAGTTGAGTGTACATTGTTTTACCCACTTTAAGGGTGTTTACTGTCAATACTTGGGGAAAGGCATTTTATTTAATATATATTAGATTAGTTGTCATGAGTGAAACCGGTTCTGATCATATTAAATAAAAGTGTAATAAGTAAATTATTTTCTTATATTTTTTTGAGTGAATAATTGTTTTGAATGAGTCCCAATCGATCCCGCGGGCCATCGCTGTAGTATCCCTGAAATCAAGTGAATGTAGCAAATGTTAGCCATATAATTGCATCCAATCGAGTGTGCATAATGAAAAATCTATATAGTCCACACTTGGAAGTACTCCTACCAGACAAGGGAAGTGATTACGGACCATTTGCAAGCGGGACAATGTCATCCAAGAGGAATAAGCTAAGTAGTTGACGCTTATTGGTAATGAATGGACGGATATATTAAATACAAATTTAGAAACAAAGTAAATAAGTATTTTTTTGCTGGGGAGATGAATATATTTGTTTTAATTGTCGGTTCTAGTTATTTGTAGTAACGCCACGGAATTATCAAAGACAAAGATGGTGAATCGAAATCATAACTGGGCCAAGATACATTTAATTCTATTTTTAATATTTAAATAATAATGAGAATTATTGTAAAAGAGAAGGTATCGATAAAATAAATCATTGAGTTATTCAAATAAAATGCTGTATTCAAAAGTAAACCTTGTAAGTAAACCTAGTAAAAGTAAATTAGTAAATACTCGTATTTTTAAGATTTCGCGATATATGATAAATATATGCCAAAATTCGCAATAGTTTGTAAATTAAAGTTACCATACACATATAAATATATGTATAACAAAAGATTTTTGCTTTTGTTATGTACTAGAGTTCTGACTACATAAACGTGTCGTTCCATTCAAAAGTATTTTTTTGGTGTACACAAATTATGTATGGAGAGTTTGGTTGCGCTGCTCTTAAATCAATTTGCTGTCGGATTAATAGTGTAGTCATGCTGAAATTTTCTTCAGTTAATATGTTGTTACTAATCCTAAAGATTCATGTATAAGCTATGTTTATTTTTGTGAAATTTTAATTTGTGTTGTATGTGTATGTATGTATTTTTTTAAAAATATTATTTTAATATTATTATTTGCCGCCTGTGAGGTCGAGTGGTCAACGTTGTTGGCTTCAGCTACGGAGGGCACGGGTTCAAATCCCGGTACGGACAGTTTTATAAATTGATTTTTCAATCGATTTATGAATTTCTGTTCAAAGGCATGGATGTATGTGATGTGTTGAATTCCCCCTTCTCACCCGTCCTATCCTATGAACGGGCGTATCGAGAGCGATTAGCTTACCACTAGTCCTGTCGTAGCCCTATCCTTCTATCTATACTCTCTTTGGAAAAAGAGACGTTGAGCAACTGAGTAACAAGCAGTTCTCGTAGAAACACTTCTGTTGAGATAAGCTTCATTAGGAGTCCATATGCTCCACATTGATAATTATTTGAAATTAATATCTAATACAAATAGATGCTAAATAAATGTTCAAATTCAACATTTTAAATGCTTAAAAAATTATAAAAATAGATGTTGAAAATACGAGTCTGTAACTATTGTAGACAAATAATAAATATTCCAAAAATCTAACTGTTATCATATTATAACATAAACCGCAAAAATAATTAAATTTAAACTGGAAATAATTGTTTTAAAAATACGAAACAAACATTAAAAATTATTTAACTCGAAACTGGTGTTTATATTTTATCCAACTGGTGTGTTCAGGTAGCAGATACTAATGTGATATTTAATATTAAATTATTGATGTGGCTTCCGTGAAATCCATATTTATAAATGTTTAAGGTAAAATTTATTTTAATTATTTACAATACGATGCTTTTTAAATAATTGTACGTGGATATTATACTTATACATTTTCTTCAGCATATTTAACACCATCAAATAAACGACTACAGAAACGTAGGTGGTAGATATTGTTAACTCACTTAGGTAAGATACTTGTTTAAATATTAGAAAAATAAATAAATACCTTTCGAGTATGAATACTGATTTCCATCACTTTTGTTTTTAATGAGGACCGGTTTTAAATCATCTAATGCTCATACAAGGCCACATTCCTAAGCAAGAACAGTAGAAGTGTATGTACCAAAAAATGAAAGAAAAAGTTTAAATTTAAATTATGTCATAAATGTTGTTGGCATACTTAAAGGTAAGAGTCAAGGTCTACAGAGACACCTATAATTAGGACAAATTAATATATTTATTACATACAAAAAATCGTTTAATTGATAGAATCTAGCTTAATTTTTAAATCATCCCAATTGAGTTGAGCATTCCTCATTATCATATTGTGATAAAGTTTATTGGTAAAAAAATGAGCAGCTAGCATGTGGCGTTCTTATTTTAGCAGGTAGCAGGGATTTCTTATTTTTTCAATAAAAAATCGCATATCAACCAAAATGCACTATTTATTTTTGAAAAATATTAAACGTTAACAAAATCAGATATATCCATAACTACATTGAGTTTTTATTTATTTTTTACTTATATAATAATTAATTTTGAGTTTATGCTTAGTAGCGTGCAGTGGAGCTACTTTCGACGAACATTGCGGTGTAAATATACATTTTTTCAAGGACTCGAAGTTAAAACAGTATGACTCAACAGTCCTGTACATATTCTTTTGAACACCAATTTTTCGCACACCGATTTCTCTTTTCTGTATTAAATAAATATAATATCTTTTATTGTGATTTTTAGTTGCAGTAGTTAAATTTATTTTTTTAGTATGTTGAATGTAAACAGGAAAAAACGATTAGAAAAACGGGAGAATCCGTTACAGAAGAAAAAAAAATATGATAATTTTGTATCAAATGATTCGCAAACTCAGAAAAATTAATTCTTTTTGGACATCTTGTTCTTTAATGTTTTCATTAAAGTTTCTTCCTTTCGACCCAACATAAGCCGCTTGACAGTCTTGACAGGTTAGGCGATAGATGCCGCTCTGAGAAAATGATTCTAACTAATCTTTACTATTTAATACAAGCTTATGTAGCTTGTTAAGCAATCGTTATGTGGTCTAGTAAAAACTTAGATATATTTGAAGAAGAAGAAATATGTAATATTAAAGTATTTTATGAAGACTGGTTGATCGATCAGTCGTGTGCTGTAATTTCAACGTAAAAAAAGACGTAACGAAAGCACGGTATAAATGAAAAAAACTAAAAAATGCTCGTTAAACAATATTACTTTATAAATATTTTTTTTGATAATTTTTACAGTATCACATTGAAGGTAACAGTGCTGATGCACTAATCATACATCGTTTCTATTTTCAAAGAAATATAACTCTACAAAATATACAAAAACGGTTTAAACCGATTTTAAAACTAAGCACGCCATTTGGATTTAGATGCCGTATCCATTTTTTGCTGTAATGCGTATGTAATCATTTTTATAGGCAGTTTTTTGCATATACTTACATACAATACTTTTTCTACATCGAACATTGACGTAGCATAATCAGTATCAGAGGCGATTTTTTTTAATGCTCCTAACGGTATGTGAACCCAAGGGTTATAGATCCGCATGCCGAGCATCTAAAACAACCAAGCCTTGTCATATATCCGAGAAACCGTCACGCCATACAATTTTATAGCCGACCAATTCCGAAAACTGATATGATAGGGAGCATTTTTCGATTTAATTTTGTCAGCATACGTGTAATAACGAAAACGTTGTAGCTACATTTAAAAAGAAAACTTATTTTTTTATAATTTGTTAGGAGATATTCAAAGACGTTTCTATGACATGTATTATACTTATGCAATTTCCAATGATCGAAAACCTAAAATTCACGTTTTGATCGTGTCTCGTTTACTTCAGAAGCACCTTCAAACGAGTTTCAATGGAAACAAAGCGAAGGGAAGTGGGCTCACAGCTCGTATTAATATTATTTTTTACCACAATAATTACAAGTTTTAATCTATATTAAAAAACTTTAATTTTTGCGCGACGGTATGGTATGACATATACATAAGATTATTTTTAATCGAATCATTGTCAAGATTTTATCTCTAAGGAAAATCCATGTCAAAAGTCTAAGGAAAAAATTAAAAGTCTTATTTAAACTCAATATTAAAATTTTGAGTTTCTAACCTTTACGCGGCTGTACAATCTATCTATCATCTTAAGTATAATCCATGGTCACAAATTAAATGTTCATAAATTATGTTTTTATAAACAATTCTACTAATTAGAAGGTTTGTAAGAAATACCTAAAAACTAGTTGCAGCTATAACAATTCATGTCCTCTCTGAAAATGAGTGAATAACCATCAATTCTCGTAAAAATAGTTTTTTTTGAGTTTCTCCGTTTCATCTCTTTACACCGACAGCGCGAAAAAAAACATCTGTCATATTATGAGTTTTATAAAAATAAAAAATTATTGGAAATCGATAGTATGCTATCCGTTGTCAATATATAAGTCTTTGCATGAATTTAGGAATTAAGATAAAAAAAGATATGTTCACATCATGCCATCTCTATGTATAATTGCATTATACTTAGTGATTTTATAAAACTAAATACATGAAAATAGCTTGTAAGGTCATGAACAGCGTATACAAATTATTGTTTCATTGTAACCTAACATGTGATATTGTCTTGTCACTGTTTAAAGGTTAGCTCGGCATCTAATATTTGTGCCGTCTTCAATGGAAGATCAGCGATAAGATTGTAGTTTACCCCTGTTTGAATATTGCATATTGCTTTAACAATGTAATGATAATGACATTGGTTTTAAATTATCTTCTACTAATACAGAAATGCATCATCCTTTCAACCCTGTTAATATCACATATTATTTTCTTACGACATTGCTTTACATCACTCAGAATATTATTTATCAACTATCCAGTTAAGATTCGCAAACAAAGACCACCTGGATAGTACCAACATGAGATAGTATATTAATAGTCTTGATTTCCAATGCTGGGTCTTGATCAAACAGTTGTTTGTTGTAAGTAAATCTATTATAAATCTATCTATCAATTTATAAAATATCTATGTTAGTAATAAATCACCATAGCTTCTGCATCTGTGAGACGTTTTACATATCGATCCAATAAAAGTGTACCCTGCTTCTTTCAGATAGCAATAGGAACTCGACTAACACCGGGTGTTTATGGAGTTAAATGGTTTGTGTATATAGGTTATATATGGCAAGCAAAAAATACGCGAATAACGCGAATTCGGGAATAAAAATGCTTTGATTGAGTAGTTGTGTCAAAATCATTAAAAATGATGTTAAGTTTTTTATGTGTCGATTTTTGATGGGCATTATACTTTCAGACAATGTTATTAAAGCGTTAATACCAGTTTTCAACTCCAGGTTTGTAGCTCCAGGATTTAAACAAAAATTGAGTATCTTCAAGAGATGAAATTTAGTATTTTCAGTATGACCAATAAATGAAATGTAATAATTTATGTGACATGTAAAACGGTCAATAAACAATAACATTTAGGGGTGTTGAAAAGAAATGTGAGTTTTTCTCGAAAGGAAAGGGCCCGAAGACTCGCGCAATAAATTGCAGTTATATCAATTCGCTCACAGTGAATAACTTCATGTTAAAAAAAGCAATTACCAAATTAGATGATAATGCTCCTTGGGATTCCAACTTTTTAAAAATTAAAACTGAAGTGAAAAGTGAGTGACTTAAGGTTTTCTGAAATAACTGATATTCAAGAAATGGGAACGCCATCTTATTCAATATACATATATTTCTATTATAAGATTATGCTTTTAAACTCTAATGTACCGTCGACTGCTAGCGATAGTAGAATGTGAGAGATGGTTTGTTTCCCAATTCTCTGGAGAGTCAACGATCCGACTTACTGTGCTCAAGATGTTGCTTCGACGAGGGAATGATTTTGAGGGAATAGATATAGGAATTATTTTGATCTTTTTAGTACATTTAAATAAAAGCTTATTTTTTAAAAATATTTTTATTATAATTTATTCTTTTACTACAGCTTGAGAACAGGGTGGCGATATAATATTTAACGTAACGAGATTGAGTATCCGTTATTTTCTGAATACACTGTGAATTTTGATCGTAGGGATATTTATGAGCCATCTGTGTTGTAAAACGTGACAAGACCAAGGAAACTGATACACCGCCTCACCAGTGACGCTCAAATATATCATCGGTTTCGATGTTTAAACCACTGATACTCAAACCGCAGGCATATTAAATTACGACTTTATGTGTGTTGTCATTAGTATAATATTTAAAAAACACAATATTCCTTTGCACTACTTCCACTTCTACTTTTTGATTTTACTGATGATGCTCGTCATGATCGATTTCATATAATGCCTTTCCACAAATTATTGACGGTGAAATCCCCCCTACAAGTGATTATAATAATATCTTATGGATTCTGAAACTATGTAAATTATATGAGATTATGTCATAATTTTTAAGCAAAATCAAAATAGGGTTTTATTTGGAAATAATTATAGAAAATTAAACATTGTACTGATCTTCAATATTTTGGTAGTTAGTACTTAAATTATGTAGTTATTTATGAAAAAATACGTACTTACTTAGTACGAAATTAAAGTGGAACGCAGAACGATATTTCTTAGTTAACATATTTATCTAATCCATGTCCGCTATTAATGTGGAGCATACGGCAACGTTATAAAGATATCTCAACAGAAGTTTTTCTACGAGGACTGCTTGTTAATCAGTTTCGCGACCTTTCTTTTCCGAAGAGAATAGTAATGCTAGTACATACATGATTAATTGTTAACTAATCGCTCTTTCCACCCTTCTTTAATTTTTAGTTCAGAATTATTTAATTGGATAAATCGGTTGAAAAAAGCAGTTCGAACTGGTAAGATCCGTCACGGAAGCAATCGACGTTGAACACTAAGCCACGTACTTGGCATAATCACATATATAGTGATGTCATAAATGTTTAATTGAAATTTATTTTAGGTGATAAATATGTACAAATGGAAAACTTAATAATTGATTGGAGTCCGTAGTGACGATGTTTTGGCTTCTCAAATTTGACGTTTCAAAATTCCAAGACTTACAAATTAAACTATGTAAGGAAAACTATAAATTAATTATTATAATTGATATTTAAGTACAATTCAGGATACGCGAAAAGTGTCGATGTACGACAGTTTTTTTATTATTAAAAAAATAATAAAATATATACAATAAGATTAGGAAGTACTGTTCATTAATTAGTCACTACTACACTTATTACACGGATAAAAATATATTTAATCAATAAGATGTGGCATTAAGTAGATAAATTAACATTGATAAAACATGACTTAATACAAATTACAAAAAAAAACACATTTAAAGATAATAGTACCGCTTTTCATTAATAACATAATTAATAGACGCGACATTTAATCTGATTTTTTTTATTCAAATAAAAAAAAATCAACTGACACTAGCCGAGTGAGACAAGGCTATATTGTATACTTTTTTAAAAATAAAATCGTTCATGTTATATTCGGTGTCTAGTAAAACAAAATACCTTGTATATAAATTAATGCACTGTGCTTCTCTTCCATATGTCGTATTTTAGTTATTCTAAAACCTGTCGGTCGCGTTTGGGTAAAGTGAAAATATATAGATGCCTTGATGTTATCGTTTGTATGTATCGTCTTTGCACCTCTCATTTTATTAAGTTAAAACAGCATTAGTGACAGATTTAATAAACGAATTGTTAATCACTTAAAAAAATCAAAAGAGTATTGTGGGGTTCTTTTCCAAAACCGACTATTTCCAAAATTAGCAAAAATGAGGTAAGTATGAAGGATTGTATTTTTTTTTGTTAGGCATCGATTGTTCGCCAAATCGATCGAATCGCATGTGATTTTGCAGTATGAAATTAGAAATTGAAATTGCGCGTTTTTTTTTGTCATAACGAACCAATTCTCAAATAACTATAAATTAATTGGATGTATTAGCCAAATTTGTTTAAGGACATTTAAACACTTGCATTCCCTCTTTATAACGCATTAATGGTACTTAAGGGTCCGTAACAGAAAATCGCGTTTCCTTAAAAAGTGCAAAATGGAAATAGTCATTTTTGGAAAAGAAACAAATTTGAACTTCAAATTGACGATTGCTAGATAAGCTGAAACATCACCTTGCATCCTACACCTGCTCCGAATAAACAAGTCTCGTTACATTTGGGTTTACAATCTTTCTACGCTTAATTTTGCAAAAAGAAGATTTTGGCATTTATTTTGTACATATGACACTTTAGTCACCATTTTAATCTATAAATCTATAACTAAAGCAGCGGTTGACAAAAAATGGTACGCAGAGTTGTTGCAATAACGCCATTAGAGTCAAAGTAAATACACCAGCAAATGGTGAACGGATTTTTCCGAACAAGATTCTTGCGAACACGAATTATCAGAACAGAATACTCCGCACACAGATTCTTCCGTACACCTGTACATAGAATACTCCGTACACAGAATACTTCGTACATTTCAATATTTTGAATTAAAAAATCATTGTTTTATTATAACGTATAACGTCTTATGTCAATTGTGCAAATATTTTTTAGAATGGAATCAAGCAAATACGGAGAATTCGTGTTCGGAAAAATCACCGAACCCCAGCAAATATAACAACACAAGTCATCATGAAAATTGTTAATCTTAAAAGCACCTTTACATGTACGATCCGACAACTACATGTCTTATAAGTGTATTTTTTTCCGAAACAAAAGTCACAATGACGTAGTCTTCCAAGTATCATCAATGGTAAAAAATTAGACTTAGCACCTTATCTGTTCTCATGTCGCGATGTGTGTAGATATCTTTTTTTTAATAAGTTTTTGGTTTGCGGCATTTTGTGACTTGAAATGGTACGTGAGGTGCGAGGGGTTAGCGACCGCTGACCTATAGCACTTTAATCGTGTTCATTGAAAATTAAAAAAAATCAATAAATGCCACAGAAGTTTCACTATAACACACATTAACAGAGGTCCCTTAAAGAACGAGCATCGATTTATCATGTTTTACGAAAAATATCAAAAAACTATTTAGGAGTAATGTAGTTCAAAGAAGTTGTATAAAGAGAAAGCCCCAACTCTTTATTACTGTAGTGCTTTATAATTGTTAAGAGTAATCCCAATTAATCCCAATATGATAGGGTTAGCCTGACGATGCTACTCAAAAAGGCGAATCACGTGTCACATTTAGTAGCCCATTAGAATAACAAATACAACAATTTGTATTTTGCAGTCGAAACAATTTAGAGTTAAAAAATCGTTCGCAGGTCTTCATCGCGAATGCTTAATTTCATAAAATGGGCAAATAGGTATAAGGTCACATAAAAAGAGTTTATTCGCATACATGTCAAGTGACGTCACGATGCTCGGAGTGTTTGTAAATTTATAAGATGGACAAATGAAAATGTGAAGTGGAACTTTTCATGACACATGAGAAAAACGCTCGTGTCAATCGAACGAATTTTTAACAAGGTGGAAGTTGGAACATACATAATGGAAAGCGTTAAAGATGTATCTACAGGACGTTCATTATGTTTCAAAACTTATTATTTTTGAACATTGTATTAAATTCGGAAAAAAAACATAATTGTCTACTATTTAATAACAACACAAATGCCGGGTTGAGGCTGACACGTTCGACTTTCAGTGCAACCAGTTAAATTGATGGCTTTCTTTTCGAAGGCATTGATGATTTCAATTTTGATATTTCTCTTCCACCATTCTGATTATCAAAAAATCGTGGCGTAGCGAGAGTGATTAGTTAACAGCTGGTCTTGTCCTTGCCCATCTTTTCTACCCATTCTTTCTTCGGAAAAAAATGAGGTCGATTAACTAACAACTAATTTTTGCAGAAAAACTTTTGTTGAGATAAACTTCATTAGTAGACATTGTTTAAAAAAAGTTAAAAATTTTCGGGCCAAATATGTAAAAAAAGTCTTTTATTAATGGTGAAAATTATTTACATATTTTCAGCGGCATAGAAAGTTTATTTGAAAGTTCTAAAAAATGGGAATTAAGTATATCAAAAATAATATTCCCAGGAGGGAAACTTTTGAACATTTCTAATATTAATGAAACATCCTGGAAATGGTAAAAAAATCAATATAATTGGGTGGCATCCAGATAATATAAACATTCCAAGAAGAGTGTAACTGCAAAATATTTTTTTAAAAAAAAGTACAGTGTGAACTTTTAGAAATAGGCAAGAATCAAGAAATGTCTGCCAAAATATTTGCCAGCGTTCTGTAAATAATCCGAGCATAGAATACAGGATACAAGAAGGTTTAAAAAACACCCACCCTGTAGTATAGGAGAATTCAGTGTGTGCTATGTCCATACAAGAATCGTACAATATGCTGAGTCGAATGGATGCTTCTTCTAAAGAGGCAACTTGGACAAACCCTTCGGGCTGTGGGGTTAGTTTTCCATTTGCAGAGGCGTATTGAAAATATCCGATCGGTGGGGTCGAGTGATACGTCATTTTAAGCCCAGAAGATTGTTACGTATTTTGGATATTGAATTATGTACACTGTACAGTATAACAATAATACATTTTGAGAGCATGTATTGTCGTTTTTATGAGATACTAGTTAGGGCATCCAATCCCGGGATTCGGGATCCCGTTCAATTTTCTGATCCTGAAAATTGACACGGTATTCCTCGGTGAGCTAAAAAAAAACGAGGTTTTGTGATAATCCGGGAAAAATTATACCAAATCGAGGTTTTCTCGGTGAGCTAAAAAAAAAACGTTTGGAGATAATCCGGGGAAAAAGTATAGCGAATTGAGGATTTCAAATTTTCTCAGTGAGAAAATCCCAATCCCCGATTGAAAATTTATCAATCCTGAAATCCCGGGATTGGAAAAAAGCTTCGGGATTGGATACCCTAATACTAGTTAAAAAGTGTGAAAAGATTTTGTCACGAAATGTGACAAAATAACACCCAAAAACACAGTGTAAAGCAAGGTTATTAACACAATATTAATGAAAAAGGTCATATATTTTTTTATTTATTCATTTTTTATATATATACGTTTTCAATTATTTATTCAAGAAACGTGTGATACTAAAAATGCTTTCGAAAGGCAATTAAAAAAGGTCTATCAGTAGGCGATTCTCAACTCTTTTTTACACGATTTTGAAATAACAGGGTCTACTATAAATAATAAATAGTATATGTGTACACGAATTATTTTTTCTTACAGAAACAAAAAATACAGAAACGGATAAGGAATCACAAGACAGTAATAACAAACAAAAGACTTCATTAGATCCCAACACATTAGACAGGTCAGGATCAGTGTTCCCCCTAAGCTGTGCGCGTGTGCGCGCGCACACAACTCACCGAGTACGCGCACATACATTACAACAGAGCGCACAAAAGTAACATCAGCTGCACCACCACCATAATAAATTAATTGACATCAAATAGTGTTGTTAATTATAGTCATTATTAAAAATCAATCTTTTCGTTTAGTAGGTCTAAATACTGTTATGTGGCGAACAAAGCTTTTCATTTCTTGAAAAAGTTGCACAGCTAATTTCTTTTGCGCACATAACCTTCCGAAAATTAGAGGGAACATTGGTCAGGATTTTTTAGCGATGAAGTGTCTTTTTTTTTTGATTAAAATACAATAAAAATGTTATAAAAAATATTTTGTGAATCTTTTTTACTTTTAGGGAATTCATAATTATCTTTTTTACGCGATTTTTTTATAGCGAAATGTTATTTTTCCATTGAATGAATTGGCATCTACTTGGTAGAACTCTATTGTAGTAAGGTAAAAATAGCAACATATTTAGTTCTACAGCTTTTAAGACATTAGTTAATGGCTATTTCGGCGTGCGCCATCGTCAGAACTATGTTTAAACTTACATTTGCTCAACTCTATATACTGGCTGAAAAAAAAAAGATTATTTTTTCAAATAATATAGTTTTTTTAAATTCAAGGAACCAATCATAAATTTTCTCTGAATTTGGTTAGCTTTTTACACGGTTTTTTTTTTGGAACTTATCCACCGCGTAAAAAAAATGAGTGTACAAGATTTCCCTCTAGCTGTTCAGTTGTAGCACGCTATTGATATTATTACAGCGGAATTTCATAGCACGCTGCATGCATTGAAGCAATATGAAAGTGCATCTGGTATGCGCAAACATATATGTATTATTACTTTGTAGGTACGTGCAAACATGCAAGACGTAACAACCAATCAAAAATGTTTGACAAACTCACATAATTTTGTATACTTGCCGTAATCCAAATAACGGATCTTTGAAATGCTAGTAAAAAAGACGTAAACAAAGAAAGTTTGAGGTCTTAAACTTAAGATATATTTATATAGTTTAGTTGTAAGTCCGTTTAATATGACTGCCGGGTAGTTGGTACACCCACTTATTTGCAAAAACATAAAAAACAGACTACACTTGATGCATTTTTGCAAAATTTAATTACATGTACTTACCAATTTAATTTAAAAAAATATTAGTCAATATTATGTGGGATCTGTCAATTGGACCATAATATATCTGTTCAAAAGCCACCAATATGGCAGCGGTGGGCAGCTAATACGTTGACGAGGGGCTTGCTTAACTCCTCCATGCTCATGATGCATTCATAGCTAGTTGAGCCAATAAATCATTCAAGCATTTTAACCATTTATAAGTAAAACGAGGGTGAAAATTAGTCCTAGAATATATTTTCAAGCATATATACATTTTTTATTATACATAATTATTTTTAGCTTCTAACATAGGTTTAAATACTGTCAATAAACAGTGAAACTGAGATGCCATCATGGCAGGGAACGTGATTTTTTAGGATGGCATGTTACGGGTTAATCTTAGGTGATGGGGTGGATCTTTTATTTATTATTATTTTTCAAAGATTGAATGAAAATGACGGTTTTTAGAGGCTGTTTCACAAAATTATTTTCAGCTATACTTATATTTATATTTTTATTGATTGACAAATTCCTACTGAACCCTTTTGTTAAGCCGTTTTCCACCAAAGTTTAATATTATATTGAATTTAGTAGTCGACTTACAATTCTGAAAATCTATAATCATTTATTAGAAAAAAAATGTCGTTAGTTGTTCCGTGAAATTATACTGTATAAAATATTTGAGTTGATATTAGGGATCACCTCAACTGTTGAACCGCCCTGGTCAGGGTTGGGGTGGATGTATGTGGCATGTGTATTGTATACGTAGGCTTTGATGGTTTGCTCTATGGTCCACGACGTATTGCAATCATCCCTCGAGCGGCTGGAGGGAAAATACATTTTTTACATGTTTGACATTTTCACATTTTTGCATCTTGACTTCCAGACAAAAAAACACTATATATAACCCACAGAAACAGGAAACCGTTCCGTCAATAAAAGGATTTGAAAACATACATCTTGTAAATTTATTTGTACATATATGTTGCAGTATTTTCTTTGACCGTCTCCGTCTTCTATCTGGAGTATAATAAGTATTTGATTTATTTTTTATTTAGTTCAATTTATTTTATCTTGTAGATAAAATCGAAAAATAATAAAACCTTTGTACTTACTTCTTCTACAATTATTATTTATTTTTAGGACTGGATTCGTTTATTACGAGCATTTTTCACTGATACGTTATATTTTATGCAGACCTATTTATAAATACTTTTGTATAAAAAATATATTGTCAGTTTGATGCAAGAAGTGTATTTCGTAAAAATATCATAAGCTTGTTTAATTATTTATTTAATTGCAGTATACTCTTTCTACTAGCATTGCTTTACGGTAGCGAATCATGGCAACTGATAAAACCGTATTCTGACCTTCGAGGACAGATGCTAGTGTCGAATAATGGGGGTGAGGTGGTTTAATTTTGTGAGGAATTCCGATATTATGGAACCTACAAGACAGTCACGTCGTGCTCCACATAGGGAGCGAGTATGGTCAAAGAAGAATAAGAGAATTTTCATAAAATACAATTCAATAATTTTAAAGATACGTCATAATATCAATATTGGTTGATTTTAGACAATAAGTGACTTTTTGAGTTTATTTAAAATGAGAAAAGAATGACTTTGTTTAATATAACTTAGTGTTTACCAAATTATCAATTAATGCTTTCTTGCAGCAATCTGACGATATACTCTTTGGCAGAACGGTCATGATTCTAAAAGATAATTGTGAAATAAGAATAAAATACTAATTTATTGTTTTTTTTTTTAAATATAATGCCTTTCTACTTTAAGATATAACAAATAAATAAGTATATTTTCCAGTATTTCGATTTCAGATAACTTTAGTTAAATATGCATATTTTATTATCGTATTGTCATCTCTGCAATTTATCCGGGATAAAGTTAGCAAAAATTTATTTTTTAAATAAATTGTATAAAAATGTTCCGTCTATAAGATTTTGAAGCAATTGTTTTTCTAATGTGTTCCTAGATAAGACATTGCTCTGATGATATAGCTTTTTCCTTATTACGTATTTTTAATATTTATAAAAAATCAATACAAATTGTGCTCAAAGCTTTGCGCGTGGACGATTCTGTTAACTTATTTATTTAATGAATCAAATTTATGTATTCTTAACGTAACGCATATAACACTGTGAAAAGGGGGGGGGGTTGTGAATATTAATGAGCCGTTATTAGAGATTCGGTAATTGGCTTTCTCCCCTATCTGATTCTTATTCTGGTCCTGCACTGAGTTCTCCTTCGTAAGTAATAATTTTAAATTAGAATCCGTCAATTAGTTCCAATTGTTGCGCGTCCATTTTTTTGTATGCACATAAAAAAATGCAAACGACTCGGAGCAATTTCCGACTCGATGAATTTGTTGAATGGAATTGGAGAATTACGTCGAAGCAATTTTGTTACAACTCTTGTTACGATAAAATCAGGGGTGGGCTGGAGGGGCTCGCTCGAGCTCCTTGCTAAATTTTAGTAAGGCCGGCGAGCCTCTTGTTAATTTAAGAAAAAAAATATTCTCAGATCAAATTAGTACATAACTAAAATTTCTTACTGACATTTTATCTAAGATAGATTCAGTACACACAATAGAACTTTTTTCCATTTACATTGATAAGATTACGGTAAAATGCATATTGTTACTTATTACAAGTGTATTAAGTATAATCGATTGCTTATTTCAAATATTGCATATAATTGCATAGGAGCAATAAAAAATTCACTCCTTCCCCAGAACACCGAAAACTGCTTTGAGATTAAGCGAGCTCCTTGTTGACGTATTGGCAGCCCATCGCTAGATAATATGAATTTTATGGAGAGTAAAAACCATTGTGTGCATATAACGTTATACTAAGTAAGTTTTAAAAAAAATCAGGGTACATTCGTTTTAAACGGTATCATAAGTATTTAAATATGTCGTCACGCATTCGGTTACTGAATATAGTCGTGACTTGCACTAAAGGTTTATATACAGAAGCACGCTAGAGATGGCTCTTGATATTTTTATATTTTCATGTCTTTCGTTGTTAATAATTGTTGAAATTATTTATTAAATTCTCATGTTGCAATTACAATTTGATAAATTATGTTTGATATTTGATAATGAAATTGTTTGCATTTATCAAGTGAACGTATAATATGAAGGTATTACTTGCAAACCCAGCTTATCCAAAGTTGTTGAAACATGAACCATGAATTTAGTTTAGTAGATAAAAATATTTTTTGAAAGTATTTTTAGAAATCAGTCCCAAAAATGACTTGACAACATCCAAAATATCATTCCAAAGTAATGTACGACTTAAAAACTTTTAAAATGAACATTGTTTTTCAAAATGATATTCAAGTTTCATTTTTTTTTTAACCATTTTAGAATACGCCGTGTTTGCAAGTAATACCCTCATATATGAGTATCAGTAAGATATCAATACAGCAGAATTTTGAATATTTTTTCCGATATACATATTTTCTTTGACAAATAATCCATGGTGGAAGTAAGTAGTTAAACTGATATCATATAAATTTTGAATTTTTCGTTTACAATTTATTTTATACTGCAACTAATTATGTACTACTGATATAATTCAATTCGATAATATACATATTTAAGATTTTTAGATTTCTATCTAACGAGAATAAGATCATTTTTTAAAGATATTGTTCGCATTTTAAATGAATGTTAAATTTATTAAATTATGAAATTCACATCTCTAGCAATATATTATTGTTAAGAGGGGTTTTTTGTTTGCGGGGAAGTGGGGCGTTTCTTAGGAATCGAAATGAACTCCGTTCAAATAGAGTATGCACTTTTTGATGTACGTCTAATGCGATTGTACCAAAATCAGGGTTAAAAAATGTGCGGCATTAAGCAGAGATCGATTAGGCTTTCCTAGAAACTGATTTTTTGAGACACTCACGGATAAAGGAATAACTGTAGATATGCTTTACGTTTGCTTCGGCACTGCCGATACTGATGTGCAACATATACAATGAAAAAAAACAGTGATTTGTGGAGGAGGGCACTTTACACATAAAAAAATGCATGATTTTTTTCAGTTTTTTGTCGAATACATATATAAATCTTGTTTTTATTTGAACGATTTTTAAGCACTTATAGTAAAATGACATTTGACAGTTAGTCCTAGACTTAGACGAATATTCGACTTAAATATATATGTAAATCTGATCATTCATACATATCGACGATGGAAAGGAAAAAAAGATGTAACCCACACATAACAAATTTTACAGGACACACAAAAAACGTATTTTTTAATAATTTTGGGCCAAATGCAAATTATGAAATATACACAACCCTCTGAAAAAAGACAATTTTGAAATAATCGATTGCTGAATGCTAAATCTACACAATTAAAACCGGAGATATGTACATATTAAAAAATATATCTTTATGAGTGTCAGTGGGAAACGTGGGTTAATTATAAAAAAAAATATTTTGCAAATTTTTTATTTTCTTTTATCATAATAATCCGCAAAAAATATAATTAACTGTACGATAAAAGCTTAAGGTATAATTATCGCGAAACTAGTATTTTTGATTTATCTCACTGTTGCCTTCAGCTAGCAATTTTTAATAAAAATATTTATAAATTCATACTAAATCGAACACGCCTATTAAAATTTCTGTTAAAAGTTTGTTAGGGCGTAATTATTTATTTTTTTAATTATTGATTAATTCATTTTTGCTATTTACGCATAGGGCCTCCAATCCTGGAATCCTGTCCGATTTTGTGATTCCGAAATCCTGGGATTGCGGTAGTACTGAGCGGGGCTTCAGGATTGAGGACAAGAACTGCAAATTTCTCGAAGAGTTGTTGAAAATGCAGGAAATTTTTGAAACTCGCGCGAGAGCTTTTTGAGTTGGAAATTTTGAATGGGAATTCCCGCGAGAGGTTTAAATTTTTTTTTTATATTTTTTAATTTTAGGAAATCCGTAAATTTCTAGAATTTTTCAATCCCGAATTTCTACACGATTTTATGGTGAATTTTCAATTCCGGAATCCCATTATCCCGGGAACAAAAAGGATCCGGGCTTGGATGCCCTATTTACGCATTATTATCATGTAAGTATTTCTATTCATGTAATCATTATGTTTTATTTTAACGCTGACAAAAAATACATCACTATGTGCGATGACAACTTGTAATGTGATAAAAAAAACATATTCGTCACAGTTGTTGTTGAAATTTCGACTATTTATGAGCGTGCTAATGAAAGACATAAGGAAAAACCGCTTGATCTTTTTTAATCATTAAAATCCCAGCCAGAATCAGTAGATTTTAAAACGACTTCACAGTTGAATCATTTCATAAAAAATGCTTTTGAAATTTACTAGAGTTTGATATATCGACAGTTTATTTAGAAGGAATTTGATTAAAAGCTACAAACGTAACGTTAAATAAAAATCAGCATCAATTGAGCGTAACTAAAATTGATATTTTTTTTAACGTGATAAGTTGAAATTTACAATATATTAAATAAATTTACATAAAAAACAACCACGTCATAGGTCTCAAATTTAAATTTGACATTTAACTTTCCGGGAATCGAGCCCAGTCTCGCCTGATCGGTAAAACAAGTTCTAACCTACTAGACAACAGCGGACGATGTAAGTAATATATCGTTTTAATTTCACGAACGTTCTACACATAAGGATTTTTATACCTACTTAAGTTGGGTCACGAATATGATATTTAAATACGATTATAGCGCTAAAAGGGTTATACAAATTATTATGATTCATTATCATTTTAATTTGATTTTGAAAAATCAAAACATTCATCATATAAGAATAATGACCACAGTGGTAGAAGGCCACAAGGATCACGATGATGATAATTATGTAGATTTTTCGAATTAATAAACAATATTAATGTTTAAATTACGTATATGTGAACATAATACACGATAAATAAAAATATGTAAGGTCAGTACACCTGTTACTTCATTACCAGATAAGGTGAATCATCTTAGGCGAACAACAATCATTATTCCTGAAACTGGACATCTGTATTGTAAACGAAAATTTCTCCCGTCACTTAACTTAATCTTGCAATTCAATTTTATTATACATCGAGTGCTTGCTGCCTTGGACGACTTTTCTATTTGTAATTAGGGTAACGGATTCAAATCCTCATCGGAAAATTTCGTCGATTTGTGTCCAAAAGTATAGATGTCTGTGATGTTTTGATTCTGTCTTACCCAACTATTACCCGATGCAAAGAAAGAGGAAAAGTGTTCATCTAGTAACTACTAGATCTTTCTTAGGCATAATTTTAATCTGACCCTCTCAACTAAATATCGTTAAATAAATTTGAATCGTTCAAACTATGTACATTCTCACAAATTTTGTCACTAACGACCCGGGTTTCGCCTTTCGGCATCTTCAGGCATTCAAGTGCACGGATGAACTTGAACTGACGCTTAGCAAATAAAAGTTTCTTTTTTTTTGCTAAGCGTCATTTTTTTAGGAAATACAAGTCTCAAAATTAAAAAACAGCTAGCTGATAGTGTTAGACCTGCTTTTTACTGTAAAAACTCTTTAGGCAAATTATTAATTAATAATAAAGATAAAATACATTACTTAAATAAATCCGGGATTTATAGATTGCAATGCTCTTGTTGTACAAAGTTTTATATCGGCAAAACAGAAAGAACATTGAACATCCGAGTTTTAGAACATATGGCAGCCTTTAGATTGAAAAAAGACACGTCTACTTTTGCTAATCACTTAATTTCGGAAGGACACGTGTTCAATCAGGAACAAGGGATAAAAATGTTACACCCAAATACGGACAGTCATAAGCTCTTTTTCCAAGAAATTTTAGAAATCAATAAAGCACAGTTGCAAAGTCTTCCGATTTTAAACGAAATAACAAATTTTCCCACATCTCCTCTTCTATACCCTATATAACCATAAAATCATATAATCATAAAACCTTTGCCGACAAACAGATTATATAATTCTTGAAACTGCTTACTACACAAATCTGTTGGCATTCCCATGAGCTCATCCTTTTCGCCAGCAATGGCTTTGGACTCAGTGATGCATTTGTATCTTATATAAGCACGAAACTTTTATTTGCTAAGCGTCAGTTCAAGTTCATCCGTGCACTTGAATGCCTGAAGATGCCGAAAGGCGAAACCCGGGTCGTTAGTGACAAAATTTGTGAGAATGTACATAGTTTGAACGATTCAAATTTAATATTGAAATTCCACCAAGCACCTTCAGTCGAAATCTTAAATTATCGTTAAATAATTTATATTAAGATATGCACTTCAGAAGAAGTTAGCATAGTAAAAAAAAACCATTATCAAAGCAGGTAGGGTGACTGTTACTATGGTTAGCCATGTCCAGTAGTCAGCCTTTTAGCTTAAACATGAATAATAGTGTCGACACTGAAAAAAACAGATTTTTTAAATATATGTCGTTACTGTCCGTAGTGAACTACTTGAAGATGTATATTTGTACAAAACTGACTTCTTAAAGTCAATGCCTATGAGAGGCTAACTACTGATTTTTGGTGGCTAAGTACTACTTAGATTTGTTGCCATTTTTTGGAACACTGTTCTTATTTTATGTGTGAAATGATATTATCTGTTTTTGTTTTCACTTGATTACATTATTTGGTACCTGTTTTTTGAAATACCAGTGGACAAAAACATATTTTCACTAATTCAATATATCCTTCGCAAATACACCTGTGCCCTAAATAGCTGACTACTGGAACAATCGCTCTATATAGATTTATTTATATATTTTTCTTATATGTTAAAAACTACAAAAAGATGGTTATTTATAATATATTAATTAAACTAACGGAAATACTGGTCGGCTTATTATATTATATGCTAATTTGTAGAGTGGTTGTAGGTCATTATTTTTTTCACTTTTTAATTATCATTGAATTTGTTTAGAAACTAAACTCTAGACTATCGTTACTTGAATTTATAGCAATCCTAATCGTTAGACATCTTATTCAATGAAGCGAAACGCTTTTCAATTATCACTCATAATAATAATTTATGTTAATTGTTATGTTTACGAAGTAAATAATGATTGTTTTTAATATAATAAAAATGAACAATCGATAGAATTGTAGACATTTCAATATCATCAAGTAATATAATATTATGTTAATTACTTATCAATTAACAAAATGTACCGTTTATGGTAGGTAATTAAATAATTACTGGCGTTGTGCATACTTCGATAATTTCAACAATTAATGGAAACATTTCAGACAAACACAAATGATGAAAACGGATGTTCTAAATCTAAAAGATGCGCATTTATATAGCGATAATTGAACTTGAGTTGCTTAATTCTTTTTGTAAGCAATTTCTTTACAACTGTAACTAATTGTTCAGACTGAAGACGTTTGCGTGAGAATTTCGCACTAAGTCTCGCAGAATTGTAAGGTATATAGAAAAATATAATGACCGCTAATAGCATTTAGCTAGGAAAGCTAATTTTTATAAATGATATAATTTGGTACACATGTAATCTATCTAAAAATAAATTATAATTAATAATGGATAAAATGGATAGTAATACAAAAATGGATTCAGTGTTTATATCTGTCCAGAAGTACGAAATAATGAAAACAAATTTCGCATTTTTAAATATGTTTAGAGATATCAGTGTCAAGGTTTACTGGGCCCTCGAGAGGTGAAGTGAGCCAACTAGTAAAATGGTAAAACTTTTTCTTGGACTTTTTAAGTACAAGCACGTTTTTATTTGGTATTTTGGTGGATTGAATATTTTTCTTTTACAGAGATAACACGACTGACATGTGTATTAACTGAGGTTACTTTACTTTTACGGTACTTTAAGACGTGTAGAATAATACAACGCATCTAACCTTTTTTTCAAAATACCACTTGGCTCACTTCACCTCTAATGAGCCCGTGGTGATTTACGCTTCGTAGTCAGCGTCGATTTTTAAATAATATTTTTTTTTCTTAAATGTTTTTCAACAAACAGAAAAACAATTCTTACTTTAAGCTTGTATCAGAATTACGTAAGTGATTTATTTATACATTTTCAAGGAAATTTTTATATCTGGTTTAAGTTAAGAGGAACAAGTATTATCAAATGAAAACAAAAACTAGAAAAGTGCTGTTTTCTGTCAAAATTTGGCATGTATTGTTTCAAATATATATATATATCAAAGACAATCGATGATAAATTGAATTTATTTCAATAATCTAATAGAACTTATATGTAGTTATTTTATAGATTGCATTATTCAACAATGCACAACTTGTTTTATTTCATATCCACATATTTCTTTCGGCTTATACGAGATCAAAATGAGAAATTCTGTCTTTTTTGTGAGTGTTAAACTTCATATTTCTGATTGCATTGTTTCCTTCCAAAGTGTACAGTCAGCTTTTGAATAGTGATGCCAATGCGAAGTTTGATAATGGGTATTGTTGAGAATTTTGATTCATTTCGCGTGGACGTGAGTGAGTTTAGACGAAAACTATTTTATATGTTCTAGTACTTTTTTAGTAAATTATTCAAATTTTTTATCGAAGAAAATATGTATGTATCCTTTAGACAGATTTAAAAAGCAATAAATCGGTGTTTTTTTTTACTTTTACTGTCATGTGTTTTTTAATAAAATATATAAAGATTGAAATGATTAATTAATTTGCATATTAATAATAATGTGCGTTTAATAATAATCATAAATAATTTTAATTTTATCCGTATAATATATATGAGATAATGCATATCTTATAACTTACTACACACCTCAACAAACGTTTTAAATAATTCGTCACTAAATCTATTTTATTCAAAAATTTGCAAATTTTATAATTATCTTTCAAATAGAATAGATACGCAATCTGAAAGTGATCTAAGTAATTATTTATCAACCTGAAATAAATACGTTAATAAAATTAAATTACTTAAGTTGATAACAAATTTTCTTTTTTGTTTGTTATGTGAAAATATGTATATTTAAATAACACCGCATTTTAATTAAATTAGCAAGATTTATTTCGTCGAACACTACTTTATGACTTACCTGCCTGTTGTATTAAATATTATCAAGGTAAGTTCTGCGATAAAATGAAATTAACCTATAAAACAGGTGTATAAAAAAACTTACGTGTTATATCAGCGTGGATCCGTTATGTCATTGCATAAAACAACACATTTGTATGAGGGCACTGTGTTTTAAAAATTATTATGTATCTGAATTTAATTATAAAATATATAATTATTAACACTACTTTATTTGGCGGTTAAAAAACAGCGAAGAACTAACGGATAACTGTCACGCTTCGAGAGTTTTGTATAATATTATCATCAACAGGTTAATTAAACTTCCACTAAAGTAAATAACGAAAGATCTTTTGACCAGAGTTCTAAAATAATATTTTTAGAGTCCTTCGATTGATATTAAAAACAATGTTCGTAACTGTATGTTTATTTTGACAGTATTGAAAACATTATCGTATAATATTTCGCTACATTCATGAGATGGCTACACTAGCGCCACACGCAACCAACAGACCAAAGTTTCGTTCACTACTAAAAAAGTTACGTAAAAATAACTCGAGCTGTGAACGAAGAGAATGACCCAAGAGGTATGTAACGCTAGAACGAAACAGAGCATCAAGACAGAGACTGTGAACATTGCACTAATAAATAAAAACTGTGTTTTTATTATTCATATTTTCTGTTGAACATATATAATAATTTAATCAAACTGACACTGAGATATATTAAGCATCAATTTTTGAATTCATTGTTGCATTACTAATTGTAGTTTTATCTTTAGTGTTTGAAATGCATTCTTAAGCTTAAATTGATGAGATTTTACACGATATCATAATGATTTGTCTAATATTATTCTTAAAAACTGTCAATTTAACAACGAATCATTACTTGGCGCATGTTTTAAATAAGACCCACGAAGTTGAAATTAAGAATTCATTGTTTACTAAAATGGTAATTTTAAAATTAAATACATTCGCAGCTTTGTGTTAAAATTAAAAAGAATTGTGTTCAAATTAAGTATTTCATTTTGACACTCAATTTATAGATGATTTTTTGTAGTGTTGATTTGCGTTTATGAGTTATAGCAGTGAAATTTTTTTAAGCAGTGTTAGGTGGACAATCATAAGGTTATTTATCAATGTCAGCAACTGGCATTGGTGGATTCAGAAATTGTCCCAGAAAGAGGGCCATTCGATTTGAAAATAAACATGATACATAAATAATACATTAAAAAATAGATGATTTAAAAAAATATATTTATATAAAAATAGTCAATACATAATTAAGTATGTATTCAATTAAATTTGAATCGTTCAAACTATGTACATTCTCACAGATTTTGTCACTAACGACCCGGGTTTCGCCTTTTGGCATCTTCAGGCGTTCAAGTACACGGATGAACTTGAACAGCAATGGCTTTAAACTCAATAATACATTTATTTCTTATATAAACACGAAGCTTTCATTTACTCAGTGTCAGTTCAAATTCAATATTGAAATTCCACCAAGCACCTTCAGTCGAAATCTTAAATTAAAGTATGTATTCTATAAAACATCAAGTTTTAATAAATTAAAAAAATGGAAAATAGTTTTTCTTCAGGGGGGGGGGCATGGGACCAACGCTCCATCTAAGCTGCGTGCGTGCGCGGCCGCGCAGCAGTTGGGAAGCTCCCGCGCACTCATTCCGGGTTGGCGTGCACTACAAGACAGTTGTTCAATTATTATTTGATCGGTCCGCGCAGTCTCCGCGTAGCCTCCGCGCAGCCTTTGAAATTTTCGCGCAGCTAACCCTTCTGCTTAGAGGGAACGTTGCATGGGACCCATGCCCTTCCCCCCCTACCATGGATCCACCAATGTCAACTGGGAGCAAAGAATATCGAGGTCACCGATTGATGATCATACATCTCAAAATATTAGCAAAAATCTCAATAAAGAAACTGTTTATGTTTTTGACTTTACTATGCAATGGTTGTCCTTCAATGAAATTGTAAGTATCGCGCATGCGCACACCTGTTCTCGTAATTGGCGCTAAAATATGAATAATATTTATATGAATCAAAAGTAACTTTGCCCTCTTAAAATAACTTCTGTTTAATAAGTTTACATACGAATATGATGTAACATAGATAACATGTTTTCCATAAAAAAATCATTATAAAAACTATGGTGTTCTATCATCATCGTTTGTTTTAAGTTCTGTAATACGATGACAATATTTCATTTTATCCATATTTTAAGTGTGGCCGTAATTTTTATCCTCTGTTAGATTCGTCTAATTATCAATCCAATATATATTA
The DNA here is from genome assembly GCA_030503985.1 of Himalopsyche tibetana. Classification (NCBI taxonomy): domain Eukaryota; kingdom Metazoa; phylum Arthropoda; class Insecta; order Trichoptera; family Rhyacophilidae; genus Himalopsyche; species Himalopsyche tibetana. Next base: position 3,360,989 of record JAPJYX010000007.1, on the reverse strand, counting down.
ATATTCGATGAATAATCTTATATATAATTATTTATTATTATTTGGTAAATCAGAATAATATTGATGAATAAATATATATTTTCATTTCTCATAAATCAAATAAGCGGGGGCTCAAACCGATTATTAAAATAATACTTCTGTTACAATACCAGAGTCTGAAAAAAGTGTTGCACTGCCATCTATTAGTGTTGTAAAATAGTTTTTGATCAAATATAAGATTCATAAAAAAAAAATCATGCTAAAAATGTAAAAATATTTGTATTGTATTTGGAATATCAGATTTGCAAGGAATCTGCGAATGTTATGAAGCCTTGCAATAAAACTTGCTTAAAGCAAAAAATATTTTAGCCCCTGTTTAGCATTTGAGTTTACATTATATGTAGGTATATTAATTATAATTTCCTTTTTTACAATTGGGTCCATTTTTGGTGAAGTGAGCCAAGTGATATTTTAGAAAAAAAGAAGTTGGACGTGCTGTACATTCTACATGTCTTAAAGACTTAAAGCAGGCATGCGGTACCTGCGGCCTTTTGACTACTCTGGTGCAGCCTTCTGGCCAATTCTCTAATTCTGTAAATTTTTGTAATTGCGTAAATTCGTGGGAACTTTCATTTCGAAATCCTTGAAAAAAGGTCCGACGTCGGTAATTTTGGGAAATTCGCAAACTGCAGTTTTCATGTCGAATCAGAAAAATGAATGCAGCCTTTAGAAAAGAAAAGGTTCCCCACCCCTGACTTAAAATATTTTTAAAGTAAAGTAACTTCAGGTAATACACATGGCAATAATGTTATCTCCATAAAATAAAAGTATGCAATCCAACAAAAAACCAAGTAAAGACGTGACTGTACTCAATAGTCAAAGAAAAATGTTTTACCATTTTTCTAGTTAGGTCACTTCATCTCTCGAGGGCTCATATGTTCAATGGGCTCGGTGGTAACTTTGTAGAAGTTCATTTTTATTATAAATGAAATAACTTTGATATTCCACAAGGAAAACATACTTTTCTATGTACTGTTGTATTACTATGGTTTTATCACTTTATCCTGTTGATTAACTTGATGGCTGCCACAGACGAGATATCTCATCAATTTTTTGTGCTCAACACACCAGAGACGAGTTATCTCGTCAATAACTAATTAAAATTAATAATTGCAAATTATAGCCGGCATGCTAGGTACAGACATACCTTTTTTTACGGCAGCCAAAAGGACTAAATATAAAAGTTCTTACAGAACCAACAGTGATACCTATTACCTTACAAGAGTCGAAATGCTAATAACTAAAACTTTAGAGGATAATGTGCAAAGCTTGTGGATGCATTTTACTGTATTTAAATATTTTTGATTCTATCATTTGAAGGGGTTCTTTTTATCAAATCAGCATGTCACTGAATACTTGTATCTAAAATTATGTTTCAAATTTATGAGTGCGTCATGGATGATGAATTTTTTGTAACATTGTCCGCTCTCAATGAGGAAAATATGGACATTTTCAGAGAGTTCAGACAGAAGGATAGTGTCAGGAAAGGGCTAGTGGTAATTGTAGACATAACAGACATCCATAACTTGTAATATTAATTCATTGGTAACTTGTCAATAATTCTTGGTGGTAAGGAGTTATAATTAAAAAACAACTAACACTTCTTTCGCAGTAACTACAGATTTTTCATCAGTTAATAGCGCTCTTGATAATTGAAATAAAAAATGCGGAAATGTACATAAATTCCTTTCAAAAATAGTTATTTCAGGGATGGCGCTGAAAATTTGGCCAACCCAAGCAAGATTGTATTTTTCCACCCTAGTTATAAAACTCCCATAGGTCCTTAGAAATTTCGCCACCTCTCCAAATTTACCGCTACAGGCGGTCACCTGCTCTGCTTACATGTAGCGCAGGCACTCACGCCTTTATACTAAAATCCATACACCAACTGAAAAATAAGCCTATGAAAGTGTAGGGACCGGGTTCAGATTAGTGGACACTGTGAACAAAGTGAATGAAAAGAGTCAATGAATAAACAGGTATATTGGAAAAACTGTTTATTAAAAATATTTGTACAAAATAACCATTAAATTAGTGTTCAAAGAATACATTATGAGCTGGATGCCATATTCCTCATGAGGTTTGAAATGAATTTGTCTATCTTCCTTAAATCCTGCTGTTGTTCTGTCTTGTATTGAAAGCACTGTAAAGAATAAGCAAATGAATTACAATATTTAGCCGCTTCATGGCTTAGTTTCATAAATAATTATTCATTCTAATTTTCAAACACTTTTCTTTATTTATTTTTTTTTACTTAACGAAATGGCAATTTTTTTATAATGACAATAATTAACAACACTATGTAATGACAGTTATTTTATTCTGGTGGGTATATCTGGTGTAACTTTTATACGCTCTGTTCTAATGCATGTGCGCGGGCTCGGTGAGTTGTGTGCACGCGCACAGCTTAGAAGGAACACTGTTTGGTATCCTAATTTGTTAATAACAAGTAAAGTGAGAAAACAATATAATCACAGAATATTTAATCACAATTGGTAAAAGTGTATCAAAGCTAGTCATGGATTATTTCGGCGAAAAAATTCACAAACTAAGCTAAAAACAACGCCACGATTTAAAATTATTTTTAAATCGTGGCGTTGTTTTTAGCTTAGTTTGTGAATTTTTTCGCCGTAATAATCCATGACACGCTATATCTACTTTTACCTTATTACGAAGAACACTGATAAATTATGCGAAATACGAAATATTTTTCAGTGCATCGCCTCTGCTTTCCATTATGGCGGCGCCGGTACTGAAAAATAATTCGTATTTCGCATAATTTATCAGTGTTCTTCGTAATAATGTGTGGTTTTAACGCGATTATCAAGCTCTCAAAAAATAATTTGGTAAATATGTCATGTAGTAGCACGTCGACTATCGCGACGAAATCTTCACAAACTAAGCTGAAAACAACGCCACGATTTAAAATATTTACACACATTAATATGAAGAACACTGATAAATAAATTATCCAAAATATAACATATTCTCACTGTATACAGCCATACTTTTTAAATTATCCTTTACTTACACATGGACTATTGCGGCAGACTATGCTGAAAACAACGCCACGATTTAAAATATTTATTGAAGCATTGACAAATCGCGTTAAAACCACACATTAAAAAGAAGAACACTAATAAATTTAACGAAATACGATATATTTACTTCGCCAATGGAGGTGAAGTAAATATTTCGTTTAATTTATCAGTGTTCTTCTTTTTAATGTGTGATTTTAACGCAATTATCAAGCCCTCAAAAACATATTTTAAATCGTGGCGTTGTTTTCAGCATAGTTTGTGAAGTTTTTCGCCGCAGTAGTCGACGTGCTACTAAATGAAATATTTACCCTACAATTACCCGCAGTTTTTCTTAAAATTTTATTTAATCTGAGCACGACTTAACATACGATTTGTTATAAAACATAAGGGAAGGAATACTCACTTTAGCATTGTCGGTAAACTTCAAGAGTAAGAGCTCTTTTGAATGACTGTACTTCATAGTATAACGTACTTTTGTTGGGTCAGCTAAGTATAATCGCTCTGCACATTTCTCAAACTCTTCCCAGTCCTTGATATATGTCATATTTATATCTTAGAAGTGCCAGCTCATAAACAGAACACGCCAAAAATTGAGAAATTTTGACGTTTACAAATTTGTTATGTTGCCACTATTCACAATCATAGACTTTCTAAAAAATAATTTGATTATCTTATTTTATGGTTAAATTAAGTCTGTAATATCTCATTGTAACAAATTTATAAATTCAAATTCTTTAATTAGTTTCATTAGATTTGGAAATGCAAACCAAGAATGAGTATATATTCATAAAAAATATACGGCTTTCTACAAATTTTAGCATTTCTCAGTGCTTGCAATGAATAAACAAAAACAGTCATGATTTTTTGATAGAATTGATATTAAAATTGGAGATATATGAATATAATATTTTACAATTACATCAAGATCATCATCACAAGCCAAAAATGTTTTTTTTATGTTGTATCATTTTCAACCCTTTTTGGTGACATAGGTAGTCTTCAACTTACGACCAAGATACGTTCCTGAGCTTTGGTCGTATGTCGAATTTCATACAAAATATATCATTGTTGCACATCAAATATAATACGTAAGACGATTTTACGAAAATAAGATAAAAATATAGTTTTTTTCTTTTTTTTCCTCCGCATTCTAAATCATGAACAATGTAATAACATAAGAGATAGAAAACAAACTATGTACCATCAAAGGACCCATACATTAAGAAACTTGGTTCACTGAACTATCTACGTAATTTCTCAAGAACTGTGTTTCAGAGCATGTTCTTAAACATACGAGAAGTCACAGAAGCGTCACCCGTTGAGGTTATGCTGTACAGTGCTGCGTTCGAACGAACGTTATTTGATTTTATTGGATGCAAAAATTCGAGTAAATTTAATTACTAATGTTTGTAAGCTTTCTACAATTATTTTATCATCCACTATGACAGCTTATTCTTATACCATAGATAATTCTAATATAACTTATTATCATAGATAATCTTATTATTGTCTATGGTTTATTTTGACATCTGTCACAGAGACATTTCAAAGTCGAAAATAGATCTCTAAAATGACGCCTGATGAGTTGATTTCGATGAGTGCTGCCTACGTATATATTCTCGCAAGTAGTATTCGGTTTTTATAATTATTATTAGGTGTATTCTACAATACGTCATATGTTTGGTATGAAGTCATGACGAAATATACTTCGACAGCTCGTCTACAGCTGACCGCGCATGCATGTTCCTAGGTTCCTCGTTTGTGCTCGATTTTAGACTGTGAACCTATATCGGGTCACGTGAAATGTTCCACGATACAGCGTGAACACGTGAATTTTGTGTTCCATGACATGTTTTGGAACCATTTGTTCCTTATTGTATGGCCGGCAATCTATGATTTCACTTACAGTAGTCGAAATTGCTTCCGCCTTGGCTGTTATCGAAGTGAAAATCAAATTTGCGTAATCATTAACACTAGAGTCTGAAACTATCTGACAGTTAATTCGGCGTCATTGCTGCCAATAGAAAAACATACTTTCTCTCTCTCTCTCTCGCTCTTATACCTAAGAGGAAATATTATTGTTTATACCTAATAACAACACCATATCCGTAATCTTAAAAGTAAACATCTTTAGTTCATAATATAACTCGATAATTATTATTAAATATTATTTGTAAAAATTGTACATACCTAAGAATCGTAACTGTTAGAAATACTCCGAAAATATTGCTGCGTGGGGAACGAAACAAATTCCTAAACACGAATTCATCTAAATAGGACTGGCGTTTCAGCTTTCGCTTTGCTCGCATCCACATGTTTTCGACGTTTTGAGTATGTAAATCACTATCGTTTGGATCCACGAAGTTGTCTTAGTGAACCACAAACGAATGAGTGTATAAGAGCGAGAGAGAGAGAAAGTATGTTTTTCTGTTGGCAGCAATGACGCCGAATTATTTGTCAAATAGTTTCAGACTCTAGTGTTAATGATTACCCAAATTTGATATCATTGTTTTTTTTCTGTCTGTGACCATTTGGCTTAAAAATTTGCAGTAAGTTATTACATTTGAAATAGATTTATACTAAAATAAAACTACAAAAACATGAGAAACCCATCATATTTGACGAAGTATTAACACTTTAGGTAATTGTAGAGTATAGCTGGTCATAGATTATTACGGCGAAAAAATTCACAAACTAAGCTTAAAACAACGCCACGATTTAAAATTATTTTTCATTGCGATAGTCGACGTGCCACTACATGACATATTTACCAAATTATTTTTTGAGAGCTTGATAATCGCGTTAAAACCACACATTATTACGAAGAACACTGATAAATTGTGCAAAATATTTTTCAGTACCGGTGCCGCCATAATGGAAATCAGAGGCGATGTACTGAAAAATATTTCGCGTAATTTATCAGTGTTCTTCGTAATAATGTGTGGTTTTAACGCGATTATAAAGCTCTCAAAAAATAATTTTAAATCGTGGTGTTGTTTTTAGCTTAGTTTGTGAATTTTTTTCGCCGTAATAATCCATGACCAGCTATACTCTACAATTACCACACTTAATTATCGGGTTTCAAAATCTCTAAGTCGGTATCTAACATTATAGATTTTAACAATATTTTATTTTCTTACCGTCATAGTTTTGTATAATTTATATTTCATTCCACAAGTCTCCTTTTTCAGGAAAGCACTTTATATTTGACTGATATTGCTGTTGTTGGTTCCCCGTGATGCGATTCAAATTCTTAAAAAATGCTATTTTTCTTCGGTCGTAAGTGCGATTCGTCGTAAGTCGGGGACTACCTGTATTTAAATTTTTCAAATAAAGTCTGTTCTCGAATTACGACCGTTCAGACTTGAGTCAAACAAAATTATTAATTCATTACTCCTATTCATAGAAATAAAGAAAAACTATGATGAAAATCACATACTTTTTTTAATTTTATAGATTCCTGACAATGCCCCAGGCCCAGTGGCGGATTAAGCACATTGGAGGTCCCAGGCGCAATAAAATTTGGAGGCCCTCTTTTTCGGATAACATAAAATTGCATGTAAAATAATTGTAAATCTGAACAAAAAGTACACATGGGTTATATAATATAAGCCATTTTTGAGGCCCCGAGCGCGCGCCTCATTCGCTTATAGATTAATCCGCCACTGCCCAGGCCATCCTCAACACACAAGGTCAGAAGTTTTTCATCCAAACATAAAAGTGATTTACTTACCTCTTAACACCACGAGCATAGTACTGCTGATGGATCAAGGTGGTATCGCTAACTTCAAAGTGTATTATTTAGGAATCACTTTTACCAAAACAATGGGGTAGCTGTATTACTACTAGTGGTAGTACTTGGCAGAACTGAGGGATGCATACACGTCATCGAGGGAAGCAAATCAATTGGCAGGAGACGGAGAAACATTAAGGTGCATATGCTCCACATAGGGAGCGAAGATGGTCAAAGAAAAAGATGAAAAAGTGAACTTGCATACAATGAGATAGTTCTTCGTGATTTCTATGATTTTAATGCTATTAAAAAATTCTTATTTTTCATATTGTGAGTGACGATATCCAGAAAGGGTTCGTATGCTGCCACAACGTGAGCTCCAAATATGTTACGTAGACGCTAGCATTTGAAGAAGAGTTCTTTACATCCTCATTTTTAAAAAAAATTGTGTTGAGGAAGCCCGACAGACAAGTACGACTGTGAACAATAACGTTTTAAGCCATATTAACACTCAAGACCCCGGCCCCGCACTAACGCGGAAATGGTCGTTATCCGTTAAACCCCGGCCCCGGGGGCATTTACTTTAATTACGCGTGTCAAATTTTTATTATTTTTGGTTCTTTTCAATGATGTCAACATCAGTGAAATTATGCATTTTTATCGTGTCACATACTCGTTCAAAAGACCATTCATTGTTTATTTTCATAGGTACGGCTCTTTGCTACCGAGCCTTTTTTGTTTTAAAGAAATGTGTCGATTAAATAAAAAGATATGATTTTTTAAAGAAAAAACGCGCGAATCCGGCTGCATGTGCGGGTTTAAGCGTAACTTTGTCGCAAAACTTCCAGTTGCTTGAGTGTTAATACCAGGATACTGCCCTAGATATCTCAGCATAATTATTCAGAATGCTATTATATGGAGTAGTACCTGTTTGTTAAGGCACATTATTCAATTCACCTTTTCAATATTAAAAATTACAGGCTTGAATAGAATCATTAAATATATAAAATAAGCAATAAAATAAACGTTTTTTAAAATAAAAGAAAAAAACTGATGTATATTTGCATAAGTTATTTGCTTTTGATCTTGAATACATTCATTGAACAATATTTTAAGAATGTTTAATTGACATTTTAGCAGTAATTATAATGGTATATTTAAATAGACACAAAGGGCGTATGCGTTTTTATTCATATAAAATTTATCACAAAAATTTGATTTAGATGCACTTATTTAATGCATGTATAAATATTATTATTGTATTTCATACCCATAGTATTTCGTCAACAATCACTGTTTGTAAAAATAGCCAAATTATTAACTATTGAGATATTGTTTCTAATTGCCTAATGCTATGCGTAAACATTCTTTCCTTTAAAGCCATTCTAACAAAATAATATAATGATAAATGTTGACACAATTGCAACTTGAGACTGACTATTTCATAGCAGTGTTTTATTTACAGACACAACATAATGTGCGCTTCAATGTAGAATACCATATTTCAATAACTTAAATAGTTGAATAAATTATTAAATAAATGTCAACTTACTCTTGATTCGATAAAAAAAAAACATTCATCTGATACAATAAAAAACGCGTTCATTTAAATATTGAGCAGCTGTTTTGATAAGATCTGATTGATGATGATGAACAATCTCATTAAAACATAATATAAAATCTAATCACGGTACTAACATATTGCATTGAAATGGGATAGCGATTTATATTATCTTTACATGAATTTTTGACAGTAAAACTATTTGAAAAGATAAATGAAATGGCTGTATCAATATATATTATGATATATCAACATTCAAGTGATGGGAATTATTTTTCAAGTACAAAAGTAAAAATTGTCGCTTGGCAGTTCATTTGTACATTTTTACATGATATAAGAAAAACAAACTATACTAATATGCTTATTAAGAACATTAATTTAAATAACTGCATTTTTCAATAACAAAGTTCAAAACTAATGTGGTGCTAGTACTCCATCTATTCGGTAGTATTATGATAAATTTTAATTGTGATTTCAGATTATAATGATACATATATATATTCTGCTTCCGTCTCACAATTAAAATAAACATAAAACAAAACATGCATCCATCCAATCAGCCAATTTAGTAACAATGCGTATACATTCCCAAAATGTTTTCCGTTTATATCGTAACATAGAGGTATGAATCTCGTTGGCTTCTGACCGTTAAATGTGACAAATATTAGAATTATTAGTACGAAAGTATATTTTGTCTAACCAGTCTTAAATAAGATCTTTCTGTTATATTGACCAGCACCGTATATCACCGATAGAATTATTTATGTTGACATCATAATTATTTTGCAGCACAAACAATAACAAGACTGCAATATTGACTGCATTTTTGTTATTGATGCTTCAAGATCACTAAAGCTTCAATCAAAACTAATGAGATGTCACAGATAAAGGTCAGGATTTATTTTGTACATTATCTACTTGACGTTTAAGATTTTAGAGACGGCTGTGACGACATCTTGCGGTGACGGTAACGCGGCAATTTCTAAGCTTTTAGTGTAAGGCATTGGAAGGTCGGATCCGGTTATTCTCCACACTGGGGCATCCAATTGGAAGAAGGAATCAGATTCCATAATGCGAGCGCAAACCTCAGCACCAATACCTGCATAACAAAATATTTATTAAGATTCATTATAGTTACAGTTTTAAATATCTAGTTATTTTGTAATAAGAAATCAAACAATGCAGTGATAAAAGACAAACTTTTTTTAAATTGTCAAAGTGGTAATACATTGTAAACACCATTTCTTATGTCACTATGAGTCACAGATGTCCCATTGCAAATTGTAATGCTCTTTAGATAGGCCAAACAGTTAAGATAATTTCAATGTTATGAAGATAATAGATATATATATTTTAAATATTTGGCATTACAGCTAATGCCAATGCGCCCAATATTTAAAATTTAAAAAAACACGAGAAAAACTCAAGAATTTTATTTTGTAAGTCACTAGAGCAGGGATGGGGAACCTTTTATTCTCTAAAGGCCGCATTAATTTTTCTATTTAACATAAGGCCGCAGTAAACATTGACTAGGGAATCTTTGGCCGGAAACATGACTTTACGGTCAGAATATGTCAGGAATTTACAGAATTACAGAATTGGTCAGAAGGCCGCACTAGAGTAGCCAAAAGGTCGCAGATTCCCCACGCCTGCACTAGAGATTACTTGAGGAGAAGTGACATCACGAACACCTGAGTCATAGGTCTCAAATTTGAATTGAAAAAATCTGTTTGACATTGACCTTACCGGGAATCGAACTTAGACCCGCCTGAGCAGTAGAGCTAGCTCTAACCAAGTAGACCACAACGGGAGACATTACAACGTTTTAGTTATTTATATATTATGAGTAGTTCGATATTCACTCAGTGATGAGGAATTTGTAAATTTATAGGTCTTCAAATAGGGTTTTTGACTGAATCTAAATATTTCATTAATGTCAACATTTTTAGTAGTTTACAAAATTATGTAGGTACACAGATTTAAAGGTATAATTTATAGATGTTTCTCAAAGGCATCACAATTGATAACAGATAAATTTCTCACTCTTGTTCTTAGATATCCATAGAATAATTATTGGCAACTAAATTGAATCATGCATAATAAGAAGCAATATGTAGATTTATTTTTCTGTAAGGTAAGGTTTCTGTCAATTATAGTTGAAAAATTTAGATATCAGATATTTATTAACCTGATGAAGGCCATCCTTGTTCGATGGTGATCAGGTGATGTGTTTTTGCAACTGATTGAGCGATTGTTCCCATATCGAGTGGCCTCAAACTTCTAAGATTGATTACTTCACATTCGATTCCTAGAAAAAATTGAAACTAGATTACAGATAGCATTACTTAATATTTTATTATTATTGCTTGCCGGATAACAGAGGGCTGGTTTGAGGCTAAGATTCTAAGCCAGATGTCTACAAACGTTTTAGCCTAAGGGCCACACTGAATCCTCCACTAATTCCCAAGGGCCAATACCTACCTAGCTCATCATACCAACATACAGTAGTTTTGAATTCCGGCATGGTGGTGCTTGCAGGTCGGTGTTTGCCCGCAGGCCGTAGTTTGGAGACTTGCTATAAAGATCTGCATCTCTGTTGTGCACCAGTATTTATCTGTAGGTTGCGTTTTGCCTCATTCAAATCTCTTAGTAGAATTTAATTGTAATCTTGTTATGTTTAAAAATTAGCAGTTTATTTTGCAATATTCCAATCTGTACATGCTGAATCTGTACTGTATGAAACACAAAAAAATATTGTATTAGTCAATTAAAAGCAATTTTCACCTTTTCCTGCTAGCTGTTCGGCACCTAATAACGCTGTCTCTACTGCTTTGGCAAAGGATACAATTGTCACATGCTTGCCAGCTCGTTCTATTTTAGCTTTGCCTATAGAAGATAAATATGGGTATTAATTTTCACATATTCGACTAGCGAGAGCGAAGCTATGAGAAAAAAATGAATCAAGGTTATTTGAATCATAAAATAAACAAAATGTTTCAATGAATGGAAATAAGTGATTGGAAATCAAATCAATTGCTCTCTGTCTGCGAGTAATAAAAAATGGTAAAAGTATCTACAAATTATTGTTATTTGTATAGGTTTTTTTACCATTTTATGGATGTTTGAGGCAACAACTATACAGACCTATGGGAAGGACAAAGTTGGAGTCGAGCGCTTGGTCAGACATGGGGAATTGGACACCATAAAGCATTTCATTTTCTAAGAACACAACTGGGTCGGGATCCCTGATTGCTGCCTTCAGAAGACCTAAAAACAAACAACACACATTTATCAGCCGCATGCTGTAGTGTTACATGAGGTATAACAGTCGGTAAATAAGTATATTGATGTTAATAATAATCGAGAGATAACAAAAAGTCCCTCAAATAAATACAACAAAAAGGGGAAAAAGTTTATTAATATCATTTCCTTAATGGTCAGCACACATTTTGTGTAAAAATATTTATGTTGTCCAATAAATAAAACAAATATAAAAGTACCATATTAGCTTGAATATACGGCAAGGTATTTAATAACCTTCGGGCTCCTATGGGTGCATTCGCATTTCAAAATTCTTCTTATTTCAACCATTCGCTAAATACCAATAATATCTAGCTGATATTATTTGTAATCTGCAATAATACCTCAATCAATGCAATGCAAATATTACACAAAACTTTCTGAGGCCACTTTCTACCCCGTCGCTCATCGATCATATTTTCGACGTTTCGGTACTCGAGTGTTAAATAATGCGAAACTAATCTAGTTGGTTACCCTTATATTCCAAAAAATTATCAATAAATTCGGTGTTGTGTGATGAGGCAGATAAAAAAATGGAGGTCTCGTTATAATCAGGATCTCGCTTTTTGTAGTCGCATTTGTAGGAAAAATTGTTTATTGAGAACTGGTAAGAGATAGGATAGAAGAACGTCTCTAAGTTAAGAAGGGTAGTTAGGTAATTGCTCTCGCTTTGCCAAATGGGTGGAAGGAATGTATAGATCAAAGCAATCAATGCCTTTTAATGCAAATTAATATATCGGACAATACTTCCAGTTAGTTGGATCTCTACCTAAATATTGCTTTATTCACCTTTGGCATCTTCCGAGTTAAAAGGAGCCAAAACTTTAAGTCCAGGACAATGAGAGTACCACGCGCCAAAGCATTGAGAATGCTGTGCAGCTACACCTGAGGCTGCTCCGTTGGGTCCTCTGAACACAATCGGAACATTTACAGCTCCTGCTGACATGTAGAATGTTTTCGCTGCTGAATTTATAACCTGAAAGTCAAACGCCCGTCGTTAGTTGGGTGATAGGTACTAAACAGAATACACGGGAATGTTTTAATTAAAATTGTTTATTAAAACTGTAGTCGTTATCGTTGGGAGAAGTATTACTGTCAGCAATTTTTTGTTTAATATTTCACTTTGGCCGTCATATGATATATGTACAATGAATAATTTAGTAAAAACAATATTAAATTAACTTTGTTGTTAGTTATTATATTGATGAATGTAGCGACAAGATTCCTACAAATGATTGGCAGTTTAAAGCCTATAATGGAACGCACAATCATAATTATCATAAATATTAATTAATCATAAATATTAATTATTATATCAAAGTAATATAGACTTTTTTTCTTGCTAACAAAGTACCAATTGACTTGCCTGATCTATGGCCTGCATGGAAAAGTTGAATGTCATAAATTCACAAACAGGTCGGAGGCCAGCCATTGCTGCACCAACGGCGATTCCAGCGAAGCCACTTTCTGTGATTGGGGTGTCGATAACTCTTTTATCACCATACTTCTTCCAAAGGCCCCTAAATTTTAATGTACAAATTTGATTATTATAAAAAAAGAATCTTGAAAGAAAAATAAGTCAACAATGGAAATAGAACAATTAATATAATATTTAAGAGTCAAGTAAAATATAAATTTATTATAAGCAAAAAATATATCATATATAGGATCTGCAATTTGGATCGACTGAAATATATAAAGGTTGAAGTATTTTAGCCCACTCAGTGCCCATAGCATTAAAGGTGTGATGACGTCTACAAAGCAGCGGTGCCTCACAAGTTTCAATAGGCCACTAAGATTGAATCGGTCTGCTTGCTTGACATAAAAGCGGTGTGAAATTTACACACAGGCCAAAACAAGTATTCAGAAATTGTTAACAGTGTGTACAACGCCTTACTGATTCTGAGAATGGCAATAGATAATAGATGACAAGCTACTCCAACGTACGGGTACGTTGATACTCATCAAAAGGTTAGTGGGCACCACACGAATGTGAACAAAAATAAAAATGCAGCCAATGGGATAAGGTAAGCTGATATCAATATCCCAGATATTCGTATGCTGGAATATAAGTGGAATTTGTTTATCTGTTATGCTGATGCTAAGAGAAGACCACTGATGAATAACTAGTACCGATACTTGTGTAAAAGAAAATTGATTTTACTAAATAAAACTATTCTCTTCTCTCATTGATTTTTTGACAACTAATTCAAATAATAATGTACAATCAACTTCTCAATCAACAACAACTGTGGTTAAACTCTTTTGTAACAAATCATTTAAGTAGTATTTAATAAGTATCCAGTGTAAATAAAATATGTGAACGAAAGGAAAAATGCGTTAAGTCAAAAAAAATAGAAAGTTGAGTTGAATATGCCAACAATGCATATGTGCGTAGAGAACAAGTCAAATCATCGCTGTAGAATTACAAAATGCAAATGTTCTTTTGATTCCCCTGAAAACTACCCATTTTAGACCGAATACCTATTTCCTTTCGCATACAGAAACATAGTTTTTGTTTCTCCGATACACTTAAAAATTATGACCGCAAGCAGAGCCGTAGCAATGATTTTATTTCTCTTGGCAAATATCAACTATGGCAACTATCTATGTCATATTATTTTAATATGAGAGTCCGGCGGCGTCTCTCAGAGCTTCACACCCAAATGTCCCCCCTTTACCAATGTCTTTATACGGTCCTGACCACAATGGTCACTCATACTTGTGGAAGAAGGTTTAAAGGCCATATTGAAACTTTCTTTCAGTCAATGCTAAATTACTAAAACCTATCGTTATCAATACCAAAAATACGCTTACAACTTTTATTTTACATGGAGGTGTTCACAAATGGTCACTATCCTATTTTTAAAGTTACCTGGAAACTTTGTACGCTCCGTCATATTGAGCTACTTCTTCACCGAGTATGAAGACACGTTCGTCTTTCTCCATCTCCTCGTCGAGGGCAGAGTTGAGAGCATCTCTCACTGTCATTTGTTTGGCAGCGACTGCCCTCGATGTCGAAAAAGCTCGAAATGTCAGATTCTTCACCACTGTCAGAGACTTGGGCAACATATTTGAGACCATTCTGGTGATGTAACCTATTTTTGTGACATAAAAATAATGTAAATATAAGATTGATTGACCTCACAGATATGTCAGTTGTAATGTAATGTCTTTTTATCACTTATTTACGTTCGGTTATCGGGATAGCGGCTTAATTCTACTTGCTGACAGGGAATGTGCAAATCGCACAGCTGTAATGTTAAACTTCCAATTTGAAGTCACTTAAAAAATAAATGAAGGTCGATAGAAGTCATTCATATGAACAACATGAAGTGAGGCATATAAAAGATATAAAAGTAAGACCAAATAGAGTTGCAAGGATACATATTATTATCTCATTTAACCTCTTTAGGTGTTCCATTTAAATTTATGAAAAAGTAATATTTGAGTTATTTTAATATCCTAAAAAACTACTGTAAAATAATTAAAATAACATATGTCATCTGGAGCAAGGTACGACAGCAATATGTTATCCTGTGCGTTGTAAAATTAAAATTGTGCTGCAGATTAATAATAAGTGTTATTTGAAAACATTATTTATTTTATTTTATCTCATTTGGTAATGATTAAAAATAATATTATTGTATTTTTAAGATAATAAAAAGTAAATATAGGCCCTCTATATACTATCAATAAAATAATGTATCTACTTTCATTCCCAATTGTAAAAATGTTACAAATTATTTCAATAGATGACAGTTTTTTTGTTTTTATAACGTAATCATATCTAAATTTTTCTTGTAGGTGCTAAAATATTATACATAATAAATAGTTTTTGCTATCAACAACTTAGTTTTTCGATGAGATTTTCTATGTTGAATTACTTTAAACATGGTAAACAATATATGTACTTTGTTCTGAATACAACGATATAAATTAACGACATTTTAAAAATCTAGTAGGTTTGCTGGTAAACGTGTATTACATAGCAAGTTATACATTTGAAATCAATCAGAAAATACAATAACGTAGTGAAAACTGAATATAAAACAATAAATCATATTTTTTTGTGTTTCCTAGGTTGTCTGTGAAGTTTCCATGCTGAGGGTCACAGCTTTTAGCCCGGAAGCTATCGATGAGCTTTACGAGCGCTTCTTATCGCAAGCCTTTCTATACCCATTGTGCCTAAAACTTGAGAAAAACAAGCTTGAGGCTACCACTATAAGATATATCGCTTAGCTACATTTCAGTAAAGTTATGTTATTTTTTTTTATATCACATATATCATCTAATACTGAACACAGAACAATATTATAGAACACAAAAAAGATTTATAAAAAATACAAAATCTCATATAATATTTTTAAGGCAACATTTTATATATATTAATATATGTAGTAATATTCATATCCTCTTTCAAAAGAGCATGGCTGGGTTAATTAGTAATATTAATAGGGACGTAAATTAAGGGTGTTATTTTTTTTTTGGTCTATATGTGCAAGTCGATGGAGCAATGGATTATTATATATTTATTCAAATTCAGGATGACAAATGAACCCTCCCCCTTTCCGTCCCAATTGACGACCCTAGTAAATTGTCAGATGTTTACTATAAACATGCTGTAATGCTATTTTACCGAGCATCATGATTTCATCACGATACATATTATGTACATAAATATTCGAAAATATTTTTAGCGAAAAAAAGGTAAGTCATAATTAATAATTCTCTTTTTGCACGGGTTTATTTCACACGTTTTTCTGGTCGGTCCAGGTAAACATACAAATGATTATTAATATATGTTTAGCCATGAAAACATACAAGTGTCTTAAAAAATATATTATCGCCGCTAAGGTACATAATTGGAATTAAAAGCAATTACAAAATGTTAAAAGTTTTATAAAGCCTTAATAAAAACGACCAAAACCAAATGGTATTACTTTAACACTTGTGGGCTTTACGGTAGCGAATCATGACACCTGACAAAAACTCAGAAAAACCGTATACTGAGCATCGAGAATATATGCTTGTGTCGGATAATGAGATGAGGTGGTTTGATTTCGTGAGGAACTCGGTGATTAGGAAACGTACAAGACAGCGCCCCGTCACGTCAGTGGTTATGGAGAGATGTTGGGACTACCTTAATCCTACCTGCCTCTTCGTCCAACCGCCGAGATTCCGGCGTCCTGGACGGCCATCGGGCACAGCTATCCATAGGATGTGCTCAACGGCATTGATGGATATTATACTGGTATGTCATGGGAGGGAGCAAAGCAATTGGCGGGAGACAGGAGACCATGGAGGTGGAGCGTGGTGGTCATATTTTGTCAAAAAACATGAATAAAAATGAATCAAATTTATGAATATGTACATTATTTTTTAATGAATTGCAAACGATTTGATTAGTGTACTGTTACCTATCACTCAGTTTTCTTAGTCCACTGTCTTTTTTGCAGATTTTTTATTTGGTCCCTGAAAAAAAGTCCACGAGTAAAAAGAGGTTCTATTTTTTTACCATCGCTACTTGCTAGTGCCAAGTAGGTATTTTTACATATCTACTTAAGTAGGATTGGGTGCCAAACAGAACAGATTTTTGTTGTATCTGTTGATAAATTGAATACGTATTCTTTATTAACTGTGTTGAAGCTTTTTTTTAAATTTAAATACGTTTTGTCAATTTACAACAAGTTGGTTATCAATGGCCTGCTTTATTTCCAGGGCTGTGGAGTCACGTGAAAAAAAGACGACTCTGACCCCTGCTTAAAAATAATTAACAACCCTGTTTATTTCAGTAAAGATATTATTTACTTTATTTCTAGATATTCAAAGAATAAAAAATGAATATATTTTTTCATATGCGCCTGTTATTATGTTTACCATACACAGAAAATTGTGAATATTAATTTGGTTGAACTTGAATTAATAAGTAATACCGAGTTTTATCATTTCCCCAGACATCGTATTACTGCAGTCACGTCAGGAATATCAGATTCTCAAATAACATTTTCAATAATGAAATTGGTTTTGAGTAAAAATTGAAAAAATACTACACAGAAGTCCTCACAGTGCTGCAACAGCAATAAAATATAAAATATGAGTCTGGCAAATATTGGGGTGATGAAATTCATTTTGCTCTGTAGCGGCGTACAGTTAAATATTGAAATTGTGCCAAAGTTCAGGAAACGAACGACGAAAAACTTCACCACAATAAAATGGAGCTGTTTACATACTTCGATATTAAATTTACATTTTTCCGTGCTTCAAATTTTTACCGCCAGGTTCTACTCGATTTGACAACGAAAGAAAATGTTACCAACTTCATATCGGATGGTTAATTTATTATTTATCTTATTAAAATTTAAATTCATTATGGCAGAATTGATTCTGTTTTAGATTTTAATAAAACAAAGATACATTATCAATTGAATCACCTAGTTCATATATATCTTTGCTCATTATAATATATTGTTGATATAATTTGTCTTGTGCAGTTAATCTTATAGAAAATAATATTGATCACAAATTCATTGCAAAATCCGATGATAAAATGTCGAAATAAATTATAGGTGATTGAAACGGTTTGAGCTGATTATGCTGATATACAATTGCATTAAATTTGTTTTAATTATGTAGTTATCGATTATTCAAACCATTGTTGTCTGCGTCTTCCGGCATATGTAAAAAATATCGAATTCTGTGCTATGAAGGACTTAATATGTGATGTAAGACAAGAGGTGAGCTGCGTGGAAATTTCATAGTCTGCGCTTACCGATCAAATATAGCGTTGCTGGATTTTTAAATATCTTATTAAAATATTAACACATGGGTGGGCTGAAGGGGGCTAGGAGAAGCTTTCGCGAGCCCCTTGTTAATTTAAGAGAAAAAAATATTCTCAGATCAAATTAGTACATAACTGCAATTTTTGACTTATGTTATATATTATCTACGACAGCTTCAGTATACACAGTAGTACATTTTAAGCCATTTGCATTGATTAGTTTATGATAAATTGCATATTGTTACACATAAGAAGTGTACTAATTAACAATCGAATGCTTATTTAACTATTGCATATAATTGCATAGGGGTGATAAAAAAATCACTCCTTACTCAGAACACCAAGAATTGCTTTGAGATTAAGTGACCGTCTTGTGAACGTATTGGCAGTAGGGTATCCAATCCCGGGATTGGGATTTGCTCACCGAGGAATTTGAAATTCTCGATTTGCCAATTTTGTGTCAATTTTCGGGATTTGCTCAAAATTTCTCAATCTCGAAATCTCGGGATAGCAGCCGTGTCAATCTCGGGATTTCGGGATCAGAAAATTGAACGAGATTCCGGATCCCGGGATTGGATGCCCTAATTGGCAGCTCACCGCTGCATTATTGTCCTCATATTATATGCAAATATTGTTTTGGCTTTCCTGAAAATTCCATCGAATAAAGACTAACCGTCCCTTTCCTTTCACAAAAAAAAACATTTTATAATGATTTCTAAAAAGATGTCGAATTCGATAAATGAACAAATACGTATATTTTTCTCTAAATTCTCAACAAAGTTTGAGGTTTGCAACACTAAATTATGTGGAAGTACTATTTTGTGAAATATGGTTTATAAGTAGCCAGTTAGTGGCTAAGCACTAAATCAAAAGTACCATATTTTTCTAAAACTTTTCAATTTCCAGGGCAAAGAACTGAGAATGTTGAGGTGCATTTGTACGGAAAGTCAAATACATTTTGGAGGAATTACATTTGAAAATAAAGAACTGAAAAATATTTTGGATACAATACCTCGATGACGTAGATTATGTCAAAAGTTTTGTTAGAGTCTTATAGGCGGGACCAAAGCATTTTCCAAAATACATATACATATATCTTATTCTTATGTATGTACATTTAAGTTTATAAACGAACAAGTAATGCGTAAAAAAATGTATGAAAAGGCAATTCGGGTGTCACATATGGTTACCCAACCAGTAGAATAACAATATTACCATTAGAATAGTAAAAAAGTAACCGCTGAATGCATCGAAGATGTGTACGTACAACATATCTCCACTGTTAATCGATTGAGTATTTAGTGCTCTTAGGGCCTACTTACATGAAGGGTGCATGCACTTTGTAATAGTCACGCCACTGCAGATAACGGTTTGCAGAAGTATGTTTCAAAATATCTTGTATTTCATATCCAAATATATTATATATAATTACAGTTCTGTTCAAGTTGTCTAGCAAAGTCTGATTCGGTAGATGTCTTCCTGGATAAATTAGTGTCATTTTTAAACTGTTCTCTTGTTTCTGGCAATCTAATTGATGCCCTTATTTAAGGGTGTAGAGAAAAAATATCGTTTCCATTTAACGTATAAAAGCTTTTAGAGTTTATCGAAAGAAGAACAAATATTGTATGTAAAACGACCGGGTTTTTATTGGCCATCGTTAACTGGGATAAAGGAACGTTACAGATTACTTCACAGTGAGTAAAACCGTATCAATCTGATATAAAACGCAGTTTCACTATATGCCATAAAACAAGTTTATTTCCCCAAAACAAATTTTCTGAAAAGTAAAGGTTTTTGAATGCTTCTTCCGAATGTCATTGAACTCGCGGTAAGTATCAACTTATTTATCTATCTGTAGCGCCAATTAGCTTTATTCATATGAAAAATCGTTGATCGTTTATCATTAACGGTTGATATAACACCTAAAGCAAAATTAAAGTAGGATGTTATATGTGGTCATAAAAATTGTATAACTGAAATATGTTTTGCTAATTTATAGAATGTCTACAAACAAAACAAGAACGCTTCTCTAGGAATCGATACAAGTGTGCTATTCCCGATGGAACTACAGTCAGTTATAATGAACATATCATATTGAATATGAGATTGTACACGATAAGCATTTAAATAATTAAAAAATAAACATTTGCACACTTCTTAGAGAGAGAATTCATGTTTGAATAATAATTTGTGAAATATAGGTTAGAATTGTAAAATCTATTTCACTTGTGGGGAATTTTTCAAATTTATTAGCTCCTAGACACACTAATTAAGAGAAGTTTCGAAAATCAATAAAAAAGGTTTAAAGGTTGCTTAATTGTTCCCTGCTGTTATGGTCGATCTAAAAATAAGCAGTTGTGCCAATTGATTGTTACAATGTTCAATGTAATTAAATTCGTTCATTTGAGTTGAGCTAAGATCATTCAGTTGGAAAAGTGCCATTTTGTCCATGTAGGTAATCTATCGAAACAATTACAAACATAAATGATACTGATATTAATAACTAGATATCTAATTACAAATATATTTGAAGAATTTTTGAAGCCCTATGGCAATGTCTCCAGACGTTTCCCGATCGTCGTCTCGCCTGAAGAAATTCAATCGCTCTAGACATCTTAATGGTTCTTCTGGGTGCCAATGTCGTCTGTACCATTACCTACCGCAATTCGAGAGCACCGGGGGTGTTGGAGCACCCCAACTGAACTATTTACGGTTTGAAACCGTTCGCCAACAGTTTTCAATGGTGTTATGTAAGATTTCAATAGAAAAAAAGACGTTGCAAACAATTTTTCGAATATCCGATTTGTGAAGTATTCATATATAAACAATACGTATTTTTACAAATAAAAGTCTTTAGCTCTTTCGTTTCAGGAATGCAACGGTGGATGAGGTAAGTTTTATCAGCGGTGGCCGTCACATTAAGAATAGAGAACGCAGAATTTTATTAAAATAAATCATTATTTCAAAAATAATAATACGAAATTGAAAATTTGTCTTCGATACACGAACAGATAGAATACGTTAATAGGAAAGTTACATACAGTGGTAGTTTTAATAATAATTTTATAATAACACCAAAATATCGGTATTTTAAAATGACCAGAATCCAATTTCAAATGCAAAGAAACCATCACAAATTATATAATATCTGGAAAGAGTTGTATCAAAATTGATGAGAGTTTCAATGATGTATATTATTTTAAGAAACCATAGATTGTTAACGAATTTTACCTGTTTATGGTTATGATACAGTTTTTTAATAAAGGTATTTATACAAAATATCGATTGTGATATACTCGGCCGTTTTTCCTATCTGGCTAATCCTACCTGGCCCTATTATGTTTGCTTATGTTCTTTTGTTAAACTGTTTTTGATATTAACCCTTCCTTTATTTTGCAAAAAAGCACAAGCTCCTAAGCTGTGTATCCGTTACACATCAGTCAAACAGGAGTGAATCATGACAATTATATAACACTACTACAGCAGTACTACATATAGTATATTTGTCTGGTTTTGCAATCCCTAACTGAGACAATTTTAATAGTAATGTAACTAGTATACTAATGTGATTTTCAATTACATCTTGATTATTTTACAAGATGTCACTAAAATTATGTTAGGCTTTTTCACTGTCTGTGTGTTTTAATAATTACCCTTCTCAAGCTTCTGGTAAATACATATGAAAGATCTGATACAAAGTAAAGAAAGTGAATGACATTCTTTTCGTATAAAAAAGGTTCTCAATCTTTATCACTTCCAGTTGGTCCTTTGTTTCATCTTTGTTGTTCAAACATTCGAGGAAGTGACATGATTTATTGAACCATCTCGTCATAATAAGTAAAACTTTGCCCTGTCTTCGTTAATGGAGTGTTTTGTATCAAAACTGGCCACCGCTTAATAAAATATGGTATTTTTTTCTTAAAAAGAAACAATCAATCAGTTTTATGACTAAGTTAACTCAGAAATCACCCTGAACTGTCAATCAAGCTAAGTACGAGAAAAAATCTGGATACACAATCAATCATAAGGGTATGTGGAGTAGAAAATATTAAAATTTACATTAAAATTACTACAGATTAGGTACTACCGTCGTATAAAACTATATATTGTATAACATATCGACTGTGGAAAGGAAAAAGGACTTAACCCACACATATCAAATTTTACAGGAGGCGCTAAAAACGAGTTTTGATGATTTTGTGACATATGCAAATTATGAATTATACACAACCCTGAAGTGCACGGAGACTTCTAAACTGGTGTTTAATTGACATAATCTAATATTAATTAAAGAAATTGTCAAGGAAAAACCTTTATTTCAGTCTTTTTTCTTGGTTTTAGTTTTTTACAAGGTCATTTTTTCAAACTTAAAAGCTAAATTTAGATACTAATTCGGCATTTGCAGCTTGCATCCTTTTGATAGAACGTGTATCAAGTTTGATACATTGTGATTATCGAAAAAAACCTGTTTTGAAGAAACTGTGAGTTAAGTCCTTTTTCCTTTCCACAGTCGATATGGTTAATAGCAGATTTGTGATAGATGTATCTTGATGATTCATTAAGATAATAAATTTCATATAAGCACTACGAAGCATGTCGACGTGCATACTTGACATAATGCTCAAAGACTAAATATGAAATGAATGAGACGTAAAAATATATTGTTAAAAAGTTTTCCCAATTTTTAAAATAATTATTGAGTGGATCATTCAGAAAAAAATATAAGAAGCCATTAAAGTTTTATATTATATAAAAGAGAATGTATAATAATTGTTGCTCTCTTATTGATGATATTAAGGGATGATGTATGAGATTATGAAAACTGTAATTTATCGCATAAATTAAACTTTTAACAGTAACTATTATATAAAGTTTGTATGAAATAAATTTTAATGTACATTTTATGGCGATTCAGTAGACCATGTTGTTTTAGGTTTGGAATTTAAAGATAGACAGTTAGTGAAATTAACTGGCACATTTGTTAAAAACATAAGGTATTGAACATAATAAATTCATAATTTTATCGGAAAATATGTTTATGACAGTTTTTAAAACTGAGAGCAGCTTTTAAGTGCTTTTGTGAAAAGCGTTCGGTTTATTCACAAGCGCAAAAAGCTCTTAATTGTTATTATTTGAAATAAGAATTACGTAATTCTGTTTACACAAATAATGGAAAAGTTTTTCTTCCCTATTGATATAACGTTCATTCGTAAACAAACTGTTTATATTAATTTAATTTCGTCGAGCCTTAAAAATCGTATTTAAACAAATTTAAAACTGCTTTGAAAGAAATCAAAAAGCTGCCTTTCGAAAGTAAATCAAAAATTAATTGATGCTTAATGAATCTTGCTTTGAATTAACCGTTACAAATAATTACTTCATAGAAGTACGGAAAGTTGTAGATATATCTAACGGTCAAAATTTCTAACCTCTATAATTTGGGAATTTTATTTCCTAATTTCCACGTAGTCATAAACGTCTTATTGTCATTTCTTACGTGTTATATTTACATTAGGATCTCGCCTTACAGTTTGCTATCAATGCGATTAGTGAATCCTTTCTAACATTATTTTATATCCAAGTTCAGTTAATAATAAATGGTGTTGGCTAAATACTTACGACGTAAACACATATTCAACAATTGGTGTTACTCAAATAAGCGAAACTCGTATAACACTAAAAGCACGTAATGTAACGAATTTTATTAATATTTCTACATTTGACACAAGTCAGTAGCTAACTGAAAACAACATAACAATGTTTTAATGTCATAATCAAGGATTTCAATGGTGATATTACCGGTTATAAAAATGCATAAATTCCGGTATTTAGACATTGAAAATTAATAACAACCATTAAATATTTTATTAAAACATAATTTATTATTATTATTTTATTCTATCAATAATAGCAAGATACAGAATTGACAGATATATTAATAATATTTATGAAAATCACCTGTATATCATTCTAATATATTTTTTAACGATAGTATATTTTATAAAATACTAGCCGGTACCCGGCAAGCGTTGCAATGTCACTCAAAGAAAGGAAGTGCTTAAAAGTGTTTAAATGTTTTGATTGTGTTTGTTGAACTGCATGTCTTCTTTTTCTGTCTGTTTGACGTTTGCTGCCGATTATTTATGGTACAACACATGCGCTAACTACTGTAAGTTAATTTTAATATGCCTATAACCTTCCCGGAAGTGCAAGAAAAAGTTTGTCGAAGTTTTATTGCAATTATCAGCGGTTTTCTAGTCTATAGAGTACGGAAAACATTCATTTTTATATATATAAGATAAGATTAAAATACCGCTTTTGATTTACTCGCCTGGTATAACGATGCCAATCAGCCATTTTTTGTTGATATTTTCAATCCCGGGTATACAATAAAAATATCGAAATTTCAGTTATGATATAATCAAAATACTACAAAAAAGACGGTCTAAAACACGTTAAGCACTTAAGATGATGTTTGATTTTACACACACAATCGTGTGTCTTGTAGTAAGCCAAATAGCAATAAAAAATCTGTCACAAGTGATAAAGAAAATCCTGATAAATTATCAGTCACATGTCGTATATTATCCGTTCTTAGTAAATTATTTTTTCGCCACAAGAGAAAACGCATACACCGAATTACCAATATATTTTTTCTTATTCAGCTGTTAAACTATTTTCACTGTTTAAGTGTAACCAATAATCATTGAGCAAATGATTATAAAATGCACTGTAGCGTTTCGTATGAAATAAGTTTTTCACTTCTTTTGCCGTTCAATATCGCCATTTTAATGATTTACCGCATTATTACAAAATATATAAATATAATATTGTTCAATGAACTCTTGCTAAGATGCTTAAATGGCTGACACAGCACTGAAAGTTTTCTTGGATTAATCTTCATTCACTTAAAATTAATGACATAAGGCGGGTGTCAAAATTTAAGACTTTGTTTGTACTTCGGTAAGAGAATGGTAACAGTTGTGAATATTTATATCCACCTGTAATATATACTTTTTTACTTCGGTGTTTGTGAAATCTTGCAGTTGAATGTTTTAAGCTTAATTTTAGGGTACTGTTATCTTAATTTTATCAAAATAATGTGTATTTTAAAATCAATTTAATTAACTCAAATTATTCATAAGATAAAATAAAAATATATATTTTTACTGCTATTATAATAAAATACGTAATTTTAACAAAAAGGCATGTCGTGCTTCGTAGCCAAGTGGTCTAAGTTTGTACTTTCGGTTACAGTGCTGACAAGTTTGAATTCTGGTACAGACTTCTTCTTCTATATAGCCGCCACGTGACACCTCTATGTCTCCCGCCAATTACTTTGCTTGTTCCCATGACATACCAGCATCCCTTAGTTCCACCGAGTACATCCTAAGGATAGCACCCGACGGTCGTCCAGTACGCCGGAATCCTAGGGGTGGGAAGAAGAGGCAGGCAAGATTAAGGCTTTCCGGAAGCATTTGTAAACCAGCTAGTTCCAACGACTTTCCATAACCACTGTTATGACAGGGCACTGTCTTGTGCGTTCCCTAATCTTCGAATTCCTCACAAAATCAAACCATTTCACCCTTATTATCCGACGCAAGCATGTGTTCTCGAAGCTCAGTATAAAGTCTTCGTCTGGTGACGTTACCTATTTTATGGGCTTATGTCAAGTAATGCAATAAGTAAGTAATATTCAATCAAATCTTCTTTTAAATACTTCAAATGTCCATGCGGGAGGTTTAGAAGTCCGAAACAATATCGTTGAGCTAAGCTTTGTTTTAACGATTTGGAAGAAGAAGTAGTTCAAAATGTCGTCAATATTACTCTGATACTCATTAGAAACATAGCGTTTAACATTCTTAAGAAAGGTTAAGACCCGATTTTGGCTTTAGAAATATGTGGTCAAAAATATTTCTCTTCGGACTTTTAAATGTGCCTAACAGAAATTAAGTAAGGTTAAATCATTACAAAAAAAAACAATCAAAATGGTTGACTTCACATTAGATTACTTATAATCTCAAAATAATATATCTTTAACTAAATAAACATTGAATGACCAATATTTTTAAATAATCAAATGGTTAAGTAAAATCATTCACGCACCACGAAAGTAATTAATACTGGGAATCCGACTTAGTAACTAAAGCCAGTAAAACTATTTAGACTGCTGTAAAATGCTTCCAAAATTCGATTTCGTGCAAGCCATTTTATGACTAATTGCGGTGAGAGGTCAGTGATCACTAATCAAAATTTTACGACTATTTGTGCATACAAAGTTACATACAAAGTTTTGTGAAGACCCTTTGCTTAAAGTTTTGTTTTACGTCTCAATTCTTTCCATAAAAAAATAATTATATTATATATATTATACTATAGTTTAACTTACGAAAGACTATTGACTTCATATAAAAACGCTGCCATGAGAGTTTAAAGAGAGATAAAATACTCAATAAATCGTAAAAAATATTTGCATTCGGGGTATTTGATGTCACATGTGTTTATGTATTTAACCCTTTATAATGGCAAACCCACCCGCTATCTAATATTTTTAATATTTTATACAACTCAAACAGATTTCATTGTATTATAAAAGTTGATCGGTGTGATAATTAATTATTTACTTATATTTCACTCAGTGGTAACGTCCAAAAACTTTTGTGTTACAGTTGGAATACTTGATTGTAAATTTGCATATTAAGGTTCGAATAATTTCGGCATTAGTGTTTTAAAAAGGTAATTGGATGATAAACGATCAGTTATTTTCGAAATATCTACCGTACCTTATATAATTGTATTTTTTTGACTCGGTTCCATGGTACAGTGGTCAACGTCGTTGGCTTCCATGCAGGACCTCACGGGCTCGGATCCAAGTACAAACAGATTGTTTCATTCGATTTATCGATTTATGTTCGAAGGCATGGTTGCTTGTTATGTCTAAAAAATCCTCATTCCACCATTCTCATCCTTAACTAACGAGGTTTAGTGAGAGTGTTTATCTAACAACTAGTTCTGCTCTATCTCCATCTTTTATATCCCTACTCTCTTCGAAAAAAAGAGGTTGAGCATTTGAGTACGTAAGTCTATTGAAATACTCCTATTACAAAGCCTCCACATTTTTTTTAAATAACGATTTATTAATTTTCTGCTCCATTTCGAAATAGTTTGCGTTTTTGTCATACTGACATTTTTCAACTCTCTAGAAATTTTTAGACTAGCCGTTTTAATGGTTATGAACAATTAGACTTCTAAGATGTCAGTCACAGGTGCTTGTGATGTTTCCCCCCTTAGACTTGTCTCGAGAGCCTTTTGATAGTAAGTGATAAATTGGTAAAAAAAGTCAAATTTTAATGACTTCGAGACATAATGTTAAATTCAAACCAAATGTTTCACTATTATACATTGTATTTAATATTTCATAAAAATCTAATATTTACCAACGAACAAAAACAAACATGTGCAGATGTAAATAGGAGAAGCCTTGATCGAAGGTTATAGATTCATATGACTGCCGGAGATAAGAGCACTGAACTATGCTTATCCATTTTGCTTGTACGCTGAGAACAGTATGATAAATTACCCGCTGTGTCAAGGCTAGCAGGGATTGATAAAAAGTATGTTACATCATATTTTTATCGAATATGTGAAAGTGCCGAAAGCCTTTGCGTCACCTATAGGCTGTCACATTGTGTAAAGCTCTTCAAATAATTATTAGTGAAAGCTTCTGCCTCATTTTAGTGGATATTCGAAAAGCTCACGGGATTATATTTACGTTATATGATAGCATCTACGTAGTTGCGTAAGAATAGCTTAAACTTCTTGTGGAAAATTGTTTAAATACTTAAGATTCGTTATACGAGTTAAATAAATAAATAAATTATACTTGAATGTTTCTGTATCGTTTACGAGCAAGAGTTAGTTATATCAAATAAATTTTCCAAAAGCGAAGATAAAAAAACGTTATCAGAGTTACTTAGAATCACCGTTAATTTTATTTCAAAAACCTAAAATAAAAACTTTATTGCACAGAAAACTTATAAAACAATTATTTTAGATGCATTTGCCTACTTGTAGTTTATAGCAGCGGTCGGAAAAGTGTAGTCCGCGAGTAAATTTTGGTGGTCCGCAGAGAAATATGACATTATTTAAATTTTCTAATCCTACCATTAGAAAAAAAAAACATCTGAATCCCACAACACATCTATCTCGTTGCATTGCATGTTCTAATAAATATGACTATGAAAAACGCGATCGGTGAAGACGATCTGAAAATGGTTTCAAATTTTGAAGAATATATGAGGGAGAATGATATCAACTATCAAGTGGTTACCCTGGATCAAAAGCACTCACAGAATCTTTTGCTCATTATTGCCCAAAACATAAACATCCTAGACATGGTAATATGTGGACAATAGATTCTTTTGGAGCGAACATTCAAGATACTAATTTATGCACAAAGCTAAAAGAAAGCCTCATCGATCTTTTACCGACGACACCTTTAAAGTTAAATTTCATTCATCCTTATCAATACCTCAGTTTTGACTTTATATAAAAAGTGAATACCAAATCAAAACACGGTATCCATCTCGGAGGTCCTCTCAGTGGTCTGTGAGCCCAAAACGTTTAACAACCGCTGAGTTTATAGTATGTGTCATATTGATCTATTATTGTCTGCCAATTTGTTAAATGAATTAATTTGTTGGCGGCATTGAGATAAAGTTTCAACGTAAAAAATACCGATAAATAATTGCAAATATGGTACTTACTGAGATTTGAACACAGATGCCTGCAGCGATAACAAATGTATTAACTAGTCGATTTCACCCAAAAAGTCTAAAGTTATTAAAAAGACAATATGGAGCAGATCTGGTAATATGTCGTGAATCGCACATGCCTCTTACTGGACGGGCTTCGTCACCCTGGAAGCCGTTACTCATCATTGTCACGGTATGATCGGTTGCTTGATAAGCTCACATAGGATTTAAAATGAATAAAAAAATATTTGTTTTAAGCGCTGAAAAATCGAAAATAAATACAAAATATCTCATTCTATTATGTTCGTCTATTTCGAATTCGTGGCGCAGCTGTTGACTTCCTTGACGGATCTTACGGGCTTGAATCCCATTACCAACAGTATTTTTTTAATTTCCGATTTATTGATTTTCATTTTAAGGTATAGGTGATTACTAAAAATTCTCTCCCATCCTTCTAATCCTGAAATAATAGGGTATAAGGAGAGCGGTTAGTTGACCACTAGACCTTTCGTAGCTCTGTCATTCTATACTTTCTTCGAAATAAGAGAAGTGTAACAATCAAGTAACTACCAGTTCTTGCAAATACTTCCATTGTTAAGTCATATGCTCCACATTGATAATAATACAGTAATAAAGATATATATTTTTTAAAAAGGCGCCGGAACTCATTTCTTGTCAAGCATTTTACCAAAAGTTTTCCAATCCATATTCATTTCCAATGTGGAAGATGTTCAAAAGAACTTTTTTTATGATAACTGCTTCTTAATATGTTGCTCAAACTTCCCTTTTAAGAGATTAATGATATAAAGATAGGGCTAGGACAGGACTAGTGGTTAACTAATCGCTCTCGCTTTGCCTCGTTAATTTTTGGATTAGATGAAAGCCAGAGAGAACTCAAGTATCACAAACACTCACGCCTTCGACTAGAAGTTAACCTGAACCTCTGCATTTGTAGAATGAAGGGTATGACCATTTTCGTTTATCTTTCTTTCTTGGAGATTTATTTCACTTTTCAATACATTGAAAGATTGATTTTCCTTTGCTAATGATTTTTTTGCCTTTATATTTTTCGCAGAATAATGTTTTAAAAAATATAATAGCTTTCGAAGCAAAATAAAAATATTAGAAACATTAAAACACCGAGAAAAAAGGTGACGGAACGCCGTCCCACCGCGTTATATTGAAAGAAAAGCTCTGAATATAATGCATATTGAAATAGCATAAGGTCAGTGAAAGTTTAATAAAGGTCTTTCTTATATAAACCCCTTTCACGTCGCTTCCCATCAAATAATGTTGTCTTCTCTGTACCGTAAATATTGTGGTAGTAAACAGTGGTTGTAGAAGTTTGAGGTTGGTTGTTGGCGGAAAAAGAATGTCGCGATAAGGTTTCCATCTCATTGCGTTCAAATAACAAATCGCTGTTGTACGCTTCCGCAAACCCATTCAGAGCCAGCACTGTCCTGAAGGAAAAGGTTATATTATTATTTTATTCAGATATTGAAATAAATACATCAGTACAAAATTAGACATTGGCCGTATGTAAGATTAGAGTTTTATTTGAATTTAAGTCATGCTAAAAAAAATAGTATTTTAAGAGCTTTACGGCAAAAATAATAATGTTGAAATCATTTGTGTCACACGTCACTCGACATCAACTTTTTTTTTTACCATGTCCGCTCCCAATATAGAGCATATGGACTCCTAATGGAGTTTATCTCAACAGAAATGTTTCTACGAGAACTGCTTGTTACTCAGTTGCTCAACCCCTCTTTTTCCAAAGAGAGTAGGAATAGAAGGAAAGGGCTAAGACAGGACTAGTGGTTAGCTAATCGCTCTCGATACGCCTCGTTCATGGGATAGGATGGGTGGGAGGAGGAATTCAAGACATCACATACATCCATGTCTTTGAACAGAAATTCATAAATCGATTAAAAAAATCAATTTATAAAACTGCCCGTACTGGGATTCGAACCCATGTCCTCTGCAGCGGTAGCTAACGACGTTGACCACTCGACCACACAGGCGGTAATCATCGACATCAACTTAAAAAAGTACAATTATATATATATGTATGTGTGTACTTTTTTACCATCTTCGCGCTCCCAATGTGGAACATATGGGCTACCAATGTAGTTTTCTCAACATAAGTGTTTTTACGCATACTGCTTATTACTCAATTGCTCAACCTCTCATTTTTTCCAAAGAGAGTAGAGATAGAAAGATAGGACTAGGAAAAGACTAGTGGTTATCTTATCACTCTCGCTACACTCAGTGTTTATAATAGGATTGGTGGGAGGGAAATATTCGATAAATCATACACACCCATGCCTTCGAATAGAAATTCATAAATCAACTGAAAAAATAATTTATAAAAACTGTCCGCACATGGATTCGAGCCCGTTATCTCCGTAATCGTAGACAACATGGAGTCGACATGTACATACATCCATACTTGACATAAAATCTGCAATACTAACTTTTAACGATAAACATTTTAATTAGAAACCACTACTTTTAATCCAATTGTGGAAAAAAATGACATTTTTTTTCTAACTCAAATGAAAAGGAAAATTTTTGTCCACTCTCAAATTTGGTTGCTACAATTTATCAACTGTCTTTTCTTCTCAATTATTTCACACTCTTGATCATTTATTCAGTTTATATCAATAAACAAGTGAATCCCAAAAAATGTTTTATTTAGTGTTGAAAACTATATTTAAAATATTGAAAATAAACAGTTTAAGACTATCATGCATTCTAATATAATATATGTAACAAATTTTCATTTGGGCCCTTGAAAAGTTAGCCAACTAGCAAAATATTATAGTAAAACTTGTTTCATAGATGTACAATCACGTATTTTTTTGGTGTTTTGGTGGATTGCATATTTTTATTTTACGGAGATAACACAATTGCAACGTGTATCACTGAGGTTATTTCACTTTTACGATACTTTAAGACGTGTAGAATTACAACGCGTCTATCTTTTTCTGAAATACCACTTGGCTCACTTCACCTTTAATGGTGCCATTTATCAGTCGCCTTTTCTACACGTTTTTGTATGAATGTCTAACAAAGGCATACCGGACCAAAATGATTGGTTAGTTCAATGAATCTATTTTCTTTACTGTTCGATTGGGTTTTAAAAATAAAATGTGACAGTTTCTCAATAGCATATCACTGCTTAAAATCCTTTTACAAAAACGCTTGAGAGAATATTATTATAAGAAATAACTTAACTGACTAAAAATAGTTTACTAAATTCCAGCTAGATGGTCTTTTGATTACAAGAATATTTGTGAAAAGAATTCTCATTAATAGATGTCACTGACTCAAAATCTTTACCTTTTTATTTACCATTTTCCAAGTGTTCACTGAAAGTCATTATACGAGAAAAACAAAACATTTTTTAATAAGCAATCGGATTCGTTTCGTTTATCCAGAGCATTGTCAACTGATGAATACTTGAATTATATAAAATGCCATGTCTATAGAGTCGGAGTCTTGAAAAAATAAGAAGTAGGTCTTAAAATAATTTATGAATTATGATACAAATTATGGATAAATGAAACTCAATTTAGTTGATGATATCCGTAATAAGTGAAACCGGTCCTGAATTTAAAAAAATGTGTAATTTTTCTTCCATTAAACATTCTTTTAATTACTTTTTAGTAAACACTAATATGATATTTTTCATAAAAATAATGGGAGAGGTGAAAGTTTAATGTAAACTGCATAATTCTTTTTATCCATGTCTGCTCTCAATGTGGAACATATGGCCTCCTAATGGAGGTATCTCAAGAGATTTTTTCGATGAGAACTGTTTTTTAATCAGTCACTCAACCTCTCTTTAGCAAAGGGTAGGGATAAAAGGATATGACAGGACTAGTGGATAACTAATCGCTCTCGCTACGCCCAATTATTGAAGGATGGGAAAGGTTGTAAAGAAATTAAGACATCACAAACGCCCATCCCTTTGAACAGAAATCGATAAATCAATTGAAATATTTTAAGACAGTTTAAATAAACGATTACTACTTACTAGATATACCGCACTTTTCGCATGTCTATTGCAATGTCTTGATTCCAACTGTGATAAAAAGTACACTTCAACTGAAACCTTTTAAATAGTTATTATTTACATGCATATTATATGTTTTCAAGTCATTTTTAAATGTCAAAAATAAATTTTACAGAAAGTGAAACTTGTACTTCAATCGTAATGAAAGATTTTATTTCACTATCACGTCAGAAGACATTTGTAAAATATTTTACAATTATATATTAGATTTACAGTTTTAAAAAAAACATGGTTGAATAGGTTCGGTCGGATCTGAATGATTTAAGGTTACATGCTTCACATGACGCGAGTAGGTACTTGTAATGGAGGAGTAAACGCTCCTCATCCGGCGGAAGACCATGACCTGAAATTCGGAAGCACGCCTTGACTCTTCCACATCCTCTGGTGCTCTGTCATTCAAAACTAAAAGCCATTAAGAGGAACTATTCTTTTTGCGTGCCATTGTTGAAAAACGCTGAGAGCTTCTAAAAAGATTTATAGTAGGAAACGATGAAGACATTTAATTCTAAATCGAAATTATATTATGCCTTTTCAATTTTATGGCCATGCTATCAGCCTAGGCATATATGATTAAAGAGCTCGTAACTGCCCACAAAATTACAATGATAACTTATAGCATGTCGGCTTTTGAAATTCAAACAATTTTATAAAATGAAAATTATGAAAGGCAGTGGAAAATAGATGTAAAATTATTTTCTCGTAATTAGTACTATACAATATTGGAACAATTTTCAACCGGCATTAAGCTAAGCTGGCAAGCTGTGTATTCAATTTATATAACTCTTACACTGAGAAATTTTAACATATGAAAATAAACAGATATGTTTTATTATAAAAAAAAATATTCTGATAAATTTTAAATGAATTTAAACCTAAAAAACAACAATAAAAAAGTGTCAAAAATAAAAACAGGTTTTATTAAAATGTTAGAATCTATCCCGTTTTTAATACAGATTGCTTTGAAAAAGGAAATGACTGCAACGCTGAAACTTTGCAAGTTGTTCTTTAATGTGTTTCCCAAATAGTCATATATATGTATATAAAATGAAATTGAATACATGTAAGAAAAAAAAATGTCATACTCAAGTTCTAAAATATTACATTGAAAAAATTTAAATTGTTAATGATCTCGCAATGACTTAAGCCCAGACTGATCTGATTGCTGGCGTACAGTTCTTATCACAAGACCACACATGCCGATTACCAGTTTTTTAAGATTCAGTTAACATCACAATACATACTAGATAATTAAATTTGCTCTGTGATTCAGAGAACGTACTGTCATTACTTGTCTTTCCTATGATGGCAAGTTTGTATTGAAAATCAACCACCAAATCAAAACAATCCAATTTAATATAAACTATTTCAAAGTTCAGACACGTAACTACTGGTAGGTTTTTTTTATTACATTCAGTCGGAAGCATGCTGCACAACATTTTTCTAAAGTATTTTCTATCTTGTTGGAAGATATATTTCCTTGCAATTTAAAGTAATAGCAAAGTGGCAGAGAGTATCTGTTGACTGTTCTTATATTTCACGTCAATATATCAGAGAGGTCGTTGAATCTTAAACTCATATGAACGCACTGAAATGATATCATATATATTGTACTCGCTCCTTTGGAAAGTGAAATAAACTTCCTGTTTGCTGTGAAATATATATTATACCATACACGTCGAAAATTTTGCAAGAAATAACCTTGAAAATTTCAAAAATATTTATTACAGTACTGCAAAGAATTTATAATAGTCAAATTCCTTTCAATAATTATAAGTATTTGATCATCTATTATTTTTGATACATCGTTATATGTTTCAGTAAATTAAAAACTGAAGCAGAAATTATTTAAAATACAAAAATATTATCAGACTCCATTATTGGCAAGTGAATTTACTAACAAATTTTCATCAAATAATGATTTAACGTACTGTATTTTCAAAATGTTTGGCCTTCTGCTTAAAAACGTTAAAAATAATCTGTAAACGTGGCGCAGTGGTCAACGTAAGCATCCGTGATGGATCTCACGGTGTTGAGTCCCAAAACGAGCAGCATTTTTCAATTGATTTATCGATTTACGTTCGAAAGCCTAGTAGGGGTTTGTAAAAAAAAAGAAAAATAAAGATTGAGTAACAATCAATTCTTTTAAAAAGCTTTCTGTTGAGATACTTCCAATAGGAAGCTTTTTGGAACACATTTAGAGCGGACATGTATAAAGAATCTTGTATTAACGACGAATTTATTTGTGTATGATTTCGTAGAAGTTATTATTTTTTTTAATGTTTATTTGTAGTTTTAACATTTCAAGTGAATGGTAAACCACCTACAATTACTATCACTTTTAGAGTTTTCACTGTCAATACTTGGTGGAAAGGCTTTATATCAGTGGTTTCCAACCTTTATGTTATTGCGCCTCCCTTCGAAGAAAAAAACATCGTCGCGCCTCCCCATCCTTTATTTAATATAGTAGTAAAGACACGTTTTAAAGGGTACATAAATATTTTGGACTGTTCGCGCCTCCCTTTGCAATAGTCCACGCCTCCCAGGTTGGAAATCGCTGAATTATATTAATTAATTGATATTCCTTTGTAATTTATTCCACATTATTTAAAATGTCAGAACCGGTTTCACTCATTGCAAGCATTGTCAAACAGTTGACAATGCTCGCAATGATTTGAAATAAAGTGGAATAAAGCACAAAGGAATATTGTGTTTTTATTAATTTTATGACTATATTGGATCCTGAAGATAAATCAGATGAACTCAAAATATCTACACTGCACGAAAAAGACAAAAGAGTATACCAAAAATAATTGTGAAGTGTCTTTATAGTTTTGTCATGCAGTGTTTTCAATGTACATCACCCGTAGAGGTAAGCGTTGGTGCATTATTTTACTTTGAAGATCAGATTTTTTTTACACGTTTCTATTTAATTTGTGTGAGTAAATTGTTAAAAAACGAAGATTCACAAAGTCCGCTAAAAATGTAATCGTTATCAAATGTAATTGTTTTCAATAAAGTTACTTCTAGATAAAGAATTAGCCCGATTTTATATGAAACTTACTTACGCAAATTTTAGTGTCGTCAACTGTCACGTTGAACTTGATTAGTTACTCGTTTTAGTCCGCTATTGCTCATTCATTTAAAAATATAATATTTAAAAAAAAAATGCCAACCTTATAGCTCTCAAATAAGGCATTAGATAATTATAAATCAAATGAGTTAAACCCCATTAAAATTCTATAGTATTAGCTCTGAAGTCACCCAAGAGCAAATCACGTCACAAATATTCATATCCACGGTCTTACTTAAAAAAAATGATTTTAACCGTTTGAACACCGCGCAAATAAATCATTAATATGTCCCAGAGATACTGCGTGTTTTTGAGAAACATAGTTTTGCCTAATATACAATTGAATTCGATATTTTGAAAATCTATATACTCATTATAGAAAGCACTACACATATTCATCAAAATATTGCTTATATTCTATTAGAATACCAAGTATTTGATTTTTTAAACGTCTTGGACATCCGTGTTTGCTTACATATGTTCCAGACACCTGCGTCCGCTTGGTATTCAAGTGGTTAATATTGATCTTACTGGACATGAGCCTTGACCAGCGACACTTAATCTTTTTTTTTAGTCTGGGCCGCGTGCCAGTATTTGCTAGATATATTAAGAAGTAAACATGCCATACACTACACATAATATTGTAACATAACATAAAAAAATACAGAAAAGTACAAATTAATCCAAAATACCAGATTTTTTTTTAAAAAAAGCATCTGGTTACTATCGTATTTTATGAACGAGGCGTATCGAGAGCGATTAGCTTACTACAAGTCCTGTCATAGCCATATCCTTCTATTCCTACTCTCTTTGAAAAAAGGAAAGTTGAGCAATTGAGTAACGAACAGTTCTCGTTGAAGAACTTCTGTTGAGATAAACTCCATTAGGAGTCCACATTGGGAGCGGACATGGTTTAAAAAAAAACATATTTTTAAACACCTTCTTATACAATTATTATTTAATATAATATACAATTTAAATAATTGTTTTTTTTATGAACTGCAAGAGTAAAAGGTCCCTGTTTGGAAGTACATACTAGTAGTTTGATGTATACCTTAATCTCACAACGCACAAGTAATATTATTCATATCATTTTGACATTTTAATAATATAGGTTTTGTAAAATATCGTTTGGCTTGGAATATCTTCAGAATCGAATTCAATCGAGAATGATGCAGTGCGTTCTAGCATTTAATTTCATTCAGAGAATTTTCTATTCGAATGCTATTGATAATTCCACTCAAGTTTGGTTCGGTGTTATTGCAGAGTAATTTCATACACGCTTGAATTTCACCGATAACTTGAATCAATATAAGTGTTATTTTGGGATGGTATCTTGTTTTGATTGGTGGAAATGATCGACGATTATTTCGTTGTTCTGATGCTCTTCGCAGATTTCAGAATACTGACATAGGTGGCGTAATCATAACACGATATCAAAATATGTAGTTTCAATCTAAGCAATAGCTGTGGTAGCATTACGACTTACATAACTGTTAATTAAATAGTCGCTTGGAACTGAATCTTGACCACTATTCAAATTAAGACATCTAACCCCAGACCCTTTTTGTGATTTCGGGATTGACAATTTTTCCAATCCCAGGATTGAACATTCAACAAAAAATCGTGCTTAAATTCGGGATTGAGAAATTTTCGCTCAACGATTTTTAAATTATGGAAATTTTCCCAACGACGTGAGACCTATTTTTTTAACCCTCACTAAGCTCTCTCTAATTTTTTCAATTCTAAAATCCCGGGATTAGTACTGTCTCAATCACGGGATTTCGGGATCACAAAATCGGATGGGATCCCGAAAAAACACTAAAATATCGTAGACAAATATCTGATACATGAAGTTTGGTTTTGTGTTATTTATTGATTATCACTTCTCTGTCATTACTCGATGGAAAGGCATTGTATTAATAAAAAAACATAATATTCCTTTGTACTTTATTTAAAAAGTTCAGGACCGGTTTCGCTCATGGCTGGCATTGTCAACTGATAAGAAATATAATTTAACAGTGCTATTTTTATAAAAACAAATTGAAATGAAAAGGTGTAAACAACAATTGACATTAAAAAGAAATAACAAATAACATTAGAAGTGATTCTATAATTACACAAAATTAAAATGTTTAACACCTCTAACATACTAAGGAATATTGTGTTTGTATTAGTGTTATTTATTTGTTTGGTCATTCTGTAGAGTTTTAACTGTTTTTGGTTTTGATCAGTATAGAATTAAAATGGCGACTTTTTAACCGAGTTCTGTTTGTGTCTACAATTAATACAAATTGCTGAATTTGGTTCGATATGCTTTAGTTAAAATGTATCCGAAATGGAGATTACATCAATAACAAACAGAAGTTAATAAACAATGTTTTAGTTTGTGTCTTTTCGAAGTTTTTACAGTTTAAAACATACGACTATGTTTTCCCGCAATGTTTTATGGCTTTGTAGAACTTTTATTTTACTATTGTGCAACTCGGTTTATTATACAATCAAGTGAAGCAGATGAAAGTTTTGTTTAAAAAGGTATACATGAGTGGAGACAAAAAATCTTAATTTTGAGAGAAAGTAAATAAAAGAAAAATATGAGAACAATTGAAAAGTAAATCAGAACTTATTATTTGGCAGGTTACTTAAAGGATACGAGGCAGTTACCCAATAAATGATGATTTATAAATTTGGTCAGCAAAAAAAAATAATTGGTTAGTGACGTGAGGTGGAGAAGTTTTTTTTATATTTGACAGTATAATTTAAATAATTTACCTAAAAATTCATATACCATCGAACGCTATCTAATCATTCTTGTATATTACTAAAAACATTCCGATGTAGAGAATATAACCTCCTTATAAAGGTATATCAACATAACTTTTTCTACGAGAACTGCTTGTTACTCAGTCGATCAACCTCTCTTTCCTAATACAGCTAGAACAAGACTAATGGTTAACTAATCGCTCAGTTATTGAATGACCGAAAGAGTGGGTTTTTAAACATCACAAATATCTATGCCTCCAAACAGAAATCGATAAATTGATTGAAAATAATCTGTTTGTACTGGGACTCGAACCCATGAGATCCGGGACGGAAGCCAGCAACGCTAACCGCTGCGTCATATGACCCGAAAGTTTTATAACAAACACATTAATAAGTGTTATGTTAGTTTTAATAATCCCTCACAAGACTTTATACTTGCACTGTAAATAAAAAAATATATTAGCTGTTAGTTAGTTTTCAGGAAAAGGGATTATCAAATTTGAAAGAGAAAGTGAAGATCTAAGCGAAGGCTGCCTACCATTTTTACGTGGACTTGTTGATGTAGGTAAGTGTATTTATATGAAACATGGATTGAATACAATGTTAAGCGCTTGTAGTTTGATGATTAAGATTTTGCGTGTAAATTGATTCAGGAAATAGATTTAAGATTGTTTTTAATAGAATACGTATAGAAATTATGATGAATGAACTGTTAACATCCGGGTTCACTAATCTTGAGGTATTACCACAAAACTTCTTCACGATAATGGTTTCGTAGTTGAAATGGTTTTCTTGAACTAATTTCCACCGTGAAAGCTTTGCGATAACTTTTCAAAGAAGCGGATAAACTTTTCAGGTGTTTCACAAATTCACAAACTACACCTATTATATCGTTTGTTGGGCACGTAGATGAGTGGTAAAACTAAAAAGCTTTCTTTCTACTCAATCACAGTCGCGAAAAAGAGTATTTATTAAATTATTTGCGATATGCATTATCATATCCTGAAGGAAGAAAAAGCGCTGGAAGAGCACAGTTTCGCAGGATAGATTTTATTAAAATTTACCAACGCCGAAGTTTAGTGGTGGTAAAGTAGAAGAGACTGATTGAGACGAGTAAATACGTACTAAAGCTTAAAGAAAAGTTCGTCTACAATGCTGTTATTTCATTATTTACATGCCTTTTTTTAAGTAATGGGTAGAGTATCAAATTTTAAAACATTAAATATACTGATTCTCTTTGATACAAACATATATAATAGTTGGTCAGCACTAAGCTCTGTAAAAGCTTTGAAAATAGATGCTCGCGTCGGATAATGTGGGTGAGATGGTTTGATTTTGTAAGAAACTCGGAGATTGGGGAACGTACAAGACATCGCGCAGTCACGTCAGTGGTTATGGAGAGATGTTGGAACTGGCTGAGTCACGTGCTGCGGATACCTTCGGATGCCTCAATCCTGCCTGCCTCTTCTTCTGACCGGTGGGATTCCGGCGTCCTGGACAACCGTCGGGTAGTATCCATAGGATGTACTCAGCGGAATTGAGAGATGATCGCATGTCATGGGAGAAAGCGAAGCAATTGGTGGGAGATAGGGAAAGATGTAGGTGCCGCATGGCGGCCATATGCTCTACATAGGAAGCGAATAAAGTCAATGAAAAATGAGAGAACATAAATATGTCCCTCAGCTAGATGTATACTGTTTTTTATGCATTTTAATGAATCAAAGGGTTAATTTTTCTGTTAGAAAGTTTTTTCGTCGGCTTCCATTATGATATTTGAATATAAAGTGTTTTTTAATGCAATGCTTGTTACTTTCTTCGTATTTCTTTAATTACAGATCGTAAATAATGAAATTCATGACAAAGCTTTAGACTGTTATTGCAAAATATTTCTGGAAAATCATTTCTTCTCCGTTTCCTATGGCCCTAAGCAATGCAATACAGACTTCTTTTTATTGTATTAAAACCAGATTTTGATATTCCTTTTTCATTTGTGGACAGGAAAACTTTGAAATGTCTGTCAGTCAGTGGTATTATTGAAATAGCCAGAGGGGCAGTAGATTTACGTATTAGACTAAAATAAAAATATAATATATTCAATCCTTTGTTAGCTTTCATATATATTTTGTCAATATTGAAATAATGATATATTGCGTATCTTGTCTAAGATAGTATACATATATAGCTGAATTAATTAACGTTTAAACAACAATGAATGCATATGCCACAATTGCTAACAACTATATCAAATATTTTTTTAAACGAAAAAACTCTGTTATTTGTTCACCTTATTACCAGTGGCGGATTAAGCAATTTGGAGGCCCTAGGCGCAGTAAATTTTGGAGGCCCTGTTTTTCGAATAACATACAAGTGTTGCAAAACTCTTTGAAGAAGAAATAATGAATATTGAAAACTGAAAACTGAAATTAATATATGAGGATTTATATAATTTATGCTATTTTTGAGGCCCCTAAAATTTGGAGGCCCCAGGCGCGCGCCTCTTGCGCTTATGGGATAATCCGCCACTGCTTATTACAATGGAGTTCCAGTAAGTAAACGCCAATTCAATCGATTGGCCGATTTTTAATTGTCATTCCCGATTGAGTTCAAAATTATTCAAATTTAGTTCATTCATTGATTTCTTATCTATTTACATGTTTTGTTATCAAAACATAGATTTCGGTGATAATTCGATTGTTACCCATTTTCTATCCGACATAGAAAAAACTGGATTTAAGCAGAGCGATTAGGCAACTAAAAACCTTTTTTAAGCTGCCTTCTTATAATTTGTTTCTATCTGAAAAAACGGCTTAGTGACTAAATTATGAACAGTTTTTGTTAAATAACCGGACAGACAGAAAAGATAAGCAGGGTTGATGCTTTCCGTAGGCTTTCGCAGTATTATTACTACCGCCAGTGACAAAAATAAGCAATTTTAAGTTCCTTAAACTCTTAATTCCCCACGAAGCAAACTACCCTACCCCTAATATCCGTCACAAGCATCTATTCTGAATGCTCAGTATGTCGATCTGCAATAGGCAGAAAATTGCAATCGACAATTTAAACATTTTACAGGAGAAGGTTTTTTAAAAGTTGTGTTCGAAAAAGAAGTTCATTCAGTGCGGTTAGAAAATAGCATCGAAAAATCGATATAGCAGTATTATTGCGGTTAGTTATTAGATGCCTTAAAAACCATAAGACCTTCATCATTATCTAGGCCTCAGAAAAAGAGTATTTAATATAAAGAAAAATATTCTTCACCAAATTACGTTATTAAGTAATTGATCAGTGGACGTTTTAAATTTCTTTTAGTGTGAATGTAATATTAAAAAAATAAAGTTCAAATAATTAGTACATTTGTTCGGTTTTTAATTGAATTATCTCTTTTTGTGTAGCTTTTAAAACCGAGCTTAGCTGGGTAAGCCGGGTTTTAGAAAATGAATCATTGAATTGTAAAGAGGACCCTTGAAGCTTTTTTAATTAATGAAGAAAAACTGATGTGTTTACATACCAAATATTGAATGCATTATTTTTTTAGAATTGTCTCTATATGTTTTAGCGAATTTCATATAATCATTTGATTTATATGTAGATAAATTGCATCAAAAGTTTGAAAATTTCAAAACTCAGTTGACTCAAATTTTCTAAATTATTTCCTCAAAAGATATGATGGAATTTGAATCGCTCATTCGCCTTACTATATATGATTTAAAATAATGAAAAAATAAAGCGTTCACAAATCATTTTCATAAAAAAATCGTCCAGTATAGTTTTTGCAACTCGATGATACAATTCGAAAACCGGTATTCTTTAAAGTCGGTATTGTAATAACCCTAGTAAAAGAAGAGTTTTTTTCTGCTGCGGCAACCGACAGATGTTTTATTATAATATAAATTCTAGAGTCTAGATTTTCACGGATTTTCTTTTTACGGGGTCATTGATTCTTGACATAAATGATTGTGCCGAAAGATTGTTTGTTTTAATAGGAAGATGCGCTATAGATATAATAAAGCCAACTTGATAATAATTTTGCTTTTACGACCAATTCTTAGCATTTTATACGCATAACGCTATCATAAACAAACTTCCGTTTGATCATTCCTTACGCTACAAAAAAATATTTCATGG
This sequence comes from Himalopsyche tibetana, assembly GCA_030503985.1. NCBI lineage: Eukaryota > Metazoa > Arthropoda > Insecta > Trichoptera > Rhyacophilidae > Himalopsyche > Himalopsyche tibetana. The sequence continues at coordinate 3,317,741 of JAPJYX010000007.1, read as the reverse complement.
ATTTTTAGTTTGCTTAATAGTGTAAAGCTAAATAATTTTCAATTACTTCTACAAATGTTTACGAAATAGCCAGGCTTTAATTTAAAGCATCTATATTAATTTTTTTAACCACTTGAGCTCCCCATGTTGAGTATCCAAGCTCCAAATGGAGCTCCAAATGTAGTTTATTTCAACAGATTTTTTAAAAAGAACTGTTTGTTACTTAGTTGCTTAATCTTTTTTTAACGAATACGGTATAGGCAGAAGGGTACGGTCAGGAGTAAACAAATGGTTAACTAATCACTTTCACTGCGCTACGTTTTTAAGAGAAGAGAAGTTAATGAATTCTCAAAAAATAGCTGACATTCATAAACTGATAATGAATTTTTGAAACTGAATGTACTGGGACAGTTGTGTAAGTCAGTTGTGTTGTTCACTCAAGACTACCACGGACCCAAAATATTTGTTATTCATCATTTATAGACGTTAGTCAATATGAAAAAATAACATTCTATACAAAAATTCCCCGAGTTTATAAGTACAAATTTTATAAAATTACTACATTTGTTATATGTTTCAAAACTTTTTCGTTTGAAGTATTCTTTGTAGAGTAAGGTATGTAGTGTATGATGATTATTGCCATTAGTGATATTTTTTTACGTATTCAAAATCGTTACAGGTATTATTTGTAAGGGTTGTTATCAACTACTCTTAAAAAAAGATTACATTTGTAAATAACTTTGATTTTTTTCAAAAATCAGTTATGTCAAACATGTCGACTGTGGAAAAGAAAAAGGACGTAACTCACAGGTTTTTTTTTGATAATCACAATGTATCAAACTTAATACACGTTATATCAAAAGGATGCAAGCTGCAAATACCGAATTAGTATCTAAATTTAGCTTTTAAGTATGAAAAAGATGACCTAAAATGTAAAATGTGATTAAAACCAAGAAAAAAGACTGAAATAAAGGTTTTTCCTAGAAAACTTCTTTAATAAATATTGGATTATGTCAATAAAACACCACTTTAGAAGTCTCCGTGCACTTCAAGGTTGTGTATAATTCATAATTTGCATATGTCCCAAAATCATCAAAACACGTTTTTAGCGCCTAAATTTGATATGTGTGGGTTTCGTCCTTTTTCCTTTCCACGGTTTGTTTTAAGCTTTAGTAGACGAAACAAAAATATATTTATTCGAAGTCTTAAATAGTAACGATTAAAAAGGATGAAAGAATTATTCACACCGTATATGAGTTTTAAGTTCTAATGTATGAACGTTTTAATACACCATGATAAGAAAAAGCTTATATTCAAGAAATCAACCCAGGGGTTCACAAAGTGTGTCACTTATGCCACACGAGACTATTTGAAACGTCTCGCGAGATTTCTGTTATATCTAGTATCTCCCTTTTATTTGTCTTCATAAAGAGCTTAAAAAATAATTTTAAAATAAAATATCTTCTGTCAAGCATGAATGCTCCGACATTTTGATATTTGTCAAACATGCTCATCAAATAAATGACTTTCTTATTTGGAAATACATTGAAGAAAAAATCTACAATGAGCATTAATAGATTAAACTTAAGACTTAAATAAATAGACTTAAAATTTGACAAAACTAATATTTCTCTACCGCAGTTGGTTTTGTTGGGGTCGATGATCGACAAAGTTGAACCTGATTTAAGTTTGGAAATTCGTTGAAAACTTATCACGGGTTTACGCTGAGAGCTTTTCAAACAATTGAAAAGATTTTTGGAAAATGGATTAAATATGTTTTTCCATACGATGTTTTTTTTTTAAATGTAAATGCACTTAGATTGAAACCAAAGATCTCAAACCTCTTATCTTTTTTAATGCATTTTTAAACAAAACCGTAACCGAGAGTTCAACGTCGTCCTTTTTGGTTTCAGTATTCACAGATTCATGTTCTACTGTCGATCGTCTGGTTCATTGGTCAGATAGCTTAAAATAACTTATTTTGGATAGTGGAAAAAGCAATATTCAAATGCTCACCATAAATGATATATTGTGACGGAGATCAGCATGTGTTTACTGATTAGGTACATAGGTTAGATTCAGTAGTAGACCATTAAGAAATATTCGTATAATTACCCAGACGATACCATCTTTTTAAAAAAATATCCCGTTAAAAGACCGATAGAGCAAAGATTAATACATATCTGAATAAAATACAAACATTTAGATTTTTTACAATCGGAATATTTGCATAAACTGGGTACTATTATTTTAGATGATTATAGAACTTTTATTTAAATGTAACCAGGTTAATTTTTACCGCTATATATGTTCATTTTAACGTTTGTTATTGACAAAATTTTTCTACAATTTAAATTTGAATTATATATCAATAAATCAATTGAAAATGCGTGTCATAATTGAAAGCTATGTAGCTATTGTGTAAATATGAGTCAAAGTTTGTCATAAATTGTATTCATAAAAAGTATATAACATAAAGAAAAATAATAAAAAAGAATTGCGAATATAACCTTTCATAACGAACACGCAAAGAATACTTCAAAAGAAAGTGCTACACTTGTATCTCAGATCTATTCAATTCATATTATTGCCATTACGGTGTGGTAAGACATGTATTCTCAACCATCGGGTCATGATTAGGGATCGCAATACCGGTGTTTCATATTAAATACCGGTATAGCCAATATCAATACCGGTTGAGAAAAGTTTTAAAAAATACAATTCTTTGAAGTCTAAATACCGAGTGAGTAAATCAAAATCGGTATTTCGATATTAAATACAGAATACTGTAATTAAAAAATATTCATAATCATAAACAGGTAAACAACTTTGCGTTTCTTAAAATATTAATACATCGTAAAAAATCAATTCACAATTATCAAATTTGAATCGTTCAAACTATGTACATTCTCACAGATTCTGCCAGCAATGGCTTTGGACTCAGTGATGCATTTATATCTTATATAAACACGAAACTTTCATTTGCTAAGCGTCAGTTCAAGTTCATCCGTGCACTTGAATGCCTGAAGATGCCGAAAGGCGAAACCCGGGTCGTTAGTGACAAAATCTGTGAGAATGTACATAGTTTGAACGATTCAAATTTAATATTGAAATTCCACCAAGCACCTTCAGTCGAAATCTTAAATTACACAATTATCAATTTTGAAGCCTGTAAATAAAAGTATTCGATCCTGGACCCTTTTTGTGATTCACAATTTTTTGGATCCCGGAATCGATCACAGGGGAAAAGTCCTAAATTGAAATATTTAAAAATAACGTACAAAAGAAAATGAAACACCTTTTGTTTTATTTCGCAATTTTTAATTTATTAAAGTATGTGATGGTTTCTATACATTCAAAATTTGGGTAAAGGTAATATATCAAAAATAGCGGTATTATTCATTTAAAAAACCAGTATTTCGGTTTGGGAAAAAAAGTCTGAATATCGGCATTGCAATCCCAAGCCAGAATCCACAGGAAAGGCTGTAGTTACTCTAAGCAGCTACGAAATAATAAACTAAAACCATTTTTAATACAATGCGAAATGCAATCATAATATTTTTAAGCCCGTTGAAGAAAATGGCGTGTCCTACACAGTTGAATATTTCAAAACTTCAATTAGAAGATAAGTCACATTGCCGAGCTTGAATTTAAAGCAAACTCAAAATTATCGTAAAGACTTATAATGAAGGCGTAGTGATAACCAGTAATTCATTAAGAAGGGGATAAACTAAGAAGGATGGGAATTAAAAATTGAAATTCCGACTAGAAAAGAAATAAAAAGAAAGTATCAGAATAATTTAAAATAATAAATACACGGCTTCGCCTAAGGGAACTTGTAGCATTTGTACTTCTTTATCCCGGCTATTGAAAAAAAAACATTACATAAAAATTGTTGCAATAAACAAAAAAAAGTGTTTATTCTAATAACCATGTAGTCAAGGCTCTTCAGCTACAGTTTTACAATGTTGGGGAGGTCAGGTGCTGAGAATATTTTGAGCATTAATTTTTAATTATATTTTTTAATTTGTGCTAGTCCATAAATGTCTGTACCTGAAAACAGGCCATCGAGATGGTGATAAGCCAATCAATAATCTTTCCCTTCACCCTATCATTCGATAATTACCACCATTAATTGATGGATTTAGTGACTCATTTACAATGAGTTTACAGACAAAATGTTCTTACAATGCTCTTTAGTCTATATAAGAACACATGGTTTTTAATATGAAAATGTGCCGGATGACGACGGAACACTTAATTATTAAAATTGTTTGCAACGCAAAGAAGGTTTAGGACCCGTATTGTAAGAGTTACCTCAGCGTAAGAATTTAATTTTTCTCTCAGTTGAAGCAGTTTGAATGTCTGTCGCGACGGAACTTCTCACGACTTCCGTCTATACGTGTCTAAAGTGTAATTTGGTTTTCCGATTGTAAAAAAAAAAGAAAAAAATCCTCGAATCGGAAAATGAACGTGGCGCTCAATTATGAAACGATTTCACACCCTCATCATTTAGATTTTATTTGTTCAACTATGCAAATGTTGGAATCTGATGATGCTTAAAAATCCATCGTTATTTGAAATTCAAAAACCTTATTAAAAGATTTTTTTTTTGATTGATTACTTTGGCATTTAAACATTATCGATATAAATATGATTTCACTTGATCTATCTATCTGTAACGAAAATAAAAAACGGTAAATCATAATTTTCGTCTTAATTGAACTATTAACATTATACGAAGATAGTTTACTTATACGGCCTTATATTTTCTAAAGTAAAATTGTGAGTGAATAAAATTAAATATTATAAACAAAATTGCAGTACCAGAAATATTATCAATTTTTAATGGAAAACGCTGTAAAAAATATCAAAATAATTTTTAATTTAATATTTTATTAATTTTGTTTGTTCTCAGTGTAAAGCTGTAAGGCAAAAAACTCAAAAAAACGTATTATAAACAAAATTCTCCGAAGAACATTTATTTTTCCCTGTATAAATTAAATATTATCTATTGGCAGAGTTCTATTGAAGCAATATTGAAAGTTGAAACGGGCAAATTTAAGGGTTTATAATATTACTAGCTATTTATAATGTTGTTCTTTTAATTTTTGGAATTATGTGTTATGCCACAAACATGCTGTTTTTATCCTAACGTCCATTAAAACTGTTGTCTTTTAGTTTTATATATCCTTAAAGTCAGCTTCAAAATTGTTCCAGCATTAACTCTGTTTGGGCTGTAAATATGATAAAGTTATTCTTTTAATCTTGATAGCGTTTTTGAAGCAACCGGTTAAAATTAAATAGATTTTTTATGACATGGTAATTTCTATTTATGAAATTGTATCTTATCAATGAATGTTTTTAATGCCTTCGTCAACTCTTATTTAACGTCTTTAAAGCTGAGTGGAGAGTGAGCAATTAGCTGACACGTAGTCACCATCTAACCGAATTGTTGAATTTCTTATGCTTTTTAAGCAACTTATCGTAAAAATCTCTTTTCCTATAGTTTTAAAAAATTATACTATCCCAGTATATACCCAAAACATACGAAATAGAAGGGTTAAATATCTCTTTCACGCAAATGCGTCTTCCTTAATAACCTCCGTCGGTATAAAAAAGATTCTCTGATAATTCAAAAAAAAGGTCTAATCCTGTATAAAACAAGTGAACTCTAAAAAGCTCAGAAGAGCTTTGAAATATCATCGGCACTTCGGTCCAGCGATGTCTCGAGCTGATGTTTTTTGTCATCTTATTGTCTCGCCGTAAGTGGCTATTTTTCATGAATTTCTTTATCTCAGCCAAGCTGATTATGCTTTCAATCCAAAACTTTTCATTGAGCCTTGAAAATAATAACAAAAGTTCAAGACAATTACGCCAAAAAACATCATTTACAGTGACTGTTTTGACAAAATGTTTTTTGGGCTACTTAATAATTTATCTTTCCATTGATTAAATTAAGCCTGCTCAAACTGTTATTTTAATATTCTAATGAAATCGCCTTTTGCAACTAGGAGAATCATTTTTTTTACATTATCTCAAACAATGTATAATTATGCAAAATTATTTTACAACTATTATTTAAAACTTTTAATTTTATAGTGTCCGTTCATGGTCACGCGGTCAACGTCTTTGTCTTTGGCTGCGGAGCACGCGAGCTCGAGTCCCAGTACAAAGTGGTTCATAAATTCATTTTACAATCCATTCTGGTTTTCCACTCTTCCAGACTTTTGTAAAATTTTCAATTCCCCATAACTAACGTGACCATTTATTTTTCCCCCGAACCGGGACATCTAAAAGAAATTGGTACTTTTAGACATCCCACAATTTTATATATAACAATACAATTGATAGTAATGTTTTTTTCATTGCATATATTTTTTTATCCAAGTCCACTCCCAATGTCGAGCAATGTCCTAATGAAGGTATTTCGACATTTTTTTTTATACGCACAATATCGCTCAAACTATCTTATTCAAAAAAATAGTAGTAATGAAAGAAAGATAATGCTTAGACAGGACTAGTGGTTGGCTAATCGCTCTCGCTACGCCCAATTATTAAAGGATCGGAAAGGGTAATAGGGAATTTTTAGACATCACAAACACCAATGCCTTCGAACAGAACGGACTTTACGGGTTCAAGTCCCAGTACGAACAGATTTTTTTCAATCGATTTATTGATTTCTGTTCGAAGGCATGGGTGTTTGTGATGTCTTAATTTCCCTCCCACCCTTCCTATCCTTCAATAACTGGGCGTGGCGAGAGCAATTAGTTAAGCACTAGTCCTATCCAACGTTCCTCTACGCCGAAGGGCTAGCTGCACGGAAATTTAAAAGGCTGCGCAGAAGTTGCGCGGACCGATCAAATATTAATTGAGCAACTGCCTTGTAGTGCGCGCCAGCCCGGAATGAGTGCGCGAGGGCTTCCTAACTGCTGCGCGGCCGCGCACGCGCGCTGCTTAGAGGAAACGTTGGTCCTAACCTAGCCTTATTCTTCTATCCCTACTACTCTCGTTGGAAAAAGAGAGATTGAGTGATTGAGTAACAAACAGTTCTCGTATGAAAATATCTGTTGAGATACCTCCATTAGGAGGCCATATACTCTACATTGGGAGCGGAAACGGATACAAAAGTATTGTTGTATATATTTTTTGATAATCTAGTTCTACACAATCAATTGAACTTCATTAAAATCAAATTATTAGTAAAATTAATCCAGATAACAATCAATAGCTTTAAGCTTAGTAATAATAAATTATATAAATAAAACATACACGACAAAACTAATAAATCTAGCGTCAGTTCAATTTCATCCGTATGTGTCACAGTTGTATTTATTATGTTAATTAGTGATGTAGTCGTGTTTTAATGTAAAGTCGGAGTCGGAGCCGTTTTATTTTTTAACGAATCCAGCGCTCTGTATCTATTATAAATTGGCGCCGCAGGAAATGACTTCGCAATTGCGCCCACAACATTTGAATGGAATAACGGAAATGGAAATTTCTCAGCATTCAATAGTATGTAAATCTAATGCACAAAATTCCATGCTGAGATTTGCTGACGGTTGCATCTTACGTGCATTCCAAAGATGGTGACCTTCGTAAGGAATACATGATATCAGCATTTCGACGCTTATCCCGTACTATACAATTATTATATATATATTATGTAAAAATAGGTCGGTGTATTGTAAGTAGATGTGAATCTCCCTATATAAAATTTTAAACGTTTAAATTTTGTACATTTTCATACGTTTTGTGACTAACAACCCGGGTTTTGTCTTTCAGGATCTTCATGCGTTCAAGTGCACGGATGAACTCAAACTGACGAAGGGCAAAACCATGGTAGCTTATGGCGAAATGTGTAGAAATGTATAACAATCATTAAGGACCTTTAGTCAATATCCTAAATCTAAATAATGTTCATTCAATTGAACCTAAATTGACTGATTATTTTTCAGGAATTGATGCAAGTCGGAAATACAAGTTTCGAGAAAGTTAATATCGTTGGAATAATAACTATAGAGTATGTAATAACTTTATTTAAAACTTGGTATAATATATATATATTACAAGATTTTCTTTTAAGATCCTTAAAAACGATGTGGCTTAAACCATTTTTTAGCCTTTTAGCTGCCGTAGAAAAAAGTTTGTAATTACCTAGCACGCCGGCTATAATTTGCAATTATTACTTTAATTAGTTATTGACGAGTAAACTCGTAACTGACGTGTTGAGCACGAAATTTTACGAGATATCTCGTCTGTGGCAGCCATAGCGTTAAATATATATGCTTAAAAAAAGTTTTATTTTAATCTAAAGATTTGTTTTTGAATTTCCAGATTATAGAGACTTTGCTATAATTTACTCAAAACATTTTTTTGTCTATTGTACATAAATGATGCAAAACTGAAATGAAGGTCTTCTATTTAAAACAGTATCGTAAAAATGTTGTGCATATACTGAGCTTGGCATTAGAGATGCCTGAAAATTACGAAAGACAAAATCTAGTCGTTATTGACAAAACGTCAGGTCCATGGTGAAGAGGTCAACGTTGTTCGAATCACGTATTCAAGCATTTTTAGTTTTCAATCGATCGATTCATTTACGTTCAAAGACGTGTGTATTTGTCGTATCTAAGAATCTCTCTAACCCATCCGAACCCTAAAACCGAGCTCAACGAGAGTGATTAACTAACCACTACTCCTGTTATAGGCACCTTCCTACTATCTTTACTCTTTCCGAAAAAAATATGTTATGCAACGAACCAACAACCATTTCTCGTAAAAAAGTTCTTAGACTTAAATCTCTATAAAAAGTCCTTATATTTCATATTGGAGACATATAAAGTTAAAGAAAAGTGACATAGCGTGTGGAAATGTACCAAATTTTTATGGTTCAAATTTGATATTAAAGTTTCATTATGAACTCTCAATTGAGATAATTTTTTTAAAATCCATATCTGTTCCCAATGTGGGGCATATGGCCTCCTAATGAAGGTATCTCAACAGAATTGTTTTCTACGAGAACTGTTTGTTACTCAGCCGCTCAACCTCACTTTTTTCAAAACGAGTAGTAGGGAAGGAAGGATAAGGCTAGAGCAGTACTAGTGGTTGGCTAATCGCTATTGCTACACCCGGTTATTAAAGGATCAGAAGGATGGGAGGAGAGGAAATGATGTGGACCGACATCACAAACACCCAGTCTTCGATCACAACTTTGAATATAATAATAGTCAAATTCACTGTGATCTGACCGGGAATCAAACCCAGTCCTGCGTGATCGGTAGAGCAAGCTATAACCAACTGAGCCACAGCAGGCGACAAATTGTTAATCTTTTAACATACAAACATTTGTTATGTGAGTAAGATAACTAAAGTTTCACACTCTTAACGTAAATGATAAATTATTACAATTAATAATGTCAAATACAATGTTTGCACGTGTACGTCAATGGACAATTTCATTTCCAATATAGGATTATATGAAATTAATAAATTATGTCGCACAACCTTGCAGCGCCGCAAAAACCAATTTCCCCCAATAAATCCCACCGCATGCATGGCTTACGAAAACAACGGATTATCCTTCGGAAGGCCAGATCCTTTTTCCATTAACCTCTCCAGGGATCCGCGAAGTCCTCGCTTAGAATAATGCACCCTTGGAGCAAGTGTCAAGGCTCTCGGACCGTTTGATTTGTCACTTGCTTTAACATCTCTAATGGAAAAGCCTGTAATAAATTGCCGCGAAATAATGGAACGGAAAATGCTTCTCTGATTTTTGGTGAAAGATTTTGACGTCATTTCATCTTCAGGGATGGCATTCATCGTAAAAAAGCCTAATAAAAAGATGTATGTTACATAAAAAGAGATTTGGGCAAACCTTTTTATTTTATTTTATTTATTTATTCATTTAATTAATAACATTGCACAAGGTTGACAAATTATATATTTAAAACTTTTACAACGAAAAAAAAAAAATAGTACAAATTATTATTAAAAAGCAGTAGAAAAAATGGCAAGGAAGTCAATTGAGTAAGCTCCAACGAACTCTACTCTAATACATAAACAATAGTATTCGTCGAAACTCGGAACGGAACTCATCCACGTCTATGTGGAATATGTCGACTCGACATCCGAAGCAATATAATAACAAATATTAAAACAATATACAAGCATGTCCAAACCTTGACCCGCTGGCCATGTGCGTTTCTATTGAAGATGTTGTGTGGCTCTTTCGATATTTTCAACTTTTTAAACATTTTTCATTTTTTATTGGTATAATACACAAAAAAAGTGTTTCTAAATTTGTGACGAATTTTTGGATGGATTTAGCATTCCGGCGCCAGACATTCATTTGTAGTACTGCTAACTCTTAAAAACCCACAAAAAAGGTAGAACCATAAATTTACAGACTATGACCTTTTGCTGATTACTAACTAATAAGTAAGTGTTGGGGGAGCAAGACAGATCGGCACTCGCCAGTTGCTATCTCGCTCTAATCGTCCGATAATATTTTATTAAAGATTTAAAAAAACATATTTTTACTGGAGGTGAATATTTATTATTAATAAAAAAATATGGTTTTATTATTAACTCGATGGCTCAAACAGACGAGATATCTCGTTTTTCTTTCTGAACACGCCAGAGACGAGTTATCTCGTCAACAATTAATTAAATTAATAGTTTAAGATTTCGACTGAAGGTGCTTGGTGGAATTTCAATATTAAATTTGAATCATTCAAACTATGTACATTCTCACAGATTTCCACTCACGACCCGGGTTTCGCCTTTTGGCATCTTCAGGCATTCAAGTGCAAGGATGAACTTGAACTGTCAGTTCAAGTTCATCTTTTACCAACCGGATGGATCCCACCGTAAAGCCACTGATGACCATCCATAGGATGTACTAAGCAGAGCTACGGGACGCTGGGATGACATGAGAGGAAGCCAGAAGATTGGCGGGGACAGATAATCTTGAAAGATCCGTATGGTGGCCATATGCTCCGACTAAGGAGCATGTAAGGTTAGAAAATACAGTTTTACTCCACCAAGCATAAAAAGTAAATAATATTGACATGCTAAATAAAAATCGTTTATATATGTCACTTTTAAGGTGTTCACTGTCAATACTTGGTGGAATGGCATTATAATAAAAATAATAAAACATTTTTAGTACTTTTTCCACATAAAATTTATTAGATCAGGACCGGTTTCGCTCATGATGAGCATTGTCAACTGATAAGAAAAACAATAAAACAGTGATATTTATACAAAATTTAAGTGATAAAAACAAGGTATGACAAACAATTGGTATTACAACCTAGCAAAAGAATTGAAGTAAAATACAAGGAAAATAAACTATAAATAAAAAGTTGAAGACCACTAAGCAATGAAACTATTATGACAAAAACCAATTAGGTATGAATTATCATTACCAAAGTAAAAACCAACAATTGGTGTATATAATAAATAAATTTTAATGTCTTATTTTTATGTTTATATATGTATTAAAATATATAAAATTTGAACTACATGTTTGGAATTAATTTTATAAAACTTTTTGTACTAAGATAAAAACAATGGTAGTTTTTTTCTATCCGCACAAAATATTTTAAAAATATGTTAGGAGTTTATAAATATACAAAATATCTATGATTGACATTTAATTGTTTAAATTATGTAGAGAATAATTTCTCATTTGATTATTTAAGATATTCCTTTGAATTTATTGTTAGTGACCTTTCTTACTCAATTAAGTTGTATTTATTTTTAAGAGGACTTAAACATTTTCATAGCAGTTATTTTAGTGTCATTATCTATATTTTTTTTCAAATTTCTATTAAAAACTTAAAATAAAATAACGAACAACCCGTATTCGGAAAGAGTTTAAAAATATCTCCAAATAAATCGGTCTGATGAAAGAGCTTAGAGTAAGACAAAACATTTAGTAAACTGATATACAATTCAATCTAAAACTGCATAAAGTATATGAAAGCTGAATATATTTCTATGAAGGATTTGTTTGTCTTATTTGTTAGCAAGTATGCGTTTTGTTGGTGGAGTAAATTAAACATTTAAATAATTGCTTTTCTCTATGCGCAGCCTAAAGCCATATTATAATATCGCAATTGGAGTAAACTTTTTTCTTTGATTTTCTCTACTCCCGCCTTGCATCACCCTTGACACAGTTTACGAGCAAAGTCAGTCTGGATTGAACTCCAACGAGGTCACACTTTAATCTCAACGGAGATGACCTTTTAAGTTTCGCTTAAAATAATTTTAAAATCTACTCCAAATAATTATTGAGTAACTTTAAAAGCTCTCGAGAGTTATTATGTCGCTCAGCAGATGTCGTTAGTTTTATTTGACAAATGTTATTTAACAGATTTTGCGTGAGTACCATATGGGGCCGTTTGGATTTAGTTATGTTTGCAAAGCTTTTAGAAGTCGTATCAGTTTTGATTCAGCGACTCAGAAAATAAGCGATTACAAAGTCGAGCTGTACAAATATTATATTTAAATAATGAGGGTTTCAAAATATTAGAAACACTTTTGTACTAATTCTGTATTTATTAAATATGTTCATAGCCATTTTCAATAATGACGAGCATTTTCAATTGAAAAGAAAATTCCTCTAATTAGAAAAACCTTCGAAATTATTATAAGTATTCTTCTTTAACAATAGTATATTCTTTAACGTTACTATCGTTCGAGTCGTATGGCACAGCGGTTAGCGTTGTGCGCTTCCGTGTCGGATTTCACGGATTCGAGTCACAGTATGAACAGCAATTTATCGATTTCTGTTCGAAAGCATGTCTTTGCCGTATCCTTCTTTCTAACTACCCTCTTTGAAAGAAAGGTTCAGTGACTGAGTAACAAATAGTTTTCGTAGGCAAACTTCTGTTGAGATACCTCCATTAGGAGACCACGTGCTCCACATTACAAGCGGACATGGATAAAAATTGGTCTTTAATTCCATTGCATATTAATATAATTTATTTCTAAGAGGTAATACTTATTTTAACTAAAGTTAACTTTGTGACTCTTTTTCGTATATCTTTATCTGTAAAATTCTTTCATATTTTCTCTACCATTGTTAATTCCTTAATAATTATTAGTGTTTATTCTCAACAGTTGAAAATGCTCATCATGAGCCAAACCAGTCCTGAACATATTAAATAAATGTGTTTTATTTTTTGAACATAGTGACTTTCTTGCAAGTATTGACAGGGAACACCTTTAAAGTGATTAATAAAGGGCTCGTGAGAAAAAAACATTGAATTAATTTTTCGCACGGATATGATAACTCTGAAATAGTTTCTATTCGTGGTTATAAAAGCCATTTGTTGTTTCTCAAAATTAAAGCACGTTTATATTCAATTCAAGTCAAACCAGTTAAGCCTCCCTTTTATAGTACAATTAGCCATTAATTTGTTTCTACCACCATCCTTGCTACAAAACCCAAATCTTTCCATGGAATATTCTAAATTTTAAATCACTATAACTTTACAGTAGATTTAAGTCAATTTTAGTATATTTGATTGAATTACAAATTGAAACGTTCTGTCATCGGATAGTAAACGTTCTTAAGATTTTGCCATTTTAAAAATTATCACTTAACGCTGCATTAGATTCTTTTAACGTCTTGGTTGCTCTTTGGAAGTGATAAACGTATGTATTCTGGAATGCTTTTTGTCGGGTTATATGGTGCAGCGGTTAGCGTGCCAGATCTCATGGGTTCGAATCCCAGTACGAACAGCATTTTTTCGATCGATATATCGATTTCTGTTCGGTGGCATGAGTGTTTATGATGTCTAAAAAATTCTCTTCTACCTTTTCCGATCCTTTAATAGCTGGACGTAGCGAAAGCGATTAGTTAACTGCCAGTTCTGTTCTTATCCTTCTATACCTACCACTCTCTTTGAAAAAGAGAGGTTGAGCGACTGAGTAACAAAATTGAAACTTCCGCTGAGATAACTCAATCAGGAGGTCATATGCTTCACATTAAGATTGATTCACAAAAAAGATTGTTTTATTATTTTAAAATAATAAACTAATAAAAACTATCTTTTTTAGTGTTACACCATTTTATCACGGTAAAAATATGTTTAACAATAGAACATTCGTTTTTTTCAACACAACCAAGAAACTGTCTAAAAATGTCTAATAAAAATAAATTTCCACAACGAAGTCACAACGATACTACACAAAAATCTCTACACACAAAAAATAATGTTGTATGATTTTATTGAAGTTGTTGTTTACCTACGAATATAAAAGGCGTTTCTTCAGATTGTATTCGTTGGCATAATATACTCAATCTAAATTGAGTAAAACTAAAGCGTTCAAATAATATCTCGTCGGTGCAAGCAGGTCCGGCGCTACCATACAGGCGAAATAGGCAATCGCCTAGGGCGCAAATCATTAATCACAATATATGGGAAGCTTTGAATAAAAAAGGGATTATCAATTTTATTAAAACATTGCTTTGAAAGAAACAAGGATGTCAATTGTTTGATAAATATTATATAATTAAAATCCTCATTTATTTATAAATTACAACTAACAAATTATCAGTATTTGCTATCGTCGTTGAGTATAATACTTACGACTATTTAATGATAGGTACGTCAACTATTTTCGTGACGACAAAACTCAATTTTATTTGTACAATCCACTTTTTCTGTGGGCTTAATTCGTCATAATATAATTGACTATATTTTCGTTCCCTTAACACATATAAGAAGTTTTATTAATTTATAATATATACGTAATATGAATCCAGGGCCGGCACTACCATACAGATGAAATAGGCAATCGCCTAGGGCGCAAATCATTAAAAGGCGCATAAATTGAGTAATCAAATTATTTTTTATATTCTAGTAACAAATAATAGTTTATAATTGTGTCTATTCGTTATAATTATGTATCGTATTCTATATACTTCGAAAAATGTGGGGTGAGCGACTGACTAACAAACAGTTCTCGTAAAAAACTTCTTTTGAGATACCTCCATTAGAAGGCCATATGATTTACATTGAGAGCGGGCATGAATATAAAAAAATATTCCACAGTTCGTTAAAAAGGGGGCGCGCCAATAACTATTGCCTAGGGTGCCAAATAACCTCGCGCCGGTACTGGGTGCAGGAAGTAAAACCACAAATTTGGGATATACATACCGTCAAATGTCCCAATAAATTTAATTAGCGACTAGCAGAGCATATTGCTCGTAAAGGTGTCGTAGTATTACGATTTTTATTAACTGATATCAAATACAATGATTTTTACTATTATGCATATTTTTTTAGATTGCTTTATAATCGTTTATCTCTTTAGTAAGCCCCGCAAACCTTAACCCCGGGGCTGCCGTTTTACCGACCCACCAGTAGCTGCAAGGTAGTTAAATGAACAAGCAATTTACGCCAAGGTTTATTGAATGAAAAAAAGAAAGAAAATAAACTTCCAATAAAATCGATATTCTGTGACCTTTTAACTCTAGCTTCTCTGTAAGGTGCAACGAATTTTAATTTGCATCGAAAGTGACGATATATAATATGAAATACGTTGATTTAATAAAAAATATTTATTAAGTTGATTTAATAAAAAAGCAATTACTGTAAACTTACCTGAAAAAATATGTTCTTTCCGAAATTCGCTGGATACATAAACTTTTATTATGTAAAATCTTGGTGGATAATGTATAATAAGTGTTTTAGATTGTAGTCTATTGATGGCCAAATACTTGGATAAAAAAATGGTTCAATGAATAAAACGTTTATTTAATAACGTTATTGACACGTTTACTACGCAAAATAATGATGACGATTGCGCACAATGACACATACACAAAATGTATCGTTTTAATAAACTTTAAAATTTACTATGAAAGGAAAAAATTGTACAATTTGAATCGTTCAAATATTGTACATTCCTATATGTTTTATCACCAACGGACCGAGTTTCACCTTTCGGAATCTCCAGGCGTCCAAATGCATGGATGAATTTAAACTGAAAAATGTGTGACAAATAAAAATAAGGTCCTAAATTGTTTTTCATTATAAATTTTAAATTTATATATAACTATGCTCATGTAATTTCGCAACCCTTTACAATTAACATAAGTGTTTATTGAAAATGTCTTTTGTACAATTTTCATGATTTCATTATGTCTAGTTGCGGTTCTTTTGAACTTCAATTCTTCTAATGTAATAAGCCGTCGGTTTCGTTTAAAAAAAATCATTCTTACCTATTGCATTTATGATAAGCGTATTTCAAATAAGGTAGGTAAATTGGTCGATATTTGTATATAATTTATGAATATACAAAATTACATAAAATAGTTTAAAATTTCATTAAGGCTGGTATATGTTCATCTGATCGTTTGTTTTAATAAAATTAAATAGCTTTAGAGATGAAAAGACAAAGAAAACAAAATCAAATTAAAATTACACTTTCATGCAAATCATTATAATGAAACAAGAATGAATCTAAATGCATACAAATAAAACTGTTTAAAATAAGTTAACCCTTGAAGTAAAAGTCTGATTATAGATTTATAATGGGTATAAAATGTGTGTCATTGATGAAGGATTTGCCATCAATGTCTGACCTGTCCTTAAAACTGTCCCCAATTCGTTGTCAATATCACTAGGACTCACAGGGTATTCAAGAACGAATATAATACTCCGACATTGAATCCATACAAATATTTGAGATATAAATAAAACTTATGAAACAATGTATGTAAACTAACAACAATTCTTCAAATACTAAATATATGTAGCATTGATAAAAATGTTATTCCTGTGGTTTTTGTTTCAATGTAATTAATTTTTTAAAACTTATTTTCAATGATTTTGATCATGCCTGTCTATTCGTCTGTCACAAAAACTTCTCCTAACCGGTGAGCAATTGCGACGCGAAATTTGCATTCTGTCATTTTAGCTTCAATTTATAGGTTAACAGAGTATTTTTCAAATCTCAAATTTTAAAATTAATATTTATTGATGTAGTAAATTGTGTTGGTGATACAATGAGTCCACAATGATATTTTCAACATTCAAATTCTTGCTTTTAACTTAAGTTAACACCAAAACAATAATGCCAACGTATATACAACCTAATGGTAGAAATAAAGCCATACATACACCGATGAAAGAGATAGATAGATGATAGAAGCTCAATACAACCAGGTTGCAGGCGGGAATTTCACCATATATTTCTTTTATAGAAAGAAACTGTCGTATTTATTAAAGCGTTTTATATAATCTTCCGTATTCCAGCACAAAGTAACCATTTTTAAGATCATGTAAAAAGTTTAATGGTGTTTACTTGTCATAAATCAAAAACTAGTTTTAATCTGAAAAAGCGAGATAGAAATGCAGGCATAAGAAAAAATTCTTTATTTTAAATAATATTTTAACCAAAATCGTAAGTGAAATACATATGTAGTATTCATATGCCACAAATTCAATATAAAACAATAATATTGATAATTGTTCTTATTTGTTTGTTCTCGATAGAAGTATATTTTATAGAATTTTGTACAAATTTACAGTGTCCTAACACAACAACTTATAGTTTACAAGAAATAACTATTTTATTTAATATTTACTTTATAGGTAGGTAATCTTGGAATCTATATGACAGATACTTCTAGTAGAATACTAGTTGTTTTTATTTTAATATTCGGCGGTCAAATTTTTCAAATAAAAACCATTGCGGATAGTTTGAATTCAATTAATAACATCCTGTAGATTTGAAGATACCAACCCACTATCGATGCCTCGGGGAATTATTCTATTATGTGCGAGCTTCCATCGAAGGATATTGAAATCGCGACACGAAAAACACTTCATAATAAAAGTTCATTAAAACTTTCTATGTGTACCTGCTTTTTCATAAATAATTTACTCTTTTTCATTAATATTAATCTTGAGAATACGATACTTAATTTTTCGCAATATTTGATTGAAGTATTTTTTTAACCTCATCCTCTTCCAATTAAGAGCACATGGGCTTGTAATCGAGTCTATTTATAGAAAAATTACGTGTTGTTCAGATTTTTAAGCTTTCTTTTTCGAAGGGAAGTACAATAAGCTAAGACCGCTTAGACAGATAGTTTAGCAATTATGAACGAACAAATTATCTTTCTAACTCATAAATTTTAATACCCTTAAAATGAAATAAATATCTTTAATTATATGTCGGGATCGTGGCGAAGCGGTTGAAGATGTTGGCTTCATTGATGAATCTCACATAATCGAGACCCAGTACCAACATAGTTAACCACTATTCATATCCTACTCTTATACTTCTATCCCTATTCTCATCGAAGAAGAGAGGTTGAGCAACTAAGTAAAAAAACAATTCTTATTGAATTAAACTTCTGTTAACACACACCTTTTAGGAAGTAGGCGCATATACCACATTGGGAGCTGACTTGGATTAAAAAATATTATCTTCAACTATCGTAGAACAATAATAAATGTATCCATCAAATAAAATAATTAAAATATAAATAAACGACTGACAAAAACTTCCCTTTTTAAATCAGCAGGCACTCCTATGTTATGATCTTGCTTTTTGAGGATTTGATTGTAATTGTTAATGCGACTCCTTTCCCAGTTGATTTACCATCATAAATATCAACCCATTACTAAAATGAGTCTTGATTACCATCCAATAATTTTAAAGTTCAGTGATATTATTTATATAATATGTACACAAAAAAACTATTGTGTTAAATTAATTCGTGTATTTGAATTGCTGGAGATATTAAAAGCAGATCGTTAGTTATAAAACGGATACAAACGTAGAAAGTTTTAGCGTTTATATTTTTATATAAAATATATATTGAGCCAAGCTACTATTTAAGACCCGAGTGATATAAAAAAAGAAAATAGATTTTAATTTGAAGTGTACGTGAGCTTTAAAAAATAAAATGATTTGTACACTTTCAAACTTAGACACAATATTGCTCTGGAATAAAAAGTAAGGGATATTTTTTCATTATTTTTTATTTTTTCTGAGAGCAAACTATATTGTGAAAGTTTTTGTAAACAAGCATTTCGGTTTTACATCACGTGTTTCATATATTGTTGATGAAAAGTTTTCTTTATAGGAAGGGTTTATATAAAAAGAAATACTTTGTATGAATTATTGATTAATTTTGTGAAGAAATACATATTTGTATATTTAGATAGTCATCAAATATTTTTCAATGCAAAATATGAAAACAATGAGATTATAAGATAAGATAATTGGAACATGGAGAATCTATTATTTCAATGATTGGTAAACAAGCTTTTTTTTTCAATACAATATCATTCTAGATTAGTGGTAACGAACCTTTTAAAATGCGCGTACCAAAAATTCCGAATATTATTTACCAACTTTTCAACGTGCCGAGATTTTTTTTCTATAAATATATATTAATTTATGTCCGCTCCCCGTGTGAACGTATGTTTTCCAAAGAGGACTGTCTGTTAATTAGTTAGTCAACCTCTGTTGTTTTGAAACGGTCGAAAGATAGAACTAGTTATTAGCTAAACACTAATAATAAATGTTGCTCGTACTAGAACATGATCCCGTTAGATCAGGCACGGAAGCCAATAATGTTAACCACGGCATCATAGACCCGGCATAACTACAGTTGAATATTACATAAGTAGCATGTACTGTTTTTTTTATGTCGAAAAAAGCTAGGTAAATATTAAAAAAATACAAGAGATCATATATTAAAAATAGTTATTTTAATCTACGAAACATTAGATTGTCTGAATTGTGCCATCTTAGGCACGCGTGTCCTAGGTTATCCAACCTTGCGGTAGGTAGATGATTGTCGGGAGTTAATTTACTTAATGTGTAACTAGCGGAACTGATGAATGCTGGCATGTCATGGAATAAAGCAATGCGATTGGTTCATTGGCGGATCCAGGGGGAGGGCATGGAGGCCATGACCCCCTAAGGAGAATTTATTTTCCATTTTTATAATTTATTAAAACTTTATTGTAAAATGGGCTCTTTGATAGCTTAGTTTACGTTGTTTTATAGAATACATACTTAATTATGTATTGACTATTTATATATATTATTTTTAAATCATCTATTTTTTAATGTATTATTTCTGAATCCGCCACTGAATTGGCTAGTGAGTCATGGAAGGGTTATATACTTAAAATAATAAAACATAAATTTAAGCTAATTTCACTTTTTTTGTATATGATCAGAACTGGTTGTCCTCATGATGAACATTATTAACTGAACAACTTGAGCGAACTTGAGTGTAACCGTTCTTGATCATTTATAAAATAAAAGTGGAATTCGTGCAAATTACAAATGAAACACTGAAAGTATTAACGGTGACCACATTAAAAGGAGTTATATACTTAACGCAGTGGCGGATTAAGCACTTGAGAGGCCCCAGGCGCAATAAAATTTGGAGGCCCTGCTTTTTGAAAAATATTCCGTGTTAAACAATAACAATACATAAAAATCTGAACAAAACTATATAGGCTATATAATATAAACTATTTTTGAGGCCCCCAAGATTCGGAGGCCCTAAGCGAGCGCCTCGTGCGCTTATAGGGTAATCCGCCACTGACTTAACGTACAGGACGGATATTGTCAAACAACGTTTATAACATTATGCACCTTTTCGTAATTTACACCATAATTTTTATAATAAAACATATTATTGATATTTATAAGAAATATTTGTTTGACGACAATTAATCAAAGGTTAATGTAAACATAGAAGTATGATAGTTATAGTTTCACTAGTAAACTCCCGCACTCTACGCTCCAAACTGCATGCAGTTTGTTGAAAAGTTTAAAACAACGATTCTTTTAAATTATTTAAATTCATTAAATAACAAGGACGAATTATTCTAAGCAAATTGACAATTTTGTCTTAAGATTGAACTAAAATTAAATAGTTCTATGAAATTATCATCTATTCCATTTTTAACCCTTCTTTTCTACCCTTGTTTTATAAAATGACGTGCTGTCTATAAAATACAATCCTGTATTAATCTATAAATTATTATTCACATTAAGGGTATATTAAATTTGATAGCAAACAATTTTCGGGTCGTAATCCTTGAAGGCAGAATTTAAGGAATTCCGGCGTAATAAATAACCTAGCAGAAGAGTCATCAGAGTGTATAAGGTCCTGGAACGAAGGAAGTGCTATCGTTCAAGGGCATCGGATCAACAGGTTTGTCCCAAATAGCATGACATATTTTCCAGAGCCTGGCGCAGCGCGGGGAAGCGGCGAATCGAAGCGCAAGTAGCTTTAAGCGCGGGAGAGCTTTTTGGGTCAGACTCGATCCCCGGCGGTTTATTCTACGACGGTTGAGACTCTACATTATTTTATTTAAAGAGCCTCTTTTTCATTTATAGCAAGTGAAATTTTTAGCCAATCAATTCGTGTATTTTTAAATTGTTCTTATGGACAATAAATACATGGCATTGCAGCTGATACAAATGCTACAAATGCTTGACAACAGTAGTGAATTTATGTTGATATAATTGAATAGATTATGACGGGCGAAATTGTATATTTAGCGAAACCAAATGCAAGACATGCTGTTTTATTTACCCCAGTTAAAATTTTACTTAAAAAATAATATAAATCCATAGACATTTAATTGAAAATATTTGTAATAATTTGTCTTATTCAGCTTATTATTTATAACCTTCTGTTGCTCACCATATAAAGAAAATTATGAAAAAAAAACAATATAAAATTAACATCATTGAATTTTTCCATTTCTCTGGTAAAATTCAAGATTCTTATTTTGTATTTCAATAATTAACGCCCCGATAAAAGCATGGCACCATAATAATTATTGATAATCAGTGGCGGATTATCCCATAAGCGCAAGAGGCGCTCGCTTGGGGCCTCCAAATCTCGAGGGCCTCAAAAAAATATATTATATAAAACTTTGCATTTTAATTTCAGTTTTCAAATTCATTATTATTCTACGAAGAAGTTTGCAGCACTTTTATTATTTATTATATTATTCGAAAAGCAGGGCCTCCAAAATTTATTGCGCCTGGGGCCTCAAAAGTGCTTAATCCGCCACTGTTGATAATACCGAATGGCTAAGCTGTGAAGCTATTGATATACTTTGTTTTACTATTAAGAATTTGAGTTTGAAAATAAAGTATGTACTTATATTGATATTTCAATCGATATATGGCTTTGAATCCAAAGTCATCGACGTGGACGTGAGTCGAATCAGAACAATGAATGCGGCCTTTAGAGAAGAAAAGGTTCCCCACCCCTGGTTTAACCTCTCGTTTTTTAAAAAGAGTAGGGATAGAAGGATAGCACTAGTACAGGACTAGCGGTTAGCTTATCGCTCTCACTACGCCCATTTTTTAATGATAGTGTGTGTGGAAGAGGTTTAAAAAATCCACAAATCAATTAAAAATCAATTTATAGAAAATAAACCAATGACGTTGACCACTTGACCACGCAGCCGGTTAAATTGTTTAAGTGTATATGCCAAATTTTGCCGTAATTTCTGGTTTTATTGCCAACAGTTGAAGAACCCCTGGACATACAATAATCTGGCACCGCACCGGTATTTTTGTGCGACTGCCTGTTGCGGGAAGGATGTAGCATAACCCTCTGGTGTATTGCCAAGGATTTACAATGTTTAACATTGGACAGTGAAAAAATATCAATGTAAGGCTATATATTATGTCAATACTGAACAGATCTGATATAATGCATATTTTCTGAAAACTTTGTGAATTTAACCTTCTTAATATAGAACCACTGGATAAAAAGTATAGAATCTAAGAAGTTTAAAATATGGGGTATATTTTCACTCCAGTTAAAATTATGTGAAGCTGAAATTTTGTAACACAGTGTTCTGTAACTTTTTTATCACACTGGGAAAAAATCTGATGAAAAATATAGTTTTTAAATTTTAACCGTTTTAATGAAAAATAAGGAGTAAATATTCAAATAGAAGTTTTTCACACAAATACAGAGCTTGAGAAATGATGATACAAGTGTTGAAGAAATTACGGTTTGCATGAATGTGTCAACTTTATGATTTAATTTGTATATGAAAAAACCTTTTTTGAAGGCGTCATAGATTTTATTATGGACTATCAGAACTAATATAAGTTTGCCCCCCATAATACTATTTTTATAGCGTGTACTGTTAAATTTTTAATTAGTTTTAGGAAAAAATAAAACATTATCCTATCCTAAGCTATCTAGGGCCTCTGCCTTCAAATAATAAAGTTTGTTTTTACTTCCACAGATCCATGCGCATTTTTTTTCTTTAAAAATGAGTTAGATTTTTGCAAGAGTTGCTGTGAACTTGAAAGAATTCCATAAAACATAATAATATTATTTGAAAACTCCATTCTCTTCGATTATCTTTGATTTTTAAATATTGTGATTTTGATTAAGCAACTCGAAGACTCTTGACAAAGCCCGTGGAACCAAATTATAAAAACAGTGTCAATACGCACTTTTTCAAACTCTCGTAGGTCATGAATATAAATATGCCACATAGGTAGGGCTGCTTGATTTCTTGACATCAAAACCGGGACATTGATGATACTTGTTCACAGAGCCCATGGCATTAATTTGGTGATTGGATGACAACCATTGTGTACAACATTCTATGGCCACTATGTTCACCAGTGCATCCGAAATTTTTTATGCCACGACCCTCTAAAATATAAAAACCTGTGTGCCCATGTTTGGGAATCATTGATATAAACCACCCGAAACTGCATTTGACGATTTGTTTGCATGAATATATTTTTTATATATTTTATTTACACTTTTTAAAAGATTAATAATTAGTATTCGGGCTGGCTTTAAAAATATGATATTACATGTGTTTTTTTATAATTCTTTCATTTTTGGCAACTTAGTAACTGCAAGGACTTTGTATAACTGAATAATGGTAGTTTAACTAAAATCAGGATTTTAGGCTGTCCCGAAAAGTCTATTCGGGACGCCGGTACAAGGGACTCGATACCGGGACAAAACAGGAATACCAGGAGGCCTGGCAGCCCTACATTGGACAGAAATTCATAAATAAAATGAGAAATCAATGAGTCCATTTAGCTATTCAAAACCTTGACACTCGAAACCGTGTAGGACGATAGAACCGGCCAAGTTTTCTTGTATGTCTGCCAGATATAATATAAATTGGGGCGATGGAAAGTGATTTCAACAGAAAAGGCCATTCGTTTTTCTATCGACTCTTGGGATTTAATGTATAAATTTCTATTTTAGGACTGATATTAATTTGAATTAATTAGAAAAAGATTACATTATATGTTAACGATTATATGTAGTTCAATAGCTGAGTGTTCACAAAGAACGAACTGGTCACACATACAATTCAATTAAAATCCTTATTTTACCTTTGCACTTTTTTGAATGACATTGCCCTCATTCCGGGAACGGCCCGTAATACCGCCTGGCCTGTATTCGACCGCTGTTTGTATTGCATATGTGTTAAACTAGTTGCCTACATAGTATATTAGGCGCAATCGTTGCTTGTCGTTCAAGGTCGACGGGAGGCTGTTTGGAATACCCATTGGGAGAGCTTTAATGGGAAATGTTGCAATAGTAATTAAGAGATTCAAAAGTCTGCTGAAAAATGAAATTTTTAATCAATACCGTTTGTATTTGTTTTTTTTAATTTGTAAAATCGTTTAATTTTCTGTAATAATTAATACAACCTTGATGAATGTGTGAAAAAAATATAGAAAGTTATTCTTTGCCTAAAGAAAATGTAGCTTGCAATTTCTGCAAAGGCTTTTTTAAAATTAAATCCTTTAATCCGCCTACTTTTAATTAACATAAAATTGCAATTATTGATATTATAGCGAGATAATGACCAGTTGAAAATTAATTTTCTCCCAATTCCATGAAAAGGATATAAGTAATTTACAATTACGACTGTTCCAAAGTAATTGTAAAATATAAGGTCTTCTGAATAATGGTATTTATTTGTTAATTTTAGAAACATTTCAGTACATTCTAATAATATTACGGTATTTTTCCATGTCCGTTCATCGATAGCATTCCAATAAAGAACTTCCTAGCTCACCGCCTTGATCTAAATTGAATTTCCCGCCATTTTCCCTATGACATTCAAAATAGGAACAGCCTTTTCTTGACATCCATGTGTCGGCCTAATGTGTTCGTAAACGCTTCCTATCGCATAAATTGCATATACGATCATTCTCGGATGTCAGTAGTCGGTACACAGCCTTCCCGTTACATACATGAACTGAGGGCTAAACGGGGTTTGACCAAAAGTGATCACTTACATTGGATTTTATCTAAAGAAATTTATAAATTTATCCGTTTTGTTATCAACATTTAGAATAGATTAAAAGTACTGGACAAAAATTCGTTATGTTTATTGAAAAATAAATAATAATGTTACATTGCAACATCAGTGGCGGCTGGTGGCAAAAACAAAACGGGGTGCAAAAAACTACCATTTTTCGATTATTGGTTTTTGTTAACATGTCGATAACACTAAAATTAATGTTCAGTATTGACATTGCAAGAGCGTGTCTGCTTCGAGTCATGGTATGCTTCAAAAACGACTTAGTAATTTACATTCATCACTTTATTTTTGACTGTGCATTTCTGAAATAGATTTAAGCTCTGCAAAGGATGTCCTGCTGCTTTATTATCGAGCCATTTCGAAAAAAAATGTTGGTTTTAATTTAAGATTTCGTCTGAAGTTGCTTGGTGGAATTTCAATATTAAATTTGAATCGTTCAACATGCAAAAGGGGGGGGGGGGAGTGTCAACGTTTTATTTACTGCGGACTTATGTTGAATCACATAAATGAATGTGGCCTTCAAAAATAAAAAGGTTCCTTGCCCCTGATCTGGACCATTTTTAATTCAGCAATTAAAATACATTGATAGTTTTCGACCTTACAGCTGTGTTTTATTTCAATAAATTTGATGACATTCGTATAAAATAAAAAAGTAACAACTATTCACATACTATTTATATGTAAATACAAATTATCTATTTAGTTTAATTACTGTGAGTCTATTTAACTTACTGCCCGAAACATGACAGATAAAAGCAGCGCATTAATAAGATGACAGTAATAAAAACAGCCAGAAAACTATTTTTGAATCGTTTAAATTATGTTCATTCACACAGATTTTGTCACTAGCGACCCGGGTTTCGCCTTTCGGCATTTTCAGGCGTTTAAATGCACGGATGAACTTGAACTGACAGTTCAACACAGTTGACAGTTCAGTGACTGTCAGTTCAAGTTCATCCGTGCACTTGAACGCCTGAAGATGCCGAAAGGCGAAACCTGTGTCGTTAGTGACAAAACTTATGTGAATGTACATAATTTGAACGATTCAAATTTAATATTGAAATTCCACCAAGCACCTTCAGTCAAAATCTTAAATCAGATAATCAATATTTACAATTATTGTGAGTATTGATTGTGTGTGCTCATGTCTTGCCGTTTTGCCACCGGGTACAACCGGGCCAGGGAATTTAGGACAGCTTACCGCCAAGGACCTAGACCTCTATTCGGGGTGTGATGCACCGGCACACTAATGTGAAATATAACAGGAATGCTACGGTCACATCTTTCTGGTGCAAAATTTATGACACTTCAAGGTTGTCAAATTGAACTAGAACAATTAACATAACTTATTGAATTGTGTATTCAATAGTTAATTTATCATGCGCCATACGCTGCAGTGATATGTGCATTTTTATTATGATAATTTAATTCTAACTTCTTAAATAGGGACGTATGAGAAGTTGTTTTTTTTTAATGACATATTTAGAAACTAATTGAGAATATTAATCTATCGGACCCGTGGTCGAGTGCTTAGCGCCGTTGGCTTCAGTTACGGTGAACAATGGTTCGAATCGCGGAACGGATAGCTTAATTCATTAAGTTTTCAATCGATTTATGGATTTATTTTCAAATGCATAACTTATTTTGGTGTCTGAAACTACCTTCCTCTTATTCGATTCTAAAATTGGAAGCGAAAAGTTAAGCCAGTGGAAGGAAACCAGCGGCCTCTGAAAAAAATTATTTTGATCAAAAAATTATACGCAAGCGTTTGTAAAAAGAGCGTAATCAACCCATTATATGTTCGACAGAAAATAAATGGGCGAGGGGGTCAACGTTTTCTTAACTGCGGCCTTATGTTGAACCAGATAAATTAATGTGGCATTAAGAAATGAAAAGGTTCCCCACCCCGGGCTAAGCTATCGAGTAACATGAAGTTCTCGTAAAAAACTCCAGTTGAGATAAACTCCATAATGAGTATATACTCTAGATTCGGAATGGACATGATGAAAAAAACCGAGCCTAATTAATTATTTGTTTATTATAAAACAACAATGTCATAATTTAAATACATATTATTGTCTTTTTTAAATAGACTGTTCATATTTTCTGATGTCGCACTGAAGGGGGAGGTGGAGAAAATCAAACATGTATTCATGTGGTTATTTTAATGTTTTAATAACTGTCAAATTTAAAAGTTTCAATGAAAAGTCCCAACCAAAGTAACGTGAATGTAGCAGTCCAGTTTTCCAGGCCAGATGCGGATGAGAATCGATAGCCGGCTCAAGTTCAATTCCAAGTTTGAAAAGTTTGTCTATGCGTTGCCAATTTTTTTATTGAATTAAAAACAAACGGCGATCAGTGAATTCTTTATGCAGCTATTCAACTCTTTAGTGGTATTTAGTTATCTGTTTGGCGGGAAATCTGACAGAACGAATAATTACCAAATTGCTTCCATTTGCACTAAGATAATGTCTGAAAAGAGCGAATACTAATTGAAAATTAAGATTAGATAATTCTAATGGTAAAATGAATTGAATTAAATGGCACAGTTCAAGACATATGCAAAAAAAATATATAAATATTTCATTATTATGTTTAGTTTCTCAGAAAAAGCTTCAATCCAGCTGTAATTGCAAAAAATAAATACATAAAAAATAAAACCGAATATAAATATCAAAATGAAAATGTGATATCGTGTTTTTTTTTTGTTTTTATTATATTTGCCGTAAGATGTTTATTTTTTTTGTAATTCAGTATTTGCGATGAATTTTTTTTAGCTGGTATGATATCGAAAAATTAAATAATCCTTATTTATTTGAAAATACAAGCTTGGTTTATAATTAGCATACATTACTATTTAAAAAGTTCAATTATGAGGTAAATTTAATTTTATATCGTAATCCAGAAACAATCAGCATACGCATACGGTGAAATAGCTATCAGTGCAAATGTAAAAAAAAATATATTTGTAGTACTAAATATTACTACTTATTTTTCACCTCATTATTATTATGTAGAATAATATTATAACGTAAGTATTTTTTTTTCCTAAAGTACCACTTGGCTGACTTCTCCTCTCAAATATTATTTGTTATTATATTATATAATTTGTTATTTTAAAAATACAAAACCAGTGCTACAATTTAAGGAATAAAGACTCTTTTGTTTTTGATTGAATACAAAAACTTGTATTGATCAAATATAGAGGTACTATTTATTTTAATTATTATTTTATATCTATCAACATTTTTCTTAGAGTGACCAAAAAAATATTATATCAATAGTGCCAGCGAAATGGTAGTGTGCCCAAGTAAACCTATTTTCTAATACACTGAACTCACCTTGGGTAATCGTTAAAAGTACAACTGAAATAAATATGAATTCGAACCCTTATAATATTTATAGGGGCGTCGGTAAATGGGTGACCTATATTCCCGGGCGGGGCCTCCCCGTTCCCGGTGAACTTCCTAAAGCAGGCCATTCACGGTCGAACTGGGCACGGTAGAATGCAGTATGGCTGGTTTTATATTATCTCGTATTGAAATTTATTTAATAATTTTCAATTTAAAAAAAATATTGTAGTTTTCAATATTATGTTGTTACTATCAATTCAATAGTACAAAATAACGCCAGTATTATATACAACCAATTACTTGACATAATGTTTAAAATAATTACTTTTGTGGTAAACATAAATGTGACGATGAAGTAAAGTTGAAACAGTTATCGATCGATGCCTTTTATTCTTGTTGAGCTAAATATAATATTAAATTTGATAAATTTACTGTTATTCCACTAGTTGTGCTATAAACTGTAATACGTATTTCACCTAAACAGAGAATCACAAGATTTACAAATAAACTATAAATTTATTATAATTCTTATCAGTATTAAATTTAAAAAAAAAATCCAACCTTTTTCATTCCACGGCCCCTAAATCTGAAATAAAATAATCCGCGGCCCTCCTCAATACAAAACATGTTCTGCGGTGGCTCCCAATGTGGGAAGCACTGCTCTACTAGACGCATAGAGGGGGTATGATACAACATAATAATTGTAAATAATACAAATTAATTATATTTGGTGGGGTAAATCCGAATGAAAATAAATTTAAGAAAAAATTCACAAAGCAAACATCGAAAATATTTGACTTCATTTTAAATTATGGTTTTAAATGTAATTTCTTGATGGAAAAGCAACATATTTACAAAAATAAAACATATTTTTTCTATTAACACAAAGATTTATAAAATTATATGAAACGCTTTCGTCCATCGCAAATATTATCAACTATCTGATAAATCGAGGAAGTTGTCCAAAAGAATAAATTTTATTGTTGTGAATTTCGCTATATCGGCATTAACGATAAAAATACCGTGTATCCAACTTGGAACATTGACTGTAAATAATAATCTTCAATTTTTGTTCTCAATAATTTAAAGTTTCATACACGAACATAAAAATAAATTTAATTCTGTTAAAGCTTTATAAATAATCTGAATGTGAACGGAAAGCTTATCCGTTGCACGCTTAAAGTAGGCCAAGCCGCAGTAATTGAAAAAATGTTCCCACACCGCATTTGTTTACATACTGCCTCCTACCTCATGCCCACTGACAATCTGTTGCTCTTTGCCGGCAGCAAATACTGGAGAGAGAGAATCGCATTCGACTGGAGATAGGTCATTGCCGAATGTCACGACTGACTTGTACGGAGTTTATTTGATGCCAGTGGTTTTAAGCAGTGATCGTTCAGTGAACAGATATATAGATTTGACTTGTCACTGACTAAGGAGAACATTTCAACCCTCGACTCTTAATGCTATCTGTGATAATGTCAGAAGCTTCAAAGAAAATCAAAAATTTCCAATGACGTAATATTTTACAATCCCGTTGCAAAATCCGGTAAAAATAAACATCAGAATTAAATTGGTATTTTCTTGAATGAACTCGATTATACGTATTTGTGTAATGACAAGTAAATTATTTAGTCTCAAAAGAGGAATGCACCAAGTCATAGATAGTCAGAACTATACATAATCAGAAAATTGTAACATAATAAATAATTCGAGTATTATCTATGTCGAAGCGGTTAGCGTTGTTGGTTTCCGTTCCAGACTTCGCGGGTTCGGGTCCCAATACGAACAGAAATAGAAAAATTCTGTTCGAGGCCATGGTTTTTTGTGATGTGTTAAAGTTCCCTGCCTGCCACCCTTTCCGATCTTTTTATAATTGGGTGTATCGAGAGCGATTAGTTAACCACTAGTCTTGTCCTAGACGTATCTTTCTATTCCTACTACTCTCTTTGAATAAGAGAGGTTGGGCGACTGACTTACAAACAATTCTCGTAGTAGAAAAAACTTTTGTTGAGATACCTCTATTATGGTTCAAATTGGGAGTGGACATGGATAAAAATAAAATAATTTTATAATAACACTAATGATAGATGGTATGATGTCGAAATATATGTAAACTTAATTCATTTTTTATAAAAAACACTTTATAAAGAAATGATAATGCGAACGAATTAAATTCATTTTCCGCAATTTCATTTTTTAGATTCAATATGAATGGATAGTGTTGTACAAGGTATGAAGTAGGGCATCCAATCGCGGACCCCTTCTGATGATCATTGTTCATAATTTCATTTTTTACATATCACTAATTTCAATAGAAAAAAATAACTGGCATTACCGCTAACGGCTAAGGCGACATATTTTTTTTTATCAGTTACTTAATTTTGTACGAAATCACGAATACAAAAATGTCCTTTTCTGTCTACAATTTCTATTAAATATGAGAGGAAGTATGACGAAAACTAATTTATTTTTAATGTAGGTATTACACAAAAATATGTGTATAGACAAACTGAAGTACACTGTCGCAAACAGTTTTATTTTTAAAATATATCTTGGTAAATTTGATTTTTTACATGTATAGTGAATCTCAAATTCATTGGCAGAAAAATATTACTTATATATAAAGAAAAAAATATTAAAATAATTTAGTATAGGATATGGCGGCTGCGTGATAGAATAGTTTACGTTATTGGCCTCGGTTACGGACGTTATGAGTTTGAATCCCAGTACGCACAGTTTCATAAATTGATTTTATATTGATTTGTGTATTTCTGTCTGAAGGCATGTATGTATGTATGCGATGTCTTGAATTAGTCTCAACCCATCCTATTCTAAAACCGGAAAAAGCGAGATCGATTAGCTAACCACTAATCCTGTCCTAGTTATATCCTACTTTCGTCGAAAAATAAATTTTAAGCTACTGAATAACAAACAGTCATCGTAGAAAAACTTCTGTTGAGGAAGTAACTTACATTAGGACGCCATATATATTGGAAGCAGACATATATTCAAAAAATAGATATGCTATGTGTGTGATGATAACATTCTTTTCCGCCCATCTGATTCCAAAATCGGAAAGCAGAGAAAGCGATTAGAAAACTAATAGTCCTTTAATATGCCATTCTTTTACACTCAACCTATCCGATAAGAGGGTCAGTGCGACTAATCAACAGTAAGTTATCGTTAAATAATTTGGCTTAGAATGACATGTTCTATTAAGTATTTATTCGATCCACATTGAGATTATACGTGGTTAAAAAAAATATTTTATGCTCATGTTAAATCAACACCTGATTTCCACCATCCACGTGTATTGTAAAATACAACATGTTTAAAAGAATACATAATGATTTAAAACATGTTGTGAGATAAAATTAATCAAAAATCTATTCCACTTTTGTTTGATAGCTGTAACCTATAGTTTTTTTAATATCATCTTACTTATTCTTACACCATATCTTTTATTAAAAAATAAGTATTACATGTTATAATTTATTTTTGAGTTTCTCCAGAAAAGGAACAGGCAATGAATTATCAATTATTTGTTAAAACAAATGACAGAAAATTGAATGCTCATTTCGTGGTTCATGTAACGATTAAATTCATAATAATGCATTGGTATTTGTTTGGTTATTGAAGAGATCATTTTTAAGCTATATTTACTATTTGATGTATTTTTTTCTGTTTGATCTATGTAAAGAGAATCACACATACCGCAAAACACATAACTCTTGGTGGTGGTTACTATGAAAAGGTGTTATGAACAATTTGTACTCAATAATGTACAATAAAAACTGTCGGTAGAGTTATTTACTGTATAAGATTGCGACCGATGTTTTTACATTAAAAAATTACAATAAAAATCTGATCAAATGTATTGCATTTTAGCGCTTCTTTTGATTCATCCACTGGGCAATCAACGCGCACCTAAAATCTTTCACCTCTTTCTGTCTATTCATGCAAGCTTTTTTACAAATCCTTGCAACTTTTAGAGTAACTAATAAACATTTTTTGCTGGAATTGGAGTCTTTTCAAGTAAATGATGATTTGTTTTAATTGATTGAAGATTTTGGATGACAGGAGACTATTGATGGGTGAGGAACTAACTCAGGTCCCATTGGTCTAAAAATTAATACTAATAAGACCAATGTGATGTGTAACCAAACCTGTCATGACTCTGATAGGGCCCTTACCAGCGCGGGACAGATCACCAAGAGGGTTGACAGCTTCAGATACCTCGGCGTGCATATCCCCTAATACGGTAGTGCAAAAAAAGAGCTCGCCATTCGTTTAGGCTGGAGCCACATTCAACTCAATGCAGACTGTCTGGGACACACAGCTGTACTCAATTAAAACCAAATGACACTTATTCAACGCTTGCATTCTGCCGGTACTGGTTTACGGTTGCGAATCATGGGACCTGACGAAGACTCAAAAAAAC
The DNA here is from genome assembly GCA_030503985.1 of Himalopsyche tibetana. NCBI lineage: Eukaryota > Metazoa > Arthropoda > Insecta > Trichoptera > Rhyacophilidae > Himalopsyche > Himalopsyche tibetana. Next base: position 3,284,616 of record JAPJYX010000007.1, on the reverse strand, counting down.
CGTATACTGAGCTTCGAGAACAGATGCTTGCGTCGGATAATGGAATGGGGGTGAGGTGGTTTGATTTTGTGAGGAATTCAGAGATAAGGGAGCGTCCCGTCTCGTCACGTCAGTGGTTATTGAGAGATGTTGGAACTGGCTGGATCACGTGCTGCGGATGCCTCCGGAAAACCTCAATCCTGCCTGCCTCTTCTTTCAACCGGTGGGATTCCGGCGTCACGGACGTCCGTCGGGTACTATCCATAGGATGTACTCGGCGGAACTGAGGGATGCTGGCATGTCATGGGAGGAAACAAAGCTATTGGCGGGAGACAAAGAAACATGGAAGTGCCGCGTGGCGGCCATATACTCCACATAGGGAGCGGACATGGCCAAAGAATAGAAGAATAAGATTTCGGTAAATTTTATTTCTATATTTATTTTGTCTTTGCCCAAAGTTGTCCCTCCTTATTCTTGAATTTGAATCTGATCCGTCTCTATGCCTCACTCCTTCCGAAAAATGAAAAATTGTTTATTGCTGTCGCTCTTGACATCGCGAAGGTTATAAATTCCATTTAGAATTTTTTACATATACGTGGTCTAACTTGGAAGGGTTTAATGCATCTTAACTGATAATAAACAAATCATTTTTTTTATTTCAAGTGATATATAAACAGTGCATACATAACTACTCACTTCTTACTCATTATTCAGTATACTTACATTCTTTTTGTAGATGAAGAGATTCAGTGTAATCAGTTATGCATTTTTGCAGTGTTTTTTTTTTATAAATTAAAAGAAGTAATAATTTACGCACTTGATCACTTTCTGTAGTATATTCACTATCGTTTGTATTAGTAGGTGATGTTGGTAAAAGTATAAATTATTGAAAGCTGTTTAATATTGATACTCACTCCATTAATGAGGATACTATAAACATGTTCCTAAATATTTAATTTTTAAGTGAAATAAATTTAAGAAAATAAACACCAGATTTTCATGAATTAAAGACTTTATTCAAATTAATTTTGAGACAGTCATATTATAATAATTAAAAATATGCTAATGATAAAACTAAAACAAAAAAAAACATTTTTTACGATTTGTAATAAAAGGATAAAGTGATAACTCTTAAAATAAACATTATTCTAACAAAACATCTAAATAATATTTCACACATTGATGCCATATATTATATAACGGTTTAACGATTTAAAATGTTAAATATAATGATACATTTTAAGAATATCGTTTAAAAATTATAACATTTAATTCCAAATATTAATAGTTTTTTCTTAAAAGTGCATTTTATTTTTAGATGTACAAAATATTTGACTGATTATAACATAGGTCAATAATTTACGAATAGGTTGATTTTCTTTAAAATAAATCGTTTTTCTTTTCTGAGAGAAAGAAAACAACGTTTCCAAACGATTATTGTTTTACAGTATAAAAAAAGTATTTGTACTGCTTTATTACAGTTCAATTATTGAATTAAATTAATAATTATATTGAAATGATACAAACGACTGAAAATTTTCGTAAAGTAATCATTAATTTTATTACGTCATTATTTTTGTATTACATTCTATTAATTATATAAACTTTCGTAAGCGTACATAAATTAAATAATTTACATTGTTAAAGGACAATTGCCAATGTGTAATATTAAAAATGAAAGTCATTAATTTAAACTTAAAAAGATATGCACATAACCTGAAAAAAATTCTATTTGATATTTGATTCAGCTAAAAGAAATTAGCGAACGGTAAAAAAAATACTGACGGCTAGATAGATGTCTTAAGGTTGTTGCTCTTTTAACTATTATATATTGACCGTTTTTACAATAAATTTAGGTTAACAATCAATTTTACAAAGAATAAATCGAGTTTTTTTTATTATAAGTTTACATCGATAAGTTTGCATAAAAAGAGATAAAATAATAGCAGAATGTAATTTTCTAACGACCATAGAACATTATACAAAATTAAGAGATGCATAATTGAGTATTATTTTGTTTATTTAATTTCAAATGCTCATTTCAATTTGTATCCTTCTCGCTCGCCTACATATAAAGTGCGAGACGCGAGTGAGATGTAAAGACAAGCTTGCGCTTGCTCTTGCATCCTGTTTGCACACACGCAAATGAGGCTGTGCTAATAAGTTCTCTTTAGTATTATATTACATATTATAATTTAAATGTACGATTTGATACAGCATATGAGAAATGTTACTATCGGAGAAACGAATAAAACACATTGATATCTTTAAATTTATAACAATATCTTTTTACTATAAATATGCTATAAAAATGATTTAAGGTAACAAATATTACGCAACTAGATAAAATAATTAAATTCTAAGCAAATATAAAACGTCTTTTAAGTTGAACGGTAAAGTTGTATTTTATTTGCTATCGCTAGCGAATTTATAACTTTGAAAAGAAAAATAATAACTTGAATAATTATATATATTTAATTATAAAGTTTGTTTGAAAGTAAAATACTAAAGTTAGTAATTAATTTATAAAATATATCTACAAATATTTGACAAATCTTCTTATGAATAAATATAAAATAATATATATTTTAAAACACTATAAATATGTTTCTATAATATGTTATTCTCTAAACACGTTTCTAAATCTAACATCCAAAGAAGCATTTACGATATTTTATATTACAAGAATGCAAAGGAGTATATAATTATATAACTTATTCTAATACTAAAAAAACAATAAAATTAAAACAAAAAATAACGAATTTATATTGAAATAGTTAAGTTTTTATGACTAAAGGGAATATGAGTATTTTTTTTCATTAAAATTAAAACCTACAAGTATTCATTTATGCATAAACTACATTGTTTTTAAATTTACTTAATTTTTTGAAGTATAAAAAATGATAAGTATTTTTTGAGATGCTAAAACGAAGATTCAATATAATTATTCTTCATTGATTTTTTTATTGTTTAATTTGTTTTTTTTAATGTGCCTTTTCAATTTAATACGAATGCTTCAAATCAATGACTAGGGTGATTTTATTTAATGATTTTTACAATATTCAAGAAATTACTGGACAGAACATTGAATCATAGTTATATTATATTTTCTTGATATGGGAGTACAGTAAAATACTTAGACATTTATTACAGAAAATGTATAACCATGATTATATAACGTAGTTTACATTAAAATATGCGTATAACAAACGTTTGTTAGTACCTATAAATTGGCAAATAAAATGTACACATTAATATTGTGCTTTTTTCTCATTTTTTTGTGATTAAATACATAAAAACGTTTTTGAAACAATACCAATATGGTTAGATGTGTATATTTTGTTCTAAAAAATATGTGGTTTTTTTATATTTTACCTTTTGTTTAATTAATACTATATTAAAAATCTACACACCCAAAAAAATTAAGAATGCAATGAAAATTTCTGATGAAGTTTCGAAAACAATAAAATACTTTTAATGTTTTCAAAAATAGATAAATCTCTAGCATTATTTGATGTTACAATATTAAATTTACATATTTTATATTATTAAAACTTACATTTTGTTAAATATAAAAACAATTAAAAATGTTTTAATGGTACCAATGCCTTAACGTAGAGAATGACAGCAGTAATTTAATATTTGAAGGTTTTCTTGTTTATTTTCAGTAAGTAAATATATAAATATTACATGCCTATGTTAATATACTATAAAATTACTGTTTCATTAAAACTTTCATTATATGTATTTTTAAGAAATTATATATTTTTTTTTTGATTTTCCTGCTAAAAATATTTTATGACATTGAAAATCTAGCACTTTTTCCAAGATCGATACAATTTTTGTATATACTGCATTTGTCCCCTTCCCTGGTGAAAATATTTAATGTTCTGATATAAGATTTATCAATCATTTATTTCAACATTAGTATATTTTTATCAACAATTAAATAAGTTACCCAAACGAAAAAGTATGTGCACAAATATTCAACATAAAAATATAATATTTTTTGATCGTATTCGCTTACTGTGAAGGGTATATGATTCCCTCTTATCCACCAATTTATTTGTTATTTTTCATGATAATCACCAGAATGGTACCCAATGGTCATCCAAGACGTTTAAATCCCACCGGTTGGAAGGAAGGGAAAACAAGAATTAGACTCCTTGGGGGTATCCACTGCACGTGACTAAGCCGATTCAAACGTCACCCCATTACCTTTGACGTAACACTTGTACGTTCAGCCTTCGAGTTTTTTGTAAAATTTAACCACTTTACCCCCCATATCAAATGTAAGTTTTTATTCTTCAAGTTCTATATGAGGTTTTTCATATATTTATATCAAAACAAAATATGTATTTATAAAGAAAAAGTGCGATGTTTCAAAATATTTTTTGTTAATATTAATTTAAGTCATTCATGTTTTTTTTTCTTCTCATGAATGTTTTAAGAAATCCAACAGCATTAATTCTTTCTTTGTAGTATTTCTACTGTGCTCATGTTGTTTTAAAGTTTTCTGTAAATCTACTATCATAAAACATGAATAAATATTAATTTGTGTTTTGTGCAGGTAACAGCAAATAGGCTACCGCTATGCAGCGTCATTATCATGGTAATGCTTTCTTTTAAAATATCGTATTTTTATTATAAAAGGTATCAGAATTAATATATTAGACTTTACACATAGAATCGACTTAAAGTTGAGTAATGTTTGAAAATTTGTTTTTGTTCTAGCAAAATCGAAATACTTACGGTGACCATATTTTTTTGAGTAAAATAAAGTAAACATTTTTTTTTCAATTCAAACATACATATGTAAGCGGTCGGCAAACTTTTTTGGCTCACGGACCACTTAATTTACAATTTTAGTCCAGCGGACCACTAACTGGACTTTTGTGTTAAATATATTGAAATAAAAGTGATCCAATTTCATAGAATAATATCAGATTTCTCTGCGGACCACTAAAACTTTCTCACAGACTACACGTTGTCGACCGCTGCAATATGTTATGAAAGAAAAACCTCCTGCGTACTGAATTATTTTTTTAGTCAAAATACACTGAAGGTCTGTGAGAATTTTTTTCGCGGTCATTAAAGTTGTAGTAACGTTATTGATGCTACATTCTTAATTCAAATAAACAGCGACGAAAAAACAGTTTTTAATTTGTTAAAATTGAAACAAAGAGAAATAAAAGCATTATTTATCATTGTTCATATACATAATTATGTTTGTTATTTTCCATGAAAAAAAAATATAACAATAGTCCAAGAGATTTGGAATTGTAAATTAAGTGTTCTGTGATACTCAAAAGGTTGGCAACAGCTGTTATCAATGTCTTAGCTTTCACACTGTAAAAAACACATTAAATTTACTAGATCTGCTTCGCTAGTGAGTGAAGAGAAGTCGTCTGTTGCGTAGAAATTATCAATTTAATATTTCAATCACTTTTAGGGTGTTCACTGTCAATACTTGGTGGAAAGGCATTATATTAATAAAAACAATAATCCTTTGTACTTCATTCCACTTTATTTAATATGTCAGGACCGGTTTCGCTCATTGCGAGCATTGTCAACTGATAAGAAATATAATTTAACAATGCTATTTATACAAAATTGAAAAGTTATACACAACAGTTGGCATTGAAATTTCTTTTCGCATTCTGAATTTATGAATCTGGGATGACTTTTTAATTATATGTTAGATGTGTTGAACATTTTAATTTTGTGTTATTTTAGAATCACTTTAATGTAATTGGCAATTTCTTTTCAATGCCAACTGTTGTGTATAACTTTTCTTTTTTGTATAAATAGCATTGTTAAATTATATTTCTTATCAGTTGACAATGCTCGCAATGAGCGAAACCGGTCCTGACATATTAAATAAAGTGGAATGAAGTACAAAGGATTATTGTTTTTATTAAAATAATATTTCAATACTCGAAATAAAAGACAACATGGTCACTAAGGAAAAATAAATAAAAATAACTGTCTTTTTTAATAGAAGATGTATGGTCACCGTAAACATATTTCTAATGGAACAAAGATTTAGCGAATAAAGTACAAGCACAGAATTAAGGAACAGAGGCATTAACAAAATAGCGAACGTGGTCGTTTTAGAAACAAATAAATTTATGAGATTCTCCATTATAAGCGTCTTTTGCCAGAACGGGAATGGTACGAGCTTAGACGAGTGGATGCAAACCTATGACCCTTGGGTCAGACATTGAACCACGAACGCTTATTCCCCTCTTTGCTTCCAAGCGACGCCACTGACTTAGTGACTCACGTGTTAGTATTAAAAAAAATAGTAAAATTTGACCCCACTTCTGAAAAAGGTTCGCCAATACTGGTTTAGACCATTTTATACTTTCGCAATATAATAAAATATTAAACAGTATGTAAGTGTTGATATTTTTGATATATAAATATATAATATATATATATATATAAAGTTTCTTTTGTTTATATAAAAAAAATCCGTTTATATTGAAATTTTTGTATTTTAAAATTAACTACACTTTCGGACATTTTGCAAAACAACTGAGAACCGATTCGGCGTAGTAAGATTAGTTTATCAATTTTTCTCGATTATTAAATGTGATGTTTATTTTAATTTGAATAAAATAATTAAATTATGATATTTCTGCAAAAAAAATTACACGGTAAAATTGTTTATCATATTTAAAAGAGAAAATCTTCAGTTTTAAATGCAATAGCTATGTAAATTCTCACAAACTTTCTTTCATAGTGGCAATTTCAAGTTTTTTAATGTCACGTGAAATAAGTTTTATTTCGTGTATAAAAAATGCAATTCTCTTTTTTATCATTATTATGTATTAGTTTTGTGTTTATATATTATATTTATGTTTTTCTATGAAACATTATTGGGTAATCGGTAATTATCACAACGTAACTGCGCAGATGTAATTTAAAAAGATCTATTTTGTTGTAATGCCAAATACACAATGTTTATGTATACATAGCTTATATTACGTTTATTTAATTATATTATAATTAAATTCGAATTGAAATAGTTATAATATTATACATAGTTATAAATTTTATCGGTTAAATAGACACGCAAAAAGAAACTAAAATCACATTTCACGTAAATAATATACAAAATACTCAGTCTACAAACAATGCAATATCAAACATTATAATATTATAGTAAGATATATTTCTAGAAGATTTATTAAAGTTAGTTAATATGAAAATAAAAAATACATACTCTTAGAGAGAAGCGGGTTATGAAAAGTAGGATGGTCCTTGTAAAGGTATAATGTTACTTTATTATAAAAAAAATATAATATAGAAATTGATCAATAAAAAAACAGTTGAAATAGAAATACAGTTACATTATTTTAATGTTATGTTTATGGCTTAATTAATTATTTTAGCTCCCTGACATGCGTATGTATATTTTATAATATTATATTATTGATAAAATAAAACATCTTTTAAATATAATATTTTTGCGTAATATTACAATCTCTTTATTTTATGTGCGTTAATGCATAGCGAATACGAAAATTACAATCTCTTTAAACGCATTACAAAAAATATTTTATTGTACATTTTTTATATCAATATGTAGTAATCTTAACAATCTCACATTTTTATGTCTCTTTCAATCAAAAATAATAATATACGTAATTTTGTGTAGAAGATTTTTCATCTCACTCAGAATGCTGTGAGTCATCTCGCTGATAAAATCCTGGTTAGTCATGACGAAATTAATGTGAAGGATTCATATTTTTAAAATTTTGTACTTTGAACGTGAATAAAAGTTATTATCAGGATTTCATTTCACTCAAAATTGTGTTTGAGTTTTCCAAAGTTAGCAGTTAAAAGGATTATACAATCTACAATTTTTTACGATTACAAAAGAATTTTACTACGATGTATTGTTTGTATAAATAAAGGTGGACGAATAAAATCCCCAATGAGACGATTTAAACAGTATTTTTCCTGAAAAAAATAAAAACCAGTTACACACAAAATATGCCATTTATTTGGCAGGTTTTTTCTGTTGAGTTATCGTTAGACAAAAGCTCTGCGTGGCCACAACAACAAAGCTTTTAAAAGCAAAGCTGCGAATTTCGATTTCATTTTGTTTCCGTAATTTTAACTAACAAGAAACTCTATATTTTATTTCTTTACGTATAGTGTACTAGTGTTGTATTTTGCGTATACAGTGATATACTATCGCAATCGCAGAGTTCCACTAATGCGTGCAATAACGCATTCAGATTGGATCTGCTACCGTGCAAAGTTCTCCTAACTTGAGCACGCTACCAAAAAAGCAACCTCAAGTATCCCGACTCTGCGAGATTTACAGGTCGCTTACTATGCAACGTCATATATCATCACAAATGATGACACAGGTTCGTTAGTTACGAACTGAATAATGATTACCAAGACTTCACCAACTTCCACGCTTAGACTCCGGTGTTATTATAAATGAAGGATACGGCTGTGCCGTCTTGTCCTGGAGGAGATCGTCGGCTCATGGAGGTATTGTTATTGTGATGGTAATGTGAAGATTTCCTCATCGATGTGCTTGAAGACATTAAAGCTACAGTTTCGTAGTACCTTAATCTTCCGCAGCACTTTCTGCTTTTGATTATCGCCATGAATCCTCGCCTGTATTTTTTGTTGAAGAAGGCGTAAAGAATTGGGTTAATGCAAGAGTTGGATGCCCCAAGCCATTGTGCTATCGGTGTGGCAATTGGTAAAATTTCCTCTTCCCAAATTTCAATTTCTCCTCCGAACTTTATCCTTGCAAAAATAACATACAGTGGCAACCAGGAAAGTACAAATAAGATGACTACTGCAACGAGCATCTTCACGACTTTGACTTTAGACTTTTGCTGCATCCTTTCCATTTGCGCATCTTTTGTGTCTGACGGAATGTGTCTTTTCCATACTTTGATCCAGATCAGAATATAGCACATGGAGATCAATATCATTGGCAGAATGTAACAGAATAAGAAATTGGCAATGAGAAAATAAAGTGGGCCGTTCAGGTGGTCAGGCCAGACTTCCAGGCAGAGTTTTGTTTCTGGAGAATCCTGGAAGATCACTACTAGGTCGAAGTAGAGAGCCCACGGAATAGTGGTGGTGAGAGCAATGACCCAGATGATGAAAATCATCAGACGAGCTCGTCGTTTGGTGATCTGGCACTTCAGGGGCCACCATATTGCAAGGAATCTGAAACAAAAGAGAGAAGAATATTTAATACTTATTATATTAAGATAAATTTTCATATAAAGTATCGTTAATACTGTTGTATTATATTTTATTGTGCACCCATACACATTTAGACAAGAAACATTAAAACTCTATATCTGCTAACGGAATTTGTTTCTTTAATTAGACGAACAACAGTAAGGCAACGAAATATGAATAAGGAAAATATATTTAGTATTGTATTATTATGAGATAAAATCACATATATTTTCTAGCAAATCCTTTGAAACACATCATATTGACATTTCAAACTATCTTTTTTATAAGCTTTTCTTAGTTTTCCGGAACAAGAGCCAGGTCGTATCTTTAAATGTCACAATTAAACGCAAACGTCAGTAGTTTTTGAAATAATGTCACGCCTTCACAGTAGCATTAATCCGCCTCGATGGGATTTAATATTATTGCGCTACATTTATCTTATGAGATTATGCTTTTAAACGATAGGCCATTATAAAATATAAGTGCTGGAGCATTGAATCTATACCCGTCGATTGATCATCAAAATGTGTTGTTATAATAATGACGTCCTGTTAATAAACATAATTATTTAAATGTAATTTTTATATCGGCTGATGCAGAAATCATTTTTAAACACAAGACGTATTAAAAAAAAATCTCTAAGCTATTGTTTTATTCATTAAATTGTTGTCAGTACGATGTTTTAATACTAAGAATGTATCAAGAAAAAGGAACGAAAAATAATTACGCACATAGTATCGATACAGTCTAGCCAGCAAAAGAATGATGCTTTTAAACATATTAATTTAAAATTGTTTTAATTAATGTACAATATAATATTTTCATTACAGATTTTTGATGGGATTTACCAAATTAATTTAATATTTAATTACATACATTTTTTTAGGAAAATATTCTTGGCAAATGAAACAATATAAAATTATATACTAGACAAAAAAATGCGGAGTAATTTCAAATATTTGAATAATTAAAAACAGTAAAAACATGCGTTTTATTTACGATAGTTCAAAACTTTCCATTGCGTAGATAACTAATGTTTTTTTTTTGAATAAGTGCTTAACATTGACATCTATTGATAGTTTGAAGATTTATGGCTGATACTTCTTTGTTATTTTTAGAAAAAAAATGTGTCCTTCTGAGTTCCTATTTCTTAAAGACAAACTATGAATTAACTAGATAAAATAAAGCCATGACCATTTTGATTCTGAAGGATTTACGCATAAACATTGCGAAGTGTTTTACTAATTGGTTAGGTAAATTCTTCTAAGAAACTATAAAAAGTTAATATATCTGACGGCATTGAAATTTGATATATTGTAACAATGTAATTTAAATTGTGTAAAAAGCTTTCATCTCAAAAAAGTAAGATACGAAAGTTAATATAGGTTTTCAGATGCAGAGAAAACGAAATAAACTATCATTTAACTTGCGACGTTGATATATATTTATTGTTCAAGACTTCTTGATTTGTAAATGTATTGTTGAATTGATAAACAGGTTTGGATTGAATTAAAACACCACCTGTCTTTTTGCACACATGCCACTATCGATTAAATTGGTAATTATCTGGTAGGAGTCTATATTAAAAGGTTCTCAAGTACCTATTATTGATTGCATTACAGCATTGCTCGAATTTTCATAGTTATTTGTTATGCCTGAGGTTCATGTTACGTTTTAACAGTTGTAGACTGTGCTTTTATTTCCATGTAACGTGGTGGAACTGTGTTCCGGCACCCTTTTCTTGAAATTTTTAATGTTTCAAATCAATGTTTGCATTTTTTTTATTTTGCTTTAAAAGCTGTTGATTTTTATTTCATACAAACCATTATTTTTGTTCCTACCTTAGGTCTCGTTAAAAAAAACTTATTTTGAGATAACTCCAATATGGGGCCATATGCTCCACATTGGGAACCGACGTGGATTAAAAACCCTTCAAGGCTTCAATTTATTATTTACTCAGTATAATTAAAAAACGAAAAATTCTTTACTTACATAATTCATTTTTAAACGAATCCATAAATAATCCATTACCACACAAATTGTTTTAGATTTTACGAAAATTTATATTCAGTAATATTAATTTAAGATTTTGACTGGAGGTGCTTGATGGAATTTTAATATTAAATTTGAATCGTTCAGATTATGTACATTCACATAAGTTTTGTCACTAACGACCCAGGTTTCGCCTTTCGGCGTCTTCGGGCGTTCAAGTGCACTGATGAACTTGAACTGATTGTGAACTACTGTCAGTAATATTAATTTATTGTACCTACACTTAAAGTTCATGTTTTAAGTGTTTCTTTATTGTATTTTTTTTACAGAAGTTTAATATTACAAATCAAACAATGCTGTAACGTTGTTTGTAATTGTTTTATGTATCACGCAATTCACTCGCAGGTTGGGTCTTTATATTCGATCTTGATAGATCGCGATCGATAAGAATGCATTACGGATAATGAATGCAGTCAAGTCAGTATGTTTATTATGAATGGCGACTCATAACTTGACGTAGCCTCATTTCGTAGATACGTACGTCATGTCATGTTACGTAGAACTTGCCGCCGAGGCGTCGAAGAGACCAAGAATAGTGAACACAACGTTACGTCGAAATTGAAATCGAAAGTTGAGGTATATTAGATTTACTACTCTGGTTTTACAAGATTGGTTCGCGGATTACTCTCAATGTGTTTTTTAATTAAAGAATATTTATCAGCCTGTTATAAAAACTTCTTCATAGATTTTTTTTATTAGATGACCACGATCAATATTAAAGCTTGGGGTCAGAGATTTGGGTTAGGAGGCGGATATTGATGAAGGCAGACTTCTTAGACTAGCAAAGACACCAGCATTAGAAAAGAAGAAGAAGCCAAAAAAGAAAAAAAAATCTAAACATTAATAATGCCTTACTTTCGATGGTTTCGGCGGTAACTTTGTGGAAATTCAAAAAGTAACAATTTTTCTGAGTTTGCCAATCATTTAATAGAAAATAATCATAATTTTAATCAGATTTGTAATTTAGAAATACTCTACCGAGTAAATAAAAAGGGTTTAAAGATGAATAGTTTAGAATTTTTAGAAATTAATAAAACTCTTAACAAAAAAGAAATATTATTAAATAATATTCTTAATAGCACAGGGGGTTCCCCGTTACTCAAATTGTTTCCAATTAATAGAGTAATCACAAACCTAGCTGATTGACTGCAGCTCATTAGTTTAATAGTTTGTAATGTTTAACGTCATTAGTAGTATGATTAAATTTGTTTGCACTGTTTCGATTTTATAATCCCCTCTTTGCTTCCCTTAAAAAGGAAAAATCCCATTCTGATTGTTTACAACTCATTAGTATAATTAGTATCATTATCTGTTTGCTTTATTTCGATTCTACACCCCCCTCCTTGCTCCTCTTAGAAGGAAAAAAACCCAAACCTCCATTTTGTAATTTTATAATTTTAAAATGTTAGAATCAATCTTGCTTCATTACTTAAGCAAACTTTGCGATAGTAAGTCTGAAGATGCCTCTGAAAGAGGCGAAACACGTGTCACAGTTAGTAACACAATACGTGGAATAATCAAAGTTAATTTAAATTTTCTATTAATAATGCCGATGAAAAGGTGCCGGAGCGCCGTTCCATCCCGTTACATGGAAAAATTCCAGTTAAAGTGTATCAATTATTATTAGTTACAATTATATTGTATACTATTGTGTATGGTACCATTAACCACTTGAATACCAAGCGGACACAGGTGTACGGAACATATGCAAGCGAACACGGATGCCCAAGACAGTTAAAAAATCAAATACTTGGTATTCTAATAGAATATAAGCAATATTTTGATGAATATGTATAGTGCTATCTATACTAAGTTAATAAAAGTTTTTAAAATATCGAATTCAAGTGTATATTACGCAAAATTATTTTTCTCAAAAACACTCAGTATTTCTGTGACATATTAATGATTTATTTCCGCGGTATTCAAACGGTTAATAAACTATAGAAATTTGCAAGCGATTACTATGCTATATGAGCCAACAGTAGCTCTAAACTAGAGCATGTTTTTTTATATACATATTTGGTGATTATGTTTATTCTTAAGTGTTTAATAAATTATATATATACAAGCAGCCTCGAACAGTGGAAGAAATAAATGATACCGAGAGATTTTCTCATGTGATCAAATTTGTTTTTACAAAAATTTGTGCGTTGTTTTTAAGCCTTGGTTATAATTTATACCCAATACTTAAAAGTTTTGATAAATGATGAAATTAATGTAAAAAGTTGCACAATTAATAAAATTGTATCTTTGAAGGCGTTCTAGAATCTAGATCGCTGGTACTCTTCACACAGCTATAAAACAATTTGAATTAAAGTGAAGTTAGTTTTTAATATAAATGTATAATTTGATACTTTGTAATACCATGTGTTGTGTTAGAAAGCTTATGACGTGTTTTCTTCTTGAATAGAATTATCAAAGCAATAATAAGATTAAAGACACACCGTTTTAAACAAAAATCTATAGGTCATTGCAATCGAAGGACATCGTTTTATGAGAACCAATTGGTTTATTGCAAAAGAGTAATAACATAACTACGTAATAATCAAAAATAGTTCAATTTTGAATAAATAATTATTTTTATCTATTGGTGGAGTTCTAATGTCGATATTTATACACTAAAATATTTTTTACGTGTTTTATTACACCACATTGAAACAATATATTTTTACACGGATTATTTTTTTTTTGACGATTACAAGACACAACAACTCAGAAGCGGATAACGGATTTCCTAATAACAAGACAGTAATAATTAAATTAAATAAACTTCTTACGATGAATTTGATTTATGTCCAGTCCCTCATAAAAGTCTCCGTAAATAATCAAATAAAGGTGAAAAGTATTATATTTCCTAATTAAAATACATAGTATGAACAATATTTAGTGTAATTTATTTATTACATTTTTTACAAGATTTTCTATACCAAAATGTCGTTCTTTTTTAATCGAACGGTTTTGTAAGCTCAGGAAACCAATCTTCAATTTCTCACATTTTTACACGATTTTTTATGGAACCTATAATATTTTATTTATAATGTAATTGAGTGTGAAGGTTTATCAGGCCATCTATCTAGTTTTGGATTTCATTTTTTTTTCTATTCGACGATATGAGGGCATCGAATAGTCTAATTTCTCTAAGTATATATTTTCAACGTTTGCCTAACAGTCGAGTAAAAACCGTGTTTATCATTGAATAAATATAATAAGTGAAATTATTATTGTATTTTATCAAACTTGTTATATTTTATTCATTACGTCTAAAAGGTTTACTCCATCTAGACATGAACTTCAGGAAATCCGATTACGCATTAATATTTATTGATTATACTGGTATTAGCTTAATTGTTTATTTATCGTTAAACATGATTAACTATTAATAAAATAAATTATCTTCTAGATAAAAACGGAATATCTTCTGTTGATAACGTCACAGTGTTTTTTTTTAATACCTTAACTTTTACTGTTGTCAATTAAAACAAGAAATGTATCGAAATAATAAAAACCAGTTATTCATAAGCGAATTAAAAAATATCATTCAAGTATTTGAAAAAAAAATAACAGTCTTAAATTAAAATTCTCAAAGTTAAGCAGGCACGCCCACGGGTATAGCTACCATTAACATGTTATTATTGAAAATATGTTAATTAATTATTTTGATGTAATATGTTAATTGTAAATTTTGGTTAATTGGTTTGACATTTTTAAATAAAAGTTTCGCTGTAAAATGTAAAACTATTACAAGCTACAACGTAAAACGGAAGCATGCCAAAGCAGGTAATAAAGTTTTAGTGCGTTATTTATAAGAACTTTTCATGAAAAACGTTCCTGAATTTTTTTCATAACTTTCACTGTAAAACGTATTACGTATTTTAGCTTTACGAATTTTGGTGTACAATATTATAACTACTAGTCAAGGTTTTGAATCCCATATAAGAATTTTCTTTACATTGATTTGTAGTAAAAAAAGGAAACTGTTTGTGATGTTTCCATCCCTCTCTAAATATTACCTTTATGATATGGTAAAAATAGCAACGTATTTAGTTCTACAGTTTTTATAATATTGGTTAATAGCTATTTCGGCTTTACGCCATCGTCAAAACTATGTTTAAAATTACATTTTGCTCAGCTATATATACTGGCTCCGAAGAGATACACAATACATCTTGCTATTCATGATGTTGAATGTTTAAATAGCTATTAACTAATATTATAAAAACTTTCGAACTAAATACGTTGCTATTTTTACGCAACTATAATGGAGTTCCACCAAGTGAACGCTAGTTCAATCAATGAATTACCTGTCATGAAAATCAAACCTGCCTAAAATCATGAAAAGCTGAAAGAGTAAGCGATACTTTTTGCCAACACTATCCGTTAAATGCAGTTTTTTTAATTGACTTTCAACTATCTACAGTCAACAATCTTCAGGGACGTTGTTGCATTTAGGTACCATTAGCTGAATACGGGACTGGGTCACGATTGAAGAAATTGAATGCGAGCAATATCAAGAGAAACTTAATATTTTTTTTTCGTGTTTTTTGTATGCTTTAACAATTCATTAAAATACGCCCTAAGCGTACGTTAAGTAATGAAAAATAAACACTATACAGTAAATTTAATTCGTGCAGTGTGAGTAAACAATAAAGTTTGACCTCTTGACCTGTCGCAGCTGTTTAAAATTGTTTTGCAAATAACCGTAAGAAGTTATGTTGTGTTTTTACACAAATAAAATATTTCGACACGCAAGAAAATTATGTTATATTCAAAATTCTCAGAATTGAAATATTACATGCTTGTTTAAAATAATACTAACAATATATTAATAAAAGGCGTTTAACGGCAGAGTTATGTATCAGAGCTTTTTATTAATCAATTAAAAATGTACAATTCTTTCAGAAACTGCTCTGTCAAAATATGCTATTTCTCGTCTTCTTCTCCGACGATATCCACTTTCTATGAGAAGTATTGGTTGCCGTGGCGGATCTCACGGGTTCAATTCCCATTACGACCAGCATTTTATCAGTCGAATTTCTGTTCCAAGGATGTTTGTGTCAAATTCCCTCCCACCTTTCTAATCCTTAAATATACGGTGTTCAACGAGACCAATTAGTCCTGCCTTTCCCCTTTTTTTTAATCCTTTTACTCTCGTCTAAAAAGGAGGCCATTTGCTCCAAATTGGAAACAAAAATGAGTGAAAAGAAACATAAATATGGATTATAGGAACTCCAAGATTTTCTGTTACCCACCGATGGCATTTTTTTTCTTTTATAACATGCAATCGTTCTTTACGTCAGCCTAGAACAGTATATATATATGTGTAACACAACACCCGATAGATATCCAGGAGTACAGGCTTTGGAGTCTTTTAGTTTTCAGGTTAAAAAAATGTAAAAAACGGAGACAGGTTAAGTGACTTATCTGCCAGTGGGAATTATTAAAAAAATTTAATAAACTAGGGAATTAAGTATAAGGAAATCTACTGACTACTCTGATGCGGTCTTTTGACTTGATCAAAATATTCACTTTGATTAAACAATTTTATTATACGCAAGCGTTTGGAAAAAAGCGTAATATGTTCGACATTCGAAAAAACTTGGGATGAGTGTCAACGTTTTTTTTTACTGCGGCCTTATGTTGAATCAGATAAATGAATGCGGCCTTAGAAATGAAAAGGTTCCCCACCCCTGGCCTTATCATTTACTGTGCTGGACTGTATTTTAATAATTTCATATAAAAATACTACGAAAATGATAACCTTGTGTCAATTATTTATTAATAAAATAAAAATAATATATATTAAAAAACCTTGATCGGTAATTAATTACCGAGGATCAATGAAAAAAAAGTTTTCATTGATCAATATTTTATAAATTTATTTTAAGCACTTTAAAATTAATCTTGCGTAGTTTGGAATATTTATGTAAAACATGGCGCCCAAAATTTTTGCATATTTTGATTATAGTCTGTAAATTTTACGTAAGGTATTATTTTTTCGCTCGTCTTTGACCGTGGTACTATATTACGTTTACAAGATTTATTGCACTGCTTCGAATTAGCACTTATTGCACTGCATAGCAATTATTGCACTGCTTCGAATTACTATTTTTTATGAAGTTTTAGTTGGTACAAGAATGAAATAATAATGTAATAAATAGCTAAAAGTTCTTGAACCATGCCATATATATTTTTACTATTCTCGGTCAACTAGACAAGATAAAATAAATTGCTGCCCGTATTCAGTAAAAAATGATACAACAAGATTCGAAAATCAATAAAATATTGCTGAGAAAACTGATTGAAAAAATCCCGTCATACAATCCCTTACTAGAAATTAGTAAATCAGAGGCATCATCAGACTGTAGTATGATTCATTCATTAGTAGTATGATTAAATTTGTTGTTCTGTTTCGATTTTATAATCCCCTCTTTGCTTCCCTTAAAAAGGAAAAATCTTAATATGATTGATTGCAACTCATTAGTATCATTATTTGTTTGCTTTATTTCGATTCTACACCCCCCTCCTTGCTCCTCTTAAAAGGAAAAAAAACCCAAAAACTCCATTTTGTAATTTCATAATTTTTAAATGTTAGAATCAATCTTGCTTCATTACTTAAGCAAACTTTGCGATAGTAAGTCTGAAGATGCCTCTGAAAGAGGCGAAACACGTGTCACAGTTAGTAACACAGTACGTGGAATAATCAAAGTTAATTTAAATTTTCTATTAAAATTAACTTCCACAAAATTACCGCCGAAACCATCGAAAGTATTAATTCGTTTCCTGCAAAATATTTTTGTATTTTTAAAGTTGAACAGTTTAAAACACATAAACGAAAATTTATAAATTTTACATATGGTTGTTTTTTTAACTTCATCTAGTAATAACCTCGTTAAAAGAAACATTATTTGACTTAATGTTACTAATCGCATTTAAGAAATTATTTTTGCAAACTTATAACGGAATACTTTTTCGAGTCCTATGGCGCAGCGGTTAGCGTGGTGGGCTTCCGTGCTGGACTTTACGGGTTTGAGTCCTAGTACAAACAGCATTTCTTATACTCTCTTTGAGTAAGAGAGGTTGAGCGACTGAGTAACAAAAAGTTCTCGTAGAAAAAAACTTATGCTATATCTCTATGCTCCATATTGCGAGCGGACATGGATAAAAAAATAGTTACGATATGAAGTTAACAAAATCTTCTGTAATGATTAAAACCTGACTATTTCTGTACAAGTTATGAATTGTCGCTTACGCTTTTCTGCGTGTGCTATTTGAAAGCTTCCTATTACTAATAATGGTTGCATAATATCGACTACTCTGTAAACTGGTCGTTATTTGTAAGATAAATGTAAGACGATTTATTTTTTGAATTATTGAATTATTGAATTCCACCTTACTATGAAATTATTAAATTTTTCCTATGTAGTGGAACGTTTTCTTACGTGGTTTTTGAATTAATGGACTATGCAATGCATTTAACAACAATACAAAATGTCAGTAACAAAACTGACAAAAGCCTAAACAAAGCTAGGGTATCCAATCCCGGAGCCTTTTTCCAATCCCAGGATTTCGGGATTGATTAATTTTCAATCCCGGGATTGGAATTAGCTCACCGACGAATTTGAAATCATCGATTTGGTATACTTTTCCCAGATTGTCAAAGAAACTCGTTTTTTTAGCTCACCGTGGAATTTGGAATCTTGAATTTACCAATTTCGTGTTAATTTTCGGGGTTTGCTCTAAATTTCTCAATTGACACGGCCGCGATCCCTGGATATCGGGATCAGAAAATTGAACGAGATCCCGGGATTGGATACCCTTAGCACAGCGTAACTTATTAAAATGAAATAATGCAAAGTTTAGTAATTGCATAAATATCAATCATCAAACTAGTTACCGCACTAAAACCATAATTTCTTTGTAACTAAATCATGATATCTATTTGAGTGGTCATATTACTTTGACGTTAAGACTTTTCAGCCTACTTAATGATGACATGAACTAAAATGTCAATTTGGATAAATATTTAATAAGATAATGTCGAATTATTTAACTTATAATTATTAACATTATCCAATAGTAGAAGGTGGGCGAGAAACACTGATGTTGACGATATCTACCTTGCTAGCACACGGTAGACTTTTGTAATAAGTGAGAGCAGATGTCAAGTAGATACCTATCTCTTTCACACCTGATGCAATTAAAAACAATTATTTCTCACCTGTGTTATCTGGACGCCTTTAATATATTAATATCAATCTTGATCGATAAGAATATCGTAACTGGTGTAATCATATTGAGTTGATAGCCTCGTGGGTAAATGATTTCGAAGTGATGCATTGAGGTTAAGATTAAAAATTATTTCATTTATTTATTAAATGTTTGAAAGTATATTGGACAGTTGTTAACGCCTAAGAAGAAATGATGAATACGTTATAAATTAATGTATTATTTTTTTTAAAACATAGATACAGCAAAAAATCTTTTATCCTAAAATAGTATTTGATTTTACAGTCTGGTTTAATTTCATTATAAATATGGCTTCCGAAATGTGACACCATTCGAATTAAGGATTGAAATACCGGACGAATATATCAATATCGGTATCACAAAAAAGCCTTTGAGTGAGCGAGTCTCATGACTAAGTCTAATAAATATGTACAATTTTTTATAGTAAAAATATTTTTTTTTGTACAAAAAACGTTTTCAGTGCTGTCAAATACAAGTATTGAGTAAAATAATCGGTGGATTTCCGATCAATATGTATTTTTATTATATATTTATTCGAACCCGTAAGGTCTGACACGAAAGCTTACAACGCTAACCGCTGTGCCATATGACCCAACGCAGTACGAACAGAATTTTTCCAAACGATTTCTGTTCGAAGGAATGGGTGTTTGTGATGTTCCTCCCATAATTTTCGATCTTTTAACAACCGGAGGCAGCGAAAGTTATAAGTTAACCACTTGCCATGTGCTAGCATTATCCTTCTAGTTCTACTACTCTTTTCAAAAAAAGAGAGGTTGAGTGACTGAATAATAAACTTCTATAGAGATTCCTCCATTAAGAGGCCATATGATCCACATTGGGAGTGGACACGAATACAAACATTTTTATTATGACCAGTATAAGGGCATATATTGAATCTCTCCGTTGTATTATACACATTCGAGTGAAGGTTAAGTATTGAAAAAAGGTATAATTACTTCCAAAAGAAAGCCATTTAATGCAGTTCTCCTTGGATTCCCTTATCAGGCATTTTATTCGTAAATGAAACTCACTTATCCAAATTATCAACGCACTTATTTCATCGTGTGAAAACAGCTCGCAATAAACGTCAAACTTAAGATTTATGTTGTATCAGTTCAATCATTAAGAGGCAATTGACGAGATGGTCGATAGCATGTAAACGCGTCATAATTTTTCTCACTCGCCATGCGCCAGTTACTGGTAATGACTAATGGCATATGTTCGTAATATGAAAGGCTCAAAGCTTAAGTGCTTTATGTCATTTAACGTATGCAATATAATAATACATGAAACAAACAAATTTAATGTATCTGTATTGATTTATATTTTGCATTGAGTAGAACTTATAAATTGCTGTCAAAAATTATCTCTGCAAATTGTCAGTTCTGTATGAATTAATGCTTATGTGTAGGAAATTCTAGGACAGTGAAATTCAAGCAACGCGTACAGTTATAAAGGTCTCGAAAATAGCAGTAAAATAGTTTATTTACATTTCGGCATTTTTTGTCAAATCTTATATAAAAGGTTGAATCGATTGCAATAAAGCATTTCCATCAAGAATTTACAGTGACAAGTGGTCAGTGGAAAAGTAAAAAATCTTTGTATTAACAAACAAAATTATGTCATATATTATATGAAAAGCTTATGTTGAGAAAATTTGTATTTCAAAAAGATTTTTATAATACATGTACTTTAATATTTAAATCTGCACCTTACAATAGTCAGAACTATGAAGAAGTTCTCATTGCAATACATTTTTAACAATTTGAAGTCGCAATAAACCGAAATCGTATTTTATATGTATATAAACAATCGCATATTTTAATATAATTATTCGTGATGTTTCAGAATTGATATGTTGTATTGTTTTTTCGAGAGATTAAGTTATTTATGAAAGTCACCTGAATATGTAATATTTTTTATAGCGGTATTTTATATAAAATTACTAAATAATGGTTTTGTATTTTTTTTTCTATTTAACCTTTTTTTAAATATCAGTAAATGTATAATTTAATTATTCATCCATTTAGCTCTGTTTCGATTAAAGAGTGAACAGTAACGAATTCGTATTTTTTCCGAATCAAGGACTTGAACTATGGATGAGATAATTTCATAAACTTATGGATTTGTATCTAAGTTAAGTTTAAACATTTAACCATTCATCTTTTATCTTTCAATTTTCTCACTACTTGTTTGTAGAACAAAAATCGATTGAAATTCTTTACATTACGATTGTATCACAAAATATATAATAAGTAAACAATATTAACGTTTCTTTTGAGTATAAAAAGGCTTTATGAGGTTTTTTGAATGAAGGCTTCTTTCCTAATTTTCTACTGATATAAGTTTGCATAAATATCACTTTATGAAAATGAAATATTGTTAAGTTATTGTTCGAGTAAGGTACTATCACGTATTTGTACTAATTTTGCGTGAAGCTATAAAACATCTGGGTGAGGCAATAGTAAGAATTATTAAGGAAAAAAATACAATACCTTTGAGCGGCTTGCGCGACCGCGTAATTTTGCAATTCAGTATTCATTCAATATATAGCGAATCAATCAAAATACAATAATTTCAAATAGTCATCGAAGACCAATTAAAAAAAAGATTTTTTCGACTGATTGAAGTATATCTATTATAAAAAAATGCAAGATTATGTTTTCCAGGAAGAAGGCAGCATGTTTTTTTTTAACAATATACTTTATAATATGACATTTATTATTTACAT
The DNA here is from genome assembly GCA_030503985.1 of Himalopsyche tibetana. Taxonomy (NCBI): domain Eukaryota; kingdom Metazoa; phylum Arthropoda; class Insecta; order Trichoptera; family Rhyacophilidae; genus Himalopsyche; species Himalopsyche tibetana. Next base: position 3,262,376 of record JAPJYX010000007.1, on the reverse strand, counting down.
AAAACATACATGTTATTATGTGAACAAATTGATAAGGATGTATTGAATGTATTTGCTTATTTTGCTGAGTAATGTAGTAATTTATTTATTGTAGTTTCAATCAGGGCTGTCATAACGATAAAAAACGCGACTTCTACTCAGACACTGTTCCACGATCCAACACTGATATATAATAAACACATGTCAAGCAAAACAGTGTCTGAATCATTTTCTTCAAATAATGATTTTTAAACACATTTCTAAATTATACATTATTCTTTATGGGGAGATAATAAACGGTAAGGTATGAAAATAGTATATTTTAAGCAATTTTAGAACAACAACAAAAATATTATTGTATATAAAATGCACAATTATTTGAAAACAGGATTTTAAAAATAGTCGCTCGGTTTTTACGACTCCGGTTCCAACTCTTTCAAAAACACCACGACTCCGCGACTCCGATTCCAGAGCCCTGGTTTTAATCACAAAATTAATTTAAATATTCAATGATTAAAGAGCTGTTGTATATTATAATTTATGTAAAACAGTTTTGGTAAATATTAATTTTACTTTGAAGTGTCTATCTGTTGAAGGATTATTGTCTAACGACTATTAAACAAATATTGTTTTTGAAATCTATGAAAACGCAGATTATATTTTTTTCAGCCAGACACTTTATTTGGACAGTGGGATGGGTTATGTTTTATTCTGTGCAATCAAATGAATTGCTTTTTGTATAATATTAATCAGCACGAATTTAATATATACGCATTGGACAGCAATTTTGTAAACAATTGTAAGTGTTTTTTGCTGTTTAATATTCGAAATGCTTTTTATTATGCGGTTGACAATGATTAAAAAATAAAATTATGTTCTCATCTGATATATAAAAAGGAGTAAAACACGTTTCAAATTGATGTTTTCGACAAAATTCAGAAATATTTCTTTTTTGTAATCTAATGAAGAACAAACGGACATTTCTTAATATAATCTATTCAATAAGACCTACATGTGTAAGATGCCCAAGTTTTTTTTCCACATAGATGTCGAGGAAAGATAAAAAGATGGAATGAAGACACACCTACTAGTTGGCTATTGTTCATTGTATATATTTTTTCTAAAATTGTGCTTGAATTGTGCAGAGAATAAAAGATACATATCGACTGTGGAAATGAAAAAGGATGTTACCGACAGTTTTTTCAAAACAGCTTTTTTTCGATAATCACAATGTATTCAACGATACACGTTCTATCAAAAGAATGTAAGCTTAAAATGCCAAAATGGTATCTAAATTTAACTTTTAAGTTTTAAAAAAGATGGGCTTGTGAAAATTGAAACCAAAAAAAAAGACTGAAAAAAGGTTTTTCCTAGACAATTTCTTGAATTAATATTAGATTATGTCAATTAAACACCAGTTTACAAGAATTCGTGCACTTCAAGGTTGTGTTTCTTTCATGATTTTCATATGGCCGAAAATCATCGAAACACAGTTTTTGTGCCTCCTGTAAAATTTGCTATGTGTGCGTTACGTTCTTTTACCTTTCCACAGTCGATATGTATTAAAATTTTGAGATAGTAGAGTTAAGTCTAGAGTTTTCAAATTACGAAAAATGTAGACAATTTACATGATATAAATATACGAGTATATATATATATTTTGAATAAATATGATTGAATTTGTATTATGCCTTTAAAAGTAGACGGTAGTGGATATCTTAAGATGGTTAAATGACTCTGCAAAATAAATAACAAATTAGCAGACAGAAAAAAACGACAACAAACAAGTGACTATCCGAAAGTAAAAATCCTTGAAATCAAAGTTTTTTTTTGATTGCAAGTATTCAGATAATTTTTATGGTTGTCGTTTCGTTTACTGTCTAACTCAGATGTTTCTAACTTAATATTAATATTATTTATTTGTAAAGTACACACAATGGTTCATTATTCAACCCAACATTAACTATATGTAACTAAATATTTGAAAAAGTTTCTATACTTTTGTTTCAAGTATAAATCAGTTGGTCGCCTGCTGTGGCCCAGTTGGTTAAAATTTGAGAATTATTCAATTCAAAGTTGTGATCGAAGACTGGGTGTTTGTGATGTCAATTGACATCATTTCCTCTCTTCCCATCTTTCTGATCCTTTAATAACTGGTTGTAGCAATAAAAATTAGCCAACCGCTAGTCCTGTTCTAGCCTTATCTTTCTGTCCCTACTACTCACTTTGAAAAAAGTGAGGTTGAGCGACTGAGTAACAAATAGTTTTCGTAGAAAAACTTCTGCTGAAATACCTCCATTAGGAGGCCATATGCTCCAAATTGGGAGCGGACATGGATTTAAAAAAAGTTGAACAGAAATTTCGTCGTAACGGTAAAGGTTGAGCACATTCTATGGTTGTGCTATTTAATGTATAAAGAAAGGGAAAAGTTGCACTGGTCGATTAAACCGTCAATGGGGTTGAGTATCCACGCCGACATAGTGGCTTATATGAAATATTACAAAGGGTTAAAAAAATGCGGTGTAATCCAGAGAGAGAGAGTAGACCTCAACTTGTAGAAACTTTCAGTTTTTCTATAGGGATTGATTTTCTACGCACTTTAGTGCACGCCACAAAGTCTAGGGCAGTTATTCTTAAAACACTTTTGCTTAAGAAAAATAACTACCCCTAAGGTATGATACGTCACTGGATACTGCTGTGTACAATTAACTGGTGGGAAAGCAGTGTTGGTGGAGGAAAGCAAGTAAGTCATAACGGAAGCAAGTGAATTATATTGAAGAAATACATATTTGAGAGCTTTCAAAGTTCTGTGTTTTATCGTGTAATTTAAAACAAAAACGTCCATCTGCATTTCGTCTAGTGTTTGAAATTTGTTATTTTCAATTAAAGAAACAGCTGTTTACACTTCAAATGCATGTAGCATGATTTAATTGACAATTCTTACGTACAATCACGTAAGTGGCACTTCTGTGATTAAAGGTTTGCATTTTTGTTTTCTACACACTCACTTATATGGTAAGATATTAATAACTATTGGAAATGGTGCATACATAATTCACCGTTTTTTCGTCTCTTTGTGTTTTGAGCCATAGACGATCTCCTGTGAAATTAAATGTTTGTAGATACAGTCGTATACGTAGGGATTGTCGTATATTCTATCAGAATAAATGTAACTGTGAGTTATGACTTAAAGTAAAATTGTTTTGAAGTAAGAATATCAACATTAGTGGAGGTTGGGAATCGATCATGGCCCGCGGGCCGTATCTTTGGCATACATAGTCTAAATAATAACAGTTTTCTATTGAAAACGAAACCGAGAAAAACAAGTTCTAGTTCGGGCAAGTACAAGCGTCCGCAGTTGAATTACTTCCACATCACGTTTGGTATGGCAAAAAGCCTCACTGGCCTTGTGCGCTGATAAAGATTTTGTATGTTCAATCTTTATTGTGATTGCCTCATAATCATAATAGCGATTGCGATGAGTCAGTCGAGGTTCACGGAGGTAAATGAACAAGGAAGAATGAGGTATTAACGTAAAAAAATACAGTGATATAATCGTATGTATTAATATTATAACGATTCACTGTAAGAAAGAGTATTAAACTTAGAAACAGTATTAGGCAAATGAGATATAAAAAGTTTTCTGCTACTGTCTTTTGTGGCAGGCATTGCACATTGTTGTCTGTCTAGAAAAAAGTTGACAGATAGCCGCAGGTTAATCAAAGTTGAATAAACAACTTCATTGTTTTATTCATCAATTTAATTGGAAGCTATGTGGTAAAACTTAATTAAACAAATAAAACGAATTGTTTAGTTTTACTAAAAGTATGTAAAATATTAAAGTTGATAGTGAATTTGAAATCACGGCATCGTCAGAGTTATATTATACTGGTTGGTATGTTTTCAACTTTAAAACAATGTGTTGGAACTAAGGCATCTAATCTCGTAGCCGTTTTTTGGTCCCGAGATTTTAAGATACACATTTTTACGGGATCTGGGCTTCCGGGATAAAAAGTGACAAATTCCAGAATTATACTCTCTCTCGAACTCAAAGTTTCTTTTAACTCTATTTTTGAAAAGTGTTCCAGTGAGTAAGTAATCTTTTGGTACGAGTCCGTAAGGGGTAAAACGTGAATGATCGGTTAACTTTTGGTCCATTCCTTCCCACTCTTGTTCACGTATCCTTAAAATGTAGATACACATCAACTGGCATATTTACAATGCAATGTTTTTCATTGAACCAATCTGTAATATCTGTATATAAAAAAATGTTTAATAATTTGATGTGCATAATGCTTCTTAACTGAACGCAAAAAAAAACTCGTGTGTCGTCACCATAGTTCATTGCAACAATTAATAATGAGAAAAACTCCCAATCAAACCAAAAAAATACATCATGAATAATGAATGAATGGCCTCTAATTTAAGGCCAACGAGTTCATCGAAACGCACTTCTCAGGTTCAAATACGACATCAATCAATATATTTTTCACGATATTGCCTTCACAATGAGTTTTCGATAAATCATACTATATAAATTTGTGTACAAGCTACAGGCTATTAGCTTGTTTTTAAATAACAAACATCATTCAAAGCATAGCTACCAGTATTTCACGCATTTTCACGAGTGCCAAGTAAAATTGTCAATAATGTTGATAAATATTTGGCCATAAATTAATATTATTTTTTTATTTGAGTATTTGCGGACATCATACTGAAGCAGAGTTTCAAATATTGTCATTTTATTTAACAAACCAAAAAAATAGAGCACATAGATCGATATTATAATAATAAATCGGTATTATAGAGCGTAGTATTAGTAGAGTTGAGATCGTTTTTTAATATTTTTAAATGTTTATGATATTAATTAAAATTTAATTTTTGCCAGATATAAAGAAAGTTATAGCAATGTGACACGAGATCAACTCGAGTATAAAATACATTACTAACATCTGAGAGTTAGATCTCAGATAAGATTATAATTTGACAACATAAACTTTATTCTGTTAGTTGCGTATTATTGATACTTCCAAGAAATAGAACTAGAAAATTACTTAACGAAACTAGCATACCAAGATCAACAATATTTATTTAATGGTAGTTATATTAGGAATGAACGTATTTGAAAATAACATTATTTCTCTTCATTTCTAACGGAAGGAAAATAAAAAAATCAATGGTATGATGCGGATTCGAAATTTTTAATAAAAAAAAAACCATAAACTGATTGAATAAAGTCTTGATCTTCTGTATGAAAAAAAAAAATTTTTTAGTTAATCAAGACAATTAACAAAGTTTTAGAACGAAATATGTTTGATTTTTTGTTGGTACAATATTTAAACAAATGTGTTACTAAATAATTAAGTATTCTACCTCTAAAATAACTTCGCTATGTGTATTGTAAGAAAATTATATTTTTTTACCTAAAATCTCCAAATGTATTTAAAAACAGTCTATCAATATAATATTTTTCAAACCTATAATTCTGAAGAAATTTTGTTTTATAAAAGCATATTTGCGTTCTTTATTACTAGAGTATTAAAATCAATGACATTCAGATAAAAAAAGAATAGTTGATATACTTAATTCATTTTTTTATAACCGGTTTCATAACAAGGAACATAATTGTGCTCAGCAATGCGATTGAATAATATACATTTTTATTGACAATTTTTTCAACATTATAATTATAAAACATAAATTTGTTTATAATACAATTTAAAAAAAGTAAACAAAAAATAAGCATTTTAATATCACTGTAATTTTGCGTAGGCAGCGATTGTATGTTATCAAAACTGCATCTAAAAACAAATGAAAGTTTAGAATAATTATTTAAGCATTTACGAGGCAAACTGGTGTTTTTTCAGCCAATATTTTAAATATTTTAAAACATTCAAAACAATGCCTACATTGTTATTACAATTTGATAAAATCTATAACAGATATATCTTAATTTTCGCTTCAATAAACTTTAAAAAGGTGGTTCTCAATGAAAGTTTCTATAACAAAATATAATATGTCGTATTTAAAAATAAATCAATTTATTTTTGAAAAAAAAATGTTTTCACTAGTAAGCTTTATAAAACTTTCAATAAATAGAAGCATCAATTGAATAAAAAAAATAGTCACAATAGAATTTTCCATATTTATTTTTTATTTATATATTACTTTAACTTAGACAACTATTTTTTTAACAACGTATGTGTTTGAACTAATTCTATTGAAATCAAGACCGGATTCACTCAAAATTCTTGTTATAAGCGGAATCGGCGGTGATGCTAATAACTACATCTATAATTAGGGTATAAGAGTGTTCAACTTTTTTTAAATAATGTCTTTCCACCAAATAATGACAGTGATCAGCTTTAAAGTTATTTACAATCATACATTATACACAATTATTTATCTTATTAATACAAATGATATACACAATCTGAGTTGCTATTGCTAAACACTGTTTATCTCAATATCCACCTATGTATGTACAAATTTATTGATGAATTATGGAGTATTTTTATTTTGAATAAATTGTTAATAACTTGGTAGAATTGAAAGTAATATTTTGATTTTCAAATAAAGAAAATATATTATACAATAGAATTTATGTGAAATTGTGAAAAAAAATCTTTAAGTGTATAAATATATATTTGAATTATTTATGCAGACAACTTGGCAAGGTTTAGCACACTAAATTTTGATTGAAATTATGAGTGTCACAATATTATAAATTAGCATATGAGTATATTGTAATAAAATATTGAAGATTATTAAACAATTTGTTTTTTTTTCACTTAAGCCTGTATGTAATAAATTTATTTGCGTTGGACTAAGACAAATAGCGTACCGTGAAACCTTATCTTAATGAATTGTGTGAAATCTTATTTGAATTAAAAAAAATACATTCAATATTTATTATTTGATAGTAAAATAGTATTTTCAAGCAAAGTTATTTTGATTGTAGCCTCAGGCTGTTTATTCCTTTTTTGGTTTTAATAATACACTATGAAGATTACTGCAATGAAATTAAATGAGATATAAATAATTTTGTTTAAGCTTCAGCTGGTAAGCGGAAGCAGAATTTTGACCGATTCACATTAACCTCAGTTTGCTTTTGTTAAAAAGTTACAATGCAAATTTAAAGCATTGTTAATTTTATATTATATATTTATAATCTAAAGAATTTTAAAAGTAATTTATGTAGGACTTTTTAAAATATTCTTCAATTATTATGAAACAAATATATTCATAAAGCAAAAATCTGTATGAATTATACACGAAATACATTTTTAGTTGTTCAAAATAAGAATTTTAATGCTTTCCCGGACACATAGTACAGTGGTACACGAAAACGACATTAAACTTAGCAGAATTAATAAATTACACGACATTTTTTTAAATAAATTTGTCGAAGTATACATGATTGATTTAAAAGATTCATCCGAATTAACTTAAAAAAGTAAATCTTGACGTGCGTGCGCTTAAAAGAATATGCAGATTTTTATGCAGAACTCATTCAAAATCCATCTTCACTCTCAATGTGAAGGTTTTCAACAAGAACAGCGTACAACTCAATTGCTCAATTTTTTTTTTGTAAAGAATAAGAATATAAGGATCACGCTAGGACAGAACTAGTGGTTAGCTTACCGTTTTCTCTACAACGTCTCATTAAGAGTGGAAGTGAATAAATTTTTTTTTAGACATTACAAATACCCATACGACCGATTGAAAAAAGTGCTGTTCGTCCTGTGAATTGATGCCATGAAAACCATCACAGAATCGGAAAATGTTGACCACTGTACCACGGACCCGTAATAACTAACACAAAAAAGGATTATAGTCCTGGTTTAGACACGTAATATGGATTTTATTGAGAAGTCATAAGCTCCAAACGCTTCTTTCTTAAATACAATGTAATTATTTATTCTTGAAAATCATTACGACTATCTATAAAATTATCGTGGCGAGAAGCATGGTTCATGACATGATAAATACCAAGGAAGTTTGCGGTGGACATCAACTCTTGAATGTACGGAAAAATTAGGAGGAAAAATCACCAAAGAAGGTTCCTGTTTAGCACAACGTTTTTTAAGTACAAAAATATACATCTTTCTCGTAGTTTAAGTACTACAACTTAAGCATACTCGACGACAGACGAAACAAAATATTGGTTGACGAAAAGTATCACGAGAGGAATGATTAAAAAATATATCACGATACTCAACACGAGAAGTACATCATTGGGTCACGATGGTAAACTGGGACATATTTTTTTGTCACCATGTCTGCTCCTAGTGTGTAGCACATGGAATCATAATTAAGCCTTTCTCTTGTTACTTAGTCACTCAACTTATCTTTTTCGGATTGAGTAAAGATATATAAAGAACAAAGCTAGGATAAAACCAGTGGTTTGTATGTAAATGGTAGTATTATAAAGTTATGTAAAAAGTCAGTTCAAGTACATTCGTGCACTTGATAAAACCTGAAGATGCCGAAAGGCGAAACCCGAGTCGTTAACGACAAGATTAATAAAAGAGTAAAACATTCAGACAATTCAAATTTGAAATTAAAATTCCATCAAGCACCTTCAGTCTAATTCTAAATTGTAAAAATGTTTATGTTTTACACTGGATTTGTTAAAAAATAGAATGCTTCCTTTTAAAGAAGTAATATATACTAAATTAAATGTTTCATCAAAATTTTATTGTAATGCGTTTGAAAATGATTGGATTGTTTAATTACTTTTGCTTAAAATGTAGATACGATCACTATGCTTAACACGGTAGTATTTGTGATAGTAAACTGTTTAATAATAATGCAAAACTATTAACTTGCATGCAGTTAACTTCGCGGTGTGACTTTAACCGAACGAGTTTTTACAATGTAACTGCTCGACGCATTACAACAATTCGTTACGAGAAGTTTTAATTTTTGAACTAAAAGGTACAATGGCCGAAAACATTTCGTCTGATAAAGTTTTGGTTTACTATAAAAGCAGCTGGCGATAATGAAAAGTCATCAGTCGCTCCTTGCAACTTATTACCAACTTTGTAAAGTTACTCCCAAAAACCAAACCAAAATGTTCAAGTTTGTAAGTGATTCTAATTAAATCTTAATATTGTATCATATAAATTAAGTGAATAATTAAATTATACATATAATAATTAAATAAGACATTTTTCTTATAATTTATTAAAAAAATAGTGAAAATACAAAAGGAAAAATTCCGCATATTTTGCAGCTCAATTAAAATTCCGATCAAGGATATGAAAATATTCGTCGTACATATGGATTTTTCGATCTCCTAATTTTGTTTTATATTGAGTGGAAAAAATATGTACAATTTATTGATTTTTTGTGTTATTTTTAGGTTATTCTCTCAGCCCTCGTGGCCGTCGCCGTCGCCGCTCCAGGACACCTCTTGGGCCCAGTGGTTGCAGTCCACTCTGCCCCACTCGTCCACTCCGTACCTCTCGTGCACTCCCACGCCGTCTCACACAGCAGCTCCGTCGTCAACCACGGATCTCAACTCGTCCACGCTGCTCCCCTGCTGCACTCCGCTCCATTAGTGCACTCTGCCCCTCTTTTACACTCCGCTCCATTGTTGCACTCTGCTCCATTGTTGCACTCTGCTCCTTTGTTGCACTCCGCTCCCCTGTTGCACTCCGCTCCCTTGTTGCACTCTGCTCCTTTGGTGCACTCAGTTCCCCTCGCTCACACTCACTCCGTATCTCACAGCAGCTCAGTAGTCAACCATGGCTCTCCCCTCATCCATTCCGCTGGTTTGATCGCTGTTCATCATTAAGCCTTAACTGATGATCAATACAAAGTGTGTGACTATTTTTATTGAAAGGAATAAATGAATTGTGCACTATACTTTTGACTTTTATTTTGTATTGTCCGTGTGTAAACACATATAAGTTATTTTATATACTATTTCATATTAACTGGATGACTGCCATATACGAGATATTTTGTAAAATTTTTCGTGCTCAACACGCCAGAGACTACAGATTGGTTTTCCACCACCACTCGTTGTGTATATGCAGCCAACGTTTAATGGCCGCCTTCCACAACGCTATCGACAGAAAAAAGGAGTCTACCCCTCACATTAATGGCCCAAGCAGAACTGCACGGGACTGATTTTGAACCATGCACTAATGTGCTTAAAATAATAATAATAAAAGTGTGACTAGCTCAGCCACTTAAATCAAGTTGATATTAAGTATCTTGTGTATAGTCCGTACACTGAGAGCTCGTCGATGTCGACGTCAGAGACTAGCTATCTCGTCAATTATCAATAAAATTAATAATTACAAATTACAGCCGGCGTGCTAGGTAAATACGTAATTTTTTCTACGGCAGCCAAAAGATTAAAACCGTTTTATAATTTATTTTAATATTATAACAATCTTTTGATTACATTTGGTAAATCTCCATTTAATATACTACCTTTTCTACGTCGAAGCTCAAATAACTATCAACTTTATAACATATCATCAAACTAAGCATTTTACTATTCGTTTCCTAAATTTTCTTATACTTATTGCTATTTTCAGTAGAATTACATTCTTTTACATTTCCTCAATGCTGAGGATGGCTGCTAGTGATTTAACGTTTTTTAATTAAATAATTGAAATGGGTTACGTTACGATAGAAAATACTGCCTAGGATCATTAATTCATCAATGCTTCAGCAATTTAACCGGTGGCATTGTTATCAATGGTCTATCTATAGTATATTGGTATTTAGTAAATGCGGTTATTCCTTATGTATGACACATGGTATTGAGTATTTGTTCAATATGGCTTCTACATTGATTTCTGGAGCCTCTCATTACCGAAAAACCACGGATTATTCGAGGGGAATGGGTGAAGTTAACTAACTAACGATGATGCAATCAAGATATATCCTGAATTACGCTTTCAAATCAATTTGCATAAGAAGGCCACGTAAAAGTTAATCTTCTTCATAAACATGATTGATTGTAAAAAAATGTTTTATTTAAAATATTCAAAGAGACAATATCACATTTAATTCGTTGAAAATATACATTATTAACCGTTAGGTGGAACGATCGCAACCAACATTATTATTACATTGTATAGGTTATTTATATGACTTTCGCCTATCCTATTTAAAAAAACTTTTAATGACTTTGTTAATTTCCAAAAACTCCAAGCTTAAATGCAGTATTTCAACATATTTATTTTTATTTAAATTGTGATAATTTTCGATCACACCATTTTTACAAAAAATATATCACAATATGGTACCCAACAAGTGGTAAAGCAAAGCTACCAAATTTCATTGTATGTATATTAAAATTATTGTTTATTTCAGGTTAAAAATATCAAAGCATTTTAGTTCTACAAAAACTGTAGAACTAAAATACTTTGATATTTTTAACCTGTTATAATGGAGTTCTACCAATTAAATGCCAAATCATTGTTTATTTATTTTTGCTACTAAGACAATTTGTTTTTATTACCATGTCTGCTCCTAATGTTGTTTATCTCAACAAAAGTTTCTACGCGAATTGCTTGTTACCCAGTTGGTCAACCTTTCTTTTTTCTAAGAGAGTAGGGATAGATGTAAAAGGATACGGTAGGATTAGAAGTAAGCTTATCGCTCTCGCTAAACTCGTTTTTAAGAAATTATAGATGGCAAAAAAAACTTAAGACATCACAGACATCCATGCCTTCGAAAAAAAATCCATAAATTAATGGAAAACCCAATTTATAAATTACTCTAGAGCGCTGTGACCGTAGCCAGCAACGTTGACCACTAGACCACGCAGTCAGCAGGTTAGTATGTATAACGCGTAATTGGTAAAAATAAATAATTATAATACATATATGAGAAAATGAGTCGATTATTTTAAGCAGTAAAAAAAACTAACATTATTATATTTGTTATACGTTACACTACAAAAATAAAAGAAAGTGTAAGTTGTCTTTTACTCAATAGAGAAAAATATGAATTTTCATTACGTGAAAAATATGAGAGGTGGTAAAGAAGTAAATTCTTGAATTGGCGACTTTCTATCGGACATTGAATAAAGGAGCACAATTGAAATAAAAACTCTATTATATGATTCGTGGGTATTTACGTACGCGAGGTTAGAAATAGCAGTCAGCAAGATCCGTTTTTTTATCATGTAAAATAGGATAAGAAATGAATGGAAAAATAATATCTTTAGTTTACCAAGGATTTCTTTTATCAAAGCATGCTTTGTGTCTTCTGTATTAAAACATTGAGTACGTATTCACAATTTTAGAAAAATGTTATTTTAGAAAAATGCCTAAATGGTATTGTCTGGGCAATTCGCCAGAAAAAAAAGATACAAAGTATAGGAATGTATGATAATCTAATGGAAGACTACAGGCTTAAACATTAGTAATGGTGATTTAAATTTATGAAGTTTTTCTCAAAAATTATTGTTAAACCATTCAAATATTAATCCAATATCTAATTTTTCCAGAAAAAGCTTTTGGTTTAACAGATCGATGCAGTGTTTTTCCCTTCTAGGATTAGTTTATATAACTGTTAACAGCAATTAGTTAAGGCCAAGATCTGGCGATGGTTTGATAATGAAATATCTATCTAGAGAAGCGTTTCTCAACGGTGGGCCCTGTGACCCCAGAGGGCTACAGAGATTTATTTTGTTTTGGGGAGCCACAACACAGCTTAGGGGGACCACGAGAAAATTTCAGTGATTTTGGATTCGAAATTCTTGAGAACTAAACAAAAAGTCTCACCCTGCCCATTTGGGAAAATCTGTAAATTATTTTGATTTTAAATTCAAAAATCTTGGAAGAGCTAAAAAAACTTTTTTCTTGAAATTCGATTTTTATGGGAAGACAAAACAACGGTATTGGAGCAACAGAAAAATAAAGACACTTAGTAGAGCTACGGGTACAAAAAGGTTGAGAAACACTGGTCTAGAGTGTTAAAATTATAGTTATTATGTAATTAAATATTTTACTATTTCTTACCTACTGCAATGATTTATTTTACAATTGATGTCTACATTGCAGATTTATTAATCCCAGTTAAGTTTTATTGACTTTATTATCGTATTTTTTTATGTAAAATAATTCTGAAGAATAGACGAAAGTATGTAGAATAAGAAAAGCTTCTCTTCGGGAAGACACTGTTATCTATGTAATATATTTAAAGGTCAATGGCATTCGTTAACGACTGAATAAAACAGATTTTTTTTAATAAAAAAAAGATAATGTTTTGTAGAATTTTAATTCGTTTTCAAAATTAAATACTATTTTTTTTCAAGTAGTAATAAATTTTAAAAAAGAATTGCATAACACTTTGTCGCTTATTTTTACTAAGAAAATACTTGATTGACGTGGGTGTGATTTATTTTCTTTAGATATTTTTCTAGAAAGTAGTTTACATGTTAAACAAAAAAGCAATATTTAGAACAGCTTCAGACATTTAATAAAACATGCAAATAAATCTATTTAAGTAAAGTCTTGGCATTGAAATGATATAAAAGAAGATAATCAAATTCATTATTATTTGCATATATACTTCTTATGGATTTTCATCAAACAACTCGTGATACAATTTACCTATTGTTATACAAATTAAATGGTTTTGAAGAATAGTACACAAAGAAAGCTTGTTATTTTATAATTATGAATTCTGTTGTGCGTTGACAACTAGGGTATCCAGTCCCAGACCCTTTTTGTGATACCGGGATTAAAAAATCAACATAAAATCGTGTATAAATTAGGATTCAGGATCGATACAATTTTTGGTTGGCGATAGAATCCAAAATCCCAGGAATTTGCGTATTTATCAAGAATAACAGCGCGACAACTTTGTTTTGTTTAGCTCTTACAGATTTCATTTTCTCAATCAAGAAATACCGAGATTAGCACTGTCAAAATCCCGGGATTTCAGGATAAAAAAATTGAACGGGATCCTGGGATTGGATACCCTATGACGACGTCAAACTCCGGTCAAATGAAAAAAAACACTGAACTAATAATAATAATCAAACATGTAACAAAGAAGGGGGAAAAAGGGAAAAAAATTACAATCTATCAAAAAACCACTTTAAAATATAAGAGAAGAAAGAGGAATAGAGGAAGAACTCTTCTCTCTATAAAATATGAAAGCTACTAGTCAAGTCAGCATCATTATGAATGTTATTAGATAATTGGCGTGATAGTAACATAAATATTTTGAAAATAATTTTAATATGTACAAATCAAAACGATTTAAGATATAAATGTGATCTAAGGTTAAGACTTATATGAAATAAGGGTATTAAAGATAGCATTGTTATTGTATTGTAATATTAGGAACTGTATTATTAATATTTTTGCATATTATTTAATACAAGCTTAGACCAGCGCTGTGCTTTTGGCATTGAAAAATAAATAATAAGCAAAGCAATCCGTCGAGATTTTTACGTCATTTGACTGATAGTCAATATTTTTGAATACTAACACTGATAAGGCCACGATAGTATAAAAGTCAGTCGTGGTTAGAGAAAAGTATCAGTTGCTACTAAGCCGCCATTATCGATTTTTAAGAAGTAATCCTCCGAAAACAAAAACCAATTCAAAATGTTCAAGTTTGTAAGTTCAATTTTATATTTTAAAATATCCGCATGTTTTTTTAAGAAGTATTGAACAGTAGTGAACAATTTCGTGAAATAGTTTTATTTTTATAATATAAAATATAAAATGCGCTAATAAAAAATGGTATACAGCATATCAAATACTATTGAATTTGCCTTAGATTTTAATTAATTAGAGTTAATGAACCCGAAGTTAACTCGTAGTGTAAAAGCATAACAGTTACTCTTCTTCAAAGTATCAAATGCTTAATTAATGATTTTATATTAAAAAAATGATATAAGTCTTGATTGTATTTGAATTTGATGCCTTTTGATTGCTAATGAAAGTTTTTACTGCTGGACTGTGTTAGCTGAATACACTTAAGTTGTTTATTAAATGCATTGTTGTGGTGTACTTACTTACTTGTTAAACACTATATTTTTAAACATACAATTAATTAAATTCTTCCGTTGACGATTAAAATGTGATTCTTTTATGATTTTTAGGTGGTTCTCTCAGCCCTAGTAGCCTGCGTTGTCGCCGCTCCTGGACACCTCATCGGCCCCGTGGTAGCCGTTCACTCCGCTCCAATCATCCAATCTGTACCATTGATTCACTCTGCGTCAGTTTCTCACAGCAGCTCAGTCGTCAACCATGGAACTCCACTCGTCAAAGTTGTCCATGCCGCTCCTTTGTTGCACGCTGCTCCCCTGATTCACTCAGCTCCTCTGGTTCACTCCGCACCTCTGCTTCACTCAGCTCCTCTTATCCACTCCGCTCCTTTGTTGCACTCTGTTCCCCTCGCTCACACTCACTCCGTATCTCACAGCAGCTCAGTTGTGAACCATGGCTCTCCACTCGTTCACTCCGCTGGTTTGATCGCAGTCCATCATTAAAGTCATCACCAAAACCAAATACTAAAACATTTTTGATTTCTTTTTTGAATGCAATAAAATGATTTAGCTCAAAAATACATTTGTTTTATTTGTAATCTTATGCATTATTATTCAACATTTTTTTAGTTTGATAACAATGTTGATACACAATCAACTCATTTCTAGCACGGTTTATTTTACACAATTTAAAAACGACACGGGCCACTAAAAAGAACAAATACTGTATTTTTACATGTGTTATTTGTTTCAACACGACTCTTAAGACACATACGACGAGTCAGAAATTTCTAGCAATGAAAGTTATGTTATATGTAATAAGTTATGTAAAGTCATTCATTAAAGCCCTCGTATTTATATAATAAAGTAGTGATAAAAATTATTATTTTTATTAAACTAAAATACATATTGTAAATAATATATTGTGTACTTTTCACGATTTTATTTACCGTAATGCTTTTATTTTAGCAAATAACATTTTTTTATTCAGAGATGCAATCTTCAATTTTATTAAAATTTGATCGCTTTTACACGGTATTTTGTGGAACGTATCTACCGCGTTAAAAATTAATTGATTGTACTTCACAAAGAACTACATATTTCACCTTATTTTTAGTAGGCTATTTTGCTAAAACCTAATTTTTTTTATTATTTATTAAGTCTTACACATATTTTACATTTAAAAAAATTTGTGGACATCGAATTTATGCATTATCTTTAAACAATTTATATCTTATGCTACATCAACTGTCAGAAATGAATATTTATTAAATGGTAACTATTTGCCTTGTACAAAATCAAAACAATCTACTTGTTAGATGTCTTGGTGTTCTATTTATTTATTTGAAATGACATGGACAAATTATGGCAGCACTAAAACATTGCTTAGTCGATATTATGCTGTTGCGAAATCAAAAATTCTCATAAAATACAAGTACGAAAGATAATAACTATAAATTGAAACAGATTTCATATAATAAACAGATTTTGTCAGACTCTGTTGTCCATTGGTAATACATAGTGTCAATCTAGCAATCAGATAGTTGCGAGCTCATGTTCCGATAAGGTTAATATCAAATTTAAAACATAAGATCTACAGTATTCCTGTACTATTTTTTCTAGAGATGAATTAATTTACCTCATGTAATTTTTGGCAAAAAATCTGCCATAACGTAGCTGTTTTGCGTAAATACTTTTAAAGAAAATAAATGAACACCTGTAATTAATAAATAGTATGGTGTGTAGCGCAATTGTCAACGACGTTTCCGTGACGGTTCTTATGGGTAGTGAATCCAATCCCGAGTCAAAATTTTGATTCCGGGATTTCGGGATTAGAATTTTTCGATCCCGGATCAGTACATTTAAAAAAAAATAAAAAATGATAATATTGGTGAAAAATAAATTTAAAAAATGATTATATATCATATTACCAGCTGTAAGCTGCCAATACGTTACCAAAAAGCTCTCTTAATCTTAGTTATTCGCGATGTAGAGGTGAATGAGTGGATTTTTTAATTACTCGTAAAAAATAAGCATCATTAAACTAACTTGATATGCAAAAATACAAAATATAACTTAAAATGGTTAATTTCGGTAGCTGAAAAAATCAATTACCTACTTCAGACTGCAAGAAGATTTATAAAATTGTTGTCTATAGACATACATTCTTAATAATTTTATTGAAGTAAATAGACGTCATTTAAATATTAAAATATTTCCAGAGTACCAAAGCATCGATTGTTGCGCCATTTAAACAAAGGTACTGCAGTGTAGTGATTGTCCCAGATTTTATAGTGGTCAAACTGCTAGAACCCTAAATATATGAGTGGCTGAGCATTTAGCCGCTTTTCGCTTAAAAAAAGATATCTCCACCTTCGCCAACCATTAAATTCTTGAAAACCATACGTTTAATTTTGACTCAGGTATTGATTTGTTACATACTAACATGGGCGAGTTTAAATTATTTTACCAAGAAATCTTAGAGATTAATCGAGCTCAGCTTAACAGTTTACCAATTTTAAACAAGCAAATTTATTTACCAAATTCGCCATTGTTGTACCCCTTTTAAATAATTGTCAGTTATTAATAATTCAAGCACTTACTATCATTAAATATTAATTCACTTGCTATCATTAAATATCAATTCAAAGGCTTAAAATCAATCAACTCATTAATAATAGGCCGGATAAAACCCTAGATTTATTTTAAATATTCCTATGATATTATCTGGTCATTGATATTTTCAAAAAATCCCCATAGTTATAACAAACCCACTTAATTCATTGAAACTTGTATACATTCAATTTTCGCTGATTTACATTTTAATAGCCTTTTAACTTAGTGATCTACTTATATTTTTGTATATAAACGATACAAACTGTTTACTACGCGTCAGTTCAAGTACATCCGTGCACTTGGAATGCCTGAAGATGCCGAAAGGCGAAACCCGGGTCGTTAGCGTTAAAACTCATGGAAAAGTACAGAATTCAAACAATTCAGATTTCCTATTCTTTCTATACTTACTCTCGTTGAAAAAATATATGTTGAGCAACTGAGTAACAGAACCAGTTTGTAGGAAAACTTCTATTGAGATACATCCATTAGAAGGACATATAATCTTTATTGGGAGCGGACATGTATATTTTAAAAATACTACCTCTGATGATAAAGGAAGAAAGAATTACAGTTGATTTTCTATCGTCACAAAATAATACACCGTGATGATACGTTAAGAACTCAGATATAATAAAAATAAATAATTGCTGTCTTCCTAAATAAAAAAAACGGTATTCTCCTTTAGTTTTGGACTACTCCCAAATATGGACCATTAAATCTCATTCAAGGTGAAAGTGAATAAAAGATTACAACATTAATATAATTAACCGTGAAATTCTACGATCTTATTTTTTTGTTTCTTCTGCGAAATATATAGTACGTCCGCCGTGAATTCAGTGAGAAAAGTTCACGTGCCGTCAAGTAATTCCTTTTTTTATTACTCTAGTTATAATAAAACAGACCACTTCGATTATCATCATAGTTGTAATGAAATAAGCCCAATTTACCAATAATATTTCGGCATTTACCGAAAATTACGATGAAGTTATAATTATTATTATAGATGATGTGTGTGTAAGTAATGTATTGATTTAACCGACGTGGCCAAGTGGAAACGTTTTAAGTTATTGGTTTGTAAACTAAATTCAACCACTTCTTATTGTATGTCATGAAAACTAATAGCAGATAATATCTAATACATTTGTGAATTCTTGATAGATTCCAAGTATGTATACACATTAACAGACTGAACGATTGCTAAGTTATGAGAAAAACCGTATGCATTGAAGTGTTATCTACGATATGGCCAATCTCATTTCGCTCGTTAGTAGAGCTGTGTCTCAACATTATTTTTTGTTATTATCGGATTAAATTTTGTTAAATAAATCGGTGGAAACTTGTAAAATAAAGTCTGGTGAAGATTTAAGATGTTTGTAAAAGAGGTCAAACATGTATCACACCTAATAACACAGACAGTGGAATATCTTTTTTTTTCAAATATTTACCACCTATTTAAACCGCAGATTGTGTCCATGTCCATGTCTATGCTATTTATTGTTATATGTACATATATTGTGTTTCTCACTAAGGTTTTTTTCTTACTCTTCACACGGATATTAACAAGAATCTTTGAAGTCAAAAAAAAAAACACTATTACATCCCTTCCTATCTATCTAGTCTCGTATATCAATTAGATTACGATTCTTGGTTATATCGAATCTTTAAATACCATCATCGCTTTGTCTTAAGTACTAATGTTAGTGTATTTAAAGTTTATGAATGAGGTTCGAAGCAGACTTGAGAGTGGGTCAATTGTTTGGGCCCCAAGATGCTCGAAATATACTCTTATGGTGGAGAAGATTCAGAAGAAATTTTTGAGACTTCTCTATATGAGGGTGTATGGATATTACCCATGGCTTATCCAACTGACATTCTCTTTTTTAAACCATGTCCGCTCCCAATGTGGAGCATATGGACTCCTAATGGAGTTTATCTCAACAGAAGTGTTTCTTCGAGAACTGCTTGTTACTCAGTTGCTCAACCTCTCTTTTTCCAAAGAGAGTAGGGATAGAAGGATAGGGCTAGGACAGGATTAGTGGTAAACTAATTGCTATCGATACGCCCCGTTTATAGGATAGGATGGGAATTCAAGACATCACATACACCTATGCCATTGAACAGAAATTCATAAATCGATTGAAAAATCAATTTTATAAAACTGTCCGTACCGGGATTTGAACTCGGGTCCTCTGTAGCCAAAGCCAATACCGATGACCACTCGACCACACAGGCGGTTATTCTCTTGAGACATTCTCTTAGGTATGCTTATCTTCAATAGCTTGAACGTTCGAAGAAAAAAATGTATCTGGCCATATATTTCTTTCGACTTATACGAGGCTTATACGAGAATTCCACCATTTTTGATGTTCCTGATTATTTTTTGAGAAATCGTGGACATGAATTGTTTGTTCTCCCAAAGTGTAGAACTAGCCTGCCAATAGGGATGCTACTGGGGAGAGCTTTAACGGTGTTCAACAATATTGCTTCGGATGTCGACATATTCCACGTAGACGTGAGTGAGTTCCGACGAATACTATTTTTTATGTATTAAAGAAGAGTTTGTCGGAGCTTACTCAGTTGATTTCCTTGCTACGTTTCTTTACTGCTTGTAATATTAAATTATACTATTTTTTTTCTCCAGTGTAAAAGTTTTAAATTTATAATTTGTCTACCTTGTGCAATGTTAATTAATTAAATAAATAAATGATAGTAATATACTAATAACTTAATCCAGTGACGGCTGAAAAAAATATCTCTTCGAGGATAACTGAAGATAATGTGAAATGGCGAAAGCTCACGTGGTTTCAAGTGGTCACATGAAACATATAACTGGTCCATTTCAAGCGTGCTCAAATTGTTTTTCATTTCCTTTCAACCGTAATAATTCTCACAGGAAAGCATGGTTCTAGGCGTTGGGTGTTTTAGGACCAATTCGAAGTTCGATCGCGTAGTTTCCATAAAATATTTAAGGATTTAAATAAAACGGTAGATGAAGCTTCGTACTATGTGTACCAATCTAGCTGTTTAGACTTCTTGAAATAGTTATTGGGGTCCGGGAGTAGCTTTTTTTATAAAACAAGGTTCAGATATAAAAAAAAAACAACAACAATCCGATAAAGAAATAAGATTTGTTTAAATGTTGTTTACAGTAAATTTATAAACAAGTATTTATATAGACGTAAAAAGCATTTTTTTTAATCCACACACGCTCCCGATATTTAGGCATCTCAACAGATTTTTTCTACTAGAATTGCGTGTTATTCAGATGTTAATAGGATAGGGCTTAGCCATGAATAGTTGTAAACTAATCGCTGTAGCTACGTCCGATTTCATTAGGATTGGAAGGGTGGGATTGTATTTTTAGAGATCACAAACACCCATACCTTTGAAGGGAAATCAATAAATTAGTTGAAAAAGCGCTGTTCAAACAAGGATTTGAATCCGCAAGATCCGTCACGGAAGTCAACAACACTGATCACTGCACCACATACATATGTCCGACAAATACTCTTTATTATAAAGCTTTTTTAAAAAGAATATTTGGTATTGCAGCTAGCGAGAATACGCCTTCAATATATATATATATCAAATTTGAACTGTCTGAATCCTGTACTCTTCTATGACTCTTGTCGCTAACGACCCGGGTTTCGCCTTTTGATATCTTCAGGCTTTTCAAGTGCACGAATGTACTTGAACTAACGCGCAGTAAACAGTTTGCATCGTTTATATACAAACATAAAAGTGAATAGGTAAGTATAATTGTTGTTACCCTAATCGATACGAATAACTAGAATTTTGATGTTAATGAGTTTAAATGAATGATTATCGGGTATCAACGAATAAACTTTTCCATTCGTGCACTTGAAAAGCCTGTTGATGCCGAAGTGCGAAGCCCGGGATGTTAGCGACAAGGTTCATGGAAGAGTACAGGATACAGACAATTCAAATTTGATATTGAAATTCCATCAAGCACCTTCAGTCGAAATTTAAAATTCTAAAATATATATTGTAAGTGAATGTGGGCATGTTTTAAATAATGAAATATTATTTTCTTGCCGCTATAATTATTTCAATTTATCATCCTTTATGGATATTATGCGTAAATTAATAACCGCCACCGAAAATTTGCTTAACAATATTGTTTGGTGATATATTTCGTATCTGCTGCCTTACTTAAATAAACTTTACATATTATATGTTATATATATATATACTCTAGCAGCTGTGACTGGTTTGGCTGACAAATATCCGCTAATAAATTCCTGCCTTGGTATGAACTAAGAAATACTCATTCTTCATTTAATGATAATTGCTTTCGTTTCGTCTTATTTTGCCATTCCACTAGAGATGATACACGATCTACACGAATAGAATGTAAGAGTTTTTTTTTAACCTAATATATAACAATTTATGTTAGTTTGTTCGTACTTTATGGGTTGCCACACCGCTCATCCGATTGCAATAAAACTTTAACAAACTTTTTGCTTGCACTTCCGGAAAGGTTATAAGCATAGTAAAATTAACTTACAGTAGGTCTTAAATGTAAAAATCAATGTTTATATGTCTGACATACAGTTTATTTTGACAACGTATGCTTGCACTTGCGCGAAAGTTGTAGTTTAATTAACTTAAAATCGGCAGCAATCGTCAAACAGACTGAACAAAAAAACATACTTCATTAAACACAATTAAAACACTAACACTTTCTTTCTTTGAGTGGCATTGCAACGCTTGCAGAGAACCGGCTTGTACAGGCGTGGAACCTGCGTCCCTTTGGCTACTCTGGTCAATTTTGCAATTCTATAAAGTTACGTAAATTCGTAAATTCCTGACATATTCTGACCGTAAATCGCTGTTTCCGGTCAAAGATTCCCTAGTCAATGTTTAATGCGGCCTTATGTCGAATCAGAAAAATGAATGCGGCCTTTAGAGAAGAAAAGGTTTCCCAGCCCCAGGCTAGTACGTAATTTAAAAAAGTAATGAATTTCGGTGACCATTAAAAGATTTGCATCTACCGGTCAGTTACAGACAATTTTTTTGTACATACTACGGCACGGACAAGCTATGATTTAGCACGAAGCTTTTGACTTTGAAAGCGGAATGAAAATAAACAAAGCAATACGTCTAGATTTTACGTCATGTGAATACCACCACTGATAAGGCTGTGGCTATATAAAAGCCAGCCTCGGCGAGAGGAAAGCATCAGTCGCTGTTTAGCTCTCTCTAATCGATTTTCAGAAGTGAACTTTCAAAAAAAAACCCAATTCAAAATGTTCAAGTTTGTAAGTTTATTTCAACAATTTTTTTCGACATGCAATTTTAAAATCGAAATAATTCAACATCAAAAAAACTGTATACTATAATATTTTACACATATTAATAAAACACAATATTCCTTTGTAGTTTATTTCCATTTTGTTTAAAAAAAGTCAGGACCGGTTTCGCTTATGGTATGCATTATCAACTGAGTTGTCATTTCACTTAACAGTGCTCGCCATGAGTGAAACCGGCTCTAACCTTTTTAAATAAAGTACAATGGAATACAGTGTTTTATTATTATAATGCCTTTCCACCAAGTATTGACAGTGAACACCCTAAAAGTGATATTTTACACAGTTTTATAAAATATAAAGTGAAACCAAAGTTTTCCTCATCACTAAACACTCTCAGATTTTTCTTAAACTCCATGTCCCCTCCTTATGTATAACATACGGGCTCCTATAGGAAGTCTCTCAACAGAAGTTTTCTATGAGAAATATTTTTTACTTAGTTGCTCAACCTCTCTTTTTCGAAAAGAGTAGAGATAGAAGGATAGGGCTAAGACAGGACTAGCGGTTAACTAACCGCTGTCGCTACGCCCGTTATTTTAGAATTTTAAGGGTAAAATGGAATTTTCGATCAATAAAACAATCACAGATGAACATAGATGAGAAAAACTTTATTTTTTTTACTTTATTTTTATTATTATTTAGGTCACGAGTTTGAATCCCAGTTCTGACAGCTTTTACAAATTGATTTTTATCGATTTATAAATTCCTGTTTCAAAGCATGGATGTATGTGATGTATTAAACTCTCCCCTCTCACCCATTCTATCCTCAAAATGAGAGAGATTAGCTAACCACTAGTCCTATATTAACACTACCGTTCTATTCTTACTCTCTTTTTTACAAAGAAAGTGATTCTAATAAACGATTAGTAACTCTATTTTTTATGTTTAGGTGGTTCTCTCCGCTCTCGTAGCCTGCGTTGTCGCCGCTCCTGGACACCTCATCAGCCCCGTGGTAGCCGTTCACTCCGCTCCAATCATCCAATCTGTACCATTGATTCACTCTGCGTCAGTCTCTCACAGCAGCTCAGTCGTCAACCATGGAACTCCACTCGTCAAAGTTGTCCATGCCGCTCCTTTGTTGCACGCTGCTCCCCTGATTCACTCAGCTCCTCTGGTTCACTCCGCACCTCTGCTTCACTCAGCTCCTCTTATCCACTCCGCTCCTTTGTTGCACTCTGTTCCCCTCGCACACACTCACTCCGTATCTCACAGCAGCTCAGTTGTGAACCATGGCTCTCCCCTCGTTCACTCCGCTGGTTTGATCGCAGTCCATCATTAAAGTCATCACCAAACCAAATATTTTTTATTAAGTGTGTTTATATCTTATTTTGTGACACAATAAAATGATTTGACATAAATGAACTTTTATTTTTATATTTTAACTAAAAACCTGTGTTATATATTTTTTTATTTAATAACCAATTCGGGTGCGTGATCGAGTAATGAATGTAGTTAGATTCGCTTGCAGTACTCACGGGATTGAATACCAGTATGGACTGTTTCTTAAAATCGAAATTTAATTAATTTATGGATTTCCGTTCAAAGTCGTTTAAAGATCCTGAAAATGACTCTTCACAAGAAGTTTTAGCTAACCATTTTTCCTGTTATTGTCTTATCCAAGAGTAGAAGCATTTTTAATTTACTTGAAATTCTTTGTGATTTAGATGATAAACTGAGTAACAATAAATTATTGTAGAAAAACGTCTTTTGCGATAAACTAAATAAGGAATTAATATATAAAACTTCACTTTAGAGCATAAAAATACAAAAACAAATCTTCTGTAAAATTTGTTGAATTTACACTAATGAGATCTTAACAGAAGAGTTTGTACTAGAACTGCTTGCTACTCAGTTGCTTAAACCCTCTTTTTTTAGAGTAGTGATAAGAGTATATGGCAGTGTTTAAGGAAAGGAATGAGAAACATTACATAATCTACATCAATGCCTTCGATGCCAAGAAAAATCACTTCATAAAAACTGTAATGTAAAAAAATAAATATTTCTTTGAATTCTACAAACAATTTACTACATGTGATACACTTTTCAAATAATGAATTGAATTTACATATCATTACATTATCTTCAATGGCAAGCTTTTTTTAGTAAAATGTTAAACGTAAAATTTAGATATGCAGTATTATTCGGTCAAGGTCTTTCATAAATTTAGAGTATTTTTGATTTTCTGTGACCTTAAATGAAATTGGGGATCTTTTGAAGTGTTTAATTAAGACACTGATTTAAATTGTGTTCATGAAATGTCCTTGATACAATAATGAAGTGAGGGAAGTCAATATAACGGGAAGCAAAAAAGTAAAAGGAAAATAAATACTACAGGGAATGCACTAAGCGAAAGTAAAGAATTGATTGTGAACGCAACCTTCTTGTATTAGTCTTAGGAGATAAATTTTCGAGCAACTTTTTAAAATCATAGGCTTGACTAGATAAAAAAAAACTCAATTTTAATCACGTTGGGTACAATCCCTGATCAATATTGAATAGTTATTTTTACTGAAAACACACAGTAAATAATAATGAGAAATGTGTTTAAATTGTTTTTGGTTTTCGGTGTTCACCGGCTTAAATCCCAATTCAGACAGTTTATGTAAATTTACTTTACCGTTGGTTTGTATAATTCCATTTAAAGACAGGATGTCTGTGATTTATGAAATTCCTTTCACTACATTCGATCCTTAAAGCAAGGCATCGCGAGAGCGATTAGTCCTGTCCTTGCCATATCTTTCTAACCTATACTCTCTTAAAAATGAGATGTTGAGTTGACTGAGTAACAAGTAGTTCTCGTAGAAATCTTCTGTTGAAATAAGCTACACTTAAAGGTTTACAATCACACAAATGCGTGTGTTGAGTTATACTCGGTTTCGGCAATGCCATACTCATATTTATTGTTGAAACTATAGCTATATATCGTACAAATAACTGTTTAAAATATACGGTTGGGTGTAGGTACAAATGAAATTATAATATTAGCAGCACAAAGGTGAATCACGTGTTATACGTTGTTTTTGTAGATAGACTCATGTAATTCCATGCTCTCGAATTGTGGGTCTGAAGTCTATACGCTCTACGTCGTAAGCGAATAAGTTTAAGTAAAAACAAAACTTCAACTGTTATGAAATATAATACGTCTAGGAAAGAGATACAAAGCCGTTATATTGATCTATTCTAAAAAAAAATAGCTATGCATCTGGGAGTTTGTTTCGCACTCAGTCCAGTATAAGGTTTCCGTAGGTAAATATACATGGGTACGAAAAACTCACATACTTCGTAAAATTATTGAAACATTACCTAAAGAATATTTTCATTCGGCGAACCGAACACTTGACACGCGGTCAATCGAGTAGGTCGGAAGCCCTAGAGAGTGATCACTTTACGAGTGTAATTCATATCGTCTCACGGACAGCGAAAATGATAAAAAATATTACAACATATAAAACAAAATCAGAAACCGCTGTTTTAATAAAAAATAATACCATCAGAATGGGGTGAAAATGCCCAAGATAAATACGTGAAAACATGTTTATGCCAGCAATTCGTCTACAGCTTTTGGTCCCTATATTTCGAGGAATATAATATATGTGTGTACACAAAAGCAAACGATCCCATACATCATAATTTGATAGCTCGTGATGACAGAGCTATTAAGCGCAGCTTACCACTTAGATGGGTACTTTGGGAGTTCGTTTTCATCGTTTTGTATGAAAAAAAGGACAATTTCGCTCTTTATTTTACCAAAACAAAAACAATTTTGGAAGTGTCATTGAACTAAAAACCATATTATATCATTGATTTGCAATAAAATATTCGATTTAATTTACAATTTTGTAACTTGCAAAAAAAATAATTTAGTCAAGACGATTATTTAGTTCTACAAACGACAAATACAAAAAAGCTGGTGAAAAGGATTATTTACTGAGTTTTATTTATATAAATGTCGTGTCTTTTTATTGATTGAATTAATATAATAGGCTTTTAAACTAAAATTTAAGTTAATAGGCATGTACTTTGTTAGATTTCATAACAATTAAATACAAAAGTATGGTTAAAAAATAAGTTACAAAACAATAATAAGATAAATTATACAGGTATTCAAAGTTGAAAATTCATATCTGTGAATATGAACTTTTTTATATAATTTCACTTAAAAATGCAAAAATATGGTTAAAGTATTTTATTTTTGTAAAGAATATCTTCTTACTCCTTCTCATATTTTATTGCAGTTATATACAAAATTCAGATTGATAAAAATAATAATTTGAGAACTTAAACACTGGTGTTTGTGAAATTACTTTTCTCGAATTGATCTCAAGAAACTGTATGTTAGCTGTGATGTCAGTTTTTTCTTGTATTAAAATAAGCGATATGTAAAAAATGATGATCAATCTCGTGAGTCCGATATTGAAAGATTGTTAATCCAGAAATCTCGAGATCATAAAAAGAGTCTTGGATTGGAAGCCCTAATCACGACTAATAAATATAAACTGTCAACATTTCTGTTTATCAAAATGGTGACAAAAGAATGTATCAAATCTTCCCGTCGAACACTCGTCAAAGAAACAGTAAAATTAATGTTTTGTTGTTCATTTGTCTCCTTTACTTACTCTCTTAGAGAGTCGGTTCACAATTTAAAAAAAAAAACGATGTATCATTGCAGATTAAAACAATGTCGCGCAAACTGGTTTTTGATGTCCTCGAATTTTCAAAATGGTAGTGGTGAATTATTTGTCATTAATTATGAAGTCTTATGAATTATTTATCTGGATGAAATAATTCAGTACATTTTTGAATTTAAGTGGTGTTCTGATTATCGCTGTAGAATATCTTACATACCCGTAAAAGGTTCCGAGCGGAATCTTGGTCGAAGCAAGTGTTGGCATTTCACGAAATATGAAATGGGGGGACGTCGGAATTTCGCCGAATTTAGTACAGATGTTGATCTTGAACAGGTGATGATTAAAATAATTAAAATAATTTGTAAAGGGTCGGGTGAATACTAAGAGAGCACCTGTTTTTGCAGAGAGGTGCTATTTATAATCTATTTTTGCAAAGGCTCTGAATAGAATGATATTTCATTTGGTTTTCATTTATTAAAAATTAAATTGTGTTCAATGTCAATACTTAGTAGAAAGCTATTATATTAAAAAATAAGACACTCTTTTATACTAATTCTCCATGAAATAAGTTACAAACAAGGTAAAACAAAATTGTTTCCAAAGGTACTGGATCTTTTTTTCACTCTCTATATGATAATTAAAATGTGGTGAATAGAAAACGACCAGAAAACTACTGGTTATTTTTTTCCGCCATCTTTATCGAAGACAGATTAAACGAATCAATGTAATATTAAAAACAAGCAAGTTGAGATGAACTAATATTTTTCATTAAATCCGGTATATAAAAAATATTGTATCCCGAAGCTTCTAAAATTCATGATAAAAAATTAAGTTGATTTTTTATAATGCGGAGCACTACATATTGTAATATATTGTAACTGCGCATTTTTTTGGAAAATTTCTTTGTGAAGCTTTACAATATAGAATTTACATACGTGAGCTGTTCTGGAAGACAGAGTTTTATAGAGCTGCTAGCTCTTGCAATACTTATAATATTAAATCTTATTAGTTGAGGTTTTTATTATAGAAGTTAGTTATATTATACTGGTAAATAGTATGAATAAAAAAATACCAAGGACGTACAGTACGTATTTTACTTAAATATCGATTATTCAAAGACGAGTCTCAAAGAATCTTAAAGTCATAAAGAATCTAATCAAACAATTTTATGAGTTTCGAAAATGCTGATCGTGATATTCGTAGTTCCTTGTTATATACGACAAGATTAATAAACAATAGAATATAAAGCAAGTATAGACAAGTAAAAAAAAATATAAAGAAAGTTTTGTGAATGTTTTTCTTACGATATGATCGATCAGTGCTATAGCAGTAAGTTTCGCAGAGGGTATACGGTAACGCAATTTTTGCGTGATAATACAATTCTACTAAGGCATCCAATCCTGGGATTCGGGATCCCGTTCAATTTTTTGATCCCGAAATCCCGGGATTGATACGGCTGCGATTCTGGGACTTCGGGATTGAGAAATTTTGAGCAAATCCCGAAAATTGTCACGATATTGGCAAATCGAGAATTTCAGATTCGTCGGTGAGCTAAAAAAAAAACGAGGTTTGGAGATAATCCGGGGAAAAAGTATAGCGAATTGAAGATTTCAAATTCCTCGGTAAACAAATCTCAATCCCGGGATTGAAATTTAATCAATCCCGAAATCCAGGGATTGGAAAAAGGCTTCGGGATTGGATCGGGAAGGGAAATTACATCGAGCTTACAATATTATTTACCGAAAACACATTTTTTTACCCAATATTCTGATCTAAGCGGAAGGTTTAAACTATTTCTATTAGCATATCAGCGGGGCGGTATTACACTAGAATAAACACAGGTTGATTTAACAACAGAATAAATGAAAAAGTTTTTGTCAGATCTTTCAGGAATAGAACTTTCGATTTAATAACATATGTAGTTCGATATTCTATATTTTTTATCGTTACAATGATCCTGAAATTAATAAATTAAAAAATGCTGTTAAAGAATTTAAAAGTACTATCGAATACTTAAATAAATAATATAGACAAGAGCGTAAAAAAATGTTTCATATTATCATATTTTGATTTTTATCAGAATTCTAAGTATAGGTCAGGAAGCGATGAGTTTTTTGTTGTTAGTAATCTGAAATTACCGCCGCCTTACTTTAATTAAGCCGCCTGTGTGTTCGAGTGGTCAACGTTGTCGGATTCGGCTACGGAGGGCCCGGGTTCAAATCCCGGTACGGACAGTTATGTGATGTCTTGAATTCCCCTCTCTCACCTATCGTATCCTATGAACGGGGCGTATTGAGAGCGATTAGCTTACCACTAATCCTGTCTTAGTCCTGTCCTTCTATTCTTACTCTCTTTGGAAAAAGAGAGGTTGAGTAACAAGCAGTTCTCGTAGAAACAATTCCGTTGAGATAAACTCTATTAGGAGTCCATATGCTCCACATTGGGAGCGGACATGGTTTAAAAAAAATCTTAAATTAAAAAAAATAACGAATATGGACGAAATTGAAAATTATCTGATAGACGGTTGAGTTCAGCAAAGCTTAATGATTTTTTCTTAAATGGGTTTATTATTCCTCTCTATTTTCTATTTTCCAACCATGAAATATAACAACAAAACGATTTTTTTACATTTGATTTTTTTTACAAATTGATTTTTTTTAAAAAAAGTATTACTTTTGTATCACCAAGGTTGACACGTGTTTCGTTCCAATGGGAGTAACTTCAGATGGCTTCAAAACTATTAGTAGAAAATGTGATTTGTATTGAATATATTTTCTAATATTCTTTTCCAAAAATCCTCATATTAAGCCGCTACAATAGAAAAGCTCTTTAATTCATTGATTTTAAATTAAATTTATACCGATGGCAATGATATATGTGTTGGTTTCATTCCTTATAATCCACAGTATCCAATAGAGAATGTAAACATAAAATTAAATTTGATAAAATTGTTACTCAAATTGTGCTACATGATGTGGTATTTGATATAAATGAGTTTATCTGTACGTATTACTAGGTTTTTTTTATGATATTTGTTCGAGAGCCGAAACACGTGTTATAATTTGTAGCACAAGTGCAGTAACAAAGTTACCACAAGGTA
Organism: Himalopsyche tibetana; assembly: GCA_030503985.1. Taxonomy (NCBI): domain Eukaryota; kingdom Metazoa; phylum Arthropoda; class Insecta; order Trichoptera; family Rhyacophilidae; genus Himalopsyche; species Himalopsyche tibetana. The sequence continues at coordinate 3,231,743 of JAPJYX010000007.1, read as the reverse complement.
TTCTGAAGTATCAGGGTTTTCAAAGTCCCGGGACTCGAAGCTTGATAAAGTCAAAGTCCCGGGACTTCCCGGGACTTAAAACTTTTATTTCCCTTAAACAATTTTTTATTTTCCTAACTCGATATAATTATTAATTTATTAAAATTAAATATTTGTATGTATGTATTACATACACTCGGTATTATATACAATACAATGTTTAATAATAATTATTTTTCGTACTTAAAGGACATATGAAATGCTTACGGTTGATTTTTACTAAGAAGAGATGATAACGGTACTTGTATTGAAAAAATATCAATGAATTCGGCCGCAGTTAGGAGTAAATTTATGACTGTAACTTCACAATACAGTTTTAAGATCTTTTTTTTTCCTATTGAGACATTGGTACCTTTGTATAATAGTGAAAAACATTTGTAAATAAAACAACATCAGGTATGAACATTTAATTTTCATATTTTGTAATTTGCTTTTGCTAGAGTTATATTTTTTATACAGTTACGTTTTTCTTAGGACTCTCCTCTTATAACTATTTTAATTCAATACACATCAGTCCTTTTGAAGGTTTCTTAATCACAAGAATTGTTTTTTAAAAATTAAAATGTACAATTTATTAGTACATTTTAAATCACTGTCTCGATTCCCGGGACATTTTATGACAAAATACCGAGACTTAAGACAGAAAAAAACCCAACAAGTCCCGGGACGTCTCGACACAGAATCCCTAGTTCTCACATGATGTAAAAATAAGCTTCCACAAATTGAATGCTTAATTCATCAATAAGAAAGTAAATAGTTAATTTCTAGTATATTCCTGAAACCATTTTTAATGACTATGTTCTATAAAATAAAGAGTTAATTAGTGACTACTTTGGACACGTAAAATAATAATCGAGATAAGATATATAATAGTTTGAATTGTTTGTAAACAAATATTTGCCCTTTACTTATTTTAATCAAATTAAATTACTATGTATACTAAATATTTTGCCGATTAAGATGTTTTAATTAAATCAATTGATGAATAAATTAAGATTAAGAAGTTATTGACTGTCGCCAAAAGTTGTCAATGAGGTTTGGACTAAATTTAATTTAACATGGGCCTGATCGTTTGTTTGTGCGTTAATTGGTGTTGATCAACAAACACTTTCTACAGCAACATTTGGTAAACAGAGATCAATGCCAATATGGGTCACAATTATTCTCAATTTATACTTGGACAAACAAAACTTGAACAAGTACTCATACAAGATTATCAATTACTTCCGACATTGTTTGGTTACTATAAAAAAAAAACGTAGCATTGAATTTACGCTTTTACGACATTGATAACTTGGAAGTAAAAGAAGGCTGATGCATATAAAACATATCAATTTATCTAACATGTAGCTATGTAAAAAAAAAATAATTGTAAGATTTTATAAAATAAGTATTTTTTTAATCAATCTCGCTTCTAATGTACAACATATGGAATCCTAATGTATTGCAAGTATTTCAACAAAAAACTTTCTATGAAATTGCTTGTTATTCAAATACTCAACCTGTTTATATCGAAGAGAGTAGATATATAAAGTTTAAAGCTTAGGACAAGACTAGTAGTTGACTAATCGCTCTAACTACGCCTCTTTATTTTAGGATAAAAAACGAGAGGAAATTTTTAGACATCATTAACACCCATGCCTTCGAAAATAAGTCGATAAATCGATTGAAAAAATGCTGTTCTTACAGAGACTCAATGCTGTGAGGTCAGTCACGGAACTCAACGAAATTGATCACTGTTCCACGGACTTGATAAAATCCAATATAAAGTAAATCAATTGGAATATTTTTACAATGACTATTGTACAATGGTGCTTTATTGAAATATATGAATAAGTCAAGTCCTGGATAAGTATTTCTTATGGTTCAGTTTGAAATCTTGGACACATGTGTTTGTGGTCTCCACTTCTTTTGCTTATCTTGTATGACAGTTCATTAGTTATATCAGTGACTTGAAACATTGTATTTTTTTCATATTATTATTGCGTTTCACTTAAAAGTTTGATGACACTGGAAATGATATTCACAATCAACCTATAGTGCTAATAAAATAAGTCATTTTTACGAGTATACTCTTTTGAGAAACGAATGAATTTCTGATGAAGTGAATGCTACAATTATCTAACAAACCGGTACATTAAACCTTGCAAAAAATGCGTGCTCGAGTCGTCAAGTTTAGTGTCGTCATACGTCACCTCTCACGCATCAAGCTGCGTAAGAAATCTTTGGGTTGTGGTGTAGGTACCGACAGGTGAGTGACTTAAAGTTTGGTTAATTTTGGATGTAATTTAAATGATGGGGAAGGTTAAAGTAGCTGTTTGGATCACTATAAAAAGACTGGTGATATCAAAATCATTATCAGTCAACTTTTGATTGTCATTGCTTTAGCATACCAAAAAACAAATTCAATATGTTCAACATTGTAAGTTTGTTTTTTATTCTATCTGCAATTTTATTCATTAAAATGAAAATACAGTTCAAATTATATTTCACTTGAAGAGATAAAATTTAGTATAAAATCGTAATTAGTATAGATCTTTGATTTGCGTGATTCGATATCGTTATTAATGTCAAAATTTGTAAAATATAAGTATTAGCGATAGTAGTTAATTAAAATGTCTATCATATCTGGTAAAATATATTTTTTTAATATTTAGGAGTTTATATTACCATCAACTATAAGTCTAAAATTTTTACATGTTGGCTATACCACCAACTCCCGCTATTTATTTGCCACCGTTTCTACGGTCGCCTTCCACAGCGCAATAACGACCAACAAACAAGTGAATTTACTTAGCTCACGCTCTTGAATCGATGCCTTAAGTCTGTCCTCATTTTTTTAGTCTAGAATCTTCATATTATTTTTGGAAACGTTGAATAACTGGTAATAATATTGTTTTTTTCTATTTCATAGGTCGTTATCTCAGCCCTCTTGGCCTGCGCCGCTGCCGCTCCAGGACACATCATCACTCCAGTGGTGTCAGTACACTCCGTTCCCGTAGTGCACGCTTCTCCACTGCTCCTCTCTGCACCAAAGGTGTCAGTATCTCACCAGAGCAGCGTCGTCCACCACGGATCCCCAGTATTGAAAGTGCACTCCGCCCCAATTGTGCATTCAGTTCCATTGATTCACTCAGCTCCATTGATTCACTCTGCTCCATTGATTCACTCTGCTCCCCTCGTTCACTCGGTCCATGCCGTTCCCGTTCACGCAGTCCACTCAGTGCATCCAGTTCAATCCCACGCCGTGTCTCACAGCAGCACCGTCATCAGCCACGGATCTCCAGTCATCAAGACTCTTGTTCCTGTCGTTCACTCTGCTCCCCTGATTGCTGTTCATCATTAAACTTAAACAACCTGTGATAACGAGTGTTTTTATTTATTTTTGATATTTTTTTGTTTAAATGATCAATAAAATGAACTGAAAACGATATACTACTTTTATTTGATGTTCCAATATGATGATATTTATTTAAATTATTTTTCATACTATTTACCGTACAGCAGTGCCTTCAAATTTTCATAATCACCAACAAAATAAACATGTATTATGTATGTTGGAAAATTTGGAAAAATATGTTTTAATTGTAGTACAATAATAATTATAATATTACTCAGGAACACTAATGTAACATTTTGAAAGTTAACTCATACAAACTTAACAATATTTTCAATAAAAGAAAGTTTATAAAAAGAAAAAGAAAACTTTCGATAGTATTAAAAGGTTAAGTGAAAATATATTCCTGGCAGAATTAAAAAAACAGAATACTTATTGAAAGTTATGAAGTTTCTTAATTTGATATTTTAAACTTTTAACCGATAGGTTAGGAAAATATAAATATTTTACTTTATTTTATTGCATTCAATATTAATGAAAGTTTGTAGAAAACTAATCAAACACACATTTAAAATTATTAACAAGTTAATACTATTCAATTGTGACTTAAGATATGTTTCGTAATTCGTCGGTATACTGCCAAAAAACGTTACTCAAAAGCGTTTAGTGATCTAATAGTCTTTGGGTAACTATAGAAATATGTACAGCTACAAGTTATATTTATAGGTTTCTGCAACTTATAACAGCGAATAGAATATACTTTGTTCGTACTAATCTTTTAAATATCAAAAAAATAAATAGACTATAAAGCGTGTTTAAGTCTATCCGATCTGCATTCATAATTCAAAACACCCAATATTTGACTTATCGTTTTCTGGCACTATACCGACGATATATTATACAAGGATTGAATCGTCAACATACACGTCTGCACCTTCTGAAAATACAAGTTTTGCTACATTATGTGTATTTTACATAATTTCAACACAATACAAATTATATAAATTTCGTTCAAAGCTATTTTTGGTAAAAAAAAGACATTACTTAATTTTTTGAAGAGGTTTGGATAATAAGTTATTGGCAGTTATATTGAAAAAATATTTACATATATTAAACTTTCATAGATGTCGAAATATGATAACGATTATGTTGTTACAAGATTTATTGAATTAACACCTTCTACCATAATGTCTTCTATTTAAGGTAAAGCATACGAATATTGTAGAAATACATGATTTATACTAATTTTTAATATTCAGTTCGATTTCACCAGTAGACTTAAATGCACAAAGGTGCTGAAAGTCGTAACCCAGATGACATTGTATACAATTCAAAGGATTCAAGTGGAAAAACGATATTTACATTTCACCAAGCGTCCTCATACGATTTTTTAAATTAAACGAAACATGATGAAGTAAAATAAATTCTTTATAAATATTGTTGTAGAATTTATTCTTATTTAATATACATAGTCTTATCTAAGGACCCTCTTTTGACCAAAAGTCTATTATTTTTAAGTGGTACACGTGATAGTTTATGTATAGCTGAAATTTTAAATGACTATGCTAAACAACCTTTGCATATTTTATTCTGTAATAAAAGGGTCTTAAATAAAAGCAAAAGTGTCTTCAAAAGCAATAGCTCTTAAATTATCAACTTTTCAATAACACACATCAATTAAAATTAAATATCACCAATTTTAATAATTCATTCTTGAAAATACGGTTCTTAGTTTTTTATCAAATTATTTTTTTGCTTGAGCCTTTTTTAGACTCGATGCCTTAATGTTACGAAAATCTGGACTATTTGCAAGACAAGAGTGACCTAAAAAAGCAGTACGGTCACAAAAAAACTCTGAATGGAATTAAACGACACATCATAATAATATAAAACAGGGACAAAAGAGTATTTTCGAGTGTGGGACTTATGGCGAAAAATATCCTCGGAAAAAATATTGTGTCATTGGTGTGATGTTGAATTGTTTTCAGGAGCTTTTATGAATGGGTAATTATTCTGAATAACAGTTTAATTTTAGACGTTAATGGATTATTCATGAGATAACGAGGATTATTCATAAGGCTCAAAAATAGCCCACACCCAAATGAGGAGGCTGTTGTAATTATAAAGTTAAAGTCATCCACTTTACCAAAAAACCTCAACAAAGGTAATGAAATTTTTAAAATATTACACAAAAGATATTTTTAAAATATGTTTTTGTAACACTTAGCGAAAGAAAATTCTTTTTTTATAGCCTGATGTGAGAAGGTGATTTTTTTCCAAAAAATAAGCTCTAATCTCAGAACTCGATAATACATTTTACATACATAATAATATTGATTCAATATATGACAGTTTAATTGACTGTACACCCTTAAAGACTCCCGATTTCATTAAGAATTTAAAAAAATATTTAATTCCCTTGAAAGCTATTTTTTATTGCCAACAGATTCGAGTAGTAAGTAGTTTCAAGAATTATATTATTTGTTTGTCGGCAAAGGTTTTATGATTAAATGATTTTATGATTATATAGGGTATAGAAGTGGAGATGCCGGAAGGTTCAATATTTCATTCAAAATCGGAAGACTATGCAGCTGTGCTCTATTTATTTCCAAAATTTCCATGAGCTTATCCTTTTCGCCAGCAATGGCTTTGGACTCAGTGATGCATTTATTTCTTATAAAAACACGAAACTTTCATTTACTAAGCGTCAGTTCAAGTTCACCCGTGCACTTGAATGCCTGAAGATGCCGAAAGGCGAAACCCGGGTCGTTAGTGACAAAATCTGTGAGAATATACATAGTTTTAACGATTCAAATTTAAATCTTGAATAGTATCATTATAAATATGTTAGCATTACAATATAAGGAATGTGCATTAATTTTTTTTATAAATAACTTTGCTGGAATATTTTTTTATTTATTTACATTTGGGGTCTTTGTAAATTTAATTAAAAATTCGTTAAGCTTCGTATGTGAATGATACAAAATGGCATTTCTAGATCAATTTAATCTTTTCATTTTGTATAATCCTGTACCAATTTATATTTTTTACGTTGGTAATGCTTAGTGTGAAATTAGTGCTAAAATGTGATTTTTTAAAATAATATCATTCTACCAAGATTTGACCACAAACACAATAAACATAATAAAATAGAACATACAGTAATAAGCTTATAATATTGATTTTATTAACACCATTAAATGTCTCGAGAAATATTTTTTTAAGGGAGTCGGTTTTGTTTTTGTTTGAAGAAATGTGAAAGTGAAAAAAAATGCATTTTGTTTCTTTATATTTCAAAAGAGTGATTTTTAAAGTGAAAACCACTTAAGCATATAAATGAAACAGACTTCTCAGCGATACCCAACCTATGGTATTCTCTTGAGCCAAATTATCAATTCAAATTTAAAAAAAGACTTGGAAATAAAAAATCACTATTTTGTCTTACATTACGATTTTTATTGATAGATAACGCAGGGGGCGCAGCGGTTAGCGTTGTTGGCTTCAGTGTCAAATCTCACGAGTTCATGTCCCAGTACGAACAGCATTTTTTTTCAATCTAGTGATGTCTAAAAATTCCCTTCCACCGTTTCGATCCTTCAATAACTAGGCGTAGCGAGAGTAATTAGTTAACCACTAGTCTTATCCTAGCCATATCCTTCTATCCATACTTCGGAAAACAAAGATTGACTGACTGAGTAACACGCAGTTTTTGTAGAAAAACTTCTGTTGAGATACTTCCATTTGGAGGCCATATGCTCCACATTGAGAGCGTTAATGGATAGAACAAAGATAACGTTTTCTATTGAAAGTTATTGACATATGTAATCCTTAATTCTTTCATATGGTACGCGTACACCAAAACCGAATCATCGGTCGACTTCGCGGCGGACCTATTCTGACGTAAAGTGTCGGCCGTTCATGTGCATTCACTGCAACCGTTGTCGGCCGACCGGTTTTGACCGAGTACAACCTGAAGTTAGTAGCAGTCAGAAGTACTGTGCAGCCTAGAATTTTTCGATATCCATTATCAAATAAAAATCAACAAGAGTTTCACAGAAAACTACACTATATGTACGATAAAACGTCTGTGTTATTTTTTTCAAAGCTAGTCATGGATTATTACAGCGAAAAACTTCACAAACTAAGCTATTTTTTGAGAGCTTGATAATCGCGTTCAAATCACACATTAATATCTCTCGCGGCTCGGAGACTAGAAAAATACGTCTCTGCCGATGGGGATCTTTTTTGACCCCAGTGGTTTCTTCATTATTGGCCTTATTCTTATAAATTTAAAAAAAAAAATAGTCTAAGGGCTTTAAAATATCTCTCTACATCATTTCTCATACATTTTTTAAAATAAAAATCCGTGGTTTTTTAATAAATAATCATATTTTAAGTTGCGCGTAAAAAAGACGTCATCCCAGCACACATATGAATTGACAACTGACGAGTGTTCTCAGCTGTCTTACAAACGATCGTTATCGCGGGTGCTTATCGCCTGATAGCGTAATCGCGTTATCGCGTACTTATATAAACTACAAAAGGTCAAAAAAACTATGATATAAGAATACCTCAATTATAAACATTGTATCACCCATATTAAAATAGATATTTAAGGAAATGTTGGTATTGGGGTCGCATTTATTGCGCTTAGAACCGGAAAAGATATGAAAAACACTGATAAATTATGCGAAATACGAAATAAATGACCGGTAAATGTTCTGTCATAATACACCGAAAGTAGGTGGCAGACTAGCGACAATACCAACCTGAAGTTAGTAGCAGTTGATGTTCTGTCAAAAGTAGCCGGCAGACGGCCGACCAATCCCAACATGTTCGGATTCGTCGGTTGATGGGTCAGAGACAGCCGTCATCGCACGATGCCGTCTGTAGTAGTGTACGCGCTCTCATTACTTTACATACGTTTGTTTCGATCGGACGACACGGCCGACCATAGTTCGGACGATGACGGATTAGGTTTACGCGTACCATTAGAGTATAAGTGTATTTAGAAAATTCTCTCATTTTCTACATAAAATACTAAATACTTTCCGAAAAAATTGTTTACCAGTATAATCAATATCTTATGAGTACAGTATTTTTTCATTATTTCTATGATTATTTTGTAGATTTTTAATAATCTTTGATGTAACCCGACTAATTAACTCGATGGCTGCCACTAGGGCATCCAATCCCGGGATCCGGGATCCCGTAATCCCGGGATCCCGTTCAATTTTCTGATCCCGAAATTCCGGGATTGAGATGGCCGCGATCCCGGGATTTCGGGATTGAGAAATTTCTAGCAAATTCTCGAAATTTACACGAAATTGGCAAATCGGGGATTTCAAATTCCTCGGTGAGCTAAAAAAAAAAAACGAGTTTCTGTGAGATTCTGGGGAAAAGTATACCAAATCGGAGATTTCAAATTCCTCGGTGAGCAAAAAAAAAAAAAACGAGTTTCTGTGAGATTCTGGGAAAAAGTATACCAAATCGGAGATGTCAAATTCCTCGGTGAGCTAAAAAAAAAAAAAACAAGTTTCTGTGAGATTCTGGAAAAAAGTATAGCAAATTGAGGATTTCAAATTCCTCGGTGAGAAAATCTCAATCCCGGGATTCAAAATAATTCAATCCCGAAATCCCGGGATTGGAAAAAGGCTTCGGGATTGGATACCCTAGCTGCCACAGATGAAATATTTCGTAATTTTTTTCGTACTCAACACGCGAGTTAACTCGTCAATAACTAATTCAATTAAAGGTTAAGAATAAAGTTAACAACCTCTGTCGAATATTACACTTGATATTGATACGATGCATCATACTGACTAGATAATAATCTCATTTTTTATGAGTCAAATTTAATGTAACATATGTTCGTGACTGGTCAAATGACATAACTACAAACAGAATCAAAAACGTAAATCACAGTTTGAAATCTTTAAAAAAATGCTTATTTTGATACAACCAAAATTGGATTAAAAAGTTATTAATTTATATTCACAAAAATTGCATTCACGCACCGCCAAAAACAATAATTAAAATTCCAATTTTTTCGTTCGAGAAATTTCTCATTCATTCTCAATTGGAATGGGACGTTAATATGACATGGTTCATTAATGTGCTACCATACAAGTCGCTGACGTTTAACTTCGATGAGGTGCCAAAATTTAAAAAACAAAACCAGCAATACCTGTATCGTTTTGGTAAAACTATTATTGGATTTGTAACTCAGTTAAATCGACTTCGCAATTCAGTGATTGAGTATGTGTTGTTATTATTCTCTTAAGACTGGTTATTTCGTAAAGAGCAATGTAATCCATCTTACTCGGTAATGGATATGCGAGAAATTTAATTTTGTTTTCTTTGACAGGTTTCGTTGATAATATTAAGTTTAAGTATTGCATTTTTTGTTACCCATTTAATATAAATATATCTCTGTAAATTTTCAAGTTTTTACAAAGAAAGTAAGCCATTACGTAAAAACGCACCTGTTTTTAAACATTCAATTAATGGATAGTTATATAAGATAAGTTTATTTTTACTGTGATTTTATTAATAGATGTGATGTTTTATAAAAATCTTAAAACCATAAAACCACCATTTGGGCGCACGCGCTAAAGTTATTAAAACATTTTTTTGTTTTAACGATGAAATAAATTATGTATTTTAGTATTTTATTTACTAGCCATACAGTATATCAACATGTAACAGTCATTTGTTTTAATAGTGGTAATTTACGAATTAGCGAATAATGACACCTGCCAGGGATACACATTACTAAGTATTGAGAATGGACGATTGCGTCGGATAAAGGTTTTTATTTTGTAAATAATTCGGAGATCACGGAACGTGTACGATAGCACCCTGTTTCGTTAGTAGTCATATAGAAACGTTGGTTCTGGCTGAGTGCCGCGGATGCTTTCGGAGATCCTTAATCCTGCTTACCTCTTCTTCTGACCAGTGGGATTCCAGCGCCCTGAACGACCGTCGGGTACTATCTATAAGGTGCACTCGGCAGAACTGAGGGATGGTGGAATGTCACGGGAGAAAGCAAAGCAATTGGTGAGAGACTGGGATTCATGCCGTGTGACGAACATGCACTCCACATAAGAATCGAATACATTAAAAAAAGAAGTAGTATTAATTAATATTAAAACGAAAAATTGGTTAAACTCAATGAATTATTAATTAAACTCAACTCAACTTAAATGAATTATTTTATATTAATTAAAAGATATTCTGGCTGTGTTCCAATTGCCCTCACAATATTTTAATATAATACATACAGTTTCAAAACTGTTGGACTAAATCGTTATTTTATTTTATTGCTCGACCTCTTTTGATACTTTTTTCAGATGTTTATATTTCGTATAGCGCATGGATAGTAGAGCATGGAGCGCAATATTTTTTTTCATAGCGTTACTTTTATAAACTCTTATTTAAAGAATGAAAAAAAAATATATTTGTTTTAATTTATCTGTATGTATGTATTACAAAGGATAACACTACGCACCACTCTATATGTCTGCGTATCGCATTCAGCTTATGTTTGAACAAAGCAACGCCAACTCACAATTTAAGACTATGTATATTTAAAAATAATATGCTTAGGACTAATAAAAAAATTAAATTAACTTTGATTATTCCACGTATTGTGTTACTAACTGTGACACGTGTTTCGCCTCTTTCAGAGGCATCTTCAGACTTACTATCGCAAAGTTTGCTTAAGTAATGAAGCAAGATTGGTTCTAACATTTTAAAATTATGAAATTACAAAATGGAGTTTTGGGTTTTTTTCCTTTTAAGAGGAGCAAGAAGGGGGGTGTAGAATCGAAATAAAGCAAAAAAATAATGATACTAATGAGTTGCAATCAATCAGATTGGGATTTTTCCTTTTTAAGGGAAGCAGAGAGGGGATTATAAATTCGAAACAGAGCAAACAAATTTAATCATAAGTGGAATAATCAAAGTTAATTTAAATTTTCTATTTAAATGAACTTCCACAAAGTTACCGCCGAAACCATCGAAAATGCTTAGGACTAATTGTAATCTTTAAAAAATATATGTGTTTAGTAAACAATATATAAATATATAGGTATACACAGTGGATGTAAATTAGTAAACAGTAACGTACAAAGGCCACGAAGAAATAATAATTTACAAGGTTCTATTTGCACGTCGATTGAAGCTGATAAAAATATCATATACTTCGATTATTATTTTAAATCAATGTCTTCTTAACCAAGGTAACATTTAAAAACTTGAATTATTACCTTTACTACCGATTATATAAATTTATTTATTTTGCGGTTGTACGTACTACACAATAAATGTGTATATCTTTCTATCACATTAACTTCTCTCAAACAGCGTATGGTAATTCAATCAAGTTCATCCGTACAAATGAACGCCTGAAGATCCCGAAAGACAAATAGTGACAAATCTTGTGTGACTTAATATCGAAATTCTATCAAGCACCGTCAGTCGAAATCTTAAATTATATAAATCCTTCAAAATGGAGCATATGGAGAATGATAACTCACTACTGAACATATTCTTGTTAAGTCCATCTTTTCTTATTTTACCAAAAAAAGATATGTTATTAAGCTACTGAATAACGTGCAGTTTTCCTAAAAAAACTTATTAATAAAAAAGATCCATTAAAAATGATAAAAAAAACTTCCACAGTCTTTGCAAATAAAACAGATAAGTATAGAAGTTGATTTATATTCCTATTTTATATGCACATAATATATTTAATTGTACAATGAAAAATGCTCTTTTTTGTGCATTTTTTTCAGATTCTCTTTTGGCAATCGACTATCAAGATATCCCAACGCCAGCAATGAAATATTAGATTTTAACTTTGAATTTATAGGCTTTATAAGTATGGGAGACTATTCTAGATAATAAACAAGGCCAGGGTGAACTTATTAGCAAAATAAGTTGGCTTGTTCGCAAAGGTTGTACACATTGTAGCCGTCTTGCAATAATTATTTATTTGTAAATGTGCGTATACACTGACTGATCAAAGTTAATTTTAACAAAAAAAAAAAATTCTCATTTCATTTTCTATGATGCAGAGATCAATCCTAAAAATTAGTAACTAATAAATCTATTGCAAAAAAAGGATTAGTAAATTTTTCAGTAATCAGAATTATGATCTGTTATTTCTCGCGTTTGGAAATTCTTAAGTTGAGAATTTTTGTATTTTTTCATTAACTGATTTAATATTTCCCACCATTGAGAAGGAATTCAAACATTCCCAAGTCAGAATTTGACGACAGTAACGCCGGGCTTAACAGATCCTGATTATATTTAAACTTAAATAAAACATAATTAATAAATTCGAATTGTGTGAGTAACTTAAATTTTATTTTATATTTTTTTCTTTTATTTGGGAGTCTTGATGTTATATATATATATATACAAAATGCGTTTATGTATTTAATTTGAATTTAAAATTATGTGAAAGATACAATTGCAAAATTTCAGGTTCAGACGAATTTTTAAATTATAATATTTATTTGAAATGATCCAATATTATTTATTTATTTTGAGAAAATAAATAAAAAATAAAATGTCAACTCGATTGTTTGAAACAGCAGTACGTTTTTAAATGCATCTCTTTAAAATAAATTAGTATCATATTCAAGTTAAATTAATTTTAAATAAACGTTAAATTAATGATTAATTCATTTTAAATTCTTGATAAATTACGAAATTGAAGTGTATATGTGTACATATGAAATACCAAAATAATGTTAGAAATACCAAAAATGTTGAAAAGTAAAGAAGTCCTTCCCTCTTTCGTTATAATTTACACCAGGCATAGGGAACCTGCGGCCTTTGGCTACTCTGTTGCGGCCTTCTGGCCAATTCTGTAATTCTGTACATTTTTGTAAATCCGTAAATTCTTGGAATTTTCGATGTCAAAATCCTTGGAAGATATGGAAGACATGAAGACACGCTGGAAATTTTGAGAAATTGGCAAATTTATGGAGCTTAGAAGTTGGCATGAAATTGTTTCCGGCCAAAGATTCCCTAGTCAATGTAAACTGCGGCCTTATGTCGAATTAGAGAAATGAATGCGGCTTTTAGAGAATAACGGTTCCCCACCCCTGTTTTACACCATAGATAAACAATAAAGCCAAATATAACGAAATGTAAACATAACATATCAACAGTTCACACCAACGACATCGGTTTCTTGCCTTTAACATAGATATTTATTTATTTCTATTATCAATTCACAAGAAAACTGTAGTTATTGCCAAATTAGAAAATGAATACATCCAAATAATAAAGCAATGAAACAAAACTGTCCACATTAATTACACGTGTAACTTTGAAATTGGGAATTAGTTTCGGGGTTAAGCTGTACATTTAAACATAATATATATATACATATAGCGTTCAGCCAAAGACGGTATTTACTTGTTAAACAGGCTTTTTTGTGTATCCAGTTTTCTTCTAAAGACGATTAGAGTTTTTCCATTCGTAGCGAGTGTTAAGTATGACTTGCTTTCTTTTAGGTGATTATTACTTTTCTGCTGAGCTGATGTTTTTACGAATGCTTCCTTCTAACAAAACCTAAGCCGAAATGAACGAAAACGATCGTTATTTAGAAATTCAAATTGTAAGCTCAATTGATATAAAATACATTTGGGATTAAACTTATTGAGAATAAATTAAATCATTATGAAATTGAAGCACAAGATAATAATGTTTTTTTCAAACACGAGAAAATCAATAATGTCTTAGATCAGTGGAGGGAAACGTGCGGCCTCTTGGCTACTCTGATGCGGCCTTTGACTTGATCAAAATATTTACTTTGATCAAAAAACTATACGCGTTTGGAAAAAGAGTGTAATGAACCCATTATTTACTCGACAGTCGAAAAAAAAAGGTAGAGGGGGTGTCAATGTTTTTTTACTGTGGCGCTATGTTGGATCAGATAAATGAATGTGGCTTTTAGAAATGAAAAGGTTCTCCACCCTTGTCTTAGATAATTTGTCTCAAGAATACACTTTGTATCATTTTTTAACCACTTTCGCTCTCAATGTAGAGTAAATTGACTCCTAACGGTGTTTATACCAACAAACGTGTTTAAGCTGCTTAATCGCTTTCGTTTTGCTAGTTTTGAGGTTAGGAAGGGTGGGAGAGAATTGAACACATCACATACATTCATGGTTTCGGACAGAAAACAATAATTCAATTGAAAAACAATTTAGAAGAATTGTCTAAACTGGGATTCAAATGACCTCCGTAAATATACTTAACAACCCTGACCACTCGACTAAGTAGCAGGCCATCGCACCATAGCCCATAATAATAGATCGAGGAAAACGGTAAATCAGAGAACGATCAATGCTGGAGTATTAACCATTGTTTTTATGGGAGTTTGGTACTCGGGACTATGAAAAATAAACGATCCTTGCGGGAAGACGAATAATGCAAGAACAGTAGATCGGAGTTCCACTGTATATCTTTTTTTTTTTTAATTTAAAATACATTTTGTCACTTAGACCAGTATTTATACAAAAAATAAACAAATTTAATCATGCAATAATTTGTGTGAACAGTGTATCATATAAATGTTTCAATACCAAAACTTGGCCAGTATAAAACGGTGAGATTTAAAAAAATACTTTGATTATAGTCGCACATCTGTTATTAAGAAGGGCGTCAAAAAACAAGAACTCGAAAATGCTGAAATTTGTGAGTGAAATTTTTATTATAGCAATCAATTCGCCAAAATTTGATGTAGGATAATGTTTACCTTTTTAAAAGCGTATTATTTCAACATGAAACAGCGATACGTATCTTTGTTTCGGCTAATTAATAAATCTTGATCGCTTTCAGCATGTAATATGATATTGAATACGTAACGTAATTTTTCTTTTTTTTTAAAAGAAGGTAAATAATCATTAATAATATATCTCGAATTCATACATATTATAATAAGCAATCAGTTTTGTAAAAAAAATGCTACAAACTATACAAAAATGTGATAGATTTTTTTAAAACATTGCTTTGATGAACTGCTTTCAATTTTATATCGTATATAATAATATAATAATACAATTTATATTTATTTATAATTGTCGGATTTTTTTTGACATGTTCCTTTCCATTTATGAGTCGAGGACGTTTATTTATAGTATCTTTCAAGCACCGTTTTATAGCACATAACTAATTACCATGATACAAAAAGTTAAGGAATCTGTTAGGTTTAAGCTTATTACTAAGTTAGTAAAAATTATTATACTTTATTTCAGATAACAATATTAGCCCTAGCAAGTTGCGCAATCGCTGCCCCAGCCCCTGGAATTCACATTTCATTGGGACATCCAGCGGCCTTATCATATCCAGTAGTACAAACTGCCCCCGTGGTTCAGTTAGCGCCGGTGGTACACTCATCTCCTGTTGTGTATTCGTCTCCAGTGGTACACTCTTCTCCAGTAGTTTATTCATCTCCGGTGGTACAAGTATCTCCAGTGGTACATTCATCTCCAGTTGTTCATTTATCTCCAGTTGTGCATTCATCTCCAGTTGTACATGTCGCAGCCCCCGTGTCTTACGTACATCATCACAGATCTCATTCCCCTGTATATAAAGTTAAACCAGTGTACAAAGTTAAACATCATGTTGTGACGTCACACCATTATGGTTGAACTGTACCTTCTTATTTATTTTATTATTCGTGTGAAAAAAATTAAAAACTATTATTTATGATAATGAAAAAATAAATACATATTTAAGAAAAATGTGTTCTTATTTATTATTATGTTTTTTTTTTATAAATAACCAAAAAGTGCTGTTTTATCTAATATGCCTTGATTATATCTCATTGCCATTAAAGAGTGAATCTTTCAAAAAATAATGGTTTTAACAGAAAATGATTGATTCATAGACAGGAAATATCTTAAATTATTATAAACATTTATAATAGAATAGAAAATTTAAATTAACTTTGATTATTCCACGTATTGTGTAACTAACTGTGACACGTGTTTCGCCTCTTTCAGAGGCATCTTCAGACTTACTATCGCAAAGTTTGCTTAAGTAATGAAGCAAGATTGATTCTAACATTTTAAAATTATAAAATTACAAAATGGATTGGGTTTTTTTTCCTTTTAAGAGGAGCAAGGAGGGGGGTGTAGAATCGAAATAAAGCAAACAGATAATGATACTAATTTTACTAATGAGTTGTAAACAATCAGAATGGGATTTTTCCTTTTTAATGGAAGCAAAGAGGGGATTATAAAATGCAAACAAATTTAATCATACTACTAATGACGTTAAACATTACAAACTATTAAAACTAATGAGCTACAATCAATCATCTAGGTTTGTGATTACTCTATTAATTGGAAACAATTTTAGTAACGGGGAACCGCCTGTGTTATTAAGAATATTATTTAATAATATTTCTTTTTTGTTAAGAGTTTTATTAATTTCTAAAAATTCTAAGCTATTCATCTTTAAACCCTTTTTATTTACTCGGTGGAGTATTTCTAAATTACAAATCTGATTAAAATTATGATTATTTTCTATTAAATGATTGGCAAACTCAGAGAAATTGTTACTTTAAAGTAACAATTTTCTATTAAATGATTGGCAAACTCAGAGAAATTGTTACGTTAAAGTAACAATTTCTCTGAGTTTGCCAATCATTTAATAGAAAATAATCATAATTTTAATCAGATTTGTAATTTAGAAATACTCCACCGAGTAAATAAAAAGGGTTTAAAGATGAATAGCTTAGAATTTTTAGAAATTAATAAAACTCTTAACAAAAAAGAAATATTATTAAATAATATTCTTAATAACACAGGCGGTTCCCCGTTACTAAAATTGTTTCCAATTAATAGAGTAATCACAAACCTAGATGATTGATTGTAGCTCATTAGTTTTAATAGTTTGTAATGTTTAACGTCATTAGTAGTATGATTAAATTTGTTTGCATTTTATAATCCCCTCTTTGCTTCCATTAAAAAGGAAAAATCCCATTCTGATTGTTTACAACTCATTAGTAAAATTAGTATCATTATCTGTTTGCTTTATTTCGATTCTACACCCCCCTCCTTGCTCCTCTTAAAAGGAAAAAAAACCCAATCCATTTTGTAATTTCATAATTTTAAAATGTTAGAATCAATCTTGCTTCATTACTTAAGCAAACTTTGCGATAGTAAGTCTGAAGATGCCTCTGAAAGAGGCGAAACACGTGTCACAGTTAGTTACACAATACGTGGAATAATCAAAGTTAATTTAAATTTTCTATTAAAATGAACTTCCACAAAGTTACCGCCGAAACCATCGAAAGTAATAAACATTTATATTCAAAATGTCTCCCATTCTTCGATACTTAAATTCCGTTTTCTTGTTCGCAAGGAAAGTTATGTGGCTGACACTGGCCGTCACTTAAGCTTTTGTAGTTGACAATCATAAAAAAAGAAATTTAATAATTAGGTAGGTGCCAAATAAAAAAAAGCTTCCTGAAATAGCTTTATGGTAAAAATATTTTCAAAATGTTGTTCTTTCTTGAATGGAATAACAAATATATATAAAAATACCAACCGGTCAAAAAAACCTTATGAAATGTTCTGAAAATCTCTTTATATTATATTTGTCGTAGATAATATGCTGAAAGATTCTTCTGCTAAAAAAACACATAACAGAATAAAGTTGTGGTTTTTCCTTGTGTGTTTGTCCACAAAAAGCTCTTTCATATAGAATTATGAGCTTAGATAACACAGTCAGAATAAACATGCCATAACTGGTATTGCCTTTTCTAATACATTTGGTTTTGTGAAGTTTTTTCCAAAAGAAATATGGTGATGTCAAAACATGACTAAGAAATTTCCAGAGTTCTGCAAACAATGCCATAAATTGTAAAATAAATACGCATATGTTTGGAAGAGTGCGGCGAGCTTTTTGGTTTATTTTTCTGGAGCTTTATAAAGTTTAACTACTCTTAAGGAATCAGCAGGTCAATAGACGAAGAAACAACTGACATTAAAGAATTGTTTTTATGGTACCTAGATCGTAAATTTTTTATGGCACAAATCTTTTGCTATGACAAAGATAACTGGGTTTAAAACAGTTTTATTGCTATGCACGAATACAATATGATTATAAAGTTTAAATCTATTAAAAAAAATGCTTAAAGTTTATAATACATTCTAGAGTAATATTTTGGTTTGTAATTATGTTGTAGCTCTACAAAATCAACCTTACCTATATCGACATACAAAAATATTTAGCACATAAAGAAGCTGTTGGTTTATAATTAAATGAAGCGCCTAAAAGGAGAATTGTTGAGTTCACATTTTGTCCAAACAAAACATATAAACATAATATCTTCATTTACATATTTAAGATAAATATAATATTGTGCTATTTTACACAATAAGCAAAGGTAAATAGCAAACCAAGACACAAGAAACAAAATACGAAAAAAATGTTTTTATGCTAACTACATACAGAATCTTACGAGCTCTTACTTTATTTCGTTTATATTCAGTGCAATAATCGGTTGACTGGCAGAAATGTATACATACTTATACTTAATACAGTACGATAAAAATAATAAACTAAAAACTTAGACTAAAGCTAAAAAACGTAGTATGTTACAAACATTATATAGTGGACTTATCGGTTTTTGCTTTTAAGCCCCTTAAATATACGAAAGTAAACAACGAATTGCAATTTTATATTACAATTTCAAGAGATTTGTATATTGGCGACAAAATGACGCAAGTACACAGGTCATATCGTTAAATGAGAGAGAGTTTTTTTACAAAGTGTAGGAAGAAACTTCAGTAACCACTCAATCCTTGGATAGTATATAACAAAAAAATACCAGAAAACACCAGGATAGAATAACCAGGTATTAACGACTAGAAGAGAGATAGTTTGAGAGGGCGATGTCTGAATTATTGTAGTGAAGCAGGTCTTAGACCAAAAACGAACATAGCGTCCAACCAAAAAGACTTTTTTGTGTGCGCGCGATTTTATTCTGCGCGCACCAGTGAATAGTATTTATTTATTAAATAAAATAATGCTATCGAAAAGTAAAGATGGAGCTTTAAAAAAATTGTCAACTATCTACCAGTGGTGATCTTCTTCACTTTGGAGCTTTACTATTGATTACAGAGACTGACTGCTTCACATAAAAAAAAATTCATTCCACTCCAAGATAAGTCTACTTCATTACCACGAACATCACTTTTACCACCATAATGCAGACGACATACTAACATTAACACAACAGAAAAGAGGATGAGATGAATTGATATACAGCACTAACCTCTCATCTTTGATACATCCTACAATGATTAAAAGTACGTACATATAAAATAGTGTTTCTACTGTTCCGATACAAGCATTGAAAAATATAATTTCGCTGTGTAAACATATGACCTAATAGACACTTGATAAAGCTTCATCCATCACACGACTTAAATGGACATCGACCTTTACCGTGACCAAGTTATAGTAAAATGTTCACGTATATGTTATCGTATAAGAAATCAAAATACACCAAAACTTAAAAATTATTCAATGTTATTGGTATGTCGGAAATTGTTTAATTATGTTTGTAAGCCTTGATCGTTTGCTTCCGGATATTGGTTATGTATTGATGATTTTCCCATAGTATTATCAGATACAAAAGTGAACATTTTTATATCAGTGGTCGTCAGACAGTGACCCGCAAGAAAATTATGACGACCCGCGGAGTTGAATATCTAATAAATTTATTTTTAACGCCTATCTTTAAATACCGTAATAATTAATTTATTATGATTTAACAAGGCATATAAACATTTCATACAAAAACGCAACTTTTAACATTTCTTGATTTACTACTAGGGCTTATATAAAAACCGACTTTTGGAAAAACCGGTTGTCGGATGTCAATATTGTACGAAAACCGGTTTTATCCGGTTTTCGAAGTTTTACAAAAGATGGATAATTTATTTATATACATAATAATGCACAACAATAAAAAATATTTGGTGTTAATCTTCAGAAAATATGATTTAAGAAAACACAAAGCGTCCACTGATCGTTTTGTAACAAAATTTCCTGATATCGAAAATACTCTTTCGCCGGGTAATGATGTGGGGCATATGGTCTTTAAGCCATCAAATAAAAGATCCAAATTTTCTGTCCTTTTGTTTATAGTCTCGTTTATGGAAAATTCGGCACAACCGGTTAAGAAGTTGAAAAACCGGTTTTCGAATGTCACAAATTCAGTGAAAAACCGGTTTTTGAAAACCGATAAGCCCTATTTACTACTATTATATATTTAATAGCAAAATAAAAAGTGTACTTCTGTTTGTTTACATACATATTTTTTTATAATATCTACATATGTGCATACAAAATAAATTTGAGTCTTACTACCTTTCATATGTTGTAGCAGTTGCAGATTACTTTTTTTTTCTTTAATATAATTCAAAATTCAGTTGCAATTATTTTTTTAGAGCGGGATAAGAATTTTTCAATTTTAATTTAAGATCTCTGACACAGTTGTTTGTTACATATATTTTCATCGAATTAATAAGCAACTTTGACATAAAAAAAACTGCCACCATTCGTATTAGCTGTCATACCAGATATTCATATTTTTTTGACAGTTAAATGATCAATTACGGCATCTTGTAATCCTGAGGTTACAGAAAGGGTCCTGGACTAGATATTTGTTTCTGTAACGTCTAAATAGTTGGAAATTGCTGTTTTATATAATTAATTATATACGGCCTCATTCTGGTTTATATGCAATAATAATAGAGCATTTCTAATAAAAGTGTTTAACAAAGGTACTTAATTAGTTATTCAATTACTATTGGAGAATGTAAATGTTGAAGTATGGGATAAGGAAATGGGTCAGGTAATCATTCACTTAAGGCGCCGTTTACTATGTTAGATATGATGAGACATTAAGATAAAATGATCATAGACATCAATGCTTTTGAGTACAAAATCATAAAGATAAAAGAAAGTAATTTTTAACACTAATAGTTACAAACTTTATAATAAGGCTAATTATGATACGTTCTTGGTATTGCGTGATATTATCGAAAATGGAAACTTGCATTGAACAAAAGTTGTTCCTTTGAGATTTATATCACATGCTTAAATTATAATGTAAGGTGACAACATGGTCAGTATTAACTGCGTACCTGAAGGGTGATTGAGTAATTACTGGTATCACTTACTTACATGTTACCTTGCTAACGCCCAAGATCAGTGGTTAACTGTCCCGAGTTTGCATTTTCTTTTTATTTGCGATTAAACCTTTTGGATATATTACAAAGTACATAATTGCTTTGAATAACTCAACTGGTTATTTAAAAAATATATTAACTTAAACTTTTTTACTAGCAAGGTAGATTTTGTAGAGTCCGTTACGCAGCGGTTAACGTTTATGACTTCCGTAACGGATTTTACAGGTTCGAGTTCCAGAACGACTTTTTTTTTTTAATATTTTCAGATTTCTGTTCAAAGGCATGGGTGTTTGTGATGTATAAAAACAGCCTTCTAGCTCTATCCATCTATCCACGCTATTCTTAAAAAAGAGAAACAAATAGTTCTCGTAAAAAAACTTCTGTTGAAATAATTTCATTTGAAGGACATGATCCATATTAGGAGTGTATAAAGAAACGAATTTTTTCAACTAAAAAAAAATCAAGATTATATATAACTCACGGTCGTGGAATAGATTTAAAATAAATGTCGTCAAACGATACTCGTTATCCATCACGATTGGTGAATTATTATATATTGAATATAAATGTTGCTAACTAGTAAATTTCTAGACAATAAGGTCATTAGTAAGTCATAAGTTTAATATATTTAGATCGATTTATTATTAGTATCAAAAAACTCTAAAAGTAAATTGTGTGACTGCATAAATTATTGAAGATTAAGTATGCTTTACGAATTTTAAGAGAACATATACGTTTTCACTTATCCATTGATAACAATTTTAATGAGAGTTTTTATTAGGTCTAGACAAATTATGAAAAATAAGAAATTATGTGGCATGAATCCAATAGCTGGTCGCTGGTCGCTGGTCGTAAGTGGTTAGTTACTATAATAGTGTAAAAATAGCAACGAATTTAGTTATACAGTTTTTATATTTACTAGTTGATAGCTATTTTGGCTTTTGCTATCGTCAGAACTAAAGAAATAGCTATCAACTAATAAACATAAAAAACTGTAGAACTAAATACGTTGCTATTTTATACTATTATAATGGAGTTCTGCCACGCAAATGCAAAGTCACTCAATGGTTAGTTACTCTTTTAATGCTTCAAATTCCCGAATGAACATTTTTTGTGTAATAATTGTGGAATAAGTACGAAATAGTGTTTTATTTTTTTAAATTATAGTTATTGCTAGTAATTAAATTATATAATTTTTATTCAAATAGTGAACTGCACTATGCAAATATATATTTAAATCAATGTCCGCTCCCAATGTGAAGCGTATGGCCTTCTTATGGAGGTATTTTATCAGAAGTTTTTCTACGATAACTGTTTGTTACTCACTCAACTTCTCCTAATTAAGATAGAAAAATAGGACAACAACAAGATAAGTGGTTAGCCAATCACTCTCGCTACGTCTGTATCTAGGATAGGATCCATGTATTTGGACAGAAATCCGCTAATATATCTATCCATTCAAGGATTCTAACCAGTGACCCAGACAATAAACGTTGACCACTCGACTATGCAACTGGCAAGTTTTAAATTAAATATATAATCTGTATTTATTCTAACAATACATTGGTATCAATCACAATTTTAAAAATAATGTCTGAGCTTATTCTTGAGAGATTGCTTGTAAAAAGTTGTCCGAAAAGTAATAAAAGTTTATATAAATATGCCGAATATCGCAAAAATAAAGAATGTGTCCAAACTTTAAAAGCATTGCTGTTGACATGATGAATTTTTTAACATTTAAAATTGTGGATACTTTTTTTGCAACAGCTTGTATTTATATAATCATATTCATCATAAAAGTCGAAATATTATTGTACATTATTTATTATAAGCTTATTAATAAAACTTTTAGTGTGGTGTAGAACGAATAAGTTACAATCATTCTACCCATATAATTGATAGAAAAAAAAGGATAGTGTTTCGAGTAGAAAATGTGTCATTACTGTGGTGATAAATTTTTGTAACAAATATGGCTGATGATACTAATTATATCCGACGTAAGATCGCAAACATCTTGACTTACGTCATATGTTATCATAAAAAAAACCATTTGACATAGTAAGACATAGATGACGAAAAAATCTTCGATACTCACCTTATATTGCACGGGCGGCAGATGGTTTGTCTGATATATATTTTTACATAATTAATAAAATAAATTCAAAACACGATACATTTATTTCCTAAACGTCAGTTCAAGTCCATACGTGCACTTGAAGATGCCGAAAAGCTTAGCCCGAGTCATAAGTGACAAACGTTGCGTGAATGTACATCATTTTAACGATACAAATTTAATATTAAAATTTCACCAACCACCTTTAGTCGAAATCTTAAATTAAATTTAAAACTGATTTTTGGAAAAAAACTAATTTATATGCCATATTTTACATCACGTCGCGAATTATCTACAACTTGGTATCTAAGTTTTTAGGAAGCACATAAATGTAATTTATTTTACCAGTTTACAATATGCATTTTCATTGCCATAAAATACCACTGGAATAGTTTTTTCATCAATATCTATGAGGAAGTTAATAAGGTTTAAAGAAAATACGTTTTCATTCATACCACCCTCTCCGTAATACCAAAAATACATAGTATATTGTTTTGGCAAAATTATTTTTTTGCCAAAGTTTTTGTATTAGAATTTTGTATTAGTATAAGGAATGTAATAAAATATTTTTTGGGTGACGACTAAATGAAGTGTGTGTGTATTGTAGTTCTGAATTCATTTCATCAAAAAACTCAAAAATTGAGATACTTATTTTTAGCAAATTAAAATTAACACAATAGATGAATATTTCTCGTTTTTTTTAAATTTTATATTAAGCATGTAAAACATGTATAGATATATTTCGTTTAACGTTATATGTATTTATTTAAAAGCATATCTCTTCGCAATGTGAAACATACAGACTCTTAATGTAGCTTATTTCAACATATGTTTTTCTTTAAGACTTGTAACTCGCTTTACGAACGTTTTTTTTTCGGAAAAATAAATGATTTAAGAGCAGGACAGGACAAGG
Source organism: Himalopsyche tibetana (assembly GCA_030503985.1). Classification (NCBI taxonomy): domain Eukaryota; kingdom Metazoa; phylum Arthropoda; class Insecta; order Trichoptera; family Rhyacophilidae; genus Himalopsyche; species Himalopsyche tibetana. Next base: position 3,207,105 of record JAPJYX010000007.1, on the reverse strand, counting down.
ACGAAACAAGGTGGTAAACAAACTGCTCTCACTGTGCAATGTTTTTAGGATCGTATAGATGGGAAGGAATTTTAAGATATGAAAAATAATATGTACATAAAATCAAACCACCTCCGTACGACTGTTAGCCTAAATTATCTTAAAGTTGACATAACCGACCGGTCCAATAGAAAGACGGATCGACTTGCGTAGCTATTTCCCATCCTCGTGCATAAAGCGGCGCTCCCATTGGATGTGCTTAGCATTCTGTTTTATAGAGACATATTTGCATGCTGGTCTATCTTTAAACTTCAAATAATGTTATAAATTATGTTAATATTTTTTTTATAATTAACTAAGCATGTACATACACTGCATTCAACGGGCCTTCAACCAAGGGGGCTTGGCTTTCGTGATTCGCCGCTTCGAACAACAGAGCTAAATTCAACGTCAAGTACTTAAATGACCGCCAAAGCAATAAATTAGCATGCGCATATAATGAAGCAGGGCCGAATCTGTCTATAAAAAAGCAGTCTGCAGCAATAAAGAGGTCAAGTTTTGAATTTGATAAAATAATTTATTCAATATTTTTTTAAGTCAGCAGTAACAATGAGCTATTATAATTAGTTGGATGGATACCGTATGTAAAAATACAACTACAATCACATATGATCGAAGAATAATACAAAACAAATACATATATGAATAGATTTAAACTTTGATGGAAGAATATATTAGTTTTAAAAATTAAATAAAGTGCACACATATTGATGAATTTAATGTAAATTAATGTTACATTACAATACAAAGAATTCAATCAATATGAAAATTGGACTGGAACAATACCACCCACTGGATTTTGAAGGAAAATATTAATTTAGCAAAAATATGCTAAAATTTAAGAGCACTACCCCATACCGTATTAAAAAATTGTAATAGTTACACTTGGTATACAAATTGAATGGTGCGTTCGTTTTTGCTTCTATTGGTAGTATCTAGTTATATATAGTTATAAAAATTAAACATGGAATGTATCAAATTAAATGAGAAAGAACATGTTTATCAGCATAAAATTTGATTACAAAAAAGTATTTAATGATTGAAAATAAGTTGTCTCACATCAAAATTTTATGCCACGCTGCTAATGGTGGTGCCACTGTTCACATAAACATACGGTAAACATTATTCAATATTACATTAACGAGATTTGAAATTACAACTATTTTTATTTATTTATTCTATGTATAAATGTGTGCTCTCAGAAGATTGCAATAGGACTAAAAGACTGCTTAATATAAATTATATTTATTTTCTATGATATTAATAATATATAAAGGTTTTAATAAAGCATCGGCAGTTTAAAGATGCTAACTTTATTTTATTATTAAGTAATTCAATGTTTGTGTTAAGTAAACATCACATCTCTTTTAAATAAAACATAATAGTACTAAAAACCCTTATAAAGACCATAGGAAGACCCTTTGGCTCCTAATGCAAAAAATAGATTGAGCACCAAAATATTCCGAAAATTTTATATTTTTATAAATAAAATTGACAACATTTTGACGCCTCAATATGCTTCTCAAGCACTTTGAGGCCCAGAGCTATCACACTATTCGCCAAAACCTAAGTACGGTCCTGATTGGCATGGAATTCTTTCAGTAGGTTTTAAGTTTATTTTTATTAATTTACTGTTATGGTATGCAATTTATGTATATAAATTATCTCTATAAATCCAAAAAAAGAAATACATTTGATTCACATTACTTTGTGATGGACATTTAATAAAAATAGATTTTTTTTCGCATGGGTTTTTTCACGGTTCTGAAATAACATATTGATTTTCTGTAAGAAGATTTAAAAAAAACTTATTTTAATTTCATATTTAAAAATCTATTTATTTGTTAATAAAGTTTGGTAATATAACTCAAAGTTATGTTAATAAGTCGGGTCCCATCGGGTCCACAACGCTAACCCAGCAGCGGTTAGCGCTATGGACTACCATACCGGACTTCACGGGTTTGAGTTTCTGTATAAACAGCATTTTTTCGATCGATTTCTGTTCGAAGGCATAGGTGTTTGTGGTGTCAAAAAATTCCCTCTCACCCTTTCAAAATTAAAAATTGGGTGTAACGAGAGCTAGAGAGATTCGTTGACCACTATTCCTTTCTTAGCCTTATCCTTCTATCTCAACTACTCTCTTTGAATAAGAGAGGTTGAGTGCTGAGTGACAAACAATTCTCGTAGAAAAAAACTTCTGTTGAGATACCTAAATTAGCAGGTCATATACTCCACACTAAGAGCGGACATGGATGAAATGGCGGAAAAACTTAAATAAATCACAATTAAAATAAACGCATAACGCTTTCTTTATACCAACGTACCACATGTGAAAAATTAGATGTGTATTTTTTTTTATTTATCCATCGAAAAACCTTATGACGGTCCTGTTTACACCTGTACATAACCAGTCTCCTCACAGATGCCGGTCCATGTTCGAGTTATCTGTGAACGAACCAACGCTATTTCAATAGACATCGAACCTTTCAAACAGGTCACCGAAGGTTATGCGCGCCTATCTTTAATAAATACTCGTTTTCACGACAGGCCTAATAAATCGATGGTCCGCAATATTTAAGTGATTAAACGGAATGCTGAATATCTTTCGCAAATGCTGCTTATATGTTTATTTATTTTTTACCATGTCCGCTCCCAATGTGGAGCATATGGACTCTCAATGAAGTTTATCTCAACTGAAGTATTTCTACGAGAACTGCTTGATACTCAGTTGCTCAACCTCTTTTTTTCTAAAAGGAGTAGGAATATAAGGAAAGGGCTAGGGCAGTACTAGTAGTTAGCTAATCGCTCTCGATACGCCCCGTTCATAGGATAGGATGGGTGGGAGGGGGGAATTCTAGACATCACATAGATCCATGCCTTTGAACAGAAATTCATAAATCGATTTAAAAATCAATTTATATAACTGCCCGTTCTGGGATTCAAGCCCGTGACCTCCGTAGCGGTAGCCAACGACGTTGACCACTCGACCACACAGGCGGTATAAATAAAATTATATATATTTTTTTTTTTTTTTTAAACCATGTCCGCTCCCAATGTGGAGCATATGGACTCCTAATGGAGTTTATCTCAACAGAAGTGTTTCTACGAGAACTGCTTGTTACTCAGTTGCTCAACCTCTCTTTTTTCAAAGAGAGTGAGGATAGAAGAATAGGGCTAGGACAGGATTAGTGGTAAGCTAATCGCTCTCGGTACACCCCGTTCATAGGATAGGATGGGTGAAAGGGGGGAATTCAAAACATCACATACATCCATGCCTTTGAACAGAAATTCATAAATTGATTGAAAAATCAATTTATAAAAACTGTTCGTACCGGGATTTGAACCCGGGCCCTCCGTAGCCGAAGCCAACAACGTTAACCACTCGACCACACAGGGGACAAATTATATATATCACAGTATAAATAAAATTATATTTTGGTACATGTTGGGTAAAAAAAAAAATATATCACCGAATCAACTTTAATGACTGATTGACAATACTTTGGGATTCTCCAAGAATTATGCTATTAATTACAAAATAGCAATGTTTTCATGAATATTTAAAAAAAAAAGCAAAGTGAAAACGATAAGTAAGCAACTAGTCCTTTTCAGACACATCTATCTATCTATCTTTACCCATTACGAAAACGAGAGATTGTGTGGTTGAATAACAACCAGTAATCTTTAAATATTATTTTGAGATAGTCCCTAAGGAGATCATATAACCACATTGGAAGCGAGCAAGGTCAAAAATTAGTTTTTTAATGTGCGGGTCTAAGCTGCATATAATTTTCGCTACTTGATTTTCTTCTATAAACTCTTAATTATTATTGAAAATTAAATCTACAATACTCATGTATAATTTCCGTATATTGGTGATTATTTTGGAAATTTGAATGTATTTATTTAAATATGTGCCAATTCTGAGAGAACGGAATCCATATGAAGAATTTAAGCAAAAGTCATTAAACGAGAACTGCTTAAACGCCAGTAGCCTTCTCTGTCTTCAGAAATAGTATATATATAAAAGTGAAAAACGGCAAGAAATATTATATTCTTACCAGTTTAAATACGCAATAAAAACAATCAACATTGTTTTAAAAATAATTATTTCTTTTATCATTCCATTAACGCGCAGAGTAAAATGAAAATAGGCCCTAGAATTAAAATAATAAATCATACGATAGATTTTGTTTTAACATTGTTTTAAAAAAAGAGAAGCATCGAATTTAGTGAAATAAAAAAATACTTTTTCTAATTTTACATTAAAAAAATATTTGTATAAAGTTACCACAGTATACACTGAAACGATTTTAATAAATCCCGTTTTCAGTATTAGAAAGAGGATGAGATATTCGACGCCCATGCTTTTCATTTCAAATCGATGTATTTTTTTTGATTAAATTTCTTCAGCGAGCAATATTTTAGTCATTATTTTACAAAAAAAAAACGTTAGTGGGTATTTCTCATATTTAAACAACCCAATCGCGACGTAATTATTATCATTATTTTGTTTTTGTATTTGCGTAATGAAAAGGCCTGAGCGTATTTGAATTTGAAACACGTGTACCGGTATCTGAGTATTTTGTTTTTGCAAAAGCATTGAAATTTTAACTCCTAGTAACCGAAGCTTAATTAAAATATTATACGTTAATAACCAAAGACAAATAATATTCATTCAAAATTTTAATAGTTTTTTTGTTTTGATTTTTTAAATTTAGAAATAACGCAAAGAAAGCATTTTCATTCGAACTATTTTTTTTCTACAAAATAATATTTAACTCTGATGTACTTATAGTCCGTTATTGAATTTTAAAGCTATTGACAAGCATCGGTATTTAATTGATATTATATTATTTATAAACAATTTGCATGATGAACTTTAAATTGCTGTCATTATATTTTTAATGATTTTTTTTAGCTTGTCAAAATTGAGGTTTTCTACGTTAACTGATTGTTGTTTTTCAAATTTTCAACTTCTCTGTTTTGAAGAGAGTATAGGATGAAAGAATAAGGCTAATACAATACTTGTTATACGCTTATCGCTTTTGCTACACCCTGTTTTTTTTTAATTAGATGAGTGGGAGTGAATTGTGAAAGTATATAGTGAAATTAGAGAAATACATCCATGTCGTTGTACATAAATTCATAAATCTATTGAAAAATGCTTTTTAAAATTATTCGTACTAAGATCCGAGCCCGTTAGTACCGTTACCGTGGTCAACGATGTTGGCCACTGGACCACGGATACGACGTAGTACTAAAAAAATGAATATTTAGTTCCTATATACAATTTTGTTTATTGAATCTTTTTTTTTGACATCAGTTCTCATAATACTGTCGAAGATAACCAATTATACTATTTTGTAATGGGTCATATTTGTAAAAATATTTAAATGATACCGTTTAAAAGTATTTTGTATCAGTAAAACATGCACACGATGAGGTCTTCATACAATTTTAAAAGAATATAGTAGAAATATTAAAAACATTTTGAGCTAGAAAAGGAATAAAATTTCCGCAAATCCACTGCAACTTATCGGGTGATAAACTCAGCGTAAAAAAAGTAAATTGTTTTCTAAAAAATATATTCAAACCAGCAGATTAAATTTCATAACAATTGTGTTGACTAGAACAGTTTTAAAAACAGTGTGCTTTGATGCATTTTTACAAAGAAAGCGACGTGCAAGGCTTAGCTGATGCAAAAAGACTATCTACGCAAATCTATGACAAGTAAAGGGCTAGAATTAACTGCAATCGAGTTGAATAACATCAAACGTTCTATCTCTTTCCATTCAATTAAAATACATAATATCATTTATAATTAAATAAAGACAAAATGATACAATACGAATATTGTAAAGAGATAAACCTGCGATCCTATATAAAGTCGGATTGTTTCAAATAAATTGATTAACCGATCACAATTGAATTAAGAAGTGAATTGTTTACTCAGAACAGAAGTGATTACAGTGAAAAATATTTTGAAAATGTATACATTGGTAAGTAGTTAAATAATTGATATTGCTATTGCTTTTTTACCTATACATCGTCATTCAATATTGCAAAGCGCGTAACTCCGCCAACTATAACTTATAGTGATCATAGTTAGTAAATTAATCTCACAATTACGTTATATTGGAAAAAAATGTCTTAAAAATCATTTTATTAAATTAATCAACATGATAATAAAACTATACCATTACTTTCGTACAACTATACCATTACTTTAGTAAAACTATACCATATTTTTTATGATTGTATTCACTATATACTGATTTTTAAAACTCACATGTTTCTTGTAGAATATATTTTATATTTATAAATTAATTTTTGAACGTAAAAAAAAAGACAAGAAATATAAGTAAAACACAGTAAGAATGGGGTGCTTTTGTATTTTGTTAAATATTTTTTAACTTTTCAATATCATTTAAAATTTCGACTGAAAGGCGAAACCCGGGTTGTTAGTGACAAAGCTTGTTTAAATGTACATAATTTGAACGATTCAAATTATGCAATATCAATTGTAATTGATAACACAGTATTTTTTGATCCATCTATGTCTGCTCCTAGTGTAAAGCATATGGCCTCAAAATGAAGGTATCCAAACTAATTTTTTTCTACGAAAACTGTTTGTTAGTCAGTTTCTCAAACTCTCTGTTTCAAAGAGAGTAGGAATGGAAGGATACGACTAGTGGCTAACTAATCACCCTCGCTACGCCCGTTTTTAAGGTAGGATAGGTGGGAGGTAATAAAAGACATCAAATACATCCATGCTTTTGGACAGAACTCTATAAATCGAATGAAAAATCAATTTATAAAATCTGCTCGTACTAGGATTCAAACCCATGACCTTTATTTTCTGACTCAACGACGTTGACACTTGACCACGCAGCCGGCAATATTTTGTGTTTTTTTTTTTTTTTTTTTTAATTGATTATAACGTTTTTTGCTTCATTTAGTTAAATCAACACACAAAAATTACAAATAGATGTCACTTTAGTCTCTGTAAAATACATCAATTCCATTCTGTTGTACGATTATTATGTCATTTTAATATGTTGTATTACTTAGTAATGCTGTTCGATTTTATTCAGTGAAAAGTGTTTTATTACTAACATGTATTTTGATTACAAGATTCTATCTTTTTCTCTCTTGTAGTAAATAAACGAATAAACGAAAAATTTCAGATTAGTTTGATAGTCGACTTTTCCTTAGGAATATGTTCACATCCAAGCTGTTAAATTTCTATATCGATTACCTAAACCATTTGTAAAAGGTAATTTCAATATTTACAGGTTGAACGTGACTCACAAAACTTTAGGGTATTAATAAACCTTCCATAAAGAATCAATTACGGACTACATTACGACTGCGCCATTAAATTGCGATTATCTAAAGTCAGCACTTTCAGATAATTGTTTTATTTCTATTGTGAGCTTTGTTAAAAAAATTGAAACTTCTTTGTGATGAAATTTGCTGCTCGTAAATGACGTGAATGCTTTTATTTGGGTTGTGATTGAAGTTTGACACACATCACGCACGGAAAGACTTTATTAATGTTTCGTAGATATAATATATCATAAAAATATGTATTTCTCACCCAGCTTGTCAAGTGTTTCAACGACGTGCTTTTCGATGTTTTAGTTTTGACTCCGGATATTTACGATCTAAGTATTTTTTCTGTTCAATATTTTTGAGACAACGTTACTTTTTTTGTGAGGGCATATTATTTTTGACGCAAAATTTCTCTCAATTTATCGTTTATGAAATAAACGAGAAAAACGTCAGTTTTAAGGAAAGAGGAAAGATCCAAAAAACTATCCACAAAATATTTAATAAAAACTAATACCATAAAATCAAGCACATTATGTACTAAGTAAACATTTATTTTTTACAAATACCATGACTAGTTTCGTTCATCACCAGTATTATCAAACGGTTCCTTATTTAAAAATGTAAAGTTAGTAAATAATAATTTATTTGTTTTATTTTTTTAAATAATGCTTTTCCATCAATAATTTCCATCAGTAAACACCGTTAAATTCAACTACAATATTTACTTAAAAAGACACCTTGTCGTGGTTTGTGATAATCACTTGTCCATTCGAAACCGTTACATGTTTCATATTTAAGGGTCTTAAACTATCTTTGCTTCTTTATTGTCTTGGAAAGACATCGTGCTTTAGTTAGTAAACACGAAAGCGTTATAGGTTAAATTTTCAGACTCTTAAAGTAAAAATAAGAACAGCGAAAAGCTTTCACGTACCGAATACTCACAAAAACATTCGTTTAGTATGAAAAGTTAACTTCTTTATTTTTCTCAAAATAAATGATGAGATATACAAAAATAAATGTCTTTGACTTTGAGAAAGATCAATCATATAAGAAAGTTTTCAAAGTTTAACAAGATTTTATATTAGTATCGGCCTGAATTTAAGTGTGAATTATTTTAGAGGCAAAGTGAGCCAAATTGTATTTTAGAAAAAAAATATATTAGATGCGTTGTAATATTCTACACGTCTTAAAGTATCGTAAAAGTGAAATAACCTCAATTAATACAAATTTCAATAGTATTATTTCCGTAAAATAAAAATATGCAATCCACTAAAACACCATGTAAACAGTAAAGACGTGATTGTACTTAAAAGTTCAAGAAAAAGTTACTAATATAGTTCGGCGCACTTCATCTTTATAGGGCTCATATAAGAGAGCACATATTGCATTAATTTTATTTACGCACTTATAACTGCTACTCTAAATAATATGTCCATATGTGGTGAATTTTAATACCCAACCGAAATAAAGTAAAATGTATTTATTATATAGTATTATCATGAATATCAAAAACTCCCAGGAGCATTAAAAAGTAAAATCAGATAGTGTGACATTTCAAAAACAGATGTCGCGTCAAGGCGCGCGATGTAGTAACCATTATTATACAATTGAAGTCATTACGTCCGGACTCCGAACTACATATATGATGGCGGCGAAAAGTATGAGACGCAAGTAGAAATTTTTAGTTTTTATATTCTACTGTCGGTAGATGATTTTTATATTGTTGTACGTATATAACGAATATTTTTTGAGAATATTAATAACTGAATGTCATTTTTTGTGGAAAACATTATTAAAAATAAATAAATTCAAAACGATCTTGTTTGGCTTAACTTAAAAAAGTACTTAGAATTCTATAACTTGTCGATTTTTTTAGTCAAAAAAGTGAAACTCTTAAAGAAGTATAAATTGTTAAATATATAAATACAAATATATGCATATGAGCCTTCTTTTCATCGTGTAAAAAATAATGAATTTCCTCAAATTATATTTTTAAGTTACGGTCTACACTAAAATAAAATATTAAAGATATTTTTTTACAAAAAAAACGAAATGTAACTCGCATAACATGTTTATCAATCATAAAATAGCATTTATCAGCATAGTTTAGACTTGTGCGCAGTAATTGAAAATAATAAGTTAAGTAATAAGTAATTCTCGTAGAACAGATTCTGGTGAGATATGCTCCATTAGAATTCAATATCACTTTTGAAGTTGATACTGTATGATTTATAGTCACACGCACCTACTTCCACTTTTCTGATGAAAGCTGGCAGACAGTTAAAATTTGTAGTTAAATTAATTGTGCTTAATGTTTTTTTATGATGTAACCAGTAATATCGATTGTTTATGACCTTAAATGGCAACATTGTTTTTCGATACCCGATGCGATTTTTGTTTCTTTCTTTCTTGCTTTTTGGGACACGAACCGAACACAACGTGTGTGGGGGACACTTCCCGGTCCTGGAAATTGCTTCCAGAGACCTTTAATTTAGAGTCACTTGTGTTTTTTTTTCTTTTGTTTCTTGGGGTATAATATCGTGAACTAAAGTAGAAATTTCTCCCAATAAATGAAACTCGCTCAAATATAAATTACGAGTAATGTCGAAGTGTTTACTGTAAATTCTTGGTAGAATGGCATTATAGCATTAAAAAAACACCTTTTTGTAGTAATTACAAATTATTTATTAAATATCACGACTAGTTATTAGTGTTTATAACGAGCAAAGCCAGTTCTAATTTTTATTGCAAACGTAAAGTAAGTAAAAACAAGTGTCTTATCTTTTAGTGAAAGGTTTAATATATGGATTATGGACACTAAAATAGTTTTTAGTGAATTTTTGAGTTTAAGTGATTAGATTTTAATTTACTTTCACAGTCGTTGTAGCTGCTTGAAATAACTTTTTAAAAGTGCTAAATAGCATTGCGCCTATTCTTGAGCAATGGTATTATAAAGGAGGATTTCGTGATAAATTACGTAGGTTGTTCATTGAATTAATTAAGTCATGTGGCGCAAACAAAAGATTTGATAAATTCGATCCCAAGAGTAAGTACTAAGAGATAAACTGCCTACCCTTTTTATAAAAGGTCTAATCGGTTCGCATTATTTAAATTCGCATTTCAGAAATACGGTTTTCAAAAAGAGATAAAATAAATTCGCTGTCGCAATTAATCTTTATGAATCGGATACCAAATAAACACCTCCCTTAACACTTTTAAATGAACCACTGTATTATATAAGATATTATTTTAGTTAAATTTTAATTTAAAAAAGAACCTACCACAAATATATGAAAGCGGTATAAATATTTTTAAATCATAATACATTCATGTAGTATTGTTATTTTTTTTTAAATAATTATTGTATATTGTTTAAATAGCGGATAAAGTTTGTAAGTAGTTAGTTTCAACAATAATTTTAGTAATAACAACAAAAAACCCAGACACTAAACGTCAACTTGTTTAACGTTGTGTTTACATTCCATGCAAACTATCGAAATTCAGTCAGCTGATTCAAAGCCTACCATTTGATTGGCTCTCAATGACTTGGCCACATTTGGTATCGAACTCATTAATTTTAGCGGATTTTCATACACTTTTAGTATGTTTATGAAATTGAAACATTTTTTTAAATTTTCGTACTAAATTTCCCTTCCGGAATATATGATAAAAAGTGTTAATTGTAAAAAACATGACGTGTTTGATGCTAGCTAGACGCTTCATTTATTATCATGAAAATATAAACTCAAATGTGATATACCATAAGAGAGTACTAGTAAAAATCTGAGAGATACAATAAATTTAAAATTAAGTTATGGTGAGGTTCTTTTTTAGAAGTCAATGGCCTCCAGCGCGGAAACGGAAATGGCGAAGAAAATATGGTAACAGAACAAAAGTCCATATTATTCGCATTTCTCTCTTGTTGGTTGCAAATAATTCGTTCATTTTTATTTATTATTTAAAAACTAATTGTAAAAAGCCGTTAAAACCTTTTTTGAAATGGGTAAAAAATACTTTTATACAAACCTTCTTACCAAACTGTTGGAAATACGATATTTTGGATTTAAATATTTTATAATGTGAATTAGAAAATGCTTGACGAATTCTGTGGTGAATATTTATTTAATAACTGCTTTCAATAATAAATTATAACTTATAGATGTTTAATTTTAACTGTGCGTGAAACGTAGTTTGATTCTTTCATTGAATGAAAAAGGTATTAATTTTTAAAAAAAATCTCATTGAATGGTGTATTTTTTATATTATACGTAAACGGTAAACAAATATTACCAAGTCTATTTGCTGACGTATAATACATAAAAAGATAAATTGAAATATATATACACCATAAAACATATTGATGTAAAAAATATCTTAAAACGTATTATATGAAAAAAGATTCCAACAAAAAAGTCGTAATTTTCCGTTAATAATTTAATCAAATAGTTTGGCGGTAATTTAAAATTGACAAGCCTGTTATTTTTTGTTGTGTATCGCTTTTTTCAGAAAAAAAATCAACTATAATTTTAAGTATTAAATAATATTTTTAATTAAGATGAAAATGTTATTCTAATTATAATTGGTATACTAATAACAGAATCAGGGTTGCCTAGAAACCAGAAGAAATAAGTGGAAACAGTTTGGGTACAAAAAAAATAACAATAAGAAAACATATTTTTTTATCAAAAAATACATTTGATAAAATAATTATGCCCGGAAGTAAATACGGTTCAACAGGTAAATAGATCGATACGAAGTATTCCGCGTGAGTATGGAAGCTTTTATGAGCGTAACAGGTTAAAAGCTCTTGTTTACGAAATAAAAAAATCTGATGGATGTTTACTCTAGCTTCTCAATTGAGATTCGATATTCCAAGAATGAAATTCGATATTAATCCCGAAAATCATCTGAAGGCACTTGTTTTGTTTTCGAATACGAACAAAGTATACGAGACTTGTTCATTTATTGAATTTCAATTCGTTAGATTATGTAATAGTCAATAAACATTCATTGAAATTTGCTAGAATTTATTCCAAGCAATGAAAATGTTTCTAGGATTAATTTTTGTTAAATACTTTACTCAGAAGCTGGTTAAATAATATAATAAATATCATTTTAATTCATCTTGGTATTTATTCAACAGTTTCAATTGATTAAGTATCAATTAAAATTTTAAATAACTTAGATTATTCCACGTATTGTGCTACTAACTGTGACATGTATTTCGCCTCTTTCAGAGGCATCCTCAGACAAACTTACGGAGACAACTAAAAAGCTTAGCGCTTGCTTTAAACAGTCGATAGTCGGCTTTTGAGTCACAAATATGTATATATTGTAAATATTATAAAAATAAAACACTCATTTGTACTTATTCCACTTTAATTTTAAATTATCAGAAACAGTTTCACTCATGGCGAACATTACCAATAGATGCACTTCATGAACGGAACGGGTATTATCATTTAACATAAAGGCGGAATAAGAACAAACGATTTAGCTCGTCAAACTATTTTTTTTCAGGTATTCGTTCTAGCTTTGGCTGCTGGTGCCTATGCAGCACCAGGAGTTGCCGTTATACCAGCGCCACTCTTCGCCCACCACCCAGTTGCCATATCCCACTCTAGCAGTGTCGTCCACCACGGGGCAGTAATCAAGGCAGTACCGGTCGTCCACCACGCGCCGCTTATCAAAGCCGTACCGGTCTTTCATCCCGCGCCGGTAATAAAATTAGCACACCCTGCTGTTTTACCGGTTGTGCACCACGCGCCCGTATTCCACCCAGCACCACTCCTGCATCATGCGCCTGTGATCGCAGTTCACCATTAAAATTATTGCACGTATGATGTATTGTTATTTTTTGATTGGTTTATCAAATGTTCTCTTGCTTTTAAAAAAATATACTTTTTTCTATTACAATACTAATAAAATTAAAACAGTCTTTTGTGGAATCAATCCTGTAACGGCGAAATATAAACGTGTAAAATGTTATTGGTGAATAAACGTTTTATGTTGTCATCTGTAATAAATATATAATATAAATGATATAACGATGTATTGTATCTAATTAATATGTACAAAAACAAATTCATAAAATGTGCTGTAAAAAAGTTTTTTGAATTTTATTTGGATGAGAATTAAAAGGTAACCCTACACCTCTTCCACGTCAAAAATCATTAAATGGGCAAGCTTCAATAAGTTAATTATAAAGTAGATATTTTTTTACTTATCAAGAAAAAATGTTTATTTTTAACCAAAGCTATTCCATATCCCGTAGCCAATCTATAAGAATAAACTGTGTTTAAACCACGAATTTTGCATATATTATTCTTAGTCGAATTTATAAAACCAAAAGATTTTCTACGAGATGTGCTTGTTACTTTGTCACTCAACCTCTAGTTTCCGAACTGAGAAAGGATAGAAGATAGAATAGTACTAGTGGTAAGTCAATCGCTCTCGATACGTTTTTTTAGAAATAATATGGGTGGAATGAAATTTTTGACAGCTTACTAATGAAACTATCCATTCTGGGATTCGAGCTGGTGAGTTCCGCAACAGAAACCAACGATGTTGATCAGTCGACTACGGGTCGGAAAAGTACAACTTGTCTTCGTATAAAAGAAAAAAATGATATTCTTAATTTTTTTGTATTTTTTATACTGCAGTCGGGAAAAGTTTCAAAAAACAATGACATTGTATTACAAAATGACCGTTTTTAAGTATAAGTGAAATTCTTCCTTAAAACCGACCTTGTCCAGTTTTAGATACGAATCGTGTTTGATAGACATAAAAAAAACTTTGTTATTTTGTTATATCGGACGGTAATAAGACATAACGAGTCAAGGAAGAGGTCTTTAATAGTCTCTAATCTGCTGTAGAAGCGCTGCACGCTTTACGGATATAAGCAATTAAGGTGGCAAATTTAATTTCCCTCGCCACGAAAGACCTTCCAAGTTATTACCTCAAATTCCTCAATCATTATTTATTGATTTTTTTATAAGTGATGAACTCACTGGACAAGGTAAATCGACTGACGAAAATAACATAACGATACTATAAATAACTTAACTTAAAAATGGATTGAAATATTTGATGATTCACTTGAATTGTGTTAAAAGTCAGTGATTGATTATACATTATATTTGTTAAAATTAAAACAGCTAAAAGAATACTGGTTCAAAAAATCGATAAACAAGATTAAGGCAGCTTTATTTTTAAAAAATCTTAAGTATTTTATTTTATTACCATATACTAATTTATTTTTTATTTTATTCTGTTTTAAAAAAATGTTTAAACATTGAAGGTATATTATAAGAAAAATGTCACAATGACGGTATTTTCATGTTGTTAAATGATATTAAATCTTGAATTTTAAAGATTCTTAACAATAGGCAGTAAATGTTAGAAATGAGTTATTGAGAAATGAAATGAGCCAATTAGGAAAATTATGAAACATATAAAGGTACTACACGTCTTTATTTCGTATTTGTGTTGATTTTATATTTTTGTTTTAGGGAGAAAACACAATTGCAATGTGTATTTGCAAAAATGACATCGCTTTTACGATAATTTAAGGCAGTATTATTAGAAATTTAAAAGTTTAAAAAGTTTAAAAAAAAATAATTTAAAACAGTATAAATTTGAAAAAGTCGATTATTTTTTTTATATATTTTTCTAAAGTTTGAACATTTGAGAGTATGTCCTCAAAGGGATTTTTCAAAAATTCAATTATTTACTGAATTACAGCGATTTTGGTGACGCAACAACTAAGCTGGTCCGTCCGGAACAGATCGAAACTCAAAACTTTAAACGCGTTTTTCTCGAAAACACTTTTTTCAAGCTGACTATATAATATCTCAAGTTCTACCAAACCGATTGATTTTAAATTTTGGGTGAACCTTCTATATACATTTTTCTAGAGCCCGTAGCAGATTTAAGTCAAAATTTTAAACTGTTAAAAAAACGTAAAAAATCCATTTTTTTTTCAAACGGCTGCCAAATTTTTTTTTACTTCTTCGAAGTAGGGGCTCTAGCGATATTTTTATTTATTAAGAATCCGTTAATTTTTTTTTTCAAATGACCAGAAAGGTTGGAATCGTGTACATGAGGACACCATTTTTTTGGACCCCTCCCTTTACCAGCCGATAAATTTTCGAGTTTTTTTTATTTTTTTTTTAAAAAAAATATATATTTTTAAAATATAAATAAACGAATGGTAAAAAAATGGACGGAAAAAATGTCTTTGTTTACTTTTTACAGAGCTCGAAAAAACACTAAAAATTCGTGCCTCTACACTAGAATACCCCCTTAAGGCATGCAGAATATTCCTATGCATCTAACTCATGTTTTACTTAAATACTACTTGGCTCACATTACTTTCCAGGGGTTTGTAAGATTAGCGGTTCTCTAAGTCCACGCTTTGCTTAAATTAAAACGTAATAATTGGTATTTAAGACTACATTTCATTTAATAATAATAAAAATTCCTTTATCATAAATTCATTTCTGTCAAGGACTAAAACCTATTATCCGAAACATTGTAATGTTTTTAATTTACTTAAATAATACTTAACAAAAAAAGCCGCCTGTGTGGTCGAGTGGTCAACGTTGTTGGCTTCGGCTACGGAGAGCCCGGGTTCGAATCCCGGTACGGACAGTTTTTATAAATTGATTTTTCAATTGATTTATGAATTTCTATTCAAACGCATGGATGTATGTGATGTCTTGAATTCCCCCCTCTCACCCATCCTATCCTATGAACGGGGCGTATCGAGAGTGATTAGCTTACCACTAAACCTGTCCCAGCCCTATCCTTCTATCCCTACTCTCTTTGGAAAAAGAGAGGTTGAGCAACTGAGTAACAAGCAGTTCTCGTTGAAACACTTCTGTTGAGATAAACTCCTTTAGGAGTCCATATACTCCACATTGGGAGCGGACATCGTTTAAAAAAAATAAAAAATATTTAAAACGTATTACATTCAAATTCAAAAAAGGTAAGTGAAGATTATATTTCAATATTTTGAAATAGTTTTCGTATTTTTAAGCTTACCGAATAAGTTCCAATCCATTATTTTAAGGAGCCGTACGAAAAATACTGTCTGCCACATTTACCTTTAATGGAAAACGATTTGAGTTTACTGGAGCAAGCTTTATGAAAGTTCAAAATGTTGTGCATATTTTAAATATAGATTTTCTAGAACACGAATGCATATAGACAATATTTCACACTACGAAGGAAATTTGACTCCGTATTTTTTTGCTGTCATTACATACAAAAGGAGAAAAATGAATACTTGAAATTTAAATGAACTTATTATGGTTAGTTTAGCGTTTATTTTTTATTCTCTACAAATTATACTTAATTAAAAAAAAGCTCAACTTATATTTATTTGTAATCTATGTCCACTCCCAATATGGACCATATGTCCTTCTTATGAAGGTATCTCAATATAAGTTTTTTTGTGAGAACTGTTTGTTAGTCAGTTGCTGAAACTCTCTTTTTCAAAGAGAGTATGAAAAGATAGAACTAGATTTGTTTTCAAAATTAATAGCAAAATTTTTACCCATAAAACTAAGTAGTAATAATATTGATACCATTAAAGTTTTATGCGATAAATACCAAATATAATTAAACCTTTTTGTTATTTATACAATAAAGATTCATTGATGAAACACATCATTCACATATAGTATTCTATTTTGAATTATGAATTCAGAAGATATATTTAAACTTACTCTAACATCTAAACCAGGGGTAGGGAACCTTTTTTTCTTTAAAGGCCACGTTCATTTTTCTGATTCAACATAAGGCCGCAGTAATCATTGACTAAGAAATCTTTGGCCGGAATCAATTTCATGCCAATTTCTAAGATCCAGAAATTTGCGGATTTCCCAAAATTACCATCGTGGGACCTTTTTTTTTAGGTCTTCCTTGGATTCAAATTTAATATTGAAATTCCACCAAGCACCTTCAGTCGAAATCTTAAATTAAATAATAAATACAGATTGTAAAAAACACATCGTAACAATAAAAGTGTTTCTTTTTATAATATTACATATCCACAGAATAGCTCACTCGTTAAAAAGCTATAAAAAGCTATAATTAACGATAATTTTAAGTATAATAAAATAGCCCAGTCACGAGGGTTATATTATTCCAAAAAGGTTGGCTTGAAACTGTTTACAGTTTACGTAATGCCGTTACATAACCACTAGGGCTGCCTTGACTCGGAAGAACACGGTGCCTATTATTACGGACAAGTGTCTGAAGATTCTAAAGGAAAATGATATCAAAATATCTCCGAAGTTTACACCGTCTCTATTGAAGATTCCTGGCTTCATTAATTTATATCCGGTATAGATGATATAATACAAAGTTTATAAAACTTGTAACAAAAGATAAAATATCAACTTTTCTCTACCGTCTTTTTAAAAATGTATTTGAAGCTTGTCGCTTATAAAAAATAAGACGTTTTGTCACAAAAATCCCTGCCAGCTTTACGATTTATATATTTTTTTAAATATTTTAAAGCATTTAACTTATATATTACTCGGTTCTCTTTTATTTTCATGTTGCCTTATGGAAACATTCACACGTTTTTTTTAAAATTATATTTGAAAAGTGCCGTTGAAAATGTCGTATTTTGGTTAAAAGACTTTTTTTTGTGTTTTAGTATTTTTTAGTTTAGTGTTGAAAAGAATGACAGCCGCCATATGCGATAATATACTACTTTTACAATTATTTTTTGCTTAAAAACAGTAGATTCAATGGCCAAATAAATCTAAGTAAGTAATGCGCAAATATTTTCATTTGCATGTTTATTCAATAATTCCATCATCATTGTTTAATTAAGTGTTTAGAATTTAATGATTTGCGTTTTACAAGAAATTCATCAAAAGGTATTATTAAAACAATAAACAAAAATATAAATAATGTAAACCGCTTTTTCTGAAAAAAAAGTACGGTAAAACACACTGGTACATGAGATACTCGCTAGCTTAGAATTGAATTTTGTTTCTCGAAGATAATTTGTACTAGCAGATCTGCTTGGGCTTAAGATATTCAATGCAATTTCTAACTGCAAGATAATTTTTTTTCATATATTTAAAATTTGAAAAAAATATTAGGCTTTACAGCTAATTGCAATGTGCCAAATATGTTTAAATTTGAAAGATACTACGAAGAAAACTTGACGAAAATTTATATTAAGTCACTCGAGATTAACTCGAGGTAAATTGACATCACAAAAGTCCATGTCTAAGGCTAAAAATTTGAATTGAAGAAATTAAATTTGACATTTACTTTGCCGGAAATCGAACCCAAGCCCACTGGGTCAGTAGAGCAAGCTGTAACCAACTAGACCACGTCGGGTGATAATCCTTTATATTGCTTAACGTTGATAAAGTACAGTACCAGAAAAAGTTAGATTCAGGTAGCGTGATGAATCTGGCTAGAATCTCACGTCAATCTTTTGTGAACTTGTAATATTTTCAATACTTCCTATCACTCATACCTTAAAAAACAAATAATGCGCTGTCATTAGATCCCACCCTTGAAATGGTTCTCACTTGGGGATTGGAACTCAAAATAAAAGTAACATAAAAGTTAAAATTCTTTTAGCCTGTTAAAAAAATCAGTCGTTAAAAATACATAACTCGCACAAAAAAGGTTGTAAATTTAGACAATTATAGTGTGAAAGGACATCTTTTATTGAATTTTAAAAACAGTTCCTAACAAGATTTAGATGTATAGGCTGTTGTGAAGCATGTAGAAGGTGAGGAACTTACTTTATTTTTAAACAATTTTATCTATAAAAGAGGACTAAAAGTAAAAAGAAAATTTTTGAGATAATAATATTAGTATCAGGAAAACACAATTGATTATTAAATATTTTGTAACTGGCTACTCAACAATATTCTTTTGTACTTATGTCCACTTTTATTTATTAAGGTCAGGACCAGTTTCACTTATGGCGAGTATTATCAACTGATAAAAAATAGCGTAGAAATAACTACAACGAAATGTTGTGTTTTTATAATATCCGTTTCATTAATCTAATTCTAACCTATGTTAACTGCTCTTCTATATTATTTATATGTTTTTCAAAATTTATTCCTTTTGTAAGAATTGATATGGTTTTTAAAATGTCTTTTTCAGAATCTTCATTACTGCTGATTTTGTTGAAGTACATCATTGCTTGGAAACGGGAAAAACACCAAATCATCATTAGGATATTTACTTTAGTAATGTAGTGTTTCACTTTGTGTAAAAATTTCCCAAATTTTAATTGTGTTTATAATTGATATCGTTTGCCACTTAGATTTATTATTCTTTGATGATGATTTTTTAATTGTTATGGGTGTTAAGCATTTTAATTTTGTGTAATTATAATGTAATTTGCTAATCCTTTAAATTGTTAATAGTTGCTTACACCTTTTTATTTCAATTTAAATTTGTATAAATATCACTGTTTATATATTTTTCTTATCAGTTGATAATGCTCGCGATGAGCGAAACCGGTCCTGATCTAATAAATTTTATGTGGAAAAAGTACTCAAAATCTTTTATTATTTTTATTATAATGCCTTTCTACCAAGTATTGACAGTAAACACCTTAAAAGTTATCAATTTTATATCATTAGAAGAAAAAAATATTTTTATTATATTAATTACTTTTCTCATCCATTTTAAAAAATATTTAAACTATATATATATTGATCTGTTTATGTGTTTATTTATTACCTAATAATGTTGCTTTTCAATGCCAAGTTTTGATACAACATCGCATATATTACTATTAGGAATGGATACATATTAATTTCTTTACAAAACATCACCAGTGGAGGAGAAACAGTGTGGGGTACTATTGTGTTTGGTTGAATTAAAATTCGTTTCTAGCGGGATGAGAAGACGTTGCCTTGAAGTAAGATGTATTGTTCAATTTACTCGTAAACCATCTATAGAAAGTAATTTACAAGATGGAAGGACCAAGACTGTAACCGAGCCTACGCCGATCATTCAATATTCAGAAATAATACGTGACTAGATGTTTAGTTATTTGAGCCCAAATTAGAAATTTGTATAACAAGTATAATAGTAGCTCAAACTATATAACTAAAATAACTACTCTATTTTCATAGATGTACATTTTTGCATCTGTGATAGGAAAGAAAGGTTTTTGCACTAAATTCTGTATTTAAAAAAAAAACCATTTTATTGTATAATTCTATATCATCTATTTTTGTCGCCCGCTGTGGTCTAGTTAGAGCTTGCTCTACCAATTAGTTGGGTCTGGGTTTGATTCCCGGTAAAGTCAGTGTCAATTTAGATATTTTCAATTTTATTTTGAGATCTAAGACATGGGTGTTTGTGAAGTTAATTCTTCTTAAGCTAATCTCATGTGACTTACAAAAATTCTCATCGAGTATATCTTGTATGATCTTTCAATTTTAAAATATTTGACGCATTGGCGTAAGCAGTAATGTCAAATATTTTAAAATCAAATCAAATTAATATCAGAATCAGTTTCACTCGTCTTGAGTAGGGTATCCAATTCTGTGATCCTGAAATCCTAGAATTATGACAGTTCTAATCCCGGGATTGAGAAAATTACAGAAAAATAAATTTGGACGAGCTAAAAAAAAGGTTTTGCGCTGTTCATTCTGGAAAATCCATGAATTCCTGAAAAGTGTTTTTGAAATCGACATGAAATTGTGAAAAATTCCAGGATCCTAATTTATACACGATTTATGTTGAATGTTCGATCCCGAGATCACAAAAATTGTTCGGGATTTGATTCTCTAATTGTGAGCATTATTAATTGTATTGTTTGTGATGAGCAACATTTGTCATGATTTTAATAATGTAGAATAAGTACAATAAAGTGTTTATTTTTTAAAATATACTACCTTTCTACTAAGTATTGACAGATTACACGTTAAAAGTGACTAAGATACTGTATTATAATCATGATGTAATAAATTAATTAAATTAATTTACGTTTAGATGGTAAAAATCATATAAACATTATGATAAATAAAATCAGGAATATGTGTTTGTTCCTAACGTAAAGTAAAAAAAAAATTACAGTTTTTTCTCTCGAAATCGAAAAAGGTGTATATTTAATTTCGACTGAAGGTGCTTGGTGGAATTTCAATATTAAATTTGAATCGTTCAAACTATGTAAATTCTCACAGATTTTGTCACTAACGACTCGGGTTTCGCCTTTCGGCATCTTCAGGCGTTCAAGTGTACGGATGAACTTGAACTGACAGTCAGTTTAAGTGTTATTTTAAGTTCATCCATGCACTTGAACGCCTGAAGATGCCAAAAGGCAAAACTCGGGTCGTTAGTGACAAAATCTGTGATAATGTACATATTACAATACGTATAGAGTGAATGTACTTGTGTGTTTGTATATAGACAATACGAACTTTTCGCTGCCTGTCTGTTCAAGTGCATTCGCGCACTGATTAGCACCGAAGATGCCGAGAGACGAAACCCGGGTCGTGTTCGACCAAAAGTTTTATGGAAGTGTACAAAATCAAAATGAAAATAATTCTAAATTAGAATTTACATAGTTTGAACGATTCAAATTTGTGTATATTTAAGATAAAAAATAACTTTTGCAATAGCTTTTTTTCATTTTTACTCACAATGCATTTAAAAAATGTTTGAATTTTACTTTTAAATAATTAAAATACAGATCAATTTGCAAATGTTAAAAAATAATATCTTCAAAAGACATTTATTGATTGTTACCATGGTTTTGCAATGTTGCTTTTAATATCAACGACTTTGTAGTCGAGTGGTATATTTCAACTAACATTTAATTTAATTTTTCACCAGTTGTAAGTGTTTGCGATAAACTTATCCGTTCCGAGTATTTGATTTCAGTGGAATAAATAAATAAATTGAGGAGTCTCTCTTGCTGTACTTTCTGATTGATTTAATTGGGCATCATAATTTCATCTCAACAGGTGATAATTTTGATACTATTTTGGTAAATATGTATGAGGTAAAGCCCTTTACGGTGCCTGCCTGACTGGATTACATTATCCCAAAAAGCAAATGATATCTGTATAATGTCGTGTACCCCAGTAAATATAATCTCCTACACGACATCGTATGCTGACTGCATGAAGGAATCGAATTTTGTGAGTAGAATCTAAAGAGATGGCCATAATAAATATTTATAAAATAAATTTAAGATTTCGACTGGAGTAGCTTGGTGAAATTTCAATATTAAATTTGAATCGTTAAAATTATGTACATTCACACAATTTTTGTTACTAACGACCCAGTTATAGCCTTTCAGCATCTTCAGGCTTTCAAGTGCACGGATGAACTTGGCAGTTCAAGCAGTGAAATGGCTTCACTGTGGATTGCTCACAAGTGCAGCAATCATACCATTTTGTCGTTAATGAAGGAAACAATATAAATATAAACAATACTATTTATTAAAAACGAAAAACTTTAACGCTAACGCACCAAAGGACTTATAGTATCCATTCAATATAAAAAGCGAAAATTACAATATATATTACATTTTTTTATTAACTATATGTTGTCAATATACTATGTTTAAATGTCATATAAAAGAAGGTTGAATGTTTTATCCAAGATAATTTGCTTTATCTCTTTTCGCTCGCAATATTTTATTTCAGTACGGTATTGAATTTTTTCTATACTAATGCAGAGATACGTTTTCGAAATATAAAATAAAAAAAAAAACAAAAATCGAAAGTTCCTTGACTGTCGCACCATGTGCCAATTGCAAATTATCGTTCGAAGAAGTCAAATATAGGTGTATTCAAAATAGCTGAGTGACTTGCCAAGATTTAAAAAAATATATATGGCTTGAAAAATTTCTACGATAGAGTGCTTTGAATAGATTTTGGAAGTTTTTTTAATATAGTTACGACATCGTTGCCAAAAATTGCGAAAGTCACAAAACTTGAGTCGTGATTTTGCTCGCGGGAGGGACTAGGATACACAGATTGACAGTATGACAAACAAATTAATTACTTTTATTAGGTAAGGTAAATCCCAATGAAAAAATATTCAACCATGGTGATCCGCACATATTTTTAAAAATACTATTGGCTTAGGGTTTTTTAGTGTTAATGACTTTATTAATTTCCATAAACTCCAAGTTGTTCAAACTCTTTATTTACTCAAAGAGTATTTCACCCTTTTTTATTTGATTAAATTTGATATTATTTTTTAGAAAAACATGTCATATTTTGTATAACATGAAATAACATAATTATCAAATAAAATTTTATATAAATAACGCCTAGTATTTATAAAATTTGTGAGTAAAATAATTGTATTATATTTTTCTAAATCAGTGGAAATAATTACTCTCGCGTATTAAGTTAGATCATATTTTTAGAATAAAGTGGTCCGCCACGAACATTGAACAAGCGAATCTAAACAAAAGTTTCCAAAACTTTTGGGGTTGAACTCAAACACGCCTTGACAGACAGAGGACAAAAGACTGGCTTAGTTTATGTGATGTACATAATTTTCACTTAAATCGTTAGTTTTGGTCATGAAAGGCAGAGTATTTTGGTAACTGATTCGGGTTGCCTGCGATTTTATAGTACCAAGCTATGAACTTTGTAGTATATCCGTAATATTCTAAACAAACAGGCAAGCGCCAAGGACTTCATCCTCAAGGAGCTCAAGCAGTGGTGTCAATTTGGGTTTTCGAGAGATTTTGATTCATAAAATCGACGATACTGTTTGAATTGTTAGCATCAATTAATTAATAATGGTCTATGCATCAACTTCTCAATTCATTTCAGATATGTATGGATAATTTTTGGAGCTCAATTACTGTTTTGTATTTCCGTCTTAAATGCGTTATTTTATTAAATTCTACCCGTTTTAGATAATTTTTAATTCGATCATAAAAAAATATTATTGCTATTTGTAATTATTATACACATTTAAAATATTTTGTTTTACTTTTGTCACAGCAAATTCACTATGTTGTATAATGTAAAGTAAACTCGATGGCTGCCACAGACGAAAGATCTCGTCAAATTTTTCGAGCTCAACACGCCAGAGACGAGTTATCTCGTCAATAAATAATTAAATTAATAATTGCAAATTATAGCCGGGGTGATAGGTAAAGACGTATTTTTTTCTACGGCAGCCAAAAGGCTAAATAATTTACTTACTCAAAAAACGATTATTTTTGTAGATTGTGAATTACAAGTCTGTACTAAATTTGAGTTCGTAATTTTTTACCTATTCAATAAAAAAAAATATCTACATTTCGTCGGCTTTATTCTAGCATCACCTAAGTCATTTCTTTTTTAATTTCATGTTTTGGTTATTTCGGTTAAAAAGCATATCACCGCATCTTTTTCATTCGTTTAATATCCATAATTTGCAAGTGGAAGTTACCAAAAAGCAAACAACACAATACAACGTATCTCTTCTTATATTTATCTATTCTAATATAACATAAGACCTCTACATTAGGTACATATAAAACCAAATGAATATATTTTTTAATGTATAATTAGAAATAGTAAAATATTCATCTACAAAAATCTAAAATCAAAAATCAAAAGTATAAGAATTTGTTTATGTAAGTTGACATATTCAGTTTCAACTGTCTCCTGAACATTAAAAGTAAATTTATTTACGCTTTGTTAAATTAAAGCCGATGATTTAATATAATTCTCAGATGGAAAATAACATTTTACAAGGTGATGCAGAGCTTTGATTCAATGACTTGTGCCAAATTGAGTTTTGATTTTTACCATAAAATCATTCCTCAGCACTTCTCATATAATATTGCGCTGCGAAGAATTCTAAGTATGTTATTCTCATTTAAATTTATCAGATCATGCTTTAGGGTTCTCGTTGTACGTATGAATATTAATGATTATTTTTAGTGGGGAAACTGTTATGTGGCACTGGTCTCATGCAAAGTGGCATCGCAAGCAAAAGTTTTTTCAACTAGAGGCCATAAATTACTATGAACGTTCTCGTCACTGTCAGCAAAAACCACTTTAAATATGATCTACTCAGACTCCATTAATACGAGAAGCTATTCGTTTTTCAGCGTTTATAGAGACGTACATATGTAATTATTTGAAATTAAGTTTTTCAGCAAATATCATGTTTGAAAACTGTATTTTTTGCTCAAGTTTTGATTAAAAAATATTTGTTGTTATTAAATACCCCAATTTTTCTTCTTGGGTATAAAAACCTCAAACAATTAAGTGAAAATAATCCATAAAAATATTAAAGATGAATTTGTTACTTCAATAATTTTAGAAAAGTTTACACATTTACGAAAATTGGCTAGGTAGTTATTGTACGAATAATCCTCAAACTTACGCAATGATTAGTGTGTATTTATTAATGCAGCGATCTATATATGCAAAAATTTGCCTCATTTTAAGCGTATGATTCAAGTGAAAACAGGATAAATCTGTACTTCGATTTTGCAATACTTGTGTTTAAGCAAAGTATACATTAATGCATGAATTAAAAAATAAATTGAAGGAATCTTCTTGTTAAAAAAAAAACAATTAAGTATTCATTTTGCTTAAAAAAGCTTTAGATAAAAAATAAATTACTTATTTTGTATTGATTCCATATTTTTAAATAAGGGAAACCTTTTTTGTTTATCACGAACTTTATAAACTGATGAAAATGCTTGTGTTGATCGAAACCGGTCGTGATTCTAATTTAAAAAAAATGGAATTAACAAAATTTTTTGAATTATTCTTTAATATATATATTTTCTACGAATAGTTGATTGTGAATAAATTGAAAGTGATATAATAAGTTTTATATTTAACGTGTAAAAATAATTAACTACTGATATTAATGATTCTCTTACGCTTGTATAATTGAATGTAAAATTATAATTAAAGCCTTGCATATCTTTTAATTTAACTAATTTCTTATTAAAATTTTATCAAAATGACGTAAAAGTTGTATTGTAGATAGAAAAATCTTTGGAAGCGATATAACTGTGGGGTGGTTTGGAAAAACTATCAAAAATACAACGAACGTAATTAATTGTGTTTGAAGAACTTTTTTTAAAAAAGAAAAAGAATATTTTTTTATTTTTATCTTATTAAAATAAACTTACATATAATCTTGATCACTGCTGCTAACGAAAGTGAAGTTGAACAGTTGAAAAATTGTCTTTATAATTTCAATAGGTTTTACTTATACATAGTTAATGAGAGAGAAAAAAAAACCTGAGACAGTTGGTACCGCTAATGATAAAATATGTCCTACAAACATTTTAACGATGAAACTAGAATAAAATAATAAAAATCTAACTGAATTAATGTATTAAAATACAAAATATATTGACATTCGTTGATATGAATTATTCTAAGCGGCATCTGGTTTTGAGAAACAGAAAAAATATAGATACCAAAATGAGGGTTTTATTTAGTCAAAGCATGTGTGAGGAAAATTGGGTTTTTTTCATTATAATTCTTTGCATTTCACACCATTTTATTAAGGTCTCTTATTTTACCCCATGCTTGAAATAGATAGTGGAGGGTTTTCTTTAGAAAAAAGTTATAAATAGCGTTACAAGATTTCAAAATATTATAATGAATGCCACGAGGCTTCATTCAAGAAAGAATTCCAAAAGATATTTGAAAGATGTTTTCAACCAAAAATTTTCGGCTGAATTACTTACTATAAATATGTAAGGAGATTAAACAATTGTTTTCTCAGTATGAAATAAATGATTCAACGTCAAAACAAGTTTATGAATATTTATGAAAAAGTCGATTTGTGAAACAATAAATGAAGTCCGATTTCACAATTTTTTGTTGTTGATAGGCAATTTACTTGGCTTACTACTGACTATTTACTAAATCATTAAAAATGTTGAATCGTTCAAATTATGACTAAGCGGGCTTTGCCTTTTAAATTTAATACTGAAATTCTACCAAGCACCTTCAGTCGCAATTTTAATCTAAAAAAAAGTGATTGTAAAATATAAAGTAAAGTTGCTTCAGTATTGATCAGTTAATAGCCATTTTAAATTATCACTGAGAGGAGGGTATACTCTATATTTAAAAAAAAAACGCTCTTTTCTAGTTATTCCCATTTTAATTAAAGTCAGGTTTCTTGTGACTTATTCATAAATTGTATCTTAATACATTTATTTACTATTTTATAACTAATTATTTGTTTTATTTTACTTGGCGTACTAAAATAGCCACGTTTCAACGTATGTCCTAATCAATTGAAAACTTTCGTGTTGAGAGAAATCGGTTCTGATCATATTAAACAAATATGTTATTAGAACTGAAGAGTTTTTTTATTATAATGCCGTTTCAAGAACTATTGACAGTAGACTCCTAAAAAGTGGTCTAGTGATTTGAAATAAGTATCGGACATATTGGGAATTTACTAGAAATACTTTAATTTACTAAATAAGGTTGAGTCACCGAATACTATTTAGTTCGCGTAGAACAAATTCAGTTGATATGTTCTATTTGGAGTTAACAAGCTCCAATGAAGGAGCAGGATTGGTTGAAAAACATGATGAAAATAGTGAATAAAAAGTCCATATGCTAAGCGTCGAGAGAGGAAACTGTAAACAAGTCTACCAGTCGGTCGTTAAAACATATTTTATAACTGAAGAATAAGTAACTTCTCAAAGTGGCAAAAAATTATTTTATGTCGTGGGTATTTAAAATATGAATATTCTCAGATCTAAGTTGATATTTTGTTACAGAGGTTACTTTTTTTAACAAGAAAAATAGTTTCATAAAAAAGTCTTGGAAAAGTTTCTTCAACATTAATCGTATTTATTTTATAGTATCATAGTTATCGCACAAAGGAGGTTCTTTATCGTAAAACGTCTCTACCAGAGTCCACGAAAAAATAATCGTAATTCAAATGCTGCACAAAATCCATGTTTTTTTTGAAAAGTCGCAGTCATAAAGTAAAATAAACTGTCAATCAGAAGACATGTTTTCAAGTTGTGCCTTTGCACAGTGAAAATCAATGAAAAGTTTTAAGAAGAGTCGATAATCCAAAAGATTTTAGAGTGATTATCAAATAAAGAGCAGCATCGGATATCTTTCAGAAATACGAAAATTTGACGACACGTGTCCTGGACCCAGGATAATAATTCGTACACCATTTTTATTTATTTACTTAACTTCAATCAAAACGGCATGAATAAATAATCTACGTAAACCACATGCTTTTTAATACAAAATTATATTTGATACATTTGTTACCCCACTTGTTGTTATATAACTTTAAGCACTTGTTTTGCCTCTTTAAGAAGCATCATCAGCCAGGGAATAAAATATTTAATATAAATAAAACATTAGTACATAACTATTAAATATGACAGGCGGCTTACTATTGTTGAACTCACTTCCTTTGAGATTTATCGTCCATAATATAAGTAATTAATTTTTTATAAGTACTATCAATATTTGCATATAAATCACTTCCTGTGTCCAGTTTAAGTACAAAAAAAATCATTTTGTATTTTATACCTTAAGAAATATTTAAGTTTACTCTTAGCGTTGGAATATTCTGTCTGATGATGCTTCTTTAAGGAGTGAAACACTATTGAATGAGTATTGTTTTTCCTTTTGTAACGGCATTCAAATGAAACAAAAAAAAACTTCACACTATTTAATTGGTTTTATGTGGAATCGATTTTAACTAAAGTAAAATTAACAACTGACAAAGTGTTCAAAAAGAAAAAAATATTACACTAAAATAAATAATAAAACTTGTTATGGTATTCATAATTTTTATTATTTATTTTATAGCCCATCGAAATTCTTCGCGAGATCGAAAATTTTACGAATCGCCGAGAAAGAAACGAAAACTTTTTCAACCCATTTAATTCGACCCTTTTTTTACAAACCAAGATTCTTAATAGTTTTTCGCATCTTCCATAATATAATACAGCCTAAAAGAGAAACACAACTTTTATCGTTAACCTTTCAGTAACCGCGGCGCAAGTAGGATCGATCCAAAAGCAGTTTTAAACTGCTAATTCCAGACATTCTATCGACTTGTTTCGTGTGTCCTTAGGGATGAGTCATTTGGAGAAGATATTTTCCTCCTGACAACGTTTAACAAAGGTTACGAACAGAGCTCTTAAACGTGTAAGCTATATTAACTTGGTCATATATTAAGTAATTTCGAGGTAATAGATTAAGAAGCTTTAAGTTTAAAAGCTATCAGCTCAACCCCCAGATAAACCAATCAAACATTTAAAATAAATATTCTAAATTTATGCAAAAATAATATAAACCAAAGTTGCATAAATTAATTAATCATACTTAAGTCAACTTTTTAACGGCTAAGCCATATTTACGTAATAATTTATAGTTAATTGATAAGACAATGGACAAACGTTTAAACATAGTTCTTAAGATGGCCTGATAAAAAGATGATAATGTATTATTAATTTATTAGTAGAATTTGCATATATTAAGAAAAAAAAGTATTTATTTAAAGCGAATCATATTGTATATGTATCATTCACGTTGAGCAAATTTTTTTCATACATTTTAATATTTAACAATCCTTATGATAATAGAGAAATTGCTATTTGTTAGCTTTTAACAATGTAAAGTAATGCCATAATATATTCTATTACATAAAATAAATAGTTAGAAGTATTATTTTATGTAATAATTATAACTGGTAAATGCATCAGGAATGTACATATAATGTCTTCAATAATATGAGACATTGTGAAACATCAAATCGTTCCACCAAAACACTCTCTCAAACACATTTTTTATCAATACAACGCAGTGTTTACTTGTTCGTAAAACCCCCACAGATTCCGGTAACTTTCAACTAAAATTAAAAATATGAAAGATGCTTTAAAGGCCCTTTGTTTTTATCAAAAAACACATTTTTTTACATCCTGCTACCAAGGGAATTCAGTTTTAATGGTTATATCCAAAATTACAGGACACTTACAATAATAAAAAATAATGGCTTGAATGTAATGGCCATTTTTAAATAAATATTCAAACTTTTGCCCGAAGCAGAAAAGGAAAAATGTTTGGTTAAAGATTTGAAATTTAAATTATTAAAAAAGTTAAATGAAATGGGCGTAGAAAATAAACGTACTCGTAGAGCTCGTGTTTATTATGTTCATTACAAAAACTGATAAATTTTTATACTGATCTGAAACTGTTAGTTAATATGATTTATTACTATACTGTTTACACAATTCGTCAATTTACACAAATAGTAATAAATGGTCTTCTTTTAAGAAAGGTATGTTTTTATAAAAAATAAAATCCGTTTAATTTAAAAGTTTACCATAGTTTTAAGCATACTGACAATCTTTATTATACTAACTGCCAATTTATTTTAATTTCTAGCAAATATTCCATGATTAATATTTTTTTCTTTGAGAGTTGATTTATTGCTTGATCTCTTGTTGCTGTCCGTTATTACAATATTTCTTCTTATTCGAAACCGTTCCCACAGGATCAAAAAAAACCTTCCTTTGGATTAGATTTACAAAAATGTATTGACTTCGTGTCAGTGTTGCCAATATTGCCAAAATCTGACCAGTTTTTTTACAATCAAATTTTCAGTATTTTTTTAATAAAACAAGAAAACAAATTCTAGGTTAAAAATACTTGCACGCATTAGTATTGTCAGTAGCCACAAATTGGACATACGCCTGAATTCATTCTAGCAACCTTTAAGCGACTCTATGATTATATATACGACTTATTATTCAGTTTTTAACATCACTATTTCAATTTTTAATTAAAGCTTTGCTATTCCACCGGCTGTGTTATTAAGATTAACGTGTGTTTGCTTTTGTTTAAAGCACCGTTAGCTTCATCGTCAAATTTTTATTTTTAACGTAGTCATTATTTCTATTCTTCACTTATGAATGAGAAAACGAAGGGTTAGTTTCATTTTTATACGAGGCAAAGGCAGAGATTAGTAACGTACAATTAAAGTTTTATTTGTAATGTTAATTTCTTGTATTTGGAAGAAAAAATTCTACCGGAAAATAGTCAATAGCGGAAAACCATAACCTTTAAATGATTTTTTAATCAAACAGAGGCTATACTTAATTTAAAAGCTATTCACTTTTACTCTTGTATTATTATAGAAAGGTATTAATATATGCTTTATATTGACTAAAGCCCTCTCAGTAATTTGAATGGCCCTGGATATATTGATAAATAATATTATGCTGTTATTTGACGTTGTGATAATGGAATTGCTTATTTTGTTGATAATAATTATAACAGTATTAATTAAAATTTGCGATTTGGGGTTGGAATAATTAATGTTCCTTAAGAGAAATATTAATTTGAAAACTGTCTGTATCAGAACAATAAGTTTTGTACTGGCACGTTTAAATAATGCTACTTATAAATCATTGATATCCAAAGAGACATTCTTTAAATATTTTAGTTTGTAACGTCAGTATTTTTTGTATGTACAGCTATGATACAAGCTAGGTCTAAAATTTGTTTAAGGCAAAATTTTTATCATACATCATTTAGAAACTAAGACAAATGAAGTAATGTTTGTACAAACTAAGGTGTTTGTATTATTATTTTGAACAGTGTCACAGTTTGTTTTTATTTTGAAAGAGACTGTAAGTAAAGATATTTTTCTCCTTTTTTTTGACATATATTAACTGATAACGACTGGGTTTAACCCAAGCGCTTTTGCTAACCTTTGAATGATAGACAACTATGTATTTCCAATGGATTCGGCGGAGATTTTGTTGAAGTTCATTTTAAAAATATAAAATTAAATTTGGTAGTTTTATAATTTCCATTGTTATACTACGAATTGTGACCCGTGCTTTGCTTTTTTAATAAGCATCTGTCTGATGATGCTTCTAAATAAAGAAAACCACCACAATTTGTCAAACAATATATATAAAAACATTTATCAAATTTAATTTTATATTTGAAACTACGATTTAATGGCCTAGTTATATACAATGATAAGTCAAAATTATAATGTTTTTAGTTATATTTCTCATTATGTTTGTATACCACCCTTCTATAGCTCCACAAAAGTACACTACAAAAAATCACTAGTTTTTTCTCAGTAGTCAGATGTTTGTATATGAAAATAAAATAGTATCAATTTTCTTCTCTCAGCTTTATATAAAATGCAACTTGAAATACTGTTTTACGGTTTTGTCAACGTTACAGTAAATTTTAATGAAAAATAAAATAAACGACTCGTTCAAAACATAATACAATCCAGTGCGTCAAATCTTTGGTCAGCAATTTCTCAAAACTACCAATTTCTAGTTTTAGCACCATGGAATTATTTTTTTTGAATTTATATCTCACAAATACATCGATTTGCACAATTTTCTCCCAGCCATTTTAATAATTAAAACAGCATCTAATGAAAAAAAAGGTAATTACTATTTCATTCATAATTTTATTTTCCACATATATTCATAAATCGATTGAAAAATCAATTTACATAACAGCCTTTTCGGGCATTCGAATCCGTAGTCACTGAAAATGAGTAGGATTTTTTTTCAAAACAGTTAACCACTCTTAATCAGTTGTGAAAAAAAGATGCCTTCCAGACAACCTAATTTGTATTCATTCATTATAGCATTCAAAAATATTCAAAATCTTTGGAGTGCTGTGCTCTTTAAAGGTCAAAAATTATTACAAATGAGATGTCAAAACGTGTTACAAATGAAGGCAAAATAATTTTCAATTTCAGTTTATTTTGATAGGATCTATGTAAAGATGTTATGTTAAACACCGTTATAATGACACGTTACAAAAAAATCAACCATTAAAAAGAATTGCATAAAGCTAAATGTAATTATTTTAAGTCATATTTATTTTTAGCGATATATATTTAACATATATTTTATAATTTAGGTTATTGTTTGAAAAATCGGTTGTACAATTGATTATTAATATAACTATAGTAGGTAGATCAGAAAAATATAAAAAATAGCATAGTATTTCAAAAATGCATACTAAATCAGATAAGTTGCTTTTTTATTACAAATTATTGAAATATCATGGTAAATTTAAGTTTAAAATAATAGTTGGGGGTAAAATGGCAATTAATAATATATTTATTGACAAATTGAGTTGCTTAAGCAAATATATGGAATTCCAACAACTACAAACCAAATCAACAGAAAGAGCTGTAAGATTTTAATCAAGTTATATTTGAAAAAAAAAAGTAAATGTAAGTACATTGCGTGTCGGAAAAAAACTAATGATGGGAAAAATCACAATCAGTAATAATGAACGAAGTTCAAAATGCTGTAGAGCAAAAGAAAACACGTACATCAAAAGAAGTATTGTAATTTATGTTTAAAAGGTATCACATAACAAAATTAAAGCGTAATGAAAAAATGCCTTCGTTATATTGATTTTCTTTGGATATTGAAATTTTCAAGCTCGCTCAGAAAATCTCTTTGTAAAATGTTGTTTAGTATTTTTTTCAAAAAAAGTGTTGAAAATATTCAAAATAAATAGACATTTTTAAAGCAATCAATTAATTCTGACTATTCAAATAAAAAACTTACCTCAAATGCGATGATATTAAAAATAAATAAAAAGTTTATGAAAAAATATTTTTTATATGATTCTGATTATTACTGACAAGTACTTTGAAAGAGGATTTATACTTTATGAAAAACGTTCAGCTAAACTTGACCTAATTTTTGAGACCAAGGTTGCTCAAACAATATGTCTTTTGAGATTTCAATTAAAGTCAATCTTATGAACTCAATTGTTCAATTTGTCCCGGTCGGCAACGGATAAATTTCAAGATTTTTACTTTAAATGTCAGTAAAACAGATGTTCGGTTCACAGTTTTATCAATATATTGCTATAGAGCTTTTCTGTGCTTTTATGTTGAAATTGCCAAAGTTTTCAGGAGACGATAAACGTATTGAAAACTAATAAAATTCTTTATTTATGCTGACAAATTAGTTAAGTTTTATCCTTGACAACAAACCTTCTGATTTAACTATAAATAATATAACACGTTTGTCAAATATAAGAGTTTATAAAATTGAAAAATCATTCACTAATTCTTCATTTATTTAATATGATCACAAACGGTTTTTCTCATTAAGAAACCAACTCCTAATTATATTAAATAAATTTGAAATTGATAAAAAAAGATTATGTGTTTTAATATAATGCCTTTCCAACAAGTATTGACAGTGGACACCTCAAAAGTGTCTATCATGGTCTAAAATATTAATTTTGTTATTATTACTGCTTCATATAATATTTGAAGTTAAATTTCATTCATAATCATTGAATTCAAATAGTTTTAATAATGGTAAGCCTTAATTCAAGCTCTCCATGTTTATAAAAAAAACTGTGTATGAAAAAATAGATTTTCTTTGGTTCGGCTTAATAGATTTTCTTTTGATGGTAAAACCTTATTATAAAATTATTTTTTATAACGATACATGTCTTTGTACACTATAAATGTGTGTATAGTATTTTTAAAATAACTAATTATAAATGTATATATATATTGATTTTTATATCGATATTAAATAATCATTCCCATCCATCTAGCTCTAAAATAGCTATTGATACAACGATTGGCATGGACTTAGTCATATCCCGAAATTAATATTATTACTTTTGATTGAAATAAAATTAAGTTAAGTTAGTTAGATTCAACTCTATTTGACCAAACCTAGTAGGGCTTATAAAAAAACCGACAATCAAAAAAACCGGTTAAATATTGATATTTTTTTGGCTTCATTTACTAATTATAATAATATAAACACTTCAAAAAATATTTTAATTATACTCGGTGTTCCTTGTCAAAAAATGTATTTTTAGAAAACACAACGTCCACTGATCTTAGTAACTTAATTTTGTTGATGAAATCTCCTAAAATAAAAAAATAGTTCTGAGTTTGATGTACTTGTGAATAGTATTCGAGTTAAAATGCTGAGTAATAATATTCTCAAAATAAAACATAACAGTGTTGAAACTATACTTTTAACGCATTTACCGAGTTCATAACTAGAAAGCTAGATATTTCATCTCGTTGTTGCTATGTTGGTTTAATTAACATTCTTTCTTTAATATAGAATAAATAAGTATCAAGTTTAAAGACACGAATGCTTGTGATGTCTTCAATGGTTTTATCCCATCCAAAAAGAAGGGAATAAAGAAAGCCATTAGCTAACCAGCTAGTCCTATCCTTCTATCTCTACTGAGTAATAAATAGTTCTTGTAGAAAACTTCTGTTGAGATACTTCCATTTAGAGGCCATATGCTACACATTGCGAGCAGATATAGACTGAAAAAAGCATTTGAAAGTGGGATAATATGTTGAAAAACCCGGACAAAAATTTGGCTTAATAACTGATTATTCAAACCCGGTTTTAAAAAGCCGACAGGTCCTAACATCTTCATTTGAAATATTCCATGGGAAGTTTTATATCATATTGCAAGCAAACATGGTTGAATGAATATGATACCCATTATACGATTATTTGTAAGCCTCCGATTAAGAAAGAGCACATTTATATAATTTTATACATGATGTGAGTCCTTCAGAAAGTAATTATCTAAAAGTATGAAAGTTATATAATGGAATACTATTTATTTTGAAGCAGTGCCAAATAACTTTCTTTGGATCATGTTTCTAAATATCTTCCATTTAATATTTACATAAGTAGGAATAAATATTTTCCATTATAAATGTTTGTCTTAAGTGTCCATGAGGTAGCTTCGTTCATGCCATAAAAGAACCGATGAAAAGAGCTTTTCGTGTTTTTCCCTTCGAAAAAGCTCTGTCTTAAGGCGCATCACTATTCAACGGTGCAAGAAACTCAAGCAAAGAAAATGTTTGCTTTTATGTTATTGCCTCAAAAAGACTTCTAAGGTCAAATAGACTCTGTTTATGTAAATATAGTCAAATAAGGGTGCATTTATTTTAAGTAAGTATCTTTCGAGAAGGCTACAGCAGAATAAAAAGGCTTTATAATGGATAGAAGCAACCATTCGCTATGTATTGTTTTTTAAGTATCATTTAAATAATTTTTATACTAAGTATTAAAATTTGCAGAAATTATGCAATATTTTAAAAATATGATTAGAACTGATTTTACTCGACGGATAAGTATGTTTAACTAATAATATCCTGATAAAATAAAATATTAATTTTATAATTACTCTGTTATCATCAATATTTCTGAAGATGACGTTATACTGAAAAAGTTATTAATGATATAACATAAAATGTGAGTTTTATTTTTGCCAGCCATGTAGCTAAGTGGTTAATGTTCCCGATTAACAAAGTAACCCCTATCATAGGTTCAAATCTTTTTTTAAATGATCATACTTTCGATTTGATCGTAACATTCGGTTGATATCTGTTATGGTTTAATAGTTGTCCATTCTCTCTCTATTCTTTAAAGAGCGCATAGATGCAGATTGAATAAGCGTGAACAACTTGTCATATCCCAGTTATCAGTTCTATAATTTTATACTTTTTCTCTCTTTATTTTGAGTGATTAAACATGTCAACAATTATTTATTCGTGGTATAATGTATTAAAAACCTTTTTAAATGTACTTAGAATTATAATAACCAGTCGAAAATAATCGATCGCGGCCTTCCTGTTGCTTATCCTTTCTACCATTGACGATTTTTTTATTCCGTTTAGACATTAAAATATAATAAAACTTGTAATTATTTACAAACAGTGTTCTCAGAACTATAAATAAGTACGCCTATCAGGCCTTGGCCTGTTTCTAGAACTGGTTATATGCTTTTGTTTTGAATCTTTTAGTTCCGTGGGAGGTCCGTGTAACGCAAAACATTTAATTTAAAGGATTTATGGTAAACAAAAATGATGTAAAATATTTGTCTAGAAAGAGTTAAATAATTTGGTTGGATTTGTAGTAAAAACCATTATTACAATTAAAACTGTTTTTATAATAACATGTATTCAAATTTTCACAAGCCAAACAAATCAATATATTATTCAGTTCTAGACGGATTCTTAAATATAATCGATAGCTATTTCAGCATCACTTGACCATCAGAACACAATCATTCAGTCAATTTCTGTTCACGTATAATATAATAAAGCTCATCATGAAAATATTACCAATTTATTATTTACTCATCAAGTCTTACAAACATAAACAATTCACTGTTAAAAATAAAACAAAACTGAATAATTTATCATCAAATCTTTAACTGAAGAAGGCAAAGTTATATAGAAAAATAAAGCTAAACCAAACGACAAGCTTTTCTTTTATAGTGTGTAAAGAACTAAGTATAAAATTAGGTTGGCTGGTTTTCATACTATTACGCTAGGCCCTTTTTATACGTCAATGAATAAAATAAGTCACCCGATGTAGTGTAGTTTGTAAGAGATTGGCTTTGCACGTCAGACAAGCTCGGGTTCAAACCTCAGTGAGGTCAATGGTATTTATGATGTCAATTATCATCGAGTTTGTTTTGTATATTTTTCAAATTACAAAAAGGCGTATTGGCATTAGCTGTAATACTTAACATTTATAAATATATATTTTTCACCATGGTGTCGCTACGGTCAACATTTAACAATTGTAAAGCATTTGTTGTATATAGGTTATAGCTTTTTCTGAATTTCGTATTGTCAGAACTATAAAAAAATCTTACTATGGTGTTATGATGATGATTTTGCGTTTCTTCAATAAATAGTAGGAAGAATCAGATAGCAGACTCGCAGAGACTTCAGTCAAGATTACGTCGCAGTGCTATGACTCGAATGAACGAATCCGGTAAAAAACGAAATATATACATATTTTAGTAAGATTCTGCAATTCGACTTATTTAAAAAAAGATTTAATACTTATTACAAAGTAGAACCTCGATATAATGAACGAATATCTTGTCAAATGTGAAAATTGGTAGAAACATCCTGATAATATACATGTTTCATAATTAAATCAAAGTGCTGCCGTTTGTAAACAATGTTCTGCGCATGTTAATCAAGTCATACCTCTCGCACTCGAATATGATTGCTTTGCTCGTAGAATGAAAGCAGCACATACGTTTGCAACGCTGGTCGCTGATTCACACAGTTTAAATTGTTAGCTCGAAGCGAATGCATTTTTTATTTATTTAATACGCTCAAATTGTAAATAATAATCGAAAAATCTTAACCTTAAATTTTGGACAAGCGGAAAAGAATTATTTTAACGCTAATTCAAAAACTAATAATCAAACAAAAGTTGGAGTCTGGAGTATCAGTTTATCATATATTTAAGCAAAATGGCTTAAGAAAACAAGTATTTACATACTCATAATGAACTTTCGAATTTTACGGACACTTCTTCATCACATTAGTTCGTTATACTGAGGATGTACTGAAATTGAATTTCCAGAAGTTGATAGAAGACCACAAAAAAGATCACACAGACTCGATATTGTTTTCATTTTGTATCGCTTATGTATAAAAGCTCAACTAATTATGCATAGAATATTAGCAATAAGTCACACTATCATTTAGATAAGGTTAGGACAACAAAATATCTCGTAACTAAACAGAGACACGGGCAACATAAAAAAAACTGAGACATTCGTTTTATCTTCAACCCCGAAAATGTATATAATATTAAGCAGTAATTTATTGTGGCTATCAACCCTTGAAATAGCTTGTCATATGTCAGCCCTAAAGCTGGGTAAATTGCCACGATACATTTCTGCTTTATTATGGGACTTATTAAATAAGTTCTAAAAATGCTTCAGCGTAAACAAGGATTTTTAGAAATGACTTTATTTTAATATTAATGTAGTCATTTATGATGTTGTAATGTTGTGTCAAAAACAGTTATCGTCTATGAAGAATCGGTTAAATGTTTGGACACGCCTTAAGATAACATAAACTCTTTAATCTTATACGTTTTAAAATTTATTGAAGTTTTATTTAATTAGTAGAAGTTAATATAATATAAATAGTTCCGTCATTCTCCTGAAGATATAAAACTCTGGATACAAAATATTCCGTACATTTGTTATATTTAAAATAAAAAAATATTGTTTTGTTATAATTATATTTCGGAATGAAAAAAAACAAAATTTTAAATAATAGTGCATATATACAGGAAAAGTTATCATTTAGTACGTGTTTTGGAATTTAAGAAGAAATTTCTAATTATAATATAACAGTATAATAAAAATGTAAGAAATATTTTTTGTATGTAAGAATCTTGCTTGGAAGAATAAGTGTACGGAGAATTTATGTTCAGAAGAATCCGTTCACCAATATATGTTATATGTATATCAGAGTGTTTATTTTTTACATGAATTATATAGATAATTAAAAGCATTTTTGACATCGTGTCATCGTCAAAACTGACACGCTTACATGATAATTGATTACCTTAGTTAAATTAAAATATACGATTTACCTCAAGAGACAATGGTCACTTTAAAGCTTCAATTTTATGGTATAACTTGACAAATTTCAAAAAAATTGGCACACAATCATATAAGCTTTATATTGTTGTTGATTGTTTTTATTCTATAGACAAGCTAAGAATATGCTCTCGACATTTCCAATCGAATCTTGAAATAATCACTTGCTTAATTTATTTTCCCAGTTCACAGCGAATGTCAGAGAGAGGAATTGAATTATTTTTCCAATAAGTTTTAAAATGGTTTTTGTCGAAAGCTTTCAAATTCCATTGATTTGATTGATTCTACCAATTCAATTCTGATTTTCAATTATTAGTTTATACCCACGTGGAAAAAAACAGTAAAATGACGCAGTCAACTATATTCCTTTCGTTGGTTAGGTGTAAGTTATTTGAATTTAATAACTCAATTTAAAAAACGCTAAGCCTACTCTTTTAATAATTCATAAGAGATGTCAACTTTTTTTTATCAAATCGACTTCTGCTACTTATACCAACAATGCAAAATGATAAATGACTTAATCGTTAATATTTGTTTAAAGATTTTAAAACGACTTTAAAGCTCAAGCACGAGTCATATTGTAATAACATCAAAGTTTTATATAAACTTAATATCTATAATTTTCAAGTGGTATTCAGGATGACACAATTCCTATTAAAATATATAAAAAAAGTAAACGCAGATTTCTGACAATTATTCCTGTAAGTAAGTGTCATTGCATTCTATATACATACATATTATGCATTTATCAATTATTAAGTATGCTATTTATATTTCCAAAATAAACTAGTTAAATAAATAAAAAATGCACACTCATTCTTTTACGAACCTTTTTTCTGTTAACGAATTATTGAATGATAATATCGCAAATATTTCATTTCTTTTCACAGATTTATATAATTTGATTGTTAATATTGTGTCAAAAACTTTATATTACAGTTTGTGCTCAAAAGAGTTACCAACCCGATCAGTTTTCATATTAAATGCGGACTTCGTAAAAAGATATTACAAATATTTTCTGTTTTATGATCAACTAGCTGGCCCGACGAACTTCGTGCCGCCTCAGAATCAATAAGTGTTGTGTTAACTTGATAACTTGAAACATGGTGACTACCGAGCAAACCTTTAGTTGTACATTGTGCGGTGGCAAGCCAGGCAGATCCAATGAGTTTAAAAATTCAGTTGGTCTTCGTTTGTTACACGGTCGATAGATTTGAAGGAATGTAGTGGAACAACGATTTGATTTTGAATTGTGAAGTTTAAATGATCCACATCTTTGTTCTTCGCTGCAAGAATTGCTCGTTCACTTAACCAATTGTGATTTTTGTGATA
The DNA here is from genome assembly GCA_030503985.1 of Himalopsyche tibetana. Classification (NCBI taxonomy): domain Eukaryota; kingdom Metazoa; phylum Arthropoda; class Insecta; order Trichoptera; family Rhyacophilidae; genus Himalopsyche; species Himalopsyche tibetana. The sequence goes on along the minus strand of JAPJYX010000007.1, from coordinate 3,165,967 downwards.
AGTTGTTTGGGAACATTTTGTTGATGTAGCCGTCCTTCGTTGAGACGAAATTACTGAAATTCGGCGGAAACGAAATCAATCCGTTCGATTCATCAACAGGAACACGGTCGTTACCGACGATAGTCGATGATCGTTTTATAGCTTAAAGCATTTTTCTCTTCTCATTCGGGGCCGAGTTAATAATCCTCAAATTCTCATGACTATTAATTAACATGCTCCCAATTTATTGTGGGCAAAACTATGAGCAAAAACTTTTATTTCTAAAAACTTATACCTCGCTTAAGAGGTATGAGTCACCAGTTCCAAGGGCCGTTAGATTGATCAACGTATTGCCTAGAGAAGTGGACATTTTTAGTGATTTAGTATTTGTGAACTGTTTGTAAAATTTTACTATTTTATTTCTTGATTTTAATGTATTATGTAGTTTTATTTTACATTTTATCTTATTATATTTTTCAAGTACACGGCGAATTGGCGTCAGCTGTTATGTCATGTACTGTAACTTAAATTTTTAACAATAAATAAATAAATAGTCAGCAATTGCTTGGAGAAATCTTCGGCAGATGGATCGTTTAGCAATGCAACTCGCATGTTTGTCGTCAGCTGAAGTTTCTTCACATAGCGCCAGAGTCAATGATTTGAGGCAAGCGTTTATTTCATCGGCAGCGGTCGATCTTGGAATGACTGGTAGTGTTTGGCGGAAATCGCCAGATAGTACAATCATTGCGCCTCCAAAAGATCTTGAGTCATTGCACAGATCTTTCATGGTTCGATTGAGTGCTTCCAATGCGCATTTGTGCGCCATTGTCCATTCATCCCAGGTGATGATTGTATTTGCTACCAAAAAATTGCCATTGCTGAGTGTTTCGCAATCTTGCATGTCGGTTTTTCAGTGGATTGAAGGTTTAACGGCAATTTCAACGGTGAATAAGCCATTCGGCATCCTTCTATCTACGTGGCCGCTATTCCAGAAGAAGAAACTGCTACAGAAATTTTATATCTCCCACGACCAGTGGCCATAATCAATGACATGAGGAATGTCTTCCCAGCTCTACCGGGCGCATCGAGGAAAAATAAGCCACCATTTCCGTCATCAATTGCCTTCATTAACGTATTGTACATTTCCTTCTGTCGAGGGTTCAACAGTGGTACATTCGTTCAAACTGATCAATGCATCTCGATCATATTCACGTTCAAATTCCAATTCTCGATTGAAAGCGACGTTCATTCCACGATCTGGCGTCGGCATTTTTACTTTGACTAACAAACTGCCGCACATAAGGTAACACATGAATTTGATGGGAAGCATGTCGAAATAATTATAGCAAATAATGTGTGTATCTGACTTGGAGATTCAGAAACAATTGCTTCAGCGATTGTCATGTCCCAATGAGTAGCGTTTTCAAGCAAAATGAGATATTGACATGCAGCACGAAATGTTGGGCACACTACGCCATTGACAGTTCGAAGTGATTCAAATGATGTCGGCCCACAAACATTCACCAGCAACAACCGCAAGTAGAGGCATTCGTCATTCTTCAGATGAACTGTGTTAATGCGACCAAGAGCATCAGTAGAACGCACATCCGGATGATCAGGAACCGCATTGCTTTGCTTTCGACGTTGAATTTTTTTCGATGAAGCGTTCCAAGTATAATAACGTGCAATCTCAACAGGGCTGTGGAGTCGTGTAAAAAAAATACTCCGACTCCAGCTTAAAAATAATTAACGACTCTGACTCCGACTCCGAGGAAATTTTTCAATAATTTCATTTTAACATATATATATATATCGACTTTGGAAAGGAAAAAGGACGTAACCCACAGTTTTTTCAAAACAGGTTTTTTTCGATTATCACAATCTATCAAATTTGATACACGTTCTATCAAAAAGAGGCAAGCTGCAAATGCTAAATTAATATCTAAATTTAGCTTTTAAGTTTGAAAAACATGACCTTGTAAAAAATTAAAACCAAGAAAAAATACTGAAATAAAGGTGTTTCCTAGACAATTTCTTTAATTCATATTAGGCTTTGTTATTTAAACAACAGTTTAAAAGACTCCGTGCGCTTCAAGGTTGTGTACAATTCATAATTTGCATATGGCCCAAAATAATTAAAACATGTGTGGGTTACGTCCTTTTTCCTTTCCATAGTCAATATATATGTAATACCATCAGATCATCTTTAGTCAGCCAAGCATGCAATGTCAACACTTTGGACTATTTTGTTTGAATACACATAACTAAATATATTTTTCAAAAAAAATCGAGCCGCTCATTTTTCACGACTCCGACTCAGGCCAAAATACCGCGACTCTTCGACTCTGATTCCACAACCTTGCATCTCAACAACGTTCGTGCAAACGGCAAGCTCCATTTTTGCCAATCAATCGAATACATCCAGCATCGAGTATTCCCAAAGACGCGATGCCAAGCAATGTAGTTCATCAGCACCGGATTTTTTGTTTAAAAACACGTGCGGTGACGTCACAGAATGATTTATGGGAATTAAAACATAATGAAAATCGATGAAAACTCAAAATCGCGGCGCATGTATACATAGCTAGTAGTCAACTGTCAAAGTATAATGTAATTAACGCCATCTGGTGGATTTACTGGAAAACAGCATACAACGTGTCATACAATGTCCACGTTCCATTTGTATTTTTCAAAAAAACAAATTGTATGAGGACATTTATTTTCTTAATAATTTCTTTCCCGTGATATTTTTCCGATGTTTTAATGCTTATTCTGCTATTCTAGGCGGATAAGAATTTAATAAAACAAAGATCATTAAAATCCGAGCCGTAATTCTCGAGATATACGTGGTGTAACAAACCCCACTTTCTTTTATATATATAGATATTGTAATTCATATTTTCTAGCAATATTTATTGAATAATATTTGTATGATTTTTGGATATCCTACAATTGGTTTTTCACAAAACAATGTCTACGTCTAACATACGCTCTGATTTTGTATTAAGTTTCATTGCAAATAATATCTACTGGATATGTTATACAATATCTTCTTGAATGAATATACAATCAAATACTTAAAATTACAACTTTTAATTAAAATTATTCTAAGATAAGTAGCTTTAAATATTTGACAAGCGACATTCTGCACACGTGATTTTTCGTTAGAAACATATTGACCAAATCGTACATATAGTTATTTATTTATCAGTCAAAGTGTTTTTTGGGAAAGCGAAGTTTTTTCAAAGATATATTATGTTTTTTTACTCGACGATATCAATGAATAGATAGGTAGTAATTCGAAGCTCGGAAACAGCGTCCTTGTATGGCAACGGAAATTATTTTTCCGATACACGTTATTTTGTGTTTTATTTTCGGTGTTGAAGGAAGATTTTTTATCTTAAAAATACAAGCAAACTTTAATATTCAAGTTTTTTTTGACGGCTTAAATGCGATGCTAAAACATTGAAAATAATGTTTATTGAAATTTTTTTCAGATAATTATTATCTCCCTATTAAAATATATAAAAAAAACAGCTGCTTCGTTAAAGAGGAATGGGTAGTAAGTATTTCAAGATGACTTCTAAGAGTACTGTATTTGTTTCGAGCCACTATTATATTTGTAAAGCACCGTTGAAACTAGGGCATCCAATCCCGGGATCCCGTTCAATTTTCTGATCCCGAAATTCCGGGATTGAGATGGCCGCGATCCCGGGATTTCGGGATTGAGAAATTTTGAGCAAATTCTCGAAATTTACACGAAATTGGCAAATTGAAGATTTCAAATTCCTCGGTGAGCTAAAAAAAAAAACAAGTTTCTGTGAGATTCTGGGAAAAAGTATACCAAATCGGAGATTTCAAATTCCTCGGTGAGCTAAAAAAAAAAAAAACGAGTTTCTGTAAGATTCTGGGAAAAAGTATACCAAATCGGAGATTTCAAATTCCTCGGTGAGCTAAAAAAAAAAACGAGGTTCTGTGAGATTCTGGGAAAAAGTATACCAAATCGGGGATTTCAAATTCTTCGGTGAGCTAAAAAAAAAAAAAACGAGTTTTCGTGAGATTCTGGGAAAAAGTATACCAAATCGGAGATTTCAAATACTTCGGTGAGCTAAAAAAAAAAAAACGAGTTTCTGTAAGATTTCGGGAAAAAGTATAGCAAATTGAGGATTTCAAATTCCTCGGTGAGAAAATCTCAATCCCGGGATCCCGGGATCCCGGGATTCAAAATAAATCAATCCCGAAATCCCGGGATTGGAAAAAGGCTTCGGGATTGGATACCCTAGTTGAAACGATCAATAACATGGTGATCAATGATGCTCAGCTTTGCGATCAACTGATCGTTTTAATTGACGGAAATTTAATCTTCTTGTAAACATTATTTATATTATGTGGACAGTATTTCAAATACGAATTTGGGATTTCCCGCTGTAAATTTGGTTGTCTGCACTTGGAATAAAGAAAAAACAAGCAAAACACTGGTCCGATGAGTGGTATAAACTGAACACTCACTAACATTTTTTACAAGTTTTGGAGGGTATCGAATCGGTAGATTATAAAAAAAACTCAAAATAATCCAAACATTTTTTAGCACCTTGTTAGAGATAATTCTGGAAAATCGAAAAACAAGACACTGTAGTGTGCGAAGCGACTTTTGCTAGTCAGATACTTTTTACAACAGAGCCTACCAACCGAATTTTCTCCATCCCCCTCCCACTCAAGATAGTCTACGTTGTGTTTAAATTCATTTTATTTTTATATGTATGCTCATAATAATGTATTTTTTGACATAACTGAAGCATATTTCAATCAAGAAAAAATTCAGTAGAATTTTCAATCAAGTTTCAGTTCAAAAACAAAAAAAAAACTAGCAATCCAACGATTCTTTCACTGGAACTCTGAAATTTTCCCTCAAAGAGTAATTCTTCACCAGTTTGGAACCTCTGTTCTATCACATTTTGATACTCAGTCCACCATGCTTGCTAATGAACAAACTGTTGACAATTTTACAGTAAACAATCAATTGGTTGTGTCAATGGCGCATGTCAATGCGCTCCAATTAATATTTTCATTATTCGGCGTCAATTAAAAAGTCAATAATGACAATAGCGTAAATCGCTTCCGTACACGATCAATTGGTCTAATCAATAAACATCATTGACAATTATATTGATCGTCTCGGGGGTGTTTTAGATCAATTGTCTTCGTTTTAAGCCTAGATTTTTCAATGCATGAATTGTTGTCTTAGAAACGAAGATCAATCTTGTGATTGTACTTTGCAATGCGTTAGAGAAAAAAGAGGCGTAAATGCTTGATACCTACCTACACATAGTTAAAGATTCGTAGTGACTTACCTGTCTAGAGATACAGCGATCAGACTGTAAACGGATGCAGCTACAGAAACTCCTTGGACATATGGTACCGTCTTGCACATCCACCAGCCGAGCACCCAAGCTGAAAGATAAGAAGAATACGTTTTTAGATAAATGATTCCTACGGTTGCTGTGCGTTTAAATATTATAATTACAACAAATACTTACGTGTCACTGTTTTATTTTTAGAAAAAAAAACATTTTTTTGACACCCGTGACTGATTAAATATTGATAATTTATGAAAATAGCTAGTACTATAAATTCGTTTTTATAGATTGAATTGAATTTGATTCACTTTGCAGAATTTTTTTGTTTATTTAAAATTAAATTCGATAATATTTTTATTCCACGTATTGTGTTAAAAACTGTGACACGTGTTTTGCTTCTATTAAAAATATCTCTAAATATTAAGACTCTATTCAAATAAACAAAACACGTTTCACAGTTTGTAACAAAATCAGTAGAATAAGTGATATCAAATGTAATTTTATTTTTTTCTTATTCTGGCTTAATAAGTAAATATTTTTTAATATATGTCCGCTCCCAATATGAAGCATGTGACCTCCTAACCGAGGTATATTGACAAAACTTTTTCTATGAGAACTGTTTGTTACTCAGTCGCTCAACCTCTCTTTTCCAAAAAGAGTAGTAGCGATGGAGAGAATAAGTATAGAACAGGACTAGTGGTTCATTTATCGTTCTCGCTACATCCAGTTATTGAATGATTGGAAGGGTGGGAGAGAATTTTATAGACATCACAAACACCCATGCTTTCGAACATAAATCTGGCACGGAAGCCTAAGAGACTAACTGCTGCGCCATAGGACCAGATAAGTAAATATGGAATTTGCTTAAAACATATGTTCTGTTCTGCGGATTCGAGCATTTCAATACACGCTATCAAACAAGACTTGTTATATATTTTTTTAGATATAATACTCAATAAAATGAGTGATATTAATAATGCTTTTCCTATTACTCATTCGATTAAAGCTGATTACTCATTAAATTAAAAGAGGAAAAAGGAAAGGAAGATAGAGTAAGAAATACATTTATTGTATACATATTGATATCTCTTAAGTCTTTCAAGATCAAAAACAAAGGGTGTGGAAGTATATTAACAAATAAATCCAAAAATAAATTGATACAATAGTGTATTTAATTATCATTTTCAATTTCGGGATTTGAACCCTTGTATTCGTTACTTATTGACTACTCTATGATAGAACCGACAAGTGGTTATAAGATAGAACTATTGTAATAAATTCTTATCAAATATCTATAACTTAGGTATAATAAACTCACTTAGTTATAACTAAGTATCTAGTGACTTTCTCCATGGAGAAGAATTACGTTATTAAGTGAAGCTATTATTCAATAATAGTATCCAACTAATATCAATATTCCACTATGATTAGTATTCTAAAAGCGTCTCTGATATTTCGTGTTTGAAATATTGTGACTATAACTAAAGATTTGATTGGAATTGGATACTATAAAAGTGACATCCATTCGCATTATACGTAATGAAATTGATGTTTGCTATTATTGCATCGATAAATATTTCCTACATACAAGTTTCAGCCAGCTCTTAGTTTGGCTAGATGTGTAAATTATTTATTTGAGATATGTATAATGTATTAATATTTGGAATTGTAGTAAAATGTTCCGCTCAAATGTACTGTTAATTAATGATATTACGAATTAGAATTTTCGTACAACTTTCTACATTCGATTGTTCTATCGTTATTATTCGAAAAAACTCGCATATCATTTAACTTTAATTATGCCAAAAAAATAAATAATGAAGCATTTTTAATAGTAAACAATAACCGATTCAGTAATTTATTGATTACATAAAAGATAATTAAAAAATACTGCGAAATTAAATTAAATTCTAAATAAATGTACTTTTAAAATAAGTTGTCAATGAATTGTAAAGCAGATTTAAAGCTTTAGAAGCCTTCCGTATTTAATTGGTTTAAAGGGTTGCTTCAGCACCACCTGGCACCCTTTATAAGCTGCTTCGGAAAGGTGTCTGGCAGGGTTAATTTCATGGGGCCATCTTAGAGACTACATAAATGAATTCATGTAATAATGAAGTAGCTAGCACACACTGATCAAGACTAAGCGACGTGGAAACCAATGGAGGCTTTTATTGAAATCAAAAGTATGAGGTTTTATAGTTCGCTGAGATGAATAAAAAAAGCATTTTTAGTTACAATTGTTTTTAAACAATGACCTGTTTTGATGTAGCAAACATTTGTTGTTTCTTAATGGTTGATCCATCATGGCGGTGAAGTCGGATTACAAACTCTGACTACGGACTTAAACTAAAAACCGACTACGAATTGATTTTTTCAATCATTTCCATTTAACTAACTTGTATATCATTAAATAGTCTAACATGCACTGTTGATTCTGTAGACTCGTTGAATAAGCACCATTATTTTTCTTTAAAACTCTCGGTTAATAACACCGATTCCTTGATTCCTGACTAATTAGCCCTGATAAAAAAAAAACTAATCATTCCATGTCGGAAATTTAAATGAATGGTCAACTGGTTTAGAGCGTTAATCCTTTTCGTGTGCGATGTCCATGGGCTTGGATCCCTGTACATATATATTAAGTAAAATGTAAAATGATCAAACGAGTATATGGGAAAATAAACATCACATGCAATTAAATAAAATCTATCAAGCGAATGAACAATCAATTTACAAATGTTTTCTTTCAGAAATTCGAGCTCTTAGACACTCAACCGATTTGACCGAAGTCCTATATCATAAAACACTCTTAGACACGGCTACGGGACTGGCAAAGTTTACGGATCATTAAAGCTTTTTTTAAAGAAAATATCATGACATAGAATCTTGATATTACAGAAATATTATCGAAATAAGAATTTGAGTTTGTGTAATACGTATAGTTTGCGCTTACACAATAATCTTATTTTCAGTTGAGGAAAAATGAAAATGTCTAAAAGTTTTTCCGAGAAAGATTATTTTATATCGTTGTTTTTATTTTTCTTTCGAAAGAAAACTGAAAATTAATGTAGCGTGAAAAAGTAGTAAGGATAAATGGAGGGACGCAATGGATAACGACTAACTCTTTTTACCTCACTGGGATAATCAATCGGCAAAAACTAGTAATTTATAATTCTTTTTCTCAACATTTGTCGGTGGCGTAGACAAGAAGTCACCGCTTTTGACCTTCCATCACCGTTTTCGAGGCCAAACGCTTACATACTATATGTAACACTTTCATAAATACGGTTATTACCCCATCCCCTACTTCCTGTCTGTTCGATTCCTAAAACGTCATCATAAAAATTATTACGAAGCAATTAGTTTATAGTTCAAAACGTTTTTCTTACCTTTGAAAAAGAGACATTACATAAGCAGCAATACCTCATCTTAAAACTCTCTTACTCTGAAGGTGTTTGTTCCACTGTCAATACTTGATGGATACAAAATAAAATAACATTTTCAACTGAATCATTTGTCGTCATTTACGATCAGTTATTTTCATTAATTTGTAAAAGGTATAAAACATTTAAATTACATATCGGCTGTGGAAAGGAAAAAGGACGTAAACCACAATTTTTCAAAACAAGCTTTTTTCGATTATCACAATGTATCAATTTTGATACACGTTCTATCAAAAGGATGTGAGCTGCAAATGCCGAATTAGTATCTAAATTTAGCTTTAAAGATTAAAAAAGATGACCTTGTAAAAAAATAAAACCAGGAAAAACACTAAAATAATAGTTTTTCCTGGATAATTTCTTTAATTAATATTAGGCTATGTCAACTTAACACCAGTTCAGAAGTCTGCGTCCACTTCAAGGTTATGTATAATTCATAATTTGCATATGGCCCAAAATCATCAAAACACGTTTTTTGCGCCTCCTGTAAAATTTTATATGTGCGGGTTACGTCCTTTTTCCTATCCAAAGTTGATATATTTAACCAAATTCACTTATTCATATTTTGTATCTTTAACTGTATATTATTTTCATGCTTCTGTTAAAAATTGTTCATCCTTAATAGTTTTACTTGATTCAGTATAGATAAGTGGATCTTAACCTTTTTAGTGACCCTTGAATCTGAAAATATGTTAATGTAACCCATTTAAAATTTATTTACGTATTTGTAATACATTTAATATACATTTTTTTATATATGTCAAAATAGAAACTTCTCCCGCACCCCAAGTTAAGAACTACTGGTATATATCTAAGATAGTAGTGGGGATAGAAAGGATAGAGCAAGATAGGACTAGTGGTTGGCTAATCACTTTCGTTGCACCCTGATATTTTTCTTGAGGATTGAAATAGCGGTGGAGGGGATTTTTTGACATTACAAATAATTAAACTTTTGAATGGAATTTGAAAAAACGATTGAATTAATACTGAAATTAAATAAGCCTGCAATAGTTTATATTCTCGTAGGCTGAAAATGCTCGTCATGAGTGAAACCGGTACTAATCATATTAAATATATGTGGAATTAGTACAAAACAGTGTTTTTGAAAATAAAACGCCTGACCTGTTTTTCATTTAATCCACTGCTTCATATGTAGAAGTAAGAAAGTAGAAAAGAAGCAACTATATAATTAATGTTAGAAGCAAGAGATTTTAAAAAAGCACATTTTTAGAAAGAAAACACAACTAGTGTAGTGTAAATTAAAATCTCAATTACTTGTAGACTTTTGTAATTACAAATTGTATATTTTTTAATGAATATTAAAAAATAATTTCCATAAAGTATGTATGATTTATACTAAATCCAACAACAATAAAACCGAAAGGAATAAATTAAATCCAAAATATTTGTACTACATATTTTATTTAAAGACTAAATAATATAATGGGCAAGTGTCAGATGAAATATGTCGTACCTTTATTATAAGGATGATATGTATTTTTTTATCTCTTGGGTAGTTCCCCGGTGATCACGTGTGCCGTCACAGGTTTACCACGTGTATTTCAGTGGGTCATTCAACTTTGGTACGTAGTCCTATTGTGATGCTAATTTAATTCAGAAAACTAATCTCGTTTTCGCAGTAATAACTGCTTCTGGCTGTTTGCTGTGACAAATTTCATTTGGGAATCTGTTATTGTTGACGTGTATTTATAGTTGCTTTCGCGTATTATGATTCCCAATAATATTATAAATAATAGACTGTTTTTATACGGACAACAAGATTATAGCCTATTTTGGAAATGGTCGGCGCAATAAAAGACAAGAGATACTTATTATTTATTGATGTTATCTTGTCTTTTTATTGTTTAATAAGCCAATTACTGAGTCGCCTGAACGTGCATTTCATTTAAAATGTTTTCGTCAGCAATTTAGGCGATTTAAAAAAAAAATATCAGTGACAAGTTACTCCATAACAGTACGAAGCGTGTGTTTTGGGCCTCCGAATTCTATATAGATTGTTTTTAACCCTAATATTTTAAGTTCTGTTAAATTTTTTGATTGTTTTTGTTGACTTAATAAAACAAATGCAATTTTTCAGATTTATTTTAATTAGAAAGGTCTTTGGTATTAAGATAAAGATATTTGTAATGATTAGAGACTTATTTAATTCATATCTGTTATCTGAAAATCTATTAGAAAAACTGGGAAACCAAAATTTAATATATTGCTTCTAAAACATCTAAATAAACGCATCCCGCACAAACGCATTTCCCAGTTTTCGTTTTTTTTTTTTAAATAAATTAACTGGGTACCCGGTTTGGTTCCGAGTATATATATTATAATGAACAAGGCTTAAAATTTAAAATTAACCGTTAATTTGTATAATACCTTCGAACAATTGAAATTGAAATGGATTTATTGGAAAACAAGCAATTAAAAGATTTTATAGCAGTGGACTTCGTTTACCAGTAGATTTTAGATTCACTCAATCTCTAAACGAGTTTTTCAAAATAAAAGTAAATGCAAAGAATTTTGCATTTTATATTGAATTAAAAATAACCGTTAAAGATTACCCGGTTTTTAGTTTTGTTAAAAACGTGCGGATAACCAGTTCCGGTTCTACCCGAGTTGGAAGCACTTATTGCGTCTGAGGCCTCTCATGTGTGCTTCTCTCTTGCTAAGATAAAAAAACAATGCAGCATTGATTTTAAACGCGTCTGCCGTGAAAAGTGAAGGAGTTGTTATGTTTTTAATAAATTTAATGCCTTTCCACCAAGTATTGACAGCAAACACATTACAAATAGTGTCTGCTTATTTTGATGTGCCCATTAAGCTGAGATGCTGTCATTCTATTTTTTGACAAAATCCCAAGCCATAAGATTGGGCAGAAGCTGTTTTTTTGCACATCTGAAGTTAGTTGGTTAGTCAATATGTATCTCCATTACTCAATCAAATTAAATGTCAAATTTCTTCATTCTTGTTTGACCATGTCCAATTTCTATCTGGAGCATATGGCTACCACTTGGAATTTTAACGATTCCTTGTCACCCACAAAAGCTTTTCTTCAGCCCATGACAATGCAGCTTTCCTCAGTTTGGCTGAGGAAATAATATGAATAGTACGCAACATTCGTCCATGTAGTGAAAATTGACGTAACGGGGCATTGATTTATTATTTCTCTGAGTTCTTTACGAATGTTAAATTCTTGTAATATTACTTTGACTATGTAATATAGAGGTTTATACTAAGTAATCCGTTGGTATATACATATCGATTCGTTCTGACAAACTTTCCCGATAGCTAAAAGCCGGCCTCAAGAAGCCCTTAGAAAGTCGCTCCCGCAGTTTGCAATAATTAATTCAACGCATTGCATTCCCGGGAAAATCAAAACAAGAATGCTCAAAGCGCGACTAAACACAAGGACGAAAGCCTAACCTCCCGCGGCCGTTCCGTGCTCTATCTCCGTCTATCGTTGCAGGGGAAAGGGAGTCGGGAGACCACTGGCCCAGGTAGGTTAGTGACCTGACCCAGTTCAGTGTGGCCATGGAAGAAAATACCGTAATATCGAACGAGTACTATGGGCGATGTGATCAATTTAGTATGCGGACTGATTCTAACTGCCACACCGCAGCACGTGATGTTTGAGTTTTGATTGGTAGTGCAGCGACGGATGGAAACGACATGGAAATTGTTAAACTTTTGTAAATACTGGAAACATGGAAGTACAACCAAAAACATATATTTTTAATCCATCTACGAATATTATTTCACAGAAGTAAATAGAAAACAAATTGTGGGATGCAGTTTGCTTAATCTACTGTATATTAGAGATATAAAACATACCACCCATTTTAAAATACTATAGTGAATCGTCCATTGATGTTCTTGGCATACATACAGAGCTTGGGAAATGATGATTTAAGTGTTCAAAAAGTCACGGTTCGCTTGGACGTGTCAACTTTATGATTTAATTTTTATATGAAAAAAAATCTTTTCTGAACACTAATTGTGATTTACATTCATAAATTTTATTATGGAATATCAGAACTGGTATAAAACGGCATTTTTCAAAGTATGTGACAAATCACTTTTTGAATGTTTGCTCCTCAAATATCAAATAGTATCACGAAAAGTAGCACTTAAATATTTTTTTAACCGTTTTTATAATAAAACGGTTTTTTTCATTTAATTACTGCCCCATAAAAACAATAATTAGTTAAGTTTATGTATCCAAACATTTTTTAAAGCAAATTTTCGAAAGTTCCAAACGGCTCTTTTCTCCAAAATTTCAAATACTGACTTACAACTGTATTTTACGAATTTTACAAATAATTAAAAAAACAAAAAATCACCACCCGTTTACAATTTTCTGCGAATGAAATGCGTGTGATTTAAGAGTTACATCAGTTTTAACGCGTGCTGGCCACTGGTTTTGTCCATCCGCACAAAATAAATTCATCACTTGTATTTTTCAATATCAATCAAATTTATTACTACAAATGTCATTTCAACAACGAAACGTTATTTTGCGTTTAATTTGGTAAAAAGTTTGCCTTATCTAAGGTTAAAAACTCCAATACAAACCAATGTGCTACACGTCGACAGTGAAAATTATTATTAAAAAATGACCAAACAAAATAACAACAAACGTTCATATTGGTTCCATTTATTACCCCTTTTCTAATAACGGTCTTAGCATGCGACCGAGAATAATAACTACTCTCAATTAAGTACAGTACATCGAAAGAATTATTTTATTAATCGAATGGACGTGTAACTGTGTAAAAGTATTGAAGAAGTATAATTTCTTACCTAGCAACCAGGTCAAAAACTGTGGTAAACTAGGTTACGAGAAGCCACTATTTCGTATCAAAGGTGAAACTTTCACATAGAGTGAGCGACTATCATCTTAAGAGCTTTTTCTTGAAAGCTTATGATCCCGGCACGTAAAAGCACGTGGAGAAATTTTATCGCGTCGATGGTGAAGTGCATTCAAAAGCAACTTCAACCATTTTCAATAAAATGGAGGAAAAAATTAAAAATTAAAAACTTTTTTGTTCTTAATATTAATAAAGTAAAATATAGATAAAGAATTTTTTCAGCACAATATATTGTTAAAATTACATGTTTTTTTACACATTTTTATTAAACATTAAATAGCCTTACATAACTTTAGATTTGCCGACTTTAATAACCTAGTTTTGAGAGCTGTGTGATCTAGTGGTAAGCATCGTTGACTTCAGTTACAAAGGTTACGGAGGTTAAGGTACCAATCCCAGTAAGAAGAATTTTTTATTAATTGATTTTCAATTGATTAAAGATTTATATTTAAAGCAATTGGTGTATGTGATGACTTGAATTACTTCCCTTATATCATACCCTAAAAAAAGGCGTAGCGAAAGCGATTAGTTGACCACTAATTCTGCCCTTTTCCTATCCTTCTATTTCTACTCTCTTTGAAAAAAAAGGTTGAGCAACTGAGTAATAAGCAGTACTTTTCGAAAAACTTCTATTGAGATAAACTCCATTAGGAGTCCATATGCTCCACATTGTAAGCGGACATAGCTAAAAAAACTTTAAACGTTTTTTTTTTGTAAAAACAAATTAATAATGAAAATGTTTTTTTGATGCAATTTAAGTAATTTACAAGTGAAAATTTCTATTATAGCATGATCATTGTGATCATGAAATTCTTTGTGTCAAAAAGATAGGAATAAATAAATTTTATTCAGTGCAATAATGTAATAATTATTTTTGAAACAAAAATTACTCTCATGAAATATTTCTTAAGTTTTACTAATTGCATTAATTTGCTGATGAGAATTTTCATTGTTTTTAAGTGAAATTTAAAAATTCTCACGAGCTGAGTAAACATATTAAAATAGGTATTATTGTATCATATTCTGCAGATAGATTTATTTGATATTTTCATATCAATTCGCATAAACCGAAAACATTTCAAAATATAATAATTACACGAGAAGAATTATGTTCGTTTAGTATGACATGAAATATTATAGAATATAGTGTTTTCGAATGAACTATTCTAGACTAGAAGACCAGAAGATGGAACGTCAGAATACTTAAGCTTAGACTGAATTATGAGATTAGTAAGGATATAGCTATCTGTAAACTCTGTGAACGGAGGATAGTTAGTTTCCGTAGTCTTCCCATTTTGAAGATACTTGATTTACATAGTTCAGTCTGATTTGAGTACTAAAATGTGTTATCTTAAATTCGGTGTAAGTACATGTACTGTTTTAAATTGCAATTTATTTTTAAAACACCGTAGCTTGATGTTTTATTTTTAATATTTTAAAATATGTATATCACCGCCGTTAGTATACAGTTAACGGTGAAATGTATATCCTGAGTATATTGACCAAATTTATCAAAAAGGTTTTGAAAAGTAAATTTGAATTAGGTGAAATCATAAACTGTCGTTTTTATTTACGACTTATCTTATGAGTGCCTCAAATTAATAAACATAAAGACAATATTTTGTCATGTTAATTATGCAGTAGTTAAGAAAGACTTAAAAATAACAGAAACAAATTGGTGTCCTTCCTATAAAGACATTTGCATATTAAAATTAAGGTTGAAAATTAAAACGATATTGAATTGTCATTTTATGTATGCAAGTAACACGTCATGCATTACAGAAAAATCAATAATCACATAAGTCAAGGATGAAGTCAGTATAATTATTGATTTGACTGTACTTGCCTGACATGGAAATTGAAAATTTCTTGGATCGATGTTTTCCCACACATTTATAAAACAACCGCGACAATTGACCCATACAGATTTGGATAATGAAAGTAACTGAACATGGTCAGGCAATAGTTTCTACAGTCATTTACAATAATCGTCTATAATTGAAACGAGACTAATTTTGATAAGAAATTTAATATACTTATACTTAAGTTATAAAACAAAAATAAATTGTACATAGTTTTCGTTAAAAATAAGACACGACGGTTTTGCTTACATTGTGAGAAAGTTTACAACCCTTTTTTTATTCTATTTGATTGTGAGATTGCAGATTTGAATCCATAATTGTAATAAACTGCTTCGTACGTTAGTACTAGGGCATTCAATCCGGGAGAATTTTTGTGATCATGTGATTTCGAGGTTGAACATTCAATATAAAATCGTGTATAAATTAAGATTAAGGATTAAGAATTTTTTCTCGGAAATTTTGAAATCCTAAGATTTTGCAAACGATAAGATAATAGATAATAAGATTTTGACGGATTTTCCAAAAAATACAAAAATTTCGAACCTTTTTATTTTTCACCTCGCTCAACTTTCTCTAATTTTCTTAACTCCAAAGTCCCGGGATTAGTGTTGTCACAATCCCGGAATTTTGGGATCACAGAATAGGACGGAATTCCTGGATTGGATGCCTTAATTGGTAATTTGTGATGGTTACATTGCTTTCTATCTGAATTTAGTCCAGTTCTTATAACAGAAGTTGAAAAAAGCAGGATTTGTTAATTATCAATCCATACCTTGCGAATCATTTATATGTATACCCTCTTTAAAATGAGAAAGGTTGAGCAACTGAAAAAAATGTTGAAATATTACCTTTTTGATAGCTTAATGTTTCAAATTGGATGCATTTGGTTTATAAAAATGAGAATGAATATATTTGAATTTAACGATCGCTATTATCAATGTGTATTTAAACTTTAAATGTCAATCAGTTGTAAAGAAAAATGTTTTTAAATGATCTATTTATATAGATACTCCAGTTTCAGAGTGCATTATGTCTGAATTTGGTATTATTAAGTTAATTAAGTATGAAAAGTATTTTAGAAAACATAAATCTGTCACTTCCGAAAAGCAACTTTGGCGTTATTATTCTGCATTAGAATCTTATGTATCTAGAACTAGGATATTGATAAAATATAATCATCGTCTTCCACTATACGACATAACGATATTTTCATAACGTAAAAGCAAATCCAAGGCCCATAGATTGGTCATGCATCATGAATTATCAAGACTTCAACCAATATAAAGGTCATATAATTATTGGTCTCTTGTCATGAGAATTGTATCATCAATTGGACGTTTACTATATACTTGTCACCCTTGTCAGTGATGTGAAATTAATGAAGGAAGATAAAGGCATGCAATTATACTGCCACAAAAGGCCTTGGTTGTTTGATAATGTCTGGTTTTATAACTCTATATTTTATTATACGTATAGAACCAACATTTATTTAAACAATATGTGAAGCAATAAAATTGTGTTGTGTATAAAGCTTATTATATTTGGTAGCGGAAACTTTAACTTTTGTTTTTAAAAACTTGTTCCTTGCGTATGACGTATGATTCGGCAGTTCCAAGGGCCGTTCGACTGATCAACTCTTTGCCTAGAAAAGAGGATATTTTTAGTGAAATTATTTGTGAACTGTTTGTTATGTTTTATTTCTTGATTTTGATGCATTATGCAGTGTTTTTTAATTTTTTCTCATTATATTTGTCAAGTGCATGGCGAATTTGCATCAGCTGTAATGTCATTTACTGTAGTTTTAATTTTTAAACAATAAATTACTCCTATATTCTTTCTATGAGGTTAATTAAGCTACAAGATATTTTAAATTATTATTTGCTGAAGATTCTTAAATAAATGCATATGCGTATACGTATTATATTACCATTTCTGCTCTCAATTTGGAACATATGAACTCCTAATAGAGTTTACCTCAACAAAAGTGTTTCTACGAGAACTGCTTGTTACTCAGTTGCTCAAACTCACTTTTTTCCAAAGAAAAAATAAATAGAAAGATAAGGATAAGACAGAACTAGTGTTTAACTAATTGCTCTTGCTACGCTTTGTTCTTAGGATAAGATGGGTAAGAGGGGGAGTTCAGGGCATCACATACAACCATGCTTTCGAATAGAAATTAAAAAATCAATTGAAAAATCATTTAATAGATAATTGTACCTGAGTTTTATTCTAACGACAAATTAAAATATTTCACAAACCGAAGAATAAATGGAAGATATAGACTCTAGTCACCAGACTAGATATGAATTTATTTATCACTAGAGTCTAGCGATAAAAAAATTCATGTCATTAAAAAAATAAAAAAATACATGTTCACCAATTATAATGCCTTTCTAAGTATTGACAGTGAAAGCCCTAAATTCATGTAAAATAAACAATTTCTATTATAATATTATGTATTTAGTAAACAACGTAACTCCTCCAAATGTAGGGAAATCAGAAGTATACCGAATGAGTATAAACCCAAACAAAACAAAACGAATAAAAATATCTTATTTACGTGAACTAAAAATAATCAATATTGTGTTTTTCGTATTACACATTCGGTTTCATAACGTATGCTTCAAGAAAAAGCACGAAATATGATTTATTGAAGTTGACACGAACGCTGTTGAAATGAATGCTTATTTTTGTCAAGATTTTGAAATGATGTTGTAATATTACTTAATATAACCATGTCTAAACATGAAATCTAAAATGGTAAGCAGAGTTAAATAAAGATTGTGTTAGGATTCCATATATAATATCTTATCACTTTTAAGGTGTTCACTGTCAATACTTGGTGGAATGGCATTATAATAAAAATAATAAAACATTTTTAGTACTTTTTCCACATAAAATTTATTAAGTTTTTATTAAGTAGTAATTTATTATTAAATAGTTTCATTGCTAAGTGGTCTTCAACTTTTTATTTATAGTTTATTTTCCTTGTATTTTACTTCAATTCTTTTGCTAGGTTGTAATACCAATTGTTTGTCATACCTTGTTTTTATCACTTAACTTTTGTATAAATATCACTGTTTTATTGTTTTTCTTATCAGTTGACAATGCTCATCATGAGCGAAACCGGTCCTGATCTAATAAATTTTATGTGGAAAAAGTACTAAAAATGTTTTATTATTTTATTATAATATCTTAGGTATACTGACAGAAGGCGATACGTCAAAAAACCTTGTTTGGAGACAATTGTCATTTTCGATAATCACGAAATATTGACATCTCTAGATATGCAGTTAATAATTTTTTTCTAAAAATCAATAATGAGTAACGAATTCGATTCACATGTTGAAACGTTTTTAGTTGTTAGTAAATAGTTTTTTTGGGACCAAAAATAGGTTTGATCGGAAATGACGTTATGCATTTTATGTTTGAATTCTGTAAAAATACACAAAATATGGCAAATTTTTTTTATTTAGAAGATACATCATGCTGAAATCTATCTATCTTCATTCTTATTCCAAACAGTCGGTTGTTGAGTTGTCGTCTTCTGCCAAATTTCTAACGGTATGATATGACGTATACAAATTTCTGCATACATTATATACATGATTTAAATATGATAGTGAATTTTAGGTTAATTGAATCAAATTAAAAAAATCAAATTTGAGTATTTTTTATTCTGTACACTTGCATAAATTTTGTCTATAACGACCCGGTGTACAGAATAAAAATAATTCAAATCCGTCATTAAATTTCCATCAAGCACCTTCATTCGAAATTCTAAATTTAAAAAATCAGTTGTAACTTTACAGTAATTCATTTTAAATATCTAATTAAAACTGATAACTTTAAGCGTTCTCAGTGATATTTGAAATTAATGATTTGAACAATAATTCACATAACTCATAATTTGAGTATAAACAATAGAAATGTATCAATTTTTCTTTTAATGTAATTATTTGTTACGATGAATCAGACAGTACATATTATAAATTTAATAAATGAAGAATAAACAATATGACCACTGTCTTTGAAGAGGAATCATATAAAACAGCGTCTAAGTTATAATGAGATAAACATATGTTTATTAAATATTCATGCTGTTTACCCAGCTACAAAATGCCCGCAAAGTGATAAGAGGTAGTATGCAGTGAAACATAAGCTTCAGGCTCCACCGTAGGTTGTATGGATCCGCGACCTTCCGCAACATCGACATTAAAGCCCGAATAACCAAAGTTTTCCCCCGCACTACCTGTTCTAGTTTTCGAACTTTTCCGCCGCGAGTTGTTTTAATATATTAAAATATGTCAACATCACAATTCACACAGTCCATTTCGCAATTGCTACAGAGACGCTTAAAAATAAATCAACTCAGACGGTATGTCAAAATACGACATTAACCCTCTTACTCTTAGGGCCTTTTTAAGAATATAAACTAAAAAAATATTATTATTGATCAAATTGGCCGAGTCCTATGACGCAGCGGTTAGCGTTTTGGGCTTCCGTGCCGGGTCTCACAGGCTCGGGTCCCAGTACGAACAGCATTTTTCGATATCTTTTTTATGTTAAAAAAATCCTTTTTACCCTTTTCAATACTTTAATATTCAGGCGTAGCAAGAGCGATTAGTTAACCACTAGTACTGTCTTGCCTTATCCATCTATCACTACAACTCTCTTTAAAAAAGAGAGGTTGAGCAATCGAGCAACACAAAGTTCTCGTAGAAAAACTTATGTTAAGATACCTCCATTAGGAGGCCATATTCACCAAATCGGGAGCGGACATGGATAAAAAAAAACAAAAAAGCACTATGAATAGTAGATTTATTCTATATTTATCGATACCCTAGTTCTAAATGTCTGAATCAAGTTATGTAAGAAAAGTGTTTCAGAATGCGTACCTCTACCATTTACGAAAAGTAGCCAAAACGTTTTTATGCTACATTAGAATCTAATGCATAAAAACTGAGTTGGACATATAATCGTTATTCAATAATCATTTATATCACCACAATATTTCATATTATGTATATCACTGCCATCTATATTCTTTTTTTGCAATTACAGAAAACAATTAGATCTCAGTGCTGTACTTGTCTATTCTACATAAAATGGCGGTCAAATAAGACATTTTTTGATATGCTAAAAGAAGCAGATCACGATTTTTCAACTGATAATAATGAATAAAAGTCTTTTTTTCAACAAATTTGTAACTTTATCACAAATCTAAAAACTGGCTAATCGTGGGTTGGACGATTACGGATGTGGTTACAGAGAATCATGATGATCTGTAATAAATTAAAAAGCATCGTTAAATTAACTTATTTTATATTCTAATTACTTATTTCTGAAACCGAACCATTGGGCATTATTTGTATTTTATACTTTGACCAAATAGATTTCAAATACTTTACATGTAGGCAAATAACCAATACGCCTAAATAAATAATTTGTTCATTTACAATGGTTATTACACAATTTAGTAAATTGAGATCATTTACATGGTAAATAAATAAACTAGGTTTGAAATTTTAAAAATAGCCGTTGTTTATTAAATTTTGTGTTTAGCGATGTTTACAGAAGTAATCAATCATTACTTTATAACTAAATCAATTGTCCTTTATAAAAACAGAAAACAAATTGAATTTAATATAAACACCTGAGAAAAATGGCAATAATAATAATTATATATTTTAATAAGATATTTTTACTATTGACTTCATTGAGTGCTAACTAAAACATATACATCAGAATTAATTACATGATGTAAGGATAAATCAAATGCTAGGAAAAATATTATTTTGGCTTGTTCACAACATAAGACTCGTAACCTAACCTAACAAAACTTTGTAGAAGGGCGTAAAATATAATTGTATTATATTAATTCAAAAAATCTGAATTGATGATTTAGTTTAAAAGACTTTTTTCGGCAATAGCCAATTTGACAGTTGGTTGCTCAGAATGTACATAATTTGAACGATTCAAATTTAAAAATGAAATTCCACCAAGCACTTTCAGTCGAAATCTTAAATTATGTGTAAATTGATTTTTTAAAAACCGTGTTTTTTAAGATTTTTTTTCGAAATTCGCAAAAACCAAAATTTCGAAAAGACTGATTTTGGTTCAATGGCCACGCCAGTAAGCAAAATTGCCACATTTGAAATGGAAAAAATTTACAAACCATTATCGAGACGCCGGTACGTCTACAAAAAGTCATCGTTTGGTGTACTTTACGGGCTGGTGAAATCACTGGTTTATATTTCTTAAAAATAATGTCGGTCCGAGCGTTACAGTCATCGGAGAGTGCTATAAATTCATGATCATCTATATGTTCATTAAACGATAAGATGAGCTATATTTTCAACAAAATGCCACAAAAAACCTTCGATGACCGCATAATTTTACATAATATGCCTGTGAATTGGCCTCCAAAATTGTATTTTGTAATGAATTTGAATAAGTTTAGAAGTATTTAGTCTACGTTGATAAACCAACGACGATATACTGCTTGTAAGCTAACATTTGACGCTAAAATGATGACATAGGCCTCAGCGGATGTCAGCAAAAAATCGAAAGCTGGTCTTCTTAACTGCGCTATCTTTATACTTTGCAAAATTATATTTCAACACTAATACCATAAAATCAAACTACTTATAATATGGCTAGTACGAAGATCTCTAAAAAACGCCTTTTATATACAATTTTCATTCTTGGATGACAACATTTAAATAAAATTACATAAAAATTTGATCAAACAAACTCATAAATGTTACGCTAATAACAGTTTTAGAAGGATGCACCAAAACAACATAATAACGAACAACACGGAATTGTGTAATCATGTTGCAAAATAAAAATGAAACATAAAAAAAGAAACTTCTTGACCTAAAGCCATTAATATATAAGGAACTGACAAGGTTTCTCCTCGCGATCAAGGCTTTTCCCGTCGACATTATTGTTGTGTAGAAATTTATCAAATTTATTTGCCCCAGTGATTACTTAAACAGCCTCTAAATCTTTCAACTCAGAAAGGGAGAGACTTTAATTCGCCTCACTTCATGGTCGATGGATTTATTATAGTAGTAACAGGGGCATAGCCCAGGTTTATATTGAAAGGGTCAAATGATAATCATAAAATATGTATAATGTTATATCCGTTTGTTAATGTCTTTTTGACGTTATTATTTTATCTGGCGACAGTTGGATTCAAGGACTTTGAATACCGATTTTCATTTTGATGGCTGTGTTAGCCTCGATCGAATCCCTATCTTTGCAGCGTTTTATTGGTGTTACCACAACGCACTATCGTAAAACAGTTTCTAATACTTTACAGCTTTGTCATAGAAGTAATACAAAAAGCTTAGTTTCTATTGAGATGACAATATCAAATGACATAAACAAAGTAAATCATATTGATGTGGCAGTATAGAAACGCGTTATGGTTTTGACAGCGTCCCGCGACTATGGACTCGAGTTTTCCTACATAGAGTACAAACGGCTTGTTGTTTTTATCTAATGCAATGGTGTTTTATTTTATACTGACTGAGAAATGAATTCAAATACTCATTACAAACTAAATAATTAACGATTGAAGTGAACATATTTTAATACCGAAATTCTTGACGTTTAATGTTACGTTTGTGTTAATGTATCACTAATTGAGTATTACTAAATTTGAATAATTTTAATGATTTGGGATGGTAAAAATGCTTAAATATATAACATACTTAATACCATACAAAGGTGTCAAAAATTTTACAGTTATGAGATTTTGCAGGTTTACTGAAATGTACATCTTTAAGGAGAAGGGTTGCTGGAAATAAAGTTAAATTATTACACATATTTACTTTATTTTCAACAATCCTTCAGTACAATTGCAACAAAACAGTACAATTGCGATATCTTATTACTGCACAAATCTAGATTCGTTAGATTTTTAATAAGCAAGCAATATAAAACATCTCACTTAGAGCATCCCATCCTGGACCCTTTTTTTGATCCTGGGATTTCGGAATTCCAGGAATTATCACTGGGAAAAAGTGAAAAATTAAGAGATTTCAAAATAGTTTTCAATTATAGACTTTTTTTTCTAGCTCGCTGACTTGTAAAAGTAGGAAATTTACAGATAGCACAATTATTGAAAAATGTGATATCGTATAATAAATGTCATTTTATAAAAGAGATTTTAATTGCGCCATAGAATTTTTTGCTGAATAAGATAAAAATAATATAATTATAGTTTTCAGAGAATGAAGAAAGAAATTAAATTCAATATAATGTTCAAATTGTCTATATTGTTTGAAAAATATAATAAAAAGTAATTTATGAAAACAATAAATACATTTATGTTTGAAATGAGGTTAATTTACTGTGCAGAATAAACACGGGTCTAGATATTTTGAACAAAAGTAATAACTGCCTGTAAGGACAAATTGTTTGGTCCCTCACAGTGCGGCACCGCTGTTCTATATCCCATACGATAATACTCGGTGAAAAATGTATTTTGTTGTATGAGGTCGTGATAAAAAGGATTCGTATTGTTTTTTTCCAGATCTCATTCGAAAAAATAAATGAAATCGTATTGAGGGTTATTTTCTTGCAAATAAGGTTTTTCAACACTGTTTATTGTTTTGATGTTTTACAAAACAGTCATTTGAATGGCGGTGAAATTTATTGTTGGAGTTATACAAACGTTGGAACATTAATGTATTAACTATTATTGTTTTTTTATGTGTAGTTGGAATAGAAATATTTTGATATTTGAATATTGCGTAATAAATAAAAGGGAAGATTTTTCGATCTTTGTAGTAAATCAGTAAAACCTCCATGTAGCGAACAGAAAGATATAGTCTCAAAGCTTGGCGACGTCTTTTCTCCTCGACTTAATCTTGAGAATTATTATTCTTTGATTATTGAATTGATTTGAACTGTATTGATATAAAAAATGATGTAGTGCATTAGTGATGTGTATAAGCTGAAACACCATTTTTTTCAAGCTTAACTTATAATAAGCATCAATCATCAATTTCTTTAAGCAAAAATCATTTAAGTAATAAAATAAAAGAAACATCTTTAGATTCATGGCGTATACAAGTATAAAATATTATACTTATATTGTTATTATAAATATGTTTGATAGATGTAGAAAATTGTAAATATATTTATTTGAATTTTTGTTATCAAATAATTTATTATTACTTCATTGTTTTTTGTTATACAATTTAAATAAAAAAGTCCAAGTGATAAAATTTTACTATAATATAAATTCACAAGGAAAACTGCAACTTTTAGGGTGTTCACTGTCAACACTTGGTGGAAAGGCTTTATATTAAAAAAAGACACAATGTTCCTTATTACCGTTATTCACCACTTAAATTTTATTACTCTTTCATATATTTTTTTAAATATATGTTTTATTTTTAATTATAGAGTCATTCTAATGGAATTTGTAAATTCTTTTCAATGTCATTTTCATTTCAATTTTCATTTCAATTTATTTTTGTATAAAAAGCACTTTTAAACTATATTTCTTATCATTGCCCGCCATGAGCGAAACCGCTCCTGACCTGAATAATGATAAAGAATGAAAAATACAAATGAATATTGTGTCTTTTCTTAAACATGCAACTCTTGCAGTATGCCATGCACAACACAAGTAACTGAACAAATAGTTTACCTATATTTTAACAAGTTTTATTATAATAAAACATTTTGAGTACTTTTTACACAGAAAATTTATTTGATCAGAACCGGTTTCGCTCATCGCGAGAATTATCAACTGATGAGCGAAACCGGTCCTGATCAAATAAATTTATGTGGGAAAAGTACTAAAAATGTTTTATTATTTTTATTATAATGCCATTCCACCAAGTATTGAAAGTGAACACCTTAAAAGTTTTATTATAATATTTAAAATGGTTATTTTTAAATCGCGTATTTGAAGAAAAAATAATTACAACATTTCAGTTTGAAGCAGCTAATTATGGGAGAATTACATTCAATAAATGACATACATTTCAACGTGATTTAATTTTATATATGTTACTCGTAATTTTTTTTATTTTCCATGAAATAACAAACATAAAATACTTTTTTCCTATGCAAATATATTCCTATGATAACCCAATAAAATATAAATCTACTTTGTGACCTTTTTATGCTTATAAAATAATTCTATTAGTATCCCCACAATTTGATGTCCAATAAAGCAATAAAATTGAGGATAACACATAAAAATCTACCTTGAATTTTACCAAGATAAATAACAGCCGAAGAAAAGGTCATAATTTTTTGCAAGAAAAGCTTTGGTCAAGTTAGTTAACATCTATAAAAATATTTATATAAAAGTGTACACGTATAACACAAACAAATAATAAACTGTATGAAATTTGTTTAAGTTTGAGTTTAAAAATAAACTCTATGCACCACTTAAACAGCTAATAATTTAAATTTATAAAATAAATGAAGGAATGTAATTAAAATTAATTTTGAATTTTCACAATAACAAAATTTATTCCAATCATAAATTGAATTCTAGTGTCATTATTCCAAAGAATGTACACTCGATAAATTATTGACATTGTACTTGTCAAAAAGTTATTTATTAAAAAAAAGCGGATAAGAATAATATATTCTAATTAAATAAATTTGATATTGAATATTGATTTTTATTTTCACTGTATAATTTTATTAGTAAGAGTACAATTCATTACAAGTATGGTCAATTTAACGTTTTTGTCAGGAAAACAATGATATTTTTAGTTGATTGCTAAAGATAAAGTATAAGCAATTATGATTGGTCCTATATTAACAGTTTAAACTACTGTATTTAAAAAAAATGAATTAAAACATAATCAAGTGGTGTAATAAACTCTTATTCATATTTAACTGGTTACTTAAGATGTAACAAGGTAAAGCATAAGGTTTTATTATGAATAACTGAATTGTTATAAATAATATGTATATATTATATGGTTAATTACACACATAAACAATAGTATTTGAAGAAAACGATGCGTGTATACATTAACTTCATATGAAATTTTATTTATGTAAGTACATTGTGGATTATTTTACGAGTAGCTTTTGCGAAGAAAGCTTTTATGTAACAAGTATTGCGACATGAGCTTTTACATGCCAGATTTAAAACGGCGGCCCTACGGCGTTTTGTTAGGGCAAGGTTATGGTTTGCCCTACTTCCGCGGGAAATTTCCTCCCTTCCAAAAATGCTCGATTGATCCTACCTGCTTGAACCAGTGCATGCTAGGCGGTGGAATGGGAATCCCTTTTTGGCGCAACAGTGTATTTTTGCCCTTACCCGGTGCTAAGGTATATATATAGACATTTAAAAGAATAACAAACGATAATATTAAAAAAAAACACAAGAAGATTTTTTTAAATTGTAGTATATTTGTATAATGATATGAAAAGAATGTTAATTTTATTTATACAATTAAAAAAGTTATCTAAATGTTAAAACAAATATGACGTGATGTATTTTGATTTCAATATATCTAATATAGTCTCATTACAGTTATTCACTGTACTAAATTATTTTCAAGAATAAAAAAAATATGAATTCAATTAAAATAATCAATAAATTATCTAGTCTGTCAAATATATCACAACAAAAGAATAATTTTCAGTTCGAGTGCAATCGCGCACTGAGTAGTACCGGAAGATGCCGAGAGGCGAAACCCGGGTCGTGTTCGACCAAGAATTTTATGGAAGTGTACATAGTGAATTCTAAATTAACGTTGAATTTCCATCAAGCACTTTCAGTCGAAATTTTAAATTATTATTATTTTTTTTAAAAATAATTTTACTTGAATCGTTCAAACTATGTACATTCTCACAGATTTTGTCACTAACGACCCGGGTTTCGCCTTTTGGCATCTTCAGGCATTATTAGGCAATGCCTGAAGATGTCGAAAGTCGAAACCCGGGTCGTTAGTGACAAAATCAGTGAGAATGTACATAGTTTGAACGATTCAAATTTAATATTGAAATTCCACCAAGCACCATCAGTCGAAATCTTAAATTAAATAATTTTATGTTTTCTTGGTTCTTGCAAATGCCATATTACCAATTTTTTCAATCTACCATTAAAAAGTAACATTCAATTTATACCAACGGTTTGAAAATAATCGTTTTATATACACAAATTTAAATACACACAGAAATGTAATTCTAAAAACTAAACATTATTTTAGTTATAGTGAAACAGTTTGATATTATTTTTAAATAGTGTGATATTACAATAGTTATTGAAATAAAGTAAGCACAAATAAATCATATGGAAACAATCCACGTTTCTTTCCATTTATATCGAAACTTGTAAATATTTGTGAACCGTGTCTACTTGCATTATCATAGTTGTTGAATAGACGATAGTTGACGTACAGTCAATCATTTTCTTCGGACACTATATGTATTATGAAAATAAGAGTGAAGAAACTAATAGCTTAACCAATGCCTTATTTTAAAGAACGAAATAAAAGTAGTCAACGATAGATAGAAACATCAGAGATATCCATCCATACATTTACATATATTACAAAACCAATGTATGTTTTACATAATGTTTCCATTAGACTTTTTTGAGTGCTTGAGCGCGCAACCGCAAAAGACGATGGTCAATAACATCGAGCCTCAGGCCAACATTACCATTAGCTTAAAAAAGACGAGATATTCTATTTTTTGTTATTTGCTGTTTGTT
Organism: Himalopsyche tibetana; assembly: GCA_030503985.1. Taxonomy (NCBI): domain Eukaryota; kingdom Metazoa; phylum Arthropoda; class Insecta; order Trichoptera; family Rhyacophilidae; genus Himalopsyche; species Himalopsyche tibetana. The sequence continues at coordinate 3,137,734 of JAPJYX010000007.1, read as the reverse complement.
GCTTGTTTTAAATAGACGAATTCAAATTTGAGTTTACATATAGTGCTTTTAAGACTTCAAAGTAAAAAAAAATCATGTGAACTCAAAAATAACAATTGCAGTGCTTAAATTTTCGCCATCTGTGTGGTTGAATGTTCAACGTCGTTGGCTTTAACTACGGAGGTCACGGGTTCAAATCCCAGTACGGACAGTTTTATAAATTGATTTTTCAATCAATTTATGAATTTCTGTTCGAAGGCATGGATGTATCTGATGCCTTGAATTCCCCCCTCCCACCTATTCTATCCTATCAAACGGGCGTATGAAGAGCGATTAGCTAACCACTAGTCCTGTCCTAGCCCTATCCTTCTATTTCTACTTTTTTCAGATAACGAGAGGTTGAGCAACTGAGTAACAATCAGTTCTCGTAGAAACACATATGTTGAGATAAACTCCATTAGGAGTCCATATGCTCCACATTGGTAGCGTACATGGTATAAAAAAAATAATAAAATAAAATAAAATAAAAAGTAATAAAAAATACATTATGGACATGTTTTAAATAAAATATACAGTCGTTTTTTTTTTTTTTAATCTGGCTGTTTATTACAGATTAAAATTTTTTAGGCTATAGTGAGAGCTTTAGAAGTAATACGGTTGTATCTATATAATTGATCTGCTTAAATTATGATTTATGTAATAGAACTTGGAAGCGATCGCACTAAAGTTCTGAACGAAAAGTTGACAAACTTTCACCAACCGAGCGAGCGTCTTCTTTACTGTACATTAAAATGCGTAATGTAACCATAAAGTTTGCGGAAATATCCTATTGTATAATAATTTACTCATTTATGAGTTTAAATTACTTTTATATTGAAAATAACTATACAAGTTGGAGGGTGATTGATAAATTTAATACAATGTTTTTACTTCATATCCGCTCTCGACGGCTTTATTGAAATACAGTATAAAAAAGGGCAAGTCATTAACTAATCGATCTTTCTTCACTCCGTTTTTCAGAATCAGAAAGATTACGGGTCCCTACCCTACTCATTAGAAACAAAAGATTAATCATATCATCAAACAAATGGATATAAGAGATATTAAAACTACATTTGGATGGATGAAATTCCACACATAATGAAAACTTCGATTGGAGGTTGCGTTGTATTGATAAATATTTAAAAAAAACTCGATTAAGCGTTAATATTCCAAATTGTAATGTATCATCGGTACCGGTTAATTAATATAGCCTCAGGTTGATAAGTATCTAAGCTGAGTGGTGACGTTCATGATCATTCTATTAAATAGATTGATGAGTTCATGAGTCAGACAACTATGAAAAATCAAAATGTGAGTAAAACGTACAATTATGTCAACAATTTTACGCTTCATCGGATCAAGTAATAAGTTTTTATTAGATGACACCAAAATACTATTGCTGATAATTGTTAGAATATATAAAATGTTGGCTTTGCTTGGATCATTATACAGATATTTTTTAAATTTACACTTCGAAGTAAGATCTAAGTATCTAATCTGTAAAAATAATAACGTGTTGATAATATGTATAAATCTCGGGAGCAAATTAATGATACATGACTTATGGACATAATTTTTGAATATTGATTTTCTCATTATCTCAGAACAGGCTTTTTTTAACTAGAAGATTGAAAATATTTTTATTTTAAATCAAATTGTATTGAATTTCTCCATTCATATGATAAGAGTTTAAGACACTTTGAATAACACCGTATTATGGTAACTTTTAATACTTTTCTGTCTCGGAAATATTTTAAATAAAATAAATGTGAAATTATAAAAATTCTATTTTAAATTAAATTTAAGAACTTTTAGGTAAAAAAAAACATTTTTTATCGACTATTCATTGATAAAAAAATATATAATAAGATATCGTCGACATACTTTGAAAGCCTCCCATGTCCAAGATATCTAAGTTTCCAAGAGACGATGAAAAGATTGCATCATTTTAAGCGTATTAGGCTCTCAACTTTTTATCTTTACCCAATTATTTTTCACTCACAAGTTTTTTGTTTCTGAATAATATAAATCCGAACTCTTCATAAAACTGCATTTAAAAAGCGATTTAGTAAAAAAATATAACTTTTGTGTTTTAAGAAGTTGACCAACATCGCGATGTAGATTATGTATTATTGAATTAAATATAAGTATGTAAAAATCTACGATTTATTGGTTTTACGGCGACAAAGTTTTATAATTCGACTGTGGAAAGGAAAAACGACGTAACCCACACATATCAAATTTTACAGGAGGCGTAAAGTGTTTTGATAATTTTGGGCCATATGCAAATTATAAATTATACACAAGTTCGAAGTGCACGGAGACTTTTGAACTGGTGTTTAATTGACATAATCTAATAAAAAACCTTTATTTCAGTCTTTTTTCTTGGTTTTAACTTTTTACAAGTTCATCTTTTTCAAACTTAAAAGCTAAATTTAGATACTAATTCGGCATTTGCAGCTTGCATCCTTTTGATAGAACGTGTATCAAGTTTGATACATTGTGATATTATCGAAAAATACCTGTTTTGAAAAAACGGTGGGTTACGACCATTTTCCTTTCCACAGTCGATATGCATATTTAACAAAAAATAAGTTAATAAAAAACTGTGGAGTAAAATAATAATTTTTAGTTTTCGGTGAAATTATTGATTCTCCGTCTGATTTCTTTTATATTTGAGAAATTATTTTTTACAAAGAACAATGCTTAAAATGGTTTATTACTTTGACAAAATTACCCTTTTACTTCAAATGACTTATTTCTAAATGGTTTTCATAGGTAAGAAATTATAATGACAGATGTGGTGAAAGTAAATCATTTGGTTATAGAGGCACTCGGCAGTTATAATGAATCGTGAAGTGACTGCATAGTGAAATACATTGTTCATGAATAATGTATTTTTAGTAGTAAAGTAAGTGGACAGAATGTTTTTAAGGATAATATTTTTATATAAACAATATATATGAACCCTTGAGAAGTGAAATGAGTCAAAAAGTATAATTTTAAAACTTTTCTATTGGACTTAAAGTACAATCGCGTATTTACTTGGTATTTTGGTGGATTACATATTTGTATCTTATGTAGATAACATTATTTTTTTGTATATTTATTGAGCTCACTTTTATAACGCACGTAACTCAGTTTTTCTTAATATACCACATGGCTCACTTCACTTCTCAGAGACTCATATAATTATATAATAAGATACAGATTATTCTGTAATATTCAGCTTTTGAAATTGTTTTCACACAAAAAACGTGAACAATTTTAAGAATTTTCTTTAAATAATTTCCCAGTATAAACGCTTAATTGCTGCTTTGTTTTGTATGATCTTGTTTCCCAACACAAAGACAAGAAGTATATTTAAATAAATAATCATCACTTAAATGGCGTAGTCTGCATACTTAATTTTGTTTTTTCATTCAACGGGGTCTTTTATTCGTGAAACAAATTGACTGCTAGATAATACTTGCCTGACGAGTTTTATAAGTTTACCTGGGTATCTTAAAATTAAACTCTATGATTACTCAGGCATTTTTTTAACAATGCATGAACAATAAATTTAGCTTTGTATAATATACTTTAAGTCTACTTTGACAAACTTAAGGATAGAATATAATGATAAAGGACTTGTGTAACAGGAGAAGAAACCGCCAACTTTACTACCCCACGCCATAAACCCTTACAACCATTAAGAGTTAATACTCATTACGTTGAGGTATCAACTGAATTATAAGGGAGGAAAATCTCCAAATTTATTAGCTGGGGAATCGTTATCAATCTCGCACATGGTTGAAGCATAACACCTAATTCAAAGTGGATCTACTGATAATTAAGGAAAGCTTTGTTTGAATTTAACATTTCAAATTTCTTTGAAGCAAAAACTTCATACAGGTAAATAAATAAACAAAAAAGCTCTGTAGATTAGAACATAAATGTTGACTATAATTTAAATTAAACGTTTCATTTAGGTAGTACTGAATAAATTTTAGTCATACTTTTCTAGCAATAATCATTACTAATCTATCTAAATGTATGAAACAATCTTCGATCAATATTTATAAACGCGGTTAGCAAAAATGATTATGACCCCGTTTCATCGTTATCGAATATAGTTACCTAATAAATTTGCCCTTATTCGTTATAAAAAGTTCGATAAAGCTTCCAATTGCTTTGCCTCGAAAAAGCTTTTGACAAACCAATGCACATGGCCGCCACTTGCGTCCTGCACGTGAACGTCAAATTAGGACAAGGTGCGTTCGCTATTATAAATGGGTAAACAAAACCTAAAATACTTCGTAACGACGGCATATTACGCTTACGTTAACTAAATGCTTTAACTTAATGTATATTTGGAATAGTAATACGTATATTGAGTTACGTAAAAGGCATTTGAATCGATTAGGTTACTTGCATATTTTGATATTATAATATTCAGATACTAATCAATTAGGCCATGGGTCGGAAAACCATTTTTAGGTTTTATGCCATAATATCTAAATAAAGAAAATAGTTACGCGATGTAAAGATAAGGATTCAAAAAAGAAGTTAAATAATTTTTAATTGTAGGCACGGTTTTTATAGTCGTGAACAAGAAAAGGCTTTGACAAACGTATAATAGAAAATAAACTTTTAGTTACAAGTAACAAACTCAAACTTTAAGTGAAAACACTGGTTATTTCAGTGGTTTTATGAATACACGTAGTAAAACTGGTATTCCTTGTAGTTTAATGCGGTATGAAAAGTAAAAGATGGAAGAATGTAAGCTTTTTTTATAGCTATAAAAAATATTATCACAGAATGAATGTGAAATATAAAACATAATAAAATGAAATAAAAAAAAAAGATGACCAATGCCATGAAGATGATGTGCTGTCGAAATATCTATTCAGTATACATTTAGTAATAATTATGTTGAACACGACTTCACAATACTTAAATCATGCTTCGTTTTTGATACAAAAACCTTTCTGATCGAAATCAACCCTATTTGATATCGCAACAATTTGAATACTGTATTTAGTAAAGCATTCAATCCTGGACCTTTTTTGTTATTCCGGGATATCGGAATTTTATATTTTTCAATCCCGGAACTAAACATTCAACATAAAATCGTGTATAAATTCGTGATTTGGGATTGAGAAATTTTTGTTCGGCAATTTTTAAATATTGTGTTTTTTCAAACAAATTTTTGTCGATTTCAAAATGAAACGATGTGAGACGTTTTATTTTTAGCTCTTTCAAGAATTTCAAATCTAAAATCCCAGGAATTTGCGTAATTACTAAAATAAAAAGTCGCGATACGTTTTTTTTAAGATCTCGCGCAAATTTTGAAATTTTCTCTGGTTGTCTATTTTTAAAAACTTTTCGAGACATTCGCAGTTTTTGTTCTCAATTCCGAAATCACCGGATTAATACTATCACAATCCCGGAGTTTCGAGATCAAAAAATTGGACGTGTTCTCGGAATTGCAGGTCCTAGTATTTAAGTTCACTATATTAGAACTCTCTAATACATCTAGGTTCTAGTACATCTAGGTTCTAGTACATCTAGGTTCTAGTACGAGGTTCTAATACATCTAGGTCTAGTTCTTAATACATTCTAGGTTCACTTACATCTGTCATTACTTTTTAAGTTTACTAAAGTGGAAAATCATTGTTTGCAAAGTGCCGACTATCGAGTCAATACTGACCAGATATTAGTGCTTGAGGCGGGTTGTGGTCGGAATCCTTGCCCGATTTACATTATTTACAACATAAAATAGGGTTTCAAATTGAATTCGTAGAATATTTATTTTAAACAATAGCCTTTATTGATCTTTTGAGCCTACTGATTGCTTTTCGTACTTCGGTGGTAAAATCTTGCTGTTAACATTTCCAAATATCGATTTTTGTATTAAATACTGATTAATTTTCAAAAGCATTTAAGTGTATACTATGTACAAGACTAACTGATTTTTATCGTTTAAAACTCATCAAAGTTTTCTTTTTTTTATTGCGATATTAATATTTAATGTATATTTTTTAATAAAAACCATTAAACGTATTCTTAGAATTTTGACCGATACATGCAAATTAAAGTTTATTTTTTCGTTAGTAACTAAAAAAAATTTCCCAAAATAAAAATGTAATTTATAATTATTTATTGTAGCAACAAAGAATTTAAATTCGTTTCGAAAATATTTTTTTTTAAATTGCTAGTCATAAAAGAGCTTTTACAATGAACAATAAATTAATAAAACAAATTATAATTTTTGATTGATAGTACGAAACTTGTTTATGGGTAACAAGGGAGTATAATTTATGTTAACCGAAAGAAATTTATTCAAACATTTTCAATTAACAAATTTTCTTTTTAGTGAACTTCAATATTCAAGATCAAATGAAAGTTTTTTGTTTCATTTGAAAACAAAAACACCTTCTTTCTTGTCAAAGAAAAGTCGTAAGTTATGGAAAATATCATTTGCATACTTAATGGGGCAGCTTTGAAATAAATCGATTTTTTTTCGCATCACAGATTTTTCAAAAGCTTTCTGCGTCCATTTAAAACTTGGAGTTATGCAGGGCTGTAAACAAGATAAATATATAAAAAAATATATTTTGATATTATCAGTTCTTTGCGAATTGTGTGCAGAAATTCTTGTGGTAATGAGTCGAGATATATTGATAAATTTTATTCCTGTTTTTCTTGTTTTTACGGTCGAATAATTTGAGAATTTTTTAAATATTATCAACGCACTTGATGTGGATTATATACATTCCTAATAACACAACGGCGTATAGTTTTTTTTTAAACAATACATAGCTATAAACCAATGGCGAATTACACCCTTGACAAGTGGTCAAGTAGGAAGTGTAATTAAGTGACAACAGAACCAGCCAAATTCAGTAAATAATGAATATTTCGTTAATATTCTTTCTTATTGAGTTCTTAGATGATTATAATAAGCTTTAAACAATTATTTAATTAAGTCATAATACTTCGATTGAATTCAATCATTCAAAACCCAATAAGTTGACGTAATAAAGGGTTTGAAACACTTTATAAATCTAAAACGATTCAGCGGTTTGAATAAAAATAATGTAAAATCAGCTTTGTTCAATTGATGTCCAAAAATTAAACGACAATATCAAATTTAAGATTTTGACTGCAGGTGCATGTCAAAATTTTAATATCACTTACAAGTCGCTCAAATTTTATATTTCTTCAAACGTTTTGACGAACGATTGAATGACTCTTATTGAAATAATTCCATTCAAGAGTAGATAATATCTAAGACAAGAAATCAATGGTGAAGTTTGTGTGATTGTATAAAGAGTACGTGTATAAAAAAAACTACATTCTTGTTATGGCGATGGTTATATATTATTATATTGATGAAAACTGATGATTCTATGTAATAAACTTAAATATAGAACAGGTATTTGTGTTGGATATTGGGGATAACTTTGTAATGATGAAATGAGCCAGCCAGGCACCTACTTCTCACGTTGTGGTGTAAATGCCTGACGAGATTAATTAAGCTTCCTTCTTTTTTTCAACTCAGCAGGGCTCCGGTAATTTAAAAAGATTTTTTTTCTAGCGTGATTGTAGATGTCTCGTGGTGGTAAGTAAAATATGATGTATATATAATATATAAAAATAAAACATAATTTTCTCATTGATATAGTAGTTCTTGCGGTATTTAATGCGGTTGGTATTACATTTGGCATCTGCATAAACATATGACGTAGTAGTGTCAATTGGCCACCATTTAATTAAATTGAAAACAGCCTTTATTATGTAGTAGATGACTTGATTTATATACTCGGTTATTAACGGTTGAGCTGGCGACTAAGCTTTCAAAATTATATCCGATTGTAATTAATATCTGAAATATTTAAATTTTGCAAGCAAGAACTATGTAGATCTATTATTTACGAAGATATCTATGAACGTGGAATATTATTGTAAATGCAAATGTTGAACCTAAGTAAAAAACAGTCTCACGCTCAGAGATTGTTCGATAATGATTTACGCAAATTTGCATTTGAGCAATTATGCACATTGCAAATTTACATAGCGAAACTTTGGTAGATCTTGAAAGATGTGACTGTTTTATCGTGATTAAAGACTTTCAATTTTTTTGGTGCAAAGTTTCCAATTGAAAATAAACAAAAAATAACAATCGAATTGAATGAAATTTATAAAGCTTTTTCTTTTATCAATTATCTTGTTATCGGGACTGACTAGTATTAATAACAAATTTAAATGAACAGATAGATTTACAGGTAAAAAATATGAATTACTTGTACTGAAACCATTGCGTCGAGTTCATTCACCGAATTATTAAAAGTAAAATAAATCTGTGTTTCATAGTATATTGTTTATTTTTTTAAAACAAAATAAAAAATAATATTTAAATACTTAATAGTATCAAAAACCAAAAATTTATTATCTCATTGAACTATATTAGTAAATTTTAAAAATGTTATAGTTAAATTTTTTTAACAATACCAATGGCGTATTGTTGTAAAAATATTTTACGCATTTTTTTTCATAATTAAATATTTTATACATAAATTTACTGAAAATATGTATTTTCGACGTGGCATGTTCTTAATAATGATATTTCAAAAAATAAATACTCGTTTGTACTAATTCCCCCTTATTAATAAGATAAGGACCGGTTTCACTCATGCAATTAGTTGATAATGCTAGTCATGAGCGAAACTGGTCCAGATCTTATTAAATAAAAGTTGGAATTAGTACATGTGAGTATTTTTTTAAATGAAATGCTTTCCTTCCAAGTATTGACAGTGAAAAAATTTGTAACTTGAGGTATTTTTGAGTGTTATTTGAATGATAATATTAATGCTAAAAATATGCTAAAATAATAATTATAGTTAACAATAAATGGTTATAATACAAAAGGATCTTATAAATCATATTAATAAAAATAAGTGTAGTATTATTTTAGTGCCTGGATAAGTTTTCCGTATAAAAATCAGAACAAAAATCGCAACCCTAGCGACAAGATGGTGACATTCCAAAGTGTTGGCCGTAATGTATTCATGAGAATGTCATTTTCATACTTTCTGACATACTTTAAGGGCACACAAAAACGGAAAGATATGCTCCTAAGGTGAGCTGGGGTAAATAGATAAGACATTTAACATTTAAACACAGTTGAAATCAATTGAAAATGAATCAGCAAAACAGAGCACCGAAAAAATGGTCTGTGCTGTGGCACATATAGTGATTAATAAGCCTTATAAGTTATTATAAGGTAAAAAGCTATCAAAGTATTTTAAATAAATAAATACTATTTTATAAACAGTTGAAAACTATTTCAGTTGACGCTCTCATCAAACTATGTTTACAATTACATTAACTTATCTATTTATCCTGGCTTAGAAGAAGTGCATAACAAATCTTCTCATAAATTTTAAAATCGTTATTTACGTATATTAACAATACAATACTCATGTAGTAATTCAACTTGTATTTCAGATTATTAGAACAGTTTTTGCTTATGACAAGTAATATCAACATTAATGTCTCAAAGTCTTAGAATTAGCTGTAAGAAGTAATAAAATCAAACAATCATTATTATCACTTTTAAGGTGTTCACTCACTAATTGTTGGTTTTTACTTTGTTAATGATAATTCATACCTAATTGGTTTTTGTTGTAATCGTTTTCATGGCTAAGTGGTCTTCAACTTTTTATTTATAGTTTATTTTCCTTGTATTTTGCTTCAATTCTTTTGCTAGGTTGTAATACCAATTGTTTGTCATACCTTGTTTTTATCACTTAACTTTCCTGATCTAATAAATTTTATGTGGAAAAAGTACTAAAAATGTTTTATTATTTTTATTATAATCATTATTATTTTTTGTTGTAATCACAATTTACTCATATCCTTAAGTTTTTCAATACCAATAAAAAAAACTTAAAAAGAGTTATTTCACTATTAAGACTTTTGAAAATTGTTACCAATTCGTTTTAAGGAAGTGGTTAATTTACTGTACCAACTCTTTTGTAAAATATTTTAAATCTAAATTTATTTAGTATAAGGCTTAGTATAAGAGCTTAGTATTTTAGTCTTATCTGTGCTATTCGTGATTGTCTTCCATATTTACACGTTTTAAAGTAATAACGCGAAAATATTTTGACAAATACTATTCCGACACGCATTCGTAAAAGATGGTACTCGGCCTAGCAATTCCGCATATCTAATAGTACGGACGACTTAGATGCGTAAATCGGAATTTTACTGGAAATCTCTCCCTCGCACGCGCTTAAGAAAACGATTTATTTTAATATCTTTCAGCACAACAGTTTCGAAGTTTTTTTTAAATAAAAACAAATAAACATTAATTCTAAAGAAGAGCTGCGAACAAAATTGATATCTTGTCGTTACATAAAACATAACACGCATTAAAAATACATATACAAATGGTACATTATCTTTATTAAAAAGTCGTTATTCTAAACATTATAAATATGGTTTGTCGTTATTTTAAGCGTACACGTATTAACTAATGATGTTTTAAGTCCATTCGATTAAAACTATTTTACCATTTGCCTTAAATCAAACAATTACTTTTATCAATTTTGATAAATTTGTAATGGTTATTAAAATAAAAAATAAAGCATATTTTGATGTGTTTCTTTAAAAATATTTGTATAGTGCAATCACAATTTACAATCAGTTTTTGGTAATTACTGTATTCGTATTATTATGTCATTATAATATTGTAAAGTCATTAAAAATTTTATTTCGACATCGAGCCACAAGTCGAATTGAACTCCGGCTTAAAAAATGACATATCGATGTATTTTTATTGTTTCCTACAGTTTATTGTGTCGAAGTAGATGAAGTACTTATAGCTTGATCATAATTTTTGTATTGATAGATAAAATGAAACGAAATAACTGTGAAAAATTTCAATAAAACACGACATAAAGAAAAACATTATAAGACTGTCTCTAAAAACCAGAAACCTTACATTTTAACTTGTATACAATATAATTTATTCAGTTAGTAATTTAAAAAAGAGTTAAAAATCAACGTAGCTTGGTTATAAACGACGAAGACTCCTATTTTTCTGAAACCAAAATAACCTCCTACTTCAACTACACAGTCCTTGATATAATAAGCAAAAAATATGAGTCAACGAGTTATTATAGCGTGTTAAAGTTTCTTCGTAGCGATTGTATTGGTAATCTTATTTTTTCCCAATTCTAAATGCAAAAAAAACGGAAAACAATTTCTTTTGTTTCTCAATTAGTACAATGGTTTTAAATTAGACCAATTGAAATTTTTTACAAATACAAATTACCAACTCTATTTTTAATACTTCATAGTCTGAATGGTTTTACATTTATATGATTTGATTTTTTACTTATAATCAAAGGCGTAAATATATTTAGTGTTTTATCTTTATTTTGCCAAATCCAGTATGTTGATGTATAAAAACATCATTATTTAAAAAAGTAATATGTTTTCTACAAAAAAATATAGATTCGAAAAATTCGAGTTTCTTTACGCGAGTAAAATTGGTTAAATCAAGTTTAATTTTCAGGAAATGTAGGTATACTGCCCAAAAAATCGAGTGAGTATGGTTCATAGACTTAATCGGTTTTGTGTACATGCGTTCAAGATATTACGTGACCTGCTGAAACGCAAGGAAAGTTTTCTAAAACGTTTATATAATAAAAGTTTCCGGGACAAATATTATATAAGAGTGCATTAGAAAAGAAAATATTAATTTCAGCACGAATACGCAGTGGCATGATTTTCTAAAATCAACAATAATTTTGTCGGTGTTCCAGATTTCTACATATGGATTGATACAGAAAGTGAACCAAAAAATAACTTACACATACCTACATTCGTTATTTTTTTTTATTTTTTTAAGGAAACAAATTTGGATATGTTTCTCAAAGAAGCGAAATCACATTTTTTTTTCTATAATTATCCACATAATCTATTGAAAATATTCAAGAAATCTTTCTTAATACGACTCAAACTAATACTATATGATGGTGTATGGATATTACCCATGGCTTATCCAACTGACTTTCTCTTAGGCATGCTTAACTTTAATAGCTTGAACGTTCGAAGAGAAATGTATCTGGCCATATATTTCTTTCGACTTATACGAGGCCAAAATGAGAATTCCACCATTCTTGAGAATGTGAATCTTAATGTTCCTGATTATTTTTTGAGAAATCGTGGACATGAATTGTTTGTTCTCCCAAGGTGTAGAACCAGCCTGCCAATGGGGATGCCACTGGGGAGAGCTTTAACGGTGTTCAACAATATTGCTTCGGATGTCGACATATTCCACGTAGACGCGGGTGAGTTCTGACGAATACTATTTTTTATGTATTAAAGTAGAGTTCGTCGGAGCTTACTCAGTTGACTTCCTTGCCACTTTTTTTTTTACTGCTTTTAATATTAAATTATACTATTTTTTTTTCTCCATTGTAAAAGTTTTAAATTTATAATTTGTCAACCTTGTACAATGTTAATTAATTAAATAAATAAAATAAAATAAAATAAAAATAAAAATTGGTTATTTAATTGAGCTCAAAAGATTTTTTTAAGATCACCTTTTTCACTGACAAATGCCAAAGTTTCCCAACCCGTAGTACGCGTAGCACTTGGTGGTATGCTTTAGATGGTTTGTGGTTGCGGATATGCAAGAATGAATTATTCACATATATGTATATATATATATATATATTTCTATCCATGTCCGTTTCCAATGTGGAGCATATGCCCTCCTAATGGATGTATTTCAAGAGATTTTTTCTACGAGAAATGTTTGTTACTCAGTCGTTCAACCTCTCTTATTAAAAGAGAGACGTTGGAATAGAAAGATAACGCTAAGATAGGACTAGCAGTTAACTAGAATAAAAACCAAGTATCAATATGTGAACTTGTTTGTAAAATGCATGGCTCTATCTGCTGTCTTTAATAATTTCTAAATTATATAGTCTAAAAACGTACAATGAATGATTGGTTTGCAAGAAAATTATTTTTTATCCATTTCCGCTCCCGATGTGTGGCTTGTGGCTTCCTTATAGAGTTATCTTAATACATTTTTTCTACGAGAATCGCTTTTTATTCTCCTTCAAAGAAAATGGAGATAGAAAAGATAAGATTAAGACAGGACTAGTGATTATCTTATCGGTTTCGCTACGCTCCGTTATTTTATTATAAGAGGATTATGAGAGATTTTTTGAAACATCACAAACATCCATGCATTTTATTGAAAAGATGCTGTACGTACTGAGATTTGAACAAGTGAAGTCCGGTATGGAAGTCAACTACGTTGACCACTGTGCCATGGACTCAACCATGCCATTACCTTACCTAAATTCAAGTAGTTTTTGTTGAGCAGCAATAGCTTCTTCATTGTAAATCCAGAAGCTATGCAACGGGAGAGAATAACGTTTACTTTATATATGCAATTAACAAAAATAAGCTGATTTTCGCAATGAAATTTTCCAAATGAAAAAACGTAGAATTTTGCTGTCTTTTGATGTAGAGAAAAACAAATAAAAAGTAATGTGGTGATTAAAACACTATTTTACCGCTTAATACAAGGGGAAAAGGTTGTTGTACGATTGTGTGATTGGATTTTTTTAGCAAGAAATCTTAGCCAAATTGTGTTGTTTTGTAAATTGCGTTTTTTCTTTTATTTTCATTGCTTCTGTTTTGTCGTTATAAAATAGACGTTATCTTCGTTTATGAATGTTACTCCTTTCTGGAATAATTGTATATTATTTAGCAACGTTTGAATTTGAATATTTAGATTTGAATAGTACTAGAGAATATTATTTTACTCCTAGGGCTTAATAAAATGATGATTATATTACGAATCAACACGCAAGAGTTATATAGCATAGCAATTGTACGAGTTGCAACCAAGGTTAGGATTTTTTCCCACGAATGCTATGTTATTTAGAGAAAACGTTTTATTTTAAATTTAGGAGTATGTTAACTCATAACGGAGCTATTTTAAATTAAAGGTTCTCAACATATATTTTTAAGGATGATTAGAAAAAGATACTTGTTGACTAATATGTGGGAGAAAATTTGAGACATAACAGCATCCATGCTTCCTATTAAAAAAAACATAAATTTATTGAAAAATAATTTTACGGTACTGTCCGTGTGCGGAACTTGTATTCAAACTCGTGAGTGCCACAATCGAAGCCAACCACGTTGACCACTCACCCACGAATAAAATAATTCCTGACTCGACCAACCCTAAATAGTACATGGCTGCTGCTATAGCCAAAGTTAGTGAAACCTCAACGTAATCCTGACCGCAAGGTTTATCTCGTCGTAAAAAGTCGTGTTTACCGTATGGGTAAGTAGTCCATGGTGAAACAAGTTCACACAGATTTGAAGCCGTGAGTACCGTTACTGAATCCAATGACTGACTACTTGACCACAAATCTAGCAAAATAATTCATGATCATTATTTTGGTTCAGCAGAAGCCACTACTCAACCAACTTAGTTGGGCCATGGTTAATGACATAGCCAAAGTTAGTGCAATCACGACATTGCATAACCATATAGTTTGTTTCGTCGTCAAAAAAGTAGTCCATGGTGAAACAAGTTCACGAGATCAATTTAAGGGGCATTTAAACTTAGTATAGAAAAAAAAATATTTTTGGCGATTATGCGTATATTTTATTTTGAAATTAAATTCATATTGTTTGTAAAAAGACAGCTGTAAAAAAAAGAAAAAAAAAATGTTTATCCTTTTGATTAATACCAACCCTGGTGTTATTTAAAAAGTGTGGAATAAGTACTTAATATTGTATGTATTTTATGATACGGAGTTCTCCAATGAATATTTTACATTGGAAATCAGTCTAGTGAAAAGCAAAGTTTTTTTCATTTCTAGAATATGCTCAGTTAAAAATAATCTACCATTTTTTTTATTATAATTACTATCAGAATCCGAATGAGAGATTAAGATAATGACAGTGCAGAATAATTTGTAATAATACCATTTAAGTAAAAATCTACTGTAAAAAAAATGAACTAAGTAAGTGAACTATATAATAGTAATATTGAATTCATTTAATAAAGGAGGTTTTGTCTTAGAAAACGACGAAAAAAGTGAAGATTTCCCGACTAGTCATCAATCAATATATGAACATTAATCTTAATCGTTTATCGCTCGGAAAATCTGTCTTTTCTTGTTGAATTTTTGCCAACATATTAAAGCTTACGAGATCTTATTACTTAGAAAAGTGAAAGAGAAGGTATCGTTCTGCGTTTCATATAATTTAGTTACGTCATACGATGAACATAGATTAAAACACAATACACCGAAAGAGTGTAACAAATCAATGATGTCATATGTAACAAAGTATTTGATTCAGGAAGACTTTATTCAAGAATCCTTTTTTTGAAGGGTACTAAACGTTTTAATATTCTCATTCCGTTAATGTTTTATAGCCAAATATTTATTGAATTCGAATAATATTATGAATATTCATTTTCGTTTTCATAGCTTTAGTAAAACTCGCTCCAGCATCATGGTGTTTAAATAAACATAAAAGATTTTGTCGATCTATAACCGGCAAAAGAACTTATGCAACACAATTCGGTAAATTGCGTTTTAAGTCAATAATTGTTTATTATTGCTTGAAGTGTCAGTGACAAAAATTGTAGTGTGTTATCTCATTCGCCTGGTCTTTTTTAGGGCTTGTTAATTTTAGTGTTTTTTATTGTTATTTTTGAATAAACAGCACTGTTAATATATATTTCTTTTCAGTTGACAATGCTTGCAATGAGCGAAACCAGTTCTGATCTTTTAAATAAAGTGAAATTAAGTACAAAGGAATATTGTGTTTATATAAGTGAACACGTTTTGATAGTTTTCGGCAAAAGGTTTTGATGAACTACAATGAATATTAGAATATCAATAGAAACTCAAACATAAATATTGCGTGAGTTTTGCGATAAAATTGTACACGACAATCTGGAAAAGCCTTCGTCAAATGTTGATATGATGGATCACATAAAATTAAAAATTACTTGTCTTGTGAATTTTGCATTCCTTATTTGCGGTGAATTTAAAATTCTACAAAATTAGATATCTATTTTTTTCTTGTTTGAAGAGTTGTTTTCACAATTACAAAAAATGATTTTTTAATTTGTAGGCTATAACGATTTTCTAAAATAGAAATAATATGAGAGGTCGAGTGACATACTAATTTTCGTTTAGTTCTACTTTGTAATATACTTTTTATTAATGATGATCATGAGGGTACAATATATTATTGAGGTAGGTTTTGCATTTTAAAAAAATTAAAAAGGAAGAGCTACATTTTTGCGATTCATTATATGTATATATTTTTTATAATTTCAATAATTTATTAAACATTGTTTGTTTTTTATAGAAAGTGATTTTTTACAAAAAAAATAGAAGTTAAATATAATATTATTTTATCGTAAGACAAGAGAGTTCTTTTAAGGAAACAAAATTTGCTTTTATCTGGAAAGTATAGATGAATAATTACCAAACACAACAATAATGTTCAACACTCATTTTTTAAAATGTTCACTTTCAATATTTCGTGAAAAAAAAACACTTTTTTTGTACTAAATCCATATGTGTTTTATATGGTCAGCACCGGTTTTGCTTATGACAAGTATTTTCAAATGATAAAATTTATTCATGACATCAAATGAAAATGCACATCATGATCGTATTAAATACATGTAGAATTAGTACAAATTAGTATTTTGTTTTTGGGAAATACATAATAGTTTCATATTTTTTATTGATATTATCTTAATTACTTTATGTGACATCAAAAAAATCATTAGATGGCAAAAGTACTAATAATTAGGTTATCGTTTTATCTGCGTCACGTTTTTTTATACGATGGATGAGAGGAATTTTTCAAATCACAAATCCATGCCATATAAAAAAAACCATATTATTACGAGAATTTGAGTCTGCAGACATAGCAATAAAAAATGACGAGTTCATTTGGCTGTACAGCTGGCAATTTATGTTTATTATTTCTTAATAATACTTGCTACTTTGCCTATATAAACTGCAAATGTACCGTTTTGAATGGTAGCTGTTAGAATATTGAAGTTAATTGAGTTAGTATTAATCAACTGAAACAATGCGCATGTTATGCAGAATATATATTGACGTTCTGTCTGATTACTAGAGTAAATAAAACGACTCACCCTAAATGAACCAAATAGTACACACACAATTCTATTTGTTAAAAAACAACAAAGTCAAAAAAAGGCATTTGTTTTACCCGAACGTGACTGATAATGGATAAATGTGACGTCACCCGCTTACTTTTAGTGCAGGGTTCGAAGGATGATTATCCCCGAAGATCCTGCCAAGTCAGACGTTGGATCCAATTTGAATCCTGCGTAGACAAGGTTGTCGCCTTGATTTATCTACTAACACTGGGACTATTTCAGATGTCGTAGGAACGGATGATGCTATCCTTTATCTTTTGCGAAACGCAGGCTTCTAAAACTGCTCAATTAATGTTTTTTTTTTGGATTCAAGGAGCGTCAAACACTTGTTCGGATATATGTTAGTAAGTATTTCAAATAGTTACCATATATTTTGTGTTCAATAATAACAAAACGATAATTTATATTTAATAATGATTGTTCGTTTATTTTTTATTATTGTTATTAACTTATCAAACAAGTGAATAACGTGTAAAGTTTTTATATCCAACTAAAGGAATGTTAAATAAATGAGATGAGATTTAAAGAACTCATAAAACGTTGAAAAAAGGTATAAAGTATGCAAAAATATATATTTGCATCATTTTTTCATCAGGAATGAAAATACCACGGATGATTTGAATAAAATCTAGAAGTCGATTGATTTATTAATCTTATAATTTAAGTCTATATACTGATATTAAATTCAGTGTGCTTGCGACTGAATTTGTAAATGTCCCACTACACTGAATTGAGACAGAAATAAAACTATTAAAAACAAATTTAAGCCAGGCTTGTAGACAATGTTGATTATGGTCATTGTCATTGATTTAATTTATTAATATAAATTAGGAATTTATGATCAAACTTATAAATGTTTGAATTATTTACCATATATATACCTATGAAAACATAATGTAAAATTTGTAAGGTATAGTCTCAGTGGCAGCGTTTTGACGGGCGTCACGTGCAGCTTGATACCAAACATCGCATAATGCACTCAAATACACACTACCCGCCACACCCCATAAACGCTTTCTACTGAAGTCCAGCGTTTCAGATCCCGTAAAACAGCCACTGTTGACATGTCTCTTTTAAAAGGTTTTAAAATCACCGTGCTTTTCAAATATATAATTTTAGATTTTCAAATAATGATTTTTATTTTGGATGTCTTTTTAGTGTTCACGACTGACAAAGTTTTGTGCGTATATTAAAATGATCTGTTCGTGTATGTGTGTTTATATATTAAGAACAAAATGTGACGGAACACATTATCTGATATGGTATTTGATTACTTAACGCTTTAAAACCACTGTTTGGAAAGATATTGAACGAAACGCGTACAAGAGGTGCGGATCATTAAACTAATTTTGGCAAGGACTTCGCACGCGTTATCCTAGCAAGATTACTTTGCCTCGAACTTGTTTTAACAGAGAGAAATTTTGCTTTCTTGATAAAATAGATTAAACATTATTTTCACTGTGGTGTAGAAGTTGAGGATTTTAATCCTTGCTGTAAATACATGCATACATTTCATGAATCTTTCATATGAACATTCTATAATTTATACATTTACATAGGCTTTAATGTGTTATATTCACTTATCTACCAGTCTCCTTTTAATTAGATCTAATTCTAAAAAACTGTTGTGCAGATTTTATGGAGGCCAACATTTGTATTATTCACATATTTTTTATTAATTCGTAAAATGCTAAACTTTATAACATCAAACGTCTTGTAAAAACTTGCTTTAAAAAGTGGTGAAGTTTCTTCTAACTGAAGACAATTTTTTGGTTTTAATTTTCAAATGATTGATTTGAGATTTATATACAATATGATGTGTCATTTCTTTTGGTTTTTATTTACAATTGAAAATACTCTTATAAATTATGATAAAAGGGCTGATTTCAATGACAAAAAGAGAAATATCGTTTGACAGTCTCAATGAGAAAAAATATTTCTGTAACCAAAAAAAATAATTTAGCTTGAACTAAAATTTTGTAATGTTTCAATAAGTAAATGAATTTTTGAAATACTATCTCAATAAGTGTGATAAGTTGATTCAACGATCGCTAATTTTTGCAACATATAAATAATTCATCTCAGCTTAAGCACAGTATTTAATTTGAAAGAATATATTTCGTGAATAAAACTTTCAAGCTACAGAAACATGTAACGTTGTTGAAATCCCCGAAAAATATTATGGAAATAGTATTAAATTTAAATTATGATTTCAAGAGATACTAGTGATATTTATGAAGGATTTTTTCGTGAAATATATTTTCAACTGGGGTATATAAAATAAATCAAAGTGTCGGGTAGGCCACGCGGGAACATGGAATAATACTTTGGCGGATAAATCAGGATAGCCCAACGCGTGATTCAATAACTCAAACAAAAACATCGGGATCTGTTAAATTGCTCTGCGTTACATTATATTTTTGTTGTGATAACCCTAAACGAATTATTTACATAAATGTCATTTATTCTGAATACAAAAGCTTAATTAAAAAGCTTGTTGACGATATGCGCTAATTTTTATCTTTTCCGGTTCCGATTTCGAAAAAGTTTGAATGCTAAATAAATGAATTATTGTTTTTTAAATACTCTTTTTTTAAATAATTAAGAAGTTGTTGTAATTTATTGGAAAAGCCTTTTTTCAGAAAGTGTGCAAGTAGAAGGTTGCGGAGGAGGGGCGAGATTAGTAGAAAGATATAACGACTCATTTTTAAGCATTCGATTAAAGTTACAACTTCTTCATAAAAAAATATATCGAAGAATTAAGGCGTCCAGGGTTCGAATGAAGTTCGGAAATATCAAACAGCTATCCGGAACCTAAAACCGGAAGTCTAAAAGCGTTGACCAGTCATAAAGAGAGTACGCGTTTTTTCGGATATTTTTAACACTTAAAATAACATTAAAGTTTAAATATTTAATTTAAACTCGAGGTATTGTATGATTTCTTTTCTCATTTGTGACTACATTTTGATAAATAATAAAATGTAAAGATTTTATTGTTGAAAAAAAGCGTTTTTCTTGAAACCTTAATATTTTGCACAAATACTATGAGATAATTTGTGAAAAATGTAAAATAATGTCAAATTATTTGCTTAAAAAGATAAATGCAATTCAAACAAATAAAATAAGTCACAGATATATTAAACCTAACAAGAAGAAGACTTTCATTCGAGAATATAAAAATTCAATCATCCTTCGAAAAAGCAGAGTACTTAACATTTTTTCATGACGGACCTCGATTTAATAGATGCTAGTAAAAAGTTACCAATTTTTGCTATTTCTATTACAATCCTATAAACAAATTCTCACTTTCGAGACTATTTAGGTCAAGTATAAATGGAATATTGAAAATCTAATTCGATTTTTAAAATGTGTGCATAATAAAATTGAAAAAAAACATTATTTAAAAAATAAAATATCCAACTGCTTGATTAAATTTTATAATAGTTTTCTGCAAAGAATTAAATTATGATGTATTTTATTTGAAGGTGCTTGATAAAAATTAAATATAAAATTTGAGTCCCTTAAATTTAAAAAAAATCATAAGTGTTAGTACTAACTGATCTGGATTAGACGTTTGGTAACTTCAGGTATTCAATTAATAAAAACAATATTCCTTTGTACTTCATTCCACTTTATTTAATATGTCAGGACCGGTTTCGCTCATTGCGAGCATTGTCAACTGATAAGAAATATAATTTAACTATGCTATTTATACAAAATTGAAAACTTATACCCAACAGTTGGCATTGAAAAGAAATTGCCAATTACATTAAAGTGATTCTAAAATAACACAAAATTAAAATGTTCAACACATCTAACATATAATTAAAAAGTCATCCCAGATTCATAACTTTTCAATTTTGTATAAATAGCAATGTTAAATTATATTTCTTATCAGTTGACAATGATCGCAATGAGCGAAACCGGTCCTGACATATTAAATAAAGTGGAATGAAGTACAAAGGATTATTGTTTTTATTAATATAATGCCTTTCCACCAAGTATTGACAGTGAACACCCTAAGAGTGATCAGGTATTCAAGCCGAGGCGAAAATCGGATCGTTAGTGGCAAAACTAATGAAAGTGTGCACAATTTGAAAGATTTCAATTATTACAATGAAGTTAGCTTCTAGTCCATTGAACCATGGTTAATCTGGTAGATTTAAAAATGTGGATTGGTCATTAAATTAATATCATAGTTTTTCTTTAATAATATTTGACAATTATCAAAATCAAACTTATAAAAAACATCAATGTGCATACCTACATAAACAGGTACAGTTAAAGTGTAGGATAAGAATATTAGTAACTTACTTTTAAGGTGTTCACTGTCAATACTTGGTGGAATGGCATTATAATAAAAATAATAAAACATTTTTAGTACTTTTTCCACATAAAACTTATTAGATCAGGACCGGTTTCGCTCATCGCGAGCATTATCAACTGATAAGAAAAATACATAAACAGTGATATTTATACAAAATTAAATTGAAATAAAAAGGTGTAAGCAACTATTAACAATTTAAAGGATTAGCAAATTACATTATAATTACACAAAATTAAAATGCTTAACACCCATAACAATTAAAAAATCATCATCAAAGAATAATAAATCTAAGTGGCAAACGATATCAATTATAAACACAATTAAAATTTTTGGGAAATTTTTACACAAAGTGAAACACTACATTACTAAAGTAAATATCCTAATGATGATTTGGTGTTTTTCCCGTTTTCAAGCAATGATGTACTTCAACAAAATCAGCAGTAATGAAGATTCTGAAAAAGACATTTTTAAAAACCATATCAATTCTTACAAAAGGAATAAATTTTGAAAAACATATAAATAATATAGAAGAGCAGTTAACATAGGCTAGAATTATGTTAATGAAACGGATATAACAAGGGTGATGATGCAAATACAAGCTGTTCATTTAATAAATTAGAGTCCGGCAAGAATTTATGTCTATTTATTTCTAAGATCTCTTGTTTATCAAGTTTTAAAGATTTATTGTTTACATGCAGGATTTTAAAGTTTTTAGAGATATCAAATGTATGCTTATTTAGGAACAAATGGTTCCCAAATGAAGATAATTCATTCCCTTTACGTGAGCAGGCTAGATGTTCTTTAAATCTGATATTAAAAGCTCTTCCCGTTTGACCAATATACCTGGCTCCACAAGAATCACAATCAATTAAATATATGCCACTTTGGTTAAGAATGTTGAGTTTATCTTTAGAATTTACTAAAATGCGTTGTAAGTTAAAAGAATTATAAAAAGTGACATTAAAAAGGTTTTTGTTGAATTTCCTTGAAATCTTTTCTGAAACACTACCCAAGTAGCTCAATTTCACCCATTGTTTCTCAACAGCTGGTGCATTAATCACCAAACTAGAGCTTACATTTAGCAAAGCTAGTTTTTTGTGTTTTTTAAATAAAAGACGATCTATTAAATCCGAATCATAACCATTATTCAACGCAATTTGTTTTATCGTATTTAACTCAAGATCATAACTAGCTTTAGTCATCGGAATCAACAAGAGACGATGAATAAAGCAATGAAAGGTTGCTAATTTATGCGAGATATGATGTCTGGAAGAATTGTTAATGATGTTATCGCTGTATGAATCTTTTCTAAATATATTGAAACAATGCCGATTATTAATAATCTCGATCGTTAAATCCAAAAAGTTTATTTTATTCAACCCCAACTCCATTGTAAATTGAATATGCGGGTTAACGTTATTTATAAGTTTTAAGAATTGATTAAGTTGTCTCTCTGTACCTCCCCAAAGTACTAAGATGTCATCTACGTATCTATACCAGTAAATGACATTTCTAAAGAGATCAAAATTACTGATTTTAGATTCTAAAAAATCCATGAAAAAATCAGCTAAAATAGGAGACAAAGGGCTACCCATTGCCAACCCATTCAACTGTTGGTAAATTTTATCATTGAATTTAAAGAAGTTTTGGTCAATACAACAATTGACAATAGATTTAATATCATTAACTAACAAGGGATTAAGATTTTTACTATCTATAAAGTCTAAAAAAGCTAACTTTAACTCAGGTATAGGGACACTCGTAAATAAACTTACTACATCAAAAGAAACAAGCTTAGAATTTAAAGGCACTGAGATATCTTTAATTTTATTTACTAACTCAATCGAATTTTTAATACTAAATTTAGGACTGAAATTTAATTTATATTTAAAAAGTAGGTTCGCATTTTTAGCTAGTTTATAAGAAGGTGCTAAACAATAACTTAGTTGAAATGCGTGCACTTAAATCAATTCAATCGAAATCAAGAATTAATAATTTAGTAATTTCTAAAGCTGATAAAGGTAACACGACTGTTATTATGAACAGAAGTGATTATGTAACAAAGATGAATGATGTTTTGTCAGGCCCTTCTTTCGTTATCTTAAAACGTGATCCCACTGCATCAAGTGCTGAGAAGGTTAAAACTGTTATCGATGAGGCCAATGCGTGTTTCCCGACAGAACGAATGAAAAAAATGTACAAACTTATGAACCCCCAGTGTCCTAGACTTTATGGTTTGCCTAAAATTCACAAAATTAATACTCCCTTAAGGCCAGTAGTTTCATTCAATTCAGCACCTTCCTATAAACTAGCTAAAAATGCGAACCTACTTTTTAAATATAAATTAAATTTCAGTCCTAAATTTAGTATTAAAAATTCGATTGAGTTAGTAAATAAAATTAAAGATATCTCAGTGCCTTTAAATTCTAAGCTTGTTTCTTTTGATGTAGTAAGTTTATTTACGAGTGTCCCTATACCTGAGTTAAAGTTAGCTTTTTTAGACTTTATAGATAGTAAAAATCTTAATCCCTTGTTAGTTAATGATATTAAATCTATTGTCAATTGTTGTACTGACCAAAACTTCTTTAAATTCAATGATAAAATTTACCAACAGTTGAATGGGTTGGCAATGGGTAGCCCTTTGTCTCCTATTTTAGCTGATTTTTTCATGGATTTTTTAGAATCTAAAATCAGTAATTTTGATCTCTTTAGAAATGTCATTTACTGGTATAGATACGTAGATGACATCTTAGTACTTTGGGGAGGTACAGAGAGACAACTTAATCAATTCTTAAAACTTATAAATAACGTTAACCCGCATATTCAATTTACAATGGAGTTGGGGTTGAATAAAATAAACTTTTTGGATTTAACGATCGAGATTATTAATAATCGGCATTGTTTCAGTATATTTAGAAAAGATTCATACAGCGATAACATCATTAACAATTCTTCCAGACATCATATCTCGCATAAATTAGCAACCTTTCATTGCTTTATTCATCGTCTCTTGTTGATTCCGATGACTAAAGCTAGTTATGATCTTGAGTTAAATACGATAAAACAAATTGCGTTGAATAATGGTTATGATTCGGATTTAATAGATCGTCTTTTATTTAAAAAACACAAAAAACTAGCTTTGCTAAATGTAAGCTCTAGTTTGGTGATTAATGCACCAGCTGTTGAGAAACAATGGGTGAAATTGAGCTACTTGGGTAGTGTTTCAGAAAAGATTTCAAGGAAATTCAACAAAAACCTTTTTAATGTCACTTTTTATAATTCTTTTAACTTACAACGCATTTTAGTAAATTCTAAAGATAAACTCAACATTCTTAACCAAAGTGGCATATATTTAATTGATTGTGATTCTTGTGGAGCCAGGTATATTGGTCAAACGGGAAGAGCTTTTAATATCAGATTTAAAGAACATCTAGCCTGCTCACGTAAAGGGAATGAATTATCTTCATTTGGGAACCATTTGTTCCTAAATAAGCATACATTTGATATCTCTAAAAACTTTAAAATCCTGCATGTAAACAATAAATCTTTAAAACTTGATAAACAAGAGATCTTAGAAATAAATAGACATAAATTCTTGCCGGACTCTAATTTATTAAATGAACAGCTTGTATTTGCATCATCACCCTTGTTATATCCGTTTCATTAACATAATTCTAGCCTATGTTAACTGCTCTTCTATATTATTTATATGTTTTTCAAAATTTATTCCTTTTGTAAGAATTGATATGGTTTTTAAAAATGTCTTTTTCAGAATCTTCATTACTGCTGATTTTGTTGAAGTACATCATTGCTTGAAAACGGGAAAAACACCAAATCATCATTAGGATATTTACTTTAGTAATGTAGTGTTTCACTTTGTGTAAAAATTTCCCAAAAATTTTAATTGTGTTTATAATTGATATCGTTTGCCACTTAGATTTATTATTCTTTGATGATGATTTTTTAATTGTTATGGGTGTTAAGCATTTTAATTTTGTGTAATTATAATGTAATTTGCTAATCCTTTAAATTGTTAATAGTTGCTTACACCTTTTTATTTCAATTTAATTTTGTATAAATATCACTGTTTATGTATTTTTCTTATCAGTTGATAATGCTCGCGATGAGCGAAACCGGTCCTGATCTAATAAGTTTTATGTGGAAAAAGTACTAAAAATGTTTTATTATTTTTATTATTAGTAACTTACGTATTGTTTTAATAGCCATAAGCAGGACTATGAAGTCGTGTAAAAAAAGATTTTTTTCAATAATGTCATTTTAAATTTGAATCGTTCAGATTATGTATGTTCAGTTCATTCGTGCACTTGAACACCTGAAGATGCCGAAAGGCAAAACCCGGGTCGTTAGTGATAACATCTGTGTGAATGTACATAATCTGAACGATTCAAATTTAATATTGAAATTCCACCGAGCACCTTCAGTCGAAACCTTAAATGTCATTTTAACTTATATGTATATATGTACATACTATGTATTCAATCAAATCATCTTTAGTCAGCCAAGCATGCAATGTCAACACTATAGACAATTGTGGTTTGAATAAACATCATTAATAAATACATTTTTTTTAAATGCTTCGAGCCGCTCATTTTTCATGACTTAGACTCCACAGCCCTGGCTATTACTGATAAGATGGGTCTGGGTAAATATCTCAAATGGGTCAATATGTAATTGCTATTGTTAAATTTACTATTCGAGATTCTGGACAAGGGTGTTTTTGATGTTTATTCCTCTTGAATTGATCCTATGTGATTTCAAATATCCAGTGTTTTATTAGCTTTAATGCTTGTCCTCGAGTCCTATGGCGTAGTGGTATGCGTTTTTAGCTTCCGTGCCGGATCTTGTGGGTTCGAGTCTTAGTGTAAACTTTTATCGATTCCCGTTCGAAAGCATGGGTGTTTGTGACGCCTAAAAATTTCCTCCCACCCTATCCGATATTTTAAAAGCTGGTCGTAGCAAAAGCGATAAGATAACCACTAGTATTTTCCTAACCTTATCATTCACTCCCTACCACTCTATTTGAAAGGAGAGGTTGAGCGACTGAGTAAAAAACTGTTCTCGTAGAAAAACTTCTATTGAGATATTTTCATAAATAGTAAATGTGCTCCACATTGGGAGCGGATAAAGATGAAAACAAATAAAATTACTATTTTTAAATTGAATTTTTGTATAATATATAAATTGAGCACTAATCCGGTTGTCATTTTTATTTATCGGATAAATGAACATAAAAAATAAGTATAAAAGCTTTTGGAGTATTTTTAATTTAATATTGAAAGTAGTATTAAGCATAAATTTCCATTAGAAATCTATAAATTTATATGTAAATAAATGTATAATACAACAAAAGGCTTCCTTTCATCAATTACATCATACGCCAACTGAACATCTAAGCCATAGAAATTTTTGGAAACTCCTTTTTTATACGGTTTTACGTCTTGTACAATGAGGCAAGCCACGAAGATGTCTCAAATGGTATTGAAAGCTTTTTGAAAGAAAAGCGCCCACCAGATCAGTACGAAAGCTGACCTTGACCGAAAGCTCTTAAGAACTTTTTATAACTATCGCGGGAGTTTAAAGGCTATTAAGGTATTTGGGAATTTGTAATGCAAGTCATGTTCGAGTTGCATTCAAAGTTTTCAGCAAAAGTTTTAAATACGTTATACAGCAAAAGTCTTTGTATGTGTTTAAAATAGTATTGTTTGTTTTGTAGTTATTTTCTAATAGTTTTAAAATATTCAAAACATTTTCAGGATCAATTAAAACGCTTGATTAGAAGCAGTATTATCTTAAATAACTCATGTTAACAACATCGTATTATACTTGAGTTAAATCATCTGAAATATGTAATTGTTAACGACCGATAATATGTAATGCGTATCCCATGCAGGAATGATTGAAGTGTTTTATGTTATGTTATATATTATTTTTTTAACCCATGGTCGCTTTCAATGTGGAACAAATGGTCTTGTAGTTGATAAGTTTTTTTGTGAGATCAGTTTGGTACTCAGTCGCTAAATATTTCTTTTTCAAAGAGAGTAGTAGGGGTATTCTAGAAGATTCGATTCCGTGAGATGTGGCACGGAAGCTCATAACGTTATCTGCTGCGTCACAGGACCCGATGTTTTATTTTATTTAAAAAAAAACACTCTGTTGTACACACTAATTTATCTTTTATTTTATACGATCAGGACTGTTTTTTCGCTTATGACGAGCTTTATGAACTGTTGTTTTTTTGTTGTTGAAAATAATGCCTTTTCAACAAGCATTGACAGTGAACACCATATAAGTTGTATATTATTTTAGTATTGATTCTATTTTCGATACAATTGTTTATTTTCAGTTTTTGTTAAGCACCCATGTTTAAAATTACCATATCAATATTTTAAATATAGGTATTTAGATCTTAAACAGACTGTATAATCATTTTGCAAACCTTATGGATGTACATATATGTGTGTGTGTCAAAGTCAAGCGCGCGAATAAAAAGAAAATATGTGGTAATGGAATTTTTTATTGTATTAATTACTATATTGTTAAAAATAGCTATAAACTTAAAGATGCGATTATTAAATTTAAGAATTGTTTAAAGTGTGTAGGTATTTATTTTATTGAATTAATGTCACATGAAAGTACTAAAAGTTTTGTCTATCTCGAAGCGTCGAATAATCGTTGAAACAAAAGCGCCACAGTGCTTTCTTAACAAATTTAAAAGCTTTTATGTGTTAAGATGGGCGATCGAGCTTTTTATAGATTTTAGTATGAGTAATTGGTATTGTCAAAATAAAATGAATTATTTATTAGGTTTACGGTTTCTCTGAAATAAATGCAAATCAAATTTATATATGATATAGAACTTCGTCGAGCTAGCAAGAGCGCAACGTTTTTTATATCTTTAGAAAACCATTGTCCCTTATATAACCGTTACCAAAAAAAGGTTCAATTTGGTCTTCAAAGGGTGAAAGCTATTACAATACTAAGAAAGCTTCATATCAGTTTATACTGATTGAAAATCAGTTGTGTTTTTGCAAGAATGAATATTCTTAGCTTATAGATTTTGTGGAATCGATTGCAAGAATGAGGTTCCTTGTTTTCTAATTTTTATAGATTTAAATGATATTTAACAAAATACATAAAATCAACTTTTTTCACTTTATCTCACTGTTGATTTATGGTAGCGATTTGTTTAGGTCAGGCTGTTAAAAGTCTTCAATTTAATGTTTTACTTTACAATTAACTGCATGTGCCCGAATGACCAACATTTTTTTTCATCAGAAACGTTGCCACAAAATGCATTGATAACTCTGATCTTTTTAAATGATGTTTGAATGCGACTGTTTGTTAAGCTGAGAAATTTCGGCGGGGCTCTTGTTAAATGTCTAAGAAATATTTGGGTCAAGGGTATGTATTACTGCACAGTTAACAGCAAGGCACTTTTCTCGGCAACTGCTGTTGCAAATGGAAAAACAAATTGGAATTTTTCATATTTTCCGGACGAATAATAAAAAGCTTTTGATGGGAAAAAAAAAGCAAACCTTGAACGATTGCCGTTATAAACGCTGCAAATTTGAATATTTGTTTATAAATTGTTAATTAAAACTTTAGTGGAAAAGTAATTAACAGATGCTACGTAAAAATATTATAGAATTTTTTTCAAGAAATCGTGTTGGATAGTATTATTTTCTGAAAAAATAATACTCTTATCGCAAAATATTCAAAAAACGGATTTGAACACTAGTGTCAATTGTACCAATATATTTATTACAAATAACGCACCTACCTAAAAATTGTTGTCAGTGAAAAGATATTCCACATTGTAATATATTAAATATGAACCATACATAAATGTTTCCTAATATAATTGTTTATTATATTTAGGTTTATAAGTCTAGCATAAATTAATCATGACTAAGTATTGAAAATGTTTTTACATGTCCGTTCCCAATGCCTTTTAATGCAGCTTAATTCAACAGATTTTTTATGAGGCCTGTTTGTTACTCATTTGTTAAACCTCTCCTAGAGAGTAGGGATTGACTAAAAGGGCTAGAACAGGACTAGTGGTAAGGTTATCTCGCTCGCTACAGCTTTTTTTAGGATAGAATGGGTGGGACAGGGAGTTCAAGATATTGCATAACAGGCCTGCTCGTGGCGTGTGCAAAGAGTGTGGCGCACACAAGCGCCGCACTAAGATTTTGGATATGGAAATTCTGAGAAGAGCTAAAAAGAAAAGGTCTCACGCATTTTCATTTTGGGAATTCCGTAAACTCCTGGGGCTTATCTTCGAACAGAAATCTATAAAATCAATGAAAACTGTTCGTTCTAAGATTCGAACTCGTGACCTTATGTTTAAAGTCGTCGACGTTAACACTCGACGACGCAGCCAGTGAAATTGCACATACCTGTGCATAAAACATGCACAAACCTGGTTTTGTATATTGAGTTAAAAAATCTAATAAAATACCTTAAGGAAAACACATATCCGGCAAGCAAATATGGTATTCATTTTTTTATATCAATATTTTTCATTAATTACATTGTAATAGCGTTCCATCTCAAATAAACATTTTAAAGATATATAACAGTGTGTAAAATTCATTAAACTGCATAATTAAATTGTTTGGACGTGACAGCTCCAATTAAGTCTGCTTCAACCCTTAATTAATTGGTTAATCTAAGACCCTGGATAAAAGAATAATTGGTTTTAATCTAGCTACCCGAAAAAATCTTAGACAACAGACCAATACGGATTATCACCTAATACAGAAGCTATCCCAATTTTCTTCTCTTTTCCAATTTGGTAAAGTGGCTAGCTTTACACTCATTCAAAAAGTGATATCACTAGTGTACTAAATGAAGGAATTCTCCAATATGCCCCAATGACATGACGCGAGTGTACAATGTACGTGGTAGAACTTTCAAGTTCGTCGAAAGCTCATTTCACTGAAAAAGTCGACGACCTTTTCAGATAATTTTATCGAAGGGCCTACTGGTTGTTAAGAGTGTGATTTAAAAATACTTCTGATACCATTTTCGATATTATAATTATTCTTATTGCTTGGAATTTCAAATTTGTTTTCTACCTAGGTAGTATTGAAGTATTGTTTTCAGTTTTGTAGGATTATTAAATATAATGTAGTAAACCAGTTTTTCAAAGTAAATATAGCGAAACGTTTAATTCCATAAAAATAATAACATATGATTGATAAATCTAAATGGTGCGTCTTTGTGATATTTATTTTAACTTACCTTTTATCCTATTTATCCTAGACTTTTGTCCATTCTTGTATAATATATAAAGTAAGGTCTTTTTAGAAAAAAGTTTTTTTAGCGTCTGATTTAAAAATAAATAAATATTTTTTTTGTATAATGTAATGTCGTTTATCTAAATTATGTGCAGTTTTAAATTTTGAATTACCTATATTTTGAAATTGCGAATCATGGGACCTGACGAAGACTCAGAAAAACCGTATACTGAGCTTCGAGAACAGATGCTTGCGTCGGATAATGGGGGTGAGGTGGTTATATTGTGTGAGGAATTCAGAGATAAGGGAGCGTACAAGACAGCGTCCCGTCACGTCAGTGGTTATGGAGAGACGTTGAAACTGGTTGGGTCACGTGCTGCGGATGCCTCCGGAAAGCCTCAATCCTGCCTGCCTCTTCTTTCGTCCGGTGGGATTCCGGCGTCCTGGACGTCCGTCGGGTACAATCCATAGGATGTACTCGGCGGAACTGAGGGATGCTGGTATGTCATGGGAGGAAGCAAAGCTATTGGCGGATGACAAGGAATCATGGAGGTGCCGCGTGGTGGCCATATGCTCCACATAGGGAGCGAACATAGCCAAAAGAAAGAAGAAGATATTTTGAAATACCTTTATTTGGGAAACATTGGTAATGTAAAGACAAATATTATTCAAACGTGTTCGCTTATAATGTAAATCATAACAAAATAAACAATTGAACGTGTTTATCGTGAATAGACTTAGATAGAATATCGTGAATCGCACAATTACTTATTTTTTAGTGGAGTGTAAGTCGTGGACAAAATCAAAAAATAAGCGAAAGCAAGCTAATCGTTTTGTTTACATCCTGTTTTCAGGATCTGAAAGGAGTGAAAACAAATTATATCGATACCCTAGTTCCAGATTGTCACCAGTCTGAATTCTGCAGTTTCGAATTTGTTGTGAAAAGTATTTCATACTACACATGTCTATCACTTCCAAAAAGCAACCAAGACGTTATAATGCTGCATAAGATTCAAATAAAATCTTTAACTCGGTACTATATTTTACTTGTTACTGCCAAAATTAAACTTGTTGCATTCTGGAACTAGTATAATATACCAACAAAGCTTTTGCACAAATGATAGTTGAAAGGTTTGCGTATTATAAAAATTCAAAGTCATTTATACAAACACGCGTAGATATTTTTTCACACTTACAAACACTTTGACCTTAATAATTTAAAACGAAATAGTAAATTACAGAATCGACGTATTCACGATAGTATGAATTTCGTTGGCATCCTTATTTACGGTTCAACCCTTTTTGAAACATACGCTTTCCTTTCAAATATGTAGATGGCATCTTTAGAGAATAAATAAATCGTTTTAAAATATAGCGTAGTTATTTTTTTCCACGATTAACGTGCACCATGTACTAACTAATGGAAGCTTAATGATCCAAAAACACTCAGAACACGCGAAAAGAAAAAATACAGTAACTTGGCCTACGCTAAAATCCGACGAAAAACATTTATATTTCTTAATAGTAAGATTGCTACACATCATTTAGAGTTCTTAAAAAAGTTTCATTACATATCTTTGACTACTCAATTATATTTTATTATAAACGTCATGTTTTTTTTTTATTAGATTTTGTAAAAATGTAAATTAGGTAATACGTTATTATCACTACAACTTGGTTTCGCCCCAAATTTTGATTAAGATGTACACTTTTAAAGCTTATAACTTGGTAATCAAAAATCATAACAAGCTGAAAATAATAAATATAATCTATTTAAACTTCTAATGTTAAATAAACTCACTACGATTCGATAAACTGTGTTTTTTGACCCTTTTAGTGAAACTTTATGCGTTTTTTTGAGAGTCGATTTATGTTGAACGAATTATTGTTAAAAACATTCAGTTTTATTCATGCCCACTCCCAATGTGAAGACTAATAATAGAGTTATCTCTACAGAAGATTTTACTTAGACTTATGAAGAAAGATAACTATTTGTTACATAGTTGCTCAGCCATTGTTTTTTAAAGAAAGTCGGGAGAGAAAGAATAAGGCTAGGGCCGGACTAGTGGTTAACACATCACTCTCGCAACTCCCCGTTATCTAAGGATTACATGGGTGGAAGATAATTATTTTAAATCACAAATACGCATGTTTTCAAAGATAAATCAATAAACTGATTGAAAACGTAGTGTTAGTATTGAGGCTTCAGCCAAAAAGATACGCCATTGACGTTAACCACTGCACTAAGGAACCAACAATATTTTTTTTAAAAGTAAAATTAATAGCAGCACTTTGAGTATTCAACTTTTAACGTCTTTCTACGATTTTGTGCCTTGACCTGAAGGTAGTCAAGAAGTCAATTTAAACATGGATTGTTAAGAACTATTATATTTTGTATCAAAAGCTAATTCAGTTGTTTATAGTTATATGTAATATGATTTCTTAACGTTTGACCAAATTTTATTCGTAACAAAATAAAGCAATTACTATTACTATTGGGTAAATAATTTATCCGTTATTTTATCTTAGCAAACTCTCTCCATGAAAGCGAGACTCTTAAGTCTATGAAAATACAAAATACGAAGTACGAATGATAAATCACAGACACTGTTTTTTTTTTGCTCCGAAGCCTCCTGATAAAGAGATATGTCACTTCATAGAGACAAGTGTGGGATAATTTATAACTTTTCCTCACAGTTGATATTTGATATATTGCTTATTTTTACTTATACGTCAGACCACATTTCTACAATACTGAACATGTCAATTTAACTCGCGCTTCCGAGTAAACATTTTTTTCTTCTTGTCTACGTCTCTTTGACTGTTTTCTAGTGTTTATCATTCAATATCATCGAGCACTATTTCATTCAATAGATACAAAATAGCTTCATAAACACATTGAGACCATTTTTTATTACTGTTGTTTCCATAACATTGGTAGTCATGAAGATAACTTGTTTTTTTTGTTTGGTGTGCGCGTCGTTGCACTCTGAATTCTATTATATTATCGATTTTACAGCCATCTTACAATCTATATATATAAAACAAAGTGGGATTATTTACACCACGTATATCTCGAGAACGGCAGCACGGATTTTAATGATCTTTAATTTATTAAATTCGTCTCCGCCTATAGCAGAATAAGCATTAAAAATTGGAAAAATATCACGGGAAAGAAATTATGAATAAAATAAATGTCTCCATACATTTCGTCTTTTTTGAACGTCGCAAATCGAACGCCGTCACGAACATGACGTTGTATGCTGTTTCCAATCAATCCACTAGGTGGCATTAGTTGCACTCGCATTTGACATTTATCAGCTAGCTGACGTGCCCCGCAATTTATCATGACTTTTTTTGAGTTTTTAAAATTAAATGCTCCATTAATCACGAGTCAAGTCATATTACACCAGCGGAATGTTGGAAAACTATAATTCTCTACTCGTGATAAAATATAACACAAGATTAATGTTTATTTCTTGGTTATGATTAAGGATTTTAGTTTAATCTTCTTATCGTTATGCATATTTGTACATTTATTATATATGAGCCCTCGAGAAGTAAAGTGAGCCAAGAAGTAAAATGGTTAAGCTTATGGTGTTTTGGTGGACTGCATATTTTTATTTTAGTTAGAGGTAACACTATTGCAGAGTGTATTTACTGAGATCACTTTACTTTTACGATACTTTAAGAAACGTAGAATATTATAATGCACCCAACCTATCTTTTCTATAAAAACCACTTGGCTCAATTCACCTCTCATGTTATAATAAGTTTTTTTTGCTTAATAATAATGGCTAAGATAATTACACTATTAAAAGCAGGATATATTCGTATTTAAGGTACTAAATAATTCTCAATACAATAATTGGCCCAAACATAGCCATACTTCGCTAATCAAAGTTACAGTTTTATTTACGACTTTAACGCGACTAGATTTAACATATCTTCGATATAAACGTACATCACTTTTAAAGTGTTTTCATTGTTTTGTTTTTAACTTTAACTATAATAATTTAATAAACCAGAACCGGTTTCGCTCATAACGAAAATTTTCAACTGAGCGTTAGTGGTAAGTGAAATCAGTCTTCATCATAATTAATAATTGACCCTCTAGAGATTAGAGTATCCAATCCCAGGATTGATTAATTTTGAATCCTCAATTCGCTATACTTTTTCCCCGATTATCACAGAACCTCGTTTTTTTTTTAGCTCACCGAGGAATTTGAAATTCCCGATTTGGTATACTTTATCCCAGATTCTCACAGAAGCTCGTTTTTTTTTTTAGCTCACCGAGGAATATGAAATTCTCGATTTGGTATACTTTTTCCCGGATTATCACAAAACCTCGTTTTTTTAGTTCACCAAGAAATGTGAAATTCTCGATTTACCAATATTTTCAGGATTTGGTCAAAATTTCTCAATCCCTAAATCCCGAGATCGCAGCCGTATCAATCCCGGAACTTCGGGATCGGAAAATTGAACGGGATCCCGAATCCCGGGATTGGATGCCCTTCTTGAGATGAAGTAAGCCAACTAATAAAATGGTAATGTTTTTTTCTTGGACTTTAAGTACAATTACATCTATACTTGATGTTTTGGTGGATTGCACATTTTAATGTTACGGATGTTACAATATGTGTATAAACTAAAGTTTCTTCACTATTATGATACGTTAAGACATTTAGAATATAACAACGCATCTAAATTATTTTTTCTAAAATATCACTTGGCTCACTTCACCTCCAATAAATGGACTTAATTGATGTACAAGTACAAAAGTTTGTTTTATTTTTTTAATGCATTTACCATAAATTAAACGATTTTAAAGTTAATAATGTGACTGAAATATATTGAAGAATACTAAATTTAAACATAATTATAAAAAAAACCATAATTATAATCAAATTTGTGCTCACTGTTAAGGTTATTTTAAAAATTACAAAATCATCGTAGAAGTTATCTATTGCAACATTTTAATTGTACGTTATTGATTGGTTGAATAGGCTTTTCAAAAATAAATAAAAACAATTGAATTAACTGTAGGTATTATTGGATGGATGATAATGTAATATTTTTCGTCGATGAGTAATGACACTCGAACGTTTTTCACGTATCTAACCTTGGTCGTTTTCAATTTTGGTGTTATTAAATGGAATATCGGTTGGTAAAAAGGGCACGTCCCACCATTATCCTGGTAAAGATTGAAACGGGGATTACGGTAAATATAATAAATCTTCCCGAAAGTAATGGCGCGAAAATGAACAAAAAATCTGACATTTTTTTTATTACGGTGCAAGCAAAGTGTGAGGCTTTTCGACCGTTCAGAATAAAATTAAAACAGTCAATATGTCATGTTAAATTAATGAAATAAATTTTGTTTTAAGCCACATTGATTCATCGATAAAGTTTTGAATTAAATACGTAAAAGAAAATATAGGTAAGCTCTCACTAACGATTTGAATACATGTAAAACCCATTTATTTATTATTACTGACTGTTGAAGGTAGATTAAAATACTTACATATTTTTTCTAGCTTTATCCATCTTAATGAGGATCATTTAGGTTTTACACTAGCAATTAAACATCTCAAAAGAAGTTTTAGAAATATAAAAAAATAAGAATGGGGATGAAAAAAGACTACTGGTAGGCAAATCTTCTTAAGTCCATTCTTCTTGTATGAGAAATCGATAATGCAATCATCACGAAAATGTATCAATTTTAGCATACAACCATAAATCGACACTGCAACCAAATCTTCCAATTTTTCTATGGCGTGGGCGGCAGTTCCTCATAAAACCCTTTCTTCTAGAGTGCTGTTTTCAATAGAGCGATTATTTTTTAAACTAAAATTATATATTTCATAAATATTAACTGATTATGATCCGTGAAATATCGTAAAAAATCATTTAAGTCCATTTAAAAATGTTAGTCAACATTCAAAGTAACTGATTTAAAATAATATGCATGGATGTACAAAAATGTTTTTTTTTATTGATTTCGTTTAATTTACAAAATAAACTTAAAATAAACCTGACCCCAAACTTTTTACAGATGCCTAGTTTTATACAAAGCGGGCTTATATAGCGGTGGTCTTGGGACCACGCTATATAAATCCACCTTGTAAGAGATTAGCAGGAGGGTTGATTGTACAACAAGCGCTTAGAGTACAAAGCGCGTTTTATAATATATTTTTAGTGCTATAATATTTGACTTAAATGATTTCAAAATTATTTGTGCATGTTTTTCCCTCTTCTATTGAAATCCATACAATAATATTATATAATATGTTAATCGAATTAAAAACATTTTATCCGCAACTCTTCGTGTGCGCATTCGTCTACATGCGCAAATTATTGCGTGCGTTCAGCATGCTTTAACTAAGTCCATATTTTTAAGCAGAATTTTTTAAATCAATTTAAATTAAGTGTCTGTAACGACATTTGAGCCCGTAAACTCCGTAACCAAAGCCAACGACATCAATAACTCGACCATGTAGCCGGCAACACAAATTGATAACCCCCTTTTCCGCTGTTTTGATTATTAGGTGTAACACTCATTTCACCTAGTTGCAAATAATTATATAAAAAAACAAATAAACAAATCTATAATAATAATATAAAAATCATCCACCGAAAGCTTCAAAACAATCACAGTTCACAGTTTTTTAATAAAACAGTTCGGCTTTTATTTGATATTGCTTGGATCATTTTAACAAATTTATTTTGAAGTAAAACAGTGTCATTCGATATCTTAGGAGCTTTTTTCGTAAATAATACTTTGTTTTCGAACTTTGACAATGTATGTTACATAAAGTAGCTTCCACCCTACGCGTTCGTCAGTGAAGTAGATTTGACTATCTTAACAGCGGGCTATTACAGGCACGTGTTGTAATTAGGATCTCGTAACTTTATCTAGATATCTCAGTTTAAGTACCTTGCTTATCCTGTATAATTACAATAATTTATTTATTATATTGTACTTCTTTCCATTATCATTTAAATTGTAGATAATTTTGTTTTTTTTTTATTCGTAATTTATTTGATAATTTAACAATTCTATTTATAATAATAAGTCAAATGTATTACATAAATAATTGTTTTTTTTTTAAATCTTCACTTGAAAATGTTTTTTTTTAAATTTATAGAGCATTGAGTATTAGGGCGCGTTAGCGTTAAAGTTATTCGAGTCTTCTTCAGCGCTATTTTTTTGGACATTTATATTCTCTTACTATCGTTGCTGGAAGGGCGTGATCGCTACATAGGTAAGAAATCCTCAGTGAAGCCAGTTCACGGGGACTCCGTATGCATTCATTTTCGAATCACATTATATATGCTTCCCTCATACTATATCCATACATGTACACACACATGCATATACGCATGCAGTAAACAAGGATGTCAACCAAAGATAGTCATTTTCATGACGCTAAGTTCGTTCTAAAATAGTTAATTATTATTACTATTAACTTTAGATGAAACATATAATCTACAGTGAGTCATCGAGCAGAACTAATCTACAACGATTCTCAGGCATTGTCTCGTCATAGTTATAAATATTAGATATCGTTGGATTATAATGTTTTCATACCTTGCGGTAAAACTTTTGAGATATTTCACGAAAGAACTCGCGGATGGTAGGTATTTTCGAATCTCTGTGAATCACCGATTTACGCACGTAAAATGATAGCACATAGTGAAAATATTCCACTATTTCCGCTAAAAAATGCGGAGACAAAAATGATCTTTGTTCTGTTATTTTTTGATAAATCGATTTTTTGTAGTCAAATTTTTATTTTATTGTGTAGGTATTTTAATTTTACATTACGCTTTTTACATAGAATAATGTTATTTAAATATTCCCTCCCACCTTTCCCAATCCTCCAAAAGTGGGTGTAGCGAGAGCGATTAGTTAACCACTAGTCCTGTCCTAGCCTTATCTTTTTATCCCTTCTACTCTCTTTGAAAGAAGATATGTTGGGCAATTGAGTGACAAACATTTCTCTGTTGAGATACCTCAATTAGGTAGCCATATGCCCCACATTGGGAGCGGACATGGATTTAAAAAAAAAGCACAACCTTGCTATAGTGTATTTTATTGTCTGCCGAAATTGTGAAACTGGTCCTGATCATAATAAATAAATGTTGAATGACTACAGAGAAAATGTTTTATTGTTTGAATAGGCAATATTCGATAATACAATGTCTAACAAACGCATTTTATAGTTAACTAACATATTTAAATTTTTACTGAAATGATTATGTACATATATAAAACCTCGTGATCTTCGCATGAGCTAAAACCTTA
The DNA here is from genome assembly GCA_030503985.1 of Himalopsyche tibetana. NCBI lineage: Eukaryota > Metazoa > Arthropoda > Insecta > Trichoptera > Rhyacophilidae > Himalopsyche > Himalopsyche tibetana. The sequence continues at coordinate 3,098,561 of JAPJYX010000007.1, read as the reverse complement.
TTCTTCTCAATTCCATGGAAATAAATTAATATATAAGGCAATAAATTTGGCAGCATTTTTCAAGTGGAATAAGGTATAAAAAAGGTTTAATAGTACTGTTTTTGGCTATTCAATTTAGCGCCCTGTTTTCTATAAAGCGAAACGATAAGAAAAGGGTAAAGGGCTTTGAACATTATCTCCAGACAGGCATATTATGTAACTTAATTGATATCTTCAACATCATATGCTATGATATTTTTTCCAATTTGTAACTTTTATAACGTAATCCGAAAAATGTTTTTTTTTTTGCCGACTCACTAACTTTTTAATGTATTCTGCTTCAATAACTTTAAAATAAAATTTAATTTCTGAATGAAATAATAAAATACGAGATATTATTACCAAATACATTATTAAAATTATAAAAAATAATCTAGACACAATTCTTATTATATATATTGCATTAAAAAATGAAACGTTTGAAAACACATTTTATTTTTTAACTCATTTGTAAAGGGATATTTTTAAAATCATTTTTTGTTTTAATTTTTTTAATGAAAAGTTCAAATTAATTTATTCAAAAATAGGCAAATACTGGTGACTTCAAAAACCTTTGTTTTACATAGATGGTAAAATGTCACAATAGAGAAACATACAATACTATTCAATTTCCGACTTCTTTTTGTGATCCGGTTTTATGATAATTTTGTATTGGAAGGGACAAAACCATTACTTCTATATGTATATAAATACAAATTCAATGAAACAAATTTTATATTTATGGACTGACAAATAACTCAGAGCATATAACAGGCTGGATTGAACTGTAACTAATTAAAATTTCCTCAAAGTCGATAATAGTATTATAAAAAATAATCGTCCAGAAGAACGTTCCATAGAAACATTTTCTACTATTTTTTGCTGGTTAATAAATCATTTTTAAAATTTAATAACTTACGAACATAAGATAAATTTCGGAAAGCAAAGAAAGCATTTCATTAATTTAATTAAAATCTTGGGAAAACTTTTGCACTCCAGAGACAGACCTCGTTCAAATTGTAATTATTCTTCTGTGGAAGTTGTTTGTATAACAACGCTAAAACGGATTTTGATATCTGATGATTGAGACAAACGAAAAATCATCTATTGAGTTGATGTTATAATATTAGAGTAAATTCAATTATCACTAAAGAAAGAAACACGTCTTTTAAACGTTATTTAAACTACTAAAATGATAAATTGCAAGTGAATGAAAATTATCATAGTAGCAAGTGACACGAGTAACCAAGTCTGTGAATTTGCAAAATCGAATCAATTTAAACTGTTTAATTTAATTTTCTGTTAACCAAAAATGTATCAAAATTTAAATTGATACTGCCATCAATGTTAATTAAAATCGATGTCGATAATATCACGTTTAGTTCAAATGGATAATTTCAGCTTTGAGCAAAAAGCTTCATAATTATTTATAAATTCCCAAAACGATTCTTCTAATATTATACTAGATACAGAGAGCTGTTGATTTTTTGTTGGAATGTTTGATTAGGGAAAAATTGTTTATACATTAAAAATGAATATTGGTCTAATACCAACAATTATTTTGACGAGAAAATCCCATCATTGGGTAGTTGTAAACTTGTCAGCATGTTATGTTAAATAAACAATAGATTTATTTTATCCCTATATTTGATTTTCATACTCGAATGAATTCTTTGTGAATTTCCTTAGGCCGAGCATCAATCATATGTGATGTGGAAAAAAGTGGTCAAAATGGAGAGATAAAAGGTCAGAGATGTTGTCAACTTGATTGATTTTCGTCAACACGAAAACATCTTTCACCAGATAATGTATTATCGACATACGCGAATGCGTCATCTTCTGGGAATTATTTATGAATCATTCCTCACAAACGATAAAAATAGTAGATTCGCCAGGCCGTTATGAATGTAAGTATCGTAAATGCGTAAGTAGTTAAAACCCCCCCAAGAGTAGACCAGACGTGTGCACGTCACACACAATAAACAATTATTTTTGATATATTATATATTATTCAAATGAACGCATAGACTATCCATGGCTCATGGAAGTGTATTTATACATTCCCAATTGATTTGGATGTGCTTCTATTAAATGAAGGAAAGCAATATTGGTAAAAACGTAACAACAATACACGAATGCAGAAATATTGAACAGCTTATTATGTACATGGTAAAACAATATTTAGAGCGTAAAACTTTCATTAATTCTACAGAAATTGTTATTCAGTACAAAATTAATGGAACATTATTATTTGTCAATAAATTGGAAATCAAGAAACTTATGAGTCAATCTTTATAAACTTTATCAAAATGGCGGTTAGTTCCCTGACATAACTTGTGAAAAATCACAGAAACTTTCAATTATTTGGATGCAAAAGTAGCAATTTTGAAAATTTAGGAGCAAATGCAGCATAAGCATAGCAAAATTACTGATTTTCTTATTCTACATAAGAAAAAAAATGAATTAAAGATAACTAAATTAAATTATTTTATTTTTAATGTTTTTTTGGTAGAAAGCTGCTTTCGCTTCATACGCCCCCAAATACAAGTGTTCGTTTTAACTTATATTCCCAACGTATCCATCCAACACTTTTATTTTTGCCATTTTCCAGAAGAAATTAATTGAAGAATCCGGTTTAGTAAAAGCGCTTCAATATTCAATCACTAATATATACAAAACATCAAACAGGGGAAAAAGAAATAAAAAAATATTATTAAATAACTTACGCATATTTTGAACGTTCTGAAGTAATCAACGCAATCATCTTTGAATATACAGACCGTCCAACATAATCACGTGTTAAATATTTAAGGTTGTCCAAAATAAGTGTATGCAACTAATTAAAAAGGATATAATTTAAGAATCCTGTTCAATTGATGTAGCTGTTATTAAAATTCTAAACACTTTTTGATAAGCATATTAAGTTTTTAAATGCAATATTTAAAAATAATTAAGTCTGTGGAAACTGTTCGTGTAAGTGTATTTACAAACATAATTTATGAAATATTTGGATTTTTTCATATGATATTGTTTGCTGATTTCTTAACATCGACTAATCAAAAGACATGTTTTGACGGTAAACTTGAGATACTCTACTATAAACCGTTATTCATTATATCCGTGTGTCGTTAAAAAACAGCTAATAATTCAATGCCATTTTAATTAAAAATGTTTCGAGAAAAACATCTATTCATACTACATGTTACTTATTACAGCACAAAGCTTTGACATCGTGGCTGATTTTGCCGTGAAACGACAAAAAACAGCGATAAATGTTGCTCATATTTTTTACCAAGTAATACGAATTCATTTTCTATAATCTTGAGAGAAAATGAAAAAGCTTTCTACTATAAAAAATAGTCCAATGTTTTTTTTTGTTCACTAAGCATTTAAGTTAACTATGACGAATATTTTTATACATAATTGATTTATTAATAAAATAGAAAAACATTTAAACTAAAATTGAATATTTCAATCCAAGCAATTGTAAACAAATATTCAAAATAAAAATCACGTAAGGTTCAATTTAAAATTCATTTAAATAACTAATTTCATAAATACATTAACTATTCAATGCATACATTCACCATTTTAACCAAATACAGTACACACAAAAGAAAAAACATACACTTTAACTAAACAATGAGAACGTTGTTAAATTTTGACAAAACTTTAAAATAAACATGCGTATATTCATAGTTTTGTTAAACACTCTTCATTTTTGTGCGCGCGCACTCACGGAGTTGTGTTTACTGTCCTTCACATAACCTCGATAATTTCAACGTCTTGATATTATTCTCACCGTCTTTCTGTTCAAAATTTCTAACCTAACCTTACTTAAGCCGTAACATCATTCCTACTTCGACTATCGCTTGTCACAGTATAGTAAAAAAAACTAAGCAGTAATGTAATTTATACTGTCAAGCGCTCCAGAGTGAGTTTATACACTAGACAATTTATATACTGACAAGTCAAAATGAATTTTAATTATTATTATGTATGCTTTAACTGAAACTGATAGTTTATGTTTATATTAAAGAGATGTCACTTATTAACTGTGACATATATTATATAATATTGACACAATAGGTTAACATATATACTCTTTTATGATCCAGGGAGAATATTTATTTTGACTGAGACAAACACAGTTCGTTCTCGTGGAGTCTGAGTTGTGACCCTTATATTTTCAAACTATGTGTGTTTTTAATGTCCTAGTAATTTGACACCCTTTTTACTCCATCGTCATTGTTGAGTCTAGTGGCTGTGTGATTAAAAGCGGTAGAGAACAAATAATTCGTTAACCAGGCGGGTTTGATTTTGTTAAATCAATATAAAGTAGTTGCCTATCCCGCCGTCATAAATAAAGTGAATGCCATGGCACGCTTTGTTCAATGAAACATAAAATTTTAAATAAGTATTCATATTTTCCGAAAATAAATTCATAAAACATGAAAAATAATACCCTATAGTCTAGAATTTCCTTAACTTTAGAGATACAGGTCGCATTTAAATTTGTAAAATTAAGTTAAGCTGGATTAAAAATATTCCAATTGTGACTTTTACAATATGTCTTAGTACATATTCACACAATAACGTTATACCGCACGTCAAAAAATGTTAAAAAAATATCCGTGGACCTTAGTTTGGTGACTGCTGATCTAGAGAGCTAAAAACAAAATGATTTGGCATTTACATAAAATATACATGTATTCAAGCTGTATAAAATTTATATGTGCTTCAAAAAATGATGATCCCTGTTCAGCAATTCAACAACTTTCACTTATCGAATGATCAGTTTTCCATATACTTATATGTATCGCCATTTTATCTATCGAACCCTTTTCAAATGCCCTACGTAGTGCTTTAGGTAAGAAACATGAGCTTTTGATATGTATGGAGATACTGTTATGTGCAAAATCTCCTGTGAAAATTGGTATGTTTTTCGTTTATAGCTTTTGTATAACAATATTTTAGATATTTCTAACGTTTAAAAGTATCTCTTGACCTTTTTAGTGTGGTCACAAATAACAATATTTATTATTTTTTTTCAGACATAAAACCACTTCACTTTGTTTATCTTTTAGAAAAAATACAACACACTTGTGGGGCACTCGTAACATGTTTCGACGTACGGATTTAACCATCTCTGACGTCTCTGCAAAAAGCTTACGCATTTTTGAGCAAAAGTTGCTAATTGAAGGATCTTTTCTGAAATAATAAATTGTGAATTCTAAAAAATAATATGACCACGACAAAACTAATGCGGATAATTATGTTTTTATCTTATACCGTTAACATTGTTGTATTTTGAGTATTTTTTAATTTTAAAAATATATTTGAATATCTTATTTATTCTAATACTTGATTGGAATCTCTAGCACTATGTCAAATTAAAATTATAAGCTAATATGTAAGTACAGTGCTCTTTTAAAAAAGTAATGTCAGTTCTCATCGTGGAGGATATGACTTTCTAATGAAAGTATCTCGGCAAGATTTTTTATGAAAACTGCTTGTTAGTCAATTGCTCAACCTTACTTTTTTAAAGAGAGTAAAGACAGATAGATAGGGCTGGTACAGGACACGTGGTTAACTAATCGCTCTTGCTTTGTCTTGTTAATTTTAAGATTTAAGAGTGGGAGGAATAGATATCACAAATACCAACGCCTTCGAACAGAAATTGATCTTGTAGATCTAATCTTAGTTAAGATATTTTTTTAAAACTTTTATTACTTTTTCTGTATATAATGATTTAAAAAAACATTTTAAAACGTCTTTTAGCATAAAATATCGAATATGGAAAATAAAATTTTGCAACCATTGATTTAAAACATTGAAAATGTCGTCACAAAAGGTGCAGGAACGTCGTTCCACTGTGTTACATGGTAAAAAACCACTGATGTATATTCTTGTTTTTTGAATAAATAAAATTAAACATATTGTTTCCTAAAATAAAGCAATCTGTAAATGGTTCATTCACCAGGCCACGTGCCGAAAGATTTTTTTATGACTGCTAAAAAAAATTAATGTCATTAGAATCCGAAGCTTAATTGCGTGAACGCAATGTAATTCAAATAAAAATATTTCTCTGCTATTTATCACTCGTTCCTTGTTTTTGAAATTGTAATAATGTTTGACTAATGACACGAATTTATTTTTCTTTTTAAATGAAACAATATAATAGCACCTAGCAACACTTAAGAATAATAAATTCTCTCTTTATATTTATATTTTTAAAAAATATATTTCAAGTTGAATTTTATTGTGAAATACGGTTTTCATATTTTTTTTGAAAAATGATTGATTGTCAAATTTAAACCTGTGACTTCTTTCTGTAATCGATGTTGTAACAGAACTAACTTCCCATACATTATACTGATAATAGCCAATAATATAATATTGTAAAACGTTTTTAAAATAAAAATGACTGCCGTATTGGAGTATTTTGAAAGACACAATGCAAAACTAACTTTATACATATATATACTTTATACATATATAACAAAAATACTTTTTTTTTTATTTAAAGCTTTCGAGAATTTAAATCTACTACCTCTACATATGAAGCCATAAACAATATGAGTTTGATATAATATTATTTGCACACCAAATAACAATGCTCGATCGACTGTATATTTTCACTTATATTTATATTGAAAAACTTAATGATCGTCTTGTGTTTTTATTTCAAAGACATTTACAATCTTGTCTTTAAGTCAATGATTGTTGAATATTATAAATCTAGTCAAAGAAAAAATTATTACGTTTATGGCGTCAAATGTCAATTCTTGTATAAAAGTTATATATTTATAAATATAAAAAGGTGTTTTAAGGTATGTACTTGAAAATGCTTACTATGGGAGAGCTTAGCTCTGATAATTATATTTAATTGTAAAATAAATACGAAATATGCAATTTATTTTAATTTAAATGATTTTTTCTCAGAAAATCGTCACCGTACTTCTAAATTTGTGTAAGTTATAAAATTTATAAAAAAAAATGGTAAGAACAACATAATTTTCTGGGAAAGTAATTTTTTATCTGGAATAACATATTTGAGACATTTGTTAGGCCAGTTTGGCAAAAATAGCATTATTTTTATCGGTAAATATTATTAATTGTTTCTACAGATTCATTCTTAACCTCATTTGTGTCTAATTGATATATATACCTATATATTGATATTGTCACTATAATTTATGCTAAATTACATCTCAGCGTTCATCCTAAAAGCTGAAATTTTTTATTTAATTCAAATAAGTATTAAAGTGTCTCTTCGAGAACTGATTGTTACTCGGTTGCTAAACCTGTCTTTTCTACCAAATAGAGTAGGAACAAAAAGATAGGGCTAAGACAGAATTTAGTTAACTAATCACTATCACTTGGGCCAGTTTTTAGAATAGGGGTAGGTGGGAGAATTCAAGACATCACATACATCCATGCCTTTGCAAAAATTATAAATTTTCTGTACTGTAATTCGAACCTGTGACCTCAACAAAGTTGATCACTCAACCATGCAAGAGGCTAAATGCTGCTGACATGGTAGTTAATACAAATTGAAAAATTACAATAAACGTACAGAAAAATTTAAAGTCTTCTATTTGTGTAATGACGTACAAAGCTCTGTCTGCCTTTCAGGAGGCTTTATATGACTTTAAACAACGTGTTTAAGTTTGACAAATGTCAAGATTTTCTTTAAGACTACCTCGAGTAAAATATGACACATAAAAAGTAGGTAAGTAATGTATGTTTGGTTATTAAAATGAAGTAGTCAGACTATGTATTTTAAATTTGACGAAATAATTTCCAGAAAACGATTAACGATATATTTTTAAGACTTTTTAATAAAGACATGTCGAGTTCGTTCAGCAGTGGCCAACATTGTTTGCTTCCGTGACGTATCTCACGGGCTCAAATCCCAGTAGAAAAAGCATTTTGATATCTATTTAAATTCCCTTCTCGCACCAATATTATCCTAAAAACAGGATGCAGCGAAAGCGATTAGCTAATCACTTTTCTGTCTTGGCCTTATCCTTTTATTCCTAATCTCTTCGGAAAAAAGAAGTGAGCCCCTGAGTAACAAGCATTTATTCGTAGAACTACTTCTGTTGGGGTAAACTTCATTAAGAGCCCATATGCTTCTCAATAGGAGCAGACATAGTAAAAAATATGTTTATCTCTAATAAGTTAATTGATATAGTTTTTACAATGGTGACAAAGCGAAATAACCATTAAGATATGTAATGAAAACATATATATATAAATTAAATTCTAAAATCTAAATACCCTTCTTACCTATACCTATAAATTATTTTTTTTTTTATTTTGAAAGAGATTTTTTAAATAACTTTGTGTTAAATTAATGAGAATAAGATTTTGTTAAATAAAATGGAAAATATATTATATTGTAAAAACGTAAAGTCGACAAAGGACCTAAAGTTTTTCATCCATGAAGGAAGACCGTAAGTTTGCCGGATAGATGGGGTGCCAGAATACCTACGAGAACTAAGGTTCATCGATTGTCGTAGGAAGGTGTAAAGCCTAGCGGAATGGTGAAGATTGATTGAGGGGCTATCGTTCAATTTGAACAACCAAGATAGGAACAAGAATATGTACTATTGTTTTTAATAAATATATAATGTAATATAATGTTTAACACTATTTTTAAATAGTGTTAAAACGAAAAACGTTCACTAAACATAAAAAGGATTAGAAAATATTCCTATTATAAAAAAAACGCTGACTTAAGTTTATTTTAATGCTTCCGCGTATCGCAAGCAAGACTATCTAGTCATAAAATGTATTTTTATAGTATTTTATGGTTCACTGTATATTTATCTCAGAGCCATAACAGCGCCATAAAAATTTTGATACTCTAGCATCTGCAAATTTAAATTAGGTGTATCGCTTAAATTTACGAATTAAGCCAACAAAATTATATCGACCCAGATTACTCGACATTGTATCAGCCACCATCAGCGCAGCAGCTTTGAAAGCTTTTGAAATGTTTTGAATGCCACTGTATCATTAAAAAAACACTTAAAATACGTTTAAGGAAACAAAAGGTTTACTCATAATATATGAGTGAAAAGAATTATATTGACTCTTGGTATGATCTTGGACGTTTCTTTAATGCAACTGGTTTAGACATCTTTTAATTTTTGTGTTTTATTTACAATTGAGTATATGAATATTCAAATGTTGTCTTCGTGGCCGAGTGTCACTTAGTACACTGAGGTCACGGATTTTAGTTCCAATACGGACCATTTTTATTGATTGATTTGTGGGTTTATGTATGAAGGTATAGATGTGTGTGATGTCTTGAATTCCTTCTCACACATCCTTTCCCATAAACGAGCGTAGCGAGAGCAATTAGCTAACCACTAGTCCTGCCATATTCATATTATTCTGTTCCTACTCTTTTTGAAAAAAAAAAGGTTGAAAATTTGAGTAGCAAATAGTTTTATTAGAAAAAATTTTGAGATACCTCCATTAGGAGGCAATATGCTCCATATTGAGAGAAGACATGATTTTTTTTATAATGGCAAACATTTTTTGTTTTTAGATATTTATAAAATATCTGGTTAATTATTACAAATCAAAATATATATAACCATAAATATTTATATTCATAGTATGAATAATCTATAAAACTATGCAGATAATAATTATTTATTTAAGCTAGGGGAAACATTTCTGAACTGCGTTGCACAAATAAAACGGTCTTCTCATAACGATCCACATTGTAAAGCTAAAGTAACAAAATTCAAAACGGGTGAATCTTAAAGTAAAGGTTTGTGCATTTTCCGATGAATTTGTTGAGTTGTAAAATAAACTGTGAAGTATGATAATACAACATAAAACTTAAATATGCAAATGGCGCTCAGAGACATACAGACTCAACAAATGCATACTTACAGTAAAGCAATTTCTTAGAAGCTTTCAACACACAAGTAAGTATCAACTTATTTATTGAAAAAATATTTTTTTAAGCAAGCCTACACTCATAATGGAAATCTTATAGAGAATTTCAGAAGATGTTTCACGATAAATAAAGTCAATCTATCTCTATATTTATAAAAAAAAAACAATGGAAGTAGAAGAATAAGTTTATCATTATGTTGACGACCCATCGAAATTGGGGCAGGAGTGAATGAAAATATTTAAAATTTGTATCCTTTTTTGGGATACACTCTATTAATCGAATGAAAAACTCACGTATAAAAGTTTACGTTTGGGAATATGAACTCTTCAACAAGCAAGCGAGTGCGCAAATGTTCGACAGCAGTATTCATTTGACAACGCATCCGGTATCATGGGATATGTAACAATTCATTTTTTTTTCGATTTTTAGTGTAATCCGAATTCAAAATAAAAAAATCATTTTCAAGTTGATAAATTACATTTTCTCAAAAAATATTGAGTAAAAATATCAAATAGTATGAACATTATTTACAACAAAGTGACACAGTTAACAGAAAAAAAGTTAATTAAATTTATTTTTTATATACTAACAGTAAGAGAATTTATTTGGTCGATTAAGTGAAACGTAACTTCTTTAATATATATATGATATGTATACACATACAATACAATAATGTTTATTGTTATTTTGAGATAACGCTATTCTGTATTTAAAAATATAAAATCATTTTTGTACTGTGTTAGTGTTCCTCAAATTATAAGTCGAAAGAAGATTAAAAGGCGATTATTAAATGTGCTATAGGCGTTGTACAAACATAATGCTTTAATCTTTAATCAGCATTTTAGACTACCGTTCTATCATCGTACCATCGCTCAGTTGCTGTGGATTATTGTATAGATAGGCACTCACGTAAGGCAGGTGGAAGCGCTTGGCCTCATCGCAAGTTAAGGCAATAGTAGTCTTAGAATCGTAAAAATATACACACGTATCGGTGAGCTACAATGGATCAGAGAATATCCAACCAATGAAAAATTAATATAACAATTTTTATGAAAAAAAGTACAAAAATAATTGATTTATTGACACATAAAACTGGTATTTACTTGATGATTTATTTTAAATTCAATGCATTACATTTTAAAAACATTACATAATATTTAGCATTTAGATCTTGTAATAGCGTTAGCAAATATGTTATGTTATATTACAATTTTGTGTATTTTTTTGACCAAAAGAAATATATTTTTTAAACTGATAGGTAGATTGTAGGATTAAACATCTTTCCATGACAATGATGATTTTTTGATTATCAGGATTTTTTGTTATCCGAACTACCTTCATCCCCAATTAGTCCGGATAATCGAGGTTGTACTGTATAAGCAAAGCTTGTGAATAGTCAAAATAAATACGTGTTTTCAATTTTGTTTTTAGTCAAGTTTTTGAATTTGAATTTAAGTTATAAACTGTATACACAAAAGGTCATTTACTGTGTCTTTTTAACAGTATAATAACTATGCAAAATTGATTCTGGACTATCATGACAGATTGTCTTCAATTCGCACTGTATTAAAATCATTATTGAGAAACACTGTGCAACAAGAGTGGGAGTGAGTGCACTGACATACATAATGACCCGGTCAGCGGCCCGTTTGTGACCCAGTTTTCCCCACTATGAGAAGGCTACGCGAAGCTCTCGCCGGTCGTAGAGGGCTACGCCATACTACAGACAGCGTGGCTACGCGCCTACAGTGTTTTACCTTTGCACGGAAAGCGGATGTTTAAAGAAGGATTGATTTCCTTCTTTGAGGTTGTATTTGTCTTCATTATAGTATTGAATGTATCCATTTTATTACATCAATTTGTAATCCTGATGCCCCTTAAGAGAGATACGATAATCCTGTATAGTTCTGATAAATGAGTAAATGCAGTTATCAATTTAAAATTATATGGAAAATAAGCAAAGATATTTCAAAATAAATATGAACTTTAATGTAACTTTATTTCGCACTAGACACGGTAAATAAATATTTTCACCTATTTTCTATTGCGGTAATTAAAAAACTATTCAATTTTATTGTTATTATTAATGTTCCAAATATCTTATTTGGAAATTTTTCCGAATTGTGTTTTTAGAATAATATAAAGCTTATTTTAATCATATCTATACAATATAATATATAAATATAGGCTAATAAGCGATCATTCCACAACTTTTTATTTAAAAATACTTCTAGAACACCATTAATAAACAATTTTAAGTTTTATATTTGGTAATCTATGTATTTTTTTCGATTCTATTGTGCGTATTTTTTTCCATGAGCTTTTGTCATGTTATTTGAAATATCTATAACCGTATATTGATAATGATTGAAAAAGTTTTATATTTGATTCATCTACTATTCAGTACATTTCTTATTATTTTTTATGTGGTGAAGCGAATGACTAAGAAATATTTTTTAAAGCTTAAAATACTGTTGAATATACATTAGCCGTAGCTTTATAAAATATTTAACAATTATGTACATTTATTGGTCAAAGACTCGACATTGTAAAATCTGTACAAACATATAGCAGTGTATTATCATGACCTGACCCGGTGCATTGGTATATATGTTGGAGTAAAACTGACACAGGTGTTCACTTGTAAGGGGTGGCGGTGGGTGAAATACGAAACCGGGGGTTGGGGAGGAATGTTTGTCTGTCGTTGTGCGACCTTGGACTGAGCAGGTTACCGAATTGGGGTAACGCGAGTTGGTATTATATATTATTTTGACTGAGTTCAATATATATCCTGGAAAAGTCAAACGTATGCTACAAATAAAATTGCGGGGAATTGAAAACAGTATCAGGAAGTAAGAGATATTTTTTCTGGAGCATTTTTTATTAATCCATGTTTGCTCTCAATTTTGATCATCTAATCCAGGGGCTCCCAACCTTATTCGTTCCATTACCCCTTTTCATCATTTTTCAGAATATAATTCTCCCCTCCTACTCAAGACTGTCTAGCTCAAAAAGAATATTTGGAATAATATACATATACGTGGTGTTGTATGTATGTTTTTATGTACAGACTATAATAAATTTATTGAAATGAGTTTTTATTTACTGATTACTAAAATTACTGAAGCATATTTCAATGAAAAACAACTTCATTAGAATTAACGGGTATTCAAAAATATTGTCATGTTGTATTTAAAATAATGTTTTTTAAAAATAACGACTCGCCTCGCAGAGAAGTCCTGATCTAGACAGAAATGTTTATTTGAAAACTGTTTATTAGTTGCTTAACCTCTATTTTTTAAGGAGAATAGGGATATTAAGATTGGGCTAAGACAGAACTAGACGTTAGCTGATCGTTTTTGTTCCTCCTTTATTTTTACGAATGAAAAGGTGAAAGAGAATTTTTAGACATTATAGACACCTTTCTTCGAACAGAAACCGATAAATTGATTGAAAAAAAATGCCTGTTATAGTGGGTCTTGAACCCTCGAAATATGTCATGGAAGTCAATAACGTTGATCACTACACTACACTACACTACGGACCCGACTGATGTGAAACCATACTACTACGAAATTAGGTATTTGATGAAAAATTATGTATCAATCATACACAATTCATTTCATTTTTGCAACATAATTTTCATTTCGATTAATTCATATATAACAAACAATATCAAAATGGCTGCTAATAGTTGATAGTTGTCTTACATTTTGGAATTTAAATACTATGCCGTTTTTATAATAACAATTCGGGTTTGCAATTAGCATTACTGAAACCGGATATCTGTTATTTCTGTTCATAAATAACGCTTTGTTTATCTTTGAACAAAGTGACTTGGCTTTCAGAGTGTTTTATAAAGAAATATTTCGAAATATCATAAATTTAAATTTCTTTTTTTTTATAAGTTCAACGTGTTCTTATGAAAATTTTAAGCACATTCAGTATATTTACTTTATCTCATCAGAATTCATAAGTAATCCACAGGATAAAAAAAATATGTCTGTCAATTTAATTGGTGCGGTGGTCAACGTCGTTGGCTTCCGTGACAACTCTCACGGGTTTGATTCCCAGTTCGGAGAACATTTTTTCTTAGCTTCTTTTTGAAAGCGTGGGTGCTTTTGATGTTTAAAAAATCTTTCTCTCCCTGTCAATCTCAAAAAAACAAGATTAATAAACCATTAGTTCTGAGCCAGCCCTACTCTCTTCGAGGAAGAGAGGTTGAACAACTGAGTAACAAACAAGGATCATTACTAGGAGGTCATTTGATCTAAAATGGGAGCGAAAATGAATTTAAAAAGTACCAAACGTTGATTTCTTAAACGTTTTGATATATGTGTGACAAAAATACAATACCTTATATATAAAAAAGAATGTATGTTTATTCGTACTTTATGCGTTGCCATACCGCTCATACAATTGCAATACAACTTTGACAAACTTTTTGCTTGCACTTCCGGGAAGGTTATAGGCATATTAAAACTAACTTATATAAAAAATCAATGTTTGCATCTATCTGTATGTCCGCCACACAGTTCATTTTGACAACGTATGGTTGCGCTTGGCGAAGGTTGTTTATTTATTTATTGTTAAAAATTTAAATTACAGTACATGACATAACAGCTGACGCCAATTCGCCATGTATTTTTAACTATAATTAATTATCAGTAGGTGGCGCGTGTGTCGTACCAAAGAAAATCGGCAGCAAACGTCAAACAGCAAGAAAAAGAAAACATGCACTTCAATAAACACAATTAAAGCACAATATTTCTTTCTTTGAGTGACATTGCCAGGAACCGGCTTGTAAATAATAGATTATTTGTAATTTCTATAAAATTTCCCTTTGAGAATTCAATATGTTTAAGCCTGAATGCTCATGGTAGAAACGATAAATAATGCCTGACCTTATTTTGTGCGTTTCAAAATCTAGGAGCATGTTTTCAAAAAAAGTTTCCGAACGTTTTTGCATTGTAATGTAAATTCCTTGGGCTGGAATCGATTCAATCTCATACTGACTGGCATTTTGATTTTTTTTCTGTCGCGCAACCCTTCAATTTAATGCTCATATACTATTTTGTATCTGTTTGATGTTTTCGAAGTTGGGCTACTGAAAAATTTTTGTATTGAAAGTTTCATGGATTTGTTTAAATTTAAAGTTTAAGTTTTACTTAGTTTAATTTATACTGCATAACCATAGATGCCTCCTTATACTGTGATACACACGTATCACTTGGCAAACTTCAGCTTGTATTTAAGAGCACTGTTATTTCAACAACTATTTTAAGTTTGTTAATCGTCGTAGTTAAGTAGATTACGCAAATTTATCCATTTAATGTTTTTACGGAAGGTTTATGTTAACAAATCATTCTTGTATAAATAAACTATTATTATGAACATTTTTCAAATGTTATTAAAGAAAAATTGCAATTGAAAGATTAATCCGTTTTTTCCTAAAACAGCAATTTACAGTATTTTTTTAACAATGTATTACATATATTAGGAGTCATTTTTCTTACCGAAGTAACTCAGTCTAAAATTTCACTTGCTAAGAAAATCAACCATGATTATTGATACTTTTAAATAGTTTCCAGAAAATAACTAAATGTAGTCTTTTAAATCCATATCCGCTCCTAATATAGAGCATATGACCTCCTGATGAAGATATCTTTACAGAAGTTTATTTTTTCTACGAGAACTTTTTGTTACTCAGTCGCTCAACCTAGCTTTTTTAAAGAGAGTGGTAGAGAATAGGACAGGACTATTGCTTAACTAATCGCTTTTGCTACGCCAAGTTGTTGAAATATCGGAAAGGTGGAGGGAATTTTTTAGACATCACAAACACCCATGCCTTCAAACAAAAATCGATAAAAAGATTTTAAAAATGCTGTTCGTACTGAGACTCAAACCCATGAGATCCGGCACGCCAACAACGCTAACCGCTGCGCCATATGACCTGACAAGTAAATAGATACATTTTTTGTAAAATTTCACACTTGAGATCTTAAGCATGGGTGTTGTGGTGTTTACTCTTTTTTGGTTGATCTCAAATGATTAAAAAAGCATTATGAATTTAATCTAACATAAAATAAAAAATAACTCGTGTATTGTAATGTTATGTATATACAACATCAACCTCTGTGCTATGTTGATTCTCTATGACATAACTTGTAAAAATAAACCTTTCAACGGACCAAACCAATATTCAATTCTTTTCTCATCAGTTACAATCGAGAGTTCAAATCAAAACGTCTAACTGCTTAGTAGAAACTTCTCAATACTCTCTTCTGATATTATTTTGATTTAATAAGATTGAAGTGATTTATAATAAAGTGTATAAACTATGTTATAGAATAAAGTTGAAACGACATTGAATTAAAAATAAGTGTTTTATTAAAAAATAATCCATAACATAAATACTAAATATTCAGTCTTGATCAGAAAATTAAGATAATTTCTAATCCAAGAACCTCTGATCATACAATGTTTATCATGTTGTTCATACATTCGGTTTGAAAATATTATTTAGTTTTTAATAATTGAAACTCTTAATCTTTAAGAAGAGAGTTTATAATTCAATTTGTCTAGCATTGATATTATTACCACGTTTATTTTAAGTGAAGCATTATTCTACTCTTATTTTGTTGTATCTTGCGTAATTAATAAAGAATTTTAAACTGTTTTGAATACTTTTAAGCCTAACCAGCGTAGCTTGTTTTTTAAATTACATTTTAAGTGATAAATAAAAACGAAATATATGTTTTAATTCACGTTACATTCTTTCTGCAAACTAAAGCAAAAAAATGAAACTAAAGAAATAAGTTTGATAAAAATTAAATTTATATACATATTATTTCAGGCCTGTAATTGAGTGGTCAGCGTCGTTAGCTTTGGTTGCAGTGTTTGAAAATTTTCAATCGAATTATTGATTCGTATATGAAAGCATAGATTTCTGAGGTGAATACAATTTCCTCTCAGCTACCTGATTAAAAAATCGCAAAAAAGCCAGTAGTCTAAGCAATTTCTTTTTAATTCCTGTCGTTCAATCTCTACCATCTTTGAAAAGAAGAAACTCGTAGAAAACTTAAGTTTTGATTAGTTCCATTAGGAGTCTATATGCTCTTTATTGGGAACGAAAGTCGTATCTAAACGTGACTTATATTGAAACGTTTTAATTACATTTAAATATTTATTAAAAACCAAAAGAATTTACTGTATGACAATTTTATGATTGAATCACTTTAAAAAATGGGTTGGAATTTATATGTGCCGGGAATAAAGAGATGAAAACACTCATTTTCTTTATTAAGATGCATACAATGACAACAAAATGAAAAAAACTCACAAAAATAATAGTGACATAAAATACAACATAGTACAATCATAATATCCAACGAAAATATTTGTAATTTTTATCTTTAGGTATTTATAATTGAATTTATTAAGCCTCTTAATAATATCTGTCAGATTGCTGAAAGCTAAGTATATAAATCTTATCCCCAGTTCATCTAATCATACGCCAGTATTATTACTGTGACAACAGTGAATACAATGAGAAATTCTAATCGGCTTATGTTCACTGGACACACTTAATACTCTGAAATTATCTGTTTTGTGCTGAGCGATATTCTCACTCACCAATCTACAGTCGATGAAATGTATTTCTTCTTCAAAATTCTACAAACACGTTAGTTTTTGAAATGTGATGACACTGAAGGAAATATTTATTAAGTTACGTAAACTGACATTGAAAACCGTCTAAATAAAAAACATTCAATGTTCGCATGTCTCAGATATATCAAAACATTGTAACGGATAGATTGCTTCTTTTTTTCGTACTATAATAATTAATCAATATTTGTTTAATTTCAAGCCAATCAATTTAACATCTAGCATAACGATTATTTAATTGAATTTATCTATGATACTTTGTTGAATATCTATCTCTAACCCTCGGTGTTTTCAATTGATATTCCGAACCATTCGTATTTGTTATCTGAGAAGTAATTAATTATTGCCACAGATAGAGATGTTTAAGGCAAGAAACGATAAAAGCAAGGAGAATAATACACCGTATAACTACTTAATCTGTTATCCTTCAACGGGGGGATAAAATCGCGTGAGAAAGTATCTATTTAAACGGCTATCGATAAGAATAGTTATTTTAGTATATTCTAGTCTGACAGAACGTCGAAATGGAATGAATTAGAATGGATTGACATATGCTTAAATCTAGATTTAACGTGTTTTCAGTATTTGTGTGTGTATAATAATTGCTATGTCAACTTAAAAGAAGAACTTTGATATGAAAGTCGAAGAAATTTATAAAAAGATCGATGCTTATTTAAATATGTACGGTATTTTGCAGTGATAAACATTATTGTAAATGTTACTCAAATCCATAGACAGACACTTATCATATTTTCGTAGCTATTAATTGATTTATGTGGAGAGACAAAAGTGTAATACTCTACACATTAAATCGGGTTAGCATTTTAATATAAAAAAACAAGAAATATATTAGTAGAATAAATATTTCTAAGCCTTCTATTTTACTCATTAAAATATCTCTTAATAAAAATACATTTTTATTTGTTTTTTATCCATATCTGCTCCCAATGTGGAGCATGTGGCCTCCTAATGGAGGTATCTCAACAGATTTTTTTTCCGAAAAGAGTAGTAGGGATAGAAAGATAAGGCTAGGACATGACTAGTGGTTAACTTATCGCTTTCACTACGCCCAGTTATTGAAGGATGGGAAAGATGGGAGGGAAATTAAGATATCAAGAATATCCATGCCTTCGAACAGAAATCGAAAAAATTCCGTTCGTACTGGGAC
The DNA here is from genome assembly GCA_030503985.1 of Himalopsyche tibetana. Taxonomy (NCBI): domain Eukaryota; kingdom Metazoa; phylum Arthropoda; class Insecta; order Trichoptera; family Rhyacophilidae; genus Himalopsyche; species Himalopsyche tibetana. The sequence continues at coordinate 3,079,782 of JAPJYX010000007.1, read as the reverse complement.
TCGAACCGATGAGATCCGGTACGGAAGCCAGCAACGCTAACTGCTGCGCCGTAGGACCCGAGGGAATAGTCTACCAATATTTTTGTTGCTATAAAAGCACACTGAAAAGTGTTTTTGAAATATAGCAATGATAAAAGTAGTCATTAAAAGTACTAAGAATATTTTTGAGGTCACGTCCAAACACTTTTGAATTGGCGTAAAAGCTTCAAAGTACGTGATTGAAGCTTTTTTACCTACAGGCTATAGACGACTTTTAGAAATATCTTTAACGAGATATGCACAAGTCTAAAAAATGAAGAATACGCTGCACCCGGTGATGGTATGAGAAGTGTTTCATTAAAAATCTTTTCATGAGATGTGCTCGCAACCAATGAATAGGTTTTTTTGAACGTAGCGAAGCCTACTTCCTGTTATGACTTTTTCCTACGTAAATTATTCCACTCTCGAAGCATTGTTATATTTTCAAGGTTTTCAGCTTGTTTTTTTATCTAAAGAATAATGAAAAATATACAGAAAACTATTTGTTTAAAACAAACAAAAATATAAACATACAATCAATCACTAAATAACAGTTTTTATTTAATGCGTATTGTATTGTACCATTCAAAAGATAGAACGGCTTGCAAAAAAAGGAAAAACATACCCGCCTTTAAGATTAGATTATCAAATAAAATAATCATTAATCTTTTATTGAATCGCTTAAGAAAAAATATTCTTTAACTTGTTGTACAGTTAAATATTGAAAAAATAACTACTATTTAGATATATTCTACAATCTGTATTTAAAAATAAAGATTTTTTGGTCTGTCATGGCTTCAAATTGAAAATATTAATAAACACGGGTATTTATATAAAATTTTGTGTCGGTGGTCGAGTGGTTAAAGTCGTTGATTTAAGTTGAATTGATGATGTACTGGCAGTTTTTTTAACTGATTTTTTAATCGATTTATGGATTTAGGTTCGATGACATGGGTGTCTGTAATGTTTGAAATTTCCTCCCAACCTATCTGACCCTAAACCAATCCTGTTAAAAATCTTTTCTTTAATGTCCACTTTCTTCGAAAAAAGACAGGCTGAGCAAGTGAGTAACAATTACATGTCCAATGATATAAGGTTAATTATATAAAATAATAAGGCTGATTGAAAAAAAAAAAAAACTTGTCTCTCCCAATATGCTTCGTAGTGAAGTTCTTTTCAACGAAAGTTTTTCTACAAGAACTCCTAGTTGCTTAGTAGCTAACTGGGCCACAGGCCCATGTCGTATATGACACGATAAAATTAGTTATACATATAATTTGATGTAGTGTCTAGAACAGGGGTGGGGAACCTTTTCTAGAGGCCGCATTCATTTTTTTGATTCGACATAAGGCCGCAGTAAACATTGACTAGGGAATCTTTTGCCGGAAACAGAAATTAGCGGTGAAAACATGTCAGGAATTTAGGAATTATAGAATTGGCCAGAAGGCCGCACCAGGGTAGCCAAAAGGCCGCAGGTTCCCCACGCCTGGTCTAGAGTATTATCATATGAAAATTCACTATAAAGATTATTTTTTAATGATGACAACATATTCTTTATAATAATATCAATATTCAAATAGTTTGTTTTCATTAAAAACAAAATTAAAGTTAAAATCAATTGAACGGTTTTCAAAATTAATAATTTTTAATTCATTATAATTTAAGTTATCTTTGTATAAATACATCAATTTGTCTCATAATTTCTCCTCCAACACCTTAAATACTACGAATATACCCTTAAATTTCAAAACTATATTAATAATCAAAATGAAAACTTTAGTATTTATACATTATTTTGCATAAATGTAAATTTTCTTAATTAAGGTTTAGGCTCAAATTTAGTTGCCACTTTAATCTCGATTTGGATTTAAATGTTTGAAATAATTTCGAGAAAGCAGTTGATATTAAGAAACGATTAATAATTACACAAATTTTCTCATTTTCAAAGTGTTATAAAGACAAAATATTTGTGTTTATCTGTATTATTTATTCAAGCAATTTACAAGCTTTCAGGAAGTGTGAAAGCGAAGTGTTATAAATATATAATAATACATTACGTCTTTACGGTTTTTATTCTTAACTTTTAAAAAAATATTTTATTTTCTACCATTTAAATATTGTTTTGAAAGATAAAATATTCTAAATGTAAAATCTTCTTTTAAACCTAATAAAACTTGTGATCAGTTGGTTTTCATAATGACAAAATTAATCTAATGAACAAAAAAACATTCTTACATTACTATTAATAGCGTTGCAAAATATTAATTCTAATTTTAATAAATATAAGTATATTTTAGTTCTTTAATTATATCTTTATATATAATTGATATAACTTAAATAAATAAACTGACCTAGAAGAGTTATACATTAGTCCATTTCGTATATTCTTACATTTTAAATAATATATAAAAATCAAGAAATAAATTGACTTTATGTTCTCTACAGAACAATAACGAATATATAATTATGAAGTTGTTTTAAAATTAAAAAAAATATAACTAAAATACCTTGATATTTATTGCCATTGTTATAATTGTCAATTCAATCAATAAAATATTTATCATTTTAATCGTTTATTGTGTTTTGAAAAAAACGTTACATATTTAATAATGATCGCAAATAAACAAAAACAATAAACCTGTTTTTTGTTTTTATTAAAATAAATCAAAACCCTATAGACACACATTCGATAACGTATTTTATTATATATTTCATAGTGATATCTTAAGAAGAGTAAACATGTCAGTTAAAACTTTTTGTAAGAGTATCGATGTTATACTGATATCTTTTATTCCATTCGCAGTCCGAAGATTGCTCTTAATAAAGTTTAGATACATCTATTTCACGCCTCACTAAGATAATTCATAAGCTCGATTTAATACAATTCAATATATTGGGAATAGTTTTTTCTGCGATAGAAAGGGTTGAACAACCTTAAGGCACGTGGTAAAAGGGAGTTGTACTTAACAAAGGCAAAAGATAATGAATATAATTACGTGTGGGGTAGTAGCATTGTGAAATCTGTAAATTTGATTTATTTATCTCATTTATAAGTTCACTTAGTCTCTTTTCATTTTTGAGAGAAGATTTATGTTAAATAAGACTATTATAATATTATTCAAAAACAAAAATATGATTTGTATTTACATTAAGAAAATTAAGTTAATAACTATTTTAAAATACGATTAACTTGTAATAACAAAACAAAACCAAATTAAAAATCAATAAGTTAAAAAAATTAGTTAAAATATAATTCTTAAATATTCACTGTGATGATTTATTTTTGTTCAAAATTAATCATAGTTATCTGTAAGACAATTTAGTTTCATGATTTATAATTTGTGTCATTATTTTCATGTTTCTTATACACGTTGTTTGTTACAGTTTATTTTTAGTCGTATATTTTTTTATTAATACGCGACATCGATTTATATTTTCACCTGTTGATGATACTCGTGATCAATATAACTTAGTGGTGCCGATTTTAACAATAAATTAAATACAAATGTTTATTTGGTACAAAAAAGTTTTTTTTATATTAATACAACCTCAATATGTCTAAAAATTAAGTCATCGTTTGTCAAAATCACAAATGCAGACTTCAATTATAAGTCACTAAATGACTTTTAGATTCATTTTTTTACTATCTTGATTGACCTTATCATATGGTGAAAACGGTGGTTTGAAACTCTGTTTTTTGATCCGTAACTCAAACAAACTTCTTCTTCTTACAGATTATTTTTTATATTTTAGTAAAAAGCATGTCAGACTTTTAATATTTACTTCACTGCCAATGAATCACCTTAATATTGTAAAAAAAATATCGAGCTTTCATTTAGAATTGGAGAGTTTAACTAGTTTTCTCTTTCGCTGGCATTGCATGACCATTCTAATAGAAATTATGCAGTATTTTATAAACTCGGCGACTCTATGTCTATGAATAAAGAATGCTTTCAAAAACGTACTAAAATAATAAAATGAGAATTTACAAGTGTATTACATCGGTGTAAATAAACATATTGTAAAAATAAATAATGAAGAGTATATTCCCATTGACTATTTTGATATGATCGCTTCTTTCATAAAGCGTGTAAAAATGACAATCGTTTAAGTATTTTACACTATTAAGCTATTTGTTAGTAGCTGAAGTTTTTAAAATGATTTTTAATTTTCAAATACGGGAAATTAGGAAAACCGCAAGTTTCAGGAATAACGCTCTTACGAATAAGCTCATACTATCATCATAAATGTTTACATTTTCCTGAACTTATTATTCTCTAATTTTGTATTGATTTATAGTATGTATTCATATGAACTCTCTAATAAGTTCAATAAGATTAGATTGCAACTAGTTTATATGAAAATACAGGTTTATGAAACGCTTTATATGCTCCACGTGGCTCAATCCCCTAAACACAATTAGGATAGTTAGGTTTTTTTTAAAGTCGGAATCTAAAATTAAATTTCTATTTTAAATGATAGTGCAAGAATCGTAAAGGTTTTATCATTTTTTTTAGATTGTATTGGATTTCATAATTCAAATCAACATTAATCACGGAATGAAATCTTCAACTGATTTTTAAATGTCAACAATTCAGTATTTTACGTTACTTGAAAATAATAAAACCAAAATGATAAATTCATATATTTTTTGAAATGAATAATTCGAAAAATGCTTTTCATAACGCAGACGACAAACGTTATGTTAAAAAAATATATAAATACAATATCAGATCTGTTTTGTATCAAAACAGTGAAAGAATTAAATGTCTGTAGTTGTTTGGAACTGTCAAGAATAAAATTAATTGAGGAATCGTAAATATTTTCACAATCCCACTAAAATGGCAAAATAATTTTTCCCATGAAGAATTCACAGAGACATACCTCCCCGGTCGGTGGCTGAGTCCATAATGCATCCAGACGAGCCCATTATTACGGGACACCCCCTCCGTGCAGGCGGGAGCGCTGGTTTATCTTTGCCAAACTTTGCGAATTCGCAAGAAGGTTTTATTACAGCATAAAGTCATTTAAACGAAATTAAAATATTTATAATCAATTAGGATAATAACAAAGTCATAAACGTTGTCATTAAGTGATTGGGAAACCAAAGCTTATTGACTAAGCCAAGTGGTGACGATTAAAATTTCCGTTAGAAAAGCCACGAATTTATTTTACAATTAATTCATATATTTTTATTGAAGTTTAAGGGTTCTTATTTTCTTAAATTAGATTAATTTAGATTAGGTTTTATTTTCTTGAAAAAAATTCCTATAAATTGATATAAATGTGAAATATATCTAAAAGTTTTACGTCAGGGGTTTTGTAAACTTCATTTATAATGAGACGGACGGCGAAAATTGTTAATACTAAAAACTCGTAAAAGTTTTATTCATTTTATGGTTTTAAATACTATTTTTTTTATTAATTAGCATCTACGTATTTTAAAATTGCTGATAGTGATTTTAGAATACTAATTTGTTTATAGCTATAAAGATCAAACCAAGTCCCATCTGGACCTTTTAAATTAACCAACATTTAATATAATGGATTGACAGAAAGATAAAAGCTTTGTCTGCACGTCCAATTACTCTTGTGTCGTATTTTAAGCATATATCATGTATTAATCATTTAACTGCATCTCAAAGACATTGTATATATCTAAAAAAAAATGATAGTAAATTTAAAATCACATACTGCTCCTTTACGATACCTAATCAACACAAATTAATTTTTTTTTTCTATAATTGGGTACTCCCAAAAATATAATCGGCAATGTTGGAAAGAAATACCATCAAAATACATTCTTCATTTGAATTTTTACCAAATTGTTTTGCGCAAAATACTTTAGAACGTTAAAAAGGTTATTCATAATTTATTAAAAAATTTTCAAACACAAAAACTGCATCACAGTTACACATGCATTGCTTTTAAGGTAGCTACAGCCTGACTGTAGAGCACGGGGTCAGTGGCCTGATACCGCCTAGCCTGCATGCAAGCTCCTAGCTCGATACGATAAAAGCTTCACGAAGCTTTACGGGTATTTCTTTCTACCTTAACTCATTTACTTGTCATACTTTGATACAAACCAAATGTAAGTAAATGAACAACGTTCGCTCAGTAATTGTTTGTGCTTATTTTATGAATTGAGATTAAATTGGTAATTTACAACATTTTGTTATCATTATTGTGGAATTACAGTATTTTTATTTAGACGTTATCGATACTAGTAGTTTAATACCACTACTCTAACGTTTAAAAAAATCATTCAAACATTATTTTTAAAATGTATTTATGTAATTCATTCTGTAAATATTTTAACACGTAATTGGGAACGTAAACATGAAAAAAGGCATAGAGATGGTAGATAATCATTTTTTTTTCTAAGAAAAGTTTTATTTCGTTACTCTATTCTAAAAAAGTTTAATTTACTGAATTATTTATCTAGAATACACACAAGTTATTATAGAGAGTGGATATTAGGATTAAGAAACACTTATTAAACACCTGACACCCTCGTAACATGAATCAACTTTTTAAGCCAAAAAATAAATATTCTTTTAAATGGTACATATAAACATGGTAAAATTTTATTATAATAAGAAATAAATAGCAATGTTTTCCATCAAAATTATAATACAAAGATAAAAACTTCTTTGATAAACCACTATACCAAATTTTGTGAATATTGTCTTATGTGTGAATTCACATTTAATACATTTTATATTTATTGAAAAAAAATACATTTGTATTCTATTACAACGTCACATTTTTTATAATTATCAGCATTTTCAACTGATAAAAAAACATTTTTAGTTATTAAAATTCTATAATATCATATAAAAACTTTTTCTACGGTGCTAAAAAATACTTCCGATGTGTTCCTGGCCTTTTAGGAATTAAGTGAGAAACATGTTTTTAAAAATATATGTCCTTGGTTTTGACCGTCCATCAAAGGGCAGTAAATGCTAAAACATGTTTTTTTACATGTTTCTTTAAGCAACATATTGGAAGTATCTTTTAGTACCGTAGGGGAAGTTTTAAGCAAGAAATTTTATTTTGCAGAAGGCAAGCAAATTTTTCAATGTAAAATACTGCCTCTTCTCTCATTTAGGATTTCAATGAGCTGTGAAATTTGTTTGAGCCAAGTTATGGGACGTAAAGACGCTACTCGTTCCCAAAATAATAAAAGTCTAGAAGCACACTTCATAAGTTTTCGCAAACGGGGCACTGTGGCACATTATTTGTGATGATATCGGCATATAATATATATTGGCACAGCGGGACATAGAAGGGGAGTATTATTGTTATTACCCTAGATAATGACAGTCGTGATGATTCTACAGAACTGTTTTCTTCCTGTTCAGCCTTATTGAAAACTGAAGAATGATTGAAGCAATGACCGAAAATAATGATCATTTTGTTATTTTTATGTTTTTATCGACGTAAGAAGTGTTGATTTATTTTATTTGCTTTAAATAATCGATTCAACGATCGTGTAACAAATATTTCACTGAAAATTGACAGATTATTAAAAATTATAAATGAAAAGGTAAACCTATATGGATATGGCAAAATTTACTCCCTCATTTAAGATTTTTTTGATTAAATTCGTGCCAAAAATTAGTATGGGCCGAATTATGTTCATTTATAATCCTGTTTAAATATATCATCAATGTTCTGTTATGAATTGGTTGCTAACAGATTAAAGGTTGCAGTTTTGAAATAAGCCATGTAGCTATTTATGTTGATATTTTATGTAACATAGATAATTTTAATATCAATTAAGATGATTAATCTGACACGATAAATAGTTTAAAATAAAAAACAGGGAAGATTTCATGTTTTCAAACCAGAATTAATAATAAATGCCTATAAAAATAAACGATTTTTTGGCCAACTGGTATAATACATAAATGCACCAACATAGTAATTCTTTACCAAAAAAATATACTAAAGAATCTCCTTTCGATTTTCAAGGTATAAAAAATAAAGCAAGTTAAAAACATAAATTTCTCTTAAGAAATTTATATACCCCATCCATATGAAACTAAAGATTTTTCAAATGAAAGCCATTAATTTGAATGCAACACAATTTTACATTTAGCGATATGTCTTAAACGGTTTTTGCAAGTTTAAGAACACAAATATTCTATATTTTTTTACGATTTACTTTTTATAGCATGAATATTATAATAAAAACAAAATGATTTTTTTTATTATAAAGATCTAAGTACCTTTGTCGCAAGAACCTTAAAATAAACTACACAGTAGTCAATGTTCTGAAACTCCATGCTTACTTATCTTACACAATTTTATTTATGAATGAAAATCAAACTCCGAAGATATAGAAAACTTTGAGATTGACGGCCCATCAGATTTCCCTGAATAGTGCTAGCAAACCTTTCCTTTTAAAGTTATCAGCATGTCAATATTTAAAATCATAATATTATAATTTGAAAAACATTTGTATATTAAATATTAAATGTCTATGTTTACCTTATACTAATGCTCAAGAGCTTTTCTTCAACTTGGTTTTAAAGGTAAAGAAAATGGAATATATCTTTTTTTTAATGTTATTATAATTATTATATAACAGCTCTTACCAATTTTGTAAACAAAGCTTAGAAATAGTGATAGATTTACAATTTATCAATTCATAGCCTCATATTGTTTAAATGTACATAGTGTTATCGACTTTTAGAAGACTTTGGGAAGAAATTAAGCCATCGCATATATATTATTTATTTTAATACAAACCATCAGTCGATTAAAAATATGTTTTAAAAACTCTCCGCACTGAAGTTTGAATCCGTTAACGCAACAACCGACGCTGAAGAAATTAAATCATCGACTACATTCTTAGCAAACGGAAAGTGTCGTATATTTTATATAACATAATTTTATCAAATAAATTTATCGCAACGAAGTAAATGTTACAGAAACATGTTGGTGTAGTTTACCGCTAGTTTAAGAAAGCTGTCGAAGAGAGAGAGCTTTCTCAAAAAATCCCCTAACAACTCCGTGGCAGCCGATATTCATCCCCTGTTTGTCTAGATTTCGTGTTTTTATACTATTCCGATATCCGTTTCTACGATTCAGCTGATTTATGTTTATATTATCCAGTCCCATTCTTCCTTAAGATTATTATTTGTGTGGATAGAATTCTGCGAAAACATTTTTTCTCTATTGCACCACAAATTTTACCGAAAGGTAATACTCTGAGATATGAACCATTTAAAATAAATGCCACATTATTTTTATACAAAATGACTGGATAAATATTGAAAAAAATAGATAACAGAAGATTTACGACAGTACGGAAAATGAAACCAAAACTGGTATTTTCAATATTACAGTCGTAACATCAATACTAAATGGCCATACAATTTTCCTTTCTTGGAAGTATTGGAATTTAATTAAGTGTACGGTAGTTATTGATTTATTTGGTAGTCTACTGTCTGCAAAAGATTTAACATGGGACTGGCAGTCAGTTAATGTATACGGTAATACCTTTGTTAAATCGAAAACCTACTGTAATATGTTTTGACGGCTTCAGTAAGAAACTATAAAAAATATTATTGATCAGTTCTCTACTATTTCTGATTACAAGTAATTTTGTAACTAATTATTTTTTTATATGAAAGACTATTAACCATAATAGATCTGACTTATTAATTGTATTATCATGTTCATTATTGATTAACTTTTTGGTTATAGTATAGTATAGTAGGGAGCCGGTAAATTGCTCGAATTACAAATTATTTGTATTGCTTGGTTATTTAAACGATTTTCACGACCTTTTCTACGAATTTCATTTTTATCTTGTGCGACACTTGTTTAGAGAGTGAAATATAAAAATAGTTTTCGTAAGTATTTATTTTAACCGTGTTCGCTCCAAATGCGGAACAAATGATCTTTTAATGGAGTTTATCTCAACAGAAGTGTTTCTACGAGAACTGCTTATTAATTAGTTACTCAAACTGTTTCTATATATTTCCAGAAAACATAGAAGACTAGGGCTAAGACAGAACAAACGGACAGAACAAACGGAAACAAATTGATTATCTTGTTATTCGAGCAATTTAATTCGAGCAATTTACATTCGAGCAATTTACCGGGAACCAGTATAGTATAGTATAGTTTTCCTACAGCGTATTTTTTTCAATTTTTAGATCAAACTATGATTTTTATAAATGTACTAGATTACAAATACATATATTATATACGTGCTTTAAAAAAATATTTGTCAGTAGCTGTTTGAAATATACATCTATGAAAATGAGAAAAATGTTTAATTTCGTTAAATTCACAAAATACAATTGAAAGAATCTAACATAAAATTGTGTATAAATGCCTAGTACTCTATAACGTTGTATTCCTATAGCGTTGACCCAATATCTACGCTATAAGAAGTTTGACTGTACGTATTTGGTTTTATTTAATTATTTTATAGCTGGACTGTTTTAATATATAAATTAAATGTCTCACTGGTAGAGTAGATTAATATCGTTTTGTTTTGGCAAAAGCATTGGTTGTGTAAGTTATTTCTACGAAGATTCTTACTTTTAACACTACTGTCTGTAAAAATACAAACAATAAACAGAAGTGAAAACAGACAGAAGTGAAAACTGTCTGCTAAGTGACCGTTTTGTATAATTTTATCGATTTTTCAGCACTTAAAAATTAGTCAGCCTATGTAGTCTAGTAGTAAAAACTTTCCTTTTATTTAAGAATTTGGGTTCATTATGAAATTGAAATCGAAAAATCTAAGATCTTGGATAATATGATCGTTTTTTGCAACAAATTGTGACACATATTTTGACTATTTAAGATGCATTATGAGACAAAAAATCTTAAGGTTTACAAATAAAATAAATTGTTTTTTAGCTTTTCACAATTTGTCACACAATTGGAGTAATAAAGTTATCAAATTCAGTTATAAATTAAAAATGAGCAACCACAAAGTTACCGCCGAATCCATCGAAAAAACTCACAATTTAATATATCTCATATGATTTTTATAAAATCAAAATATCTAGCGTCTTAGCTGCCTGTTGAAGTACCAGATTTTTTATTATATTTAAATTAAAACAATAATAATTTGCCAGCTGCGTGGTCGAGTGTCGGAAGTCACAGGCTTGAATCCCAGTACAGACAGTTTTTATAAATTTATTTATAGATTTCTGTCGAAAAGCATGGACGTATTCGATGTCATAAATCTCTCATAAATCCTACCCTTACAACGGGCGTAGCTAGGGCAATTATCTAACCACTATTCCTATCTTAGTCATTACCCTACTCTTTTAAAAAAGAAGGGTTGAACAACTGGCTAACAACCAGTTGTCGTAGAAAAAATTCTACTGAGACACTTCCATTAGAAGGCCATATAATCCATATTGTTGGAATAAAACAAATTGACAAAGGATTACTATACATTTTTTTAGTCACATCAGGCAAATGCTATAACAAGATAGTTTTTTTTCTTTGATATCATTATATACTATAAGAAATGGTAAAAAGAACTTGTATGTCACGAAAAATAAAATTACTTAGTTTCAAGTACATGTTTTTTACATAATGGTGCGTAATCATCGCCAACTTTTGTAATAAACAAAAAGAGATAGAAATTTCTTTCAGATTTAGTTTTTTCGTGAGGTGAAATATCCGACTCTTCATTTTATGTACAAAAAAGTACTTACTAGCTCAGGAATTAGGAAACAACCAATTATTCTTTCAGCCGTTAATCTTTTAATGGAGCAGAATTTTTCCAACGAATCTCAATTTGTTTTCATTTTTTAATACAACTGATAGCTTTTTTACATTAATATTTTATCTTTGCAATATTTTTTCAGATAAACAGCAATTTATTTAATTATAAGGAAACGAGATTTTTTCAATTATTTTTTTAATAACATAAGTGTCGGATCCTATGGTGCAACGGTAAGCGTTGTTGGCTTCCGTGCCGGAACTCACAGTTTGAGTCGCAGTACGAACAGCATTTTTTCAATCTTTTCGATTTTCTGTTCAAAGGCCTGGGTGTTTGTGATGTCTAAAAATTCCCTCCCACATTTCTAATTTCTTCGAGCGTAGTGAGGGCGACTAGTTAACCACTAGTTCATTCCTGTCCTAATCCTTCTATCCCTACTACTCTCTTTGAGAAAGAGAGTTTAAGCGACTAAACAACAAACAGTTCTCGTAGAAAAACTTTTGTTGAGATACCTCCATCAGGATACTATATGCTCTACATTGGGAGCAGACATGGATGTTAAAAAACTTTTTTTTTTGCGTCTCTTAAAAATAAAAAATATTCACTCCTAGAGTATTAATATTATTCTCGGGGAAAATCCATTATATTAAAAAAATAAGCAACTCTTTTTTGTTCTGATTCTACATTTTTTGTTCGCATTTCACATTAGGTAATAATTTTTTTGATGAGCGAAGCCGGTCCTCATTATTGAAAAAAGTACAAAAAAGTGTTTTGTGTGTAGAAAATCTGAAAGTTGGTCAAAATAATAATTTTACTTGAAATAAATACATAGATCTTCTCATTTTGTTTTAAAATATCTCTCTAATAAATAAATGTAAACAGTCACAGTACATTATTCGTCAAATATCACAAAGATAATAATATTTTAAAATTAAAATTTCGTTTATTGTGAAAAAACAATTTTTTATTCATACCTTTTTTCACTTACTTCTGTAAACGTGGAATTTATCGGATATAAGCTTTTCCTTGTTGGTGAAGTTATTCTAAGATAAAATCTAGCGATTCTAACGTTGAAGTCTAATATGATATAAATATTTTTTTTTTCTGCAATAACAGGTATTCAAAGATATGGCGGAAAAAATATTCAGTATCCTGTTTTACTTATATGTATATGTTTTTTACTATTTACCTGTATGAAAATGTTTTAACTTATAGTGTATATCCGTTGTATTTGAGTATTTATTAAAACTGTATTAAATAATCAAAAAAATACTTAAATTATGTAGCCCAGTGACAACTGTTTGATTTATCAATCAGAACAATATTGTTTCAATTCCTGACTAGTTCACACATAATATATTTTCGTAAGTTTGTGAATATTCATTGTTAATATTTTAAATTTTAAAAGTGATTAACAGTGGCATGATTGATCATTCTCATCCAACGATGAAAACATTACTTGACAATTACATAGACTATCCCCATACATAGATACAATGCGAGGCCACATAGGGTTCTTTTGCTCAAACCTCCATAAATTTCCATAAATCTTTCTCACTAATCCTTTTCCCAGCTGCTTGCTTGACGACGTTAAATCTTGGACAAATAAAAAAGACAATGTCTACAAGTAATAATAAATATCATATAGGCAATGAAGAAAATAAAAAATAAAATGATCATAAATCAACGAAATACATGAGGAGAAAGAGTTATAGAGCAAGAGCTCTTCTTTCTGTAAAAGATGAAAGACACCAGTCACGAGTCAGTCAGATTTAAGGTGTTTATAAAAAAGGCAAAGAACGAGTCATAATTTGTAACAAAATCAATAAATTAACAAAGTTATTAATTTTTATTATTAATGTTTTTTCTTTCCATAAAATTTAATCTCAAATCATATTTAAGTGCATTTTCCGTAAAATATATTAATCTTTATATATTTAGTAATTCTTTTAATTAAAATGATTGAAAAGCGTTTTTTATGTTGAGTGTTGAAGCCGTACAACTGCAATAAAAAATAATAAAAAAAATGCTCGCTAAGATAAAATTTATGGCTACGCGATAAAATATTGTATTTATTTTTCTTTTAAAGAAAAATACGATATATTATTTGTTTGACTTTTCACTGAATTTTCGAAGATAACGTTATAAATTTTCAAAATTTTATATGTAGGTGTTAAAAGAAGCATATAAATCAATATAAAAGAGAAAAAAACCATTCTTAAAACCGTAACAGAATATTTTTTCACCCTTGTAGTAGCGCAAAATAATATGATTTCATAATATATTGTGAACAGATATGTCAGTATATTCAAGATAAAGGCTTTAGGATGTTTGTAAAGCACTGCAAAAGGATTTACCACGAATGCCGCGTATAAGTCACTGGATAATTTATGATTGTTTGCGAGTGTTCATGCGTGAAAAAGAGAGACTAAAACTAAAGAGATTTATCTCATATATGTTGTAAAAAATGTTTACCAATATACACATAAATGTAACAGATATAATGAAGTTCTTTCTTTTGTCCAAAATGTTCACAGTTCCATACCAAATACTTGAGAAAAAGGAAAATTTCATTGTTTGTTCATATCATATTGTTCTGGCAAAGAAAATGTAATAGACAATGCTTTTTATGAGTCTTTTTGACTTCGTTAAGAAAGATAATCTAATAAATGTTTAGTTACAAGATGACCTCAACATTATTCCAAGCCTGCAGAAGGCAAATAGTTATGATACTAATTCAACATTTTATTGAATTATGAAATGGTTTTTTTTATGAGAAAACAAAAAGTAATGACTTTATGGATTCCTTATATTCAGTTTAAGCCCACTTTAGCATGATAAGTTGAAAAAATGTGTACTGAGTAATATTTAACAAAAATGTTTTATATGTAACCAACATTTTAAACTTAATTCATATTTAACTTATACGCGCCTTTTAATTGTTTGAAATCCTTGATTTTTAAATACTTTCAAACACAAATAGATTACAATCAAAACTTACGATAACGACAACTGTTTGTCTTATCAGACAGTGCTTGTGAAGCACCACAGAATTGTATATATTATTATTTAACATATTTTTATTATAGTACAAAATTCAGTTAAGATGCAACCGATATTTTTATATTTGATACATATCTTGTCAATAAATACAGTTTGTTAATTAATATAAAATTGCTATTTAAAAGATATTTTACATCACACACAAATCAACTGTTTAATTTCCACAATTCGCAAAACTAAAACTATGCGGCGAAGTAAATCAAAATGTTCATTCTAGTAATTTATTGTGACTCCACACCCAGTATTCAATGGTTTCATTCAAAACAATATCGTGTGTCAAAGAGAAATCCCTCTAAAGAGTCATGTAGTCTACCTACTCTATGAAAACTCTCAAGGACCGTATTTACAATACAAATTACTTTAAAGGACAATATCTTCCTTCGTAAGTCCTCTTCAATACAGGGTCTCAAAAACTCATTGCGACATTTTTAAAGTATATATTTATTAATTGTATAAATAAAATATATACAACCACTCTCTATAATATCTCTTAAATATCTTGTAGAAGAGCTTAGTAAAAATGTGTTTTCTCGTCAAATACACTTTGTATATATTATATACATTTTGACCGCTGTTTATGAAAATGTAAATGAGTTTTTCACTGAGAATATGAATAAATACACACGGAAAAATATGTTTTTCTTTGATTTAATTTAATTCGTAAGACTCATAATAAATCAATATAATTTATTTTCATATTCGATTATTCTTGAAATTGGGCATAAATAAATATTTTTCAAGACTCATTTTAATATTGATTCCGATTATTTCTACATTGAAAATTATTGAAGCCTTGATCAAAATCAGTTGAGTGATGGCTACGTATCGATTTTTTCTGTAATAGAAAATAATTATTTATTTTTATTCGGTAATGGTTTCAGCAGTAATAAAATGAAATTTTCATTTTAATAAAAGTGTTTTTTTTATTGCAAGTTTTCAATCTGTAGTATATAATAAAAAAACATTCCTTAAACCCTTTAAAGAGTATGGCTGAGTGTATGAGTCCAAAAGTTGTTTTGTCTAATATCTATTGCCATTTTCATGTTTTTTATTGAATTGTCATTATTTATTCACATATGCATAAAAAACATATACTTCTGTAATTGTAATAAGTCAAATTTATATTATTATTTGTTGCAAATGCACATTTTAAAAGAAATGTTAATATGTGTTAACAAATCAGTAGTAATATGCACACAGATGAGAGTACAAAAAAAATCAAGGCTTAAATTCGAAGTAATAATGAATAAGTTAACTTCACACTTTAAGTAACGCGTTTTATAATTCAAAAAACTGTTTTAATAATAATTTTTATTTTTCTCATGTTGATCTGTATAACTTTTTTTTATACTTAAGTATGTAGCAATAGTACAAATAATCGAAATAACATAAATAATAATAATAGAAAAAACATTTAATTTAGTAAAAATTAGCTCACTCATCAGAGGGTTAAAAAGGGTATTAAGAAAGCCTTATATAGGAAATTATAATTTTAAACTGTTGTATAAAATGATTGAAAGATTACCGCTATTTTGTAACTATTCATTCATCCAAGAGTCGTTACAAAAATAATGTACTTACAATTTATGAATTTTCTTAAGTACAGAAATTTCCTGATTAAATGTTTATCGGCGGCTCGTCTTTGGAGTTTGCTATGAAAACTTTTATCTCAAAGTAAAAATAAACTAAAAGAAACATTATAATCCAGAATAACGTAATCTTTATATTCAACGTGAATCTTTTATCTTGAAGATGTTTCTTATTCTTGAAGGGCTTACGCTCTTTCCGGAAAATTGGTTCACTTGATCAATCGGGCGATTAAGTTAAGTGAACAAAATACTTCGTAGCGGCCATTTATCCGTAGCCCGTAGACCATATGGCGTAGAAGTTACAACGTAGACTCTAAGCACATTCCACGGTTATTTCAAAGACCCTACATTAACATTCGGTCATATGTTAGTTCGTGCGAGTAATAAAATGGAATTATCAGTGTATTGGTACGTTTTAAATGGTATAATCATTTTATTTAATATGCAGAATTACTCTACAACCAAATCAACTCCTACAAAGCTAGAATAATCTATTTATTCAACTATTTTAACATATGTGAATTGGACATTTAAATTATTTAAAATGATTTATGCACACTTGAAAAGAGAATTTACATCAAATATATTTTTGTTTTTGTTTTTAATGAGTTACAAATATTTAAAACGGTTACCAAGCTTCCAATTGTTTTAGAATTAAAATCACTTTGCATAATCTAAAAAAAATACGGTATCAAAGATTAAAGTTAAAAAAAAACCTCGAATCAGTTGTTAAATAAAAATATGTATTTTTAAGCGAGCTTACAATGATCATGCGTGGCATCTTTTGAATTATTAGTAGAGCTTTTAACAAAAAGCTTCAATTGAAAAACCACAAATGACTTATTTTAATCCGCAATGACCTTAACTCACCGAGACTTAAAAACGAAACTAAAATTTAAATGTAATTTCTATTCACTGCAATGTATTAAATGCTCAGCAGTGATAGAAAAAGGAATCATGACAATAACCTTGGGCAGTTAGATAAAGTAAAATATTTAAAACAAAAATCTGATGGCTGAGGGATTAGTTAGTCAAATTAAAAAAACTTTTTGAAAAGATTTTTTTTCGAATAGAAATTTAATTTAAAATGAAATATATGTTTTCAATATATGGTCTGGTTTTCTATAAGGAAAGGTTTGTATTGTATTATAACATAGAATTACTCTGAAACATAAAACGAATTAAATAAACTTACCCACACGTCAAGTTGGATTTAGTAGTAAATATGTCGAAACATATGTTTGAAATAAAATAAAATAAATAACTGTTCCACTGTTACGCTATGTTTCTAGATGTAATACATTTTTTATACATTGCGTCTAGCAAAAAAAAATCAATCTATATTTTTATAAGTATTTACAATGTAATATAAATAATAATTTAAATCGAACGATTGTTTTTTGACGATAAAGTTAGTCATGTCAAAACATGTCTCAATCTGAAAAAAATATCATTTTTTTTTATTTAACAAAAAAACACTAAACAAAAACCGCGTATATTCTTGAATTTCAAATAAAAATAAATCTTTATTCTTCAATTGGTAATTCTTTTTTTCAGAATAATTAAAAACATGATTTAATAGTTCTCGATATGAAATATTGGGATAAGCTTCATATATACATACATGTGTATATAATGTAAAAAATAGTTTAAAACTAACTCTTTGGATCAAGATAAATACATACTGAATCATTTTAAAGTTGACGTTTTGCGTCAGATGTACCATTTGCTCTTGGATTACTATAGTCAAGTCTCACTAAAAATGTTTACATTAAAATACATTCTGGAATTCTACCAAGTCATGATATTATGCAATGTTGATTTTAAATCTCATGATGGAGGTGATACAGTACGGCACAAAAATATGCAATTTCTTACGAGACATTGTTGAAAGTATTTTACAGATAGATTAATTTATCAGTATATAAGTTAACAAACATGCAACAGTAATATTAAAAATAATGTTATGGCGATTAAAATCCGTGCTGAAATTACATACACCCTGACGAGTTATTCAAAATTGTAGCGTCATATAAAAATTAAAACATAAATAATAAGAAATAGTGTTCATTGGCACACAAGCAAATAATTTTATAAACTAATAGCGATTGAAAAACTCAGTTACAAAAACAAAGTTAAAAGTGAACATTATAAACATACAGCTGCTTTGATTACACGAGCGTGATATTCGATATATTAACTTTGTAACAAGTTTTTCATACTCATGAACTCGACTTAGAATGGGGGCTTAAAATATCAACTAGACCTGCAGATCTGCAGATTTGGATGGCCTGGCATCTTAAAATGTATAAAAAATCTCATAAAACAAAAAAGACAAGAGCAGAAAGCAGGTTTCTTAACAACAAGAAATTTAACAGCACACCACGATAATAACTAACACAAGTCTTTATTAGATTCTAATATGTTCATTAGATGGGTCAGAAATTTCTAGCAAAGAATGCAATTTATGACTAGTTCCTCATAAATGTGCGTTTATTTTATCAAGTAGCCATAAACATTGTTTTTTGTATGAATAATATTTTTTTATCCATGTCCTCTTCAAATGCGGAAAATATGTCCTCCTAATGAAGGTATCTTTATAAAAGTTTTTTCTACGAAAACTATTTGTTACTCAGTCATTTATCTTTTTTTTATAAAGAAAGTAGTAGAGATAGAAGTATAAGGCTAGAACAAAAAAGGAAAAGTGGAAGAGATTTTTTAGACATCATAAAAACCCATGCCTATGAACAGAAATCAATATTCGATCGAAAAACATACTCTTTATACTGCGACTCGAACCCGTTAGGTCCGAAATTGAAGCCAACAACGCTAACCACTGTGCCATATAATCCGACGAATAATATTATAAAGAGTTTATTATTTAGAATTTTATTATTACATGATATTGTCTATTTTCATTTAAAATTTAATAATAAATCTTCTTTTTTTTATTTATATTTTATACACTGAGTACGTTGGTTTTAATAAAAGAGTTTTACCATAGCAAGTACAAATTTTTTATTTTCTATCTTAATAATATGATTTATTTTATCTCTACAATAGCATAATGTGTTTAAATTGGATGAATCTCATGTGATATCACTTGTTCAAGTACTATTAAAATAATAGCTGAAACTTTGCTTATGAATAAGTGGAAATTTTCGAAACGTGTCACATATTCTTCTAAGTTAGAAGACCACGACTTCGCTAGATGGATAGGGTGTGACAAGACCTACGAGCGCTGGAGGTCAGCGGTTAGCGTAGGAAGACGTAGATCCGAGCAGAATGGAGGAGATTGATTGCGGCAAATAAGGTTCACCCCGAACTGAAACGCCGGAGATAAATTGATTTTTTTAATAAATTTAACTCATCATTTTAGAATATGTGTCGCACTGTAGTTGGAGCTGTTCAATCGTATAAGTGATATTGGTTTTGAAGGATAGACACGCTTTAGTGCCTTTTGCCCACATTCAATATCATAACATGGATGAAGATACATTCAATTTTAAAAGTAAATAAAATCATAGATACAGCGAATGGAAATGTATACGTCCATGCATTCTCTATTGTTAATAAATTTATATGATTGCATTTTTCTAACAATGCAGTTTTCATTATACATATCGACTGTGGAAAGGAAAAAGGACGTAACCCACACAAAGCAAATTTTACAGGAGGCACAAAAAACGTGTTTTGATGATTTTGGAACCTATGCAAATTATGAAATATCTACAGCCTTGAAGTGAACGGAGAGTTCTAAGCTGGAGTTTAATTGACATTATCTAATATGGAGTTTAATTGACATAGAAATTGTCTAGGGAAAACCAGTCTTTTTTCTTGGTTTCAATTTTCACAAGCTCATCATTTTTCAAACATAAAAGCTAAATTTATGATAATAATTCGGCATTTACAGCTTAAATCCTTTTGATATAACGTACATCATGTTAGATAC
This sequence comes from Himalopsyche tibetana, assembly GCA_030503985.1. NCBI lineage: Eukaryota > Metazoa > Arthropoda > Insecta > Trichoptera > Rhyacophilidae > Himalopsyche > Himalopsyche tibetana. Next base: position 3,059,453 of record JAPJYX010000007.1, on the reverse strand, counting down.
ATTGCGATTGTCGAATAAAAGCTGTTTTTAAAAAAACTGTGGGTTGCGTCCTTTTTCCTTTCCACGGTCGATATAATACTAGAGTTAATTTTTTAAATGTTTTTTACTAAGCTTGAAAGACCAATTTCGCTATTCATAATATTTTGACGTTGCGTGGTTAGTTTCTGTAAAATGTGTAAAATTAAATTTGTAACTATAAACGTTTATTTTTTGGTTAATTGCTAATTTTCAGATATGATGTTGACTTAATACAAATATAAAATTTTAATCGTTCAAATTATGTACATTCACACAAATGTTGTCACTAACGGCGCGGTTTTCACTTTTCGGCATCTTTAGGTGGTCAATTACACGGATGATCTTGAACTGACGTTTAGTAATTAAATGTATCACTAAGTTTAAGGCCATTGTTGGCGAAATGTATTGGAATATCTACGGATTTGAATGGCGAGTAATTTCAAAAATTATATTAATTTTGTTTGCTGGAAAAAAAAATGATTAGACTTACAAACATACATGATATAAGAGTGGGAAGTTTGTCTGAGAAGATACGGTTATCTATTGTAAATATAGCACATTGTTGTTGTTTGCCTTTAATTTTTGTACTTAAATTCGCTCTTTTTTAATAAATTATTTAGGTTACGGAAGAACTGTAAATAATTATAAATAAATAATCAATAAAATATCGACTGTGGAAAGGAAAAAGGACGTAACCCACACATATCAAATTTTACAGGAGGCGTTAAAAACGTGTTTTGATGATTTTGTGACATATGCAAATTATGAATTATACAAAACCTTGAAGCGCACGGATACTTCTAAACTGGTGTTTAATTGACATGACCTAATATTAATTAAAGAAATTGTCTCGGAAAAACCTTTATTTCAGTGTTTTTTCTTGGTTTTAATTTTTTACAAAGTCATCTTTTTCAAACTTAAAAGCTAAATTTAGATCCTTATTCGGCATTTACAGCTTAAATCTTTTTGATGGAATGTGTGTCAAATTGTATACATTGTGATTATCGAAAAAAAGCTGTTTTGGAAAATTGAGGGTTACGTCCTTTTTCCTTTCCACAGTCGATATATATATTATTCACACTTTTTATCATATTTCAATTCATGAAAATAGTCATGTAATATTTAAATACTTCATACTTTTATACATATGTGTTATCGACACGTACTTTGCAAAGTTATTTATCTTCAAAATCAGAACACTACAAGAGAGACATTTAACGAAATAACCACACTGTGTTGGTCGAACTTTTGATCGTTATGCAACAAATTTGGTAATATCATTTACAATATGAGTCCACGGGAAGTGAAGGGAACCAAGTGGTTTTTTATTATTCTATACGTATCGTAAAAGTGAAGTAATCTCAGTTAATACACATTGCAATTGTGTTATCTCCGCAAAATAAAAAAAATATGCAATCCACCAAAACACCAAGTAAAGACGTGAGCTCAACAAAAAAGTTTTATCATTTTACTAGTTGGCTCACGTCACCTTTTGAGGGCTCATATATCAATACAATTTGCTACAAAATTATCAAAATCTCGGAATAAGTCAAGTTTTTGTATCTTTATGTCATTCATTTGTTGAGTTTTGATTGTTAAGTTAAAATACTTAACGCAGGAGGTGTCAATATATCAAAGATATTTTTTTTATTCTCCTTACTTTTGAACTGTTTTAATATAAGCAAAAAGTTATAACAAGCAATCAAAGATAATTTCTTTAAAACATTTACGATTAAAAATAATTCTAAAACGGATTTTTAAGGACTTTCGTGTATTTTGCAAAGTGTAAAATACAGCTAACTTGTATTCATTAATAAAGTGATTGAAATAAATATTTGCATTGCAAATATTGTAACGACTTATTCAACCTCAAAATGCGTGATAAATAAGAACAGCACGTGCCACTCTAGTTGCAGAAAAGTGTGGACGATACTTATAATACAAAGTAATCAAAATTGAATTACTTAAATCAAAAGTAAAAATAGTGAAAATTCTGAGACTAACCGTTGAATTACTAAAAAAATCAAAATTTTATCTCCAAACACCAATATTTTTTATTATTATTATTTTCTGAATTTAAAATGAAGGTCAGGGAAACGAAGGCGACAGTTTTCACAATCCTAAAATGTTGGTAAATCAATTAAATGTTTTTTTTAATAGTTTTCGTTTTTAAGCGATTTTTTTAAAGGGAACCTTTCCTTTTTTACGCGATTTACTAACTCATTGTTACGCATTTTTTTTACAGAAGTAATGGTGATCATGCGTTTAAAGAAGTTGTGAAACTACACAAAACCATACAATAAGATAACTCTGCTCTAAATCTGCTTTAAAATAGCGCATCTCAGTTATAAATTTTATCTCAGCACATAAAGCTAAATGTGTATTAAATCTATTAAATAAACGTCCTACAGATAGATGTCTGTCCGTACAGAGACCTTAAATAGTGAAGATTTTGAAAATAGTGCGCGTAAAGATATTGACGAGATAATACTCGGCCGAATGCTAAACGACTAAGACTTGGTAAAAACTGTTACATCTGATAGCTCATCAGATGATAATAGTGATGAGGAGGAGAGGAATCTTTATTCAAAGCTGAAACAATTTAGAAATAATTTAAAATGTCAACACAATTTTTTTGACAAACGATCCTATTTCTAAGCGTGATTAAAAATAAATTGAGACTACATTATGAACTACATTTAACTTCATAAAGAATTACAGCCACGAAAATGCAGAAATCAAACCTAATACTTATAACGAAATTTATTACAAAGAGACATAACTTATCATCGGATCAACAAAAAACAAATCCAATATAATAATAATCTACTATTTCATCAGTAACAACATTTCATCAAACAGGTCAGTGCGAAATTGAAATTCAAACAAAATATGGGCCCGTTAGAGGTAAATTGAGTATGTACCAAGTGGAAAAAAAAATAAAGTAGAGACTTTGTAATATTCTACACGTCTTAAAGTATCTTAAAAGTGAAGTAACCTCAGTTAATACACATTGCAATAGTGTTATATCCGTAAAATAAAAATATGCATTCCAAGTAAAGACGTGATTGTACTTATACATAATTGTATTTCGCAACCGACAATGACAACTGCGAATAGCTTCTATATTAAATAGCGAATACATATATAATTCATTTTTGATAAGACAAGGAGACGGCCGTTTTTTTCCAGGGCCCTAAAATGTTTGTTATTTGTTTTTAGTTACATACTTTCTCGTGTGTAAAATTGAAAGTTCATTTTTATTTTTTTGATTGACCTTTATACCGAAATATTGCTTTGCGATTAATATTTTTTTTGAATTGATTTCTGATTAAAGTTAAAAATGAACGGCATGCCGTTATTTAAAAAAAAAAATATGGTACAATGAGAGACATTTTAAATATTTAAATTTAGTTTAAAAGGTATATTTTTCACAATTGATTAAATACTTGAACATGTTTTATAAATACCAGGATTGTAGCCAAGTGGTCAACGTAGTTTGCTTCGATTGAGGCGTTCATGGATTAGAATCCAAATATGGACACTTTCATAAATTGATTAATAAATCAACGTACGGACTTGTCTTTAAAAGTATGGATACTTGGTGATCTCAACTAACGAGTGAGATCAATTAACCAATAGCCTTATCCTGGTTTTGCTAACAATTTGTTGTCAATTCATTAAAAATAGGATAGCGAATTTGTCGAGTCCGTAGTGCAGTGGTCAACGTTGTTTACGTTTACGGGCTTCGTATCCAAGTTAGAACAAGATTTTTTTAGAAAATTTATTGATTTTCGTTCGAAGACTTGAATGTTTGTGATGTCTGAAAATTATTTTCCACCTTTCATTAAAAAATAGTTTCGACAAGAAAAGGTAAAAAAAATGTGGGTAGAAAATAAGCAATTAATTGAAAATGTTGACGCGTAGAAGCGGTTCAAGATATTTATAGTTAACATATTCACAGTTGGAATTGTATGTTAAATACTACTAAAGAAACTCTTTAGTCGAATGGCGCTTACTTGGGTCTAATTAGCATAACGACAACCACTGATTAAATAGAAAGTGCCAAATTGTATTTCTGTTTTCAGCCGTTAATTATATTACTAGAACAGTGGTTATCATAGTTTATACATTTTTTGCAAAATTTACACAACACTGAATTTAAAAAATCTCAGCATTTATAACAGTAGTAAAAAAATGTTTATTGATCAAGAAGTGACAGTATTAATTATTGGCAAAGATTTACAACTTAAAATTAGACATTTTTACTTAACGCTTTTTACAAATTCTTACTAAATTTCCAAGTAAATACATATTTTCCATTATACCCAACACCAAACCGGTTTTTGGCTTAATTTGCGACATTCAAAAAGCGGTTTTTTCAACTTTGTAACCGGTTTTTAATATATTTTTTTATTATTTAAATAAAAACGTTCATATTTTTACTTGATATTGGCATGGTTTCAAATAAAACGAGATGAAATACATATGTATGTAAATAGTTTAATATTTAGTATACAATACATACATACTAGTATTATTAACAATCCAGGAATGCAGCTCGATTAGATCATCACTTAGTGATCGACCAGTGTACGCTTTGTGTTTTCTTAAATCATATCTTCTGAAGAGTAACACGAAATAATTTCTTGTTGTGTATTATTATGTATAATAAAATAATAAAAAAAGTGCTATTTTTATTGAATTATACATCTTTTTTAAAACTAAGAAAACCGGATGAAACCGGTTTTCAAGCAACATTGGGATTCGAAAACCGGTTTTTTCAAAAGTCAGTTTTTGTATAAGCCCTAACCACCACCTATATACAACTTTTAGGGTGTTCACTGTCAATACTTGGTGGAAATGCATTATATTAATAAAAACACAATAATCCTTTGTATTCATATCATTAAGCATATTCACTTTATTAATGTAGCATTTTATCACTTTGTCAAAAATTTCCCAAATTTTAATTATGTTTGTAATTACTTTCAATCGCATTCTGAATTTATTAATCTGGGATGAGTTTTTAATTATATGTTAGATGTGTTGAACATTTTAATTTTGTATTATTTTAGAATCACTTTAATGTAATTGGCAATTTCTTTTCAATGCCAATTGTTGTGTATAACTTTTCAATTTTGTATAAATAACATTGTTAAATTATATTTCTTATCAGTTGACAATGCTCGCAATGAGCGAAACCGGTCCTGACATATTAAATAAAGTGGAATGAAGTACAAAGGATTAATGTGTTTTTATTAACCTATATACAAGGTCTCAAAGTGAAAATGAAAAAATACTTACGTTGAATGTGTCGAGTCTAGAACCCAGGCCTACCTGATCGCTATGGTAAAACTCTTACCACTAGACTTTAAGTGTTTCATAAGGATAATTCTCACACTATTTCTTTCGAAACATTTTTTTATAATAAAACAATGTTTTACCATATGATCATTTATAATCGAACCCAAAAGACTTAATAAAATGACTTTAAGAGTAAAAAAGAAATTATAAATATATGAATATTTTTTACCATGTCCGCTTGCAATGTAGAGCATATGGACTCCTAATGGAGTTTATCTCAAAATATGTGTTTCTACGAGTACTGCTTGTTACTCAGTTGCTCAATCACTATTTTTCCAACGAGAGTAGGAAAAGAAGGATAGGGTTAGGACAAGACTAGTGGTTAGATAATTTCTCTCGATACGCCCCGTTTATAGAATAGGATTGGTGGGAGGAGGGAATTCAAAACATCACATACATCCATACTTTCGAACAGAAATTCATATATCGAATGAAAAGTTAATTTATAAAACTGTCCGTACTGGGATTCGAACCCGTGACTTCCGTAACCGAAACGTTGACCATTCGACCACACAGGCTGCCATATATATAATACATGAGTATAAATAACATTTTAAATTAATTATTTGAGACTCTTTAGTTTATTCAACTTAAAAAAAATGATAGCATGAAAAATATACAAATTCTCAAAATAAATGCTAGAAAAAACGCCTACTTCTTTTATTTTTATATATAAATATGAAATAATGTTTGGTACTCTCAATATTGATATTATATAATAATTACAAAAAACATACATTTATAAAAATTCTAAATAGATTTAGGGTAAGCTAACAAAAATTTTATTTTTTGATTATGCCATGGTAAATTTTAGCTTTTCACGAGACGTACACTAAATAACACCACGCCTTTTACTATAAATTTATAACACTAAAAGGGACAGCCAAATAATATTACGTACAGCTATAAATTTTGTTCACTTATATGAAATAAAACAGTGAACGTTGTAATGGGGTGTCAATTTGAGAACAACTGTTTTAATGAGGGTAAAATCAAGGTCAACATTTCACGTATTGAATTCACGAATAGTTTCATTATTTGCATCATGTGAAATATGAATATAAGTATTGTTGAAATAAATGAGGTCTGTTTATTTGGGTGGTAAGGTTTTTTTATTTGAAATACAGTATAATACCAATTTTTGTAATGCGCTCTCAAAAAACATTGTGAGCGAAAAACAATTAATATAAAAATCTTATAATTAATTATAAAAAAATATTTTTTTTATCCATGTCCGCTCCCAATGTGGAGCATACGGCCTCTTAATGGAGGTATCTTTACATAAGTTTTTCTTCCAGAACTGTTTGTTACTCAGTTGCTCAATATTTATTTTCCAAAGAGAGAGTAGTAGGAATATAAGGACAAAGCTAAGACAGAACTAGTGATTAACTAATCGTTCTCGATACGCTCAGTTATTCAAGGATCGGAAGAGAGTGATGGAAGTTTTAGACATCATAAACACCCATTCCTACGAACGGAAATCGATAAAGTGCTGTTCGTACTGGGAATCGAACCCGTGAGGTCTGACACGGAAGCCAACAACGCTAACCGCTGCGCCATAAGATGATACATGCGAGAAAATGGTGAATGCTAAAACAGTAGGTAGAATTTTTGCCGCAACCACAAAATAAATACCCGACGGAAATAAATATCTTGATTTACAAAAGTAGTAAAAATATTCACTTACGGACAAATATGTTGGACATCAGAGTAGCAGGCAAGCAGAAAACGATGACAAGTATATCGGCCACGGCCAGATTGACGATGAAGAAATTTGTTACGGTCCTCATCCTCGGAGATCTGAAGACCACAGCAATCACGAAGCAATTGCCCACCAGGCCAACAGCGAACACAATCAGATATGCAACACAATAAACGGCGGTCATCGCAGAGTTGTGCCTATAGTAGAAATCTGGTCCAAGTCCACTAATCGAAGAGTTTGCCATACTCGCGTTATATAAAACACTCGGTCTTGTTACAGCGAAGTCAGTGATGGTATTTATGGCAGTATTTAAAAACCCTGCATTATTTTGTATATTAACATTCTTCATTTCTGGGCTGTAGTTACTGTTCACCATTTCAATTATTGAATTTGATAGAATATCAACAAAATTACTAGCACTTTCTTTATACATTTTTTCAGTAACACTGGTGTTATATTGTGTTTTGTAATGGTGTCTTGTCCTATAAAATGGTATTTCAGATGTTGCTGTAGATTGAAAAAGAGGAGTTGCTCTTCGTCTTGATTCAAAATCCAAATCTTCGTTATCTGGTAGACGAAGAGATGCCATTTGAAGTGGATCTTGAACATCAAAATCCATTAGACTTGGATACAATTGATTTTCTATCGGAGACATTGATTTTAATATCTCAATTTTTTGACTTCATTTTTAAAGTCCACAATTTTATCAATTTATTAATGTTTTTATTAAATTAAATTAACACCTTTACTCATAAATAATCCTTTATTGAAATTTCTTTTTTTTTCCTCTACTGATATATCCTATTAAATTTTGATATTTTTAGTTAGTTTGACTATCAAACTTTAGATAATATTTACCAAATTATGTTTAAATTTAATTATTACAACACCAAACAACAATTTTGTTAAATTAAATGTTAAAATAGTTCAAGTCGATTCCAACTAGATATCTCACAAAACTTTGAAAAAGTTCAGCAACAAAATAACAATTCACATTCCCAAAACGAAACTCTTGCCAAGTAAAAATTAATTCCAATATGTCACACGTAAAAGTCTTTATGAATAACGAAAGATTACATTTACAAACTAGTCTAATGATTATTAATTTCTATTTAAATTATTTAATATGAAAAGCACATAGCGCAATAAGGTTTTCTCGTTTGCGTGTAGCGTCGGGAGGATCGCGGCGCTGAGTGTAGGCTGTAGTAAAAGCTCGCCGGCGTCCCGACAGCCGTCCCGAGAAGTCTTTCTGCGCAGGCTTACACTACCGGATATAATGCAACGGGAGCTTTGCGAAATGTTCAACTTTCACAGCTGTGTGTTGACGGGGGGCAATTACGACATTTAAATAACGAATCACGTCGTTGCATAACATACAAAATTCAATTAAAATAATACCTTCGTACTTTGGACGTTCCTTAAATGATAACGTTTTACTAACGATCCAGATACATGAAAACTACAGTATTATATCTTTAAAGATCTGCGACAGGCTGTCATCATAATTAAATCTTTTTAATATGTATAACTCTCTTTTGAAGTTATTGATTGAATATGCATTTACCTGATAGATTTATGTTATAATTAAGTTTAATAAAACACAGTTTCCTGAGAACAATAAAATTGAAGAATTCTAACAATTTCGTGTCACCGAAACAGCTATCAACTGAAAATTCAGAACTAAAGTTTAGTAGTGCATTTTCATATAATAATTTTATCTCAATTTTATGACACATATCTTCTGTCAAAGTGCAAAGAAAACAAGTTTACGAGAAATGGCTTAACAGCGAAAAGCATGGACGTAACATTATATCATGAAAACTATAAAAAAGTTTGTATTTTTTTTAACTGTTTGTATTTTGAGATAAATATCAAAATATTTTTAAGAAAATAAATTGAATATAAGCAGGCATTAAAAGTAATTATATCGTTTCTTTACTTACATAGAAATTAATGTAACGTTTCGTACCAATCTCCATTTAAATTAAAACGCTTTTCAATGAAAACCAATTCAATTTCAAAGGATATAAATAAAACTTTCGATCGTAACATCAAAGCAACTAGTGAACGAATCATTTTATTTTATTCAACAACTCAAAACACATTTGATTGTTAGGCACGAAGTTGGTAGCGAGTTTTATTTTAAACACTAAGGTAACTCAAAAAGAAGCTTAAGTAATGTAGTCTGATTTTTTGAGGAATACGATATTCATAAAAAATACCAAATTCATCGCTGTTTTATAAAAGTTAAGCCAATTTGATTGTATTTATAGGCTGAGAGCTAATACATGAAATAAGAATACTTTTGAAGAGTCTCAATTCTGACTGTCTTTTCTCCTTGCTGGTAAACGTGCAATGTCCTGAACGACTTTTAAATTTCTCAAACAATATTTTTTGTTTTTATGTTTACAATATTAATTTAAGAGAATGGCACATTCTTGATTTATATTGAAGCACAATTAACGTTTCCTGCCTTGGCGGATTCTCAGTACACGAATACTCAAGATACATATGGATATCACTTAAATCAAACGGATGAGCAAGTCGCATTCTCTTTTATTGTTTTTATCTAAATTTTTAAGCACAAATATTACATGTTTTAATATCGGTTCCGTGCATCATTTTCTTTATCGTTAATGTGTTAAAGAAGGTGGCCGTAAAATACACATGAAGAATAGTGGTAGGACAACTAAATTTTATTAACAAAGAATGTGATTATCTAAGAATTTATTATTTTTCACATCATTTATTATTACGTATTAGTATTATCATGTTATGATTTTAAGTTCGAATTAAAAAAAAACACACGTGTTAAGTTTTTGCATCATAAGATATAACAAAAAATGTTTTATCACTTTTAGGGTGTTCACTGTCAATACTTGGTGGAAAGGCATTATATTAATAAAAAAAATAATCCTTTGTACTTCATTCCACTTTATTTAATATGTCAGGACCGGTTTCGCTCATTGCGAGCATTGTCAACTGATAAGAAATATAATTTAACAGTGCTATTTATACAAAATTGAAAAGTTATACACAACAGTTGGCATTGAAAAGAAATTGCCAATTACATTAAAGTGATTCTAAAATAACACAAAATTAAAATGTTCAACACATCTAACATATAATTAAAAAGTCATCCCAGATTCATAAATTCAGAATGCGATTGAAAGTAATTACAAACATAATTAAAATTTGGGAAATTTTTGACAAAGTGATAAAATGCTACATTAATAAAGTGAATATGCTTAATGATGTGAATATGCTTAATGATAGTTTGCAATGAGCGAAACCGGTCCTGACATATTAAATAAAGTGGAATGAAGTACAAAGGATTATTGTTTTTATTAAAAAAATGTTTTATTGTGTTATTTTGAAACTTGGCAAAACTTGAATCAAGTGTAATTTACAATAGAATTCCGAAGAATGAAGCTGCAGTTTTTAGAAATTGATTTAGCATTTTTTTACGTTCTTATTTTTGTAATACACCGCTGAAAATTCTGTTCGCATGGTAAACTTTCGGTTCGGGTAGTTTTATTGGACGAAATTCGGTTCGCCTAACTATGCAGTCTGGTGCGAAATTCACCGTAAAAATCCTGCCTCCCTCCCTTATAATGCGAGTCTGCATTCTCCCCAAGTGAAAAGGATTAGAATTGTGTTTCATAGCCGTCCATGTTGACAGGGTATTTGCATAATCGTTGAGAATTTTAATGCCTTAATTGGTATTTGTTTTACTAACGTATTGTAAATACGGCTCATTCTATCTAAATTTAAGCATGTATCAAACCAAAATATATTTTTCCTGAAATCTCTTAAGATATTATTTTATTATATTTTAGACACCAAGACTAGATGTTTTTTTATGAGTTAAAAGATGGTCGAGCAAAACGATTTGATAATCTTACAATTTGAGTCGATTAAAAACTGAAATTGTCAAAAAGCAAAAGTAGTGTCATTCTCTTATTATAAAACGTAAAACCCTATTTAAAAAAAGTGACTTAATACACATTAATTATTAAGATAAGGACTGGTTTTGCTCATTGAAAGCATTATGAACTGATGAAAATATACATCGATGTAAGGCCATTCATTTAAAATAAATCAGACAAATAATATCAAGTAATATTTTTGTCAATAGTTTATTACACCTTGTTATTAATAAGTCTAAGTAAATTTTGTTAAGGCAACCCTGTAAAGTTTTATGTTTTATCAGTCGATTTTTTCACGCAATAAGTGCTACCAGTCCTGAACTAAAATAAAAATGCAGAATTGGTAAAAAAAATATTGTATTTATAATGTGTAAAATAGACAGATTTACACCTTAAAGTGAATGTAAAATTTAGACAATCTCTTTATAATGTAAATGAGACAAATTTATTAAATTACTGTGAAATAATATTTAACTGTAGTTTTATTAAATACCAAACAATAAAATGTAATTGCTGTATAGCAGTGTTTTATACTATTGTATTGAAATATGTATGACACACTTATTATTTTTTGTCTCACTATTTTAAGAAAATCTCCCCATATTGATCTTTGCGAATGTAAAAATAATAATATTTGCATTCGGAATACAGCTTACGCGCAGCTCGAATCCGATACTTCTGGACGCTAGGCGTGGCCTTTGCCATTGTATATTACCATTAAATTTTTACTCCTATAATAGATCAATATGAAGTGCTTAGGATTACGAATTCACAACTTACATACTATTTTCCGCCGGGCATTAAAAGTTTATTTGAACATACCCTTTGGATAAAACATTAGCGTGGCAGCTTTCGGTCTACAAAATCGATTCAAGACAGAGCGGGCACTAAGTGGAGTGAATTTTAAGTTAACATACGCGTTTGGCACTGTGGAATGAATATTTTACCCGAATACAAGAAAAGGCAGTGTTTTTGTGTGTCTGAATGGACACTAGCTTTTATTAGGTAGCATATTTCTTCGCAGAGCTTTAAAGCTCTGTCTTCAGCACAATTTCAAACGCTTTTCTCTTAATTGGTATATTTCGCCTTATTTGCAAGTTTTGTTAATCTTTAATGATTTAAATCTAGTTTTGGGATAAATGGCGTATTTATTTGTATACGTCCTGGTTGCTCACATTAAAGCTACTATCAACATCCCGTTGGGCTTATAGGTTTTGAGCCAACCTTGTTAGGTGTAAAGCAAACCTTTTTAAGCTTATTTTCAATAAATCATGCTGTGTGAAACATCCCCGAGAAGAACTTTAAACGAATATGATTATTTGCTTACAGCCAAAAAAAATAGTTTTTTTTTGAAGATCAAATTTTTCCATTATGATTGAAGGTTAAAGATACTTGCGACCAAATAAATATAAAACTTACCAATTTGTCAATTGATTCCCACTCATACACACGCACACTTTAATCGGGCCACAAATATGCCAAGAAATTTATTTTGTTTGTTGAAGTAACTGTGTCTGCCGACAGAGAAACATAAGTTTCATATAAACAGGTGGTAGGTAAATAGTTTTACACTGATATAAGTCGATGAGATACACTGTCCAAAGACAGACAATTCTCATCATTACTTTATTATTATTACAAAGTAATGAATAGAAATAAGTAAAAGTTTAAATCCTGATTATTAAGAAAGACTATTTATATGTGACTACGGTTACTTCATCGTCAAATTCTTTAAGCTTGGCCAGTAAGTAAAAATACATTAAAATTATGTTTTTCTTTTTAAATAAATTATGTGTTTTGCTTTCCACTTTTTTTTCTTTTATTTAATATTAATATAATACTAGTTATCGTCTAAAAGATTATTTCAAATGTTTTGTATATCTTCTGGTGGTGTAACAAAAACTATTAACCTATTTTTGTTCCACAAAAGAGCAATTAATTAATTTTAAAGTGAATAACTTTCACTAAAGAAAAACAATACATTCGAGATAGCGCTTGTAAATCGGTAAATTTTTTCATATATATATATATATATATATTTATATTCTACGGTAATACAAACTGTGAGCATTCGGTGAAAATAATTAAATTCAAGCATTTCCTATAAAATTTTGTCAGATCAACACCAAATTTAACACCCTTAATTCCTGAAAGCTGGCGTATAGTTTGAACGTGGGATGAAAAGTCTATTCACTTCGTGAAAACTATCCTGAATCAGACGTGGGCGGCGAGGGAATGACAATAGCTAGACACAAGCGAGTGGTAGAGGTCTTTATTTGACAGTGAACGAATACATGTTAATAGTGAAAATAAAAAAGCTCATCCTTTTTTTCGTTTTTGATAATGTTTTTATTTATATGGTACATTAATTAAACATTATTATAATATTCATTATTATGGTATTATCTTAAAATTAAATATGTTTTATTTACATTCAACAAGAAATAACAATTATTAAAATATAATATTTGTAGATCAAGATTTCTAAATTATATATTTTTAAATTTACTTATTTACACAGTAAGGTAATGGACATAGGATTTTTGAAAATACTATTATCCTGTTGTCTTTTCTAATATAATTAATCTAAAATTGTATTCTTTTACATAGCATTTTTTCAGTCGCATATTATAGTCATAAACCAAATTTATTCTCAATGAATAAGTAGTTGAATACGTTACTAACAACAAGTATACAATTATTTTTATATTCTATACAGAATAGAGTGAAAAATAAATTACACGTGGATTGCTTTCAAACATAAAAAGGTCATAGCATAAAGATTTTACTAATTACGCCAACAAACACCAGAATGTAAATTCTACCTTTAATAATTATAATAATATTTCAGGTATATTCCTAATATTCTTCCTGTTAAAATACAAACAATAACATCGTTAAAAATGGTGTTTAAAGTCACTAATAAAAGGTAATATTTGATTCACTTTGTTATTTGGTTAGTTGGTAAAATAATGGTAAGTTAAAATAAAGGCTAGTGAAAAGTATTTTCATCAAAACTAACTGTTAACGTACTTTATTCAATCGAATAAAGTAACAATTTGTTTGCATGTAATTTTAGTTTCAAATAATATTTTTGTAAATATATTGTGAAGTCGTTAATAAATAAGACGACTCCAACTCCAATTATAGCTTAAAAACGACTCTAATTATTTTTTTAGGCTTAGCAGCATGCAGAGGTGCCACTTTTGACCTACGAAAATTAAAACATGCTTATAATTAGAAGAAATCTAATCAATGTATTGTTATAATACAATTGATCATATTGGCTCCCGAATGAAGTAAAGTTATAATTAAATTATGAGAATCTCATTCGCTCAAACCTTTATTTAGGAAGATACGTATTGGATGGATAAGCCTAGAAAAGGACTAGTAGTAAACGTATCCTTCTTCTTATGCCCTGTCTTCAAGATAAAATACAGCGTGGGTGGAGATTTATGAAGTCATAATACACGTCCATACCTTTAGATACAAACTCATTAGACCTCCTATTTATGCATCGTTTTACGTATGATGCCGAACAAAATATTTAAGCTTGTGGTAATGTAAAACAAGACGATGTCCTTTTTTGCAAATATTAAATACTTTCTTATATTGTTAATAACTTTATCATTATAAATTTGTGAGAATCTTTATAAATATAAACTTCTCGTTAAATGATTTACTATTTAGTATTGCATTGAATCACATGTTTTCGTATATTGCACAGTACAATCACATAACAATTATTATTATATAAAAACAATTAATAGTGTAAACTGAGATTACATCAAGTTTTTACTGGTTTTGTTGTAACTTAATCATTTTTTATAGGCTTTTCAAATAACACCGCCTATTTAGCAAACTATATTGTATTTAAATGGCATAATTAGTAATGTATATATTTTGATGAATGAATTTAGGGTACCTACTAATCTGTGGGTACTTATTAACACGGAGGTTTTGAGTAGTTTGGATGTCGCGAACTACTAATAATGTTTTTGTTGATAACGCTCGTGCTAATTTGGTACGAATCATTATGAAAGATATCAAAAATTACACAAAGGTTGTGTTTTCGTTCTAAATATCAAAATATTATTATTTAAGATATTATTTGTATGTTCATTACAAAAGTTTAGTCTATCTCTTTATTTAACCAGGTTATTTGATATTCGCTTCACTATATTCACTTCAATCTATGAAATTATATATATCTTCCTTCGAAGCATTAAATAGATAATGCTTTCCGTTGTTCGCTCTTGCATTGATTACTTTACCCAAAGGCACGTAAAACACATTATAAGAGCTGCTTATGTCACCAAAATCGCACGTTAAAACACATGGGACAAACAAAATATGTTTCACATGGGACGCGCAATGACCAGTCTCTCGCTTCCTTGGCGTCTCATAATGGCGGCGGCAGCTGGCGTGGCAACAAAAACGGCTTGTTGGTTACTCAATTCCAGCAATTTAGAATTGTTTTTGTTTATATTGTGATTACTGGATCGTTTCATTTCAAAACGCGCATTTTCTTTCTTTGCATTATCTTCTGTTTCACCTTGGTCGTAATCAACCATAGGCTCAATGAGAGAGCCGCTATTTTGATTGTGGTAATTGGCGCCATTCTTAAACTGTGAAGTTTGGTTCTGTGCATTAATATGGTTGTGCGCAGGAAGAACAACTGGGGTCAAATCGTTGTTCGATCTTCTTATTGCATTCTGGACGTTGAATTGTTCTGACTTGTGAATGATTCTCGGTGATCCTTGAGTCAGATCATCTGACAGTGACGCATTGATGTTAAAAACCGCCATTTTGGTTTTTCTTTTCGAATTGTTTATTTTTTGGTTTTGTTTCTTAATTATTGAAGAGTGTAGACTAAACGGCTCTTTAAATGGCTCCCTCTGTCTTATATTATGTTTCAAGGATCTTCTGGTGAGCCTCTCTTTGTGTGAAGATTTTAAAGAATCTTCATAACTGCCACTGAAACAATAAAGACTATTAAACCGACAAACATACAATATATGTACAGTAACAAAGAGAGAAAAATACAACGGATCCAGTTATAAGCGGTGATTTGAAAAAAAAATAAACGAATAAAAGTTTTCTCATTTTCCGTAGTGTGTCGCTGTTTAATGGAAAACGTTGTATTTATGGCTTATATAAAAATGATAAACGTATTTTTATTTGTGCTTAATGAAAATATTTCAAATACTTTTTATTCTGAATGAATATTTTTGAATTAATCTACGGAAACCAAAGTACTTTCCAAAAGAGTTTTTATTGTATTTGCTTTTCATTCATCATGTTTTGAAGAATTGTATTGCAAAACCTACAAAATATAATTATATCAAAAATTTACAGCTGAAAACATTTCTTGCAATGTTTCAAAAACACCGCTATAATAACTAAACAAAAACGATATAGGCTTTAAATGAATTATATAATAAATCATTACACGACAAAAAAATAAGTGATGGTTTTCAAGCTTAGCAAGCACTTAACGATAATTTAGCAGGGGCATCATTTTAATGATGTGGTTTAATTTGTCCCTTGTGAATTTTCAAATAATATACATTTATCCCTTGACTCGCTTGCATATACATATAAACGGAATAAAAAATAGCAACCCTGACAAGAAAAAAGAAAGAAATGACGACCTTGTTATCAAACATATTGATTATTTACATACGTACACACTTTACAACAATTTTGTATAATTTCAATTGTGTAGAAAAAATACTTTGCTCGGTCATTTTCATGAAGTTAAAGTAAAACGTCCTTTTACAATACACTATATACTAAAAAACGTGATATCTGAAGCTTACGTTTACTTATTATAAATTATATTATATTGAATTCTTACGTATAAGACTTTAAGTTTTTTTTGGCGAAATAAGATGCATTCATGAAAGCCAACATTTCGCATGCTTAATGATAATAATAAGTTAGTTACATAAACAACAACAATAAGTGGCATAATTTAGAAAAATAAGTTGTAAAACGCTGGTGAACTAATGAACAAGTTAAACAATAATTACTGTATATGTACTATTGTTTTAACAATGTACAAAGGCAATTAATATATATTAAAAACTTTCAAGTATGTTTCATTGATAATAATAACTCAATTAAATTATCGCTGTTCGTGTAAAGATTTTTTTATTCAGAGCATATAAATTCATTACTTTTCTATTTTTTTCTGATGTTTATCACGCAATGCATTTTTTTTAAAAAAAGCTATAAACAATTGTGATTAAATATAATGTATTTTACTATTACATTTCTCTAAAATAATGATGTCACAGAAGAAAATATATGACAAGTTGAAAATCACAATTTTCTTTTTCTCGTGAAAATGACCGCGCGTAGCTGTTTTATATTTATATAAAAAAAATGTTATTAGAGAAAAAGTATCAGGCTGGCAGATGTTAGTAAGAGACAATCAGAGGCGAGAAGCGAGTAGGATATTTACTTCGAAAGGGGAGAGAGGTGGCCTAGCGACCAGCGGCCAGTCATGCTTCCCTGTTACTTCCATGCCGGGAATTCGAGTTTTGTCTCCAGTTGTGGGAAGGGTCAAAGCAAAAAGCATACTGCTGATAGTAACTGCAAAACACCACACATTACAAATAAGCCTTTTTGAAACCACCGAAACTCGCTTAGTTACGAACATTTTTCAACATTTATTTCACGTAATCCACTTGAAATTTGGGAATGGTGATGAATGTCGTGAAAACAAATATCAGTGTATTTTTTAATTTTATGCTAGGTACTATATTACATCATCGCCGGAGCTTTAAACAAGTCGCCATAGTCCGTACGTATTATTAATTCAATGAAACCCATTTGTCATTAAAATGATGGAACCATTGTATATATTATTTACTACTCATAGCTATGGCTTGTTTACTACAAACGGTTAAAACAATAATGGAGAGTGAATTGGTCTACTCTGATACATATAATTAAGATAACTTATTAAGTGACTTATTTGCAAACATCAGTGTAATTTATAAAATTTAGATTCAAAAGATTTTCAGCATATTCCAGTTGAGAAAAACATTACTTATTATTTATTATTCAAAAAACAAAGTGAAAACACATTAATATTAACATTAGTTTCTTTTCAACTTTTAATTGAAATTCATATCTAATTAAATGTTGACATAGTAACCGTCAAATAAAGAAATGTTAAATGTCGAAAAAAGTGATAATATATTAATATATTACTTATCGTTAATGATGACAATATTAAAAAAAAATAGTGCGTTTTAGTTGATTTGCAATCATTTATTGAACAAAAATAGGAGGTCATTGCTTAAGCACACCGCCAGATCCCTATTCATTTTTTTTTACCGATAACTCTTAGTGGAATAGAATACTAAAGAATGTTTAACTCAACTGGTATGTTTTGAAAATTCTTTTAATCTAGATTTTATGAATTACACAAATTTTTGTAAATTATAATTTAAAAAAAAATTGACCTAATTATAGATGCCGCTGTAGATCTTTACACCCACCTTTAGTAAAAAAAGGTTTAAAACAGAGAAAATAAGTAAAAAATCTTCTTCTTTCGTAATCCCTTCGAATGAAAAATTACCTAAAAATGGTATTAGCAATACTCAAGACTTTAATTTGTATTTATTTTGAAAATATATTTTTAATTACATTAGTTATTATGTTTTTAATTGAAAACACGAGAAAAACTACTTAACCATCGAATGTTTGATCTGAAACATTCCGTGTTTTTTACAAAGTGAAATTTTACTTAATCGTATTGCTATGATTTACATATGTTTGAATATTATTATAAATCATTATAATATTTTTCAATTTTTCAGTTATTAGAATAACGAAAAAAAACTTTTTATAAGAGTGAAAAAATGTGGGTAAAGGTCTTGCAAATGACCCCGTGTCTGTTGTTCTTGCTGTAATTGTTCTTTCAGGCGTTAAAATAAAAATAAAAAAAAAACCGTGTTCTTCTCATAAACAGAGAAAAGAATTCTAAACAGTCCTAAATGAAAGTTATCAATGAAATTGAAAACTCTTTTGAAAGATTGTGTTAATTAATAAATAAAAAAAAATAAGTTAAATTTAAGATACACGATATAATTTAAAATTTCGACTGAAGGTGCTTCATGGAAATTTATAAAAATAAAAATAATTCTAAATTAAGATACACGTATCAATGACAGATGAAAGTGATGTTATAGTACCATTAACCCTCCAAGGACGAGCGTCACCATATGGTCACACAAAACACAGTTGTCTATTGATCCCACTATTCATACTTTTTCTACCTGAATATCGTTGCGATTGCTCATATTTTGTTAAGAAGGGTACGGACTACAGTTAGTCATCAGCCGTGGGGACAGGAACGGCCTCCAAAAGCACATGTGATTTTTTGAATTCCCGTTTTTTTTAATTCACTTTTTGAAACTGTTAGTTATTTTTTTATAAAAACATCAAATTATTAACAGTTATTTTGCTAATATATTTGTATTGAAATTATGTTGATTTAAAGATGTCAATTTGTAAATATTTTAAAAAAAATCACGTTTAGCTATATTTCAACCCCGAATGTTTGCGAGCCCATGCGGTCACTTTTGTCCTTGCTACTGTCCGTACTCAATATTACACGCTAATAAAAGGATGAGCATGACTATATAGTCATGCGGGGTTTCTATACATCGACTTTGCGTTTTTTTTTTTTTAAATTTTGGGTAGGAATAAAAGTTATCCGTGACTTCAATATGGCTTAGAAAATATTTTTTTTATCGGAAAAAAGCTCTCGTCTCTGGAGGGTTAAAATGACCACATAATCTCAGATATAATAAAACTTGTAAGTGGTCTCAGCTTAAATCAATGTAGCGAGCTCTGTTGACTAAATACTGAAATATGTTTTTGGGCACGAAGCCAGGTTATGAGCCTTGCTAAATACATGCGTCATAGACGTAAAAACCATTAAAACAAATTAAAGTTTTTCTCCCACTTCACATCTCAATTAGTTCAGTAGTTTCTTTTAAATAAATAACCGAGCTCACTTTTGATTTTTTTTAAAGAAAACTGTATGCTTAATTGTCTTGATAATTGAATTTACTCATGAGCATTCACTAGTATAGATCGCAGACAATTTTCAATTGAAAATTAAATCACAAGTTCGCTGCTTAATAATCTTGATATTTTGGAAAATGTCTCATTATAAATTAACTAAAATTGTTCGTCGATAGTCTTGTAAAAAACTTCATGCAAAATGTAAAAAATAATTTACAAACAAGCCATGCAACTATCACCAAAAAGTACAAAAAAATAAATGATTTTTTTTATCAACAAATGAGCCAAAAAAACATAGACTTTGATCAATATAATTAAATAGATTAGTAACGAAATGTGTTTTTTTTTTGGTTTGTCTATTTTTATGTTTTAAATGCACAGCAAGACATTTCGTCTGCGCATTATGCACGATGCTGGACAAACTGAGTGTGAGTGTGGCGCAGTGGTCAACGCCGTTGGCTTCCATGACGGGTCTCACGGGCTTACAGCATTTTTTCAACCAATTTATCGATTTCTGTCATTAAGCATTACTGTTTGTGATGTCGGGAACCTTTCTCTCTCTCTTCCAATCATCAATTTGTTGAAATACAAGGTGTTACGCTGTTCATTTTGGGAACTCTGTAAGTTTTTAAGATTTTGGATTCAAAAATTCTTATAAGAGCTTAAAACAAAGCTCTCGAGCTCTTAATTTTATAAAATCTGCAAATTCATGGGTTTTTAAAATCAACATGAAATTGTTTGAAAACTCCCAGAATTTCAGAATCGCCGAGCAAAGATTACCTCAATCGCAAATCCCAATTTATACACGGTTTTATGTTGAACGTTCAATCTCAGAATTCCAGAATTGAAAAATTTGTCAATCCTGAAATCCCGGCATCACAAAAAAGGTCCGGGATTGGACGCCCTAGTCCTGACCTAGCCAAATTCTTTTAAAATAAAAAAGGTATAGCAACTGAGTGACAAGCAGTTTTCGTTGAAAAAATATCTGTTTAGATATCTTCAGTAGGATAATATACACATATGCTCCGCATTAACAACAAATACAAATAATTTGAACCGTAAATATATAACAAGTAAAATAAAAAAAACGAAATTTTGAAAATACTTTTTGTTATTTTTTCATTTTTTAAACGCGCTTCTGTGTGTGTGAAGGTTGCTGACAAATGATTTAAATAAAATGTTAGCAAACCACATGCTTTGCACGGAAGCAGTCATGGCTGAAATACAAATATTTATAATTTATGAAGAAATTGATAAATTGCGGTCTTGTTACAGAATATGAGAATTATTTTTGCTCGAGTTCCACCTCATTATGTATTCTACGTCAAAACGTTATTTATGAAAAAATAAACCTCGAAATGATTATAATCATTTGCTCCGAAAATACAGATTGTGCGCTGAAAGTTCCGCAATAGTCATAATTCTTAACTTTAATTTCCTGAAGCACAATAATCACTATTGTTTCGAAGAAACATAATTGTGAACAGATGACGCTTAGCGAAAAGTTATTTTGGTCTCACAGAAAATGGCATCTGAATTTTTGAACAAAACCAGGAAAATAATGTTTGTTTTCAATCCATGCCCGCTCCCAATAAGAATCATATGGCCTCTTTATCGAAGTAATGACAACATAGGTTTTGTTATCCAGTTGCTCAACCTCAATTGAAGAGAAAACTATTCCAGTGGTGTTTTGTAGCGATGAATATGCATGGTGTAAGCTGTTAGAATAAAGTGCATTTATGTATATCCCGAAAATTCGCGACGATATTCCAATGAAGAAATCTCTAAAAAAGTTTTTTACGAGAACGGTTTGGTACTTTACTTTTTTTACGATGGGAGTAGATATAGAAGGATATGGCTAGTTGTAAACTAATCGGTCTCGCTAAACCCCGTTATTTGACGATTGGAAAAGTGAGCGAAATTTTTAGACATCACAAACAACTATACATGTGAGCGTTAATTGTTTACTTAAGTTTTTTTTTTGATGATTATGATATTTTGGCTCATCAATAGGGTATAAAGTTTAAGGTTCGTTATGGAACCAACCGACAAAGATTTTTCAACAAAATCTGTGTTTATTTTTTAGTCTCATGTGAAATATATTGTGTACTAAAAAAATGCTCATTTTTACTAATAATTCCCACTTTTATTTTGTAGGATCAGGACCAGTCTCGACGAGCATTGTCAATTGATAGTGCTCGTCACTTATGAATTTTTCGCGAAAAAAACGTAATCCTAATTTTTGTATGAGATTCACTCCCCCAATTACGCGACTCCAAATTACGTGGTCTTAACTTTTGCGTAAATGGGGGTTTTACTATATGTCATGTTCTGTTTTGTTTTCAAACAAATATGACCATATCATATATTGGAAAAAGTATTACAGTAAACTGGGATAAAAATGAGGCTGACAAGTATGACAACACTTGACCTAGCCTATTTGTTATGCAAAGGTGTCAGTTTGGCAACAGCGATAAACAGTGGCCGACCAGAGTAAAATTCAAATTTTATGGCTTTTACAAGAAGAGTGGGTACTTAGCAACGTAACGTACCTATTATACTGACCCTAAACTGTTTTTGGAACCTTTTATGAGTATCCAAACCCCATAAATCGATATCTGTTCACGAGTGGCTTTAGTAATTTACTTGGTTAAGTGCCAAAAAAACATCAGATAATATCATTTATTCTCGCACGTAAATCAAATTGTAAAGAACGCCTCCGAAAAGTTTCGCTTAGATTTCTAATTTTTTTCAAAGTTATGGGCCCTATTTGATTTTTAACTGCTCGACGGTCGTAAATATACACACGAATCACATATTTATTCAATTTGATAGGCAGCGAGAATATATTTATCATAATATACTCGTAATCTCTAAAAAACTAAATTATAAAATTCTAGAACGCCCTTACGAAAATCATTACAAATAAACAAATATTTTACGATACAATAGTAAAAAAAAAAAACGTGTGGAATATTAAAAATACCAGTTGTTTTATATAATAAATGGAAGATTATAAAAAAAGATATTTATTAATACTATGAAATTGTAAATCATTTTTAAAACAAATTATTATTCTATATTTAAATTATTTTGATTCTGTATTCAGGTTTTTTTAAGTACATTTGTGCACTTGAAAAAACCCAAAGATGCCGAAAGGCGAATCCCGAATCGTTATCGACAAAAACTTATGGAAGAGTACAGAATCAAAATAATTCAAAAGTTCTATCAAGCACCTTCAGTCGAAGTTCTAAATTATAGTATTCTATATTATAAGATTTCGACTGAAGTTGCTCGGTAGAATTTCATTATTTAATTTTAATCTTGAACCGACAAGCCTATCAGTGAACACCTGAAGATATCGAAAGACAAAACTCGGATCGTCGTTGGCAAAACTTGTGTTAATGCACATAATTTGAACGAAAATTTAAATTATTATTCGTTTTATTTGTATTAATTTTAACTGTTTTAAAACAAATACGTAATGTTTTATAATTATCTATTACAGATTTTAAATCATTTAATACTGTGATTGTATATTCTATTTAAAGTTAAGGTTAAATAGTTTTGACGTTTTACTAAGGTATTTATGTCAAGCAACACAAATCTTACAATCTTACACTTAAGTTTCGTCAGAGTTTTCTAACATTAACTTTAAATTTAAGATAATTGTGATTTAAATCGTGACCAACAACAAACTTTGTAATTTTTAATATATATAACGTTCATAAATATTTCCTTTGTTTTGAAGGCTTATTAAAAGTGGAAGTTTATTTATTTTTTCAAAGTTTTATAAATGTTGATGCTGTCGCTTGCATCTTTATTTTAAAATATTCTCATGGGTTTGAAAATGTTATTTTTCTTTTCTGCAACACATCGAAGATGATATCTCCTCAATGATACAATTAAAATACATTTTTTATCACAATTTGATAGGCAACAATACATATTAATTAAAAATATACAGTTAATTGAATTCGAAAGAAGTGTATAATTACTTGCTACTCTCCTCTGATGATTGCGTGGTAGATTGGCCACATGGACACCTCCCACCTTCAGCAATGCCAGAATCCTGGCCACTGGAATGAACGGACGTTATTGAGGTCTCCATACCACCACTTTTCCTAAAATATTTCGTGTAAAAGAATCATAACATAATGTGAAACACATGTCATGTCCTCTTTATTAAAATACTTAACAGTTATGTAATCGACAATTTCACATAAACTTGAATAAATCAAAAATACCTTTCTAGTCTTAATTAAAATCGTGTCTTTGACAGTGGAGTATATAACAATCATCATTGATTTTAACTCACATGACATGTATTCAAGAAAAATAATTTTAAAATAAGCTTTTTGTAGAAAAATTTCCTTCTTTTGAAATATAAATATATTATATTAAAAACTAGATATATTAACATGTTACAATATAACTTGTTAAAATATTTTTTCTTGTCCATTTCTGCTTCAAATGTAGAGCATATGGCCTCTTAATGGTCTACGAGAACTGTTAATTACTCAAACTTTATTTTCTAATAAGTATAACAAATATAACTGAATATTTTTTCATACAACTTAAAGTTTGATATTTAATCCTCAATTATTAACAAACCTGCTGAAATTGATCACCACTAGTGACATGTGTTTTTCTCAGTCTGATATGCAAAGAAAAAACTACTTATATCACTTTTTATGTATTACCATACGTCGCTAGTTCACCTTGAAAGTTTTCCTTTGCCAAAAATTTCTTTTTACTGGAGTAAAATAATATTTTGAGTTACCTCTTCTTTGGCCCTGCTCTCTTGTTAAATCGTATACACGTAGGATCATGTTGCTTGGCCTGTAAGTACGACCCAGCCCTATGACTCTCGCTTCCGAATTGATTTTTCACGCACTTCTGATGTGCCTGCCCAAACTCGTCAATCGTATTTCCGTGTGGGCAGATTTGTTTCATGTTGTGTTGATTGAGAACGTCCATGTAAGAGTCTGCCTCGCCATAAGACTGAGGCAGCTCCTGGCAGCTTGCCGTCGTAGGGAACAAGGATCCCATCTTTGCAAGCTGGTCGGTTGAAAGACCCATTGCCGTCAGTCGTTGCTGAGAGAATGCTTTATGACGGTTTCTGTCAATATAAAATATTATTCATAAAACAATTAATCGTTAAAACATTAGCTAAAAGCAGGCATGTGCAACGTTTTTCTTCTAGCAGACTGCAAAGAAAAATGAACTTTAAAATACGCTCAATCCTCTGTTTACACGGGAGGTACATTCAACGTAAAAAAGCCGTGATAAATGATAAAAAATAAGTTCTATTTCTGTTGATAGTCTTATTTTAAAACCGTGCAAAATGAGGATTAAGTGTAATTATTAACCACAATGTTTTATTGTGAACTATTTAGATGCATACTAACCTATTTATAATTCAAAAGTTAGTCAATTTTTTGACGCTATAAATTTTCTAATATTTTTTAGAATTTAACTTCCTTAATATTTGAAGGGTTAAGCTGCAAAATTAAATCCAAATTGTCATGAGTAAGTTTGTTTCTATTAACTTATTTATATTGACAAAAAAATCTTGCTCATATTTGTCAAATAAAATGATTAACTATAAATTATTGTAATAAAAATAAAACATTTTTAGTACTTTTTCCACATAAAATTTATTAGATCAGGACCGGTTTCGCTCATGATGAGCATTGTCAACTGATCAGTTGACAATGCTCATCATGAGCAAAACCAGTCCTGATCTAATAAATTTTATGTGGAAAAAGTACTAAAAATGTTTTATTATTTTTATTATAATGCCATTCCACCAAGTATTGACAGTGAACACCTTAAAAGTGATAAATTATTGTACTATATTTTAATTTTGGCTACAAAAAAAAATCAAACGGAACCAGGTTGTGTAGCCAGAAGTATATTTTGAAACATTAAACCTAATAAAAAAATAGTGACAAGAAAATCAGTATCCTAACCTAACTTTAACGTTCCAAAGTTGTCACTTAAAAACAAAATAGTCTGTTTAAAAAATGTTTTAACTGTAATCAATTGACATTCATTTTCTTCATTATTAAAATGTATAAACAATAAAGCTATAAAACTAAAATTAGTCTTAGCTCTAAAGCTTGAATATATACATGACTAATAGATGGAAAAACTTGTGCATCAATTGGCGAAAAATTGTTAATCCTGCACACGTATTTTTGGTTCGAACTAAAAAGATACTAAATGTTTAGAGATGCAATTTAATAAAAACATTTTCAAAAGAATATTCCTCAGATCAGTTTTTTTAAAGTTGAATCAATGAAAATACTGATATGTAATTATAAATACAATCATGAAACTTTTAAAACAATACTATTTTATGTACAATTATTTTGTAGGATATTCCAAGCCTTTTTCTACCCGGCGACCGAAACTAATTCAACAAATTAAATCGTTTTATTTTCAGTGAAACATTTTTCAATGTCTGTTTTGGATTATCATTCGGCTCATTGTCTGAATCATTTAACCGATGCTGGCTCTTTGATTGTACACCCTCCGTCAAACAAATCCAATATCTAATTCTGTATCTGAAAGGCTAACGACCCGATTTGTAATTAATCAACTTAACAGGAAACAGTTTCTAAATAATGTGGATTTTCATTTAAAACAAAGATACACAAAACGTTGCTTCGTCATCCATTTATTTTTCGGTTAATAGGTTAATGCTAAATGTTATTTTGTTTTTATTATTTCTTATTAATGAATACGTTTAAAAAAATGTCAACAACTGTATTCGTTAAAGCTAATTCATATATCTCTCGCGGCTCGGAGACTAGAAAAATACTTCTCTGCCGATGGGGATCGTTTAGGGACCCCAGTGGTTTCCTCATTATTGGCCGTATTCTTATGAATTTCAAAAAAAAAATGTCTAAGGGCTTTAAAATATCTCTCTGCATCATTCCTCATACATTTTTTTTATAAAAATCTGTGGTTTTTAATAAATAATCATATTTTAAGTTGCGCGTAAAAAAGACCCCAGCACACATATGAAATTACAACTGACGAGTTTAGCCCAGCTATCTTACGAACGATTGCTTATCGCGGGCGCTTATCACATTATCGCGTTATCGCGTATTTATATAAACTACAAAAGGTACAAAAAACTATGATATAAAAATACCTTAATTATAAACATTGTATCACCCATATTAAAATAGATATTTAAGAAAATGTGGGTATTGGGGTCGCATTTCTTGAGCTTAGAACCGGAAAAGATATCAAAGTTTTTTATTGCTTCTCGTGCAAGAAAAAAAATTAGACAGCTTGTTTATTTTCCTTAACTAAATCTATCAAGAATACCATTGAGGACGATTGTGGGTATTATTTGCAAACACGGTTTATTTCAAAATTATTAAAAAATGTATGTTGAATTTCATTTAGACAAACAATGTACATTTTTAAAGTATTTTTAGTTTTAAATTACTTTGAAATGATATTTTGGATGTTGTCAAGCCATTTTTGAGACTGATTTCTAAAAATACTTTCAAAATTTATTTCTATCTACTAAATTACATTAATATTTCATGTTTCAACAACTTTGGAATAAGCCGGGCTTGCAAGTTATACCCTCATATATAAATTGAAATAAACCTAAATAAAAAATCAATATTAATGATGAGTCTTCATTTGGTGTACATGTTGATTAAACCTTGAAAAAGAAATAGACTAAGCCTGTAAATAGTCTCACAGCACAGCATATGCAGTATATATACATATACAATGGCATACTAAATCAGTCAAATCACTTTTTATACAATTTTAAATGGTTCTAAAACCACTGGCCGCAGGCAGTTAAAGGGTCAAATAATAGTAATGATAATTACTAGAGGTCCTGGTGCTCCTTGTATACCAATTATTTTACAAGGAGCACCAGTTATTATTACAGTTTCAGTTTATATTATCACAAATTACTTTCATAGTTCATGTATCAATAATTTTTGAATGCGCCGGGTTCACAAATACTAGCCTCAGTTAAAAGTTGTTTCAAGGTATATTAATTCATAGCTGTTTTAAGTGAAAATTATATATTAGAAGTACGTAACTGCAGGAATAGACATTTTTTAAAATTGACCAAATATTCTTTTTAAATTGACAATATTTTTTATGCTGTACACATTGAAAGGATAAATATTAAAAAAAAAAACATTTATATGCTTATAACGTATATAGACACTGAAAATAATAATAACAGCAAAATAAATACGAAGCGTAATTGATGCCAGAAGCTAAAGTTGACTTTCGAGTGGATGGGTATGTGAAAGTCATTTCGAATTTCTAGAATGTTGATTAAGAAAAGGTCGTGTACTCAATTCAAATGAAACATACGAAAAACCTAATTTAAAAAGTGTAAAATGACTCAAGATTAATCAGATAGACAATGTTTCTAGATTTTTGTGGCGGTGAAACTCTAAGAGAACTAAACGATTTCTTTAATCAACCATGTTTGAAAAGACATCGTTATATAAGTAAATTAAAGATTATCACAGAATTACTTTATTCACATTTGTGTTTTTAATTTTTTCATATGTCATATAAATTTTAAATAAAATCAATCCTAAGGATATCTTTCAGTTTAAGAACTACAGCACTCTTTTAGGCATATACCTATGTCAAAATGAATCAACGCGTTTTTGATATATATTATTTATGATTTTGAAAGTAAGCATTTAAATATCGATTTAGTAAAGCAAGCGACACATTCCTTTTTTCTTTTGCGCCCATCAATATGCTTAAAATTTTAAACTTTTCTTGAAGCGGTGACAGAAAATAAAAATACATTTGAAAGAAAACGAGGCTAAGTAAACGAAAATTGTGAATAAAATAATATGACATTAAAGATTTGGTTCACTGGTTGTGAGGCATGATTCGCTTTTTTGAGAAACACCTTCCGACAAATTCAATATACAAAAGTTTTATTTACTTCGTAAATATTGATGAAAGTACATGAGACAACAGACAACATTCCATAGAAACACTTTTTTACTGGCTATGTTTTGTTTTCCTTTAACAAAAAAATGTTGTGCGTAACACACAAAACGAATTTAATGTATGTTTTAATAACAATTAAATATCTGATTGATTACATAAATTAGTGCATATTGTTACGTGATATATTAGTGGAAAGCGTGCAGAGATATAAATAAAGGTGCATAAGAAATGTGCTTGGTGCAAATGTTACAAAATGTGCTCTGAAAATGATTGGTGAAAATAATATACAGTTGGTGGTTTTTTTGATGATTTTATTTTAATAGACTTACTTGATAATTTGTACATTTCTTACTTAAAAATGTTAGTAACAAATAAAAAATATTTTCTATAAAATAAATTGCCATTTCATTGATTGAGTTACAAATTGTGACAAGTGATTTGTTTCTGTGAGAAGCATTTTCATACTGTTATTAATAATGGCTTTAAAATATATTGTTAAGCATTAAATTAACGGTGAGTGTAGCGGTCTACAGCGACACTTATTTTCAAAACATCCCAGTTAAGTTAAGCATTCCTTAATACCATATCCTAATTAAATTTATCTGTAAAAAATGAACAGGGACCCAGTGGCGTGCTTAAGCAGTGACCTCCTATCTTTTCAATAATAAATCGCATCTCAACCGAAACGCATTATTTATTTTTGAAAAAAAATATTCATCCCTGTAGACCGCAACATTTACCTTTTTGAAATGGGATATCAATTAATATATATATATTTTAATATTTATATATTTCCCATGCAAATGATTTCAATGTTTGTAGAGTGTAATTATATTGACGTGACATAATAAAAACATACCTATATATTATCTATATTTATATAATAATTATCTCTAGACGAGTGAATTTATTTTTAAAATAACATCACAAATGTATTTTAAATTTTGGCGATGTTTTGTTTTGAACCATTTCAGTGCCGCAAGGTTTCAGATGAATATCTTTCCCATGCCGCGAATAATAGAAATAACATTTTTGTCTCTGTTGAAAAGTCTCGTTTTTGTATGAATAAAACAAAGATTTTTCAATTGGATTTTTAAAATATATTTTCAAATATGCTTGACCACCGGCGGCTTTATTGCATTCGCGTCGTATAAACGACGCGGCCACCCTCGGCCTTACACCACTGAAGCAGTTAATAAATCATTAAATTATT
Organism: Himalopsyche tibetana; assembly: GCA_030503985.1. Lineage (NCBI taxonomy): Eukaryota > Metazoa > Arthropoda > Insecta > Trichoptera > Rhyacophilidae > Himalopsyche > Himalopsyche tibetana. The sequence continues at coordinate 3,029,203 of JAPJYX010000007.1, read as the reverse complement.
CATAATTAAAGCTCAACATAAAATTTATGTTTATATTATAACAATTAAGTTCTTAAAAAATAACCATTTATCCTAAAGTTTTATTAAAGCCATGCAATAAAAAATGGATGAACTCGAGGAAAAATAAAAAAAAATGTGTGATCTTAATACTAGAGTTAAAGTGTTGGTTATTACAACCGACATATCATAACTCATAAATCAATGATAATTTGTATAATAAAGTTTTTGATTCTGCAGATTCTCTAGATGAAAAATCATCGAAATTATTATTGATATTTAAAATAGCTTTTCTGTAATACCCACGGAAATTAATTACTTCATCAATACAATAATAAATAGATGTAAAAATATTGTTTTAAATAATTTGAATATTATTCTATACATTAAAAGAACAGGTATACAATTATTTGTTGATGATTCACGTAATAAGAAAAATCAAAAGTGAAATTGTTGGACCGTTTTACACCTTCAAGATGTTTGGATTTCCTGTATTAAACATGAACGATACAAATTTGAAACAATATTGTATGACTTTATACAGTGATTTAAAAATGACAAAACCCAAAAGCCGTAGAAGTTTTAGCAGCATTCACCACCATAAGATGCAGATTAATTAACAATATAATTCATTCTCAACGGAACCTTTTTGTCCTTCTGACACAGACGATACAAATGGCTGTGGTGAGGGCTCCGATAAAAACGATGCACCCTAGCGACACGACACCAAGTTCCAATGCACTGAGAGCGTATCTGCCTCTGATGGGAGTCACCCCACTGCCGCCAACCTCCAGGATCTGGTACGCAGGAAGATCGTGCTTTATTTCCGATTCTTTCAAAAGAAGTGCTCTGAAAATATAAATGATAATTATTATGACAAATTGATTGATGTTACAGCTTATTTTGTGTTATACAAAATTACATCTGTATGGTACCACATATATTGATTTTTTGTTTTAATTTTCTTAAAACCAAGGCAGTAGAGTCGTAGTTGGAGCCGTAAAAAACCCCACGTCTACAGCTCATTTTATATTGTCTTAATTTTTACAAAATGTGTGATTGAAATTTTAGTAAAATATAATATTTGGTATAATATCTTAGGCTTACAAATAAAAAAAGCTGTAACATCATTTGTACGATCTCGTAAACATAATACATTTTGGATTATTTTTAGATATCCCCAAGTGCAATATGTATGCTTATTTGCTAAGTAAAATAAATTAGCTTAGTTTACCTTTGTAACGTGTCCATGTCGATAATTGAATTCGACGTCGGATCAACTGCGTAAATGTACATGTCCGTTCTGAAAAAATAATACATGTATACTATAATATAAAATTGATATTCTAATTCAAATTGATGCAAGTATGCAACTGTACGGAACAAACATCGGCAAAAGTATGTAGTGCACTGCAAAATTATAATAACAGAAACACTACAAGACTTTCTTCTGTGTCCAAGATTGTTATAAATAAAGAATTTTCTTAAGGAGTGTTTCAATAAACAACATAAAAAATTGAACCTTTTCTCGCTATTTTGATTGAATTATCCATTCTTTGCAAAACTTCTAAAACCGGTTTTTTCAATTGTCGGTTTTTGTATAAGCCCTAGTATGAATCCAATAATAAATTCAATGCTAAATAAAATAGTAGTGTCTCATGGCGAAAAAGAAAGTGCAACTAGATATTATGAAAATAATCAATTGGACAGAGAAAAATTGATACAAATCATAAAAACTCACGCGCTTCCATCAATAATATTGCTGGAGTGAGTCTCCAGCTTCCTGACTCTGACATCCATTCCGGTGGCGGTAGTCAGTACTTCCGTAATGTTATCCATCGCTTTCTCTACTTCAACTGGCTTGGCAGACATGACAACTACCAACTGCTTGCTTTCATCCAGAACATAGACCTTAAAAAGATTCAAAACATAACAATAACGAAAAGTAAAATACATTCTTATATCGCAGGCAGCGACGGTTCTTTTGTATTCGGATTAATTTTCAATTTAAAAATAAAATCTTAGTGTTGATTTATTTGAGGCGAAACACGTGATACAATTTGTAACACATTCAGTGGAATATTTTTTTTTATTCAAATTAGATTTTATATTGACTAACTTATTAAATTGATTATTCAACATATTGGTATTTGAGAAACACATAGGTACATATTTTTTTGTTATTTTTATATATGTAGAACTTTTACCATTTGCCTCATCTAATTTGTTCCATAATTATTTTATTTACTTATCGTAAGATGCTCCTGAGCCATTGACTTAAAATTAGTTCTTGTTCAAGATCATTTAATTAAATAATTACATTAAAAGCTTTACGTTAGTGGCTTAAAATGATAACTTTTTCACGTTTTTCTTAATACAGCTTTGTTGTCTTCACTCTTCATTCTCTTCAAAAAAATAGCGTAGGTAATGTTAAAATGTTAAGAGTTAGTTTTTACACCACAATTTTTTACATCGTTAGGACTAACTTTGGAGAAAAAAAACTTAATTAATCTGATTGATACGTAGTGCACTTAATTTGTATTAAAAATCAATTTACCACAAAACAATAATGTTCAGTAACACTTACAAATACGTTTGCGATGGAAGACTTTCCATCATCTGCACCACCTTTGTCAGTGGCTTTAACATCGAACCCGAAAACCTTGCCCCCATCCCTTGCGAAGGCAGCCACTGCTCTTACTTGACCACTCAATGGATCGATTGCGAATCTTTGGGATTGTTCACTCAACAGCTGATAGCGAATGTCTGAATTTGTGCCATGATCTGGATCGACAGCCTAAGGAGCAGAACAAAGATGTTTTAAACACAAACACAGTTTTTTTTAAGTGCTCAAAACTTATATATTAAAAGAATAAAAGTATTTACTGCTAACAATTGTGTACAATATTTCAAATGAACGATGTTTTGCATTCGTGAGAGTAAAGGTGGAAACATACTGCCGACAACCGACGCCACGTAAGCGTGTTAGATGAAATCATAGATACATATTTGCCATTGTATTGTATGGAACAGGAACGCACTGCCAACATCCAACGCGACGCGACGGCAGTGCGTTCCTGTTCCATACAATACAATGGCAAATATGTAGCTATGCTATGATCTCATCCTACACGCTTACGTGGCCTCGGGTGTCGGCACTATGTTTCCGCCTTAAGGGTAAAAATAAAGTTGACTTCTACACCATGGATTCGACAAGTTAATTCTTTTTATAAAGACATGCTATTTAACATTAAGAATCATAAATACTTTTCAGAGTCAATTAAACTGTCTGAAATAAATTCTCGAATTGGGAAAAAAGTACTATTGAATTACTGTTATAGGTAATAATTTAGTAAAGAATATTCAATCTATCTATATCTATATATAAATCAAAGTCGGGTTATTTACACCACGTACATCTTAAGAAGGGCTTGGCTGATTTAAATGATATTTGATTAATTAAATTTGCCTCCGCCTAGAATAACAGAATAAGCATTAAAACATCGGAAAAATATCACGGCAACGAAATTATGAAGCAAATTAATATTCTCATACAGTTTTCAAATGAAGAACAGCTTGAAATAATGAAAATGTCGTTGTATGCAGATTTTATCCGCTAGATGGCAAGTTGTTTCCAAAATTCGTTTCTTTTGCATACGGTTGACTTTTAAATAATTTTAAATTTAGAGTATGGATAAGAATATAAAAGTCGATGATATGAAATGAAAACGGAAGAAAATCGGATAATATTGAAATAAGGTTATGTTTATAATTAGGTATGATAATTTTTTTGACAACAATATTACGCTGTTTGCACGAACGTTGCTTTACTCTGAGATGCCACGTTATTACACTTGGAAAGCTACATCGAAGAAATTTTAACGTCAAAAGCAAGGCGATGCAGTTCCTGATCACCCGAATGACTACTAATGCTCTTGGTCGCATTTACAGAGTTCATCCGAAAAATGACGAATGCTTCACACTGAATCAGTTATACTTAATGTGACCAGACGTCTCGTTTTGACTGGGACAGTTCCGTTTTTGGACGGTGTGTGCCGGTGTCCCTGAACATAGATTCGGGATGCCAAAATGTCTCGTTGTCGAATGAGAGAGATAGTATTTTTTTTATAAAAAACGCGCAAAATCGAAATCCTGGCGGTATATCTAGACTAGCAGATAAAGGCCTAGGCATGCGCTCGCAGTAAATAATAAATTTCAATACTGTATTTTGTATGTAATTTCATATAATATATCTAATATGACATGAAAAAACATTACTATCTAGTCAATTGTATTGTATAAAAGTTTAAGGCGCCGTAAGCGGTGCTTAAAAGTACCAACCCTTTTAAGGTGTCCCGGTGTAGGGAAAAAATAAATACGCGTTGCACAAGTAAGCTAAACGTTCTGTTACGCAATTGTGTCTCGCTGTAAATATATTTTACTATTGAAGTCTCACCTGTAATTTTAATATTTCATATCCGTAGCTAGCAGTTGTTGGTATAGCAGCTACAATAGGCCGTCCATAAACTGTGAATCTCGGAGCGTTATCATTGATGTCCTTAATATTCACGACGATCTTCACATCAAACCTTGTGAGCCCCTCCAAAACCTCTTCGGAAACCGGATAAATCATGTGCGGAAGATTTCTTCCAGACTTGTGACGTTCAGCCCGCACTATAATTTCATACTTATCCTTTACTTCACGATCTGGACTTCTGACTAAATATAGCGTCCCGTTTCTAGGATCAACCACGAACATTTTTCTCACATCACTTTTATCGTCACTCACTATAGAGAATCTAAATTTGTGATCCTGATAAAATTCGGTTACATTTAATGTGAGTAGTTCTACTGGAGTATGAGAATTTTCTTCAATTTCTACTTCATAGTAACGCTCTGAAAATACTGGCTGGTCCAAATTTTCTATATTTTCAGGTATATCTGTTATCTTCAATAAAACCAAAGCGGTTGAGCTTAGACTTGGAGATCCTAAATCTGAAGCAATTACTGTAATGTTGTGTACCGTTTGTTTTTCGTAATCAAGTTTACCTATTGTTGTGATGATGCCATCTTTGGAGTCGATAGAAAATAAATTTGGTTGATTTTTTCTGCGTGGAATATCAAAAAGTAGAAGTCCGTTGCCATTACCAGAGAAGTCCGAATCGTTGGCGTAAACTCTCGTCACTTTAGATCCCACGGGAGAATTTTCAAATAACGAAGCGTGATACACAGGTAACAGCATCACTGATTCGTAATTGTGATTCGTGAAGTCATCAGCTTCAGGATGGCTCCATTCTAAAACTTCATTGTGGCCATAAAACTTTGGTGTGTTATCGTTGACGTCTAAAACATGAACTTCCACGTTCACTGTAGAAGATAACCTTTTATCAGCTCCATTATCTTTGGCTATTACGGAAAATGAATAAAATTCTTGAGTTTCTCTATCAAGTTCACCATTCACACTTAAAACTCCACTAAATGGAGATATTTCAAATGGCAAACCTTTTTCTTTGGTGTTAATTTGGTAAGAAATATTCGAGTTTTTGCCGAAGTCAATATCAGTAGCTTCAACTCTTCCTAAAATCGATCTTGAATACAAAGCTTCGTTGACATCAAAATTGTACCATGTTTTTTTAAACACCGGAGCATGGTCATTAACGTCTTTAACAAATATCCTTATATTAACTTCATCTCTTAATCCGCCTCCGTCTATAACAGAAACATTCAGACGGTATTCAGATTCAGGGGGAAGAACTCTCGAGACAATCACTTCACCCGTATGCTCGTTGATCACAAAGAACTGCTTCACGAGAAGTTTTCCAGGGAATATGGCAAAATTAGGAATAAACTTTTCAGAATTAGCAACATATCTCAATGCACTGTTTTCTCCAATATCTTTATCTTCTGCAATCAATCTCAATACAGATGTTCCAACAGCCACAGTTTCGGAATCGATATAAGCGGACCGTAAACTGCTAATGCATCAATATATTTACTTTGAGACCTCGCATTGACCATCCGTTTGCCATTAGCAATTCCTGAACTTTTTTCTTCTACGACTTTAACCCTAGAACTGCTCTCATCATACTCGAGTAGTTCAATATTTTCTTCTGAAGGAACAACAATAGTCTTAAAAACAGGTGCGTTGTCATTCACATCGATAATATTTATGATAAAATTAGCTTCCGAGCTTAAATTTCCTTTGTCTTTTACGACAACTTTTAGTTTATAAATATCCTTTTCTTCCCTATCAAGAAAATCTCCTTTAAAAAATACTTTGCCATTTAATTTATCAACTTCAAACAATTGGTTTCCTTCTCCAAATATGGCATATGAAAATACAGCGTTAGCTCCAGTATCTGCATCGTTTGCTAAAACTAGCTCAGTCATGTTGACTTCTGTATTTCTATTTGAATTCTCAATGATTGATCCATAATAAGAACTGTGGGTGAAAATCGGAGCGTTGTCATTTTCGTCATCAACAATAATCGTAACTTGGTAGATTCCAGCACCACTAATGGCACCTTTTGTGTACTCAGCTATAACAGTTAGTCTATATACATCCCTTTTTTCTCTATCCAATCCTTTTTGACTGTAAAGTGTACCATCTTGCCCTGTAAGAAAAAAATTCATAATGGTAGCCGGCCAGAATAAATTAAATATTGCTTTGTCGCCATTACTCGAGTACCATTTCACTTCATTTTTTGACAGTGTTTTTTTAAATTGTATACGTTGTCACTGATTGACTTGCATTCTTTTATTTAAACAAAATTTTCTTGCAGTCAAATAAAAATTATTATATCACCTTATTTTGGATACTTGAGATGTTGTGTGTTACGTCTATTTTTTTTATATGAAGTTTAAATGTGGAGTTACATTATTATGTCGCATTAAATTCGATAAATTGTATCTAGACATTTTGATTTGTAAACATCAACAGCCCGCTGTGGTCTAGTTGGTTAGAGCTTGCTCTACCAACCAAGTGGGTCTGGGCTTGATTCCCGGTAAGATCAGTGTCAAATTTAGATTGTGACCTAAGACATGGGTGTTTGTGATGTCAATTTACCTCGAGTTTATCTTGAATGACTTACAATAAAATACTTATCGATTTTTTTTCGTACGATCTTTCAACTTTAAAATATTTGACGCAATGGCATTAGCTGATACTTTTTAATTTTTTTAATTTAAAATATTTCCTTGATTATTTTGCATATGTCGCCAAATAGTTAGCCATATTTTTAGAAAGTTTGGATTAGCACGAAGAGAAAAAAAACCATTACTTCTTTCATACGCGTCCATATTTAGAAATTTGTTCAGATGAAAAAATATGCATATAAAGAAAACGAGTAAAATCGTTTTTTTTAAACCTTTAGAAGGTAATTTTTCTAATGTATATTCAACAGTATTGATGTAAGTAAAATGGTAGATTTTACCTATCTTTATTCCGTCCACAAAAAACTTTAATATCGTGTCGGTAATTCACCCAAAAATATTATTTTCTGTATGGTTTATTTCTCAGACCACTGATTCCTACCAGTCTAGATTTTTCATTTCTTTTAATTGAAAAATAATTGTTATGTAGCAGTACAAAACAAAAAACAGTTGATGTATATTTTTATGTTATTTAACAGATAGCAATTATTTTTTATTACCATTTACCGGGAAAATTATTGATGTTATTACAGCCAACAATAAAGATAAACCAACAAGTCTTCTTATTTATGGCAGCGATTAAGTTATATGGAAAAAGCACAGGAGCAATTCAATTTATGAAACTGTTTTTATGAATATGTATAGGAGGAAAAGTAATAACGAAATCCCGAAGAAAAAGTTTTCCAAACTAATGGTGTTCTAAGATCTCTGGTTTATTCAAGGTTCACAGTGAAAATACATTCATATTTAAGTCGGATAGTTTTTGCAGGTTTATAACTTCTTAGAAAAAAAGTGTGAGTCATTTATAGCCCGGCCTAAAGTGATTAAAATATCTAAAGAATAATGTCGTAATTTCAAATGGAAGACGATTATCGTTTTTTTTATTAAAATAGTTGAATGATAATTTTATGCTTGTACAGTTATATTGTTATAATTAAAAACTTATAACAATAGACCTGTATCTACAAATACCAAATATAACTTTCGTGAGAAGATACAATTAAACAACTTCTTGAAAATATACAGTAGATGAGAATTTTGACATTTAAGTAACGTTAATTTTTACCATGATTATCTAAGCGACTTTTTTATAATTATTTATTGAGAATACGATCTGTTTGAATTATTAAATTTAGTAGTAGCATTTTCGGCATAGGAAACACAAATTACAAGTAATAATAATTGATTTTTAAGCCCGTGACGCAGTGGTCAACGTCGTTGATTTCCGCGGCAAATCCTACAGGTTCCATTCCAAGTACAAACAGCACTTTTTTCAATTCGATTTATTAATTTCTGTTAGAAAGCATGGGTGTTTGTGATGCTCGAAAATTCCGTCTTTGTCTCTCTATTATCTTTCTATCTTGACTCTCTCAGAAAGGGAGAGGTTGAGCAAGTAAGCTGTAAGCAGTTCTCGTAGAAAAAAACTTTTGTGGAGATACCTTCATTATAAGACCATATTTTCAAAATTGAGAGCAGAAGTGGATTGAAAAAGAACATGATAAGTTATTTTGGAGAGATATTATATCTACTCATATTGTTGTTATGGCACCGCAAATCACAATACATCGCTCATATATTTATTTATCATAAAAATATTGTTATTTTTTTATAAAAGCCAAGTTTGCTTATCGATTTCACATTGGTATCATTACACTGTTGACGAAAATGTTGACCATGCGAGGTCACTATTTCTATACAAAAAGTATTATACAAAAAAAAAGAATGGTAAACATAGCATTATCGGAAAATCTTTGACCAATTCCATTTCGACATTATTATTCCTACATTTTTTAAGCGTGGTGTATAAATGAACCAAAGAAATACGAAAAAAAAAAGTCGTCAGTGAGTTCTTAAATTATCATTAATACTTTACATCATACCCACCACAACCCGCTCCGGCATCATCCTCTTCCTACTTGGTGAGTTCGGCAGAGAAACGATGTTATTTTTGGTTAAAAAGTTTGTATACACAATAGTCTGCAGTAAGCAAAATATGCATGTGATATTGGAACAGTTTTTGTAACGACTTAAGCTCTAATTAATCTTCATATCTTTGCTAACTTTCTACAAGCTCGTATCTCAACTTTTGACAGTTTTGAATTTTTTATATATTGAATTTAGAATTTCATTTTTTTTTATTCATGTCCGCTCCCACTATGGAGCATGTGGCCTTTTAATGGAGGTATTTAAACTGTTTTTTTTCTATGAGAACTGTTAGACAACCTCTATTTTGTAAAAAAAAATAGTCGGGATAGAAAGATAAGGAAGACTAGGACAGGACTAGTGGTTAACAAATCGCTCTTACTGCGCCCAGTTCTTGAAGGATGGGAAGGGTGGGAGGAAAATCAATACATCACAAACACCCATGCCTTTGAACAGAAATCGATAAATCGATCGAAAAGACGCTGTTCGTACTGAGACTGGAAACCGTGAGATCTGTCACGGAAACCCACAACGTTAACCGCTGCGCCATAGGAGCCGACATAAATATATAAAATATAGTACACACATATATAAAAATAAAATGTTTCATGCTTAATTTAACCTAATACAAAAAAGTTATTAAAAATATGGCATGTTTAGCATGAAGGAGAGAATGGCATGGATGAAAACGTCTTTGTATCTTTCCTTATTAGCTTTTTTTTTTAATATTGAGGAAATGGTTCCAGTTGTGTTTCATAGCGATAGAAAGCGATAGCGGTAGAATTAAGTACATTTATGTGTCTTCTGAAAACTTTTACTTTTTTAAAATACGAGGTTGTAGAAAATTACCGACGACATTTTACTGTAAATTGCCATGTAATTTACTATAGATGTAACTAAGTCAGCAAATTCGATGGGGGCGTCAGAAAGACCAAAATCATATCATCTTGAACTTTTTTGCAAGTGATGTCCAAATATTGATATTCCAGAAATGCTCTAATGATCATATTACTATATATAAACTTAATACCGTCAAATAGCCAACACAATTGAAAAAGCTTGGCAGTAAAGTAAAAATGGTTAAATGGTAAATGTCTTGTTCGTAAATTGTTGGTGTAGGTGACTATGTATTTGTATTTTTTTAGACATACAATAAAATAAATGATTATTAAATTTGAGACAATTCTTACCAATAGCGATATCATCCGTCACATCTTGCTGATTGGCAATAATAAATCGAATGCTTTTCGAAGAACTGTTTGCGACCGGCGACGAGTTGTTGTGATACAGCAGCTGTCCGATAATGGCCCCAGCAGAATTCTCTTTCACGTGAAATTCAATCGGAGATGTAGCTGCTCCCCTATAATTATAATCTTAATTTGAAAAAAAATCATTTCGTTATGTCAATACTAACTATTTGTATTATATAAAATGTTGATTCTGAAACATGAAATATTTCCATCTTTATTAATCTGATTTCTGAGAACCACTCGTTCAACCCGTTAAGGGATTAAAATATAACACTCAAACATGGATAGTCATAAATTATTCTTCCAGGAAATTTTAGAAATATATAGGGCACAGTTAAATAGTTTACCAATTTTAAATGAGCAGGGAAATATGCCAAGTTCCTCACTTTTATATCCTATATGTATGTAAATATAATTTTAAAAATTCCAGCAAACAAACAAATATAATTCTTGAAATTACTCATCATTCAAATATGTAGGATTCCCATGTGTTAATCCATTTCGCCAGCAATGGCATTAAAACTTAGTGATACATTTATTAACTAAACGTCAGTTCAAGTTCATCCGTGCACTTAGACGCATGAAGATGCCGAAAGGCAAAAACCGGGTCGTTAGTGAAAAAACTTGTGTAAATTTACATAATTTGAACGATCAAAATTTAAAATAGATAATTTGGACCAAGATTAAGATCTGTTGGCAATGCATATGTTATAATATGTCAACTTACTTCATCAAAATTCCTCTTTCGTCCTCCGGGTCGACTACGTGTACAGTGACATTGGTGACCAGCGTAATTCCAGTCTTCTCCTGACTTGCGACAGCCTCAAAATCGTAAATCTGTCGATCGTATTTAGCTAAAGCGTCTACCACTGTTATTGTACCAGAGCGTTCTTCGACAGCAAACGGGACTGAAAGTGTTTACTTTAATAAATTTCTTTTAAAATTATAATTTAATAAGAAAAGTGTCATTATAATATTTTAAATATTTTTTTTACCTCCTTCGTGATAGCTGTGAAGCAAATCATAGACAACTTGATTCTTATCCAAGGCGTCCGTAAGCCGAATTTGCCCAATACTTGTCCCTATCCCAACATTTGCACCAACCCAAAATTCGTATGGGGCGCCTATGAATCCAGGTATAGTCGGTTTTTGTCCTGAAAAAAATACGTAATTTACTTGTTTTTCAAAAAAATTAAAACAATTATGGGAATAGTATTGTATTTTTCAACAGAAATTTGTTAATAAGAACTGTCAGACGGTAAATTTTCTTTGAGAAAATGAGGGTAGAATGACAATACTATAAAATGACTATTCGTGGTTGTATCGCTCTTTCTGATGTTCGTTTACTGGATTTTATGAGATGAAAAAATGTCTTTGATATAAATACATGTTTAGAAGGATTATAACAATTCGCTGCTAAACGACATTGAAACGAAAAACAAAACGACTTACCAAATATTGTAGAGTTTTTATACTTAAATAAATTTTACTTTCATCGTAGGCTTTATACAAAATAATACGTGATTCACTTGCCTCTAGAAGATTTTATCACTTCAATGGTGACGACGGCGAGCGTGAATCGCCGCTCGCTGGGATTGGCAGGCTGATCCGAAGCCTCGATAAAAAGCGCGTGACGCCCCTCTACTAATGGCGTCTCGGCGACCAAAAGCTGCCCAGTCTGAGCGTCGACTTGAAAGGGTGACGTGATCGTCAAGTTACTGGTTCGCTGCATGTCGTACAGCACCATTCCATTCCTCCCCAGGTCGGGATCGACCGCTTTAACTTTGCCAATTAAATCACCAACTTTGGCATTCGCCTTAAGAGAAAACTCGTATAAATTACTCGGCAAAAATATAGGGTTATTATCGTTCGCATCCAGTAATGTCACTTCGACGTTTACAAACGACATGAGTTCATTCGTATCGGGTGATATATGGATATTTTCTTTCCCGACTCCTGCTTTGTCGGGGAAAACGTATGTCGTTCGGTCGTGTACCTTTGAGGGATGGGTTGATTGCGGATTTCGACGCCTTTTTGGCACCCTGTGCCCAACACTTGTTGCCTGGTCTTTAATATTTGACGTCTTGCCCACAACGCTGATATTTTTCTCTTTTGCGTAAACTTTCATTTTTAACGAGGCGTGCTGTTCTCTGTCTAACACACTCTGTAATAAAAATCATTCAATTAAAAATCTGTATGAAACAACATTTTTGATTAATTATAACTGTTAGAATAAACATAATTTTAACAAGAAATAATAAAATAATAATTGAATTATTGGTATGCTTTTCTAACCTGATCTCGAACCGTCAGCCAACCAGTTCTCGGGTCAATAGAAAATGCACCGTGCAAATCTTCTAGCTGGTAAATAAACTCTCCATTGTCGCCTTGGTCTCTATCGGATGCCATTACTTGTAAAACACTAAAACCTACAATAAACAGATAGTTAGTAAATATATGCCTTGATTTTTATTTATCAATATATAAAACAATCTAATAATCACTTTTAAAGTTTCGCTGAAATCCCTCGGTTATGCATTACATTAAAAAAAATTGTACCCATTTCCCTCTGAGTTCACTCGAATAACCCCCCAGGGGGAGGTGATGGGCCCATTTGAGAATCTATGATATACATAATTATCTTATTCACTTTTAGGGTGTTTACTGTCAATACTTGTTGAAAAGATAATATAATAAAAAAAATAGTAAAACACTATTATGGGCGTATTTCGCAATTACTCAGGACTGGTTTCACTCATAACGAGCATTTTTACCTGATTAGAGAATATATGTTGATACAGAGCTATTTATACGAAAAAAAACTGATAGTTTTGTAAATAATAATTAATATATTTTATATTATACATTATAAATAAAAACATTTAAGCCAACAAACAAAAAACATTTGACCGTAAAAACTTGGTATTTTTAGAAAGTAAGCATTTTTTTATTTGAAAATATTAGTTTGTATACTTGGCGAAACTAATTGTGGTTATAAATTTTCGTATAGATTGTCTTTCTGTAATACACCAAATTTGTTCATTCCTATTAAATCGTAATGGTTTGAACTAAAACTAAATTTATCATTTGAAAATTGACTTTTAAAATAACAGTGTAAAAATATCGATAAATTTTACACAGCCTCCCATTAACATCATCCCTCAACAGATGTTTTCTATTGTCTGTTCATTTAAATGTGAAGTGAAATATTACCGTTGGGGAGATTTTCGACAATGCTGATGTTATAGAAATCAACTTCGAAATCTGGCAAATTGTCGTTCAGATCCAGAACTTCGATTTCTACTCTGGCCAAAGAAGTCTTTAGTGGATTATCTTTCTGAGAAGCTTGGATTTGCAGTACGAACGTGTTTGCTGAAAATGGAAAAGAAATTAGTTCACAACATAATCTATCACCGATAGTAATATAATTGTGAACTCTGAAATATTTAAAAAAATATGACTATATTAGCCTTTATTATAAATATGGTCTTAAAGTTTTATGGATTACATTACAAAATAAGATCATTTGAGATTTTTTAAATAAAAATACTGAACGGAATGACTCATTTTGATCACTATCGTCAATAATAATTTGAATTTTTCAATATTCCATCATGGCTTCGTCGTACCTTAATATAGATTTTTAATAAAATTCGGGAAGATTTCTATGAACGAATTTCTTATCAATTGAGAAGGTTAGAAGCAAAGGTAATCTTGAAAAAATAAAATTTCCATTCTCTTGATGCTGAATCATAGAGCTAAAAATTCTTCTGCTTGCTAGCTGATATTTCAGTAACGAATCTGCTTTCATTCTTTTGTTTTTTTTTAATTTAATTGAGAAACTAATTCGGTTTCTTCTCTCTAAGCCAGTGGTTCTTATCCTGGGGTACGAGGAAGCATTTCCGGGGGTACGGCAGAAGTTTCTATTTTGACATATTTATAAAAAAAATGTATTACAAAACAACCTAGTCATTAAAATTTGAATTAAAAGAAGGTGCGAGAACATATTTTTAGATTCAAGGCGGTGCGGATCACTAAAAAGTTTTAGATCCATTGCTCGTCGAATACAAAAAGTCACCTGACAAAATGTTTGCTCTGCACATTTGACGAATCCATTGTCAATAACAATATTAAAGGATAACATATTATACATAAATTAAGTTAATTAGTAATCCTTTTTTCAGTTTTTTTTTTAAATGGCTTCCGTCGTAGAATGCTGTCTTTGCTTTTGACCCCCTCAATTCAAGCGTATCGAAGTATCATTGCATATTATACTGCAATAGAAAATTACATTCATAAAAATTTGCTCTTAGTAACAGAACGTTTTGAATTTTTATTGGTAATGTTTTTATGTGTATAAGTTTATTTTTTTTCCGTACCGGGTAGCGTCCTCTCGTTGTCCAAGTCGATTTCTTTCTGCAGGAAGAGAGATCCGTTAGAAGGATCGAGGGAGAAAAGATGCCTTTCGTTTCCAGAAATAAGATCATATCGAAGTGGAGCATTTATACCCGTATCCTGGTCGAAGGCCCTTATCGCGGGAGTAAACAAGAGCTCTTTATGGATTTTGGAACCCTGGTGAAAATAAAATATAAGAACATACCGGCGATAAGTTAGGGTTTTTTAGTTTTATTTTATGCATTTGGTATACAATAAAATAGATATCGAAACTATCGTCATGGCCAGAGTATTTTTAGAATTCTTCGGCGACATTTCAGTATTTTCTTTTCACAATATTTTATTAAAAAAATTAGATTTTATAGATATCAATTTATGTTGTTTTTCTTTCACGAAGAAAGAGCTGCACGAGTCGATCTAAACTTTTATTGGACCGATCGACTTGGCAGTTTACAATGAAAATTATGAGTTTAAGATTTCGACTGAAGGTGCTTGGTGAAATTTCAATATTAAATTTGAATCGTTCAACTGACAGTTCACTTGAACGCCTGAATATATTGAGGTCCCAGGTCGTTAGAGACAAAATCTGTGTAATGTACATAATTTGAACGATTCAATTTTTGAAAATTATGAGGCTTTTGAGAAATTTGCAGTGTCGTACGGAGTAGAACTCAACTCGTATAAGTTTTTCATTTATCTTGAGAGATTGATTTTCTGCTCATTTAAATACACGTCACCGAGTCTGGGCATGTTGCTCCTAAGACACTCTCAGACAAAAAAAACTATATATAAACTTAAAGTTTGTTACGTCACTTGATAACGTATCAAATTAATAGATGGGAAAGAACTAGAAGATGGCAAATAAAAATATCGACACCCTAGTTCCAGAGTGTAATATAATATGTCTGAATTTGACACTATTGAGTTAAGTATGAGAAATATTTCAGAGGTAATGTATCAATCACCTCTTATAAATGAATACATACAATCTGAAAAAAACCAAAAGTACTTATAAAAAATCTTTTCTTCAAATGTGTTCCTATTGTTGTGAGGATGCCCGTCTTAAATTAAAGGTTCGAAACTCTACAAAAAGTACAAAAAACGAAGCGGAGTAGGTTAGCAGTGTTATCACCTCATTAAATTCTTTATGAAGTTTTTTTTATTTATTTCACAACTTACTATTTACAGAAAAAAACGATATGTCGCGTCATGCAGGAAACTGTTAGATTTATCGGGGGGAAAAAAGTTTTCATAGAGCGTTTTAATGTTTTTTTTTATCAAAAGACTTCATTGTCGGAAATAGTTAGTTATGGGAAGATAGAAAATATTTTTTCTTATAGTATCATAAATTAAATAAAGCTGGAAATGATATGTCTTTTTTTACACTTAATTTAGAAACAAACCATGTTTATTCACTGTTTTAAATTGAAAATATGTTAAATTGATTCACAGATTAATAAATGTTATATTCTCATAAAACAGCTTGTTTATTGTAATAAGTGCTTTAATTTTTCATTTTTATCACTCAATTTGTATAAATGGTAAACAAAAAGCATTGACGAATTTTGTCATCACATGAACTAAATTGACCATTTTTTACCCTTCTCAAAATAAAGCTTAATTGAGGTAATTTATAATAAAGCATGTACTTACTGTTAAAGGGTAGAATTCAGTTATTTGCGTACGGTATACGTCTTCTGTGAACCTTGGCCCAAGGTCATCGTTGTCTTGCACCATAATAGTGACGGTCGTGTTTGAACTCCTGGCCGGTGATCCTCGATCCTAGAAACACCTCAGTATGTAATATACGTTGTGGATCATTAAATAACTTCCTAATAAAATTCACGAAAATTAGATGTTTTTTAGTACTTAGGTCTTTACTTTACGAAAAAGGATAAATAAAAAAAAAATATGTCAATAATTTTCCGGAAATTTCATTGATTGTACTATTTTAATTTAATTGGTATAGTGGGTAAAATTTCGACCCCTCGGGATAAAAGAAATGTAACTTGATCTCTGACGTTTTTTTTAGTTATATATGGCACTAGATATAAAATAAAATATTAAATAAGTGACAAAGAGACATAAATAGGAGCAGCGGATGCAAATATATTTCAATACGCATCTTTTGGAAACAAATTAAAAATACATATAAAGTAATTAATAAAAAAAAATAACAAATAAATCAGAAATCACCCTTTGAGACAATGAAAAAATATTTTAAATAATTTGCACCTGTTTAAAGATAAGTAACATATTACTGAGAAACCTGTTTCTTGGCTCTCCTGAAAAGTATAAAAAAATAAGGTTATTTGACTCTAAGAAGCCGATTTGAGCTTGCATTTTTACATTCGTGATTTTGTGAGAAGATATTATGTAAAGCCTCCAACCCTTTCTACACTGCCTACGGTTAGAAAGGACTACTCAGACAGTCATATATTTCAAGCATACAAAATAACATAATATATTGTGTTTATCATCTTGACCAACAAACTAAGATATCTTATCCGTCCGGCTCGCAAACAATTTCAAATAGTGACCCTTGTCAGCTTAAAATTTACGTGCTGGGTGCGTATGAATATCAAAATTTGAAGTCACTTTGTGTTTTCCTCCCTGACTTATAGAGTTAAATAGAGGATTTTATTTCAGTGTGAAATCAAGTAGTGTATCAAACAATTAACAACTAAAAATAGGGGTGTCAAAATTCTTATTTGCAACGACTGGTCGTATTTTTTACCGTTGCCATAATGGTGAGCGTGAAATTTCTGTCGCCAGCATCGTAGTCCAGTGGTTTCTTGACAGCTAGCGCCGCTTTGTGCGAGCTTTCCAAAGCGAATTTCCCCTTTTCGTTTCCCAGAACTATCGAGTACTGCACGTCGGAATTTGGAGTGTTCGGTTTGTCTCTATCAAAAGCGTGGACTCCTTTGAAAATTGTCAAACCTGCGAATAATAAGTTCAAAATATGTCTTTACTGAACATTATAACAATTAAAAGCACATTTTTATAAAATGTCATCTTATACGATCAGTGGCGGTTCTAGGTACTGGGCTAGGTAAGCTAAGCCCGACCTGCATTTTTCACCCAAAATGTGTAGAAAAAAACTTTAGATGACTGAATAAAAATGAACAGCAATTCGGCCGCTGAACAAAATAAATACATTTATAAGCGTGACTAACCTTTCCCAAATTAATACAATATCTTTGTTTTGATTTTTCTCTGTCAATATAAGACAATGCTATGTCTAACTAAAATAATACTTTCGATTGTGTTTTGTATTACAATTTTAAGCCAAGCCGGCATAAAAAAAAGCAATAACACTATTCATAATTCATAGAGAACAGGGAACGTGACGTCAGTCTGGCGACACTTACGTATTAATAATAATAACAAAGGCTTTGGCTAAATATATTATAGTCTGAGTTCTTTGTTTACACTGGGGCGCAATCAAGCACGATTAGATTTTTTTTGTATTTTTATTTACGGAAACGTCACGACTGTGCTTCAAAGTATCAGGCTGCTATCAAAGGTCGGGGGCTAGATCAAATAAGCCCATACATACAAACACAAATACCAATCTTGTTGTATTGTCTCTCAGTGACAGTTTTGTATGGCTTTTTGTACTGGTTAGTTCACTTTGAAAGAGACGAATTTGAGGTCGAGTATTTACTATTCTATTATTTTTTTACTTATATAAGCTGGGTTTTTATTATTTAATAATTTTTGCTTTGCAGTGGTGTTGTAATATTTGTTAATTTGCTCGTAGATTAATGTATAGGGTGAAGTGTAAGCATACACAATTTCGTAAATAGTATACAATGCTAAACTTTTCTCTAGCCCACCCAAGATTTAAGTTCAGGAACCGCCACTGTATGCGACCTGTCTTTCATTATAAGATCAACAATAATTTACCTTTTTAAAATTCAATGTCAGCTACTATTTAATTCTTTTTACAAAAACAAAAATTAAAATAATGACGATACAAATTCATAGAATAACATTGCAACGCGTATAATCTGAATTTCTTTGACTTACGCCTTTGATTATTGTTAGCCACAGTAAATTATTTGATAAATTCAATAATAATTATCGTCAACCCATCATGCCCAATTAGAACACATGACTGAAGAAAGTCTATATATTAATAGTCGATAATGTCCGTCCGCCTGTATGATGTCCCTGAAACTTAACCATTATTCCAAAAATTAAATAATTTACGAAATTTCTGCTCCTACGAAAAATAGTTGTTGGCAAACTTAAAAATTATTCCAAAAATTAAGTAATTTACGAGGTCTATTTCTGCTACTACGAAAAATTATTTTTAGCAAACATAAACATTATTCCAAAAATTAAATAATTAACAATTTAAATACTGCAGGACAGGACTGTCAATATATGCCCCGAGATATATTTCTTTTACTATCAGAATTTCTGGCTTATTCAATAAATAGGTTTGTAATTTATTTTTCATGCCAGTAAATTTTCTGACTACTTAAAAATGCAACAAAAATCCCCCCGTTGAGGTCAACGGGCTTACAGCTAGTAATTTATAAATGCTATATAATATCACCAAATAGGTGAAACAAAACACACTCTTCTAGCAGTGATTTATCTAGTGATAATGCATACATTTCATTACTTTATTTTAACAAAAGTCATCTAGAAGCCCTTCCGAAACATGTGGTAAATGAAATCAGGACAGCAAGAAAAAATGCTTTCTAAGAAGAGTATCTACAAACTGTGTAATTTTAGGATGGAATAAATTACATCTGATAGCAATCCTCCAAGTGAAATATTAAGTAAACTACATGCCTAACAAAGTGATGTATTACGTTGAAACATAGTCACTTATATGTCAAGGGTAACGGTATAAATTACTTTCTTTCAGAACCCTTTTCTCTCCGTGACAGTACTAATCAAAGTTGATCAAATTCTTTGCAACCACGCAGAAAGCACGCGCAGTGTACAAAATAAGATTATTTCGCTTAACACCGACAACTTTTCGTTACAATTATGTCTACAAGTGTATATATCACTGCTTAAAAATCAGTATAATCAACAGATTTTTTATGCTCGTGATATTATATAGTACACATAATAACAGGCTGCGGTATCAGGGCATCCGATCCCGAATACTTTTTGTAATCCTAGAATTTCGGGATTCACAATTTTTCCATATCGGATTCCGGGATTGATCATTCATCATAAAATCGTGAAAAAAATCGGTATTCGGGATTGAGTGATTTAAAAATAATCTAAAAAAGAAGGTATAACAATTTAAAAAAAAAATTCAAATCCTGGGAATTTATGAATTTCTGATTTTTTTTTTAAAAATGTGGGACTTTTTTTTTCTCGCTGGCTCGTTTTAAATATACTGCTTGTTTTCAATAAGTTTTTGAGAGTTTTTCACTTCTAATCCTAAATCCCGAAATTCCGCGATTACTACTATCACAATCCTGAAATTTCCAGATGACAAAATAGGACAGGATACCGGGATTTAAGACCCAAATGGTTATGTCACATAATATAAAAAACAGCTAGAATAGGTAATCTATATAAAACGTACGAATTCCATGCAAACAACCTCGCAAATCTAGAACATTCGCTCGCATTTTTCTTTTTGGCAATCCTCTTGCATCAATCGCTGTCTATGCGCAGAGTTATTTTTCTACTGAAATATTCAATTTATTTTCTTCGTTTGCTTGTATCCAATTCTTCAGTACTTGCTTGTATTAATATATATGTCGCCAATAACATTGTTAATTCTGTTTTTCTCTTAAGCCGTCCGTACTGTGTAACTGATTTAGTAATATAATACATGGCGTTGTTTACCGTGCGATATCGTTTATTTACATCAGTTTATTGTTTTCTTGAAACAATTTAAATATTTTTATGTGATTGTATCAAAATATTTTGGAAAGACATTATTTTTTTATTAAATAACAGTCATTAAGTTGAGTGGCTTATTATTTTTTGCTTTGGTTCACTGTTTCAAATTTCAAAACCTTTTCACATTTTTTTTTACTAACAACCTAAATCGTTTACTAACAGATGCATTCTATTAGTTCTCTTCTGGACACATTTCTTACCATAATCGCTCCCAATTTCCGTATTTATTGATAAAATTTATTATAATTTTTTCCACGAAAACTATTTAAAAAATATATTTTTTTTAGAAAGATTTTTTTTAAATTATTTTAAATGACAGCTAATGCGAATGCGCTAAATATTTTTAAATTTAAAGATCGTACGAAAAAAACTCGATGAGAATTTACTGTAAGTTGATTGAGATCAACTCGAGGTAAATTGACATCACAAAGACCCCCATACCTTAAGTCTCAAATTTAAATTGAAAACTCTAAATTCGACATTGAATTTACCGGGAATCGAGCCCAGACTCTCCTGGTCGGTAGAGCAAGCTCTAACCAACTAGACCACAGCGGGCGACACAACATTTGTTTCACAGTTGCTCAACCTTTTTTTTTAAGAAAACAGTAGAGATAAAAGAATAGCACTAGGATACAACTAAAGTGAGCTAATCTTTTTCGCCTTCCCCTTGTTTTTAAATCGGATAGATGGAAGGGAATTTCAGACAACACAACCATCCATGCCTTCAAAAATCTTTTGTTTTATTGAAAAACAATGTTTTCCGTAGTGTAGTTTGATACCATGGAACTCTTGCACCTTAGAAACACGTTATACATATCATCACTACAACTAAAAATAGGAGATCAGCCACTGAATTACGAAAAGTTCTCGTAAAAGATCTTCTGCCGATTTAGTACATATATTTGAACGTCCATATACTCTACATTAAGAAGTCTGACGTAAAGATTGATCTGATTTCAAATTGTTTCGATAGCAAAACATGAACATATAAAGACATTACGCTATGATCGTCAATTTTTACGTTTATCGATCTTTTAATATCCAATCAAACACCATTTAACCAATACTGTTTTCTGATGATGATGTATTAGTCGAGTCTTACAAAAATTGCGCTTTTTGTTCAATAAATACATTTACTTTAATAATGTATTTTAGAAGCAAATAGTGTGTAATGATTTTTGACCATTATTAGAATCCCTGCACGGCTTCTTTGTTGAATAAAAACATTGGATTTTTATTATAAACTAGCCAGTTCTCGGCAAGCGTTGCAATGCCACTCAACGAAAGAAAGAGTATGTGTTAATTGAAGTGCATGTTTTCTTTTTATGACACACGCGCCACCTTCTTTAAGTTAATTGTACTATTATAACCTTCGCGCAAGTGCAAGCATACGTTGTAAAAATGAACTATATGGCAGACATACAAACATTGATTTTTATATATAAGACCTACTGTAAGCTAATTTTACTATGCTTGTAACCTTACCGAAAGTGCAAGCAAAAATGTTGTCAAAGTTTTATTGCAATCGGATGAGTGGTATGGCAACACATGCATTACAAACAAACTAACATTATCTTTTATATATTAGACTAATGAATACAAATGAATGAATTTCTTTCATACAGCTTACAATGTATCGGTGCGTTGGAAGAAAACTGAAATAAATTCTACCAAAAAAACTTTACACCCTTCAGATTAATATACCAACATTGCATACAAAGTCGTTTTAATACAGCGTTGACATTGAATCAAATCAAGTGCATTTATCAAGAATAAAAATAGATAACAAAATTCGAGCTTTTAAATTGTCTTCCAAAAAAGCTGATATTACAAAATCAACAAATCGGAAACTGACAGCTTCGACATTCGAAGATGTATTACGAAGACAAATCTGAACTTTTATAATAAGATTTTATAACTTTATCATATCTGAGAAATCATTCAAAAAATTGAGACAGAATTTATAAAACATGAACGACGACCAAACGAGTAGACATGCAATTTAATTGAATGTGATTTTCGATTTTTTGCTATATTTTAAACATATATCAAAAATAGCTAGACATATCTATGAATTTATTATAAATTGACTAATCTGTAATGAATAATTTTATCTCGATAAGAAAAATTGTCTATAAAATATAATATTGATGTTCAATGATTAATAAATACGCTTATAAAATAAATAATTTAGAGAAAATAGTTTAAATTGAACGAATTATAAAATTATATATGTAAAATTGAAAGTGCTTAAACATAGCTTTAACTGAGCTAATTAAGGAATACAGTATGTCACTTGACAAACTAAATTAAAGACGATTCATGTAACTAACAATTCTTATTCTTGCAAAAACCGTGAATGATTGATTAAGTAAATGTTATTCAAAAGAATATTATTCAGTAACTATTTCTTTATTAAACACATTTTCATGTTTGAATACTTAAGCTCAATGTTTTAACTATTCCACAGCATGTTTTACAGCGGAAAAACATTTCTCTTGATTAATTTAATCATGTTCGCATATATCTCAACTTTGAGTAGGTATTCTTTATAGATTATATCTACAGCATTTGTCTCGTGTTATAGTGGAATTTATTGTTTTTGAAAGCAATATGTTAAAAAATAAACACGATAAAAAAATATGATAAAATATATTATAAACACACAAGTTTAGTTAGGACCTAGATACTAATTAAGTCTTTTACACTAAACATGGTTTTCATGTTAAGTTTTTACAGTTGGTGTTATATGAATATAATAATTACGGCTAATTTCTCTGTTACAGTACATCTGTCAAACAGTTAAAGTCAGTTTTTTTTTGTTACAAAGGTTTTTATGTCTGCTGTATCATCATCCAATTTCTATAAATCTGAGGGTGATTGTAATGAGATAAATACTCTTTGCAACAGTCGTTCTCATGTGCGGCCACCAAAGGATTTTTCTGCGGTCATCACCAGTTTAATACTAAATATTTTTGACTATAAGTTTATCCATTTTTTTATTAAATGCAACTGTTATATTTATCACATCTTAAAACAAAAATATGGTACGGCCACAAGACAAATATATAAAGCCGCTGATGTTCATGATACGAGCATATTAAAGCTTTACGTGAACACCACTGCTTTACAACATGCTATTTGACGTAATTGCGTAAATTTAGACAGTTTGCTTAAAATAAAAACATTTTTCTAACGCAGTCTGATAAAATATTGATTTTAACAACAGATAACATAGCTGCGATTATAAACATTTAAAGTATACCAACCGAAAAAACTAAATACAAAAAATATGCTGATTATTAAAGACCTCTCTTAATTCCTGTCTAGATTCTTATAAATTTAAGAAATCCATACTATGGCGCATTAATTATAAACATAAATTAATATGGGTGAAATGTCATCTTTCTGAATTTCATATATATAAAACTAGAAAGAAAGCGATGTCATTTCCTCAAGATCTGGGTCAATGTTAAGTTCAATAAAACTTTCAACGGACGATTTTCCACAGATAAGGGCAGCAACCGATTTTTAAACAGTAAAATAACGTCAGTGTAAAGATTTTATTTGATTTCATTTAATTCACAATCCAAGAAAAAGAAGAATAGTTTTTGAAAAGTCACACTAACGTGCGAACTTTCTGTTTTATTTCTTACTGCTTATAAATGATCGGTTCTTATACTTTTGAGTGTCATTCCCGATTGAACAGTAAAGGGTTCGAATCTCAGAGATTTCAGCCGAGTAATCAACACTCTCGGGCGTTTGTTCTTTTCGGTTGAAGTATCCACAGGCTTGAATATTCCAAAACGGACAACTCGCAATAATTAAGTTTTCAAACGACTTACGTATTAATTATATTTCAACACATACAGTTTTATGATATATAAGTTTCCTCAAATCTAAAGCAATTAGCAAACAACTTGTATTGTATAAGAACCAAGAAAATGCTTCATTGAGTTCATTGCACTCATTCTCGGGAGTAAAAACAGGCACGGCTGAAAAAAAAATGTCATAGCTCGGATTTTTGTTTCAACCCCTTTTCATCCTACCTATTATATTTTTTAGATTCTTGAAAACAGAGAAAAGAGAAATTGAAGTAACTTCTAGTATTTTTAAGCCGTCATTGTTCCCTATAACTTGGTCAAGTTACTAGTTAATTTAACTAACATTTATAATACGTACTTAGTGAAATTATTTAAATTAAACAAAGGATGCTGTTGATGACTGATGCATAGTTCCATTTAATTGTATAATCTTATAGTATGTATATTTTGGGAAACAGTCAACCGCTTATTGAAAGCATTGCTTAAATTTATCATCGTTAGATTTTCGTGATATTCGGAAAAATCAAAATGTTATTTCAGGCTCTATTGTTATAAGTAAAAAAGATAACGTATGTTTTAAATTCATATAAAAAACAAACACAATTGTAATGATTATTTTAAATTAGGTGATTGTCTCGTGATGTTTAAGCCAGTGGGAATAGATGGTATTGGTTTGGTCGTTAAGAAGATCCTCTCGTTATTACACATGTTTATCTTTTATTGCTTAAGGGAATTAAACTACAGTTATTTGTTACAATTATAGCGTAAAACTGAGATACCTATCAACTATATAATATCGCTCGAAAAATCGCAATACGTCGTAATCCACCAAGTGTACTTAAATATACTCTTTGTGGAACTAAATTGTTTGCTATTTTAACCTTATCAGCTAAGAAATAAACAGATTTTTGGCGAAGAAGTATCAAAAAGATTAAAGTGATTCAACTCGGCAATAATCTCATTCTCGCGAATATGTACAGCTGAGAGGCTTTTTAGATTGCGAAAAAGAAAAATAAACGAAGATTCTGGGTACATTGGCCGAAATTACGATAAGACGCTGGAACTGCCTCGGTTACTTATTATTATATTTTTTGGTTTTTCGTTTTCGTCGCGGGACAATGGAGTGCGGACAAAAAATAGCGAAACACGCAAACGTCTTTCGTTTTCGTGATGATGTGGGTAAATAAAATCGTCCACGGTTGTCTCAACTGGACAAAGTGATGTGTCCTATCTCGTTTCGAGTTTCTACAATTGAATTGAATAAGTATTTAAAAAAATAATTGTAACATTTCATGTTGATATAATATATTAAAATTGAGCCACGTAGCAAGATGGTAAAATTTATCTGTTGAACTTTTAATTACAATCACGTGTTTACTTCGTGTTTTTTGTGAATTAAATGATTTTATTTTAGGAAGAAATCACTGTGTGTATTTACTAATTTCACTGACATGTGGAATATTATAAAGCATCGAATTTAATGCTTTCTATAATATCTTTCTATCATTTAGTTGACTTAACTTTCAAGGCTCAATTTGTTGAAACTTTTGTAACTGTAAGTCATTTTTTTTTTAAAATATATAAAATAATAATCAAACATCTTATTATTTTCATGTCTAGTCTCAATAGTTGAATGTTTTTTACGAGAACTTACCGACCAACAGTCGCTCAACTTTTCTTCAGAGATGTAATTAAATATACGTAATTAGGAAATATAGTTTGCGTATCAGTCTTTACGCTTATTTTTCAAATTCGGGTCGGGAATGATTGTAGAAATGAAAGCACTAAAGAAACTTAATAACAAATACTGAAATCTTTATTCCGTGGTTTAAAACATTGGCCATATAATCAAATAAGACGTAGACGTAGACGTCTAAAAGAGTAGACCATTCGGCTAAAAAATTTAAAATGGATAACTGGTAACTATTATATTTTTTTAAAAATGCAATCTCGATTCGAATGAATCAAAAAACAAGGCGTTTTTTGCATCACCAATCTACCATGAAAATCTAATGATGTATATTTGGACTTACAGTAGCTGAATACGTCACGAATATATAGAATGATTGATTCTTCAACGCATAATAACATTATAATTATGCTGACAATTTTGAACTCGCACCTCACTGTGCAGAGCTTTGAGTCTATAGCCTGAAAGCTTTTTCACAGCACCCAGTACGATAGCCGACATTTACTTACCAAGAGTGTAATAAAATTTGCATTATTTATCTGTCATCCAACTTTGTCAGTTATTTACTCATCTGGAGGCCAGATTGTCTGCGCGAGAAACTTCTTTTGGCATTTGAGCCAAAATGGCACATCTTTGCGCTATATTTCTATTCACTCCCACAATGAAAACTTTATAATTATTATAAAAACAAATTTATACTTACTACGTACTTAACATTTTTTCCAGATTTTCAGCTTTGTTGCTGATAATAAAGCATTTGATACAATTTGTATGCGTCAAGTGACTTCTTTTGTATATTGAAATATAAACACTACATGTGTTTTTTATTTAATGTCAAAAATGTCTACAAAATTGTCGATCATAATTATTGAGGACAGTAAAAAAAATACAATAAGGTGTAAATTCTTAGTACTAAAGCTTTGTATTAAAAATACATACTTTATTATAGATCGGGAATAGTTTCGCTCATCTTGAGCATTATATCAACAACTATCAGTTGATAATGCTCGAGATGTATTTATTTTTATGGCTAAGAGATTTCATAGTTTAAGGTGTCAAATCAAAGATACACTTATCATTCATATCATGTGATATTTTACCCACTAGCTTCCACGAGTCATGATTCAAATTGGTCCTGTAATCATTTAATAAGAAAGTATAACAACTCGACTGACTAAAAAAAGAATAGCTACCCTCTACCTCAATCAAAATATTTTATACTAGATTCTCCAGACTTTTGTTGAAGCGATGTAGTGTTCGTACACTATAGAAGTAAAGGTGTTCGATATATTAAAAAAAACCTCTTTTACAGCAGACACTTTAAATATGTGTTTTTTGAACCCCACCCCGGTTTGCCCACTTTAAAAAAATAATTGCACGGTACTTAAGCCCACACGGTTCATAAATTTAACGATAGGTATCACTCCACATTCAGAACGAGAGCTTACAACTCGCTTAAAAATCTGCCGACTCTGTGTATGTCTCAAACTTACTTCAATTTTAATTATTTTTAAAAATCCACATATTTTTTGTGTGTGATTCGATTTAGAGTAGAAACATAAAATTAATTTGATGATTACCCGGAATTAAAATTCATATAATTTTGAAAAATCGTATGTGTGATCCGACGCTGGGACTCGTGTTAAATTATACTATTTTTTGTTTTTAAGAATATTTTTTCCGCTACTAGGTTGAATTTGTCTTTCAATTTTTATTGGAAATTATTTTTAGCAGAAAATCGTCAACGAATTTTTACAAAAAAAAATACCTTAGTGTCTGTAAAGGTTTATTGTGCTAATGTTTGTTGACGATTTAAAGTAGGTCCTTATTCAGAGGAAGGAAATGGAACAGAGGTTTATTTAGAATTTCAAAGACTCCTTTATCGACGCTTGCTTGCTTTTCCCTACAAAAATATTTTTCTTTGTACGAGTCCATTGAGATCCTTTTAAACTGATTGGCTGACTTGAATCATTGTCTGAATAATGAAAAACATCAATAAGTAATTATTTTATCTACTCCATTTCTGAAGTGTTAGTTAATTGCCCAGATATAATAAAATTATCATTCTAGTAATGGCCACTACCACAAAAAAAGCAAAAAGGATTAAATATCTGAAATTTTTTAGAATGTTTGGTTATTAATTTACCATTTTTAAGATAATTTGTATAGATTAAGCAGCTAATCGGTCGGTTGATAAATCTGTTTTGAACGTACGTATTTTGTTGTTTGTTTTATGTATTTCAAATAACGGCTTGGGCTTTACTTAAAGAAGATTTTCGCTTAAATCATAACTAAACGAGATAAATAAATAATTTAAAAACTTGTTAAGAACCGACCATCTAACAGTCATCGATCAATAAGAGTAAGAGAACTAGTTCCAAAGTATTTGGAAACATTAATGATCAATCTAAAAAAAAAATCCTGTCATCCTAAATTCTGTATGCTTTTTTTACTTGGTTTTCTAACAAAACCAAAACATTTTCCTATCCATCAAGTCGACTTGAGTCAATAAAATGAAGAATGTCGATCTTTGCATTACATAAGAATGTCATAAAACCGTGAGTTGAGTCCCTGACTGTGAGATAACTTCCTCTTTTATGTAGAATACTTTGTTTTTCATATCGTAGATGTCAAATAATACCCTTAAGCACTCGACATACCAGTGGCGAAGTCTCAATACAAACCGACAACTTAACGTCAACTTTATCAAAATTTGTTGGCATATATAATGTATTGTTTCAGTAAAGTGAATAATAAACTTGTGAATCAATCGTCTTTTTACTAAAAATGGTTTTAAAGACCGAAAAACGATGTATGATTATTGATATTCTTGATATTCTAACGACATTCAATAGCGAAAAGACGATATTATATTAGCGATTTTTTTGATACTTTTAGTTTCTTCTATGTTGATCGTAAGCAGTTTATCAAGAGCTTATCGGCTATATTTAAAAGTGGAAAATAAAAATTAAACTTCTACATTCAACACAACACCATAAAACTTATATATATATGTTTATTCGCAACTTAAGTATTGCCGTCAATGTGTAATAATAGTTAGCAGTTATATATAATTTTAAAACCGTAAGTAATATGACCGTTTAGTAATGACCGTCCAAGCGACTTCAGTCTATATTCACTACTTTGAAACTGTTAAAATAACAACATTTCTAAAATATGGTACCTTTAATTATTATTTTATATTTCTTGGGTACACAATACATACTTTTAACAACAGGCGTGAGGAAGCACATTCAGCTGATTCAAAGCTCTGACGAAAAGCTTTTTGTAAGCCTTCTTATTGCTGCGGTTTGTTACTGGATTATGTATGATCATTGCAAAGTATTTCTTGAAATTGTTTAATGGCTTAGAATAAGTTTACAGCACTAATAAAATTTTATCAGAAACATTTATCAGTTCTGTATTTTAACTGTAAATATAAAAAAATCCGTACTTTATAATTGAATATTCTTCGCGTGAGTTAGGAATAATAGTAGTGATAAAGATTTCCTAATACTCTCATCCTTTGTGTATCCAGAACAGGAATTTCAACACTGGATATTTATGTGAGTCTAATGTTTTATAGTTTTATATTTAATATCAATGAAACATACTAAACAATATAAATTAGTCAAATAAACAAGATCAATATTAAACATAATGAACATTGATAAGTACCTCAATTCTTATCATAATATTATTGCTTCTTCTTCAGAATTTTTTCTATCAATAAATAATATATCATCAGCGGACATCGGTAGAAAACGAAATAAAGCTATTTTAAACATAGAAACTGCAATAATATACCTATTTTATGGATAGTATATAACTTATTTGTGAATTATTTCCCAGGATGAGTTCAGAACAAACCTTACTAAGTTGTATAAAGTTGAAACTCTCAGCTGTCGAATATGAATTGCTCTACATATCATTTTTAGAATTGGTAATGAAATGGATTTTGTACTTGAATACGAATCCAAAATACTTTTATTTATATTAGGTTAATTCAACAGTTTAGCTTTTATTTTTGCAAACATAATGCACGAAGGTGGTCTAATTTAATGTGACGAATTGTAAAGTTTACAGCGTCAACAAAATATATTCTTACTTTTCTAAGAATAAGATTCATTCGTATATATTGTTCAAGCAAAAGGTGTTGTTACGAAACGCCTTAGAAGTGGAGAGAGTCGAATAATTCTGGCCTTTTAATGAACGACCCTTTAGAACTATAGAGAGCTAGAACTCGGTATAGTTTGTAATTATATATCAACATTTTTAAAAAGGTTGATATTGTGTTTAATTGTCTTGGTTTGACAATCTTTGTTACCTAGATTTGTATTTATCAAAATAACGGATCAAAAAACAGTTGTCAAAAGTAATCAGCTATGTGTAATAATCGGATATCCAATTAATCAGGCAATTTATGATTAACAGCGTGACAATCGAAAATTTCTTCGTTACATAAAGGCAATTACAGCGCTAGTGACAGACCTATTCAATAAATCATAAAAACGGTTACGTACACTTTTCAAATCAAAATCTGTCGAGTACTTTAACTAAAAACTGATTTAAAATTCGCCGCACTTAGCCCTTGAGCTTTCGATACTTCCTCGTGGCAACGGAATATACCCTTCGACGACGGCACGAAACCTTCAAAAGACACGGGAAGGATAAATGTTACAGGACGAAGCGTTACGCAAGTTTAGTGCCAAGCCAAGCCTTCAAAATGTGCCATACAATGACGGTCATGCACTCAAGTAGAAAACCACTTGCTGATCGACTTAACGTTGATGTTTTTGTGTCGACTGTGCCATTTTAAAATTAGTGTAAAACAAATGTGTATTTCTTTGTTATTTCATTGGTCTTAATTGATGTTAAATTATTTTTTTAAAACGCCTGCTCCCCTTTAAAGTTATTCTTGATAACTGTGCATTGACAATCACCCAAGCCTTGTCTCATCTTCAGAGTCATCGAGACAACTAGTGACGTTCCTAGGCTATGTGGCGCCCTTAGGCAGACCCTTAAAATAGCGTCCATTTTTCTTTCATTCCTTCCCAATATTCTAAAAATAAATATATACATAAAGAAGTTCAAATCCTCTACTCACTTACACATATTCAAACAAATCGTTTGTCGCTTATTCCGTTTTGATTTCTGGTGATTATCAGTATGTACCTTATTAACAAAGAACCTCACAAATAAATATGATCCAAAAGCCCATATTATTGTTCAAATAACTATTACCTTCATTACACATCATAAAAAATAATGTAAATTTTAAATGCACTTAAATAATATCGTAAGTATCGAATCTTGAT
Organism: Himalopsyche tibetana; assembly: GCA_030503985.1. Classification (NCBI taxonomy): domain Eukaryota; kingdom Metazoa; phylum Arthropoda; class Insecta; order Trichoptera; family Rhyacophilidae; genus Himalopsyche; species Himalopsyche tibetana. The sequence continues at coordinate 2,997,768 of JAPJYX010000007.1, read as the reverse complement.
TTGGTATGTTGTTAATCAAAGACATTGAGGCATCATATTTATTCTAAATCAAATTTGTATCAAAAATATTTATTCATTTAAAAAATCTGTGATCATTTGCCGCTCCCTAGGACTTGCCGCCCCTAGGCAACTGCCCACTCGTCTATGCCCTCGGGACGTCCCTGAAGACAAGGAACGTGAACTTAGAGAGGGACTTGTAATTAGCCAACCCCTTTCTTAATCTAGTTTTCATCGATGTTGACTTGACGTCAGCAACATAACAGAAACAGTATTTTTTTTTGTAAAGCGAAGACATTAACATGAAAATTTGCAAGTTTCATGAAAAATTAGACATTGCTTACTACGGTGTGATTTACCATTTTCATTTCCAATGTGAAGCAAATAGACTCCTAATGTAATATTTCTACGAGAACTTCGTTACTCAGTTGCTCAACCTCCTTTTATCCCCAAAAATAGTTGGAATAGTAGAATAGGGCTTGCACAAGGACAAGTGGTTAGCTAATCGCTCTCACAACTCTACTTTTTTAGTATATGATAGATGGGAAGGAGGAGCTCAAGACATCACATACATTCATGCCTTCGTACATAAATTCATAATCGATTGAAAAATCAATTTATTAACAATGGTTGTATCATAAAACTTTTTGTTTCACATTTTGAAATTTGGATATTACTTACATTAACCTTTCAATCGACGGTCCAAGTTAAAGTTTTTTTTCCTCAATAAATTAGGTACTAGGTCTCAATCTCAACTCAAACGCCATAATTTTATAGTACCATATTTTGTTATGTTGACAAAGCTCCAACTGATACACTACAGCAACAACTGCACAACAATAGCAACCGTGTACCAGGAAATTGTTTTTTTTATTTTTCCGCTGTGATTTTTATAGATTTGGGTCTTTATGTGATCTCTTGAACAGTGCCGGCGATTCGATCAAAATAAAATAAAAAGAGAAAAAATGCTCTTTACCAATAGGTGTCAGCTCGTCGACGGCGACTTGATAAGGTGCCTCGCTAAACTTGGGAGAGTGGTCATTCACATCCTCGACGTACACGGTCACCGAGAGAAATGCCGATATCTGAAACAGTACATACAGACAACATCATAAATTAATGTATACACAGTACACACCCACTCCTTGTATATTTATTATTTTCCCTTGGAAAACTCTCGGAAGATATCGTCAGCTTAATTTGAACATCATCTAAGAATTTTTTTCTAGAATTTTATGCTTTGGTGATTTTGGTGAAAAATTTATTCGCTTAATTAATATCCAAATTGTAAGTGGAAGTATGTCTTCTTATATTTATCTTTTCTAAGTCATTTTATTCACATTTAGTATAAAAAAATGAATGAACATTTTTTTTCAAGTATAATTAACCCTCCAGAGACGAGAGCTTTTATTCGATAAAATAATATTTTTTAAGCCATATTGAAGTCACCGATAACTTTTATTTCTAACCAAAATTAAAAAAAAAAAAAGCGCAAAGTCGTTGTAAAGAAACCCCGCATGCCTATGGGTCATATGCTCATCTTTTTATTACATTGTAATATTGTTTACGGACAGTAGTAAGGACGGACGTGACCGTATGGGCATGCAAACATTCGGGGTTGAAATATGGCTAAACGTGAAATTTTTAAAAATATTTACAATTTGACTTCTTTAGATCAACATAATTTCGATACAAATATAATAGCAAAAGAACTATAAATAATTTGATGTTTTGATAAAAAAATAACTAACAGTTTCAAAAAGTCCATTAAAAAAGACAGAAATTCAAAGAATCGCATGGGCCGTTTCTGTCCCCGCGGCTGATGACTTACTTAAGTCTGTATCCTTCTTAACCAAATATGAGTGAAAGCAACGATATTCAGGTAGAAAAAGAATAAATACTGGGATCAATAGACAACGGTGTTTACTGTGACCGTATGGTCACGCTCGTCCTTGGAGGGTTAACAATTGTAAAATATTCTTCTGCAAAAAACAAAAGTATAAAAATTTGTTTCCGTAAGTTGAAATATTCAGTTTTAACTGTCTGCTGAAGATAAGGGTAAACTGATTAACGCTATGTTAGAATTAAGCCGACAATATCCATTACACAATTTTTTTAAAATTCAAATTGATTGAATCATTCAATCTTGTTACTGGTATTTATAACTCAATCAAGAATTGTCAAAAGAGAAAAAGTATTACCTGTCCGTTTGTTTTAGTTCGATCGTGTTTATAATATACCAAAATATTTTTAAAAAAATTATAAGGACTTTAGAAAAGCAAAAGAACGTAAGCCACCGTTTTTTCAATAATCGCAAAGTATACAACTTAAACGTTAACTAAACTAAAACGTTAGATCAACATAATGTAACTGCAAATGGTGAATTGGTGTCTAAATTTTGGTTTTAATTTGAACAGAAAATGGCATTTGAAAATTTTGACCTTGAGAAAGGACAAAGTTTTTCTTAAAAAACTTATTCAATTTAAATTAGATTGAGTTAATAAAACACCAGATTGTAAGTCTACGTGCACTACAAGAATGTGTATATTGAATATTTTAAAATCATCAAAAAGTATTTTTTGTGCCTCCTGTAAAAAAAACAGTGGATTACGTTCTTTTGCATTTCTAAGTCAATATGGGAACATACAAGATTCATATAACATATTTTATTGTAAAGAAAAATGGATGCCTTTTCCACCATCTAAAAGAGTTAACTATCATCATAACAATAAGATTCGAATCATTGCACCACATTGATTTGTATTGTTTTTGTCACAGTTATTTCACAGGAACGTCATAATAGATTTTAATAAATTGGATTGCAAATAATTCTCTTCTAAATCATATATGTTTGTTAATAAGTATTCATGTTGTCTTCCTTCATTCATGTTGTCTTCCTAAATTCATAAAAAAATGTTTAGCTGTATTATATTAAATAGAAAAATATTAAACTACATGTGACATCTGTACTATGTAAAAAAAAGCACAGTATGAAATGCAAACTATTGTTGTTAACGACATCTAACGTTACACAATAAAGACTTATATTCCAGCAACTGACCGTATCATCTCCATCCGCAAAATCACATCCCAGGCGAAACTTGAGAACATTTTGCGGACTGTCCGAATCTACGAGGTCTTCCAAGCTTTGTGCAAGCACCACGGAAACGTGCGTTTTGTTCACATCTCGATAAGTGAAGAAATGAGCGTCTTCTTCTTTATCGACTGGTTGGAGGCTGAGGTTTCGTCTGTAAAATAAAAATAGATGGCATTGTTCAGTTTGCACTATATCCGATAAATTCAAAATTAAAATGGCAATATCATCGCTACACTTATTATTATCACGTTATGGTTTATATATTTGAGATAATTACATATTAGCGCTATTATCATATTATTTTATTCTTACTACAGTTATTTATATCAAGACCTGGGTGAGTGTCTAATATATAAAAATTCATCATAAATACAATTCGGTTAGTGGATGAGTTTACAAACATTTGTGTACTTAGTGCTTCTCAACCTGGGGTCCGCGGATCCCTGGGGGGGTCCACATGTTTTTCACGGGGGTCCGCGAAAATTTTCTTTCTTTCAACTTTCTGTGTGATAAAATATGAAAAAAAAAATGGGGGTACGCAGATTAATGTTTTCAGATTTAGGGGTCCGTGGCATAAAAACGGTTGGTAAGCACTGGTGTACTTGACAAAATTTAGCTAAATAAGATTTGGAAATCGTCCTAGTTGAATAAATCATTTCTTATTATTATATTTTATTTACGGTATACTGTTAAAATGAAAATGGAGCCAGTGCAGTGACCTCATAATTTTTATTTACAATAAATTAATTCGTAGTAATAAATAAATAGATAGTAAAATATTATTATAATATGCAAGCATATGTATGTAAATCGAAAATATTTTGTCTTATACTTCTTCAGTGGCTAGAAAAATCTACAGAATAAATCATACAGCAAGGTATAAAAACAGATCAGAATTGAAATTTTCTAAGCCCTATCTATCTCTTCAAACTATAGACAGCCTAAGACCAGGGTATTTTTTTTAAGCTGCCATAATTTTGATACTTATTAAAGAAGGAAATTACATCGAAATAATTGCTAGAAGTCTAGAAGGCGTTGAAATGTCACGTTATCTTTGTAAAGTAAAAATATATTCCGGTACTAAACGTTTACGAGTTCCAACCTGTCCAATTAATAAGCCTTATAACATATAACTGTTCACTTCATTTAGTAATATTATCTGCCATTTATATGCAACTAGCTGTAAGCCCGTTGCCCAGCAACGTGAGATTTTTGTTGCATAGTATTTAATTTAATTTAATTTTATGTTATTTTATTTTATGGTATTTTATTTTATTTTATTTCATTTCATTTTATTTTATTTTATTTTATTTTATTTTATTTTATTTTATTGAATTTAATTTAATTTAATTATATTTTATTTTAATATATTTTATTTTTATAGTTAGCAGATATTTCGTAAATTATTTAATATTTGGAATAATGTTTAAGTTTGCTAACAACAATTTTTCGTATTAGCAGAAACTTCGTTAATTACTTAATTTTTAGAATAATGTTCAAGTTTGCTGACAACTATTTTTCGTAGTAGCAGAAATTTCGTGAATTATTGAATTTTTGGAAAAAAAAAGTTTGATAACAACCATTTTTCGTAGTAGCCGAAATTTCGTAAATGATTTAATATTTGGAATAATGTTCAAGTTTGCTAACAACCATTTTTCGTAGTAGCATAAATTTCGTAAAATATTGATTTTTTGGAATAAAGTTTAAGTTTGCTAACAACCATTTTTCGTAGTAGCAGAAATTTCGTAAATTATTTAATATTTGGAATAATGTTCAAGTTTGCTAACAACCATTTTTCGCAGTAGCATAAATTTCGTGAAATATTTAATTTTTGGAATAAAGTTAAAGTTTGCTAACAACCAATTTTCGTAGTAGCCGAAATTTCGTAAATTATTGAATTTTTGGAATAAAGTTTAAGTTTGCTAACAACCATTTTTCGTAGTAGCAGAAATTTCGTAAATTATTGAATTTTTGGAATAATGTTCAAGTTTGCTAACAGCCATTTTTCGTAGTAGCAGAAATTTCGTAAATTATTTAATATTTGGAATAATGTTTAAGTTTGCTAACAACCATTTTTCGTAGTAGCAGAAATTTCGTAAAATATTTAATTTTTAGAATAATGTTTAAGTTTGCTAACAACCATTTTTCGTAGGAGCAGAAATTTCGTAAATTATTGAATTTTTGGAATAATGTTCAAGTTTGCTAACAACCATTTTTCGTTGGAGCAGAAATTTCGTAAATTATTTAATATTTGGAATAATGTCCAAGTTTGCTAACAACCATTTTTCGTAGTAGCAGAAATTTCGTAAATTATTGAATTTTTGGAATAATGTTTAAATTTGCTAACAACCATTTTTCGTAGTAGCAGAAATTTCCTAAATTACTTAATTTTTGGAATAATGTTTAAGTTTGCTAACAACCATTTTTCGTAGAAGCAGAAATTTCGTAAATTATTGAATTTTTGGAATAATGTTTAAATTTGCTAACAACCATTTTTCGTAGTAGCAGAAATTTCCTAAATTACTTAATTTTTGGAATAATGTTTAAGTTTGCTAACAACCATTTTTCGTAGAAGCAGAAATTTCGTAAATTATTGATTTTTTAGAATAATGTTTAAGTTTGCTAACAACCATTTTTCGTAGTAGCAGAAATTTCGTAAATTATTGAAATTATTGAATTTTTGGAATAATGTTTAAGTTTGCTAACAACCATTTTTCGTAGAAGCAGAAATTTCGTAAATTATTGATTTTTTAGAATAATGTTTAAGTTTGCTAACAACCATTTTTCGTAGTAGCAGAAATTTCGTAAATTATTGATTTTTTGGAATAATGTTTAAGTTTGCTAACAACCATTTTTCGTAGTAGCAGAAATTTCGTAAATTATTGAATTTTTGGAATAAAGTTTATGTTTGCTAACAACCATTTTTCGTAGTAGCAGAAATTACGTAAATTATTTAATTGTTGGAATAATGATTAAGTTTGCTAACAACCATTTTTCGTAGTAGCAGAAATTTCGTAAATTATTTAATTTTTGGAATAATGTTAAAGTTTGCTAACAATCATCTTTCGTAGTAGCAGAAATTTTGTAAATTACTTAATTTTTGGAATAATGTTTAAGTTTGCCAACAATTATTTTTCGGATTTTAAATTATTTAACAATTATTTCCAATAAAAATCAAAAGATCAAATCCAATTTTTCAATAAAAAATCAGTTGCACATTTTGTCCAAGTGTATGAAAAAAGCAAAATATTATTCTATCATATATCCATATCATAATTTGAATATTCTTAATGTATTAAAGAATTCTAACAGATTTTCAAGGTCAGACGTGAAAAGATTCATCATTATGATTCAATTGATCAAATCCGCTCCAAAAAATATTAGTCTCACATCGACTCACACGATCAGACGATTCATTTCGATAGCCCTATAATCATAGTTTGCAATAGTCGAATTAAAGTCTTTGATTATTCGAATATTATGATGTATGGTGATACAATACTTTAGCTCTACACCAAGAAATATCAAATTTTCAAACGTGGCGATATCAGAACATTCACGCCAGGTTTAAAATAAGCCGCTCCCATTGGATAGAACAACATTTCAAAAATGTGCTGTTCAGAATAAATCGAAATCATTGGTCTGTACCTTACTGCGGACGTCCTTACAGACAGACCTTATCGGCTATTAATGTTAAGATAATATTAGAATGAGGAGATATAATCATCCGCTTACATTATCGTATTTTGATACGTTCTACAATAACATGATACCCGAGACTAATTCTCTTAACCAAAGCGAGTAATTGCAAATATTATGTCGTAGGTATGTACATGTTTGACTAGTATCAGCTGTTATACCGCAATAATATCAAAATATAACAAAAATCATTATTAAGGATGTCAGTCTCAGTATCGAGTAACTACTCAAATACAAATGGATCCAGACCTTGCCGGTTTTCCAACACCGGTTATCAAGCGAAATTCGTGACATTAAAATAACGGTTTTTTCAACATGGTAACTAGGGCTTGTCGATTTTCAAAAACCGGTTTTAAAAACTGTTTTTTATCTTCGTAACCGGTTGTGCCGAATTTTTCATAAAAGAGCCTTTAAACAAAAGGACAGAAAATTTGGATCTTTTATTTGATGGCTTAAAAACCATACGCCCCACATCATTACCCAGCGAAAGGGTATTTTCGATATCAGGATATTTTGTTACAAAACAATCAGTGGACGCTTTATGTTTTCTTAAATCATATTTTCTGAAGGATAACACCAAATAATTTCTTGTTGTGTATTATTATGTATATAAATAAACAGCATATAAAAAAACAACATTTTCTCTCTAATCTAATTGAATTATTAATTCAATTTGTAAAACTTAAACAATATTGACATTCGAAAACCGGTTTTTTCAAAAGTCGATAGTTTATCAAGCATTATTTTTTACTATTAATTTAATAAAAGATTCAGCATATTGACTTGAAACTTCTTTGATTAGAAACGATATGAGAATAATTAATATTAAGCTTTATAGTCAGTGATATGAATGCGTTAAAAATATTATATTATGAAATAATGCGAAAATCACCGAGCATCGGACACACTCAGTAAATCAATGCTTTGATATTGCGACCGATTTCATAAATTTTCTCGTACCGCATTTTCTATGAATTAGATTCTAAAAGATTAAAACAATGCCTTAAATATATACAAGTGACAAAGTTCAGATTTTGGAAAATTCCCATCGATTAAAAGATTTTTTTTATCAATTTGATTATTTTCCTTAACATTTTAAGCGTCTTAGTTGATTAATATGTTTATTATACAATATTATACCACTAACCCTATCAAGATGTAATATTCTGAATGTAAAATATTGTCAGGTCCGTGGCGCAGCGGCCATCGTCGTTGGCGTCCGTAACGGATCTTACGGGTTCGAGTCCCAGTAAGTATAGCATTTTTTTTCAAATCGATTTATCGACTTAAATTCGTAGATCTGGGTGGGTAAAAATCCCTTCCACATTTTCAATCAAGCGATTAGTTAGCCACTATTCCTGTTCTAGCTTTATCCTTCTATATCTACTAATCTCTTTGAAAAAGAAAGGTTGAACGACTGAGTAACAAACTGTTCTCGTAGAAAAACTTCTGCTGAGATACCTCCATTAGGAGGCTATGTGCTCCACATTGGAAACGGACAAGGATTTAGCAAAAAGTCCTGTCCTAACCCTACCCTTCTATTCCTATTATACTCTTCGAAAAAAGTAAAGTAAAAGAAATAGGTAACAAGCAATACTCGCAAAGAACTACTTTTTAGAAACTTCCATTAGAAGGCCATATGCGCCACATTGGGAGCGGACATGGATAAAAAACTTAAAAAGTAAAATTGAGCATATCAACTTTTTCGAAAAGATATTTTTTCAAAAAATACTTTTTAAACAAAATAAATTGTTTCGTGTTGTATTTATTGTTGTTCAACTTCAGTAATGGCTATAACGGGATACTCATACTTAGTACCATTTCAGAACGTAGATTTAAAATAAAATAGTAACTAATCGAATAGTCGTGTATTAAAAATGACATCTCTAATAATTATGATGCATCAGTGGAATCCCTTTCGTGATGGTGCACTTATAATAACGTCGTATTGACCCCATGCAACTGTTAAACGGAGAAATTGCATACAAACATGATACAAAATGAAATAAATACCTGCGAGTACGCCGTGCATTATAATGTGCATACAGTCATTGCCAACATTGAATTCAGTGTTGTGAATATTTAATTAAAAACTATGTACTAATACATCAATAGTAAAATCAATTATTTATTAAATGTATTTTAAAATATGGATGAGAGACCAATACTAAACCTCAGAGTTACAATTATATTCTTGTTTATTTTTTTTTACCAGGGACGTCGAGAAAAAATACTATGTTATGATATGTTTGCATGCGTGTCTTGAAAATTAATTATTTCAATAGAACAGCGTCAATTTCTTAAACGCGTTGTAATTTTCTCTATATGAAGTCGTATATTTGACAAGGTAGTTAAATTCGATTGACATCTTATTGCTATGAACTCGTAATTACATACGTAATAAAATAAATATATAATATGAAGATTTTTATTAAAATGCTCAATTCCCTGCTCAGCCTAAAAGCAAAATAAAATAAGCCTAGGCTACAGGACTCGAAAAAAAATTAACCGGGACGGAATATATACGACAAATATTTTGCATAAGTGCACAATACAAAACTAAATTTAAACGCCTATTTATAAAACAGGTTAAAAATATCAAAGTATTTTAGTTCTACAGTTTTTAATAATTTTTATGCGTTGATAGCTATTTCGGCTTTCGCCATCGTCAGAACTATGTTTAAACTTATATTTTGCTCAGCTATATATACTGGCTCTGAAGAGATACACTATGCATCAAGTTATTCACTCTAACATCCTATTTCAAATTATAATTATAATATTACACTTATTAAATGTGATTCTAGTGTTTCAAAGAACGATAAGCCATCTGGGTTTTTTCCTTAAAACATTTATTAGGATAAAATTAAACTGATATTTATTATTAATTACATTACATAAAATTTATTAACCATGACATGACTCTAGTGTTTCGAAAAACAATAAGCAATATGGGATTTTTCAAGGTAAATTAGGATAAATTATACTTATATTTATTATTAATTACACTAAGGGTTTTAACAACGGTGATGGATTAATAATGGTTTGTTTATTTAAGATGTTTTGTTTATGCCTCTTATAGGTTGTAATGGAGTTCCAAAGAAATTCCAAATCAATTAATAAACCTATTTATAAAGTTTGCGTATCACTGTAAATATTACAATGTATGAACAAGATGGTATTTGAAAAGCTGCGGCTCTTGCTGTGCATACTCGGCAGAAATAATATTGCAATATTTAACAAAATATTATTGTAAGTGCACTAATAAAATATTGTATTGATAGCTGTACCTAGGTTCCCTGTTACACAGCTATTAGGGTATCCAATCCCGGAGCCTTTTTCCAATCCCGGGATTGGGATTAGCTCACTGGGAAATCCTCAATTCGCTATACTTTTTTCCCGGATTATCTCCAAACCTCGTTTTTTTTTAGCTCACCGAGGAATTTGAAATCTTCAATTTGCCAATTTCGTGTCAATTTTAGGGATTTGCTTGAATTTCTCAATCCTGGGATCGCGGCCGTGTCAATCCCGGGATTTCGGGATCAGAAAATTGAACGGGATCCCGGGATTGGATGCTCTAACAGCTATGGTATCTGACTGTTTTATTTAAACTTCTTCTTCGATTAACACGGTTCGATATGGAGCCGACAAGTAGTCAATGGGTCTATTGTGTACCTTAATTGGTTACTGTGTCCGCTGGTTCGAGTCCCATTTACGGATATTTTATTAAATTGACTTTTACGTATTTCTGTCTCAAGTTTTGTTATGTTAACATCGCCTCCTATCAATTAAATGCTACAAACGAGGCGTAGCGAAAACGATTAATTAAATAACTTCCTACATAACCTCACCTACTCATATAATTGTATTCACTTCCTAAAGCCCCCCGTAAACGAGCATTAAAAATTGCATTCGGGCGTAACTGTCGATAATATTGCAGCCATATTATGTCTAGGGAATAATGTGTGTCTGAGCATAAGATGGCATGGCACCATTGCTGGGCAATGCAGTATGGCCGATAATTTAGTGCGTATGCTTGTCGCGTGAGTTAACATAAATTGGCCGACAGTTGTTGGACAGTTGTCACTTTTTCCGCTGCTTTTCAGTGAAATTGAGATTCAACGTGGTCAGAACCCACGTTTTTCTACTACTGAAATAAAATCTGAACTTTTTATTTTATTTTAGTCAATTTTATAGCGGCTTTAAGCTTTCTATTTCCCGCAATTCACTCCCAAAATATTCATTTTAAAGTGAACCCTCATGGTCTATTTACAAGCTTTTTTATGATCTCCAAAAAATCTTCCAAATTAATTCATTGAATCAAAAGAGAATCGTTGACTTGATGTCGGTATATATCTGAAATCTTTGACTAAACAGATCGCAAACACAGATATACATTTTACATTTTCAGGGATTAATCACTAACACTAACACAACCTTAAAGGCCAACTAAATCATTAATTCATTTAAAGAAGTCAATATTTTAAAAAAAATCCTTTCTTGTTATATGGACACATACACACTAATCTATAACCTAAACTAGGGGTGGGGAACTTTTTCTTCTCTAAAGGCCGCATTCATTTTTCTGATTCGACATAAGGCCGCAGTTAGCATTGACTAGGGAATTTTTGGCCGGAAACAGGAATTTACGGTCAGAATATGTCAGAAATTTACGAATTTACATCAATTTACAGAATTACAAAATTGGCCAGAAGGCCGCACCAGAGTAGCCAAAAGGCCGCAGGTTCCCCACGCCTGACCTAACCTAATAACATAATAAGGTATACAATTTAAATAACATTTGGGGACATCATTTAAATCATAGTTTCTCAACATTTTTTGATTCGTGGCCTCTTTTGAGTCTTTTCCGTGGTTTTCTTACCCGTTTTTTTATATAAGCATGTAAGTTTTTCGAGACGAGGTGAGAAGTTGAAAGATCCTAAAATAATTTTCAATTCATTGAAAATTTTGCTTGCTGGCAGATTTCACCCATGAATTTACGCACTTCCCAAAATGAAAATACGTGAGACCATTTTTTTAGTACTTCCAGATTTTGTCCGTGCGGGGGGGCACAGCTAAGCTGGGCAAAGTTGTGCTGTGGCTCATTTTTTTTTTCTGTGGCCCTCTTGGAACACGTGGCCCCTGGTTTAGAATCCGTGATTTAAATTATATTTCAATACATAATTTCTTCTTGTTGGGTATACGCCAAAGTTAATAGTTACATTGATAAATTTGACCGAGGCAAGAGAAGCAATGGCAAAATAAATAAATAAAACTTTTTAAAAAGTTATGTTTTTTAAATAATGTGTCCATATTACAAGAAAGAACCACGATTTTATACTTTTTCAATATTTAACCAACATTCTTTGCACTATTTTTTTGCTTTCGAATTACGCCAAATTAAGTCTTAATCTTGTTGTTAATAGATAAACGCTTTATCTATTAAATTATTATTAACTGGCTATGGTTCAATACTTACCAAAGAATATAAAAAGCTCAATGTCCTATTTTAAGAGTTCGGCCTCAGGTGTTTGAATTATTGTCGAGAAACAACATCGGGTAACCAATAATTGACGGTCAAGGAATGCAAATCGTTACCTTATGTTTATGCGCGCCCACTAGAAAGTATATATTTATTATAATAAAGGTTTGAACTTCAATTCAATATCGAGATTACAGTACGCTTTTCGTATAAAATGAGTAAGTTTGCAAGTACTCAATTTTACTCCTGCGTGGAAAACTGGTTTTGCAAGAGTTGTTCGCGTATAATGATGCGATTTAAAAATATTGATCGATATTTAATTTAAAATGTTAACTTCTTTTGTATACAAAATTATATTTTTAAGCATGTCTATTTTCAACGTAAAGCATATGGACTACTTAAGTATTTTCCAAAGATATTTTTTACGAAAATTGCTCGCTTCTATTTGCTCAATCTCTGTCTTTTCAAAAAGAGTAAGGATTACAGGATTGTAATATGTCAAGATTAGTGGTTATCTATACCCTCATATAACAATATGAAAGCGACTGTTAAAAGGAAAAAGGACGTAACACACACATAACAAATTTTACAGTAGACACAAAAAACGGTTTTTGATGATTTTGAGATAAAAGCAAATTATGAAATATATGCAACCGTGAAGTGCATGGAGACTGATAAACTGGTTTTTAATTGACTTTATCTGATATTATTTTTTAAGTATCTTTTCCTGATTGTAATTTCCACATGCCCTTCTTTTTTCAAACTTGAAAGCTAAATTTAGATACTAATTTAGCATTTTCAGCTTACAACCTTTTGATAAAACGTGTATAAAGTTGTATACTTGTCACTATCGCAAAAAGCTGTTCTGAAAAAATTATGGGTTACGTTATTTTCTTTCCATAGTCGAAAAGAAAAACGATTTGCTGCTATTAAAAGTAAAGGAATGGCATGAACTCATTATGATAAATATAATTATTCTCCTTTGAATTCATTAACACTTGCTCGCGCAGTCGCACTGTACTATTTTAAATTTATTTTGCACTGTTAATAATATCGGAGTGAATACAAATGATAGAAAATCACTAAAAAAAGCACAATGAATTAACTATTTGATTAAAATATTAGCACTTTTTACAATCAAAATAAAAAATAAAATCGACACATCACTTTATAGTATTATACTGCACGGCAGTCAAATTCAATACTGATTTCATTTGTTTTATTTTTTCATCTTCTGTTTTGTCTTTTCGGCTATCTTCAAATTTGGAACATTGATTTGATTCAAACTAAATATATCAGAATATTTTTTTGTAATGTTTTACCTGGTGAAATATTTTACATTTACTCAACGTTCAATAACTTAAGGTGTGTTTATACATTTATTACGCTTCATATAATATATTATAATATTATAAATAATACACGTGACGTCAAATACAAAGTAACATCTCATTCACTGCGCAGTGCGGGCATCATTTATTTCGCTTTTTGACAGAACGATTTGTTTGATTATATATTCCGGGACTTTTATGATGGATTAGAAATAAACCGCTTTTAACGCTAAAAATGTCGGACACATCTTATGTGTTAGTATCTATTGAAACCTTTTGTTTGTTATTACTATTTTGTGTTGTTGGTTTTTTTTATTAGGAAATTCGTTATCCGCTTTATTATTTTTTGTATTTGGGAATTATGTTAAAATAACAAAATCGTAAAAATACAGTAACTATATCGACTGTGGAAAGGAAACAGGACGTAACCCTCAATTTTCCAAAACAGCTTTTTTTCGATAATCAGTATACAACTGGACACACATTCTATCAAAAGGATGGAAGCTAAAAATTCCGAATAACTATCTAAATTTAGCTTTTAAGTTTGAAAAAGATGACCTTGTAAAAAATTAAAACCAAGAAAAAACACTAAAATAAAGGTATTTCCGAGACAATTTCTTTAATTAATATTAAGTTATGTCAATTAACCACGAGTTTAGAAGTCTCCATGCACTTCAAGGTTGGGTATAATTCATAATTTGCATATGGCCCGAAATCATCAAAACACGTTTTTATCGCCTCCTGTAAAATTTGATACGTGTGGGTTATGTCCTTTTTTCTTTCCACCGTCGATATGTTCTTTTTAGTGGACTGTGCTATTTCGAAATTGTGTAAAATAAAAAAAAATGGAGGTTCTTAATAACTCCGATATTGACTACTTATGTACTGTCGTTAATTTCATCGATCAACCTTGGCAAATTGATCTAATCACTTCATAGGCGAGTAAAAAGGCAAGTGCAGAATGTTAGTACTTAGTGCAGTGAGAAGAGAGCAGAATGCATCAGAAAGTAAAATACTTGTACCGGAGTGGTACCGTCTTGTAACTGTTTTACTGGTTATATTATTTATGCGTTGTGGTTAACGACCAGGATCAGGTATATAGCGTAAGAATGCATATGAAGCACTGGCTGGTTGATTTTCTATTTGTAATTTTATTTAATTTATTTACTATAAATTTAATTGAACTCATAAAACTTTCCTTTATAGAACTAAGATACTAGTTAAGACAGTTCAATATTAACGATGAGGAATAATTTATTCATCACTTTAAAAGGATGAGTAAAAATACCGCTTGGACTTGTTTTTTTAATAAATTTAATTTATAATTTCCGTTTCAATTATTCAGAATTGAATGCTTCTTACCCAGAACTAGTTACAAAACGTTTTATTGGTGTCCATATTTAGATACTTATGGAAAAAAAGACTTGATGAAATGGTAAACAAATCTTTCTTAGAATTGCTTAGAATTAGTTTAAATTAATTAACTCTAATCAGTGATTAAATTGTTTGTTTATTACAACTGTCATTAAAATTGAATCAGTATTTTCAATTGATTCGGCGGTAAATTTGAAGTAGTTAATTTTTAATGTTAAACATTTTTTTTTTATTTTAATTTTTATATTAAAAAAAAATAATACATAATTGACATTACAGCTAATTCCAATGCGTCAAATATTTTGATGTTAAAAGATCATACGAGATATACTCGATAAGAATTTTCGTAAGTCACATGCGATTAATTCGGAGAGAATTGACGTCACAAACACCCATGTCTTAGATTTCAAATTTAAACTGAAAACATCCAATTTAGAAAAATCTAATTCAGATTAAGGGGTTTGTGGCATGAAAAAGTTTGGGAAGCACCGAACTAGACTACAGCGAGCGATATATGAAATTAAAATTCATAACATTGAATCTTCGTTTTATCATTAAAATACCACTGCGTAACACGCTGCTTCACAGAGACTTGAAAATACCTACCATCATCGAGTTCGTTCTTGAGATATCTCAAAAGTTTCATAGCGAAGTAGGAAAACATTTTAACCCAACGATATCTAATCTCCACAACTTTGACGAGACAATGCCTGAGAATCGTTTTAGACCGAGAGCAGTTCTGCTCGACGACCCTCCAAATGCATATGGAGTACCCGTGAACTTCTTATCTCTGTAGCGATCACGGCCTTTCGTCTGCAAACGATGGTAAGGGGATAAAATTTACAATTCTTCAAAAAATTTATCGATGAAGGAGACTAGAAGAACTTTGACGCTGGCGCGTCCTGGTACTTAAACCTCCATAAATTTGATATCCAAAAAAAAAATTCATTAAAATAAAATGATAAAAAATTTTAAATTTCTACTGTACCGTCCAAATGTTATTTTGTCAAATTGCATATTGGGGTAATTTAAGCTCTGATTCCTCGATATGAACAAGAATGAAAGAATGAGATAAGATAGGTATTTTTTACTGAACTAAATTTGGTAATTGTTATGATTATTTCTCTGGTAAGTAAGTAGTAAAAAAAAAGATTCAGAATCTGTACTGCTCTGCGATCAATGATATGTTAATACAATTTTATTTTAAAAAATATATTTATGAATTTGTATCCAATAACTTTTAATGTGCAATCAATTATATTTCTACCTCGTCCATCTTTGTTAAATATAATACATGTTGTTTAATATTTCAATATAATATTTGAATTGATAGTAAAAACAACATATTCGCGGATTTATTAATTATATATCTACGAGTGAACAATGTTTCGTTCTCGTGTCTGCAAGACATCGTAATATGTGATTTTATATTTTAAATGACTGTAAAAAAAATGCCATTTGCACCGGAAATCGTTGATGTAAAAAATTATAGACTTGGTAAAATAATGGTAGGTAAATGTTTTATTTATAGGTGAAAGTGAGAAAAAATGAAAGTCTTTTTTGTTTCTGGTAATGTTATTAATATTTTTGACTGCCTTACCTTGGGTGTACTTCCAGTTTCAAAACTTCTCCGCCTACTTTAAGGTTTTCAGGTATCCTGACGAATCTCAGGTACTCTCCATGAGGAAAGAACTGACAGCCTGTAAAAAAATACAATTTTGTTATTAGAGTATGCTTTTAGTATATGTATGTTATTTAAGTGCAATTCTACCGCTATGTATAATTAATGATACACCTTTAAAACAATGGCGAATGTACAAGAATATTGAATAAGCGGAACTCTAGCCGATATAATAATATGTAGTGTGTCGATTTAAGTCTTTTAGAAAAACAACAATTGATTTTTGTTTGAATTGAGAAGCATTTGTTCTTTTTTTTTAGTTTATGTAACTCAGAAAGCAAGTAATTGACTTCCATACTAATACTTGTATTAAAAAAACTATGATTTGATAACTTAAACGTTGATTTTTATATATCACTGTCAATACTTGGTGGAAAGAGACTATATTAATATATATATATATGTCAATTGATAATGCACGTCATAAGCAAAACCGTTCCTGATCTCAATAAATAAAAGTGGTAATTAGTACAAATGTATATTTTATTTTTTGAATAGATTTTTATTAATTTGATTATACTGAAAATTCATGCCAAAGAAAAATCAATCTTATTAAATAATTTAAAACATTTTTTTAAAATACACGTCCACTTTAAATGTAGAACATACGGCCTCATAATGGAGATACATAAACATAAGTTTTTCTAAGAGAACTGCTTATCAGTTAGTTACTCAAACTATAATTCCGAAAGTATAGGTTCAGCTAATAGCTCTCGCTATGCCCCGTTATTTAAGAATTGGAAAGGTGGGAGAGAATTTTTATTACGATTTCAAAAACATCTATACTTAGGATTCGAACCCGTGAGATCCGTTACGGAAGCCAACGCCGTTTACCACTGTGAACAATTACGTTATTTGGGATTAAGCAAAATATTTAGTTCACTCGGTAATTTGAGTTTTTGACTTCAAAACTATGTGGAATTTACCCAAAGACCACGAGCGTCACGTTTTAAGAAAATTCGTTAGTAGATGCAAAATACATTACAACGATTGTAGGAAAGTTAGCAGCGCTTAACGAATTTACTAAAAGCGAGATCTTTCGTAGCTCTTGTGTTTGACTTACAAATCCTTGTGATTTACAACTCATCGTTGGTTGATTATTAAAAGCTGTAAATAATTTGATATTTTTATTCGATTGAGAAAAAATTCGATGACTATGATAATTGATATCTTCTGTATAATATTGATAAATAATAAAGTATTTAATTTTAAAATAAATACATTGCTAATTCAATAATAAATAAACATAACACAAAGAATTTGTTTACAAGGTTTGTGCAACTTTTACATTTTCCCATCTTTTAGAGCACAAGGCTCTTTTTTAAACTTTGAAAACGTATCCAATACAAAAGAATTGCATATGTATAATACATGCTTTGTATTGTTAATAATACACCTCATTGGTTTGAGGATGATGTATTAACATCCGAATGGAAAAATGATTGATGAACGAGAAAGTTCACTCTGAAAGAAGTATGAATAGTAAATTTATTGCACAATATGTTTCATAAGAAACGTTACTTATTTGTAAGAAAATGTGTCATTATTTATACATTTAACGTATATTTCAATATAGCCTGTCTTGTTAGCTTAAATTTGATATTTTTTATTGTGCAATACGGTTATAGTTCATTCGACTTAACGTATAAATGGATGAATAATCATTTTCTTATTGACTGATTTTTGTTTAAAGTTGAAAGATTATTCAATAGATATATTATAAATTATTTGATAATTTCAACATCAATTCAACTAAAAGACTATAACCTATTTATTAAACGTGTAATTTGCTTCCGACATAGACACATTTAGTAATGTTTTTTTTTTGTGTCTAATACCTGTTTGAAAATATCAAAAACTGATTGAATTGGCATTTACTTGCTTGAACTCGATTTTAACCAGGTAAAAAAATAGCAAAGTATAGTGGAACCCCACATTACGCTTCCTCGAATTACGTGCCGTACAGGAAAAATTCGCCGCAAATCCCCCAATTGCGCGATCGCATTCCATTGTCGTTGCTGCTGCTTACACACAGCCGAACGGCTGTCTGTGTGTTGCATACAGTCAAACGTTGGCGATCGCTATGCATTTTACCACTACCTAACTAAATATTTCATCCATATATTTTATCATTTATTCTTAGTTTTAACAGTTTTGTATTTTTCGCGAAAAAAAACATAGCCCCTAATTATGCGACTCCCACTCACACGCTCTCAACTTTCACGCAAATGGGGGCTTTACTTTGTTTAGTTCTACAATTTGTTTTACATAAAATTATTTGATAGCTATTTCGGCGTATGCCTTTATCAGAACTATCCTGATATGATGAAAGATGAAGATGAAATCTTTAATTTCCCCCTAGGCATTATTATATCATCTTTTACTTACATAAACAAACTAGTAATATACTAGATTACTGGATTTTTAATTGAATTCAACTTTTTCAAAAAGTATTCATTGAAATTCCAGTACCTGAAAAGTAAAAGTTTCATCAAAAGTAAAAGTAGTTTAAGATTGAACATAAAAATGTAATACGATCCACTTTTTTGAATTGACACATGCAATTTGTAAAGCTGTTCATTTTAATGTTTATTTCCAAGAGAGATTGTAGAAAGGTAGTAAAATTATTACAAGATTTAAAGATAAATATTACACACTTGGAGAGAATTAATTTTTAGTAATATCACTCAAAATAAATCAAAAAAACTTATTGCTTTTGGGATGCAATAAAAAAAATGTAAAGTGAGAAGGAATTTTGTTGAATGATTCCCAACAAAACATCTACAGGTAATAATGTGTCGATATCCGAAGCAATATGCTCCACTAGCAACACAATTAGCAGGCTAGATTAACAACTAAAAAAATAATCATTTTCTGGGTATTTTTGGCGTTTTGTATCATTGTTAATCTTTTAAAAAGTTACAGTTTAAGAGGCTCAAAATTAAAAAGTGAGTTTAGTTTAAAGAATTAAATCATAATTGGTTTTGTGATAAATCGTTTTACAATAAAAATAATAAAACATTTTTAGTACTTTTTCCACATAAAATTTATTAGATCAGGACCGGTTTCGCTCATCGCGAGCATTATCAACTGATAAGAAAAATACATAAACAGTGATATTTATACAAATTTAAATTGAAATAAAAAGGTGTAAGCAACTATTAACAATTTAAAGGATTAACAAATTACATTATAATTACACAAGATTAAAATGCTTAACACCCATAACAATTAAAAAATCATCATCAAAGAATAATAAATCTAAGTGGCAAACGATGTCAATTATGAACACAATTAAAATTTGGGAAATATTTAAGCAAAGTAAATATCCTAATGATGATTTGGTGTTTTTCCCGCTTCCAATCAATGATGTACAAGCAACAAAATCAGCAGTAATGAAGATGTTTAAGTAAGAATAAATGTTTTATTATTTTTATTATAATGCCATTCCACCAAGTATTGACAGTGAACACCTTAAAAGAAATCGTTTTACGTTGAATATAAGGTTTTTTGACTTTGGAGAATGTGGTCTTCTAACGGGAAATCTCAGCTGAAGCTTTTTACCAGAGCTGGTTGTTATTAAGTTGCTTGAACTCCCGTTTTCGGAGAATCTAAGATTGGAAAATCACAGACATTTATGCTCTTAAACATAAATTCATTAAGTGATTGAAAATTCTGTTAATTAATATGTCCACTTGAGGATTCTTACCTTGAAGACCAAACAAAACATGCAATCAGGAGCGCCTCCCCCATTCAACGATGTGACAATTATTTATAATTTAGACGCAAAATAATGCATCTTGATTTAAAAGAACAAAATGACGGTTTTTTTTACTTGAGAAAAATGCAAAAACATTGTATCATAAATTGTATCAAAAAATATGTTAAAATGTTGAAGCAACAAAGAGCAGTGTTGAATTAGATTCAGTTTCTAGACATAACGGATTTCCGAAAGGTTGTTTTTTGCTTTGGTCATAAATTTCGAATATTTCTCAATACCACACGTCTATGAATATTAAATAGATTTCTCAGAGCTGGTCCAAATAGAAATTCATTCTCTTACTCGTGAGTTACTGGTGGTAAAATTGTTATACTTTGTATGTGTAAACAGACAAAGTTAAAATGTTAAAAAACAAACATGTACATTGAATTATTTATATAAAAAAACGTACGGTATCTATACAATAAAATATTACAAGATTATTTGGTAAAAAGCTAATGAGTGAAGCGATCATCTAATTATCTTACTTTGGGTTCGGTTTTTGTTAATATAAAATGATAGTTGAACTCTAGTACGGGAATTTTTTAAAAATGATTTTTCAATCGTTTTTTCAATTTCTGTTTGAAAGCATGGATGTTTGTGGTGTCCAAAATTCACTTCCACGCGTCCGATCCTAAAATAAAAGGCATAGCAAAGGTCATTAGTTTACCTGATCATGAACCTACCATACCAATAGTAGATCCTGCCATAGTCCTATACTTCTATCACCTACACAATTGGAACAAGAGTTTGTTTTTGAAGAACTGTTTTTTTTTGGTATTTGACAAATAGCGTCTTGCATCACTAACCTTTTTATTGACATTTATTTAATTAGTAATTTGTTAAAGTATTGAAATAGTTGAAAACGATCAAATATATATCTCAATCGAGATCAAACATAGATATGTCCAACAAATAAAATCTTGAAATAATTACAAATAAAAGATTAACACCGATACGCTTGTGGCGTAATATTGTATCAGCGAAACAATTAAAAGTTTTGATTTCAAAGATGTCATTTAAGATAGTGCTTCCAAACTTGGGTCCGTTGGTTTTTTGCGAGGGTTAGCGAAAGTTTTCAGTTAACTTGCTTGAAACAGAATTTAATGAAACAGTATTTCAGAATTTTCGATAAAGCAGCAAAAATACCCGTTTATTTGCAAAAGAAGCCAAATTAATCCTTATTCTTTTTACTACTTTATACATATATGAATTATTATGTGAACGTCATGCTTTTCTACAGGGACCACGGAAGATTCCCGACAAGTAAGCATTTCTGGTATTCAACAAGATATGGATTTGTTATGTAAAAGCATTCATTTAGTTCATTTTTTAAATTTTCAAGTTTCATTATAAGTATGTGTAGTTTTGTAAATTTTATTTTTGAAATTCGTTTATAAGTAAGTTTCTTTATTTTGGTTATTAAATATAAACATATATGTATTGATCGGAAAAAGTAATGCCAAATATAAGTTTTGACGACTAAATTCTGGTCTGTGCATTATTTTTAACAATATTGGTTGGTAAGCACTGATTCAAGACACTGGGTGTACTCTCAGACTGCTTGAAATGGAGTTATCAATCTTTTATTTGGTAGAGTACAGGGCAATCGAAAATATTTTGTAATATGGTGTATCAAAAAAATATGAATATCCCTAAAATTCTCATCTGACAGAAGAAACACTTATAGTTTAGCACTGTGGATTGATTCCTGAAAAAAACCGCCTGATTCAAACGAAAATTGAATTGAGAATTGTAAAATGGACAGAACATTATGCCAAATATAATTGAATTCATATTAATCGTACGAGTATAAAAATTAAGTATTTATTGTACAAATATTAATAAAAGAAAGTAATATATATGTGAGTCTTGGAGAAGTTAACTGAGCCAAGTGGTATTTTAGGAAAAAAAATGAGTTATAATATTCTAAATGTCTTTAAACCAAATTATTTTTTTTCGATTAAGGCCAAATGCCACTTGCTCAACGCTTGCATTCTGCCGGTAATGCTTTACGGTTGCGAATCATGGCACCTGATGAAGACTCAGAAAAACCGTATACTGAGCTTCGAGAACAGATGGTTGCGTCGGATAATGGGGGTGAGGTGGTTTGATTTTGTGAGGAATTCAGAGATAAGGGAGCGTACAAGACATCGTCCCGTCACGTCAGTGGTTATGGAGAGACGTTGAAACTGGCTGAGTCACGTGCTGCGGATGCCTCCGGAAAGCCTCAATCCCGCCTGCCTCTTCTTTCGACCGGTGGGATTCCGACGTCCCGGACGTCCGTCGGGTACTATCCATAGGATGTACTCGGCGGAACTGAGGGATGCTGGCATGTCGTGGGAGGAAGCAAAGCTATTGGCGGGAGACAGGGAGACATGGCCAAAGAAGAAGAAGACATGTCTTTAAAAAGCGTAAAAGTGAAATGAGCTTTGTATTAGTGTTAAGAGGATATAGTACCTTTACGCCTGAAAACAGAGTAAATCGATCGTTTGCCATCGACGAAATCTCGTGAACCGTTCACTTAAAAAAAATTTTTTTTCAATAATTACATTTTCCAAACGCTTTTTTACACTATTGCATTTTTTTTTTATGAAAATAGTAAAAATGTCAAGATTACACGGTAAAACATTGACTTGGATTTTTTTCAACTACTTTACGCGAAGATCGTTTTGAAGTTTATTATAAGATACCGAAGTTTGAAGTCTTAGAAAGAAATACAGATAAAGATTGGTTTAAGAAAGTGATTTGAGCAGAATTTCTAATTTATCGTATATAATGATTATACAGCCATTTGAAATGTACCATTTTTCCCACTTTTTCTGACTGATTTTTAAAGCATAATTGTATCATATATACTTCTAAAAAAAATTGAAATAAAAAACCATTTTATTGTTTACATTAACCTTCGAGTACCTATATCTTGAAAAATCACACGGGTTCCGGAGCGGGGTGCAATTGTACCCCCCAGAATTTTTCTCATTTAACGAAGTAAAAATTAAAATAATAAATGTCAGCAGTTCGAATGTTGATTTTGAGCATGCCCTGTCAAAATTAAGAGACAATTTGTCTTTTTGAATCATCCATATCATATTGCGTTGACGATACGTCAGGCGTATAGAAGCGGTAGAAATCCATCATGTCAATAGAAGCGGCGAGAGCAGACTGAACTAATCGTAAAGCGACGTCGTTCTCCCGGCGCGGGCGCAGGGTACGATGACATCAGGTGTGTGGAGTTTGGGCTCGGCACACGCACACACTCAAACGCAACGTGTATATGTGACCCAAATACCATTTGTTAACGAAAAACGTGAATATCTATTTTATTTTCTACAATTTTTCAGATTTTTTTTTTGCATTGTATTCAGTAAGATATGTTTGTAAATTACAATAAATATCAGCTAGATATTACCGATATTTAACAAATGGTTGGTAAAATAAGAATTTAGGGGCACGATTGCACCCCGCTCCGGAACGCGAAGGTTAAAAGCAAAAAAAAAAAAATAATTATGATAATACCAATAAATGGTAACCATTTTTCGGAGATGCCTTTTCTTACCTACTATGCTTCAGTTTGAGCTTCAGTCTGAGATCGTACGTGGTATGGAGTGGACGCGTCCAATGTTTTATTAAAAAATATTAAATCACTGGTCAACGAATATTAGAGGTAATCAAAGCAATGTTTTTTTATTCTGCCAAAAAAAACGTGCTATATCGGTTGGGGTTAGGGTTGCCCAAAGCGCTGACAAATAATATTATTATTTATAATACAATAATGTATTTTTCATTAGCGATGCTTCTAAAGACCAGTATTACTTTAGCTTATGGATGTCCAACCGGTAGATCGCGATCGACCGGTCGACTCCAAAGCATAATTTGTTTGATCCCGAAAGCTTCCGTGAATTTGGAAAAAATATACAATTTAAATATAAAATATACAAAAATTGAATTATTTGTAAGCATATACCTAATATATATCTAATTGTATGTATTTCGCATTTAAAATAAACATTTCTAAGATTGAAGAAGGGAAAAACCCTACTAAATAAAAATTGTTACAAGAATCATGGTAGAAGTCGATCGCGAGAAAACTTAAGATTGAAAAGTCGATCTTAAGAAAAAAAAAAGGTTGGACACCCTTGCACCCTTTAATGCAGCGATTTCCAACCTTGGAAGCGTGGACTATTGTAAAAAGAAGCGCGAACAGTCCAAAATATTTATTTACCCTTTAAAACGTGTCTTTGTTACTATATGAAAATAAAGCATGGGGAGGCGCGAAGATATTTTTTTTCAAAGGGAAGCGCATTAACACAAAAGTTGGAAACTACTGGCTTAATGGATAAGTATTTTAAAATAATTATTTGGCAATGCTTTTAAACAGAGATTCTATCTATAGATATTTGTATCTAATAGTAATAATAGATGAATAAAAGCATTTTTACATTAGTATTTATGAATCATTTCTATGTTTCAAAAGTTTTATGCCGCTTACAGATGGGGAAGATTTTCGCTAAAAAAACAAAGTTCGTCGTTTAAACGTAAAAAAAACACATTATTATTAGAAACAAAAAAATATTGGAAAATATGTTAATATGTCACAACCCTGCATGTCGTCGAACATGCAAATTGCCAGTAAAGAAAGTTCTCAAACATTATATAAAGAAATACAAATATATCTATGCATTCAATATAAATTATTTGAATGACTACTTTTGATCTGGTCTAATATTCATTTAGTTTCTTCCTTATTGAGTTAGACTATAGAATATTGAAGTAAAACTATTTGCATTCAGTAAAATATACACCCAATACTTTTTTTACTCGATTATTTTGGATAAACCGTTACGTTTTTTCATACATTTTTGGTACTTTTTTTACACGGATTTGAAACCGATTTATCAAATTATATGAAATGAACTTTTTTTTACGCGCCACTTTCTGGAACTAATGTATCATCCTGAGATTTTGGATCTTAGATTCAAAAGGTCAATAGAAATATATAATAGAATCCGCAATACATTTTAGATGCTATTAATAAAAAATGTAAAGAAGTCACTGTGCGACATGTTCAATCGATTTGTTAAGAACGATTACTTAACATATAATAATTTAAAAATATCGAAGTTTTTTGTCTCACACGATAAGACATAGTTAAGATAATTTTCGGATTAAATTCATGGTCAACTATAGCGCGAACCAGAAATAACTATCAATTGCAACTTATAATTCTTTTAGAACTAAATACTTTTCTATTTTAATCTTATTATGTCAATATTTTTTATGTTTTAAACTTTTTTATGCAACAAAATTATTTTTCAAAACTGTATTCATCAATATCATAACAAATCAATATCATAAAAAATAGGTTATACAAAATTAAAAATAAAAACTAATTCAATATATAAGAGAAAGTTTGAGAAATTTGTATTGTATGGTTTGTTTAGCGTCTCTTGTTACCTTTAGCAAAAGCCGTCTCATGATTTAATTTATTAGTACGATAGCTTACTGTTGCTTACATGTAGCAATATCTCATATGAAGCATTTTCAAGGAATATATAATTAACGTATAGTTTCAGTTACATATAATTGTTGCAACAGATATTTGGGGAAGTAAATTAGATTGTCAGTCTTGGCTATGAAGATAAATAAATACTTATTGATTTTCGTCGATATCTAATATTAATACAAATTGTTTTATATGAAAAACCTTTATAACTGTCTAAATACCCATTCGTGTGTTAGGTGGTATTGTTATTTTTGTAATGAAATAGAAAAATGTTTTGCTTGTTTTGATACTGTAAAAATACGTATTGTGGTGGTTACTTATTTAAGTCAGTGCAATATTTATGCTGTAGGTCAAATTTAAGTTTTGCATTCCTACTGAGTCGCCTTAAATATATACCTTAAAAAATAAAAAAGTAAAAATCACCAAAACGCCAAGTAAAGACGTGATTGTGTTTAAAATTAAAAGTACGATAGAAAAGTTTTACCATTTTACTACTTGGCTCGTTTCACTTCTTCATGGCTCATATTTATATTATATTAATTGTTTGTCGACAGTGTGGTCGAGTGTCAATTTCGTTGGCTTAGAACACGGAGGTCACGTGCTAGAATCTCAGTATGGTTAGTTTTTATAGACTGTTTTTTTTTCAATCAAATTATGGATTTCTGTTCGAAAGCATGGATGTATGTGTTGACTTGAATTCCCTCCTCTACCCATCTTATCCTAAAACGGGGCTCAGCGAGAGCGATTAACAAACCACTAGTCATGCACTAGCCATATCCCTCTATTCCTACCCTCTAAAGGAATTTGAGTAACTGAGTAACAAGCAATTCTCGTAGAAAATCTTTAGATGAGATAAAATCTATTAATAATTTATATGCTGCACATCGGGAATGGACTTGGTAAAAAAAAATGTAAGGATAAAAAAATTCACGCTTAACTCCGTTTTTATCTCATCGTTCAATAATGAAGATTAATTACTTCGTTTTTATTAACATATGTGAAAACCGTGTTAAGTTGAAGCATTGTTAGCAAAAGTGTTAATACAATTATTACACCGTGTTAATTGAAAATGACGCTTCATTTTATTAGTGATAAAAACGGACATGATTTTTTCAGTTATCTACGCAAAATCTTCAATACAGACAAACCTCGTCTTTTCTACGTTATTGGTTCCCAAAATTATGTTGGAAACGTTAAGTTAAATAGTGAATTATAAATATTTACGATTTCCACTTGGATTTGCTTAGTGGAATTTCAATATTTATTCAAGCAAAACTTTGGTCGTTAGAGACAAAACATGTGGGAATGTACAAAATTTGAACGATTCATATTTATTTATTATTTTTTAGTAATTATGTATATACATATTTTTTTAAATTATAAACTTTTCTTGCCAGCTTTAAATTTCACGTTGAGCCTTTTATTTTAATATTTTATATCCAAGTACGCTCCCTATGTGGAGTATATGGCTTCTTAATGGAGATATCTCAACAGAAGTTTTTCTTCGAAAACTGTTTGTTACTAAGTTGGTCAACCTCTCCTTTTCAATGAAAATAGTAAGGATAAGACCAGGACATGACTAGTGCTCAACTAATCGCTCTTATTATGCCCAGTTGTTAAAGAATCGAAAAGTGTGGGAGGGTATTTAAAGCGATTATAAACACCTATATCTTCGAACAGAAATCGATATATTAATCTAAAAAATGCTTTTCGTACTGGGAATCGAACCCGTGAGATCCGGCACGCAAGCCCACAACGCTAATCGCTGCGCCAAAGAACCCAGCTATTTGAAAAATAAAAATAATGTTCGTATACGTACCGAATTGTACGCATATAGAACGTACGAAAATCTAGAGATGCCTGTAGTACTATCGCATCGTGTTCGTTTTATTTTGAAGCTTTTGTGTATTGAATTAAAAAGTAAAAGTTTGTTTCAATTCAATATAAGGAACTTGCCCACTTATTTTTTAAGTGGCGTATAGATTAAAACTATGATGTAACTGCAGCAAATTGTGCGGTAGATTCTTTCAATTGATCGTGATTTGAAAGTGATTATTAGGTACCCAATCTCTTTTCAAATACAGTTACAAAAAAAAACACTAAATTGCTGTTGAATCTATTCCGAAAATTCTATTTCAATTATTTCATAACAATAATTAAGAGGTGTTGCAAATTAAAATTTTATTTGACAATTTCGATACAACACACTTTTTTTTCGGACCATTTTTTTTGTATCTTTGAGGTGGGCATCTAGGTGATAAAATCACATCATCTTGGTTTGGAGGGTTCTTTATTTGCACGGCTTGGGATTGTTTTGTGAAGGTTTGGCTGAACGCGGCTATTTTCAAATATTTATTTACTAATTTACTCGATATTTTTCTATCACGTCTACTCTTAATTTAAAGCTAACGTACAACTTAAAAGGCTTAACATATTAATAAAAACACAATAATCCTTTGTACTTCATTCCACTTTATTTAATATGTCAGGACCGGTTTCGCTCATTGCGAGCATTGTCAACTGATAAGAAATATAATTTAACAATGCTATTTATACAAAATTGAAAAGTTATACACAACAGTTGACATTGAAAAGAAATTGCCAATCACATTAAAGTGATTCTAAAATAACACAAAATTAAAATGTTCAACACATCTAACATATAATTAAAAACTCATCCCAGATTAATAAATTCAGAATGGCGATTGAAAGTAATTACAAACATAATTAAAATTTGGGAAATTTTTGACAAAGTGATAAAATGCTACATTAATTAATTAAGTGAATATGCTTAATGATAGTTTTATGTTTTCCCCGCTGAACACACCAACTACTTGGAAGCGGGGAAAACAAATAAAGTGGAATGAAGTACAAAGGATTATTGTGTTTTTATTAATATAATGCCTTTCCACCAAGTATTGACAGTGGACACCCTAAAAATGCTTAACATATTGTTGTGTACTTAAATTTATGGCATGTTACTTTATTTTATAAATTATGTGGTATGTTGACGTCTAACTATTAATATGTTGCGACCCACGCTATTTAGCAAACACCGGCATGCGGCCTAGACGAAAAAAAGTTGAGTATCGATGCTCTAAGTCAGGGATTACCATCCTTTTTGAACCCTAGAGCGCAATCTAAAATATTGGTAAAGCAGCAAGCACCAAATTTTTTCAAAATCTCAAAACCCAGGAATTTACCGATTTCCAAAAAATATCTCCGAAACTCGCTTTTATTTTTAAGCTCACCGAGGGATTTGAGATCCAATATCCTAGGAATTTAACAATTTGATATATTAGTTGGCGGGCGCATCGGAATCATTCGGCGGGCACGGGCACGAGGTTGGTAACCCCTGCTCTAAGTGATAGTATTAAATTTATTTATCATTTTTGATTAATAACTCACAGAGTTTATAACACTATTATAAATTAAGTGCATTAAGAGGAATAAATTCGATTAACCATATTGCGTCGTGTGAAATCGATTAAAGTCGTAAAAATCTTCATATTAAAAGAATTGCGTAATATTGCTTACAGTATGATTCTCATTTCGCAAGCCATAAATATTACTTTATGATAGTGGTAAATAAAGCATTAAATAAACCGTACATAGTTACATTTAAATATATAAAAACTAGTGAAATTGCATAAAGTTCAATAATGAAAATAGATATTGCTTATTTTATTTTAAGCCCATGCTCGCTTTTAAAATGAAACTTATAATATATCACAAACAGAAGTGTTCTTTAAAAAAACTGTTTATTAATTGGTTGCTCAACCTCTTTTTTGTCGAAGAGAATAGTATGGATAAAAAAATAGGGCTAAGACAAGACTAGTGGTTAAGCAATCGCTTTTGATACGCCTTGTTATTTTAATAATGGTTTATAGAGATGTTTTAAACATCACAAATACACATGCCTTTGAGCAGATTGAAATAAATGTAATTCGCACAACGACCTTTTTGGCTGTACGCAAATGTTTTTTTATTATTTTACCCTACTACTACAATTGTTGTGTATTACTGACATATTGAAAATTTGAATGATCACTAATATTAAACAAGTAAATACTACTAAATCAATGATTTGTGTGAAAAGCTCCACATCTGTAAAAACATTTTTTATACTCTTGTAATAACATAATTTAAGATTAAGACTGAAGGTGCTTGGTAGAATATCAATATTCATTCAGTTCAAGTTCATCTGTGCAGTTGGAAAACTGAAGATACCGAAAGGTGAAACCCGGGTCGTTAGTGACAAATCTTGAGTGAGTGTACATACTTTGAACGATTCGAAATTAATACCGTATTAATCGTTTATTTATTTTTTTGTTGAAAATCTACTGATGATAAATCGTAATAATTTAAGATTATGACGGAAGGTGCTTTGTGGATTTTCAATATGAACAGACAGTTCAAGTACATCCGTGCACTTGAACGCCTGGAGATGCCGAAAGGCGAAACCCGGGACGTTAGTGACAAAATCTGTGCGAATGTATATAATTTGAACGATTCAAATTTTATTTATAACATATTTTGAAAAAAAAACTGACATTATACATTTTTAAACGTAAACGATAAAAATACATTCGTAGAAAAGAATATCATACCTTAATAGAAGAGTTAATTTTACAATGTTCGCTAAAGCAGGGCAAAGTTATTTCCCACGTGCCAATTTTAGATCCAGTTAAATATTTTCGGTAAACATCTTTGGTTTACGGAATCCGATACACACACATTTAATGCAAGTTGCTTTCATAATTTTACGTGTATGTTGAAATAGTGCTACCTCTTCTCGCACAACGATGAGAAGTGAACCAATTTATAATGCTAAATAGGCGTATTGTTAAAATCTAAACGATAAGTGTGTGTTATATCGGTAAACGAAGTAAAAAATTCAGAGTACGAATGTTACCTTAAACAGCAAAAATAACTTAAGTGTATACAATGTTTTATATCGGCAAAACAGAAAGGACACTGAACATCCGAGTTTTAGAACATATGGCAGCCTTTAAATTGAAAAAAGACACGTCTACTTTTGCTAATCACTTAATTTCGGAAGGACACGTGTTCAATCAGGAACAAGGGATAAAAATGTTACACCCAAATACGGACAGTCATAAGCTCTTTTTCCAGGAAATTTTGGTAAATAAACAGAGCATAGCTACATAGTCTTCCGATTTTAAATGAAATATTAAACCTTCCGGCATCTCCACTTCTATACCCTATATAATCATAAAACCTTTGCCGACAGACAAATAATATAATTCTTGAAACTACTTACTACTCAAATCTGTTGGCATTCCCATGAGCTTATCCTTTTCGCCAGCAATGGCTTTGGACTCAGTGATGCATTTATTTATTATATAAACACGAAACTTTCATTTACTAAGCGTCAGTTCAAGTTCATCCGTGCACTTGAATGCCTAAAGATGCCGAAAGGCGAAACCCGGGTCGTTAGTGACAAAATCTGTGAGAATGTACATAGTTTGAACGATTCAAATTTAAGTGTATACAATTGAGCAATATACACTTATATCTAAATTACCCCATGAAACGATTGTCACGATATTGGATGGATCAATAATAAAAAGAGCTTTTTTTCTGAAAGACAACTACAATTAACAAAAAATAGTATTAGTCAAGTCTATGGCACAGTTATCAAAGTCGTTGTCTTCCATGTCGGACTTCACGTGTTCGAATCTCGAACAGAATTTTTTCAATTGATTTCTGTTCAAAGGCTTGAATGTTTGTGATTTCTAAAAAATCTCTTTCTTCCGCCTAATATTTAAATAACGAAACGTAGAGAGAGTGATTAGCTTACTACTATTTCAATCTCCACTCTCTTAGAAAAAGCAGTTTTCGTAGAAAGTTCTGTTGAGATGCCTTTATTAAAAGGCCGTATGCTCCACATTGGGAGCGGTCATGGATTAAAAAGAAATTAGCTCTATTATAAGTGTGTAATAAGAAAAATGTTGCTGTCAGATGTACACGACAGTAAACAGGTTTTGTTTTTGAATAATCGCATTTCAGGTTTTGATAACACAAATTTTGATTGACTACCCAATCATTACATTTTTTCTTATTTGTAATATGAGTTGAATTATAAAATAATAAGATGGTTGGAAAGATAAAAAAAATACGTCAAATGTTTCAATTCAAGGAAAGTATTATATATTAATACAGCGGTTTGAAGAATTGACTTTCTTATTCAATAAATTATGCTTCCGAAATTCAACATATTTTATACAGAAATAATAAAAAAATCTTACGTTACATCTGACAGGTTTGGATGGTAGGTGTAAATAGAATTATTGATTGTAATCCCGGACGAATACGTCAATACCGGTTTTTCAGTATTTAATATGAAATAGCGGAATAGATACTTGCAATACCGGTGTAATGAAATAATTTCAAATAAAATAAATAAACACTAACAATTGGGGTCGCAATAACAGGTATGTATTTCAACATTTAAAATTAAAAACCTTCATTAAAAAATGTATCATAGACAACTTATCTAATAATATTATAAAATAATAAAGCAAATAATATTTATTTCAATTAATTTGAACACAAAAAATTGGCCAGTTTTCAATTTTCGTTAAACATCTCGAAATAAAAGAAAATGAAAAAGTTCATTTTAAAAATGAACGATTATACTGGAAATGAAAAATGTCTTCACTGCGTTCGTGAACGCTTAATTATATGATTCAAAAATTGATAATCTTTTTTTGGTTTCGTGACGTCACATTTTATAGTACACAATTAGTGATTTATTTTCTAATTATATTATACCCCAAACGATATAAAAATATCACTTATTAATTATTGTTTTTAACAGTGCATCGAAAGTGAGACAAAAAACGACTACCATTTATTCATTTAATACTCAATTTAATGTTATTTAAAATTATAATTATACGTATTTCATGTTGTAATAAAATCGATTATTACAAAATGCTTTTTAAGATAAATTTGACATCGGCTATGTTGCAAGTAAAAACAAAAATTGCCGCATCTTAGACTTTTGCCATTAGCATAACAATTATTAAGCCAAATTAGTTTTTAAATATTCTATTTTATAAAACGTCAAAAGTACTCATTATTCACGGTAAAGTGTATACCAGGGGTCGCCAAAACCGTGGCCCTTTTGTGTAAAATTTACACCAAATATACTGAATTTTTCTAAATAATGTAAGTTTATTGTTTATTGCGATATAAAAACATATACTTTTTTGTACAGATATTTTAATTATAAAACACTTTTTAGTACTAATTCCAAATTTTTAATAAATATCAAGGTCGGTTTTACTCTTTAAGAGCAAATTGACAAAAAATGAATTCTCGTAACAATTGTTTTAAATACATTGTCATTGGTCTTTATTTAATTTAATAAAAACTATCCCTGCCGAAATTTATTTTTCATCACTTGATAATGCTTGCGATCGGCAAAACCAGTCCTGATTTTAATAAATAACACATTTTTATTATGTCTTTCCACCAAGAATTGACAGTGAACACAAACAAATATATATTATTACTTTTATCAAAAATGTCGTATTCACTTAAAAAATAAACAATTAAGACCTTTAATATATCATGTTTGTAAAAATATGTGCTTATTACCTTCCCGTAAGTGCCAGCAAAAAGTTTGTCAAAGTTTTATTGCAATCGGATGAGCTGTGTAGAAACGCATAAAAAAGAACAAACGAACATTACTTTTTATAAATTAGATTATCTTTACAATGTTTATTTTAAACTTAATTTTCAAATTTATTATGTATTATCCGTTTATATTGCTTATGGCGGTGGTAATTTTTTTAAGTACGATCTTTACAACAGCATTATTTGAGTAACTTTAAACTTTTCGGGAGAATTAAGAAAATTCTAGAAACTTATGAAATAACGTTGTTTGACTATCATATAGCCAAAAATGAAAAGTAACGTTATCAACAGTAACAGCAAGAAAAAAACATTTTTGAAAATATAACGCCGTTTTCACTTTATTTTGACTACCTTGGTCCAAGAGTGTTGCGATCCCTGGTCTTTACTTCTAAAAATGACACAACAAGCGAATAAATTTCACAGATTTTTTTGTAAATTTTACGGTCCTATCTCAAAAACATAATTTCGCAACGCAAAAACAACCTGCAAGAATATTAAAGCAAAGAGCACCGCTTCATTTGCATTACTCAGTTTCTAATGTCATTAGAATTAAAACAAAAAAAAAATCTAATAGTTACAGGAAGTATTTTTGCTACCGGTTTTTTATCGTTTTTATAATTGAACGATGCTACACCGTGTCAAATACGAATTATTTTGTAGTCATAGATAGTAAATATTATATCCGTAACACTTCCGGATTGCGAACGAATTATTTAAACCTTTTTTTTTTATATTGTGTAAACTTTACAAAGTGGTTTGCGGTCTGTTATAAAATTTAGTAGAACAAACTTATTGTGATAGAAAAAATATGGCATGGAAGAAAATTATTTAATACATCATCGCTTTTTTCATGAATAAAAAGTAAATTCAATATAAAAATTATTAGTCTCCTGTCTTTGAGGTTTTGTAGTCCGGAACATCATTTAAATATCCGTTCGTTTTAGTTATTGAGTGTTCAATAAATATTTTTATTGTGTGACTATTTTAAGTGATAACTGTAGTATTCTTGATAGCATGTAAGTTTCTTTTTGCCGGGTCCGTAGCGCAGTGGTAAAATCGTTATCCCAGTACGAACAGCATTTTTTCAATTGATTCATCGATATCTGTTCGAAGGCATGGACCCTTGTGATGTCTAAAATTTCCTTCCACCCTTCCGATTGGTAAGTAATGGGGTGTAGCGAGAGCGATTATTTTACCACTAGACCTACGAGCGACTAATGCTAAATATACATATGTGATGTCGAATATTTTAAGGATAAGTATAGTTCACTCATTTGGTGATATTTGTACTACATAATTCCTACCTTTATTTATTAAGATCAGAACCGGTTTCGCTCATGACGAGCTTTATCATCAGCTGATAATACTCGTCATGAGCGAACTTGGTCCTGATCCTAATAAATAAAAATGGGAATTTATACAAATCAAGTATATTGTTCGTAAATACGTTATTGATGTCAATTCACATCATTTCCTCTCCTCCCATCCTTCTAATTCTTTAATTACTGGATGTAGCAATAGCGATTAACCAACCACTAGTCCTGTTCTAGCCTTATCCTTCTGTCCCTACACCCACTTTGAAAAAAACTGAGGTTGAGCGACTGAGTAACAAACAGTTTTCGTAGAAAAACTTCTGTTGAGATACCTTCATTAGGAGGCCATATGCTCCACATTTAGAGCGGACATGGATTAAAAAAAATGGAAATTCTCTTGTATTTTTTAAAAACATCCATTTCATATGGCCTTTTAATTGAAGTATCTTAATACAAGATTTTTTTAACACAAACTTCACTACCCGCTCATGTATTCAAAATTATATTTTTAATGATAGTTGTAAACTATTTTCATACCGTCATTCCGTGGTCGCTCCTTAAATTTAGAATGTTATAGTAGTTTTTATACGATAAAATGTAAGTAAATCACTTTTTATTTAATAACTTAATCGCTTAAATGCCATGCTAAAGTTGACTTGTCTGTTGTAAAGAGAGAGTATGTAGGTATCAAAAGTAATACTGCTACTTGGCGCTATCATAAAACACTCAGTAGGTCAGTGCCCAAGCTCTACGAGTATTCTAGTAATCACAAACAATTTGTTTATGAAATTAGATTTTAAAAATGATTATCTATTATTAAATTGTAACCACTTTACGTATATACGTCAATTATTTGACTTATCAATTTTTAAAAAAATACAATAGATAATAATATTCCAGAGTATCTACATATATATATCAGTGTGGCGAGTTAAATATCTAATTTATTAAGGCATTAGAAACCTTGAACAGTTAACAACAAAATTGATCTGTAATAAATTGAGGTTTTTAAATAGTTGGTTTATTTAGTTGTTTCTAATAAAGATAACTAGCTGTAAGCCCGTTGCCCAGCAACGTGAGATTTTTGTTGCATTGTGTTTAATTTTATTTAATTTAATTTTATTTTATTTAATTTAATTTAATTTAATTTTATATTATTTAATTTAATTTAATTTAATTTAATTTAATTTTAATTTATTTTATTTTATTTTATTTTATTTTATTTTATTTTATTTTATTTTATTTTATTTTATTTTATTTTATTTTATTTTATTTTATTTTATTTTATTTTATTTTATTTTATTTTATTTTATTTTATTTTATTTATTTTATTTTTATAGTTAGCAGAAATTTCGTAAATTATTTAATATTTGGAATAATGTTCAAGTTTGTTAACAACCATTTTTCGTAGGAGCAGAAATTTCGTAAATTATTTAATATTTGGAATAATGTTCAAGTTTGCTAACAACCATTTTTTGTAGTAGCCGAAATTTCGTAAATTATTTAATTTTTGGAATTATGCTTAAGTTTGCTAACAACCATTTTTCGTAGGAGCAGAAATGTCGTAAATTGTTTAATATTTGGAATAATGTTCAAGTTTGCTAACAACCATTTTTCGTAGGAGCAGAAATTTCGTAAATTATTTAATATTTGGAATAATGTTCAAGTTTGCTAACAATCATTTTTTGTAGTAGCCGAAATTTCGTAAATTATTTAATTTTTGGAATTATGCTTAAGTTTGCTAACAACCATTTTTCGTAGGAGCAGAAATGTCGTAAATTGTTTAATATTTGGAATAATGTTCAAGTTTGCTAACAACCATTTTTCGTAGGAGCAGAAATTTCGTAAATTATTTAATATTTGGAATAATGTTCAAGTTTGCTAACAACCATTTTTTGTAGTAGCCGAAATTTCGTAAATTATTTAATTTTTGGAATTATGCTTAAGTTTGCTAACAACCATTTTTCGTAGGGCAGAAATTTCGTAAATTGTTTAATATTTGGAATAATGTTCAAGTTTGCTAACAACCATTTTTCGTAGGAGCAGAAATTTCGTAAATTATTTAATATTTGGAATAATGTTCAAGTTTGCTAACAATCATTTTTCAAAGTACCATAAATCGACCTCGGCGCATATATCGACAGCCCTGCACTATTTAATTGGAAATAATATAATTTTTATAATAATCGAAATGTTTAAGTTTGCTAACAAACATATTTCGTAGAAGAAGAAATAGATTACGGGACATATATCGACACCCCTGTAGTATTTTAATTGTAAATAATGTAATTTTTAGAATAATTGAAATGTTAAATTTTCTAACAAACATATTTCGTAGAAGAAGAAATAGATTTCGGGACATATATCAACACCCCTGCAGTATTTAATTGGAAATAATATAATTTTTAGAATAATTAAAATGTTTAAGTTTGCTAACAAATATATTTCGTAGAAGAAGAAATAGATCTCGGGACATATATCAACACCCCTGCACTATTTAATTGGAAATAATATAATTTTTAGAATAATTGAAATGTTTAAGTTTGCTAACAAACATATTTCGTAGAAGAAGAAATAGATTTCGGGACATAAATCAACACCCCTGCACTATTTAATTGGAAATAATATAATTTTTATAATAATCGAAATGTTTAAGTTTGCTAACAAACATATTTCGTAGAAAAAGAAATAGATCTCGGGACATATATCAACACCCCTGCACTATTTAATTGGAAATAATATAATTTATATAATAATCGAAATGTTTAAGTTTGCTAACAAACATATTTCGTAGAAGAAGAAATAGATTACGGGACATATATCGACACCCCTGTAGTATTTTAATTGTAAATAATGTAATTTTTAGAATAATTGAAATGTTAAATTTTCTAACAAACATATTTCGTAGAAGAAGAAATAGATTTCGGGACATATATCAACACCCCTGCAGTATTTAATTGGAAATAATATAATTTTTAGAATAATTGAAATATTTAAGTTTGCTAACAAATATATTTCGTAGAAGAAGAAATAGATCTCGGGACATATATCAACACCCCTGCACTATTTAATTGGAAATAATATAATTTTTAGAATAATTGAAATGTTTAAGTTTGCTAACAAACATATTTCGTAGAAGAAGAAATAGATTTCGGGACATAAATCAACACCCCTGCACTATTTAATTGGAAATAATATAATTTTTATAATAATCGAAATGTTTAAGTTTGCTAACAAACATATTTCGTAGAAAAAGAAATAGATCTCGGGACATATATCAACACCCCTGCACTATTTAATTGGAAATAATATAATTTTTATAATAATCGAAATGTTTAAGTTTGCTAACAAACACATTTCGTAGAAGAAGAAATAGATTACGGGACATATATCGACACCCCTGTAGTATTTTAATTGTAAATAATGTAATTTTTAGAATAATTGAAATGTTAAATTTTCTAACAAACATATTTCGTAGAAAAAGAAATAGATCTCGGGACATATATCAACACCCCTGCACTATTTAATTGGAAATAATATAATTTATATAATAATCGAAATGTTTAAGTTTGCTAACAAACATATTTCGTAGAAGAAGAAATAGATTACGGGACATATATCGACACCCCTGTAGTATTTTAATTGTAAATAATGTAATTTTTAGAATAATTGAAATGTTAAATTTTCTAACAAACATATTTCGTAGAAGAAGAAATAGATTTCGGGACATATATCAACACCCCTGCAGTATTTAATTGGAAATAATATAATTTTTAGAATAATTGAAATATTTAAGTTTGCTAACAAACATATTTCGTAGAAGAAGAAATAGATTACGGGACATATATCGACACCCCTGTAGTATTTTAATTGTAAATAATGTAATTTTTAGAATAATTGAAATGTTAAATTTTCTAACAAACATATTTCGTAGAAGAAGAAATAGATTTCGGGACATATATCAACACCCCTGCATTATTTAATTGGAAATAATATAATTTTTAGAATAATTGAAATATTTAAGTTGGCTAACAAATATATTTCGTAGAAGAAGAAATAGATCACGGAACATATATCAACACCCCTGCACTATTTAATTGGAAATAATATAATTTTTAGAATAATTGAAATGTTTAAGTTTGCTAACAAACATATTTCGTAGAAGAAGAAATAGATTACGGGACATATATCAACACCCCTGCACTATTTAATTGGAAATAATATAATTTTTATAATAATCGAAATGTTTAAGTTTGCTAACAAACATATTTCGTAGAAGAAGAAATAGATCTCGGGACATATATCAACACCCCTGCACTATTTAATTAGAAATAATATAATTTTTATAATAATCGAAATGTTTAAGTTTGCTAACAAACACATTTCGTAGAAGAAGAAATAGATTACGGGACATATATCGACACCCCTGTAGTATTTTAATTGTAAATAATGTAATTTTTAGAATAATTGAAATGTTAAATTTTCTAACAAACATATTTCGTAGAAGAAGAAATAGATTTCGGGACATATATCAACACCCCTGCACTATTTAATTGGAAATAATATAATTTTTAGAATAATTGAAATGTTTAAGTTTGCTAACAAACATATTTCGTAGAAGAAGAAATAGATTTCGGGACATAAATCAACACCCCTGCACTATTTAATTGGAAATAATATAATTTTTATAATAATCGAAATGTTTAAGTTTGCTAACAAACATATTTCGTAGAAGAAGAAATAGATTACGGGACATATATCGACACCCCTGTAGTATTTTAATTGTAAATAATGTAATTTTTAGAATAATTGAAATGTTAAATTTTCTAACAAACATATTTCGTAGAAGAAGAAATAGATTTCGGGACATATATCAACACCCCTGCAGTATTTAATTGGAAATAATATAATTTTTAGAATAATTAAAATGTTTAAGTTTGCTAACAAATATATTTCGTAGAAGAAGAAATAGATCTCGGGACATATATCAACACCCCTGCACTATTTAATTGGAAATAATATAATTTTTAGAATAATTGAAATGTTTAAGTTTGCTAACAAACATATTTCGTAGAAGAAGAAATAGATTTCGGGACATAAATCAACACCCCTGCACTATTTAATTGGAAATAATATAATTTTTATAATAATCGAAATGTTTAAGTTTGCTAACAAACATATTTCGTAGAAGAAGAAATAGATTACGGGACATATATCGACACCCCTGTAGTATTTTAATTGTAAATAATGTTATTTTTAGACTCATTGAAATGTTTAAATTTGCTAACAAACATATTTCGTAGAAGAAGAAATAGATTTCGGGACATATATCAACACCCCTGCAGTATTTAATTGGAAATAATATATTTTTTAGAATAATTGAAATATTTAAGTTGGCTAACAAATATATTTCGTTGAAGAAGAAATAGATCACGGGACAAATATCGACACCCCTGCAGTATTTTAATTGTAAATAATGTAATTTTTAGAATAATCGAAATGTTTAAATTTGCTAACAAACATATTTCGTAGAAGAAGAAATAGATCACGGGACATATATCGACACCCCTGCACTATTTAATTGTAAATAATGTATTTTTTAGAATAATTGAAATGTTTAAGTTTGCTAACAACCATTTTTCGTAGTAGCAGAAATTTCGTAAATTATTGAATTTTTGGAATAATGTTCAAATTTGCTAACAACCATTTTTCGTAGGAGCAGAAATTTCGTAAATTATTTAATATTTGGAATAATGTTCAACTTTGCTAACAACCATTTTTTGTAGTATATATATTTTATCAAACTAATTTTCAAATACGCTCGAGGACATCAGTACGCACACATTTGTGAAAAGTAAAAAGTAAAAAGTAAAAAGTAAAAAGTAAAAAGTAAAAAGTAAAAAGTAAAAAGTAAAAAGTAAAAAGTAAAAAGTGAAAACTTATTTTATCGGCTATTAATATATAGATTAAAGAATTCTAACAGATTTTCAAGGTCAGACGTGAAAAGATTCATCATTATGATTCAATTGATCAAATCCGCTCCAAAAAATATTAGTCTCACATCGACTCACACGATCAGACGATTCATTTCGATAGCCCTATAATCATAGTTTGCAATAGTCGAATTAAAGTCTTTGATTATTCGAATATTATGATGTATGGTGATACAATACTTTAGCTCTACACCAAGAAATATCAAATTTTCAAACGTGGCGATATCAGAACATTCACGCCCGGTTTAAAATAAGCCGCTCCCATTGGATAGAACAACATTTCAAAAATGTGCTGTTCAGAATAAATCGAAATCATTGGTCTGTACCTTACTGCGGACGTCCTTACAGACAGACCTTATCGGCTATTAATATATAGATGCTTTTTACGAATTGACGATGAAAGGAATAGAAGTCGCGTGCAAATCTTAATAGTCCTCACAACTTAAATAGTTGGTTCGTTTTATTATGCTTTGTCAAATTAAAACATTAAGGTTAGCTTCTAAGATGCCACCGCCACGGTAATACTTGATTAGCTCGATGGATGAAGTGTGGTCTTGCTAAAACGAAAACCATAGAACAACCAAAGGTTCAATATTTAAAAAAAATAATGATAGTATTTTTTACTTTCAAGTGATGTATTATTTAATACTATTTTTTTGAAGAACTTTATAATACCAGAAACAATTGCACTGCATTATTTTGGAATTATTATTTCATGTTGCGAAAGAAACAGGCATTATTTTTTAAATTAGTAATTTTCAGGAGACCCAAAACAGGACTTACAATTTTAAAAAAATATTTTGCATGCTTATGCCAAAGCGCCAAATATTTTAAAGTTGAAAGATCATACGAGAACAAGCTCAATGAGAATTTTAGTAATGTAAGTCACTCGAGATAAACTCAAGGTGTATTGACATCACAAACACCCATGCCCTAGGTCTCAAATTTAAATTGAAAAATCTAAATTTGACATTGACCTTACCGGGAAGCAAACCCAGACCTACCTGGTCGGTAAAGCAAGCTCTAATCAACTAAAGCACAGCGGGCGACAATCATATCGACAGTGGAAAGAAAAAGGACGTAACCCACATATATCAAATTTTACAGGAGGCGCTAAAAACGTGTTTTGATGATTTTGTGACATATGCAAATTATGAATTATACACAACCTTGAAGTGCACGGATACTTCTAAACTGGTGTTTAATTGACATAACCTAATTTTAATTAAAGAAATTGTCTCGGATAAACCTTTATTTCAGTATTTTTTCTTGGTTTTAATTTTTTACAAGGTTATGTTTTTCAAACTTAAAAGCTAAATTTAGATACTTATTCGGCATTTTAAGCTTCCATCCTTTTGATAGAATGTGTGTCAAATAGTAAACATTGTGATTATCTAAAAAAAAATCTGTTTTGGTAAATTGAGGGTTACGTCCTTTTTCTGTTCCACAGTCGATATCAACATATACGTAAAATTTTATTTTTTAGCGTGACACTTTTTCTCCTTTACGCTTATATGTATTGAAGTGTAGATGTTATAGCAAATTCAATCTCTCATTTTTTTATTTTAAAGACTTAACGTTTTCATCCTTTCGCACAAAAAGCAATATTTTCTAGACATACACTCTGTCAGAGTGTAACTTATGAACTTCTAATCTATGGTCAGAGCAGATATTTTTTTCCAAGATTTTGTTATTCAGATGATTAACATTTTTATTTTTTGAGATAATTATGAGAGATTAATGGGACTAGTTTAGCATTACAAATGGCTCTTGATTTGCACCGTTCTACAATGATTGGATATGCAGATACTATCATATTTAAATCCATGTCATTGTACACAATCCATAAACCGACAATAGATGTATATGTTAACCGTTTAACTAAATAGCTAAAAATCTTAAATTCAAAAACTTTTCCTGGTGTAATTGTGAGTAATTTATTGGTATTGTCAATATTTTTAAATTACTATGTATTATGTTAACATTCTCACAAATAATCTTCAATGGTAGCAATCATCTTTTACAGTACGGTCACGGTAATTTATAAAACGTGTTGCAATTATGTATTTGATTGCATAATTGTAGAATAATAAATTATTTATTTACTCTCACCATTTGATGAGACCCGAACACCATGACAAGTTCATCGGTCTATAATTGTTATTATGCATTAATGATTATAAGCATCTCACTTCCTAGATCATGTTTGTTGCATAATAAATTATCTGTTTCTAGTTTTATCAGCTATTTTTTTATATTATAGAAATTTTCTGTAAAAAAAACTATTGGAAATTCTCATAGCCATAAACTATTAAAAAAATATTAGCCGTGCTGTTTTTTCACTGCATAAATTTACCTACTGAGTAGACTGAGTAGAGAGTGTCAACATAGTTGACTTGGAATACAGAAATCAAGGGTTCGATTCTCGGTACGGACAGTTTTTATAGATTGATGTCTTGAATTCTCTCTCTCCTATTCCATCCTAAAAGCGGGTATAGCGAGAGCGATTTACTAACCACTAGTCATGTATTAGCTATATCCTTCTTTCCGTAATCTTTTTGAAAAAGAGATGTTATTTTTTTTTTTAAAGCATGTCCGCTCCCAATGTGGAGCATATGGAATCATAGATGTTAAGCAACTGAATATTTGTAACTCTTCAGTTCTCGTAGAAAAAATGTGTTAAGATATCTCCATTAGAAACCATATGCTCCACATTTGGGGCGGACATGGATTAAAAAAAAAGATTAGTTAACTAATTTGTAATGTCCATGAATTTGCTTAGGAAATATTTTTTAA
Organism: Himalopsyche tibetana; assembly: GCA_030503985.1. NCBI lineage: Eukaryota > Metazoa > Arthropoda > Insecta > Trichoptera > Rhyacophilidae > Himalopsyche > Himalopsyche tibetana. Next base: position 2,954,071 of record JAPJYX010000007.1, on the reverse strand, counting down.
TTGTACAAAACGTTTTAATCAATTTTCAGTGATTTTAGAATACTTGATGTTAAATTTATTCAAGTTATTATTATACATGAATATAATAATTGTTACATTTTAATTCCATGTATAGAAAAAAAAACCGAAAGTCGTCTTGATTTAATCGTTGATAATGTTAGATTTAATTTTAATCGGAGAGCTGTCAATATATATTTTTAACCCTCAAATCACCAGATGAAATATATAATTATTATAATTTGAAAACCAAAAGATAATAGCTTAGGTATTTGTGCACACCTGCGGGCTACAGCTCAAAGATCCTCAAGCACTGTTGGTCGTCTATTCATATTCATAAACAAAATTAAATTAAATTAAAATAATATGTATAAAGTATAATATTTTCTTGTCTACTCATTGTTATGTAAAGTAAGATTTATATTTCGAGCCCCTTGACGTGGGTGTTTGTGCTGTTTATTCACCTTGAGTGTTTTTCAACTTTAAAATATTTGACGCAATGGAATTAGCTGTAATGCCAGTTTTTTTTTTAATTAAAAAAAAATACAATATTTATTTCGTTTTTTTTTATTGCGATTCATCAAATAATATGCTCGCGTTGATAAATAAAAGAGGTAATGTGTTTTTTAATTTTAAATAATTTTATGCGCAACTGTCATTGTGCGCAAACTTTTCTGTGTGCGTCTGTATTTTGTACAATAATTGTCACGTATCGGCGTGAGTATTCCTGATCAAAAATTGTAATATATTATTTTAAAACTTTGAACAACGCTTGCTGTGTTAAATAAATTAACACTTTATCATTACGAAAGTAATTTCTTGACCGCACTGTGCTCAACAAACCTTGTCGATGTTTTTGCCGTTAGTAAAATGTAATTATTGCTTATCGCGCATTAATTATTTTATGCACATTTTTCATAGTAAAAAATGAAACGGTTTTTTTTCTTCTACGCTAGCTCGTAAAATAAAATATATTTGATTGAAATCAAATTATTTAAATAAGTTTTTTGAGGCTTCCAATTTGGATTGTACAGACGCATTTATTTGTTTTGAAACAAAGTTTGCTCCCATTTTAGAGTATATGGACCAAAGAAGCTTATCTCAACATTAAAATGGCTTTTTGGTTTCTGCAATAGCGACACGTGGCAGTAGCAAGTGTATGTCGCTTTGCAAACATTCCGACACTGTGAGAGCGCTAAAGTCAGTTATTAGTCATAGAGATAGAGTCATAGAGGTCTTGACAACAACTTATAGAGGAAAAACGAGATTGTTGAAGATGAATGATTATTGATTTATAATCTATATATATATATAAGTCTAATACAGCCTCTATTTAAAAGTAATATATGCTTAATTAATCCATCGTTCAATCTTTTAACCATTTACTGCCATAAGCGTCTTAAGACTCTTAAAGCGCACAATTTCTCGTGGACGGGACACCGGTCATACGAATTATGCGTCTTTAAACGCTCAGTTTTAAAAGGAATTTCACTTATTTTAAACATACTCTTCTTTTATTGGGTAAGTTTTATAAATAAACTTTAAAACATTTTCAATAACGATGTATTTAGAAGGTTTTATTTTTGCAATAAAATTCGCGTAGTGATAGGTACCGCCATACGTACACCTAGCGGCAGTTAAAAGTTGAAGATTACAAAAGTATAGAAACGGACGTTGTGACACCAGATTTATTAATTTTTCGTTATCATCCGCTGTAAAACATTCATACTGATTACGGCGGCAAGTGACGGGTCAAAACATGATATGTCGCGCGACACATACTGTCGTAATTGAAAGTCCACTCATTGAAAACAGTTGGCAAAGCACTGCCTCTTTCGCAGACATCGAAAAAGTATCTTTAGTTTTGCATCCAAATTCCAGTTAAATGAATACGATTATTTTGGGATTCGAACACTTAAACTAACAACCGATTACAAAAAAAGTCCAAGATCGTTAATTAATAGGATTTTGTTCTATATTATTGAGCTATATTAAAAGTATACTTTAACTTAATGGCTGCCACAGACAAAATATCTATTTGTGCTCAACACGCCCGAGGCCATTTATCTCGTCAATAATTAATTAAATTAATAATTGAAAATTATAGCCGGCGTGCTAGGTAATTAGATACTTTTTTCTACGGCAGTTAAAAGGTTAAGGAGTAGCAAGCAAACAGAAGCAATCATAATGTATAACATTTAGTTTAATTTAATAGGAGGATATTATTGAAATTTGACTGATTTAGATAACCCTAATCAATAAATTTAAAAAAATAGATTTTTTAGAGAAATTCACTTTGCATCTCATTAGAATTATTATAGTTACAAGCAAGTATCATATCATTCTTAAACGTCCAACCAGTTGTCTAGGTTTATTTGTATGCCAAGATCAAATAATGATCTCTCGTTGATCGGTGACCGTCCCATTATGGGTTGTAAAAGTGTCTTAATTATTAATATGGATGTGGTTATTTTTTCTCTTGCATTTCTGACTTCACTGCAGAAATTTTACGAAACCTGTTTCAAAGATGAGTCATACTTTCACTTCGAGATTTTTTTTACTGAACATTATATTGCATTTAACTATTTTAACCCGAAATATTTAATACAAATTAATTTTAATATATTTTTATTTTGCGTTCAAATAACAATGTATATTTTCTCAACCTTTCTAAGCCCGAGGCCCTTTTTTGAGTCATATATTTTTCCGTGGCCCTTTTAGCCATACTAGTAAGTTATTTGAGACTGAAAGAATGAAATACTAAAACCCTGTGATACTCGTACCCACCACAGCCCGCTAAGTTATTTGTGTTCAAGATTTTGACAGAGATGTGCCGAAGTGACATTACTCAGATCTTGGTTGCATGCAGGGCATTTTCGGAACAAAATGATTGATTTTCAAACCTTTTTTTCTTTTTAGCTTTTTCCCCTGAAAGTCTTACGACTTGACAGATTCTACAATTATTAAAAGTTGTAAGACCTTTCTTTTGAGGTACTTCCTCTAAAAAAGTTACAAATTGACAGATTCCGTAATTATTCAAAATTGTGAGAGCTTTTTTGCTTCATCCTTTGGAAAAGTTAAGTTTGCTAGTCAAGCGCTAGACTGGCCGTGGCCCCTTAAAGTCTGCTGTGGCCCCCATGGAACATACTGTGAACCCCGGTTGAGAAACCCAGCCTTACTGCTTCAATTAAAGTACATTTGTATTTACTTAATATTGCTGATTTGTACATAAGTTATTGGCATTGTTTTTAATTTAGTGATTGGCATGTTTGTTAGTTATTAGCAGTTAAGCAACTATTTTTTTTCGGAATTCATTAATGAATATTTTGTGAACCTATAACATTATTTTTCACGTATTTTCATAAGAACCCATTAATATGCTACATCATTTTAAAGCCATTTTCATGTATTTATTAAATGAAATAATAACATAAAACAGTGAACATAATAAGGATAAAAATATAAAAATATTTAGTTTATATTATTGTCATTTTTAAAACAACGATTCAAAACTAATTTAAGAATATTTAGAAAACCTATGACCTTATTTATTGCATATTTTCATGTGAGCCCAATAATAAATGAACGGAAAAATTACCAGAGTGATTTTGTAATTATGTAACGATTTTTTTTTGAGAATATGTTATGTTGCATCTCTTTGTAGAAAAAATGATTATATAATTGTTCTGAATTCTAATTGTCTCTTGCTTTGTCATGTTGCATGGAATTCGACGCATGAAAGAACGCACGAAAAAAAAAAACAATTAAGTCCACGATTCGCAAACCCAATGATGAAAGAATAACTTATTATCTCTGTCACAAAAGATCCAATATTCAGTGTCATATTTTCTTACAAAATAAATATAAAAATAATAAATAAAGCCTCTTATAGGAGTACTTTGTACAATTATACGTGATATCATATTATTTAACTATGTCAAATAATAAAGCCCTAGAAACATAATCGGTAGTCTCCATGTGTTGCCAAAAATTAGTAAGATATGCTATTCTGCATTTATAAGTTAGTTATTTTAAAAAATTAGACTCTAATATGTACATATTATTATTAAAAATTAAAATCTGGTTTGTAACAGAAGCGGCAGTTTACATATTCTTTTAATAGCAAACATGGCAGTTATTGAATGAACTTTACACAGAAATTAAATTTATATTAAAAAAGCAATATAATATATTAAAAAACATAAACATTTATCGTTAATTTTAAACAAAGGTTTTTTTTTGATTTGCCAACATTTTATGATTATGAACACTGATAGTTTTATTTTCCAAGCCCTTATATTTATGGTAAGAGAAATTATGACGATGAATCCATTTTTTTTCATTTTGCAACAAATGCGTAAAAAATATCTAAATATGAGCATTTGTAAATATACTACAAAAAATGATATAAAATAAAGCACTTTATAAAGAAGTTTAAAAGTAAACTATTAAAACACGGCCATCTCCATGGTTTTTAGTTGATTTTATTTACTCTTAACATTCGCTCATTTAATTTCGACCTTTTACGCACCTATAAGCTATAAGCGCACAACTCCATTGCTTTATATTTTCTCTCTCCTGAATGTTGTGTTTTTGGACTTATACTCATAAATCGGCATATCATATATATTGTCATTTATTTTCACCAAGTATTATTGTGGCTACTTAAAAATCTACTCCATTAAAATAAAAAACAAATATTTTATTTTACGGTTGAGAAATTTGGCGTCTGACGCTTTGCATGTAATTTCAACGTCGGTGTCGATATTTAAAAATGTGCTCAAAAATAAACATACGACCTTTATAAATGTGAATGCAAATAAAAATATTTCGTGTACATAGTAAATTTGTAAAACAATGGTTGTGGATCGTAAAATTCTTGATTTTGTCCAAGGCAATAATGGTGTAACTCTGAAAATTGCAGGAAGCATTTTCGCCTCGATTTGATGCATCGTGAAGATAAACGCGTTTAATATACAGAGTGCCTTAAATTTTGGTGTAACTTTCGAAATATTACAAAAGTATGTAAATTTATAACAAGATTTTTTTCTCCGGCTGCTTGCAAACTCATTTATAATCGGACGGACTTATATACTTATACTTATAGAACTTATATAAATTCAAAAAAAATAAAATATAAATTTGTACTAATTCCCACATTTGTGTATCATGGTCAGGACCGGTTTCGCTACAAAGAGTTAAATGTTGAGAGTGATAAGTAAATTCAGCTTGGAGTAAATTAAACTCTACATTTGTATTCATTTTTGTGCATGATTAAATTGTCGGTCCAGTGCAACCCCGTATAAGGCCAAACACATGAGGAATCAAATTATATTTTTTCTTGATCGTTATTGTATATTGTATGTATTTTTTACACACATGACGGTTGGAGGTGAGATTTCATTCATATCATATTATTAGACAAAAATCATACTATATATGTAATATTAAATTTGATGCCACACCTTTGCGGGCACGGTGTAAAATGTATGCTTAGATAAAAATCATTGTAACTCCATTATTGCAACAAAACAAACTAATTCTTTTATGCTTCAAGCTGATTCTATTCCTGCAAATATTAATCAGACCGTGTACATACAACTTACATACAAAGGCAAGTATTATGTAATAACCACTATACGCATAATAATATTGAAAGGAATGATTGATTTATTTACTTATTTAATAAACAAAAATAATGCAGGAATGTTAGTTTTTTAAAATGCCTTTGATTATCAATAATTTTCCATTATAAATAACATCACATAAACCAACGCTATTTTCAAAGTGATTTCACTATTGCTTATCACACAAATTGTCTTTAGAATTATTGCAAGCAATTTGAACGCGTTTTAATACAATACAATAAATGAATCTTGTTTATAAATTATTATCTATAAATTTCGATAAATCTAAATATTTTTTAAGCATGTATTCAATGTGGAACAATTTGATGACATAGATCCATAAAACGCTTAGTAAAAAACTAGATGCTTTGAATACCCATTATATTTGAATATCTATCTTCTATAGTTCCACAAAAGTACAACTAGATTTATTTTTTCATTCAGTAGGCAGATTTTTGCATAATGGAAATAAATATATGTTAACAGTCTTTTAGTTATATTTATATACATATAAGCAACTTGAAGTATGGTTTTATGGTTCTGGCAATGCTGCAATAAACTCAAAAAATAGAATGTAAATTTGTACTAATTTCCACTTCAATTTATTAAGATCAGGACCGCTTTCGTTCATGCCGAGCGTTATACTAAATATTATAAAATAAAATAAATTTTTGCTCATTCCACTGTTTATTTGAACATCTGTAATATTATATTATCTGATGAGTTGATAATGTGGTAAATATATCTTACTTTCTTTACTGCCTTTCAATCGAGTATAGACAGTGAACATTTTAAAGTGTTACAATAAACTTGAACTGAATTGAGATAAACGACTAAATGATTAAGAAAAAATATGAAACTAACGGTAATTATCGCTTCATATGACTCATGTACGATGCGTCAAAACTTTGGTCAGCCATATCTCAAAACTACTCTTATTTGGTTGTGGTACTATGCAACTAAGCCGATGAATTCTCAATGGAGCTTTTGTTTTTATGATTATTAGAAAAAAATGTCTGAGCTTTCTTATGCTTTTAACCTATTTTATTTTCTTTAATATGCTCTCGCTATGCCTTGTTTGAAAATAAATATTCTCGTCACAATCAAGATCAATATATTCAACGGGGTCGGAGCTTAGTTTTTTATTGCGAAAAAAAAATGCAACAACAAATCATAAAAATCTAGAGTGAACAATAAAAAATTGCAATATATTATAATCTTTTATTGAAAGCCATCACTGGTTGAGTCAGGGGTTGTTAACTCCTTCAATATTATGCACTACTTTCGATGGTATGATAAATTTGTGAAATGCCTCATAATATGAAAGATATAACAGTCATTTTTATTTAAAAACTAGCGAGTACCCGGCATGCGTTGCAATGCCACTAAATGAAAGAAAGTGTTTGTGTTTTTATTCTGTTTATTGAATTGCTTTTGGAAACACAATATTTTTTGATGATTTTTTATAAAAAATAGCGTGTTTAATTTCACATCAATCAATCATAACGATAATATATCTGAATTTGTCAGTTTTTTCTGATTTCCGCAATATCTAAACTATACAACAGAAACTACATGTAATTTAAGATTTCGACTGAAGGTGCTTGGTGGAATTTCAATATTAAATTTGAATCGTTCAAATTATGTACACTCACACAAGTTTTGTCACTAACGACACGGGCTATAAGTAAACACGTTACATTCATTTACTAAGCATCAGTTCAAGTTCATCCGTGCACTCGAACGCCTGAAGATGCCGAAAGGCGAATCCCGGGTCGTTAGTGACAAAAAATGTGTGAATATACATAATTTGATCGATTCAAATTTAAGAAACTACATGTGTTAAGAAACTGTCTGTCTGTGTGTAACAATAAGCTTTTCAGAACGGTGACCAGTAGCAACGTACCGTTTGCGCGTGTCACTCTGGCTGCCATTTCTAGGCCAACTGCACTATTTTCAATTTTCAACTTTTCACAAAATTATTTACTGATTGACTATGTTATTTTAGTGTTATATGGTAATCAGTCCACGGTGATATTTCAAACATTCAAATTTCATGATAAGCTAGCAAGAAAATAACGGGAGCGTAAATATTTGTAGTTCCGGCATCTGCGTTTGAAAGTTCAATACAACCGGGGCACAGCCGGGCAGTACATTTTTTATTCTATTTATATAACGCAAACGTAATTTTTTAATAATCATGGAATATACGCGGCTGTATTTCAGATGATTTTTGTGATTTGGTATGAAATAAGCAAGGTATGTACACATTAATTAACAAAATTTTGAATCCATCTCCGCCGCAGCTGGGTAATAAAGCTAGTTTCCGATAAATGTTAATTGATAGATATTTTACGCTTTTTATTTCACTTGCGTAGAGATTCTAAGTTCACAAAACATATGGTGTTGTTGGGTATTTTATAAATTCTTCTAGACTCATTTTCTGATGATATTTTTGACAGTATACAATTTTTGAGTAATTTATATGAAAAGTCGCATATCTTATTCTTATATTTGACGACGATTGCTTTCTGGTACGATTTTTCTATGATTTTGTGGAGCTTCAACACGTTCGCAAAGCACCAGTTGAAAACCACTGGGTAAAAGGTAATATAAAATGTGGGATTAGTGGATGTACCTACTAAGAAACGATTATATTCAAAGTGGTTTTATATTTAATTGATGATAAATTATTTACTGTTGACTCAGTAATGGTTTTACTTGATCTAAGCCAAGTGCTACTTACTTGCACTATTAAGGTGGTGTAATATACGCTTTAGAGTAATGGTGCTGACGAGTCGTAATGAGTAGCATATGGAATCTAAATAAAAGCATTTCAACATTCGTTGTTTATTAATAACCGAATTCTTTTTTAATTAACTTTTTTAAAATGCACGCGAGAACTAAAAAGTGAGCCCCTCACTTTTTTCATTTAAGGAAATCTGCAAATCTTTTTTACATTGTTTGGTAAATTATTTTAAAATCTTAATTCTGAATTTCTCCACGATTTTATGACCAATGATCGATCCCGGGATACCAGGATTGAAAAAAGTATCCAGGATTAAATGCCTTAATTGCATGGAATTTTTTTTTATTCAATTTGAATCGTTCAAATTGTGTACAATTTTATTTTATATTTAAAAGCTATCGATGACGATAGTGATAAATAAATGTGTATCTTATAAATACACGAAACACTTGCTTAACAAGTGTCAGTTCAAGATCATCCGTGCACTTGAACGCCTAAAGATGCCAAACGGCGAAACCCGTGTCGTGTGTGACAAAATGTATAGGGGTGTACAAAAGTTGAACGATTCAAATTTCTATAGAAAGATTTCATATGTATTTTTAATATCCGTTTTGTGATTCGAGTTTTTGGTTGCGCAATCAAATATGACGTTTAATAGCGGCTATAAACAAACAAATCACTTTCTTTTGTTTTTTTTGGCACTGCCTCATTGTATTTTTATTTTAATGCTTACCTGTCAAGTCAGAATATCTTAATCTAAATCAGGTTTCGTTGCAATTAGATATATGCCAAACCTCAATAAAAAAAAATTGAAACACATCGTCTTTTGATCATAGTAATTGATTCAATTTCTCTCGGACCGGGGAAGTGTTTTGGACAGCGCTTCGTATATCATAACCGCAATATAATTATTATTAATCATTAAAATTCAAACACGTTTGACGTTTTAACCACTGGTATCAAGACATTCGTTTATAATTCTCAGCAATAACACTTTTAGTACGAAGACAAAAATTATCGGTAGTAAACAAAATAGCTCAGTTTATAGAGAGTTAAACAATTTACTTTTAATGACAGAAATATATGTAATTTTAATCCGTTAACTGCCACGGTATTGGTGTGCATTAGGGCTAGTCGGTTTTTAATAACCGAGTATGAAAAACCGACCTCTCAGAAAACAAATCGACATTCGATAGCCGGTTTATTCAACATAGTAAGCAAATTTCTATTTTTTTTTAAATATATGTCCGTTTCCGTGCAGTATACGTGCAGTATAAATACAAAATATGATATCTCGTTTCATAAAATAAAAATAAATCATTGAAATGCTCATCAAATCCGAAAACTGTTATTATTATGAATGTTTAAATTTATCGCGAACAATTTTATTAAAATTTGTAATGGTTTTTATACATTAAAAATTTGATTTTGGTTTATGTCAATACAGCAATACCGGTTTATTTGCATTCTAGAAACCGGTATTTCAGTTTTGAAAAAACAACATAGATCCGTGATTCCGGATCCGGTAATCGTTATTGCAATCCCTATCGTTTTTACTAATGCAGATTAGTGGAACGGTTTTTTTTTAAATATTTTCAAGGCTTTTTTTCTATTACTTTGTCTATTCAGGGTTTCCCAATTTTTTTTTGCAATAAAACACTTAGAAAATCTGTAAATTGTAACGGAACACTTGGGTAATTCCTCATTCTTAAAATACAAACAAATATGTTATTTAAGCACTTTGCAGTGCTTTTCTGATAAACTCAACAAGAAATTATTTTTTTGACTAAATTCAAATCAGAATCACTGATTAAATCAATAATTTTTTTTATCGCTTAAGCTTACTGGCTTAGAGGTTACAGAAAATGGATTCTAAGCCCTGGAATAATCCTTACTAGTCATCGAAAATATATTGCAAAAGAGGTATTTTAAAGTTATGTAGGCGGAACATCTATTCAGGTTCCGTAGAACACCAGTGTTCCGCGGAACAAAGTTTGTAAAACCCTGGTCTATGTAATGGTTGATTATCTGACGTAACCTCATTCAAAAGTAACAATTTAATTCATACAACATATAAATTGGAATAAACTTAAAACCAGGACTTCGAACCGTTATTTTTTTCGTTCCTGTTTTCGTTCCGGTTCAAGTTAAAAAACATATGTCGGTTCGGTTCCGGTTTTCTTTCCGGCGAAAATAACGGTCTTTGGTTCAGTTCGAATCCAAAACCAAAGAATTTGCCGATTTGCCGAAAATACCAGCAAAATAACACGCGCTGAACCGAAAAAAAACCGATATTTTTTTCGGTTCGGTTCCGATTTTTGTTCCGGCAAAAATAACGGTTTTAACGGTTTTTGATTTTCCATTCAGTTCTGTATCGAAGCCCTGCTTTAAACTATTAAGTATTTTAAAACATTGTTACATATTGAAATTCTCCCATGTGATTTTTATTTCAATAGTCTACCAGTTTCCAGAACTGTAGTAATCTTTCAGAAAAAGAAAACCATGTTCTGCCGACTGAATCAAAATTATTAAGTATTTTTACACAAAGAGTTACAATCAACAAATGCGGTCTGTCTTTTTCTACAAGGTGTTACTTTATGATTGAAAGAAATTATGTTATGCCAAAATGTTCAAAAAAACAACCTCTGATCCGGTAGCCGGTGCCCGGTACTCATTGCTTGCGGTCTGAAGGCCTAATTTTTTACATGTATTGTTTATTTCGAAAATCATTTTACAACTGAATTTTAGGTTATTGGGTTGATGCCGTTATTGATTTAAGTGGTGTGTTTTATTATAATACCATCATTTTATATCCCACACGATTCGGAAGTATTAAAATCATTAGATGGAAAAAAGTATATCGATGCTTCAATTGTGGGAAATGAATGCGGTGGATACAGCGCCGGCGCTAGGCATTTGGCTGCTCCAGGCAAGATTGTATATTTCCACCATATTTATAAAGTTCCCTTACCTGAAATCCACGAAACGTCGCACTCAAAGAAAATCTGTAAAGCGCTGCAAACATTCAAACAAACTTTGCGTGGGAGTTTACAGCGCTCAACATATTTACTTAGAGCGGGACGTTTACCGGCGGTAACCTGCTCTGCTTGCACGTTGCGCCGGCACTAGGTGGATACTTAGCATATCGACATGAATTTATATATCATATACATATATTTCATGTTTAATAAAATATGGCGTATTTTGATTTTCGCAGTTATGAGAATTTACAGATTTACTAAAATGTACACGCTTGAGGACATTGATTGTTGAAAATAAAGTAAAAATGTGTAAAAACTTCATATTTATATTTATATATTCATGTCGATATGTTAAGTATCCACCACGAAAAGTATTTCTGACGATGGTGTACGCCGAAATAGCTACAAACTCATTTAATAAAAAAATGTAGAACTAAATACGTTGATATTTTTTACCTTATTCAACGCATTTATCACAGTGTAGTCCGTTATTGTTTCAGAGGAAGGCAAAATTTTACCGAAAAAACTTTTGTTATCAGTAACAATCGTGAACACTCAACAACAAGGCTGTGAGACATAATGTTATTTAATCCAATCTGTAATTCAATTGTTTAATTAATTGAAAACAATCATAGTTCAACTATTTTCGAACGGCTGGCCGTGAAAATGCAATTTATTGTTATCCAAAAGGAATCGAAACGCCGTATGGAATATTGTTTTAAGGCGTGGTAATTAGTCGTCCCAAATTCACTATAAATACGAAGGTCCATTTTAGTGTTTTATTATTATACATCTGGGATAATAATACTCTCGTGAAATTCTCGCAAAAGGTCACTTGTGTACACTTAATAATATACCGGATCAATCCAAGTACGACCTGATATTAATTTACCTTATATATTTCATTTTTTTCCCAATTTTTTGATAAACATACAATGAAAAATGACGCAAATATTTCTGCCACTAAATTTCTTATTTTAAATTATTTATCGTGAGAACTATCTGGCGCGTGTGCGTAAAATGACGACTCCCATTTGCTAACTTGCGGACACAATATTTCTGGTGAGGAGTCTGGAATAGTTTTTTTTTTGCGAAAACTTGCAATTTTTATATGCTGCTACGTCAGCAAAAAATTCAAACATGTCTTAACTTCATATTTATATGAACTTGAAGTTACAATAGTTATATAGTTTCCAATTAAAATGTTGAGATACGCGAAGGGTCCCACCACAGGGAATCTTTTAGAAACCCTTATTCATAGTTATATTTTGTTGTTTAATGTAAACAAATATATAAATAAAAAAAATATATAAAATTTTACACACCGTAATGTTTTTGTTTGTTAACACTTGAGTAACGAAACATCGACAATAGAATCGAGGAGCGACGGGGCACAAAGATACCCTAAGCAAATTTACGAAATATTTACATTGAATTTATTGAGGTATCATTGGAAATTACAATGCATATCAGCTAGTTGGTTATTTGAATTGTTTGAATTTTGTACTTTTCCACGAGTTTTATTGCTAACGACCCGGGTTTCACCTTTCGGCATCTTCAGGCATTCCATGTGCACGGATGTACTTGAACTGACGTGTAGTAAACAGTTTGTATCGTTTATAAACAAAAATATAAGTAGATCACTAAGTTAAAAGGCTATTAAAATGTAAATTAGCGAAAAATGAATGTATACAATTTTCAATGAATTAAGTGGGTTTGTTATAATTATGGGGATTTTTTTAAAATATTAATTACCAGATAATAACATAGGAATGTTTAAAATAAATCTAGGGTTTTATCCGACCTATTATTAATGAGTTGATTTGTTTTTAAGTCTTTGAATTAATATTTAATGATAGCAAGTGAATTAATATTCAATGATAGCTAGTGCTTGAATTATTAATAAAATGACAATTATTTAAAACGGGTACAACAATGGAGAATTTGGTAGATAATGTTGCTCGCTTAAAATTGGCAAACTGTTGAGCTGAGCTCGATTAATCTCTAAGATTTCTTGGTAAAATAATTTAAACTCGCCCCTGTTAGTATGTAACAAATCAATACCTGAGTCAAAATTAAACGTATGGTTTTCAAGAATTAAATGGTTGGCAAAGGTGGAGGTATCTTTTTTTAAGCGAAAAGCGGCTAAATGCTCAGCCACATGCCAAAAGTACAAAATTCAAACAATTCAAATTTGATATTGAAATTCCATCAAGCACCCTCAGTCGAAATACTTAATTAGTTGTTATTATTGGTATTCAGCGAATGGTTGAAATGGGAAGAATTTTGTTATGTGAATCACCCCGCTAAAAACTCAAAACATTATTGTGTCCTAATATATGTACATTGATATTACGTATGGAATTGTATGTACATGTACATATTATAAAAGAACAATATTCAAATAATTTATCACAAATTGGAATATCCAAATATCAAAGAAAAGCCGAACATATTCGAATATTAAAAATTCCCTTGGTATTCCTAGCTATGAATTTTGATTCAATTGAATAGTTAAATTATGCACAGTCAATTTATCAAATAACTAACAGAAATATATATTATGCCACCTGTGTGGTCGAGTGGTTAACGTTGTTGGCTTCAGCTACGGAGGGCACGGGCTCAAATCCCGGTACGGACAGTTTTATAAATTGATTTTTCAATCGATTTATGAATTTCTGTTCAAAGGCATGGATGTATGTGATTTTTTGAATTCCCCCCTTTCACCCATCCTATCTTATGAACGGGGCGTACCGAGAGCGATTAGCTTACCACTAATCTTGTCCCAGCCCTATCCTTACTCTCTTTGGAAAAAGAGAGGTTGAGCAACAAACAGTTCTCGTAGAAACACTTCTGTTGAGATAAACTCCATTAGAAGTCCATATGTTCCACATTGGGAGCGGACATGGTTTAAAAAAATACATTGTAAATTTTAGCCAGATGCACTGTATGAGAGAAAACTAATGAACACTTTATCTATCCAATGTGTACATTAGCTACACAGACGTAGGTAACAGTGATAGTTAAATTGTTTCCAGCGTCTCTAATGCTGTGCGCGCGCAATCACGCAGTTGTTGTGTTGAATTGTCATCTGACATTTTACTTAACCTTGAAAGTGTCAACGTCTTGTTGTCATTCTCGCTTTTTTCTAATCAACACATGACACTTTATACATTTAATTGTTAATTCATATGTTTACATGTCAAAGTCATGTGAGTTGTAATGATGTAAATTGACAAAAATTCACTCCAAATATGACATTAATAAAACATAGCACGTTTTCAAGCCTATTTTTAATAAACGGTGTAAGAATAAGCTACAATTTTTCACTTTTTATTAAGCAACAATAAAAAAAATTTGCAAAACTGAAAAAAGAATTACATTACAAGTTTTAAAAATCAATACTCAAAGATTAGTGCTTATAAAAAAAAACGAAACGCTATCAACGTGGATTTAAATAATTTATTTGACATCTCTCCTTTTTAAATTGATATTGCTAAGCGAGTTTTGTTTTAATATAACATTGAATGAAAATCTACTTAATATATTTAATTTCTTTTTCAAATTATACCAGGAGCTATTATTGTTAACTTAGAATAGGTATATGAATTATGATATTAACGGTAGCCCTCCGTGGTCATGATTTCAAATGAAAATAACAGTATTTGTAGTAAAAACGGTTGTAAGTAGTTATCGTTTGAAAAGTTGAGCTGCAAATTCGATGTCGTTGAATTAAATATACATATTGTTCAAGATCTTAAAATTTATTATATATTTAAATTAAAAAATCGATACATATTAATAATAAACAGCTCAAAAAAATAACAACAACTTTTGATATCTTCTCTCAAAAACTCTACTTTAGTGAAATACTGAGCTATGTAAGTTATTTTAGTTTGATATAATAAAATTAAGCAAAGGATATAACAGTTAAAAATAGCATTATCCAAATCCATTAAAAGCAATCAGAGGGAACTCGCAGCTAAAAAAGCACCGACACTGCTTCGTAAAAATATATTTTGACAAACCTGCTGCACTAAAAAAATGGCAATTTGATTTATCGTTCAATGTAGATAAATTATGTTTGATCTTCAACATCATTACTGTCTGAATATATTAACTTGATCACATAATTTGTGTAGTCAAATAATATGAGTTGATGATAGTTGATAAATAAACACCACCAAAGATTTACCGGTCTCACATTCAAGTGGGCCGTACTATAAGACTTTTTTAAACTGGCTTGTAAGAGAATAGGTTCAAATCCCGAACGACAACTTTCATATGATTGATTGATTTCAATTTCAAGGTGTTTAATCGTTCAAATTTTGTACATTTTTTCACTTTAATCCAGAATGTCACTTTTCGGCATCTTCATGCGCTCAAGTACACGGATGAACTACTTGTCAAAACTTGTGTAAGTGTACAAAATTTGAACGATTTAAACTTAATATTGAATTTTCGCCAAGCACCTTCACTCAATATCTTTAATTATGTAACTGTCGATTATTGGTGGAAAAGCATTAAATTATAAAATAAAACACTTTTCTACTGTTCCTACATTATTTATTTTTAAATAGAACCGGTTTCGCTCATGACAAGAATTACCAACTAATAATTTATGAATTTGTATTTAAAAAAAAGACAATTTACACCCACCCTCTATCAGACACTATAATTTTTCTAATGTCTTTTCAATCGGAGACGGAGTAACCGTTTGACGTGAATCTAGTAAATATTTATAATATGTTAGAAAGGTCCCAGAAAAGATCATCTTAATTAAAGCTGAAGATAGTAAAAAAAATGACCATGTCCACTCTCAATGTGGAGCATATGGACTAATACTGAAGTTTATCTCAACATGTGCTTCTACGAGAACTGTTTGTTACTCAGTTGCTCAACCTCTCTTTTTTAAAGAGAGTAGGAATAGAAAGATAAAGCTCAGACATGACTAGTGATAAGCTAATCGCTCTCGATACGCCTCATTCATAGAAAATGCATCCATCCATGCCTTCGAACAGAAATGCATAAATTGATTGAAAAATCAATTTATAAAACTTTCATTACTGGGATTCAAAACCGTGACCTCCGTAACCGAACTTAACGACGTTGACCATTCGACCACAGAGGCAGCCAAAACTATATATCAAATTGAAATTCATAAGTTTTCATTTTTTTAATTAGGAAATAAATACTGAATATTAACACGCGCTCATCTTTCCACATGACGTGTACTTTTTACAAAAATTTGACGCTCTACTGGCAGAAAACATCGACTAGAATAGTAATATTTTTGAAACGTATGACCGTCATGGTAATTACTTCTTATCTCAAGCGAACTACTGTTTCTAAATTTTCGTTTCGTAATTATAATATTTAAATTTGCATAATAATTGTAGAAGCGTCACTTAACTGAGGATATTACTACTAACCCAATGGTGGTGAGAAATCATACACTACTTTTGTCTTTCCGTTTTTCGTTCGGCTGAAGACGTATTTGTGATTTGCATGACCTAGTCTAACGTAAGACATTATTTTGTGCATCTTCCCATAAATACAAAATAGAAGCTAAAATTCGGAATAGATGCTAAAATAACAAAAAAAATAATGTAAAATTAACTTAAACAATCCATCTGTGGCAGGTACAAAATTTTATATTAATGTTAAAACTTCTATTACGGTGCTGAAACATACTTATATATCGACTGTGGAAAGGAAAAAGGACGTAACCCACAGTTTTTCCAAAACAGGTTTTTTTCGATTATCACAATGTATCTTGATACACGTTTTATCAACAGGATGCAAGCTGCAAATGCCGAATTACTATCTAAATTTAGCTTTTATGTTTGAAAAAGATGACCTCGTGAAAAAATAAAACCAAGAAAAAATACTGAAACAAAGGTTTTTCCTGGATAACTTCTTTAATTAATATTAGTTTGTGTCAACTAAACACCAGTTTAGAAGTCTCCGTGCAATTCAAGGTTATGTATAATTCATAATTTGCATATGGCCCAAAATCATCAAAACACGTTTTTTGCGCCTCCTGTAAAATTTGATATGTGTGGGTTACGTCCTTTTTCCTTTTCACAGTCGATATGTTGATGTGCCCTTAATGAACCAAGTGAAAAAACATTTTTTAACACTTACCCTTTGATGGACGGTAAAAGTACGGTAATACCAGGAGGTATTAAGGAAACAGTTTTGTTTTTTTAGAAATCTTCCGTTGTTTAATGTATTAACAAAGGCTCAATGTTTGGAAGGATATCTGTACTTTTTTGACAATTAATAGATAATATAAAAAGATTATCCACGCCGGATATATTGCTATTATTGATGAAAAAATAAATAAATATGAAGAGTTTGGTTGTGCTGCTCTAAAATCAATTTGGCGTTTTCTCAAAAGTGTGAATGCTGAAAGTTGTGTTATAAAAAAATGTTTTTTTTTTTGCTTACCAATCATTTTTCTATTAGCAATTTTTGTCACGTAGACTTGGCAAACTTTTATCTGTCAGAGTTATGGATTAACATAAAACAATACTAAAGTAATAATTAATTAAAATTCAAATGTATTTGAGCCATTATTCCAATTCACTGTAAAATACTTCCCAACCGAAGAAGATAAAATTGTAGACTAACGGAATATTTTTACATAAATTTAATATTTCAAAGTTCCTCGTAATTTCATAGTTGAATGAAAATATTGAAAGACAACTCACTTTCTCTAGAGTATTAATGAATTCATGTTTTTTTTTTAAATATTCCAGTAGAAAATTAAATTTATTATGCTAATTTTTAAAATTTTCTTATAATTCTTTTTAAATGCAAATGTATTTTTTTTTTCATTTGAAAGGGCATTTTATCACAATTTTAATTGTGAATAAAAATCAATGCCGTAAACATTTAAAATGATTTATTTGTTATTTTTATAAAAATACTACAATATTTGTTTTTCTTTGCATGAAATTTAATTGCTAAATTAGTGAGTTTCGAAAATCATCCTGCCCTTAAAATGCAAATACGCTCGCTGAATCATAAATTATATGCATATTAAATTTTTAACTTTAATTGAATATAAAATTTAATTTGAGTCTGAATGTATTTTATCTGAGATGATTTTTTCTTTCATTGTGAATTTATTTAACTTTCATGTATATTATAATTGGTGGATAATATCATTTTTATTTCTGTTAGAAATTACGAATAGGGTTGCCAAATATTTTTGATTCAGTATCTGACCATTTTTTGTCAGTTGAGTTTGGTCACATAACTTTTTTATAATCCACGTAGACCACCAACTTAGATCATATTGACTCCTAATAGAGCTTCTCTCAATAGACTTTTTCTAGGAAAACTGCATGTTACTCAGTTTTAAAGACACATTTTTTCCAAGAGAGTAATTATTGAAGGACATAGACCATAGGTTCCCAACCTTTTTCGGGTGGCGACCCCTTTTTATAAAAGCCGTGTGAATAGCGACCCCTCCCCAAGAATTTGAAATCCTCGATTTACTTTTTGCCCGGATTGTCTCCGAAGCTCCTTTTTTTTAGCTCACCGAGAAATTTGAAATCCTCGATTTGCTATATTGTTAAAATCTAAAAAAAATGGCGACCCCCCAGGAAACCCTTGGCGACCCCCAAGTTGGGAACCCGTGATAACGATATAATTGGTGGTAAGCTAATCGCAACCTTATTTTTAAGATCGGGTTTGTGAAAGGGAGTTTTAGACACCACTGAGTCTAGGACACGGGTTTCCAACCTATGGGTCCTACAATCAACTAAAATTACCTTTATTTATTAAGGTGTTCACTGTCAATACTTGGTGGAATGGCATTATAATAAACATAATAAAACACTTTAAGTACTTTTTCCACATCAAATTTATTGGATCAGAACCGGTTTCGCTCATGGTGAGCATTGTCAACTGATAAGAAATACAATGAAACAGTGATATTTATAAAAAAGTTAAGTAAGAAAAACAAGGTATGACAAACAATTGGTATTACAACCTAGCAAATGAATTGAAGCAAAATACAAGAAAAATAAACTATAAATAAAAAGTTGAATACCGCTTAGCAATGCAAACTGTTGTAATAGATAATAAATAGTAAATAAATAATTTACAATTATTTAGGGATGTGGGTTTTCGGGATCCCGGAAGAAATTGAGAGATTTTAAAAATATGTACAGAAGAAGATGAAAGTGCTTTTTTTAACTCGCTGGCTGGTTTCAAAAACTCGTGAATTTTTCACTTTTTATTCTCAATCCCGAAATCCAAAGATAAGTGCTATCACAGTCTTGGTATTTCGGGATCACAAAATTGAACGGGACCCCGGAATAAGAGACATCAATTTTTCAACCTCAAATTCATAAATCGATTAAAAGATCAATTTATGAAACTGCCAGTATTGGGTTTCAAGCCCGTAATTACCGCTACCGTACCTAAGCTAATAACACCTTAAATTTTTTTTTTAATTGGCACCAATATTGGGTTTAACATAAATAAGATTAAGATCACAAAATGGCATTTAAGATAATCGCTGTAAACCGTTTTTTATATGTAACACTTTTTATCAGTGCTCGATAATTCTGCCGACTAATAAAAACTTGTTTCTTCAACGTTTTAATTTTTCGACATCGTAGAAAGTTTTTTTTGGCTTGATACATTTACGCTTAAATAAATAATATTGTCTTTGAAAATACTGAGGTATCTATGAATCATCCAAAATGTAATTTTGAATGTTTGTTGTATTTATAAAAAAAAAACAATTATCTTTCTACAATAAATGTTAAATTAAATTAACTTTAATGAGTTTAAATATTTATTATTACATCGGTAGCGAACAGTGTATGTAGTAAGAATATATAAAGTATATTATATGTATTTCTACAGTCTTAGTAAAGCACAATTGGAAAATTATATACCGCATGAAAAAGTTGCTATTAGATGTTATATTTTCGAAAAGCTTCTGGTGAATACGCAAGTCGCCCACCGTGGTCCAGTTGGTTAGGTTAGCTTGCTCTACCGATCAGGTGGGTCTGGGTTCGATTCCCGGTAAGGTCAATGTCAAAAATTGGATTTTTCAATTTTTCAATTGAGATTTAAGACATGGGTGTTTGTGACGTCAATTCTCCTTGAGTATAATTCGTATGATCTTTCAACTTTAAACTTTCAAATATTTGACGCATTGGCGTCAGCTGTAATGTCAAATTAAAAAAAAAATCATCTTTATTAAAAATGTTAATAGTCTTAAAAAGTGTTTTTTCAAAGCCAACCGACTTGAATTAAGCAGTGGTTTGCGTAGTTTGCTTAAAATTAAGCTATTTTATTAGGTACTAAACATTGTATCTATCTCCACCTTCTACAATTTTACAAAATTTCTTAGATAGCATTTTTCACAGCCTAACAACTTTATTGTTGTAACGTAATGACTTTAATGTATTGAAATTAAAGTAGTATAGTCAATATGACAGTGAAAGCTATTTTATGAATAGAGATCCGCTCGCTCTCCATATGATGCCTTGTGAAGTTTTAAAATATTTTTTTGATATTTATCAGGTATAAAAAGGATTTTTATTGTACATATCTACAAAACTGAAATTTGAAAAAAAACAAAAAAATGTTTTTTTTTTTATTTTGAAAATAATTAAATGTGATTGCAAAGATAAATCATATCTTTAAAAAAATTATGAATGCATAAAATACACCATTATAGTCATACATTTTCAGAAAGTAAATATCTAAAAAATGAGTCGGACGATGAATTATTTACAGATATGTTTTCTCGAGACAAAAATTGAGAAATACTAAAAAAATAATTTGATACACATTCACTATCAAATAATTACAAATATAAAACAAATAAGTAGATTAGGTGATGTACGGTTTATATGCCTACATAATTTCATATTAAAAGTCATTGGGTTATTAGATGACAGTTCAGATTTTTTAAAAATTGCGTATTAGCGCCGGCAGGTGTCTATGGAGCTCAATGAATGCTCCATTAAGTGGCTGTGAATCCAAAACATATTTTTTAAATGATGATTTAACTAGCGCGCTTTGATAGTATATAATATCGATAACGATTATGTTTATGATTCAGAATGCTATTTTATGACAACGTTAATAATAAATAATCGTGACTTTGCTGGTTGGCAGAACCTGCGAGTGTTGTAAGTGGAGTAGATTGATTGGCAGCGCCAGGAAGAAGAAAACCAAGAGCTAGGTGAGGATCGTGCAAGCCCTTTGCCAAATTCGAAGTAGGCCGGCGAGCACCTTGTTAAATTAATACAATACTACTATCAGATCAAATAGTTATATGCTTGCAAATTCTGTCATATATAATATAATCTTCGACGGCTTAAGTATACAGTAGTAATCTTTCAGCTATTGGTATTAAATATTTAACAGTATATTGCCTTTTTTTACATAATATTTTATGTATATTAAAAAAACATTTAATTCTAGAACACCCAGAACACCGTCGAAAGCTCTGATATTCAGAGGATTCCTTGTTGACGTTTTAGCAGCTTACCGATGAAGAAGACTCATAAATGCAGAAATTTACGTACTATTCGAGGAAGCCATCTGCATGATTCTAGGTAAGGAATCTAATCCAGGGATCCTGACGATTTTTTAAATCCAGGAATCCCGGGATTCTGATAGTACTAATGCACTACAAGAAATTATTTGAGGTTACTCTTCAGAAAATATGAACGTCCACTGATCGTTTTGTAACAAAATTTCCTGATATCGAAAATACCCTTTCGCTGGTTAATGATGTGGGTCATATGGTCTTTAAGCAATTAAATAAAAGATCCAAATTTTCTGTCATTTTGTTTATAGATTTATTTATGGAAAATTTGGCACAACCGGTTACGAAGTTGAAAAACCGGTTTTCGAATGTCACAAATTTTGAAAAAAACCGGTTTTGAAAACCGACAAGACCTACCCTCTAGTATGAATTACGCAGTTAGTAAAAACTTCAATATTAATTTGTTGTATTGGTCAAAAAGTGTGACGAAATTTGTATATGAAAGATACGATCGATTCAATGCTTCAAAATAAATACGGTGAGATCTTTCATCCGTCAATTAATTTGATCCAAAAATAATGACGCAATTATAAATGATATCTATTGAACCAAATACTCTGTCCAAGAAAAAGCACTTTGTTAGACAATAGACATATTAATCGACGATAAAAATCAACAATTTTTATACACAATGAACAATATTTTGCAATAAAACTTTCCCACAGTATCTTTTATTTCATACCATTTTTTAAAAAGTGATCTAGTTTAGACAGCTAAAAAAATTGTAAACAACAATGATACCTCAATGCTCAATTTATAAAAAATATGTTTTTCTACTTAATAAATCATTTTTAATAAAATTCTTAAAAATTGTTTGTAGTCACTAGTAATTTGCAAACCCAGTCTCCAAATAGCCGATGCTAACATCGTTGTCTTCGGATCCCGTAATCAAATCCTACAACCGACAAATGCGTAAAATTGATTATTCAATTAGTGTAGTCAACTCCGGACTCTTTCTGTGATCACGAAATTTCAGGATTTAGAATTTTTTAATCCCTGGATTGATAACTTACATGTTTTAATTATTTTACATATTCCTAATTATAATGGAAAAAAATAACTTACCTTACAGTCAACGGACATGGCGATAGATTTGTTATTTCGTGAACATGTGAAATAAGTTTAACCTTACATTGATTTCACATTAAAGTGGTTAAATATCAACTTTAGTTAGTTAGAAGTTAACTTTATAAAAATACAGCATAGTTTTTTGTTCTCTTCCTACAATTTTATGAACCGCGAGCATTTTTAAATATATATTTATATATATACATTAAGCCAAGGGTGTCCAACCTTTTTTGCCTTGGGATCGACTTTTCAATTTTAAGTTTTCTCGCGATCGACTTCTAACACGATTCTTATAAGAAATTTTATTTAGGGTTTTTTCCCTTCTTCAAACTTAGAAATGTTTATTTTAAATGCGAAATAGATATCATTAGATAGGTATGTGCTTACAAAATAATATTTTTTTTTGTATTTTTGTATATTTTATATTTAAATTACATATTTTTTCGAAATTCACGGAAGCTTTCGGGGTCAACCGGTAGATCACGATCTACCGGTTGGACACCTATGCATTAAGCTGTCGGGGGCATAGTGCTGATTTCAACGTTTTCGGCTTTGTGACCGGTATCACGGATTCAAATTCAGATGTCTAAAAATTCTCTCCAAACCTTCTAATCCAAATAAATCGAGACAAAGCGAGAGCGATTACCCATCCACTTCTTCTATCCTAACCCAACCTTTTCTATCCCTATTCTCGACAAAAACAGAGAGATTTAGCAAATGAGTACCAAACATTAAAAAACTTATGTTATGATTTCTTCATTAGGAAGTTATATACATAAATGTACTTTATTCTAACAGTTAACACCGTACATATTCATCACTATTAAACACCACAAGAATGGTTTTTTCTTCAATATTTGTGACGATGTTAATACAACAGGAAGTATAGACGCTTACATCCATGCCACCGTTTCCTACAGGCCAAAAATTGCACATGACCATATTATTTGCCAACGTATTATATTAGATTAATTAAAGAATGGAGTGTAATATATTTTGGTGTACGAGTCAATGGAATATGTGTATTAAAATTCTAAATTTATTACATACAAAAATCAAAATGGTCAAAAATTAAGATAAGTGTTTGTAGAAAATTAACGACGAAATCGACACGTAATCGGCAAAAAAACACAAGTAACAATTTATGAATTTTACAGGAAAAGTTTTTTTCAACTTCTTTTCGTTGTAAGTTTGCGAAAAGAATTATATTCAAAGCCTCAATTGTCGCTTACGTCTTTTTGCCGATTACGGGTCAATATGCTCCACATTAGTAAAGGACATGAATTAAATATATATATATCGGCAAAACCAATATAAAAAAATATTTGAAGAATAACTTTGCATGGTGTTTCCTATTTTTTTTAAATCCATGTCCGTTCCCAATGTGGAGCATATGCCCTCCTAATGATCCGAGGTATCTCAACAGAATTTTTTTTTACGAGAACTGTTTCTTACTCAGTCGCTCAACCTCACTTTTTTTTTAAATGAGTAGTAGGTAAAGAAGGATAAGGCTAGAGCAGGACTAGTGGTTGGCTACACCCATTTTTTTAAAAAGTCAGGAGAATGATAGGAGAGGAAATGTGATGTGAATTGACATCACAAACACCCAGTCTTCGATCACAACTTTGAATTGAATAATTCTCAAATTCACTGTGATCTGATCGGGAATCGAACCCAATAATTACTAATTTCTAATTCCCAATAAAGCAGCTAATTAAGTTGTTCATGTTTTGAACAAGTAATTATATTTAAATAAATATTTGACAAGATAGAATCCTTACAGTTTGAAGTTGAAAAACAATATTGATAACAATACAATATAGTTAAGGCAACGTTAAAAAATTGTGAAACTCACACAAACATATAAGGCAAGGTGAAAGTAAGTTTTATGAAACTATTGTTCCTAACATAAGAAGTAGACGTGATTCGTTTTGAATTAATTTCACGGACTGTCTATTTTAAAAATATAAATAATTTAATTTAAGTGCGTGTAGCTACAAACGTATTTTTTACTACAATAAGAAAACTTATAAATTCTGTATTTATTTCTCTGTATTGATCCGTCGTTTCCGGATGATGCAATTCTCAAACTTCCAACCTAGTGACTGAGTAACAAACAGTTATTCTACTAAAAGTTATCTTGAGATAACTCCATTAGGAGGCCATATGCTCCACATTAGGCCATTCTACAAAATTGATAGTAATCACCTTAAAAGTAAAAAGGCGTAAGAGAAAGAAACTTAGAATAACATTAAAAAAAAAACTCCTAAGCTTTTTACTTACTTAATAGGAAATAATAATAAAATAAATAATAAAATATTCTTTTGCTTACATTCTATAATATTCATAGATAATAAAATGTTGTCATTTTTTTACGTTCAAAAACTGTGTAAATTTAAATGTATTTATTTTAATTACAATTTAAACAATGAGAATAAAAAAATTAAATTATATTGTAACTTATAATGTATAATTCGAATCATCGTAATAACACTCCCTTATTTTGATAATCATGGCTGAACAACCTTTTTTTTCTTATTTACTAAATCAGTGAATATGGTGTTTTAATGATGTGTAAATTGAACAGCATTGAGTAGAAAGGTGCTATGTCATAAATCAAAGGTTTAGAACTAGTGCTTTTTTTTCTTATTTATGTCCGTACACAGCGTCGAGGATATGGCTTCCTAATGGAGGTATTTTAACAGAGATTTTTTTACGAGAACTGCTTTTTAGTCAGTTTCTCAACCTCCCTATTTATAAAGAAAGTAAAGATAGAAAGATAGGGCTGGTACATGACTTTGGCTTTTCAAAGGATTGTTTGTGAAATTGATTTGAAACATAAAAAAAACATCGCGATAAAAGTTGCTGGAACAGTGTTTCACCGCGTTACATGGAAAAAAATAACTGTACATAGTACCTACTTTAATAACAACAGGTGTGAAAAAAACACCCTTGTTACTTATATCATTTGTTCATAGAGAGAATCTTAGCTATCTTTTGATTTATTATACATTGTTTATTACTACATGAGCAGTCAATAATATTTTGCAGATGATAGTGCTGTGGTTAGCACACACTCCATGAAAAATATGTTTTTGTTTGTTTTTGGTACAAAGCATCACTCAATGGTTTTTTTTTTTTTTTTAATTCCCTAGGGTACTCAACGTTGTACCCACCACCACCCGCTACGGCTTGGTTATCAATTATAAGACAAACAACAATTTCGGACATTTTATGTTCACAAAACGAGAAATAGCACACCATAGAATCGTCGTACAGTGTCGCTATGTTTTTTGACTGTGACGTAAATTTTTAACTTATTTTGGCATGCTTTAATCAGCCAGTGTTGTAATAATTGATTGAGCAGAAACAAATCCATTCCTAAGTGTCTGAATAAAAACTAAATCGTTCTGCTTAGAGTTGATTTCAATCTCAGAAAAAAACAAACAATGATCCAGATGCTTGCAGTAAGTGTAACGCTATTTGAAAAAAGCACGGAGACGAATTTGCATAGAAATCGAGTGCCACAAAATGAAATATTTCAACACAAAAATAAATGTTTATTTATTATTATTGTTTTTCCTACAATGTGTAAACGTGTTTCACTTCTTTACGAAACATCACCAATCAGATTTGTAATCTGGTGTCATTATCATTCCATTAGAATAAATTTGTTCGACAGTTGATTTTTTATTGATTTAATTTGTATTACTTAAATACCAAGTGCGTAGCACAGTAGTCAACGTCATTGGTTTACATCAGTGTTTCTCAATCTTTTTGGGAGCGTGGCCCCTTTTGAGTGTCTAAACTTTTCTGTGGCCCCCATACTATAGTTTTTTCTTCCCATGAAAATTATAATTTCAAAAACCCGCCTTTTTTTATAGCTCTTCCGAGATTTTCGAATCTAGTGCGTGTGATTCCTTTTCATCCTTTCAATCCTAAAATAACGGATTGTTACGAGAGCAATGTACATACTTAATTGTACGACTATAGCTTTCGCTATAAACCACCACTGGAATGGTTTCCTCTTCAATATTTTTGAAGAAGTTAATAAGGAAGAAAGCAAATACGTTTCACAACCATGTAATCTTCTCTTTAATGCTAAACAAAGCACATGATTACATTATTTGCCAAACTATTTTTTACCAACGTTTTTGTAGTGGGTTAAATAAAGCATGACATTTGTTTTTTGTTATACGACTAAAAGGAATATGTGTCCATTAAAAAATTAAATTCATTTCATCAACAAACACAAAACTGACACAATTTGAGAAAAGTTCTAGAAGAAAATTAACGAAAATATAAAACTAGGTATTACATCTTTTAATTTAATGAATCACAATGGATAAGGTCCTCATTTTACGATTGAAAAACTCGCAGGTTCTCCACATATTCTTTACGCTGCCTCTTTTTGACAGAAACAATATAGTCATAAAAATAAGTCCCAATTTAATCCCCTAATCAAAACCGGTTTCAGTCACGAAATAATTATTTTTAGAGCATTCTGATCATCAAATCCAAAAACCCCACAGCAGTTTTTTGCACATTGCCAACAATTTTGGTTTTTGGAGTTAAGTAGGTTTTGAATCTAAAGCGCTCATTACTATGATCTCTAAAAAGAACGGTTACAATCATCATGAAAAATATAATTGTCAAATCAGTAGATTATTGTTTACAGCACATGCACGACCATTTTCTTCTAGCGGGCAGTAATAAAACAAATTATGTTAGGGTTAAGCCGCAAGGATTAATTAAAAATGAAGTACACTTAATCCTCTTTTTACTTGGGCGATGGATTATGAAACGTCCATGTGAAAAACAGCCGTGCACAAAAAAATAAATGGAACAAAGTGAAAAAAAAAAGTTCGTTACATTTTACCGTGCTATTTCGAAAAAGAAGATTAGGAGCGCGTAGTTACAAAAAATATTTTTATTGTGAAATATTTACATGCTAAATCTATTAAAAGCTGACGCAAATTTTGTCGGTGCAAATCGGAACTAATTTTTAAGAATTTGACTTAATATTTGTACTATTAGGTCGGAAAATTCAATCTAAATTTTCATTGCTAAGCCTATTTATATGAACCGATTTATTCTGCTTGATCAACGAAAAAGCTTGCTAAAATTGATTAAATTCAATGATTTACTTTTTTATTTCGACACGGGGGCCGCAGAAAAATAGTATTGCATCCCTGATCTTAAGTTTCAAACATTAATAATATCAAATTTGAATCGTTCAAACTATGTACATTCTCACAAATTTTGTCACTAACGACCCGGGTTTCGCCTTTCGGCATCTTCAGGCATTCAAGTGCACGGATGAACTTGAACTGACGCTTAGCAAATAAAAGTTTCGTGCTTATATAAGATACAAATGCATCACTGAGTCCAAAGCCATTGCTGGCGAAAAGGATGAGCTCATGGGAATGCCAACAGATTTGTGTAGTGAGCAGTTTCAAGAATTATATAATCTGTTTGTCGGCAAAGGTTTTATGATTATATGATTTTATGGTTATATAGGGTATAGAAGAGGAGATGTGGGAAAATTTGTTATTTCGTTTAAAATCGGAAGACTTTGCAACTGTGCTTTATTGATTTCTAAAATTTCTTGGAAAAAGAGCTTATGACTGTCCGTATTTGGGTGTAACATTTTTATCCCTTGTTCCTGATTGAACACGTGTCCTTCCGAAATTAAGTGATTAGCAAAAGTAGACGTGTCTTTTTTCAATCTAAAGGCTGCCATATGTTCTAAAACTCGGATGTTCAATGTTCTTTTTGGATTTATAGATTGCAATGCTCTTGTTGCACAAAGTTTTATATCGGCAAAACAGAAAGAACGTTGAACATCCGAGTTTTAGAACATATGGCAGCCTTTAGATTGAAAAAAGACACGTCTGCTTTTGCTAATCACTTAATTTCGGAAGGACACGTGTTCAATCAGGAACAAGGGATAAAAATGTTACACCCAAATACGGACAGTCATAAGCTCTTTTTCCAAGAAATTTTAGAAATCAATAAAGCACAGTTGCAAAGTCTTCCGATTTTAAACGAAATAACAAATTTTCCCACATCTCCTCTTCTATACCCTATATAACCATAAAATCATATAATCATAAAACCTTTGCCGACAAACAGATTATATAATTCTTGAAACTGCTCACTACACAAATCTGTTGGCATTCCCATGAGCTCATCCTTTTCGCCAGCAATGGCTTTGGACTCAGTGATGCATTTGTATCTTATATAAGCACGAAACTTTTATTTGCTAAGCGTCAGTTCAAGTTCATCCGTGCACTTGAATGCCTGAAGATGCCGAAAGGCGAAACCCGGGTCGTTAGTGACAAAATTTGTGAGAATGTACATAGTTTGAACGATTCAAATTTAATATTGAAATTCCACCAAGCACCTTCAGTCGAAATCTTAAATTAATAATATCGTCATTCAGCATGCAATACCCCATTAGTGACAGTTTAACTAAAAGTTGCGTTCATAGAATGCTGGGTATTTGTTTTAATTAGTGTTTTTTTGGCCACTTGTTGCATGAATTAAACAGTGTTTTATTACTAAGCAAAAACAGTAACTTTTTCTCTCTCCCACACAATTTATTTTTTGTATGGCGTTGCATGCCAAACGACGTTATATTGCAGTTTCAAAACATCGATAATCAAGAAAAAATGTCAATTGACTCATTTACAAACATTTGAGTAATTGATAAAATCTAGCTAAATTTTATTTTTAAAACATCCAAGTTTAGTCAAGCATTTCTTACTTTTTACTGTGGGAAATGTACATGGATCATGTTACCTCATATTTTTTTCAGTAAATTGATTAAAATCAGCCAAAGTGTTTTTTTTTTATTATTCAAATATAGGATGCACGAACGATAAGTAATAGATAAATATCATTACTCTTTTTGCGGCGTTTAAAAATTCTTTATTTTTCATTGAGAAAGCTGAAAAAAATAAAAAGCTAGTTGTGACATTAATTCATTTCATTTTGTTAATGTTTTGATTGAGATGAGTCACTTTTTTATAAGGTTATAAAAGGTTTTTTCTAAGCGCACAACTATTTTTCTGTTACTTTCGATGGTTTCGGCGGTAACTTTGTGGAAGTTCATTTTAATAGAAAAATTAAACTAACTTTGATTATTCCACGCATTGTGTTACTAACTGTGGCACGTGTATCGCCTCTTTCAGAGGCATCTTCAGACTTACTATCGCAAAGTTTATTATTACAACATTAAGTTAATTTAAATTTTCTATTATTTTTCTGTTCATCATTTACAGTATACTGTTAGTGAAATAGTATAATTAGGGATGACTTAATCAACTGAGATTTTTTTTAAATTATATATAATTTATTTTATCTACTACAATAATGTTTGCAAATAGCATTAATATGTTACTTAGTTATTTTTATTATTAATATATGTCGCTGTAGATCTCTTCATTTTCCCTTTTTATTATCTCTTGTAGAATATTGATCACCTCTTACTAAAATTGCATCATTTTTATTTGAAATATGTTGATACGCTATCGTATAAAAAGCTACGCCACTTATGTTCTTCCTTCATTTTTTTGCTGGTGCCAAGTAAACGAAATAGCTAAATACCGACTATCGTGAGAAACGATTACATAGAGAGTAAGATGAAGAGAAACTGTGAGATGGACATTAGTTTGCGGACTCAAAGATGATAATCGTGATGACAAATTTAATTATTGTCACCGTTTCTTTGTGGGCTCAAAAATGAGAGTAAACGATTGGAACACCGCATGGAATTTTAATTATAGTCAATTTAAAAAGACATCCCAAAAAGCTATTACAATAAGTCAGTGTTAGGAAACTATTTCATTTTTTGGATTCCATTTTAATTTATTAAGCTTATATTCAAGATAATAAAATAAATAAAATTTTCCTCAAGGGGACAACTTTATTCTGTGCTTCTTTATATATACTTAAAGGATTATATTGTGTTCTTAATAAAAGGAGTCTTTGACTGAATTTAATAGGAAAACACTGTGCTAGAGGATTATTTAAAAAAAACTTCAGTCATTTTTTTATTCCATGTCCACTCCTAATGTAGAGCATATAGCCCCCTTGTGGAGGCATCTCTTACTTAGTCACTCAACCTCTCTTTATATAATAAAAAGACTGTTTGTACTGGGACTCGAACCCGTGAGATCCAAAACCATTACATATTTTATTAAAATTAATTAAAATATTTAAAGTTTGCTAAGAGTTGTATCAATGTTGACAGGTATATTCTAAAGGTGGTCATCAATAGCCTGCCAGAACGAAGCTATTTGTTTAAAAAAGGTTATTTACTTAAGGTAAACTCCAACCGAAAATTTCCAATGCAATAATCATTGAAGCATCAAAATTAGATTTTAAAAAATCAAAACACAATAAATTTTCACGCATAAATACAGCAACCAGAAAGATGTCAATCGTTTTTTATCAGTGGTCTCTACCAAAATATTTGACTAGCAAATTTTCCAGTGCGGAATTCTTTTCGCAAGATATTATTGTCGAATAGAAAGTGTGAGAATTATCGGACCACAAGCGGCCATTTGAGGGTTTTTTTACTGTTGATATTTTTGCTTTAAATATTTAACAATTAAAACAACATTCAATAATGACAATTGATTATAGTTCATTTTCTATGTATTTTTTTCTTTTTTCTATGATGGTTAAATTAAGAAAACGTAAAACAATAGCGGTGTTGTTAAATAAAAAGAAAAAAAATGTCACGCCGAAAGATAAACAAGCGGAAAGCATCGGCAGCACGCCAAGTCTGACAAAATTTAACATCAGAATTAAGGTCTTTAATTCTGGTATCCCGAATCACGAGATCACGGTATTGTGACAGTACCAATCCCGTGATTTCGGGATTGAGAAAAATACAGAAAGTCAAGTGAAAAAAAATAGTTTTTTTTGGAATTCCGTAAATTCATGGGTTTTTCAATTTGCAAATCCTGGAAGAAGTAAAAAAACCTCTCTAGCTCTTTATTTTGAGAATTCTGCAAATTCATGGTTTTTTGAAATTTACATGAAATTTATGATTTCGACTGAAGGTGCTTGATGAAATTTCAATTCCAAATTTGAATTGTCTAAATGCTCTACTCTTCCATTAATCGTATTTATTGTTTAAAAATTAAAAGTAAAGTACATGACCTAACAGCTGACGCCAATTCGCCATGTACTTGACAAATAAATATCACAAATTAAAACATGTCTAACGGTTACAAAATTATATTATTATATAACACGAAGAAACCCTAAGTTGTAAATGAATATGGTCTAAATTTATTATTAATGTTGTCGTTAGTGAACCGGATTTCGCCTTTCGGCACCTTTAGGTTTTATCAAGTACACGAATGTACTTTAACTGAGTCAGTTAAAGAGTAATCATATATGATTCAATATAACATAACACTTGATAACTATTATATTTCCGGTTAGATCTTGTATTATAACAAGGAGAATAACAAGGTTGTTCATTTTCATTGTTCATAAAAAAAATATGTCTTAGACAGGTAAGGTACAGAGTGCTTCACCAACAATCCATAGCGGTCGAATTAAAAATGTATTTTAATAGAAAGCAGGTGATGTATTGTCAATTGTCAAGTCCCCAAGAATCTCACAGAGCTCACCATCACACGATCCAGTTCAATCACCTACATATTTATTACGCTAACCAGGGCTTTTCAATATTCTATATAAATGTTTACTATTACTTTAAGCATTGTAATTTAATTATTATTTGAATTAACTATTTTAAGTAGTGGATCTGATATTATACAGTGCTCAATCTACAGGCCTCGATGTCGAGTAGTCGATGCTATTGGGCTTTCGTCCATTCGGTTGTCTATTCTTACATCATTTTACTAAATCGAATGTCAGATTGGAAGACAAAACGTAAAGATGTATTAATACACAAAATGTTGTTCTTATTGTTACAGACAGATTTTTAAGAGAGCTATTCGCTGAATTTTGGTCTTTAATAGGGCAATATTGGTTATCTTCATCGAATGAAGGCCTTAACGAATGATTTTTTTCCCTTTTCGTTGAATAATATATTAAGAAAATATGTGAATCTCTTGCAAATAAATGACATTTATATGGAATTGCATTAATTGACAATTATGCTTGAGTGGTCGCTAACAATAAATTCGAAGGTTTTTCTAATACTAGGATAATTAACAATATTTAAAAAAAAATCGAGGCCAATTTGAAACATATCGACTGTGGAAAAAAAAAAGACGTAACCCACTAATAGCAAATTTTACAGGAGGCACGTAAAACGTGTTTTGATGATTTTGGAGCATATTCAAATTATGATATATACACAAAATTGAAGTGCACAAAGACTTCTAAACTGGCGTTTAATTGACATAATCTAATATTAATTTAAGAAACTATCCAAGAAAAACCGTTTTTTCTGTATTTTTTCTTGGTTTCAATTTTCACACGCTCATCTTTTTTCACACTTAAAAGCTAAATTTAGATACTAATTCGGCATTTGCAGCTTACATCCTTTTGATAGAAAGTGTATCGAGTTTAATACATTATGATTATCGAAAAAAAGCTGTTTCGAGAAAACTGTGGGTTACGTCCTTTTTCCTTTCCACAGTCGATATTGTTTTCCTAATGATGGAGGTATCTCAACAGACGTTTTTCTATGAGATCTGTTAACTAACTCAACTCCTTTTTTCGAAGAGAGAAGAGACATAAGGGACAATAAAATTTCAATATTACACCCACAATAATGAATTTGATAATAAAATTAATGACATATTTAAATAAAATTGACATAAGAATTAAAATTAAATAATAGTTTTAGCCTTTGAAAATAAAGAATAATCATATGGTCATAGTTTTGCGACCGGAACTTGATATGCCATGATTGAAGTGAAATATCAGTCAGGTAAAGTGGATTTGAACTCAAATATAGTTTCCGTGTGGATGCTATTGTTAGCATTCCGTGATGATACGCCGAGCCGCAGTGTTTTGTGAGAAACAGATCAAATTCTTATACACGCCATTTTAAGAACAATTTCTCCATATTGTTTTATTATGATAATATGTCAAGTGTACGATAAAGGTTAAAAGATATTTGCTGCGTTAATTTGATCACATATTTAGATTCCCGAACTAGAATCTTTCATGCATTAAATTTCCAATCGATATTATTGTTAATCTTTTGTTCATATTTTTGAGCTCAATTGAATTCAATTTAAAATATCGACTGATGGTGCTTGGTGGAATTTCAATATTAAGTTTGGATCGTTCAAATTATGTACATTCACACAGATTTTGTCACTAATAGAATTTCGATTGAAAAAAGACACGTCTTCTCTTGCTAATCACTTAATTTCGGAAAGACACGTGTTCAATCAGGAACAAGGGATAAAAATGTTACATCCAAGTACGGACCCCCATAAAATCTTTTTCCAGGAAGTTCTAGAAATAAATAGAGCGCAATTGATCAGCCTTCCGATTTAAAATGAAATATTAAACATGCCAGGGTCACCAGTGTTTTTTTTTAAACCATGTTCGCTCCCAATGTGGAGCATATGGACTCCTAATGGAATTTATCTCAACAGAAGTGTTTCTACGAGAACTGCTTGTTACTCAGTTGCTCAGCCTCTCTTTTTCCAAAGAGAGTAGGAATAGAAGGATATGGTTAGGACAGGACTAGTGTTTAGCTAATCGCTCTCGATACGCCCCGTTCATAGGATAGAATGGGTGGGAAGGGGAATTCAAGACATCACATACATCCATGCCTTCGCACAGAAATTCATAAATTGTAAAATCAATTTATAAAACTGTCTGTACCGGGATTTGAACCCGTGCCCTCCGTTACCGAATCCAACAACATTGAACACTCAGCCACACAGGCGGCTATATAAATATAGTCATAAAACCTTTTCCGACAAACAAAATAAATATAATTCTTAAAACTACTCACTACTCAAATCTGTGGGCATACCCATGGGCTTATCCTTTTCGCCAACAATAGATTTAAACTCATTGATTTCTTATATAAACACGAAACCTTAATTTGCAAAGCGTCAGTTCAAGTTCATCTGTGCACTTGAACGCCTGAAGATGTCTAAAGGAGAAACCCGGGTCGTGACAAAATCTGTGTGAATTTACATAATTTCAACGATTTAAATTCAATTGAATTAATTTAAATATAAATACTATAAAGGTTAAATTTACCTTTTGAATAAATTTGGCTTTCGAGTACAAAATTATGGTTAATAAGCAATCTGCGTAGTAAATTCACAAACGAGGAGAAAATTACGCAGTATGATAATGTATAATTGAATTTATTTAATTCTTATTTGATATTAATGAATGGTAACCTAAGTTGGAAAATTATTCAAATAAATAATAACAAAATCAGTATATTTTTGTAACTACATTTGGTCAAAAGAATAAACTATTGTGTTTTTATTGGTATAATAAATAACAAAAATCATTAAACGACAATTTTATGACTATTTTACGATAGCCATTGATATTTAATTTTACATCGAAACTCCAATCAGTGGGAATTATAAAAACTTACATGCCCGCTTAGAACTGGTTCAAATTTTATCTGTGATGTATTTATTTATAACATTTATTGAAAACTTTTCAAGTTTTTACTGGCAATACTTGTGTGTATGGGAATTATATAATAAGATGATAATGATCATGTGTGGTTTCGATCATCACTAGAATTCATTCATTCAAGGTCATTAGTTGAAAATTCTCATGAAAATAAAATACTAATATTCACTACAGTCATTTCAAGTTCATCCGTGCACTTGAACGCCTGAAGATGCCGAAAGGCGAAACCCGGGTCGTTAGTGGAAAAAATCTGTGTGAATGTACATAATTTGAAAGATTCAAATTTAATATTCACTAATTCCACTATTTATAAATAACTGTAATATTATTTTCTATTATCAGATGATAATTCTCATAATAAGCAAAATCGGTATAGATCATGTTAAATAAAAGTGGAATTATTACAAATGATTTTTTTTTTAATATAATGCTTTACCACCAAGTACTGACAGTGAAAATCTTAAACAAGAACATAAATAATAAGTAAGTACTAAATCCCCGTCTGCGTGGTCTAGTGGTCAAGTTTGTTGTCTTAAATACGAAAGCCACGGTTTCTAATCTGAGTAGTGAGTACAGACAGTTTTTAAAGATTGATTTCTCAATCGATTTACGGATTTCAATTCTAAGACATGAATATATGTGATGCTTTGAATTACCCTCTTACATACTTCCTATCCTTATCCAAGCTTTATCCTCTTGTCCATACTCTCTTTGAAGTAAAAAGTGAGGTTGAGAAATTGAGTAACAAGAATAGTTGTCCATATGTTGCACATTGGGATCGGACATGATTAAAAAAGTAATGAACAATTGTGGAAAAAAAACAAAAGTGTGTTGAGTACTTTTTTTTTAATTTCTTGAAACAATAATTAATGGTCTCCGATGTGTCAGTGGAATATAAAACCACTTCATTCACGTTGAAAAGACGGATTTTTTAAAGCTTAAAATATTTAAAATAAAGCTCACCTGTTGTTGTTCTCAGAAGACACGCACAATATATGAAAAAGACGATGCCAAAGTTTGAAATTCTCATGTTGTAGTTGCTGTCCTTCTTCCTGACATGAGTCATAACTTTTTTCATATTCAATGCCAGTAAATTGACATTTTCAATGAAAAATTTGCATCACTTTTGTAAACAGTTAGTAACAAACTTATTTTTAAAACTGTATTTTAGAAAATATCAAATCTATTTTATCAGAATTTTAATTGTAATATTGAAGAATTTATTATTAAATCACATTGAGAATATTTAAAAAATGTGCAATAATCGTAAAGACAACTTAATTACTGATATTTTTTTGGGATTGTTAATATTATTTTTCAAAGAAGTAAACGATAATTAATGACTACATATTTTGAGCCTCTAATAAGTGAAGCGAGCCAAGTATTAAAATGTTATTCTTTCTATTGGACTTGTAAGTACAATCACGTCTTTACTTTGTGTTTTGTTGGATTGCGTATGTTTTTTTTAGGAAAAAAAACACTATTGCAGTTTGTATTTATTTACTAAGCCCGCTCATATTTTACAATACTTTAAGGCATGTAGAATATTATTCTTTTTTTTTAAATACAACATGGCTCACTTCACTTTTTAGCGGTTTAAATTTAAAAAAAAATTAAACATGTTACGTATGTATAGTTTTAAATTACGAGTAAAAAAAACTCTTATAATTTAAGTAATACAAACATCTAAAAAATTTAAAGTTAAAGCCAAACCTTGTCAATGCTTTAATTTTCTTATTGCTTATGTTTTAATTGATAAAATGAAATTATGATATCAATGTTTTGTTGAATATTTGGTTTAGTTAATTATTACAATGCTTAGACTCATGACATGACTAAGTCATTTTGCGTGTCACGAAATGTCAGTTAACTTGATTTGTGTTGCTCACTCAAAAGGTTGAATTAGAATAAAGCACTGGTTCTATTGAAAGTACCTTATAACGATGACAAATCTGAGGAAACTGTTCTGATATTTGTAAATATAAATTTGTCACTCTCTGTAGTCTAGGTCGTAAGAGCTTTGCCCTGGCGATCAGACCTTTCTATATCTCCCACGGTGCGTAAACTTTACACTAAGTTACTCTACAAGTACAATTGCTCGGTTAAATCTATGTGAGAATAATCCAATCACAAACGGATTATCTCTGATAAAATATGGATAAGTAGATTTTATATTTTAAAATATGAAATAATTAAAAAACCGATATAACTTTCATCTTTATCAAAGGCGAACATTTTGACATAAAACTAAACAAGAATAACGTGTTTATTAACTTTCTTGCATTGAAGTATTTTTCTCATCTAAACGTGCAGAAAATAATGTTGAAAAATTACTTGGACAAAGCGATTGAGTGCTGTTTTGAAAATATTCCAATGAACCATTCAAATTGTGTCGTCCAAAGGTTTTGGGTGTTTTCAATATACGTTTCATCATTATCAATCATTATTGTAAGCTTTTTACTAACATTAATATTCCACAAAGCAAAAACTAAGGTAGTAACTTGTAAGTGACATAAAGTTTCAAATGTTGATATAATTAAAATAAGAATATTAAATACAATTTTAGTCAAAGAACTTAAAACATATTTTTAATAAATTAAAATTTTCATTATAAAATATATTCCGGTATATATTATTTGATTATTTATACAATAATTCAAAAACATATTTCTGACGGTGGCATGGCAATAAAAAAGCAGTAAGCTTTTAAAATAATAAATGTAAATTTAAAAAAATAGCTTTATGGAACAAATAAACCATATTTCCCGCAAGTTCGTAGTTTTTGGAGAGAAATATAAAATGAAATTGAGTTACTATTATGAAACGAATCTGGTGTAATTAAATATTAAGAAAATGTTTTAGTGCGTTTATTCTAGATTCTTTGATCTTGAATATTTTTTATATACAACAGCAGAAACCTATTCATTATTTGCAGTCAAAATTATTTTTTTTGTGTCCGGTAGTTTTAAGAATAGTAGATGAAAAATATTTAAAGTTGATAACAGCTAGCTTAAAACAATAGTCTTGTGTTAAACATAGATAACGTCAGCTCATGAGAATTTTCTTAACGTTTTTATAGCTCGATTTACTGTTCTCGCGACAATACAACGATATTTTTGCCAGAAATACATAAATAGTATTGCCGAGATGGAAAAAAGTTTTACTTAAGTTAATGGTAAAAAAACCATTTTACTGAAAACTTCTCAGCATATCAGCAGTTAGTTAGATGCCAATTATTCCGTTACGTAGCCGAGTGATTAACTCTTCTACGCGATCCTGTGGTCCTAGTGGAAACTTATTAATGGAAAGATTATTCAGACATTGATTTTTATTTAAAAACGTTTAAGTCAGTAATGATTTTTCTTTTTTTCCACCATGTTACTATCCTTTTCTAACGTATCGTGTTTTTTACACATTCTGAAAAAGGAGGTTGTGATTCTGACTAACAGTATTGCTTCATTTATTGACTTTTGTATAGATGATTTATTTTGTGTATTTTTTAAAATAATACATAAATTC
The DNA here is from genome assembly GCA_030503985.1 of Himalopsyche tibetana. Taxonomy (NCBI): domain Eukaryota; kingdom Metazoa; phylum Arthropoda; class Insecta; order Trichoptera; family Rhyacophilidae; genus Himalopsyche; species Himalopsyche tibetana. The sequence goes on along the minus strand of JAPJYX010000007.1, from coordinate 2,914,918 downwards.
CTTACGAATCCTGCAAGATCAACTGAAAAAGAATATTTCTTCCTACATTTTTATGAAACATACAAATCAAATATAAAGCGATTAATAACAGAAGCGCCATTACATGGCAAAATATTCAATAACAAAAAAACCGGATGTGTTTGAAGATTTTCAAATTCCTTTAAAGTGGACATTTCATCACTCGTCATGCAGAAACACGCCTCAAAATTTTTTGTTGTTAAACAATTATTTAACTGGTTGACAGAGGACTTTGACAGATAGATTTGACGCTATAAATTATTGGACAGCAAGTGACAGTCACAATATTATTCAGTAGTATATTAAAATTACCAGCAGCCCGTTAAGGGTTACCGGATACGTGACGTAGTAATCAGCGTCGTTGGCTTCCGTGACAAATCATTTTTTTAATCGATTTCTGTTAAGAGCCATTGATTTTTGTGATGTTTAAAAATCATTCTTACTCTTTAAATCTTGAAGTAAAGGAGCATACATATTAGTTTACCACTAGCTCTGTGCAACCCCGTATTCTATATCTTACTTTTTTCGAAAATTTAACAACTGAGTAACCAATAGTTTAAAAAAATGAGGGTTACTGGTAGGAGACATTCGTACAAAAATAAAAATCTTAATCAGAAATAGAGTAAGATAATACGAGCCATTTCGTCTAGGAGTAAGAAACATTGTAAATGAATGAACGAAATGAAAACTTTAGTTGTAGTCAATAAGCTGGAATAGAAGACCTATGTTAACCATCTGTTATCATAATTGTCTGATAAAGATTACAATCGTTCAACTAAGTTTAGAATGCAAGATTTAAGTACTTTAGAAAAAGATTGCTTTTTACACATTTTAACCATGTACATATGTTTTTCATATGGAGTATATGGACTCTTACGAGTGCATATTAACAGTTTTTGAACGGGAACTTGTTATAACTCGACCGTTGTTAATTTTTTATTAAAGGGGTACAAAAATAACGATCAGTTTTGTAAATTACACGTAATTAGCTAGGCGCTCAAATAGAAAGTGGATATAGCAGAACCATAGCACAGAAGTATATTCAATATGGTTTTAAATTTTTAAAAATCCAAATGATTTTTTTTGAATAAGAAAAACCTAATATCATTGACTTCTTCCCCCCCGAGATTGAGATAACCGTATTATTGCATTATTTAAATAATTGTATTATTATTAAAAAATAAAATAACTTTGATTATTCCACGTATTGTGTAACAAAATTTGACACGTGTTTCGCCTCCTTCAGATGCATCCTCAGACAACTACTTGCTTAAGTACGAAGTATTTCTTTATTAAAATAAACTTCCACAAAGTTACCGCCGAATCGATCGAAAAAAATGTATTATTTATCACTTTTAAGGTTATCACCGTAAATATTTGATGTAAAAAAGTGTTTTGTTGTATTTCAAAATTGTTTATTCTCGAAGATTATGACCTATTTCTCTCACAGTGAGTGCTATCAACTGATATAAATCAATACCGTGCTATTTTTACAAATCTTACATTCGTACTTATTTTTGAATAAATAGCTTTGAATCGATTTATATTTTTAATCAATTGATACTGTACTCAACGGGATAAACCGCTTCTTATATTTAATAAAGAGTGTGGATTTAGTATACAAATATTATCATTTTCAAATTCGTCATCGAAATAATTTTAATTTTATTTGTGTTAAGACGGCAAAATAATAATTAAATTGAAAAAATAGGACCGCTTTATTTTTGGGCTGCCATTTCATTTTAATCACGAACCATTCGTTTTTAAGCGCTCTGATTATTATGTGGAACCATAGTAAATTTATCGCACTGCTTTCATATAAATGTGACAGCTCACGATTTTTCTTTAATGAATAAGATTAATAACAGACAAAATTCATAAAATTTAATTATTTTTTCTCATACTTTGTAGTAGTTTTCAATATAGAGTAAAATGCAAGGGTAAATACCAGGTAGCAATAAATTAAGTATTGACGATTTTAAATAGAATTATATATTTTATTTCAGTTCTTCAACTTTATTTAACTAATAAAACATAGTTATTTTATATTAACAAAGTGAAAAATTTGAAAAAATAATTCGCGAAAATTTACTTTTACTCGAAAAATAAAAACAATTAAATCGTAATTAAAAGTTGGTAATATTTTTCATTCCAGGTTACTTAAAATAAGCCAAGCGTGTCTTCCGTTTATTTTAAATGGTTCCTTATAGATTATAAAGTAAAACCGGTCTAGATAGTGTGACATTATATTTTTAAAAATATAATGTCTTCCCACACACAAATTGACAGTTCACTTTGTTTGATTAGTTTATAATATATTATAGAAATATTTTTTATCTACATAGCTTTTATTTTAGTTATCACAAAAAATGCATTGAGAAAAATTTATTAGCGACATGCATACATGTGGCTTGTTAAAAAATATTTAATAAATAAATCAATCACCAACACTTTAAAAAGTTGTTTACATTCATGTAAATTATTTCGAGGTAATTTTTAACCGTACTTTATTCGATTCCGAGTAAAAAGTTAACTGCACAGCGATACGGAAAGTTAACGGAACAAGTTTACTTGTCGGAGTTCAGCGTGTAACTGGACGATGCTACCTGCACTATTGAGAAAGTACTAGAACTCACGATTGACGCTCAATCTGGTCCGCAGAACCTCAAACTGTGTGATGATAATAGTTGATTATGAACCTAGGTCAGCCCTAAGTGTTTTTTTTTCTTCGAAGACCACATTAACAATTTCAAAACAAACACAAAATCTCACTAATATTTTTTTGGCACTAATATCACTTAAACAGTATTGCTTAAAAATCAACGTCAGCTCAACACCAGTGGATATGAATGCCAAAATAGATTATTACATTAAAATTTCAATTTATTTTTGAATTTTTCCTTCTCACATCCCATTTTTGAAAAAAAAAATATGGAAATATATTAAATTTAAAAATTATTTTATATAATTAAAACTTTTGTTAATTCACAAATATTTTTTTTTAACATCAATTTAAATATGCTCGGTTTTGCTCATTTACCACGGTTTAGTTGAAATGCTTACGAACTCAGCGATGTCGGTAGTCTTGGCAGAATAAGAAGTATTGTAAATTCACGATTAATGTGTTTATATCTAAAAAATAAACACATGCAATACTAAACTTATCATAATAACATTTGTTTGTAAGAACGTAGAAAAAAGTCAATAAAAAAATATAACAATACATCAGATAATCATTTAAAAATAGATGGCATTCATCTAAGACTAGCAGAAGAAGTTTAAAATGAATAAAGGTAATCGAAAGCTTTGCACTGTTTCGTGAATCACGTTAAAAATTCATCAGCGCTTTAACGAAGAAGATAAAGGAGAAACCTTCAAAATTTAATGTTTATAATTTATACACAAAAAAAGATATTGTAGAATTTGAAGTAAATATATGTATTTTAATCCATGTCCACTCCCAATGTAGAGCATACGGCCTCCTCATGTAAGTATCTCATCAGATTTTTTTCTGCGAGAACTGTTTGCTTCTCAGTTTCTCAACCTCTCTTTTTCAAAAGGATATGAGAATATGACTACGATAGGGCTAGTGGTGAATTAATCGATCTCGCTTTACCTACCTTTTTTAGGATAGGATGAATTCATGTGGTTGGTAGAATATTATATAGTTCAATTGTCAGTATATACTATATATCAATGAATGTATTGTAAATATTGTATTTATGTTTATTTTAAAAAATATTTTCGTTGCGAATTTTGACTCGGACAAATAAAACTCAAAAACCGAAGACCGCATTGAACGTATACGATGCTACAAACATTTTTAAAATGACCTTTGCGCTATTTTAAATGAATTATCATTTTTTAAACTTTGAACACAGGGTTTTAAGAAATATTGGAATTGGAAAACCGGTTTTTTTTAAATCATATTTTTTGTAGAACCCCTAATTATAAAAATGATATTTGTGTTAATCCATAGCCTGTTTGACTAAAGATGACTTCTTCATACTGCCTTAAATCATTTTTTGCAAAGTTACAGAAAAATAAAACGAACATTTCTAACTAAAAAAAAGTGATCTGCGAATAAATAAAACCGTTTGACTAACATTGCCGTCATGCTGTCAGTTGAGAGCCTAAAAACGACAGTAACAAATGCATGCGATATGCCTAACTTTCGCAATAAAATCATTCAATTTTATCATACATCGGCGAGTAAGTTGATTTTAATTATACTTGGATTTTTTATACGAACATATCGTAATTAATTATTAATAAACTCCAAACACTTTGTTTCATGATTAAGACAACTGTTTTTGATTATTTATTTAGAAACAAGCAAAAGCCTCTTATTTACAATTAATAGAGTGTGATAATGAAATTGTAGATATTATTTTCATTCATATTTAGAGATTAAAATATTGAAATAGTATATCAATACAAGTATAACAAAAACAAATTAAATGAGCAAATTAAATACTTCTTAAGGTAATTGAGATCGCAATACTTGATTATTATATTATTAAATGTGTATATTGCTATAAATATATTGTGATATTTAGAAGATTTTTTTGAAAAAACTCATTTAAGCCATTTTGGCTGATATTAAAATCATTTTGAAACAGTCCTAAATAATTTTGATTTTATCATCCAAAATTAGATGTTATCATAATCATGTGTTAAATTTTCATTCTGAAGAACACATGATGGCGCAGTCAACAAGTACACTGTGAATTGTATTTTTGAAAAATCTACAAAGTATGGTGCCGGGAGCATCGCGTAAAATATTTTGGTAGTTATAACAACAGTAAAAAATAAATAAATATGACTCTTCATTACAAGAATAAAAGGCAAAAATATCACACAAAATTGAATATTAAATTTATGGTATTTCAAACAATCACAAAAAACGTTTATTTTTTTTAGATTTTTAATTTATAATATATATTAAAGTTAAAATATCATACGAGAAAAACTCGAGTAAGTTGACATCACAAACACCCATGTGTTTGATCTCAAATTTAAATTGAAAAATCTAAATTTGATATTGACCTTACCGGGAATCGAACTCAAGCCACCCTGGTCGGTAGAACAAGCTCTAACCAACTTACTAGACCACAGAAGGCGTCTACAACTACTGATTGGATTCGAATTAGAGGTTTCGCGGTTATAACATGTTTTGAAAAAAGTGTGTTTTTTTTAATTAAGCCGAGCACACGGGATAGTTTCACCTGACTTAAGAAGGAGCTGAAAAAATTTAAAAGTGCAAATGCTTAATAGCGTTAAATAAGTGATAATGAACGTATGAAATAATATGCAAAATACATAATTTTATTTTCCCCATTATTTATTGATGAGCTACAAATTATATTTGACCAACAAGTAGTATAGAACATTTGCCATAAACTGCAATGAGGTTTTCAGGTTGCAGACGGGTGCACATAACATTTGAATAATTGCATAATTGTATTCATTTTACTTTCGTTTTTCATCGGATGTCATAGAATTGGCAAAGTTGCGACATTATATTATATTTGTCAGCTAAGTGATTTTTTCCGTCCATTGTTTGTGAAAAGAAAAAAAGACATTGCTGTAAAATAGTAGTGGAAGAAATATTTTTCAAATAATATATTTATGAATGTGAAAGGTGGGATTCGAGGTTAAAATGGTAAAGAAAAAGGTCACTTAGTGAGACCTGTGAAATTAGGAGTCGTGACTAGGGCATACAATCTCGGACCCTTTTTGTAATCCCGGGATTTGACAATTTTTCCGATCCCGGGAATCTGTGATTGAACATTCACCATAAAATTTAGTAGAAATTCGGGATTGAAAAATTTATCCTCGGCAATTTTGTCTCTCTTGAACTTTATTCGAGTCAAAATTAAAAAAAAAAACTTAAATATAATTTTATATTTTCAATGCTCAATATTGTGCATCCAATATTACATATAAATATTAAAACTAGTTTTATGTGTAACTATGGTTGCCTGCTGTGGCCCTGTTGGTTAGAGCTTGTTCTACCAATCACGCAGGTCTGGGTTTGATTCGCGGTCAGATCACAGTGAATTTGAGATTTACTCAATTTAAAGTTGTGTTCGAAGACTGGGTGTCTGTGATGTCAATTCACATCATTTCCTCTCCTACCATCCTTCTGATCCTTTAATAACTGGGTGTAGCAATAGCGATTAGCCAACTACTAGTCCTGTTCTAGCCTTATCCTTTTTTCTCTACTTTGAAAAAAGTGAGGTTGAGCGACTGAGTAACAAACAGTTCTCGTAGAAAAAACTTCTGTTGAGATACCTTCGTTAGGAGGCCATATGCTACACATTGTTAAAATTAAATTTTAAAAAAATGTTAGCTTAAAATCTAAATATTAATGTTTCTTAATAAATTTTAAAATTATAGTAAATAAATATAGTCAATGGTGGGTTGGAGGGGGCCCGGAAGAGTTCGCGCAAGTCCCTTGTTACATTTAAGAGAAAACGATATTCTCAGATCAAATTAGTATATAACTGTAATATCTGTCTTACATATTATCTACGACAGCTCCAGTATACACAGTCACACATTTTTAGCCGTTTAGATTGATAATTGTACGGTAAATTGAATATTGTTACATATTAAAAGTGTATTTAGTAACAATCGATCGCTTATTTAAGTATTGCATATAATTTCATAGGAGTGATAATAAAATTCAGTCCTTCCGCAGAGCACCTAGAATTGCTTTGAGACTAAGCGAGCCCCATTGCTGAATAGTCTAATATTAGTAAACGGGTTACCAAGTTGAACAAGCGGCTTTCGAATGACACAAATTTCTCCAAAAAAAATGTTTTCAAACCCGGTCTTTGAAAACCGTCCCAGACACGAATCTCAAGCGGTATTGTGTGTTTTTGTATGTTTATAATATATTACGGATTGACCATCAGAAATGTGGCAGTTGAGGAAGGTACTTATAATTCCCGCTATGATGTAATGATTTTTTCTTGCGACTGTCCAAGCGAAAACCCAGTGCTTATCAAATGTTTGAGATACCTGAGCCTCTTAGTAAATAATACATAAGTACTTCAATTCGTTAAAATTATTTTTTATGGTTCATACTTATTAGATTATAAAATAATCATTATTAGTTCCTCGTTTTAATCAAATATTAAGATCTGTGTTATCGTGAGCATTTGCAACTGAATCTGTTTATGATCGGTGATGTTTTTTTAATAAATACAAGAAGTTGTTGCTTATTTTCATATGTTAGAATCTAAGAATATCTTTCCTGGAACAATGTTATGCTTGTGATCAACGTTTTCTCTAAGCTGCTCGCGCGCGCGCGGCCGCGCAGCAGTTGGGAAACCCTCGCGCACACTACAAGACAGTTGTTCAATTAATATTTGATAGGTCCGCGTAGCCGTTGAAATTTCCGCGCAGATAACCTCCTGTCTTAGAGCGGGGGCTCCCAACCTGGGAATCGTGAAGGGTTTTCTGGGGGGTCACCAACTTTTTTCGATTTTGAAATTGGAGGATTTTAAATTCCCCGGTGAGTTTCTGAGGCAATCCGGGGAAAAAGTATAACAAATCGAGGATTCCTCGGGGGGGTCGCCTAGTCACATGGCTTTTATAAAAAGGGGTCACCACCCGAAAAAGGTTGGGAACCTATGTCTTAGAGGGAACATTGCTTATGATCACTTCAGGAAATTCAATAGTTTCAACGCGTGTCGGCTGATGCAATCATAATTGATTTCATCTTGCTAGCATCATCAAAAGTTCAACTTCAAGATATGAAAAACTGACAGAAGTAAATTGTGTAAAAAAAATAGCTAGGTAATAGAAAATGGTATGCAATTTGGGGAAAAACAGATATTATTATATTACTGAATTTTAGTAATACACCGATTTAGTGAGTCTGGTTACATTACATTATTTCAATTCTAGTGAAAAAATATCGAGTTGACCTCCTATGTATGATCTTTAAATTTCAAAATATTTATAGCCTTTTTTTATTGTACAAAAAATAAATATAAAAGTATTAAAAAGGATGATCTTAAATATTTTAAAAACATATGAAAAAATAAAATGTAGTAAATAATAAATTTCTGAAAATATTTTTAATGATTTATATTTTTTTGTGTAAAACTTCGAAATAGGAGTTATTGGAATTCTAAAACCAATTTTTGTATTAACCCTTATCAGCCTAATAAAATACAACAAGTAGGTACAAAAAGGTCGTTTTGTTTCGTCCATACAGCCTTTGTAAAATTGTCTTTGGTACGATATTAAATACATAACTAACATCCGTAAGACTCTTTATACCTCAATATCTCTGGGGGGATGTGATCAATTCTATCGTCAATTCCTAAAAGAAAAATCCAACTATTGAAATATTTTTATTTTAGGTGATGGGTCAGAAACAGTTGTGCAAGCTCTGCTGAAATGCGCCGATTAACCAACAACTTGAAGCGTCACAAAAATGTCAAGAAAAACTATATAATTTGTTTGTTCATTGATCACGAATCACGATCATATTTATATTAGAGCTTATTATGGTTTTTAATTATTCTTCGATTGGTATGTAGGAAATAAAAATCAAACATAGTTATAGCTTTTTCCTCGCCATTATCATAATATACGTTTATGCTAACTTCCTGCTTGATTTATTAAGAAATTGCAAATTTTTTGACTTAGTCCATTTTCACATTAGGTTAGCAATATCCAAACTGGGAGGCGCGAACAGCTGAAAATATTTAAAGGAGGCACGAAGATATTTTTGTTTTTTAAGGGAGGCGTAGTAACATAATAATTGGAAACCACTGCAATAGAAAGTTTTCAAATATTTTTTGAAAAACATATTCGATTCTTTTAAGCCAATATCTGCTGCCAATGTGAAACATATGAATACCTAATGAAAGAATCTCAAAATAAGTTTTTATTCACGAGCCGGTTGTTATTCAGTAACTCAAATTATCTGTATTCGAAGAGATGGATAGACGGATTGTGCTAGGATAGGACTAGTGGTTAGCTAATCGCAATCGCTACGCCATTATTTTTTTTTGAATTGGAATGGGTTAAGGTAGTTTTTAAACATCAAACATATGCATTTGAACAGAAATCGAAAAAGCAATAGAAAAAATTTGTTCACACTGGGGCTTGAATTTGTGTCGTGAATCGTATACCTCTATAAGTTATTTTAAAAGCTGTAATTTTTTAGATATTTGATTTATTTTTATTCAACAATTTGGTCAATAGCTTTAAATTTCATAAACTTTGTGACGGGATATGAATAAATTGCAATCAACAGTCTTCCGTTTCAAAATGAAATGCTTAACATTCCTGGCTCTCCCCTTTTATATCTTATATAAATATAATCATTTTCCGACCAACAAAATAAATATAATTCTTAAAACTACTCACTACTCAAATCTGTGGGCATTCCCATGGGCTTATCCTTTTCGCCAGCAATGGCTTTAAGCTCAATGATACATTTATTTCTTATATAAACACTAAACATTCATTTACTAAGCGTCAGTTCAAAATCCCGTGACAAATCAAGTTCCGGGAGACAAAATCTGTGTGAATGTTCATAATCAACTTATGTACATTCACACAATTTTTGTCACTATTTTTTCAGTTTATTTGTTCAACGATTCTTATTCGTTCTTCCCGAGTTCATATGTATTCTTCGAAAAGATGCCGTTGAATTATTATTTATATTTCACGCTAAGGGGCTTAATTCAGACTTATTTGATAAATATTTAGTAATTTGTTCTTTCTGTGGATGAACAAAAAATATATTAACAAATAAATACTCTTTGATGACGATTCCTGATCTACCGAACGATTTATGCAATTGTATGTTAATGCAAACAACACATTTAAAATACAAAAATTCGCATGCAAGTATTATCAGTATGCATACTAAATAAATTAACTAAAAGAAGTCAAAGTTGAAATGATAAGTTGATAAAAAAATATTTTTTATCAAAAATGAACTTTCTTAGAAGCAAAATCTGAGTGGTTTTTGTTGAAAAAAATAGTACTCACAAAACGACCTTTCAGAATGGACGCAGAATTTTCAAAACCTTGTTGTAAAAATTGTGAGAAATACCCTGTAATCAAATTAATCCAGGATTCGAGTTCAAGGAAATCTAAAAAAAGTTTTTTGGATTTTTGTTTCACTATTGTTTTAGTAGTGACGTTGTTCACCAACGTACACTTTGCATACAGATGCGGAGAACTAGAAAATGAATTGACACAAATAAAAACAAAGTTCTCTGAACGGCAATTTAATTCAAAATCCATACATGAAAAAAGTGTACAAAGTGACGGTGGCATGCTTGAAAGAATGATAGTTAATACACAAGGTGATCTGTTTTCAAGAAAAGATAATGCCATCATTGGATATGAGACGAATTATATGAATAGTGAACATGTTCGAGCAAATCATTATCCTTCAAGAAAAATCAGACAAGCAATTGACACATGTATAAAGGGTAAATAGGTTTAGTTTTATTTGTCTTTGGGTCCGCTTAAAATGTCGAGCATGTTAATGATGCATATCTCAACAAAAGTTTTACTGCTGAAACGGCTTGTTATTGATTTTTTTAGCCTTTTTTGGTGATATTTATGATAGAAATATAGGGGTAGAACAGGGCTTGAAACTTTCGCTACGCCCTTTATTTATGATCAGATGAGTGAAAGGAAATAAAGACATAACAGTCATTCATACCTTCAAACACAAATTCATAAATATTTCTAATACAAAATGAAAATTCAGGTTTATGAATATTATTTTATTAATCCACCAGCTGGATAACATCCCTTTTTTCTCCCATTTCCTTTTGAGAAGCATTGTCAAACTAAATGGCACAGTTTTTTTATTCGTATAACTAGGGCTGAGCTAAAAAAAAAACGAGTTTCTGTGACAATCTGGGAAAAAGTATACCAAATCGAGGATTTCAAATTCCTCGATGAGCTAAAAAAAAAAGAACGAGGTTCCGTGACAATCGGGGAAAAAGTATAGCGAATTGAACACTTGAATCTGGATATAAAAAAAGTATTTTTTTTTAAATTATTATTTATGTTTTTTTGATAATTTTGAGTACCTTTAGAGACATATGAGATTGGAAACTTTTCGTAAAATTTAAATCAATAATTTTTAATGTAGCTTTTTTACATAACAGTTTCTACACTTAGTAATATTTATAACATAATCATTTTATAATTTCCAGGTGAAAAGGGTGACAAAGGATTTGATGTAAGTCTTTTTACATTATAGGCAAAATGAAGTTTCCTTTTTTATATCCTATAATTCGTTTTTCTTAAAAAAAAATGAAGGGGAAAAGTTTGATCAACTATAGTTACTCTTGGTTTTAGTTTTCAAGTGCTTATAGACTCGAAATTTATATTATTTTAGGGTTCTCTTTCTGGTGATGGTTGTAATTGCCGAGATCCCGTTACAACCGTTGTTGAAATAATGAAGGTAAAGCATTTTTAAATTTATTTAATGTATTTTAAATATGTACACTATCAATGTAAAACGTTTCGTACAGAAGAAAATGTTCTTCGAACAATGTTTATATATTTGAAGGCATGTATCAAGGCAGTGTTTTTCATCGGGTTGCTTCGAATATCTGGAGGGTGCTTTTTTATCATTTGGAGGGCACTGAAGAAATTTGAATGACCGATTAAGCCATTGCATTTTTGTAAAGATTCAATCTAAAGACATAAATCTGCCAATCCTTCTGAGGCAGCTTATTTATTTCTTTCCAAAAACTATCATTTTAAAAGTTCCATTGCACGAAACACATAGAGTGAGTCCAGAGGTAAAATGATGTTATAGCTATAAAGTAAATAATATCGGAACATTCTTGAAAGACTGTCAGAAAAAAGTTGTATTTTTTTATGTATGTCTAATTTGTATGACTAGTTTTAGAATTTGTTTCTGTAATGCTTATTATAAATAAAACGAAATTTTAAATTTACAATTCTGTTTTCGACCATCTGTAAAGGGTACTGGCAAATATACTTACTAAATTATTTGCAAACTGTAAAATAATATTATATAATTAACTTTAAATTGAAAAATAAGTGTCAATTATATACTTTTAATTTCACTTTATATTATCTTTAAAAGTATCCTAAAGCGCCAATATACCTAACAAAAGCAATTGTTTTCGTAAAGGTATTAAAGTTTTCAAAACAAAGAAACTGAACGTAAATTTGATATATTTTTTTAACTTAACTTATTTTTCAGGGTTTGCAAGCTGTAGGTCTACGTTTATCAGATCAACGCATTATTTTATTGAAGGTATGTAGGTTGCACTTATTTAAGAATTCAAAAGTTTAAAGTATTTTCTTTATTTATTCTATTTTAAAGAAGACATTTACAAGTCACAGAATTCAAAAATATTATGATAATGTATTTCTGTCAGATATTTCCCACTAACATATCATAATTATCCAAAATTTACAGCAGTGTTTCCCAATCTTATTTTTGTCACGCCCCACTTCCACGCTTCGAAAACTTCCATGTCCCTCTTTCCCAATAAAAATCTTCATCAAGCAAACAGTTCATCAAGAAAAAAAAAAATTAAAAGTGAAAAAAATCTTCAAGAGAGTGAATTGATAGCAGTTTCAAAAGAAATTTGGTGTGGTAGTATTCTTTTAAGAAATTATCAAAGGGAAAATGTTCAGTTTTATTTAAATAAAAGTATTGTAAAAATTTGTCATTGAATCGGTCCAACTGCAACTTGCATGCATTTTAATATGGGGCTTCAGATGATCTATCCATATTCAAGCGTACTTATGACCAGACAAACATGAATAGTGCGAATCACAGTTGGGTTTTACAATGGTTTGCTTTGCCTTACTAGGTATAAACCCAAAAAGTTCGCCAGCACGCAGTGAAATAAAAGTAATTTATTAAATGAAACGTGAAAGAGGAATCGAATCTTATTCACAAACTTTCAAGTCTTTTAGACTAACACTAATTAGAGATTGATACGGTATGATTTATAAGCATAAGCTCCTACCACCCCTTTTGTGATGACAACTGCCAGACATTTAAAATTTTTAGTTAAATTCTTCTTCTTCTTCTTTGACCATGTTCGCTCCCTATGTGAAGCATATGGCCGCCACGCGGCACCTCCATGTTTCCCTGTCTCCCGCCAATAGCTTTGCTTCCTCCCATGACATGCCAGCATCCCTCAGTTCCGCCGAGTACATCCTATGGATAGTACCCGACGGACGTCCAGGACGCCGGAATCCCACCGGTCGAAAGAAAAGGCAGGCAGGATTGAGGCTTTCCGGAGGCATCCGCAGCACGTGACCCAGCCAGTTCCAACGTCTCTCCATAACCACTGACGTGACGGGACGCTGTCTTGTACGCTCCCTTATCTCTGAATTCCTCACAAAATCAAACCACCTCACCCCCATTATCCGACGCAAGCATCTGTTCTCGAAGCTCAGTATACGGTTTTTCTGAGTCTTCGTCAGGTGCCATGATTCGCAACCGTAAAGCAGTACCGGCAGAATGCAAGCGTTGAACAAGTGGCATTTGGTTTTAATCGAGTACAGCTGTGTGTCCCAGACAGTCCGCATTGAGTTGAATGTGGCTCCAGCCATTCCTAAACGAATGGCGAGCTCGTTTTTTTATAGTTAAATTAATTGTGTTTAATTTTTTTCATCATGTAACCAGTAATATCGATTCTTTGGTTGTTTATGACTTTAAGTGGCAACACTGTTTTTCGATACCCGAAGCGATTTTTGTTTTTTTCTTCCTTTCTTTTTGGGACACGAACCGAACACAACGTGTGTGGGAGACACTTTCCGACGCTGGAACTTGCTTCCAGTGACCTTTAATTTAGAGTCGCTTTTGGTTTTTTTTTCTTCGTGGTTCGTGCGAAACGTTATTCACAAAATGACGTATCAAAAGCTAGACGTCTGAGATGAAAGAACTGATATTTTTTTATCTCGACGATAATTAAAGTTAATTTTGTTTTCTGACAATGTCGTAACTTATATAAAATCGTTTGTGCAAGCTGGATATTAATTGTATTGTAATAATTTAAATTTTATTTGTTAAATATTGTGTGTGATTAAACTTTCATGATTGTAAATTTCTAATAATAAACATCTTCGTAAAAATTGAGCGATGTTCTCATTTATTCCTACCTACTTGTTCTACCTCGAGTTTCATTCTAACTGCTGTTGGTCGTAATGACTTTTATTAGTGGGGATTTATTCATGGGGTATAACATCGTGAACAGAAAATTTTCACAATAAATTAAACTCGCTCAAAAATAAATCACGAGTCATGTTAATATATCATAGTTATGTATTGGAAAATCTTGAATGAGAGAAGAAAATGCAAAAGCATTTTAAAATGTTGAAGTTAAACATTTTTATAGACCAATTCAAAATTGCATTCACATTATGTTGCAGAGTAGTACGGACAGATTCTTTACTGATACGTAAAAACAGTTTTAAGTCGTCACAAAGAGGAAATTACTAAGTAGGTAAAATACATTATCCTGTTGGTATTTTTAGGGAAAAACTGGAACACCAGGAACATGCTTATCGGGAATACCTGGTATTCCAGGAATACATGGAATACCTGGAAGATCAATCAAAGGAGAAATTGGAGTACCAGGATTTGCGGGATTGAAAGGCTTAAAGGTACATAAAACCCTTACATTAGAGTGTTGTCAATTAATTTCAGGCGTATTTCAATAATTTAAGATTTTAACGCAAGGTGTCATCCGTACACTTGAACGCCTAAAGATGACGAAAAGCGACACCACGGTGGTAAGTGACAAAACGTGTGGGAGTGTACAACATTTAAACGATTTAAATTTGTAATTATATTCATTTCCTGTCCACGGCAATGGTCTTAGCTGCTCATTCTTGTTCAATAAATTACCACAATTTTTCGATTCGGTATCCTGGGACCGATCATTCAACATAATATCACGACACAATTGCTTGAAATTTTCGGATTATTTTTGGATTCACAATTATTCTAGGATGTGGGCTTTCAGCCAAAATTTCATCAAAAATCACATATTGAGAGATTCTAAAATAACTTTCATCTCACAATTTTTAGCTAAATGTTGAGAATTGAAAAATTTGACAGCTTCTTTATTTTAAAATACGCGATTGAAGGATCATAAAGTTGCTCGGGATCACTGGATTGGAGGCCCTAACCAGTACCTATAATCTAAGCCAATACACATATCATTAAATCTAAGCCGTACGTTAAATTTTCTACAGCAACGTGAAATATATTTATATAATCAAGCTAATGACAGTCTTAATGACCAAACAAATATTATAAGCAAAAGCTATATACTTACCGTCAGCTCAAGTTCACCCGTGCACATATGAGGAGCAAACATTCAAAAAGTGTTTTGTCACACAAATACAAAGCTTGGAAAATGATGATTTAAGTGTTGCAAAAGTGACGGTTTGTATGAATGTGTCAACTTTATGATTTCATTTTAATATGAAAAAAAATCTTTTTGAACACTTATTTTGATTTCCATTCATAGGTTTTATTATGGACTATCAGAATTGATATAAAACGCCATTTTTCAAAATTTGTGACAAAACACTTTTTGAATGTTTGCTCCTCAAGATGGAACCCAAGTCGTTTGTGACAAAAAAATGTGCAAAATTTTAACAATTTTAAACGTAGTTTGTACTTAGCTTATTTAAATGCAGAATTAATTTGGCACTGGTATCACAATCAAATGAACAAATATTGAAGATGATGACTGATTGCATTACACAACATGCAACTAACTGCCCACTTAGTTTTTCAGCAGCGCCTTTTAAATGATTAAAATACCAAACCCCCTTAAATATTGAGATGATTTTAAAGAATCGTTTGATACTTGAACACTGGTAAAGAATATATTAATGTAAATTGATGAAGATTAATGATGATTGATTGCATTTCTTTAAATTATGTTCGTTATCAATTCATTGTTGCCCAACATATTTGACATCATTTATATGATAGTCTGAAACATATTAATATTATATTAAGGTATGATTGTTTTTTCTCTAATTTAAATTATTAGCAAAGAGTTCTGAAAATTATGTGTCATATATAGAAAAAAAAATATTCCAGGGTGAACCAGGACCTCGAGGACCTGCGGGGTTGTCTGGGTTTACAGGCATGGTAGGTCAAGCAGGTGAAAAGGGAGAAAAGGGAGAGAAGGGAGAGAAGGGAAGAATTACAATACCTGAAGTTCATGAATTGATACCCACGACAGTTGCCCCAATCGTAAGTATTTTATAATCTTGGATTTATCAAAACAACATCGTTTTAAACAATAACTGGCAATTAAGATCTTAGAGCAGACAATGAAT
Organism: Himalopsyche tibetana; assembly: GCA_030503985.1. NCBI lineage: Eukaryota > Metazoa > Arthropoda > Insecta > Trichoptera > Rhyacophilidae > Himalopsyche > Himalopsyche tibetana. The sequence continues at coordinate 2,898,541 of JAPJYX010000007.1, read as the reverse complement.
GCGGCGTTTAGAGAAGAAAGGGTTCCCCACCTCTGTCTTAGAGCATTACAAATATTCTATAAAAAAACGCTAAAAATTCAATATCATTAGAAAGCTATATGTTTTTTTTTAAAATTATAACATTATGATCAATGACCGGTACTGGCCATCACGACTGAGGCATAGCAGTGCTTCCAGTGCTTCCCAACTTAGGGTTCCCAGGTTTTTCGCGGAGGTTCGCAAAAACTTTCAGTAGAAAGTACAAATATTTATTTGTGAATATTCTTTGTGATAAAATATAAACATGTTAAATAAAAAAAAATCAGGGGTCCGCAGATTATTTTTTCAGATTTAGGGGTTCGTGGCATGATGAAGGTTGGGAAGCACTGCTTTATAGGGCTATTTAAACAAACTTATAGGGTTGTAACAAGCAATTGACACAAGAGAAGTTGAGCGACTGAGTAAAAAACAGTTCTCGTAGAAAAAAAATCTGTTGAGACACCTCCAACAGGATGCGATATGCTCCACATTGGGGGTGGACACGGATAAAAAAATACATGAGTATAATTAAAAAATTTTAAGCCTCTTGCAGATAAATGCCACTTAATTGTAATCGTAATGAAAAAAAGGTAGTAAGAAAGATCACTAACAATAAATTCACAGATATATTAAAAATTACCAAATACGGTTTTTTTCATTACAATTAATAATATCGATAATAATTCAAAAGATAAACGATTGTAAGCTGCTTTCGGTTAAGCCAGAGTGAAGTATTCTTCTCTGCTTTACCTGATTCGTAATCATTAATTACCTTACGCGGTTCAATGGAACATAATGTTCTAGGCGGTATTAAATTAAAAGAGTAAATATTTTTCGAGTTTTATATCATATGTCCTCATCGGTTGATAATGCTCGTCATAAGCAAAACCGGTCCTGATCATATGATATAAACATTCGCTGCTTCAATATTTTAAGCATTTAAACTACATATTTCAATATATTTTATTTCATTATCCGCAACATCAGAGTTGGTGTAAACCATTATTTTCAGTCAGTTATTTTAGTTCTAAAAATATTATTTTATATGATATAGGTAGATGATAGTTATTAAATCTTTTTGGGCCCGTAGCCCCTTTTTAGTCTTATATTTTTCCGTGGCCCCCATACCTGTTTTTTAAAACAAATAATTTTCAATTCTTTGAAAATTTTGCTCGCTGGCAGACAAAGGAATTTATGGATTTCCCAAAATGAAAAAAACGCCAAACATTTGTTTTAGTTCTTCCAGGATTTGCATCCCACCCCCAAAACTGTGCTTTAGCTCCCCTGAAACTATTTTTTCTCTGTGCCCCCCTTAGAATATGCCATGCCCCCCGGTTGAGAAACTATAATATAGTTGGGAGCAACGTTCCCTCTAAGCTGCGCGCGCATGCGACCGCGCAGCAGTTGGGAAGCCCCCGCGCACTCATTCCGGGTTGGCGCGTACTCCAAGACAGTTATTCAATTAATATTTGATCGGTCCGCGCAGCCTTTGAAATTTCCGCGCAGCTAACCTCTTGTAGCCCTAACGTAGAAATAACCGTGATCGGGCATCCAGATCTAGTTTTGTCTCCAGAAAATTATCTATCATTCTTGCTTATTATTATTTAATTATTTTTTACGTGTAGTTATACCAATTATATTTATTTAATTTACTTCTATTAATATCTATATATTTTAAATTATTATTTATTGTTGCCTATCAAAATTGTATCTAAAAAAATGTATCTTAACTGTATCATTGAGGAGATATCATCTTCGGTGTGATGCAGAAAGGAAAAACAAGTTTATCGAATAAATTTTTTTGAAAAAGCTAACCTCTTGTTTTAAAAGGAGCATTGTTTGGAAGCTATTTTGGTGTATGCTTTTATCAGAAATAGTTATGAATGTTACGATGAAGGCGTACGCCGAAATAGCTTTCAATTGTATATATATATATATATATATATATATATATATATATGTCCAATAATATTTGTAAAACTAAAATACTTAAAATCAGTTTGTAAATATTAAGTTTTACTAAGTAAATGTCAATTTAATCAATGAGTAACGTGCTCATTAAAAAATAGTTTGAAAACCGCGAGAAGCTACAATAAAATAAGCCGTTATGATTTTTCTTTTTAGTTGCTGCCGCAGCTTAACGGAGTGAAGTGCAACGAGTGTTTTTCCAATCCTAAGTATAAATGTGTTTCGAAAACAAAAATCGGTTTCTGCCCGGGATCGAACGTTCCAGTGGAGAGGATAGTGGATTGCCCGACTGGAACATTCTGTAATGTTAACCAATCGCCCCCTTGCCATCAAAAGTACAAGCCATTGTGTAATTTTTTAACATATGTAATATAAGCTGTAACACTCATCATGGATAAGGACTTACTGATCTTATGACTTAAAAAAATAATAGCATCATCTATTTTAGTGTTACTTTATACCAGGGTCTCCAATCTCGGAATCACGGTTCCCAAAATCCTGGAATTGTTATAGTACTTATCGCAGGACAAGATTGACGCCAAGATTCTTGAAAGCTTTCCAGAGAAAAAAAGTGCAATATTAAGGCATATATAATATTATAACGTATTCATTTTTTTTCCATACTTGGATAACTTCAGCTATCACGGGCTTATATATTTTTTTTCTATTGATTTATTGTCGAAGGTAATGATATCAGTAATGTCTCAAATTCTAATTCTCTCCAACACATCAGATCCTGCACTTCTCTCCTCACTCTCTCCAAAAAAGAGAGGTTGAGGTACTTAATAAAAAAGCATTGATTTCATGAAGATCTTTGCAAAATATAGTACGTCAGTTGCTCGGGCTTTCTTTTTTCAAGAACTAGTGATAGAGGGATATGACTAGGAGAGTAAAAATAGTTAGGTTATCGCTCTTGCTACCCTTCGTAACACTCTTTGATTGAATTGATTGAATATTATATTTATGCAGCTGTCCGTTACGAGATCCAAGCTCTTGAGCACTGTAACCTAAGTCAGCAATGTTGTCCACTCGACCACATACCCAGCATTCATGGAAAATAGTTTTGAACAAAAAAACTTAGACCTTCAAGAGCCTAGAATCGGTTGAAATAAAAAGAAACGACACGAAGAGTTCTGGTTTGCATAAGCTGATACTCATACGTTATTCTGAACCAAGGGTTACCAACCTCGAGCCCGCGGGTGCCATGGCATCCACCGACCGATTCCGGTGCGCCCTCCAATTAATTTAGGCAAATCGTTAAATTCCCAGGATTTTGGATCTCAAAATACTTGGAAGAGCTAAAAAAAAAACTAGTCACAGTGATATTTTGGACAAATTTGTAAATTCGCTATAGGGTTTTGAGATCTTCAAATTATCGAAGAGCTAATAAAACGAGTATAGATAATTTGGGCAAATCGGCAAATTCCCGGGTAATAAATAGCCTTGAAATAAATGTGGTGCTCGCCGCCCTAACAATATTTTAGATTGCGCTCTAGGGTCCAAATAAGTAAGTAACCCCTGTTCTGGACTATGAGCTGTGGTAAAAAAAATATTGCATTTCTGTCATCATAGTTGGTAGAACGTGGATTTAGTGCAGTCACATTTTTTAAAATCTAAAATACGGAACTTACTGCAAATAGTAAGCCGTAGAGATTAGAACCGCCTAAAACATTTTAATTATACTCAATCTAGAGTCACTTGTTCACATTGTTAATTTTATTAATATTTCTATTAAACCTTAAATAGTATTACGTGGTTTAGTATAAATAGCCCTGCTCTTATTAAATAAATGTGGGATTATTACGAAGGAATGCTTTATTTATTTTTAATATAATACCTTTCCACTAAGCATCGACAATGAATACATTAAAAGTGAGTAATTTTACCACGTTCCTCCTTACATCGTAAGTATACTTCGAAAAGTGTCCAGTGAACAACTATTTGTATTTCTACATTCTACAATGAATGATTTTTTGGCGCTTGGCTCTGGGCGACTAACAAAGTAAATTAATTAAAAGCTCATAAATAAAAATCTTTGAAATTTTTATTAATGTCTATGGTCTTAAAAACAAATTGCTAATACTTGAGATTGAAAAAACATTACCCTTCATTGTATAATATTATAATTTTAGAACTTTTGTTCGAAACCTTTTTGACAACAACTAAATGTCAATATGTTCTACAAATTTTATTTGATTAACGGATCCGGTTAATTGAACGATGGCGAATATTCGATAGTCATCTGGTCGGCCAACAACTGGGCGATAGCGAAGTAGGTGATGAATTAATAATTGGATAAAAATCTATGAAATAAAATGGGCTCATTGCATAATAATATATTTGAGTATGAAAATTGTGAGTATAAATATTTTTTTGTCTTAATAATTAAATAACCAATATACCATAGCATTGAATACCAGACATGTCCAGCCGGATTGGTGGTGCTCGTGAGCCGTAGTTTGAAGATCCCTGCTCTAGAAGACAATGTGGCATCAGCCGTTTGCTCGCTCAGTCACAGTTCTTTATGTAATAAACATAATGTGCTTCAGCAAATATTTGCAAATATTCACAAAAACGAGAATTTTTATTCGCACTTTTTATTTATTTTATTCAAATGGATTTTTAAAGAAGTCATATTACACAGACACATAATAAATATAAATACAGTAAAACCCTCATTTACACTATAGTCGGGACCGTGTAATTGGGGGTGTGAATTTCCTTCAAAATTAGGGATTTGGTACGCAAAACTAAGATTTCCCTTAGTTTTGCAAAAAAAAATATATGGATGAAATATTTAGTTTTTGTAGTGGTAAATATCCCGCACACAGACAGTCGCCCAGCTATGCGCGAATAGCCTGGCACGTGTTGAATACACAGACGCTAGCCAAAATTTGACTGTATGCGCGGCACAGACGACCGTCTCTTAGTAACGACAATGGAATGCGACCGTGCATTTGGGGGATTTACGGCGAATATTTCAAGCCAGCGCGTAATTGGAGGTTCCACTGTATTATTTTTAAATTAACTACAATATTCTGGAACATAAATTAATTTTTCATTTGTATGGCGTCAATTGTGCTTCAAATAAAAAAGTAAATTCTACCGTATTTATTTATATAATTTGCACCACTTACTATTATATGTTTTAACATTTTTACTAAGATATTTTTCTCCTCGTCTTTTGTTCTGGAAAAGATTTAATTTTTTATTCGAATAAAATATTCTTTATCTACTGTGATAAATAGTTTTTACCCCAAAGATTTGATCTTGTTTAAAGACATCTTAGCCACAATAGAAAAAGCTTAGCCATGATTGGCTTAGGACAATGATGGCGAACCTTTTTGGGAAGTGGGTCAAATTTTGCTCATTATTGTTGATGGCGCCGCTTGGAAAGGAAACCTTCGTGGGTCAGTGTCTGTCCCGCGGGTCATAGGTTCGCCATTACTGGTTTAGGGTGTCAAAAGGTTTTCAAACATGGTTTTCATGATCTTTATTTGAATGTGTACCGTACATTAATTTTCATGTCATTTCACTTGATGAAATGATAATTTATCTGAAAGTGTTTGTGAACGCTTTTTTACACTATGAACATGAAATATTAATTTTTGTAAATTAATCGATTGTTTCGCCTTAAAACAATTTCATAAAAATCGATAAAATACATATATATATATATATATATAATAGTTATGAGTCATTTTGATCTGCATGCGTGAAGCCACATCGTCATTACACATTTTACGTTGCTGATCGAGCACGAGCTGCAGAAAACTCCATCCCGCAGTGGTTGGGTTAGAAAAAAAATACATCAATTATTAAAATATTTGTCAATTACCCTAGTGCTGTCTTCATGTGGGACACACAGCAAAATCACAGCTGTGTGTCACACGAATTCAATGATAGTTTGTTAAATTTATTCGATGCCCAGACAGATGAAAAGGACATCAAACAGGCACCGAAGAAGGGGAAAAAACGATAAAAAAACAAATCAAAATACAACATTAGAAAGAGGAATAGAGCAAGAGCTCTTCTCTCTGTAAAAGATGAAAGACTCCAGTCCAGTCATTCCATAAAAACCTGAAGTCAAAATTTTGCAATACGTAAAAGATTTCATCAGATCCACCACTAAAAAATTTAACATGTACATTTACGAACTGTATTTCAAGCAGTCGCAGCTTGTGGATCAAATATCTGGGGGTGCTGCGGTAGATTAAAAATAAAAAAAATACATTTGGATTGTATTTTATTATCAAAAACTGCTCAAAATGTACGTGCATCATTTTTTGATATTATAAGCGCGTTGTAAGATATCAATTTATGTACATATTTACATAATATTTTTTTTTTCAATTTGCCTGGGGGTGATACAGTCCCGCAGTGCGTATGGACGAGCCGCCACTGATTCCAAATAATAATAATTAAAAATCTTAGACGTACGTACGATAAAAATATATGTCTGAGAAAACTTTATATAAAAAGCCATGGTTAATTTACCCAGTCTTTTGGTGGTATGAACCACAAAAGAAACTTTGATGTAAGGCTTATACAAAAACAGATTTTTTTAAAAACCGTTTCAACCCAATCCAATATTTCTTAAAACTCGGTTAAGCCCGGTTAAAAACTAAAATGTATACGTGTTCTCTTTCTTCTCTTTTCAGAAAATATGTTTATAGAAAACAGAAAACGTCCACTGATCTAATAGGGTAAAAATATCAATGTATCCATCGTCAGAACTATCCCGAAAGCCGAAATAGCTATCAACGCATAAAAATTATTAAAAACTGTAGAACTAAAATACGTTGATATTTTTACCCTATTATAATGGAGCTCTACCAAGTAAATGCCAAATCAATAAATCCACTGATGTATTGCTTTATATAGTTAAGTAATTTTATCAACGAAATTTCCTGAAATATAAAAATACTCTTTCGCTTGGTAATGAAATAGGTTGTATAGTTTTTTTGGCATTAAAATAAAGATTGAATTTTGTTTTTCCTTTGTTTATAGAATCTCATAATGTGTAAAATTTGGCTTGAAGTGTTTTTGAGTTTGATAAACTTGTAAGCTGTCAAGAAGTCGAAATTCACAATACAAATGTGTGCCTAATATTTTCAACTCAAACGTATTTAATTTCCTTTTATTTGTATCTATGGCAGTTTCAAATTAAAATATTGATGTTTGTTAATATTTTTTTATTCTAATAATTCTAATGTGGGTGTTTGTTTGGACTTCCTTGAAAAAACCGACTTTCAAACATTAAAAAAATGGTTTTAAGCTCCTACTTAGAGTTGTTTAGTATGAAATCTATTAGTATTTTTTAGGGTGTTTATTGTTAATACTTGGTGAAAAGGCATTATATTCAACATCAAGAAAAATACTCATTTGTATTAACACCACTTTTATTTAAAAATATCAGGTCCTGATAATTTACTTTTTGACTATTAGTCTTTGCCTAAAATAACAAAATATTTCTAATGATTGATTAATTTTATTTTCAGAACCGCGACTATGGTGCGATGCCAAACAAACGTTGTTCAACTCAATCTGTTAATTCTTGTGGAACTTAATACTTTGGCATTTTTTCCTAATTTATGTCAATACTAGCGATCAAATATTTTGAATGGCTTCATTTGAGCATAAGTCTGATAATTTTTGTAGAACCGACTAAATCGTTATTTTTTGCTTTACTTAAATATTCTACGGAGAATTTTGATGATTGCCATTTAGTGTTTTTTGATAAACAATACTCAGTGAGAACACAGTGGTTGTGTGAAGCTATTAAAAGTATTTAATAACTCTTGTAGAACTAAATACATTTCTTTATAAGGTTTATTTCCAGATATTCTTCGATAAATGAAGCCTAGTAGCCTCTAGGGATTCTGTGTCGAGACATCCCGGGACAAAAGTCCCGCGACTTTTGTGGTTTTTCGCTGTCTTAAGTCCCGGGACTTTGTTGTCTAATGTCCCTGAAATTAAGACTGTGATTTAAAATGTGCTAATAAATTGTACATTTTAATTTTGAAAAAACAATTCTGGTTAAGAAACCCTCAAAAGGACTGATGTGTATTGAATGAAAGCAGGTATAAGAGGGTAGCTCCAAGAAAAATGAATGATTTTTATGATGGGTACAGACATGCAGATATAAAAAAAACACTTAGGCACGTGTTCGTACAACTATTGTTATAGCATGAGATAACCGCACATAATTCTAAGACATAATGGAACGCACAGCTATTTCTGGAAAATAGAGCCACATATCATAGCGATTGTAAATGTTTTTATTAACAACGGTAGATTCGTTGAAAAAATCGAAAGGAATACACAAAGGATCAGTTTGTTTCCTGAATTTGAGCAAGGTCGTACTTATTTTTTGTATCCGGTCTCTGAAGTGTGGCTAACAGAATGTACATATCTACATTTCCAGTAAATGTCTCAAAGGCTGTTATTAATTTCACATATCTCAAATTCAATACGTGGTATCGTTTTATTATATATTGTTATTGTAGCCCATAATGGAAATAAATCAATCTGAAGTATGAAAACATTACAAAAAAAAAACACTAAAAAAGCACCCGTTGTCCAAAACAAATCACATGCAAATGGTCAAATACAACTAGATTATCGAGGCATCTTGAAAGAGTTCATCACATTATTGAATTATTATATATTTTCATAATTAATAAATAAATGTGTTCAAAAATGTATTTTTTTAAATTATCACATACTATTGGCGCCACGAAAAATTTTACAGGCTTAAGCTGCGCAAAAAAATAGTTTAATTGAAAGAAAACATTTAAAAAACTTGGGAGAAAGATTTCTCCATTTATATTATTAGAAGTTTGTTTAAAACGATTAATAATCGTATAAAAATATAACTGTTGCAAAAAGAAATTACAAAATATTAAAATTAAATGTTCATACCTGATGTTTCATTTACAAATGTTTTTCACTATTGCACAAAGTTACCAATGTCTCAATAAGACAAAAAAAGGTATAAAACCTTTATTGTGTTTTGTGAAGTAACGGTCATAATTTTACCCAATTCATTGATATTTTTTCAATACATGTACCGTTATCATCCCTTTTTAGTACGTACATAAAAATATTTAATTTTATTAAATTTATAATTTTATTGAAGGGGAAATAAAAGTCCCAAGTCTCGGGAAGTCTCGGGACTTTGACTTTATCACGTCTCGAGTCCCGGGACTTCAGAATCCCTAGTAGCCACACAGCGGAGTGTTATCCTTGTGACACCACGGTAACCGATTAACGTCACAGTACGTTCCAGGAGGACACGGCTCTATACTTATTTTTGAATGTAAACTGTCAAAGCAACTAGCCACTTGTCTGCTTGATATACATTTCACATGAAGATCAGAAGTGCACTGGTTGCACCCAATCGCAAAATCTTGGAACATCTAAAAAAAAGTAACCGATCATAATGTAATAATATTTTCATTCTTAGGCTTGCTATAATATAGGCTTGCTTATAATATCATTTCACAAATAGTAAAAAAATAAATTAACGTGAGCAGTTCTACAAGGTCAATCGAACATTTTTGTTATTTATATCAAGACCACCCTAGAAATAAAAGTTTAACAGAGTGTCATATTTTTCCGTGGCCCCATTTTGAAATTTTTCGGAAAACATTTTGTCATGGCCAATTATTTGCAATTTCTTAAGCCCAGGAGTTTGCGGATTCCCCATAATAAACAGAAGTGAGACCTTTTTTAGCTCTTCCCAAAATTAAAAATGATGGAAATTTCCAGGGGTGGGCTGGAGGGGGCTCGTAGGGGCTCGCACGAGCCCCTTTGTTAATGCAAGAGAAAACAATCAAATTAGTATATAACTGCAATTTCCGACTTATATATTCTTCATAGTTAGCTCCAGCATACAAAGTAGTACATTTTTAGCCATTTACATCGATAAGTTTGGGGAAAATTGCATATTTATACATATTATAGGTGTATTACCACTACACCACTGCCTGTAATGTAACTATGATAGTACCCTGATCACCACGGGACAGGTTATTGGGATGGTCGACCGCTTCGGATACCTTAGCGTAAATATTAATATTTCGGAAGGTGGAAGCACAAGAAAAGAACTCGCAATTCGCTTAGGAGTAGGGAATCCAATTCCGAGCCAAAATTCGGGACTGGTCCCAAATCAATTTGATTGAAATACGTTTTTTTAACAAATAAAAATTGATGATTTAGGCCAAAAATAAATAAAGCAATTTATTCTATATTATATAACCAGCTGTGGGCTGCCAATGCTTACCAAGAGGCTCTCTTAATCTCAGCTATTCACTATGAACAGGTAAAAGGGGGGATTTTTTAATTACTCTTAAAAATATATGCGACATAATTATTAAACGAACTTATTATGTAAAAATACGCAATATAACATAAAATAATAAATTTCGATAGCTGAAAAAAGTACCTACCAACTTTAGACTGCAAGAGTAAAGAGTTCAAAAATTGTCGTGTACATACATTCTTAATAAGTTTATTGGAGTAAATAGAAGTAATTTAAATATTATTTTAAAATATGCCCCAAGTACCAGAGAATCAATTGTTTCGCCATTTAGTCTGAGGTTTCGGTTTACGGTACAAAATTAATATTTATGAACAATAAATCACGCAAAACAATCACTGCCATTGATGTCTGGTAACATTCATTAAGATATAGAAAACAAAGCGAAAAATAAATAAAAAATATTGAAGTGTGAAGCTTTCAAATATCTAACATTAAATAACGTTATTAACTATTGTTGGCAAATGCATTCAAATGTAGTTCACTAAAATGTGTTGAAGAAATTTAATATGCTTGGCATTCGATTACCGCTTCGGCTGTAATAACTTTCATCGCCAAGAATTTAAATTGGGCATCGCTTATTGCCAACTTGAAAACCAACACATTTATGTTTTAAAATCAATTCCGAAAATTTCAGCTCATGTCTTCTAATCCCGGGATTGAAATATATCGAAAACTGTATGGTATCCCGGGATTGGATTCCCTACTTAGGAGTAGCTGGAGCCACATTCAAGTCGATCGAGACTGTGTTTTCCATTTGATCATAACAGTGCTGCTTTACGGTTTTAAATCATGGCACCTGATAAAGTCTCAGAAAAACCTACTGAGCTTATAGAGTAGATAGCTGCATCGGATAGTGGGGGTAGACAGTTTGATTTCGTAAGGAACTTGAAGATAAGCGAACTTACAAGACAGACCCCTGTCACTTCAATGGTCATGTAGAGATGTTGGAATTGGCTGGATCACGCATGCTGCCGATGCCTCTGGGAAGCCTTTATCCTGTCCATATGGAGGGTTCCAATCGGAGGGATTTCAGCGTTCTGGACAACCGTTGGTTACTATCTATATGATACACTTGGCGTAACTGAGAGATGCTAGCATGTCATGGGAGAAAACAAAGCCATTAGGAATGGGGAGACAGGGAGTTTTAAAAAACATACTCCACATTGTGATCAAATATATCAATGAAGAAGACAAATAATGGACACACTTAAATTAGAGAATATTATTTATTATTCGATACTTACGTTTGTTCTACGTGGTAAGCTTGGGAAACTCAATCTCTCTATCCCACTTAGACCAGGTTTTCCATTATCTCCTTTTTCTCCTGGCAAGCCCCCTTGTCCTGAATAACCTGGAGGACCAGGTGGACCAAAGCTGCCCGCAGGTCCTTGTGGTCCTCGATCACCCTGAGCACCACCCATTGATTTAGTTTATATTATTTCTTTTCAACTTCATATAATTAATTTATGATACTGTTATTAACAAAAGGTTATCCACAAAAGTTTTCTTATATCAGAATATCATAATCATACGATAATTCTATTTTTCATAGAATCAAGTTTCACAACGGCTAACTTATTATTTTTTTGCTGATTAAACAAATCGTTGAAACTTTTGGGCCTTACTACTAACTTAATTTATGGCTATTATAATCGAAACTTTTGAGGACATTCATTGATTGTTTTGCATTGGTTATTATAAATATTGACATCTGCCACTTAATACGGTATTCCCGGTGGCCCTGGTGTTCCTGGAGATCCTCGGTCACCCTAAAACATTTAATTAGAAATAAAGACAACATTACTCCTTTCATTGCCTGAATCTTCATTATGCAACTCTGTTTCTTCATAACCGTAGCCAGTAAGCCCTCACTCCAACTGTCAATTCCGGTTTTTTATTGTTTCCTTAGCTAGGCTTATTCATTCCACATTTCTTTTTTTAACTCTTTCAGCTGCAGCTCGAAAAAGGTGAAACCATCCCGTGTGGCTGGTTTAATTTTTGAAGAATTGCATTTTTTGCTTAGCAATTGCAAGGCTTTTTTGAAAGCACTATAACTGCTTAAAATTAATTACAACTTTTTATATACGATTTTGTATCATATTATGCCAGCTGTGTGATCATGGAGGTCACGCGTTCAAATCCCAGTACGGACAGTTTTTATAGATTGCAATCTCATGGATGTATATGATGTCTTGAATTCTCCCCTCCCATCCATCCTATCCTAAAAAACGGAGCATTACATTGTCCTAGCCCTACGATTCTATCCCTACTCTCTAAGACTAGCAGTTATTGTAGTAACTCTTCTGTTGAGATAAACTCCATAAGGAGTGAGATAAACTTTTACTCCATATTATAGAATTGATTGCAAATTTTACATTGCAATGTCATATATATAAGGAAAAATTCTGATATTCGAAAAAAATCATAATTGACAAGGATAGACATGTACATAGTTCAGTTACAGTTCATGTACATATTCAGTGTGAATATTTTTTTTATTTGTACATCTTCAGTATTAATTTATGTTTTATTAATAAGTTCAAGTATTAAGTTTTGTTTAACCCAACTAGATGTTCTTTTTAACAGTGCCATCTCTTAATAGTTTCTATAACAATTTAATATTCTTTCACTTTGAGTCAATCTTTGAAAAATCTTAATAGAATACTGCATGGGGAATATTTTTCTATTTCCAAAAAAGGAGCGCATTTTTATTAGTTTATGTTAATTTTGTAAAAAAAGAAAACAGAACATAAATACCTTTAATAATATAAGTTTCTGCTCCGATAATTGTAAACCAAACGTTTCCAAACCCTAAAAATATGCCAGATATATTATGTATATAGATATTATTTGCAGCATTTATTCTTTATATAATAACTAGCTGGCCCGACGAACTTCGTGCCGACTCAGAATCAATAAATGTTGTGTTAATTTATTGGCTGAATTAAATTTACAATTGGCTGAATTAAAAATACTCAAAATGAATTAAGTTCAATAAATGTGCAAAATTAAAAATATTTTAATTACATTGAAATGATGTTATTCACGTGGCACAGTCGATAGATTTAAAGGAATGCAGTAGATCAACGATTTGATTTTGAATTGTGAAGTTTAAATGATCCACATCTTTTTTCTTAGTCGCAAGAATTGCTCGTTCACTCAACTAATTGTGGTTTTTGTGATTAGATGTTCGGGAACATTTTGTTGTTGGAGCCGTCCTTCGTTGAGACGAAATTGCAAAAATTCGGCGGAAACGAAATCAATCCGTTCGATTCGTCAACAGGAACACGGCCGTTACCGACGATAGTCAGCAATTGATTGTAAAAATCTTCGGCAGATGGATCGTATAGAAATGCAACTCGCATGTTTGTTGTTAGCTGAAGTTTCTTCACATAGCGCCACAGAGTCGATGATTTAAGGCAAGCATTTATTTCATCGGTAACGGTCGGTCTTGGAATGACTGGTAGTGTTTGGTTGAAATCGTCAGGTAGTAGAATCATTGCGCCTCCAAAACATCTTGAGTCATTGCGCCGATCTTTCATAGTTCGGTTGAGTGCTTCCAATTCGGAGGAAAAATAAGCCACCATTTCCATCATCAATTGCCTTCATTAACGTATCGTACATTTCCTTCTGCTGGGGGTTCAACAGTGGTACATTCGTTTGAACTGATTGGTTCAATGCATCTCGATCATATTCACGTTCATGTTTCAATTCTCGATTGAAAGCGTCGTTCATTCCACGATATGGCAGCGCATCATGCAGTGCATGAGGTAACACATGTCTTCAATCAAAGCAAATCAAGGCCTGGTTATGTATCTCCTTATTCACCTCGATAGGTCGGGATTCCCTGAACTGACACGAATTCGGTGTAAAATTTCTTCGGACATTTCATCCTTGTACTTGTTCCACAGTTCACATGGATTCGATAGAAAGCATGTCGAAATAGTGAAAGCAAATAATGTGCATATCTGACTTGGAGATGCAGAAACAATTGCTTTAGCGATTGTCATATTCCAATGAGTTTCGTTTTCAAGCAAATTGAGCTGATGACATGCGGCACGAAATGTTGGGCACACTACGCCATTGACATTTCAAGTGACATTGAAGTGATTCAAATGATGTCGACCCACGAACATTCACATTGCTTCCGACGTTGAAATTTCTTCGATGAAGCGTTCCAAGTGTTATATCAACGTAGCATCTCAGAGTAGAGCAACATTCATGCAAACGGATCGCTTTGGCAAATCGAAAAGAAACTGGTCAATGCTGTCGCTGGAGGTGTTTCAGCACGTTGAGCAACATTCGATGCGTTGAAATAAACTCGTTGACCATTCCCCAGATAAATGTACAACAGTGGGATGACGTTCATGAATGGAGGATGAGAATATACGCCAAATCGCCTCATCGCTCCCAAAGACGCGATGCTTAACAATGTAGTTCATTTTTTTAGGATTTCATTTCAATGTAGTTCATTTTTCATAGGATTTTTTGTTTGAAAACACGTGCGGTGATGTCTTGTCGATCACTTGATGTTTGTCCGGGGAGCAGCAGTTGAACAATTTATATCCATTTCGGATTGTACGTAGAGATGGTGAATAGATCTGGACGACCGTACATCGCTAGTAGAATAGTCAATCGACCAACATTGGCTGCATCTCTTTCGGTTCTGATTGCATAAATGAATATCCTTCTCCGAACGCAGTTTGCTTGGTTCAACCGAATGAAATTAGCCGCTCGTTCTACGGAGCTGTTGCTGGGAATTATTGCTTCTTTTTTAGATTTTTCATGTTCACAAAACTGAAAGACTTTTAGAAAACCATCCCGGGCACTCCTACGGATTCGTTTAGAAGTACTTGGCATAGCTGATACCTCTTTATTTCACTGTATTTGAAGTAATAAAATTATGTCTTCAGAATGTTGACAAACAATTACATCCGTTTGACAGTTGCTATGGAATGTGTTGGTCTAGGATAAAATTGTTCTCAATGCATATCACCAACATAATGACGGCGCTTTTCAAAACTATTCAAATGATACTTTTTTATAATTTTACGAAAGTTCATTCTAAATTTTCTTATTTTTTATATTACGAAATGATATAAATTCTCATTATAACAAAGAATTATAAATTTGTCTCAATTTTAAGACATTGGTAATATCTATCTATATATAAAAAACAAAGTGGGGTTGGTTACACCACGTATATCTCGAGAATGGCAGCAGGGATTTTAATGATCTTTGATTTATTAAATTCGTCTTTGCCTAGAATAGCACAATAAGCATTAAAACATCGAAAAAATATCACGGGAAAGAAATCTATATCTATATATATAAAAATGAATGTTTGTATGTTTGTTACCTATGCGCTCCTATACCGCTCATCCGATTGCGATAATTTTTTTGGGGAGTTGTTATGCGGACGCCAGAATAGGTTTATGAATCAGCGGTGGGCTGCCAATGCGTTAATTTGTTTGTTTGTCTGGTATGCGTTCCTATACCGTTCATCCAATTGCGATAAAATTTTGGCGAGTTGTTGTGCGGACGCCCTTGAATGTATATAAATCAGCGGTGGGCTTCCAATGCGTTAATTTGTTTGTTTTTTTCCGTATGCAATCATATACCATTCATCGGACTGCGATAAAACTTTGGCGAGCCGTTGTGCGGACGCTCGCGAATTTATATGAATCAGCGGTGGGCTGCCAATACGTTAATTTGTTAGTTTGTCCCTTATGCGTTCCTGTTCCTATACCGTTCATCCGATTGCGATAAAACTTTGGTGAGTTGTTGTGCAAACACCCGCAACGGTATTTGAATAAGTACAGCCAGCGGTGGGCTTCCAAAACGTTAATTTCTTTGTTTGTTCTGTATTCGTTCCTATACCGTTCATCTGATTGCGATAAAGCTTTGGTGAGTTGTTTTGCGGACACCATCAAAGGTTTTTGAATCAAAACATACAACGATGGGCTGCCAATACGGTAATTTGGTAGTTTTTCCTTTATGTGTTCCTGTTTCTATACCGTTCATCCGATTGCAATAAAACTTTGATGATTTGTTGTGCGGACGCCCTCAAAGTTTTCTAAATTAGTACAGCCAGTGGTAGGCTGCCAATGCGTTTACAAAGGGCTCGCTTTATATCAAAGCAATTCTCGGTATTCTAGGAAGCAGTGAGTTTTTTATCACTCTGATGGACCACTTAAATAAGCAATCGATTTTTACTTAATACATTTACAATATGTACCAATACGCAATTTACTGTAAACTCATCAATGTGAATGGCCGAAAATGTAATACTGTGTATACTGATGCTGTCATAGATAATGTATTTAAGTCAGAAATTGCAGTTATGTACTCATTTGATTTGAGAATATTGTTTTCTCTTAAATTAACAAGGGGCTGGCCGACCTTAGCAAAATTTCACAAAGGACTTGCGCGAACCCCTCTGAGCTTCCTCCAGCCCACCCCAGAGTGCAGCCATTTTACAATGAAAAATGTTGATTGGCTATTTTTAGTATTCTCTGTGGCGCATTTTCTAAGAATTATCGCCTTTTCTGGTGACTTTTCTCTATTTAGCAAATATCTGTATTTGATATAGTTAAGCGTCAGTTCGCGTGTCTTTGGTGTGAACATTTTTGGATGGTTGTCATTCAGCACTGAAATTGCATTTTAATGCAAATCACTGAGACACTAACAGGCAATATCAAAAAAAAATCGGAATGGGTGAAGAACTTGAATCATGCCAACTCATAATATGAGACGAATGTACTATGGCGCACAAAAAGGCATTGTAAGCACTACACTATGCACTAAAAGATTTGAGAGGAAATAAATAGTGGTTTTTGGTAGCGCACTTATTTTATTGTCTGGTGATTTTTGACAAACCCTATCAGTTATACCACGTTCAACAGCTGTTGATGAATTAAATGCATGACTCAAATCATCAGTTTTATGGCGACACGTGCAGAAATTGGCTTTCAAGGCCAGCATGCGTGTAGAACTACAATATGACACATCCGCTGAACATTTCGCAAAATAATTGTTGGATATTGGGAATAGAAAATTGGAAATAGATGAATCAACACAATGTATTACATTGCCAACGAATTTCTGTAAAATTACAAAAACAATAAGAGAATTGATTTACAACGTTTTCCCAAAAATATCGCAATAAATTCTTCTGAATTCTTAAATTCACTTGATTTGCCAGCCATGCCGTCACACGTTTTAACATTGAAAATTGGCGTACCTATCATTCTTCTCCGAAATATAAATTCACCGCTTTGCAACGGTACCAGACATTCAGTGAGAAAGATAATGCACAATATCATTGAAGCTAAACAAATTAACAGGAAAATTTAAAGGAGACAATGTACTATTGCCAAGCATCTCAATGATTCCAACAGATATGCCATTCGAATTTAAATGTTTGCAGTTTCCGGTGCGACTCGCACTTGCAATGACCATCAACAAAGCAAAGGGACAATCGCTACAAGGGTGTGGACTAAATTTAGAAAATCTATGTTTCCCACATGGAAAGCTGTATGTGGCCTGCTCAACCGTTCGAAAACCTGCAGATCTATTCGTATACGCACCAGACGGAAAAACAAAAGATATCCAAAACCACTTCAATAAACAGAATTAAAACACTTTCTTTCTTTGAGTGGCATTGCAACGCATGCCGGGTACTCGCTAGTAAATATATAAAAATGAATGTTTGTATGTTTGTTACCTATGCGCTCCTATACCGCTCATCTGATTGCGATAATTTTTTTGGGGAGTTGTTATGCGAACGCCAAAATAGGTTTATGAATCAGCGGTGGGCTGCCAATGCGCTAATTTGTTTTTTTGTCTGGTATGCGTTCCTATACCGTTCATCCAATTGCGATAAAATTTTGGTGAGTTGTTGTGGGGACGCCCCTGAATGTATATAAATCAGCGGTGGGCTGCCAATATGTTATTTGTTAGTTTGTCCTTTATGCGTTCCTGTTCCTATACCGTTCATCCGATTGCGATAAAACTTTGGTGAGTTGCTGTGCAAGCACCCGCAACGGTATCTGAATAAATTCAGCCAGCGGTGGGCTCATGTTAAGATCTGTGTTATCGTGAGCATTTGCAACTGAATCTGTTTATGATCGGTGATGTTTTTTTAATAAATACAAGAAGTTGTTGCTTATTTTCATATGTTAGAATCTAAGAATATCTTTCCTGGAACAATGTTATGCTTGTGATCAACGTTTTCTCTAAGCTGCTCGCGCGCGCGCGGCCGCGCAGCAGTTGGGAAACCCTCGCGCACACTACAAGACAGTTGTTCAATTAATATTTGATAGGTCCGCGTAGCCGTTGAAATTTCCACGCAGCTTATCTCCTGTCTTAGAGCAGGGGTTCCCAACCTGGGAATTGTGAAGGTTTTTCTGGGGGGTCGCCAACTTTCTTCGATTTTGAAATCGAGGATTTTAAATTCCCCGGTGAGTTTCTGAAACAATCCAGGGAAAAAGTATAACAAATCGAGGATTCCTCGGGGGGGTCGCCTAGTCACATGGCTTTTATAAAAAGGGGTCGCCACCCGAAAAAGGTTGGGAACCTATGTCTTAGAGGGAACATTGCTTATGATCACTTCAGGAAATTCAATAGTTTCAACGCGTGTCGGCTGATGCAATCATAATTGATTTCATCTTGCTAGCATCATCAAAAGTTCAACTTCAAGATATGAAAAACTGACAGAAGTAAATTGTGTAAAAAAAATATCTAGGTAATAGAAAATGGTATGCAATTTGGGGAAAAACATATATTATTATATTACTGAATTTTAGTAATACATCGATTTAGTGAGTCTGGGCTTAGGTCCTGGTTAAGTCAATGCCAACATTACATTATTTCAATTCTAGTGAAAAAATATCGAGTTGACCTCCTATGTATGACCTTTAAATTTCAAAATATTTATAGCCTTTTTTTATTGTACAAAAAATAAATTTAAAAGTATTAAAAAGGATGATCTTAAATATTTTAAAAACATATGAAAAAAAAAAAAAAAATCTGAAAATATTTTTAATGATTTATATTTTTTTGTATAAAACTTCGAAATAGGAGTTATTGGAATTCTAAAACCAATTTTTGTATTAACCCTAATCAGTCTAATAAAATACAACAAGTAGGTACAAAAAGGTCGTTTTGTTTCGTCCATACAGCCTTTGTAAAATTGTCTTTGGTACGATATTAAATACATAACTAACATCCGTAAGACTCTTTATACCTCAATATCTCTGGGGGGATGTGATCAATTCTATCGTCAATTCCTAAAAGAAAAATCCAACTGCAATAGAAAGTTTTCAAATATTATTTGAAAAACATATTCTTTTAAACTAATATCTGCTGTCAATGTGAAACATATGACTACCTAATGAAGGAATCTCAAAATAAGTTTTTATTCACGAGCCGGTTGTTATTCAGTAACTCAAATTATCTGTATTCGAAGAGATGGATAGACGGATTGTGCTTAGATAGGACTAGTGGTTAGCTAATCGCTCTCGCTACGTCATTATTTTTTAGAATTGGAATGGGTTAAGGTAATTTTTAGACATCAAACATATGCATTTGAACATAAATCGAAAAAAACAATAGAAAAAATCTGTTCACACTGGGGCTTGAATTCGTGTCGTGAATCGTATACCTCTATGAGTTATTTTAAAAGCTGTAATTTTTTAGATATTTGATCTATTTTTAATCAACAATTTGGTCAATAGCTTTAAATTTCATAAACTTTGTGACGGGATATGAATAAATTGCAATCAACAGTCTTCCGTTTCAAAATGAAATGCTAAACATGCCTGGCTCTCCCTTTTTATATCTTATATAAATATAATCATTTTCCGACCAACAAAATAAATATAATTCTTAAAACTACTCACTACTCAAATCTGTGGGCATTCCCATGGGCTTATCCTTTTCGCCAGCAATGGCTTTAAGCTTAATGATACATTTATTTCTTATATAAACACGAAACATTCATTTACTAAGCGTCAGTTCAAATTCCCGTGGCAAATCAAGTTCCGGGAGACAAAATCTGTGTGAATGTTCATAATCAATTTATGTACATTCACACAATTTTTGTCACTATTTTTTCAGTTTATTTGTTCAACGATTCTTATTCGTTCTTCGCGAGTTCATATGTATTCTTCGAAAAGATGCCGTTGAATTATTATTTATATTTCACGCTAAGGGGCTTAATTCAGACTTATTTGATAAATATTAAGTAATTTGTTCTTTCTGTGGATGAACAAAAAATATATTCACAGATAAATACTCTTTGTTGACGATTCCTGATCTACCGAACGATTTATGCAATTGTATGTTAATGCAAACAACACATTTAAAATACAAAAATTCGCATGCCAGTATTATCAGTATGCATACTAAATAAATTAACTAAAAGAAGTCAAAGTTGAAATGATAAGTTGATAAAAAAATATTTTTTATCAAAAATGAACTTTCTTAGAAGCAAAATCTGAGTGGTTTTTGTTGAAAAAAATAGTACTCACAAAACGACCTTTCAGAATGGACGCAGAATTTTCAAAACGTTGTTGTAAAAATTGTGAGAAATACCCTGTGATCAAATTAATCCAGGATTCGAGTTCAAGGAAATCTAAAAAAAGTTTTTTGGATTTTTGTTTCAATATTGTTTTAGTAGTGACGTTGTTCACCAACGTACACTTTGCATACAGATGCGGAGAACTAGAAAATGAATTGACACAAATAAAAACAAAGTTCTCTGAACGGCAATTTAATTCAAAATCCATACATGAAAAAAGTGTACAAAGTGACGGTGGCATGCTTGAAAGAATGATAGTTAATACACAAGATGAACTGTTTTCAAGAAAAGATAATGCCATCATTGGATATGAGACGAATGATATGAATAGTGAACATGTTCGAGCAAATCATTATCCTTCAAGAAAAATCAGACAAGCAATTGACACATGTATAAAGGGTAAATAGGTTTAGTTTTATTTGTCTTTGGGTCCGCTTAAAATGTCGAGCATGTTAATGATGCATATCTCATCAAAAGTTTTACTGCTGAAACGGCTTGTTATTGATTTTTTTAGCCTTTTTTGGTGATATTTATGATAGAAATATAGGGGTAGAACAGGGCTTGAAACTTTCGCTACGCCCTTTATTTATGATCAGATGAGTGAAAGGAAATAAAGACATAACAGTCATTCATACCTTCAAACACAAATTCATAAATATTTCTAATACAAAATGAAAATTCAGGTTTACGAATATTATTTTATTAATCCACCAGCTGGATAACATCCCTTTTTTCTCCCATTTCCTTTTGAGAAGCATTGTCAAACTAAATGGCACAGTTTTTTTATTCGTATAACTAGGGCATCCAATCCCGGGGTCCAGGATCCCGTTCAATATTCCGGGACTGACACGGCCGCAATCCCGGGACTTCGGTATTGAGAAATTTTGAGCAAATCCCGAAAATTGACACAAAATTGGTATATTCAAGATTTCAATTTCCTGACAATCTAGGTAAAAGTATACCAAATCAAGGATTTCAAATTCCTCGGTGAGCTAAAAAAAAAAAACGAGGTTCCGTGACAATCGGGGAAAAAGTATAGCGAATTGAACACTTGAATCTGGATATAAAAAAAGTATTTTTTTTTAAATTATTATTTATGTTTTTTTGATAATTTTGAGTACCCTTAGAGACATATAAGATTGGAAACATTTCGTAAAATTTAAATCAATAATTTTTAATGTAGCTTTTTTACATAACAGTTTCTACACTTAGTAATATTTATAACATAATCATTTTATAATTTCCAGGTGAAAAGGGTGACAAAGGATTTGATGTAAGTCTTTTTACATTATAGGCAAAATGAAGTTTCTTTTTTTTTATCCTATAATTCGTTTTTCTTAAAAAAAAATGAAGGGGAAAAGTTTAATCAACTATAGTTTCTCTTGGTTTTAGTTTTGAAGTGCTTATAGACTCGAAATTTATATTATTTTAGGGTTCTCTTTCTGGTGTTGGTTGTAATTGCCGAGATCCCGTTACAACCGTTGTTGAAATAATGAAGGTAAAGCATTTTTAAATTTATTTACTGTATTTTAAATATGTACACTATCAATGTAAAACGTTTCCGTACAGAAGAAAAGGTTCTTCGGACAATGTTTATATATTCGAAGGCATGTATCAAGGCAGTGTTTTTTATCGGGGTGCTTTGAATATCTGGAGAGTGCTTTTTTATCATTTGGAGGGCACTGAAGAAATTTGAATGACCGATTAAGCCATTGCATTTTTGTGAAGATTCAATCTGAAGACATAAATATGCCAATCCTTCTGAGGCAGCTTATTCATTTCTTCCCATAAACCATAACCATCATTTTAAAAGTTCCATTGCACGAAACACATTGAGGTTAAATGATGTTATAGCTTTAAAGTAAATAATATCGGAACATTCTTGAAAGAGAGAAAGATTTTTTAATGTATGTCTAATTTGTATGACAAGTCTTAAAATTTGTTTCTGTAATGCTTACTATAAATAAAATTTTAAAATTATATATATTATTTGCAAACTGTAAATTAATATTATATAACTTAACTTTAAAATGGAAAATAAGTGTATAAACTTTTAATTTCACTTTATATTATCTTTAAAAGTATCCTAAAGCGCCAATATACATAACAAAAGCAATTGTTTTGGTAAAGGTATTAAAGTTTTCAAAACCAAGAAACTTATATTTAAAAAGGAAAAATATTTTTTTAACTTAAATTATTTTTCAGGGCTTGCAAGCTGGAGGTCTACGTTTATCAGATCAACGCATTATTTTATTGAAGGTATGTAGGTTGCTCTTATTTAAGAATTCAAAAGGTTAAAGTATTTTCTTAATTTATTTTATTTTAATGAAGATATTTACATGTCACAGAATTCAAAAATATTCTCATTGGTCCGCGATTTTTTTCTTCGATAAACAAATTAAATAACTAAATATTTAAAAGAACTTCGAAATGAACGAAATAAAATAACTGTGTACATACATAATCAAAACATGCAAAATCAAAAAATAAAACTAAGCAAACAGTTCATCAAGAAAAAAAATGATCGGTCATGTTGGAATGTCAGTATTATTAACCCTGAAGAACAAGAGAAAAAGTTTTAAAAGTGAAAACAATCTTCAAGAGCAGGGTTTCCCAAACTATGTTCCGCGGAGCCAGAGTAGGTGTTCCGAAAAAAATTGGAATGGTTTTATACGCTGTTACACAGCTTAAAAAAATCTTAAAAATTCAGCTAAGTGTTCCGTTATATTTTCCGGACATGCGAAGTGTTCCATTCCAGATAATGTTTGGGAAACCCTGTTCAAGAGAGTGAAATGATAGCAGTCTTAAAAGAACTTTGGTGTGGTAGTATTCTTCTAAAAAATTATCAAAGTTCAAAGTATCAAAGGAAAATGTTCATTTTTATTTAAATAAAAGTATTGTAAAAATTTGTCATTGAATCGGTCCAACTGCAACTTGCATGAATTTTAATATGGGCTTCAAATGGTCTATCCATATTCAAGCGTTCTTATGAACAGGCAAACATGAATAGTGCGAATCACAGTTGGGTTTTACAATGGTTTGCTTTGCCTTACTAGGTATAAAACCCAAGAAGTTTGCCAGCACGCAGTGAAATAAAAGTAATTTAATAATGAAACGTGAAAGAGGAATCGAATCTTATTCACAAACTTTCAAGTCTTTTAGAATAACACTAATTAGAGATTGATACGGTATGATTTATAAGCATAAGCTCCTACCACCCCTTTTGTGATGACAACTGCCAGACATTTAGAATTTTTAGTTAAATTAATTGTGTTTAATTTTTTTCATCATGTAACCAGTAATATCGATTCTTTGGTTGTTTATGACTTTAAGTGGCAACTCTGTTTTTCGATACCCGAAGCGATTTTTGTTTTTTTCTTCCTTTCTTTTTGGGACACGAACCGAACACTTTCCGACGCTGGAACTTGCTTCAAGTGACCTTTAATTTAGAGTCGCTTTTGGTTTTTTTTTCTTCGTGGTTCGTGCGAAACGTTATTCACAAAATGACGTATCAAAAGCTAGACGTCTGAGATGAAAGAACTGATATTTTTTTATCTCGACGATAATTAAAGTTAATTTTGTTTTCTGACAATTTCGTAACTTATATAAAATCGTTTGTGCAAGCTGGATATTAATTGTATTGTAATAATTTAAATTTTATTTGTTAAATATTGTGTGTGATTAAACTTTCATGATTGTAAATTTCTAATAATAAAAATCTTCGTAAAAATTGAGCGATGTCCTCATTTATTCCTACCTATTTGTTCTACCTCGAGTTTCATTCAAACTGCTGTTGGTCGTAATGACTTTTATTAGTGGGGATTTATTCATGGGGTATAACATCGTGAACAGAAAATTTTCACAATAAATTAAACTCGCTCAAAAATAAATCACGAGTCATGTTAATATATCATTGTTATGTATTGGGAAATCTTGAATGAGAGAAGAAAATGCAAAAGCATTTTAAAATGTTGAAGTTAAACATTTTTATAGACCAATTCAAAATTGCATTCACATTATGTTGCAGAGTAGTACGGACAGATTCTTTACTGATACGTAAAAACAGTTTTAAGTCGTCACAAAGAGGAAATTACTAAGTAGGTAAAATACATTATCCTGTTGGTATTTTTAGGGAAAAACTGGAACACCAGGAACAAGCTTACCAGGGGGAATACCTGGTATTCCAGGAATACCTGGAAGATCAATCAAAGGAGAAATGGGAGCACCAGGATTTGCGGGGCTGAAAGGCTTAAAGGTATATAAAGCCCTTACCTTAGAGTGTTGTCAATTAATTTCAGGCGTCATCCGTACACTTGAACGCCTAAAGATGACGAAAAGCGACACCACGGTGGTAAGTGACAAAACGTGTGGGAGTGTACAACATTTAAACGATTTAAATTTGTAATTATATTCATTTCCTTCATTTCCATTTCCACGGCAATGGTCTTAGCTGCTCATTCTTGTTCAATAAATTATCACAATTTTTCGATTCGGTATCCCGGGACTGATCATTCAACATAATATCACGACACAATTGCTTGAAATTTTCGGATTATTTTTGGATTCGCAATTATTCTAGGATGTGGGCTTTCAGCCAAAATTTCATTAAAAATCACATATTGAGAGATTCTAAAATAACTTTCATCTCACAATTTTTAGCTAAATGTTGAAAATTGAGAAATTTGACAGCTTCTTTATTTTTAGCTCGCTTCTCCAAAAAATACGCGATTGAAGGATCATAAAGTTGCTCGGGATCACTGGATTGGAGGCCCTAACCAGTACTTATAATCTAAGCCAATACACATATCATTAAATCTAAGCCGTACCTTAAATTTTCTACAGCAACGTGAAATATATTTATATAATCAAGCTAATGACAGTCTTAATGACCAAACAAATATTATAAGCAAAAGCTATATACTTACCGTTAGCTCAAGTTCACCCGTGCACATATATGCATTTAGATGCCAAAAGATGGAACCCAAGTCGTTTGTGACAAAAAAATGTGCAAAATTTTAACAATTTTATACGTAGTTTGTATAAAATTGATTGCTTATTGCTTATTTAAATGCAGAATTAATTTGGCACTGGTATCACAATCAAATGAACAAATATTGAAGATTATGACTGATTGCATTACACAACATGCAACTAACTAACTGCTCACTTAGTTTTTCAGCAGCGCCTTTTAAATGATTAAAATATCTAATCCCCTTAAATATTGAGATGATTTTAAAGAATCGTTTGATACTTGAACACTGGTAAAGAATATACTAATGTAAAATGATGAAGATTAATGATGATTGATTGCATTTCTTTAAATTATGTTCGTTATCAATTCATTGTTGCCCAACATATTTGACATCATTTATATGATAGTCTGAAACATATTAATATTATATTAAGGTATGATTGTTTTTTCTCTAATTTAAATTATTAGCAAAGAGTTCTGAAAATTATTTGTCATATATAGAAAAAAATATGTTCCAGGGTGAACCAGGACCTCGAGGACCAGCGGGGTTGTCTGGGTTTACAGGCATGGTAGGTCAAGCAGGTGAAAAGGGAGAAAAGGGAGAAAAGGGAGAGAAGGGAAGAATTACAATACCTGAAGTTCATGAATTGATACCCACGACAGTTGCCCCAATCGTAAGTATTTTATAATCTTGGATTTATCAAAACAACATCGTTTTAAACAATAACTGGCAATTTAGATCTTAGAGCAGACGTGGGGAACCTGCGGCCTTTAGGCCACTTTTGTGCGGCCTTCTGGCCAATTCTGCAATTGTGTAATTCGTGAATTCGGAAATAGCGAATTTCAATATATTTTATTTCCTTATCCACAACATCAGAGTTGGTGTGAACCATTATTTTCAGTCAGTTATTTTAGTTCTAAAAATATTATTTTATATGATATAGGTAGATGATAGTTATTAAATCTTTTTGGGCCCGTAGCCCCTTTTTAGTCTTATATTTTTCCTTGGCCCCCATACCTGTTTTTTAAAACAATTAATTTTCAATTCTTTGAAAATTTTGCTCGCTGGCAGACAAAGGAATTTATGGATTTCCCAAAATGAAAAAAACGCCAAACATTTGTTTTAGTTCTTCCAGGATTTGCATCCCGCCCCCAAAACTGTGCTGTAGCTCCCCTGAAACTATTTTTTCTCTGTGCCCCCCTTAGAATATGCCATGGCCCCCGGTTGAGAAACTATAATATAGTTGGAAGCAACGTTCCCTCTAAGCTGCGCGTGCATGCGACCGCGCAGCAGTTGTTCAATTAATATTTGATCGGTCCGCGCAGCCTTTGAAATTTCCGCGCAGCTAACCTCTTGTAGCCCTAACGTAGAAATAACCGTGATTTTTAGAAATTACCTATCCTTCTTGCTTATTATTATTTAATTATTTTTTACGTGTAGTTATACCAATTATATTTATTTAATTTACTTCTATTAATATCTTTATATTTTAAATTATTATTTATTGTTGCCTATCAAAATTATATCTAAAAAAATGTATCTTAACTGTATCATTGAGGAGATATCATCTTCGGTGTGATGCAGAAAGGAAAAACAAGTTTATCGAATAAAAAAAAGCTAACCTCTTGTTTTAAAAGGAGCATTGTTTGGAAGCTATTTTGGTGTATGCTTTTATCAGAAATAGTTATGAATGTTATGATGAAGGCGTACGCCGAAATAGCTTTCAATTGTATATATATATATATATATATATATATATGTCCAATAATATTTGTAAAACTAAAATACTTAAAATCACTTTGTAAATATTAAGTTTTACTAAGTAAATGTCAATTTAATCAATGAGTAACGTGCTCATTAAAAAATAGTTTGAAAACCGTGAGAAGCTACAATAAAATAAGCCCTTATGATTTTTCTTTTTAGTTGCTGCCGCAGCTTAACGGAGTGAAGTGCAACGAGTGTTTTTCCAATCCTAAGTATAAATGTGTTTCGAAGACAAAAATCGGTTTCTGCCCGGGATCGAACGTTCCAGTGGAGAGGATAGTGGATTGCCCGACTGGAACATTCTGTAATGTTAACCAATCGCCCCCTTGCCATCAAAAGTACAAGCCATTGTGTGATGCTTAACATATGTAATATAAGCTGTAACACTCATCATGGATAAAGACTTACTGGTCATATGACTTAAAAAAATAATAGCATAATCTATTTTAGTGTTACTTTACACCAGGGTCTCAAATCCCGGAATCACGGTTCCCAAAATCCTGAAATTGTTATAGTACTTATCGCAGGACAAGATTGACGCCAAGATTCTTGAAAGCTTTCCAGAGAAAAAAAGTGCAATATTAAGGCATATATAATATTATAACGTATTCATTTTAGATTGCGCTCTAGGGTCCAAATAAGTAAGTACCACCTGTTTTGGACTATGAGCTGTGGTAAAAAAATATTGCATTTCTGTCATCATAGTTGGTAGAACGTGGATTTAGTGCAGTCACATTTTTTAAAATCTAAAATACGGAACTTACTGCAAATAGTAAGCCGTAGAGATTAGAGTCAGAAAACTGATGTTCTTCTGCGTACTTCTGATGGTTTGCAAACTGTTTTCGAATTAGAATCTAATTCGATGCTTTTAGGTTCTAACTCGAAAACAGTTTGCAAACCGTCAGCAAACCGTCAGAAGTACGCAGAAGAACAGAGCTAATGTAAGGTATTAAAACATTTTAATTATACTCAATCTAGAGTCACTTGTTCACATTGTTAATTTTATTAATATTTCTATTAAACCTTAAATAGTATTACGTGGTTTAGTATAAATAGCCCTGCTCTTATTAAATAAATGTGGGATTATTACGAAGGAATGTTTTATTTATTTTTAATATAATACCTTTCCACTAAGCATCGACAATGAATACATTAAAAGTGAGTAATTTTACCACGTTCCTCCTTACATCGTAAGTATACTTCGAAAAGTGTCCAGTGAATAACTACTTGTATTTTACGTTGATGGGTTGAATTCAAAGAAACTTAAAATAATTCGTTAGTAAGTTGTCATATATATTATGGTAGAAAAACAAAATTTGTAATCGCTGGTAAATACCATGGTTGACGAATGACGAATACCGGTCTACTGTATCATTGATAAAATTGCTTGTTGACGTAATTAAAAAACGTATTATTATTACATGTCAAATAAAAAGTACACACGGTAGTATTAGTATCATGTATACAGTTTTCTAGATTTTTGTTTCACTTCGCACTTCGCACATATTACAATTTACACATGATCTTGTCATATTTAAATATATATATGTAAGTAATTTAATGTGTATGTAAACATATTAGTTCTTCTATCAATTTAATAACTCAAACGAAACGCATCCATACAATGTGTAAAACTATACAAAAAAAATAAAATTCAATAATTGGAATGTCTTTATTACTTTCTTCGTTTATTATTAGATGTAATGTAGGCCAGCATATAAAAAGAAACCTTTAGATTATATTAATATTTTCCATTATAAATTGAAAACTACATTTGTTTACATTATAATAATTATGTAAGCACATATAAATTATTATTGTGATTGGGTTCTAATAAGGATTTATTTGTCGTAAAGCCCCTTTAGTTCCAAAACAATTCAATCCAGTCCGTTTCTCAGAAAGTTTGGTGACTACTGATTAACACGCATGATTTTTAGTTAAAGTTTAAAAAAAATGTAAGGGTCTCCGGCGACATCCATTAATAAGAAAAATTGTTTAGTGGCTTATTCGTAAGCATTCATGTAACATTATAACCAGTGGTGGTTTGTGACCTAAAATTTTGGGTGTGCTAAAAAAAGTTTAGCATGGTCTACATTCTACAATGAATGATTTTTTGGCGCTTGGCTCTGGGCGACTAACAAAGTAAATTAATTAAAAGCTCATAAATAAAAATCTTTGAAATTTTTATTAATGTCTATGGTCTTAAAAACAAATTGCTAATACTTGAGATTGAAGAAACATTACCCTTCATTGTATAATATTATAATTTTAGGACTTTTGTTCGAAACCTTTTTGACAACAACTAAATGTCAATATGTTCTACAAATTTTATTTGATTAACGGATCCGGTTGATTGAACGATGGCGAATATTCGATAGTCATCTGGTCGGCCAACAACTGGGCGATAGCGAAGTAGGTGATGAATTAATAATTGAATAAAAAATTATGAAATAAAATGGGCTCATTGTATAATAATATATTTGAGTATGAAAATTGTGAGTATAAATATTTTTTTGTCTTAATAATTAAATAACCAATATACCATAGCATTGAATACCAGACATGCCCAGCCGGATTGGTGGTGCTCGCGAGCCGTAGTTTGAAGATCCCTGCTCTAGAAGACAATGTGGCATCAGCCGTTTGCTCGCTCAGTCACAGTTCTTTATTTAATAAACATAATGTGTTTCAGCAAATATTTGCATTTATTCACAAAAACGAGAATTTTTATTCGCACTTTTTATTTATTTTATTCAAATGGATTTTTAAAGAAGTCATATTACACAGACACATAATAAATATAAATACAGTAAAACCCCCATTTACACTATAGTCGGGACCGTGTAATTGGGGGTGTGAATCTCATACAAAATTAGGGATTTGGTACGCAAAACTAAGATTTCCCTTAGTTTTGCAAAAAAAATATATGGATGATATTATTTAGTTTTTGTAGTAGTAAATATCCCGCACACAGACAGTCGCCCAGCAATGCGTGAATAGCCTGGCACGTGTTGAATACACAGACGCTAGCCAACATTTGACTGTATGCGCGGCACAGACGATCGTCTCTTAGTAACGACAATGGAATGCGACCGTGCATTTGGGGGATTTACGGCGAATATTTCAAGCCAGCGCGTAATTGGAGGTTCCACTGTTTATTCTTAAATTAACTACAATATTCTGGAATATAAATTAATTTTTCATTTGTATGGCGTCAATTGTGCTTCAAATAATAAAGAAAATTCTACCGTATTTCTTTATATAATTTGCACCACTTACTATTATTTGTTTTAACATTTTTACTAAGATATTTTTCTCCTCGTCTTTTGTTCTGGAAAAGATTTAATTTTTTATTCGAATAAAATATTTTTTATCTACTGTGATAAATAGTTTTTACCCCAAAGATTTGATCTTGTTTAAAGACATCTTAGCCACAATAGAAAAAGCTTAGCCATGATTGGCTTAGGACAGTGATGAAGAACCTTTTTGGGAAGTGGGTCAAATTTTGCTCATTATTGTTGATGGCGCCGCTTGGAAAGGAAGCCTTCGTGGGTCATAGGTTCGCCATTACTGGTTTAGGGTGTCAAAAGGTTTTCAAAAATGGTTTTCATGATCTTTATTAGAATGTGTAGCGTACATTAATTTTCATGTCATTTCACTTGATGAAATGATAATTTATCCGAAAGTTTTTGTGAACGCTTTTTTACACTATGAAAATGAAATATTAATTTTTGTAAATGAATCGATTGTTTCGCCTTAAAACAGCTTAAAAATAATGCAACATAAATAATTATCTAAATCACTTTTAAGTTGTTCATTGTCAATTCTTGGTTGAAAAGCATTATAGTCAATAAATCAAACTCTCATTTTTTAACATTATCAACTGATCAGTTGATTATGCTCGTCATGAGCGGCACCGGTCCTGATCGTATTAATAAAAGTAGTTGAAATGAGTGTTTCGCTTATTGAATAGAACACTAAATAAATTTATTTTGTATTTTCAATTTCATTAAAATCGATAAAATACATATATATATATATATATAATAGTTATGAGTCATTTTGATCTGCATGCGTGAAGCCACATCGTCATTACACATTTTACGTTGCTGATCGAGCACGAGCTGCAGAAAACTCCATCCTGCAGTGGTTGGGTTAGAAAAAAAATACATCAATTATTAAAATATTTGTCAATTACCCTAGTGCTGTCTTCATGTGGGACACACAGCAAGATCACAGCTGTGTGTCACACGAATTCAATGATAGTTTGTTAAATTTATTCGATGCCCAGACAGATGAAAAGGACATCAAACAGGCACCGAAAAAGGGAAAAAAGAGGGAAAAAAACGATAAAAAAACAAATCAAAATACAACATTAGAAAGAGGAATAGAGCAAGAGCTCTTCTCTCTGTAAAAGATGAAAGACTCCAGTCCAGTCATTCCATAAAAACCTGAAGTCAAAATTTTGCAATACGTAAAAGATTTCATCAGATCCACCACTAAAAATTTAACATGTACATTTACGAACTGTATTCCAAGCAGCTCGTGGATCAAATATCTGGGGGGTGCTGCGGTAGATTAAAAATAAAAAAAAATACATTTGGATTGTATTTTATTATCAAAAACTGCTCAAAATGTACGTGCATCATTTTCTGATATTACAAGCGCGGTGTAAGATATCAATTTATGTACATATTTACATAATATATTTTTTTTCAATTTGCTTGGGGGTGCTGCAGTCCCGCAGTGCGTATGGACGAGCCGCCACTGATTCCAAATAATAATAATAAAAAAATCTTAGACATACGTACGATAAAAATATATGTCTGAGAAAACTTTATATAAAAAGCCATGGTTAATTTACCCAGTCTTTTGGTGGTATGAACCACAAAAGAAACTTTGATGTAAGGCTTATACAAAAACAGATTTTTTTAAAAACCGTTTCAACCCAATCCAATATTTCTTAAAACTCGGTTAAGCCCGGTTAAAAACTAAAATTTATACGTGTTCTCTCTCTTCTCTTTTCAGAAAATATGTTTATAGAAAACAGAAAACGTCCACTGATCTAATAGGGTAAAAATATCAACTATCCCGAAAGCCGAAATAGCTATCAACGCATACAAATTATTAAAAACTGTAGAACTAAAATACGTTGATATTTTTACCCTATTATAATGGAGCTCTACCAAGTAAATGCTAAATCAATAAATCCACTGATGTATTGCTTTATATAGTTAAGTAATTTTATCAACGAAATTTCCTGAAATATAAAAATACTCTTTCGCTTGGTAATGAAATAGGTTGTATAGTTTTTTTGGCATTACAATAAAGATTGAATTTTGTTTTTCCTTTGTTTATAGAATCTCATAATGTGTAAAAGTTGGCTTGAAGTGTTTTTGAGTTTGATAAACTTGTAAGCTGTCAAGAAGTCGAAATTCACAATACAAATGTGTGCCTAATATTTTCAACTCAAACGTATTTAATTTCCTTTTATTTGTATCTATGGCAGTTTCAAATTAAAATATTGATGTTTGTTGATATTTTTTTATTCTAATAATTGTAATGTGGGTGTTTGTTTGGACTTCCTTGAAAAAACTGACTTTCAAACATTAAAAAAATGGTTTTAAGCCCCTACTTTGAGTTGTGTAGTATGAAATCTATTAGTATTGTTCATTGTTAATACTTGGTGAAAAGGCATTATATTCAACATCAAAAAAAATACTCATTTGTATTAACACCACTTTTATTTAAAAATATCAGGTCCTGATAATTTACTTTTTGACTATTAGTCTTTGCCTAAAATAACAAAATATTTCTAATGATTGATTAATTTTATTTTCAGAACCGCGACTATGGTGCGATGCCAAACAAACGTTGTTCAACTCAATCTGTTAATTCTTGTGGAACTTAATACTTTGGCATTTTTTCCTAATTTATGTCAATACTAGCGATCAAATATTTTGAATGGCTTCATTTGAGCATAAGTCTGATAATTCTTGTAGAACCGACTAAATCGTTATTTTTTGCTTTACTTAAATATTCTACGGAGAATTTTGATGATTGCCATTTAGTGTTTTTTGATAAACAATACTCAGTGAGAACACAGTGGTTGTGTAAAGCTATTAAAAGTATTTAATAACTCTTGTAGAACTAAATACATTTCTTTATAAGGTTTATTTTCAGATATTCTTCGATAAATGAAGCCTAGTAGCCTCTAGGGATTCTGTGTCGAGACATCCCGGGACAAAAGTCCCGCGACTTTTGTGGTTTTTCGCTGTCTTAAGTCCCGGGACTTTGTTGTCTAATGTCCCTGAAATTAAGACTGTGATTTAAAATGTGCTAATAAATTATACATTTTAATTTTGAAAAAACAATTCTGGTTAAGAAACCCTCAAAAGGACTGATGTGTATTGAATGAAAGCAGGTATAAGAGGGTAGCTCCAAGAAAAACGAATGATTTTTATGATGGGTACAGACATGCAGATATAAAAAAAACACTTAGGCTCGTGTTCGCACAACTATTGTTATAGCATGAGATAACCGCACATAATTCTAAGACATAATGGAACGCACAGCTATTTCTGGAAAATAGTGCCACATATCATAGCGATTGTAAATGTTTTTATTAACAACGGTAGATTCGTTGAAAAAATCGAAAGGAATACACAAAGGATCAGTTTGTTTCCTGAATTTGAGCAAGGTCGTACTTATTTTTTGTATCCGGTCTCTGAAGTGTGGCTAACAGAATGTACATATCAACATTTCCAGTAAATGTCTCAAAGGCTGTTATTAATTTCACATATCTCGAATTAAATAAGTGGTATCGTTTTATTATATATTATTATTGTAGCCCATAATGGAAATAAATCAATCTGAAGTATGAAAACATTACAAAAAAAACCACTAAAAAAGCACCCGTTGTCCAAAACAAATCACATGAAAATGGTCAAATACAACTAGATTATCGAGGCATCTTGAAAGAGTTCATCACATTATTGAATTATTATATATTTTCATAATTAATAAATAAATGTGTTCAAAAATGTATTTTTTTAAATTATCACATACTATTGGCGCCACGAAAAATTTTACAGGCTTAAGCTGCGCAAAAAAATAGTTTAATTGAAAGAAAACATTTAAAAAACTTGGGAGAAAGATTTCTCCATTTATATTATTAGAAGTTTGTTTAAAACGATTAATAATCGTATAAAAATATAACTGTTGCAAAAAGAAATTACAAAATATTAAAATTAAATGTTCATACCTGATGTTTCATTTACAAATGTTTTTCACTATTGCACAAAGTTACCAATGTCTCAATAAGACAAAAAAAGGTATAAAACCTTTATTGTGTTTTGTGAAGTAACGGTCATAATTTTACCCAATTCATTGATATTTTTTCAATACATGTACCGTTATCATCCCTTTTTAGTACGTACATAAAAATATTTAATTTTATTAAATTTATAATTTTATTGAAGGGGAAATAAAAGTCCCAAGTCCCGGGAAGTCCCGGGACTTTGACTTTATCACGTCTCGAGTCCCGGGACTTCAGAATCCCTAGTAGCCACACAGCGGAGTGTTATCCTTGTGACACCACGGTAACCGATTAACGTCACAGTACGTTCCAGGAGGACACGGCTCTATACTTATTTTTGAATGTAAACTGTCAAAGCAACTAGCCACTTGTCTGCTTGATATACATTTCACATGAAGATCAGAAGTGCACTGGTTGCACCCAATCGCAAAATCTTGGAACATCTAAAAAAAAGTAACCGATCATAATGTAATAATATTTTCATTCTTAGGCTTGCTATAATATAGGCTTGCTTATAATATCATTCCACAAATAGTAAAAAAATAAATTAACGTGAGCAGTTCTACAAGGTCAATCGAACATTTTTGTTATTTATATCAAGACCACCCTAGAAATAAAAGTTTAACAGAGTGTCATATTTTTCCGTGGCCCCATTTTGAAATTTTTCGGAAAACATTTTGTCATGGCCAATTATTTGCAATTTCTTAAGCCCAGGAGTTTGCGGATTCCCCATAATAAACAGAAGTGAGACCTTTTTTAGCTCTTCCCAAAATTAAAAATGATGGAAATTTCCAGGGGTGGGCTGGAGGGAGCTCGTAGGGGCTCGCACGAGCCCCTTTGTTAATGCAAGAGAAAACAATCAAATTAGTATATAACTGCAATTTCCGACTTATATATTCTTCATAGTTAGCTCCAGCTTACAAAGTAGTACATTTTTAGCCATTTACATCGATAAGTTTGGGGAAAATTTCATATTTATACATATTATAGGTGTATTACCACTACACCACTGCCTGTAATGTAACTATGACCCTGATCACCACGGGACAGGTTATTGGGATGGTCGACCGCTTCGGATACCGTAGCGTAAATATTAATATTTCGGAAGGTGGAAGCACAAGAAAAGAACTCGCAATTCGCTTAGGAGTAGGGAATCCAATTCCGAGCCAAAATTCGGGACTGGTCCCAAATCAATTTGATTGAAATACGTTTTTTTAACAAATAAAAATTGATGATTTAGGCCAAAAATAAATAAAGCAATTCATTCTATATTATATAACCAGCTGTGGGCTGCCAATGCTTACCAAGAGACTCTCTTAATCTCAGCTATTCACTATGAACAGGTAAAAGGGGGGATTTTTTAATTACTCTTAAAAATATATGCGACATAATTATTAAACGAACTTATTATGTAAAAATACGCAATATAACTTAAAATAATAAATTTCGATAGCTGAAAAAAGTACCTACCAACTTAAGACTACAAGAGTAAAGAGTTCAAAAATTGTCGTGTACATACATTCTTAATAAGTTTATTGGAGTAAATAGAAGTAATTTAAATATTATTTTAAAATATTCCCCAAGTACCAGAGAATCAATTGTTTCGCCATTTAGTCTGAGGTTTCGGTAAACGGTACAAAATTAATATTTATGAACAATAAATCACGCAAAACAATCACTGCCATTGATGTCTGGTAACATTCATTAAGATATAGAAAACAAAGCGAAAAATAAATAAAAAATATTGAAGTGTGAAGCTTTCAAATATCTAACATTAAATAACGTTATTAACTATTGTTGGCAAATGCATTCAAATGTAGTTCACTAAAATGTGTTGAAGAAATTTAATATGCTTGGCATTCGATTACCGCTTCGGCTGTAATAACTTTCATCGCCAAGAATTTAAATTGGGCATCGCTTATTGCCAACTTGAAAACCAACACATTTATGTTTTAAAATCAATTCCGAAAATTTCAGCTCATGTCTTCTAATCCCGGGATTGAAATGTATCGAAAACTGTATGGTATCCCGGGATTGGATTCCCTACTTAGGAGTAGCTGGAGCCACATTCAAGTCGATCGAGACTGTGTTTTCCATTTGATCATAACAGTGCTGCTTTACGGTTTTAAATCATGGCACCTGATAAAGTCTCAGAAAAACCTACTGAGCTTATAGAGTAGATAGCTGCATCGGATAGTGGGGGTAGACAGTTTGATTTCGTAAGGAACTTGAAGATAAGCGAACTTACAAGACAGACCCCTGTCACTTCAATGGTCATGGAGAGATGTTGGAATTGGCTGGATCACGCATGCTGCCGATGCCTCTGGGAAGCCTTTATCCTGTCGGAGGGATTTCAGCGTTCTGGACAACCGTTGGGTACTATCTATATGATACACTTGGCGTAACTGAGAGATGCTAGCATGTCATGGGAGAAAACAAAGCCATTAGGAATGGGGAGACAGGGAGTTTTAAAAAACATACTCCACATTGTGATCAAATATATCAATGAAGAAGACAAATAATGGACACACTTAAATTAGAGAATATTATTTATTATTCGATACTTACGTTTGTTCTACGTGGTAAGCTTGGGAAACTCAATCTCTCTATCCCACTTAGACCAGGTTTTCCATTATCTCTTTTTTCTCCTGGCAAGCCCCCTTGTCCTGAATAACCTGGAGGACCAGGTGGACCAAAGCTGCCCGCAGGTCCTTGTGGTCCTCGATCACCCTGAGCACCACCCATTGATTTAGTTTATATTATTTCTTTTCAACTTCATATAATTAATTTATGATACTGTTATTAACAAAAGGTTATCCACAAAAGTTTTCTTATATCAGAATATCATAATCATACGATAATTCTATTTTTCATAGAATCAAGTTTCACAACGGCTAACTTATTTTTTTTTTGCTGATTAAACAAATCGTTGAAACTTTTGGGCCTTACTACTAATGTGCTTAATTTATGGCTATTATAATCGAAACTTTTGAGGACATTCATTGATTGTTTTGCATTGGTTATTATAAATATTGACATCTGCCACTTAATACGGTATTCCCGGTGGCCCTGGTGTTCCTGGAGATCCTCGGTCACCCTAAAACATTTAATTAGAAATAAAGACAACATTACTCCTTTCATTGCCTGAATCTTCATTATGCAACTCTGTTTCTTCATAACCGTAGCCAGTAAGCCCTCACTCCAACTGTCAATTCCGGTTTTTTATTGTTTCCTTAGCTAGGCTTATTCATTCCACATTTCTTTTTTTAACTCTTTCAGCTGCAGCTCGAAAAAGGTGAAACCATCCCGTGTGGCTGGTTTAATTTTTGAAGAATTGCATTTTTTGCTTAGCAATTGCAAGGCTTTTTTGAAAGCACTATAACTGCTTAAAATTAATTACAACTTTTTATATACGATTTTGTATCATATTATGCCAGCTGTGTGATCATGGAGGTCACGCGTTCAAATCCCAGTACGGACAGTTTTTATAGATTGCAATCTCATGGATGTATATGATGTCTTGAATTCTCCCCTCCCATCCATCCTATCCTAAAAAACGGAGCATTACATTGTCCTAGCCCTACGATTCTATCCCTACTCTCTAAGACTAGCAGTTATTGTAGTAACTCTTCTGTTGAGATAAACTCCATAAGGAGTGAGATAAACTTTTACTCCATATTATAGAATTGATTGCAAATTTTACATTGCAATGTCATATATATAAGGAAAAATTCTGATATTCGAAAAAAATCATAATTGACAAGGATAGACATGTACATAGTTCAGTTACAGTTCATGTACATATTCAGTGTGAATATTTTTTTTATTTGTACATCTTCAGTATTAATTTATGTTTTATTAATAAGTTCAAGTATTAAGTTTTGTTTAACCCAACTAGATGTTCTTTTTAACAGTGCCATCTCTTAATAGTTTCTATAACAATTTAATATTCTTTCACTTTGAGTCAATCTTTGAAAAATCTTAATAGAATACTGCATGGGGAATATTTTTCTATTTCCAAAAAAGGAGCGCATTTTTATTAGTTTATGTTAATTTTGTAAAAAAAGAAAACAGAACATAAATACCTTTAATAATATAAGTTTCTGCTCCGATAATTGTAAACCAAACGTTTCCAAACCCTAAAAATATGCCAGATATATTATGTATATAGATATTATTTGCAGCATTTATTCTTTATATAATAACTAGCTGGCCCGACGAACTTCGTGCCGACTCAGAATCAATAAATGTTGTGTTAATTTATTGGCTGAATTAAATTTACAATTGGCTGAATTAAAAATACTCAAAATGAATTAAGTTCAATAAATGTGCAAAATTAAAAATATTTTAATTACATTGAAATGATGTTATTCACGTGGCACAGTCGATAGATTTAAAGGAATGCAGTAGATCAACGATTTGATTTTGAATTGTGAAGTTTTAATGATCCACATCTTTTTTCTTAGTCGCAAGAATTGCTCGTTCACTCAACTAATTGTGGTTTTTGTGATTAGATGTTCGGGAACATTTTGTTGTTGGAGCCGTCCTTCGTTGAGACGAAATTGCAAAAATTCGGCGGAAACGAAATCAATCCGTTCGATTCGTCAACAGGAACACGGCCGTTACCGACGATAGTCAGCAATTGATTGTAGAAATCTTCGGCAGATGGATCGTATAGAAATGCAACTCGCATGTTTGTTGTTAGCTGAAGTTTCTTCACATAGCGCCACAGCGTCGATGATTTGAGGCAAGCATTTATTTCATCGGTAACGGTCGGTCTTGGAATGACTGGTAGTGTTTGGTGGAAATCGTCAGGTAGTAGAATCATTGCGCCTCCAAAACATCTTGAGTCATTGCGCCGATCTTTCATAGTTCGGTTGAGTGCTTCCAATTCGGAGGAAAAATAAGCCACCATTTCCATCATCAATTGCCTTCATTAACGTATCGTACATTTCCTTCTGCTGGGGGTTCAACAGTGGTACATTCGTTTGAACTGATTGGTTCAATGCATCTCGACCATATTCACGTTCATGTTTCAATTCTCGATTGAAAGCGTCGTTCATTCCACGATATGGCAGCGCATCATGCAGTGCATGAGGTAACACATGTCTTCAATCAAAGCAAATCAAGGCCTGGTTATGTATCTCCTCATTCACCTCGATAGGTCGGGATTCCCTGAACTGACACGAATTCGGTGTAAAATTTCTTCGGACATTTCATCCTTGTACTTGTTCCACAGTTCACATGGATTCGATAGAAAGCATGTCGAAATAGTGAAAGCAAATAATGTGCATATCTGACTTGGAGATGCAGAAACAATTGCTTTAGCGATTGTCATATTCCAATGAGTTTCGTTTTCAAGCAAATTGAGCTGATGACATGCGGCACGAAATGTTGGGCACACTACGCCATTGACATTTCAAGTGACATTGAAGTGATTCAAATGATGTCGACCCACGAACATTCACATTGCTTCCGACGTTGAAATTTCTTCGATGAAGCGTTCCAAGTGTTATATCAACGTAGCATCTCAGAGTAGAGCAACATTCATGCAAACGGATCGCTTTGGCAAATCGAAAAGAAACTGGTCAATGCTGTCGCTGGAGGTGTTTCAGCACGTTGAGCAACATTCGATGCGTTGAAATAAACTCGTTGACCATTCTCCAGATAAATGTACAGTGGGATGACGTTCATGAATGGAGGATGAGAATATACGCCAAATCGCCTCATCGCTCCCAAAGACGCGATGCTTAACAATGTAGTTCATTTTTTTAGGATTTCATTTCAATGTAGTTCATTTTTCATAGGATTTTTTGTTTGAAAACACGTGCGGTGATGTCTTGTCGATCACTTGATGTTTGTCCGGGGAGCAGCAGTTGAACAATTTATATCCATTTCGGATTGTACGTAGAGATGGTGAATAGATCTGGACGACCGTACATCGCTAGTAGAATAGTCAATCGACCAACATTGGCTGCATCTCTTTCGGTTCTGATTGCATAAATGAATATCCTTCTCCGAACGCAGTTTGCTTGGTTCAACCGAATGAAATTAGCCGCTCGTTCTACGGAGCTGTTGCTGGGAATTATTGCTTCTTTTTTAGATTTTTCATGTTCACAAAACTGAAAGACTTTTAGAAAACCATCCCGGGCACTCCTACGGATTCGTTTAGAAGTACTTGGCATAGCTGATACCTCTTTATTTCACTGTATTTGAAGTAATAAA
The DNA here is from genome assembly GCA_030503985.1 of Himalopsyche tibetana. Taxonomy (NCBI): domain Eukaryota; kingdom Metazoa; phylum Arthropoda; class Insecta; order Trichoptera; family Rhyacophilidae; genus Himalopsyche; species Himalopsyche tibetana. Next base: position 2,857,370 of record JAPJYX010000007.1, on the reverse strand, counting down.
ATTATGTCTTCAGAATGTTGACAAACAATTACATCCGTTTGACAGTTGCTATGGAATGTGTTGGTCTAGGATAAAATTGTTCTCAATGCATATCACCAACATAATGACGGCGCTTTTCAAAACTATTCAAATGATACTTTTTTATAATTTTACGAAAGTTCATTCTAAATTTTCTTATTTTTTATATTACGAAATGATATAAATTCTCATTATAACAAAGAATTATAAATTTGTCTCAATTTTAAGACATTGGTAATATCTATCTATATATAAAAAACAAAGTGGGGTTGGTTACACCACGTATATCTCGAGAATGGCAGCAGGGATTTTAATGATCTTTGATTTATTAAATTCGTCTTTGCCTAGAATAGCACAATAAGCATTAAAACATCGAAAAAATATCACGGGAAAGAAATCTATATATATAAAAATGAATGTTTGTATGTTTGTTACCTATGCGCTCCTATACCGTTCATCTGATTGCGATATTTTTTTTTGGGGAGTTGTTATGCGAACGCCAAAATAGGTTTATGAATCAGCGGTGGGCTGCCAATGCGCTAATTTGTTTTTTTGTCTGGTATGCGTTCCTATACCGTTCATCCAATTGCGATAAAATTTTGGTGAGTTGTTGTGGGGACGCCCCTGAATGTATATAAATCAGCGGTGGGCTGCCAATATGTTATTTGTTAGTTTGTCCTTTATGCGTTCCTGTTCCTATACCGTTCATCCGATTGCGATAAAACTTTGGTGAGTTGCTGTGCAAGCACCCGCAACGGTATCTGAATAAATTCAGCCAGCGGTGGGCTTATGTTAAGATCTGTGTTATCGTGAGCATTTGCAACTGAATCTGTTTATGATCGGTGATGTTTTTTTAATAAATACAAGAAGTTGTTGCTTATTTTCATATGTTAGAATCTAAGAATATCTTTCCTGGAACAATGTTATGCTTGTGATCAACGTTTTCTCTAAGCTGCTCGCGCGCGCGCGGCCGCGCAGCAGTTGGGAAACCCTCGCGCACACTACAAGACAGTTGTTCAATTAATATTTGATAGGTCCGCGTAGCCGTTGAAATTTCCACGCAGCTTATCTCCTGTCTTAGAGCAGGGGTTCCCAACCTGGGAATTGTGAAGGTTTTTCTGGGGGGTCGCCAACTTTCTTCGATTTTGAAATCGAGGATTTTAAATTCCCCGGTGAGTTTCTGAAACAATCCAGGGAAAAAGTATAACAAATCGAGGATTCCTCGGGGGGGTCGCCTAGTCACATGGCTTTTATAAAAAGGGGTCGCCACCCGAAAAAGGTTGGGAACCTATGTCTTAGAGGGAACATTGCTTATGATCACTTCAGGAAATTCAATAGTTTCAACGCGTGTCGGCTGATGCAATCATAATTGATTTCATCTTGCTAGCATCATCAAAAGTTCAACTTCAAGATATGAAAAACTGACAGAAGTAAATTTTGTATAAAAAATAGCTAGGTAATAGAAAATGGGATGCAATTTGGGGAAAAACAGATATTATTATATTACTGAATTTTAGTAATACACCGATTTAGTGAGTCTGGGCTTAGGTCCTGGTTAAGTAAATGCCAACATTACATTATTTCAATTCTAGTGAAAAAATATCGAGTTGACCTCCTATGTATGATCTTTAAATTTCAAAATATTTATAGCCTTTTTTTATTGTACAAAAAATAAATTTAAAAGTATTAAAAAGGATGATCTTAAATATTTTAAAAACATATGAAAAAAAAAAAAAAAATCTGAAAATATTTTTAATGATTTATATTTTTTTGTATAAAACTTCGAAATAGGAGTTATTGGAATTCTAAAACCAATTTTTGTATTAACCCTAATCAGTCTAATAAAATACAACAAGTAGGTACAAAAAGGTCGTTTTGTTTCGTCCATACAGCCTTTGTAAAATTGTCTTTGGTACGATATTAAATACATAATTAACATCCGTAAGACTCTTTATACCTCAATATCTCTGGGGGGATGTGATCAATTCTATCGTCAATTCCTAAAAGAAAAATCCAACTGCAATAGAAAGTTTTCAAATATTATTTGAAAAACATATTCTTTTAAACTAATATCTGCTGTCAATGTGAAACATATGACTACCTAATGAAGGAATCTCAAAATAAGTTTTTATTCACGAGCCGGTTGTTATTCAGTAACTCAAATTATCTGTATTCGAAGAGATGGATAGACGGATTGTGCTTAGATAGGACTAGTGGTTAGCTAATCGCTCTCGCTACGTCATTATTTTTTAGAATTGGAATGGGTTAAGGTAATTTTTAGACATCAAACATATGCATTTGAACATAAATCGAAAAAAACAATAGAAAAAATCTGTTCACACTGGGGCTTGAATTCGTGTCGTGAATCGTATACCTCTATGAGTTATTTTAAAAGCTGTAATTTTTTAGATATTTGATCTATTTTTAGTCAACAATTTGGTCAATAGCTTTAAATTTCATAAACTTTGTGACGGGATATGAATAAATTGCAATCAACAGTCTTCCGTTTCAAAATGAAATGCTAAACATGCCTGGCTCTCCCTTTTTATATCTTATATAAATATAATCATTTTCCGACCAACAAAATAAATATAATTCTTAAAACTACTCACTACTCAAATCTGTGGGCATTCCCATGGGCTTATCCTTTTCGCCAGCAATGGCTTTAAGCTTAATGATACATTTATTTCTTATATAAACACGAAACATTCATTTACTAAGCGTCAGTTCAAATTCCCGTGGCAAATCAAGTTCCGGGAGACAAAATCTGTGTGAATGTTCATAATCAATTTATGTACATTCACACAATTTTTGTCACTATTTTTTCAGTTTATTTGTTCAACGATTCTTATTCGTTCTTCGCGAGTTCATATGTATTCTTCGAAAAGATGCCGTTGAATTATTATTTATATTTCACGCTAAGGGGCTTAATTCAGACTTATTTGATAAATATTAAGTAATTTGTTCTTTCTGTGGATGAACAAAAAATATATTCACAGATAAATACTCTTTGTTGACGATTCCTGATCTACCGAACGATTTATGCAATTGTATGTAACACATTGGTTACGGATGACTCGTATACGAGTCTTTTCGCCGGTCTGACTTACGCGTTGAAATATATACATCCAATGCGACAAATGTTTTAGATTCTCTATGCAGATGGCGTAACAAATGATTGATGCATCATTTAAAAAATAAAATATTAAAATATATGCTCAAATATTTTTTTTATTCGGTGATTTCGGCGATGAAAAATCAGCAGACAGTTAAAATAAAACTTTAAAAAATAGGCCACCAAAATATAAGCAATTGTAGGCTAAAGATAGGCTTTTATGTTTTCTAATTTTGTTTTGAAATAAAATAAACAGGAGTAAATGTTTATTTGACTTGTTATTTATTACGTTTTCGATGAAATATATAATTCTATGTCAAATACCCGATTTTCTATATTAAAAAATACAAAAGATGAGTATCGCTAATAAAAGCAGGCTAAAATATATAAAGTATTATGCAACAAAGTGTTGCACAACTGGTGTCCAAATTATTTTTTTGAATGTCAAATAGTTTTAAAGTATTTTTTTTTTTTCAAAAGTACCTAATTTTTTGCAAAATTTCGCAAAAATGCCCCGATGCGAATGAGTTATTGCAAACAACACATTTAAAATACGAAAATTCGCATGCCAGTATTATCAGTATGCATACTAAATAAATTAACTAAAAGAAGTCAAAGTTGAAATGATAAGTTGATAAAAAAATATTTTTTATCAAAAATGAACTTTCTTAGAAGCAAAATCTGAGTGGTTTTTGTTGAAAAAAATAGTACTCACAAAACGACCTTTCAGAATGGACGCAGAATTTTCAAAACGTTGTTGTAAAAATTGTGAGAAATACCCTGTGATCAAATTAATCCAGGATTCGAGTTCAAGGAAATCTAAAAAAAGTTTTTTGGATTTTTGTTTCAATATTGTTTTAGTAGTGACGTTGTTCACCAACGTACACTTTGCATACAGATGCGGAGAACTAGAAAATGAATTGACACAAATAAAAACAAAGTTCTCTGAACGGCAATTTAATTCAAAATCCATACATGAAAAAAGTGTACAAAGTGACGGTGGCATGCTTAAAAAAATGATAGTTAACACACAAGATGAACTGTTTTCAAGAAAAGATAATGCCATCATTGGATATGAGACGAATTATATGAATAGTGAACATGTTCAAGCAAATCATTATCCTTCAAGAAAAATCAGACAAGCAATTGACACATGTATAAAAGGTAAATACGTTTAGTTTTATTTGTCTATGGGTCCGCTTAAAATGTCGAGCATATTGATTAATGATGCATATCTCAACAAAAGTTTTACTGCTAAAACGGCTTGTTATTAATTTTTTTAGCCTTTTTTGGTGATATTTATGATAGAAATATAGGGGTAGAACAGGGCTTGACACTTTCGCTACGCCCTTTATTTATGATCAGATGAGTGAAAGGAAATAAAGACATAACAGTCATTCATACCTTCAAACACAAATTCATAAATATTTCTAATACAAAATGAAAATTCAGGTTTACGAATATTATTTTATTAATCCACCAGCTGGATAACATCCCTTTTTTCTCCCATTTCCTTTTGAGAAGCATTGTCAAACTAAATGGCACAGTTTTTTTTATTCGTATAACTAGGGCATCCAATCCCGGGGTCCAGGATCCCGTTCAATATTCCGGGACTGACACGGCCGCAATCTCGGGACTTCGGTATTGAGAAATTTTGAGCAAATCCCGAAAATTGACACAAAATTGGTATATTCAAGATTTCAATTTCCTGACAATCTGGGTAAAAGTATACCAAATCAAGGATTTCAAATTCCTCGGTGAGCTAAAAAAAAAAAACGAGGTTCCGTGACAATCGGGGAAAAAGTATAGCGAATTGAACACTTGAATCTGGATATAAAAAAAGTATTTTTTTTTTAATTATTATTTATGTTTTTTTGATAATTTTGAGTACCCTTAGAGACATATAAGATTGGAAACTTTTCGTAAAATTTAAATCAATAATTTTTAATGTAGCTTTTTTACATAACAGTTTCTACACTTAGTAATATTTATAACATAATCATTTTATAATTTTCAGGTGAAAAGGGTGACAAAGGATTTGATGTAAGTTTCTTTTTACATTATAGGCAAAATGAAATTTCTTTTTTTTATCCTATAATTCGTTTTTCTTATAAAAAATGAAGGGGAAAAGTTTAATCAACTATAGTTACTCTTGGTTTTAGTTTTCAAGTGCTTATAGACTTGAAATTTATATTATTTTAGGGTTCTCTTTCTGGTGTTGATTGTAATTGCCGAGATCCCGTTACAACCGTTGTTGAAATAATGAAGGTAAAGCGTTTTTTAATTTATTTACTGTATTTTAAATATGTACACATATCAATGTAAAACGTTTCCGTACAGAAGAAAATGTTCTTCGAACAATGTTTATATATTTGAAGGTATGTATCAAGGCAGTGTTTTTCATCGGGGTGCTTTGAATATCTGGAGAGTGCTTTTTTATCATTTGGAGGGCACTGAAGAAATTTGAATGACCGATTAAGCCATTGCATTTTTGTAAAGATTCAATCTAAAGACATAAATCTGCCAATCCTTCTGAGGCAGCTTATTTATTTCTTTCCAAAAACTATCATTTTAAAAGTTCCATTGCACGAAACACATAGAGTGAGTCCAGAGGTAAAATGATGTTATAGCTATAAAGTAAATAATATCGGAACATTCTTGAAAGACAGAAAGATTTTTTAATGTATGTCTAATTTGTATGACTAGTCTTAAAATTTGTTTCTGTAATGCTTACTAAAAATAAAATTTTAAAATTATATATATTATTTGCAAACTGTAAATCAATATTATATAACTTAACTTTAAAATGGAAAATAAGTGTATAAACTTTTAATTTCACTTTATATTATCTTTAAAAGTATCCTAAAGCGCCAATATACATAACAAAAGCAATTGTTTTGGTAAAGGTATTAAAGTTTTCAAAACCAAGAAACTTATATTTAAAAAGGAAAAATATTTTTTTAACTTAAATTATTTTTCAGGGCTTGCAAGCTGGAGGTCTACGTTTATCAGATCAACGCATTATTTTATTGAAGGTATGTAGGTTGCTCTTATTTAAGAATTCAAAACGTTAAAGTATTTTCTTAATTTATTTTATTTTAATGAAGATATTTACATGTCACAGAATTCAAAAATATTCTCATTGGTCCGCGATTTTTTTCTTCGATAAACAAATTAAATAACTAAATATTTAAAAGAACTTCGAAATGAACGAAATAAAATTACTGTGTACAAACATAATCAAAACATGCAAAATCAAAAAATAAAACTAAGCAAACAGTTCATCAAGAAAAAAAATGATCGGTCATGTTGGAATGTCAGTATTATTAACCCTGAAGAACAAGAGAAAAAGTTTTAAAAGTGAAAACAATTTTCAAGAGCAGGGTTTCCCAAACTATGTTCCGCGTAGCCAGAGTAGGTGTTCCGAAAAAAATTGGAATGGTTTTATACGCTGCTACACAGCTTAAAAAAATCTTAAAAATTCAGCTAAGTGTTCCGTTATATTTTCCGGACATGCGAAGTGTTCCATTCCAGATAATGTTTGGGAAACCCTGTTCAAGAGAGTGAAATTATAGCAGTTTTAAAAGAACTTTGGTGTGGTAGTATTCTTCTAAGAAATTATCAAAGGAAAAATGTTCAGTTTTATTTAAATAAAAGTATTGTAAAAAATTGTCATTGAATCGGTCCAACTGCAACTTGCATGCATTTTAATATGGGCTTCAGATGATCTATCCATATTCAAGCGTACTTATGACCAGACAAACATGAATAGTGCGAATCACAGTTGGGTTTTACAATGGTTTGCTTCGCCTTACTAGGTATAAAACCCAAAAAGTTCGCCAGCACGCAGTGAAATAAAAGTAATTTATTAAATGAAACGTGAAAGAGGAATCGAATCTTATTCACAAACTTTCAAGTCTTTTAGACTAACACTAATTAGAGATTGATACGGTATGATTTATAAGCATAAACTCCTACCACCCCTTTTGTGATGACAACTGGCAGACATTTAAATTTTGTAGTTAAATTAATTGTGTTTAATTTTTTTCATCATGTAAACAGTAATATCGATTGTTTGATTGTTTATGACTTTAAGTGGCAACACTGTTTTTCGATACCCGAGGCGATTTTTGTTTTTTTCTTCCTTTCTTTTTGGGACACGAACCGAACACAACGTGTGTGGGAGACACTTTCCGACGCTGGAACTTGCTTCCAGTGACCTTTAATTTAGAGTCGCTTTTGGTGTTTTTCTCTTCGTGGTTCGTGAGAAACGTTATTCACAAAATGACGTATCAAAAGCTAGACGTCTGAGATGAAAGAACTGATATTTTTTTATCTCGACGATAATTAAAGTTAATTTTGTTTTCTGACAATTTCGTAACTTATATAAAATCGTTTGTGCAAGCTGGATATTACTTGTACTGTAATAATTTAAATTTTATTTGTTAAATATTGTGTGTGATTAGACTTTCATGATTGTAAATTTCTAATAATAAACATCTTCGTAAAAATTGAGCGATGTTCTCATTTATTCTTCTCACCTATTTGTTCTACCTCGAGTTTCATTCAAACTGCTGTTGGTCGTAATGACTTTTATTAGTGGGGACTTATTCATGGGGTATAACATCGTAAAAAAAATCACAATAAATTAAACTCGCTCAAAAATAAACTACGAGTCATGTTAATATATCATAGTTATGTATTTGGGAAATCTTGAATGAGAGAAGAAAATGCAAAAAAAATCAAAACTTTGAAGTTTAACTTTTTTATAGACCAATTCAAAATCGCATTCATATTATGTTGCAGAGTAGTATGGACAGATTCTTTACTGATACGTAAAAACAGTTTTAAGTCGTCACAAGGAGGAGATTACTTACTAGGTACTATATATATTATCCTGTTGGTATTTTTAGGGAAAAACTGGAACACCAGGAACAAGCTTATCGGGAATACCCGGTACTCCAGGAATACATGGAATACCTGGAAGATCAATCAAAGGAGAAATGGGAGTACCAGGATTTGCGGGATTGAAAGGCTTAAAGGTACATAAAACCCTTACATTAGAGTGTTGTCAATTAATTTGAGGCGTATTTCAATAATTTAAGATTTTAACGCAAGGTGTCATCCGTACACTTGAACGCCTAAAGATGACGAAAAGCGACACCACGGTGGTAAGTGACAAAACGTGTGGGAGTGTACAACATTTAAACGATTTAAATTTGTAATTATATTCATTTCCTGTCCACGGCAATGGTCTTAGCTGCTCATTCTTGTTCAATAAATTACCACAATTTTTCGATTCGGTATCCCGGGACCGATCATTCAACATAATATCACGACACAATTGCTTGAAATTTTCGGATTATTTTTGGATTCGCAATTATTCTAGGATGTGGGCTTTCAGCCAAAATTTCATCAAAAATCACATATTGAGAGATTCTAAAATAACTTTCAACTCAAAATTTTTAGCTGAATGTTGAGAATTGAAAAATTTGACAGCTTCTTTATTTTAAAATACGCGATTGAAGGATCATAAAGTTGCTCGGGATCACTGGATTGGAGGCCCTAACCAGTACCTATAATCTAAGCCAATACACATATCATTAAATCTAAGCCGTACCTTAAATTTTCTACAGCAACGTGAAATATATTTATATAATCAAGCTAATGACAGTCTTAATGACCAAACAAATATTATAAGCAAAAGCTATATACTTACCGTCAGCTCAAATTCACCCGTGCACATATATGCATTTAGATGCCAAAAGATGGAACCCAAGTCGTTTGTGACAAAAAAATGTGCAAAATTTTAACAATTTTAAACGTAGTTTGTACTTAGCTTATTTAAATGCAGAATTAATTTGGCACTGGTATCACAATCAAATGAACAAATATTGAAGATTATGACTGATTGCATTACACAACATGCAACTAACTAACTGCTCACTTAGTTTTTCAGCAGCGCCTTTTAAATGATTAAAATATCTAATCCCCTTAAATATTGAGATGATTTTAAAGAATCGTTTGATACTTGAACACTGGTAAAGAATATACTAATGTAAAATGATGAAGATTAATGATGATTGATTGCATTTCTTTAAATTATGTTCGTTATCAATTCATTGTTGCCCAACATATTTGACATCATTTATATGATAGTCTGAAACATATTAATATTATATTAAGGTATGATTGTTTTTTCTCTAATTTAAATTATTAGCAAAGAGTTCTGAAAATTATTTGTCATATATAGAAAAAAATATGTTCCAGGGTGAACCAGGACCTCGAGGACCAGCGGGGTTGTCTGGGTTTACAGGCATGGTAGGTCAAGCAGGTGAAAAGGGAGAAAAGGGAGAAAAGGGAGAGAAGGGAAGAATTACAATACCTGAAGTTCATGAATTGATACCCACGACAGTTGCCCCAATCGTAAGTATTTTATAATCTTGGATTTATCAAAACAACATCGTTTTAAACAATAACTGGCAATTTAGATCTTAGAGCAGACGTGGGGAACCTGCGGCCTTTAGGCCACTTTTGTGCGGCCTTCTGGCCAATTCTGCAATTGTGTAATTCGTGAATTCGGAAATAGCGAATTTCAATATATTTTATTTCCTTATCCACAACATCAGAGTTGGTGTGAACCATTATTTTCAGTCAGTTATTTTAGTTCTAAAAATATTATTTTATATGATATAGGTAGATGATAGTTATTAAATCTTTTTGGGCCCGTAGCCCCTTTTTAGTCTTATATTTTTCCTTGGCCCCCATACCTGTTTTTTAAAACAATTAATTTTCAATTCTTTGAAAATTTTGCTCGCTGGCAGACAAAGGAATTTATGGATTTCCCAAAATGAAAAAAACGCCAAACATTTGTTTTAGTTCTTCCAGGATTTGCATCCCGCCCCCAAAACTGTGCTGTAGCTCCCCTGAAACTATTTTTTCTCTGTGCCCCCCTTAGAATATGCCATGGCCCCCGGTTGAGAAACTATAATATAGTTGGAAGCAACGTTCCCTCTAAGCTGCGCGTGCATGCGACCGCGCAGCAGTTGTTCAATTAATATTTGATCGGTCCGCGCAGCCTTTGAAATTTCCGCGCAGCTAACCTCTTGTAGCCCTAACGTAGAAATAACCGTGATTTTTAGAAATTACCTATCCTTCTTGCTTATTATTATTTAATTATTTTTTACGTGTAGTTATACCAATTATATTTATTTAATTTACTTCTATTAATATCTTTATATTTTAAATTATTATTTATTGTTGCCTATCAAAATTATATCTAAAAAAATGTATCTTAACTGTATCATTGAGGAGATATCATCTTCGGTGTGATGCAGAAAGGAAAAACAAGTTTATCGAATAAAAAAAAGCTAACCTCTTGTTTTAAAAGGAGCATTGTTTGGAAGCTATTTTGGTGTATGCTTTTATCAGAAATAGTTATGAATGTTATGATGAAGGCGTACGCCGAAATAGCTTTCAATTGTATATATATATATATATATATATATATATGTCCAATAATATTTGTAAAACTAAAATACTTAAAATCACTTTGTAAATATTAAGTTTTACTAAGTAAATGTCAATTTAATCAATGAGTAACGTGCTCATTAAAAAATAGTTTGAAAACCGTGAGAAGCTACAATAAAATAAGCCCTTATGATTTTTCTTTTTAGTTGCTGCCGCAGCTTAACGGAGTGAAGTGCAACGAGTGTTTTTCCAATCCTAAGTATAAATGTGTTTCGAAGACAAAAATCGGTTTCTGCCCGGGATCGAACGTTCCAGTGGAGAGGATAGTGGATTGCCCGACTGGAACATTCTGTAATGTTAACCAATCGCCCCCTTGCCATCAAAAGTACAAGCCATTGTGTGATGCTTAACATATGTAATATAAGCTGTAACACTCATCATGGATAAAGACTTACTGGTCATATGACTTAAAAAAATAATAGCATAATCTATTTTAGTGTTACTTTACACCAGGGTCTCAAATCCCGGAATCACGGTTCCCAAAATCCTGAAATTGTTATAGTACTTATCGCAGGACAAGATTGACGCCAAGATTCTTGAAAGCTTTCCAGAGAAAAAAAGTGCAATATTAAGGCATATATAATATTATAACGTATTCATTTTAGATTGCGCTCTAGGGTCCAAATAAGTAAGTACCACCTGTTTTGGACTATGAGCTGTGGTAAAAAAATATTGCATTTCTGTCATCATAGTTGGTAGAACGTGGATTTAGTGCAGTCACATTTTTTAAAATCTAAAATACGGAACTTACTGCAAATAGTAAGCCGTAGAGATTAGAGTCAGAAAACTGATGTTCTTCTGCGTACTTCTGATGGTTTGCAAACTGTTTTCGAATTAGAATCTAATTCGATGCTTTTAGGTTCTAACTCGAAAACAGTTTGCAAACCGTCAGCAAACCGTCAGAAGTACGCAGAAGAACAGAGCTAATGTAAGGTATTAAAACATTTTAATTATACTCAATCTAGAGTCACTTGTTCACATTGTTAATTTTATTAATATTTCTATTAAACCTTAAATAGTATTACGTGGTTTAGTATAAATAGCCCTGCTCTTATTAAATAAATGTGGGATTATTACGAAGGAATGTTTTATTTATTTTTAATATAATACCTTTCCACTAAGCATCGACAATGAATACATTAAAAGTGAGTAATTTTACCACGTTCCTCCTTACATCGTAAGTATACTTCGAAAAGTGTCCAGTGAATAACTACTTGTATTTTACGTTGATGGGTTGAATTCAAAGAAACTTAAAATAATTCGTTAGTAAGTTGTCATATATATTATGGTAGAAAAACAAAATTTGTAATCGCTGGTAAATACCATGGTTGACGAATGACGAATACCGGTCTACTGTATCATTGATAAAATTGCTTGTTGACGTAATTAAAAAACGTATTATTATTACATGTCAAATAAAAAGTACACACGGTAGTATTAGTATCATGTATACAGTTTTCTAGATTTTTGTTTCACTTCGCACTTCGCACATATTACAATTTACACATGATCTTGTCATATTTAAATATATATATGTAAGTAATTTAATGTGTATGTAAACATATTAGTTCTTCTATCAATTTAATAACTCAAACGAAACGCATCCATACAATGTGTAAAACTATACAAAAAAAATAAAATTCAATAATTGGAATGTCTTTATTACTTTCTTCGTTTATTATTAGATGTAATGTAGGCCAGCATATAAAAAGAAACCTTTAGATTATATTAATATTTTCCATTATAAATTGAAAACTACATTTGTTTACATTATAATAATTATGTAAGCACATATAAATTATTATTGTGATTGGGTTCTAATAAGGATTTATTTGTCGTAAAGCCCCTTTAGTTCCAAAACAATTCAATCCAGTCCGTTTCTCAGAAAGTTTGGTGACTACTGATTAACACGCATGATTTTTAGTTAAAGTTTAAAAAAAATGTAAGGGTCTCCGGCGACATCCATTAATAAGAAAAATTGTTTAGTGGCTTATTCGTAAGCATTCATGTAACATTATAACCAGTGGTGGTTTGTGACCTAAAATTTTGGGTGTGCTAAAAAAAGTTTAGCATGGTCTACATTCTACAATGAATGATTTTTTGGCGCTTGGCTCTGGGCGACTAACAAAGTAAATTAATTAAAAGCTCATAAATAAAAATCTTTGAAATTTTTATTAATGTCTATGGTCTTAAAAACAAATTGCTAATACTTGAGATTGAAGAAACATTACCCTTCATTGTATAATATTATAATTTTAGGACTTTTGTTCGAAACCTTTTTGACAACAACTAAATGTCAATATGTTCTACAAATTTTATTTGATTAACGGATCCGGTTGATTGAACGATGGCGAATATTCGATAGTCATCTGGTCGGCCAACAACTGGGCGATAGCGAAGTAGGTGATGAATTAATAATTGAATAAAAAATTATGAAATAAAATGGGCTCATTGTATAATAATATATTTGAGTATGAAAATTGTGAGTATAAATATTTTTTTGTCTTAATAATTAAATAACCAATATACCATAGCATTGAATACCAGACATGCCCAGCCGGATTGGTGGTGCTCGCGAGCCGTAGTTTGAAGATCCCTGCTCTAGAAGACAATGTGGCATCAGCCGTTTGCTCGCTCAGTCACAGTTCTTTATTTAATAAACATAATGTGTTTCAGCAAATATTTGCATTTATTCACAAAAACGAGAATTTTTATTCGCACTTTTTATTTATTTTATTCAAATGGATTTTTAAAGAAGTCATATTACACAGACACATAATAAATATAAATACAGTAAAACCCCCATTTACACTATAGTCGGGACCGTGTAATTGGGGGTGTGAATCTCATACAAAATTAGGGATTTGGTACGCAAAACTAAGATTTCCCTTAGTTTTGCAAAAAAAATATATGGATGATATTATTTAGTTTTTGTAGTAGTAAATATCCCGCACACAGACAGTCGCCCAGCAATGCGTGAATAGCCTGGCACGTGTTGAATACACAGACGCTAGCCAACATTTGACTGTATGCGCGGCACAGACGATCGTCTCTTAGTAACGACAATGGAATGCGACCGTGCATTTGGGGGATTTACGGCGAATATTTCAAGCCAGCGCGTAATTGGAGGTTCCACTGTTTATTCTTAAATTAACTACAATATTCTGGAATATAAATTAATTTTTCATTTGTATGGCGTCAATTGTGCTTCAAATAATAAAGAAAATTCTACCGTATTTCTTTATATAATTTGCACCACTTACTATTATTTGTTTTAACATTTTTACTAAGATATTTTTCTCCTCGTCTTTTGTTCTGGAAAAGATTTAATTTTTTATTCGAATAAAATATTTTTTATCTACTGTGATAAATAGTTTTTACCCCAAAGATTTGATCTTGTTTAAAGACATCTTAGCCACAATAGAAAAAGCTTAGCCATGATTGGCTTAGGACAGTGATGAAGAACCTTTTTGGGAAGTGGGTCAAATTTTGCTCATTATTGTTGATGGCGCCGCTTGGAAAGGAAGCCTTCGTGGGTCATAGGTTCGCCATTACTGGTTTAGGGTGTCAAAAGGTTTTCAAAAATGGTTTTCATGATCTTTATTAGAATGTGTAGCGTACATTAATTTTCATGTCATTTCACTTGATGAAATGATAATTTATCCGAAAGTTTTTGTGAACGCTTTTTTACACTATGAAAATGAAATATTAATTTTTGTAAATGAATCGATTGTTTCGCCTTAAAACAGCTTAAAAATAATGCAACATAAATAATTATCTAAATCACTTTTAAGTTGTTCATTGTCAATTCTTGGTTGAAAAGCATTATAGTCAATAAATCAAACTCTCATTTTTTAACATTATCAACTGATCAGTTGATTATGCTCGTCATGAGCGGCACCGGTCCTGATCGTATTAATAAAAGTAGTTGAAATGAGTGTTTCGCTTATTGAATAGAACACTAAATAAATTTATTTTGTATTTTCAATTTCATTAAAATCGATAAAATACATATATATATATATATATAATAGTTATGAGTCATTTTGATCTGCATGCGTGAAGCCACATCGTCATTACACATTTTACGTTGCTGATCGAGCACGAGCTGCAGAAAACTCCATCCTGCAGTGGTTGGGTTAGAAAAAAAATACATCAATTATTAAAATATTTGTCAATTACCCTAGTGCTGTCTTCATGTGGGACACACAGCAAGATCACAGCTGTGTGTCACACGAATTCAATGATAGTTTGTTAAATTTATTCGATGCCCAGACAGATGAAAAGGACATCAAACAGGCACCGAAAAAGGGAAAAAAGAGGGAAAAAAACGATAAAAAAACAAATCAAAATACAACATTAGAAAGAGGAATAGAGCAAGAGCTCTTCTCTCTGTAAAAGATGAAAGACTCCAGTCCAGTCATTCCATAAAAACCTGAAGTCAAAATTTTGCAATACGTAAAAGATGTCATCAGATCCACCACTAAAAAATTTAACATGTACATTTACGAACTGTATTCCAAGCAGTCGCAGCTCGTGGATCAAATATCTGGGGGTACTGCGGTAGATTAAAAATAAAAAAAAATACATTTGGATTGTATTTTATTATCAAAAACTGCTCAAAATGTACGTGCATCATTTTCTGATATTACAAGCGCGGTGTAAGATATCAATTTATGTACATATTTACATAATATATTTTTTTTCAATTTGCTTGGGGGTGCTGCAGTCCCGCAGTGCGTATGGACGAGCCGCCACTGATTCCAAATAATAATAATAAAAAAATCTTAGACATACGTACGATAAAAATATATGTCTGAGAAAACTTTATATAAAAAGCCATGGTTAATTTACCCAGTCTTTTGGTGGTATGAACCACAAAAGAAACTTAAAACTCGGTTAAGCCCGGTTAAAAACTAAAATGTATACGTGTTCTCTTTCTTCTCTTTTCAGAAAATATGTTTATAGAAAACAGAAAACGTCCACTGATCTAATAGGGTAAAAATATCAATGTATCCATCGTCAGAACTATCCCGAAAGCCGAAATAGCTGTCAACGCATAAAAATTATTAAAAACTGTAGAACTAAAATACGTTGATATTTTTACCCCATTATAATGGAGCTCTACCAAGTAAATGCCAAATCAATAAATCCACTGATGTATTGCTTTATATAGTTAAGTAATTTTATCAACGAAATTTCCTGAAATATAAAAATACTCTTTCGCTTGGTAATGAAATAGGTTGTATAGTTTTTTTGGCATTACAATAAAGATTGAATTTTGTTTTTCCTTTGTTTATAGAATCTCATAATGTGTAAAAGTTGGCTTGAAGTGTTTTTGAGTTTGATAAACTTGTAAGCTGTCAAGAAGTCGAAATTCACAATACAAATGTGTGCCTAATATTTTCAACTCAAACGTATTTAATTTCCTTTTATTTGTATCTATGGCAGTTTCAAATTAAAATATTGATGTTTGTTAATATTTTTTTATTCTAATAATTCTAATGTAGGTGTTTGTTTGGACTTCCTTGAAAAAACCGACTTTCAAACATTAAAAAAATGGTTTTAAGCTCCTACTTAGAGTTGTTTAGTATGAAATCTATTAGTATTTTTTAGGGTGTTTATTGTTAATACTTGGTGAAAAGGCATTATATTCAACATCAAAAAAAATACTCATTTGTATTAACACCACTTTTATTTAAAAATATCAGGTCCTGATAATTTACTTTTTGACTATTAGTCTTTGCCTAAAATAACAAAATATTTCTAATGATTGATTAATTTTATTTTCAGAACCGCGACTATGGTGTGATGCCAAACAAACGTTGTTCAACTCAATCTGTTAATTCTTGTGGAACTTAATACTTTGGCATTTTTTCCTAATTTATGTCAATACTAGCGATCAAATATTTTGAATGGCTTCATTTGAGCATAAGTCTGATAATTTTTGTAGAACCGACTAAATCGTTATTTTTTGCTTTACTTAAATATTCTACGGAGAATTTTGATGATTGCCATTTAGTGTTTTTTGATAAACAATACTCAGTGAGAACACAGTGGTTGTGTAAAGCTATTAAAAGTATTTAATAACTCTTGTAGAACTAAATACATTTCTTTATAAGGTTTATTTTCAGATATTCTTCGATAAATGAAGCCTAGTAGCCTCTAGGGATTCTGTGTCGAGACATCCCGGGACAAAAGTCCCGCGACTTTTGTGGTTTTTCGCTGTCTTAAGTCCCGGGACTTTGTTGTCTAATGTCCCTGAAATTAAGACTGTCATTTAAAATGTGCTAATAAATTGTACATTTTAATTTTGAAAAAACAATTCTGGTTAAGAAACCCTCAAAAGGACTGATGTGTATTGAATGAAAGCAGGTATAAGAGGGTAGCTCCAAGAAAAATGAATGATTTTTATGATGGGTACAGACATGCAGATATAAAAAAAAACACTTAGGCACGTGTTCGCACAACTATTGTTATAGCATGAGATAACCGCACATAATTCTAAGACATAATGGAACGCACAGCTATTTCTGGAAAATAGTGCCACATATCATAGCGATTGTAAATGTTTTTATTAACAACGGTAGATTCGTTGAAAAAATCGAAAGGAATACACAAAGGATCAGTTTGTTTCCTGAATTTGAGCAAGGTCGTACTTATTTTTTGTATCCGGTCTCTGAAGTGTGGCTAACAGAATGTACATATCAACATTTCCAGTAAATGTCTCAAAGGCTGTTATTAATTTCACATATCTCGAATTAAATAAGTGGTATTGTTTTATTATATATTATTATTGTAGCCCATAATGGAAATAAATCAATCTGAAGTATGAAAACATTACAAAAAAAACCACTAAAAAAGCACCCGTTGTCCAAAACAAATCACATGCAAATGGTCAAATACAACTGGATTATCGAGGCATCTTGAAAGAGTTCATCACATTATTGAATTATTATATATTTTCATAATTAATAAATAAATTTGTTCAAAAATGTATTTTTTTAAATTATCACATACTTTTGGCGCCACGAAAAATTTTACAGGCTTAAGCTGCGCAAAAAAATAGTTTAATTGAAAGAAAACATTTAAAAAACTTGGGAGAAAGATATCTCCATTTATATTATTAGAAGTTTGTTTAAAACGATTAATAATCATATAAAAATATAACTGTTGCAAAAAGAAATTACAAAATATTAAAATTAAATGTTCATACCTGATGTTTTATTTACAAATGTTTTTCCCTATTGCACAAAGTTACCAATGTCTCAATAAGACAAAAAAAGGTATAAAACCTTTATTGTGTTTTGTGAAGTAACGGTCATAATTTTACCCAAATCATTGATATTTTTTCAATACATGTACCGTTATCATCCCTTTTTAGTACGTACATAAAAATATTTAATTTTATTAAATTCATAATTTTATTGAAGGGGAAATAAAAGTCCCAAGTCCCGGGAAGTCTCGGGACTTTGACTTTATCACGTCTCGTGTCCCGGGACTTTGAAAAACCCGAGACTTCAGAATCCCTAGTAGCCACACAGCGGAGTGTTATCCTTGTGACACCACGGTAACCGATTAACGTCACAGTAAGTTCCAGGAGGACACGGCTCTATACTTATTTTTGAATGTAAACTGTCAAAGCAACTAGCCACTTGTCTGCTTGATATACATTTCACATGAAGATCAGAAGTGCACTGGTTGCACCCAATCGCAAAATCTTGGAACATCTAAAAAAAAGTAACCGATCATAATGTAATAATATTTTCATTGGCTTGCTAAAACTCTTATTTTCAGTATTCTTCAGAAGTTTATAATATTATTCCACAAATAGTAAAAAAAAAAAATTAACGTGAGCAGTTCTACAAGGTCAATCGAACATTTTTGTTATTTATATCAAGACCACCCTAGAAATAAAAGTTTAACAGAGTGTCATATTTTTCCGTGGCCCCCATTTTGAAATTTTTCGGAAAACATTTTGTCATGGCCAATTATTTGCAATTTCTTAAGCCCAGGAGTTTGCGGATTTCCCATAATAAACAGAAGTGAGACCTTTTTTAGCTCTTCCCAAAATTAAAAATGATGGAAATTTCCAGGGGTGGGCTGGAGGGGGCTCGTAGGGGCTCGCGCGAGCCCCTGGTTAATGCAAGAGAAAACAATGAAATTAGTATATAACTGCAATTTCCGACTTATATATTCTTCATAGTTAGCTCCAGCTTACAAAGTAGTACATTTTTAGCCATTTACATCGATAAGTTTGGGGAAAATTGCATATTTATACATATTATAGGTGTATTACCACTACACCACTGCCTGTAATGTAACTATGATAGGACCCTGATCAGCACGGGACAGGTTATTGGGATGGTCGACCGCTTCGGATACCTTAGCGTAAATATTAATATTTCGGAAGGTGGAAGCACAAGAAAAGAACTCGCAATTCGCTTAGGAGTAGGGAATCCAATTCCGAACCAAAATTCGGGTTTTTTAACAAATAAAAATTGATGATTTAGGCCAAAAATAAATTAAACAATTTTTTATATTTATTATATAACCAGCTGTGGGCTGCCAATGCTTACCAAGAGGCTCTCTTAATCTCAGCTATTCACTATGAACAGGTGAGAGGGGGGATTTTTTAATTACTCTTAAAAATATATGCGACATAATTATTAAACGAACTTATTATGTAAAAATACGCAATATAACTTAAAATAATAAATTTCGATAGCTGAAAAAAGTACCTACCAACTTTAGACTGCAAGAGTGAAGAGTTCAAAAATTGTCGTGTACATACATTCTTAGTAATTTTATTGGAGTAAATAGAAGTAATTTAAATATTATTTTAAAATATGCCCCAAGTGCCAGAGAATCAATTGTTTCGCCATTTGGTCTGAGGTTTCGGTTTACGGTACAAAATTAATATTTATGAACAATAAATCAAGCAAAACAATCACTGCCATTGATGTCTGGTAACATTCATTAAGATATAGAAAACAAAGAGAAAAATAAATAAAAAATATTGAAATGTGAAGCTTTCAAATATCTAACATTAAATAACGTTATTAACTATTGTTGGCAAATGCATTCAAATGTAGTTCACTAAAATGTGTTGAAGAAATTTAATACGCTTGGCATTCGATTACCGCTTCGGCTGCAATAACTTTCATCGCCAAGAATTTCGGCTCATGTCTTCTAATCCCGGGATTGAAATGTATCGAAAACTGTATGGTATCCCGGGATTGGATTCCCTACTTAGGAGTAGCTGGAGCCACATTCAAGTCGATCGAGACTGTGTTTTCCATTTGACCATAACAGTGCTGCTTTACGGTTTTAAATCATGGCACCTGATGAAGTCTCAGATAAACCTACTGAGCTTATAGAATAGATAGCTGCATCGGGTAGTGGGGGTAGACAGCTTGATTTCGTAAGGAACTTGAAGATAAGGGAACTTACAAGACAGACCCCTGTCACGTCAATGGTCATGGAGAGATGTTGGAATTAGCTGGATCATGCGTGCTGCCGATGCCTCTGGGAAGCCTTTATCATGCCCTTATGGAGGGTTCCAATCGGAGGGATTTCAGCGTTTTGGACAATCGTTGGGTACTATCTATATGATATACTTGGCGTAACTGAGAGATGCTGGCATGTCATGGGAGAAAACAAAGCCATTAGGAATGGGGAGACAGGGAGTTTTAAAAAACATACTCCACATTGTGATCAAATATATCAATGAAGAAGACAAATAATGGACACACTTAAATTAGAGAATATTATTTATTATTCGATACTTACGTTTGTTCTACGTGGTAAGCTTGGGAAACTCAATCTCTCTATCCCACTTAGACCAGGTTTTCCATTATCTCCTTTTTCTCCTGGCAAACCCCCTTGTCCTGAATAACCTGGAGGACCAGGTGGACCAAAGCTGCCCGCAGGTCCTTGTGGTCCTCGATCACCCTGAGCACCACCCATTGATTTAGTTTATATTATTTCTTTTCAACTTCATATAATTAATTTATGATACTGTTATTAACAAAAGGTTATCTACAAAAGTTTTCTTATATCAGAATATCAGAATCTTACGATCATTCTATTTTTCATAGAATCAAGTTTCACAACGGTTTACTTATTTTTTTTTGCTGATTAAACAAATCGTTGAAACTTTTGGGCCTTACTACTAATGTGCTTAATTTATGGCTATTATAATCGAAACTTTTGAGGACATTCATTGATTGTTTTGCTTTGGTTATTATAAATATTGACATCTGCCACTTAATACGGATTTACATTCCTTACTGGGCGTGTCCTTCAACACAGCAGCGTTGAGCGCTTGCAAATGATGCCTTGAGTGCCTTATGATTTATCTATGATAAATAGTTATCCCACTGTAAAGCCCACATCTTGCACTGTCTTAAGATCATTGTAATACGAGGCTAAGCAGGGAGCAATGTTGCACGAAATGTTCAATAGTACAAGTCTATAAGACCAAACGCTTTGTCCATTGATCTAGGTAGACCCTTAGAAATGGAAGCCGCACAATTTTAATGGTAAAGAGATCACATCCATGAAACCTTAATAAGGTGTATAGCATCTCCATAATATTTCAAACTCATCCAAATATTACGTCGAAACTTTGTTCAAAAAAATATGTTCTTAAGTCGGAAATGACTGGGCTAAATTCTAAAACATATAATAAATCATACCCTCTCTCCTTTACTCTCACACCCTTTGTTTGCAACGCCAGGCAAGCCATCCCTTCCAGTTTTTCCGGGATATCCTGGTATTCCCGGTGACCCTGGTGTTCCTGGAGATCCTCGGTCGCCCTAAAACATTTAATTAGAAATAAAGACAACATTACTCCTTTCATTGCCTGAATCTTCATTATGCAACTCTGTTTCTTCATAACCGTAGCCACTAAGCCCTCACTCCAACTGTCAATTCCGGTTTTTTATTGTTTCCTTAGCTAGGCTTATTCATTCCACATTTCTTTTTTTAACTTTTTCAGCTGCAGCTCGAAAAAGGTGAAACCATCCCGTGTGGCTGGTTTACTTTTGAAGAATTTCATTTTTTGCTTGGCAATTGCAAGGCTTTTTTGAAAGCACTATAACTGCTTAAAATTAATTACAACTTTTTATATACGATTTTGTATCATATTATGCCAGCTGTGTGATCATGGAGGTCACGCGTTCAAATCCCAGTACGGACAGTTTTTATAGATTGCAATCTCATGGATGTATATGATGTCTTGAATTCTACCCTCCCATCCATCCATCCTAAAAAACGGAGCATTACATTGTCCTAGCCCTACGATTCTATCCCTACTCTCTAAGACAGGTTGAGCAACTGAGTAACTAGCAGTTATTGTAGTAACTCTTCTGTTGAGATAAACTCCATAAGGAGTGAGATAAACTTTTACTCCATATTATAGAATTGATTGCAAATTTTACATTGCAATGTCATATATATAAGGAAAAATTCTGATATTTGAAAAAAATCATAATTAACAAGGATAGACATGTACATAGTTCAGTTACAGTTCATGTACATATTCAGTGTGAATATTTTTTTATTTGTACATCTTCAGTATTAATTTATGTTTTATTAATAAGTTCAAGTATTAAGTTTTGTTTAACCCAACTAGCTGTTCTTTTTAACAGTGCCATCTCTTAATAGTTTCTATAACAATTTAATATTCTTTCACTTTGAGTCAATCTTTGAAAAATCTTAATAGAATACTGCATGGAGAATATTTTTCTATTTTCAAAAAAGGGGCGCATTTTTATTAGTTTATGTGAATTTTGTAAAAAAAAAGAAAACAGAACATAAATACCTTTAATAATATAAGTTTCTGCTCCGATAATTGTAAACCAAACGTTTCAAAACCCTAAAAATATGCCAGATATATTATGTATATAGTTATTATTTGCAGCATTTATTCTTTATATAATAATATTACCAATGTCTTAAAATTGAGACAAATTTAACAACAGCTAAGTATGTGAATAATCAAAATCTTACCACAATATTAATACAAGAATATAAAAATACATTCATAATTTTTGTAACAACGGCAACTGGATCTAGGCATGTGCAGTTAAATAGTCCAGAGGCATAACCCTGAAACATTTGTCGGTTATAAAATTTTAGGTATATAACTTACTCGATTTGTGTGAATATTGAAACACCAAAATTTATTTTCAAGCCCTTACGAGGTATCCCTTTTCGCCTTTTTCTCCTGAAATAAGAAAAAAATACAATAATAATAGCGGACTGATTGTTGAAATAGCAAATGTTAAGCGGAGTTTTGTTCAATTTGGTATAAATATTCAGCGGCATCAATTTATTTCTTTAATTTATTATTTTGAAAGTTTTTAAAATCAAATATATGTAAATTTATTGTGCTTAACCCTCCAAGGACGAGCGTGACCATATGGTCACAGTAAACACCGTTGTCTATTGATCCCACTATTCATCCTTTTTCTTTCTACCTGAATATCGTTGCTTTTACTCATATTTGGTTAAAAAGGGTACAGACTTGAGTAAGTCATCAGCCGCGGGGACAGAAACGGCCACCAAAAGCACATGCGATATTTTGAATTTCCGTTTTTTCAATAGACTTTTTGAAACTGTTAGTTATTTTTTAATCAAAATATCAAATTATTTACAGTTCTTTTGCTAATATATTTGTATTGAAATTATGTTGATCTAAAGAGGTCAATTTGTAAATATTTTTAAAAATTTCACGTTTAGCTATATTGCAACCCCGTGAATGTTTGCGTGCCTATACGGTCAGACTCGTCCTTACTACTGTTCGTACACAATATTACACGGTAATAAAAGAATGAGCGTGACCATATAGTCATGCGGGGTTTCTATACAACGACTTTTTTTTTTTTTTTTAATTTGTTAGGAATAAAAGTTATCCGTGATTTCAATACGGCTTAAAAAATATTTTGTTTATCGAAAAAAAGCTCTCGTCTCTGAGGGCTAATTTTAGATGAACTAAAATAGTTGATTGAAATAAATGGTCATTGTTGAAGTACGCCACTAGCAACGTGTCCGATCTACACAGTAAGCAGCGAAGAAGCTTAGTGGAATGAAAAGAACTAAAAAAAACTATTATAGATTATGACAATCAAAAAGAATTTATCATTTTCTTATAAATAGATGATTCAGATATCTTCGGAAGGATTTCACTTGAAATTTTATTCAATCTTAATTATTATAACAGCTAAATCGTTACTCTATTTATAAGAGTAGTTACAGATAAAAATGTTATGTATTAAAAAATGACACTATTTTGTCCTGTGATATAATATTACATATCAGATTGAACTATACAATTAAAGATGATGTGATGATTGAAATTAATTTAAAACAACATATTCATACCTTTAGTACACATTTTAGACTCAACCTGTCTAGTTTTTCTTATGAAATCCGATGCTTTATTATGTTTTAAATACCCCTTCAGCGGCGTAACATGTTGTATTACAGGTGACCCTTCATCTGTGATTGAAATCTCTTCATCGATTCGATAGTTTAGTTTGGTAACGATGTTTTTTAATTGTTCATATTTAGGATCTATCTCTTGTTGCAAATGAAAGCACTTTGATTTCACATTCATCAATTCCTTTTCTAGCTTCTCACATTTATGCGCAAAATAAATACTTGTCAACAGCGTTAACAACAAAACAACTTTAATACATATGTCAGAACCTGTTTTTCCACATTTTTTTGAAGTGTTAAAATTAGTTAATCGTCGAATAAATCTCTGATATCCTGGAAGACTATTTTGAGGATCACTCACTAGTTTTGATGGATCTACGATCATTTTTATTCTTTCCACAGTGGTTTCTCGTTAGGTACCGAATATAGGTTTTTGTAATAATGATTTTGTTATGTATTAAAAATAAGTATTTTTGGTTATCTCATTGACATTTGACATTTAGATTGCGATAGCAGTGCTCTTCAACAATATTCAAATTCTAAACATTTATTTTGTCTGTAAGAAATAAGTTATCCGCAATAATAGATTGCAAGATTAAGGGCATTAAACAATAAAGTGACGTTATATTCCTATATTACTCTTCTTAGCTGAAAATCGAAATGTTGAATTACGGCTTTGATATTTCTTGTTCAATTTTACTTGTCATTGTATTCTTTTTTTTAGAATTCATCTAAGTACGACTGTACGAGGTAGAAATTCTAAAAAAATATTTGTATCAATATTACTAATGGAATTCTTAAGCCTTGGATTTTTTCGAATCCCGGTTCACAAGAGAGTCTTCAACTCCGAGATCCTGACCAATTATATGGTCCCGAAATCCCAGGATTACAAGGATGATCCGGGATTCTATGTCTTTGACACAATACATGAAAATGTCATGTCCCGGGAAATTCTCGTATCGTCAAAAAATTCCCTCCTACCATTCCGCTCCTTCAATAACTGGGCGTAGCGAGAAAGATTAGCTAACCATTCGTCCTCTCCTAGCCATCATTCTATCCCTATTCTCTTAAAAAAAGAGAGTTTGAGCAACTGAGCAACAATCAGTTTTCGTAGAAAATCTTCTGTCGAGATATCTCTATTACGAGGCCACATGCTCCACATTGGGAGCGGATCCATTCAAATAAAAAAATGTTATTGAACATGTATTAAATTATGTATACTACATATATTTCATATTTTTCTACAAGATAATATAGTAAACAACCGTTATATGAGTAAAATTTTAGTTTTACAGTTTTACATGTTTGAATGGACCAAACCAAGTATTTTTGGCCACTTTTTATTGCATGTTTTATAGCTTTAGAGAAAAATGGGCTTGAAAAAGAATGTTTCAACTTTCAATGTGAT
Source organism: Himalopsyche tibetana (assembly GCA_030503985.1). Lineage (NCBI taxonomy): Eukaryota > Metazoa > Arthropoda > Insecta > Trichoptera > Rhyacophilidae > Himalopsyche > Himalopsyche tibetana. Next base: position 2,831,853 of record JAPJYX010000007.1, on the reverse strand, counting down.
ACGTCATCAGATACAGGTACAAAATAATTGAGAAAAGAATGAAGACTATGGGTAAAAGTTATTCGTTCATACAATATTACATTTTACTAAGTTTGTGGCTTAGTTGCATAGTGCTACAACATGTAATTGGTAGTTTTTAAATATGGCTGATAAAAGTTTTGAAACGTCAAAACTGAGTTGTAAAAATGATAAATGTTATTTTGTCTTATCTTTTCAATCAATCATTTAGTCTCAATTCCAATCAAACTCATTGCAACTTTGAAAAAAATCACAAAACAGTATTCCTAAATCCTGGTTTTATTTTTATGGAACTCAAAGATTTTTTATATTTTCATCATGCAAACATATGCCTACCGAGAGAAAAAGAGTACTATTTTCTAGTTGTTTTTTTTTATTGTTTCAAATGAAAAGGACAGTACATGGTATTACATCTGACTCCGATTCGCCATGAACTTGACAAATATAATTAAAGTAAAAATAGTAGATAATAGACATATAATACAAAAAATATTTTTAACATAAAGGTTTTGTAGAGCTTTAGACGAGAGGTATTCGAATATAGCTAAATAGAACTCAAAACATTTTTTTTTGACTTATCATTTTATGGGACAAGGGCAGGGATGGCAAAGCTATGGCACGCGCGCCCAAAGTGGCACGTTTGAGAATTTGGATGGCACGTTCACATGTTCAAAAAAATATTTTTTAAGTTTAGAAAAATAAAGTTTTGCTTAAATAATCTTTGAATTATTAATTTATTCCGTTTTATTAATTTTAAAATTTTTTTGTAATTTTAATTTTTAAGCTTGTAAATAAAATTCAGAAAAAAAACATTTTTTATCTTTTCTATTGTGCTATTTTTTTACTGCTTGGGCACGCCATGTCAATCAAGAAATAATATTTGAGCGTTTTTGGCACGCGGACCCAAGAAGGTTCGCCATCCCTGGACTAGGGCAACTAGGCCATTTATATATTGGCAACATTAACATATTACACTATGAAGTGAAAATGAAAGGAATGATGTTATTAGATTGATTGTTTACAAGCGATATCTTTAAGTTCTCTCAGATGAGCTTTTTATCATAAATTAAATAACGTCTTAGTGAATAGGAGTTAGCCTTAAATCACCTTTTTCTTCATGTAATTTTTGCACATTATGCCTCTTACAACAGTACTTTAGAGCTTGAACTTGTCTCTGGATTTCTCTGAAAAATAAAAATAAAATATTTATTCAGGGCTTTTTTTCATGTAACATGGTAGAACGGCATTCCGGCACCCTTTCTCAACCTTTTTTATGTTTCAAATCAAAATTCGCAAAATTTTATTTTTATTTTGCTTTGAAAAGTTGTGATTTTCTTTTTAAAAACTATAGGCTGTTTTTTTTTATCTTAGATTCCTTTAGAATGTAACACTCATAAATTGAGAGCATAAAACAAAAAAAATATAAGGTTTGTAGACTTGCTATGTGACCAGATCCAGGGGTTATTATTAATTAAATAATGCTTGATATATTGCTTTAAAAAAAAGTTCTCTGTAGATACCTTCATTAGAAAGCCATATGCTCACACACCATATACATTAGAAACAGAAATAGATCGATACCTTCTTTTTTTATTAAAAAATCGGTGTTTATGAATATTAATTATTTTTTCAATATTTATTTTTTTAAGCGATATTGAAGTCTCGGATAACTTTTATTTCTAACATTTTTTTTTTTAAGTACAAAGTCGTTGTATTGAAACTCCGCTAGACTATATGATCTTACTCATCCCTATATTACTGTGTAATATTGTGTACGGACAGTAGTAAGGACAAGCGTGACTGTACGGGGTACACAAACATTCGGGGTTGAAATATAGATAAATGTAATTTTTTTTAAATATTTACAATTTGACCTCTTTAGACCAACATTATTTCAACACAAATATATATTATTGTAAATAATTTAATGGTTCAATATAATAATAACCAACAGTTTCAAAAATTCCATTAAAAATAAACGGAAATTCAAAAATTGTGTGTGCTGTTGGTATTTGTTTCTGTCCCCGCAGCTGATGACCAACTGAAGTCTGTATCTTTTTCAACCAAAATTGATTGAAAGCAACAATATTCAGGTAGAAAAAAGATGAATAGACAACGGTGTTTAATGTGACCATATGGCCACGCTCGTCCTTGGAGTATTAAGTTGAAATCAATTAAATTTAGTTACACACTATTAATTAGAACTAGCCCCAAACACTTTTTTCTCAGTCCTAACAGTTATGAAATTATTGCCAGAAGTGTCTTAGGAGTGCTTATATAAGTGTTTGAAAAAATTGCAATTGAGGTATGATTTATTCTTTTATATGACAATGCAATGTTAATAATTGCGACGGTATACATTTTTGGTACAAAGTTAGCATGGTCAACATTTTCGAAATACATGATTCAATTATGCTTAGTATGTACAAAATATAGAAATAATAGAATTGATACATTCTTCCAGCATCGCAATCTCAATTAAACATTTTTTGGTCATTTTATATATTTTTTCAATACAAGTATTAATATATTTGTTCAGTATTACAATTCCCAATAAAAGAAGTACCCAATGGCAAATGAAAAAGTATGTTTAATTAAAATATTGCTAATACTTTCGATGGTTTCGGCGGTAACTTTGTGGAAGTTCATTTTAATAGAAAATTTAAATTAACTTTGATTATTCCACGTATTGTGTAACTAACTGTGACACGTGTTTCGCCTCTTTCAGAGGCATCTTCAGACTTACTATCGCAAAGTTTGCTTAAGTAATGAAGCAAGATTGATTCTAACATTTTAAAATTATAAAATTACAAAATGGATTGGGTTTTTTTTTCCTTTTAAGAGGAGCAAGGAGGGGGGTGTAGAATCGAAATAAAGCAAACAGATAATGATACTAATTTTACTAATGAGTTGTAAACAATCAGAATGGGATTTTTCCTTTTTAATGGAAGCAAAGAGGGGATTATAAAATCGAAACTGTGCAAACAAATTTAATCATACTACGAATGACGTTAAACATTACAAACTATTAAAACTAATGAGCTACATTCAATCATCTAGGTTTGTGATTACTCTATTAATTGGAAACAATTTGAGTAACGGGGAACCGCCTGTGCTATTAAGAATATTATTTAATAATATTTCTTTTTTGTTAAGAGTTTTATTAATTTCTAAAAATTCTAAGCTATTCATCTTTAAACCCTTTTTATTTACTCGGTGGAGTATTTCTAAATTACAAATCTGATTAAAATTATGATTATTTTCTATTAAATGATTGGCAAACTCAGAAAAATTGTTACTTTTTAGACATCTTATCAATCATTTAATAGAAAATAATCATAATTTTAATCAGATTTGTAATTTAGAAATACTCCACCGAGTAAATAAAAAGAGTTTAAAGATGAATAGCTTAGAATTTTTAGAAATTAATAAAACTCTTAACAAAAAAGAAATATTATTAAATAATATTCTTAATAGCACAGGCGGTTCCCCGTTACTCAAATTGTTTCCAATTAATAGAGTAATCACAAACCTAGATGATTGAATGTAGCTCATTAGTTTTAATAGTTTGTAATGTTTAACGTCATTAGTAGTATGATTAAATTTGTTTGCACAGTTTCGATTTTATAATCCCCTCTTTGCTTCCATTAAAAAGGAAAAATCCCATTCTGATTGTTTACAACTCATTAGTAAAATTAGTATCATTATCTGTTTGCTTTATTTCGATTCTACACCCCCCTCCTTGCTCCTCTTAAAAGGAAAAAAAAACCCAATCCATTTTGTAATTTTATAATTTTAAAATGTTAGAATCAATCTTGCTTCATTACTTAAGCAAACTTTGCGATAGTAAGTCTGAAGATGCCTCTGAAAGAGGCGAAACACGTGTCACAGTTAGTTACACAATACGTGGAATAATCAAAGTTAATTTAAATTTTCTATTAAAATATTGCTAGTACTTACGGTTGGTCCTGGCAAGCCCGGTACTCCAGGTCGCCCGTCTCCTCCTTTCTCTCCCATATTTCCTTTTTCACCTGGTATTCCAGGATAACCTCGAGGACCTGGACTTCCTGTAGAACCACTAAGTCCAACAATTCCTTCGTCACCCTGTAATTTTTTGATAGTGTTTTTGATATATATCTCAAACACGTTACAGCTGGTGGAAACAGTCCTTATAAATACAAGCTGTCCGGTACTGCTCTTTACGGTATCAAGGAACATCACCTAACACAGCTGTTTATATGTTTTTTCTAATCACAGTGAAACTGGGAACTATCGCATTCGGAACTGAATTTGGATATCACTGTCGGATGACTGAAGGTTGATTCATATATAAAAGAGAGACCACGAGGTGCTTCGTTTTTATTACCTTAGGCACATTCCAGTACATATAACCTTAATTTACTTTTGTGTGACATCTGCCATGTCGACATAACAACACAAACGATTTTGTAGTCGCATAAGGCAAAACAAACGATGAAATTTGGGTGATACAGCGCAGGGTAGCACAGAATTGGCGGGTGCAGGCAGGCCAAGCAGACAGTAGTGAGCAGCTTGTGTTGTGACAGCTGCGTCACGCGAGTGACATATATGAATGGCACACAATGGCCCGAAATAACTCTTTCAAGAGTACATGAGAAGTATCGTATAAGAAAAGTTCAGTTTACACTAATTCATTAGTTTCTTGGTCATTTTCACTTGGTCCGCGGTAAAATCAAAGAGCATGTCCAAACGTAAGGGATCTGTGCTGGCTCTGCAGGCAAGTGCAGAGCAGCGCATATGCACTTCTGCGTCGCACAGGTCTGTGCTTCTTCATGTCTCACAAAATCGGTGCCGCCCTGTGGTGTGTCTTTAACTGCTGTGCCTAATTTCAATTATTGGGTTCTTCGACTATTTTGCATGGTTCTATGTTTTTTTAGGTTTTAGACACAAAATATGATGTAAAACAATTGTGGTGTTATAATGCAAAACGTACTATTTCCAAAAATAAAACTTTTCAGTAGAGGCAAAAAACTATAGCGAAAAACACAAGCATAATATTATGATTGAATCAATTAAAAATCATACAATAAATTATTTTTAAATCATTGACCCACTTCATAAACTTAGCATATGGTGAAAAGTATTTTAAATTCGTCATTTTAATGTTTTTTTTTTCAAAACGCACTATTTCCTGAAACTTTGTGCACTTTGTGTACAGAAAATAAACTTGTTTTCTTTTCTTTTTTTCAAACAATATAAGATAATATATTTAGGGTAACAAGATAGTAAAAAATGGAAAAAAATACAAAAGAAATTATTTTTCATCAAAATAAGAAAAATAATATTATTTTATCCTAGGCAAAGAGACGATTTTCAACCAATGCGTCTGTGTAAGTATTTTTTTCGACTCAGCTCTAGCTGCGTGACTTATAATTGGGTAAACATCAAGTTTAATTGAAGAATTCACAAATCAATTGCAATTCATCTTTTCAGGGAATTTTCAGCACGAGTAGGGGAAGGTTAGGAATGTAAAATGCCAGATGCTCCCTTTTCCTGATTGATTGCAAGAGTTAAATATTTTCAGAATTTCAGAATATTTTTTATGATTTCTATGTTTTTAAAGATATACCTCAAGTGAATAGCCAATTTCCCCCTTTGGTCCTCTGTCTCCTTTTATTGATCTCCCTGGTATTCCTTGTCTTCCATGAATACCAGGTGAGCCAATAATCACATAAGCACCAGGACTACCAGGGTTACCCTGAAAATATTTACAGAATATTTTACATAATAAGGTATTTCGACTGAGGGTGCTTGATGGAATTTCAATATCAAATTTGAATTGTTTGAATTTTGTACTTTTCCATGAGTTTTGTCGCTAACGACCCGGGTTTCGCCTTTCGGCATCTTCAGGCATTCCAAGTGCACGGATGTACTTGAACTGACGCGTAGTAAACAGTTTGTATCGTTTATATACAGAAATATAAGTAGATCACTAAGTTAAAAGGCTATTCAAATGTATATTAGCGAAAATTGAATGTATACAATTTTCAATGAATAAAGTGGGTTTGTTGTAATTATGGGAATTTTTTGAAAGTATTAATGACCAGATAATAACATAGGAATATTTAAAATAAATCTAGGGTTTTATCCGACCTATTATTAATGAGTTGATTTGTTTTTAAGCCTTTGAATTAATATTTAATGATAGCAAGTGCTTGAATTATTAATAAATGACAATTATTTTAAATGACAATTATTTAAAACGGGTACAACAATGGAGAATTCGGTAGATAAAGTTACTCGTTTAAAATTGGCAAACTGTTGAGCTGAGCTCGATTAATCTCTAAAATTTATTGGTAAAATAATTTAAACTCGCCCCTGTTAGTATGTAAATGAATTGCATTTTTTGCTTGGCAATTGCAAGGCTTTTTTGAAAGCACTATAACTGCTTAAAATTAATTACAACTTTTTATATACGATTTTGTATCATATTATGCCAGCTGTGTGATCATGGAGGTCACGCGTTCAAATCCCAGTACGGACAGTTTTTATAGATTGCAATGTCATGGATGTATATGATGTCTTGAATTCTACCCTCCCATCCATCCTATCCTAAAAAACGGAGCATTGCATTGTCCTAGCCCTACCATTCTATCCCTACTCTCTAAGACAGGTTGAGCAACTGAGTAACTAGCAGTTATTGTAGTAACTCTTCTGTTGAGATAAACTCCATAAGGAGTGAGATAAACTTTTACTCCATATTATAGAATTGATTGCAATTTTTACATTGCAATGTCATATATATAAGGAAAAATACTGATATTCGAAAAAAAGCATAATTGACAAGGATAGACATGTACATAGTTCAGTTACAGTTCATGTACATATTCAGTGTGAATATTTTTTTATTTGTACATCTTCAGTATTAATTTATTTTTTATTAATAAGTTCAAGTATTAAGTTTTGTTTAACCCAACTAGATGTTCTTTTTAACAGTGCCATCTCTTAATAGTTTCTATAACAATTTAATATTCTTTCACTTTGAGTCAATCTTTGAAAAATCTTAATAGAATACTGCATGGAGAATATTTTTCTATTTCCAAAAAAGGGGCGCATTTTTATTAGTTTATGTGAATTTTGTAAAAAAAAAGAAAACAGAACATAAATACCTTTAATAATATAAGTTTCTGCTCCGATAATTGTAAACCAAACGTTTCCAAACCCTAAAAATATGCCAGATATATTATGTATATAGTTATTATTTGCAGCATTTATTCTTTATAATATTACCAATGTCTTAAAATTGAGACAAATTTAACTACAGCTAAGTATGTGAATAATCAAAATCTTACCACAATATTAATTCAAGAATATAAAAATACCTTCATAATTTTTGTAACAACGGCAACTGGATCTAGGCATGTGCAGTTAAATAGTCCAGAGGCATAACCCTGAAACATTTGTCGGTTATAAAATTTTAGGTATATAACTTACTCGATTTGTGTGAATATTGAAACACCAAAATTTATTTTCAAGCCCTTACGAGGTATCCCTTTTCGCCTTTTTCTCCTGAAATAAGAAAAAAATACAAATCGTTATGAAAATACAATAATAATAGTACTGTATAGTATACTGAAAAATGATTGTTGAAATAGCAAATGTTAAGCGGAGTTTTGTTCAATTTGGTATAAATATTCAGCGGCATCAATTTATTTCTTTAACTTATTATTTTTAAAGTTTTTAAAATCAAATATATGTAAATTTATTGTGCTTAACCCTCCAAGGACGAGCGTGACCATATGGTCACAGTAAACACCGTTGTCTATTGATCCCACTATTCATCCTTTTTCTTTCTACCTGAATATCGTTGCTTTTACTCATATTTGGTTAAAAAGGGTACAGACTTGAGTAAGTCATCAGCCGCGGGGACAGAAACGGCCACCAAAAGCACATGCGATATTTTGAATTTCCGTTTTTTTAATAGACTTTTTGAAACTGTTAGTTATTTTTTAATCAAAATATCAAATTATTTACAGTTCTTTTGCTAATATATTTGTATTGAAATTATGTTGATCTAAAGAGGTCAATTTGTAAATATTTTTAAAAATTTCACGTTTAGCTATATTGCAACCCCGTGAATGTTTGCGTGCCTATACGGTCAGACTCGTCCTTACTACTGTTCGTACACAATATTACACGGTAATAAAAGAATGAGCGTGACCATATAGTCATGCGGGGTTTCTATACAACGACTTTTTTTTTTTTTAAATTTGTTAGGAATAAAAGTTATCCGTGATTTCAATACGGCTTAAAAAATATTTTGTTTATCGAAAAAAAACTCTCGTCTCTGGGGGTTAATTTGAGATGAACTAAAATAGTTGATTGAAATAAATGGTCATTGTTGAAGTACGCCACTAGCAACGTGTCCGATCTACACAGTAAGCAGCGAGAAGCTTAGTGGAATGAAAAGAACTAAAAAAAACTATTATAGATTATGTCAATCAAAAAGAATTTATCATTTTCTTATAAATGGATGATTCAGATATCTTCGGAAGGATTTCACTTGAAATTTTATTCAATCTTAATTATTATAACAGCTAAATCGTTACTCTATTTATAAGAGTAGTTACAGATAAAAATGTTATGTATTAAAAAATGACACTATTTTGTCCTGTGATATAATATTACATATCAGATTGAACTATACAATTAAGGATGATGTGATGATTGAAATTAATTTAAAACAACATATTCATACCTTTAGTACACATTTTAGACTCAACCTGTCTACTTTTTCTTATGAAATCCGATGCTTTATTATGTTTTAAATACTCCCTCAGCGGCGTAACATGTTGTATTACAGGTGACCCTTCATCTGTGATTGAAATCTCTTCATCGATTCGATAGTTTAGTTTGGTAACGATGTTTTTGAATTGGTCATATTTAGGATCTATCTCTTGTTGCAAATGAAAGCACTTTGATTTCACATTCATCAATTCCTTTTCTAGCTTCTCACATTTATGCGCAAAATAAATACTTGTCAACAGCGTTAACAACAAAACAACTTTAATACATATGTCAGAACCTGTTTTTTCACATTTTTTTGAAGTGTTAAAATTAGTTAATCGTCGAATAAATCTCTGATATCCTGGAAGACTATTTTGAGGATCACTCACTAGTTTTGATGGATCTACGATCATTTTTATTCTTTCCACAATGGTTTCTCGTTAGGTACCGGATATAGGTTTTTGTAATAATGATTTTGCTACGTATTAAATAAGTATTTTTGGTTATCTCATTGACATTTGACATTTAGATTGCGGTAGCAGTGCTCTTCAAAAATATTCGAATTCTAAACATTTATTTTGTCTGTAAGAAATAAGTTATCCGCAATAATAGATTGCAAGATTAAGGGCATTAAACAATAAAGTGACGTTATATTCCTATATTACTCTTCTTAGCTGAAAATCGAAATGTTGAATTACGGCTTTGATATTTCTTGTTCAATTTTACATGTCATTGTATTCTTTTTTTTAGAATTCATCTAAGTACGACTGTACGAGGTAGAAATTCTAAAAAAATATTTGTATCAATATTACTAATGGAATTCTTAAGCCTTGGATTTTTTCGAATCCCGGTTCACAAGGGAGTCTTCAACTCTGGGATCCTAACCAATTATATGGTCCCAAAATCCCAGGATTACAAGGATGATCCGGGATTCTATGTCTTTGACACAATACATGAAAATGTCATGTCCCGGGAAATTCTCGTATCGTCAAAAAATTCCCTCCTACCATTCCGCTCCTTCAATAACTGGGCGTAGCGAGAAAGATTAGCTAACCATTCGTCCTGTCCTAGCCATCATTCTATCCCTATTCTCTTAAAAAAAGAGAGTTTGAGCAACTGAGCAACAATCAGTTTTCGTAGAAAATCTTCTGTCGAGATATCTCTATTACGAGGCCACATGCTCCACATTGGGAGCGGATCCATTCAAATAAAAAAATGTTATTGAACATGTATTAAATTATGTATACTACATATATTTCATATTTTTCTACAAGATAATATAGTAAACAACCGTTATATGAGTAAAATTTTAGTTTTACAGTTTTACATGTTTGAATGGACCAAACCAAGTATTTTTGGCCACTTTTTATTGCATGTTTTATAGCTCTAGAGAAAAATGGGCTTGAAAAAGAATGTTTCAACTTTCAATGTGATACGTCATCAGATACAGGTACAAAATAATTGAGAAAAGAATGAAGACTATGGGTAAAAGTTATTCGTTCATACAATATTACATTTTACTAAGTTTGTGGCTTAGTTGCATAGTGCTACAACATGTAATTGGTAGTTTTTAAATATGGCTGATAAAAGTTTTGAAACGTCAAAACTGAGTTGTAAAAATGATAAATGTTATTTTGTCTTATCTTTTCAATCAATCATTTAGTCTCAATTCCAATCAAACTCATTGCAACTTTGAAAAAAATCACAAAACAGTATTCCTAAATCCTGGTTTTATTTTTATGGAACTCAAAGATTTTTTATATTTTCATCATGCAAACATATGCCTACCGAGAGAAAAAGAGTATTTTTTTCTAGTTGTTTTTTTTTATTGTTTCAAATGAAAAGGACAGTACATGGTATTACATCTGACTCCGATTCGCCATGAACTTGACAAATATAATTAAAGTAAAAATAGTAGATAATAGACATATAATACAAAAAATATTTTTAACATAAAGGTTTTGTAGAGCTTTAGAAGAGAGGTATTCGAATATAGCTAAATATAACTCAAAACATTTTTTTTTGACTAATCATTTTATGGGACAAGGGCAGGGATGGCGAGCCTATGGCACGTGTGCCCAAAGTGGCACGTTTGAGAATTTGGATGGCACGTTCACATGTTCAAAAAAATATTTTTTAAGTTTAGAAAAATAAAGTTTTGATTAAATAATCTTTGAATTATTAATTTATTCCGTTTTATTAATTTGCAAATGTTTTTGTAATTTTAATTTTTAAGCTTGTAAATAAAATTCAGAAAAAAAACATTTTTTATTTTTTCTATTGTGTTATTTTTTTACTGCTTGGGCACGCCATGTCAATCAAGAAATAATATTTGAGCGTTTTTGGCACGCGGACCCAAGAAGGTTCGCCATCCCTGGACTAGGGCAACTAGGCCATTTATATATTGGCAACATTAACATATTACACTATGAAGTGAAAATGAAAGGAATGATGTTATTAGATTGATTGTTTACAAGCGATATCTTTAAGTTCTCTCAGATGAGCTTTTTATCATAAATTAAATAACGTCTTAGTGAATAGGAGTTAGCCTTAAATCACCTTTTTCTTCATGTAATTTTTGCACATTATGCCTCTTACAACAGTACTTTAGAGCTTGAACTTGTCTCTGGATTTCTCTGAAAAATAAAAATAAAATATTTATTCATGGCTTTTTTTCATGTAACATGGTAGAACGGCATTCCGGCACCCTTTCTCAACCTTTTTTATGTTTCAAATCAAAATTCGCAAAATTTTATTTTTATTTTGCTTTGAAAAGTTGTGATTTTCTTTTTAAAAACTATAGGCTGTTTGTTTTTTATCTTAGATTCCTTTAGAATGTAACACTCATAAATTGAGAGCATAAAACAAAAAAAATATAAGGTTTGTAGACTTGCTATGTGACCAGATCCAGGGGTTATTATTAATTAAATAATGCTTGATATATTGCTTTAAAAAAAAGTTCTCTGTAGATACCTTCATTAGAAAGCCATATGCTCACACACCATATACATTAGAAACAGAAATAGATCGATACCTTCTTTTTTTATTAAAAAATCGGTGTTTATGAATATTAATTATTTTTTCAATATTTATTTTTTTAAGCGATATTGAAGTCTCGGATAACTTTTATTTCTAACATTTTTTTTTTTAAGTACAAAGTCGTTGTATTGAAACTCCGCTAGACTATATGATCTTACTCATCCCTATATTACTGTGTAATATTGTGTACGGACAGTAGTAAGGACAAGCGTGACTGTAAGGGGTACACAAACATTCGGGGTTGAAATATAGATAAATGTAATTTTTTTTAAATATTTACAATTTGACCTCTTTAGACCAACATTATTTCAACACAAATATATATTATTGTAAATAATTTAATGGTTCAATATAATAATAACCAACAGTTTCAAAAATTCCATTAAAAATAAACGGAAATTCAAAAATTGTGTGTGCTGTTGGTATTTGTTTCTGTCCCCGCAGCTGATGACCAACTGAAGTCTGTATCTTTTTCAACCAAAATTGATTGAAAGCAACAATATTCAGGTAGAAAAAAGATGAATAGACAACGGTGTTTAATGTGACCATATGGCCACGCTCGTCCTTGGAGTATTAAGTTGAAATCAATTAAATTTAGTTACACACTATTAATTAGAACTAGCCCCAAACACTTTTTTCTCAGTCCTAACAGTTATGAAATTATTGCCAGAAGTGTCTTAGGAGTGCTTATATAAGTGTTTGAAAAAATTGCAATTGAGTTATGATTTATTCTTTTATATGACAATGCAATGTTAATAATTGCGACGGTATACATTCTTGGTACAAAGTTAGCATGGTCAACATTTTCGAAATACACGATTCAATTATGCTTAGTATGTACAAAATATAGAAATAATAGAATTGATACATTCTTCCGGCATCGCAATCTCAATTAACCATTTTTTGGTCATTTTATATATTTTTTCAATACAAGTATTAATATATTTGTTCAGTATCACAATTCCCAATAAAAGAAGTACCCAATGGCAAATGAAAAAGTATGTTTAATTAAAATATTGCTAGTACTTACGGTTGGTCCTGGCAAGCCCGGTACTCCAGGTCGCCCGTCTCCTCCTTTCTCTCCCATATTTCCTTTTTCACCTGGTATTCCAGGATAACCTTGAGGACCTGGACTTCCTCTAAAACCGACAGGTCCAAAATTTCCTAAGTCACCCTGTAATTTTTTGATAGTGTTTTTGATATATATCTCAAACACGTTACAGCTGGTGGAAACAGTCCTTATAAATACAAGCTGTCCGGTACTGCTCTTTACGGTATCAAGGAACATCACCTAACACAGCTGTTTATATGTTTTTTCTAATCACAGTGAAACTGGGAACTATCGCATTCGGAACTGAATTTGGAGATCACTGTCGGATGACTGAAGGTTGATTCATATATAAAAGAGAGACCACGAGGTGCTTCGTTTTTATTACCTTAGGCACATTCCAGTACATATAACCTTAATTTACTTTTGTGTGACATCTGCCATGTCGACATAACAACACAAACGATTTTGTAGTCGCATAAGGCAAAACAAACGATGAAATTTGGGTGATGCAGCGCGGGGTAGCACAGAATTGGCGGGTGCAGGCAGGCCAAGCAGACAGTAGTGAGCAGCTTGTGTTGTGACAGCTGCGTCACGCGAGTGACATATATGAATGGCACACAATGGCCCGAAATAACTCTTTCAAGAGTACATGAGAAGTATCGTATAAGAAAATTTCAGTTTACACTAATTCATTAGTTTCTTGGTCATTTTCACTTGGTCCGCGGTAAAATCAAAGAGCATGTCCAAACGTAAGGGATCTGTGTTGGCTCTGCAGGCAAGTGCAGAGCAGCGCATATGCACTTCTGCGTCGCACAGGTCTGTGCTTCTTCATGTCTCACAAAATCTGTGCCGCCCTGTGGTGTGTCTTTAACTTTTCCGTTTCTAAGCTCAAGAAATGCGACCCCAATACCAACATTTTCGTAAATATCTATTTTAATATGGGTGATACGATGTTTATAATTAAGGTATTCTTATATCATAGTTTTTTGGACCTTTTGTAGTTTATATAAATACGCGATAACGCTTATCAGCTGATTAGCGCCCGCGATAACGATTGTTCGTATGATAATTTGGAACGCTCTTCAGTAGTCAATTCATATGTGTGCTGACATGACGTCTTTTTTACGCGCAACTTAAAATATTATTATTTATTAAAAAAACACAGATTTTTATAAAAAAATGTATGAGGAATGATGCAAAGAGATATTTTTATGCCCTTGGACTATTTTTTTTTTTGAAATTCATAAGAATAAGGCTAATAATGAGGAAACCACTGGGGTCAAAAAAGACCCCCATCGGCTGAGAAGCATTTTTCTAGTCTCCGAGCCGTAAGAGTTATCTGCTGTGCCTAATTTCAATTATTGGGTTCTTCGACTATTTTTCATGGTTCTATGTTTTTTTAGGTTTTAGACACAAAATATGATGTAAAACAATTGTGGTGTTATAATGCAAAACGTACTATTTCCAAAAATAAAACTTTTCAGTAGAGGCAAAAAACTATAGCGAAAAACACAAGCATAATATTATGATTGAATCAATTAAAAATCATACAATAAATTATTTTTAAATCATTGACCCACTTCATAAACTTAGCATATGGTGAAAAATATTTTAAATTCGTCATTTTAATGTTTTTTTTTTTCAAAACGCACTATTTCCTGAAACTTTGTGCACTTTGTGTACAGAAAATAAACTTGTTTTCTTTTCTTTTTTTCAAACAATATAAGATAATATATTTAGGGTAACAAGATAGTAAAAAATGGAAAAAAATACAAAAGAAATTATTTTTCATCAAAATAAGAAAAATAATATTATTTTATCCTAGGCAAAGGACGATTTTCAACCAATGCGTCTGTGTAAGTATTTTTTTCGACTCAGCTCTAGCTGCGTGACTTATAATTGGGTAAACATCAAGTTTAATTGAAGAATTCACAAATCAATTGCAATTCATCTTTTCAGGTAATTTTTAGCACGAGTAGGGGAAGGTTAGGAATGTAAAATGCCAGATGCTCCCTTTTCCTGATTGATTGCAAGAGTTAAATATTTTCAGAATTTCAGAATATTTTTTATGATTTCTATGTTTTTAAAGATATACCTTAAGTGAATAGCCAATTTCCCCCTTTGGTCCTCTGTCTCCTTTTATCGATCTCCCTGGTATTCCATTTCTTCCATGAATACCAGGTGAGCCAATAATCCCATCAGCACCGGGACTACCAGGGTTACCCTGAAAATATTTACAGAATATTTTACATAATTAAGTATTTCGACTGAGGGTGCTTGATGGAATTTCAATATCAAATTTGAATTGTTTGAATTTTGTACTTTTCCATGAGTTTTGTCGCTAACGACCCGGGTTTCGCCTTTCGGCATCTTCAGGCATTCCAAGTGCACGGATGTACTTGAACTGACGCGTAGTAAACAGTTTGTATCGTTTATATACAGAAATATAAGTAGATCACTAAGTTAAAAGGCTATTCAAATGTATATTAGCGAAAATTGAATGTATACAATTTTCAATGAATGAAGTGGGTTTGTTGTAATTATGGGGATTTTTTGAAAGTATTAATGACCAGATAATTACATAGGAATATTTAAAATAAATCTAGGGTTTTATCCGACCTATTATTAATGAGTTGATTTGTTTTTAAGCCTTTGAATTAATATTTAATGATAGCAAGTGCTTGAATTATTAATAAATGACAATTATTTTAAATGACAATTATTTAAAACGGGTACAACAATGGAGAATTCGGTAGATAAAGTTGCTCGTTTAAAATTGGCAAACTGTTGAGCTGAGCTCGATTAATCTCTAAGATTTATTGGTAAAATAATTTAAACTCGCCCCTGTTAGTATGTAACAAATCAATACCTGAATCAAAATTAAACGTATGGTTTTCAAGAGTTAAATGGTTGGCGAAGGTGGAGGTATCTTTTTTTAAGCGAAAAGCGGCTAAGTGCTCAGCCACTCTTATATTTAAGGTTCTAGCAGTTTTACCAATATAAAATCTGGGACAATCACTACACTGCAATCTATAAATCCCAGATTTGTTTGCATATTCTATAACATCTTTATTATTTATCAATAATTTACCTAAAGAGTTCTCGCAATGGAAAGCCGGTCTAACACTTTCTGAGAGCTGCGTCTTTATCTTTAAACTGGTGTGTCTTATGTAATTAATTCTACGCCAAAACCTAATACCACCTGAGTCTTTCAATATCAATCCCTTGTGTAAGATTTGTTGTGCTAGCTTAATACGTTTTTTATATAAAAGATTCCTTTTAAGGTGTTCACTGTCAATACTTGGTGGAATGGCATTATAATAAAAATAATAAAACATTTTTAGTCCTTTTTCCACATAAAATTTATTAGATCAGGACCGGTTTCGCTCATCGCGAGCATACCTGAGTTAAAGTTAGCTTTTTTAGACTTTATAGATAGTAAAAATCTTAATCCCTTGTTAGTTAATGATATTAAATCTATTGTCAATTGTTGTATTGACCAAAACTTCTTTAAATTCAATGATAAAATTTACCAACAGTTGAATGGGTTGGCAATGGGTAGCCCTTTGTCTCCTATTTTAGCTGATTTTTTCATGGATTTTTTAGAATCTAAAATCAGTAATTTTGATCTCTTTAGAAATGTCATTTACTGGTATAGATACGTAGATGACATCTTAGTACTTTGGGGAGGTACAGAGAGACAACTTAATCAATTCTTAAAACTTATAAATAACGTTAACCCGCATATTCAATTTACAATGGAGTTGGGGTTGAATAAAATAAACTTTTTGGATTTAACGATCGAGATTATTAATAATCGGCATTGTTTCAGTATTTTTAGAAAAGATTCATACAGCGATAACATCATTAACAATTCTTCCAGACATCATATCTCTCATAAATTAGCAACCTTTCATTGCTTTATTCATCGTCTTTTGTTGATTCCGATGACTAAAGCAAGTTACGAGCTTGAGTTAAATACGATAAAACAAATTGCGATGAATAATGGTTATGATTCGGATTTAATAGATCGTCTTTTATTTAAAAAACACAAAAAACTAGCTTTGCTAAATGTAAGCTCTAGTTTGGTGATTAAGGAGCCTGCCGTTGAGAAACAGTGGGTGAAATTGAGCTACCTGGGTAGAGTTTCAGAAAAGATTTCAAGAAAATTCAAAAAAAACCTTTTTAATGTCATTTTTTATAATTCTTTTAACTTGCAACGCATTTTAGTAAATTCTAAAGATAAACTTAATATTCTTAACCAAAGTGGCATTTATTTAATTGATTGCGACTCTTGTGGAGCCAGGTATATTGGTCAAACGGGAAGAGCTTTTAATATCAGATTTAAAGAACATCTAGCCTGCTCCCGTAAAGGGAATGAATTATCTTCATTTGGGAACCATTTGTTCCTAAATAAGCATACATTTGATATCTCTAAAAACTTTAGAATCCTGCATGTCAACAATAAATCGTTAAAACTTGATAAACAAGAGATCTTAGAAATAAATAGACAAAAATTTTTACCTAACTCTAATTTATTAAACGAACAGGTTGTATTTGCATCATCACCTTTGTTATATCCGTTTCATTAATCTAATTCTAACCTATGTTAACTGCTCTTCTATATTATTTATATGTTTTTCAAAATTTATTCCTTTTGTAAGAATTGATATGGTTTTTAAAAATGTCTTTTTCAGAATCTTCATTACTGCCGATTTTGTTGAAGTACATCATTGCTTGGAAACGGGAAAAACACCAAATCATCATTAGGATATTTACTTTAGTAATGTAGTGTTTCACTTTGTGTAAAAATATTTCCCAAATTTTAATTGTGTTTATAATTGATATCATTTGCCACTTAGATTTATTATTCTTTGATGATGAGTTTTTAATTGTTATGGGTGTTAAGCATTTTAATTTTGTGTAATTATAATGTAATTTGCTAATCCTTTAAATTGTTAATAGTTGCTTACACCTTTTTATTTCAATTTAAATTTGTATAAATATCACTGTTTTTGTATTTTTCTTATCAGTTGATAATGCTCGCGATGAGCGAAACCGGTCCTGATCTAATAAATTTTATGTGGAAAAAGTACTAAAAATGTTTTATTATTTTTTTTATATAAAAGATTGTCTATAAGAGACACATAATAACAATTGTTCATTAGATTGCTGTGATTTTATCGTTAAGTTTTTGACGTTTAAGTACATCCGTGCACTTGGAATGCCTGAAGATGCCGGAAGGCGAAACCCGGGTCGTTAGCGACAAAACTCATGGAAAAGTACAAAATTCAAACAATTCAAATTTGAGAATATTTTACATTGTGAAAAATGCTTCAATAAGGATTTTATCGATGAGCAATATACAACAATTAATGGACCTACACAAAAAAAACATTTTAACATAGATCTTAGCTGTGACTGTTGTAATATCAAAATAATCAACAATGTTTGACAATTGAACACTTGAATAACACGCGTTCGTTAGTAAAGACAAAAAATCACATTACACAAGATATGTACAGTTTGTGTTTATTTACATTTGACATAGTGGTCTGACACTGAGATCTAATGGCAAAAGAGTATTTAAGCGATCAGATGGTTTAATATCAAATTTATTTGTTTTCACTTTTAATGTGTCTACTGTCATTACTTGACGGAAAGGTATTATATTAAAAAAATAAAGCACTCTTTTGTACTAATTTCTCTTGTATAGCAATGGCATAACCTCTTCAGACCCAAGGTTTTATCTTCGAGATTTTTTTTATTTTTACAGTTAATATGTGGCACATGATTATTTTGAAAATTTTGTTATTTTTTTTCTACAGTTTTACGTTTTAGAGAAAAGGGTGGTATCACCCTTGGAGTACTTGGGGTCCTTACTATTATAAAAAATTGCGTTTTTGAAAAATTTTGTATTATTATATTTTTGTGAATTTCATCATACTACTTAACAATAAATGGAATTGAAAATTTAAATGTGTGATACAAAATGGAAAAAAAAATAAAAATATTTTTTTGTTAAAAAAAATACTGTAAAAAAAACAATTAAATGAAATTTATTTTTTCTTTTGAAATAAAAAATAGCAATTAATAACATTAGAAAAACAAAGACACGATTTACATTGTGGACAATATACAAAGGTCAAAAAAGAACAACCAGTAAGTCTGCATTTGATCGATTTTTCTGTTCTTTATTTTTCATCGCTGATATGTGTAAATGCTCCTTTTTTACAAAATCCACTAGAGGTATTTGATTTACACAGCGTCTTTTTGCATGAGGCCCATTATCATCAATATTTCCATCATCGACTACCCGATCCTCATCATTATATCCAGTTATAAAGGAATTCGAAATTTGTCATTTAAAGTCATAGTAGTCGAATATGTCTTATATGAAAAAATCTTTTAGGTTGATTGTGATATTTCAGCTATCCAGCAGCATTGGGAAATCCCAAAAAATGCTTCATCAACATATTTTTAGAAATATTCTGAAGGTATTTTTAATTCATTACATACTCATGTAGTGGTTGATCATTATCGTCACTCCACAACAGGATCAGTTTACTGGTCTTCTGCAGGTTCATGACTAAGCGGTTGTGTCCGTACCAATGCAGATTCATCTTCATCGTCAGTTCCCTAACCTGAACCACACTCCATGTCAGAGTCATTAGGATCTAAAGGTAACTCCAACTCATGAAGAATTTCATCTTTAGTAAGATCTAAAAACCACCTTTCGAAGCATGTTGACTGCCGAAAAGTACCAACTTCCTCCAACAAAAGTGACATCTAAATTAACATGAATATCGTCCGGGTTAATTTTATTAGTAAACCAGTTTCTTATATTATTTGATACTTTTGGTATTTTTATAAAAAGTTCAACAGCCACGCTAATTTTTCATAAACTCCGTGAGTATCATAGGTGATACCAGGGGTCCGAAGAGGATAAGATTAATTTTAAATTTTGTTGATCACGATCAAAAATATTTGGTCCTAATTTTACATTAATTACAGTACCAAATACCCTCTGCTTTATAGTACCTATAATGGCTACGAAAAAAGTGTAATCTAAAAGTAAAGTAAATCATGAAATTTTTTTTTCCTACTTACTTTTACTAAGATAACAGTCTGGTCTGATATACGCAAACCAGCTTCTTGCAATCCCTAAAAATTAAACAATATTTAAAACATAATATACTAAATTGTTGGTTCTTCAGCTTTTTACCTTTGTGATAATATTTTTATTCTTATATATCGTTGCTGCACATTTCATTTGTCATATGTGACGAAAAGTACTTTCTGAGATAATCGAGAACAACTGTTTAAAAGAATAATGAAACCAATAGCAATTTTTAAGCAACCTATTTTAGTACATAAAACTTATCTATTTACGATTTTTATTTTTATTATTTTATTCTTCGAATTTTAATAGAAAATAATACTTTTTCGTATTTTATACACATAGGACCAATTCTATGCTTTCAATTTTACACATGCAATTTACTTTATATTGAAATTCGCTCATAGGATATGTTCAATATTTGCCAGCAATGGCCAAGACGTCAACCGGGTAGCCCCTTTCAGTCGAACACCTGATGCTTTGAAACAAAAGTTGAGTGTGTCTTTTATTATCTATTCTTTTTGTTACATAAATGTGTAATCCAAATATCTTTAAAAGAACTAAAAATTAAGAAAATGCCACGTTTATAAATACAATCCTCAGTTTCTGGGTAAAACCTACCTTCAATATTTCTGGAACACTTGGAGCAGGATCAATAAATGGGCAATCAATGATGGGACTTTCTCCCTAAAACAATAATCAAACATGACACAAAGCAAATAAATATAATTCATAAAATATGTAACATTTTAATTTTTCCATAGATATCACAGCATTTTTACCATTGGGAGAATTATTTACTAATGTATTAGGTATTAACTTGGTGGTCGAGTGCTCAGCGCCGTTGGCTTTGGTTACGGAGGTAACAGGTTTGAATCCTAGTACGAACAGTTTTTTAAATGGATTTTCAATTGATTTATGAATTCCTGTCCAAAGGCATGGATATATGTGATGTCATATTCTGAAAACTGGTGTAGCGAGAGCGATTAGCTAACCACTAGTCCTGTCGTAGTTCTATCCTTCTATCTCTACTCTCATTGAAAAAAGAGAGGTTGAGCAACTGGGTAACAGGCAGTTCTCGTAAAAAAACTTCTGTTGAGATAAACTCTACTAGGAGTTCATACTATGCTCCACATTTAGAGCGCACATGGGTAATAAAAAGAACAGTTTCAGACATCGATTCATGATTTGATTGTAATCATAAAAATAAAATAGTTTGGTGATTCTTCTGAACACGAATTCTCCGTACAGAATTTTTCCATAAAAAAATTTTTTTTTGCTTGTTAACATTCAGAAAAATATTTGGCACAATTGACATAAGACATTACACAAAACTACCTATGATTTTTATATTTATATTCACAGAATGTTCTGTGTGCGGAGTATTCTATGTACGGAGTATTCTATGTACAGAAGTTTCTGTATACGGAAAAATCTGTGTTCGTAAAAATCGGTGTATGGAGTGAAGTGTACGGCGAATTCGTGTTCAGAAGAATCCTTTCACCAAATAAAACAGCTGATCAAAATATTACTAGATTGTTTCCAACAAAAAAAGACTCACAGTGGATCCTTTGTCCCCTTTTTCCCCTGAAAGGAAAATAAATGTGTTATTCAGATTGAATATTAAGATTGAGATCTTTAAAAAACACTGTTGTAATGTAAATAATAAGTAAGAGAAATGTGTGCCAAAAATAGTCGCAATCTTCAATCAGGCGCATAGCTTATAAGCCCCACTCTCAAGATGTGACCGGACAAAGTTAAAACTAGAGCCAGATTGGCCAATGTGTTACACTGGAAAAGTGGGATTTATTGAATGTAAGCGATTTCAACATCAAATTCAAAGCAAATAGCAAATAATAATGTTTATAACTCCACTGTAGTGGCTAATTTCAGTATAATAATGTAACTTCAAATACTTCAGGCTCTTAAAAGCAAAAACTGATCCATATTAAGTCAAAATTTAACAAAAAATATATGAACTTTTGTCGCAAGTTATGTAAATCACACATACACCAATAAATTAGACGCTTGCTTTTATATGTATTAAAATATATGGTAGACTGGCTATAAAAATAGGTGTATTGTTCTTAATTGAAAATATAGTATGATATAAAATATTGACTAATAATAAGACATAAAGTTTATGTGTGAAACGCAAAGTTTCATAGAAGTATTTACTACTAAAATTGCAAAGTGGGCTTATCGGTTTTTGCTGTTAGATGCTTAGTAGTTTAAGTCGGAAACATTATTGAAAATGAGTTTACATTAAGATTGATTATATTACTTATATTTTGATTCTAAGCGAAATGGGTGGCTTCTCGCAATGAAATTTACTTCTTATGCGATTCCTTCAACACAAAAAAAGTAATTCGCATTGTTATTATTAGTGTCTTTGTCTGTGAATATAGGAAAATTATTGTAGTTACCCACATTTTGTTTTCTTTCTAGTACACAGTTCTTTCTTCACTACACAATCAAGCCATTACAATAAAACATTACCAACAAAATAACAATAACGTCAATAATGTATTAAGTACACCTGCATTTAAATACCATAAAACATAAAACCATTTTTTTCTGAGTATCTAACCCTATTTTTAAAAATATGAATTGTTAACCTTTAGAACAAGATATAATTTGTCTAGTTTTTCTTGAAGGATATTTTTTTGGTAGGATTTCTTCAGTTTTTACAGTATTCGCAGTGTATTGTACACCTGGCTCATATTTCTTTATTCTCTTGAATACTTCAGTATCACTTTGCACAATCGTTTCATCAAAATATTTCAGTCTTGTTTGCAAATCCATACAGCTCGATTTCACTTTGATTAATTCATTTTCTAATTCTTGGCATCTGTATGCAAAATATGCGCTCGTAAATAATATCACTACCAAAAAAAATTTCATTGAGATGTCAGATTTTTTGTCTTCCATTTTTGTTTTTAAAAGTTTATTTTTCACAATAATCCCAGCTCAAAATTGATATCTTCGATATTTCAAAATGTATGTGCTAAGGAAATGTGAGGAGCTTGAGATCAAGCATGCCCAAATCCATTTTAGAGAAAAAGAAAACGTGATATCGCTATAATATTGGAGTGCTGATGCAAAAGAACATTATTTAATTTTTAACGTTACTAAAAATCTCGGGGTTTCTATGCAATCAAGGGTCAAAATATGACAAAAATTCACTGTGGAATCAAGGAAACCTATAGTTAATGCGAAATAGGAAATTTCTTCAGCCATATTTCAAATTTGCTCTATGGTTTGTTCTAAAATGTTCCATTTGACATTTTATATTGACTTTTTCACACTGATATTAAATTCGTATTTCGTGAAAATTATCAGTTTCCCTGATTTACATGTATGATAGTTTGACATCCTATAGGTTATTAAATTTCCTACACAGCTGCATTCGAAAAGGTAGCATTTCATTCATTTTCAGGTATAAAAAAGTAAAACTGTCTAAGTTTTCATAAGACAAGTGTGTTTTCCCTGTTCGGGAAAAAGTGGACCTGGTCAGTTTTGATCACAAGCTCCTCAAATATTACATTTTTCTTATCTATCATTTAATCACTTGAACTTTGACTTGATTCAAAAACATTTGTTAGCAATAGCAGGGGTCGGCCAACTTTCAAGTGAGAAGAGCCAAATTGTTATGGAATTGTATCAGAGAGTCGTAAATATGAAATATATGTATATATATATATATATATGTATATTGATGTTTAGGGTAAAAAAAAAATTGTAAGTTGAAGAGTTGGTGTCTTAAGAGTCGCGAACGGTTATGCAAACAACCACTGTTTCATTCTATCATTTGTTCATTCAATTCATGTAAGCAACATTTTCATTTCTATTAAAATGGTGGTCTGCAGACTCTACCAAGGAGCTCCATGAGTTGCCAAATCAAATAACATATATCAATTTTATTGTTTATTGATATGAATAGGTATTTAAACTTTTTTTTAAGAACGAGTTTGTTTACCCATAAAATAAATGTGAATATTTCAATAGGCTTGGAAATATGTAAGTAAAAACATCTTAATTAGTAGATGTAAAGAAATTTTTCAACAGTACTTGCTTAAATTTTGCAACGGATGGCTTGTTGCCAGAGCTGTGTATTTTTGTTGACTCCCGATACAAAATTTAAGATGCCCTTTATTTGTTTTGTTGCATAACAATAAGTATATTGTTTTTTTTATTTTTGGGTGGTTGAATTTCATATCGACTGTGGAAAGGAAAAAGGACGTTACCCACACAAAGCAAATTTTACAGGAGGTACAAAAAACGTGTTTTGATTATTTTGAGCCATATGCAAACAATGAAATATCCACAACCTGTAAGTGCATGGAGACTTCTAAGCTGGTGTTTAATTGACGTAATCTAAAATTAATTAAAGAAATTGTCTAGGAAAAAACTTTATTTCAGTATTTTTTCTTGGTTTTAATTTATTCAAGGTCATCTTTTTCAAACTTTAAAGCTAAATTTACGAACTATGTTCTGCATTTGCAGCTTGCATCCCTTAGATTGAATGTGTATCAAGTTAGATACATTGTGATTATTGAAAAAAAGCTGTTTTGGAAAACTGAGAGTTACATCTTTTTTCCATTCCACAGTCGATATCCAAAAAGGAT
This sequence comes from Himalopsyche tibetana, assembly GCA_030503985.1. Classification (NCBI taxonomy): domain Eukaryota; kingdom Metazoa; phylum Arthropoda; class Insecta; order Trichoptera; family Rhyacophilidae; genus Himalopsyche; species Himalopsyche tibetana. The sequence goes on along the minus strand of JAPJYX010000007.1, from coordinate 2,807,231 downwards.
GTAAATATTATAACCATAAATAAATATTAAAATTTAAATGTATTTTTTTGGTTAGCTAATCCATAGTTTCTCAAACTTTTTGGACCCGTGGCCCCTATTAAGTCTCATAATTTTCCGTGACACCCATACCGATTGAGATTTGAGAGGATTGAAAGAATCCAAAATAATTTTCAACTCTTTGAACATTTTGCTAGCTGGCAGATTCAAAAATTTTACCCAGGAATATACAGTATTCCTAAAATGGAAAGATGCAAGAAGCTTTTTTTTAAGCTCTCTCGCGGAGCTCAAGCGAAAAGAATACGGAACACTGATGTAGAGCATATTATGAACACCTATGAAGCGTATCTGAAGATAAAATGTTCTACTAGACTAGAGCAAGGATAGCAGGATAGGGAGAGGACAGGAATCGCTCTGGAAATGAAAGGATCTGTACTGGGAGTAAAGTTGGTGGAGACTACAACCCAAAACAACAATGTTGACAACTCAGCTACGAGCCCAGAAACTATTTTTCAATTATTATAATAATGAAAAAAGCAAAATTAATTCATATTTTTTCAAATCTAAACAAAAGTTGAAAGTTTTTATTTGAAGTCATATATTTAATACGGTTCATTAAATTCCTTATAGTGATGAGGTTTGATGACAGCTTATTTAAAGTAATTATTTTTGTCATAGTGACCTATTTCTATAAAAATTACAAGTCAGATAAGATATATTATTTCTGTTCAAAGGCATGGATGTATGTGATGTCTTGAATTCCCCCCTTTCACCCATCCTATCCTATGAACGAGGCGTACCGAGAGCGATTAGCTTACCACTAATCCTGTCCTAGCCCTATTCTTCTATCCCTACTCTCTTTGAAAAAAGAGAGGTTGAGCAACTGAGTAACAAGCAGTTCTCGTAGAAACACTTCTGTTGAGATAAACTCCATTAGGAGTCCATATGCTCCACATTGGGAGCGGACATGGTTAAAAAAAAAAAAAAAAAAGATATATTAGGTTAGGTAACAACTACATTAGTAAAAGGCTGTCAAAATCTGCGTAGCCGCCTGGTCAACGCTGTTGGATTCGGTTAAGAAGGTCACAGTTACAAATCCCAGAATGGACACTTTTCATAAATTGATTTGTGATTTTCTGTCCAAAGGCATGGATGTATGTGATGTCTTGAATTAAATATTATCCTTAAAAATGTAGTGTAGCAAGATTGGTTAGATAACCACTATTTGGAAAAAAGAGAGGTTGAGCAACTGAGTAGCAAGCAGTTCTCGTATAAACACTTCTTTTGAGATAATACTTAATGCTTGTAAATATTAAAGTTCTGAACATAATGATAAAAAAAAGAAATTTAAATTGATAAATTTTAAATACTCTGACATTCAGTTGTCTGCTCGCTTAACTTTCAGTGCATCAGTCATCCTCACTATAAATAGTCCACATGGTTAATTTTCTCTGTGATCAATTTCCATGAAGCACACCGCACCAACGTTCCCTCTAAGCTGCGCGCCGCATTTGGGAAGCCCCCGCGCACTCATTCCGGGTTGGTGCGCACTACAAGACAGTTGTTCAATTAATATTTGATCGGTCCGCGCAGTCTCTAAGCAGCCTCCACGCAGCCTTAGAAATTTACGCACAGCTAACCCTTCGGCTTAGAGGAAACGTTGCTGACCGCACCCCATTTTTTGTAAGCCTACTGTGGGAATAAAATTAGCAAAATCCCTAAAAACCACTTTAAATATTAAAAATACATTTTCAGAATGACTCATGCAAGTGCTTGGTGCTTGAGTCGTATTTGAGTAAAAACTGCCGGTGAAGATTTGCCAGTGACATCTTTGGTGGAAAATTTTAATCATTTCTAGTATTAATCACATATATTTCATTTCAAAAAAAATATATATATTTCATTAAGGTATGTATATTCTCCCTAGTTGTTAGGTTTTTCATTGTTTTATAGACAAAAAATCTAGTAGTGGTCATTGTACTCTTGATGAATTTGGTCTTCAATTACAAAATATAGTTAAAAACTATTTCAGCATCACTCTGTCGTCAGAATTATAAACGATAGTGTGATAACTTTCAACTGTATTTTATAATTATTGTGGAGCTCAATATTTGATCATTTTTATCTGATAACAAGTAAATAACAAATCAATCAAAGTGATGAAATTGATCAATACTGATATTGGTTTTGAAAGTTATAATTTGTAATCTAGCACTAACAGCCTAACCTTAAGAGGAGTGAATAGATCTATACAGACCTTACTTTAATTTACTACCTTGTCCTAACATGACAATTTTGTGACTTTTTCTCAATGAATATTCATACTTAGAGCATATATATGCTTACAGACAGACTTGAGTTTAGAGTACTTGAGTACTTGAGACAGTGTTGAGTTTAGAGTACTTCTATACTCATTTACAGAAAAATGGCACCGACGTACATGAAAATCCATACTACTCTCAAGGTTAAGCTTTAACAATCAGGCTTGAGTTCAAGGTCTACACCATATTTAGATAATTTTAGTTTAACATTTGAGACATTCATGAGCATAGTTTTTTTTTGTCTTTGCCACTGCAAATGTTGTGGCAGGTAGGGCTGTCTGTCTATCAAAATCCTGGTGGTCCTTGTATCCCAGGCTTGCCCTCATCGCCGTCATCGCCCTTAAGCCCCCTTAGTCCTGGATCACCGGTACGGCCCATACTTCCCATCAGCCCAGGAGGTCCTTCGAATCCAGTGTCACCCTAAGAGATTTTTTTTCCAAATTATAAAAAACATTTTCATTTTGAAATTATTTAGGAAAATTTCATTATTCTATTATATCTAGGGCCTTTCAGAGAAATTCGAGGCGCTGGTTTGTGATGTTTTTTGATTCGAGACGTGATAAAAATAGCAGTTGCATTTACCTAAAATATGGATTCACTTGAAAGTTTATATTCAATAAAATACATTATTTTAAATAAAGGAAACTGTTGGGGGCTGCACATGAGAACCACTGATCTAGACACTTATTTTGGTCGGTCTAAAATACGCAACACCCGCACAACAAACGTAATGATTCTTCTGTAAGCTTTTGACGATTGGTAAAACTAGTATAACACAATTGTGACTATGTTCACGGTTGTCATATTTGATCTGTCAAATGCTTCACAAATTGCGATTTTTTGTGTTACGTGACCGCTCCAGATACTTCATGTCTTCATTTGATGGGAATGTTTGTAAGCATTTACAAATACCTATTCTCTGATATCACGAGTAATGCTTGTAACGAGCAAATTCAGCCGGTCTCATCTTCCTCATAATAACCAAGTTCGACTGTATATTACTTTATGACAAAAAAAAGCAACACAGCTGCAGTTAATACATTTGTGTAGTTAATAGTAACAGTAACCATTCAAAATAAGTGTATAGATCAGTGATTCTCAAGTAAAATATTAGTGGGGCCGCATTACAAATATTAGCATGGAAACATGGAAATGTCTCGTGGCCACTCCAAATTTTTGTTTTGAGATCAACTTATATATCATCAACTTAAGTACAAAGCATGCATTTGTGAAAGTAAGTCTGTCCGAGGATGCCTCTGAAAGAGACAAAACACGTGTCACAGTTTGTAGCAAAATACGTGGAATAAATAATAATAAGTTACTTTATATTAAAATGAACTTCCACAAAGTTACCGCCGAATCCATCGAAAATATCAATATGTATATAAAGCTGTTGGTGGCCGCAGAAAAATCCTCTGGTAGCTGCGCATGAGAACCACTGGTTTAGTGACAACATTAGAACCATTGCACACGAGAACAATAGCCTCACTGACATTATATGAATGCACGTTTGCACACAAACAGATTTAGTATCGATTGATATAAAAAATAAGATGATATAATACATCGTTGATATTATGGACTTTCGTGTTTTGTTTTATAACCAGGGCTGTGGAGCCGGAGTCGTGGAGTTGGACTATTTTATCTACAGTAGTATTCGAAAAAAAACAAGAAACTTCGAGTCCTTTAAAAAAAATATTTATTCGAATCGCTAGTGTCAAAAATAGCGCCACTGTATACTACTAAGCCTAAAAAATAATTAAAGTTATGCTTGGAGTCGGAGTCGTCTTATTTTTGAGCGACGCTACATCCCTGGTTATAATAAGGCGTAACTGCACTATTTTAAAAACTTACTCTTTCTCCTTTCTCTCCCTTTTCTCCAAGGATTCCTTTTGATCCGGTTTCACCTTTTATATCCATTCCATCCCTACCAGGTATTCCTTCCAAGCCGTGTTTTGCTTTTCCTGGCTGTCCCGGTTCACCCTGAATCAAAAAATATCTGTGTAAGAATGATCGATTTCATACCTTTTATTTATAATTTGGACCAGAATTTTATCAAATAATTACAACAGGTTTCAAATTGTGAAACAAATACAATAAAATGTACACTTGGGTCTCGTATAACACGGTCATATGGTTCAACAAAAACGTCGTGTAATACAAAACCGTGTTATACGAGGTTTGAAGTTCATACAAAAATAGTAAATATCGAAGTATGTTAAATATTAAACAAAATACAAAATATAAATTTACGCATTTCTTGAAAAAAACTTCAATTGCATACATACATATAATAGATCATTCATCATCGCTGTCACTTACAATTCAATATGTTCAACTCTTTTTCGAGATCAATTGTGAGTTTTCATCATCGGTGGACTCTGGAGTATTTTTGGATTTAAAAATTTAAAATTCAGTAATAAGCAATTCTCTGCAAGTATTTTGTCATAAGGGGCCAAAATATTATCTTTTTAGTGTTACATCTATTTTAGTGTTACTTTACACCAGGGTCTCAAATCCCGGAATCACGGTTCCCAAAATCCTGGAATTGTTGTAGTACTTATCGCAGGACAAGATTGACGCCAAGATTCTTGAAAGCTTTCCAGAGAAAAAAAGTGCAATATTAAGGCATATATAATATTATAACGTATTCATTTTAGATTGCGCTCTAGGGTCCAAATAAGTAAGTAGCACCTGTTTTGGACTATGAGCTGTGGTAAAACAATATTGCATTTCTGTCATCATAGTTGGTAGAACGTGGATTTAGTGCAGTCACATTTTTTAAAATCTAAAATACGGAACTTACTGCAAATAGTAAGCCGTAGAGATTAGAGTCAGAAAACTGATGTTCTTCTGCGTACTTCTGATGGTTTGCTGACGGTTTGCAAACTGTTTTCGAATTAGAATCTAATTCGATGCTTTTAGGTTCTAACTCGAAAACAGTTTGCAAACCGTCAGCAAACCGTCAGAAGTACGCAGAAGAACAGAGCTAATGTAAGGTATTAAAACATTTTAATTATACTCAATCTAGAGTCACTTGTTCACATTGTTAATTTTATTCATATTTCTATTAAACCTTAAATAGTATTACGTGGTTTAGTATAAATAGCCCTGCTCTTATTAAATAAATGTGGGACTATTACGAAGGAATGTTTTATTTATTTTTAATATAATACCTTTCCACTAAGCATCGACAATGAATACATTAAAAGTGAGTAATTTTACCACGTTCCTCCTTACATCGTAAGTATACTTCGAAAAGTGTCCAGTGAATAACTACTTGTATTTTACGTTGATGGGTTGAATTCAAAGAAACTTAAAATAATTCGTTAGTAAGTTGTCATATATATTATGGTAGAAAAACAAAATTTGTAATCGCTGGTAAATACCATGGTTGACGAATGACGAATACCGGTCTACTGTATCATTGATAAAATTGCTTGTTGACGTAATTAAAAAACGTATTATTATTACATGTCAAATAAAAAGTACACACGGTAGTATTAGTATCATGTATACAAAGAAGCCAAAGTATAAATGATAAGTTGATAAAAAACAAAATATTGTATTAAAAATTGACTAGAATCACAATATGAGCCTTAGTTGTAGTGAAAAAAAAACAGAATTTAATTAACAACCTTTAAGAATGGACGCAGAATTTGCAAAACGTTGTTGTAAAGACCCAGTGATTGAATTCATCCAAGATTCGAGTTCAAGGAAATCTAAAAAGAGTTTTCTAGATTTTTGTTTCACTTCGCACTTCGCACATATGTATTACAATTTACACATGATCTTGTCATATTTAAATATATATATGTAAGTAATTTAATGTGTATGTAAACATATTAGTTCTTCTATCAATTTAATAACTCAAACGAAACGCATCCATACAATGTGTAAAACTATACAAAAAAAATAAAATAATTGGAATGTCTTTATTACTTTCTTCGTTTATTATTAGATGTAATGTAGGCCAGCATATAAAAAGAAACCTTTAGATTATATTAATATTTTCCATTATAAATTGAAAACTACATTTGTTTACATTATAATAATTATGTAAGCACATATAAATTATTATTGTGATTGGGTTCTAATAAGGATTTATTTGTCGTAAAGCCCCTTTAGTTCCAAAACAATTCAATCCAGTCCGTTTCTCAGAAAGTTTGGTGACTACTGATTAACACGCATGATTTTTAGTTAAAGTTTAAAAAAAATGTAAGGGTCTCCGGCGACATCCATTAATAAGAAAAATTGTTTAGTGGCTTATTCGTAAGCATTCATGTAACATTATAACCAGTGGTGGTTTGTGACCTAAAATTTTGGGTGTGCTAAAAAAAGTTTAGCATGGTCTACATTCTACAATGAATGATTTTTTGGCGCTTGGCTCTGGGCGACTAACAAAGTAAATTAATTAAAAGCTCATAAATAAAAATCTTTGAAATTTTTATTAATGTCTATGGTCTTAAAAACAAATTGCTAATACTTGAGATTGAAGAAACATTACCCTTCATTGTATAATATTATAATTTTAGGACTTTTGTTCGAAACCTTTTTGACAACAACTAAATGTCAATATGTTCTACAAATTTTATTTGATTAACGGATCCGGTTGATTGAACGATGGCGAATATTCGATAGTCATCTGGTCGGCCAACAACTGGGCGATAGCGAAGTAGGTGATGAATTAATAATTGAATAAAAAATTATGAAATAAAATGGGCTCATTGTATAATAATATATTTGAGTATGAAAATTGTGAGTATAAATATTTTTTTGTCTTAATAATTAAATAACCAATATACCATAGCATTGAATACCAGACATGCCCAGCCGGATTGGTGGTGCTCGCGAGCCGTAGTTTGAAGATCCCTGCTCTAGAAGACAATGTGGCATCAGCCGTTTGCTCGCTCAGTCACAGTTCTTTATTTAATAAACATAATGTGTTTCAGCAAATATTTGCATTTATTCACAAAAACGAGAATTTTTATTCGCACTTTTTATTTATTTTATTCAAATGGATTTTTAAAGAAGTCATATTACACAGACACATAATAAATATAAATACAGTAAAACCCCCATTTACACTATAGTCGGGACCGTGTAATTGGGGGTGTGAATCTCATACAAAATTAGGGATTTGGTACGCAAAACTAAGATTTCCCTTAGTTTTGCAAAAAAAATATATGGATGATATTATTTAGTTTTTGTAGTAGTAAATATCCCGCACACAGACAGTCGCCCAGCAATGCGTGAATAGCCTGGCACGTGTTGAATACACAGACGCTAGCCAACATTTGACTGTATGCGCGGCACAGACAATCGTCTCTTAGTAACGACAATGGAATGCGACCGTGCATTTGGGGGATTTACGGCGAATATTTCAAGCCAGCGCGTAATTGGAGGTTCCACTGTTTATTCTTAAATTAACTACAATATTCTGGAATATAAATTAATTTTTCATTTGTATGACGTCAATTGTGCTTCAAATAATAAAGAAAATTCTACCGTATTTCTTTATATAATTTGCACCACTTACTATTATTTGTTTTAACATTTTTACTAAGATATTTTTCTCCTCGTCTTTTGTTCTGGAAAAGATTTAATTTTTTATTCGAATAAAATATTTTTTATCTACTGTGATAAATAGTTTTTACCCCAAAGATTTGATCTTGTTTAAAGACATCTTAGCCACAATAGAAAAAGCTTAGCCATGATTGGCTTAGGACAGTGATGAAGAACCTTTTTGGGAAGTGGGTCAAATTTTGCTCATTATTGTTGATGGCGCCGCTTGGAAAGGAAGCCTTCGTGGGTCATAGGTTCGCCATTACTGGTTTAGGGTGTCAAAAGGTTTTCAAAAATGGTTTTCATGATCTTTATTAGAATGTGTAGCGTACATTAATTTTCATGTCATTTCACTTGATGAAATGATAATTTATCCGAAAGTTTTTGTGAACGCTTTTTTACACTATGAAAATGAAATATTAATTTTTGTAAATTAATCGATTGTTTCGCCTTAAAACAGCTTAAAAATAATGCAACATAAATAATTATCTAAATCACTTTTAAGTTGTTCATTGTCAATTCTTGGTTGAAAAGCATTATAGTCAATAAATCAAACTCTCATTTTTTAACATTATCAACTGATCAGTTGATTATGCTCGTCATGAGCGGCACCGGTCCTGATCGTATTAATAAAAGTAGTTGAAATGAGTGTTTCGCTTATTGAATAGAACACTAAATAAATTTATTTTGTATTTTCAATTTCATTAAAATCGATAAAATACATATATATATATATAATAGTTATGAGTCATTTTGATCTGCATGCGTGAAGCCACATCGTCATTACACATTTTACGTTGCTGATCGAGCACGAGCTGCAGAAAACTCCATCCTGCAGTGGTTGGGTTAGAAAAAAAATACATCAATTATTAAAATATTTGTCAATTACCCTAGTGCTGTCTTCATGTGGGACACACAGCAAGATCACAGCTGTGTGTCACACGAATTCAATGATAGTTTGTTAAATTTATTCGATGCCCAGACAGATGAAAAGGACATCAAACAGGCACCGAAAAAGGGAAAAAAGAGGGAAAAAAACGATAAAAAAACAAATCAAAATACAACATTAGAAAGAGGAATAGAGCAAGAGCTCTTCTCTCTGTAAAAGATGAAAGACTCCAGTCCAGTCATTCCATAAAAACCTGAAGTCAAAATTTTGCAATACGTAAAAGATTTCATCAGATCCACCACTAAAAATTTAACATGTACATTTACGAACTGTATTCCAAGCAGCTCGTGGATCAAATATCTGGGGGGTGCTGCGGTAGATTAAAAATAAAAAAAAATACATTTGGATTGTATTTTATTATCAAAAACTGCTCAAAATGTACGTGCATCATTTTCTGATATTACAAGCGCGGTGTAAGATATCAATTTATGTACATATTTACATAATATATTTTTTTTCAATTTGCTTGGGGGTGCTGCAGTCCCGCAGTGCGTATGGACGAGCCGCCACTGATTCCAAATAATAATAATAAAAAAATCTTAGACATACGTACGATAAAAATATATGTCTGAGAAAACTTTATATAAAAAGCCATGGTTAATTTACCCAGTCTTTTGGTGGTATAAACCACAAAAGAAACTTTAATGTAAGGCTTATACAAAAACAGATTTTTTTAAAAACCGTTTCAACCCAATCCAATATTTCTTAAAACTCGGTTAAGCCCGATTAAAATCTAAAATTTATACGTGTTCTCTCTCTTCTCTTTTCAGAAAATATGTTTATAGAAAACAGAAAACATCCACTGATCTAATAATCTCAAACGTATTTAATTTCCTTTTATTTGTATCTATGGCAGTTTCAAATTAAAATATTGATGTTTGTTAATATTTTTTTATTCTAATAATTCTAATGTAGGTGTTTGTTTGGACTTCCTTGAAAAAACCGACTTTCAAACATTAAAAAAATGGTTTTAAGCTCCTACTTAGAGTTGTTTAGTATGAAATCTATTAGTATTTTTTAGGGTGTTTATTGTTAATACTTGGTGAAAAGGCATTATATTCAACATCAAAAAAAATACTCATTTGTATTAACACCACTTTTATTTAAAAATATCAGGTCCTGATAATTTACTTTTTGACTATTAGTCTTTGCCTAAAATAACAAAATATTTCTAATGATTGATTAATTTTATTTTCAGAACCGCGACTATGGTGCGATGCCAAACAAACGTTGTTCAACTCAATCTGTTAATTCTTGTGGAACTTAATACTTTGGCATTTTTTCCTAATTTATGTCAATACTAGCGATCAAATATTTTGAATGGCTTCATTTGAGCATAAGTCTGATAATTTTTGTAGAACCGACTAAATCGTTATTTTTTGCTTTACTTAAATATTCTACGGAGAATTTTGATGATTGCCATTTAGTGTTTTTTGATAAACAATACTCAGTGAGAACACAGTGGTTGTGTAAAGCTATTAAAAGTATTTAATAACTCTTGTAGAACTAAATACATTTCTTTATAAGGTTTATTTCCAGATATTCTTCGATAAATGAAGCCTAGTAGCCTCTAGGGATTCTGTGTCGAGACATCCCGGGACAAAAGTCCCGCGACTTTTGTGGTTTTTCGCTGTCTTAAGTCCCGGGACTTTGTTGTCTAATGTCCCTGAAATTAAGACTGTGATTTAAAATGTGCTAATAAATTGTACATTTTAATTTTGAAAAAACAATTCTGGTTAAGAAACCCTCAAAAGGACTGATGTGTATTGAATGAAAGCAGGTATAAGAGGGTAGCTCCAAGAAAAATGAATGATTTTTATGATGGGTACAGACATGCAGATATAAAAAAAACACTTAGGCACGTGTTCGTACAACTATTGTTATAGCATGAGATAACCGCACATAATTCTAAGACATAATGGAACGCACAGCTATTTCTGGAAAATAGTGCCACATATCATAGCGATTGTAAATGTTTTTATTAACAACGGTAGATTCGTTGAAAAAATCGAAAGGAATACACAAAGGATCAGTTTGTTTCCTGAATTTGAGCAAGGTCTTACTTATTTTTTGTATCCGGTCTCTGAAGTGTGGCTAACAGAATGTACATATCAACATTTCCAGTAAATGTCTCAAAGGCTGTTATTAAAATTGCAATTGAGGTATGATTTATTCTTTTATATGACAATGCAATGTTAATAATTGCGACGGTATACATTCTTGGTACAAAGTTAGCATGGTCAACATTTTCGAAATACACGATTCAATTATGCTTAGTATGTACAAAATATAGAAATAATAGAATTGATACATTCTTCCAGCATCGCAATCTCAATTAAACATTTTTTGGTCATTTTATATATTTTTTCAATACAAGTATTAATATATTTGTTCAGTATTACAATTCCCAATAAAAGAAGTACCCAATGGCAAATGAAAAAGTATGTTTAATTAAAATATTGCTAGTACTTACGGTTGGTCCTGGCAAGCCCGGTACTCCAGGTCGCCCGTCTCCTCCTTTCTCTCCCATATTTCCTTTTTCACCTGGTATTCCAGGATAACCTCGAGGACCTGGACTTCCTGTAGAACCTCTAAGTCCAACAACTCCTTCGTCACCCTGTAATTTTTTGATAGTGTTTTTGATATATATCTCAAACACGTTACAGCTGGTGGAAACAGTCCTTATAAATACAAGCTGTCCGGTACTGCTCTTTACGGTATCAAGGAACATCACCTAACACAGCTGTTTATATGTTTTTTCTAATCACAGTGAAACTGGGAACTATCGCATTCGGAACTGAATTTGGATATCACTGTCGGATGACTGAAGGTTGATTCATATATAAAAGAGAGACCACGAGGTGCTTCGTTTTTATTACCTTAGGCACATTCCAGTACATATAACCTTAATTTACTTTTGTGTGACATCTGCCATGTCGACATAACAACACAAACGATTTTGTAGTCGCATAAGGCAAAACAAACGATGAAATTTGGGTGATACAGCGCAGGGTAGCACAGAATTGGCGGGTGCAGGCAGGCCAAGCAGACAGTAGTGAGCAGCTTGTGTTGTGACAGCTGCGTCACGCGAGTGACATATATGAATGGCACACAATGGCCCGAAATAACTCTTTCAAGAGTACATGAGAAGTATCGTATAAGAAAATTTCAGTTTACACTAATTCATTAGTTTCTTGGTCATTTTCACTTGGTCCGCGGTAAAATCAAAGAGCATGTCCAAACGTAAGGGATCTGTGCTGGCTCTGCAGGCAAGTGCAGAGCAGCGCATATGCACTTCTGCGTCGCACAGGTCTGTGCTTCTTCATGTCTCACAAAATCTGTGCCGCCCTGTGGTGTGTCTTTAACTGCTGTGCCTAATTTCAATTATTGGGTTCTTCGACTATTTTGCATGGTTCTATGTTTTTTTAGGTTTTAGACACAAAATATGATGTAAAACAATTGTGGTGTTATAATGCAAAACGTACTATTTCCAAAAATAAAACTTTTCAGTAGAGGCAAAAAACTATAGCGAAAAACACAAGCATAATATTATGATTGAATCAATTAAAAATCATACAATAAATTATTTTTAAATCATTGACCCACTTCATAAACTTAGCATATGGTGAAAAGTATTTTAAATTCGTCATTTTAATGTTTTTTTTTTCAAAACGCAATATTTCCTGAAACTTTGTGCACTTTGTGTACAGAAAATAAACTTGATTTCTTTTCTTTTTTTCAAACAATATAAGATAATATATTTAGGGTAACAAGATAGTAAAAAATGGAAAAAAATACAAAAGAAATTATTTTTCATCAAAATAAGAAAAATAATATTATTTTATCCTAGGCAAAGAGACGATTTTCAACCAATGCGTCTGTGTAAGTATTTTTTTCGACTCAGCTCTAGCTGCGTGACTTATAATTGGGTAAACATCAAGTTTAATTGAAGAATTCACAAATCAATTGCAATTCATCTTTTCAGGGAATTTTCAGCACGAGTAGGGGAAGGTTAGGAATGTAAAATGCCAGATGCTCCCTTTTCCTGATTGATTGCAAGAGTTAAATATTTTCAGAATTTCAGAATATTTTTTATGATTTCTATGTTTTTAAAGATATACCTCAAGTGAATAGCCAATTTTCCCCTTTGGTCCTCTGTCTCCTTTTATTGATCTCCCTGGTATTCCATCTCTTCCATGAATACCAGGTGAGCCAATAATCCCATCAGCACCAGGACTACCAGGGTTACCCTGAAAATATTTACAGAATATTTTACATAATAAGGTATTTCGACTGAGGGTGCTTGATGGAATTTCAATATCAAATTTGAATTGTTTGAATTTTGTACTTTTCCATGAGTTTTGTCGCTAACGACCCGGGTTTCGCCTTTCGGCATCTTCAGGCATTCCAAGTGCACGGATGTACTTGAACTGACGCGTAGTAAACAGTTTGTATCGTTTATATACAGAAATATAAGTAGATCACTAAGTTAAAAGGCTATTCAAATGTATATTAGCGAAAATTGAATGTATACAATTTTCAATGAATAAAGTGGGTTTGTTGTAATTATGGGAATTTTTTGAAAGTATTAATGACCAGATAATAACATAGGAATATTTAAAATAAATCTAGGGTTTTATCCGACCTATTATTAATGAGTTGATTTGTTTTTAAGCCTTTGGATTAATATTTAATGATAGCAAGTGCTTGAATTATTAATAAATGACAATTATTTTAAATGACAATTATTTAAAACGGGTACAACAATGGAGAATTCGGTAGATAAAGTTACTCGTTTAAAATTGGCAAACTGTTGAGCTGAGCTCGATTAATCTCTAAAATTTATTGGTAAAATAATTTAAACTCGCCCCTGTTAGTATGTAAATGAATTGCATTTTTTGCTTGGCAATTGCAAGGCTTTTTTGAAAGCACTATAACTGCTTAAAATTAATTACAACTTTTTATATACGATTTTGTATCATATTATGCTGTGTGATCATGGAGGTCACGCGTTCAAATCCCAGTACGGACAGTTTTTATAGATTGCAATGTCATGGATGTATATGATGTCTTGAATTCTACCCTCCCATCCATCCTATCCTAAAAAAACGGAGCATTGCATTGTCCTAGCCTTACCATTCTATCCCTACTCTCTAAGACAGGTTGAGCAACTGAGTAACTAGCAGTTATTGTAGTAACTCTTCTGTTGAGATAAACTCCTAAAGAAAAAGAACTAAAAAAAACTATTATAGATTATGTCAATCAAAAAGAATTTATCATTTTCTTATAAATGGATGATTCAGATATCTTCGGAAGGATTTCACTTGAAATTTTATTCAATCTTAATTATTATAACAGCTAAATCGTTACTCTATTTATAAGAGTAGTTACAGATAAAAATGTTATGTATTAAAAAATGACACTATTTTGTCCTGTGATATAATATTACATATCAGATTGAACTATACAATTAAAGATGATGTGATGATTGAAATTAATTTAAAACAACATATTCATACCTTTAGTACACATTTTAGACTCAACCTGTCTAGTTTTTCTTATGAAATCCGATGCTTTATTATGTTTTAAATACTCCCTCAGCGGCGTAACATGTTGTATTACAGGTGACCCTTCATCTGTGATTGAAATCTCTTCATCGATTCGATAGTTTAGTTTGGTAACGATGTTTTTTAATTGTTCATATTTAGGATCTATCTCTTGTTGCAAATGAAAGCACTTTGATTTCACATTCATCAATTCCTTTTCTAGCTTCTCACATTTATGCGCAAAATAAATACTTGTCAAGAGCGTTAACAATAAAACAACTTTAATACATATGTCAGAGCCTGTTTTTCCACATTTTTTTGAAGTGTTAAAATTAGTTAATCGTCGAATAAATCTCTGATATCCTGGAAGACTATTTTGAGGATCACTCACTAGTTTTGATGGATCTACGATCATTTTTATTCTTTCCACAATGGTTTCTCGTTAGGTACCGAATATAGTTTTTTGTAATAATGATTTTGTTATGTATTAAAAATAAGTATTTTTGGTTATCTCATTGACATTTGACATTTAGATTGCGATAGCAGTGCTCTTCAACAATATTCAAATTCTAAACATTTATTTTGTCTGTAAGAAATAAGTTATCCGCAATAATAGATTGCAAGATTAAGGGCATTAAACAATAAAGTGACGTTATATTCCTATATTACTCTTCTTAGCTGAAAATCGAAATGTTGAATTACGGCTTTGATATTTCTTGTTCAATTTTACTTGTCATTGTATTCTTTTTTTTAGAATTCATCTAAGTACGACTGTACGAGGTAGAAATTCTAAAAAAATATTTGTATCAATATTACTAATGGAATTCTTAAGCCTTGGATTTTTTCGAATACCGGTTCACAAGGGAGTCTTCAACTCTGGGATCCTAGCCAATTATATGGTCCCGAAATCCCAGGATTACAAGGATGATCCGGGATTCTATGTCTTTGACACAATACATGAAAATGTCATGTCCCGGGAAATTCTCGTATCGTCAAAAAATTCCCTCCTACCATTCCGCTCCTTCAATAACTGGGCGTAGCGAGAAAGATTAGCTAACCATTCGTCCTGTCCTAGCCATAATTCTATCCCTATTCTCTTAAAAAAAGAGAGTTTGAGCAACTGAGCAACAGTCGGTTTTCGTAGAAAATCTTCTGTCGAGATATCTCTATTACTAGGCCACATGCTCCACATTGGGAGCGGATCCATTCAAATAAAAAAATGTTATTGAACATGTATTAAATTATATATACTACATATATTTCATATTTTTCTACAAGATAATATAGTAAACAACCGTTATATGAGTAAAATTTTAGTTTTACAGTTTTACATGTTTGAATGGACCAAATCAAGTATTTTTAGCCACTTTTTATTGCATGTTTTATAGCTCTAGAGAAAAAATGGGCTTGAAACAGAATGTTTCGATGATTCGATCGTTTAACATCAACTTTCAATTTGATACTTCATCAGATACAGGTACAAAATAATTGAGAAAAGAATGAAGACTATGGGTAAAAGTTATTTGTTCATACAATATTACATTTTACTAAATTGGTGGCTTAGTTGCATAGTGCTACAACATGTAATTGGTAGTTTTTAAATATGGCTGATAAAAGTTTTGAAATGTCAAAACTGAGTTGTAAAAATGATAAATAATATTTTGTCTTATCTTTTCAGTCAATCATTTAGTCTCAATTCCAATCAAATTCATTGCAACTTTGAAAAAAATCACAAAACAGTATTCCTAAATCCTGGTTTTATTTTTATGGAACTCAAAGATTTTTTATATTTTCATCATGCAAACATATGCCTACCGAGAGAAAAAGAGTATTTTTTTCTAGTTGTTTTTTTTTATTGTTTCAAATGAAAAGGACAGTACATGGTATTACAGCTGACTACGATTCGCCATGAACTTGACAAATATAATTAAAGTAAAAATAGTAGATAATAGACATTAGAAGACAAAAAAAAAAATATTTTCAACACAAAGGTTTTGTAGAGCTTTAGAAGAGAGGTATTCGAATATAGCTAAATATAACTCAAAACATTTTTTTTTGACTAATCATTTTATGGGACAAGGGCAGGGATGGCGAGCCTATGGCACGTGTGCCCAAAGTGGCACGTTTGAGAATTTGGATGGCACGTTCACATGTTCAAAAAAATATTTTTTAAGTTTAGAAAAATAAAGTTTTGATTAAATAATCTTTGAATTATTAATTTATTCCGTTTTATTAATTTGCAAATGTTTTTGTAATTTTAATTTTTAAGCTTGTAAATAAAATTCAGAAAAAAAACATTTTTTATTTTTTCTATTGTGTTATTTTTTTACTGCTTGGGCACGCCATGTCAATCAAGAAATAATATTTGAGCGTTTTTGGCACGCGGACCCAAGAAGGTTCGCCATCCCTGGACTAGGGCAACTAGGCCATTTATATATTGGCAACATTAACATATTAC
The DNA here is from genome assembly GCA_030503985.1 of Himalopsyche tibetana. Lineage (NCBI taxonomy): Eukaryota > Metazoa > Arthropoda > Insecta > Trichoptera > Rhyacophilidae > Himalopsyche > Himalopsyche tibetana. Next base: position 2,790,395 of record JAPJYX010000007.1, on the reverse strand, counting down.
ACTATGAAGTGAAAATGAAAGGAATGATGTTATTAGATTGATTGTTTACAAGCGATATCTTTAAGTTCTCTCAGATGAGCTTTTTATCATAAATTAAATAACGTCTTAGTGAATAGGAGTTAGCCTTAAATCACCTTTTTCTTCATGTAATTTTTGCACATTATGCCTCTTACAACAGTACTTTAGAGCTTGAACTTGTCTCTGGATTTCTCTGAAAAATAAAAATAAAATATTTATTCATGGCTTTTTTTCATGTAACATGGTAGAACGGCATTCCGGCACCCTTTCTCAACCTTTTTTATGTTTCAAATCAAAATTCGCAAAATTTTATTTTTATTTTGCTTTGAAAAGTTGTGATTTTCTTTTTAAAAACTATAGGCTGTTTGTTTTTTATCTTAGATTCCTTTAGAATGTAACACTCATAAATTGAGAGCATAAAACAAAAAAAATATAAGGTTTGTAGACTTGCTATGTGACCAGATCCAGGGGTTATTATTAATTAAATAATGCTTGATATATTGCTTTAAAAAAAAGTTCTCTGTAGATACCTTCATTAGAAAGCCATATGCTCACACACCATATACATTAGAAACAGAAATAGATTAGAAAAAAGAAGAGAGTTCCGATACCTTCTTTTTTTATTAAAAAATCAGTGTTAATGAATATTAATTATTTTTCCAATTTTTTTTTTTAAGCAATATTGAAGTCTCGGATAACTTTTATTTCTAAATATTTTTTTTTAAAAAAAGTACAAAGTCGTTGTATTGAAACTCCGCTAGACTATATGATCATGCTCATCCCTATATTACTGTGTAATATTGTGTACGGACAGTAGTAAGGACAAGCGTGACTGTACGGGGTACACAAACATTCGGGGTTGAAATATAGATAAATGTTTTTTTTTTTTTTAAATATTTACAATTTGACCTCTTTAGACCAACATTATTTCAACACAAATATATATTATTGTAAATAATTTAATGGTTCAATATAATAAATAACCAACAGTTTCAAAAATTCCATTAAAAATAAACGGAAATTCAAAAATTGTGTGTGCTGTTGGTATTTGTTTCTGTCCCCGCAGCTGATGACCAACTGAAGTCTGTATCTTTTTCAACCAAAATTGATTGAAAGCAACAATATTCAGGTAGAAAAAAGATGAATAGACAACGGTGTTTAATGTGACCATATGGCCACGCTCGTCCTTGGAGTATTAAGTTGAAATCAATTAAATTTAGTTACACACTATTAATTAGAACTAGCCCCAAACACTTTTTTCTCAGTCCTAACAGTTATGAAATTATTGCCAGAAGTGTCTTAGGAGTGCTTATATAAGTGTTTGAAAAAATTGCAATTGAGGTATGATTTATTCTTTTATATGACAATGCAATGTTAATAATTGCGACGGTATACATTCTTGGTACAAAGTTAGCATGGTCAACATTTTCGAAATACACGATTCAATTATGCTTAGTATGTACAAAATATAGAAATAATAGAATTGATACATTCTTCCAGCATCGCAATCTCAATTAAACATTTTTTGGTCATTTTATATATTTTTTCAATACAAGTATTAACACTTCTTAGGCGGGCCACGACCAAAGTCGTTTTTAGCTGATTGTACGTAGAATGCGGATCACGGCAAAAGTCGTTTTTAGCGTATTGTCGGTAGAATGCGGATCACGGCATAATATGTTTTTTTTATATCGTCGCTTGTTTGCGGGACACATAATATCACGGGTTTGTTTGTCGGCGTTAAATAAAATGCCGCAACTAATTAACATTAGTCCTAATTCTTTGCTAGATTATAAGGGTGTAATTACGCTGTAATTTTTACGGCATTAGATTTTACACTTCCAGTGGTAGTCAAGTTGTAGGAATGGCGATTATATATTATAATTATTCATATAATTATAAAATATTGATAAATATGCTATTTTGTTATATAGAATGTTTTGAATATTTAATATTTATAACATGCGGAGTGCTATCTACTAAATTGATAACAGGTTTTATATTCAGCTTTGAAACATAGTGAAATTATGATGATATCGAAATGTTCTAATTTTATTTTTAATGATTAGATGTCACGTATGATTTGTTTTTAAATTTCAATCGAAAATATCGTTTGGTTTAGAAGTTGTGTTGATTTTAAGAATGTAATATATTTGTGCGCTAATCACTAAAAAACGCCCGCTACAGGCTTGAGTCTATTTTTTGAAGCGCCCGACTAAGAAGTGTTAATATATTTGTTCAGTATTACAATTCCCAATAAAAGAAGTACCCAATGGCAAATGAAAAAGTATGTTTAATTAAAATATTGCTAGTACTTACAGTTGGTCCTGGCAAGCCCGGTACTCCAGGTCGCCCGTCTCCTCCTTTCTCTCCCATATTTCCTTTTTCACCTGGTATTCCAGGATAACCTCGAGGACCTGGATTTCCTGTAGAACCGACAGGTCCAAAATTTCCCATGTCACCCTGTAATTTTTTGATAGTGTTTTTGATATATATCTCATACACGTTACAGCTGGTGGAAACAGTCCTTATAAATACAAGCTGTCCGGTACTGCTCTTTACGGTATCAAGGAACATCACCTAACACAGCTGTTTATATGTTTTTTCTAATCACAGTGAAACTGGGAACTATCGCATTCGGAACTGAATTTGGAGATCACTGTCGGATGACTGAAGGTTGATTCATATATAAAAGAGAGACCACGAGGTGCTTCGTTTTTATTACCTTAGGCACATTCCAGTACATATAACCTTAATTTACTTTTGTGTGACATCTGCCATGTCGACATAACAACACAAACGATTTTGTAGTCGCATAAGGCAAAACAAACGATGAAATTTGGGTGATGCAGCGCGGGGTAGCACAGAATTGGCGGGTGCAGGCAGGCCAAGCAGACAGTAGTGAGCAGCTTGTGTTGTGACAGCTGCGTCACGCGAGTAACATATATGAATGGCACACAATGGCCCGAAATAACTCTTTCAAGAGTACATGAGAAGTATCGTATAAGAAAAGTTCAGTTTACACTAATTCATTAGTTTCTTGGTCATTTTCACTTGGTCCGCGGTAAAATCAAAGAGCATGTCCAAACGTAAGGGATCTGTGCTGGCTCTGCAGGCAAGTGCAGAGCAGCGCATATGCACTTCTGCGTCGCACAGGTCTGTGCTTCTTCATGTCTCACAAAATCTGTGCCGCCCTGTGCTGTGTCTTTAACTGCTGTGACTAATTTCAATTATTGGGTTCTTCGACTATTTTGCATGGTTTTTTGTTTTTTTAGGTTTTAGACACAAAATATGATGTAAAACAATTGTGGTGTTATAATGCAAACGTACTATTTCCAAAAATAAAACTTTTCAGTAGAGGCAAAAAACTATAGCGAAAAACACAAGCATAATATTATGATTGAATCAATTAAAAATCATACAATAAATTATTTTTAAATCATTGACCCACTTCATAAACTTGGCATATGGTAAAAAAGTATTTTAAATTCGTCATTTTAATGTTTTTTTTTTCAAAACGCACTATTTCCTGAAACTTTGTGTACTTTGTGTACAGAAAATAAACTTGTTTTCTTTTCTTTTTTTCAAACAATATAAGAAAATATATTTAGGGTAACAAGTTAGTAAAAAATGGAAAAAAATACAAAAGAAATTATTTTTCATCAAAATAAGAAAAATAATATTATTTTATCCTAAGCAAAGAGACGATTTTCAACCAATGCGTCTGTGTAAGTATTTTTTCGACTCAGCTCTAGTTGCGTGACTTATAATTGGGTAAACATCAAGTTTAATTGAAGAATTCACAAATCAATTGCAATTGCACGAGTAGGGGAAGGTTAGGAATGTAAAATGCCAGATGCTCCCTTTTCCTGATTGATTGCAAGAGTTAAATATTTTCAGAATTTCAGAATATTTTTTATGATTTCTATGTTTTTAAAGATATACCTTCATTGAATAGCCAATTTCCCCCTTTGGTCCTCTGTCTCCTTTTATCGATCTCCCTGGTATTCCATCTCTTCCATGAATACCAGGTGAGCCAAAAGTCCCATCAGCACCAGGACTACCAGGGTTACCCTGAAAATATTTACAGAATATTTTACATAATTAAGTATTTCGACTGAGGGTGCTTGATGAAATTTCAATACCAAATTTGAATTGTTTGAATTTTGTACTTTTCCACGAGTTTTATCGCTAACGACCCGGGTTTCGCCTTTCGGCATCTTCAGGCATTCCAAGTGCACGGATGTACTTGAACTGACGCGTAGTAAACAGTTTGTATCGTTTATATACAGAAATATAAGTAGATCACTAAGTTAAAAGGCTATTCAAATGTATATTAGCGAAAATTGAATGTATACAATTTTCAATGAATGAAGTGGGTTTGTTGTAATTATGGGAATTTTTTGAAAGTATTAATGACCAGATAATAACATAGGAATATTTAAAATAAATCTAGGGTTTTATCCGACCTATTATTAATGAGTTGATTTGTTTTTAAGCCTTTGAATTAATATTTAATGATAGCAAGTGCTTGAATTATTAATAAATGACAATTATTTTAAATGACAATTATTTAAAACGGGTACAACAATGGAGAATTCGGTAGATAAAGTTGCTCGTTTAAAATTGGCAAACTGTTGAGCTGAGCTCGATTAATCTCTAAGATTTATTGGTAAAATAATTTAAACTCGCCCCTGTTAGTATGTAAAAAATCAATACCTGAATCAAAATTAAACGTATGGTTTTCAAGAGTTAAATGGTTGGCGAAGGTGGAGGTATCTTTTTTTAAGCGAAAAGCGGCTAAGTGCTCAGCCACTCTTATATTTAAGGTTCTAGCAGTTTTACCAATATAAAATCTGTGACAATCACTACACTGCAATCTATAAATCCCAGATTTGTTTGCGTATTCTATTACATCTTTATTATTTATCAATAATTTACCTAAAGAGTTCTCGCAATGGAAAGCCGGTCTAACACTTTCTGAGAGCTGCGTCTTTATCCTTAAACTGGTGTGTCTTATGTAATTAATTCTACGCCAAAACCTAATACCACCTGAGTCTTTCAATATCAATCCCTTGTGTAAGATTTGTTGTGCTAGCTTAATACGTTTTTTATATAAAAGATTGTCTATAAGAGACACATAATAACAATTGTTAATGGCGATTTGTTTGATGATTTTTAATTCAAGATCAAAATTTAATTTATTCAAGGGAATACTGACAAGTCTGTGAATTTCGGAATGAAATGCAGCTAATTTGTACGACATAGTTTTTATGATAGTTTTTATGAATACAAGCATCTGAAAAAGTCAGTTTACGAAAAATCGTGAAATTGTGGGTATCGTTTTTAATGTCTATAGTAAGGTCAAGAAAGTTTATTTTCTTTCCTCCGACTTCCAGGGTGAATTGAATATTATTGTCTAATGAGTTTATAAAGTTTTGGAATTTGGTGATTTGTCTATCGGTTCCGTTAAATAAACAAATAATATCATCTACATATCGGAACCAATAAACTATTGGTTTGACTTCAATGTTATGACTAAAAATGATTTTCTCTAAATGGTTCATATATAATTCAGCTAAAAGAGGTGACAGACAGTTTCCCACTCCAAGGCCGTCAGTCTGTTTATAGAGCTTATTATTAAATTGAAAGTAATTCTGGTCCACGCAAACGTATAAAATATTGAGTAATTCCGAAGTGATTACTGGATTGACTCTACTAAAATTGAAGGAATTTTCAATGATCCTTTTACATTTGTTAACCGGCACATTAGTGAATAAGCTGACGACGTCAAAAGATATGAGTTTTGAGTTACCGGGGATTTAAAAAAAAAAAAATTATCCACTAATTCTAAAGAGTTTTTTACGCTGTACAATGGTTTTAATCCACTGTGGTTACGGATAAGTGAATTTGCTTTTCTAGATAGTTTATAGGCTGGGGCATTTAAATATGATACAACTAGGCAAATTGGGATTAAGGTTTTGTATAATTTTGGTAATCCATAAAATTTAGGGTCAAGTGGATTACGCGTAGTTAAACTAAGCATGTCTTTAGAACTAATTGTGATTTTACAACTATTTATTGTATCTTTAACATTTTTATTATATTTTACAGTAGGATCTTTTTTTAATTCTTTGATTTTAACATCAGTGAGAAAAACATTAATTTTATCGACATAGTCTTCACGCGTTAACAGGACGTGGTATTGCCATTATCAGCCTTAGTGATAATGATGTTATTGTCTTTAATCTTAGTCCTTAGATTCTTGAGGGTGACCGACTCCTCATTGAATGTTTTGTTATTTTTAATACCAGATAAATAATCCTTCTTGAGGATCCGAGAGCATATGTGTTAACTTGTTAGGTCTTTGTGTAACGCGATTTCTAAGTCTAACGCAAGGTTTTCGAAATCAGATTTTTTATTTGACAAAGGTGGACAATATTTAAGACCTTTTGATAAAAGGTTATGCTCGTCTTTATTTAAAGTTACATTAGAAAGGTTAACCGTTATATCAAAAAAAATAATCAGTGTTTCATTAGATTGCTGTGATTTTATCGTTAAGTTTTTGACGTTTAAGTACATCCGTGCACTTGGAATGCCTGAAGATACCGAAAGGCGAAACCCGGGTCGTTAGCGACAAAACTCATGGAAAAGTACAAAATTCAAACAATTCAAATTTGAGAATATTTTACATTGTGAAAAATGCTTCAATAAGGATTTTATCGATGAGCAATATACAACAATTAATGGACCTACACAAAAAAAACATTTTAACATAGATCTTAGCTGTGACTATGTTGTAATATCAAAATAATCAACAATGTTTGACAATTGAACACTTGAATAACACGCGTTCGTTAGTAAAGACAAAAAATCACATTACACAAGATATGTACAGTTTGTGTTTATTTACATTTGACATAGTGGTCTGACACTGAATCTAATGGCAAAAGCGTATTTAAGCGATCAGATGGTTTAATATCAAATTTATTTGTTTTCACTTTTAATGTGTCTACTGTCATTACTTGACGGAAAGGTATTATATTAAAAAAATAAAGCACTCTTTTGTACTAATTTCTCTTGTATAGCAATGGCATAACCTCTTCAGACCCAAGGTTTTATCTTCGAGATTTTTTTTATTTTTACAGTTAATATGTGGCACATGATTATTTTGAAAATTTTGTTATTTTTTTTCTACAGTTTTACGTTTTAGAGAAAAGGGTGGTATCACCCTTGGAGTACTTGGGGTCCTTACTATTATAAAAAATTGCGTTTTTGAAAAATTTTGTATTATTATATTTTTGTGAATTTCATCATACTACTTAACAATAAATGGAATTGAAAATTTAAATGTGTGATACAAAATGGAAAAAAAAATAAAAATATTTTTTTGTTAAAAAAAATACTGTAAAAAAAACAATTAAATGAAATTTATTTTTTCTTTTGAAATAAAAAATAGCAATTAATAACATTAGAAAAACAAAGACATGATTTACATTGTGGACAATATACAAAGGTCAAAAAAGAACAACCAGTAAGTCTGCATTTGATCGATTTTTCTGTTCTTTATTTTTCATCGCTGATATGTGTAAATGCTCCTTTTTTACAAAATCCACTAGAGGTATTTGATTTACACAGCGTCTTTTTGCATGAGGCCCATTATCATCAATATTTCCATCATCGACTACCCGATCCTCATCATTATATCCAGTTATAAAGGAATTCGAAATTTGTCATTTAAAGTCATAGTAGTCGAATATGTCTTATATGAAAAAATCTTTTAGGTTGATTGTGATATTTCAGCTATCAAGCAGCATTGGGAAATCCCAAAAAATGCTTCATCAACATATTTTTAGAAATATTCTGAAGGTATTTTTAATTCATTACATACTCATGTAGTGGTTGATCATTATCGTCACTCCACAACAGGATCAGTTTACTGGTCTTCTGCAGGTTCATGACTAAGCGGTTGTGTCCGTACCAATGCAGATTCATCTTCATCGTCAGTTCCCTAACCGGAACCACACTCCATGTCAGAGTCATTAGGATCTAAAGGTAACTCCAACTCATGAAGAATTTCATCTTTAGTAAGATCTAAAAACCACGTTTCGAAGCATGTTGACTGCCGAAAAGTACCAACTTCCTCCAACAAAAGTGACATCTAAATTAACATGAATATCGTCCGGGTTAATTTTATTAGTAAACCAGTTTCTTATATTATTTGATACTTTTGGTATTTTTATAAAAAGTTCAACAGCCACGCTAATTTTTCATAAACTCCGTGAGTATCATAGGTGATACCAGGGGTCCGAAGAGGATAAGATTAATTTTAAATTTTGTTGATCACGATCAACAATATTTGGTCCTAATTTTACATTAATTACAGTACCAAATACCCTCTGCTTTATAGTACCTATAATGGCTACGAAAAAAGTGTAATCTAAAATTTTCAGCAAAGTAAATCATGAATTTTTTTTTCCTACTTACTTTTACTGAGATAACAGTCTGGTCTGATATACGCAAACCAGCTTCTTGCAATCCCTAAAAATTAAACAATATTTAAAACATAATATACTAAATTGTTGGTTCTTCAGCTTTTTACCTTTGTGATAATATTTTTATTCTTATATATCGTTGCTGCACATTTCATTTATCATATGTGACGAAAAGTACTTTCTGAGATAATCGAGAACAACTGTTTAAAAGAATAATGAAACCAATAGCAATTTTTAAGCAACCTATTTTAGTACATAAAACTTATCTATTTACGATTTTTATTTTTATTATTTTATTCTTCGAATTTTAATAGAAAATAATACTTTTTCGTATTTTATACACATAGGACCAATTCTATGCTTTCAATTTTACACATGCAATTTACTTTATATTGAAATTCGCTCATAGGATATGTTCAATATTTGCCAGCGGTGGCCAAGACGTCAACCGGGTAGCCCCTTTCAGTCGAACACCTGATGCTTTGAAACAAAAGTTGAGTGTGTCTTTTATTATCTATTCTTTTTGTTACATAAATGTGTAATCCAAATATCTTTAAAAGAACTAAAAATTAAGAAATTGCCACGTTTATAAATACAATCCTCAGTTTCTGGGTAAAACCTACCTTCAATATTTCTGCAACACTTGCAGCAGGATCAATAAATGGGCAATCAATGATGGGACTTTCTCCCTAAAACAATAATCAAACATGACACAAAGCAAATAAATATAATTCATAAAATATGTAACATTTTAATTTTTCCATAGATATCACAGCATTTTTACCATTGGGAGAATTATTTACTAATGTATTAGGTATTAACTTGGTGGTCGAGTGCTCAGCGCCGTTGGCTTTGGTTACGGAGGTAACAGGTTTGAATCCTAGTACGAACAGTTTTTTAAATGGATTTTCAATTGATTTATGAATTCCTGTCCAAAGGCATGGATATATGTGATGTCATATTCTGAAAACTGGTGTAGCGAGAGCGATTAGCTAACCACTAGTCCTGTCGTAGTTCTATCCTTCTATCTCTACTCTCATTGAAAAAAGAGAGGTTGAGCAACTGGGTAACAGGCAGTTCTCGTAAAAAAACTTCTGTTGAGATAAACTCTACTAGGAGTTCATACTATGCTCCACATTTAGAGCGTACATGGGTAATAAAAAGAACAGTTTCAGACATCGATTCATGATTTGATTGTAATCATAAAAATAAATTAGTTTGGTGATTCTTCTGAACACGAATTCTCCGTACAGAATTTTGCCATTAAAAATTTTTTTTTTGCTTGTTAACATTCAGAAAAATATTTGGCACAATTGACATAAGACATTACACAAAACTACCTATGATTTTTATATTTATATTCACAGAATGTTCTGTGTGCGGAGTATTCTATGTACGGAGTATTCTATGTACAGAAGTTTCTGTATACGGAAAAATCTGTGTTCGTAAAAATCGGTGTATGGAGTGAAGTGTACGGCGAATTCGTGTTCAGAAGAATCCTTTCACCAAATAAAACAGCTGATCAAAATATTACAAGATTGTTTCCAACAAAAAAAGACTCACAGTGGATCCTTTGTCCCCTTTTTCCCCTGAAAGGAAAATAAATGTGTTATTCAGATTGAATATTAAGATTGAGATTTTTAAAAAACACTGTTGTAATGTAAATAATAAGTAAGAGAAATGTGTGCCAAAAATAGTCGCAATCTTCAATCAGGCGCATAGCTTATAAGCCACACTCTCAAGATGTGACCGGACAAAGTTAAAACTAGAGCCAGATTGGCCAATGTGTTACACTGGAAAAGTGGGATTTATTGAATGTAAGCGATTTCAACATCAAATTCAAAGCAAATAGCAAATAATAATGTTTATAACTCCACTGTAGTGGCTAATTTCAGTATAATAATGTAACTTCAAATACTTCAGGCTCTTAAAAGCAAAAACTGATCCATATTAAGTCAAAATTTAACAAAAAATATATGAACTTTTGTCGCAAGTTATGTAAATCACACATACACCAATAAATTAGACGCTTGCTTTTATATGTATTAAAATATATGGTAGACTGGCTATAAAAATAGGTGTATTGTTCTTAATTGAAAATATAGTATGATATAAAATATTGACTAATAATAAGACATAAAATTTAAGTGTGAAACGCAAAGTTTCATAGAAGTATTTACTACTAAAATTGCAAAGTGGGCTTATCGGTTTTTGCTTTTAGTTGCTTAGTAGTTTAAGTCGGAAACATTATTAAAAATGAGTTTACATTAAGATTGATTATATTACTTATATTTTGATTCTAAGCGAAATGGGTGGCTTCTCGCAATGAAATTTACTTCTTATGCGATTCCTTCAACACAAAAAAAGTAATTCGCATTGTTATTATTAGTGTCTTTGTCTGTGAATATAGGAAAATTATTGTAGTTACCCACATTTTGTTTTCTTTCTAGCACACAGTTCTTTCTTCACTACACAATCAAGCCATTACAATAAAACATTACCAACAAAATAACAATAACGTCAATAATGTATTAAGTACACCTGCATTTAAATAGCATAAAACATAAAACCATTTTTTTCTGAGTATCTAACCCTATTTTTAAAAATATGAATTGTTAACCTTTAGAACAAGATATAGTTTGTCTAGTTTTTCTTGAAGGATATTTTTTTGGTAGGATTTCTTCAGTTTTTACAGTATTCGCAGTGTATTGTACACCTGGCTCATATTTCTTTATTCTCTTGAATACTTCAGTATCACTTTGCACAATCGTTTCATCAAAATATTTCAGTCTTGTTTGCAAATCCATACAGCTCGATTTCACTTTGATCAATTCATTTTCTAATTCTTGGCATCTGTATGCAAAATATGCGCTCGTAAATAATATCACTACCAAAAAAAATTTCATTGAGATGTCAGATTTTTTGTCATCCATTTTTGTTTTTAAAAGTTTATTTTTCACAATAATCCCAGCTCAAAATTGATATCTTCGATATTTCAAAATGTATGTGCTAAGGAAATGTGAGGAGCTTGAGATCAAGCATGCCCAAATCCATTTTAGAGAAAAAGAAAACGTGATATCGCTATAATATTGGAGTGCTGATGCAAAAGAACATTATTTAATTTTTAACGTTACTAAAAATCTCGGGGTTTCTATGCAATCAAGGGTCAAAATATGACAAAAATTCACTGTGGAATCAAGGAAACCTATAGTTAATGCGAAATAGGAAATTTCTTCAGCCATATTTCAAATTTGCTCTATGGTTTGTTCTAAAATGTTCCATTTGACATTTTATATTGACTTTTTCACACTGATATTAAATTCGTATTTCGTGAAAATTATCAGTTTCCCTGATTTACATGTATGATAGTTTGACATCCTATAGGTTATTAAATTTCCTACACAGCTGCATTCGAAAAGGTAGCATTTCATTCATTTTCAGGTGTAAAAAAGTAAAACTGTCTAAGTTTTCATAAGACAAGTGTGTTTTCCCTGTTCGGGAAAAAGTGGACCTGGTCAGTTTTGATCACAAGCTCCTCAAATATTACATTTTTCTTATCTATCATTTAATCACTTGAACTTTGACTTGATTCAAAAACATTTGTTAGCAATAGCAGGGGTCGGCCAACTTTCAAGTGAGAAGAGCCAAATTGTTATGGAATTGTATCAGAGAGTCGTAAATATGAAATATATATGTATATTGATGTTTAGGGTAAAAAAAAAATTGTAAGTTGAAGAGTTGTTGTCTTAAGAGTCGCGAACGGTTATGCAAACAACCACTGTTTCATTCTATCATTTGTTCATTCAATTCATGTCAGCAACATTTTCATTTCTATTAAAATGGTGGTCTGCAGACTCTACCAAGGAGCTCCATGAGTTGCCAAATCAAATAACATATATCAATTTTATTGTTTATTGATATGAATAGGTATTTAAACTTTTTTTTAAGAACGAGTTTGTTTACCCATAAAATAAATGTGTATATTTCAATAGGCTTGGAAATATGTAAGTAAAAACATCTTAATTAGTAGATGTAAAGAAATTTTTCAACAGTACTTGCTTAAATTTTGCAACGGATGGCTTGTTGCCGGAGCTGTGTATTTTTGTTGACTCCCGATACAAAATTTAAGATGCCCTTTATTTGTTTTGTTGCATAACAATAAGTATATTGTTTTTTTTATTTTTGGGTGGTTGAATTTCATATCGACTGTGGAAAGGAAAAAGGACGTTACCCACACAAAGCAAATTTTACAGGAGGTACAAAAAACGTGTTTTGATTATTTTGAGCCATATGCAAACAATGAAATATCCACAACCTGTAAGTGCATGGAGACTTCTAAGCTGGTGTTTAATTGACGTAATCTAAAATTAATTAAAGAAATTGTCTAGGAAAAAACTTTATTTCAGTATTTTTTCTTGGTTTTAATTTATTCAAGGTCATCTTTTTCAAACTTTAAAGCTAAATTTACGAACTATGTACTGCATTTGCAGCTTGCATCCCTTAGATTGAATGTGTATCAAGTTAGATACATTGTGATTATTGAAAAAAAGCTGTTTTGGAAAACTGAGAGTTACATCTTTTTTCCATTCCACAGTCGATATCCAAAAAGGATGTAAATATTATAACCATAAATAAATATTAAAATTTAAATGTATTTTTTTGGTTAGCTAATCCATAGTTTCTCAAACTTTTTGGACCCGTGGCCCCTATTAAGTCTCATAATTTTCCGTGACACCCATACCGATTGAGATTTGAGAGGATTGAAAAAATCCAAAATAATTTTCAACTCTTTGAACATTTTGCTCGCTGGCAGATTCAAAAATTTTACCCAGGAATATACAGTATTCCTAAAATGGAAAGATGCAAGAAGCTTTTTTTTAAGCTCTCTCGCGGAGCTCAAGCGAAAAGAATACGGAACACTGATGTAGAGCATATTATGAACACCTATGAAGCGTATCTGAAGATAAAATGTTCTACTAGACTAGAGCAAGGATAGCAGGATAGGGGGAGGACAGGAATCGCTCTTGAAATGAAAGGATCTGTACTGGGAGTCAAGTTGGTGGAGACTACAACCCAAAACAACAATGTTGACAACTCAGCTACGAGCCCAGAAACTATTTTTCAATTATTATAATAATGAAAAAAGCAAAATTAATTCATATTTTTTCAAATCTAAACAAAAGTTGAAAGTTTTTATTTGAAGTCATATATTTAATACGGTTCATTAAATTCCTTATAGTGATGAGGTTTGATGACAGCTTATTTAAAGTAATTATTTTTGTCATAGTGACCTATTTCTATAAAAATTACAAGTCAGATAAGATATATTATTTCTGTTCAAAGGCATGGATGTATGTGATGTCTTGAATTCCCCCCTTTCACCCATCCTATCCTATGAACGAGGCGTACCGAGAGCGATTAGCTTACCACTAATCCTGTCCTAGCCCTATTCTTCTATCCCTACTCTCTTTGAAAAAAGAGAGGTTGAGCAACTGAGTAACAAGCAGTTCTCGTAGAAACACTTCTGTTGAGATAAACTCCATTAGGAGTCCATATGCTCCACATTGGGAGCGGACATGGTTAAAAAAAAAAAAAAAAAAAGATATATTAGGTTAGGTAACAACTACATTAGTAAAAGGCTGTCAAAATCTGCGTAGCCGCCTGGTCAACGCTGTTGGATTCGGTTAAGAAGGTCACAGTTACAAATCCCAGAATGGACACTTTTCATAAATTGATTTGTGATTTTCTGTCCAAAGGCATGGATGTATGTGATGTCTTGAATTAAATATTATCCTTAAAAATGTAGTGTAGCAAGATTGGTTAGATAACCACTATTTGGAAAAAAGAGAGGTTGAGCAACTGAGTAGCAAGCAGTTCTCGTATAAACACTTCTTTTGAGATAATACTTAATGCTTGTAAATATTAAAGTTCTGAACATAATGATAAAAAAAAGAAATTTAAATTGATAAATTTTAAATACTCTGACATTCAGTTGTCTGCTCGCTTAACTTTCAGTGCATCAGTCATCCTCACTATAAATAGTCCACATGGTTAATTTTCTCTGTGATCAATTTCCATGAAGCACACCGCACCAACGTTCCCTCTAAGCTGCGCGCCGCATTTGGGAAGCCCCCGCGCACTCATTCCGGGTTGGTGCGCACTACAAGACAGTTGTTCAATTAATATTTGATCGGTCCGCGCAGTCTCTAAGCAGCCTCCACGCAGCCTTAGAAATTTACGCACAGCTAACCCTTCGGCTTAGAGGAAACGTTGCTGACCGCACCCCATTTTTTGTAAGCCTACTGTGGGAATAAAATTAGCAAAATCCCTAAAAACCTGATCAGGTTTTGCAAGACTTTGATGTGTAGTAAAAAATCAAAACTGAGCAAGTCATTTATTTTTTAATTAATTTGTTAATTTGTATTTAAACTTTCATTGATAATTCTTTGAATATATTATGTTTCACAATATGTTTTCCGATTTCAAGGCGGTATGACACTATAGAAAAATATGGTGAAGTTTGGCGTGCCAAATAAGTTCATAAACCTTATCAAACTTACAGTAAAACGAAATGGGTGTAAAAAAAATCCAGCCTTACCTGCGAGGATGTCTATTGGTGACGTCAGCACAATCATGAGCAACCTCTAAAAACAGTCTTCAGTGAGATTTATCAAAAAGGACTAGACATATATCAAGCATTTATGGAGTGGAACCAGACAAAGTGCTTCTTATCTACTCCTGAGGACGACGGAACGGTGGATGATCGTGATTTTGCTGTATGTATGGGGTGGCATAAGACAAAAGTAAAGGTTACTTATCAAGAAAAGAATAAGAACTCTTTGAAAGCATTTAGTTTCAGATAAAATAATTGATAAATATATTTATTATTTTTGGTTTGATTTAGAACAGTGGTTCGCCAGTATTACAGATATATTATAAACTTTTAAAAATTTCGTCCTTTAAAATTTTTTAAAAAAGACGTCATATAAACATATTAAAATATTTTAGCGATGAGACACTTGAAGAAGACAGAATTGGAATGATTAATACACACAATACTAAATTATCATAATCATTGAGATGAGTATAAAGTTAACAAAATGTTCACTTAAGTGAAGAATAGCATATTTAAGTAAGTACCTAAATGATTCATGTCAATATTTCTTCATCAGAAGACACTATTGATACATTTTCAGAATGACTCATGCAAGTGCTTGGTGCTTGAGTCGTATTTGAGTAAAAACTGCCGGTGAAGATTTGCCAGTGACATCTTTGGTGGAAAATTGTAATCATTTCTAGTATTAATCACATATATTTCATTTCAAAAAAAATATATATATTTCATTAAGGTATGTATATTCTCCCTAGTTGTTAGGTTTTTCATTGTTTTATAGACAAAAAATCTAGTAGTGGTCATTGTACTCTTGATGAATTTGGTCTTCAATTACAAAATATAGTTAAAAACTATTTCAGCATCACTCTGTCGTCAGAATTATAAACGATAGTGTGATAACTTTCAACTGTATTTTATAATTATTGTGGAGCTCAATATTTGATCATTTTTATCTGATAACAAGTAAATAACAAATCAATCAAAGTGATGAAATTGATCAATACTGATATTGGTTTTTGAAAGTTATAATTTGTAATCTAGCACTAACAGCCTAACCTTAAGAGGAGTGAATAGATCTATACAGACCTTACTTTAATTTACTACCTTGTCCTAACATGACAATTTTGTGACTTTTTCTCAATGAATATTCATACTTAGAGCATATATATGCTTACAGACAGACTTGAGTTTAGAGTACTTGAGTACTTGAGACAGTGTTGAGTTTAGAGTACTTCTATACTCATTTACAGAAAAATGGCACCGACGTACATGAAAATCCATACTACTCTCAAGGTTAAGCTTTAACAATCAGGCTTGAGTTCAAGGTCTACACCATATTTAGATAATTTTAGTTTAACATTTGAGACATTCATGAGCATAGTTTTTTTTTGTCTTTGCCACTGCAAATGTTGTGGCAGGTAGGGCTGTCTGTCTATCAAAATCCTGGTGGTCCTTGTATCCCAGGCTTGCCCTCATCGCCGTCATCGCCCTTAAGCCCCCTTAGTCCTGGATCACCGGTACGGCCCATACTTCCCATCAGCCCAGGAGGTCCTTCGAATCCAGTGTCACCCTAAGAGATTTTTTTTCCAAATTATAAAAAACATTTTCATTTTGAAATTATTCAGGAAAATTTCATTATTCTATTATATCTAGGGCCTTTCAGAGAAATTCGAGGCGCTGGTTTGTGATGTTTTTTGATTCGAGACGTGATAAAAATAGCAGTTGCATTTACCTAAAATATGGATTCACTTGAAAGTTTATATTCAATAAAATACATTATTTTAAATAAAGGAAACTGTTGGGGGCTGCACATGAGAACCACTGATCTAGACACTTATTTTGGTCGGTCTAAAATACGCAACACCCGCACAACAAACGTATTGATTCTTCTGTAAGCTTTTGACGATTGGTAAAACTAGTATAACACAATTGTGACTATGTTCACGGTTGTCATATTTGATCTGTCAAATGCTTCACAAATTGCGATTTTTTGTGTTACGTGACCGCTCCAGATACTTCATGTCTTCATTTGATGGGAATGTTTGTAAGCATTTAAAAATACCTATTCTCTGATATCACAAGTAATGCTTGTAACGAGCAAATTCAGCCGGTCCCATCTTCCTCATAATAACCAAGTTCGACTGTATATTACTTTATGACAAAAAAAAAGCAACACAGCTGCAGTTAATACATTTGTGTAGTTAATAGTAACAATAACCACTGTCAAAAGCTAATAGTAACAGTAACCATTCAAAATAAGTGTATAGATCAGTGATTCTCAAGTAAAATATTAGTGGGGCCGCATTACAAATATTAGCATGGAAACATGGAAATGTCTCGTGGCCACTCCAAATTTTTGTTTTGAGATCAACTTATATATCATCAACTTAAGTACAAAGCATGCATTTGTGAAAGTAAGTCTGTCCGAGGATGCCTCTGAAAGAGACAAAACACGTGTCACAGTTTGTAGCAAAATACGTGGAATAAATAATAATAAGTTATTTTATATTAAAATGAACTTCCACAAAGTTACCGCCGAATCCATCGAAAATATCAATATGTATATAAAGCTGTTGGTGGCCGCAGAAAAATCCTCTGGTAGCTGCGCATGAGAACCACTGGTTTAGTGACAACATTAAAACCATTGCACACGAGAACAATAGCCTCACTGACATTATATGAATGCACATTTGCACACAAACAGATTTAGTATCGATTGATATAAAAAATAAGATGATATAATACATCGTTGATATTATGGACTTTCGTGTTTTGTTTTATAACCAGGGCTGTGGAGCTGGAGTCGTGGGGTTGGACTATTTTATCTACAGTAGTATTCGAAAAAAAACAAGTAACTTCGAGTCCTTTAAAAAAAATGTTTATTCGAACCGCTAGTGTCAAAAATAGCGCCACTGTATACTACTAAGCCTAAAAAATAATTAAAGTTATGCTTGGAGTCGGAGTCGTCTTATTTTTGAGCGACGCTACATCCCTGGTTATAATAAGGCGTAACTGCACTATTTTAAAAACTTACTCTTTCTCCTTTCTCTCCCATTTCTCCACGGATTCCTTTTGATCCGGTTTCACCTTTTATATCCATTCCATCCCTACCAGGTATTCCTTCCAAGCCGTGATTTGCTTTTCCTGGCTGTCCCGGTTCACCCTGTATCAAAAAATATCTGTGTAAGAATGATCGATTTCATACCTTTTATTTATAATTTGGACCAGAATTTTATCAAATAATTACAACAGCTTCAAAATGTACACTTGGGTCTTGTACACTTCTTGTGAAACAAATACAATAAAATGTACACTTGGGTCTCGTATAACACGGTCATATGGTTCAACAAAAACGTCGTGTAATACAAAACCGTGTTATACGAGGTTTGAAGTTCATACAAAAATAGTAAATATCGAAGTATGTTAAATATTAAACAAAATACAAAATATAAATTTACGCATTTCTTGAAAAAAACTTCAATTGCATACATACATATAATAGATCATTCATCATCGCTGTCACTTACAATTCAATATGTTCAACTCTTTTTCGAGATCAATTGTGAGTTTTCATCATCGGTGGACTCTGGAGTATTTTTGGATTTAAAAATTTAAAATTCAGTAATAAGCAATTCTCTGCAAGTATTTTGTCATAAGGGGCCAAAATATTTTGTATTTTGTAATTCCACTTGGAATTTCTTTCCGAAATATGCACTGCACCGCTGAACCCTCGAGCACAACTAAAGGAAGTCCCGAAAAGTCCTGACATATCCAGTATGATTTGTCATGGTCCGATTCATGGGTATATCAAATCAAACATGTTAATTTTGATTTTATTTATTTTTGAAACCGTGTTATGTAAAACATGTTGTACAAAAATATGCCACAATTCATCAACCGTGTTATATCAAAGCCGTGCTGCATAAAACAGTGCTATACGAGGCCTGAGTGTACTTTAATATTATAAATACAGTTTTTTTTTATCAAACACAGCCATGTCGGTTTTACTTTATTTTTCAGGAGAGCCGAAAGTTTGCTGATTTCATTTTTACCAAATTTTAATGCGAATTATCTAAGAAAAACCCAAACACTTAACGTCATTAAATTGGTAGATCTTCATTGTAATAAGGTAAAAAGTAGCAAAGTATTTAGTTCTTCAATTTTTATTTTATAAAATTAGTTCATGGCTATTTCGGCGTATGCCTTCATCAGAACTATGTTTAAACCTACATTTACTTAGCTTAATATACTGGCTTAGAAGAAATACACAATACATCCTGTTATTTACTCTTGTATCCTAATTAATATGACAAATTATAGTACCTAGGTATTACATTTATTAAAAGAAGCACTAAAGCCCTGCAATATAAGAAATTATTCATATAAATATTATTTACCTTCATATTTTGGACCGCATCATCTGAAACAGACACTCCTACCATCTTGAGGCCCTGAAATTTCAATCAGGAGTTTTGGTCATGCACATTTTTATTTTTCTGTTCCAGATATGAATATATCGCATTTCGTTCAAGGTCATATTTTGCATTTGAATGTGACGATAGGTTTGGTTTTATAATTTAGCACCTATTCCAACATCAGTGTTAATCTTTTAATAACATTTTGTTTATATTTTTTAGCTATTTACTGTTACCACTGACGGTAGCACCACTCTGCATTTGTAAGTCAAACGCTCAGTGGCGGATTAAGCACTTAGGAGGCCCTAGGCGCAATAAATTTTGTAGGTTCTATTTTTCGAATAAAATAAAAGTGCTGCAAAACTCTTCGTAGAATAATAATAAATATTCAAAACTGAAATTAAAATATAAAGGTTTATATGATTTATGCTATTTTTGAGGCCCCACGCGCGCGCCTCTTGCGATTATGGGGTAGTCCGCCACTGCAAACGCTATTTAATTAGTAGAGAAAAAACGGTTTAATTTTTGAACTGATGCCAAAATATCAACTAATACCACAAATATCAAAAATACATTTTTGTGAATAATACCAATAAATTAAAAACTTGTAATTTAACTATCTCAGTTAAATCTGATAATTTGTGAAAAATATGTACAAATTTATAATGGATATGGCCCAATACAGCATTTCCCAAACTTTTTTCCCACGACCCCGGTTATTTTAATATTTCTCCTTCATGACCCAATAAATTTGTTATGGCCTATACCTTTTTGGGCTTACGGACCACTAAGTTCATAATTTTAATCCAGCGGACCACTAACTGAACTTTTGTGTTAAATATTATATTTTGAAATAAAAGTGATCAAATGCGTCTAAAAATGCACCTAGTTCATAAAATAAAGTCAGATTTCTCTGCTAACCACCACATGTTGGTTGTTGTTCTTCTGTGGTCCGCGAACCACACTTTGTCGACCGCTGGCCTATACTACCGCCTATAAGTAAAATAAAACAGTATATTTATGACAATAGTCTTTATATGTTATAATACAAAATAATTTTCTCTGATAAACCTATAAAGAAATCAAATGTACCAATAATTTATTAATGAGAGGTGGGGTGTGCTGCTGTTTCTTGTTAAATAACAGTTCCAGGTTTGGAGGAAAGGACGATAGCTTTATTTTTAGATTCGGTTCAACTTCCAATCGGTATTCTATATATATATTTTTTTTTTAAGAAAACCAATGTTGAAAAGCCTGCTACTTAGAGGTTGTGACAAAAGGCATTAAAAAAAATATTGCCTTTTGTGCGAAAACTGGATATTCTTGACGAAAAGATAGCCAGGAATATATCAGTGGTGTTCTGTCGAAGATGTCTTTGAGTGTCGTATCACACAAGAGTTCAATTATTACTACAACACGACTTTTTTTGACCGTACACAACGTTGCGTCATGTTCGCTTATTACGAAATTATATAGTACAGTGGAACCCCCAATTACACTACCCCGAATTACGCGCCGGCTTGAAATATTCGCATTCCATTGCCGTTACTAAGAGACGGTCGTCTGTGCTTCGCATACAGTTTTTTTTGTAAAACTAAGGGAAATCTTAGTTTTGCGTTTTCCGCGGAAAAAAATCAAATCCCTTATTTTGTATGACATTCACACCCCCAATTACACGGTCCCGAATATAGTGTAAATGGGGGTTTTACTGTAAATATAATTGTATGCAGATTTATTTTAGGAAATTGGTGACCAAGCATTTTGCTTTCTGTGACCCGGTACTGGGTGGTGAGCCAATCGTTTGGGAAACGCTGGTCTAATATTCACATTTCTATCAAATATCTGAAGGAAAAAAGATTAAATGGTGATGTAATCAATTAAATGACGTTTATAATGTATTTGAAAATACCTTAACAATGTCGAATATGTCTGGTTCCCCCTGAATAGCTCCCTAAAAATAATTAATTCTTTTATGAGTTATTTATGTTGTACAAGATTTAAATCTTTTAATAATATTTAACGTTATCTTAAAGAATAGCGTCGTGAAGCATTTGACGTTTAATCGAAATTGCCACCAACACAGAAATCGTTCGTAAATTATGTGTTTTTTTTAATTATACAAATCTAAGAAGCGTTATGATCTTTGATTACTGTCAGAATAAATGAAAATAAATGTATATTCAATTGTACCGATTTCGCCGTGAAATCGTTAAAATTGGAAGCTATGTGTAACTACTTATACATCTTAGTTAACTCGTTGGGTGCTAACGACACGCCTAGCGTATTGGTGGAATTATTCAAGCACTTCATTGTTTTGCAACAAAAAAATTATAATAATATCGAATCAGTAGTGTGGACCGGCAGAAGTCGTATTTTTTCATCTTGTTTTTTCACATAAAGGTTGGTTTACACTTTCGCTTAGAATACGTTTACTACATAAGTTTCAAATTTTAATTTGCATTATTTACTGTTCTTCTTTTTACATTTATTAAGATTCTTTGAGTATTGAAGTGTTCTGTCTAAAAAAAGATACAAATATTTTCTCCTAGAGTCCTTGATTAAATATACCCCAGAATAAATATGTGCAACTAAATGGAACTTCTGGAATGTAACTGCTAAATGGTAGCTGAGACGTTCTGACGATTTTGTTCGAATTCGATGGCGCATCAACATTAACGACTAATAGCCAAGGAAATGTTTTAAAAAGCCAAAAATGGTATAATATATTACATCAAATTCATGGCTGGAGTGGATTACCATGATCAAATTTTAGCATATTACTCATGTAGAAGAAAAACATTAAGATGGTATAAAAAATTAGGAATCCATTTGTTTTAAACAATGCTACTAAATTCCTACTATATGTACAATTTTCAAAAATATCATTATATGATTACAGGCTACAAGTTATTAAAAAATTAGTAGGCCACCCTCCAAAACAAAAAAATTAAAGAATCCATCTTCCTATTTTCTGCCAAAAAAGACCCACTTGGAAAAACCAAAAGAAGACGATGCAAATATTGTTGGAATGAAAAAAAGGAGAGAAAACCCTCTCTTTTTTTCGTCCGGAATGTCCAAATGAGCTAGGTTTGTGTCTGGATCCATGCTTCGTTTGTATCACCAACACATGTATAGTATTGCTTAGTAAAATAATATTGTTTATTGTAAGTTTTTTTAAACCATTTTTTACTGTTATCTTATATTCAATGTACACATGTGTTTACAAAAGATGTAATTTTATTCACCTAATCGAAAGTAATTGTATGCCTTTTTTTAAATATTGATAAATCTATCTAATGTTTGCTATGTATGTATGTATAAAACATTATATAAATATAAATCACTAAGTGAACATGCAATTAATTTATTTACAAAAATCTTCGAAACATATCCGGTGTAAATACTTCTTTATGCAGGTGCCTACTTATAATGTCTAGACCAGAGGTGGGGAACCTTTTCTTCTCTAAAGGCCGCATTCATTTTTCTGATTCGAGATAAGGCCGCAGTAAACATTGGGCGGGATTGATTAATATTCAATCCCTTAACCTTACTTTTCCTTGCTATACTTTTTCCCCAGATATCTCCTAACCTCGTTTTTTTTTTTTTTAGCTCACCGAGGAATTTGAAATCTTGAATTTGCTATACTTTTTCCCCAGATATCTCCAAGCCTCATTTTTCCAGAATTGGTCAGAAGGCCGCGGGTTCCCCACTTCTGGTCTAGACACTACAATGGTACGCATTCCAAAAATTCGCGAATAAAAATAATATTGTAAAATCAGCATACTATACTGCATAGGCCATCAAAGTCCGCATTGAGTGTGTTAAGATACGATTGAATAAACATTTATTTTTTTCATTTATTCTGACAGTAATCAAAGATTATAACTCTTCTTAGATTTGTATATTTAATTAAAACAAATAATTCACAAACTATTTCTGTGTTGGCGGCATTTTCGATTAAACGTCAAATGCTTCACGACGCTATTCTTTGAGATAACCGAAAAACATAGGTAGAGATTTTATAACTGTAATAATATACTACCAATGCATTCATTATTTACTTAAGTTATAAAATATTCTTCGACCATTTTCAATATTTACTTAAAATCCATATTCCAAAAAGGGGAGCCGGTAAATTGCTCGAATTACAAATTATTCAAATTGCTTGGTTATTTAAACGATTTTTCACGACTTTTTCTACGAATTTCATTTTTATCTTGTGCGACACTTGTTTAGAGAGTGAAATATAAAAATAATTTTTGTAAGTATTTATTTTAACCGTGTTCGCTCCAAATGCGGAACATATGATCTTTTAATGGAGTTTATCTCAACAGAAGTGTTTCTACGAGAACTGCTTATTAATTAGTTACTCAAACTGTTTCTATATATTTCCAGAAAACATAGAAGACTAGGGCTAAGACAGAACAAACGGACATAAAAAAACGGAAACAAATTGATTATCTTGTTATTCGAGCAAATTTCCATTTGAGCAATTTACCGGGAACCTCCAAAAAGCTAGTCGGCATATTTTAAGAACAAAATAATAAATAGCAATTCCATATCGACTGTGGAAAGGAAAAAGGACTTAACCCACACATATCAAATTTTACAGGAGGCGCTAAAAACGTGTTTTGATGATTTTGTGACATATGCAAATTATGAATTATATACAACCTTGAAGTGCACGGATACTTCTAAACTGGTGTTTAATTGACGTAACCTAATATTAATTAAAGAAATTTTCTCGGAAAAATCTTTATTTCAGGTTTTTTTCTTGGCTTTAATTTTTTACAAGGTCATCTTTTTCAAACTTAAAAGCTAAATTTAGATACTCATTCGGCATTTTCAGCTTCCATCCTTTTGATAGAATGTGTGTCAAGTTGTATATATTGTGATTATCGAAAAAAAGCTGTTTTGGAAAATTGAGGGTTAAGTCCTTTTTCCTTTCCACAGTCGATATTATTATGAATCAGTTAAAAAGAATTTGTGTAGATCATTTTTCTTGGAGACGATCTATTTTACATGCATTAATTTTTGAGGATCAACTTTCTTTAGCAGATTTGATTATTCGATTATTCGATTATTTTGAAGATTCGATTATCAACTGAGCATTATCAGTTGATAATGCTCGCGATGAGCGAAACCGGTCCTGATCTAATAAATTTTATGTGGAAAAAGTACTAAAAATCTTTTTTTATTTTTATTGTAATGCCTTTCCACCAAATATTGACAGTAAGCACCTTAAAAGTGTACTACATTTTTGTTTATTTGAACTTATACTTACGTATATAATTGACTGAATATAATTGGACTATAAAAGGTCTGTATTATTATAATACAAAGCATTATTACAAATTTGATCAGTTTACTATACTTACAGAGTTTCCGTTATCCCCGACTTCCCCTGAAAAAATCAGATCAGCAATATTAATAATAATACAAAATTAACAATAACCCATCCTATCCTATGAACGGGGCATATCAAGAGCGATTAGCTTACCACTGATCGTGTTCTAGCCCTATCCTTCTATCCCTACTCTCTTTGGAAAAAGAGAGGTTGAGCAACTGAGTAACAAGCAGTTCTCGTAGAAAAAATTCTGTTGAGATAAACTCCATTAGGAGTCCATATGCTCCACATTGGGAGCGGACATGGTTAAAAAAAAAAAAATGTAAATTGGTAATATTGATCTATTGTCAGTTGATACATGGATTAATAATTCTTAACTCATGGATTTCAGTTATCTAATTTAAAATGTGACACTATTGTAAAATGACTTGGAAGGTTTTCATTGCTGTAAATGTCTTCTGACAACAGCTTCAATGTGTGAAATCAAATATCATACACTGATAAATTGTCACATTTTGAATTATGGCAAATAATACGAATTTCTTGAAATTTTCATTATTGTTATTACACGTCACATACCTTTTCGTAATATTTTGTAATTCAGTGGCGGTTCTAGGTACTGGGCTAGGTGGGCTTAGCCCGACCTACATTTTTCACCCTAAATGTGTAGAAAAAAAACTTGATGGCTGAATAAAAATATACAGCAATTCCGCCGCTGAACAAAATAAATACATTTATAAGCGTAACTAACCTATCCCAAATTAATAAAATATCTTTGTTTTGATTTTCCTCTGTCAATATAAGACAATGCTATGTCTACCTACAAAAATACCGTCTTTTTCCGAAAATAAAACACTGTCTTACTTTCTTTTTTGGTCCGAAATACGAGCTACGAGAAGTGGCAGCTTAAAATCAACCCACTTTCTTATAACTGCTTGGGTGCTCCAGGCTTTTTCACTTTCAATGACATAAATTCCTAAAACGCATTCAATCTTGTCCTTCTTGCCCTTAGTGATGACTAACGGAGAGACTTTCTTGCCATCCAGACGAATCGCCAAAATACAGGCAACACGTGCACTTTCGTAACCAGTAGAAGGAACGTATATTGACAAGGAACCCTTGTGGTGAACTGTTGTTTGAGATCCTTGGCCTAGAAATACTGCAGTTTCATCCATAGCAATCATGTTGGAGAGTTGGTATTTAGAAAAGTCGATGCCATCAACAAAAGGCTTAAATGCAAGTGCACGTTTAACCACTTCATTGTCTTCCAGTCTGAACATTGTTGATGATCTTCTTAGGGACAGTTCATGTCGTCGAAAGAAGTTATCCAGCCAGTGTGATGACGCTTTAAATTCTTCTGTGGATATATCTAATTCTATTGCCATTTCGAGGGAAAATTTTTGGATATCAGCCCTCCGCACAACCAGTGTTCCCTCTAAGCACAACTCGCCGAGCCCGCGTACATGCATTAGAACAGAGCGCACAAAAGTTACACCAGATATACCACCACCAGAATAAATCAATTGTCATTATATCGACTGTGCCGCCTGTGTGGTCGAGTGGTCAACGTTGTTGGCTTCGGCTACGGAGGGCCCGGGTTCAAATCCCGGTACGGACAGTTTTATAAATTGATTTTTCAATCGATTTATGAATTTCTGTTCAAAGGAATGGATGTATGTGATGTCTTGAATTCCCCCCTCTCACCCATCCTATCCTATAAACGGGGCATATCAAGAGCGATTAGCTTACCACTAATCGTGTCCTAGCCCTATCCTTCTATCCCTACTCTCTTTGGAAAAAGAGAGGTTGAGCAACTGAGTAACAAGCAGTTCTCGTAGAAACACTTCTGTTGAGATAAACTCTATTAGGAGTCCATATGCTTCACATTGGGAGTGGACATGGTTAAAAAAAAAATATCGACTGTGGAAAGGAAAAAGGACGTAACCCACACATATCAAATTTTACAGGAGGCGCAAAAAACGTGTATTGCTGATTTTGGGCCATATGCAAATTATGAATTAAACACAACCTTGAAGTGCACGGAGACTTTTAAACTGGTGTTTAACTGACACAACCTAATATAAATTAAATAAATTATCTAGGAAAAACTTTTATTTCAGTCTTTTTTCTTGGTTTTAATATTTTACAAGGTCATCTTTTTCAAACTTAAATGCTAAATTTAGATACTAATTCGGCATTTGCAGCTTGCATCCTTTTGATAGAACGTGTATCAATTTGGATACATTGCGATTATCGAAAAAAAGCTGTTTTGAATATACTGTGGGTTACGTCCTTTTTCCTTTCCACAGTCGATATAGTATTGTTAATTATTGTCATTATAAAAAATATGCCATTTCGTTAAGTAGGTCTAAATACCGTTACCGCACAATTTTTTTAATTTCCTTTCAAAGTTGCACAGCCAATGTATTTTGCGCACATAACCTTCGGAAAATTAAAGGGAACATTGCGCACAACCAAAGCCATTGCTCTCCTATCAGCAATCCATTTCCAGATGTTTTCTTCCATCTCAGAAAATAACGGTTGTCGACCTAATCCAACCTAGCGCTTCTTCTTATTTCCCTGGCCCACCAATTGATACAGGTTATCGTAGTCTGCTCGCCATTTTCGAACCATACGGAGATCCAACATCTTCTCTTTACAGAAGGCTACAAGATTAACGTCCCAGGAGTCCTCCTCGATTCCCTTTTTGTACTCGATGGAATAGCTCTTTCTTTTTGCACTCATTTTTCGGGGAGGGCTTATATTCCAAAAAATCCTGAAAATCGTGCTAGGGCTTATTTTCGGAGGATGTCTTATTTTCGGAAAAAGACGGTACTATCGATTGTGTTTTATATTACAATTTCAAACCGAGTAGGCATAAAAAAAGCAATAACCCTATACATACTTCATACAGAACAGGCAACGTGACGTCAGTCTGGCGACACCTACGTATTAATAATAATAACAAAGGCTCGGGCTAACTATAATATAGCCCGAGTACTTTGTTTACACTGGGGCGCAATCAAGCACGATTAGAATGTTTTTGTATTTTATTCACATTGGCCAACGGAAACGTTATCTAAACGTACACGACTGCGCTTCAAAGTTTCAGGCTTCTGTCAGGCGTCAGGGGCTACATTAGATTAGCCCATACATACAAACACAAATACCAATCTCGCTGTGTTGTATGACACTTGATGACAGTTCCTCCGTACGGCTTTTTGTACATGTTCACACAGTTCACTTTGAAGGAGACAAATTTGAGGTCCAGTTTTTACTATTTTATTATTTCTTACTTACTAGCTTTGATTTTATTATACAATAATTTATGTTTTGCAGTAGTAGTATTTGTCAATTTGCATGTAGATTAATGTATAACGTGAAGTGGAAACATACACAATTTTGTAAATAGTATACAATGCTAAAATTTTCTCTAGCCCACCCAAGGTTTTAGTTCATGAACCGCCACTGTTTTGCATAGTTTTTAACGACTTTGAATATACCAATTGAACTATTATTCAAACAGCATAAATAATACATTATCAAACAAATTGATAACATACTGTTGTTGTACATGTATCGTCTTTTTGAATTAAATAAACAAAGTAAGAGATCATGAAAAATCTTACCTTTAGGACAATCACACTCTGGTGTTTCTCTAATATTTCTTGATTGCTGAAATATTTCATCGTTTACAATTTGCGACTTTTTTAAATAATCAAAAATATTAAATTCAGATATATCCTGGAATCTGGTATTTATTTTGTCTTCAAATTGAACCTCAAATGAAGATTCTAAACGAGAGGTTACTTCTGGCAAATTTTCCAACTCATTTTTAAAATCACTAAAATTTCCTTGTATCATATAATATTTTCGTACGTAGTAAATATTTACAAATAAACAGAATGCAATCAGAAATTTGAACAGCATTCTTGATGATGTGGGATTCATCTTCATTGATTCATCTTCATTGTGGGATTCCGCATGATTTTCTTCGTTTGATATCATTTTTTGATTACTCAGAATCAAATGTTTCACCATTATTGAATTTAAATATCCACACTTTACTTTGTAAAACATAAAATAACACTAACTTCATTATACATATCACATTTTATCAATGACCTCTCAGTGTTGGTTTTAGTGAGAGGTCATAAATAATAATCTTACAGTGGCGGCTCTAGGTACTGGGCTAGGTGGGCTTAGCCTGACCTGGATTTTTCACCCAAAATGTGTAGAAAAAAATTTAGATGGCTGAATAAAAATGCAATTCGGCCGCTGAACAAAATAAATACATTTCTAAACTTAACTAACCTATCCCAAATTTATACAATATATTTGTTTTGATTTTACTCTATATAAAACGATGCTATGTATGTCTACCTACAATAATACTCTCGATTGTGTTTTGTATTACAATTTTAAGCCGAGCCGGCATAAAAAAAGCAATGTTTCTATACATACTTCATACAGAACAGGCAACCAGGGCCGGCGCCACCATACAGGCGAAATAGGCAACCGCCTAGGGCGCAAGCCATTAGGGAGCGCATAAATGGATTATGAAAATTATTTGTATGCACTCTAATAATAATAAAAATGGCAGTGCATTTTATTTTATTTCATGTTCGTATTTTTCGTTGTAGTATTTATGTATCGTATTCTATATGATTCGAAAAAAAGAGGTTGAGCTACCAAGTAACAAGCAGTTCACGAAGAAAAACTTATGCCATATGCTCCACATTAGGAGCGGATAAAGATGTACATAAAAAAATCTAATGATCGTGAATTGTTTGTATTTTTATTATTTCGAAAAAAAAAATGGGATGATTTGTTAAAAAGGAGCGCGCTAATAACCTTTGCTTAGGGCGCCGAATAGCCTTGCGCCGGCACTGCAGGCAACTTGACGTCAGTCTGGCAATACCTACGTATTAATAAAAATAATAAAGGCTCGGACTAATTTGAAATCAGACCGATCCAAGACAAATGCTT
The DNA here is from genome assembly GCA_030503985.1 of Himalopsyche tibetana. Lineage (NCBI taxonomy): Eukaryota > Metazoa > Arthropoda > Insecta > Trichoptera > Rhyacophilidae > Himalopsyche > Himalopsyche tibetana. The sequence continues at coordinate 2,760,518 of JAPJYX010000007.1, read as the reverse complement.
TTTTGCAATACTTAGTTTACACTGGGGCCCAATCAAGCATGATTAGAAAAAGTCTGTATTTTATAACCATTGTCCATACGGAAACGTCATCTAATCTTGCACGATTGCGTCTCAGCATTCAGCCTGCAGTCAGTACGTCACAGGCGCTAATACAATCTAGCCCATGCATACAAAATCACTCGTACCTACCTCTGTTCGTTAAAAAATAAATGTCAGAATTCGTTGTATTCAGAGACAAGTTGTATTGTATGGCACAAAACACAGTAGTTCACTTTTAGGGTGTTCACTGTCAATGCTTGGTGGAAAGGCATTATAAAAATAAAAACACAATAATCCTTTGTACTTCATTCCACTTTATTTACTTTGTAGTCCAGTTTTTACTATTCTATTATTTCATACTTACATTAGCTTTGATTTTATTATTAAATAATTTATGCTTTACAGTAGTGTCGTAGTATTTGTTGATTTGCTTGTAGATTTATGTATAATGTGAAGTGGAAACATGCTCAATTTCGTAAATAGTGTACAATGCTAAACTTTTCTCTAGCCCACCCAAGATTTTAGGTCACGAACCGCCACTGATTTTCTAATATTTTACTTCCAGTGATTTCCAAAGCATAATATAACAAAGATGAAAGCTGTCCATTGATAATGTTGCACAGTTTTAGCTCCCAAAAAATCTCCTCCAACAACATATTTGAAACCCCACCATTTGAAAAAAAAAAAATGCAATATTGGATCACCTTTAGTTAGCCTAGCATACAATAGCAGCACTATGGAGTACTCTGGTTTAAATACACATCATTAACCTGATCTGTGTCGTGCGGTATTAATATGGCCGTGCATGGAGGGCCGTGATTTTCTTTAAAAAAAAAAATGTACTTTTTGGACATATAATAATAGTAAATTACAAACACTTACCGTATAAATACACGATCGGTCATTTCCGCCATCATTTATCCAAAAATGTTTCAAAAACGAAAATTACCGCCATATTCGCTTAGCCCTGCTAGCAACACATTTGAACATTGTATTATAGATTAAAAAACAATATCTTTAAAGTTTAAGTATCATACTATGATTGCAAGAGATGTCACTATATGCATGATATTTTAAAATTATTAAATACGATTCTTGTGGCCTTTAAACCGCGTCTCAAATACTGCGTATAAACACGCACATTTAGTATGGCCGGCCCTACGAGTACGACATTGTATGGCGTATTAACATGTCCGTGGCAGAGAACCGGTTAAGAGAGGTACTGGTGTCTTGTAAATCAAGTATAAAGTAGAGCGTATTAATTCGCTCATTTTATATGGACGGCCCCTTAAACACGGAATTGTAGAGCGAATAAACTCGCTTGCGGCAGAGATCCGGTTAAATATATTTTTTAAAATGGGTTGGAGTTATAAGATTTTTCCGACTATGACTCCGGCTCTGACTCCCGAAATACACTCGACTCGACGACTCGAAGAATGGTTTTAATTGTGAAATAGAATGTATGGGAATGTAATAAATATAACAATTTATTTAATAATTATGCATTTATTTCACAGTATGTATTGGTTGAATTGGCATTTACGTAGTAGGACTCCATTGCAATAAGGTAATATATTTCATAATTATTAATTGAAGCACTTCCATTCAATTTAAATCTTTCAGAAGCTCGTTTATTGGTGATCTTCTTTTCAAAAAAAATCAATGACTTCCATGACTGTGAGGATTGTAATATGGTGTGTATGCTAAAAACAAAAAGAAAAATAAATATAGTGACCTGATACATAAATCAAATTATATTATACATTAAACGTGACTTGTAGTTTTTGAACGTGTGGGACAAAAAAACGTAGAAAAATAATTTATTTTCGGGTCCAGGTCCAGGGGCATTATCTAATATTTATAATGTTTAAATTATTATCACAAATTTAAAACCTTTCTGTTTTCCCCTGAATACCCTCTACAGATTTATCAATATGACAGTGTTATCCGCATTGTCGACAGCGCATAGGCCCGGGGATCGGGGGCAAAAGCCATACCTCAACTAAGTGGAATTGCCTTCCTCAGAACTAAGTCTAAGATTACTTTGAGGAGGAACGGAGCTAAGATGCAGCCCTGTCTGACCCCGGTTGAGACCCAAAACCAATTTGGTAGTAATATCACCGACTCTTATGGTGCACTCACTCCCCTCGTTGCAGACATTTAATAATGGCAATGATCTTGGCTACAATTACAAAACTAAAAAAATCGTATTTCTTAAAGTAATATATTTATTGACATTGAAATTTTTGTAACTCGTGACTCGTGACAAAATGAGCATAATGTGACTTATACCATAATGACATTATCCGGCTTATATTAACTATGAACAGTTTTTTGTCTGCTGTGGAAAGTTAATTTGTCTGCAAACACGAAAGTTGAGTCATAACTAAGACAGTGTGTAAATTTAAACCATAAATTTGTGAAATTTTAAATTATGAGTCGAACGCTGAACTGTGATATGTATTCAAATCAGTAGCAGTCGGTCGATGTGGCATTTGATATTGACCACTTGTATATGTAGGGGCGGTTATATTTGATGAAATAATATTCAAAAATAACATTTTTACCATTCCCTCATTTTAAATTCAATAAGATAAAATAAAATAAAAATAAATTTTAAATAATACAAAATATTTATTATAGACAATAAATACATGAAGAATTTAAATGACTGATATGTTATGTTTGAATACTATTTCATGACATATAACCGCCCCTGCATATACAAGGGGTGCATTGATCGAATGCCACATTGACCGGCCGCCACTGATTCAAATGTAATAAAGGAGTTTTGCATCTTATTTTTAATGTATGCTTATATTTTAAGAAACGCTTGGTGAAAAATTTTCCATGCTTCCTTTCCAACCCACTCTTTGAGTTAATGTCTTCCGTGACTAGGCCTTCCTCGATATTGTACAGCTGAAAAAGGAAAGAAATGTAAATTTAAATTGGAAAGACTATATGCCTGTCGATCAGTGGGAAAAATGATTTATGGGAAGAGAATGTTATTCCTTGTATACACAACATCATTACAGATTGAAAAAATTGGGCGCATTGAAAAAATCTGGAAGGTTACACCTCCCTGATGTAACACCACATCAACATCCATGGAACTTTACGGATGAATGTATCAATACTGGTAGTTTTTAAGTCCTTGCAACATCTGCAGCATTTACTGTAGCCAATGAATATTCATCAAAGCTGGCACTTTTTTTAGGTAAACAAATCATATATATTTACCTCCAGGTCCTGGGTATCCTATGATTCCTTGAGCTCCCTAAAAAATGACAACATTTTGGTCAAGATTGAGTATAGTATGTTATAATATAAACTCACAAAAAAACATTAAAGCATAATATGCTTTATAAAAATTATTATTAATAGTCAACGCTTCCTTCAAAGTATAAAAAAAAATGAGAAATTCTTTTAACATTACATACTTAAATTAGCCTTAAAGTTTGATAAATTCAACATTAATATAGGTATTTGGCGAGTTTCTACAATTTAAAATATCTGAATTTTATACGAAATTTTCCCATGTATGTACTACTATTACAAGTTAATACAATTATGCATGTATACATATTGCAAACATGGCTTATTCCAAAATAGTTACAAAATAAAACTTGAATTTCAGTTTGAAAAACAATGTACATTTCAAAAGTATTTTTAGTCTTACATTACTTTGGAATGATATTTTGAGTGTTGTCAAGCCATGTTTGAGACTTATTTCTAAAAATACTTTCAAAATTTATCTCTATCTACTAAATTACATTCATGTTTCATGTTTCAACAACTTTGGAATAAGCCGGGCTTGCAAGTAATACCCTCATATATAAATTGAAATAAACCTGAACAAACAATCAATATTAATGATGAGTCTTCATTTGGTGTACATGCTGATTAAACCTTGAACAAGAAATAGACTTAACCTGTAAATAGTCCCACAGCACAGCATATGCAGTATATATACATATACAATGGCATACTAAATCAGTCAAATCACTTTTTATACAATTTTAAATGGTTCTAAAACCACTGGCCGCTAGCAGTTAAAGGGTCAAATAATAATAATGATAGTTACTGGAGGTCCTGGTGCTCCTTGTATACCAATTGGGCCGACAGGTCCTTGTGGCCCATGTGGACCGAGTGGGCCGGGCGGACCTTGTGGCCCGTGTGGACCAAGCGGGCCAGGTGGTCCGTGTGATCCTTGAGACCCTATGGCGCCTTGTGGTCCTTGGGTGCCAGGTAATCCTAGCGGTCCCACTGGGCCCGGAGGTCCTCCAGCGCCAGCTAATCCATTAGGTCCCTGAGCTCCGTGGTCACCCTTTAAGCCCGGTCCACCAATTGGTCCTTGCGGTCCCAATGCACCTGGTGGCCCCTGTCAATCAATATTAAAAAAACATGAGCTTAAATGGGTGTCATTTACAATTAAGTTTCGAGTACTCACACACATGCATTATATTTAATATGTATGTGGTCCTAAGTAAAGTCAAAAGCATCCACTCAATTTTTTTAATTTCAAATACTTTGAAAATTCAAATTTTTTTAGCTCTTCCAGAAATTTAAGGATTTACAAAAAATAACAGCGTGACATCTTTTTTTTGACTCTACCGTGCTTCATTTTCTCAATCCCGAAATCCTGGAATTGGTACTTTGGCAATCCTGGGATTTCAAGATCACAGAATTGGCCGATCAAGTCAAAAGACTGCAGGTTCGCCTCCACTCGTCTAGTTCCATAGAATGATAGATCAAAAATTTGATATTTTGAGTTATATTACCCATTATATTCGAATATCTCTCTTGTATAACTTCACAAAAAAACAACTCGAAAAACTTGCTAGTTTTCTCTCAGTAGGCAGATATTTGCATATAGAAATATAAACAATTTTCTCTCAGTTCCATATAAATACATCTTAAAATAATATGATTTTATGATTTTATTAACGCTTCAATAAATCAGATTTGAATTGAGATAAATGATGAAACAAATAATAATTATCACTTTTCTACAACTCAGTTCAGATGTGTCAAAATTTTGGACAGCCATATCTCAAAACTACCAATTTCTAGCTAAGGGAAAAACTTGTCATCAATTTATTGTTGATTAAGATAAGAGTCGAGTTACATTTCAAATAAATGCAACTCTTAGAGTATGTGTGAATGTCTTGTGTTTGATGATCTTTATAAAATCTTTTGGCTTAAAAACTAGTTGCAACATGATGGCCAACCGAAATCTTCATTACTCTCCAATATGAGCACATGCCAAATGCCCTCATCGAAGAATCAATGCTTATAACTTCCAAACATTGAATCCATAGACTATATACAGCTTCTATTTAAAGCTACGACTTACTATTGACCCAATCTGTCCATTGTCTCCTTTAATGCCAGGTAATCCGTTCAGTCCATCAACCCCTTTTTCACCCTTCATACCCTTAAAAAAATATATGAAAAATGAATCAAACTATGTAGGTAGGTATTTTTCTAATTATTTATGTATAAAGTACAAAAAGATTTAAATTTTACTTAATTTTTACAAAAGAAAAATTTACTCACAATTCCAATTGATCCTTTTTCACCTGATAGTCCATGTAATCCAGCTAGTCCCGGAAGTCCACCTCTTCCCTGAATTCCAGCATCACCTCTTTCTCCCTGAAATGAACTCATTATAAAATTAGGGGATATAATAACGCACAAAATATTACAAAATTTATTTTAAATGACATATGATATACCTACTCATTGATAATTTTTAACATCATTTGAGAACAATTACAAAAGGAAAAGAGTCTGATAATAAATTGAAAGTACATTTGATAATTAACCTCGCGGGAAGTTGAAACCGGACCAAACTGATTTGTTTAACAAAGCTCTTGCCACAAGACCGCATAGGTCGACAACATTGATGAATCGTTTCCGAACTTAATCCATGTAAGTCTACAGCCACACAAGAATTTTTTTACACTGAACTTCAAGTGTATTTGTATGCAGTACCACTCTATTGCACCTCTTTCTTCCGATTTATAAAATACACATAAAAACAGGTATTCTTGCACTTCCTAAACTATCACTTCCAAATATTGCTCTTTCAAATGAAAAAATAAACTATGTATTATATTTATTTAAAAGAGCGACAGGTGAAATAATTACAGTACAGCATGGTTTCCAGCTTCTGTAGAAAACATACTGTACATAGAATGTTATGATAAAATACCCTGGCAAATTCAACAGCGAGGAACCTTAAAAACGCACCGTCTTGTCATCAGTGGGATAGATTTGATTGATTTGAAGATTGTGTATTTGGTCCGCACATGACCTTCCAGGGAGGAAGCCCGCTTGATTTGGTATTGATTGAGTATTTTCTTGATTGAGTATTTTCATAGGTAGAGTTACCAGGGGCTAAAATAGGAAAGCCGGTCGCAGGTGGTTAAAAGTCCGGTCTTTTTTTTTGAAAGTCTGATCTTTGGGCGAAAATAATTTTAATAGCTTAATAAGGATAGGTAATTATTATTTATTGTTGCCTTTAACTCTCGCGGCTCGGAGACTAGAAAAATACTTAGCAGGCGATGGGGGTCTTTTTTGACCCCAGTGGTTTCCTCATTATTGGCCTTATTCTTATGAATTTCAAAAAAAAAAATAGTCTACGGGCTTTAAAATATCTCTCTGCATCTTTCCTCATACATTTTTTTATAAAAAATCGTGTTTTTTTTAATAAATAGTCATATTTTAAGTTACGCGTAAAAAATACGTCCTTCCAGTACACATATGTAATCGCAACTGAAGCCATTTAGCCAACCAATCATGGCAAATGCAATTTTACGAGCTGCCGCTTATCGCTCCTTCACATGTTGCCAGAACTTATATAAAATTAGGCATCGACGAAAGATATTGTGAATTTTTTGAGAATAGTATTTAAGGATACATAAATTATTATCTTTAACTTCGAACGCATCAATCCGTTTTTTGTTCTACGTTGAAGATCTTTTTTATTTATTTGAATTTTTTATTTAATTTTGTTCTAAGACCGTAATTTTGTTCAATGTAAAATATATATGCAAACTATTTTTTTCGCTTATAAAGAACATATTTATAAATTGTTTCGAAATAAATACCTACACACATATGAACATATTAAAAAACATAAAACCCTATACTTTTTAACAAAAAATATGATAGTGCTCAAAGCAAAATTTGCTGGAAAAGGTCAATGGTCAATTTATTAATTAAATTTAAAAAAAAAACTACATACCCGTCTAAATAGTTTTCTATAAGAAACATGATTTGCTTTAATATTTATTCATATAAAATACTGACATTTTTATTTAAAAATATATTATTTGGTGAAAAAGTATTTAGGCTATATGTAATAAAATATATTTAAGTATTAGAAAATTTATCCCACATATTGCATAATAGACCATCACAAATCATTTTTTTACACAGTTGTGTGTTTTTCATAAACAATCGTAAAAAATACTATTACGTGTATCATATTATATATTATGCTTTGCCCGCAATAATCATTCGAATGCAAAAGTTTCCCACAGAAATAATCTTGTAAATCATTTTTTAATTAACGCCGATGTCAATAAACGAATGAGTTGCAGTTAAAATGCGTGTTAGTTTCCGTTCCGGGTCGTTTGTTTTTGGGTTTGAAACTCCATTTATCCATGAAGCCCGTATAAACATGAATATAGCTCTACGCATGTTTTATTGAAAAAATGTAAATATGTAAGATGTACATACATAATAATATAATAAAACCACAACCTGGCAATAGCAATTGCACTCATATTCGCAAAATAATCTGTGATTGGTTGTTTTAATTCGACGCCCAGTCAATTAGAATTTTTTCTAAGCACGGTGTTTCATAAATATTTCACCTTATAAGTAAAAGTTATTTAAGAAAATTTTCAGACTAACATTAATCAAAATAATAAAGCAGTTGTGTGTTTTTATATACGCTAACCAAATTAATGATAGCATAATCAAAGATACTCAAATTATGGTAGAGCTCCTTCCTTCCTATACACTTAGTTGATAAATATATATTTTTTTAATACACAAATGAAAGTAAATTAGGAAGGTTATTAAAAATAAACCATTTTAAAACTCGACAAGAAGTAATAATTTAAAAAATAAATATAATATGCTGAAATATTATGATAAATTCTGAATGTAATAAAACATGATTTGTTTTCGTTGGGACTGCTTTTTCTTCCCCCTTTTTAACAAAGAATATCAGAAAGGAATGTATGTTTTTAAATCTAGCGATAAGGTTGTAATTAAAATTCTCCGAAATGGATTTTTGAGACATCACGGCTCTCATAAAATGAAGTTTATGTGACAGAAGAATTATGAAAATAAATTGACTTACCAGAATTGCATACGTTTAAATGGAATACTAATTCTTTCGAGATTTTATAAAGAAATGTTTGTTTATTCGTTAACATGAGTAGGTAAATACTTTTAAAAAGGAGTACATATGAAATATAATTACCTATACAACATACGTTTTAATGATTGATTTTTTATCAGTAAAGTATCGTTACGGTATATAACGTTTTTACCTTTTAGTATCCTATAGTTATTTTTCCTTTGAACAATTAGTTAGCTTAGTAGAATATTAATAAATATAAATGGAAATTAGTACAAATTTATATTTTATTTTGTTGAATATTTTATTTTACTAACACTAAATTTTTATACTGCGTTCATCGAAATCATTTGAGAATGTTCGCAATAAACGAAACCAGTGTTTATTACTGGATTTTTATAATGTTAGTAACGGATTGTTTACATATTAAAAGAAGGCGAATTATAACATATACATGTTAGAAGTATTACAATACATGACAGTTATTTATACAAAAAGTAAACTTACGATTATGGGAAATGTTTAGTTACTCAGTCCGCTCTGCAAGTTCCGGTTTACTGCAGATTGGACAAAACAACTTTTTTTCTTCATACCCATGTACTTTACAAACAAAACTTTTACACTTTGAACATTTTGTATTCATTTTTTTATCACAGCTTCGAGGGCAAAATCCACATCTTCCTCGTTTCAGGGTGTGGGATTCAATACCTGTTCTAGAGCTTGGCCCTGCAACACTTTCAGTAAAAAGATTAAATCCATACTTTTGATCTTTATGGAAATGTATACCACTATTTTTTCTGTCTTCCACGTTTTTTCTTGTCAAATCAACTGACAATTCCCGTATAAAAGATTTTCTCCTACTACGGTCATTTGACTTCCATTCCGGATATTTGGCAATCCATAAGAGATATGCATTTAATGCAGCCATGTCCAAAATTTCCATAAAAATTCTTAATGGCCACCGTTTTGTTGACCTAGCACAGGAGTACTCTCTCGTCATTTTGTCTCCTGTGTCGACCGCCCCTTTTGTCTCATTATAGTGTAAAATCATATGTGGCTTTTTGCGTTGAGTGTTTTCTTCTATTTTTTTGTCGTGAAACTCCGAAGACAATAAGCACACGGCACGTCGTTTTTTTGCAACATATGAAAGAATAGTAAATTTGTCCGTAAACCCAAATAAAGATGAAAACTCTTCTCTTGATTTAGAAGGCAAAAATTCTTTGGGTATCTCCCGTTTGTTTGCGCGAAGAGTGCCCGTTAGTGTAAGATTCTTTTCTAACAATAATCCTGCTAACGGCACCGACGTGAAAAAATTATCCGTTGTTACTCCGCGCCCAGATCCATAATACGGAGTCGTCAGATCCAACACTACTCTTTGGCCCTGGTTGACTTCTCTAATATTATTCATTTTTCCGGTGTACACTTGTACATTTAATATATATGCTGTCTTAGAGTCTGCAGCTACCCATAGCTTAATGCCATATCGTCCCGGCTTACTCTTCATAAAAACTCTGAATCCACAATTACCCTTATACGTGGCCAAACGTTCGTCAATTGTAATATTTAAATTCGGATTAAAATTCCGCACACAACCCGCGGAAAATTGTTCAAAAATAGATCTAATGGGAAGTAACTTATCACCAGTTTGAGAAAAGCTTGCCTGCCTCGTTGTTTTATTATCAAACCTGATATTGCTATAAATATAAATAAATCGGTCTCTCGACATTGCAGCAGTGTAAAAATATTGACGAAACAGTTCTTCAGTGCTCCACAACTCTTTCATATTTATTCTTCGTCCACGATTTCTCCCCGATGCCAGTAAAATTCCCATAAAAGCGTTAATTTCATTTAAAGTGATGTCTTTATCTGCCCGTAATAGTTTTCGTCTATGATTATTTGTATTTAAACAAATTTCATCCAACATACCTGCCGTGACAAAAAGTTCAAATGAACTTCTGATTGAGTTTATTTGTTGACTATATGCAGTTAGCCCTGGCCGAGAAGTCACAATATTGTGCAATCTACTGCGAGAACGAATTGGTGGTGACGAATTCCACTCAAAGCCTGATTTTGAAATAAATGATGAACTATTATAGTTACCATTATCACTATCAATATTATCAACATCAATATTATTATCATCACTTTCATTTTCATCTTGATTCTCAATAAAATCTTCCACGTCCGTAATATTGTCAATTAATTCAAAATCTGTATCACTACCACTTTCTGAATCACTATTGTCTCTTGAATTTAAGCCTTCGGAAAATATTTTTTCTAATTCCGCATTTGATAGAAAATTCGACATGTTGCTAGTTAAAAAAATCTTTCAAAAACAATAATTACACAATTAAAACACACTCCACAAAACGTAAGCAATATTGTTTTTATAAATACGTATTAATTATAAGAACACTTTAAAAATTGAACTAATATCGAAAGACCCGCTAAAACCGTCCGTTAGATTTGGAACGTACTGTAACACTAAGGCGGGTTTAAAAATGGGGTCATAGCGATAACACTACAAAGGCGTTGACATATATGGAATACCACAAATTTGTAGCGCAGAAAAAAGTTTTTCGGATGAAATTTATCCGATTTCTTTTCTGTTTTATTTAATAGAGACGGAACTAGCAATTGAACATATTTTTTTTCTTCTACAAAAGGTTCAAAAAACTATGATATAAGAATACCTTAATTATAAACATTGCATCACCTATATTAAAATAGATATTTAAGAAAATGTGGGTATTGGGGTCGCATTTCTTGAGCTTAGAACCGGAAAAGTTAAAATTGTACCTAATGTATCTTAACTCTGTAATGTATCTTAACTGCATCATTGAGGAGATATCATCTTCGGTGTGATGCAGAAAAGAATAGAAAAAGTTTATCGAATAAAAAAAAAAAAAGCTTTATAAGGATAAATAGACACTTATATTTTTGGCCACTAGCAACTGCTTTCAGTCAGGAGCTTGGGCACGGGGGGGGGTCAACAAGTCATATTCATTTTATTATATATGATATTCACGTGTTGTGCCAATGATTTTGAGCGAAATATAATATTTCCGTTTGATATGAGTAGTAGGAAAATACTTTTAGTCCAGGAATTCCAGGTGGTCCATCTGGTCCATATAAGCCGTTATTTCCATCGGCACCACTCATTCCTGGTAGTCCCTTATCGCCTTGTAGTCCAGGCTCTCCCTAAATATGATAAAAAGTAATGTATGCTTCTTTATGATGTGATGAGATAAGATTTACATCCAGTGGCGGTTCTAGGTACTGGGCTAGGTGGGCTAAGCCCGACCTGCATTTTTCACCCAAAACTTTAGATGGCTGAATAAAAATGAACAGCAATTCAGCCGCTGAACAAAATAAATACATTTATAAGCGTAACTAACCTTCCCCAAATGAATATAATATCTTTGTTTAAATTTTCCTCTATCAATATAAGACAATGGCATGACTACCTACAATAATATTCTCGATTGTTTTTTATTACAATTTTAAGCTGAGCCGGCATAAAAAAAACAATAACCCTATAAATAATTCATAGAGAACATTCAACGTGACGTCAGTCTGGCAACACCTATGTACATGCTATTGGTCAGGGGCTAACGCTTTCCAGCCCATAACCATAGACAATATTTCTTTACACTGGAACGCAATCTAGCACGATTCGATTTTGTTTATATTTGTATGTACGGAAACGTCATCAAACACACAGGACTGTATTTCAAATTTACTGGCTTCTGTCATTCATCGGGGGCTAAACTCGATTTAGTCCATGGCCCATACAAACATACCAATATCTTTGTATTTTATGAAAGTGACAGGTATCGAACTCAGTGACAGTTCTGTATTGCTTTTTTTACTTGTTATTTCACTTTGAAAGAGACAAATTTAAGGTCACGTATTATTATTTCTTACTTACATTAGCATTGATTGTATTATATAGTAATTTATGCTTTGCAGTAGTGTCGTAGTATTTGTTAATTTGCTTGTAGATTAATGTATAAGATGAAGTGGAAGCATGCAAAATTTCGTAAATAGTATACAATGCTATGCTTTTCTCTAGCCCACCCAAGATTTCAGGTCAGGAACCGCCACTGTTTACATCAATCGAAATATTTTGTCAGATATGCAACTAACATAATTAATTTGTTGAACATTTCACTTAGTCCCTGAATCTATTGTAAGAATAAAAGTGGAAAGCTAAAGCAGAACTAGTGGTAAGCCAAACGCTCTCGCTTTGACCTGTTTTTAGGATCAAAAGACCGGGAAGATTAGAGAAGCAGGAAAATTTGGATATCACAAACATCCATACCTTTGAACCCAAATCTAATATAAAATATAAGAAATAATTTATGAATTTATTCGCATTCAAACCTGTGAACACAACAATAAAGTCAACAGCATTGACTAACCAGCTTCAGGCCTGGTATAAAATGAATGGGTTCCCCCATATCATAAAGTGAAGTTATTTGACATTCAATTATGAAAAAAAGCTTATTTAAAGTACCCAAAAAGAACTACAAATATTACTCATAGGTATAATAATATTTTTCATAATATTACTCACATTTAGACTGATAGGATTTTGCTTACCTTGATGTTTTTGAGAGCGTCTGCTAAAAGGCTTAACCCAGCTGCTTCCAAATCCTTAGAAAAAGAGTAGAGAAGATATATTTTAATATATACGGTAAACTCCTGTTTATCCAGGCTAATGTTGTGGCAGCAAAGATAATCATGGATAATCCAAGCAACGTTTTTTTATTTTTAAAATATGACTTATTTTACATTTCTAAAGCAGACAATTATTTTAATATGTGTAAATCTGTGATTACTGGGTGTTTACAGATTTTTTAAAATGATTTCCTAATATCATATCGGTTCGAATTTCTAAGAGCTATTGTATTGTTATATTTTAATTCTCATCCCAAACACCAATATCATGGCAAAAGGTGCTAAGTCAATCAATCGTTGTTTTGAGATAATCTTTATTTCGATGTCTTTTGAAATTATTCATTATATGAGTCGTTTAGTATCAAAAGTAGAACTATCCATTTTTCGAAGTTGTGAGAAAAACACGAAAAACGAATTGTTGGCTTTGGAGTTTTATCAAATTAAACTCAATTTTAAGCATAGCTCATCAACAAGTGCAACTTAAAATTTGTATGGGACATCACTTAAAGTAACTCTGTGATTGGTCGAAATCTTGATTTACCAAACTGTTCTACTTTTGTTTCCAACGTCGTGGACAGTTCTGCTTTTGATACCAAGTTTCTTTTTCTTTTGCGTTTTTGTACCACATTATTTCATTTTTAAACATTTTTTTTAATTTCTAGCCATACACATAACCAGCAGAATAATTTGACAGTAGTAGTTTAATTTCGACATAGGTACATGTGATAGTTCTGCTTTTGATACCAGACGACTCATATTGTCTTTTTAAAAAATGGCCTATCAAAAAGTTACTAACCAAACTCGACCACTAATAAACACTTCTTACCAATTCATAAGAGATATTATTTTAAGGCATTCAATTTTGGACTGAATATTATTTGGAAATTCCATACATATTGTAGAAATTTTACCTTTCACTTCATCAGGGACGATTTACACAAAACTTAGTAATGACTACACTTTAAATATCTCCATTAGGACAGCTGCTCAATAATATTTTATTTTAATTCATCTTCTAAGTAAGAATTATTAATAAATCTAAATAATATTATATTAAGTCTTTATATAAATATATTTTTTTACTTATTACCGACTATAATATTTAAATTATTATTGAATTTGTATTATTTCATTCTAGTACTGTTATTTCATGGTAATTTTGCATAATTTTTGATAACTGACTTATTTACAAATTCAAGGAAGTATGTATTTAAAACTTTCTCACCTTTATTATGTCGGCTAAATCGTCAGATGATGATTTTTTCACTTCACGAATATCTCTTTTCATTAGCATTTGGTCCTGGAAAAGTGATGTAAACAATACTTTATTATTGGCTGTCAGTTAACATGCCGAATTTGCAACCCGAATACTACAAGGTTCTATGCGAAAAATTTTGACGAAACAGAAGTAACAATGCGGCAGTTTTCTAAGTACCATTATTGGTATACATTGTTATTTTTGTTTCATCAAAATTTTTCACATAGAACCTTGTAGTACTCATGTCGCGAATTATCTAAATGTTGTTTTGATTCCATAAGTATACTCCAAATGGAAGGTCTGCAGAAATTACGTATATTTAAATATGGATAGATAATATATATATCTTCACTGCCAATATGGAGCATTTAATTTGCTATTAGTATGTTATAACAAAAACTATCGATAGAAAACTCACTCAACATACTTTTCCAATTAAAATTATTTAGTTTTTAGGTTTTGTTACCTACTGGATGATCAGGTGTGTAAGGGATGTCTTGTAAAATATCTGGAATCATATTGGTGTGAATTTCATTTGAGTTCCACCCCTCTCCCTTTTCTCCCTTTTCGCCTGAAACCAACAAATATATTATATGAAAAAAATGCATTATAAGCTAAGCCTGTGTAATCTACATATTATATGTGTCCATTTATATTCATATTTAAGAAAAAAATAAGTTAGATGCGTTGTAATATTCTACACGTCACTTTAAACATGAAGTAACCTTAGTTAATACACGTTGGAATAGTGTTATCTCCGTTAAATAAAAATATGCAATCATCAAAACACCAAATAAAGACGTGATTGTACTTAAAAGTCCAAGAAAAAAGTTTTACCATTTTACTAGTTGGCTCCGTTCACCTTTAGACGGCCCATATTATAATGCTGACAATTGATAAAACAGTAATAATATTAATTTTATGGAGTTGAGAAGAAGAAAAAAAGATTGAATGCCAACTTTCAAATGAGAAAAAAAATCTGAAAAAAATACATGATGGTTTCTTAATATGTCCAACTCTCAAGATGGTACATAGATCAGCTGAACAGCTTTTGCAATGTAAATCGCTGGCCAAGTGACATATGAATAACACATTGATCTATATACTAACTCTTTTAATATAAGAGTACCCTACTTAACACTTGAGTACCGAAACGTTGAAAATATGATTGAGTAGCGATGGGGTAAAAAGTGACTCTAGACAAATTTGCGTAATATTTGCATTGCAATGATAGAGGTATCACTGTAGATTACAATAAATATCAGCTTAATATTATTAGTATTTAGCAAATGGTTAAAATAAGAATTTTGCTATGTGAATGTCTTCGCTACCCAAAAGTTAAGTAGTATTGTATAAACAAAGTTTAGTTTGCACAAGTTCAATTAGTTTAACTGTCATTTTTGTAATTGAAAGAACATGCGTCCAAGCTTGTACGAATCAAGCAGAAATCTGTGTTGCGATTACAATGGACCGCAGCGCAAGGAGACGAATGTATGCGTCGCACACACCTGCGTATTAGAATATGCGACTCTGTGCTTCCGTATGTAATAAAAAATCTGTGCTGTTTAGTCGTATGTGCTTCAATCTATGACTAAGTTTGCAGACTCCGCGCATTCTTATAGTAAATATGTAATAATTAAATGTTTTTGTTTTCCAATCGCAGTATAATGTCCAATTTGATACCTGTATCCCAAAACTCATCACATACTAACCTTTGGGACAGATGCAATTCTCCGTCATTCTGGCTTTGTCTTTCCCTGGATCATTTATGACTGAAAATGTTTTTGCATTTTCATTATTTACTGACATTTTAATCTGAATTCGATTAAATATCTCATTTTCCAATTTAGTCACAAGTAGTTCCCTCGGCATGAAACTGTTATTCTTCAAGAATTGCTTCATGTCACTTAATTCAGTCTGTAGCAAGCCGCACTTAAACGTAGAATTGATACTTAAAACCAAACAAAAAGTCCATAATATAATATGCACTTTATTATAATTATTTGAAACTTTTTCTGTGATAAAGTCTGATGTTTTCTCTTCATTTCTAGATATTATGTATGGACCGCTCCCATTGGAGCGAAAATGGGTATCCATATTCTAGTAAAACTTAGTATACACTCTAAAATAAAACTGTTCTCATTACTACATAATTGATTTTATACATTATGATTTATTATTTCATTGCTTGCTCTTTAAAAAATATTATCTCTATTATTGACCTTCTTCTTTGCGATAATTATAATTTTTATTTTTTATGGATTTTTCCGTTCAGGTTCATAATATTTATTGTTGATAAATATAAGTAAATATTTTTGTTTCAGTATCAAAAAATATTTTCACAATCTACAGAAATAATTCTTAGAAATAAATATTTTCTATCGATAAATAAACTGGGAGAGGGAATGATACCAAGCCATTAATCTTTTAATGATTCAAAAAAAATAATGACGTTCCGGTTGACATGCTCGGCAACTAATTAATATATTTTAAATTAACATTTATTAATTAAATAACTGTACTATCCAAAGTGTAAGACTCTAAAAATTCTCGGTCCTTTCTAGACTTCCCAATCATCTTAGTAAAAGTTTTCAAATAATCTTCCCCTAATTTCATTCTTGTATACTTTTCCTATCTGAAAAGAGTTTTGAAAAAATGACCTCTCCTCTACTAAGTTATCATAATATGTTCGCCATTTCTATAAAGGGTTGATTGAGTAACCTTCAAGTGTATTATTATTGAACTAGGTATATAAGAAAAAGATATTTTCTACATTAAGTTTAATTAAATGGTGAAAAAAATGTTCAAAATTATTTTAATATTTAATTATTTCACTATATTTTTATTATTAATTCACTTTGTGTGAACATTTTAATAAGTCGTATGAAAAATATATTTATATCGTAGTGCTCAATTCAGTATGTAAATAATTCATATTATATTAACATTTTATGCCACATTATGTATAATGAAACATCACTATCATTGTAGAAGTTTCAATCATCACTTCCTTTCACTCTTTTTATGAAAGATTTTTTTCTAATCCAAGTCTGTTCACAATGTGAAGCATATGGCTTGCTAATGGAAGTATTTTAAAGCATTGCTGAACCAAAAAAATTCAAACCACAGCCCCCTAAATGTAAAAAAAAATGTCCCGTGGCCCTCCTCAATACAAACCATGATCTACAAATTGGGGGCCGCCGCATTTTTGTTTTAAAGGATAGAAAAGTGTCAAAGGTGCTCCGACAAGTTTAATTAATAAATTATGGAATCAGCATGACACAAAAAGTGCACTTAATCAAGCATTAGACACCCTTGGTTCTGGTCACACAGTAAGTCTATGAGCTTGGTATAGTTTTTTTAGCTTGGAAGAGCTAAAAAAAAAACTAGTCACGCTGGTATTTTGGGCAAATTGGTAAATTCCTGAGTTTTTGGATTTGAAAGTCTTGGAAGAGCAAAAAAAAAAAACGATCCACGCTGGTCGTTTGGGCAAATTGGACAAATGTCGCGGTTTGACTTGCAAAAAATCTGACAACCCTAGTGTTACGGTACCTGGTACACTCATAAACATTACATTGGTGGTCTAAGATAAGGACAAACAACCAAACTTAGGAATTTACAGTTTTCAAGGCAAAATAAAAAAAAAATGCGAATATTGGTTTAAAACATTAAAAATGCCAAAAAGGTGGTGGAACGCCGTTCCACTGTGCTACATGAGAAAAAGCATTGTTTATTTTTAACATTAGTAATTTTAATATCATAGATATTTTTGATAAAAAGGTTTCACAATATTATTTAATCAATACAGAAAATGTACTCGTTCACTTAATATTTACTTTGTATCATTTTCTCTAAAGTAAGCTTTAGCTGTAAGCCCTAATATGTTTACCATAATATTATATTTGAACATAAAATAGAATAGTGTCAGAAGTATTATAAAATACATTGCCATCTGTCTTATTATATACCTAACATAAGTAAATGAAGATTCAAAAAGCTTTGCTATTATCTCAACAGATGGCACTGTAACTCGTTTAATATAATTAATAATTAAATTGATTCCCTTACATTATTGTTATGTACATACTAGTACAGCGGTTTCCAACCTTTGTGCTACTGCGCCTCCCTAAAATAAAAATAAAATTGCCGCGCCTTCCCTACATTATATATGTTTTGATAAATATACAGACACGTTTTAAATAATGATGATTTTATTACAAAAATATGCCAGAACTCACTTGTCACACTTTGATTTCCATAACTTCAGTATTTTAATGAAAGTTTTTACTTTTGAGCAAGTAGATGCATTTTTAATCCCTGATTTATATTTTAAGCCGTTTTAACGAAATTTTTAACCAAATAGGTCGTTTTGAGCATTTCCAAAACAATTTTTTTGCTAAGGCACTATGTATCTTCCGTTTCAGGTAATTTTTTTTATAGGAATTAAAAGTACAGTACATATAAATAAAAATGTAATAAAAATAAACATTCATACACGGAATTGTTACCGTACGTTAGGATATGAACGTTTTATTTATACGAAGAAATTATGGCATGATAATTATTTTTTATTAAAAAGTTTTGGCGCCTCCCCTGGCGGTACTCCGCGCCTCCCAGGTTGGAAGCTGCTGTACTAGTAGATTAGTATCAGTAGCGGATTGAGCACACGAGAAGCCATAGGCGCAATCAAATTTGGAGGCCCTATTTTTTGTATAACATAAAAACGTCAGAAAATTCCATGAAAAATAATTTAAAAATCTGAACAAAAAGTTTATGGGTTATATAATGTAATTTCGGAAGCCCCAAGCGCGCGCCTCATTCGCTTATAGGGTAATCCACCACTGTAATATTAATATAGCGTTTTTATGATATGCGAAAAACAGGGGCTCCAAATTTTATTGCGCCTGGGGCCTCTCGTGTGCTTCATCAGCCACTGAGTATCAACCAGTGATACTATACCTTTTTTCGTCTGGGCCGCGTGCCGGTTTTTGCTACACTACGTGAGCCGCAGTATATTAATACAATATATAATAAAACATAAACATATTAGATGCCACACATAAAATACATAACATGAATGCAAGTACACTCAGCCCTTTGTTTCACACGACATTTTTAGACGGCACCTTTTTTTACACGACTTATTCATTGTTACGCGACTTTTTACTCGTTTTTTTTACTTTAGAAAAAATCGTGATTCGTGACATTGGGCTTCATTTATGACTGTGACAAATTACAGCCTTGGAAAATGCAGAAATTCAATATCTATCAACAATTGTCTGATCAACAAATCTATCTCAATTATTAATGAACGATTCAGATCAAGAATCTTGGAAAAACAGTACATATTTCATCAAACAGGTTAAAGTAAAATTCAGATTTCTGGAAATACAAAATACTCGTTCGCTGAGCAATGAGGTAATAGGATATATATTTTTTTGTTCTATTGTTTTCGAACTCGTTTTACGTCAAATTCGACTCTCAGTGTTTTTATGTTGTTTTTGTTCCTAGACATAATATTTGAACGCAGTCATTGGTGTATGTATATTGACTATTCACAGTGGCGGATTACCCCATAAGCGCAAGAGGCGCGCGCTTTGGGGCCTCAATGATAGCATCACTCTTATATTTTAATTTCAGTTTTCAAAATTCATTATTATTCACGAAGTGTTTTGCAGCACTTTTATGTCGTTCGAAAAACAGGGCCTCCAAAACGTATTGCGCCTGAGGCCTCCAAAGTGCTTAATCCGCACTGACTATTCACCTTCATATTTCATGGTATTTGGTTTGTTACTATAGCAGTTTTAAAATATTATCACTTTTTAGTAAATAAATTAATATTTATTGTAATATTAACCGGGTTACCATGTTGAGAAAACCGACTTTGCAAAGACGTAAATTTTGCTAACAATCGTTTTGAAAACCGACAAGCCCTTAACTTATTAAGCGTTTCATCTTGTTAAATAAATCGCTGTAAGTGTTAATACATGTTAACATAATGAGCGGTTCTTCTGTGAACAATGGAACAAAGTGACTTTCCATTTTATTTTAACTTCCAATGTAGTAGAAAGTAAAGAAGGATATTAAACAATTACTGTTTTTTATGTGCGTATTTCTTCAAGAAATAACAAGATAGTTCTTTTTCAGCATTGCCGCTGTGAAGACGTGCGTTAAAGATTGTCAGCATTGCTTTATATTTAACACCTCCATGCCCGTGATG
Source organism: Himalopsyche tibetana (assembly GCA_030503985.1). Classification (NCBI taxonomy): domain Eukaryota; kingdom Metazoa; phylum Arthropoda; class Insecta; order Trichoptera; family Rhyacophilidae; genus Himalopsyche; species Himalopsyche tibetana. Next base: position 2,739,938 of record JAPJYX010000007.1, on the reverse strand, counting down.
AATTCATAGATAGTTGAGAAATTAAATCATTCAATATTTCTCTTAATATTGTCAATAAGTATTTATCATTTTAGGTATTCCTAGAAAAAATAGTTTTACATTTAAATATATAATTATAAAATCAAAAATATTACGTCTACTGCACAAAATTGTCGATTTTGTGGTTTGCCGATTAATTTGTCGATCGTTGCATGGTAGAATGCGATAGAAATATACGAGTTTACATTTGATAGAAGAACAAACATCTCAAATAGTTAGAAACGAGAACAACCTACAATATTGTTAAGTTAAACAGAGAACGCAATATTTTCATATTTACAACTAAATGCAACATGTTTTAAGGGCTTTGAAATTCAATTGTGTCAAAAATTCCTCTATACAAAACAGTGTCGAAAGTTGTGCGTAATCTTTATTAGGGTACTTTATGATAGGAAATATTTTGTTTGTAAACATGAGGAGTCATAAAAAAATAACTTGCTTTAAGCCGGATGTATATTTTAAAACCTTTTAAAGATTTAGTAAATGCCTGCAATAAAAATAAATAGATTAGCATAAATGTTGTCGCTGAAAATTATATTAGTGGTAAAAGATATGCCGATATTTTTTTAGCATTCATTTATTTGTGACTTGTTTGGGAAAATAAATTACGAATCATGATAAAGAACAGTTTAAACTATATTATTTGCGAACGCATTATGACAACTGCCAGCTTAATTGTATGCAAAAATGAATCATTTATAAAACAAATAAGTTGTTGTTGAATATTAACTGCAAATGATAAAAAACAGTAGATAGATACAAGTGTATTTTTACTTTTTGTAATTACATGTTGCATAAAAATCGCTATATTTATTAATTTATTATGTATTATTTAGGAATGTAATATTATTATAGCACAAGTACCAATATAAATAAATAAAGAAATTAAAACGGTCAATAATGATTTTTCTCCGTTCCTTTATTCTACAAAATATTCAAAGTCGGTAAAACTTTATTTCAGTAATAAGTGAATATAAAATTATATCCATGAAAACACCAATTTGAAACCTAATAAATCAAAAAAAAACATGTGCAATAATCTTTCCTTTTTTCTTTGTTATATTATATGCAATAATTAATATGACTTCATAATCTCTATAAAACATTTCAGAGAATGTCTAAAAAATAATAAAACATATTCTGGACTTTCCAAACAGCTCTATAATAATTTTGGTTTTGTCGGGTCACGTTCAACTCCGCCTTTCGTCAATCATACCTACCCCGGCTATTGTTTATGGCCAATAGGGTACACTTTTTGAATTAGTCTTCAGACCTTTGTTGGACTCTACATATGCAGCACGGTCGAGACATTACTTTGAGGCTGAGTTTCAAACATGAAGCACTTATAGTCGCCCGCTGTGGTCTAGTTGGTTAGAGCTTGCTTTACCGACCAGGTGGGTCTAGGTTCGATTCCCGGTATGGTCAATGTCAAAATTGGATTTTTTTCAATTTTAATTTGAGATCTAAGACATGGGTGTTTGTAAAGTCAATTCTCCTTGAGTTTATCTCATGTGACTTTTAACAATTCTCATCGAGTATATCTCGTATGATCTTTCAACTTAAAAGTATTTGACGCATTGGCGTAAGCTGTAATGTCAAATATTTTTTTTAAAAATTAAATAATAAAAAAAAATAATAATAACGTGTTTGATTAAAGGTGATTTTATGTGCTTATTTAAGCATTTATAAATAAAATGAGGGTGAAAATAAGACCAAAAATATATTTTAAAGCATATATACATTTTTTAAATTATTTTTTAGCTTCTAACTTAGGTTTAAATACTGTCAATAAACTTAAACTAAGATGCCATCATGGTAGGAAACGTGATTTTTTAGGATGGCATGTTACGGGTTAACATGAAGTGCATTAATATATCAATCAATACATTGCTGGTGACGGTAAGTCTTAAAATAAGAAGAGAAAATATATAATATAACTGTCTAACTATATCCTAATTCAGATTTCGGCGGATGTTTTGATGAAATTTTTATATGATTAAACGTTTTTATTTTTATTGAGCGCAATTTTTTACGGATCAGTTGCTTAAAACATTGCTTTAAGTGAGTGATGCACAGTAAAATCAAATTATCTCTATTACAAATTCCACGGGCTGAAGTGTTAGAAAGTTTTGCGGATTATTATGCAGTCTCTCCCAAGTCTATACCAGTGTCTGCCAAACTTTTTTATTTCGCGGCACACTAAGAAATAAGATTTTTTCCGCGCCACACCAAATAAAAATGCTTTAAAAAAGGAAATGTACCTTTAAAAAGGAAGTGTGGAAAATTTGTAGAGTCAACTACTATATGCGAATGTGAAAAATATTTATTTGAAAACTTACATGTTGAATTTATTTAAAATTGAAGAAAATTTAAATTAAAGTTTTCGAGGCGTCTTCCTCCGTGACGTCTATACGAAATATTGCATACTAAATACTGTAATCTTAATCTACTCTGCATTACATAAATTACATGCATATAGTATGTTATAATGTTAGCAAATGAAAAGTGATTTCATCCGCAACAACTTGTAGAAAACGGCGTGCTTTTTTTTCGTTAGAATATTAACCGAAGTTGATTTGTAAATATCGAAATAAATTAAAATATACTTATCACTAGCCAATATTGAAAATTAGTCTCGGAAAATTTTGTATTTAGTATGTGGGCTGGCCCCGGGTTGTGCATCCCTGTTTTAAGTTTAATTGCCCTGTATACTTCCCCAGGCTTGATAGTAATATTGATAATATGCCGAATGGCTAAACTTGGATCGCTAGTGATATATAACGTGTACAAAATGGATACGATTGAAATTAAATATATACATATTTATATCATGTGGTCGAATAATAATCATTATGCCTTACGTGGAGTAATGAACAAACGCAGTTACGCCACTGAATACATTCTCTAATAGTGTAAACTCGAGAACGCTATAAGTCTATCGAACTATATTTAAAATAATTAACTACGTTGTTTTTCATATGCTTTATTTTTTCTTTCAGTTGACGATTTTCTATTCACAAAAAATTGAAGGAAATTCAGTCAAGTCCAGAGTTCTTACAATTCCAACTGGGCTATCTCAAAGTTATAATACAAAGTTTATGAATACTAGAGAAGAAAGGTATCGGGATATGTCCCGATACCTTGTTCCACCGTCTCATAGTAAAATTAAAAGTCTATACAGTCAACGAGATACTATTGATGGAATGCCAGTGGATACAAATTTATGGCAGCCGTCATTTAACCCTTTTGGGACGGAATCAATCAAGGACAGACCACTAAAAGAGTACAATTTAAATATAAATCACTTTCAGCCAAAATTATTTAATAATAATAAATATATACCGCAAACTAACAATGATAATTTAAATTTAAATCAAGGATCTAAAATTAAACATAGTAAAAACTATACACATTCAACAAATTCAAGACAGTTTGTAAAAAAAGCAGACGAAAATTATGAAAAATCTCAAGGAAATGTAGTTAATACTATTTCGAGCACTGAGAAAACTGTTAAAAATATTTCTGAGTCAGACGTTGAAGAACGAGTTACAAAATTGTTAAACGACTTTGAAAGCAAATTGAACAAGATTTTAGATTCAGCTGTCAATAAAGCGTCTGACAAAATTGATCAAATTACGATATTGAATGGCAATCAAATTGGGGAATTGACGTCTTTGAATGTCAAACGAAGTGCGTACGGAAATTTCACAGGTGAGTCTTGAATAAAAAAGAGATGTTAATGTTTTTTGAAGTAGCTATTAGGGAAAAAGCGCTAAATTCTTTGATAAAAGTAGTGTTTTCCAATCATTTTCTGCAATGGAACACTTAGCAAATCCGGAAATTTTAACGGAACTCTCAGCTCATTTTATTAGGTCGGGTAGTTCATAATAGTTTAAATACAAAAAAAAATATGTTAGTAAAATAAGGTGTGGCGTCGAGTTTGTTCCTGCAGTTTTATTTCGTTGTAACATAAAAAGGAAACTCTGCTTCGCGATAATAGTTTGAATAAAACAATAATAATTTGTTGTGACAGATGAGAGAACTCTTTCGAAAAGCTCTCCAAGAAAGAATTTAATGATATTCATATCAGAAACATTGATAAAATCAATAATATGTTTATAAACACTTACGCAGAATGCTGATTTTGCTGTCACGGAAAATGCATTAGTATTGTGTATCTGATGACAAAATGTAGGCTTAAACATACATAGCTCTGATGAAGGCATACGCTAAAATAGCTGTCAACTGATTTAAAAAATATATATATCTAAATAGTTTGCTATTTTTTTACCGCACTACAATGTAGTTCTACCAAGTAAATGTCAATTCAACAAAGAAAATGGATTCCGAACCAAGGATTCATAATTGCTTTAGTTTTTGGAAAAGAGTGGTTTTGAAGTTTTGTGGGTATTCGCGGAACACTAATTCAGGTTCTGTGGAACACCAGTGTTTCGTGGAAAATAGTTTGGGAAACCCTGTATATAAGGTATGGAGTGCTTAAAATCAAAGACCGATAAGTACACTTTATGTCAAAATATAAAAAAAAATACGTTCACATACCATTAAGTCATTTCACATTATTATGTAATGATTGATACCTATATAATTTTCAAAGTCTAACAAAAGCTTTTGATAAAAAAATGTTTTAATGTATGGAGTGCTTAAAATCAAATCAAATACGTCCACTTTATGTCAAAATCTAAAAAAAATACGGTCACGTACTATTAAGTCATTTAACATTCTATATCTATATATATATATAAAAATCTCGTGTCACGGTGTTTGTCTCCAAACTCCTCCGAAACGGCTTGACCGATTTTTATGATTTTTTTTATGTATATTTGCTAGATATGAGAATCAAATGTAAACTATATTTAATCCCGCTAGGTGAAAGGCGTCCCGATCCAGATTTTTTTTTCAATATTCCTAACAATTCGTCGTTCCAATTTCAAACAATTGAAATGGACGTCTTTAAATTCAAATTTCCTGGCTTAGAACTATATTGTAATAATATTGAGAGAACTTTATTTGAAAGTTTGCATCGCTACGACGTTTTTTAAATAATCGAATATACTAATTCGATTTTTTGAAGCTATAATTATAGTGCTGGGAAAAGATTTTTTGAAGCTGATTTGTCAGATTTTGATCAGTGACGTCATTGAGTCGATTATTGGAGGTATGCTTATATTTTGCATCTGGCCTTAAAAATATTTTTAATTTCTTACTTGCATTAGGAATATTCTGATGACAGTATGGATATTTTATAGAACTGTATTTCGACTTTTATTTTAAAATCTTCTACTAGGAAAAATGATTGTTAGCAAACTTAAACATTATTCTAAAAATTAAATAATTTACAATTTCAAGATTTTTTGGAGCTGATTTGACAGATTTTGATCAGTGTCATTGATTCGATTATTGGAAGGTATGGGTTTATTTTGCATCCGGCGTTGAAAATCTTTTTAATTTCTTACGTGCATTAGGTATTAGCTTATTTATAATGACGGTATGGGTATTTTATAGAACTATATTTAAACATTTATTTTAAAATCTTCTACTACGAAGAATAATTGTTAGCAAACATAAACATGATTCCAAAAATTAAATAATTTACGAAATTTCTGCTACTACGAAAAATGGTTGTTAACAAACTTAAACATGATTCCAAAAATTAAATAATTTACGAAATTTCTGCTACTACGAAAAATGGTTGTTAGCAAACTTAAACATTATTCCAAAAATTAAATAATTTACGAAATTTCTGCTACTACGAAAAATGGTTGTTAGCAAACTTAAACATGATTCCAAAAATTAAATAATTTACGAAATTTCTGCTACTACGAAAAATGGTTGTTAGCAAACTTAAACGTTATTCCAAAAATTCAATAATTTACGAAATTTCTGCTACTACGAAAAATGGTTGTTAGCAAACTTAAACATGATTCCAAAAATTAAATAATTTACGAAATTTCTGCTACTACGAAAAATGGTTGTTAGCAAACTTGAACATTATTCCAAATATTAAATTATTTAGAAAATTTCTGCAACTACGAAAAATGGTTGTTAGCAAATTTAAAAATTATTCCAAATATTAAATAATTTACGAAATTTCTGCTACTACGAAAAATGGTTGTTAGCAAACTTAAACATTATTCCAAATATTAAATAATTTACGAAATTTCTGCTACTACGAAAAATGGTTGTTAGCAAACTTGAACATTATTCCAAATATTAAATTATTTAGAAAATTTCTGCAACTACGAAAAATGGTTGTTAGCAAATTTAAAAATTATTCCAAATATTAAATAATTTACGAAATTTCTGCTACTACGAAAAATGGTTGTTAGCAAACTTAAACATTATTCCAAAATATAATAATTTACGAAATTTTTGCTACTACGAAGAATGGTTGTTAGCAAACTTAAACATTATTCCAAAAATTAAATAATTTACGAAATTTCTGCAACTACGAAAAATGGTTGTTAGCAAACTTGAAAATTATTCCAAAATATAATAATTTACGAAATTTCTGCAACTACGAAAAATGGTTGTTAGCAAACTTAAACATTATTCCAAAATAGAATAATTTACGAAATTTCTGCTACTACGAAAAATGGTTGTTAGCAAACTTAAACATTATTCCAAATATTAAATTATTTAGAAAATTTCTGCTACTACGAAAAATGGTTGTTAGCAAACTTAAACATTATTCCAAAAATTAAATAATTTACGAAATTTCTGCTACTACGAAAAATGGTTGTTAGCAAACTTAAACATTATTCCAAAATATAATAATTTACGAAATTTTTGCTACTACGAAGAATGGTTGTTAGCAAACTTAAACATTATTCCAAAAATTAAATAATTTACGAAATTTCTGCAACTACGAAAAATGGTTGTTAGCAAACTTGAAAATTATTCCAAAATATAATAATTTAAGAAATTTCTGCAACTACGAAAAATGGTTGTTAGCAAACTTAAACATTATTCCAAAATAGAATAATTTACGAAATTTCTGCTACTACGAAAAATGGTTGTTAGCAAACTTAAACATTATTCAAAATATTAAATTATTTAGAAAATTTCTGCTACTACGAAGAATGGTTGTTAGCAAACTTAAACATCATTCCGAAAATTAAATAATTTACGAAATTTCTGCTACTACGAAAAATGGTTGTTAGAAAACTTAATCATTATTCCAAAAATTCAATAATTTACGAAATTCCACCATGCACCAACATGCAATATCATGCAATATCAAAAAAAAGCACCAACATGCAATATCAAAAAAAAAATATGATTGATGAAGTACTTTAATCATATCAACTCATTAAATGGGACCAATTTACTATGGCGCACAAAAAGGCATTGGAAAATTTTCACTATATGTACACTAAAAGATTTGAGAAGAAATGAACAGGTCTTTGGTGGCGAACCTTTTTTATTGTCTGGTGTTTTTCGACAAACTCTACCAGTTATACCACGTTCAACAGCTGCTGATGAATCAAGTGCATGTCTCAAATCATCAGTGTTATGGTGACATGTGCAGAAATTGACTTTGAAAGCTAATATGCGTGTATAATTACAATATGATGCATCCGCTGAACGTTTCAAAAAACAATTGTCAGATATTGGTAATGAAAAATAGAAATCGATGAATCCACACATTACCACCAAGCTTTTGTAAAATTACAGGAACCGTAAGCAAGAATTGATGCACAAAGTTTTCCCAAATATCGCACAGAATTACAAAAATCATCAGTGGCTTAATGAATGTGTTATATTAGCAGTCAAAAACAACGATGGTAATGCCACCAACTTCAGGATTCCAAACGAAATACCAGGCAAAGAAACAACGTGTAAGTCCATCGATACTGTAAATTAATCAAGACGAAGTTGTCAATTATCCAACTGAATTCTTAAACTCACTTGATTTGCCAGGCATGCTACCGCACGTTTTAACACTGAAAATTGGCGTACCTATCATTCTTCTCCGAAATATAAATCCACCACGACTTTGCAACGGTACCAGGCTTTCAGTGAAAAATTAATGCACAGTATCATCTAAGCTTAAATTTTAAATGGAAATTTTAAAGGAAACGATGTACTGTTGCCAAGCATCCCAATAATTCCGACAGATAGGCCATTAGAATTAAAATGTTTGCAGTTTCCGGTGCGGCTCGCATTTGGACAATCGCTACAAGTGTGTGGACTAAATTTAAAAAATCCATGCTTCACACATGGACAGCTGTATCTGGCCTGCTCACACGTTGAAAAACCTTAAGATCTATTCATATACGCACCAGACAAAAAAACAAAATATATCTAAAAGCACTTTAATAAACATAATTAAAACAAAAACACTTTCTTTCTTCGAGTGGCATTGCAACGCATGCCGGGTCAGCTAGTATACTTATATAATTTGCAAAGCCTAACAAAAGTTTTTACACGAAGAAATGTTTTAACGTTGCTGTGTATCGAGTGAATCACATACAGAAGCTTATCAATTCAATGCTGATATCAAAAATTTTATTTCGTTAATTTTGTATTGCAATAAACGGTTGATTGGTTATACAAAAGTAAATGTGAGCCAAAACGTTGTTTACCGCTAAAATTGAAAAGTGGACATATCAGCGTTTGATTTTTAACGCTTCATATGACGTAAACATTACAGCAACTTGGAAAATATCAATATTTATTTCACAGCTAAATCAATGTGATGTCAATATATACATTAACTAGCGGTATCAGTTGAAGCTTACATCAGTACAATTCACATTCACTTTGAATAGCCAATGTAAGTGTTTAAATTCACTGACGAGTGCAAAACAGAGTAGAAATTATATTACAACTAAGATTATACAAACAAACTGAAAAGTGCTAATCAAAGTAGAAATGGCATTAAGGCTTTGGTTAAATATGTTGAATAGAAAGAAAAATGTCAGATGACAGTTAAACACAACAACTACATGATTGCGCGCGCAAATGTGTGACTATTTTTAAGTTTGTGAAGAATTTAGCTATGTCTATTTTAGTGTACACGTTGACTAGTTAAAGTGCTTATTTGTTCTTTCACATATCTTACACCTTACTTAAGTAGACAATGTATATAAAGACAATGTGAATACTTTAACTGAAAGTTTTTTTTTTATTATTACCATGTCCGCTCCCAATGTGGATCATATGGACTCCTAATGGAGTTTATCTCAACAGAAGTGTTTCTACGAGAACTGCGTGTTACTCAGTTGCTCAACCTCTCTTTTTCCAAAGAGAGTAGGAATAGAAAGATAGGGCTAGGACAGGACTAGTGGTAAGCTAAACGCTCTCGATACGCCCCGTTCATAGGATAGGATGGATGGGAGAGGGGAATATAAGTAATATTTAAGGAGATATTTAGGTAAAGTAAAAGTTAAATAAAAATATCATCGTATATGACTCTAGTGTTTTGAAGAACGATAAACAATCTGGGGTTTTTTAACGTTATCCTAAATAAACGTTTTAAAAGCCCCAGATTGTTTGTCGTTCTTCGAAACACTAGAGTCATATTTATTAAGTGTAATATTATAATTGTAATTTGATTTAGGATGTTAGAGGGAATAACATGATGCATTGTGTATCTCATCGGAGCCAGTATATATAGCTGAGAAAAATGTAAATTTAATCATAGTTCTGACGATGGCGACAGCCGAAATAGCTATCAACCAATAAATATAAAAACTGTAGAACTAAATACGTTGCTATTTTTACCCTATTATAATGGAGTTCTACCAAGTAAATGCCAAATCAATAAATAAAATGGCATTAATGTTTCTTCATTTTTTGGTTATGTGAATTAAAAATACGTTCCTCTTAAGTTTGGTTTAAGGCCAGGGATATGTTATTTTCCTACAAAAGTTTTACATTATATTTATATGAATAATTATTAAAACTTTTCCAGATGATAACCAGCCAAATAGAGCCTTTGAACCCCAGAAATCTACCACGGTATCAAATCCAACCGTATCCGGTCCACAGTCCGCACCTTTGATTAGCGATAACACTGCTCCCTACGCGGAAACAGGATATGCCGGGCCCCCAATTCGAAATTTGAATTCAAGCAGACACAGCAGCGGAACTCTCGATTATGACCAAGGGGAAAGGAGGAAGCAGAGATCGCAGGAAGCTAACAGGAAACGAGGGGTCCCGGTAACAACAATAAATTCCAACAAACAACAATCGAAAGACGGTAAAACACTAACCGAAACCCGAACACAATATATTAATGATTTATATTTAAATTATCCAGACATTGTACCATTTACTTCCAATACCAATAGTCAAAATGAGAAAAAGATTGTAAATGTTAACGATTATTTTCAAAAAACTGCAGAATATACAAAAGGACTTAGAGAAGAAGTCAAAATAAATAATAATCCATTTTTGAGTGTCTACAAAGAACCAGAAAAAGAAAAATTTAATGTTAATTTGAGTTTTGGATCCAAAAGTAATTTAAATAATTATATACCAGAAGTACAATCGTTTCGAACAGAAAATTTTGAAGATCGATCTGCTGGGCATCTTGATTCAAACAATAATGACATAATACAAATAAATGATGCAATAGGGAGTATGAGTGTAAAAAACAAGAGGATTGCGCAGTATTTTCCTAATAGAGAAAGCGTCAAGAGTTATGGTGATGACCAAGGAGCTTTTCATCGAGGCTATAATTCGCTGGACCATTTACCGCCTGATCCTTATGTCGCACTATTTTTATCGCATTACGGTAAGTACTTGCCGACGAGCAACCGATTTGGCCATCACTACCGCAACCTGTACAGCTACCTCGCATCCAACAACATCCATAACAACAAACCTTTCGGCTCGTACAAGATTTACGAGGACAGTGATGGGTAACGAGTTTTGCCGAAGAATCTGTCGGTTCACAAGAACAATCGGCTATAAACAAGATTGGACATAGTTCTGAAGTGGACATTTTTATGTTGCACATTTTATTTGCATTATAAATTTAATATGACTTCATTTCAGATGAAAACCTAAGCAGATTATGAAATACTTGTTCACTTACGTCACCTATACTTCCTTGCTATATAAAACACATAAATAACATAATACAGGCGGACCTCTACTTTCGAACATTATACTTTCGCACAATTCGCTATTTCAAACATTTTTATAAAATCGTTCTTTTTAGATTTTTTGGCGATAATGCCAAAATGTTTTGTTTCAGCGAGTAACGGCTGGTTTGCCAATTTTAAAACGAGGTATTATTATTATTTACATAATATTGAATTCATTGGAGAATTGGCTGTTGCGGATAGAGATGCTGGAAAAGACTTTATTTCCTCATCGTCCAAAATTATTGAAGGTGTAAAATACACCCCATGTCAAATATTCAATGTAGATGAGACTGGTTTATTTTGGAATTAAATGCTTAATCTTATATTCTTATCAAAGGAAAAATCAGTTGCCCATGGGCACAAACATTCTAAAAACCGATTAACATTGCTTCTTGGTGGAAATTTAGCTAGTGATTGATGCTAGTTTATCAAGCAGAAAATTCTAGAACATTGAAAGAGAAAGATAAATATAACTAACTCTTGACACGTTTATAAAAAAAAACGTATTTTGTATCAAATATATAAGTAAATTTTGATAAATAAAAAAAATTATGGACAATTTTTGGTGTTTTTTTTTTACATCCCTCTACTTTCGAACATTCAACATTCGCACACGTTTTCAGGAACCAATTGTGTGCGAAAGTGGAGGTCCGCCTGTATTACGAAATTCAGTTATGTATCGGGTATGATAATTTTTTAAAAAATGCAGTATTTTACGTAAAAAAACACACTTAAAATATATTTTGTATTAAAGAAAGATAAAAAAAAATGTACTTATTGAAAGTTAGATAGACTTTTTAATTAAAAACACAGCTATATAATATTTTCTTAATTAAGTGAATTCGGCTTGGCAAGTAAAACTGTATACGGCTATTCCTTGTAATATAATATAAGACACACCATATGTCCATAAAGCACTTATATCATAATTGGTCTGCAATAAAATTTGTTATCCAACCTCTACGTATATAATAGTTGGAAATACAAATTATTTACTGTTTTTTTTATTAAATAATACAAATTCAGCAGATCATATATTGAAAAGAAAGTTTTTTTTTCAGTCCTGCTGAAAAATGCCTTGAGTTTTAGGTAAATAAAATAGCCCATATAACAAATTTCCTGATATCTCACTATTTGAGTAATAAAGTTTTTTCATACTTTCATAGATAGTGTTCACATTAAAATATCCACATTAGTTGAAGGACAAACAAATAATCTTCATTTAAGACGTATTTAAGAATGGTTACGGTGGTTGAGATATAATTATAAATAAAGAAATTCACTGCAAAATACATCTTTTTAAATCTATTTTCTCCATTTATGCAACACTGGTAAAGTACAGTATTCTGCAACATTTTTACTGCCACAGACCCTTCTACAAAGTGGTTAAGACCGCAGACCCCATCTAAAAAGTGAATTATTAGGACGTGTAAATTTAAATAAATAGTAGATTAAAAAAATGAGGACAAGTTTCCAATATAGTTTAAGTTTGACATATATGTGTAATTTAATTAGGCAGCTTGCAGAACCCTTTGTTATATCCCACAACTTCTAAGGTATCCACGGACCCTTTGCAGAACACTGATCTAGCATATAAATCAATGGCACCGGCTCCGTACAAAAGAGTATCGGTAAAACGACAGTTTTATATTTTATAGGATTTATAGATTTATAGAATCACAGAATAGAAAACGGAATAGCTAATTGAATAAAGAACTGTCTCAGAAATCAGAATGTATGGTTACCCTATGTGATGACTGAATAATACAAATTTTCGATCGTATTTGTCTTAGAATCTTATTGTAGAATTGGGGTTTGTCCAATATGGTACATTCAACCACGGGGGTAAATCGAAGCTGGTAACGGCCATGTAGGGGGTGGCGTTAAAGCCAATAAGGCCGTTAGGTACTAGTTTACCATTTGCGGTGAAGAAACATTAGGGGTTGGAGGTTTATTGTTTCATTATGGGAACCGCTTTGTTTTAACGTTACTTTAAATAAAATTAAATAAAAAAATTAAAATCTTAGCAGTTAAAATTAATGTATAGCTTGCAGATTAAATTAACGTTAAAAGATGATTTACAGACCTCTCAAACAACTGATGAAAAATGAGACATATTTTAATAACTTCACCGAAATTTGGAGTAATTATTTTAGTTAGTCATACAAAAAATATAATAATCTATATGCTAGTAAAACAAATAGTATTTTATGTAAACTGATGATGGATACTTACAATAAAAAGGATTTATTATAACATGTAATAATTCAATTACAGCAATCTTTTTTCAAACGTGACTTTAGGCGTTTTTACAGTCACCAATTGATTTTTTTTTTTACACTTTAAAAAGAAAAATGTTCAAAATCAAGCAATATTGAAACGCCAAGGAAATATTTTGTACATGAATATAAAAATATTTTTGAAACAAAATTCAAAAGATTTCTAAAATTCAGGCCAAAAGTCAAACACATGCATAACTTTTTATCGAAGTTTTCCAAGTTTCCGTGGTGCATTTTATCCGTGCAGCGAAAAGTGGAGGTCTTCATAAAAATTCAGTGCATCTTTTGCCGTTTTCAGGCACGTGCATATGCATACAAATCGAAAAGGTTCGAATCCGTCGTTGGGACAATTTTTACGACAGTCTCACCCTCCCACGAGAAAATTTGAAACAGTATTTTTTGATTTGGTTTCTAAAGCTATGGCGAAACTTGTGAAAAAAAATACCAAAATGACAAATACATATTTCATACTTTTTTATACAATGTGAACTCTAAAATATTGCTTTTTTAATTAATTTATAGATTAGGATTGTTTAATTTCTTACTATTCTACATTAAAATGAGTGTTTCATAGTATCATGTAATCAAAATGATTTTCGAAAGAAGGGGTCGAGCGATAGAATTAAAAAAAGTTTTCGTAGAAAAAAAACCAAGGGATTTTATATCAACTATAGAAAAGTAAAAGAACGTAACTAACAGTTTTTTAGGCATTCACAATTTCTACAACTTAATACACGTTATATAAAAAATATGTAAGCTGCAAATGCCAAATTAGTATCTAAATTTAGCTTTTAAGGTTGAAATAATACAAGGCAATGTGAAAATACCGACCAGGAAAACATTTTTAAAAAAGGTTTCTCTTAAAAATATATTTAACCAATATTGTATTATGTCAATAAAATACTACTTTATAAGTCTTCGTGCACTTCAAGGTTATGTTTATTAAATACTAGCTGACCCGACGAACTTCGTACCGCCTCAGAATCAATAAATGTTGTAATAAAAATAATGAAACATTTAGTACTTTTCCCACTAAATAAAATTTATTTGATCAGGACCGGTTTCGCTCATCGCGAGCATTATCAACTGAGTTATTATCATCTGAGCATTATCATCAGTTAATAATGCTCGCGATGAGCGAAACCGGTCCTGATCAAATAAATTTTATGTGGAAAAAGTACTAAAAATGTTTTATTATTTTTATTATATTGCCATTCCACCAAGTATTGACAGTGAACACCTTAAAAGTGAATAAATGTTCTGTTAACTTGATAACTTGAAGCATGATGACTACCGAGTCAACCTTCAGTTGTAAATTGCGCGGTGGCAAGCCAGGCAGATCCAATAAGTTTAAAAATTAAGTTGGACAGTTGGTTGCTTCGTCTTCGTTTGTTACACGGTCGATAGATTTAAAGGAATGCAGTGGACCAACGATTTGATTTTGAATTGTGAAGTTTAAATGATCCACATCTTTGTTCTTTGCCGCAAGAATTGCTCGTTCATTCAACCAATTGTGATTTTTGTGATTAGATGTTCGGGAACATTTTGTTGAATGAAGTGAAATTGCAAAAATTCGGCGGAAACAAAATCAATCCGTTCGATTCGTCGACAGGAACACCCCCGTTACCGATAGTCAGCAATTGCTTCGGCAGATAGATCGTTTAGCAATGCAACTCGCATGTTTGTCGTCAGCTGAAGATTCTTTACATAGCGCCAGAGTCGTGATTTGAGGTATGCGTTTATTTCATCGGAAGCGGTAAATCTTGGAATGACTGGTAGTGTTTGGTGGAAATCGCCAGATAGTAGAATCATTGCGCCTATAAAACATCTTGAGTCATTGCACAGATATTTCATACTTTGATTGAGTGCTTCCAATGCGCATTTGTGCGCCATTGTCCATTCATCCCAGGTGATGATTTTACTTGCTACCAAAACTTTGGTCATTGGTGAGTGTTTCGCAATATTGCATGTCAGTTTTTCAGTCGTTTAAAGCAGTGCTCCGCAAGCGGTGTGCCGCGAGGCGATGCTGGGTGTGCTGCGGCGCGAATGTCTAATAAACGAAAAAAAAATAGTTTGGTCGATACTTCAAACTATTTCTGATGACACTATCATAGAGAAGCAGAAATAATTATTTTTTGGTTGAAAGAATATGTTATATGTACAGTCTGCGCAAGAATGTTTCGCGCACCTTGCGAAAGTTCGCTAGATTTGAAGGAATGTAGTGGACCAACGATTTGATTTTGAATTGTGAAGTTTAAATGATCCACATCTTTGTTCTTCGCCGCAAGAATTACTCATTCAATCAACCAATTGTGATTTTTGTGATTAGACGTTTGGGAACATTTTTTTTGATGAAGCCGTCCTTCGTTGAGACGAAATTGTTAAAATTCGGCGGAAACGAAATCAATCTGTTCGATTTGTCAACAGGAACACGGTCGTTACCGACGATAGTCGAAGATCGTTTTCAAGCTATAATCATTTTTCTCTTCTCCTTCGGGGCCGAGTTAATAATCCTCAAATTCTCATGACTATTAATTTACATGCTTCCAATTTATTCTTACGTGGGCGTAACTATGAGCAAAAACTTTTATTTCTAAAAACTTATACCTCGCTTAAGAGGTTTAAATCACCAGTTCCAAGGGCCGTTAGATTGATCAACGCATTGCCTAGAGAAGTGGACATTTTTAGTGATAGTATTTGTGAACTGTTTGTAAAATTTCACTATTTTATTTCTTGATTTTTTATGTTGATTTTGATTCTGATATATTATGTAGTTTTATTTTATATTTTGTCTTATTATATTTTTCAAGTACATGGCGAATTAGCGTCAGCTGTTATGTCATGTACTGTAATTTTAATTTTGAACAATGAATAAATATATAGTCAGCAATTGCTTGGAGAAATCTTCGGCAGATGGATCGTTTAGCAATGCAACTCGCATGTTTGTCAATTATTTGAGGCAAGCGTTTATTTCATCGGCAGCGGTTGATCTATCTACGTGGCTGCTATTCCAGAAGAAGAAACTGCTACAGATTTTTTTTTATGTCGCATGACCAGTAGCCATAATCAATGACATGAAGAATGTCTTCCCAGCTCCACCGGGCGCATCGAGGAAAAATAAGCCACCATTTCCATCATCAATTACCTTCATTAACGTATCGCTAATTTCCTTCTGTTGAGGGTTCACAATGGTACATTCGTTCAAACTGATTGGTTCAATGCATCTCGATCATATTCACGTTCACGTTCCGATTCTCGATTGAAAGCGTCGTTCATTCCACGATCTGGCGTTGGCATTCCTAACTTGACTACCAAACTGCCGCACATGAGGTAACACATGTCTTCGGTCTAAAACAAAGCCTGGTTATGTATCTCTTCATTCACCTCGAGATCGGGATTCCCCAAACTGACACGAATTCGATGCAAAATGTATTCGGACATGTCATCCTTGTACTTGTTCCACAGTTCACGGGGATTCGATGGGAAGCATGTCAAAATAATGATAGAAAATAATGTGCGTATCTGACTTGGAGATTCAGAAACAATTTCTTCAGCGATTGTAATGAGTATCATTTTCAAGCAAATTGAGCTGTTGACATGCAAGTAGAAGCATTCGTCATTTTTCGGATGAACTGTGTACATGCGTCCAAGAGCATCAGTAGTCATTCGGATGAGCAGGAACCGCATCGCCTTGCTTTCAACGTTAAAATTTCTTCGATGTAGCTTTCCAAGTGTAATAACGTGGCATCTCAAAGTAGAGCAACGTTCGTGCAAACAGCGTAATATTTTTGTCAAAAAAATTATCATACCTAATTAAAAACATAACCTTATTTCAACATTATCCGATTTTATTTCGTTTTCATATTATATCATCGATTTGTTTTATTCTAATCCATACTCTAAATTTAAAATTATTTAGAAGTCAATCGTATGCAAAAGAAGCAAAAACAAATGAATTTTGGAAAAATTGCCACCTAGCGGATGAAATCTGCATACAAACGACATTTTCATTATTTCAAGGTGTTCGCCATTTGAAAACTGTATGAGAATATTAATTTTCTTCATAATTTCTTTGCCGTGATATTTTTCCGATGTTTTAATGCTTATTATGCTATTCTAGGCGGATACGAATTTAATAAAACAAACATCATTAAAATCCGAGCTGCAATTCTCGAGATATACGTGGTGTAACAAACCCCACTTTCTTTTATATATATAGATTTTGATTTTTTTCCTAAAATCATCAAAAACGTTTTTTGTGCAATCTGGATTTGTTTTAAGTGTCCTTTTGCCTTTCCAAAGTAGACATACTCCTTATTGGTAGCGGACTAAGTATAATAATGAAAAGGGTTGGAGTGCATAATAAAAATGAATAATTAAAACTCGTCTTAGACTGTTCTGAAAATAAAAAAATATATTAAAAATTACATCGCGCCCGAAATATAAATTTCAAAATCTAATTCAAAATTTAAAAATTATGTTGTGATAAAGCTTCAAAATATAAAATGTAAATAAATATCCTGCTGATAATACTTATTCCGATATTTGAAAAAGTTCTCCAATTTTTTCTAGAACGTAATTCAGTCGAGTAAATTGTGATGTTCTGTTCTAAATTTAAATTTGAAATCGATTTTGGCGGGAATCAAACTCTCATTAAGTGTCCCCCGCTCTCGCTTTTATGTGAAACAATTTATTTTAACCTCCGACGATCGGGTGGCCAAACGACTGAGTCAACGTGGGATATGGAAAAATATATTTTTTATGGAATAAACCATATCGTCGTCTGAAAACTGTACTGTACATCTGAAAAAAAGTGTTTTGTTTTTGTAAATAAAAATTTATTTTCCTTCAATAATGAGAGAGTCTTAAAGAGAAAAATCTCTTTTTATTTTAGATAAACTACTTTAACCTTGACGTGTTAAAATACATACATAGTATTTAAATTTGTTAAATAGTAAAAAAGAATTTACAATTTATGAGTAAGTGACTCTAAACAAATACAAAACATTTAAATTTATTTTAGTTTAGAGTAACTTTTTAATGCCAATTGTTTATTACACATTTTTATTTCATTTTTATTATAAATAACACTGTTAAATTATATTTATTATCAGTTGATAATGCTTGCCATGAGCGAAACCGTTCCTGATCTTGGTAAATAAAAGTGGAAATAATTACGAAAGACTATTGACAGTGAATACCCTAAAACTGTATAGTATCTATTGTAGAAAATATTTATTTAAATCTGTTGGTACACGTAATAAGTCATTAATGAAAAAAAACAAAAAAAACAAAAAAAATTAAGACTAAGAAATTATTCATCTTCATTTTCGCTGGTGCTTTCTAACATTCTCATTAGTTTCTTTGCAACTGGCACGAAATTGTTTTGTCAGCAGAATAACTGGTTTGTTCAATTCCACAATATTGGAAATAACTGTCTTATCTAAATTATTTGTATATTTCGTCATAATGTGCACTTTATGACGAAATATACAAATACAGGCGGACCTCCACTTTCGCACACAATCGGTTCCTGAAAACGTGTGCGAATATTGAATGTTCAAAAGTAGAGGGATGTAAAAATAGCATCAAAAATTGTACTTTAAAAATTTTATTTATCAAAATTTACTTATGTATTTGAAAAAAATATGTTTTGTTAATAAACATGTCAAGAGTTCTTTGCCTTTCAATTTTATAGAATTTTCTGCTTGTTAAACTAACATTAGCATCTATTTTAAATCACTAGCTAAATTTTCACCAAGAAGCAATGTCATCCGGTTTTTAGAAGGTTTGTGCCCAGGGGTGATTTTTCCTTTGATAAGAATGTACGATTAAGCATTTTCTTCCAAAATAAACCAGTCTCATCTACATTGAATATTTGACACGGGGTATATTCTCCATCTTCAATAATTTTGGACAATGAGGAAATAAATTCTTTTCCAGCATCTTTATACGCATCAGCCGATTCTTCAATGAATTGAATATTATGTAAATGACAATAATACCTCGTTTTAAATTTGGCAAACCAGCCGCTTCTCGCCGAAGCAAAACATTTTTGCATTATCGCCAAAAAATCTAAAAATAACGATTTTCTAAAAATGTGCGAAATAGCGAATTGTGCGAAAGTAGAATGTTCGAAAGTAGAGGTCCACCTGTAGTCTTTTTCAAATATGGAAGAATGTTTCATATTTAGATTAACTTTTAACACAACGTTATGAAATTTGAATCGTTCAAACTATGTACATTCTCACAGACTTTATCACTAACGACCCGGGTTTCGCCTTTCGGCATCTTCAGGCATTCAAGTGCACGGATGAACTTGAACTGACGCTTAGTAAATGAAAGTTTCGTGTTTATATAAGAAATAAATGCATCACTGAGTCCAAAGCCATTGCTGGCGAAAAGGATAAGCTCATGGGAATGCCAACAGATTTGAGTAGTAAGTAGTTTCAAGAATTATATTATTTGTTTGTCGTCAAAGGTTTTATGATTATATGATTTTATGATTATATAGGGTATAGAAGAACAACGTTATGAGTTTGAAAAATATTGTATGAATTTATAAAGACATCCTACATTTGCTCACAATTTTCCAATGATATTTTTGTACGAGGTTTCGACTTCCGTCGAAAGTTTGGTCCCCACTAACGCTATAGCTTATTTAAACCATCCCGTATTCCTTTTTACTTTTCTTCTTGATTCGAAAATCTCACCCTCAGAAATCTTACGGAAGATTTTTCTTTACGAGTTTTAACATATACCTATGTAGATTGTTAGGTTAGCCGTGCATAATATTATAACATATATATTTTTCCGCACTGAATATTTTTTTCTCTAATTTACGCAAAATCATCCTTCACACTTAGAGTATCCAATCTCGTCCAATTTTCTGATCACGAAATCTCGGGACTGACTTGGTTGCGATCCCGGGATATCGGGATTGAGACATCTTGAGCAAATCCTGAAAACTGATAGGATTTTGGAAAAAGTACCAAATCAAGGATTTCAAATTCCTCGGTGAGCTAAAAAAAAAGCGAGGCTTGGAGATGATCCGGGGAAAAAGTCTACCAAATCGAAGATTTCAAATTCCTTGGTGAGCTAAAAAAAAAAACAGGGTTTGGAGATAGTGTTAAAATTTTACTTTTTTAAAATAAAAACTTAACCCTTCCTTTACTATGCAAAAGAAGCACAAGCTCCTGAGCTGTGTAGCCGTTACACATCTGGCAAACGGGAATGTATCATGACAATTATATGAAGTACTGCTGTAGTAGTGTTATATAATTGTCATGATTCACTCCCGTTTGCCTGATGTGTAACGGATACACAGCTCAGGAGATTGTGTTTTTTTGCATAGTAAAGGAAGGGTTAACACTATTCTACCTACATATGTTGATATATTGTTTTCTAATATTTTCGGTCTTTTTAACATTTCTTATTTCACACTGAAAACTATTTTTAGATAACGTGGTTAAGTAACTTAAGGGCTTTCGCTTATCTCACTCACATCTTTGAATAAAAAACGGATAAAGATTAAATAGTTCCATTTGCTATCAATTTATTTTTTTGGAGCATACATGATTTAAAATGAAAACAATAGAGCATGAAAACCACAGATATTCAGGTGTTATTTTTACTATT
This sequence comes from Himalopsyche tibetana, assembly GCA_030503985.1. NCBI lineage: Eukaryota > Metazoa > Arthropoda > Insecta > Trichoptera > Rhyacophilidae > Himalopsyche > Himalopsyche tibetana. Next base: position 2,718,865 of record JAPJYX010000007.1, on the reverse strand, counting down.
TTGACATTGCAAGTCAAATGGGCTTTGTAAACTAAATGAATATTGTATTTGATAACAAAATTAGACAGCCCGTTCTAATGCGTCATGTATTCTGATGTCATAAACATATCAAAGATAAAATACATCTCGTGAAGCGAGTATCAAAGATAAGATGAAGGCTTGCATGTCACGCGAAGTTAAAGGATTCTATCAGACCACTTATATTCACTTGTAACATAAATATTCTTATTTTATTTCAAATAATTGTAACTTTATGAAAAAAGGACATAAAAAAAACAACTATTTGAATTTTACTTACTTCGAGCTTAAGTTTTCCTTACAAGATCGATATCAAATATAATATTTTATATTTTTTTGTTTAAATTTACATTACTAATAAGTTCTTTTAGAGATGATATTACTAGACTTTCCCCAATTTACTATTTAATAAGTTAATGTTTACCTTGAATATTTTTCAAGTAAAATAATATTTTAAAATACTGATATATCACCGATTAGATGTCACAAAAATATGTTCGGTTTTGGCCCAAATTAGAAGAAATTGATACAGGTGCTAAATTCAAGTTAAATAGTGAACAAAATATTATGAATTTTATAATTTTTGAATATTTATTACAATATATCGATACAGTTTTTTGTTTGATTTATATCGATATTATCATGGTTTGTATTATTTTGATTTTATTTTTGCTTTCTACTTAAACTCAATCTTGGATTTATAGGATACAAAAAAACTTTGTTAACTTTCATTGATTCTAACCAGTTTCACGTTGACGTGAAAAAAGAAAAAGTTGATCGAATTATTATTATATAGGCACTCGAAATATTTTTCGATAAACTGGCCGGGTAGACTCTTTAAAAAAGAACCCCCCCCCCCAAGGGTCTTATTTGTAATATAATAAATATTAATGATTATAATATACAATATTCTAAAGTCGAGTGATAAATACTTTCGGGATATCGTCTTACCTGCGTTGGCAATTTTTGGAATATCTAAATAAATTTAAACATTTTTTTTTCAATTGACTGGATTTGTAGATAGAGTACTTTTTTAATCGAGTAGATTCTTCAGTAACAGTTTATTTAATTAATATTATCAAATATTTCTATTTGAAGGCGAAGAGCCTTGGTTAAGTGGCTGCTTTGTGCAAATTAACGATATATTGAATCCATAAAAAATATATACATATATTTATAGCCCAAAATGCCTTTTATAAAATACGATTTTAACATGACATTTCTCGTGCACACAAAGCACCTATCACGTGATCACTGTCTCTCCTAAATTTACTCCCTATAAATATGAACATTTTCAAAAACCCATTTAATGTTCTATTAAATATATTTTTTTAAATCAATGTCCTCTCTCAATGTAGAGCATATGACCTCCTGGTGGAGGTATCTTAACAGAAGCTTGTCTACGAGAATTGCTTGTTACTCAGTCGCTCAACCTCTCTTCTTCAAGGAGAGTAATAGGGATAGAAGGATAAGGCTAGGAAAGGACTAGTGGTTAATTTATCACTCTCGCTACGTCCAGTTATTAAAAGATCGGTATTATTAAACTGTAACTTCTATATAATTGCTAATGAATTATATAAATATATTTTATGTGATAATTTCCCTAAGTAATCGGTAAATAACTTAAATATATTAAATGCAATTTAAAAAATAGTTAAGTACCAGCCGCGGATTCACATTAATAATAGAAAACTTTCAATTTTATTGACATTCAATGAATTACGTTCGGTTGAAGTAAAACGCGATGTGAAAACAACGACGGATTTTCGTTATCGTATCATGGGAGAGAAAAACATTCCTTGTCAAGTAATCCGCTGGAAAACTAATTGCTTCAAGATACAGGAAAAGACAGCAGGATGAATGCCTTGGTACTTTTATTGCCTCCGCCAAGATAGTATAAATTTAAAGGGATTTTAAAAGACAATCGAAATTTAGATTTAAAAAACATTTTGTCTTATTTTGTTCAGCGTATTTCTGTTGTATTTTTATGCGAAGAGCCTTGGTTAGGTGAATTAGGTTTGTGCAAATTAACGATATATTGAAATGCTGTGTTAAAAACATAGTAAACGTTATTGAGAAAAAAACTATTCCGTGTGCAATACGATAGACTGCGATCAAAATATCAAGCTCAATTTACTCGTTTCCAATACTTTTTAAAAACAATAACCGTTCCTAATATGTATAGTGTCGTTTTAATAAAATAATAAACCAAATTTACCGGTCGGTTTTACTTATTGGAAAAATGCAGAATTCTTTAGCATATCATTTTTCAGTCAAACTCTCTCGTAGAGAATAATAAAAACCTTTTTTTTAAGATTTCGACTGGAATTTCAATATGAAATTTGAATCGTTAAAATTATATACATTTACACAAGTTTTGTCACTAACGGCCCGGGTTTTGCCTTTCGGCATCTTCAGGCGTTTAAGTGCACGGATGAACTTGTTAATATATAAAATGATAAAAAATAATTCATTAGTAATTATATAGAAGTTACAGTTTAATAATACCGATCCTTTAATAACTGGACGTAGCGAGAGTGATAAATTAACCACTAGTCCTTTCCTAGCCTTATCCTTCTATCCCTATTACTCTCCCTCAAGAAGAGAGGTTGAGCGACTGAATAACAAGCAGTTCTCGTAGACATGCTTCTATTGAGATACCTCTACTAGGAGGTCATATGCTCTACATTGAGAGAGGAAATGGATTTAAAAAAATATATTTAATAGAACATTAAATGGGTTTCTGAAAATGTCCATATTTATAGGTAGTAAATTTAGGAGAGATAGTGATCACGTTATAGGTGCTTTGTGTGCACGAGAAATGTCATGTTAAAATCGTATTTTATAAAAGGTATTTTGTGCTATAAATATATATACATATATATATATTTTTTATGAAACCGTTTGTGTATTTTTTTTGTAATTTAAAATGATAGATATTTCTCTCTTTTGAGACAATTAACACAAATCGATCGAAGAAATTTACTATTTTCGTACGGTATTTAATAACTCTTGTCATTTATATTATATGTTTTAGATTGCTATGTTCACTATCAACAACAATTATTCGACTTCAATATACCTAGTTTGTGTTATAATAATAAATATGTATGTATCTTTTTATAATATTATTGTAATTCCACCAATAATTGAATGTGCCCAATACACATTAAAAAGTGATAGCATTGCCAATACGAAATTTATAAGTCACAGGCGTTAAAATATAATTCCGTTATTTTGAATCAGTACTCTAATATTATAGCGATATCCCATTTTTTCTCAAAACTAAATTTGAGCATTTAAGGGTCTTGAGATCTTGTCTTCAAATGATCTCCACGTCCAGTTTTGAAGGTCACACGTGCTTAACTGGGAATAGCAATTACACTTTCGGCCCCGGCCTAAATCAGGTAAAACTATCCCGTGTGCCGGGCTTATTTTTGAAGAATTGCATTTTTTCTTAATTACTTAATAAAAGTGCTATGACTGTAAAACCACAAAGTCAAATTAAATGAAACTTTTCGTGGTTGTTTGAAAGACTATAATTATTTACTTATCTATGGCATAATTAAAAGACTGGTTTAGAATGATTTGAGTATCTGTTGTAATGTATGTAGTGAGACTTTTATGAAAAAAAAAATGATAAACACTACAATTATGGCTCTATTTGAAAGCATAGCGCATCATGTGAAAACACGGTTCGGGGACTCAACGCTTGGCTAGCTTATCACGTGAAAACACGGCTCCGGGATCCAACGTGTTAACGAGGCAATCGAAGCTATTCATGCTAAGGGTTAATTTGAAACGTTTAATACACACCCTTTATTTTAGTTATGAATTGAGTATGCATGACACTAAAGAATCTTAATTACGTCATCAATTAAGGTCGTCGCCATAGTTTGAGATTCGGCACATTATATTTAAGAGAAAAATACTTAAAACAAGTGAAAATCGATTCGATCGATTCATTCGACCAAATTGAAAAAATATTAAAAAAGGGATGGCTTAATTTGAAAGATTTTGAAATAAAAAGTATTTACAAAAGCGACAAACCTGGCTAAGCCTTTACTGCCAACTGGGTGGTTTCCATTGTGCTCGAAGCCCGCTGCCAACCAACCATGGGATGTTCACAGTGGATGGTGACCGTATGCCGTATACGAGAGTAGAAAGAAGACCTGGTCAAAGATAATGGATTAAGGACTATTTAAAATATATAGAGACGTAATAAAACTGTTTTAAAAACCCACACTACCTATGGATTTACAACATATTTAATTGCAGTAAGTAACCATCTTCTAGTGGGGGCTTTTGAACTTTTAAAGCTTTCGAGATTTTTTGCTGCTAACTGCTGCAATTGCCCTTGAGAAAAACTCAACAACTCGTCGTCGATCGTATATACATATAATATATGTTAAGAACTCATATTAATTATCAATCATTTTTATATTCAAGCGTAATACTTATGATGTTCTATTTGATGTTGCTTTTTAAAGAGGCAAACCACGTGTCACATATTGCAACACAAAATATATTTATATTTAAATATTTATTTATCCACCTCTTTTTTGGATATCGACTGTGGAAAGGAAAAAGGACTTAACCCTCAGTTTTTCCAAAACAGCTTTTTTTCGATAATCACAATGTATCAAACTTGATACAGGTTCTATCAAAAGGATGCAAGCTGAAAATGCCGAATTAGTATCTAAATTTAGCTTTTAAGTTTGAAAAAGATGATCTTGTAAAAATATAAAATGATTTTTTCTGTAACTGGATATATCTCTACGAAAATTTGACAGATTTCAGCATATGCAAGCAAGCTATATAGTGTTTTTTTTTTTTTTTAACTAATGTCTCTCATAAAAATTCATCTTTCAAACTTATGGGGTGGATATAAATATTCGTAAAATAATAATTATGCTGATTACAGTGCCGGCGCTACGTGTAGACGGACTAGGTCACCAGCCGTAGAAGTAAATCTGGAGATGCGACCAAGTGTCAAGCACCATGGGGAATTTAATAACTAAGGCGGGAAAATACAATCTTGCCTGGGGCGGCCAAATTTCTGGCGCCGGCCCTGTCTGAGTACGAAATAAGAAAACTGATTTATTCTTCCAGTATTTGATTTTTTGCTCATTTTTATATATTTTCACAATACCAGTATTTTATATCAAATACAGAAATACTAGTATTAATATATTTATGCGATATTGCAATTCCTAGATCTGACGATGACGTGTTGCCAAAATATCTTTCAACTTTCTGCTCTACCTCAAAAAAGGTAAGAATAAGGCCAGGACAGAACTTTTGGTTATCTAATTGCTCTCGCTACGCCCAGTTTTTATGATAGGATGGATAAGAGGGGAGAATTCAAGACATCACATCCATACATTCGAATAGAAATTAATAAATCTGGGAATCGAACCCGTGATCTCCGTAACCAAAACCAACGACGTTGACCACTCGACCACGTAGGTGGCTGTGGGCAAGTGGCATTTGCATTATTTTATTTATAATAATTGTTGACGAATTGCTTGGTGCAAATAGACAAATAAACCCATGCAGTATAAGAAGAGATATGCGCTGCAAAATGTCCTTCCCTCTGCCAATTCGTAGATCTGCCTCGCTTGCACTTTCTCGACTGAGCTCTTTTTAATTGCACTGCTGCAGATAACAATTGAAAGTGCATTCATCTTAAATGCAGGATTTGTCTGTAAAGATTTATTTTTAAGCTGCATTTGATAATAACACAGTCAAAATCACTGAAATTCACATTCAGTTTTTATTTTTTTACCGTCCTGTCGAATACAAAGAATACCAAAGAGTACAAACCCACGGACCCTTTTAGTGATCCCGGGCTTCGGGATTGACAATGTTTTCAATCCCGGGATTGAACAGTCAACACAAAATCGGGTATAAATTGGGTTTCGGGATTGAGAATATTTTGCTCGGCTATTTTGAAATCCTAGAAAAAACTATTCCATCCATTAATAAACTCAAGAATTTACGAAAAATAAACATAAATTTGGAAGCTATTTTTCAACCCCTCGCTCAACTTTCTCATAAGGGATTCTCAGGGATTAAGGGAACACAAAATTGGACGAGATCCCGGGATAGAAGACCATAGTACAAACCACTCGACTACGAGGATAGTAGGTATATTAATTAATTGTATTGCTGATTTAAAAACAATTTTCCACAAAGTAATCGCCAACTCTACCAAAAGTTATCTAAGTTTTCCTTAGAAGAGAAAAAGATTTAACACAAAACTAATATTAATAATCTACAGCTAAAATTGTATTATTTTGCGTTGGTGCTTTTTCTAAACTTTTTATATAGTTATCATTACCTGCTGAGCAAAAGTATAAATTAAAGAACATTTGTTTTTGACACGGATTTAAATTCATGACAGCGATATAACAACTTTATAACTTAATTTACACAACGCTTAACTCGAGTTAAAGTTGAGGTAATGTGAGAATTTAATTCTTAACAGACGTAACTTAGTAAAAACACATATTTCCAGATCATAATTATAACATATTCAGTACGCACGATATTATTTGAAGGCAGTGTTACCTTGTAATATAAGAACCTCATTTAAGTTAAAACTTTCAGTTGCTCTTCACATAAGTAGAAATAGTCTCAATATTATTTAAAATAAATAAATTTTATATTTCTTTTGCTGAGCAAGCCAGCAAGTTGTCACTGTGGTTATATTTCATTACGTTATCCACGGGATCGAATTCTACTTTGCATTGATTTTCAGACAATTTATGCTTTTTTTTCAAATGCATGATTATCAAAGGGGTCTGCGCTCCCTGCAAACTATCCGATTCAAAAATATGTTTTGGCGAAAGTGATATGTCATAAATCAATTGCTAGTTCTGCCCTAGCTCCAATTTTCTATACTTACCAGTACACGTAAGTTGATGTGTGTATACATGCATCCATAAGCTCCACATAAAGATAGTTGAAATGAAATATATTCGTTATGCTAAAAATCGTATGTATACAATGAAAAAAAAATATTTTCAAGTGAAATAGTATTCTTTTCACTGTCGCCAAAAGGTTACATCATTCCAGTTTAATATACGGCCTCCAATATAATGTCACTTCGTGACAAAGTGACTAGTCATTTACTTCAGAAAGTGGCGTCTTTTACAAATGAGTGACGAGCGTCGAGGCGCTTTTTCTTAGCGTTGGTAACGAAAGCTCTCGCGTGTCATCATCATTCGTTACGAATAAGGTGATAGCGATAATGTAAATCCCGCTTTATACACAGGCATAATAAATAAAATATTTAAAACATAGCGGAAGGATTTATATTTATCGATTTAATTTTGATATTCTTCAATACTGCAATAATAATATGCAATAATGTTTTTATATTTATTTTTTAAATACGCACTTACTTCATATAGATTCATAGAATTTAGTTGACTATAGAAAAAATATTATTTCTAGAAGACTATTTCGACTTCGACGATATCGTGAGAACGTTTGAATTATCTAAATAAGTATGTACTAGTATTTATAAATGCTAGCTTAAGTTGAAAGTTGGATGTTGAAAAATGTAAATATCACCGACAACCGTACCTCAAGTAACACTAGCAAAATATATTCAAAATGACTTTTATCAAAATATACTGAAGAAACTGATATATATCAAAATATATATCAGTTTTTAACCAATATTTTTAAAGTTGTCAATTGAAAGTTGAACATTGAAAATTGCACGGTTGAATTGGAAATGATAGTCAGAATTACAGAGAAAATTTCACTTCCCTACTATTTACTGTTTGGGAGGGGCTCTTGTGGCCGACAGACAGATACATGTTTTAGTTTTTTTTTTATATAGATAGAAAAACTAACATAAACTAGATTAACAATATTGCTAACATTAACATCTGAAGTTGTATTTTAATATAAATCATTTACTGGGTAACTTCGTTTAAAATTGTTATAGGATAAAATGCACAGAATACTATTTATTAATTTAGAAAAAAAGTCATTAAAAGTATTTTTTAATAAGGTGAACTTCTTACGTTGGCTTAAGTGTCAACTGTTATATAATATATAACGTTTTTGTGCTATTTTTATGTTATCAAAATATTTCTTTGATTGTTGAAATACTTGAGTTATTTGTAAAGAAAACTTTGACGCCTAAAAAAACAAAATTTACTATGGTCAAAGTTCCAGAAAAATTGAAAATTTTGAACAAATAGTTTTATGTAGATTTTTAATTTGTAATCACATACAATACAGCAACAGTCGTATAGTATTTTTGTTTTTTTACCATGCCCGCTCTTAGTATGGAGCCTATGGACTCCCAATGGAGTTGATCTTATCAGCAGTGTTTCTACGAGAACTGCTTGTTACTCAGTTGCTCAACCTCTTTTTTTTCCAAAGAGAGTATGAATGGAAGGATAAGGCTAGGACAGGACTAGTGGTTAGATATTCGCTCTCGATACACCGCATTCGTAGGATAGGATGGGTGGGAGGGGGGAATTCAAGACATCGCATACATCCATGCCTTCGAACAGAAATTCATAAATCGATTGAAAATAAATTTTATAAAACCGTCCGTTCTGGGACTCGGACCCGTGACCTCCGTAACCGAAGCCAACGACGTTGTCCACTCGACCACACAAGCGGCTTATAAAAAATAATATTTTTTCAGATATTGAAAATGGTTGTGATACGCTTAACTAGGTTTTAGCATAAAATAAAGATTACTTTATTGAATAACTTTTGTTTTTTCTTTAAAGTGAATCTTTTTTGCAGGGCTGTGGAGTCGGAGTTGGAGTTGCGGAGTCGTGGTATTTCGACCGGAGTCGGAGTTGTGAAAAATGAGCGGCTTGATTTTTTTTGAATCATATTTTTAATGAAGTGTATTCAAACAAAATTACAAAGTGTTGGCGTTCAATTCTTGGCTGACTACAGATGATCTGATGGTATACATATCGACTGTGGAAAGGAAAAAGGACGTAACCCACACATATCAAATTTTACAGGAGGCGCTAAAAACGTGTTTTGATGATTTTGTGACATATGCAAATTATGAATTATACACAACCTTGAAGTGCACGGATACTTCTAAGCTGGTGTTTAATTGACATAACCTAATATTAATTAAAGAAATTGTCTCGGAAAAACCTTTGTTTCAGTGTTTTTCCTTGGTTTTAATTTTTTACAAGGTCATCTTTTTAAAACTTTAAAGCTAAATTTAGATACTTATTCGGCATTTTCAGCTTCCATCCTTTTGATAGAACGTGTATCAAGTTTGATACATTGTAATTATCGAAAAAAGCTGTTTTGGAGAAACTGTGGGTTAAGTCCTTTTTCCTTTCCACAGTCGATATATATAAGTTAAAATGAAAGTTTTTAAAAAAATCCTCGGAGTCGGAGTCGTCTTTTTTTTACACGACTCCACAGCTCTGCTTTTTTTTCGCTTTCGTAAAGAAAATAATTTTCTTAGATATTCTCAAGCTGTAGGGTGTAAGAAAAATAAGGAATATAAAAAGAATACCTTGTTAAAGCGAATCACGTCTGGCGCGGATCGACCTATCAAAGTTTACTGGAGATGTACCCTACGTAGTACAGAGTGTGAAGCTAACACGACACGTTGTTGATCTGATTTGGCAGTGTAAACACGGATAACTACAAAAAAAAACAAAAACACCTGTAAATATTTAATTCACGAATGCACGTGCAAACAATGTTTTAATAATATTTTTTTTATGTTAACAACAAGCTATCGATAACGTTCATTCATTCAAAGCGGGGTAGTGTGTAATACCATACCAATCTTAACACTTTTAATGCCTGACGATTTTGCTATGCATATGCTAAAATTGCCAATTGTTTTTCATAGAAAAAATCGCCTTTTACAATTTTTCAAAAAAGTATTGAAAATATTTTTTTGGGAACTTGTAGTCTTGTATTCTCTATGATCTATGAAAATAATATTCGGAGATATCATTTGCATTTTAAAAAGATGATACAACAATAAAAAATATGTATTAACGTTGATGAAAGAAAATTTAAAACAAATTTAAAAAAGTTCCCCATAAAAAAACAGTTTAAAATATACAAATTTTGAAACACTTTTTTTGTGATTATGTAGTATAATCTATTAGTAGTCGTTGAATGAAAAAAAAAATGGATATATTTTATGGTTTTACAAAGCACCAAATTTTTTCGCATATTTGCATTCAAGTGAAAAAAGTTTGTTTATCTATAATGTCACGTTACATTGCGAAAATACTGATATGCCGGGCCGAAAAATCGGCCCGGAGTATTTTACGCATCTGTTAAATAACTCACATAATAATAATAAAAAAATTAATAGGTTTGAATATGGAATCTGAAACGCCGGGACGAAAAATCGGCCCGGCGCATTTTTCGCATAGGTAAGGAGGGCCGATCTTTCGGCCCTCCTGCATTAAAAGGGTTAAGCTGCTTAGCAAAAAATAGCAATAAAATTTACAATATTTCAATTAGTTTCTGCCAATACCAACAATTTGCTTGGCGGTTTTATTATGCGTAGTTATGTTTTTTTTTTAATTCTCTGATTCTTATTCTCTGAGTCTGTTCCCAATGTGGAGCATATGTAGTCTCCTAATGGAGGTATCTCAACATTAGTTTTTCTTACTTGTTTCTTGGTTGTTCGACCTCTCTTTCTTTCGAAGAGAAGAAAAAGAAAAGATATATGATAAGATAAGACTAATGATTGGCTAATCACTCTCGCTACATCCCGTTATATTAGGTATGGAATAGTTGTAGGATGGGAGGACATCAATGTTCTCTCTAATTTTCCGCTTTAAAGGTTATGTGCGCAAAATACATCAGCTGTGCAACTTTGAAAGAAAATAAAAAAAATGTGCGCCACATAACGATATTTAGACCTACTTAACGAAACGGTTATTTTTTATATTGACAACAATTAACAACACTATATAATGACAATTAATTTATTCTGGTGAAAATATAGCTGGTTTCACCTTTGTGTGCTCTGTTTTGATGCATGTGCGCGCGCACACGCGCATGGCTTAGAACAAGGGTCGTCAAACTTTTGTTGTAAAAGTGCCAAATATTTTTCGTGGGGTTAGTGCTGGCCGCATTTGGGTCATATCGTCATATGTCATTACACTGTAATGACATGTGTAGACAAATATTTTAATCTAGAGAACCTTGCGAGCCGCAGGTTGCCGACCCCTGGCTTAGAGAAAACACTGGAGGGGATTCTTTTCAGCATTCAGATTTCGGCATAGAAAAATAAATACATTTTATCACTTTTACGGAGTTCACTTTTAATACTTGGTGAAAAGGCATTATATTAATACAAATACAATGAGCTTAATTTTATGCCATATGTTTAGTAAGCGCTAAAATTACAATAATTGTCATTTTTTTCGCAGATGTCCTTGAGGGTATCTGACCTACGATATAAAGCGTTGTACAGTGATCCATAACTTCGTCAAATGAACCTAATAATAAAACTAAAACTAAGAACACTACAACAAAAGATTATTCAAATTGAAATTTCGTCTATCACCCTGATACGACTGAATTATTAATTCATTGTTTTTACTTGAGTAGTTACTTTAGAGCTGTATCAATACAGAGAAATTATACAGGGATTTAGTTGCATTTGACAAATATCTGAATGCCGTGCGAAATATTCATTTATGCTAATGCCAGCCAACATTACAATAGGCCTCATTGTTCGCGAGCGGCGCAAATTCAGTAGGCATTAATGGTGAAGTTCTATCGACACATTATAATGGGATTAATGTTTGAATTGTGTAAGCCCTTCGGAATCCGCGATGAGACGCCACTGGTCGAAATAACATTCCCCCACCCCCAGCCTGACCCAGCGCAAATAGAGAAAATTATAGTTAAAACTAAAAACAGTTGGTATTTGATACTTAAGAGGCCTAGATGTACTTAAAATAATAAGCCATTGTTGACCTCTGTTATGAGTATACAGTGGAACCCCCAATTACACTACCCCGAATTACGCGCTGGCTTGAAATATTCGCCGCAAATACCCCATTTGCACGGTCGCATTCAATTGTCGTTACTACGAGACGGTCGTCTGTAGACGGTCGTTTTTTTTTCTACCGCGCATACAGTCAAATGTTGGCTAGCGTCTGTGTATTCAACACGTGCCAGGCTATATACGCATAGCTGGGCGTTTGTCTGTGTGCGGGATATTTACTACTACAAAAAATAAATATTTCTTCCATATTATTTTCTTTCTCAGCGGAAAAAACCAAATCCCTAATTTTGTATGAGATACACACCCCCAATTACACTACCCCCAATTACACGGTTCCGACTATAGTTTATATATTTATATTATGTTACTGTATATTTAATACCGGTAGTACAAAAAAGGTCAGAATATATTTTTTAAAAATACGGCTATTTGAGATCGCAGTACCGGGTGTGTAAATCAAAATCGGTGTTTCGATATTGCATACAAAATTTGGCCTTTTAAATTAAAATCACTATCATAAACGAGTCTACATATTGACTGTGGAAAGGAAAAAGGACGTAACCCACACATATCAAATTTTTACAGGAGGCGCTAAAAACGTGTTTTGATGATTTTGTGACATATGAAAATTATGAATTATACACAACCTTAAAGTGCACGGATACTTCAAAACTGGTGTTTAATTGACATAACCCAATATTAATTAAAGAAATTGTTTCGGAAAAACCTTTATTTCAGTGTTTTTTCAAGGTTTTAATTTTTTACAAGGTCATCTTTATCAGACTTAAAAGCTAAATTTAGATACTTATTCGGCATTTTCAGCTTTCATCCTTTTGATAGAATGTGTGTCAAGTTGTTTGTATACATTGTGATTATCGTAAAAAAGCTGTTTTGAAAATTTGAGGGTTACGTCATTTTTCCTTTCCAAAGTCGATATGTATATAGCGCAGCGGTTAGCATTGTTGGCTTCCGTGCCGGATCTCTCGGTTTCAAGTCCTAGTTCGAACAGCATTTTTCGATCGATTTTCTGTTCGAAAATATGTGTGTTTGTGATGTCTAAAAATTCCCCCCACCCTTCCAATCCTTTAATAACTGAGCGTAGACGGATAGAGATATGACAAAACTTTTTGTTCTGTGTGATAAGAGTAGTTGGAATAAAAATAAGAAATTAAAACTAAACTAGAAAAAATATGTATAATACTGGCTATACTAGGGCTCGAGCGCGAAAACAAAAAACCGAAGAAATCGTCGTTGGCCACTCATCTAATTAGACAAAAAACTATTTTATTTTTCATGCTAGTACGAAGTATGAAGAAGTAAGGATGCTGATTATTAATAAAAAAACCTTTATATATCAGACTAACCAAACAAATCACATTGTTTAAATAGGAAATACTATATTAAACATTGTTAATATCTATATACCGACCCAAACGTATGTTTATGTATTTCAATTTGTAAGTTCCTTATGTATCATTTATACCGAAGGTATACAATAGAAAAAAAATTGAATGGATAGGTTCCCATCATGGACGACGAAAGCTATCCTCTATTTATCTTTCTCTCAGGGCTTTTGGTTAGGATTGATTAAGCCATTATATATGTAGAATACAGTGACGTATCAATAAAATATACTCATAAGACTTAAAAGTTTTCAGTAAAAGTGTATTGAAGAGGCAATACTGTAGGATCATTATTATTTATCCGTCGAAAACATTTATATTTTATGGACATTAGAATGGCTGTTCATTTATGATTAATAAAAACACAATATTCCTTTGTACTTCATTCCACTTTATTAAATAGGTCAGGACCGGTTTCGCTCATTGCGAGCATTTTCAACTGATGCAAAGTACAAAGGAATATTGTGTTTTTATTAATATATCGCCTTTCCACCAAGTATTGGCAGTGAACACCCTAAAAGTGTTCATGTATGAGTTGGTCAATAATAAATCCGATTGTTTCCACTTAAAAATAGCTTCTGTTCCCTGATTACATACGTATAGAAAATTCTCAATAATTGTCTTTTTATATTTCGAGTAATTCGTATTATGGTAACAACTAAAATTTGTACACATCATCTCATGTCTTCTCACTTCTCATTTTTTAAGATAGAGTTTTACACATTTCAATTATTTTTGTGGCAATTTTTGCTTTCAGAGCTTTTCTTATAGACATTTTTTTTTACAAGAATTAAGTTTTACCACATTAATTATCGTTGTTCGTGTAAGATATCTACCAGATGATGTGATCATAATCCTGAATCATATTGCTCATCATCAGCATGGACATCTATCTACTCACTGGTCGAGCTGAAAGAGTTCTTCAGCGAAGTAATCAAGACTTCTTATGTACTAGGTTGCTCCAGCAATGTGTGATAAAACTCCCATTATGCAGGACTGATGATAAAAAAATGATTTCTCAATAAATTGGTCACCAATGTGTGAAATTGAAAAGCATTGGTGACTGTTATTTTCTTGTTTTTTTTAACCTTTCAATCCAGATAACTGGACACCGAAAAAGCGATAAGCTTAAATGTTAAAGTGTAATTTCCAAAGACTAATTGGTTACTCATTTCAACTTTAAATGCATTTTTTTGCTAACAATACAAAAACATGAATGATCTTTACTTGCTTACTTTTCTATCCACATTTTGGTAATTATTTCGTTCTCCAAAAGGTTTATGTGACATAAATTCTATCGTGAATCGCTAAATCAACAAATCTACATTAAGAATAAGTAAACATTAAAAAACGTTTAAACTAGGTTATCCAATCTCGGAGCCTTTTAGTGATCCCGGGATTTCGGGATCGATTAATTTTCAATCCCGGGATTGGGCACTCAACGTGAAATCGTGTATAATTTGAGAAAAGTTTTGATGACTGGTTTTTTTTCTTCTTTTTAGCTCACAAAGGAATTTTAAAATTTGAAATCCCTATACTTTATCCCCAAAATATCTCCGTGACTAATTTTTTTTTAGCTCTTCCAAATCCAAAATCGTGCAACTTTTCGGGATTCGCCAAAAAAAAAAATGATTTGCCGAGATCGCGATTCGCGACCATACCAATCCCGGGATTAAGGGATCGCAAAATTGGACGAGATCCTGGGATTGGAGACCCTAGTTTAAGCCTTATGAAATTTATTATCTGCTTAAAAATCAATAGCAGAAGTATTTATATAAGATTGATCAAATCATTATGACATTCTAAAAAATCTCAATTGAATTAAAAGTGGCAACGTAAGCAGTGTTTAACAAGGCATTTTTTTTTCAATGATACACTATTTTGTTTATGTTGAATATAACATACTATCCTTAGATAAAACGCCGAAAAAAATATAATTAAAATTGTCAATCTGCGGTGGTTAGTCAGGCGATAAGAAAATAATGAGATCAAATTTGAAATTGATAAAATTAACGTCATGGAAATGGTTATGAAAATATATACCTTCAGAGTAAAAGTTCGCGTGCGCCACTGATAAGTGGAGTGTTTTTGTAGGGGGAAATTGTAAAGGACACGCACGAGTACTTATTTATGTGGACAGTGTCATTTATATTGTTAAGCGGTGATGATCCCATGAAAAAACTGTCTTTCTTTTATCCGGCCCCACATTCACTTGTAAAAGAAGAACGCCACTGCCTGTAGTGTTATTTAATTCAATTACAAGGAACATAATAGGCGCTCATAATATTTTAATATTTTTTATATAACGGGTCACAACTCGTAAGCCATGTATTTAAAATATGTTACGAAAAAAAGTTTTTTTTTCTCAAACTTTAAACGGAAAAAAAATAAATTCAGATTGCATGGTTTGACACTAATAACACATTTAACACTCTCGAGAAATGGTCGATCAAATATTATTTTTTATACCACCTGTAGAAGCTCAGTGTGATAAATGTTATGCCGAAGCAGCGGAAGCCATATTTTTGTTGTTGGCATAGCAACCCAAAATGTAATATAAATGCCACAAATAACAAAACACATTCTTATATCATCAATTTCATCAACATATTTTCTTCAAATTGATAAAACTAGTTCTAAGCTCCATAGATATAGCAGAAAATTATATATTTTTTAAAGTGTTCACTGTTAATACTTGGTGGGAAAGCATTCCATTAACCCCTTCCTTACTTTGCAAAAAAATCACGCGCTCCTGAGCTGTGTATCCGTTACACATCAGGCATACGGGAGTGAATCATGACAATTATATAACACTACTGTAGTAGTTATATAATTGTCATGATTCACTTCCGTTTGCCTGATGTGTAGAGGATACACAGCTCAGGAGCGCGTGCTTTTTTTTTGCATAGAAAGGAAAGGGTTAAAAAAAACACTTATTTGTACTAATTCTATATTTATTTAATATGATCACAATCATTTTCACAAAACACCAAAAAACTATACGAGACAGATTTAAGTAAGTCATATTATGTACATAAAACATGAAATATTTGCTTAGAATTTATGTATTAATATATAATAATTTACAATACCTACGTATTGCAGATATATTGCATATAAACATATATTATTTACTCTGGAAGCCACGTTTACAGCCGTGACAGCAGTTGCATCGTACTGTCAAGAAAGGAATGTAGCTGTATCAAACGTCACTTGTCACAGTGCATGGAATTCATTCCATTGGCGTAGATTTGTATCTAGAATTTTATATATTTAATAATAAAAATCATGTTCCCAAATTCAGAACATTGCATTTTTTACTTATTATTTGAAACACTAGATACCTACGTAGATTATTTTGTTTGTGTGATAAAAATACAATACTTATGTTAGCATTTAGCAAGACTTTGGATTCATGAAAACTAACGCCTCTTCAACTCTGAGTGAATCCAGGACGCCTCCAGCCCAACCCTGTTCATATCTCTATCAAGAAAAGATTGACTGCATATTTTAAGTGAATAGGGCAAATGGCTTCTTATACTTAAGCTGAGACAATAATAAAGTACTAGCTGTAAGCCCGTTGCCCAGCAACGTGAGATTTTTGTTGCATTGTGTTTTGTTGCATTGTATTTTATTTTATTTTACTTTATTTTATTTTATTTTATTTTATTTTATGTTATGTTATGTTATGTTGTGTTATTTTATTTTATTTTATTTTATTTTATTTTATTTTATTTTATTTTATTTTATTTTATTTTATTTTATTTTATTTTATTTTATTTTATGTTATTTTATTTTATTTTATGTTATTTTATTTTATTTTAATTTATTTTATTTTTATAGTAAGCAGAAATTTCGTAAATTATTTAATATTTGGAATAAAGTTTAAGTTTGCTAACAACCATTTTTCGTAGTAGCATAAATTTCGTAAAATAATTAATTTTTGGGATAATTTTTAAGTTTGCTAACAACCATTTTTCGTAGTAGCATAAATTTCGTAAAATATTCAATTTTTGGAATAAAGTTTAAGTTTGCTAACAACCATATTTCGTAGTAGCCGAAATTTCGTAAATTATTGACTTTTTGGAATAAAGTTTAAGTTTGCTAACAACCATTTTTCGTAGTAGCATAAATTGCGTAAATTATTTAATATTTAGAATAATGTTCAAGTTTGCTAACAACCATTTTTCGTAGGAGCAGAAATTTCGTAAATTATTTAATATTTTGAATAATGTTCAAGTTTGCTTACAACCATTTTTCGTAGGAGCAGAAATTTCGTAAATTATTTAATATTTGGAATAATGTTCAAGTTTTCTAACAACCATTTTTCGTAGTAGCAGAAATTTCGTAAAATATTTAATTTTTGGAATAATGTTTAAGTTTGCTAACAACCATTTTTCGTAGTAGCATAAATTTCGTAAAATATTCAATTTTTGGAATAAAGTTTAAGTTTGCTAACAACCATTTTTCGTAGTAGCATAAATTTCGTAAAAAATTCAACTTTTGGAATAAAGTTTAAGTTTGCTAACAACCATTTTTCGTAGTAGCATAAATTTCGTAACATATTCAATTTTTGGAATAAAGTTTGAGTTTGCTAACAACCATTTTTCGTAGTAGAATAAATTTCGTAAATTATTTAATATTTGGAATAATGTTTAAGTTTGCTAACAACCATTTTTCGTAGTAGCATAAATTTCGTAAATTATTGAACTTTTGTAATAAAGTTTAAGTTTGCTAACAACCATTTTTCGTAGTAGCATAAATTTCGTAAAATATTCAATTTTTGGAATAAAGTTTAAGTTTGCTAACAACCATTTTTCGTAGAAGCAGAAATTTCGTAAATTATTGAATTTTTGGAATAATGTTTAAGTTTGCTAACAACCATTTTTCGTAGTAGCATAAATTTCGTAAAAAATTCAACTTTTGGAATAAAGTTTAAGTTTGCTAACAACCATTTTTCGTAGTAGCATAAATTTCGTAAAATATTCAATTTTTGGAATAAAGTTTGAGTTTGCTAACAACCATTTTTCGTAGTAGCATAAATTTCGTAAATTATTTAATATTTGGAATAATGTTTAAGTTTGCTAACAACCATTTTTCGTAGTAGCATAAATTTCGTAAATTATTGAACTTTTGGAATAAAGTTTAAGTTTGCTAACAACCATTTTTCGTAGTAGCAGAAATTTCGTAAATTATTGAATTTTTGGAATAAAGTTCAAGTTTGCTAACAACCATTTTTCGTAGTAGCATAAATTTCGTAAATTATTTAATATTTGGAATAATGTTTAAGTTTGCTAACAACCATTTTTCGTAGTAGCATAAACTTCGTAAAATATTCAATTTTTGGAATAAAGTTTAAGTTTGCTAACAACCATTTTTCGTAGAAGCAGAAATTTCGTAAATTATTGAATTTTTGGAATAATGTTCAAGTTTGCTAACAACCATTTTTCGTAGTAGCCGAAATTGCGTAAATTATTTAATATTTAGAATAATGTTCAAGTTTGCTAACAACCATTTTTCGTAGGAGCAGAAATTTCGTAAATTATTTAATATTTAGAATAATGTTCAAGTTTGCTAACAATCATTTTTCATAGTACCATAAATCGACCACGGCGCATATATCGACAGCCCTGCAGTTTTTAAATTGCAAATTATTGAATTATATTTTATTTCATTTCATTATCTATTAATTTGAAAATGTACGCAAACAAAATACATTTCGTAGAAGAAGAAGATGTCTCGAGGACATCATCAGTACGCACACATTTGTGAAAAGTGAAAAGCGAGTGATTATTTTATCGACTTTTAATATATAAATTTAGTATGAATAAAAAATTGGAGAAATGGAAGGTGTGAAATGGACGTCCAAACATACTGACACTCAGACCTTATCGGCTATTAATATATAGATTAAAGAATTCTAACAGATTTTCAAGGTCAGACGTGAAAAGATTCATCATTATGATTCAATTGATCAAATCCGCTCCAAAAAATATTAGTCTCACATCGACTCACACGATCAGACGATTCATTTCGATAGCCCTATAATCATAGTTTGCAATAGTCGAATTAAAGTCTTTGATTATTCGAATATTATGATGTATGGTGATACAATACTTTAGCTCTACACCAAGAAATATCAAATTTTCAAACGTGGCGATATCAGAACATTCACGCCCGGTTTAAAATAAGCCGCTCCCATTGGATAGAACAACATTTCAAAAATGTGCTGTTCAGAATAAATCGAAATCATTGGTCTGTACCTTACTGCGGACGTCCTTACAGACGGACCTTATCGGCTATTAATGTTAAGATTAAACATGTAAAAAAATCTGCCTTGCTGTGAATGGATAATGGCTCTCTTATACATCTATCTGCTTTTATTGAGTTATTGATGTTGTATCTGAATTCTCAATTTACAATACACTGTTCACACAGGACTTCTTTCGACTTTACATCAACCATATTTTGTCCTCGCTAAGGCATCTTTTGAAATGTTGCAATTGCATCGGTTGAAATTGAAAATAAATAAATTAGCCCTTTTTGAAAATTTCAACGATGGCTTATAAAAATAAAATGTAGCAAACTGAATAAAAAACCAAAATTTGTATTACATCTAAACGTTGATGATGACACTCACAATTCGTTAGAAAACTTAATATAATCGTAGTAAAACCACCAAGTTGATATTATCACAAGAAACTGGCTGTCCATGTTTACAGGAAAATACAATTAAAAAAAACATTGAAAAATTAGACAAGGAATTAGAGTTTATTCTTAAAAAAATCTATTCTATTTTTACTTAATCTATGATTTTTTACACGTAATTTAAATATAGTGAATGCCACTGCTCTACAGTGTAAGCTGAAAGTAAACACTTATTTTGTTTGAATTTATATAAGACTAAAGTTACATACTAAAACAGATTTTAATCTACCAAGCTCAATGTAAAAATGCCAAGAATTCAATATGGGTATTTAATTTGAAACAATATTAAACGAAGAAAAAAATATTTTGATATAATGAATAATGTTTCCTTGGTTTATTTTCAGTTTTTTTTAAAGACATTACATTTTTCGTTCTCCCTAACCTTTCTATACTTCTCATAAATACGACGAAAATTTAGAGGCGATCAAATTTACCCCAACTTTTGTTTTTAAAATCCTAGCATTTTTGTTACATGTTATCTAATATACATATGTATTATATATTAAAAAAATCATTCGTAGTAAATTTATTTCCAAGAAGCTCGCATGAAAAATGAGTTGGGTCACTTTTTAATAGCCTACAATTGCTGAGATTCTTTGATAATTCAATATTAAACAGAATGATCCTGTCTGAATATTGTATTATATATTTGATAATTTAATTTTATAATTAATACAATTTCGTTTTTGATATTATTAAGCTTCTTTGTATCCGCAGGACTGATTAAAAGCTCTCGTGTCATTGTTCATTTTGACAGTGTATAGGTTCTTACTGTAGGATTTTTTTTTTTTTTTTTTTTAAATATTTGACATTACAACTTACGCCAATGCGTCAAATACTTTTAAGTTGAAAGATCATACGAGATATACTCGATGCGATTTTTTTTAAAAGTCACATGAGATAAACTCAAGGAGAATTGACTTCACAAACACCCATGTCTTAGATCTCAAATTAAAATTGAAAAAAATCCAATTTTGACATTGACCTTACCGGGAATCGAACCTAGACCCACCTGGTCGGTAAAGCAAGCTCTAACCAACTAGACCACAGCGGATGCTCACATAAAGAATCTGAACAACCAACTTAATGCTGCAAGATTAAAATAACTAAACATATCAAAACTAAGGCAATATAATGTAGATCATTTCTGCATATTTAGTTCAAAATGTAATATAGATCAGTGTTCTTTAACTTTTTTACATCAGCGGACCGGTAAAAATTGGAAAAACCGGTATCAACCAACATCACTCAATAAGTTCGTTGATGACATAGATCGCGCCACTATTAACAAATCCATATGATTTTTTGAAAGTATCAACCTTCAAATAATACGTGTCAAAATTTCATAACAATTGACATTTTTTAGTTCACAGGTTACAGTGGTTTTAGTGACGCTACTTTTGTAATTTTCAAAACAATGGAAAAAAAATAATTTCGTGTGTCGATATAGCATTGCTTTTTAATGAGAAAAAGAACCGTTCAAGCAAAGCAATAGCTAGACAAGTGTTATTTGGACTCTGTTCCGTCGAGACAAATGGTAGAGAAGTGTCTTTCTGATTTCTGAACGCTCATTTCATGATTTCTGAACTGAACGTTATGGTCGCCCAAATTCAGCAGTTGTTCTAGAAAACATAAAAAAGTCTACAAAATAGTTTTGACAGATCGTAAATTGAAGTTGCGTGAGATAGCTGACATCTTAAAGATATCGAAAGGCATTTCCTTCACCATTTTGCATCAACATCGAGGTGCCAGTCCGCGGACCATAGGTTGAAGAACACTGATATAGATCATTATGTATTCTTATTTTAATTTATGTTGAATACTTTATACAGTTGAAAACGTGTAGCCAAACTTCCAAGATATATAATCCGTTTGTAATTGGATTCATATTTCAGTAAATGTTAGTTTTTCGTTCAAACATTTTTTCCAGTTTTTTTATTCTAATGGGGAAAATCTATGACCATGCGAGATAAAACTCAGTTTTTTTTAACGAATTTTATAAAAATGTATTTGTGCCAATATAACTTGGTGTGGAGAATGAATGACGCAATACGTGATTAGCATACAAATGAAATGATCTACGTCCATTTTCGTTTAAATGAATAATTTATTGTTTTCGTTGTTCGCTATGAATCAAATTTGGCATTCTTTTCATTGTACATATATGAAATTTACAAATTAATTTTTGCTAAGCAAATAACAAAAGAACGGGAGAAAAATCAATCAAGCTTTCAATTAAAATAAATGATTTATGAGCAAGAAAAGTTAGGTCATTGTATTTTTTTTATACTAGATCATAAAAACCGAATAACCGAAAAGTTTTTCAGACATGTCCGCTCTCAATCTAAATAGACTCATATTTACAGAAATTTTGTTATGAGGACTGTAGTAAAGCTAATGCCGTCCATCAAAGAGCAGGTAAGTGTTAAAACATATTTTTAAGGTCCAGCAACATAACGGAAGTATATTTTAGCACCGTAGGGGAAGAGTTAAAAGATTTATGAATGAAAAATGGTCTACAGGAAAGCATATAATTATATTTATCAAAAACATTATATACCCGAGGAAAAATAATAAGGTTTTGTTAAAGGCTGTAAGCATCTTAATTTGTCAGACTCCCATAACTGATGATTAGAACGGCAGTATACATAACAAAATAGTTCTACGCTTTCTATAATAAATTGAAATGCCATAACTCGGAATAAAGTTCTAATTGATTCATTATAAGTGGCTCATAAAACTTCGAGATTTATCGTCCAATTTAAATCACTGAGATCAATTTATTTGTAATTGAACTAAATGACTTTTTTTACTACTACCGAAACTATTAAAATCACTTTAATGCCTCCACGTGCTTTTACAATTACTTTTTTATAGTTACTGAGGCAAGAAAAGGGCGTGTTCTGTAGAATTGTTACTCTTTCTTTAGCAATAAAATACGCCATTCAGGGAGAGTTTTATTGCATAGTGAAAATAGCCATAGGAACATAATTATAACATACGTTTATAATAAATGCAGTGGCGTCCGTTATCTGTTGTCTGACGTTATCCGCATATCCGTTGTATGACGCTGAATAATAATAATAATACATTTTACTACTTTTCCAATAAGATTTACATAAGTATCCGATAAAGAGTTGTGTCAGAATTAAGACAATATATTGTTTTAAATGTTTGCCATGTAGTAATCCACAGAACCACGTTCGTAGAAAGTTACTTCAGTAATTTTTGGTTAATGGGTGATTTACAAAATCTTTCCAGGTAAATCTGGTTATAATCTTCCCAAGTTATTTATGGCACGTGGGGCCTCAAAACTGTGCTGTGGATTCCCTTAAATTATTTCCCAACAATTCTGATTTAATTAAATAGAGAGTGTGCAATATTTCTTTAATTAAGCCGGACAAAACACAGCCAATACCTTCACTGTAGTTCTAACAAAAAGCTAGCTACTAGTTCTCTTATTCTACCTTTCTTTTGGAACGTTCTTTTGAAGTGCTCTTTTATGACTTCATATGATACACATTGATAACGGATACAATGTAAAATTTATTTGAGTATAGATAATCAGGGTTGTGAAGTCGGGTAAAAGAGACGTCTCTGACTCCGGCTTTAAATTTAAAAAAACGACTCCGACTCCGATTCGACTTTTTCAAATATTTCCGTTTGACTAACATATCTGCATACTATCGGATCATTTTTGTAACTAGAATAATTCTAGTAGATTTCACCTATCAATACGACGAATAGACTAATAAATTTTCAATATCCTTAAATTATATTTTTTTTTGGTTTTTCCAACTCCGCCTCCCAACTCTGATTTCGACTCCGAAGCCCTGTAGATTATTTTCTTACAACACACAATATACATCTAAATAAATTGTATGCAATTGCATTTTGAAAATATTTACCTTTTAACCATTGAGATCAGTGTTTCTTAACCGTGTTGAAAGAATCTTCCCCTTTTTCATAAATAAATTATCCAAAATTATCTAGCCCCCCCTCACCGAAGAATTTGAAATTCTCAATTCCGTATAATTTTTACCCTAAATGTCTCCGAAACTCGTTTTTTTTTTAGACGACGAGCTTCAAATCCTCAATTGCCCCCTCGCAATCCTACAGCGCCCCCCAAATTTTGAAAAATTAAAAATGCTCCCCACCAGACTTCTAAACGCCTCTGTTAAGAAACACTGATTTAGATGATACAGCGCATAGCAGAACTCGACAGATCTCAATTTTTAAACGATGTTTTTAAAAGTCATATCGTAGTGAAAGCTTTTATTTTAACCGCTGTAGAACAACAAAAAAATGGTAATCTCTCATATTTATAACGTGAAAGTGAGCCTCATATTGAATGTCATCCAAAACACTCCACCAATACTTAATTAAATACAAAGTAGAACGTGTCAAAGGGCTAATTTTGTATTGCCAGTCTGACGTGCTCTGAAATATAAATCAGTAAACGCGCTTGTGGCACCAACATGGTTAAAATTCTGGGATTTGTAGATTTAGTTATCTCAATTAATGTACTTGTCATACTTGTATTATGGATAATTCTACTTTTTAATCCTGATTATAACTATTTTTTAAATGCTTGTTATATGTTAAGTCCAACCAATGGCGTTAAAGTTTTGTAGTGTGCTCCACAAATCTGGTTCCTTTACGTTGCAAGTCTCGACGGGCACTCTCAGGATGCAGGGACACTTGCCAGCGGCGTTATGCAGTGAACATTATTCGCCAAGTTCTCTATCCGAGTAATTTATGGAGTGGATTCTGTTCGCCACACCGCAATCGGTCCCAAGTGGTATCCTTTATATCGAATTAAATACAAACAACATGCATGAAAGAAATTCGATTCGCTTAAAAACTAATATTGTAAGCAAGACGTTGACGATATGCTTTGGACATTTCAGGCGGTGGAAAAATAAAGCTGCAGTGCACCGAAAGCAAATATATCGCGAGAATGTTTTTTTGCGTGGAAGTTTGTAAGTCGATTATAAAATATTGATGTAATTTAAGATTTAGACTGAAGGTGTTTGGTGGAATTTAAATATTAAATTTGAAGCGTTCAAATTATAAACATTCACGCAAATTTTGTCAGTAACGACCCGCCTTTCGGTTCAAGTTCATCCGTGACAAAACTTGTGTGAATGTACATAATTTGAAAAACTCAAATTTATAAAACATTGATTGACTCTGATATTTTATAAAAATTATACGGTATACAATTCACGAATTCCATAATTTACCGTATTCGCTATTTTTTCTCATCCCATCGGGTTCTTTTGGGATTAATTTTTCCCGGAGAAATGATTTAAGCGATCAATTTTCAATGATAAATGTATAATCCGTGCAAAATTACTCAATGGGAAAATTTTAATTTTTTTGCTTGAATTAGTAAAACTTTATCATAAAAAGGTAGGTAAGTAGTAGCAATTTCTTCATATCGTTCAATAATGTCGAAAGCTTCTTTTGAGAGCTGTTTGTAAGCTATCACATGGTGTCAGGTTGATATTAAAGCGATGTGAAATTGATTTATCCTCGATTCTTTAAAAAAAATCATCTTTGAAATATTACATTAATCTGTCCCTAATAGTATGCCTTTTTGAGTAAATTTCGCATGTATAACAAAACTTTATTTGTAACGAATTATTAACGGGTGTATTCACGTAATCGGTGTTAATCTTTATTTGTTCATAAAATCTGTAAGAAAAACGCTTTTCATTTACCTAACAATCAAAAAATGCCCTTTTTTGACTTTAAAATGTCAAATTCATTTGAAATAAGACTCGATTTAGAATACAAAAAACTAATTATCTTTACACGCCATCGATTGCTTTTTGGGCAATTTCTTTGTCATATCAGAATCAAAATACTTTGTATTATGGTACAAAAAGATATTTTTTTGATTTTTTTTAAAATAGAAAAAGAAGTTTTATAAAACGTCAAAGCTAAACTAAATTAAACAAAATATAATTGTTTTATATTATGATGATATTTATTGTTATTCAAATTGAAATATCTATTTTTTACTATGCAATGTTTTTCGTTTTACCATAATATCACTGACAATGCGATAAAGTTGAATTTCTCTTGGGAAAACATTTTATTGCATTTTTTTCACACTGCATGTAGTTTTAGCGCAGCGTGCAATATTTTAAAATCCTTGGTGTCGCAGCTGCTTTAGTAATATTTTGCTGCAGTAATACTTAATATCTCTGCTCTGTTATATTTTAATTGTTTTAAAGAATAATTATTCCTTTGCTTACAATACTTCTGACACAAACTTCGCATTCAGATTGTACGAGAATTTTATTGTTGAGTGTAAAACGCTTCTGTGTTTCCATCATACTTTCTTTATTCATTTACTAATCTCTATCTTCTCATGGTACTCAACATTGTACCTGCCATCATATTAACATTACTCGTAATTTATTTTTAGAGCGAGTTTCATTTATTGTGAGAAATTTCTACTATTGTTCACGATGTTAAGCCCCAAGAATAAATCCCCACTAATAAAAGTCATTAAGATCAATACTGTTGGTATAGACTCGACGTTAACAGGTAGGTAGAAATGAAATAAGACCAATCGCTCTATTATCACGAAAACATTTATTAAAGAACTTGCAATCACCGAATTAATTAAATACAATATTTAACAGACAAAATTTTGAATTAATACAATACGCAATAACTATTACATGTATATACCTAGCTTGCTCACACGATTTTATAAAAGTTAAGAAAATTGATTTTAAGCTCTGAATGAACAAAATGAATTTTAATCTTAGTCGAAATGGAAAATTATTAGTTCTTTCATCTCGGACGAAAAACCACAAAAGATAAACAACTGCAAGTGAATTTACAACTAAAGGTCTCTGGAAACAAGTTTTAGAGACCGGGAAGTGTCCCCCACACACGTTGTGTCCAGTTCGTGTTCCAAAGAGCAAGAAAGAAAGAAACAAAAATCCCATTGGTATCGAAAAACAATGTTGCCATTTACGGCCATTAACAATAAAACAATTGATATTACGGGTTACCTGATAACAACATTTAAACACAATTAATTTAGCTACACATTTTAAAATTCTACCAGTTTTCATCACAAAAGTAGTAGTGGGAGCGGGTGACAATAAACCCTACCGTATCAATATACTACAGGGAGTGTTTAGTCATATTAATGATTGCCAGAAGCGTCTTATTAACAGTAACCGGAGAATTGTTAGAAACTGAAATGTTTTGATTCAATTATAAAATTACGTATATACATTTTTAAAAATATCTAAAAGGATTTTTTGATTGATGCCTTCTTATTGGATTACGTATAAATGAATGTGATCTTTCGACATGAAAAGCTTAAGTGGACCGTATACAAAGAATCTTCACTAGTTAATTGATTGGGTTGAAATTTACTTGGTAGAACTCCATTTTAATACGCTAAAAAATGTCACATGTCATAGTTCTGACGATGGCATACTCCAAAATAGCTGTAAACTGATTTACAAATAAATTGTAAAAATAAATACTTTTTTTTGATTGATGCCTTCTTATTGGATTACGTATAAATGAATGTGATCTTTCGACATGAAAAGCTTCCTTAAGTGGACTGTATACAAAGAATCTTCACTAGTTAATTGATTGAGTTGAAATTTACTTGGTAGAACTCCATTTTAATACGGTGAAAAATGTCACATGTCATAGTTCTGACGATGGCATACGCCAAAACAGCTGTAAACTGATTTACAAATAAATTGTAAAAATAAATACTTTTTTTTATTTTTAATTTTTTGCCGTTTTACTAGTTAACTAATACTGTTAGTAATACGGTTTACTTAAAGTAAACAGGTTCAATATTCCATATTTTTTTTAAAAAAATAACAGTAGTTCTGACGATATCGTTAAGTCGAAATAGCTGTCAATTTAATAAAACAATTTGTAGAACTAAGAGAAATAAACTTTTTTGACCTTGTTATACCTATCAAGTTAATACGAATTTTAACAAACAATGACTTAAAACAAGACACAAATAAGCCAGCAAATTGTACAAGAATAAATTGAAAAATCATTTTTTACTTTCAATAATATCTTCATTCTGGTGGTTCAATGCCATCGCGTGACGTCACTATCAATTATGCATCACGTGTGCGACACGTGACCAGTGACGTCATCATAATAATTATCCATGGGGTGAATTTAGAATGACGTAATTAGTGCATAATTATTATTCTGAAATTCATCATATATATTCATTACCGTTGTCAGAAATAAAAAAAAACATCAAAATTAATTTACGTTCTCAAATCATTGCTGGCATTGTTTGTGTTCATAAATATAATTTAATCCTCTGATTTCACACGCATGGGGCGCAATGAGGTTTTCCCAGTGAGAAACTTCATTTTTTATCGGTTTCTGCAAGATTGCATAAAGCCAGTAAAACAAATTCTATTTACTGATCTCAGCTGGAATTTACTTGGTAGATCTCCATTGTAATGAAATAAAATTATCAAAGTATACTTAAATCTTTATTTACACGCAGTGGTGTAGTGGGGCCAGGTCGGCGACCTGGCACCTGAAAATTAGCTGACTGTGAAAATTAAAAAAAAAAGTTTGCTGGCCGGCGGACTCATATATGCGTATAGGCGAAGTATCTGGAAGCTAAGAAAATTAAATTTGATAAAGATATCTCAATTGGTTTACAAATTATAGTGAATTTAGTAAAATTACAATGTTTGAGATTTTTTTCGAAAAATTGCACGGCCGCCAGTTGAAAAATTCTATTAAAAAAACGTGTGATCGATAAGCTGTTAATTGAATTATACATTTTTTTTGTAAAACTTTGAAAACTGGATAAAACCGGTTTTCGAACAATATTGACATTCGACAGTCGGTTTTTTCAAAAGTCGGTTTTTGTATAAGCCCTAATCAACATGAATGTATACACTGTCCTCGTATTACTTTTGTATTCTATTGTAAGCGAGTACCGGATAAATCTAATAAATGATAAATACGAAGTAACGTAATTGCTGATCAAAGAGAGGAACGTCTTAATCGTTTGTTTTTGTAATAACAGGCATTACCTCTCATACCATACACTGCCATCTTTCAATTGTAATTGCTTGATTATACTTACCCGGCGTTTTTGCTTCATACAAATTATTTGATATATTTTTTTTTATCTCTCTACACTTGAGAGATCTTTGATTATATCATTGTACGCTTCTTGTGAAGTAATGGTTTAATAATATTAACGATGTATTCTATTGACCACGTCCGCCCCTGAAGTAAACTATATGTACATCTACAGAAAATAAATATTTTTACTAGAATTGGCTCAGCGGTGGGTGCCAATACTGTAACAAGGGTCTCGCTAAATTTTATAGCTATTGGAGATGTTCTGAAGAAGGTGTAATTTTTTACCACTCATAAACAATTATTTTTATAAGGAATAATTATTAAAACTATCGAATGTTACTGCGCACACTGTTTTGTAAAAGTACGCAATATATCGTAATTTAATCAATATTAATTAACAGCTAAAAAATGTCTGTCAGAAATCTCGAATGTACATTACCACTTTCTAAATTTAAATATATTGCATATTTATAATTCAATTAAAAATAAGGTTTTTCTTGATTTAAAAAGGGGCTCGCCAGCCTGAGTAATATTTAACAATGGGCTCGCGCGAGCCTCTACGAGCCACCACTAAACTGGCTGTTGTTAGGTTGCTTAGCCTCTTTTCTTAAAGAATATAAAGATTAGGCTAAGATTATGCTTAGTAGAAAGCTTGATACATTCGGTATGCCCCATTTTTAAGGGTCCCGATATTTGAGAGGTGGAAGGTATTTTAGAGATTGCATATAAGTTTTAAAAAACAATCAATAAACCGACTAAAAATCAATTTATAGAAGTTTCCGTATTGAAATTCAAGGCCATGGATGCTAAATAAAATCATAATATGGCAATATTTATATGAATATATTTTATTAAATGTAAACTATTGTTGGTTCTTTGAACGAGTTTCTATATTCATAGTTATTTACGTTATTTATGATAATTAAATACGTCTAGAAAAAATAGTATTTAATAAAAAGTATACTAAATTTGCACAATGTACACATGAAGCACTTTGCTCGCTGTTTGCCGTTGATTTAGCTTATACGTAAAATATGGTAAAAATGAAGGTCATTATTAATTAATATATATGCATGTTATTGATAATTTCTGTATAATGTGAAGATAAAATATTTAACAAGGGATTTTTTTTAATCCATGACCGCTCTCAATTTGAAATATATGGCCTTCTTATGAAGGTGTCTCACAAGATGTTTTTTTTACGAGAACTGCTTATTACTCAGTCACTTAACTTCACTTTTCCTAAGAGAGTAATAAAAGGCGATAAGGTTACGACAGTATTTTTGGTCAACTAATCGCTCTCGCTATGCCCTATTATTTAATGACAGGAACGGTGGGATAGAATTTGTAGACATCACAAACACCCATGCCTTTGAACAGAAGATTGAAAATATGCTGTTCTTGCTAATATTCTCGAACCCGTGAGATCCGTCTCGAAAGACAACGACGTTGTCTTACTTATCTACAGCGATTCAATTCAAATTTCTTTACCGTGATATATTAATACTGCATTTTTTCGAATATAATATTTTTATACAGGTTGCATGAGCTGATAGAGCTGTACTCGATATGTATTGAAAAAACGCTGAACGATGTTTGAGGTCTTGAAAGGGTGGCAAATAATATTCAGTAAATAATGCGACAACAAGAAAAAGCTTCTTGGCTTACGAAAAGAAGCGCTGGGGTAGATTCGAAGCTTTACAAAATTATCGGTAAACATCCCAAAAAGCTTTTAAGCTGTGAGGGAAAAAAGCTCATTTCACTATGCCACTGTAATGGATGAGTTTCAATAATAAAAGGATTTGATACGTTTTTATTTATTTTATTTTTCCGGAAGCTGCATTTGACTTTTTTAACATATATACTTTCTAATTCAATCTATTGATTCGCTTAGAAACACTTTCTCTTCGTAGCGGAGTATCTCATAAGCGCGTGAGTTGCGTGCTTGGGGGTCTCAAAAATAACTTCTATCGTATCCCATATATTCATTTATTTTTTACAATAAATTTTTCGATGCTTTTAAGGTTCCGGAAAACAGGGCCATCAAATTTCGTGCGACAAGAGCCTCAAAATTAATTAATCCACCACTGTTTCTTATCAATAATGTATGCTTATCCAGATGGAAGTTTACGTCACGAACGCATTTTCTAACCCTATCTATCTTATGTTAATAATACGCGTATTTTGATTGTTTTATTTATATGTAAAAATATAATTCCTTAAGAAATCAATGAATTATGTATAACGAAATATGTATTTTATTTGTCGAATTGGCATTTATTTCATTTGATATAAATTGTCAATTTTAGTCAACTTGTGTAAAACATTCTTAAAAATCAATGTCCGCTCAAAATATCGAGCATATGACCTCAGGGGCGGGCAGGAGGGGGCTCGGAGGTGCTCGCGCAAACCCCTTGCTAAATTTTACTAAGGCCTGCGATCCCCTTGTTAATTCAAGAGAAAACAATATTCCCAGATAAAATTAGTATATAACTGCAATTTCTGACTTATATACTATCAACGACAACTTCAGTATACACAGTAGTACATTTTTTTATAATTTACATAGATAAGTTTACGGTAAATTACATATTGTTACATAATATAAGTGTATTAAGTACCAATCGATTGCTTATTGAAGTATTGCATAAAAAAATTCACTCCTTCCCCAGAACACCAAGAATTGATTTGAGATTAAGCCAGCCCCTTTGTTAACGTATTGAGAGCCCACCGATGTATGGCCTCCTGATTGAGGTAAAAATACAAAAAAATCGACGACTATTCTTATTCAGTTGCTCAACCGTTTTTATTTTCGTAGGTAGTAGGGATAGAAAAGAAAGACAGCTATGACAGAACTATAGATGTACCAGCGTAACTTGACTGCCCGCGAGGGCGCCACCATTGCATTATTAACGTTGCCATAGTCAACACGTCCTAGGGCGACAATTTTTGTTCTTAATTCTGCCACAGTCAAGTTAAAATGGTACATCTCTAGTGATTTTAGAATTGAAACGGTGGGAGTGAATTTTTGGACATCAACACCGTCATCCTTACAAAAAAAATCGACAGATCGAATTTGTAAAAATGCTGATCGTAATATGACTTAACCCTCCAAGGACGAGCGTCACCATATGGTCACACAAAACACCGTTGTCTATCGATCCCACTATTTATACTTTTTCTACCTGAATATCGTTGCTTTCGCTCATATTTGGTTAAGAAGGGTACGGACTACAGTTAGTCATCAGCCGTAGGAACAGGAACGGTCTCCAAAAGCACATGTGATTTTTTGAATTTCCGTTTTTTTTAATTTACTTTTTGAAACTGTTAGATATTTTTTTATAAAAACATAAAATTATTTACAGTTATTTTGCTAATATATTTGTTTTGAAATTATGTTGATCTAAAGAGGTCAAATTGTAAATATTTAAAAAAAAATCACGTTAAGCTATATTTCAACCCCGAATGTTTGCAAGCCCATACGGTCACTTTTGTCCTTACTACTGTCCGTACTCAATATTACACGGTAATAAAAGGATGAGCATGACCATATAGTCATGCGGGGTTTCTATACAACGACTTTGCGTTTTTTTTTTTTTTTAATTTTGGATAGGAATAAAAGTTATCCGTGACTTTGATATTTTGATATTTTTTTATCGGAAAAAAGCTCTCGTCTCTGGAGGGTTAATTAAGCCCGTGAGATCCGTCATTTAAGCTAACGACATTGAACACTGCACCACGGACCTTACGAACTGTCATTTATTGTATCAACGAAAAATAATGTTTTTATGACAAGTAAAATATTCATAGCGCATACAAGTATAGTGCTTCATAATAAATTAGATACGGTTATCTGTTTGGACCTAGTTTACATAAATTATTGTACGTATTTCCGTGCCCAATCGATTAATGTAAATAGTACATGCTTAAACAGGTATCTTTCTCTTGCCAGTTGTCATAATTTCATAAATGTGGGAGAAATTGCGCATTTTGAAATAAAGCAAAATGAAAACGTGAGATTTATTTGCTGAACGCTTAATAAACTACCGTATCACCAGGAAGTAACCGAACAGTAATTAAAACGATTTATTCTTATTAAAATTGTTAACAAGCTATGATGTAATTGTCAAGATCCTGTTTTAAAAATTCCACGATGTGCTTTGATGTTCTTGACAACCAGGCTATTCGGCGACCTAGGCAACGGTTATTGGCGCGCCCTTTTTAACAAATCATTACGTTTTTTTTTCGAAATAATATCATTAAAAATATTATTTTTTTATATATCCATGTCAGCTTAAAATGTGTAACATATGGTCACCTAATGGCGGTAACTCAACATAAGTTTTCTACGTGAACTGTTTGTTGCTCAGTCCCTCAACCTCTCTTTTTCGAATCGTATAGAATACGATACAACGAAAAATACAAGTATACTGCAATTTTTTTTTTATTACAGTGTGTAAAAAATAGTTTTCATACTCCAATTATGCGCCGCCTGATGGTTTAGGCCATATGCGGTTGCCTATTTCGCTTATATGGTGGCGCCGGCTCTGATGACAACTGGCAGATAATTTGATAACTTAATTTAATTAATTATTTTGAATTGAAATGGGGTCCACTAGAGGCGAAGTGATCCAAATAGTAAAATGGTAAAGCTTTTTCTTGGACTTCTAAGTATTATCATGTTTTTACATGGTGCTTTGGTGGATTGAATAGTTTACGGATATAACACTATTGCAACGTGTTTTAGCTGAGGCTACTTCACTTTTATGATACTTTAAAACGTGAATAATATTACAACTTTTTTTTTCTTCTAAAATACCACTTGGCTCCCTTCATTTCTTTCCTCCTCCATTCCTTCCTCCCTTCATGATCGATTGTTTTTCAACACTTTTCATTTTGCAAGACCGAAACCAGACCACGTGTTAGACTGCAAACCGTTCGCGTGAACTGAAACTGTCATGGCGATTTTGAAAGTAATTCATAAGTTCTCTTTTATCGTTGACCGGCACGGGAAAAGGACACCCTTTGTTAGACGAAGACGCTATTCCGGTGGCGTGTATTTGTTAATTAAAAGTGTACAAATTTGTGCCTTGTTGCAATTCATACGATTCAGAGAATGGAGTAACTTTGCTCGTCTAACATACCTTAAAAATTGAATAAAATCCTTTGATAAATCAACGTACTCATAAAAAAAATATATAACGTCTATATCAGTGGTCGGCAACCTACTACCCGTGGGTAATTGAATTACCCACTTCATATTTTGAGTTACCCGTCATGAAATTATGTAAATGTTTTTTTTATCAAATTACTTATTTAAGAAGACCAAGGAAGCCACCAATAACAATAGTATATGTTTTTTTTTGTATTTACACTTATATATCATGCAAATATATTATGTACAAATATATGCATTATTTTCTAAAAAATATTTTAAACTTTTACCCAATAACCAAATTTATTTTTAAAAAAAAAATTTTTTACCCACTCTCAAAAAAGGTTGCCTACCACTGGTCTATATAGTCCACGGGTCGTCAACCTGGTCCGTACCGCATACTAGTGGGCTGTTAAGACTTCCGTGGTGGGCAGTGGCCGATTTTTACTTTACCCCAAAATCTTTCAAACAATTTTCACCCATCTACTGGATTGAAATATAGCGATGTTGGTAAGCGGTAAGGAAATTTTACCATTAAATAAAGGAAAAGTGGGCGGTAGGCATAAAAAGGTTGACGAACCTTGATTAACCTTATACTTTGAACATCAAAATATGTAATCGTAAGAGTTTAAAATGTTTAAATAAAATGTGTATTTTAATGGAATGTGTTTTGAGTGATCCTGTACTGTATTGTAGTGATGTGTTGGCCAAAGGCAAATAATAGCAAAACGAGATAATGCGCGAATGGTGAATGCCTGCCGTGCCTGCGGTGACGTCAACAAAAGCCCTCTTGATAAATGCCTTTTGATTTTTTTGATAAGGCCCACACAACTGCACCATACGCTTCTCTATGATACGTTTTTCGCATGTGCAAAGTGTTGCAAGCTTTTTGACTTGTATACTGCACAAAAACAGATTGTTGGAATCTGTATCTGAGTGGAAAAGTTATTTTCGATTTCGGTGACACGGGTTTGAATCTCAGTATGGACAGTTTATACAAATTTAATTTAGTAGTGCATATAGATATTTCATATAAAACGTTGTCATTTAAAAAAATAGCATAATTATAAGCGGTTGATTTTTATAAATAGGTACCTGGCTTCTATATAATAATTTTGATTTTTAAAAATATCAGTGTTTTCGCAATTTCCAAACCGGAATTTAAAAACAACACGAATACTGAGATCCCGGTTTCTGTAATACTGGTAATGAAATCCATATACAACTCATTGTGAGCGGACATGGATTCAAAAACACATACCATTTGCCAGTGTTATTTTCGATTGTGGTTTTTCATTATATCGTCATCAAAAACCATTATGGGTAGATAATAATAATGAAATTTTATATTTATTCCTATCTTCAAAAAAACCATATAATTGATGTAGTATTATTGGTTATATGAAGTCTTATAAACTATAATTAAAAGTTTCTATGCATAATTATTTTAAAAAAAAATGTGGTTTGGTCCATCCGATATATCAATCTATAAGTGAGACGTTTGCGATCAAAAATTGTCACATCCGGGAAAGTACTTACGTGAGATATTGAAAAAATCTGATATATGTATACAACTTAATTTAATATTTATTAATATTACATCGATATCAATTATATACGGAAACAATAAATTTTACTAAATGAGAATTCAATAATTTCGATTATAACAGGAGTGGCAAACCTTTTTGGGTCCGCGTACAAAAAATCCTCAAATACTATTTCTCGAATTTGTGGCGTGCCCAAGCAATATTTTTTTTAACAAAATAGAAAAAATGAAAAATGTTTTTTTTAACGATTGCCGTCTATCTTTGGAAACATTTGAAAATTATAAAACGGAATAAATTAAGAATTCACGGATTATTTAATCAAAATTTTAATTTTTTATACTTGAAAATTAAATTTTTTGAACTTGGAAATCGTTCGCGTGCCATCCAAATTCTCAAACCTGCCACCTCGGGCACGCGTGCCGTGGGTTCGCAATCGCTGGATTAAAACATATAAAAAAAAAAAAGTCGCCGAACAGTTGTTTTATTTTGTTAAAATATATTCTATATGACAAAAAATGGTAAAAAAAAATAATTATCTCCAATGAAAGTTTGGCTTTTTGTCAAACTTCGAACAAAATCATCTCACTGTGAAAACACAAATAAATGACTATTTTTACTAGTCAACTCGAGATCATAGTATCGGTTTTATAATTTTTCCAAACACAAATTATTCGTACCAAAAAACTTGGTACACCGAGTCTTACTAAAAACATTCCCTACGTACACAAAATATTCTCTACATAGAAAACTCTGGACACAAAACTCAGCACATTTTAATATTGTTTTATTAAAACGTGTAATGTTTTATGTCAAGAGTGACAATTACTGAGCAAAAGTGATTAGTTTATTATTTAAACCGTGCTTTGGCATTTAAAAGGCATAATTTTTCTTACATTTAAAATGTTAGATTGTACGGAATATTCTATTAACGGAAGTTTTCTTGTACTTTTTTAATTTGTGTTCGGAAGAACTTACCTTCACCCAGGGGTGGGCTGAAGGGGGCTCAGAGGGGCTCGCGCGACCCCCTTGTTAAATTTTACTAGGGCCGGCAAGCCCCTTGTTAAAAAGAGAAAACAATATACTCAGATCAAATTAGTATATAACTGCAATTCCTACTGTATATATTAGCTTAAAAAAAAAATAGTTTTTAGGAGTAGTATCATGCAGTCGCTCCACTTTTGTTCGTAGTGATTTGAATACGCATTTTGTTTGGCTCGTATTTAACCGGTCTGAATTTTAATACAGTTTCGGTCATAATTTTTATCACATTGGTCTGAATTTATATTACATTGGTCAGAATTTATATTAAATGTTCTTTATATGTCGGTCAGTGTACAGAGGGCAGAATAAATAATGAATGGTCATAATTTAAATGAAATTGAAAAAAACCTTACCAAAATGGGTATAAAAATTTGACCGTATAATATTTTAATTCTGACCAAATATTGAATTTTATTCAGACCAAACGTTTATTTGAATTATGACTAAAAATTGATTTAAAACTGTCCATTTAATTTGTTGCCATTTTTAAAAGTAATCGAAGTTATTAGTTTTTTCGAGTCCGAATCTTGTTGAACAGTCCCCACGACCCCGACTCCGAATTTACAGCCCTGCTTATAGTATTTTAGACAATTGTTTTACGGTGAATGTATGTAATAAATATGACCGTTTATGGCCGTACAAAAATGGTCATTGTGAACGTGTTAAAAAAAACATTGCGTGAAATTTCTCCCCTACAAATCCATCACAATTGAGGGCTCTATTATTGAGTCCCATATTTACCTGCTTACCTAATATTATTCAAACAAATAATAAAAACCTTTTGCATTCATTCTTATATTTACCCCACTTACACACCTCTTAAACTGTTTAAAAACACTGTATAATAGATCATGTGTCCGAAACGTCCGGCTCACGAGCCTACAATTTAATAGGATTTCTACTATGTATTTACAGTATTATATAAATTAATTATTTACATTATAAATTTATTTGAATGAGATATATTTTAAACTTAAAACCGTTCAACATTTTTTATCTTATATATGTCGACAAGTCCTTAATATTTTCCAACAAAAAACCATTGTATTTTTTTAAATTGTAGAATAGTCTATCCTTCCCAAAAGTCTACAAAATTTAATAAAATTTAAGTTATAAATGAGTTAAACTTTAAGTTTACTTCGTAATAATCATTTATTAATTAGGTTTCCAAAATTAATTACTAAATTACTTCTTTATTACTTTGTTAATAAAGCAATAAAAAATAAGCATTAAATTTATCATATTTTTTTTCTGATCGCTGATTTTAATATCTGCACTATAATATAATAAAACAAAACACTTTTTAATTTTCCTATTTTTGCAACTGGACTTTTTTTCGAAAAAAATATATAATCTAGAATAGCACTACAATTACTGATGTGAAAAATATTAAAAATCACATATTTTTAGCCCAAGATATTTTTTATCCATGTCCGCTCCCAATGCGGAGCATATGGCCTCCTAACGGAAGTATCTCAACGGATATTTTTTTCTACGATAACTGTTTGTTACTCAGTCGCTCAACCTCACTTTTTTCTAAGTGTAGTAGGGAAAGAAGGATGAGGCTAGAACAGAATTAGTGGTTGACTAAACGCTATCGCTACTCCCAGTTGTTAAAGGATCAGAAGGATGGGAGGAGTGGAAATAATGTGGATTTACATCACAAACACCCAGTCTTCGATCACAATTTTGAATTGAATAAATCTCAAATTCACTGCGATCTGACGGGGAATCGAACCCAGACCTGCGTGATTGGAAGAGCAAGCTCTAACCAACTGGGCTACAGCAGCCCAAGATATAATGTTTAAAAAAAGTGATTGAAAATTTTGTGATTAATGTAATTAATAAAAAATCTTGTATTATTTTTTCAGTGCATCGAACGTTAAATAATAGACGTTTTTCACATTATATTATAAATTTGAATCATTTCAACCAATCACCAAAACGCATAAAAAACATGATTTGGCATATAAAAAAAATTATAAGAAAAAAATATATGATAATTTTTAAAAATAATTAGTTTTCAGTGAACCAATTCTCTTAGTCATGCTTATGTGTGTAAGTAGAAAATAAAATTTATTATATTAAACTAAGATAAACTTTTTCATTCAGCTCATGATCAAGTAAAAGGGTAAACGGATGCGAATATCGAATAAAACAATCTAAAAATCCAGCTTTCGTTATTTTAAATATATCGTTATTTGTTTTAGTATACTTGAGTAACTAACTTTAAAAAAGCAGCACTTGGAATGAGTATTATGTATAAATTAAAATGTTTGGCGACCGCTGTTAAAGATAATAGCATAAAATAACCCAATACTTGGCGGTGTCGTAAATAAACCTGAAGCAGACAATACGAAGTACACACACATTCAAAAACTTATGTACTTTTTTCAACCCCAGACATAAAAGACAAGGGCTAACTTTCTTACCCCAAGTTTAGCGGCCGAGTGTGACCGGAAACGACCGAAAAGTGTCGAGTTCGTCCCAAACTTGTGGAACAGTATTTCTTTCCAGTATTTCAGTAGAGCTTTGGTCGCCGTCGTTGATGGGCGCGCGCCGGGATCTCGCGACAGACCTGCCGAAATCGCG
This sequence comes from Himalopsyche tibetana, assembly GCA_030503985.1. Classification (NCBI taxonomy): domain Eukaryota; kingdom Metazoa; phylum Arthropoda; class Insecta; order Trichoptera; family Rhyacophilidae; genus Himalopsyche; species Himalopsyche tibetana. The sequence goes on along the minus strand of JAPJYX010000007.1, from coordinate 2,679,271 downwards.
ATCTCCAAATTTCGTGTTTCTGTAATCTCCGCGTCGTCTATTTATCTCCGATCGAATCTTGCAATTAACTTCGAAGTATTTAATCTCAATAACTATTCAATAAAAAAATAATAGTGCTCGTTGTCGTAATAATTAATTCGAAAAAAAACTTTTTAAAAATATAACAAAAAGTTCTTCCGTTTGTGTCAAATCTAGTGCATGTGTTTTTAAAATAATATTAAAACAGCTGATAAAAATCAGTTTTTTTGTATATAATAAAAAAAAAATATTTTCAATTGATAAGACGTTGCCGACGTGAGTGTTTCGTATAGAAGGGGACTAAATATAAGCTTACTTAAGTCTGGATACTTAGTTACTTATTTGTGATTGATGATTTTTCTACTCTATCCATCTGTAAATATTTTTCTTAAATGACATCTAAAGTAATTATTATTTAGCAACTAAAATAAGTATAGAATTCTGAACATTATAAATTTGTATCTATTTTATTTAGGCATGAATTATTCATGAAGTTATTTCTATACCTAAAATTTGTTTTTATTTCAGAAGTAGAGCTTAGAAGTGATTTTTTTAAATGGTTATCATTGGATTAAATTTCGAATTTGAAATGAATTAACGATAATTACAAAAATAAAACAATGCATACCAAACGTGGAAAATTTATTAGATTCTTGGGTAACAAGATAAAAACCATCGAATGTTCCCGTAAGCATCCAGAATCGACGCTCTCTTAGTTGTATGCGAGACAGTACAATTTTGCTGGCAGCTCGTATCTGTAAATAAATAGACGGGGCCGGAATACAAGAGGGATTTCCGTCGAATTGTTTGGGTAAAATCAGCCGCCGCAGGGTGGACGAGACGACAAGTGAGTATTTGCGTAATTAAATTCAGCTTATATGCATAAAACGAGGGATTGAAAATGGATCCCAACTCTACTTCCGCCGGGGATCACCCCAAGACGCCTAAAAAGCCTTTCTCGGAAGCTTTAAAATACAGGATGCACTTGCCTGGCTATGTGTCGAGTTATGACGAAGCTAGTGAAAAAAACAAAAGCTCACAATCGAGTATATTACTTTGCGGACTGTGCTTTTTTAGTTTAGTTATGAGCATGTACTCTACGTACAGGGGTGGTGTTTTAGAAGGGAAATTTGGTGAACTCGAGAGCAGATTCTTGAGCCTCCAGAGCTCCATGATAGAGCCCAGTGAGTTGCTTATGGTGAGGCTGAAGAAAGAAATCGAAGGACGATTCCAAATGAGGATGGCAAGAGAGGCAGTGTCGACCGGTAGAAGGTTGCTGGCCGCAGAGTTGGAGCAAAACAAGAATGACACCAACGGAGGGCTTGTCAAACTGCTGAGGAAAATCCGGGATGTTCCAGATTGTAGCTGTCCTGCAGGTTTGTAATATTAATGCTTTGTAAGAAATGCCTCATGTTTATATTTGTATTTATAATATTTCACATAGTTTCATCGGTCGAATGAGATATTACTTTCGCCTAACTGATAATGAATGTATTTCCATATAAAAGAAGAAATCTATGACGATATTAGTAGATTTCATCTCAACCAAAATATATGTATGAAGTATATTTTAAAATAATGTAATGCACTATTTTTATTCTAAAATAATTTAAATAAGATTTTCGCATTCTGTATATTAAAATCGTAGAAGTTATTTCGTGATATTAATCTACGGTCACAGAGAAAATCTAAATAAACGTCCGTGACTGCATATTTTCATGATTTTAAGTGATGAATGATTTTCCGCTTTATCTTATGTTGAGGAACATATTACTTTGCAATGTAAAATAACTATACGATTTTAGCATTAAAAATTGCATAAAAATAACATTGGTTGCTAAGCGACTTCTACGAATTACTTTGAGTAGTTATGACGACGTAACATATGACATATTTATAATCTTGGAAAATATGAAACTGGAGTACGGCTACATGTAATTCAAATGATTGTTCTCGTATTTTTTCTTATAATGAATCGTCATCCAATCATGAGATCTCCAATGACTTACCATTGGGCAATAGCTCCCAAATTGAGTTTGAACAACAAAAAAAAAAGAATAGTTCTTAGAGGAGATACAATATTATAATTTTTTACATCTCTTCTTTATAACATTGTATAAGTAAACAAAAAATATTTTATATTGTTTTGGCGTTGGCGTGATATCAAAACGGCTTTCAACAATATTATATTCTACATACTGACAGAAGTTAGCAAGTAACAAATTGATTGTTATGAGCAGGGCTGTGGAGTCGGAGTTGGAGTCAGAGTCGCGGTATTTCGACCGGAGTCGGAGTCGTGAAAAATGACCGGATCGATTTTTTTTTTGAAAAATATTTTTAATGAAATGTATTCAAACAAAATAGTACAAAGTGTTGCCATTGCTTGACTGACTACAGATGATCTGAAGGTATACATATCGACTGTAGAAAGGAAAAATGACGTAACCCAAAAATATCAAATTTTACAGGAGGCGCAAAAAACGTATTTTGGTAATTTTTGGCCATATGCAAATTATGAATTATACACAAACTTGAAGTGTGCGGAGACATCTAAACAGGTGTTTAATTGACATAACCTAATATCAGTTTTAAAAAATGTCCAGAAAAAACCTTTATTTCAGTCTTTTTTCTTGGTTTTAATTTTTTACAAAGGTCATCTTTTTCAAACTTAAAAGCTAAATTAAGATGCTTATTCGGCATTTTCAGCTTACATCCTTTTAATAGAACATGTATCAAGCTGTATAAATTGTGATTATTGAAAAAATGTGTTTTTAAAAAACTATGGGTTATGTCTTTTTTCCTTTCCACAGTCGATATATATAAGTTAAAATGAAAATTTTGAAAAATATCCTCGTAGTCGGATTCGTTTATTATTTTAAAGCTGGAGTCGGAGTCGCCTTTTTTTACACGACTCCACAGCCCTGGTTATGAGTAAACATCAAATAAAAAAAAGCTTGTAGGATAAACACTCTAGACATGGTTTCGCAGGTTACGTAGACAATTATAATACACATGAATTTATGCTGATATGGCACAAACAAAGTTAGAAATTAATAGGCAAAGACTATTTGCCTTCTTTTGAAAATGCTGCTTTTGCAAAAATGTTAGAATAAATACATCAACTAAGTTATTAATGAATTGATAACCAAGAATCTCTTTGTGTAATTTACTTTTGTTACTTATCAACATCTGCCAGTAAAAAGACAAGATAAGATGATTTTTTCCTACCATTATGTAATAGAGTGAGTTATATAAGGAAACGCCGTTTTATTTGACCATTCAAAAATCAACAGTCCTCTATTCCTCACAACGAACGCCTGAATTAATATATTCTTTTGGAGGAATTTTCGCATTGTTTTTAATCCATCACATTGTATTTGAAAATATGCTTACAATAATAAAAAAACTGCATATCAATAATATCAAACAGAAAATACACGAGTCTGTCTGTCTGACAAGAACTCCTCCCAAATGCTGAACAATAGTGACGTGAAATTTGTACGTATCATTTCTACATCAATTGTCCCAACTGGAAATCTTAAACATTTAACATCATTTTAAATTGATGGAGTATGTTTTTTTGGGTGTTATTCTACTATGTATTTTTACAGTTCACGGTTATATTTATATATTTCAACATTATCTAACCATCTAGCGCTATAATACCCATTTAATAACGTATAAGCAAATATTTATGTCATTCAGTGTCTGCTTTTGGAAATACAATACAACCGAGGTGAATCCGGGCACTACACGAAATTATTATATTTACGTACACATTATATATTTTATATATAATCAAGGATCATAAGCTGCCTTATTGCAGTAAAGAGTTGCATGTTTTTGATATTGATGTTTATAGGAAGCGAGCGTGGTATGTAATGTACTCGATATGAATACAGAATGAGTTTAAATCTATTTCTGGAAGCCGGGAAATAATTTTGTAATACTGAAAATATAATATACACTTCATTCACAAATTAATGGAATGAACCATTTTTGGAGCATTCATCACGTAACAATCATAATTCATCAAGTTTTTTTTTATGCTTCCTGTGTGTGTTTTTTTTAAAATTTTTGTTTCAAAATAGCTCAGTGAGATAAAAATAATAGTGACACAAATGATTTTGACAGCAAGTCAACGAAGTGTCACTGTGGACATGTAAAATACATTTATGTGAACTTACCTATTAACAATGGACAGAAATGATACAGCAAAAATCGTGCCAAATTGTTTTATTGAAATGCATTCGAAAAGAGAATATTAGAATGCTGATTACGTGTGGCATTGCAAAACATAGATTTAATGATAAATATCACAAGCCCAGTATTAAATTACATAATCGTTGATTTTTAATGAGTTTTTCGATGTCTAGCCAACTGTTCAACGTCGGTGGTTTTGGCTACGATGGCCACGGGTTCGAATACGAGAATGAACCGTTTGATAAATTGATTTATTAATTTGCGTTTGCAAGTAGGGATTCTAGCTATTCGTCATCATCAACTATTCGAATATCGAATAGTAAAACTGAACAGAACCCCAGATTGTTAATCGTTCTTTGAAAAACTAGAATCACATTTGATAAGTGTAATATTGTAATTATAATTAGGATGTTAGAGTGAATAACTTGATGCATTGTGTATCTCTTCAGAGCCAGTATATATAGCTGAGCAAAATATTAGTTTAAACATAGTTCTGACGATGGCGCAAGCCGAAATAGCTGAATAAAATTATTAAAAAACTGTAGAGCTAAAATACTTTGTTATTTTAATCTGTTATAAATGGAGTTCTACCAAGTAAATGCCAAATCAATTAATATATAGTAAAACTGAAACTATCTGACAATATTTTAACCAAAGGGACAACTAATAAAAAAAAATTGCGGGTCAACATTTCTTTTTGAAAATTTTTCTATTTTTAGAAAGCATAAATCAAAAAATAGACATTTATTTAATTATATATTATTAACTTAACATAGGTAAATTATTATTACCTACCACTTTTAGTAAACTATCTGAAAAAAAAGTGTACATGAAATGATGCAGGACACATCAAAAAGTCACGCGGGACACACTTAGTAAGCCCCTGTACTAAAATCATTCATCACATTGCCCCCATGAATTGATAAACCTTGTTCTAGTAAAAAAAACCATCGCATTATTTTCAATTTATACAAAAATAAACATGTATAAAGTAAGTTATTATTCTGTCAATTGTGTTTTTTTTTTTACTTCGTGTACTCATTTTGTTTGCCATATAAAACGTGTCTTTATTGCTGTTTATTAAATAATGGATAAAGAGGCGCAAAGATTTTTTTTCTTCAAACGGAGGCGTAGTGACATAAAGCTTTGGAAAACACTGATCTAATCAGTTCACTTTGTATATATATAACCACAGTCCAAAATATCATCCAAGTTCCCAGGGTACTCTGAAATTCATAGTTAAGTCCATCGCACTTGTAAAATATTACTCGAATTATCACACAAAAGGCTTTTGGTGGTCATTATACTCGTAATAATTTATTAACCGTGTGGTATTCCATTTTACCAGTGCGCTGACCTCAGCTGATAAACCCCGTCTAGGTGCTTTGATATTATCACACAGTCTCTGCGAGCGGACGTTTGGATTAGTTATAATGATGAGGCCATTGTAGTTTTCACGAGTTGTCATCGCTCAATTATCTGGCCAATGGTGTCCCTCTGACAGTTCCAATGGCAGATCTCTCTTCTGATTTTATTTAGTCTAGTAGCTTGGGCAAGTGAAAAGGAATTGTATTCACCTGTATCGAAGAGACCATTTATTTTACTTCTGTTATATTTTGGTCTTCTGCTCGCTTAATCTCAAAGCAATTCTCGGTCTAGTGGGGAAGGAGTGAATTTTTTTATCACCCCTATGCAATTATATGTAATACTAAAGTAAGCAATCGATTGTTACTGAATAAACTTATGATCAATGTTCCCGCTAAGGTGTGCGCTTTTGCGCGCGCACACCTCGCAAGATGTGGCCGCACACTTTTTTCTGTCCGTCGCACAGACCGCACATATAATTTTTGTACAATAGAGTTAATTTTTTTATTTAGTGGCTTGAAATGAAGAATTCATTTATCTAGTGTCAGTAAGTAGGTCAAAGAGTAACTATCAATATATTTGCGCACATTTTTTATTTTACTGAAAATTTACCGCACATAAAAGTTGATGGTCCACACACACAGTAGAAAAATTAGAAAGAACGTTGCTTATGATATGTAGCAGTATGCAATTTACCGTTAACTTATCAATGTAAATAGCTAAAAATGTACTACTGTGTATATTGAAGCTGTCGTAGATAATATCCAATTCAGAAATTGCAGTTATGTACTTATTTTATCTGAGAATATTTTTTTCTCTTAAATTAACAAAGGAGCTCGCGCGAGCCACTCCGAGCCAACTCCAGCCCACCCTTGGTTACGGAGGTCACTGGTTAAAATCTCAGTAGGGACAGTTTTATAAATATTTTGATATTTAAATCGATTTTTTTAATGTGTTGAATATCGCATTCTTTTATAAAAATGGGGCGGAGAGTGATTCACTAACCACTAGTCTTATCCTAGCCCTATCATTCCATTCCTTGGTAAAAAAAGCCGTGTTAAGCAACTGAGTAACAAGCAGTTCTTGTAGAAACACTTTTGTTGAGTAAAACTCCACTAGGAGTCTATACGCTCCACATTGAAATGATAAAAAAAACTTTCTAGTTAAAACACTCTGTACAGAGAAAACAAATGTTTTCTAAGCAAAGGTTATAAGTGCTTTCATTGCAAAGGAAGCTTCTTTTTAAAATTTTATTACAGTCTTACTTAGACTATTCGTTAAACTTCTAAATAAGCAGATAGTCCCAAATCAAATCGAGCTTAATAAGTCCGACTGCCGGGTTATTATTTTTTATTGTAACTATATATATAAAATAATATATGTATATATTTTTTAATTTGCAATAATTTTCGGCATCAACCAAATTTAAATTTGTGATAATGTTTGTGATAATTTGTGTAAATTTGAGTTGGGCGTCCTTGACTTAATTAGACGTTTGGTTACAAAAAGCGATAAAACAACGTAATGTCGAAATTCAGGAAAAAATATGTGCGTATTATACGCGCAATTTTACAATCAGGGTGAAAAGTTAAATGTCCCAGAACTCAAAAAAAGTGATTTCATATATTAATTAGAGATATTCCAACTCTGTTTTTATGTACAATTTTATTTTGCTTATATTTATTTAGTTGTATCGGTTTTCGGCTAAAAAACACTGCTTTCTTGGTTTTTAATTAAAGAAAGAATACAATAAATCTTCACTTATATAAAATATTTTTTTAATGAAACAGTAATTACACGCTTTCTTTTATAAAAGTCGTAAACATTGTAGAAATATATTTTAATTTTAAATCAAAACTAATAGCATCCTATTAGAATTAATGTCAACGAAATAATTAACAAAGTTAATCCGCATTAATAGTAATAACTCAAGACAACCGATGAGGGACTTCAAAGCACTGTTATTTTTAATGTTCGAGTCGGTCGACCAATGTAATCGTTGAATCACAGATGCTGTCGAGGGATTCGATCCGACTCGTCACTAGATTAATCCTGAGTTAACACTGTACTAAATGTCGACGATGATGTTTGAATGTGCATCAACCGTAACAGTGGTGTACTAGCAATTTACATTATTAAATAAAGGATAACGATGAAAGAGTTTTAGTAATAAATATACTAAACCATATATGGGCAACCACCGGCCCGCCGAACTATTTTGTCCGGCCCTGATTTATCTCGGCGAAGTAATAGATAAAAAAATTAATAGTTCCAGGGAGCCAATATTACAATCTTTACACTAAATTTTGTAATCATTATAAAATATTAATATTATGTCGGTCATCGTCAAGAACTTGTTTTATTTAATTTAATATTACTTTATTATGTATAGTAATTTGGTCCGGCCCTTGACTCAGAGACAGAATGATAATTTGGCCCCAGACCTAATAAAGGTTGCTCATGCCTGTACTAAACGAACATAAAGTTCAAAATCAATGCTATGAACCATGGATTGCTTTTTCTTTTCACAACCTATTGATGATACACATAGATTAAAAACTATTGATTTCAAAAATGAACATTTTTTATTAAATCAACAAGTTAGTACAGGGGTACCAAATCGGTAGGGAATTTCCCCTGATGAGGAATTTTATGGTTTCAAAGGAGAGAGAGTGGTTGAAGGAATCGTGGGATTGTTAGAGTCTTGTTTTTGATCTGAAACTTGACTGAAGTTCTAACAAAATCATTGAAATATGCTTCAGCTATTTTAGAATGTAAGTAATATGTTAGTAGTAAAAAATTAAAAATATTATGTACATATAAAAAAATATTTTACAACACCACGTATACTATATTGGGAAGGGAGAATTATATTCTAAAAAATATATTCAGTTTCCTTTGCCGTAATTATATCTTAAATTCTTATGAAATCAAAAACCAAAGTGATAAATTCTCAATACATGATTTGTCAACTAGTAAAAAAGTTTTTATCTTTAATACAAATCATTTGAAAAATAAACAAACTTCTTTGCACGCCATTGGCCAGCTATAAGAGGCTTCTGATAATATGTGAAAGCTGAAAACTTTATGCTATAATACGAAGCAAAAAGAAATTAGTCTGAGTCACTCGTTTTTCACGACTCCGACTCCACAACCCTGAATTTTAAGCGTGATAATCGTTTTATGTTACAAAAAAATCTATAGCATGAGTCCTACAACGAATCAACAAAAATACGTATTGTGGCATATTCATAATATGAAACAAGGTCAAAAAAATAAAACACAATTTTGAACTAATTCCACATTTGTCTTAAATTTAATTTGCTCATGATTACCATCTTCAAATTTTCATTATTTGAAAATGCTCATCACTCCACGGGCCCCACTTAATATAGAGATAAACCTAAATCAGTTAAACAGAATTCTGACGATGGAGTGCAGACAAAAGAGCTTTTTATTATTATATTGATATATTTATGTCATGGTGTGCTGAGTGAAATTAGTCCAGATCGTTATTAAAAAAAAAGGAATTGATACAGCGAAGTATTTTATTGAATATATAGCAATTTGATATCAGCAGTTTTTAATTTCACTATAACTATTTTTGTAATATGGACGACCGTAACGTATCTTATCTTAGGGGTTGATTAAATTTAAATAACGTCTATTGACTCTAACCCGCAGCGTTGAGTTATGTTACCCGTTGTACAATTACCGTAAATTATTACCATCACTGCATAATCTCACAGTAATTTAGAGTATGTATCACGTTCATGTTATAACGATTTAGTAATCTTGTTACAAGCCAATGAAGATGGCAATCAATTATTACGTAATAGATACTATAATTACAATATATCTTCAAACGAGATGGTTACTCTAGTACAGGCATGGGCAACCTTTCCTAGGTCTGGGGGCAAATTATCATTCTGTCTCCGAGTCAAGGGCCGGACCAAATTATTAAACATAATAAAGTAATATTAAATCAAATAAAACACGTTGCTACTTCTTATTTATCGTCCAAGCGGTGGTGATCATAAACTAGTAGAGTGATGAAGCTTTTACACCTGCAATCAAATATTGCTATAAACCATGTTGGAATAAAATAAGATAAAAGAATTATATCAAAAAATTATCTTTGAAAATCAATTTCCGAAAAAAAGGCAATTAGCAATGTGCATTATGGCTGCATTTGGTACCACATATCGCTGCGAATGATTTTTTTCAAAGTTAAAAATCAATTTGAAACGTTAAAACAGGTTGAATGATGAAAATTTAACGAATCTACTATGGTGCGCGACGTCCAAATTATCGGCCGAAATTTTAAAAAATATAAAATAATAAAAATGAATGCTAAAAGGATTTAAAAAAAAAATAGTAAAATTATTGTTTTAACTTTGAGGTGTGCTTATTATAAATTAAAATAAATATCATAATATTTATGTATGACCCGTCACAGACGTTTATTTTTTTATTTTGCTCACGAAGTGATTTCAGTTGGGCATACCTGCACTAGTCTTTTCCTAACTCATACTTAATATTTATTTAAAATCTTATCAAAGATTTAAAGTAAAAATATTTTTCATAAGGATTCCTTTAATATATCATTTCAATTCATAAAGTTTTAGCTATATTTTTATTTGCTTTTTCAATAACATTGAATCGTAAAATAACAAACAAAAATTATGACGTAGATCGTTTGATGTCTTTGCGTTTTACTACAACTTTACTTTTTGCGTGAAACGTTGTCTTATTCCCATTAAAAAAAAAATTAAAACAAATAGATTTTTAAATCAATTTGTCATTCATAATTTTGGAAGTTGTTACGAAACGTCGCCTTCCATTGCACGATTTAATTAAGCCGTAAAGTTCCTTGTAGCGGTCAAATGTATGTTTTGTTAATAATTTCACGGGTCTTAATTGCTGCCATGTCGCAGTACGAACTGTCACTGGCGGAAATAAAATGAAACCGCCAATCAAGCGGTAATTGGAGCACGTTATTTTCGTTTAAAGATGCCAATAAAACACAGTGACGACTCATGGTAATAAATACTACGCTGAATAATTATGAATAACGCAATCAAAGTCATCAAATACTGCAATTATGAAGGTTATAATGACTTAGATTAACGTACGTTAGGAATTCACTTTGTCAAGCCGCTGACAAAAGCACAAACCCTTACTCCAAATAATAAGCCTGCACATTCCATAAAGACTACCTAGTTTTATAGTGACCATTATTTGAGTTCACAATTATTAGGGATTCAAACTGAATATTTCATCTTTTTTAATATTCGAATATTCAAATATCATCAATATATATATTATTTCACTGGGTCAACAAGGAATGGCATCAGGTAAAAAACAGCAAAATATTTTAGAATCAGTTGATTGCTATTTCGGCGTATGCCTTCATCAGAACTATTGCCAAAATGGCTATCATTAAAAAAAAATGTAGAATTAAATATTTTACTGTTTTTTACTTTATAAAAATGGAGTTCTACCAAGTAAATGCCAATTCAATCAATAATAAAATTTCAATTTGCACATATCTTAAAAAAAAACCCCTATATTTAAGATTTATCTACGCCGTCTCACATAACTTGTTATGAGATACTCAACAGTTTTATCATTCTATTCAAGCATTCTTTAAAAAAAGAGATTGTTTTAGTTCATCCTTGCATTTGATTGCATGATGATACCAAAAGTCGTATCTTGGATCAAAATTACAATGCGATCAATTTGTAAAATAAGTAACCTTCACGTATTTGACGAAAACAAATTGTAAACTATGTAAAATGTATTTTTTTTATTTATACCCAACTTGAATGGTATTGCTTCGCGAATGCATTTTGAGCCAATTATGTCGTAGAACTGTTGAAGAGAAATGGTTCAAAGAATAAAAAGCGAAAGGCGGGAACATTTTGAACACTGTTAGAGATATGATTAATGATCTTGGTAAAAGTACAAGCGCTGGAGAACAAAGTGAATCAACTATTAAGATATTTTTCAGCTTTTTCGGAAGAGCTCTGTCAGTTGGTTCTCCGTCAATGTCGTGTTTCCTGAAATAATGTCGCAAATGTTTCCGACGGTATAATATCATAATCTTGAAAATAATATTATAATTTAACAGTAAAATTCTTCTGCACTTGACAGCACATATCTCTTTTTTATTTTTCCAACTAATACGAATTATTAATAGACATTTTCCCACTTAAATTAATAGTATAAACTTCCCTTCATTGGTAAAAATTTATATTCAATTTTACTGTAACAGCAATTTTCATCGAAGTTTTATAAGATAATATTGCATGGTGACCTCACTTCTGTAACGAGGCTTTTACGGGCTGAACTGTATAAATGCTAGGTAGAGCAGCCTAAAGCTTAGAAGTGTGAAAGGCAAAAGCTCCCTGGCATTGTTAATTATATCCCCGCTGAAACTTGCTGACCGCTTTATATGTCATTTGATAAATGCTCTGGCGTAATGCACTTTTTGCTGCAGTTTCAGCTATCACGAAATTAAATACAAAGCACAAAGCGTGCTGGATGATTTTTTTTCACTTCTTCTTTTAGAAATAGGAATAAAAGAATCTACTCTAAAATGTATGTTTATATATATTTATTCGTCAAGATTATTTTATAATACTGTACACAGACTTGGATACTTTACCAGAGTGTAAGTCAGAGGCGGATTAATCACTCGAGAGGCTCCAGGCGTAATAAAATTTGGAGGCCCTGTTTTTCGGATAACATAAAAACGCCAGATAATTCCATGTCAAATAATAAACATACATTTATTTTAAAATTTTAACAACATATTTAAATATGAGTTATATAATATAAACTATTTTTGAGGCCCCTAAAATTCGGAGGCCCCAAGCGCGCGCCTTATTCGCTTATAGTTCAACCTGCCACTGGTCTAAGTATAACGATTATCTGTGTGCGAAAGGAAAAGGGCGCTAAATCTTAAAATGGTATTCTTCATAAGAGCTAAATAAAATTTTCGTTTGTTTAAAATAACATAGATGAAAAATGTGACGTTTTAACTAAAAGTTACTATTTCGGCAACGCTGATTTGACTGGTTCTATTAATTATATGTATTTGCATTTAATATGTATGTTTTAGAGTTATGATAACATATTAAAATCATTTTAAATTTTAAAGTCACCATTCTTTTTTTGCACACATATACATATACTATTAACTTTTAGTCATTTTCTTACCTAAAAATTTTGCCAAGACCCTCCCTTAAAGGAAAGGTTCAGCCTTAGAATTAAAACGTTATCTCAAAAAAAAAACATATATTAAGAAGTTCTGTTAAATTTAATCAAAATACTTCTTGTCTGGCTTATTTTATATCGTGAAGTAATTTATGTGATTTAGTTAATTCGTGTCTTTGAATTTATTTCTGATATGAAGTTCTTTGCTATTTAAAAAATAATATTTAATCATCGTTTAGTATTAAATATATGAAACAACGAAACGCTGTCTTTTGAAAAATGGTGACAGAAAAAAAATATATTGTATATTATATGTATGTCTGAATTGAGTTGCTTAGAAGTATAAATAAACGAATAAATTGTACCAATGACCAAAATACATTGCCTCGATCCGGGAATGATTGTGAATGATCGATTATTTTGACTTATAAAAAAACCATGTCCGATATAGTTATCAATGTGTTATCCAACACAAAAGAAACAAAAACATATCTCGAAAAATATTCTGCGCTCCATTTATTAAATATAATTGATTTAATTCTATCTATCGACGCCACTAAACATCAATCAAACAAAACACCTGTAGATCAATCCATGATACCTGATTAATAAATCACGGTAACATAAATATAAACTTGAGGCATCATCATTTGATAAATTTTAATTTGTATACTATTAACAGTAGAATTGTTATATTAGAAGGTAAAAATCTTCAAAATTAGATCTTAGATTGTAAAAATGAATATTATTATTTATTCAAAATCATTAATTTAAACGAGTACTTTGCACTAACAAAAATAAAAATTGTAAAAATAATTAAGAATGTTAACTATCTTTGAGGCGTAATTATTTATTATTGATTCTATCAACATATCAAAGATATGCTGTAAGTTGTGTGTTTTCAATTAATTCCACACGCGATGATTTGTGATTAATTACACTGTGACTTCTATAGCCTGGTCGATATGTTGTTGTGGACGTTTATGCAAGTATGCTGAGCCTTTACTCCTTTACAGTATATTCACAGATTTAAATGAGCAAAAACTTTGGTGTGATATCAATAAAACACAATATCCACGATGAAAAGAATATGCAGCACAGAATAAAACGAAAAATTAGTTTCATAACTGTTTCACACTGAGGCATCGGCTAACTTATTAAATTCGTAGTATTGTCGTAGCCATTTTATGGTTGTTTTTTTTTACTGTGATGTTTGTGAAAAATAATATTTATTTATTGTAAACGAAAACAAATATAAAGCATTACAAGAACTATGCATTCGACAACACTGCTTTTTAATATTTTAAAAGAAAATTAAGATTAAAATACAATAAATTACTAATTGCTTACAAATGAATCAATATGCATTGGTTACCTGAATATTAATACAATTGACTTTCACCATTAAGAATGCCGCATTAACCTAGAAATAATAAAGATTTATATTTGAAAAAAGGTTAGACACAAAACAAGTTTTACATAAATTGTATAATTTTAATAGAAAATTTAAATTAACTTTGATTATTCCACCTATTGTGTTACTAACTGTGATACGTGTTTCGCCTCTTTCAGAGGCACCTTCAGACTTACTATCGCAAAGTTTGCTTAAGTAATGAGATTTCAAAGTTAATTTAAATTTTCTATTAAAATGAACTTCCATAAAGTTACCGCCGAAACCATCGAAAGTATTGTATAATTTTTATTTTAAAAAATAGATTGGGAATACTTTTGGTTTTAAATCCATTAATCTGATGAAATAAGACAAAATTCGGGTGGAAAGCATATATCCATCAGCCTGGTCAAGGGTTAATATCTTGAATACAAATATAACAGTATTTGTCACCTAAATATAAATCAGAAGAATGTTTATTTATTAGTCTTGAGAATTTCAGAATTGAAAACTCTTTTCCATAAAATATTCTATCTAGCCATCAATGTTCTTCTTTTTCTTCGTGGAAATAAACTGCTTTCAAAAAATCTTTTAGGTTTAAAAAAAATGATAAACGTATTTTAAATATTTCAAAAAAGTTTGTAGGCAAACGTTTTTGAATCGAGCTACACTCCGTGAGTGAACACGCCAGGGCAACATTTCAAAAACTGGTTATTCCTTAAATGGCCAAGGCATACTGACATGACAAATGATATTGCTTTTATAGTTTATGTGTTCGTCCAATACTCGCTATATTGATTTCGAGAAAAAAAAACATAAAAGCATTCTTGTGTGTAAAACCACTTCATATATTTTTCAGAGCTACCTTATAAATTATGGTTTAATCAAATCTCCCTCAGAAGATTAAAGTAAAGGCGGAGTACTTGTATTTTGTTTATTATTAAAGCAATTTTGGGCAACAGCGAGGTTCATAACAGGTGCAACTTTTTATATTGTTTGGATAATATATTCGATACATTGAAAAACATTCTAAAAAAATATAACGAAACAAGCTCCACATGCCAGGACAAGATTTTTTAACGAGTGTTGAATATTTTCAAATCAGAATTTGGCAACTATAAATTTCCTATTTGTAGTTAAATTCATACTAAATAATTAATGTTTATTGTTTTTTAACAAATCTTATAAGTGCTTGAATTTTTAAATATAATTTAATTTTAATCAAATTTACATTTTTTTAAAAATAAAATTTGATATAACATACTTTATTGAAACGACTACTCGTGAGACTAGAGTGAGCGCCATTATCAAACGAATGACATATCAGATTTAAAACGGCGAGACGTGGTTAGGACTAATGGTTAGCTAGGCAATCTCGCACCTTTTTGTTTATATAAATGTGTAGGTGGAACGGGACGTAAACATTACAGACTTCTATGTTTTAAAGAATCAATACATCACATTTGAAATGTTCAAATTTTGTACACTCCCACATGTTTTGCCACTAACGACCCGGGCTTCGTCTTTCGGCATCATGTTCGGATGAACTCTTAACTGACCAAGCACCTTCAGTCGAAACCTTAAAAAGACATCGATTAAATGCAGGGTTTTCCAAACTATGTTTCGCAGAACACTGGTGTTCCGTAGGATTTAAATAGGAACATATTTAAGCATCTTTTACTTCATATTAAAAATCGAGTCTTGGTAATTCTCCATTGATGTTTAAATCGTCAAATATCTAGGTACAGGCGGAGATTTTTAATCATTAAGAGCTTTGTTTTCTCTAATTTTTATGTAAGATGTTTTAAAAATAAAGAATAAGTGATTTAATAACATATATTTTTTCAATATATGTACCATTATAAATTACCCAACCTAAAAAAATAAGCTGTGTCCCGGTAACGTTTCCACATTTGCGAAGTGTTCCATTGCACAATAAGTTTGGGAAACACTGGATTAAAGGATCAATTTATGGAACTACTTTTTCAGTTATTCAAATTTGTCGACATCACAAATGAAATTGATGAACATTTAATAGCGTAAACCGTTAGTGTACAGACTCGACAATATTTTAACAATCTGAATTATTAATATATTATATACTTCACACTCCCCTTAATTGATTTAATGTGAGATGTCATACTAAAAACACTATTATTGTTGATGTGTATTTCCGAAACACCTTATAGATGTGTCAGGAAGTTTACATGCCAACCATTCATGATATTGAAAGTGATAGTAAACATTTTGCGATACGACAAATATTTATGAACAATGCTTATCGCAGTTGTTTTCAATTCGGATTACATACGTTCAAACTATTATTTGATGATATTATGCTTATCAATATTACTATAGGTTCCTATAAATTCTTGTTTGTAACAAATACTACAATACTTTTGAGATATTTTAAAAATTAAAAATTTGGTTTCTTTTATATTTCCTTTATACCAATGTAGTTTGAATAGCCAACACATTTTATATTAAATAGTAACCAGCGACAGCCGTTCAGTTATGATAATGAACAAAAAAAATCAAACATATTTTTTTAACCATGTTCGCTCCCAATGTGGAGCATATGGCTCCTAATCGAGGTATCTCAACAGGAGTTTTTCTACGAGAACTGTTTTTTACTCAGTCGCCCAACCTCTCTTTTTTCAAAGAGATTAGTAGGGATAGAACGATAAGACTAGAACAAGACTAGTTGTATACTAAGAGCTCTTGCTTAGCCATTTATGCATTTATTAAAGCTTATGTTTGTTTGCAATTGATTCGACATTTTTCACATTAACCGGGATCTGTTTCCACGTGTATTGCATTTACGCGGTCGTCTACTGTTTTTTAGTTGTTTACAACTGGTTCCAGATGATAAAAGTAACAACAATTGCGTAATGGGAGGCGGTGGGAGCAGGGGCACTCACTAGTCGCTCGTTTCATTTGCCGCCTGAGGCCTAAGTGGTTAAAAGTGGATAATATGAAAATGACATTTGTCGGCCCATTGTCCATCAATTGTTGTGTCACTGAGTTATTCTCTGTCACATATTAGCGTCTATGGTTAAAAAGAGTCGTCAATTTTGGTATGCGTATTGCTTTTTTTTCATACACAAACAGTTACACAGGAAAATTCTTCTACGACACACTTAAAAGCCAATTTTCTACCACCTCTATCCCAATGTTGACATCATTAAAAAAGAAATCCAATAAAATACCTGTTAATAACTATATTTTTTCGTCTCCAGATTATAAATATTAAGTTAATAATTATATACAATAACAAAAGTATATGGGTAAGTGGACGTAATTAACCATCTTGATAATTTTCAGTCAAATTTTTATACAATAAAAAAAGAAAAGTTTTGTAAAATAGTCAGTGATTCATATAGATTTAACTTGTTGCCAAAGCTCCGATAATTAATTCTATATCGTCACGGCAGTGGCAGAAGTTGATGAGTATCATATTATTTCTGAATATTTAGGTTAAAGCCTTTAGCTTCGAGATTTTTTCTTGCATTGATAATTAAATTAAAATATCATATAATATAAGACACAATTTTAGTTAAGACTTTTAAAAATCCATGTCCGCTCTCAGTGTAGAGCATATGGCTTTCCAGTGGAGAAAAAAGTAATTTATACGAGAACTTAATATAAAATTAAGTTTGAAAACATTGTTTTTCAACCTTTTGTGCTACAACTTGTGACTCGTGTTTTGCCTCTCCGAGAAGCATCACCAGACAGACTATCGTAAAGTTTACGAATAAGCTAAAAATTGATTAAAATCTTATGTTACAAAATCTCATAATAAAAAAATTATTAAATTTGATTTTACATTACAAATGAACTTCCACAAAGTTACTGCCGAATCTATTAATATTTACGAAAACTGTTTGTTACTCGGTGTTTTAATCTATCTTTTTCAAAGAGAGCAGGGACAGAAGAATAGGTGAGTGAGAGGAAGATCGAGACATCACGTACATCCACGCTATTGGACAGAAGTCCACCAACGATATGTTTACAACATATTTCGTCGCAATAATTATTGAATTTGATTAAGATTTTTTTCTTATTATTGATCTTTTTTTACTACACACTTTCATGAAAATATAACGTAGAAAATAGTGAGAAGTACTGTTATTGAAAATTAAATATGAATATTGGCATTGTAATTGTTTTCTATCTCTGTAGATTATACCGGGTATGGGACATCCAGTGATGGGATGAGACCTCTCACCGCTCTTCTATCACACCGTTATTAAAAAGTATTTCATAATGGCAGTTAGTTATGGCACATAGTTAAATGCGCAGTCAAACTAATGTGAGTTTGTTATTACTTACTATTATGTTTATCGATGTTATCGTGGCACTATTAAAGAGTTTACATACCAGAAACTTTCTCTTTAAAATTTGATATCAAATTAAAAAAATGTGAACCAGAGAAGCATGTCAAACGAATTCGTCCAAGTTTTATCTCAGCATACGGACTCTAGAATACAAATCTAGTTAATTTGAGTTATAGGAACGTCTCACATTATAAAAGTGTTTCTTGTCAAGGGATGTGTAGCTAATTGTTAATCTTAATTTCACAGTGCTTATTTTGAGACATTAATAGCAATGAATATCTAATAAATATTTTTTTATACCTACAAACACTGACACGTGCTTCGCCTCTTTCAGAGGCATCTTCGGACAGACTACTTTTACAAATGCTTGCTTAAGTACGAATGATTTTAGTTTTACTATTCTGATATATTATAATAAAAATCAAATAAAAATGGGAGTCAAGGAGGGGATGATAAAAATACAAATAAACGATAATGGTAATACAAATGAGATTTACATTAAGAAATGATTTGATGTTGATGTTGCATCAATTAGGACGGGTTAAGCCGTTAGAAAATAAATTTAACAGTAGCGAACCACCTGTTTTATTCAAGATATTATTTAATAATATTTCTTTATTGTTAATACTTTTATTTATTTCTTAAAATTTTAAACTATTCATTTTCGATGGAGTATTTCTACGCTACTGTTATGAATAAAACTATGTTCGTTTTCGATTAGATGATTGGCAAACTCTGAAAAATTGTTACTTTTTAGACCCCTTATATATTCTTTAATTCTAATATTAAAGTTTCTACCTGTCTGCCCTACATATGAAGCTTGGCAGTCTCAACAAGAGAGGCGATAGATACCACTCTGTGACAATGATTCTACGCGATCTTTACTGTTTAATAAAATTTCACCTAAATTATTAACTATTATAATTTATTCCATAGCTTAGGATTTTGATTGAAGAAACTTGATATTCAAAATCAAATTTTAAGCACTTTGTTAGGAGTTCACAAGTATATTTGTCTATGAAATCTTATGAACTCGCTTTTGTATGCAGGCTTAATTGACAACGATTTAAAATTGTTTACAATTACGCAGTAAGAGCAGAAACGGGCTTGTTCCCATCTCCCGAAAATTTCTCTACGATAACAAGTTTTAAAAAAACGAGATTCTTCTTCGAAGTGATTTTCTACAGATATAAGTCTGTAGTGTATTGATTGAAAACATTCAATCTCCTCTTTTTGAAGGTATAATCGAATAGCATCGGCGAAGCGTGGAGCCAATAAAGAGGGGAATAACAAAGATCCTTCTTTTCATAATGCAAGGAAATCCAACCGAGCGTAATGGCATTCCGATGCTTTGTTCACCTTTTGTGAAAGATTTTTCGTGTCTTAGGATAGCTCTGATAAAGGACTTTATAGCTTCGAATGTTTTCCAAGTGTTCAAGTATCTTTAAGATTGTCGTGTCAATGAATTCAGTATATCAAGTGAACATTTTTCAAATATAAAACAATTAGTGATCACTTTTACGATTCTCACAGTCAATACTTGGTGGAAACGCATTATGTATATTAATAAAAACACAATATTCCTTTGTACTTTATTCCACTATATTAAATACTTTAATTACATAAAATTAAAATGTTTAACACCTCTAACATATAATTTAAAAAAATATCGAAGATTTATAAATTTCAAGTGGTGACTGATGGTAATAATAAACAAACATAATTAAAATTTGTGAATATTTTACAAAGCTTAACTTTATATTGTAATTTGTAAATTATTTTCAATGTCAATTGTTGTTTACGTCTTTTCATTTCAATTTATTTTTGTATAAAAAGCAAATAGCTTGTTGTACAAAATTTTATATCAGCAAAACAGAAAGGACACTGAACACCAGATAATCAGAACATATGGCAGCCTTTAGATTGAAAAAAAGACACGTCTACTTTTGCAAATCATTTAATTTCAGAAGGACACGTGTTCAATCAGGAGCAAGGGATACAAATGTTACACCCAAATACGGACGGTCATAAGCTCTTTTTCCAGTAAATTTTGGAAATAAACAGACCACAATTGCGTAGCCTTCCGATTTTAAATGAAATATTAAACATACCGGGATCTCCACTTCTGTACCCTATATAAATATAACCATAAAACCTTTTCGGACAAACAAAAAAAATAATTCTTAAAACTATTTAATACTCAAATCTGTGGGCATTCCCATGGGCTCATCCTTTTCGCCAGCAATGGCTTTGGACTCAGTGATGCATTTATATCTTATATAAACACGAAACATTCATTTACCAAGCGTCAGTTCAAGTTCATCCGTGCACTTGAACGCCTGAAGATGCCGAGAGGCGAAACCCGGGTCGTTAGTGACAAACTCTGTGAGAATGTACATAGTTTGAACGATTCAAATTAATAAAAAGGATTGTTAAATTATATTTCTTATCAGTTGATAATACTCGCAATAAGCAAAACCGGTATACTTAATGCGACCTTAATAAGTTCTCGTTGTTTTCCGACGGCATTATGCCTGCTGTTTTGGAAAGTGCTGTTCATAACTTAGACCTATTTATTATTATAAGACTGTGTAATATTTATATAACATAATCAAGTTGTTCAGATACTTAACTTTATTCTCATCCGAACTTGAGTGTACTAGAAGCCTCATATGAAGCTTTTAAAAATAAAACAGTCCTGATTTAAATAAATGGCCTGATGTTGCGCCTTTCTATTTTCAGTGGCTTAAATAAAAACAGCTGATTCTTTGATGGGAGATATTTTTATCGTCCTGCGTGCAGTGGCATTCTCATTCAGAGAGTAAAGTTATATATTAAGTATTTTTTTAAAATGTTTGTTTTTAGCGTGTTAATGATTTCATTTATGCTCTACTATTTGTATTGTCATTGTATTTTTTTTTACTTCCATTGACATTAAAAATGCAATATAGGCATGAAATTTTGATCAGCGAGGAATCATTTTTAAATAAATTTACAAATTAACATTTTTTACGACGAATCGAACGTATACCTTAATTCAGTGTCTGCCAATCTTTTTTACTTCGCGGCACACCAAATAAAAATGCTTTAAAAAAGAAAATATGTCGCGTTTACCACTATGTATGAACGTGTAGATTTTAAATTTATTTACGTTGAAAAATATTTAAATGAATAGGCATTATAATTAACATTTTAAAGGTTTCTTTCACCGCGGCACACCTGAGACTTCTTGTGGTACACAGTTTGGCAGACACTACCCTAATTCAATATGAAGTTGATATTCCAAAATGTATATGCGATAATATCCTTCAAGATGCTCATCATAACCTGCAGAAAACTTTAAATGTGGAAGCCGAACGGGAAGAATCTCCGAAGACGAGATGATGAGTCGGATGCATCTAGAGCAGAGTCGGGCAAATCTTTTGGCTGCCGGGCCACATATTAAAAAAGCGCAAAATGAAGTAGTTTTTTTAATAAGGAAGGGAAATGGTATACCTGGGGTTGGTGTCAACCGGTACGGTAAATCTTATTTCAACCCCCCACACATTATGTACGTAGAAAAATGTATCAATGCAAAAACTGAACCGCCTTATCATCGAGCTCTAACCAACTCAATAATAGCGGCGGACCATTACTGTCTTGAGCAAGAGTGGGGAATCTGCGGCCTTCTGGCAAATTCTCCAATTCTGTAAATTTTTCTAATTTCGTAAATTCTTGGGATTTTCGATCTCGAAATCTTTGAAAGGCCTAAAAAAACCCACGCTGGTAATTTTGGGAAATCCGCAAATTTCTTGGAAATTGGCATTAAATTGTTGCCTCCCAAAATTTTTCTCTTCTTCTTCTTCTTTGGCCATGTTCGCTCCCTATGTGGAGCATATGGCCGCCACGCGACACCTCCATGTTTCCCTGTCTCCCACCAATAGCTTTGCTTCCTCCCATGACATGCCAGCATCCCTCATTTCCGCCGAGTACATCCTATAGATAGTACCCGACGGATGTCCGGGACGCCGGAATCCCACCGGTCGAAAGAAGAGGCAGGCAGGATTGAGGCTTTCCGGAGGCATCCGCAGCACGTGACCCAGCCAGTTCCAACGTCTCTCCATAACCACTGACGTGACGGGACGCTGTCTTGTACGCTCCCTTATCTCTGAATTCCTCACAAAATCAAATCACCTCACCCCCATTATCCGACGCAAGCATCTGTTCTCGAAGCTCAGTATATGGTTTTTCTGAGTCTTCGTCAGGTGCCATGATTCGCAACCGTAAAGCATTACCGGCAGAATGCAAGCGTTGAACAAGTGGAATTTGGTTTTAATCGAGTACAGCTGTGTGTCCCAGACAGTCCGCATTGAGTTGAATGTGGCTCCAGCCATTCCTAAACGAATGTCGAGCTTCAGATACCTCGGCGTACATATCCCCGAAGACGGTAGTACAAAAAAAATTCTAGTCAATGTTTACTGCGGCCGTCGTGTCGAATCAGAAAAATGAATGCGGCCTTTAGATAAGAAAAGGTTCCCCACCCCTGGCCTTGAGTATTATGCCAAATGACGATTTTGAAAAACCGTTTTGACATCTATAACCTCACCTGACCAAGTATAAGTAAAATCAAATTTTAAAAATGATGCATGTTTCAACTATTTTTTTTGTTTTTTTATTGAATCATTATAATAGTATTCATTTTGTTATAAATTATAAGCGACTTTGACTTGCTTGTCATAATATTTCTTAATTGTTGACGTTTTGTGTTGAAACTAAAAAAAAACGCACACCACTGACAAAGGCACGCGGTATCCTTTGTAGTAAATAAGTCTTAGAAATGAATGCTTGATTTTATCTCACGTTTTTAGTATTTTCTTCATACCTATATGTACACAGAAGCCGATGTAAAATGCCAATAATACAATTATTTTTATTTTAAAATAAAAGAATTATCTGCAGTATTTCGTTATAATAAAGCAGTTTCAATCGGAAAGTGATAAACTATTAATCCAATTGGAAGAACTTAATTATTTCTTTAGTTCTTTTATATAGCGCATAGTTATTTTGGTATCGGCCATCGTCTGAACCATTATTAATCACCCTTTGAGGAGTGAGTTGGTTTTTACAAAATTTGTTTTTTTTCTCATATTTTGATTATTTATACTATTGTTTTTGTTATACAGATCGATCTATGAAGAATGTTAATTATTATTTGATGAAGTATTTTTTTTTTATTGTTAAACAGAAGGATAGAGATCTACCAAATTAACTTGACTGCCCGCGAGGGCGCAACCATCGCATCAGTAATGTTGCCATACTCAACCAAAATTGTTTATTTATTTATAAACTTTCATATATAAAATATAAATAAAAACAAATGTTCATTTCAACATATTTTAATTGAAACATTGCTACGGATAGTTAAAAAGAAATAAAATGTCGTTTAATAATCTAATCTATTCTATAATAAAGTAAAATATAATCTAATATAAATTTATTCAATATGTAGTAAATTTAATATATTTTATATATTTTTTTGACTTATTTTCCTTTTTTTTCCTGGCGTAGAAAGTTTAACAATCGGCGTAAGACTAGTCGCTTTTGCCTCACATTTGATTCTTGATATGGTACTGCATGATACGCCTGCATTAAAAGTATACGATTGAATTAGTATTCACTTGGTAGAACTCCATTATAATAAGGTTTAAAAAATCAAGTAATAGTTGATATTAATAGTTGATAGCTATTTCTGATTCACACCATTATTATAACTATCGTTTCTTTCAAATCTATAAATAGTTATGAAAAGGGCAAAAAGGCGAAATAGCTAGATGTCAACTAAATTAAGAAATAAAATGTAGAACTAAAATACATGGCTATTTTTGATCTAATTAAAAAATATTTGTTTTATGAGAAACTTTATATTTTATTTATATTAAAAATGAACACTTATACTAGTTTAAAGGACTGCTCAAATTTTTTTTTTTTACAAAAAAATGATTCTTCCAAATACAATTTTAAATATTTAAATATTAATAATAACCTAACTTGGCAACACTGAAAAAGTGATTTTACCTGTCATGGCTGCCGCTCATTCTACGGGGTTGATGATGGGAACTATTGGTTCTTTTTCGGATTTTTACTGTTAACAAAACTGAGAGACTTTTAGAATAACCTCCCGGGCACTCCCACGGATTGGTTTAGAAGTACTTGACATAGCTGATATCTCTTTATTTCACTCTATTTTAAATAATAAAATCACGACTTCACAATGTTGTCAAACGACTTGCTCCGTTTGACAGTTGCTAGGGAATGTGTTAGTCTAGGATAAAACTGTTCTAGATGCATGTCACCAACTTAACGACAGGGCGTTTTTCAAAATTCTTCGAATGATATTTTTTTTATAATTTTGCGAAAGTTCATTTTAAATATTCTAATTTTTTATATTACAAAATGACATAAACTCTTATTATAACAAATAACGCAACATTGTCCAAATCGTCAATATTATATTTTTGAGATTTTCTTTCATTACAAAAAAAATATATCAATTTTTGTTTAGTGTTCTATACATACAAACAATTATATATAGGGATCAACAATAAAATAATGATTTGATAGTTTTATATAACATAATAATATACATGAAATTAATCCTCCTTTTTTTTTTACATATTTTCTGATTTTATGTACTTTCATTCGTCTTTTCACATTTCAGTATAAATTCTAGCGACGGTGTAGAGATGAGACATAAATTCCTAAAAGTTTTTTTTTTATTTAATGGATATTGAAGATTTCAAACCTAGGGCGACGATTTTAGTTCAGAATTCTGCCATAGTCAAGTTAACTTGGGACATCTTTACCTTGGATCTTTTTTCGCTTTGATCTGTGTGCATGTGACGCTCTGCTGACGTCGATTTCAGGAAGGGAATTAACGAGAAATACAATTTTAGGATTGATTTTATAAGGCTACCGATTTGTATAGAAATATTAACCTTTTTTTTTCAAAATTATTCATTAATTTACAAAAAGTATAAAGAAAAATGTGGTCGTGTGGTCAACGTTGTTAGTTTCCGCTACGGACGGCCCAGGTTCAAATGCCGGTACGGACAGTTTTATAAATTGATTTTTCAATCGATTCATGAATTTCTGTTAAAAGGCATGGATGTATGTGATGTCTTGAATTAACCTTTAGAAAATAAGTATTTTGACTATCTTACCAATTGTGTCAATTTCATTCACGCACTTTAATAATTTAAAATGCCAAAGGACGAAACCAGGGTCGTTAGTGATAAAATCTGTGAAAATGTACAAAATTTGTTGTGGATAACGTACCTTCATTTCTATTTTATTTTTGTTTTTTTACCTTTTCAATTTGATTTAACTGATAATTCTTCAAGAAAAAAATATTTGTCTTTATGATACAATGTGATTCATATTTACAACAGTGTAGTCATCACCTTATTCCCAGGAGTCCAGTAAAAAGCCCATAGCCCACGCCATTGTTTTGTAAGGGTTCCCTGAGCAGCACTCAAAGTCCTGACATAACGATGTCAGTGCAATTTACACCCCTACACCAACCCACCGTTATATTAATGCATTGTGTACTATGGCGGTCGTCTAAGCCTCATATTGCTATGAAAGGACATTGTAAATTTTGATGGTAGTGTGATACATGATGGTTTGTGACGGTAATACTTTCAACTTCCTACCCAGGGACAATTGTCTACCTTTAATCAGCATTAATAATACTCTCCCACTCACTTTGAAAAATTCGAATACTCATTTAGAGAAAAAAGGGGGTTGAGCGACTGAGTAACAAACAGTTCTCGTAGAAAAACCTTCTGTTGAGATACCTCCATTAGGAGGCCATATGTTACACATTGGGAATAATTTTATTTAAATAATAATAATAATAATTGCCTTTTTTGGCAAACTGGTGTACTGTGAGTTATTTGAGACAAATAATTTATTTTTATACTTAATTAATTTATGTATAAAAGGTGACAAGATACTCCTTAAATTTTGAATCATTCATGGGTCAATAAAATTTCATTATAAAATACTGTGAAGAGCTTCAAAAGGAGTTGCTTTTGAAGACCTCTAATGCCGGATAATGTGGAGTTATTCTAATATCCTATTGACTTCTTCTTCTTTTGTCCCAAATTAAACTGAAGAATGTCCGGATTGCGTCAGGGTTGTCAGACGTCCCGAGTTCAATAGATAAATACCGCACTTCCTTTGAAAATCCCGATATATAAAAAATGTACACATAATCAATATGTTTATTCATACACACAAAGGAACATAATCAAAATCGTATCGAGATTTTATGACACTGTTCATCTTGACGCATTGTAGAATGGCTAAAATGAAAATTTTGATACGAGCATACAATAATAAACCAATATTCAAATCAAATGTATACAATCTCGTACATTATATTATAAAATATATTTTATTGTATTTGTTATTGTCAAAAATATAATGTAGCATGTTTTCACATTTGTGTATGAATAAACATAATAAAAGATAAATTTAAATAATTCAGTCATGAAATGTATAATGCTCTCAATGCTCCTCAAATGATTTATTTACAAATCCTTTTAGCGTGGGTGCATTTATCACAACGAGCGGGTGATAAAAGGTTGAAAGCCACTGACATAAATAGACAACGCACTGTTGTGGTACTCTGACAATACAAAAATAACATTTTCCTAAAGCTTGTTCCATAAAACATGAGCTACGAGCGTCCGAATAATAAAATATATATTTTTTGAAAACTGTTTTTTTACACGTCCATCAGGTCTGTAACTTAGGATACGGGTTAAATTTTTAAGCATTTTCAGGCATTTACGTGCATCGATGAAATAATAAAAAAAATATATTAAGCCTTCTAGTTTCTTTTATCTGAATCTCTTCTCACTCATTTAATTCTGAAAACTAAGCAAAGCGAGCGTCATTAGTAAACCCCACTTTTTCTTGTCATATATTTGTATCATAACCTTTCGTGGAAAAGAAAAAAAATGAAGAGATTGTGTAACAAACATTTAACGTAGAACGACTTCTATTAAAATAATCTACATAATGTGAAGTTCACATATTGTCATCTCAATAATACCAGGCAACAAACATGTTCTTTCTAGAAAATTCAATTGAACACTATTTTATTTTGACTTTTTGTTATATCACTTTTAGAGTGTTTGTCGTCAATACGTGGTGGAAAGACATTGCATTAAAATAATAAAATACTCAATTTTATCACTTTTATTTCATAAGATCAAGACCGGTTTCCTTCATGACGAGCACTATCAACTGATATTATGCAAAACACCATTTGTTTTCAAAAAAATATTATTGTTAATTTAATAAAGCTTGAATTTTATTTTTCCAAGAATAATCAAATCAGATTTACCTTACATAGTTGTAATATTACTATGGTGATATAATAATATATTGATCTACGTTGCGAGCAAAAATGGAAACAAAAAAGTATATTTTATATTTGGATAGCTTAAGATCTTCGATATATATTTTAATAGTTTCGTTCACATATATAAAATCGACTGCGGAAAGGAAAAAGGACGTAACCCACAGTTTTTTTTTAAAAACAGTTTTTTTTTCAATAATCACAATGTATCCAAATTAATACACGAGTAAAAGATTAGCCGATAAGATTAGCAAAATATAACCGTATTATTATCTAAATTTATCTTTTAAGTTTGACAACAGATGGGCTTGTGAAAATTGAAACCAAGAAAAAAGACTGAAACAAAAGGTTTTTCCTAGACAATTTCTTGAATAAATATTAGATTATGTCAATTAAACACTAGTTTAGAAGTCTCCGTGCACTTAAAGGTTGTGTTTATTTCATAATTTTCATACGGCCGAAAATCATCAAAAAACGTAATTTTTTCTTTCCACAGTTGATATTATGAAATATGATAATTAACCACACTACGACATTCACCATAGTCTCATAGTGCTTGATCAACATTTCACGTCCAAATGGTTTCTTTTTATTGATCAATATTATTTTATTGAAGACGATTGTTGATATCGGTGAATGGGTCATAAAATCATCGGATAGGTCTTTTGAAAAGAATCATAATACCTATGCTAGTCATATAAAAATGTTTTCATATTTTACGTTTATGGCAAGTCATAAAAGCACGTGGCCACTGAGCGTGTAGTCATTTTAATATACCGCTCAGGAAAATGAACCCATTCAACAAACTAACGTCAAACTTTTCATCTCTCATCCTCCTCCATTGCATAAATTTAACCATCCATTTTTTGAATATTCTATCTGTATGAAATTAACTTGATCCAACTAACTATTTGAATCTATTTGTATATATTTTTGACGATGATCATTAGCGGCGTCTCACATATAGACTTAATGAAGCATATTAATAGTTCTTTTTTTGTCATAAGCTAGTTTTAAGTGATTCTCTCACTCTATTTTAAAATAGTGTTAAGAACGATAGATAAGGTTAGAAACGGATTAGACCAGGTATGGGCAACCTTTCCTACGTCTGGGGCCAAATTATCATTCTGTCTCCGAGTCAAGGGCCGGACCAAATTCAACTTCTTATGTATTTTTTTATTTATATAATGAACGACATAATATCAATATTATATACTAACTATAAAATTTACTGTTAATATTGTCCTTGAACTTGAATTACTATTATTGGTTCCCTGGAACTATTCATTTATTTTTTCTATTACTTCGCCCAAATGAATCAGGGCCGGACAAAATAGCTCGGCGAGTTGGATCCGGCCCGCAGGCCGGTGGCTGCTCATATATTGATAAGACCAGGCGGGGGGAACCTGCGGCATTTTGGCTACCCTGGTGCGGCCTTCTGGCCAATTCTGTAATTCTGTATTTTTTTATAAATTCGTAAATTCTTGAGAATCTGTGAAGAAAAATCATAAATTCCGGTCAAAGATTTTCTAATCAATGATAACTGCGGCCTTTAGAGAAGAAAAAGTTCCCACCCCTCGATCAGAACATTGACAGAATCAAAATCAAGATAAGAAGGATGAAGAAATGAAGTATGTTTTTTTTTATATTATCCATGTACGCTACCAATGTGGATCATATGGCTTCTTAATGGGTGCATCTCAACAGAAGTTTTTCTAAGAAAACTGTTTTTTCTCTTACTTACTGTTTTTCAAAGGGAGTAGAAGAATAATGCAAGAACAGGAATATTGTTGAACTAATCGCTATCACTACGCCTGGCTGTTAAAGGATTGGAAATGGTGGGAGGGACATCACAAACACCCATGCCTTCGACAGAAATTGATAAATCAATCGAAAAGTGCTGTTTTTACTGGGACTCGAACCCGTGAGGTCTGGCACGGAAGCCCACAACGCTAATCGCTGCGCCATAGGACCTGATGAAAATTACATTGTTTGGAATTAGGGCTAAAAGTAGCCACGGCGTGAGATATTACTAGATTTTTATTAAAATTTTACTTTTCTTTCAAGGATTAGCAATTGACACCTTAAAAATCTTAAATATATTTGAAATCGTATTTGTTGGTACTTAAACCCAGTCCTATCTAACGCCTAATGTACACCTTTAACTACTTGGGCTTATTGGTCAAAAAACATTTAATGTTGTACCCTGATTATTATAATATTATATTTATGCCAACAAAGTAAACTTAAATTGAGTTTGAGAATTACAGCGCATGTATTTTCGTAAGTTATATTTTATAAGATAACTGAGACAGTTTGGGACAAGTGAGATGGGGAAACTTTTTCTTTGTGTCTTGGCAGTATATGATGCAGCTTCCCACATTCAAATCCTCATCTTTATTTGATAATTGATGTCATCTCTTGCAGCCAAGCTTATTCCAGCGACTGTTACTTGTTCCGCGAAGTATGGAAATTTTTACATTACCCAGCGCAGAATAAAAGAAAAATGATATTGTGATGCATACGGTGAAGTTTACTTTGCGGTTGCACAATATATTTTGCAGTATTGTTTGATCAACAAGGGTGTCAAGTATTATGAATATATTTGAAATCCGTATTATAACAATGGGATATATTTTTAGTATTAATAGTATCAGCTGTCAATTATTTATAGAAATACATTAACTATATAATTACAAATTAAATAGTAATTGTCAGCGTTTTCAGTTGGTCGAAAAAGAACCTGTTGAAAGCATATAATATTTTAAACAATATATCGCCTCCTATTGTATTATATCCTGTGTGGTCAAGTGGTCAACGTCATTGGCTTCAGTTACGGAGGTCAGGAGCTCGAATCCCAGTACGAACAGTTTTATAAATTAATTTTTCAATTGATTTATGAATTTCTGTTCGAAGGCATGGATTTATGTGATTTATTGAATTCTCCTCTCCCACCCATCCTATCCTACGAACGAGGCGTATTGAGTTTATTTACAATGATATGTATCACTTTTAAGGTGTTCACTGTCAATACTTGGTGGAATGGCATTATAATAAAAATAATAAAACATTTTTAGTACTTTTTCCACATAAAATTTATTAGATCAGGACCGGTTTCGCTCATCGCGAGCATTATCAACTGATAAGAAAAATACATAAACAGTGATATTTATACAAATTTAAATTGAAATAAACCTTACACCTTTTTCCTTTTTATTTCAATTTAAATTTGTATAAATATCACTGTTTATGTATTTTTCTTATCAGTTGATAATGCTCGCGATGAGCGAAACCGGTCCTGATCTAATAAATTTTATGTGGAAAAAGTACTAAAAATGTTTTATTATTTTTATTATAATGATATGTATTACCAAATTGAACCACATTTGTGACTAAAATGAAGAGTTGTGAATTCAAGCAACTGAGCGAACATGGTAAAAAATACGTTCTTATTGGTAAGAGCTTTGCACTAACAATCAACCCACTTTGACTTCAATTCTCAGTAAGGTTATTATATTATATACATTATAAATATTCAAATTTTTAATTTAAGATCTAAGAAGACATGGGTTTTTGTGATGTTTTAATAGAAATTCATATAATAGCATTATTAAAGATTCTAAACTAGTGCCAGTTATAGTGGGAATGAATACTCTTTCGAAGTCAGTGGCCATGGGGTATCTGAAAAAGATTACTAGGAAATCCTCATTCGATAATTCTGATATTGATTATCTTAGACCTTTCTTACTTCATTGTGTTTTAATGCGATTGCAGATTCGATGTAATTATTTGTAAAGTGTCTTAAGCATTTTAATTATAATCAGCATCACTTATCTATTTAAAAGCTCATGAAACAAAATACGACAGTGTCCATATTTTGTCGAAAATGAAATAGATAATGTCATCGCGTAGAGCTGGAAATTTTGCATATTTACATTACACGTAAATTTTTTATTAAATAAAATCGAGTTACTACTGTATAGCAAACACGGCAGTAAATAGACAGATTTTACAAAGCAATGTAAATTATATTACTATAACAAGATAACACTAATAAATATGTTTGACATTAAATTTGAATTGTTCAAACTATGTATTTTAATATTTATATATTTTTTATATGCTAAGATATTGACTGTTGGAAATCCACATTTATTTATTAACAGCATATTAAATCTATAAATCAAGGGGTTAATTTTAAATGATCATTGTTGATACATAGTTATTAGATTTAGTGTAAATAAATGTGCATAGTTATTTTATTAAGCACCACTAAATTAGCAAAAACATCACTCAGCGCAGCATTATCAAGACAAATTTGAATCGTTCAAACTACGTACATTCGTAGTGCACGGATGAACTTGATCTTGAACCCGGGTCGTTATTGACAAAATCTGTGAGAATGTACATAGTTTGAACGATTCAAATTTAGTATTGAAATTCCACTAAGCACCTTCAGTCGAAATCTTAAATGTTTGACATTACTTTTTTCACACGTTTTATCAATAATTTGGATTATGGGATTATAAAAACTATAACATTGTTTTCAGAACCCCCGAATATTCTTTTCAGTTTTCTTTTATCAATTGCGTGTTACACTTTTATTAATTTTAAATGATTGTAAATAATCCTGTTCTGGTCTTAACAAAGAAATGTTAAATTAAAACAAAACAGTGTTTTACAAATATATATTTTTTAAACATGTCCGCTCCCAATGTGGAGCATATGGACTCCTAATGAATTGTATCTCAACAGATGTGTTTCTACGAGAACTTCTTGTTATTCAGTTGCTCAATCTCTCTTTTTCCAAATAGAGTAGGAATAGAAGGATAGGGCTAGGACAGAACTAGTGGTTAGATAATTGCTTTCTATACACCCCGTTCATAGGATAGGGGAATTCAAGAAATCACATACATCCATGCCTTCGAACAGAAATTCATAAATCGATTGAAAAATCAATTTATAAAACTGTCCGTAACGGGATTCGAACCCGGGACCTCTGTAACCGAATTTTATATTTATTATTATATATATTTTTTGTTTTACCATGTCCGCTCCCAATGTGGAGCATATGGACTCCTAATAGCGTTTATCTTAACAGAAGTGTTTCTAAGAGAACTGCTTGTTACTCAGTTGCTCAACCTCTATTTTTCCAAAGAGAGTAGGAATAGAAGGATAGGGCTAGGACAGGACTAGTGGTTAGCTAATCACTTCATGAGATAGGATGGACGGGAGGGGGGAATTCAAGACATCATATACATCCATGCCTTCGAACAGAAATTCATAAATCGATTGAGAAATCAATTTATAAAACTGTCCGTACTGGGATTCAAGCCCGTTACCTCCGTAGCCGAAGCCAACAACGCTGACCACTCGACCACACACGCGGCTAAATTATTATATATCCCCCTCATTATTATATAATCTTTCGTTAATTATTTGTTTGGGGTTATCGTATTACCCTACCATTATGTATAATTCTATAATATTCTGAATTTTGGCTATCGTTCAGAATAAAAATATGCTACAATAATATTCACTGTGTAATTTTCATTAAAATTCTGTTATTTTTAATGACTCTGTAAAAATCATAATTTATGACCGCTATGATTGGCGAAATATCTACACGAGCCTGACTTCACACGTGTTAATAAAAAAATACGACCTCGCCGTTTGCCACGTAGCGTTTTTCCAACCCTTAATTAATTTACGTGTTACTGTCCAAATTCTTCCAAGGTATTAAAACAGTTATAAATGTTGTCGTTATCCATAGCGAATTGCTACAGAAATGTTTTTCAAATTCGCCCTAACGATTTTTTTTCTACCAAAAGTCATTGGTCGTCAAGAAAATACATTTAAATACATTGTTGTTTTGTAAATTGGACACACTTTAATTTTGAACCTAAATGTATGACGATAGTTTGTCCGGTAAAAAAAACGACTCCGACTCCGGCATTAAATTAAAAACTGACAGCGACTACGAATTGATTTTTTCAACCATTTCCTTTTAGTATTTTAGCTGGCGTGGATAATTAATAGTAATTACCTAGCACGCCGGCTATAATTTGCGACTATTAGCTTAATTAATTATTGACGAGTTAACTCGTCTTTGGCGTGTTGAGCACGAAAAGTTATACGAGATATCTTGTCTGTGGTAGCCATCGAGATAACTTACATATATTTATACCATCTTATCTTTCTTGTTACACGAATACTTTTATTACGTAGTCATCATTACTAAGAAAAGACTAATATTTTTTTAAAAAATGGGTTGGAGTCGTAAGATCTTTCTGACTCCAACTCCACTTCTCTGGTTATAATGGATTAATGTTTATGTGAGTGTCCGTTGGCTTAAGGCTGAAAGTACGTAATAAAAAAATGTTTTTTTCAATTTCGATTATAAGGAAATAAAAAACACCACACCAAACCCAGTGTAGTTTCCATCAAGAATATATTAATGTATGTGATTAAAAGCACGTCAAATCATCGGCCGCTTTGCGTTGTTACTACTACTGCAGACGCCCAGCAATGTTTACTATTGGATTTCAACATACATAAAATTACTTTAAAGGTGAAAGATTAGAACCTGTTTCGTTAATCGCGAGCAATTTAAACAGTACCGATAAAAGCTAAGTTGAAAAAATATTACTTTACATAATAATAATGATTGACAGCTTCTTCGATACGCCATCGTTGGAATTGTGTTAAAAACTGTTTAATGCTTATGTACACTCGCATTATAATATTGTATTTAATGTGATAATTTAAGCTTAAGTTTTACTACCAAATGCTATCAATGAATTTTCGTCATTTGTGATAAAATAATTTATTATATTTTTTTCTCTTTAAATATTACATATTTGTTGTATTTTTATTAAAAACACAATATTCCCTTGTACTTCATTCCAATTTATTTAAAAGGTCAGGACCGGTTACGCTCATTGCGAGCATTGTCAACTGAAATATATAAACAGTTCTATTTATACAAATTTAAATTGAAATAAAAGGTGTAAGCAACTATTAACAATGAAACAAATTTACAAATTCCATTATAAGTGACTACATTCTACAATTACACAAAATTAAAATGCTTAACACTTATAACATACAATTAAAAAATCCTCAAAGACTAATATTATAAGTAGCGAATGATGAATGGTGAATGACTGGAATTAAGTACAAAGGAATATTGTGTTTTTGTTAATATAATGCCTTTCCACTAAGTATCCACCCTAGAAATTTGTTGTATTATTTATTTTTATACATCTATTCACAATCATCAAATATATTCAATAATCCCATGTTATATTTCTTTTCTAAATTTACCCCTAAGCCCTTAAGTACATCAACACAATGGTTGGTTTGATAAACATTTTCTTTTCTTTTTTTAGAAATATTGAGATAATAACGACCGCTTCTGTATTATTCAACGGTTCCGTGTAATTTTTGCGGCAAATACTTTGACTACTCCTGAACATTGACTTAACGTTTTTGTTATTCCAATTAAGTTCGGGTTTATCCCGTGCGTTTAAATATATTTTTTTCACCCACATAAAGACTCACAATTAAACGTTTTTCATTAATTTGGCAGTGGATTCGCACGTTTCCCGGGAGAGTTTTTAGCAACTGTTTTTACGGCTGTGTTTTTTCTGTACATTATGCAAATGATCTAAAAACAAAATAAACGACCGCCCCCGTCCGGATCTGTTAAAAATATCGAATTGTGAAAATTTTACGTATGTTTGTTCTTCATTAATGGAAAGATAATACTTCCAACCATTTTAAAAGAGGAATATATTTTGTTTACGGAAATTTATTGCGTTATCAATAATTAATCTTTTAGAAACGTAAAATTAGCCACACAAAATCAGAGCTTCAAACCATTAATCTTTGTTTTATCTGCGAATGAAAATATAATCGGAAAATCGATTTATTATACTTTTTAAAAATACAGTCAATTCTTTCTTGAATGTGGATTTGAAGTCAATAGATAAATAAATGAGTAAATTTTTGTATATTATTGTAGAAGTGAGTATTCGAAATTGGAAGGTTTTTGTTGTGTATACACAATTATCAATACCATGAAGTAGTAGATTGTGTTGAAAATTCTACCCTTCTTAGACGTAACATCTTTACAGCTTTCATTTTTATGAAAAAAAATCCATAATTGTTTTAAACCATAGCTTTTTTTTATTTTTTTATTCGATAAACTTGTTTTTTTTTCCTTTCTGCATCACACCGAAGATGATATCTCCTCAATGATACAGTTAAGATACATTTTATTTAGGAACAATTTGATAGGCAACAATAAATAATAATTACAAATATATGGATATTAATAAAGGTTAATTAAATACAAAAAAATGGTATAACTACAAGTAAAAAAAACAATTAAATAATAATAAGCAAGAATGATAGTTAATGGGACTAATAAACAACTTTTAATTTTGAGACAGATGTGATTAAAGATTGAATGGTGAGGAGCAGGGAAACCATAAGTAACAAACATTTACTACCATTTGTTTCTCTTTTCAACAAATGTCCCGATTTAGATACATAATTACATATAATACTTTGTCAATTTAGCTGATGAACAATGTTAGTTGTTTTAAAATGTTTTTTTTAACCATGTCCGCTCCCAATGTAAAGCATATGGACTCCTAATGAAGTTTATCTCAACAAAAGTGTTTCTTCGAGAGCTGCTTGTTACTCAGTTGCTCAACCTCTCTTTTTCCAAAGAGAGTAGGAATAGAAGGATAGGGGCAAGATGGAATTAGTGGTAAGCTAATCGCTCTCGATTCGCTCCGTTTATAAGACAGGATGGGAGCGAGGGAGGAATTCAAGACATCATATACATCCATGCATTCGAACAAAAATTTATAAATCGATTGAAAAATCAATTTATAAAACTGTCCGTACTGGGATTCGAACCCGTGACCTCCGTAACTGAAGCCAACAAAGTTGACCACTCGACCACACATGCGGCTTGTATACATATGTTTATATTTTACTTTCTCAACATAAGTGATTTTTAAAGGAACTACTTGCAATACGGT
The DNA here is from genome assembly GCA_030503985.1 of Himalopsyche tibetana. NCBI lineage: Eukaryota > Metazoa > Arthropoda > Insecta > Trichoptera > Rhyacophilidae > Himalopsyche > Himalopsyche tibetana. The sequence continues at coordinate 2,642,272 of JAPJYX010000007.1, read as the reverse complement.
AAAAAATATCAAAGTATTTAGTTCTACAAACCGTATTACAATAGAGTTCTACTAATTCAATAAATAAATTAGCTGTAGTTTAGTTCTTATTTTCTGATTTTGTAAAGATAAATGATGGTTTATAGGTAAATATTAGTATTTAGCCACCGGCATATAATGGGTTAAATATGTTTGTTTATTAGATCCAGTACTCTTTCAATTTATTAGAAAATTTAAATTGTGTTTTAACTAACACCATTTTGCATTTTAACCAACTTTAGTATTTAAAATTCCATATATACACTAGAATATTTGTTCCAATGGATTTAGACATTTTATATGATCAGAATTTGCAAATTTTATGAATTTGGTTAATGTCAGAAAACCGCAAGACTAAAAAATTACAGTATTTCGTCTAATGTAATTATCTCATTATTATCATCGAATTTCAAAATCGTAATTACAATCGACCAGTTGGTAAACCCTTGTCTTATGACATCTAGATAATATGAATAAAGATTCTTGTCTAATTAATTTCTAGACGTGATAAAAATTAATTGTGTAAGACAATTTATAAATGGAAGCAGTGACGTAGTTATTAAGTATTATTTGTAGTCTCCGCAAATTCTTTGTGTGGCCTTTCTCCCGACCACAGACACTCCAATTAAGTTAACTATGTCGTTTTCCTTTAGTCGCAGCCAATAAACGTAATTGCAAGTCAGTAGGGGATTTATGTATCAATCTTGAGCTTGATTCTAGAAATTACCCAGCATTTTACAGCAAATATTACTGCCCACTCAATAAATACCGGGTCATAATTCTATATTACCTTGTTTTCAAAGTGTGCAATAAATTTTAATTATTTTTGTTTCAAAGATTCTTATCAATTGTATCTTACCTATTTGAAGTATTCCTTCTTAGTTTATCCGACAAATATTTAATTACCCAAATAAACACTTTCGTACCCACACGGACTTTCCAATGTTTAATGAACAATTGTTTACCCTTTACACCTTTACACCTTTTCATTTAAATTTGGTTTTGTATAAATAGCATTGTAAAATTATATTTCTTATCACTTGACAATACTCGCCATGAGCGAAACTGGTCTTGATCTTGATAAATTAAAGTGTAAATTAAGTTAATAGAAAAACACAATTTTCCTTTTTACTTCGTTCCTCTTTATTTAATAGGTCAGGATCGGTTTCGCTCATTGCGAGCATTGTCAACTAGGGTATCCAATCCCGGAGCCCTTTTCCAATCCCGGGATTTCGGGATCCCGGGATTGTGATTTTCTTACCGAGAAATTTGAAATCCTCAATTCGTTATTTTCTTTTAGCTCACCGAGGAGTTTTAAATCTCCGATTTGGTATACCATTTCCCAGAATCTCACCAAAACTCATTTTTTTTTTAGCTCACCGATTTACCAATTTCGTGTAAATTATCGGGTTTTCCTCAAAATTTCTCAATCCCGAAATCCCGGGATCGCGGCCATCTCAATCCCGGAATTTCGGGATCAGAAAATTGAACGGAATCCCGGGATTTGATGCCCTATTGTCAACTGATAGAAATATAAATTACCAATGCTATTCATACAAAAATGAAAAGTTGTAAACAACAATTGGCATTGAAAAGAAATTACCAATTACATTATAAGTGATTCTAAAATAACACAAAATTAAAATGTTCAACACATCATATAATTAAAAAGTCATCCAAGATTTATAAATAAAGAGTGGTGACTGAAATATTTCTTATCAGTTGACAATGCTCGCAATGAGCGAAACCGGTCCTGACCTATTAAATAAAGTGGAATGAATTACAAAGGAATATTGTGTTTTTATTAATATAATGCCTTTCCATCAAGTATTGACAGTGAACACCCTTACAGTGTAAATTAAGTACAGAGAAATATTGTGTTTTTTATTAATATTATACTTACCTTTGAGTATAATTTTTGATAATATAAATTTACTATATTCTTTGAAAATGTGACATTGCATTTGTGGAGTTTAAAAGTTGCCGAAAACATCTGTTTTATCTAAAAAAAAAAAGAAAGTTCTTTTTTTACATTTTCTACTCACATCCCCCGACTTGGGCGAGCATCCGCTACAGCGTGACACGTCACAGGTGTAATATGGCGAAAGTTTTTACCACCCTCAGAATTCTTCAGCAAGTGTGCACGAGACAAAACTTTTTGTTGAAAACGAGTACTCTATTAGTAATTTATGTAAAGTTGTTTTAGCAACAACTAACTTCATGCATTAAATATATATTTAAACCACTGTTATACCCAGTACTGTAGTGGGGCCAGGTCGGGGCAGATCGGCGACCTGGCACCTGAAAATGAGCCAGGGTGCCGCCCTGAAACCTTTTTGTCATTTCATCAAAATTGATCTACCCGATGGATTTTACAAAAATAAAAATAATAAATATACCTATTTCACATGAAGAAATTAATTAATTAAACTTAATAGCGTTAATTGCGTGTTTTTGTATTGATGTAATTGTTAAAACATGTGGTTTTTTAACTTCGGAAGGAAATAAAAAAAAATAGGGAAGAAATCAATGACCGACCTGGTATCTATTTATTTACCACTACACTACTGGTGTTACACGAACCGACCGAGTGGCCGACGTCGTAGGGCTTAGCGATGGAGCTAACTGAGTCGAATCCCGTTAAGAACTGTTTTAAAAAATCATTTTCAATCAGTTATGGTGTCGTGTTGAAGACCATAGATGATTGTCTGTGGTGCCTGAATTAAATCCAGGTGAAATGGAAGGACCGGTTAGAAGATTTCTGCGCCTGTGATTTATCGTCGTTGTCTTCCGTAGTGGATCTTACTAGTTCGAGTCCCAGTACGATCAAGGTATTTATCGACTTCTGTTCGAAGGCATGGGTGTTAATGATATCTAAAAATTCCCACCCACCATCCCAAAATTTAAATAACGTGGCGTAGAGAGAGCAATTTATTTTGCCATATCCTTCTTTCTCTATTACTCTCTTAAAAAAAAGGTTGAATGACTGACTAATAAACAGTTCTCGTAGAAAAACTTATGTTCAGATACCTCCAGTTTGAGACCATACGATCTACATTAAGAGACATGGATGAAAAAAAGTAATATGGTCGATTAAAATGAATATTTCACTTAATATATTTAAGTACACATCAAAAGCGGATATACCCTGAGCTTGGAACTATATGAAGACTAGTTGCAAGCCAATCACTCTTCGAAAATTAGTATTAAGAATCACGACCCAAATAATTTCCTAGATATTTATGTTTTACTTACAAATTGTTAGCGCCATAGCTGAGAGAATCGAACCGCTGATGGGAAACATCAACCCAATTGATAGACGCTTGTAATGTTTTCGTCAATTGACTAACTACTAGCTTTTCTTAAAATAAAAAATACATGTGTGTAAATATTTACTAATCTTTATAAATAATGTACCAAATTCATTTTTTTTCATGTGTAAAATGATAAAATATACGCACAAAAAATAAATCCGTCAACTTTTAATATAAATATAATAAAAAAGCTCTAGAGATAAATAAGATCACAATACCAACTTCGGTATTTTTCATGAAAATATCATAAATCATAAGCAGATGAATAAATGTCCACGACTCAAGCTAAGTCTATGCACGTCAAATCTCCGAAGCTCCTTTACCTCAGACAGTTATAATAAAAATAAAAAATCCCGCAAAAGCTCTGGACAATAAAAGCTCACCGCGTATTCAAATGGAAACTGTCTCAGTGAGATATCAAGTGTCGAATAACAATAAAGGCTCGATCACAATACTGCAAAAAAATAATATTTTGTAACATTGCTGCTGAATATTTGTTTCTTGTTGTATTACACTTTAGCTTAATGCAAGGTGTGATAAATGATTTCAATACAAGTATTACCATAACCGAAATGTGTCTATTCTTTTTTTAAACACCAAAAATTTTGCTTTAAAAATTAAAAAAAAAATAGGATTGAAAATTAACCTAAATTGCATGTTGAGTGAATGGAAACCATCAGATGTTTCAATAAAATTGTTTGCGAATAATAACTAAAACTGAAATAACATACATTTTTTTAAAATCAACGAAACACTATTATTATCGACTGTGGAAAGGAAAAAGGACGTAATTTTACAGGAGGCACAAAAAACTTTTTTTTTTGATAATTTTGGGCCAAAGGCAAATTATGAAATATACAAAATCCTTCAAATGCACGCACACTTATGAACTGGTGTTTAATTGACTTAAATAAGATTTAATTTCATACATTGCTGAAGAAAAACCTCTCGCCTGGTTGCAATGTTCACATGCCCTTATTTTTTCTTACTTAAAAGCTATATTTAGATGATTATTTGGCATTTTCAACTGACATCCTTTTAAATTTGAATCGTTTAAATTATGTACATTCACACAGATTTTGTCACTAACGACCCGCTTTTTGGCCTTTCGGCATCTTCAGGCGTTCAAGTGCACGAATGAACGGTTCCCGGTAAATTTCTCGAATGGAAATTGCTCGAATAAAAAGATAATCAATTTGTTTCCGTTTGTTCTGTCCGTTTGTTCTGTCTTAGCCCTAGTCTTCTATGTTTTCTGGAAATATATAGAAACAGTTTGAGTAACTAATTAATAAGCAGTTCTCGTAGAAACACATCTGTTGAGATAAACTCCATTAAAAGATCATATGTTCCGCATTTGGAGCAAACACGGTTAAAATAAATACTTACGAAAATTATTTTTATATTTCACTCTCTAAACAAGTGTCGCACAAGATAAAAACGAAATTCGTAGAAAAAGTCGTGAAAAATCGTTTAAATAACCAAGCAATTCGAATAATTTGTAATTCGAGCAATTTACCGGCTCCCCGAATGAACATGAACTGACATCTGTGTGAATGTACATAATTTGAACGATTCAAATTTAATATTAAAATTCTACCAAGCACCTTTAGTCGAAATCTTAAATTGACATCCTTTTGATTAAAACCAGTATCAAGTTGTATTCATTGTGATTATTGAAAAACTGTTGGTTACGTCCTTTTTCCTTTCTAAAGTCGATATGTGTTAGATGTAATTAATGTTATATGGTTAACAAATCGAGATTATTTATTGTGTCCCTCGATAAACCTTTACATTTAGCGATACCGTGAGCACGGGCCTTTATCTCAACTTCTTTGGCATGTTCAGTTACAAACCTGTCAGCCGCATGATAACTGCCCTTGATTTATTGTTCAAGTATCCGCAGAATAAGGCTAACCCGAGTCACAATAAACTTGTCCCGAATAAGCTCGGACAGCTTTTTATACGCTACAATACAAAAGCTCTTTTCATAGTGCATAGAAAACATAAGATCATTTACCAAACCTCTTCATTCATAAGTTATTTTAGATATTTTATATAGCTTACAGAAAGAGTTGGAAATATTCCCAAATGCGACAGCATGACTTACGTTATAGGAATACTAAACTCTAGGGGTAAGATAGTTTTGATGCAATCGTTTTTTACATGCACCCTAAAAAGCTTTCGCCTTAGCTTGAAGGGATGCTTTTGAATTCTGAATAAATAGTCTTCCTGTGATTGTTTTGGGGTTACGTTTTATCAAACGGGGTAATTTGAATATTATATTCTATACAAAAGGGTTTGCCATCCATGTAATATTATGACAGTTTGTTTTTGAATGCTTTGTGAATGATTTATTTAATTGTTTTGAGTGTAGACGTTGCGAGTGGGTTTGTTCGTATTGCTCGATTGCGCGACAAAACGATCGTCTCCCCAAAGTATCGAAATAAATTGATTTTTACACAAAATATGACTTTTTATCAGAATGCAAAGATATGTCAATTCTTATTTTTTTTAATCTTATTCCATCCCGAAAGTGGTGCATTGAGTTATTGATGTGCTTTGACTCTCTTTACTTTTAAGTTTTTCACTGCCAATAATTATTGTAAAAGCATTATATTAAAAAACAGTAAAACACTCATTTGTATTTATTCTATAATTATGAACTGAAATACGAACCGGGTTTTCTCATCATGAGCACTTAAATAAGCCTGTCCTGATCCTAATATATAGTTATAACGAGTGTTTTATTATTATTTTTTATTTATACTAGTCATTCCCAACGCAAATACTTCTCTCCCAACGTCCTTTAAAAGACAGGCAACGACTGTGACAAAATGTGGCTAGCTTACGACTTGTTCATCTTAAAAACTTCAGACTGAATTCCTAATCAATTCAAGCGCTATAATAGTTCTTTTGTTGGCATATCCTCGTCTCCAATGAGAACATGAGGTTGAGCTACTGCATTTTAATCATTTCCTATTAGACAACTCCTGTTGAGATTCTCCATTGAGAGTTTCTAAAAAGATCCTTATTAAGAGCAAAAATGGTTAGTTAAAACGTAAAGATTTGGAGCGCTTTATGCTTTCTATATCCGTGTCACAGACAATTTTCCCTCAAAGACAAGAAGTTAGCTGCGCGGACATTTCAAAGGCTGCGTGGACCTATCAAATATTAATTGAACAACCGTCTTGTAGTGCGCGCCAACCCGGAATGAGTGCGCGGGGGCTTCCCAATTTAAAGGTAACGTTGGTCACAGACGGAGGCAGGATAATCTATCTCTAAAATGCATGGTGTCTTACATCTTATTATAGGGACGGTGAATCCATGCTCCAATCTTCCTTTCGTATGTGGTATTTTTTTTTTGTGATAGTCGTATTCGTTGTCATTTTGTGACACTGTTAAATGATTCAATTATCTTGAGCTGCGTTTGTTTGGTTGGGGTGATGCATTGTCTTGATCAGATTTTTTCCTCATTTTTTTGTTATTTATACGTCTTAGTTGCCTTATATTTCTTTTAAAGTGTGATTGACATATGCAGCTTACGTTTGATAGTCATCTATCAAAAAAATAATACAATCATCCTAGAAAATCTAAAATATCCACATATTATTGAAGTCTCTCATTTATTAAAAGTTATTTTTGTATCACCTATGCTTGAAATTCGTATGTAAAAAAAAAATAAAGCACACGTTGATGATGAATAAATCCTAGGACCGAATACACAAATTAACGTTCAATTTTAAAAAATAAGGTCTTTCACAGACAGTTTGGAAGCTATTGATATTTATTTAAAGTTAGTTTAGGAAGTTGGAATTTCGTAAATTTAATTCTCGATAAATCCCTTTACTGTTCCTTGTTCTTAACTATTGTTATTCAAATTTAACATCGGCAGAAGGCGCCATATAACCCTTGTTAAGAACAACTGTTCTAAGTAGCACGACAAATATAAGTAGCGGAAGATGTTCATTTTCTAAAGAGACTGTTTTATTTACTCATTATATTTATTAAAAAAAACATCGTGAGTGATAATAAATAATGTAGCATCACCAGACAATTTTAAAAAATAATTAAAAAAATACAATCTAATCATAATTAAATATAAAAACAACAATTTTTATACATAACATATCTGGTCATAAAATCAATTTATTTTAAAATAATTTTATATATTCTGTAGAACCTCGACATTGACTCGACCAAGGACTTTGAATATAACGAGTAAAATATCCGGTTAGGTGTGAAAAATCTTAAAAAAGAGTCTGATAATTTTATCAATTCTTAAATTTCAGTATCACTGCTTGGTAGCTATGTTATGCACATAATAATCATGTCATAATTTTTGCACTCGTATTCGAGTCATAACGTGCTGCTCGTAAACTGAACGTAGCACTGATGCTTGCAACGCTGGCTGCTGATTCATAAATTTATGCACATAATAATCATGTCATAATTTTTGCACTCGTATTCGATTCATAGCGTGCTGCTCGTAAACTGAACGTAGCACTGATGCTTGCAACGCTGGCTGCTGATTCATAAATTTATGCACATAATAATCATGTCATAATTTTTGCACTCGTATTCGAGTCATAACGTGCTGCTCGTAAACTGAACGTAGCACTGATGCTTGCAACGCTGGCTGCTGATTCATAAATTTATGCACATAATAATCATGTCATAATTTTTGCACTCGTATTCGAGTCATAACGTGCTGCTCGTAAACTGAACTGATGTTTGCAACGCTGGCTGCTGATTTATAAATCAAACCATCAATAAGATGAAATTATAATTGACAATTAAATTCATCGTCATTATTTTACTCATAAAATACGAAAAAACTCAAAGGAATTCATTTAAAGTAAAATCAAAATAGACAAATTTTAGAGTAATCACTGTCAATACTTGAAAATGCATTATATTAAGAAAAACACGATATTCTTTTGTACTTATTTCCACTTTTATTTACCAAGATTAGAACCAGTTTCGCTCATGGTGAGCATTATGGACTGATGATAACGCTAATTCAGTCGATAGTGCTCGTCATGAGCTAAACCGGTCCTTGTCTTATTAAATATGTATAGGAATTAGTAGAACACTTTTAAGGTGTTTACTGTCAATACTTGGTGGAAAGGCATTATAATAAAAATAATAAAAGATTTTTAGTACTTTTTCCACATAAAATTTATTAGATCAGGACCGGTTTCGCTCATCGCGAGCATTATCAACTGATAAGAAAAATATATAAACAGTGATATTTATACAAATTGAAATTGAAATAAAAAGGTGTAAGCAACTATTAACAATTTAAAGGATTAGCAAATTATTAGTAGAAATTTATAATTTATTAATTTATAATTTATTTATAATGTATTTTTTGAATACATGCCTAATACATGCCTCTCCACCAAGTATTGACAGTGAACACCCTAAAAGTGATCTATGAACATACGTGAAATATAGTGACGTGTGTTTACTATAACTGCAAATTAATTATGATGAAAATAAATGTATGATCAAATACATTTATTGTTTTACTGACCCAAGGGAGAACTACGAAAACACAATTAAGAATACTTTTTAAATGTTATTTTTCTTCCCCATAGTAGTCACGAAAACATTTTTAGTTATCTCATGAACTAAGTTCATAAGTCCGAACAATAATAGTCTACGTGCCCAAGATAAGAATTTCTTATTATACCTATTGGAATTTAAATATCTCTTTTATTTGAGAAAATAAGTAATTAAAGACGTGTTTTAATTGCCGAGATATCCCGATAGCTATTTTACCTTGTACGCCATACGTCCATAGAGATGTGAGCAATATTTTATAGTGGAGATTAATTTTCAAGCGTCTTTTTTTTCATTTGTGTTTTTTTTATAAGGGGATCAAATAGATTTTTCTATTTATATATGGGCCTTTATATCCAGTTTTCGAAGTTTTACAAAAAATGGATAATTCAATTAAAATAGCGAGAAAAAGTTCATTTTTTATGTTGTTTATTTATATACATAATAATACACAACAAGAAATTACTTGGTGTTACTCCTCAGAAAATATGATTTAAAAAAACACAAAGCGTCCATGTCTTGCATTGGCGGATCCAGAAATCGTCCAAGGAGGAGGCCATTCAATTCGAAAATAAACATCTTTCAAAAATAATACATTAAACATAGATTTAAAAATAATATATCTATAAAAAGTAGTCAATACATAATTAAGTATGTATTCTATAAAACATCGTAAATTAAACAATTTAAGATCCCATTTCAAAATAAAGTTTTAATAAAGTAGAAAAATTAAGAAAAAAAATCTTCTCAGGGGGGTGGGTATGGCCCCAAGGCCCCTCTCTTGGATCCGCCAATGTCGTCTTGTAACAAAATTTCCTGATATCGAAAATACCCTTTCGCCGGGTAATGATGTGGGGCATATGATCTTTAAGCCATCAAATAAAAGATCCAAATTTCCTGTCCTTTTGTTTATAGACGCGTTTATGGAAAATTCGGCACAACCGGTTACCATATTATTTTTTCTTAATTAAGCAATACATACATTATAATAATAATATTTTATGTAATTTAATATCGGCTCTTCATTATTTTTCTTTTTTACACAATGTTATACAATGTAATGAAAAGGTATTTAAAATCAGGAAACCAATTATCATTTTTTTTATGATTACCATTACTTTTATAACAATTTTTTTAGTAGAACCTATCCATCGTAAAAAAAGAATTTATTTTTACTATGTGACATACAGACTTGTTTGTGTAAGCGGTTATTCAATAAAAAAAACGAATTTTTACACAACTCTGCTTGGTTCATTTTTAATTTGGTAATTAATTAACTAATTCCAAATTCATTTCAATTAAAAATGAATATGCGTGTTTTTGCTGTACAATTGTGTTTGTATAAAAATACTTTCAAGTGTTTAAAACAAACCAATTTACAGACGTTATTTTTTATTATTTATAAAATGGCCTTTCCTGATTTTCCCGTTGGCTCAACACTACAAGTATGAATGGATTCCAATGCAACCACCAAAGACAAGACAGTGAAGATAGCGATAAGGGCTCGCACGCATTGCGAGCTGTTGCCAAGCTTAATTTGCATATAACATAAGCCACGGCTATAGATATTGTCCTCGTTTAAAAGGATACATGATAAAGTGATACAGAACTTACGGCAAATGAGACATATTACAAAAGTGTTTATCGAGTAATAAAAGTTTTTTTACTGTTATGAAGCATTTTTCCAGTAATGAAAAAAGACACAAAATTAAGCTCAGTTTGGTAAATGGCTGCTAAGCTTAAAATTTACACAATTCAAGTGATATAAAATGCGAGAAAGCTTAAAATGAAAAATTCTTTTAACGAATTATACTCCTTGCTATAAATAACCTTAATGAAAAAAATGTTTTGGGGCAGGTTTGACTGCTTAACGTTTCTTTTTCGCTTCTATTTTTTAAATTGAAAGATTTTATGAGAATTTATTATAAGTCACTCAAAATCAACTCGAAGTAAATTGACATCACAAACACCCACGTCGTAAGTCTCAAAATTAAAATTGAAAACTCTAAGTTTGACATTGACCTTACTGGAAATCAAACTCTAACGGCTCTAAAAGCTCTAACCAACTAGACCACTTCAGGGAACAAAGTCTATCTATTGTACCGATAGTTTTCCGGGAGTAAGCTAACGCTTTCATACTTGATTGTTCCGCTTAAAGCTTTCATCTTATATAATTTCCTTAAATAATATCTCACTGATATCAAATATTTAAAATACAATTTATTTCAAAACCCATTTCAAAATAAATATAATTATTACTGTCAGATAAATTATATATTTTTTAAAAGTGTGTTAACTTTTGTGGCATGGCTGAAAGAGCTTTGCGTAACGATCAGAAGGTCCTGGATTCAAGTTCTTACAGTCATTGTTAATTTCCTTCGATTTAATATTTCCCATTTTCATGTTTTTTCGTGACATTATTATTTAATGATATATTATTTAATGATATATTTTTTAACGAAATCTTTTCGATACTAATAGCATGTTGTTTTGCGTAAATTTTAATACTTGTTACTGCGCATGATGCGTAAAATACTGCCTCTCTTTGACATGTAATTCTATTTCAGTGAAGGTTATGATTAGAGAGATTTTCATTTTATTTTTAACAACGTAAAACATTTCACTGGGCTCAAACGTATGTGGGAGTTTTCATTCGAAAAATGAAATTTAATATTCATCATCCATCTACCTGAAAATGTCAAAATCATTATTTTTTAATAAAATATATAAACCTGTGACGTTAAAAAGGTATAAAAAATTCGACGGAATTTTGTTCTGATAAATAAAAACCTTGCATAGAATTGATAAACACACATGGCCTGGATTAAATGCACCAGAGCAACGAGAAATTGAAAGATATTTCTGGAGGTGTAATTATTTAGTACACGACCAAACAAACCTTTATTTATCACCAGTTAATAGACCATAATGTAATTTTAAAACAAAAAAGTGTATCAAGGGAAAAAAATGCAAAAACACTTTGTAGTTGATAACACTAAAACACGAGTGTTAAATTATATACTAACTAAATTTTATGATACAACTAAATATCACAACCCTATAAATACTAGGTCAGTGGTGGGGAACCTGCTGAGTTTTGACTTGTGTCATTTTTCTTAAAAATAAATCTGGATATTTTTTTAATAAATACAAAATTTTATAACGCAACATATTCACTTTGTCATAAGGTTTCCATGTTTTCTTTACTGCAGCCTTATGTTGAATCAGATAAATAGAATCAGGAATTTAAAAATGAAAAGGTTCACTACCTCTGTGATAGGTTATACTTTATAAATAAACATATATACATTAATAGTATTCATTGTTATTTTTGATACATTTAAATCCTTGTAGTTCTCAGGTCTCGATGTGTTAAAGTTGATAAAAAGGGTTAATTTTTGACAATAATAAATAGGAAAAAATCGTTAGTAAAAATTGACCATCAACGAAGAACTAAACTTTTTCATGTTTGAATTAGGTGAAATGTATTATTACCTTTGTTGTAAGATATACAGTGTTGATCGTGATCACAATTTCATGCTCACCATTACCAAGAGCTATATTTGTGAATATTTAATCATTTCTTATCACAGTTAAACTGAGAACCGCCACTTGTATGACATTCAAATAAAATTAAGATGTCAAATACATGTGACTGGTACTACCAAAGAATTATGTTTTTTAATAATCCATATTCAGGTAATAATAGACATGTTATTACTGATCATATTGGGCTCTCGTGCTCAAATTCTAGTACAAACAGCTTTTTTTTCAATCGATGTATCAACTTCTGTACAAAACGATAGATGTCTGTGATAGAGGAAAATTCCCCTTCACTCTTTCAATCCTGAAATAATGGGGGGTAGCGAGAGCGATTAGTCAACCAGTAGTATTGTCCTAGCTCTACCTTTTATATACTTCTTTTTTCTACTCTTCAGTTACCATAGTTAAAAAACCTTTTGTTACACGTAAGAAACGGGCATAGATATAAAACATTATAAAATAATATTTGTGCTTAATAGTGAGCTTAAAGAAGTTCAAATCAAAATAAAAACTTAATTATTCCACATTTTTTTAAATATTATAAATACAAAGAAGCGTACATCGAGTTTTAAAATTTATTATATAAATAACAATGTTGACAACAACTGTCCTGTGACGCCAGTCCACTTAGGAACCGGTTTGCAGCTTTTGTGTTTTTTCTATTTTATTTTAGTATTGTTTATTTGTTTGAAAGTTGTGTTTTTACAGCTGGCTCTATTTCTAAGTATCACTTACCGTAACGCTGTGGGATTGAATTATTTAAAATATGAGACTGTTTGTTTTGGTCTCCTGTCCTAATAATACTCCACTTAAGGCCACATAAGTATTATTTTACTCTACTTTCTGAGCTCTCTGTTTTAAGGACATCTAGCGGAACTTGTCGAACCTGATTGTCAATGATTTTTTAAGAACAACATACATAATAAAAGTATTTTCCGAAAATTATATTAAAAGTATGGTGATTTTTGTGTAAGGATTATTTTAAATATTAATTTTCAACTGCATTGTCGAAATCATAAAAATTGTTTTTTTTTCCTTAAATATAAAACTATTGTGCCTAAATATAAATATTTGTGTAGCTTTGAATATTCGATCCAAATAATTCTGTAGAAAGCTAGTTATCTTAATGTCTATAAATAAAAACAAAATGAGTTGAAGATTTAAAGTTATATGTGAAAAAAAATTGTCTTCTTTATTATTTTGTATTTGGTAGAATCGTGGGTTCTTATTATAACAATTAGTAGTATCATTAAAAAATACGTGTTTAATAATATATATGAACATTTTTCAAGCGATATCCGCTCCTTTCTCAACGTACATATATACCACACAGTTCCAACAATATTCTGTATTCCTCACCAGACTCCTAGTTCTCCATAGGTCATCCCAGCTTCCTGAAGCTCCACTCAGTACACTTTCTTGACGATCATCGGCTGCTTTCCAGGGTGAAATAATCCATCTTGTTTTCAGAGAAGACAAGCAGGGTTCATGCTTTCATGTGACACGTTAAAGCCAGATTCATTTTTTACATCTTACATTTTTTTTTATTATAGACATAATGGGCTGCCTCCGAAAAAATCAGAAAATCGTACTAAAAACAGTAATATAGAAAAAAAAAAAAATGCTTTGCTTTCTTTCCATTGTCTTCTACATAAGTCAACACCTAATATAATTCAAACGACATTTTATATTTGATAACCTGACTCTCAAAACAAAAACTCTTAAAATTAAATCTTTATTTTTTAACCTACGCAAGGAACACGGAAGTCGGTGGGGTAGTATCTAGGCGCGTGGGTTGAATAGCACTGAACACCCCCATTTAAGGTATATATAGAATACTGAATATTAGGGTTAACCGTTTTCCACCCTCCACAATTAATTTCTTATCTTATGCAGTTTAAGTGTACGCAATATATAAATAATACAATAAATTGTTCTAATAAATATAATTCTTGAGCAAATAACGAATACGATATGATGTTAAGTAATGTTAAACTCTTTTAATTATACATAAAAACAAAATTCGTTCTTTTTATTTATATTATTGTTGTTTTAAAAAATAACTGTTATCTGAAATATGGTGTTTTAGATATTTACAAAGATTGTAAAGTAATTAAGTAATGAAAATCAATTAAATAATCAGGCAATCTTTATTCGATAAAGACTGACTTTTAGTCTGAGTTTTAAAAATATGTAACTAAAAACTGTGAAGCGTTTTAAAGTCAAAGAATTACATATTAAAAAAAAATATAGGAAATTTCGGTTCCATGAATAAACAGATCATGATAAAACAGAATATGAGAACATAGAACATCTAGTTGAATGATACCTGTTTCTTCTTAACTATTTATTGGAAAAATATAATAGATTAATTGTATATCATACAGGTAATAATTTCAGAAGAGTATGTTATAACGTGCGCTTTACTTTATTAGTCAATGGCGACTATTATAATCGTCGAATATAAGTGTATTTACGACAATTTCAGATTGAAAGTGTTATTGATATGCACGATTGCTGTTTTATTTATTGTATCTAATACGATATAGAGATTACTAATTGAATGTTAAACATATCTATACTAGTGTTACGTATACATTACGATAATTTGTACATGTCATCATTACTTCAGACATCATTCCAAGACTCCATACATTTGTACGTTTTGTGACGTTCTGTTTTTTCATGTTCTGTTTAATCCGGTTACCACTATATCGTCTTCGATCTTTTAATACATATTTATTAAATTAATGTATTAATTTTAACTTCTACAAAACTTGAAATAACAAAATATAAGCATTTATTTAAATTGTTGGTAGAAGTCTCTCTTAACGTCTTGATAATGTATTTTCACTGTACACAATACTAACTAACAATTTGATATTGATTTTTTTAAATATTTCATATCTTTGATTTAAAAAAATATTGATTTAATCGGATTTAATGACATTGGAACTCTCCAAAATTTAAGTAACAGTAAAAAAGTGTGAAAGATATCAGCTCCATGATGCAGTGGTCAACGTTGTTGGCTTCTGTGACGCACTTTTCAGTTCAAGGCACAGAACGAACAGAATTTTTCCAATTGGTTAATTGATTTTAGTTCCAAGGCATGGATGTTTGTAATGTCTTAAAAATCCCTTCCACCTTTTTAGTCCTAAAAAAACAGGGCGTAGTGAAAGTGCTTAACCAACCTGTGGTCATGTTCTAGCCCTATTATTTCCATCCAAACATTCTTCAAAAATAAATGCGGTTAAAGAAATGTTCAACAAGCAGTTAGTTATAAAAGAAAAAACTAATCAATAACTTTATTAGAAGGCATAAAATTTGAATTATTTTTATTCTGTACACTTCCATAAATTTTGTTGGATACGACCCGGGATTCACCTTTCGCCATCTTCTGGTTTTATCGAGTGCACGAAGCATCTTCAGTTTAAGTTAGAAGGCATTAAGGTGGAGCTGGAAAACATATGAATGAAAAAAAAATGCTTCTTCACCAATGATGAAAATAGTAAATCATAAAAAAATGTATTATCGACCTATTTTTGATTAATTCTGGTGTTTATTTAAAATACTTTTTATACAAACATGTAATTTATATAAAAATAAAATTAATGTATAATTCAGACAAAAGTGCGTGAAAATTGAATAGTAAATAAAAAGTGACGGTGAAGATATATTGTGTAATATGACCTTGAAATAAAAACTAGAGCCTTTATTTGATAAACGTATGTGCAATCCGATATTTAAGATTAAGCTCGTAAAGGAAAATATGCCTAGCTACCTTAATAAAAAAGAATTTTCAAATATTGTGCGTACGTTTTTGGCAGAGTGTGACCACGCGCGCACACATATGTAAAAGAAAAGTCTCCAATAAATAAAGCGATTCTCAACACCATTTTCCCAAAATGAAAAATGATCTGTCGTCACCGAAAAGAAGCAGAGCAATTTTTTCATTTCGGTTTACGTGGTACAAAGCCCCGTTGCAAAATATAAAATGAAACAAGGGATGGAAATTCTGGTGATATGTTATTTAACGTATTTTTTCACTGTAAATCTAATATCCTCATATACAGTATTATCATGAAGCGGTCAACTATATATTTATAAAATATATATATTTAAAAAATAATCATTTCACTTTGTATCAGCGGTGGGCTGCCAATACGTTAACAAGGCGCTCGCTTAATCTCAAAGCAATTATATGCAATACTTAAATAATTAAACAATTGTTACTTAATTCATTGATAATATGCAACAATATGAAGTTTACCATAAACTTATCAATGTAAATGGCTATACTACTGTGTATACTGAAGCTGACGTAGATAATATATATATGTCAGAATTTGCAGTTATGTACTAATTTGATCTGAGAATATTGTTTTTTCTTTAATTAACAAGGGGCTTGCAAGTCGTAATAAAATCTAACAAGGGGCTCACGCGAGCCCCTCCGAGTCCACTCCAGCCCATTTCTGCTTTGTATGTATAATATTCAATAAAGCTTTTTTTCTTTTAAATACTGTAAAACCAACTGAATTGTGTCTAAGACAAATTTCTTCTCTCAAACGTTACGGTTTTATTGTTCTTACTAAAATATTTATATAATTGATTTATTAATTGTTTTGAAGAAGGGGTTCCCAACCGGAGGGAAATTTACCTCTGGGTGGGGGGTGGGGGAATTATTGTAGTGCTAATTTTTTGTTTTTTTAACTGAAACATGATTGAAATATGCTTCTGTTATTTTATTATGTTGGTAATAAGATAGTAAAAAATTACCTCAATAAATTTATAATATTATGTACATAAATACCTACATATTAAAAAATAGTTGACTTCTTGGTGATTCCACACTCAACGTGGTGTTGAATTTGGATAAAAGAGAATTATGTTCTGAAAAATAGTGAAAAGGAGGAATGGGGCAAATACGGATGGGATCCCCAATTTAAGAGATTACATCAATTATGACATCGAATAAATTAAGTTACTTTGATTACAGTAGTCAATTGGTCTACGTCGTTGGCTTCGGTTGCAAAGTTCACTGGCTTGAATCCTAGTGCGTGTAGATTTTTAAAATATGTTTTAAGCTGGATAATTGGTGATCGAAAGAGCGTGACGAAAGCGATCAGCTAATCACTAGTCTTGACCAAGCGGTATTCTCAAATCACTATATTTGAACAAGGAGGATTGATCAACTAAATTTTTCTTGTAGGAAAAAAAAAATTGTTGTAAAAGAGCTCTATAAGAAGTTCTCTATAAGAGCTCTATAAGAAGTCTTCATTACTGCTGATTTTGTTGAAGTACATCATTGCTTGGAAACGGGAAAAACACCAAATCATCGTTAGGATATTTACTTTAGTAATGTAGTGTTTCACTTTGTGTAAAAATTTCCCAAATTTTAATTGTGTTTATAATTGATATCGTTTGCCACTTAGATTTATTATTCTTTGATGATGATTTTTTAATTGTTATGGGTGTTAAGCATTTTAATTTTGTGTAATTATAATGTAATTTGCTAATCCTTTAAATTGTTAATAGTTGCTTACACCTTTTTATTTCAATTTAAATTTGTATAAATATCACTGTTTATATATTTTTCTTATCAGTTGATAATGCTCGCGATGAGCGAAACCGGTCCTGATCTAATAAATTTTATGTGGAAAAAGTACTAAAAATGTTTTATTATTTTTATTATAATGCCATTCCACCAAGTATTGACAGTGAACACCTTAAAAGTGATCTATAAGAAGTGTTTATACTTCACAGCATTCAAACAACACAAAAAGCTACGTTAGCATTTGTTTTGAGTTTCCTATTTAAATTAACGAAAATCTGCTTTATCCCACGCTTTTAAAACTTTTCAAAAATATTATTTTACAATTGTTTCGGACAGACTTATATTAGTCACCCTGGAGTATGACTAATGATGAAGCACTTTTCCTGATGAGAATAATAATTGTCTACACCGTACGTAAAAAATGAGACACGCGGATATAGAATGCTGTTACAGAAATAGCCACTGACCGTTTTGGGACGATAAATTTCGAATGTGCGACTGGTCACTAACCGAATGCGCGGCGAGCTTTCAAAAGCTGTCTCATATATAAAATAAAAGCTCGGGATTTATAATGGCTGATGGCTGTATGTAAACAGACGCTGTAAGACCTGATATCTTTATGGGATCTTTACAAATAATCTTCCCGTAAGAAATTTCTTATTCTGTGGATGTCTTTTTTATTCGGTAACGCCAACTACTCGCCAGAAGTTCTGTTATTTTTCTACAAAGAAATGTTGGGAATGATTCATTTGAAACAAAGTTCTCCCATAAGACATATAATGTAAAATCGCAAGAATTTAGCTATTCCATACAACACATTTCGTGCAATATTTACATTCATAAGTAGGTAATAAAATGTTGGTTAAAAATATATAAATTCTTTTATTAAGCGCTTTAAATGTATTATTGTTCAATGAATAACATAAGTTATCTTAAAAAACAGACGTTAAAGCCTAGCTTTTTTAGCTTAGGCGTAAATGTGAAGGAATATACATTGGACCAAACTTTTGATTCGCAATTCACGTTGTAAATAGAGTAAAAAAACATCTTGTCACGAAATTCTTACTGTTGAGAGAACATATAGAATACATTTTTCTATGGTACAAATGATCTTTAATTAATTTTAATGTATTTTTCGTTCACAGTCACGTTGAAGTAGCTGGCTGTATAATTGAATATTTTAATTCAAAAGAAAGGACGTATTTTCATTTAAAACTGATAACATAACAATAAACTATTGATTTTATGCTAGTAGAGTGAATGTGTTTTATCTTCTCTGATTGATGTATAGAATGGTAATGCACCGTCACAGAGCCAGTGTAGAAATGTTATTTTTTTTTTACAGTAGATTAACACAATAATCAATTTTAATTTTACATTAAATATGAATTTCCTCAAAATTAACGATGAATTCATTAAAAATACAAAAGTAAGCATTGTTTTACTTCACTTGATTGTAATGAATAACATATTATACAAATACTTAAAACATAAAAAATAAAATAATACTAGCCATTCTAACAGCTGAGTGAGCATTGCTGAGACACGACAACACGGGCTCAACTCCCAAAACGAACCAATCAATATTTATTTATTTTTAAATCGATTTATTGATCTGTGTTCAAAGAAAAGCCTTATGCAACATTTCATCCAATCCACCCAACCATAAAAACAGGTCGTTGCGAGCTTCTAGTGAAAAACATGATTTTTAAAAATGTACGTCCTGGATTTTTACCGTCCATCAAAGGGCGGTAAGTGTTAAAACATGTTTTTTCACTTGGTTCTTTAAGGGCCATCAAGATATCGGAACTAATTTTTAGCACCGTAGGAGAAGTGTTAAGTTAGCCAAGTGGTATTTTAGAAGAAAAAGTTGGATACGTTGTAATATTCTACACCTCTCAAAGTATCATAAAAGTGAAATAATCTCAGTTAATACACATTGCAATCTTCGTAAAATAAAAAAATATGCAATCCACCAAAACATTAAATAAAGCCGTGATTGCCCAAGGAAAAAGTTTAATCATTTTACTAGTTACCTCACTTCACCTCTAAAGGACTCAATCGTGAAGTCATTTTTCTTTTAAATATTATAATAATATTAACAGTCATTCATCAGCTTCTTTTTGAGTTAAGGTTCTTCATGTATAGTTTATATTTTCCACACTGAAAGTGGCCATACATAGTTAGAAAAAAAATCAAGAAGCTTTTGTTTTCATGTGTTCAATTAAATTGCTAGATATGTATATAAAATATATTTAAGAATCGTATAGTGCTATTGACCCATGAATTCAAAGAAAATAAAAAGCATCGTTTTTTGAGTTGATGATTGATTTCTAAAACGACGATAAATCACAACGTATGTACACTCCAAACCTCAGAACATCCTGATGCCTTAACGAGCGTCTCTTTGAAGTAAATGGCTCGGAAGGAAATATAGATTCAACATTATACCATCCCGAACTTGTTACGCATCACTGGGTCCCTTTCGACCGCAAGGCCCTGATGCACGATGTCATATGGTCGAATATCACTGTACTTATATAAACTTTGTCTCGCTATCTGTGGGGGCACAGATGCGAAAAATTCGTTGAAAAGTAGCCAAAAGGGATATCAAAAGATTTCGTGTTTTATGAAAAATACGAGTTGTTTATTTTTCTATGTAGACAAGAAAAATTACTTTACTCATCGATCCAAGATGAAAGTTTTTGGTTCTACTTTTTCTGTATGTAATAGTTTGTATAGCAAAAAAAGGTATCCTAAAAAATATTTTATATATAAATGTTTTGTATTTTATGTCTTTAAATAAAATAAAAAATATGTTGGTTATTTAATTATCGACAACTATGTGATTTTAATAAAAACACAATATTATTCTGTGCTTCATTCCACTTTATTTAATAGTTCAGGAACGGTTTCGCTCAAGAATTGTCAAGATTATTGAGCGAAACCGGTCCTGACCTATTAAATAAAGTGGAATGAAGTACAAAGGAATATTGTGTTTGTATTAATATAATGCCTTTCTAGCAAGTATTGACAGTGAACAGTGTTCAAAATTAACTATATGATTTTTTAATACTCATATTCATTATTTTTAAAGATTTCTCTCAAAAATATCAACTATTGACACACACACGATATCAAGTGTTTTGATTATGTTTTGATCTGTTTTACTAAATTATATATGGCTACGCTGGGTATGTTTTTGTAAACTTATTGGGACTTAACGTACATTAACATTTAAAACAAAAAATATTCAAATATCAATATTCAATTATTCGAATATTCGATTGGAATCCCTAATCCTAATATAAATAGAGCATCTCAGCAGAAATTGTTTTTAGTAAAAACTGGTTATTAGTCCGTTGGTTGACTAAACCGAAATTTAATATTTGTACATATTTAAGTTGAGTTCCACAGCGCTATTATTTCATCTTTAATTTTGTAGAACATATATGATGATTGTTTTAATTTAGATTGTAAAATCCACTACAGGAATTCTATAGCCAGTTATTCAGCAAATGAATTAGTATAACACCATACTTTATCTAATTGCTATTTGTGACGACCTAACATGATATTAGATATACTTTAAAAGTAGTGGAAATAGCCTATAAATGTCATGAATTAAAAAAAATAGACAATTTTTCCATTGCAAGATTCGAAATATTGAAATGCCAAAAAGCAATAACAATTTGGCAACACTGAAAAATGTTTTTTCCTGGTTATAACTTCGTATTTAATAAAATAGAAAACTCATGTTAGTGTTTGTGGGTCTCATAAAGAAGAAAATTATTAATACATATATTGTATACATACATTATTTGCTGTGACAATATACTGTTCATTATATACTGCGGCGTTTTGAAACTTGCAAAAGCATTTTTCTCACATAAATTACACATAAAACACTTTCATAAAACAAATCCTTTGATTCACAGCAGAAACGCATTGAGAAAATTTTCGCCGAGCAAAAAATTCGCACTTGGGCTGAGAAAAAAAAGAATATTAAAAAAGGGAGCATAAAAATCCGAAAATACAACACACAATGTTATACACGGCCAGCGACAAAAGACGTAAACTTTTTCAATAAAAAAAAATCCTACCCGCCGAGACGAAATGGCAGTAATTTGAAAGATGTAGGGTCTCATTCAGGACAGTATTTAGAAAAATTCGCCCTAATATTTTAATAGTGTTAAACTACTTTTGTAATTTAATTTTGATTGATTTTACTGTATAAAAGTTTGATGCATCAAATGAAATTGTTAGAACCAATTTTGAGTTGCATTTCAACAATGAGCATTGTTATAAATTAATATTGTGTGCTTAATTGAGTAAATAATCATTTAAAATAAAGCTGCTATTTTTATTTATAAGTTTTTTTAAGACAATGCAGTTTAAGATAATATATTAAAGCTATCGATGAATAAACTTTATTTTAACTTAGGAATTATATATTATTCAAGCTTATTTAAAGAAAACCCAATTTTCCTTTGTACTTGTATCCACTTTTATTTAAAATGGTTCGCTTCGCTCATGTCGACTATTTTCAACTGATGCTAAATATAATTTAACAGTGTTGTTTATACAAAACCAAATAGCAATAAAAAGGTGTAGTAGTTATAGGTGTTGTATAGATATATCAGATGGAAATGTTCGCCATGAAGGTAACCGTTATTTCCACCAATTATTCACAGTGAAGACTCTAAAAGTGATTATTCAATTTAGGCACCTCAGCAAGAGAAAAATAGTATGTTAGAAAATCATGTTGTCATTCAAAATATGTCGTGAATAGCTTATTTTTTTCTAAAATATTGTTCATATATTATTAACAGATAGGAAAAAATAAATGTGAAAATAATTCGTTGGTATATTGGTAGACGGAGTTAAGTAAAAAACCGACTGCTTTGAGTTATGAATGCACTAAGATAGATTTTAACACGTTGAACCTTCTGAAAAGAAGTTAAATTATATTCTGTGTATTCTTACACAATACAAATCATGTCAGTTGCGTTTAAAGTTATTCTTGGCGAAAAAACAATAAATAACTTAACGATATAATTTGAATACGTGGATCGAATTAAGTTTATCATTATCTAATATAATTGTGCTTGGAACAATAAGTAATAGATATTATGTAAAAATTTCATGATTATCGAAAGTGACTATAATCTCTTTTTTTATTTATCGTTTTTGACAGTATACCAACTAGGGCATCCAATCCCGGGATCCCGTTCAATTTTCTGATCCCGAAATCCCGGGATTGAGATGGCC
Source organism: Himalopsyche tibetana (assembly GCA_030503985.1). NCBI lineage: Eukaryota > Metazoa > Arthropoda > Insecta > Trichoptera > Rhyacophilidae > Himalopsyche > Himalopsyche tibetana. The sequence goes on along the minus strand of JAPJYX010000007.1, from coordinate 2,619,007 downwards.
GCGATCCCGGGATTTCGGGATTGAGAAATTTTGAGGAAATTCTGAAAATTTACACGAAATTGGCAAATTCAAGATTTAAAATTCGTCAGCGAGCTAAAAATTAATCAATTCCGAAATCCCGGGATTGGAAAAAGGCTCCGAGATTGGATACCCTAATACCAACGAATAAGGTTTTGCGGGGAATAGTAGAAAATATGCCCCCTAAGTTTGACTCTGTGATACTGAAAAACTTTTTCTTAGCAAAAATTCAGAGGAATTTACAGTACGTATGAAGGGATGCAGATGAAGGGTTCCTTGAGCAGCTCACATATATTTTTAATATTTAGAATATTTAATATACTGTAAAAAATTCTTACACAACTTAACCCACCTTTATGTAGTTTCTGTCGTTTTCTCGCGTTATGATATCGTTGTGTAAAAAAATGCAAAAAAAGAATCGCATATTTTCTTATATAATATTCAGTTTTACTGTTGTATAGTAAAAATGGAACGTGGATTTATTTTTATATTCCTTGAATGCGGACTTCAGGATGTATTCGGTAAATAAAAGAAAAAATATTTCACTATAAAAACAGCATGACTTGGAAGATTTATATATTTTTTATATGCTAAGATATTGACTGTCGGAAATCAACATTTATTTATTAACAGCATATTTAATCTATAAATCAAGGGGCTAATTTTAAATGATTATTGTTGATAGATAGTTATTAGATTTAGTGTTAATAAATGTGCATAGTTATTTTATTAAGCACCACTAAATTAGCAAAAACATCACTCAGCGCAGCATTATCAAGACAAATTTGAATCGTTAAAACTATGTACATTCGTAGTGAACGGATGAACTTGAACTTGACCCCGGGTCGTTATTGACAAAATCTGTGAGAATGTACATAGTTTGAACGATTCAAATTTAGTATTGAAATTCCACCAAGCACCTTCAGTCGAAATCTTAAATTATTATCAAGACAGATAATTACTTAATCAAGACACTTTTTCAAAATCAATATTTGTATCGCAATAATTTACAATTTTTGCCAGGTATATAGAGATAAGTGATTACATTCTCAATTCATAATATTTTTGGAATATATTTGAATATTCTAACATTACAAAGTAATATTAAATTTTCGAACATTTGATATTTCTTATTAAGAGTAAGTGTAATTTAAAATTTCGACTGAAGGTGCTTGATGAAAATTCAACGTTAATTTAGAATTATTTTCTTTATGTACACTTCCATAAATTTCTTGGTTGACTCAGTAGTTCTTTCATTCGAGTGCATTCGCGCACTGAGTAGTACCGGAAGATGCTGAGAGGCAAAACCCGGATCGTGTTCAACCAAGAAATTTATGGAAGTGTACATAATGAAAATAATTCTAAAATAAGAGTGAGTGTATTTGAATCAGTTTATTAAAAATCCACTCTTAAATATATAAATAGCCAATAAACAATTCGATATTTGTGCAGTTGCTTAGTATGAAACTATTTGGTATATATAATATTATATATTTGTAAATATACTATGATAAATATTAACAGCCAATCCGTTAAGTTATACTAATAATAATTTTCAACGTGACTAAGGTTAGGTCACATTATATCAAAAAGACATTTCTGCTTACGCAATAAAAGGTAACGGTCCGTAAGAGAATAGTTCCGAAAATCCAATTATTGATAAAATATGACATATACAGAATATTTCTACGATGAAAGCTTTAATGCACAAAAAGATTTTCCTTCCGATTTTCCCATGCTTAGTTGCCCTTTTCCGCATTATTAAATATATTGGTAAAAAAAGTAGGCGCTTTTCTTTGGGCGGTAGCCGCCGGACATACGCTACAAAGAGCTTTTTTTCTTGTGACGATGTTATTTGATTTGTCTCCAATATTAAATCTATCAATCCATCTTCAAATGTGATTACCTACGTCGAATCAAAAGAAATGTTGAGGACCGTAGGAAATTACAGTAACTAGATTCCTTTTGAAGATTATAAAGGGTTCAGTTCCCAATTTTCAAAATTGCATTTTTCTTCTTCTATTTTTTTTTTGAAAAGGTTGACGAAGAATTTCTTAAGGGTTGAGTCAGCACATTGATAAAATTTACCCGTCACATTTTATATAACATTCGCGGGCAAGCCACGGCCTGCGGGCCATATCCGGCCCGGTGCGTATTTTCTTTTTGCCCACTAGCTGTAAGATTTTTCATAGACTATATTAAAAAAAATGTTACTAAATCTTGTGGAATTAATATATGACTTTTTTTCAAATTTGAGAAAACATATTTATGAGCATTGTAAGAAGAATTGAATGTATCTACAAAAATTGAAACAAGAAATTACAATCAATATTAGAATCGATGACATGGTATTTCATAGCTCGTGATAAAAGTAACGACCAAAACGATACTGCTGTTATTAATTTGCATACGTGGATATAAAATATATTTTCAAATTTGAAACTGAAAATTTACAAGCAGTTTTAAGAATCTCGAACCTTTAAACTATCACCTGAATTTAAAAAAATGTTGAAAGATGTAAAATAGTTTCATTCGTCTCATGAAATTGTTTTTTTATATGGTAATTTTTTTTAATGATAAATAATGTATCTAATTTTAAGAATTGTTAGATATCACAGACACCCATGCTTTCAAACAAAAATCTGCTATTAGTACTGGGACTCGAGCCCGTAAGATCTGGCACGGAATCCCGCAACGCAAGCCACTGCGCCATAGAACCCGATTGCTAAGGTTTTATTGTTGATAAATTTGGAAATCAGGAATATAAATTTCAAATTACTCTATCTAAAGTGTCAGTCACCTTTCGTTAAGTCGGTAGTTGGTCAGTAGGTAGATATTGAGTTTGCAATAATTAATCTCGTTACATTTTGACATTCTTAAAAATGAATTCGGTTTATTTAAAAAAAAAAAAATCGTTTTTTAAATATTTTTCTTATAAAAATATATTCTTGTTGATTTTCAAACAAATATCAACAATATCCTTTCATATAGTATAGTGTATGATTATATGATAGAGTATTTGATGTTTCTTTATACCAGTGGTTCTTAACGGGGGCGTTTAGAAGTCTGGGGGGGGGGGGGGCGTTTTAAATTTTTCAGAATTTGGGGAGCGCTGCAAGAATGCGAGGGGGCGATGCGAGTGGACGATGCACTCAGGGGGGCCACTGAGATATTGCAAGACTTTATTATTGCAAGACTTTATTATTGTACTTATTTTATTATTGATGTTTTATTTGTACTTTTAAGCATTTTTTATTTGTAGTGGGAAATCCATTGCATGTTATAATAGTACTACATAGAGAATGTAATTTTATAATTTCGTTTTTTTTGGGGGGCGTTGGATAATTTTGGATAATTCATTTCTGCTAAAGGGGGCAATTTTTTCACTACGGTTAAGAAACACTGCGTTATACGTTACAGTTCATATTAAACAAATGATGAGACCGAATAAGAGTGATTGGTACCCGTGATGAATTAATTATAAGTTTTGTTGTATTTTGCTTTTTCCATCTATGAATTTGTAGCCGTTAAATGAATCTTTGCTTTTAGCACTGCACAGAACTGCAGAAACTGTTTAAAAGACACTTTTTTGCACGATATATTCAAAATACATTACAATGTCCTTTTGTATGTTGTCAAGATGAATTCCCGTATTCCTTTATCGCGGTTCCAAGAGAGTCGTTCATGCATAGTGCTATTCGAGTTATGTACAGCATTCTGTTCCTTTCCACATTTCTAAAGTATCTTCAACCGTATAGACTTCGGTATCGTCAAGACACTTGAATAAATGTTGTAAAAAGCCGATGTAGGTCTTAAAGCGTATGTGATACTAAAATTCTGTAGATTCCACATTTTCGGCAATTTTGACGATTTGAGATAAAATATCCACTTGGATAACAATCATTTTCTTGTAAAAATCGAAACGTACCTTTAATTACTTATTCGTTCAATATCTATTTATTATTTCAATAGTGTTAAGCTCATCAAATTGCACTATCTAGTTTATGATTAACCTGTTTTAACATCAATTATGTATTTAATATATTTTATTTTTTCGTACATCATGAAGAATTATTTGATTTGGCATTTACTTGGTAGAACTCCATTTATAACAGATTAAAAATAACAATGCATTTTAGTTCTACAGTTTTTAATAATTTTATGCGTTGATAGCTATTTTGGCTTGCGCCATCGTCAGAACTAGTTTTGACGATGGCGCAAGCCGAAATAGCTATCAACGCATAAAATTATTAAAAACTGTAGAACTAAAATACTTTGTTATTTTTAATCTGTCATGAAGTATTGTTATCTGAAGGTGATAACTTTAAGACTACTTTTGTGTTTTTTTATGACAATAGAAATTTAAAGATTTATTATGGGACTAGCTGTGTAATACGTGTTTTTACCATCTTAAAAATAAAATGAAATTCCTTCATACCCACTTAAGAATTGTTTTTTAACACTGTTTTTGCTTAGCAGGAAGCTCTTCTTAGTACGTACACTAAAATTTACTACCAAATATTGAAGCACTGTTCTGGTTCTGACGATGTCGTGTTGACGAACAAACTATCAATTATATTACATAACACTTTTGTTTTATATACAATGATTTTTTTTTTGTATAGTTTAATTTATACTAGGACTAGTTTATCGAGCTATAATTTTATCGGGTAGTGCAGACAATTATAATATTTAAAAAAATATATTTTTTAAATACACACTTTAATGTTTCATTTATTTGTAATAGGAATGTTATGTTAATATTTTAAATGCATGCACGTTAATGTATGGGATAATAATGTATGGAAAATCAGTTATCTCGGCTGACCACCCACAAAATAAATGACCATCCACACGAGTCGTGAGATTTAGATAAGGGCTTTAAGCTCCATAAAGCTGCGTATAAAGCTTTTTTATTTGTAGACCACATTTTGAATCATCGATCATTCTTTGCACTGCATAACACACCAAAGGCAAAATTAAGTTTTTTTCATAATATAAAATAAATATAATTATATAACAATACAAAACAGAAATATATAATTGATTTTTTATAAATCTCTTTAAAATAATCTTATTTGTCCTTCACAAAAAACTCTCAAACTGTAAGCTCTGATTTTCCCTTTAACGCCGTTGATTAATTTAATTCAGACATCTAGATGTTTGTGACAATTTTTGGCTCGCTACGTCGTTCTCTTCCCGAGTAGTGCGTTGAGAAAGGTAAAATCAATATTTTAATATATGGAGTCTGGTGTGTAGTCAGCTTAATTATTTAAATACTGTATATTATTTTATACTAACTTCCTTGAAATATAATGTACGTTCATTTTAGTGAGGTGATGTCGAAAAAGATATCAACTATGTGTATTATCTTTAATATGGTGAAAAAATATCAAAATAGTTTATTACTACAAATATGGTTAATACCTTATTCGGATAACTCCCTTATCATGGCTTAACTTACACTTAACTTTTTTTTTATGTCGAAGTTTTAATCGTTTAAAATGAATTGCCTGATGCAAAATAATATTTCTTGAACTAAAATACATTGATATTTTTTCACCTTATTATTGAGTTTTACTAAGTTGTGTCAATGCAATCAATACTGTCTTTAAATAATTTATATTGATACTAAATTAAAATTTATCAAAGTACCACAATAAAAATGAGAGACAGTTTATTTATTTAATGAAACAATTTTAAATATTTATTTAGTAAAGAACATATAAAAAATGATGTGTTAATAAGGTTTACTGAATTTTAAAGTTTTTATTACAATTATCTGAAACTAAAAAGTTGCCGCAGCTGAGAATGTCAGGCAAATAATCATATTATTATACAATTGAACTATTTCAGTGATAAATCACAGTTCGTACATAACCACAAGTAAAACCATTTTTTATAGTAAATTAGAAAGTCAATTTTTCGTTATTTTGACTACTTTTAATCAAAAAAATAAACACGAAATCCATCAAAATATCCGTCCCCAAATGAATAAAAAAACACAGCAATATTTGTACACATTTTATTCCGAATCCGCGGTGTTAAATAGCGTCTAGTGCTGCCTCAGATACGCCCGCCAATAAAGATGAAATCCGACATCCCTTTAATGTGAACGCCCCTTTATAATATTGCTTTTCAATAATCCTAGCCATAAGCGGGAAAACGAAAACAGGAGAGATATAAAAATAAAAATACCGCACCATTATTCTCGTCCCTTTTCGATGCTTTTGTGTTGTTCTACGAGACTCGTTTTTTTAAACCAATCACTAATATCCGATCGTTTTTTAACCACTTCTACAGCCTACTCAACATTTTTTATGATTTTTTTTTCGTTTAGAAACAAAGCACTGCATTAAAAATATATAATACTTATTATATTTTACGATTGTGATTTGGTTTTATAGAATGAAGTTTATCATGCTATTGAAATCAGTTATTTTATTATTATTATTTCAAATCAGCCTTCTACTAGCTTCTACATAAAAAATATTAAGCCAAAAAAAAAAGTTTTAAAGTTTACTGACTTATAACGAGTTGAGGTATAATATTTTGAATTCTTCATATTCGATAATATGCGCTTTCTATAGCTCTGTTCTTTTGCGCACTTCTGACGGTTTGCTGACGGCTTTCAAACCGTTTTTGAGTTAGAATCTAATTCGATGCTTTTAGATTATAATTCGAAAACAGTTTGCAAACTGTCAAGAAGTACGCAAAAGAACAGAGCTTATGTAGATCATACGACCAGCACGCTTCACAATAAGAATTTTGACCGCCCATCAGCTGTTATCCAGGATGCCAAAATACTACTATAAACCGGAATAATATTATTAGAAAATATTTTTTCATTGAAAATCAAAAAAACACATGAATTTATATGACTGATTAACAGTATTATTAGTTTTTATATTTTAAATATAATATTTGGTGCTTATCTCGATGGCTGCCACAGACGAGATATCTCGTAAACTTTTTCGTGCTCAATACGCCAGAGACTGGTTATCTTGTCAATAATTAAATACTTTGTAATAGTTGAAAATTATTGCCGGCGTGCTAGGTAATTAATATTAATTATCTACGGTAGCTAAATGGTAAAACACTAACCAGAGCGTCAGATATTTAAACATTTAAAAAACTTTAAGATTAACACGATTAGGTTTTAATATAAAATAAAATAACTTAGATTATTTCACGTATTGTGCTACAAACTGTGACACGTGTTTCGCTTATTTAAGAAGCATCTTTAGACAACTACTTTCGCAAATACTTGCTTAAGTACGAATGATTTTAATTTAAGTATTCTGATATATTGTGATAATCTAAGAATAATCTAAGTTATTTTATTTTATATTAAAATGAACTTCCACAAAGTTACCGCCAAATCCATCGAAAGGTTTAGGTTTTAGGTTTTGCTTAAATTACTCAAAGTCAACTTAAAGTGAAAACACCCATGCCAAAGAGCTAAAATCAACAACCCTAAAGAACAAAAAATAAATCACTTTTTGTTATTTTGCAGTAGAGCATATATAACTTAAAATATATTTAAAAATTAATACAAAATGAATAATGAATAATTAAAATTCATGGATTTTTATTTGTTAGTTACATTTTATTTCGATTTCATGCAAAATAAGTAAAAGTGAGTTACTGCTTGATTTACTGGAGGTGTGAAAATGTTATGTTGCTATTTTTTAAATTTGATATTGACCTTGGCTTCCCAACACATCAAACCGTTTGGATAAATCTCTTGCCACATAGCCGCAGAAGCCACCGGATCGTCAGTATTACGAGAAACTTGAAACTTAAGCCAAATCTAAAGATACTTAGTGCAACCGGATTTTCAGTGTATAACGTTGACACATTTTGTTTGAATTATCCTACCCACGCTTCTCAAACAGTGCGTGTCTCAAGGAGAGAATACCTGGTTTAATATGACAGATTTAGTCTGGTCGTGGAGTGGGGAAACGACATTCAGGATGTAACATGAGCCTGCTCTCCTTTATTTGTGTAACAATGACAGGCGTGAAGGCATACAAACAATGTACGAAACTTGCTGCTTCTTCTCTTATGGGAATGTAACACGTTTCCTTAAAATACGTGTGAGCGATAAAGGTTGTAAGTTATAACTCTAATAACGTTTATAGTAAAAAAAGAAAAGATTTACGCGGTGAAGCAATTTAGTATTTTATACGTTTTATAACATTTTATAAAGTCTCCAATAAAATATTATACTGTTAGGTTTAACATTAAAAAATAGTCATTTCTTGGAAAGTGTGAAAATATCAGTACTAGATTTTGTTCATCGAATATTTTTACTTTTAGGGTGTTCTCTGTCAATACATGTTGGAAAGGCACCATATTACAAAAATAAAATACTCATTTGTACTAATTTCAGCTTTTATTTAAACGATTAAGACCTGTTTTGCTCATGACGAGCATTATCAACTGATAACAGAATACAATGTTATTTATACAAACCAAAACGAAAATAGTAAGGTGTAATAAATATAATTGGTATTGAAAAGAATTTACAAATAAAGGTTAAAAAATATAAATAAACTACATTAAATTGACGAAGGGTCAGCAAGCAAATTATGGAACATCATTTGCTTCTAGGATTAAGCCCGATTGGAACAAACCGAACACTGAACAGTTCAAACAGGAAGAAGCCGTACACGTAAAAAAGCGAACACGGCAAAAACCGTACATAAAAAAGAAGTGCTCCCATTTAAAATACTTCATTTTTCACAAGTGTTCTGAAAAAGAAAAGAAAAATAAAATTGTTTTTTTTTTTAATTTTAAATAACGTCAAATAGTAATCATTAGAAACTCGAAACTTTACAGTTATTTTCTTGTATATGTACATTTTTTTCTTGCCAGTGGCTTCCTATCCGTTTTGGTCCATTTACCCAGTAAAAGAAATATCTAATAAAATCAAAATGAATCTTTACTTGGCAGAGTAGCATAAAATATATTATATAAAAAAATATATTTACGAATGCCATACTGATTTCGGCTTCCGCGATAAAAAACATATAATTATTCATAAATCATTCAAATTTCAGTCTCCCATACATGTCACGAAATTTTCACGTTGTAATCAATTTGAAAATTCTGTTGTATTAAACGAAGTTATATGCGTTTTTATGACTCAAATAAAATGCGACATAAAACATGTACCCGAAAATTTTATTGTATTTATTTTATTAAAATTCTGGAATGTCGTATCACGTTAATTTAATTGCTATATTTTTACATATTTTTGTGCATTTTCTTTAAAAAATAAAAAAAATATGTATTATTATTTTTTTCCTATTCTTCTCAACGTTTACTTTTTTTTGTTTATTACAATGATATACACAATTTTATGGAATTACCAGGACTTGTTTCGCAAATCGCATTGAAAATGTTTTTTTTATAAATATAATGCCATTACACGGAAAATTGATAATTAATTCCTTGAAAGTAATATTAATTATTAATTATACATATTGAAATTTACTTGGTAAGACTCCATTATTACAAAATAAACAAATATCAATGTATTTTAGTTAATAAAATAATATTTTTTAAATATAGTTGATGTTAAGTATATAATATACCGATTTTGAAGAGATACACTATACATCTTCTCATCTATTGAATTTTTTTTTTACCATGTCCGCTCCCAATGTGGAGCATATGGACTCCTAATAGAGTTTACCTAAACAGAAGTATTTCTACGAGAACTGCTTGTTACTCAGTTGCTCAACCTCTCTTTTTCCAAAGAGAGTAGGAATAGAAGGATAGGGCTAGACAGGACTAGTGGTTAGCTAATCGCTCTCGATACACCCCGTTCATAGGATAAGATAGGTGGGAGGGGGGAATTCAAGACATCACATACATCCATGCCTTCGTACAGAAACTGATAAATCGATTGAAAAATCAATTTATAAAACTGTCCGTACTGGGATTCGAACCCGTGAACGACGTTGACCACTCGACCACACAGGCGACATACAATAGTAATAATATATTTATTTAACGTTTTTCTCAGAACTGTTTCAAATATAGAATTGTTATTTAGTCTTTTTAAATTGAAATGACAAAGCTATCAACTATATTTAATAACAAAAATTGTATAACTAAAATGCATTATAATAAATATACTTCTTTCAATGATTAAAAAATGACTTAAGATTGATTTAAATACTTAATCCCTTTAACAACAATCAAAAAATATATATGTATTGTAATTTATTTTCATTAATAATATTTGATGAAATCTTGATAGGCATATCATTCTAGTATTTGACATGTTTTGAATCCTGTTGCTTGTTCATCTACAATCTCAACTGTTGATCATTATGATGGTCTCCCACGGGTTTCTGGAATGTCAGCAGTGCATGCTTCATATTATAATAACATTGTTTTATTAATGCAATATTCTACAATTTAAAAAGTATTGGAATTTCGGTCAATTATAGTTGTATCTTTAAAGATTCTACAGAAACTTTCAGTAGCTTTTTTTTCGCTTATTCAAAAACATTTTTCTACATTTATTGAATAAAAAAAGAAATTGAGTTTCGCTATCGATAAGAATTAAAGTCAACTAGAGGAGACGAAGTTAAAATTTTATTAAAAATAAAAAACAAACGTAAAATTAGTCTTACATCAAAATAATATAGTTATACTCAAAATGAGTTATGTTATGTGGGTGATAGTAGATCATCCAATCCCGGATCTTTTTTTGTAATCCCGGGATTGGCAATTTTTCCAATCCATTAAACATGTGATTGAACATTCACCATAAAATCGTGTAGAAATTAGGGATTGAGAAATATTTGCCCGGTGATTTTGAAATCCTGGGAATTTCCGGATTTCTTGAAATGAAACGAAACGAGATCTACCCGGGATCATATCACAATCTCGGGATTTCGATTCATAGAATTGGATGAGATTCTGAAATTGGAGGCCTTCATTGTTAATTATTTCGAAATTGTGTCATCATTTAATAAAAACTTTTGATAAATTGCAGTTTTTAACCGAATGTTTATAGCCAACTCAATCAAAAACTAATATTTTCTTACTGTTTTTAGTTCCAACAAATTTGAATCGTTCGAATTATGTACATTCACACAAGTTTTGTCATTAACGACCCGGGTTTCACCTTTGCGTGTCAGTTTAAGTTCATTCGTGTACATAAACGGGTGAAGATTTCGAAAATAAGATAGCAATTTAATTCATATCTCTTTCAATTGTCTTTAAAATTTCCTTAATAAATAGTAGTTTATTCTTTAGCTTGACATTTAATCTTGAAGTATGTATTAATACATTAATTACTGATAATTCCTAATATTATATGTTCGACAGATTTTATATCTATGAACCAAATTGCAAAATAAAATATATTGTTAGTTTATCAAAAATTAAAATGATATTTTTGTATTTTTATTAGACCTTCAGCCGTCGCTGTGTAAAATCGTATTATTTTGGTAACCCTATCTCACAACCATCACGTTATCATAATAAATACGGCATTTCATAGTATTGTTCCTACATCTCGCATTCCTGGAGTAATAACGAACTGACGGCCCGCCCCCTCACTCTACAAGTACACAAGATTACTATCATAGCCAAGTTCGCATGTCTACAACTTTACTATGTACTTCATTAAAACGACCAAATTCTTACAGAATATCTCGTAAACATGTGTACATATATATCATTGAATGTTTTTGCTGATCGCTTAGAAAATTCTTTGAATTAAAATCCACGATTCTTAACAACAACAAAAAAAACCACACTAATGATTCTGGAACCTTCTTCTTTTAAACAACGATAAGAGACGTGTTATATTATATTAATCAATGACTCTTTTATAATCCCCTCCAGAGTGGTACAATTTTAAAAGAATCAAAAAAGCGGTTCGTAGGAAGTATTTTTGTCATCCAAAAATATTTAACTCACTATATGAAGTATGAGCAAGAAATATTTTTACACCGTAACGATTATTTTTTGTAGGTTAAAATAACATTTATTTTTCGTATAAATCACGTTTTTAGGCACATTGCTGGTTTTGTTATTCATAAGCATTATCATCTGATGCAAATGTAAATTGATACAGGGCTAGTAGAAAATTTAAATTAACTTTGATTATTCCACGTATTGTGTTACTAACTGTGACACGCGTTTCGCCTCTTTCAGAGGCATCTTCAGACTTACTATCGCAAAGTTTGCTTAAGTAATGAAGCAAGATTGATTCTAACATTTTAAAATTATAAAATTACTAAATGGAGGTTTGGGTTTTTTTCCTTTTAAGAGGAGCAAGGAGGGGGGTATAGAATCGAAATAAAATAAACAGATAATGATACTAATGATACTTATGAGTTGTAATCAATCAGATTGGGATTTTTCCTTTTTAAGGGAAGCAAAGAGGGGATTATAAAATCGAAACAGTGCAAACACAATACGTGGAATAATCAAAGTTAATTTAAATTTTCTATTAAAATGAACTTCCACAAAGTTACCGCCGAAACCATCGAAAGTATTGATACAGGGCTATTTATATAAAATTAAGTATAACAAATGACAAGGTGTAACAAACAATTAATGTTAAAATAAATTATTTATAATCATACGCATTATAAATTAATGAAATTTTAGTATAAAATAACATTTAAGTGCTAAGAAACTCTTTAAACTCTTAAAATAACAACTGATTTTCATAGAAAAACTCAACCAAACTAAAAACATAAGCCAAAGTTTAAAATTAATAAAAAATACACAAAAACATGATAAAAATAGCAATGTGTTTAGATCTGCAAGAACAATGTGAAATTATTCATAGTTATTTTGGTACAATAGTTAATTCTTCGAAAACTGAAAGGGAAATAAAAATTTATTAGGTATTCAGTTTATTAAACTTACATTTTTTCCTCCAAAAAAGTGCTAAAATTGGCTGTAAATAATTTGCACCACAATCCTTTTTTTTTCAAATGAACAGTTTATATATAACTTTTAGGGTGTTCACTGTCAATACTTGGTGGAAAGGCATTATATTAATAAAAACAATAATCCTTTGTACTTCATTCCACTTTATTTAATATGTCAGGACCGGTTTCGCTCATTGCGAGCATTGTCAACTGATAAGAAATATAATTTAACAATGCTATTTATACAAAATTGAAAAGTTATACACAACAGTTGGCATTGAAAAGAAAATTTCCCAAATTTTAATTATGTTTGTAATTACTTTCAATCGCATTCTGAATTTATGAATCTGGGATGACTTTTTAGTTATATGTTAGTTGTGTTGAACATTTTAATTTTGTGTTATTTTAGAATCACTTTAATGTAATTGGCAATTTCTTTTCAATGCCAACTGTTGTGTATAACTTTTCAATTTTGTATAAATAGCATTGTTAAATTATATTTCTTATCAGTTGACAATGCTCGCAATGAGCGAAACCGGTCCTGACATATTAAATAAAGTGGAATGAAGTACAAAGGATTATTGTTTTTATTAAGTTTATATATAAAGTAAACTTGTGTGGCTTCTATATGGTGCTGTATTTGAGTTTAAAGTTCTTACTGAAATATGTTTTAGCTTTGTTGTATTTTTCCACTGGCTGACAGACTATTTTTACGTATATTTATGTGTACCCAAGTGTTAAATGTCAACCGTAACAAAATCTATTGTCACGACTTTGTGTACAACTTTTGTAACCAAATGTCCCGCTTTTACGGAACTCGGTAATACTGTGACATTTTGTCAAACTATCCTGTGGGACTGACGGACATTTACGCATACCATTTTTAATAGTTTTGTTAATGGGTGCACCAAATAATTTTGTAACAGTATTTTTGACTAAGATTTGATCCTTATTTTTAATTTTATTAGAGTATTCAACGCAGTGCCAGTAGGTAACGACTAGGGCTTGTCGGTTTTCAAAAATCGGTTTTTTGCTAAATTGGTGACATTCAAAAACCGGTTTTTCATCTTCTTAACCAGTTGTGCCGAATTTTCCATAAACGAGTCTATTAACAAAGGAACAGAAATTTCGGTTCTTTTATTTGATGGCTTAAATATCATATGCCCCACATCATTACCCAGCAAAAGGATATTTTCGATATCAGGAAATTTTGTTACAAAACAATCAGTGGACGCTTTGTGTTTTCCTTAATCATATTTTCCGAGGAGTAACACCAAACAATTTCTTGTGGCGTATTATTATCTATATAAATAAACAACATATAAAAATGAACTTTTTCTCTCTATTTTCATTGAATTATCCATTTTTTGTAAAACTTCGAAAACCTGATAAAACCGGTTTTCAAACAATATTGTCATTCGGAAACCGGTTTTTGTATAAGCCCTAGTACAGATATACCTCCCTTATTAGGTATATACTAATTATTTTATAGAAATTAAGCGCTTATGTTGGGAAAGGTTCAGAGGATTTTCTTTAAGCTTCTCTGATCAAGGTTGTATGGATATTACTCTTTCCAACTAAATTTTTCTAAAATATGCTCACGTTTTAAAGTTAAGACGTCCGAAAAGAAATGTCTTCTCTACATATTTATTTTAGTTTTTACGAGGTCAAATTGAGAGTTCTGCTGTTTTGACTACGTAACTGTTTAACTGTAGCACCAGCTTGCCAACAGTATGCCACTGGTAAGAGCTTCAAAAACGTTCAACGTTATTGCTTCAAATGTCAAAATATTTTGCAGGAACTTGTTTAATTTCAGACCAGTGCTATTTTTTGTAAATTTAGATAGACTTGTTAGAAATTACTTGGTTGATTTACATTGTCAAATTGCAATATCACAGTACCATTTATCCGAAAATTATATTTACAAGCTGCAAGCCCGTTGCCTTCACCGAGGGGGGGAGGAGATTTTTGTTTCATTTTGAAATAGTCAGAAAATTAGTGGCGTGAGAAATAAACTCGGGAAATCGGGGACAATCATACAGACGGACGGACATTATCGACTATTAATATAAAGATAGATAGATAGTACTTATGCACTAAAACTATTACAAATTACTCATCCCAAAAATTAAGCTAAGTGTTATGTTGAAATTTTCGGACTTGCAAAGTGTTCCATACCAGAAAAATATTGGGAAACCCTGCTCTAGTGAATACACAGCTATACACATACTTGAGATCTACTCGTATTTCACATGGTGTCACATCAATGATTATGATACGCAGATTTTTAAATTTACATATTTGTAAGTAAGTATATGTGGTCATCCATTCCAACTTGCTTAGAATTGACGGTTGTACAAATAAAATAAGTATTCAGAAGTTTTGTTATCTCTATTTTGCAACTTGATATCCGGAAAAGAACATAAGTCTGCTTGTCTTTGTCTTTATCTGACGTATTCTATCTTGCGTGCCACACAATCAATGTAATATTGAGCTAAGCAACCCTTCGAACATTGCATAGCTTTAAAAATTTAAGCCTATATCTTAATTTTAAAAGTTTTATTAAAAAATAATCTTCTGCGCAATAGTAACCATAAATTTTTTCTCCATTAAAATTCTCAAACAAACTGTTGTCAAAAAAGATATTAAAAATCTAAAATTTCGAACGTGTCTTGTCACCCTAGGCTTGGCTAAATTTAGAATGTTGAGATATTTGAACTAGCTACGAACTAGAGTGTTAAAGCTTCGTTAAAATATACCAATAATCATGCTCTAGTTCTGGCGGATTGCTTAAGCCAGTGCTTCCCAAACTGGGGTCCGAAGGTCCTTTCAACATTCTTTGTGATAAAACATGAACATATGAAATAAAAAAAATCGGGTGTCAGCAGATTATTGTTTTCAGATTTAGGGGTCCGTGGCACGAAAAAGGTTGAAAAGCACTGGCTTAAGCAATGGTTGCTTTTAAAAAATAAAAAAAATATGCCTTAAGCCGATACATATTCTATAAAAAATAATCTTTGATATTTTTTTAATTATATGTTCTAGGTGTTACACATTTTAATTTTGTGTAATTGTAGAGTCACTTATACTGTAGTTTGTAACTTCTTTTCGTTAGCAATTGTTGTTTACACCTTTTATTTCAATTTATTATTGTATAAATAGCACTGTTTATATATTTTTCTTATCAGTTGACAATGCTCGCAATGAGCGAAATCGGTCCTGACTTTTTTAATAAAGTGGAATAAAGTACAACGGAATATTGTGTATTTATTAATAAATAATAAACTTAACATGAAAATCTTTGAATTTAATTTTTATAATGAACTTTATTTTTCGTACAATAATTTATATTATTTGCCTGCTTCTCAATAATAAAAAATTGAGACGACCTCTAAAAATCGCGTGTCCGAATCGCGAAGGACTTCACAGTGAGTCATTTAAACATCTTACAACATAACCACTCGGTTACGGCGATGTGTAAAGCTTGAAATAATATATTGGTTATAAATTAATAGTAATAACGGAGTTCTAGCGCTTGGGGTAAGAAAGGTAATGGGTGGGTTAAAAGGAGTATGCGGTAGAATAATGAATCGAATCAAACGCTTATCGAGTGATCAGTTCATTTGTTTTTCAATTTAACTTTCCCCTTTGGGTAAGGCCTTTTCAATGGTCGTCTACGGCTTGGCTCCAACTTCATGCCACTATGACTAAGGTATTTTAAATGCAGGGGTTTCCAAGTTAGGGTATGCATGACTTACAATTGATTTGTGTTGTTTGAATGAGAAAAACTTTTCTCGGCGAAATCAAAGACAGTGACAATAAAATAGTAAAACGTTTCGTCCGACCTATTCTACCATGCAAACGGTTTCGAAATAATAAGGCACAAAAAAACAACTAAAACTTAAATCTTTTTAAAAATTATATTTTGTTTTGTTAATTTTTCTCGAAATACTTTTCACAGTAAAATTTGAATTGAATAAAAACATCGATATAAATGTGGGAATATTTTTACAAACTTACCATTCGGTTACGAGTTTGGCAAAGTTGTATGCACACTTCAATAATTTATTAATAATATCTTAACTGTCAAAATATTTACAAGCGAATGGTTTGTTGCTTATGATATTATCACTTTTCAGGTGTTCACTGTCAATACTTGGTGGCAGGCATTTTATTAAAAAAATAAACACTATTTTGGGCTTATAACACATTCATTTATTATAGGTATAAAGATCGTTATAATTCCACAAGCTTAGCTGAGCAAAATCGGGTGTGATCTCAATAATTTAATTTTGAATCGGTACAAAAGAGTGTTTTATTTATCAATGGCTACGATATGTTTATATGTATTTACATGATTAATATTTATGAAGTAAATAATGAACTAAACCAGGGGTGGGGAACCTTTTCTTCTCTAAAGGCCGCATTCATTTTTCTGATTCGACATAAGGCCGCAGTAAACATTGACTAAGAAATCTTAGGCCGGAAACAGAAATTTACAGTCAGAATATGTCAGGAATTTACGAATTTAAATAAATTTTCGCACCAGAGTAGCCGAAAGGCCGCAGGTTCTCCAAGCCTGGACTAAACTATAATAATTTGAAGTGAATATTAAATACGCATTTTTTATCTTTTCAGGTATGTTGATGACATTCAAAATCATGAAGTGCGAGGGAAATGAAAAGCATGTAAGTTTTTTGTTAATGGATTTCATTTATGGTTTTGCTGACACGGTTCAGCTAGTATCATGATCGCTCTGTCGCACTATCAATAGTTTAGTTTTTGCAACGTGGACCAAAATTTTAAAGCTTTATAAAGATGTCGTGCTATTTTAGCACGGAAGTAAATTCTCTCAGAGATTTGTCTCGATCGCAAAGGTCTTCTTACTTGACCACATGAGCCGACGAAAAATGTATTTTTCAAAAAAAAATTGTGCTCGTTATTAATTGTTCATTTATTTATTATGTAGGTATTATCAAAAAACTTTTAAATCAACAAAACAGGGATAGTGTGTCATGCTAGTAAATATGGAAGTATTTAGATTTTAAATTAGTTTATTTACATGTTATAGTAAATCCCGATATCTTTCTAAGATAAACACCGTTAAATTAATTGGAATCCCAGAACTTGAAGCCCTAGAACAAGATCAATATGAGTCTAGTCAAGTCAAGTATTTTTCGTTTTAGTCCAATCGTTTTAAAAGTAAATTACCACGGTGAATTGCGTCGTTCGTATTAACCTGCCACTTGTAATTAAATTTCATACCTGTTTTAGATATCGCATTGAATGATAACAGTCTCATTATACATTTTTTACATGTCTTCGGGTTGCGAATGCATTATGAATTGCTGATAAACTGGATTGAATATTCTGAGGCTAGCATCTGGTTAAGTGGAGAAGTAATTGCGTTTCCCTCCTGGCTACAGAATGGAAAACAGTGGCGTAAATACAAAATTGTTCAAACTAAACATATAGTAATTTCAATTTGCTTTGATCATTGATTCAATCAATTGCTTCTTATAGTTTGCAAAAATTTTTTGGCACAAATATCAGTTTTGAGCAACTTGATACACAAAAACTTTTCTTCAGTCTATCAAAAAAAATATAGCAATATCTGGGTCCGCAGTCCAGTGGTTAACGTCGATCAATGGCTTTAATTGCTAACCACTACTCCCACCTTAGCACTATCTTCTATGCACACTCTCTGCTTCATAGAGGGGTTGATCAACCGATAACCAAGCAGTTCCTGTATACATACATAGATATATTAACATCTTAAAAAAATAAAATATATATTTGTAATAATTCCACTTTTATTTTAAAAGATAAGGACTGGTTTCGCTGATGACGAGCATTATCAACTGATAAGGTAGTAAAATGTTACATTGCTATTAATTTAAATTTCGACTAAAGATGCTTGGTGGAATTTAAATATTAAATTTGAATCGTTCAAATTATGTACATTCACACAGATTTTATCACTAACGACCCGGGTTTCGCCTTTCGGTATATTTAGGCGTTCAAGTACACGGATGAACTTGAACTGACGCTTAATAAATGAATGTTTCGTGGTTTTGCAAGAAATAAATGTATCATTGAGTTTAAAGCCATTGCTGGCGAAAAGGATTAGCCCATGGGAATGCCCACAGATTTGAATGGTGAGTAGTCTTAAGAATCATAGTTATTTTTGATTGTTAGAAAAGGTTTTATGATTATATTTATATAGGGTATAGTTCAAGTTCATCCGCGAAACCACCACGCCTGAAGGTGCCGAAAGGCGAAACCCGCGTCGTCAGTGACAAAATTTGTGTGAATGTACATAATTTGAACGATTCAAATTTAAATATGAAGGTGTATATATATTAAAAAGAATTTGCAAATAAAAGTACAAAATATAAATAAGTGACACTAAATTGGCCAAAATTAAAATTAACCTGCAACCGGTCCTGATCTCTTTAAATAAAATTGGAGTTAGTACAAATGTACGTATATATAAATTTCATCTTTCTTGACGTCATCGAAAAGGCGAAATCGCGGACCTACATTCCTACCTACACTCAAACAAACAGCCAAAATTATCGGCTGTTAATTAATATCTATTGAGATAAACTCCACGAGGAGCTTACATACTCCATACATATTTGATAAAAATTAAATGATATTTTTTTGAATCGATAAAGTTAATTTTAATATTTTCGTTTTTTTATTGAAGCCGTCGGTCGACTTTTACATAGAAAACCCCGCATAAATTTAATCTTTTGATACTAAAACAGGGTAAATTTTATATACTCAATGGTTTTAGTAGAGTTGGAATTGACTTGAAGTCGCAAGACGTCTACTTTCTCATCGATATCATACATCACTTTTGTTCTGAAATGGATGTGTCACAGGTCATTTATCATACAGTAGCAACGATTTATTACGCCTTGCATTCGGTAAGACTTCATTTCTTGCAAAGGCATCACCTTGACGCCCCAAGGTATGTGCGCAAGACTGCTTCATATAGACTTGAAAATACCTAACATCTACGAGTTCGTTCATGAAATCTCTCAAAATTTTCACAGCGAAGTAGGAAAAAAATATAACTCAGCGATCTCTTATCTTCACAACAATGAAGAGACAGTGACTAAGAGTCGCTTAAGACTACTTAAGCAAATCTACTCGACGACCCACTATAGTTTTTTTATTTTTCGTCTAAAATTAATAAAACATAAAAACTAAGCATCATGAAAATGATTCTCTTTATTTGATTTCCTTGTGCATTTTAAGAACATATATATATTTTTTTTTTTATTCGATAAACTTTTTCTATTCTTTTCTGCATCACACCGAAGATGATATCTCCTCAATGATGCAGTTAAGATACATTACAGAGTTAAGATACATTAGGTACAATTTTAAAGGCAACAATAAATAATAATTACAACTATATATATATTAATACAGGTTAATTAAATAACAAAGAATTGGTATGATTACAGATGTGATTAAGGATTGAATGGTGAGGGACAGGGAAGGTAAACTTTTTCTCCAAAAGAAGTAGCAAATTTCTTGAAGTGACAGAAATTTTCTGAAGACGAAACTAGATCTGGATGCCCGATAGGACCATCACGATTATTTTTACATGACAAAAACAATATGTTTCTTTCTACTGACATAATCGGGCAATTCCAGAGAATATGTTCTGAATCTTGATTAATGTCACCACAAGGGCAGTGTGGGCTAAGTTTGATTTTAAATTTATGTAACTTGGCATTAAATGCACCGTGACCGGTGATAAATTGTGAGGTCCAGTGATCCGGAGAGAGCCAGGTTGCATTCTGACGAAAAGCAATATCTGGGAAAAATAAATAGGTAATTCTACCACGAAGGGACTTTGACCATCGACTTTGCCAAGTAGTTAAAACGGTTAGTGAGCAGAGTTTTTTCACTTTTACTTTTAAAAAATCCTGTGAATCCAATGGGTGAAGAGTTGTGCGACCAATTTGCGCTGGTTTCCCGTGCAAAAGGTGATGAATTGCAGCTCGTCTTTGGACCTCTAGATCCAATGGAGTAAGTCCTAACATTACAGGAAGACATTCTGTTGAGCAAGTTCGGTAAGCTTTGGAAATAGCCAGAAGGGGAAACCGTTTTCCCCGAAGAAGTATTTGACATATTTCCTGTCGTTGGGTACACCTATATGCCCAACAACTTGCAGCATGACACGCAATACCTAGGAAAATAGATTTGTAATAAAGCCGAGACGTAGGGAATGTTAGCCCCCAACTTACCCTAGCCATACGTGCAGCCTTTTCGAAGCTTGTCTTAGCACTTGCTATAGCAGTTTTCACGTGGTCCAAGAAAGATATTTTTTCATCTAATATCACGCCGAGGTTTCTCAAGGTTCTCTGAACTGGAACTGTGATTGTATTAAACCTGACTATTGGTTTTCGCGTCAGTTTCCCTTTTAGCATTATACTACATGTTTTATGGGGTGCAAATTGTAGTTTGTTGTATTCTCCCCATGCAGCAACTTGCTTTAAACAGTCAGTTGAGAGCTGTTCGAGAATGCTTCTACTATTGCCTTAAATGAGCATTAATGCATCATCAGCGTATGCTTGTATGTGCGTATTTTGAGGGAGAGGGAGGTCTAACAGATCATCGAATAAAATATTCCAAAGAAGTGGTCCAAGAATCGATCCTTGAGGACAACCTCGTGAGATATTTCTTTGGATTAAAGAATTTCCGGCTGAAATGATTATCTCTCGTTTCGAGAAATAGCTCACAATAATTTTAAATAGATCAGGTGGAATCTTTCTGAGTTTCAGTTTAGTTAAAATCATTGGCCACCATGCATTGTCAAATGCTCCTGATATGTCAAGAACATATATTATATAATGTGATTTTGATATGAATTCTTAAAGTGTCCCCGTGAACTGGCTTCACTGAGGATTACTCACTTCTGTAACGATCACGCCCTTCCGTTGGTAGCGATGGTAAAGGAATTCAAATGACCAAAACATCCAAAAAAATATCACCTATTATCGAATTCAAGATCATTGAAATCTAAAATTCGCCGTTTTTTCTGATTTTCACCTACTTAAGTCACACCGGTATTGATATATTGTATGTCCAGTAATAAACTTTCTATATCCTACCCTCCACTGTTGGTTAACCTGTTTTCTCATGCATCATGTATACATTTTAATAGGAAGATTGTTCTATGCGGTGATTAGTATTGCGTAATAGAAGATTAATCGATATAGCGTACTGAATTTTGAATTGATTACTAGCTCTGGAGATAAGGACAAATATGCGCTGTATGATAACTTGTATCAAGCCTAGGTAAACTGTCTCAGCGGTGATGTATCTATAAAGTTATAATGCAGGCGTAATCTATCGAGTAGTTGATAACGAAGACATATATTTATTGCGCCTTAATTAGGTGAAAGGAGATATCATTTTAATTAGCTGACAGCTCTGGCGTCGTGCCAAAGCTTTGAATAAGCAGTATGTTAAATTTGATTCCCAGCACGGTTGAATTTCTTTAAAATGTTTATTATGCAGGTTTATGGTTTTGGTTATTTGTATGATTACACTAGGTAGAAAAATTATTTGTTTATTATGTATTAAAAATTGCGGTTCCGCTGCACAGTGGTCAACGAACAACGTTTGCTTCCGAGATATATCTTACGGGCTCAAATCCGAACAAATAGCATATTCCTTCTCACCTTTTTTGATCATAAAATAACGGGACGTAGCGTAGTCCTGTCCTGAACCAATATTTTTTATTCCTACTCTTTTCGAAAAAAGGGGAGGTTAAACAACTGAGTAACAAGCAGTTTTCGTAGAAAACATTCCGTTGGGCCATCTCTATTAGTAAGCCATACACTCCACATTGAATATATAACTAATACAAATAATATTCAAAATTTTGAAAACCGCGAACATTGTTTTAAAATATAATACAATTGAAATATAAACATATCATGAAATAGTGTAGATAAAAATGATTGTCAAAAAAAAGTGTTTGTGTATTGAATAAGCCGACGAAATTTTAGTAATTCATTAAGCACCTAAAACTTATTGAAAAATAAATTAAAATGTAAATGATAATAAAACACTTAACTAGAAATAAACCAAATGTAGTTTATTATATCGATCGAAAAAATGCTGTTCGCACTAAGATTCGAGCCCTAGAGGTCTGGCACGGAAACCCACGACGCTAACCACTGCGCCATAGGACCCGACAATATAATAATCTGTATTATTTATTGATGGAGTGCACTCGAGCATTAGCTAATAAGATGTGCGCAATAGCACACATCGCTGAAAATAGTGCTTTAATAATTAAATTAAATAAAATTAACTTATTTTATATTGGACATATTTTTTTAGATATAATAATTTCGTATGAACAAAAATATTACCGACAACGTGTTTTTTTATTTTTCCTTTTGACCCAATTTCAAAACAAGAATACGTTTTAAAAGAATTAACCGTAATTGTACATTTTGCAGCGAAACCACTTATGCCTTGTCTCTAATTTTTCATGCGAAATGTGTTTTAGTCGCTAATGACTTTTGTTGAGCAGCATTTTAATTTCGAATTTGCAAAACAATACCTCGGAAAATTCCTGTAAACTCAAGTTGTTTTAACAGTTTATGCGAAATTAATAACAAACCACTTTCAGTAGTTTTGTAACGTATTATTATTAGTAAATGGTGTAATAAAGTTTTTATTCGTGTATTTCATATTCACAAAAAAAAGTGTATTGGTTAGTTATTGTTGAAAAAATATATGATTTTCTGATTTCATTAGCTATAAATCATGATAACACCACATTTTTTTGATCAAGTAAGGTGTGTGTGGAAAAAAAAGCATCATCAATATACGAGTAATGAAGCTCTAGACCAGTGCTACTCAACTTTTTTACATCTGCATTGTGGTAAAAATATCAGAACTACAATATTTTGCGAAACGATAACGCAAAAATAAAAATATATATATAAGTATAAACACATACATAATACTCGGATTGCAAATACAATAAATATATTATTATTATTATTTATAAAAAAAAATAAGACTTTACTTACGGTCTTTTGCAGATTTATAAAATTTTTGTCACTGTCCGATTTAAAAAACCCAGGAATTTACAGAAACCCTAAAATGAAAAAATGTGAGATCTTTTTTTAGGTCTTACACGGATTTAGAAAATTTTGTCTGCGATCCTGTTTTCACAAACATTTCGAGAATTTTGCACTTCTTATTCTCAATCCCGAAATCCTGGGATTAGTACTGTCAAAATCCCTAGGCACTAAATGCTCTACAACTATTCGCCGACCAGCAGACAAATTTGATGTACTTTCACTAGTTCTCAAACCAGTGGTAAGAAAGCACTTCTATCGTTAACGCCACATAGAAAAACGAAAGTTCAATGTCTCTACCACTCAGTTACCGCAAACAGCGAAACTGTTCTGGATAAAAATCAATAAACATTTATAGTAGAATTTATCACATTATCTCAATGAGATTGCATTAAATTCCTATTTATTGTTTTCCTCGGATTACAAATATGATGAACGATCTATGCAAAACAAAGGCGTTAGGAAATCATTAATTTAGGGAGAAGTACCAAATTTTCGACATCAATCACAGCGAAAGTTTATGCGCAAGTATTTACTTTTACATAATCGTGTATTATGCCTCGAATAAACTTTTCCTCATTAATCTAAAAAGCTTTGGGCTTTATCACTGTGATCAATTGATGTTCATGCCGAGTAAACATATAAATTTATCCCTATATTTTCAGCACGCCATATCTATCATCTATGCGGAAATACATATTTACATTGTCAGTGGTTTACTCAAGAATTAGTAACGAAACTAAACAATGAAATATTATCTCTTTTATATTTACTAGTGACGAACACTAGTAAACGAATAATATAAAAGATAATACTATGAATTATTTATTCGTCAATCGATTTATCGATTTGTGTTCGAATACATGAATGTCCTATCCTCCCATTAGGTCTTATACAAAACTTATTTTTTAATTTAAATATTTCTTAAAACCCCGCTTAAACCGGTTTTCAAAGTTTTAAAATAAGGCTAGTTTAAATAATTTGAACAAAATTGCTAAACACATATTAATATCATTATATAATATTTTATAAGCATTAACAAAAAAGCAAGTTCCTTTTCAGAAAATATCCACTGTGTGAAGGAAAAAGGACGTAACCCACAGCTTTTTTAAAACAACTTTTTTTTGATAATTACAATTTAACCAACTTGATAAACGTTCTATCAAAAGGATGTAAGCTGCAAATGCCGAGTTCTTATGTAAATTAAGCTTTGACGTTTGAAAAAAGATGGGCTTGTGAAAATTAAAACCAAGAAAAAAGACTGAAAAAAAGATTTTTTCTAGACATTTTTTAATTATGATTAATATTAGATTATGTCAATTAAACACCTGTTAATAAGTCTCCGTGCACTTCAAGGTTGTGTTTATTTCATAATGTGCATAAGGCCGAAAGTCTTTAAAACACGTTTTTTGTGCCTCCTGTAAAATTTGTAATCTGTGGGTTACGTCCTTTTTGCTTTCCACAGTCGATATGTTTTTAGAAAATACAAAACGTCCACTGATCTTTTACTTAATAAAGTGATTTTGCTAAAAAAATCTTGAAATAAAAAATACTTTTTTGCTCGGTAATGCAGTTTCTATAGTTTGTAGATTTAGAAAAAAAAATGTGGTTTTTGTTCTAGACTCGTATACGTACAATTCGATCTTGAGTGTGTTTTAGTTTAATGTATTTGTTAACTGTATTTTGAAAATACTTTTGATGTGCATTTTGACTCACATCCGCTTTTTGACTACCACCAAATATGTAATACATAATTTAAAATAAATTAAAATTTTAGTATTTTTTTGTAACATTGTTTATAAAAAATATTTAAATATTCTCTATTTTTTTAAATTAAACTTCGAAAACCGGCTTAAACTGAATTTTAGGAAATATTGGAATTAGAAAACCGGTTTTTTCAAAGCATGTTTTTGTATAAACCCTAGTAGTAACGTTGTAAGGCATCTGATATTATCAGTTTATTAATCAAGTCTTCAAATAAATACATAAAAATACTAAACATTGCTTTTTCAATCGATTAATTAACTGGTAACCTTGGTCAAATGATAAATATTAATGTACGTATTTACTTATTACATTAGCATTCACGATCTTAATATATTATTATATAAATACAAAACCGAATTCTCTACTGTACGCGGTTATGGATGAGCGAACCAATTGAGGGAACATTGATCGCGAAATGATTTTCGCACAGTAATCCCCATTATTATACGTCAAGAATGCGAATTCAATTCTGTTCGGGCAACATATTCGCCCCGTGATTATCTGCACGTAAGTTCAAATGTAACATGGCTTGTTCGGGTTGCCATGCGTCAGGTGGTAGGTTGAACACAGTGGCGTCATTAGCAAAGTATTGGTTTTACTAATTACCAATTAAATATCGGATACCAAAAGTTATCGTTTATTCCTCTTCTTCTCGTTCTCTTAATTTTTTTTTAAATGTCAAATTAGATAACCATTTTTTGGAATTACAATTAAAAATTTAGTCGTTGAAAAATCAATTCGAATAAAAAACAAATCTTTAACGCCCATGACTCAGATACCAAATGTTGAATTGATGATGTTAAATTAACCGGGATATGAAGCCAAATCCGTCTGATTGCAATCGTAAAGATTTTACTAAATACCATACACCACGCAAGCCGCAAAATTGGATACAAATGTTGAATGTGTAGCAGTTTTTTTTTGCTGCGTTTGAACAAATTTAAAAACTGTTTCCGTGTATCGATTGTAGTAACGCGCTGCACATCGATTTCTCTACTTTCAACGGAGAAAATCACAGCAAGAATCGTTTTTATTCAATCGCTTAACTTCTCATTTTTGGCTAGTGCACTGATAGAAGAAGACTAGTTGCAAACGAGAAACAGTTGTTACATCACTGGCATTATGCTACAATTTGAGAATCGTGTGAGTAAAATGTTTAAAAAACAAGACAACACCCAAAACGTAAAGTTATGTCCGTTCGTGGCTTAGAACCCGTTGCCACCGCAACCAAATACGTTGACTTTTTGGTTTCAGTATCAGAATATATTGACCCATAATATACCAAAGTGACCGACAATTTGTAAATTTTACAAGAGGATTTTTTAAAAATTAAGTTCGAAAAAGGAATTCCGTAATTGCGGTTAGTAAATAGTAATATAAGGTTAATTTCTATCTTGATATCGTAAAAAAATTGTCTGACTACTTTCAATTCTCTGGATCTACGTTTTTTAACCGGGGTTCACGTGGTACAAATGATAACAAGTCAAAACACTAAAATGCACTAGCTCCAAAAAAGATCAGGTGAATGAGATAATGCTCTAATTTTTTGTCGCTTTTTGACACTTTAGACGATATTGAACAGTTATTGGCCAAAAACGCAATTTACCGAATTGTGCCGTTTAAGTTCTTTTACCGATTTTGGGTCGATATTATTGTCAGTTGACAATTTTTTTAAGTAAAACTGGTTAGTCCAGGAATAAATCTTAAACTTTCATTCCAATACAATCATTACTAAATTCCTACTTATATTATTTCCCTCAAGATACTTTCTGATTCCCTCAATTGTTCCCAGAACATTTCCACGCAATATCCAGAAATGTCTCAGCTAGTAATTCTATTTATCGTTTCTGATTTATCTTGAACGATAACTGTTCTTATCATATAATTAAAATTTTGATCAGTACAAAAAATTCTGCCAAAAGAACCTTTCAGCCTGGGAAAGGGTATTTGTAAACGCTAAACGCAAACAAATATATATAAAAAAGACACTTAAGTACCTGGCTCGGTCAAAGTCTATTTCCTTGAAATGGAAAAACGTAACAATTAAATTGCCGGCGCTTTAATCCGTTTCCCTTTTTTGTCAGACGATGTTTTCTTTTTTCGCTACCGTCGGACACGTTAACATTTAATGTCCCCCGCCCCCCGTTAAAAGTAACGACCGGACCGCCAATGGTGACTCCATATTGCCCCAAATCAAATGACTGCCGCGCTCTGCATGCTAAACCGCCGCCAGTCTGACATGAATACCAAATCTATGGAAAAAGTATACTTCGTCATACATGGGGACAGTGCAGGGGCACCATAACGTACAGCAGTTGATAAAAACCATCTTCATCTTTTGAAATAAATAAGAAAATTAAATCAATTATTTGAATTGTGATTTTTTTTACATCTTCGACCAATGCCTCAAATATTTTGAAGCTTATCGTTTAACGGTCATATGAGATTAACTCGATGTATTTTTTTGTTAATCACTGAGATCATCTCAAGAAGAATTGACATCACAATACCTTTACTTAGACTTAAAATTTTATTTGAAAAAAAAAAATAACGGGAATCGAATCCAGACTCACCTGGTCGGCAGAGTCAATCTCTTACCAACTAGAACATAGTTAGCGACGGAATAGAGGTATTTAGGCTCACATTTACTTTAGGCTAAAAAATCGTTGGAAATATTTTTGACGGATCTTAAATGTAATGTCCAATTTTAAAGTGATTACTACCAATTTATGTTTAAAAGACATTTTGTTAATTTAAATAAAGCACATTTTTGTCTTTAATGCACACTTTAATCAAAATATCAGGACAGTTTTTATTAACGCCAATGGAAATTGACTAAGTGACTAATAAACGTTAATAGTATTTTCTCGTTTCCATCACTTTTTTTTCTTAGGTAACATTTTGGACCTTATACATTGTTTACGGACAAAATTTTTTTTTTCTAGCGAAGTGTAAAGTCGTTTATCAAGTACTCAGAAATTAATTATCCTAATCCAGAAAATTTTCAACGACCTTTATTTGAACATGACTGATTGTCTAGTATTGCTATAACATATTTATATATTATATATCAAAATAATTAAATATGCGATAAAATTAATTGCAAAGGTATTAACCACGCAATTAACCACACAAAATAGAACCATTAAAGGTTGGTAATAATCGATCACTTGAGTTTTCTCATCGAGTTCTGGATTGTGATTAAATGGTTATCATTCACTGATATAGGGTGTCCAGTTTATAAGCTGACCATTTTTATCTTGTACCTTTTTTATCTATCAGTTTATTTAAATAAAATATCCAATTTCTACCCCAACTTCCTTCAATATCCTATGTCAATATCTTTCCTGCTTACATTATATCCTGCTTATCAGTATATATCTTGCATGGTCATTTAATATTTAGCATAAGGCTGTAACTTAACCCTAAGAAGTTGAGACGTGTATTGTGACAGAAATATTATTTTATAAAACATTTTCTTATATACGCAGTTGATTCCTTCTACTCTGATGTTTTATTTTTACATATATGTATATTTGTGTCAAGAAAAACACAACATTCCTTTGTACTTACTTCCATTTTTATTTACCAAGATCAGGACCAGTTTCGCTCATGACGAGCATTATCAACTGATAAGTAATAAAATTTAACAGTGTTATTTATACAAAAACAAATTGAAATAAAAAGGTGTAATAAACAATTGGCATTGAAAAGAATTAACAAATTACAATAGAAATAATGAATAAGTGACTCCAAATTAACACAAATTAAAATGGTTAAAACCATAATTATGTTTGAAATTACCATTAGTCACCTCACCTTTTAAACATTATTACTCTTTGATGGTCTTTGTAATTAAATGTTGGAGGTGTTTTTTAGTTTGTGTCACTTTCTACTGTAATTTGTGAATTCTTTTCAATCCCAATTGTTAATTACACCATTTAATTTTAATTTGTTTTTAAATTTGAATCGTTCAAATTATGTAAATTCACACCAGTTTTGTCACTAACGATCTGGGCTTCGCCTCTCGGCATCTTCAGGCGTTCAAGTGCACGGATGAATTCAAGCTGACAATTTGTTTTTGTATAAATAACACTATCAAATTATATTTACCATCAATTGATAATGCTCACCATGATCGAACCGGTCCTGATTTTGATAAATAAAATGGAAATAAGTTCAAAGGAATATTGTATTTTTCTTAATATAAAATGCTTTTCGACCAATTATTGACAGTGAACACCCTGAAAGTGTTGTGTTTGCTTAAAAAATAAGTTCTTTGAAAAAATTCTTCAATATAAACAAATCATCTGAACTGGTTTCACGACAAGCAAATCCTATACAGATCATTTGAATAAATTGTGGGATCGATTGTGAAAATAGACCATTCTTTTGGCAATGAAACCGACGCATCAATGACAAATACAACATTTATAGCATGGACACAATCCGTTGGTAAAAATAATATCCAGTAAAGGTTTATCATAAATTTGCATAATAGTGCCCCCTCACACTAATACAAAGTAATTATTCTACATTAGTCAATATTTTAAATTAAAAAACATCTCGTATATTTTTTTTCATTTTTTTATGTAGCTATTTGTTACAGATACCCATTTATTGAATATCCACATCCGGTTTGCGGGACAACTTTCCCCGCGATTTTCTCGCCAGAGTTTTACCGGAAATGTAATCGCCCGGCAGAACGTGGCACTTTTCACGACGACCGGAAGCAGATGTAACATATTTTCTAGACGAGGATCTGAGAATCACGGCAAATCTATAGGACAAAGGTCTGGCATGCAGCGTTTTTGGCGCAATGCGTAGATATCGTGGGTTTATCTTACAAAAACTCTTGGAGTTTAATGATATACTCTACACCAAATAAAATTGATTTTATCAGGTCAGATTTTTTTAGGTCAGGTTATTCATAATAGTAAAAATATTAAAAAAAAAAAACATATGTTTTCAAACCACTTATTATTTATTGATTAATTATTTTTAAAACGTTTTAAATAAAAATATGAGTAAAAAAGCTCTTAGTGATTCCAAATCTCCACCTGCACCTAGATATTTTACCTCTTAAACATCAGTAGAGATTTACGAAGTAGAAGTTGCTTAACCCTTTCTTTACTATGCAAAAAAATGCACGCGCTCCTGAGCTGTGTATCCGTTACACATCAGGCAAACGGTAGTGAATCATGACAATTATATAATACTACTAAAATATTTCTATTATTAGATTACTCAATGCGTAAATGTATAAGGGAAGAATACCTGAATTTCAGGCCGAGTATTTTGTTATCTATACATATAAATGTAAACGGTTAGAAGCTATGTGTAATATTTACACAGCATAGTTAAAAAGGGTTAAACATGTTGCAGCGTATATTACCATTCCAAATTTTGACGGAACACCTGTTTATGTCCCACGGAACATAGTTTGAGAGACCCTGCTCTAGGCGCTGAGTTGATCAGTCGAACGGCCCTTGCAACTGGCGACACATATATGCTACGCGAGGAACAAGGTTTTTAATTTTAATTTCTTATTAAATAAAATAATTCCTCAAAGTTACCGCCGAATCCATCGAAGATATTTTTTGATTATTTTTTATAAACATTTTAATTTATACGAATTTCTTTGATGGTAAGTATTTATACAATTTATTAAGTCTTCACTTGATTAATTTCTGTCTAAAAACCGATCAATTCAACTGATTTGTTTATATATCTGACGATTTACTGAAAAGCGATGGTGCATGTATCAGTCTTTCATAGTGGAAACATTTTCACTCGCTCGGGCTGTGTTTTGTATTCTTGTCGAAGTTTTTCATATAAATGTCTGATGCATGCGAAATCGTACAGCGAAGGTTTCTAGCTGCTACGTGACTCCTGTATATTTCCCAATAAACGATATACATTCAAATCCTGGCTACGTAGAAATCACATTTTATTTTTGTCTTACAGTATTCTTAAAAAAAAAACAAACATACAAGCGAAATTTGAAAGAAAAGTTTCCATTTTCAAAAAAACATATTTTTTAGGCTTGTCATCTCTTATTGTGAAACACAATATAGTCTTTCGGTATACGATTTCAATACAATAACATATAAAATGGTTTAGGTTTTTTTTTTAATATATTGATCAACTTTGCATTTTATAGAAGTTGATAAATAAGAAATAATACTGTCGTTGTGGGCTTCTGTGCCGTATCTCACGGGTTCAAGTTCCAGTACGAATGATATTTTTTCGATATTTTTTGATGAATAAATAAATTACTCCCACCCTTCAGATTCTTCAATAACTGGGTGTAGCGAGAGCGATTAGTTAACTACTAGTCGTGTACTAAGTTTATCCTTTTATG
The DNA here is from genome assembly GCA_030503985.1 of Himalopsyche tibetana. Taxonomy (NCBI): domain Eukaryota; kingdom Metazoa; phylum Arthropoda; class Insecta; order Trichoptera; family Rhyacophilidae; genus Himalopsyche; species Himalopsyche tibetana. The sequence goes on along the minus strand of JAPJYX010000007.1, from coordinate 2,586,815 downwards.
CTTACTACTTTCTTTGAAAAAATTCGGTTGAGATACCTCCATTGGGAAACCATATGCTTCACATTTGGAGCGGACATGCAGCGATGGGCTGCCAATACGTCAACAAGAGGCTCGCTTAATCTCAAAGCAATTCTCGGTGTTCTGGCGAAGGAGTGATTTTTTTTATCACTCCTATGCAATTATATGCAATACTTAAATATGCAATCGATTGTTATTTAATACACTTATAATATGTAACAGTATGCAATTTACCGAAATCATATCTATCAAAATGGCTAAAAAAGTACTACTGTGTATACTGAAGCTGTCGTATATAATATATGTCGTAAATTGCAGTTATAATCTAAAATATCGTTTTTCTTAAATTAACAAGGGGCTCACCGGCCGTAGTAAAATTTAACAAGGGGATCGCGTGAGCCCCTCCGAGCCCCCTGCAGCCCAGTCCTGCGGACATGGATTTGGAAAAAATGCTGGATCCGAAGCGCAGTGGTCAACGGATCTCACGGGTTCAAATTGTCATACGAAAATCGATTTATCGATTTCTGTTCGACATCATGAATTCTGATGATGTTGAAAATTTCCCTTGCACCTATACAATCCTACAATAATGGGCGTAGCGAGAGAGATAAGCTAACCACTAGTCTTGTCTATACCCAATCCTTTTTTATCCATACTTTCTTAGAAAATAAGAGACTTTGAGAAACTGAGTAACAAACAGTTCTCGTAAAAAAACTTCTGTTAAGATATCTCTATTGAGAAGACATATTGACTGTGGAAAGGAAAAAGGACGTAACTCACATATATCAAATTTTACAGGAGACACAAAAATGTTCTATTATGATTTTGTGCCAAAGTCAAATTATGAAATATACCCAACCTTGAAGTAAATGTAAATTGATTAACTGGCTTTTAATTAACTTTACCTAATATGTATTTAATTTTGTTTTTCAAAAAACTTTTTTTCTAGTATTTTTTCTTAATTACAATTTCCACAGGCCTACTTTTTTCAAACGTAAAAGTTAACATTACATATATACTAATTTGGCATTTTCAGCTTATATCCTTTTAGAAATATTATTAAATAATATTCTTAATAGCACAGGTGGTTCCCCATTACTTAAATTGTTTCCAATTAATAGAGTAATCACCAACCTAGCTGATTAATTGCAGCTCATTAGTTTAATAGTTTGCAATGTTTAACGTCATTAGTAGTATGATTAAATTTGTTTGCTCTGTTTCGATTTTATAATCCCCTCTTTGCTTCCCATAAAAAGGAAAAATCCCAATCTGATTGAATGCAACTCATTAGTATCATTATTTGTTTGCTTTATTTCGATTCTACACCCCCCTCCTTGCTCCTCTTAAAAGGACAAAAACCCAAAACTCCATTTTGTAATTTCATAATTTTAAAATGTTAGAATCAATCTTGCTTCATTACTTAAGCAAACTTTGCGATAGTAAGTCTGAAGATGCCTCTGAAAGAGGCGAAACACGTGTCACAGTTAGTAACACAATACGTGGAATAATCAAAGTTAATTTAAATTTTTTATTACATCCTTTTGATAGAATTTGTATCAAGTTGTTCACATTGTGATTATTTAAAAAAACTGTTGGTTACGTCCTTTTTCCTTTCCACAGTCAATATGTATACTCTACATTGAAAGTGAAGTTTCTTTTTTGGTATGATGTGCGATGGTGTCCAATCAAATATACACTTAAAAATATTTTTTTTTATTTAGTAAAAAAAAAATCTTGATTTGTCTGTATTCACTGCTAATGAGGATGATGCGCAGATAGTTTGAGAGTATGTTGGTAGATAGTACTGCCACCTGATGTATGATATTACTATTATAAATAAATGTATTAATACGTCACATTATCCACATAAAACAAATACTTACACATTCTCGGACATACGAGTTAGGGTAACCGCAAATTTTTAAATTAAATTTGTCAACTAGTGTTAGATAATACACAAAGACTACTTGCTGATAGTGTTAATAATAATCTCATTTTCACTCTACGGTTCGTGAAAGAAGAAATTTGCTACGCTGATGGTGATATGAAAGCTCCGAATTAACGCTAGACAAAGCTTTCAAAAATAAATTCATTTATTAACGTTAGTGAGCAGGCTTTGTTTTGTTTACGCTAGATTAAGTTATCTGACTAAAAAGAGTATTATTTTTTTCTAGTGCGTGTTTTTTTAAGTTACTATTCTAAGCCATTAAGCACAAAGGGTTGCTGTACTATCTTCAGTATAAGCCAGTGGGATTAATTAATTAATTTTTAACATAATTACTTTTTTATGAGATTTCATAAACATTCTCACAAAATATTAACACAGTGAATTTGTATAAGATTTTTTTTTGGGTATAAATAATCAGATAATGCTAAAGAATTTGTTTAAATAAATAAATCAATCAAATAGATGATATATTCGTTTTTCCACAGCTTGCTTTACAAATTGTGATACGTGTTTCACCTCTTTTGAAAATCAATATTCAAAATGCACTATTTGTTATATAAACTTTTACTACATACATTATGACCACTATTTCATACAGTAGGGATTCTAATACTGAGATTAATGAAACCGGGATTCACGTATTTCAACTGTGTTTTAAATGTTAAAAAGCCAAATTTGAAAATGCAAAATAACATTTTTTTCTACTTAAAAAAAACCTTTATCCTAAAATCGTTAAACGTTGAGCATTAGAAAACCTTTTCTGCAGTTAGTCGTATCTGTGCGCTTCTACGATTCACAGATTTTAGCATTATTGACAATACATTTAAAATATAGTTAAGGTTAACGAGAAAGAATACCGGTATTGAATAGTCCCAGAGCCTTGTTTTCACGTGATATGCCATCCTTCCAAATAGATCCATAATTGTGGTATTCAGCATCATTTTTAAAAAAGCCTCATTTAAGCCTTTATAGCAGATATTCAAATTATTCTAAAAGAGTCATTCAATTATTACTTTCTTAAAAAATAGTTTTATAATTAGAATTTGATTTTCTCATAAGTATTTAATGTGTCGATTTTCCTTTCTGAAGACCATATTATAGTGAAGTCACCGAGTCCACTTTGAAATGTAATTTAAGATTATACACAAAGATGGATGTCAGTATCATCACAAACAAATGATTCTAACATCAACAGCAAAAAATAAATTATAGTGTTCCAAAACAGTATTATTTGATTTGACTCATTGGTGTTATAGTGATAACACTTTTAGAAAGCTTTAAAAAAAAATTTAAAAAAAAGTCGGGAACATGGGATAGTTTTACCTAAATTTTGGCCCGAACTGAAAAAGTCAAATAAATAAATAATGGTATTGATATATTCGTGTGGTTATTGACCGTATTTTTTTCTGAGTAATCTTTAATCTTCACATGTAATAAAATAATCTGCAACCCCGGTATTTAATGTAAAATACCGGATTATTACTGTATTTGTCCGGGAATGCAACCCCTATCACTGCGAAATGGCATTACGTCGTATTTGTTTAAATATTGATATTAATCAAAGTACTTTAAATAGATTGTTTTATTTATTTTAAAGGATCGTTAAAGTAGAATATTATCAATAAAAAAAATGTACATAAAAATATAAAAACCCATCTTTATAAGAATATTTACAAAACATCCAAGATTCAATCACTTAACCGCTGTGCTAAATTTATACAAAATGTAAAAATATATAAAATACTTGATTCTGTGTTTTAGGGCGTTATTTAAAATAAGGGTGCACCGCATGTGATATTTCAATAAAGGGCGCATTTTTTCGTTTATGTTTTGACAATATCAAATATTTTGTGATGCAAACATGAAAGAAATGGTTTTGTCATCAGCTTATATCCAAAAAATGACAGTGAAGTTGCAACCATTTGCTTCCATTCTTATCTCAGTTTAAATGGCGCTTAGGGTTATTCACTAAAAGCAAACATCTTAAGTTTTGTCATGATTTTACATTTCCCAGCGATTCAGAAATTCAATAAAAAGTAAAAAATACAGTAAAATCAATCAACTTGGAGTTCTTATGTTTTACTTTTTTTTGGAAATGTTTGCTCCCAGTGTGAAGAAAATGATGTCTAGATGTAAGTTATTCACCTTAGAATTTATGATAACTGGTTGTTGAAGGATTATAAGATAGCTAGTTGCTATTCGATGATTGGTAGACTATAAAGAATCAAACTATAACATAATGACAAGCCTTTGTCATTTTGGGACTCGAGCTCATGACCCTAAAGCAAACGGTTATAAAGTATAATAACATCGTTGACTATATGATCAACAAATGAATTATGACGTTGAAGTTTTAGCCATTAAACCAGAGGTTCCTAACCGATGGAGAATACCACCCTGAGGAGGGAATTTCAGAGTTCCAGGTGGGAATCTTTGGATTGCTATATTTTTATTTTTGAATGAAGTTTGATTGAGTTTATATTGATTTTTTTGATGATTGAAACATGCTTCAGTTATGTCAGTAATTAATTAAATTAATTAGTAAAAAACCATCTCAATAAACTTATAATAGAATGTATATATGTACATACGTTATATGTTAAAAATTAATGTTAAAACAGTTTTAACAACACGTAGACTATTGTGGGTAGAGGGTAATTATATTATGAAAAATAGAGATAGAATGGAGCAAAAACAGTTGTGAATTTATACATTAAACGACTGAGTGACTGTAAAATAACACAAATTAAAATGTTTAACACCTTTAACATGTATATAAAAAAATCATCAATGATTAATTAAGTTTAAATGTTAGAGGTGTTAAACATTTTAATTTGTGTTATCTTAGAGTCACGTATTGATAATGTCTACTGTAATTAGTAAATTCTTTTCAATGCCAATTGTTTATTACACCTTTCCATTTTAATGCGTTTTTTTATAAATAGCACCGGTGAAACCGGTCATGATCTTGATAAATAAAACTGAATTAAGTACAAAAAATATTGTGTTTTTTCTCATTATGTATAATGCCTTTCCACCAAGTATTGACAGTGCACACCCTAAAAGTGGTATTATTGGACCACCGAAAAATCGCCACCTGATGTTACAGTAGAAGAAAACGTATTTCGACAGTACAGAATGTAAATAGTCAAATAATGTAATTTATTATCAAAAAATGACTTAACGGTCATTCTGCTTAGAACTAGAAGATCCTGGGTGAGGTGTGTTCTTTTTCAAGGTAGTTAAGGATTAAGGCTTATTCTACTCACGTCTCAAATGCCATACCTTATCGGATGCTTCATGCCAGTAATGGCTGAGTTGATTTAATCTCATCAGCGCAGCGATATACTCCCCTCGAATTGATGGACAGAAAAAAGTTCGCCGCCCTGACGAGGGTTGGATATATATTTTTTCTCGTTAGAACTGTACATTTTAGACGACATATTTTGGTATGTAAGCCATTTAACGCTGATGAAGGCTGCAGAATTTATATGCTATAATAATGGGTCAGTTCAGCCTTTGACTGAACCGGTTGGCAATTTTTTAATCCAAAAAAAAATATATACATTCATACTGATTACTTTAAGATTTCTACTGAAGGTGCTTGGTTAAATTTCAATATTAAAATTGAATCGTTCAAATTATATATTCTGACTGGATGAACTGGTCAATTCAAGTTCATCCGTGCACTTGAACGACTGAAGATGCCAATAGGAGAAACCCGGGTCGTTAGTGACAAAATCTGTGAGAATGTACACAGTTGAACGATTCAAATTTTATACTGATTACACTTTTATTTAATAAGATCATAACATGTGGTGTAGTGGTAAATAAATAGTTACCGGGTCAATTTGATTTGATCCATTGATTTCTTCCGTATTTTTTTGTTTTTTTTTTATATCCGTCCGAAGCTTAAAAAACCCAATCTTAACAATTAAAACGCGCAATTTTTTTTTTAAATATAAACTGTACTCACTTTAGGGGTAGTATTTCTTCACGTGACATGTGTACGTTTAGTGTACGAGGTGCAGAAGTTGTTCTACGACGATTGATAATTGTCCATTACTAAAGCTTTTTAGACAGTAAGGATATAAGTATTGAGTTGCAACGGCCTAAAAGTGATCTAATTGATATTGTTTTTCCCATAATTTAGATGCTGATTGGTTGAAGAAATTTATGATACCGCAGACATCCATGTTTTCGGACACAAGTCGATTGACAAATACATTGGAACCTCTCATAACGAGTTTAATTCGTTTCAGAGTCTTACTCGGTATGCGAAACATTTTTTTCCATATAAAACAATGTAAAACACAATAATGCGTTCCATGCCGAAAATAAAATATTTTTTATATTTTTAACGTTTATTAAAATAAAATTACATACTTATAAAGTGTAAGCGTAACAACCTGGAATGCGATTTCAATTTGCATGACAAAATTGACTAGTTTATTAGTATGAATTAATGATGAATAATTAATTATTTTTTACTAGAAAGCTGTCTAGAGACATTCGTTTTTGCCGACGCTTCAAAATTTGGTCAAAACGTGACACAGCATTGTCATTGAATAATTTTTCAAAACGCATAGCCAACTCCTTATTAGGGTGATGCTTCTCAATGTACGATGCAACAGTTTCCCATGCTTTTAGCATTTCTATTATTGCGCCAGAAGATTTTTGATCTGCTACTTACTTCTTTCCCACTAACAAACTTTCCTCCATGACTTCTTGATGTGAAAAACAATGTTACTCCATAAGCTCTTCAGTGGTCAGCTCTTGACTGTGCTCTTCTACAAGCTCATCAATATCGTTGTCATCCACCCAGTCCCATGGTATTAGAGTGGACACTCACAAGTGAGTGACGTGAAGTTGAAACTTTCTCTTTCAGCGTCACTCGTTATGCAAAATTTCGCACTGTATATCAATTAAAGTGTCCGTTTTGGGACTCGAGCTCGTGGACACCACAACCAAAGAGTACGTTAACCACTCGACTATGAGGTCCAGCACGATATAAAACTGTATTTCTTTCCAATGTTTATGCCAAAAATGGACTGTTCCATGTTATTCGTAATTAAAGGAATTTAAAAATACAGCTAATATTCATGAATTACGTTGCTAGCGTATGTGGATGCATGTAATATTATTACCCTTCCTGTTAGAACGTAATTGTACCAAAAGAGGAGAGTGCAGTTGATTACGTTTTTCCGGTACGATGCGACTCTATCTTGTGTAATGTAATATAACCTATTAGCGTATATTTAGGGTTGGCGCAAGTACATAACAACTTTTACTCCGGGACTATTTCATAAAACCGTGTATTCAATACAAACAAAACCAACATGATGATGGGTACAGTCGAGTAAAGAAATGTCGGAGTTAATTATCGAAGATGTAATAACCCAAGACTAAGATACTTGCAGCTTAATTATTTCAAGGATTGTTTATATACTGTAATATAATTTTTAAGAGATATGTATAATTTTTATATTCAATGGTCTCCAGTTTGATATTGAGATGTAAAAATGAAAATCTGTGAAATAATAATTATATTAAATTTAATTTAATATTAAGAACGAACTTTCACAAAGTAACCGCTGAGCGTATTAAAAAAATGTTTATTAGTTCTTGCAACATGTTTTATACTTTCAAATTTAATTAATATGAAAACATCTGTTTTGCATGAATTTGTATTTTGTGTGTTAAATAAGAGATAACAGTACCCAATTTTTTTTTTGGGTAATTACTAACTATGTATGCCGAATTCTATGACGCAGCGCTTAATACAATAGCATTTTTTTCGATATATCGATCTCTGTTCGAAGGCGTAGATGTTTGTGATGTCTACAAATTCCCTCCCATTCTTCAGATCCTTCAATAACTGGGTGTGGCAAAAACAGTTCGTTAGTCACCAGTGGTGTAGTGGGGCCAGGTCGTCGACATGGCACCTGAAAATGAGGAAGGCGCCCTGCCACCTTTTTGACTTGTAACTAAATTTTCAAGTACATACATACATTAAAAATCATTTTTTTATTGATTTAATTGTAGAAACTTGTGGTTTTTTTTAAACTTCGGGCGGATATAAAAAAAAACTAGGGAAGAAATCAATGACCGACCTGGTAACTATTTATTTACCACTACACCACTGTTAGTCACTAGTCCTGTCCTAGTCTTTTCTTGCTATCCTTACTACTCTCTTTGGAAAAGAGAGGTTGAGCGACTGAGTAACATACAGTTATCGTAGAAAAGGTTATGTTAAGAAACTTTCATTAGGAGGGTTTATGTTCTACATTGGGAGCGAACATTGATACAAAATATAAATAAATATGAAACATGCGTTTTCAGGCAGAATGGACTCTTAAAATCCATTAAGCTTGATAATATTGGTATAAAACATAATATTTATATCAGATACATTTTTATTCGCATCTGGGAATCCACATGCTAACCGATGGCATCGTTTGTCATATGTTTTAGGTGTGCATCCAATATTAAACGCATCAATCTAGATATATTTGTTTGCGCATACGCACCTGTATCATGCAAATAGTTGCGTTATTGATATGACAATATCTTCCAGTGAATTTCCTCTGGCTTGCGCAAATAGTTTGCATATTCTAATGGCATGTTTGCTCGGCGTGTTTGTCCATCGAACGAGACACGGTTGTGCATGGAGTACTCGCAACTCCTTCATTCACTCTGCAGCGCTAAATTATTCACGATATTGCAAAGAGGACCATCCCACTTCAGTCCAGTGATACTCTTTTGTTGACTCTTGTAATTGAAGAATCGTGTTTTGCATAATGCAGCTTATGTTGGCAACACATTGAGAATTCTATGAAGGATGCGTAAAATGGGTCAGTTAAGTTAAATATTTAAAACAAATGGACCTGCAATGTATTGCTTTGATCTTAAGATTTGCATTTTGCATGACACTAACATTATTGTTCGTGCAATAAGTGTATTGTTTAATACACAATGAAATTAATACTCATTCTTCAGTAATACCATTTAATTTTTGGCCTTTTAGCTGCCGTAGATAATTAAAAGTAATTACCTAGCACGTCGACTATAATTTGCAACTATTAATTTAATTAGTTATTGAACGAGATAACTCGTTTTTGGCGTGTTGATCACGAAAAAAATTACGAGATATCTCGTCTGTGGCAGCCATCGAGTTAATGACCGTTAAACCGTAGTTACGGTGATACATATTTTTTAATTATGTAAAGATGTAGAAAAAAAGGTTCTGAATTAATTAACAAGAACTTTGCAAGATTATCTATCGCTAAGAAAAATCAGCTCTCATCACAAAATAATACTGAAAATTGTAAATGATATTCATTAATGCTGAAAGAGCTGTTTAATGAAGTATCTCAAATTACATGCTTTTTAATGCCAACTTGTGATCAATCAGTTGTTCATTTTTACACATAGAGTAGACAAGTAGTTAACTAGACTGCTATTTATGAAATATGATACAGATCACATAAATCCATAACAGATCAAATCGATGTATGAAATCTTCCTCACTGGGGTGGAAAACTCACACGCTAGTGGAATACATCTCGACAGTATTGAATTTTTGCTTAAATTGTTTTAATAATTAATATTTTTTTAGTTTGGCGAGTTTATCCCGACTTACCTTTTGTAATTATTACTATCAATGTTTGTATCACACCCCTTTATTGCGTCCAGTACAAAGGGAGACACCCCCGATTCTTATTTTATAATTTATACCTTAAAAATTTGAATTATTTTTTAGTTTATTCGTAAACATTTCGATGTTATATTTGATGATGCTTCTTAACAAGGTGGAACGCGTGATACAATTTATAGCACAGCTAGGAAGTAACAAAAATACCTAATTTAATTTTATATAAAATTCTTTATCTGTGTGAATGATACAATAACAATTATTTAACGGCTTTTGATGTAGTGTAATTAAACATAATATTACAAGTTTTTCAGTTAAAATTTAATAAAATTTGCTGATATCTCAAACAATAATTTAGTTTTTAATTAAATTTAAATAATTATAGTATAACTGAAGTGGAACACAAAATTTAATTCAAGATACCGTGTAATACGATAACTAAATACTGTTCAGAGAAAACAATTGCTGAAGCACTTGGCCTTAAATAATTTGGATTCATTGCAGGCTTAATTGCTGTGTCATTAAGTTTATTCTCTGTTTCGAGACCCTTGGGAAACCTCTGTTAGTTTGTTAAGTTTACGTCATCAAAATGTACAACGCTAATTAAAATCGCTTTAAGCTCTGACTTAATGCCTTGTCGTCAATATACGATTCACTAAGTTGAAAAACTAAATGAAGAGCATTTTTGAATGATAAAAAATCCAATATGATATCACTAACGTTATCTCAATACAACGGATCAAAAACATTTGAAACTCAACTACAACTCGCTATTGTCGCTAAATATGAATACATATAATATTTTAAATAAAAATTTAAGCTGTAGCCGACAATGTTTAAATAATATACATACTAAATAACATAATATGTTTATATTTTGAACTGTATTTTCAATAAATGATAATTTTATTTTAGTCAGTGGTATATATAGTTGAACACTTTTAGTATGTTGGTATTGGTGGAAAGACATTATATAAAAAAAACACAATATTCCGTTCTATTACTTTCACCTTTTTTTAGCAAGATCAGCGCCGTTTTCGCCCGCAAACAGCATTATCAACTGATAAGAAATACAATTTAACAGTTTTATTTATACAAAAGAATATTTTTTTTATTTAATTTTTGTTTTCTATAAATTACACTTAAATTTTATTTCTTATCATCAAGGAATATTGTGTTTACTTCGAGGTGAAACTCAAAGATTATTTGTAATGCCAATGTATGTTTGACGATCCTCTATATACAGAAAACAAAAGTAGCGGAAAACACGATCTCTAGAATTCATCGAAATGAATTCTCTCTTTTTTCTATTTTTTGTATTATATCTATTGTATATATATAGATATGTATTATGCATACTTGTAGTATGTGAATAGTTACATATAATACAATATGTTCATGGATGTAAAATATGTATCTCTGCAGCTATCGCGCCCTTCTGCCGGCAACTGTGAGATAAGAATGCAAATACTATCGGCGATGAATGAGACTAGAAGAAATTTCACAAATTAAAATGTCCGTTCGGGGATAAGTACCCTTGATCAACAGAATGAAATCTTTGCATAGAAAGCTGTCTGAAGTCTGCTATAGGTCAAACCAAATTAATATTGACACCTTCGTTTTTTAGTATTTATTAAGCTCATTCAGTATTGAATTCACTGTGGCTATTGTTGTGTGGTATAAGTTAAATCTTTTTCGACGTATTTTGTTTTATATGTTGGAAAATTTATTTATATTTGTGTTTTTTTTGTTCCAGGTATGTTGACAACTTTATCAGTCTTCAAATGAGATCAAAATAAGAAGTACGTGGGTAATATTATAAATAATAATTATTTTCATGTAACAAAACATTCCTTTATTATTTTCGATGAATTCGGCGGCAACTTCGTGTTCATTTTTACTACAACATTTAATTTGATAAATTTGTTACTACGCGATGCTCTGTGTGATGATGATTCTTAAAGCGGCAAAACACGTGTCACGATTTGTGACACAAGTGGAGTTACAAAGTTATCAAACTTTCCTTTATTAAAAGTGTTTTTTTTTAATTAATTTTAAATGAACCCACCAGATGTTGAGTCATTTAAAATTTACGAATAGAAATATATTAAATGATGCCAAAAGTAAATCTGATATTGCTTTGAATGTCGAAAATATATACCAGATATGCGTAAGTGAGCTGTTGTCAAATTAAAGCCGAATATACTGCATGGTAGACTTCTTTGTCACACTGAAAATGCAAAAACATTATAATTTATATTTTTGTTGTAATTTCTATAGTATAACAAAAATAGAATATTGTTCAATCAATAATCAATACAGATTTGAAAACGATCTCTAACGAATTGAATGGAGTTTATCGGTAAAAAAACCGTTCTTTTATCTTAATATAAAATGAAAGTCACGGATAACTTTTTTCTAGCAAAAATAAAGTCTTATGGAAACCCCGCGTGACTATATGATGATGCTCATCCTTATAGGCAACGTGTAATATTGTGTAAGGACAGTAGTAATGACAAACGTGACCGTGTTGTCACACAAACATTCGAGGTTGAAATATAGCTAAACTTTAAACTTTAAAATATATTTATAATTTGACCGATTCAAATTTAATATAATTAAATAATTTGAACGATTCAAATTTAGAATTTGACTTTTATAACATAATTTAATAACAACATAATTTCAATACAAAAATATAAGTAAAAGTAATGTAAATAATTTAAATTTTTGATAAAATAATATCTAACAACTTGAAAAAGAGATTCAAAAAATGCTTTTGGTAGTGGCTTCTGCCCTCGCGGCTTATGACTAGCTGAATTTTTAACCAACATTTTGTGAAGGCAACGATATTCAGCTAGAAAAATGATGAATAGTGGGATCAAAAGACAACGGTGGTAAATGTTACCATATCGACTGTGGAAAGGAAAAATGACGTAACCCACATATAGCAAATTGTACAGGAGGCACAAAAAACCTGTTTTGATGATTTTGGACCATATGCAAATTATGAAATATCCACAACCTTGAAGTGTACAGAGATTTCTAAGCTGATGTTTAATTGACATGGTCTAATATTAATTGAAGACATTGCTTAGGATTTTATTTTTTTTCAGTCTTTTTTCTTGATTTCAATTGTCACAAGCTCATCTTTTTTCAAACTTAAACGCTAAATTTAGATACTAATTCGGCATTTGCAGCTTACATCCTTTTGATAAAACGTGTATCAAGTTGGATGCATTGTGATTATCGCAAATAAAGCTGTTTTGAATAAACTGTGGGTTACGTTCTTTATTCATTTCCACAGTCGATATGGTCACGCTCGTCCTTTTAATAAATGTATTTTTATATAAAAAAATTAACTTCTACAAATTTACCGCCAATTCTTTCAAAGGTGTTACTTATCTTATTTGAAAATTATCAATTTAAGAAGTGATAGTTTTTTAAACATATAATACTCAGTGAAATTATTTGTGTTTTAGTGAGTTTAGACAATTTTAAATTTTGCTTAATATGCACGTAGTCAAAGTCTGAACATTAAAAAAAATTCTTACGTTGTATAATATATTCACTGATACTTTATTTGGTTAGTAAAATAATGTAATAACGCTAAAGAGCCTAGTTTTACAAATTAATGTGGGTCAGACAGACAGCAAATATACATAACTAACACAACTAGACTTAGCACTAAATACTAGGGAAAGTTTATGTTGATAATGGTAGTTAATAATTATTTACTCGTCTAACAAAATACACATCAACTAACTCTTTGGCAAGAAATCAGAGAACAAATAGGTGCAGACGGCAAGTAATAGACCCGATGATTACAAGCTAACTCTATAATTTGTTATCTGTTCAGATTTAAGAGGTCTTTATAATTTAATTTGCGTGTTGTGTTAATTAACACATTCACTCCTAAGCCGGGACATGGTACGAACACAGTATTTCTTGAAGTACGAAATTACCGTATATGTTTCGTATGCATCTTAAAATATTTATAATTTATGAAACGAAGGAGCACCTTTAGAGACCCTTAAAAATAGCTCTAGTATATAACATCGGGTCAGTACTACTATGAAATTTGAACGGCGTTAGTGTGCATTAGTGTCTATCGATGTAAAAAGATACCACAATACGGCATTAATTTTGGCGCATGTGTGATCAGTAATATTGCAAATGAAAAAAAATAGCTTCATATTATTTGTTAAGCCATTTCTGGTCTTGTCATATTATATATGTATTTATCTATAATAAATTTAAAAAATGGCAATCTTTTCATATCTTTTAGTTAAGATTTTAGTAAATTTCGATATTTATTTATTGCCTACCTTCATGGGTTATTCTCAATTTTATACGGATCTATACACTAATTAAATATGGGAAGTCTTTCATACTCAACATAACTTTGTATTTGGTTTTTACGGTTGGTGTTACATAAATGTAATATTTTAGGCTATGTTTTGTAAAAGTTTACAAACCTCGTTTGATTAGTGTATTTACGAATAGCCCCCCCCCTCAAATAGATGAATTAATATGCAAAACATAGAAGTGTGACAAGAAAGTCAGCGATAGATAACTTTAAAAATACTACTCAGATGGCTTGTGATACTTGCATGACTTATAAACATATATGTATGTTATATACAGAATATTTATACGTTTTATAAATTCATATTTGAAATATTTGACATTGCACGAAATTGATAATGGCACCAACTGGATACTTTAAAAACAAATAAATACAGAGTTAATCGAGCTTTTAATATTTGATACTGAATCTAATGACACTTTTACCTTATAAATAATAATATATTAACTATCAGATAAATAGATAACTAACGAAATGCTAAATTAATGTTTATTGTATAAATAACATCTAAATAAAATATCCAGTTTCGGTTATTCATAGAATATTTTTCATTTTTTACAGTAAATATATCTGATCGAAGTAACATGCTTCGAGTGGAAGAATTTTAATACTCTACGATGGAAGATAAAATAAGTTAACACGCTAGTCTAATTTAAGCTTTTTTACAGTTATTAATAAAATCATACTGACATTTGTTTTATCCATCAACCAGTTGCGTGGTTATTTCAAACGTTCATTGTATGTACATATATTGTTAATGTGGTAAGATTTTTTCAATACTGCACTATTTCGTCGTGTTAATCTATAATATCTTTTATACTATGATTTATTGAAGACAAAATAATCACCAAATAAAAGAACGATTAAATGAAAAATATATTCAGCCTTTTATTGTTCTTGCGTTGGTATAAAATTGCAATTGAACGAGTTCTCATTAAATCAATCAATTTAGTTGCACTTAGCTTTCATCAAGTTATTCGTTCGATTCAATTTAGTTTCACTAATTGATCTCGAAAAGCGCACCAATCAGCAGTAATCGACTCTCTATAACAAGAACGATAACTAAAACTCAGATGGCGAAAGTTTTATTATTACTGTTCGTTACAACTCTATATGTGGTATTGAGCCATCGCTATGTGCAGCAGAGCAAATGATTTTACGACTGACTTACATACTTGTTTGTCTATTACAAGATAGAATTTACAAAGGACCAGTTTCGTGTCAATAAAAGACAGATTGCAGATCAGACGTGGAAAGTGTGTTTAATTGAAATTAATCCCTGAATGTTCTAACAATGAATTTGAACTAAAAAATAATTTTGCACGCTTGAAAATCATATTATATAGATTTAGTTGATTTTCAATTATTTTGAATCAAATGATATATTTATGCACTATGGCAGGAGTGGGAAACCTTTTCATTTTTAAAAGCCACATTCATTTATCTGATTCAACATAAGGCCCCAGTAAAGAAAACGTTGATAAATTTATTAAATTATTATTTATTTTTATTATTACGTATTTATTAAAAAACAGACATTTCAATCAAGCAACCCATGGAAATTGTTAACATAAAACTGATTTGAAGTCAGTAGCTTATACCCTCCTTGTGCAGCAGTTAGAAAGAACCTATGTATATCTTCTTATTTTTCTTTCTTAGGCCATGTTCGCTCCCTATGTGGAGCATATGGCCGCCACGCGGCACCTCCATGTTTCCCTGTCTCCCGCCAATAGCTTTGCTTCCTCCCATGACATGCTAGCATCCCTCAGTTCCGCCGAGTACATCCTATGGATAGTACCCGACGGACGTCCAGGACGCCGGAATCCCACCGGTCGAAAGAAGAGGCAAGCAGGATTAAGGCTTTTCGGAGGCATCCGCAGCACGTGACCCAGCCGGTTCCAACGTCTCTCCATAACCACTGACGTATATCTATATGTTTTAAATTTAAATGTTAGATGATAAATGGAGAGATACAAATACAAATCGATTAAACATTCAATCTTTGACTATATAAATTCGGGAATTTAAGCTACTGATACTTTTTATTATTCTGTCGACTGTGAAATTAGTGATTATTGAAATATTTTCATTGGTTGTTGATAAATTCATATCTAACAATAATACGTTATTTATTCATAGAAATAGTACAATTTCTTTTGTTTATCATTTTAGAGAGTTAAATTTAGGTTCAAATGTTGCGGTTTACAACTTTGAGCGTATAACAATATGTATTATAAAAGTACTTACATATTTTTATTCCACCACCATTTATTTGACTAAATATGATTGTAGTGTTAAAGATTTTAACTGACTTTCAAAGATCAATTCTTTCGAAAATTCCTTAGGTGTAGAAAGCTTTCCGAAGCTGTCGATGAGTGAACTCTTTATTGACAAAAGTTAAAGTCCCAATAAACAGTTGTCAATAACAATTAAAGTCAACTGATCAATCATTGATACTTCTTTGTTTCATAGCAATGTTAAATACCATTTTTTGATCACTTTAGGGAGCATAGATTCTATTTTATTATATTTCAATATGATTTGTCTTAATATATCTATAAAGATAGACTTGGCGAGCTGAAAAAAGTAATACCTATCTAAAATAGATCTAAAAGTGCAATTTATTATTCAACCCTCGGCTCAGAACTTGAGGTTTTGATTACTGTATTTAAAATAAAAAATATTGTTTTAGCTAGATAAAGTAGAGCTTATTTAGGATGGATTTTAATAACACAAATCTAATAGCATCGCCTGCTGTGGCCCAGTTGGTAAGACTTTGCTCTACCGATCACGGAGGTCTGGGTTCGATTCCCTGTCAGATCACAACGAATTTGAGATTATTCAATTCAAAGTTGTGATCGAAGACTGGGTGTTTGTAATGTCAATTCGCATCATTTTCTCTCCTCCCATCCTTCTGATCCTTAAATAACTAGGTGTAGCAATAGCGATTAGCCAACCACTAGTCCTGTTCTAGCCTTATCCTTCTTTCCCTACTACTCACTTTGAAAAAAACTGAGGTTGAGTGACTGAGTAATAAACAGTTCTCGTAGAAAAAACTTCTGTTGAGATACCTCCATTAGGAGGCCAAATGCTCCACATTGGGAGCGGACATGGATAAAAAAAATAGCATCCAAATAATTCCAATAAGCGTTTCGAACCAGTTCTAATTATATAATATTTTTTTACAAACATTACAAAAAAGCAATTAATGAGGTTCAAGTAATGTTCAATAGTGTTTTATTAAACAGGTTAAAAATAATAGACGCATCTATGCTTAATTATTTGTATGCATTCACAATCGAAATTATGTAATTTAATGAAAGAAAAATATTTTCGGAAAAGAGTCCTTAAGCATAATCGTTGATATTATTTTAGCTCAAAACAGAAACATGCACAAGAATAACATTTTTTAATACGTTATTTACATAATAATATTTTCGTTTGATATTTTTCGTAATGTTGGACCTTTTTTAAAAACATTAAAAAAATATTCAATTACTCAACGCGTAACCATGGTAGCGAGGTGAAGCAACCCTGGAATAATTTATTATGACGAATATCTTCTGCGTGAAAGCCTTTTAATAAAATTTGTAATACACATTTTCTCGTAAAATTTTTAATTTTAAAAAATTCGGATATGTTTAATTAACATTTTATTTTGGCGCAGAAAACTTTTGTCATTATAGAAGATCGAATACGAACCAGATAAGAATCGAATTTATATTTTGTACACGTGGACTAAATTAGAATAACATCAACGTAAAGTTAACTATTGTTTTTATGAGTAAAAGAATATTTATTAAAATAATGTTCCCATCAAACCTTTGCTACATACAGTACATTCTTAACGGCAAATATGTGTTTTATAAAAAATCTTTATATTTTATTAGATTAGGTTAAGATTAATTAAAATGAATGCAGTTATATTTCTTATCAGTTGATAGTGCTCACCATGAGCGAAACCGGTCCGGATCTTTGTAAATAAAAGTGGAAATAAGTACAAAGGAATATTGTTTTTTTCTTATGATAATGCATTTCCACCAAGTGTTGACAGTGAACACCCTAAAAAGGAGATATATCAATTTATGGAAAAACGATGTGCGATTAGCTCGCTAGTCCTGTTTTAGCCTAATCCTTTTTTTATACTTTCTTCGAAAAAGAGAGATTGAGCAACAAGCATTTCATGTAGATAATTTAGTAGTCCATATGCTTCACATTAGGCGTGGAAGTAAAAGAAGTATTGTATTATATAGAAGTGTTAGTTCAATTAATGTATTATTCTTATTTAGTAAGCAGTATTTTTGGTCAAAAATGTACTTATATTACAAATTGTTAATTTCTAAATTGAAATGTTTCACAGTTAGTTCTATTGAAACAAAGTTCCGTTAGTAAATTCTATTTATATTTTCGTGATAAGTGACAAAAAACCATAATGTATTTTTTTAAATATTTACTTTATTAACAACTTAAAAATCTACGGAAAAACGAAAAGTTTCATAAAAAAATATTCATTTCAATTTTTATCTTATCGCGTTTTTATACACTGCCAAGAGCCATTATTTTTATATCTAAACATCGAAAAGGTTTTTACTTCGATTCGTTACAGAAATGTGTTCCCATCTTTTTTCGTTCTGTGAATAAAAAATCCATTTATGTTGTCTTTACGATTATTTTGACACCCCTTATCAGTGAATGTCAACATTTATTTGTGGCAATAAGTATATTTTTTGAATGGTAATTTTCTCATGAATAATTTCAATAGAATTATATCGCAGAACGAAAAAACAACCCGTCATAAAAATAATTGACAATTCGGATATCAAAAAAAATGAGAAGTAAAGAATATTTCAAGATCAGATAGTATTTTTTTGGATAATTTTGTAACGACGTTAACTGATGAAATAAAATAACGTTGTTATGCAAAGGTACCCAATTTTTTAGATATTATGAGTAACTGTTTATCATTTTTTTTATGGCGATCGACTTGTTGTTCATGCGTTTTATAAATATATGGGTTTACAAGGAAGAATAACAAAAATTATGCAGTTTTCATCAATTCTAACAATCGTCATTGGGATAGACCAAATATTTGCTTCTGGGTCGACCAAGTGAACGCGATTGATCGGTTAATAATCCTTGAGATAATAAAAGGAAAACTATGATGAGATAAAAAAAGTTTTTAATTAATATTTTAAATTCAATATTAATAATAGATTACTGACTATATGAAAGTTACAGGTGTACCATAATTGTTAAACAATATTTTGAATATTAATCTTCACAAAATTAAAAAATTATATACAATACTATCGTTATTAGTGATGAGCATATGGTATTTGTATAAGATATTTTAACCATTTGCAACGAACACTATAACACTATTTACATACAATATGCTTTTTATTTAGTAATACTGTGGATAATGCAAAAACTCTTTATTGAACTTGCAGCGTATTGTAGAGAAGAATTTATAAATATTAACTGATTTGTCAATAGCTTGGTATACAGTGGTGCAGTGGGGCGAATGTGCGTGGGGTCGGCGCTTCCACACATTCACTAGAAGATTTGAAACTTTTTCGATAAATGTTTATTTTAACGTAAACATAATAAAATGATTTTTTAAATTATATATTGGAAACTTGCTGGGGCAGAAATTGGATCACTGCTTTTAGAGAAAATTAAAATAGTTATGAGTTAACACTACACCACTGTTAGTATGTACCTCCATTGCATTACAGTATTACAAATTTAGTTCTTATTAAGTTGAAAGTTATGTTGGCAAAACGATATTGTTCTTTTAATGACGTGATACGAAATAGAGAATCTATCATATTTTTTCTTGGTGAGCAAACTACTTAATATAAACTTTTAAATTCTATTAGATTTTTTCTTAGAGAAACGATTATAAAATAAATTACGGACCTAATAGTTTTATATTGAAAAATTTAATTAATTTGTGTGTCACATGCATTATTTGTTCAAGTCATATTTTGAGCATCTCTGTTGCAGAGCAATCAAATTAAAATTCTAACAGCGGCCATAAATGTGTCAACGAATTTATTTTGCGGCGCTCGTTAAGCTGAAAATGTTGCCTGTAATTTTTTTTACACAAATTGCATTTTGATTCAGTATACAAATATAGATTTTATGAAAATCATATTGCAAGATTGTAAAAGATTCTTTTTTCGACAAATTCCATATCGACTGTGAAGAGGCAAATGGACGTAACCCACAGTTTTATCCAGGGGTGCAAAGTCGGAGTCAGTATCAAAGATACAGTAGCAAGCAGAGAAATTGCAACACCCCTAAAATTTTGATTTTTCCCAATCTTGCAAAGCAAAAACGCAGGTGAAAAAGTTGCTCTAAAAGTTATAATATACACAATAATACGTCATAATTTGTAATCTTAAATTTTTTGCCTAATAGCATCGTCAGGTATACCTGCTTTAATAAAATCAGATAAAAAAGGAAAAAGCTTAATTTTCCAGGGCTGTGAAGTCGAAGTCGGTATCAAAGATATGTTAGCTGCAAATGCCAAATTAGTGTCTAAATTTACCTTTTACTCTTGAAAAAATAAAATAGGGACGTGAAAATTTCGACAAAGCTTAAAAAAATAATTTATCAATGATATAATATTTAGTACACGAGCGTGTAATAAAATGTAATGAAGTCAAAAAGTAAACAATTTTCGAGTTTATAAAGTATGATATTTAAAAAGATTTTGAATGAAAAATTTGTGACATAAAGAATAGTTTCTTAGATCTGAAAAACCAATATAATCCGAATTTGAATCGTTCAAATTATGTACATTTACACAAGCTTTGTCACTAATGACCCGGGTTTCGCCTTTCGGCATCTTCAGGCGCTCAAGTGCACGGATGAACTTAAACTGGCAGTTCAAAGTGGGTGAGAAGTGAGTAAAATACCAAATATCACAGAAATTTATGCTTCGGACACAAATCGATCCAACAGTTTTTATTTTTTAGCTAAAATTGTAAAGTAATTTATAAAACAAAACAATAAGAGAAAAATGTGGCAAAATTTCGTAAGAATTTTGGAAAATTTGCTCACCATTGCTGTTTTAATATTTAATAGAAAATATTGTTTTTTTATATTCTATGGAATTTTCTTGGGATTAATAAATAGTGTTAAGTGAAAGGCATATATATAAATATACGAATATCATACTGTAAACTTTACTTAACACTATTTGCGACAAGAAACTACACATAATATAGATTGAACAAAGCTTTAAATGTAAATGAAGCTTACTCTGTCTACCCTAATGTTATTATTATTAAAAGTAAATATTAGTGAAGGCAAATATCATTGTTTATGTTTATAATGGCAACACATAAGCAGAATTCCAAATTAAATTATCAACAGGTGGAAGCAACAGGTACAAACAGGTAAAATGAAAGCTTTAATAGCGCCTGATGTGTTGACCTATTATGGGAGCATAAAAGCTCGTTTCACGTAACAGGTTGGATTTTTCACTATATTGCATTACATCTTAGAATCTGAAAGGGCTCATGGTAATTAGTTTCTACTAAAAATTCATCCAATTAAATAAATTCCTGAGACTTTAATGTCAACCAAATAACTAACAAAATTTCTTTTATGATATAAATGTAAACATTCCAAACATTAAAGATGAGGGTTTTAATCAAACAAAAATTCTTAAATAATAAATAAAAAAATAGCATGATTAATTCATGTTTTATAAACGTTTTATAAACATAAAGTTATTTTACACTTTGTAAACTATTTTCAAGAGAGTAACGTTAAATTTCTCAGATGTAAAATATTTTTATAATGAAACAAATAAGTTTTAAGCCAATTGCAATTATTCATTAGTCAAAATGTTGTAACATTATTTTTTCTTAGTTCAGGTAGAGATTTGACAACAACAAAATTTTCACGCTTAGCGATGTACATATGCTATTATATGAATTGATACTTCTTTCTCAAACTAAAAGGTTGTTGCCTTCATTTAATAAGGGGTGGATACAATTAAATGGGATAGGGGTGGAGGCGCGACATCAAAGACATCTTTCCCTTTGACCTAAATTAATTTAAAGAGGACATGTAGATAAAATGTAGCCTGTAAACTAATTTCAAATAAAATGTTTCTATTACTATTTGTTTCTCTATCCAGTTTACGATAATTGATTATGCCCATCGGTAGAATACTGGATATTTGATCGTTTTAAAAAACTATAAAGCAAATAGTTCCAAACCTTACCAAAACGCTTTTAAGCTGTTTTGAGAATAGTGAAAAAAATCATATCTATTAAACACAAGAACTTGAGTATTAATTAACTGTGTTATTAATACATTTCTAAAAAAATGTATTATAACATTTTTTACTCACCTTTAATATATTTTATCAATAAATTTAACAAATAAAATAAATAATTATTATTTTTGTGCGCTTTTTAAACTCTTATATCGTTTTAGTGACGTTTAAACTTAACATGTTTAAGTCCAGTGGTTATTTGAATAACCACTGGAAAATATAATAAATGACATAAGCATCATAAGAATATTTTTACCGGTAAACAAATTCAAAGCATTCAAGGTGGGATAAAAATTATTACATAGTTACAATTTGAAATAAAGTTGTCAAGGTGAAAGGAAATTAAAGATATTAAGAATATTTCTATTATACTAGTACAAAATATTCAATATTTTATATTAATATTTTATGTGTTTCTTCTTTGAACTTAATAAACCTTACAAGAAGCGATGAGTAATTTATTGAAAAATGTTATTAACAGATTTACTTCATGAAAAAGTGTCTTGATTTGTTAAAATGCTGTTTGACACAATGTTTTGTATAAATAAATACATAATAAATAATTATTTTATTATATTATTATTTATACTCTAATTTAAAAATATTATCAAGCAAAATAAATTTTGTAAAATAAAAAAAACACAAACAAGAGAAGGAAAGAAATGAAACAACCACGCGACTTATTGTTTGTTGAAAATTTTCTGGAACGGAACTGTTTTTTTTCTCTTTCCTTTGGCCGGATGTTGAGCAATCTGCTACAAGAAGAATTCATTAACTTTTTTAAGTTACGTCCTTTTAACATTTATCGAAAAACATATTTTTATTGTTTTGTCTTTTATTTTCTCACTGTTAAAAGAAATTAAATATTTGAATAAAAAATAAATTCAATCACGCAAATCCAAAAGGTTACTTAAAAATCGTTAAATATTATATAATTGACTTTCATTACTCTGTAGTAATTTGGGTCCGAGACTAAGCGGCTTCCGGGTTCAAATCCCAGTACAGACAGTGACATAAATTAATTTTCCGATCAATTTATACTCCTGTTCAAAGTCATCGATTTCTGTGATATCTAAAATTCCCTGCCGCCCATCCGATCTTTAAAACGAGGCAAACGAGAGCGATCAGCTCACCACAATTTTTCTTTTAACCCTATTGTTATATTCTTACCCTTTTCGAAAAAAAGGTTTAAATACTCAAAAATGGAAAACTTTTGTTATGATTAATTCCACAAGGAATCAATATGCCACGAATTGACAAATACGAAAAAAGTTAAACATTAAAATGTCACTTTTTCGTTAACCAAACATTTTGAGTCGATTACTGATTCCGTCAAACGTATCATTTAGTAATTGGCAATAAGTGATTCGCGGTTTAATTCTCAATGTATTTTCTGTTTGTCATTTGTTTTCTCATTCTGCTTGCTATTGTCAAAGCAGTGTTGACGAAGATTCTTTTATTGCCTGTTGTGGTAGACGAGTGACTGATTCGTAACAAAAATGTATGATAACTTCATAAGGATTTAACCGATGGCTCAGGATCACAGGGGTCGATCTACAAAAATATAATTATAAGTTCACTTAGGTATAACAGGTGATTTACCTTTATTTTTCTAAAATTATTATTCCATTTGTAGATATACATAATCGTATCGGTAAACGGATATATGTGTGAGATAATAAAGTTTTGTATTGTCCAATTTTAATATCCATGACTAATTTAAGATTTCGACTGAAGGTGCTGTTCTGACTATTATTTTTATAAAAAGGAAATCAAGACACCTAATCAGTAAGAAATAAATTCTGTTCAATAAATATATTATTTCGAAGATAAAGAAATATAAATATTATTATTCAATTCCAGGATCCCGTCCGATTTCGGGATTGAGGAAATTTTATAGAAATCCCATTTTTTTTTATTTTGGGAATTCCGCGAATTCCTGAGTTATTGAATTTGGAACTATTGGAAGAGTTAAAAAAAGGTCTCGCAAAATCCCATTTTTTTTCATTTGGGGAAATTCGTAAATTCCCAGGATTTCAAAATCACCGGGCAATTTTTTTTAATCTCAAACTTCTATACGATTTTATAGTGATTGGAAAAATTGCCAGTCCGTGGATGGTCCGGGATTAGATTCCCTAGTTTGAACTTAGTCACATTGAGACCTATCTAACTTATTATATATATAAACAAAACACTATCGCCTATGCAATATGATACATGTAACGATTATGTAATACAAATCAAACATTACACAAAACACGCATTTTTGTAGTTGGGCCGGGCCTATGTGGTCCAAAGCCCCACCATTTTTCATACATTCAGAACAAATTATTTAGTTGGCGGACGATAAACGTGTACTCTTCACCGCGTCATTACTGACAATTGGACAAACCATTTTTTCTTAATTTTGTTGAAATACACTATTTGGTTTAAATATATTATGATTCATATCGCAAGGCATATGGGGCAGAACATGTTAAACTATTAAAAATTTATTAAAATTTTCAAAAGCGTTATAATTTTGAAAGTGAACATAAATATAAGAAATATTTTTTTTGTATAGGCACCCATGAAATAAAGTAGCATGACATGAAACGTTTTTCTGGACGCAATTACCAGTTTTGAAACAGCAGTCGAGTCGAAACGCATATTAAACCGATAATTCAAGTCCTCCAGCAACGAAAAAGCTAACGCAACAAAAGTTGACTCGTACCAAAATGTCTTTGCATATTTACTTCGAGGAGTTTTACATTAATCGAAAAATAGTTTCCTTGCTTACTAACTCGCCAGTATATTATCCGAAATTTAACATTAAGGAAAATACATTCATTTGTACTTATTTCCAATTTTATTTATCAAGATTAGGACTAGGCGAGCATTATCAGTTGATAGTGTTCGCTGTGAGCAAAAGCAGTCCTGATAATGATAAATAAAAGTGGGAATAAGTTAAAAGGAATATTGTGTTTTTCTCAATATAATGCCTTTCCACCAAGTAAGTATTGACAGTAAACACTGTAAAAGTAAACTATTAACGGTTTTTTTTTATCAAATCAATGTCTCTTCTTAATGTGTGGCATATGAAATGTTTATGATGAAAATAAAGGTAATTCAGTAAAAGATTTTTACGTGAACTGCTTCTCAAAGAACTCAGATTCTCTATTTTTATTTGAAGCAATGTTTATTTCAGGGCTGTGAAGTCGTGTACAAAAAAGACGACTTCGACTCTGAGGAAATTTTTCAATAATTTCATTTTAACTTATATATACGTATGTATTTTATCAGATCATCTTTAGTCAGCCAAGCATGCAATGTCAACACTTTGGACTATTTTGTCCGTTCCCAATGTGAAACACATGGTCTCTGGCTGTTTGTTACTCAGTCGCTCAACCTCAATTTTTTTCAAGTGAGTAGTAGGGAAAGAAATATAAGGCTAGAACAGGACTAGTGGTTAACTAATCGCTATTGCTACACCCATTTATTAAAGGATCAGAAGGATGGGAAGAGAGAACACGATGTGAATTGAAATCACAAACACCCAGTCTTCGATCACAACTTTGAATTGAATGATTCTTAAATTAACTATGATCTTACCGGGAATCAGACCCAGACATGCCTGCCTGTTCGGTAGAGCAAGCTCTAACCAACTGAGCCGTAGCAGACGACAGTGTTTGAATACACATCATTAAATATATTTTTCAAAAATCTTTCAAGCCGATCATTTTTCACGACTCCGACTCCAGCCAAAATATCGCGACTCCACGACTCCGACTAAAACTCCGACACCACAGCCCTGGTTTGTTCAAATCAAACTATGATTGAATGAACTTTTTTGAACAACAGTCGAATCAGAGGTGGCGAATTTATAATTAATTTATGTTGTTTTCACACGCATGTTCAAGCCCGCAAACACTGCAACTGAAGATCACGACGCTGATCACTTTAAATTACTCATTTACTATCATAAACAAAACTTTAAACATATTGAACAAGCTGCCAGAGCTTGCTTTAAAACACAGCAATCAATGTTTAAAAGTAAACATTAAAACTGCAAATATTCAATTTTATTGCCATGTATTTTGTCAAAGTAAATTGCCGCTCAACTTTCGAAATTTATGTACACTTGCATGCAGAGATTACACACAGTAGTTGCGCACCTTTGGCTCAAAACGAGACGGTAAGTTTTCAGAGCAATTTTCTACAACTGTCGACTCATGTGCCATGTGTGTTCGAGTGCTTATAGCAAAACATATTTGTAGGCAGTTATTTTAATGAAATTATATAAATACATAGTTATCTTTCCACTATTTCGTGTCGCACAATTTCTTTTCGCATTAGTGTAATATGCCTATTTTGTATAAATATATTCATCTTTAAAATTTATCCAATAAAAGATTTACTAAGTTCATAGCATTTGTAGTCGCAAAAGTAAGTTTTTTCAATATCCTATAAAATTGTAATATAATGTGTATTTTATTGGTTCACAATATATTTTATTTTGACCATATACAGTTCTGACGATTGTTACCTATCGAAATAACTCTTAATTAAAATAAATGTCTTTTAAGTACGATAAGCCGATTAATTTATAAAAGATTCAAATAAAAAAAGTATTAATACAAATTAATTAACTAAAGGGACCAGCCAGCCCCCCTCCATCTTATGCAATAGTCTTCTCCAAACACAAGTGATTAATATAGAATAACTAAAAGTCAGTAATGTTTTTGTCTAGTTCACAAATGAGATATATCATATGTATAATTATAAAAAAATCTACCGAGCAAGTATAAATGTCTACGTCATACCAAAAAATCTAACGATTAAGTGTGTCCGATGATACTTTTTAAATATGCGAAACAAGTGTTAGATAACCAGTAAAATTCCAGGATGAGCAAAACCGGTCATGATCATTTAAAATAAAAGTGATATTGGTGTGTATTAGGGATTCTGTGTCGAGAAATCCCGGGACTTGTCGGGTTTTTTGTTGTCTCGAGTCCCGGGACTTTGTTGTAAAATGTCCCGAGAATCGAGACTGATTTCAAATGTGCTAATAAATTGTACATCTCAATTTTTAAAAAACAATTCTTGTGGTTAAGAAACCCTCAAAAGGACTGATGCGTATTGAATGAAAACAGCTATAAGAGGGAAGCTCAAAAAGAAAACGTAACTGTATACAAAATATAGCTGTAGTAAAAGCAAATTACAAATTGTTGAAATGAAATGTTCATACCCGATGTTGTTTTATTTAAAAATATTTTTTCACTATGATACAAAGGTACCAATGTATCAATATGACAAAAAAGGTCTAAAATCTGTATTGTGAAGTTACGGTCATAAATTTACTTCTAACCGCGGCCGGATTCATTGATATTTTTTCAATACATATACCGTAATCATTCCTTCTTAGAAAAAATCAACCGTAAGCATTTCATGAATCCATTACATAAGAAAAATAATAATTATTAAAAATTGTATTTAAAAAAAGCAATTTTTACAAGTGCGTACATTTAAAAAGCGCCGAGTGTATGTAATTAATTAATTCATACATACATACAAATATTTAATTTTAATACATTTATAATTTTATTGAAGGGGAAATAAAAGTCTCGAGTTCCGGGACTTTGAAAACCCCGAGACTTCAGAATCCCTAGTGAGTATTATATTTCAATATACTAATCTTTTTTGACAGTGGACACCTTAAAATCAGGCATGGGGAGAAGAGTAAAAATAGACGACTCAGACTCCGAATTCATTTTTCTAGTAACAAGAATTATTATAGTAGATTTCCCCAATTAGTATGATAAATAGATACATATTTTTTCAATACCATTCAATTATTTTTCTCCGATTTTTCCAACACCGACTTCAGACCTGCTTAAAAATTATCATAAATAATACGTTGCTGTTTAACTGTATTTAAAGAAAGTTTTATTTAATTTTAAAACATTAAAAAAAGTTATTATGTGATCTTTTTTAAGGTTAACCCTCCGTGGGCCGCAGTGCAAATTTTCTCATCCATGTCAATTCGCAGCCTCGGGTTGTTTGCTCACTCTTCAATCATCTCGACCATTATCTAATTATGTCGTGAGAAGGAGTAATCTCTTTTCCTCCGTGTTGACAGGTCTGCCAGGTCCTCGGGGACATTCCTGGATGCAAACTTCCTCAAATCCTGCTTTTATCAAGCCGGGAAGTTGATAATATAATCAATTACATGTGTGCTTTAAAAACCTTTATATGTTTATTTATTCAGCGTTATCACAACCATCAAAACGGTTGAGATTTAATCAAATTTGTATCAGTGGCTTATCGCTAATAACTCTGCATCATTATTAGAGTACTACGGGCTTAGTTCATGTAGAGGTAGGGCAAAACATGCAATTATTGGCCACTTAAAGATTTTTTTCATTTTTTTTTCATGTTTTGTAGACACAGCATTAATAAGGTAAAATCGAAAAAAAAGATGTGAAAAATTGTCCATTTATTTATAAGTATGAATAATATTAACATCTAAAAAATATCTTTTACATTATTTAAAAAAAAAACAAAAAAAGGTATAAATCTACAATTATTGGCCAGGTGTTGAATTAATAAATAATTATAGTAATGAATCGTAATGATCAATGACCAAAACACCAATATTTACATGTCGAATGTCGAATAAGTCTTAAGAATAAATATAAATATGATTAATAATGTCGATAAACATTATTTAAGTAAAAACATTGGATACAGTTTAAAATATAGACCAGGCTGGCCAATAATAGAAAATCCACATATTTTTGGAATCAGTTATTGGCCACCATCAAAATAATATCTTAAAAAATAATTTTCAATGCATTTAGGATAATTGTTATTAATAAACTAACGACGGACACGTTAATTCAATAATCATTTTATTTGATGTTCTTACAAACGTTTTACACACCTTTGA
The DNA here is from genome assembly GCA_030503985.1 of Himalopsyche tibetana. Classification (NCBI taxonomy): domain Eukaryota; kingdom Metazoa; phylum Arthropoda; class Insecta; order Trichoptera; family Rhyacophilidae; genus Himalopsyche; species Himalopsyche tibetana. Next base: position 2,557,599 of record JAPJYX010000007.1, on the reverse strand, counting down.
ACAGGAGTGAATTCCTTCTGATATTTACAAGAAATCACACTTATTTTACGATACCGCTCTCACTGTCAAATGAAATGTGGTTTTAAGTCTGCTTTGCAATGCCATATATAACAGTTTTGTGTTTTTTCCCATGAAAGAATACTTGGTGAGTTTTTTTAATAAGTTAGCACTTAAAAAAGTTGATGTCATATTTTATAAGACTAGATTTTATCTGCATGTGGCCGATAATTGAGTATGGCCAATAATAGTAGGTTTTCCTTCCTTAAATTGATATTTTTTTCTGTTTAGCATTCCAGATCTGAGACTCAAATTATGTAGTAGCTCAAAAATTCTGGTTATTACTTTTTTTAAATCTAAAAATTTAGTCAATAATTAAACCATCACAAAAATGATTAAATGCAATATTTTTTTTGACACCATTGTATTAAATACTTCAGATAACATAATTCACCAACTGTGATCTTGGTGGTAAGAGGTTGCTCTAAAGACGATGCGGGTCTGGGCATGATTACCAGTAAGGGCAATGTTAAATTTAGGTGTTTTCAATTTAAGTTTGAGACCTAAATATAAATATAAGTGTTCTACACGTGTTGATCTCGAATGACTAACAAAAAAAATATCAACAAGTTTATCTCGTATGACATTTTAATATCAAACTATTTGGTACATTGGCATTAGCTGATATGTCAAAGATTTTTTTAAATCTATAAAAAAAATATTACTCTAGTTTTTTATCTGATCAATTTAATATCGTATAATTATAAATTGATAGAAAGTTATCTTTAGCACATAGGAAATCATTTGTAGGCACAGGAAAGGGAATCCCCTCTAAATTTATTGTAACATATTATATTCATCCCTTGCTGTACTGGCTTGCACATGAAGATTAAATAAAAAAAATGCAAACTGGTAACTTTTTTTCTTCTTCTGAAAAAAGTTGTAGTAACTTCTCTGCCTTGAATTTATCCTCAATAGTTTTCGTGCAAACAAATACTGTTGTATTTTAAAATAAATAACTTACATAATATTATGTCCAAAATATCATTTTACGGTGTATTCTAAAATTTAAATAATAATAGGTATACCTATCAGATAAAAAGATATTCCTTCAAAAAAAAATCCTTTGAAATTGTAAAATATTTCCCTAACACCTTCAAACCCGCAAGCTTTGTGCTCATATTGCCAAGTGACGCTTTTTGGCGCGGTGTACATTAAGCTGTCAATCAATCAAGTATTACGTAAGAAGTTTTTTAACCCATACGGTAGCTCCGCCTTTTATGAAATTTTAGACACGTTTTTTGCTATGTCAAATCGATACCCTGGCTCAGGTATTTACCCACATTTACAATATTATCGCATGGTTCCACAAATATGAGTTTTGTACAAAATATACGCATCGGCACAACATCGTTTATCATTTATAGTTTTATATAACGATTTTTTTTGTTTATTTAATACGGTTGTGTGATAACACTCGAATCTTCGAAACAAAAATTTAATATTGATTTATAAGGTTATAGTTTTCAAAATCTTGCATGTTGGCAGTAATAACATTTACGTTATCATCCCCATCCTATCCAGGTATTTAGTGAGCGATTTACTTACAGCTAGTTTTTTACCTCTTTCTTTCCTTTCTCAGAAAAAATATCATATTTAAATCCAATAACATAATATTTTTTCATTCTTTATCAACACAAAATAAAATCAATAAAGATTTTTTAAGTCATTTGAAATCTATGTGAGAAAATTAAACGTGTCAAAATTGTATTATATGACTGCAAACAGGGCCGTTGCTACCATACAGGCGAAATAGGCAAATAGGAAACTGTAAGGGGGCGCATAAATGTAGGATTCAAATATTTTTTATATCCTCTCATAATAATTAATAGTTGTTATCTACATTTTATTTAATTTTAGTTTGTTTGTTCGTTGTAATTATGTATCGCATAGGTTCCCAATCTGTTTCGGGTGACGTCCCCTTTTTATAAAAGCCATGTGACCCGCGATCCCGATGCAATTGATAAAGGCATTTTGAATAACATAATTTAAAAAACACAACGAAAATTGTCTTTTTAGTATAATTTTATTTTATTTATCTTATTTATTATGTTTAATTATTAATTTAATGCGGATTAATATTTTTTTTTTCATTTGACTGTATAAGTTAACGACCCATAGGTTGGGAACTCGTGATGTATCGTATTCTATATCAGGGGTCGGCAACTGCATGCGGCCCGCAAGGTTCTCTAGATTAAAATATTTGCTTACACATGTCATTATAGTGTAATGACATGCGACTCAAGTGCGGCCCGCACTAATCCCTACGTAAAATATTTGGCACTTTTACAAGAAAAGGTTGCCGACCCTTGCTCTATATGATTAGAAGAAGAGAGGTTGAGCGACTAGGTAACAAACAGTTCATGTTGAAAAACTTATGTTGAGATACCTTCATTAGGAGGTCATATGCTCTACGTTGGGAGCGGAGAAGGCAATATAATTTGTTTTCGTATAATCCCGAAATGTTTTTTTTCCATTATTTCGAAAAAATGGGATGCTTTAAAAAAGGGGCGCGCCAAATTAACTCTCGCCGGCACTGTCAGCAAAATATGTAAAATTAAAAATAATCTGCTTCTGGTAATGCTAGACCTTGCTAGAACTTGACACCATAACTATACTTCTTAACCACTTGTCTTGTCTTATTTTCATCCTTCTGTTGTTACCCTCTCTGAAAATAAGGGGTATCCAGCAGTTATCGTTTCAATTTATGATAAGATAAACTCCATTAAGAATCCTTATGCTCCACACTGAAAGCGGATATGGCTACAAGATAATGAACCTTTCCGAATTCAACATTAACCCTCTTAGTCTCAATGACTCTATAATGTATGCTTAAAAGCTCAGACTAATTTAGCATAAAAATCTTCGATTCGTTGAATTTTAAAAACATTATAGGCAGTCCAAATGTTTTTAAATAAAAAAAAGTATATAGTATGTAAAGCATATTACTCTCCTTATGGAGTTTTCCTAGCAAACGTTTTTCTACGAGAACTGCTTATTAATCAGTTGCTAAAAATCTTATTTTTTTCAAAGTAAGTAGTGATAGAATGGATAAAGTTAGGACAGAACTAGTGCTTAGTTATCACTTATAATAGATAAGTTTTTCTACGAGAACTATTTATTAATCAGTTGTTCAAAATCCCATTGTTTCGCAGAGAGCAGGAATGCAATGATGGTGCTAGGACAAGACTAGTGTTTAGCTATCCTATCACTAATCGCTCCGCTATTTTTTATTGATTGACAGAAATCGATAAATCGATTGAAAGAGTGCTGTCCGTACTTCGCATGTCAATGAAACCAACGTTGAGCACTGCGCAACGGACCCTATTTTAATAGATACACCTAATCCTATTTTTACGCGATACATTGGTTCCAGAAAGTTTCGCGTAAAAAAAACTTCATTTTCATACAATTTGTTAAATCAAAAAGCGTAAAAAGTATCAAAAATGTATGAAAAACCATAACGGTGCCGAGAAGAGGATAGGGTGTATTTAATTTCATTGAAAATATTTACATTTTTTTATAAAAAATAAATTAAGAATTTCAATGGATAATTCGTTAGCTTAATAAAACTGTATTAGAAACTGTAAGAATTTCAATATTAATAGAAAATTTAAATTAACTTTGATTATTCCAAGTATTGTGTAACTAACTGTGACACGTGTTTCGCCTCTTTCAGAGGCATCTTCAGACTTACTATCGCAAAGTTTGCTTAAGTAATGAAGCAAGATTGATTCTAACATTTTAAAATTATAAAATTACAAAATGGATTGGGTTTTTTTTCCTTTTAAGAGGAGCAAGGAGGGGGGTGTAGAATCGAAATAAAGCAAACAGATAATGATACTAATTTTACTAATGAGTTGTAAACAATCAGAATGGGATTTTTCCTTTTTAATGGAAGCAAAGAGGGGATTATAAAATGCAAACAAATTTAATCATACTACTAATGACGTTAAACATTACAAACTATTAAAACTAATGAGCTACAATCAATCATCTAGGTTTGTGATTACTCTATTAATTGGAAACAATTTGAGTAACGGGGAACCGCCTGTGCTATTAAGAATATTATTTAATAATATTTCTTTTTTGTTAAGAGTTTTATTAATTTCTAAAAATTCTAAGCTATTCATCTTTAAACCCTTTTTATTTACTCGGTGGAGTATTTCTAAATTACAAATCTGATTAAAATTATGATTATTTTCTATTAAATGATTGGCAAACTCAGAGAAATTGTTACTTTTTAGACATCTTATATGTTCTTTAATTCTAATATTAAAGTTTCTAGCTGTCTGTCCAACATAAGACGCTTGACAGTCTCCACAAGAGAGTCGATAGATACCACTCTGTGACGATGAATCTACGCGATCTTTACTGTTCAATAAAATTTTACCTAAATTATTTACTGTATAAAACGCGGGTTCTATATTGTCTGGCAAAAATTTAACTATCTTTGACGAGATGTCTCCTAAATAAATAATTCTACTATTTCTACTACTATTTCTACTATTTCTCTGAGTTTGCCAATCATTTAATAGAAAATAATCATAATTTTAATCAGATTTGTAATTTAGAAATACTCCACCGAGTAAATAAAAAGGTTTTAAAGATGAATAGCTTAGAATTTTTAGAAATTAATAAAACTCTTAACAAAAAAGAAATATTATTAAATAATATTCTTAATAGCACAGGCGGTTCCCCGTTACTCAAATTGTTTCCAATTAATAGAGTAATCACAAACCTAGATGATTGATTGTAGCTCATTAGTTTTAATAGTTTGTAATGTTTAACGTCATTAGTAGTATGATTAAATTTGTTTGCATTTTATAATCCCCTCTTTGCTTCCATTAAAAAGGAAAAATCCCATTCTGATTGTTTACAACTCATTAGTAAAATTAGTATCATTATCTGTTTGCTTTATTTCGATTCTACACCCCCCTCCTTGCTCCTCTTAAAAGGAAAAAAAGCCCAATCCATTTTGTAATTTTATAATTTTAAAATGTTAGAATCAATCTTGCTTCATTACTTAAGCAAACTTTGCGATAGTAAGTCTGAAGATGCCTCTGAAAGAGGCGAAACACGTGTCACAGTTAGTTACACAATACGTGGAATAATCAAAGTTAATTTAAATTTTCTATTAAAATGAACTTCCACAAAGTTACCGCCGAAACCATCGAAAGTATTTCAATATTAAATTTGAATCGTTCAACTATGTACATTTTCACAGATTTTGTCACTAACGACCCGGGTTTCGCCTTTCGGCATCTTCAGGCGTTCAAGTGCACGGATGAACTTGATTTGACGCTTATAAATTAATATATTAAAAATGCCGGATCTCCACTTCTATAAATAAAATCTTAAAACATTTGCCGACAAACAAATAAATAAAATTCTTAAAACTACTCACTACTCAAATCTGTGGGTATTCCCATGAGCTTATCCTTTTCGCCAGCAATGGCTTTAAACTCAATGATACGTTTATTTCTTATATAAACACGAAACATTCATTAACTGAGCGTCAGTTCAAGTTCATCCGTGCACTTGAACGCCTGAAGATGCCGAAAGGCGAAACCCGGGTCGTTAGTGACAAAATCTGTGAGAATGTACATAGTTGAACGATTCAAATTCTGTATTAGATCATTTTTATTTTCAAACATGGCAGTGGCAGCAGATATGCTTACAGAATAAAAATAAATACACAATAAGAAGCTATATTTAAGTATCAGAAGTACGTTCACACTGTTATTATTTATTATGAATTGTATAATATTTATGTTAAGAGAAACGTACTTACCACTCTTTGGGTGGGCTACATATATGTATGTACACGAAGTACTGGTTTTAATCGCAGGTGCTTACAAAATAGCCACTAAGGAAAACCGTTTCTTCATAATCGATTCTACTTAATTGCCTATAGTTAGCGATTGAAATTAATATACATAAATACATACTGCAGCGCTTAATCGAGTTGCACGGATGTCAAAAGGTGTTGACCGCTCGGCAATACAACTGGCCAAACGGTTTCAGTGTTCACTCGATTTAAAAAAAAAAACGATTTGTCTTCAAACGAATTGATTATATAAACTATTTTCAAAAAGAGGTGTAGTTTTTAGTAACTACAAGAAATTACTTAAATCTAAATCCTAATAATGTTTTTAATTTTAGCGATTTAATAGTAACACTTTCTTACAAAGCAATATTTGTTATGATGTTATATTAGAATTCCGCATGCTCTTCATTGGTAACCAGCGTCACAGTGACGTAGCAAGGGGGTGTGGCGGGGCGGACCGCCCCGAGTGGCATATTTTCGGGAGCGGCATATTATTCGAGAAATTATATTTACATATGAAACAATTAATCCACCTATAGTAAAAAACTCCTAGTTCATAAATAAAAAATAATAGACGTGATTGAAAACAAAATTAGAGGAAATATTGCGGGCGGCAAATTCAAAGACCCCTTCCTACACCATTGCAGTTGCAGTTTACCCCGTAAAACAGGCACGGAGAACCTTTCCTAGGTCTGGGGCCAAATTATTATTCAGAATCCGAGTCAAGGGCCGGGCCAAATTATTAAACATAATGAAGAAATATTAAATTAAATAAAACACGTTGCTACTTCTTATATATATTTTTTTATATAATGAACGTGCCATCTCCATTATTTAATCCCTCCCTTGAGCTATTTCTTTATCTATTACTTCACCGAGATGAATCAGGGCAGAATAGCTCGGCGGGCCAGTGGTTGCGCATATATGCCTTAAAATAACACAAATTCTATTATTATGATATGAATTGAATATTGTTTATTTCCACCCGAATTAAAAAAATATATATTTTTTAAAATGTTGAAAAATGCGAGATTAAGTCGATAAGATTTTTTTGTAAGCCACTCGAGATCAATTCAAGGAGAATTGACATCACAAACACCCATTGCTTTATATCTCAAACTTTCCCCTTAACGGGAATCAAACCCATGCCCGCCTAATTGGTTGAAGCAAACTTTTACCAACAAGACCACAGCGGGCGACTTATATTCGACAGCTATTTCGATACTCCAAGCGTCATTAACTGCGATGTTTTTATAGTTCTGCAGAGATGGTGTTATGCTGAAATAGCTATCGAGTTTTTATAACTCTTGTGGAACTACATATATGTACAGTATGACGTATTTTCCTTATTTGAATCGAGCAATATCAAGTAAATTTCAATTCAATCAGTAAAATATTTTTATTTTCAACCTATCAAAAGTCATCAGAGGTATAAAAAATATACACTGAAAAATTGACTATCAAATATATACATTGAATATTGAAATTCTTGTTACTTGATGATTAAAAAACATCAGGAGCTGCCGTAACTAAAGTCTTTCATCGCTCATGATGTTATGAAATTGTGTTTATCACTGAATATTCATAAAGGTGCCCGCCAACAAATTTTCATACATGAGTAATTTGTTACGTATAACACGAACCTAATATAACAGTTTGACAGAATTTTACTAAAAAAAATAATAATATTAGAAACTTCAGTTTCTTAACAGTGGCGATTTTTAAAAATTAAAATTTGGGGAGAACTGTTGAAATCATAACAGGCGATCGCAATATTCAATAAAAATCAGAAGCAGTATTATCAATTTAATTGATGAGAAAAATTGGTAGTGATATTTATATAAAAAAATGAGAAATTTTAATATTAAATTGTAAATGATTGTTATATAGATAAAAACCGGTATCACTCATTGCGAGCATTACAAACAGAAAATGCTTACAATTTTTAAAAATAGTTTTTACTAAAATGTGATATTACTATAAAAAAATATTTTATTTTAAAAATAAAATGCTTTACCACTTAGAGTTGACATTCAACACATTCAAAATTTATTGTGACCTTAATTGAATTGACGTAACCTTCTATTTCCAGAAAATATCATTAAATTATAATATTAAACTTACGTTATGCTAAAAGGCTTTTCAATATAAAATATTACTCTATAAAGCACAGAGACTTTTTTGTTGGCTATATTTTTTTATTCATATTTTGACAGTTGTAAAAATAAAGCTCCAAACAGAATAATAAAGAAACCATAATAAAACATTGATTTTGCATGACATATCTGTCGCCCACTGACACGACAGAACTTGACGCGTGGGTATTCTAAAACATATCCTTAGGAAAAATCGTGACTTATTTTCATATAAATAGTAATTATTGTGATGGTTTGGGTATAATACCCACTTATTATTGAAATGGATTACTCTCAAACTGTGGTGTAATGACTTAAAGATATAAACATACTATTTGCAATAATTTTTGTCTACAAAATTTCATAAAGCTGAATATATAGTAAATTTTGTTTTCATATTAAAACTTTCTTAACTAAGATGTGTAAATAGTACAATTACCTTCTATTCATTTACATTTTTCTGTAGATATTATAAATACTCGGCCTAAAATTCAGGTATTCCTCCATTATACATTTACGCATTGAGTAATGCAATAATAGAAATATTGTAGTAGTGTTATATAATTGTCAATTCACTCCCGTTTGCCTGATGTGTAACGGATACACAGCTCAGGAGCGCATGCTTTTTTTTGCATATTAAGGAAAGGGTTAAGTTTACTTTGTAATTCAACATTAAATTAAATTATTTTATTTAAAAAGTATTTTGTCAAGTAAAAATAAAATGAATGATATATTGAAAATAAAATCAATAATATATTGTAGTTAAGTCAAACCACTGTAGGGAAATTGGAAAAAAAAACTATATCTTCATAATAAAATCATTAAGAAACTAGATAGCGAGGTTGGCGCCTTGGCCACCGTAACCCCTAGGAAAATTCAAAGTATTATTATAAAACAGCAATTCTTAATAGATTATAGAAATTAAGCATGGAAAATTTAATGGCAGACTGTATCAAATAGATCAATAGTAGTATCTTAGAAAGAAATAAAAAAATATTAGTTCGAAATATCTGTACGACCCCTGCCTATCATTAATGAGTCCGAGTAATTTAAATTTTCTGTATGTTGTATAAATAGTATATTTAATATTATTCGTACCAACTTATAAAATAGTTTGAGAATCTGTGTTATGAATAGAAAACTCCCCTCTGTAATCACGACTGTCCGTCACACAAGTCATATAAGAAAATAAGTTTAGTAAGTGAGTGCTACATGACTATTTTTAGTATACAAAAAAAAAACTATTTTTATTAATACATGTATATACATATTTTTTATGCGTGCTTTCTCAAAGTGAATTGGAATAATTAAGTGTCTTAGTATTTTATAAATAAATAATGTATTATATTATATTGCAGCATTCCAATTCTGTTTACCGTCTTTTTTAATACAACATCACTGTCTATCAAATTCCCTGCATAAAACAGAATGATTGGTCAGACTTCCCCTTGGGGAGATTGGGGTAAATAAATACGTACCGTAGGGTAAGTTTTTATCGGAGATTGTTTTGACATTTTTTGTCGATTGTCTTTTATGCTTAGTTTTAACACCTCAGTAAAATGTTTATAGTTGCAATAAAACATTTATCGGCTTCAATGCATCGATTTTTTACAGGAACAAGTAAAAGAATGAGAAAATATTTGTGTAATTATAGGAAGAGATTATCAAGATAGATATAAATATTTCATCGTGTAGAGACGGCAGTTCCACATATGTATTATAGTAATATTTTTTGTTAAGAAATCAAATTCAGTTTATGGCAAAAACGGCTGTTTACATACTTCTTTAGAGCAAACACGGCAGTTATAAAAATAAAACATGGACTCTAAAATTTTTTTCAGAATTTACTAAATTCAGTTGTTCGTCATCTGATTCACCCGTTTACTGGAGCAGCGATATAAGGAGTTCATAAAATAAAAACTTTTTTTTACGTTCGCCATAATTTGTACAAAATAGAATAGTTCACAAAAAACTAAAAAAAAACAACATTATAGAGATCTGGATGGTATCGATTATATAATATTACAAAAATATTTTTGGGATTCCCATGACGTTATTTTCCATTAATACTTATTGTCAAATATAATTTGGATGGTTACGTCTAAATTAATTTCTTAGTATAATTGCAAAGATATTTAATCAGTTATTTGAAAAAGAAACTGATTTTTTTGTTTCTTTTCTTATAAATGTTTTTTTTTTATATAGAATGTGTCCTGATTGTTTTTAGCAATATTAAGTGATAACAGATGTCCAAATACTTGAAAATCTATGTAGCTGATGTACGTGGATGTCTATTGTGAACATACTCTTTCACATATCGTTCCTTAAAGCAGGGGTCACCAAATTTTTTGAGAAGCGGGCCGGATTGAACTTTTTAAAAACTGAGAGGGCCGGACGACACATACATTCTTATTGGAACCCAATCAGAATAGTATTTTATGTGGTTACATAATAATTAGAATGTAAACAAATGTTTGCCCTTTTTAGAATTTTAATAAATGAGAATTTTGAGATTTTTTTGAGTGAACAAACGTCTGGTCGTCTCGCCTTCAATTTCTATCCAACTTACTTCACTTTGAGTCTTCTACCAGTTAGTTGTATGAAAATTGATGATGTGAAATAAATAGTTGTCGTGAATTCATAACTAAATCATGAAAAATTATATTTCTTATATGAATAATTTCTATGCAAAAATCCAGAACTTTTCGCGGGCCGGATGAAAATCTTCGGCGGGCCGTAGTTTGGTGACCGCTGCCTTAAAGCAAAGCGCAGCGCAAGCGATTTGTCAACTACTACTAGTACTAGCCACAGACTTCCCTCTCAAAAAATTATAGCTTGAGGTACTAAATAACAACAAATTCTCTTGTGATAACTTCTGTTAAAGTGGTCTATTCAGTATCTATATGTTTTAAATTAGGAGCAAACGTGGCTGTTTTTTTTCATACTAAATCCTGGGTTTTTTGAAGTACTTATGAGATTAAATTCAATTGTCTCAACCACGTACAAATTTTCACTTTAGTATTTTAACCCTGATCTAATTCAGTGGATTATAAACATAGCACTACTAAAATTTGACAACTCGTAAAGTTGTTTTGGCTAAATTACTTTATTATTCTGATAATCCAGTGATACATAAAATTTTGCTTCGTAAATATATACATAAATTATTTAGAGGCGCATTGCTTTGGGGATAGTTAACTGTCAACGGAGATAGTTCTCAGCCGTTATTCAGAGGAGGAAATATATAATTTAGACAGGTCCTTCGGTATCTTTCTCCCTCGTATGTCTCATTATGTAACGTATCCGGTAGAGAAGTGTGTAACACTGATATATCCCCCCATTCCAGTCGCGCGTAACCAGAAATAATTTAACTTTGAATTTGATATAAATGAATGTGACAGTTTTTTTTTAAATAATTCGGTTTGTTAAGCAGCAGAATCCTAGAAAACAAACACAATATTACTAACTCACATTGATATTTCGATGTTCTATCTTTCCAGGTATGCTATATTCGTTAAGGCTTCACAGTTGTTGTTGAATGTATTTCGTTACGTAGAAACGTTAACCGTTTTCTTAAAATCATTTTCAATTTCGAAAGGCATTATTTAAAAAAAAAAACTTACATACAGCAAAGACCTGTTAAACTCATCATGAAAATTTGAATATTTTGAAAATGTTTTTATTTTATGCTTTACTGAATGATGCTTTAAGTGTGCTGAAAGATAGATTTTTTATTTGGAAATGTTATGAAAAAATCTACTCGTTTGTTGTGTGTCTCTATAATGCACCAATCCTGCATTTATTTTCTTTTATCTTTATTCAACGTACCATAAATACCATAATAACAATAGAAAATTAGCTAAATTAAACACTTTTTTAAATGTCAAATCAGTCAACAATTATTAGTTTTTTTTCTATCCTTATTAATAAACCCTTTCATACTCTGAAATACGTGTTTAAACAACTGTTTTCTAACCAGTTATCATTGAACGTTTTTTGTATAAATAATAAATTAAGGGTCGCATTGGTCTTCATTGAGAGAGGATATGTTTAAAAAATATTAACAGGAACACACAAACAATTATTACATTTTTTTTACACACAATGAAGTTCTGTTTTGTATTATGTTTCCTTAGCAACGAAAATATACACCACCGCCTCAACCCTTTTTGTTATTTTCACATTATCGACATCTTAAATCTAAAATATTTTATCTCCGATTTTATTACTGAAAATAACCTATATTTGTACTTGTTGAAACATTGCATTATAAAACCTACTTATTCAAAGATTATATACATATTCCAATATATTGTTAATCTTCCAGAATTATTATGAGCAAAAATATTATATCTCTTTAAAAATATAACTTTATCCTAAACGAAAGTATTTACAATAGATACAATGTTTTTTCTACCGCTGTAATACAAACACAATAGATTTTATCTTGCAATTCAAATGAGACTTGCAAACTTTCAAATACAGTTTTATTAATATTATAATAATTTATGGTGATAAAATATTTTAGCTGTGCTTCATCGTAATGACCTATAGTAGATGTGGATATGGTAGTATTAAAATATTTCATAGCATGTTAATGTGTTCAATCACTGGGCTTCATTTAAAGGGCTCATTCGTTCCCTTGAGGCGAAATTATTGCCGGGCCGCGTTGTTCCCTGACGAAGTAATGACATTGCGGTGTTCAGTGTTCAATGAACCCCCCATCTCCCCCAAGCTTTAAACGCTTCATACAGGAACTGACTGCTTTATTGCAATAAAGTACGAAATAATAGAAACCCGTTGAAATTACTAAGTAGCGTCTGCGGCTAAGAGATACCCACTGGGTGTATTGTTTTATTACGCGATTGTTGTTTTAAGAACACACTTTAATGCGGAACGATGATCGTAACTCGCAAATATCCCCACATACAATTAATCATATATGGAAATGTTTTGGCAAGTATTTTATTAAATTTTATGACAGATTGAGGATAATGTTTTGAGCCGATTTAGGTCAAAGTCACCATTGACAATTTTACAAATTCAAGAGTTCCAAATTAATTTCTTCACTTGTTAATCTATTGAAAGTAATTAAAAAAAATATACTCTTTTGTAATAATTATACATGTATTTGTTAAAATCAAGACTGGTTTAGACCCATGACAAGCATTCTCAACTGATAAAAATGTAAATTAATACAGAAGTAAATGTTGTAATTGTTATATAAATTGGGATGTTAGAGCAAATAACAAGATGTGTTGTGTATCTCTTCTAAGGCAGTATATATAGCTGAGTATATGCAAGATAAAAACGAAATAGCTATAAACTCACCCTTTAAAGAAATGTAGAACTAAATACGTTGATATTTTTACTAGTTGTTAAAATTTTAACTTTACAAACACCCACTTTGAACTGAATTCGATCGAAAAAATGCTGTTTGTACTGGGACGCGAACCCGTGAGGTCTGGCATACAACGCTAGTCGCAACCCATTTCGCAATAGAACCCTACTAATATGAGTATAATGAAAACCAAATATATATTTGCATACGAAATGATAAACAGATAAGAACATTATATTATACAGCAGTGGTCTCCAAACTCAATACAGATGTGAGCTACTTTCAGAAATTGAAATTGTCTGGTGAGCTACCTATACATATTTCTTCTTATTGCTTTTTTTTATCATCGGCCCTTATCGTACCATACATAATATTATTATATTACTTAAAATAAATTAGAACATCAGATTTTCTAATAAAACATAAAATACGTACTTTAATTATTGGTTGACAGACATTAAGATTTATTTATTAAATAAAATAATTGTTGGTTTTTACTTTGGTAATGATAATTCATACCTAATTGGTTTTTGTCATAATAGTTTCATTGCTAAGTGGTCTTAAACTTTTTATTTATAGTTTATTTTCATTGTATTTTACTTCAATTATTTTGCTAGGTTGTAATACCAATTGTTTGTTATACCTTGTTTTTATCACTTAACTTTTGTATAAATATCACTGTTTTATTGTTTTTCTTATCAGTTGACAATGCTCATCACGAGCGAAACCGGTCCTGATCTAATAAATTTTATGTGGAAAAAGTACTAAAAATGTTTTATTATTTTTATTTATTTATAAACAAAATAACAATTGAAAAATAAATATAAAAATAACAATTAAAAATAATTAGTGAAAAGAATGGCATTCACTTTCCTCTACATTTTTTTCAATTCTCGGTGAGTACCTTGTCACTCTCATCTGAATGAAATTATCAAGATGTACATCTGTGAGTTTGCTTCTATATTTACTTTTAACCACCTTCATAGTAGAAAACGTTGATTCGCATAAGTAGGTACAACAAAACAATGCCTTCATTTTGAGCGCAGTTCGATCTAAAATTGGATACTTTTCTTTTGGGTTGAAAAGCCATACAGATTCTATAGCTGTTTTTTATTATTTTTTGAGTACAATAATAAAATTTTACAGTCAAATTGATAAATATGATAAAATATCTTATGCGAGCTACCAAAAACGCCTCGGCGAGCTACCGTTAGCTCGCGAGCGGCTGTTATTTAACTGACTAATTTATTTTTACCTAGTTGTTGAGCATTGATATGCTTAAAATAAATATTAAGACGCAAGTTGCTTTAGACAAATGTTAGATAAAAATAAGAAAAGCCAATCCAAAAAATACAGTTCCCTGGCAGATTAAGCCCAGAAAGGCAATCCGGTAGAAGTAAACCTACCAAGGTTGATATACGCACGAATATTCGGATGGACAGTTCAATTTGTCAACTGTGAACTCCATTGGGTCTAGGATAGTAATCCGGTTGGCACTCGATCTATGGACCGACTTTTCACATGAGTGGATAATTGCTAAAAACTATGCCGGAGTGGTCAATGTATGTTATGTTACTAGATTAATAAAATATGAATCGATATATCTAGAGATAAATTGTGCAGTTCGTAATAAGCCTGGAGGATTTGCAGTGTTAACAGAATATTGTATACGAAATAGTGTCTGTAGTTGTTGTGTTACGTATTAAACAAAAAATATGTAGTGTGTAACGTAAAGATATTAATCGTTGTAAAACGAGTAATTCATTAAGAAAACTATATATTTATTTTACGTTGTTGACGACTTCGGTTGAATATCTACAAATTATATATAATATATTAAAAATATTAAGTATTTTAATACCAGATGCCGATTGTCAACATTATCGTAATAGGCTTGATAGGAGAGAGAAAGTGTCTGTATGGATATGTTGTGATATGCGATACAGAATGTCAGAAAAATAACTAAACATATAATATTGATTGCAAAAAATATATCAACAATAAAGGTACACTGAATGTCAACGTTGCTGGCTTCCGTCGCAGATCTCTTGGATTCAAGTCCGAGTACGAACAGCATTTTTTTCAACGGCGTAGCGAGCGCGATAAGCTAACCACTAGTCCGGTCCTAACCCAATATTTTTATCCCAAATCTTTTCGAAAAATGGGAGGCTGAGCTACTGACTTACAAGCAGTTTTTGAAGAAAATTTCTGTTGAAATGGCTCAACTAGAAGGCCATAAGATTCACATTTGGAGCGGACATTGATTTTTCAATTAAATTATTAGAAATATTAATATTAAAAAATTGAATGAATTCTACAAAATCAAATAAGCAACACAATAATCTTGACTTATATTAAACGTCCATGCTTTAAGAAGGTTAAGTAACTATACATGGAAAAATATTTGCCATCATTTGTTAATTTAACTTGAAAAAATACGCAAAGCCTGTACAATTAAACCTGTAAAATTATTTTCATTTAATTTTATTCGTTTTCAGTAATAATAATAAATCACTAAAAATTGTACTCAGAAAAATCAATAAAGCTTTTCAAAAACTTTTCTTTTTATTGGGTATCAAAGTGTACCCATCAATGTTTGATTTGTTTGTAATGAATTTTACATTTAAGTAAATCGAATAATATAATATTGAAAATGATTTTTGTATCTTCAACATAGCTTACAAGTTATAATATTTTAACCAGCTTAATTTCCATGAAGATTTTCATAAGCAAATGCCACTGAAGAATGTTATTGTCCGGTTATTGTCATCGATGGCTGTTATTCGGTCACTGTCTGCAATAAAGAGTGAAAAATAAGCCACTATAAAAATGCATTGAATTGGTTATTTGATGCAAAATATTGATAGCACTTTTATGTGCAGTTAAATGTACAATAACAAATAAAATAGTAGATATTTGATATGCAGAATTTTTAAAGTACCATGTTATTAAAGAAAAAAAAAATCAAGGGAGACACTTCATAGTTATGTAAAGCTGACAATTTTCCAACCATGTCGGCTCATTAAGTAGAGTATATGGATTATTGAAATGCCCATTAGTTTGACAAGTCCGTCGCTAAGCCTGTCTCTTCAGAAAAGGTAAGGATATAAATATGGAGCTTGAAAGGGACAAGCAGTAAGCTAATGGTTCTTTACGCCCCGTGTTTAGGATAGAATTGAAAACAAGCGAAAAAGAATGAAAATAATTGTCTGCCGTATGTAAAAATACAAAAATTGACTGAACAATCAATACAACTTGTGTCATTTTTTTTATATGCCAAATATTTTAAAATTGAAAAATAGCACGATACTTTTTATAGGTTACTCGAGATCAACTAAAGCAGGGTTTCCTAACATTTTTTGACTCGCGTACCACTTGGTAATGCATTATGATAAGTTGTACCACCATTTTTTTTTCAAATCACCATTTTTTTATTTGTAAGTCATTCATTCCTGCATGTCCGCCACTACTGCTTTTTTTTCGTATACAACCAAGTAGTACGTTTGCCACGGCTTGGAAAACCTTGAGTTAAAGGAAACGAGACATCACCAACACCCATGACCAAGATCTCAATCGAAAATTGATAAAAAACAAAAATTGTGTATCGCTTAATGTAATTTTAAATATATATAGTTCTGATAGAGGGGTATTCCAATATAGTTATCAACCATAGATTTGTGAGACTAACATGAATTGATATTTTTCACCTAATTTTAATGGAGTTCTGCCAAGTAAATGCGAATTCAATCAATCAACACATTATTGTTAGCTCAGTGATTTAAAAATTTCATAAGATAAACAAAATCTTCCACCATCTGACTACAAAATTGATACTCGAAGCTTTTGTACAATTGTTGGTATTTTATACTTATATTCCCATTTTAAAAGTCAATCGTTCTCACTTAAAGAGAAGGCTTGAAGCCATTTCAGATAACTGTTGAATTATTTCCAGTGAATCAATGGCCAAAACCAGTTGTAGATTAAATAATTTCGTATTGCTTATGAAGGGATAAAATTGCGGTGTTATACGTCGTGTTATCACAGTTGTATCTATAGCCTACTCAGTATGAGAAGAGTGAATTTTATTTAAATTATACAAATCGTTCTCATTCTTAAACTTGAATTTAATTATACCATATCGTGTTCTAAAATAAATACCAACATAAATATCTTGCTTTATCACGTATTTGTTTAATTATCAAAGAATAAGTTAAAGTAATCTTTAATTTGTTAAAGTAACATATTCGTTATGATAATAAAGTAAAAAAAAATAACAATGTATTTTATTTCTACAAATATTATTTTTATTATATAGTTGATAGCTATTTCGATGAACGCTAAATTCAATTTAATAAATGCGATACTACTATTTGTAACATAAGTTAGGATTTTAGTGTAAATAACATGATATATTGTGTATTAATTCTAAACCAGTTATGTAGGCTTAAACATAGTTCTGATGAAGGCATCAAATATACAAAAAAGTAATATTTGTAAAACTAAATTACTTTTTTCAATTTAGTTTTGTCGATGGCGCACGCCGAAATAGTCAAAAACTCATCTTATAAAAAAAATACAAATAAATACGTTAATATTTTTTTTACCTTATTACAATAGATTTCTTCCAAGTAAATGCCAATTTAATCAATATTTATTATGATTTAATGCATTGCAAGACAGAACATTCCGAATAAGATTTTAGTAATTATCTACTTTTTCTATGTTTTTAAGTTACCTTATGGTTACTAATAACCTTTTTTATACGGAACTGTATTTGATAATTTATTGAAACCCTTTTTTTCACTGATATCTGTTCATAATTATGGGCTTTCAATACTCGGAAAGGGGTCATCTCAATGTGTCCATCAAACTCTTTTCAAATTAGTTTTGAGTTGACTCTCAGTGTACTAATTTAATAAATAAAATTCGTTGATTATATTGGCATTAACTTGGCAGAACCCATTATAATATGATAAAAAATACCAAAGAATTTTAGTTTTACATTTTGTTTTGTTTTTATGTACAGTTGAAAGTTATAAAATACAATTTTAAAGTAATAAACATAATTTATTATTTTTCAAGTACTGTGAAAAATATGGTATTGTAAGTGATTTTCAACCCAAATTAGTTAAATTTAATTGATTATGTAAAATTATTTCAGCTTTTTAATAACATCTGTGAAACCGTTAAACAAAAATACACATTAAAACTAAATGAGAATTATAATGTATTTAATAATTAGTCGGCAAAATCCATCGATCACCTTTTGTGAATTGATCTAAATCCAGTAGGCTTACCACAAACTGTCTGGAAAATAATTGAATTCGCATGGAGATTGTATCTATCGGATTATTTAGAAATATTACCAGTAAAAGATATCTGCAGCATGACAGATGTACAATATCAAAGGTTACAATATAATCTGCAATAAAATATTAAATAATAGAAACGAGGATCCTTTGTCATATTCGAAAAACGTGACTAGGTATACCTTTTTATATCAGGATAAATTTATCAGTGAATAGAATAAATGAGTAATTGATTGAAAAACATTCTGGGTTTGTTTTTAATTTAATGCTTTTCTACCAATAATTGGCAGTCGATACCTTAAAGTGATTTACGATAATCATATAACTCTAATAGAACTGAATAATTGTTTTCTTAGCGAAAAGACATATAAAGACTATGAGCGCTTTAGTTTAAGTATTCTTTAGTCTTACTAAATACATAAAATCGATAGACACCTTAACTTAACATTCAAAACAATGTTCCTAACCTTTTTACATCCGCGGACCACAAAAAAATGTTTTGCGAACCATCAATATAAGCAACTATTTTTGAATTGCAGATTTTTTTTCTAGATAACTCAGAAATATTCGCGATCACCGGTTAAGAAACATTGATCCAAAACGCTGGGTAACATAGAATTGAAGTAAAGACAAGACTCGTTAAGAATGTTACAGGCATCTTATAAAAGTCTGCTTACCAGTTTTAATGACTCTTTAAGGCAACAAACGAAACAAAGCGCTGTATGGTTCGTTCTTTAATCTCCGAATTACTTATAAATTCATACCAAATTAATCAGTGTATATATTGATATTGATATTAAAATTTGATCTTGTACTGCAACTGACATAATCAAGATCAACATTTTTCATAAACAGTCTTTCGCTGTGTGTCCCAAACAGTGCCGAGAAAGTTAAACAGTGTTCTAGCTTTCGCTTATTCTACAATAGTTTAATTTTCGGAATATTATGTCACTACTTCAGTGTATACAACTCCGGCATGATCTGGGTATACTTTAAACTATATTTTAACATGTATACAAAAAGCTTAATTAGAATACCTTCAGAGATAAAATCGGTGAGAAGAAACATCACAACCATCTCCAAGATCTCAAATTAAAAAAGAAAAACCTTAGCTTGATATTAACCATACTGGTATTTGAAATCAGACCAGCCTAATCACTATTTAGATAGATCTCTTACCGACAAGACCAGAGAAGGCAACAAGAAATATAGAAAATTGCATTGCGATGCATAATATAATATATTTATTTTGAAGACCTTTAATAATCCTTTGATTTTTTTTAATGGATTTGTTTAGTGTTCATATAATTTTAGAGTCAGGGTAACAAATATACATTATCTCGACTAAGTGAAACATTCGGAGATAAAAAACAAAATACAATTATTATAAAAATACACCGAAGTAAGTAACTACTGTTGCCTCACTCATTTGAAATCTTAGACTAAAATTACATACAGTAGAACCTTGATTATCCGGACCTCGATTAACCGGATTTTCGATTATCCGGATTGTTTTCCGGAACAATTTGCTAATTTTCTCGCGGCGAATTGATTCCACCGTTGTTTACATATATGATGGAGTGCATACCATTTTATTCGTTATTTTGCGATGTTTGAAATCGAAGAAATCTTCCGGTTGAATATTACCATCAGAAAAAAACCAGGATAAATGGTGAAATTTTTAAAATCATTCCAAAAGTAAAAAATATCAAAACTGCACACATAAAAAAGGAAAAACATTATTATCACTAGATAATGCATAATCTTGCCTATCAATAGAATGCTTAAACCGGATTGATAAAATGTTTACGTTAAAATTTCTGAGAGTTGAAATTTCTTAGATTTGTCGACAGTGAGAAAATCATGGAACAAATTCTTGTTTAAGACTATCAGAAAGTTCAAGTAACACCAGAAATTGTTATAAAAGACATTATAGAAGCAATAGCACAAATTTCAATATGTACTGAATGTGTTACCAAGTGGTGACATTTTTATGCGAACGATCTTGGATTTCAAATTTTGAATGATGTGAAAATAATTAGGGAAATATTTGTCTCAGCAAGATCAAGAAGACAAAGAAGAAATATGCAAAGAAAGAGATATTGGTACTGCTCATTCTAAGTATTTTCAGTGCTTAGATGTTGCCATGAAGTGGTTTGAGAGCCAAGAAGAGTGTATCTCAGGATAATTAAATGTTCACTTTTAGGGTGTTCACTGTCAATACTTGGTGGAAAGGCATTATATTAATAAAAACAATAATCCTTTGTACTTCATTCCACTTTATTTAATATGTCAGGACCGGTTTCGCTCATTGCGAGCATTGTCAACTGATAAGAAATATAATTTAACAATGCTATTTATACAAAATTGAAAAGTTATACACAACAGTTGGCATTGAAAAGAAATTGCCAATTACATTAAAGTGATTCTAAAATAACACAAAATTAAAATGTTCAACACAACTAACATATAATTAAAAAGTCATCCCAGATTCATAAATTCAGAATGCGATTGAAAGTAATTACAAACATAATTAAAATTTGGGAAATTTTTGACAAAGTGATAAAATGCTACATTAATAAAGTGAATATGCTTAATGATATGAATATGCTTAATGATATGAATATGCTTAATGATAGTTTTATGTTTTCCCCGCTTCCAAGTAGTTGGTGTGTTCATTCATCACTTAAACAAAATCAGCCAGGAAGATTCTGAAAAACAAATTTTTCAAAGACCATATCAATTCTAACAAAAGAAATCTATATTTTTTTTTTTTTTTAATTTATAAAAAAAAAAGAATAGTTAACAAGGGCTAATGCAATGGATAAAGTAACGGGGAACTAGCAAAAATTATTTGATCGTTTAAAAGATCTGAATCAGGTAAAAATTTGAATCTATTGATTTCTAGGATTTCTTGCTTGTCTAGTTTGACAGACTTGTTATTTAAATGTAGAACTTTAAAGTTTCTACCAATATCGAAAGTGTGTTTATTTTGAAACAGATGGTTTCCAAATGAAGACTGTTCATCCCCTTTCTTAGCACAATTCAAATGCTCTTTGATTCTAATATTAAACGATCTACCTGTTTGACCAATATATTTGGCGTTACTGAATAAAGTAAAAAATCTTTTTTAATATTAACTTTACTGATACAAAAAATGGTATTTATTGAACAGATACCATATGATTTGCTGACACAAATCTGATATACATTGAATAGGAGCGCAGTCGTTAATTTTACGATATAATTATTTCTGACACATCTAGTAATTGAATCGAGGCGTCTATTTCATTTTATCAATGGCTATAGAATCTTTTTACTACAGCGAATTCAATTTCTATATGATTTTCTTCTAAATATTATCACATATATAATATTTTGAATCAGATGTGTAATGAACGGGCACATCTATTCAATCACTAGCCTAGTAGCTCGATGACTTAAACACTGTGTATTCAATACTTTATGGTCACAAATTGCTTTAATTTAATATCGCAAGTTTCTAATTATTGGCGTAATGAAATACAGCTAGGAATTCTGTGTCGAGACATCACAGGACTTTTTCGGGTTTTTTTTGCTGTCTTGAGTCCTGAGATTTTTTAAAAAATATCCCGGGAATTGTGACTGTGATTTATAAGGTGCCAAAATTATATGCTAATATATATATTTTAATTTTGAAAAAAACAGTTCTTGTGGTTAAAAAAAACCCTCAAAGGGATGTGTATTGAATGAATGCAGATATAAAAGGGGAGCCCCAAGAAAAACGGAAACGATATGGTCGGGACGTGACACTTACATCCATTACATAAGAAAAATAATAATTATTAAATATTGTATTAAACAAAAGCGATTTTTACTAGTGCGTACTTTCAAAAGGCGCCAAGTGTGTGTAGTACATAAATACATACGTACAAATATTTAATTTTACTAAAATTATAATTTTATTGAAGGGGAAATAAGAGTCTCGAGCCCCGGAATGTCCCGGAATTTCCCGGGACTTTGACTTTATCACGCCTCGAGTCCCGGGACTTTAAAAACCCCGAGACTTCAGTATCCCTAAATACAACGATATAATGAAAGTTCGTCAAATAAAATTTATCATGTGTTAAATATTAATAATTAAACAAAAATTAGTTGAAAATGCTTTTACAGTGAGCATTAACGTCTTTAAAATATTATCAAATCTGGGAAATATGTTATGATAAATATATTTTGATGTAATGTATTCGATTAGGAGAACGTTTAAGGAATACATAGTTTGTACTTGTTTGACCTTTAAAGCTCCTAACATATTTTCAAAAATATTTTTAGTAAAAATGTCATATAATTTAGTAGGCTTTGTTACTACAGCTATACCTTTTAAATTGACTTATAATTAATAATGACAAGTCTCTTCTGCGAACTTTTATTGTTTTTTTTATAATTATTTCTTGATATCTTAATATTTCACCTCACAATTGTTTCAATCGTGTAAACTAAGTGGTCAACGTCGTCAATATTGTTGGACACCACGACGGATCTCACGGGTTCAAATCCCAATACAGACAGCATATTTTTAATCGATTTATAGATTTCCGTTTAAAGGCATGGATGTTTGTGATGATAAAAAATTCTTTACCACTCTTCCAACTCTAAATAAAAAAAAAACGAGAGCGATTTGCTAACCACCAGTTATGTCATACATAGCTCTTAAAAATAAAGATACGTTGAGCCACAAAGAACAAGCAGTTGTTGTATAAAAACTTCTATTGAAATACTTCCATTAGGATGATTTATTCTCTATATTGGAAGAGGATATGGATTTAATTAAAAAAAATAAACTAATCAGTTTATATATCCGAAATAATATCTATATTGTAATTTTGCTAAGGCTTTTTAGTGTATCAAAATTCACATATATGGTCAAATCAATCAATAAATGATTATAACTTATGTGTTTTGTTTTATTAAAACGTGTATTTTTAATCGAATATATTTATTTAATAATTATTAAAAACGTTAAGTGTTTCGGGTAGATCTGAGTGTTGCGTGTCTTGTTTTCATTATTGGTTTGGTAGGGGAAACGACCCCCTATTAATGTATCTACGCATTTTTTACAATATTTGCCAAATTCCTAAAACGTCGGATAGAAGACGTCTGTTTGTGCTGTATGTGCACGTATATTTCTTTACTCTGTGTATATTAATCATTGAGTCGAGTGAGTTTGGGGAATACCCTGTTTGGATTGCATCTTCCTTTTGTGTTGAAAGCATTCGCAGGTGTTCATTGTGATATCGTCTCTGAAATCTAATGGATCTGAGGATAATACTTCACTTACTGACAGTGGAGTGCATGGCAAGTATGCAGGTGAAAAATAATTAAAATAAATATTAACCGTAATATGCACAAAATACTCAACAAGCATAATCATAACAATAGTATGTTTTATTGGTATTTCTCTTAGATACTTGTTTAAATGGAGTAAAGCATGCATCAATTATTGGTGGAAAAACAATATATTGTTATAAAGGAATATAATTATAAAACAGCCGACAAAAGTCGAATATATGACACAGTGGTCAACGTCGTTGGCTTCCATGCCAGACTTCACGGGTTTGAATCCCAGTACCAACAGATTTTTTTCAATTCTATCGATCTCTGTTCGAAGCCATGGGTGATTGTGATGTCTGAAAATTCTCTCTCGTCTTTCCTATCTTAAAATAACAGGGCATAGCGAAAGCGATCAGCTTATCACTCTTTGTTCTGCTCTTACCCTTTTCATTCTTTCTTATCCCTAAGCAACTGAGTAACAAGCAGTTCTCGTTGAAAAATTCTGTTGAGATACCTCTATAAGATGGCCATATGAACGACATTAAGACTAGACATTGACTAACGAAAAATAAAGATAAAACACACTATTGTTCTAGTTTCAATTTTTTAATATGATAATAACTAATTTCGCTCATCACAAGCATTATCAACTGATTTAAAAGTGAAAATAAAAAAGTTTTTATTTCACAATTTAAAAGTATGACAAACAACTACATTCAGCTGATAAAAAATAGAAATTAACAATTATGTTTGACTTGAAAAATTGCATTGTATTTGAAATGTTTGATGTATTTTAGTATCTTTTTTATATGATACATTATTTGTGATAATAAACAATACTTTTTTAACCAAAGTTTGTCATCTTAATTTAGGCAACTATTCCTATTGATTTAGCCTTTTAGCTGCCGTAGATAATTAATAGTAATTACCTAGCACGCCGGCTATAATTTGCAACTATTATTTTAATCAATTATCGACGAGATAACTCGTCTCTGGTGTGTTGAGCACGAAATTATTTACGAGATTACTCGTCTGTGGCAACCATCGAGTTAATACAATCTAACATATTTATACATATATCAAAGTTAGAGTACTTTTTAACGCACGCCACTGCTAAAATGGCATCGGCCTTTTCTAGATCTCTCGTCTTAACACTCAACACATGAGGCTTTATTGCAAAGAAAAACACTTTTATGAGACAGTGAAAAGAATCATTTATACCTATTGCACATAAATTACTTTATACACTATTTACTCATCTGTTTTTTATCTCAACTAGCCTGTATCTACACGGTGAGGTTATTTCCAAAATAATGAATCTGGAAATGACCTAGCAAATGTGTCGGTAATATAAGAATAGTCAAAACTTTTGAACTTTCGTTCTACTCAAAAACTCGGATCTAAATTCAATTAAATTAGTAATACATACACACTGAAATAAATTGATTTATCATTTACTTGTGTATTTGATATATTAATGTTTGGACTATTGAATTTCGTTTTTTTAATTAGTGTTGCTAAATTTGAATCGTTCAAGTTCATCTGTGCACTTGAACGCCTGAAGAATCCGAATGGCGAAACCGGTTCGTTAGTGACAAAACTTGTGTGAATGTACGTAATTTGAACGATTCAAATTTAATATTAAAATTTCGCCAAACACTTCCAGTCGAAATCTTAAATTATGCAATGTTATTGTTGATCAGAAATGAGGTTCAATTTTTAAAAGTTTAAAAAAAGTATTTGTCGCTTTAGAATTAAGATGCTGTAGTAAGACTGTTGGATCTATGGCACAGTGGCTAAAGTTGTTGGCTTCCGTGCCGGATGTCACGGATTCGACTACCAGTACGGACAGCAATGTTCGAAGGCATGGGTGTTTGTAATGCCTGAAAATTCCCTCCCACTCTTCCAATCCTTCAATAACTAGACGTAGTGAGAAATACTAATTAACCACTAGTCATGTTCTAGCGTTATCCTTCTATCTCAACTACTCTTTTTGAAAAAAGAGAGGTTGAGCGACTGAATAAAATAATTTTCTCGTAGAAAAACGTCTAAAAAAAATTGGGAGCAGACATGAATTTTTAAACATGTAAGATTTTGAGTGGACTAAAATATTACTGTAGTTGAAATCGAAATGGGTTAGTATTAATTTACAAAAAGAATATGTCATTTGAATCCATAAACAACAGGTTTTAATATTGTATATACATTTGGAAAGCTTCGACTTGTTTAATAATATGTCGTAAATTTGGGTCTTAAATAATTACAGTAAACTGTACTGAATTATTCAAAACAAACCTAAATGAAAGCTTCTTTTACCGACTTCTCCATTCAAAATTAGATCAACACTTCGGTTAATAAAATTGAATTCCTCGGGAAAAAAAACTTTAAAAACGAATCAACGTATATTAGAGCTGGTAAATTGGAACATAATTGACTCAAAATGATGCACTTGGTTCATTCATCCATCACCAACATTTTCGTGCAACAGTAAATACATAAATTTGAACGAAATGATAACGTTTCTCATTTACATCTTTACCGTATTCTTTCTTTGAAAATTATACTATTTGCGCCCAATTTATTTAGTTATTGTTCAGTCAAAGAATAGTGAATTTATTAAAAGAGATTAAATAGACATTCTTGTTTGAAAAAAAGATATAAAATTGATTGTATTAAAGTATTTCCACTACGATAAATTAAAACTTGCAAAAGTCTTTGATTCTAAAGTGATCATCATAAACAAGTTGATAACTCCAAAATCACACCATCGTCAGAATAAGCTGAGCTGTTTTTTTTAGATTTTAAAGGAATGCACAATATGGACCGTTTTTATTTCAATAACGATTTTTTTAAAAAATAAATTGGGCATCTTGTGCATTGTTTCATTTGAAAGATTACATGGGATCTTTTATATTTGATGTGGACGGCTCCAAAATAGCATATGTCAATAAATTTATAGATTTTTACTAATCGTTATAAATTACACTAAGTAGTGTTAGACAATCACGTTTTATCAATTCAATTAAGGGATTGACATTTCATTGAATAATAAAGACAGTTGATATATTGTGTGAATATGTTCACCGATAATTTTATGTAATTTTTTGATTTGGTATACTTCGGTTCAAGTCAAATTTAGCTCAATAGGTTGAACGCACTATATTCAAACAGGATGACGATCCCTGGGTTGGACTGAAGTATCCTGGGTGGGCTAGCCTCAGCATCTAAAGCTCTCCCCATTAAACTCCTACTTAATAATTACTTACGTGCCACATTACACCGTAATAATATACACTACGTGATGCCACTTATTTTTAATATTCTTCATACATTATCTGACACGTCAATCTGGGACAGAGCTTCGAAGCTTTTCAATAGAGCTTTATTAGAGTAAGACACGAAGCTATCTTGAGAAGCTTTACTTTTGATTTCTTTTTAATGCGTTTTTATCATAAGCTGTTATTAATTTTGTAGAGATTTTAAAACGATTGATAGAACATTTTTCTTTCTTTTGATGTATACAATTAAAATTAACGTACACTGAACTCCCTATTTAAACGGTAAATACGTTCCACGCGATACCGTGTATAAAAACGTTAAAAATAATACACGAAAATAAAAAAAATATGGAGATAGGTGTTAACCTTATTTACAAGTTATTGTATAAAAATAATTCAGGATATCAAAAAATTAAATTCGTTATTGCTAATTGTACAACAAAAGACAATAGATGAAACCTATTTACGCACATTTGGTACGACATCGCTTTCATCACTTGAGATATCCAGAGCCTGTGTAATATTTCTGTTACGCAATGTTAAATGAATGTTTTTTCTCTTTTTTTGCATCGTGTTATTTCGAAAGCGTGTGAAAAGAGGATTCCGTGTATATATATTAACCAATACTCAGAGAAAAACTTTTAAATTGAAATATGGACAAACTTAAACAACATTCCACCTCTGATACTACAGAATTTTATATCCTGAAACAATTACTTTAAAAATAAATAATTTCGTTAATACAGTAAAAAACAACACAACAAATGTGGCTACGTTGACATAATTTTGGATTCAATATACAAAATCACATTGCTCGGTCAACAGTAGGATGCCATTTGACGTTTGGTTTAGTTTATTTAAATAGTAAAAAAATCGTAGTGGCGATTATAAAAATAACCCTATATCGATTAATATATTCATCGTTTAATCGACACCAAAGTATATCAGCTAAAACTATAAAGTTATTCGTTTCCTGCTTCGTTAAATTGTTTTTTATATTACCCTTTTATATGTTACTTACTGAATCCTAAGTTAATATATAAAATATATTTATTCAGAAATATAAATCACTACTACGTATTCCTATACATTTCTTCTCTATAATTTTGTAATATGTTTTTAAATTGTTAATTTTATTTTTATTTGCTAGTAAAACAAAATCCGAAATTTATCGATAACCTATAACCTTATATTTTGTTATTTAAAAAATCTTTCCATGAATCATTTCTTATTGCTTAAATGATTTAAGCATGTACGGTCGTTTTTAGTATTTATTTTAAGCAATGGGCAATTATTAAACGATATTTCATATAAATCAAATAAAAAGAAAACAGATTATCGCTATACTATTAAAATATCTTAATTTGGCAATGAGGAAAAAATATTTAATTTATGCTAGGTATCGCTATTGCTTAAAATATATTCTGCAAACTTATGGATGTAATTTAATTTTATAAAATCTGTGGGAATATTTTAATATTTATAGGGATCTTTCTCAAGCTCATATTAGCGTCTCATCTAAAATATAGATAATCGTCATAAATATCTTAAAATTTCGCGTTTTATAACAGTTGAAAGGTCGTATTTTTACCAGCTACAGATTTGCAAGAGATATTAAAAAAATATTTTCACCTTATTGATAATAATACTTTAGTAGTGTTATAGCGACGTCGTTTTAATATTCCAATTTACTACTACGCTATTTAATGTAACTTATTTTTGCGTTTTTTTGATTTTATTTTAGTTGAACAAAAACCACATTTAAGGAGACATTTCATTTCTTATTGTAAGTACAAATAAAAAATGACTGTCTTTTTATCGTTAGTTGCCACACAACTCAAAATATATATTTTTTAATATTTTCAATGTAAATAAATATTATTAATTTATTTGGCATTTACTTGCTAGAACTCCATTATAACAGATTAAAAATATCAAAGTATTTTAGTTCTACAGTTTTTGATAATTTTATGCGTTGATAGCTATTTCGGCTTTCGCCATCGTCAGAACTATGTTTAAACTTAAATTTTGCTCAGCTATATATACTGGCTCTGAAGAGATACACAATGCATCAAGTTATTCACTCTAACATCCTAATTATAATTACAATAATAATTGATAAGTGTAAAATTCGGTAAATTTAAATAAAGTCGACTAAAATTTGCTAATCACTTAATTTCGGAAGGACACGTGTTCAATCAGGAACAAGGGATAAAAATGTTACACCCAAATACGGACAGTCATAAACTCTTTTTCCAGGAAATTTTGGAAACTAATAGAGCACAATTGCATAGTCTTCCGATTTTAAATGAAATACTCAACCTAACTGGGTCTCCACTTTTGTACCCTATATAAATATAATCATAAAACCTTTGCCGACAAACAAATAAAATATAGTTCTTGAAACTACTTACTTCTCAAATCTGTGGGCATTCCCATGAGCTTATCCTTTTCACCAGCAATGGCTTTGAACTCAATGATACATTTATTTCTTATATAAACACGAAAAATTCATTTACTAAACGTCAGTTCAACTTCATCCGTGCACTTGAATGCCTGAAGATGCCGAAAGGCGAAACCCGGGTCGTTAGTGACAAAATCTGTGAGAATGTACATAGTTTGAACAATTCAAATTTAAGTGAAATATATCAATAAAATTACTATTTTATTTATTTTTTAATAATAATATCCAAGAATAAATTCTCTCAATGCCTAGTATGTTATGCCACGTGCTGTGTTGCTCGTTACAAACAGAGAAAATAACCAAAATGCCAGTAGTAAAGATACTTGAACTTGAAAGATCTTGAACAAGATTCATATAAAAAAGTTTAAAACAAAATGTTCTTGATATGGATTCGCATTATAGAAGTGAAGTATCTCGTCCATTTCTCCCCAAATGCATCTGCCCGACAAACTGGAAGCGATTATTTGTCCAGAGACCGTGAAGGCGAATTAATGTCCCTGTCCTCCGCCCACAATGAAGGCCATAAACCTTCACCGGACACGTCTTTCGATTCGCTTAACCTCATCCTTTGTAGACATCAGACACGAAAATATTGCATTGAAAATACGATATTGTCACAACACCAAGCGTGTAAATAAATATTGACATTCTATGAAAAATATCGCATCACATATCGGCGGTCGCCGTAGCCGAGTGGGCTTACGTCTTATTGAATAGTATAGTCGAAAATGAAATATTCAGGATTTCTCAACAGGGTGCCACGGAGATTGTTTTAGGGGAGCCACAGTACATTTTAAGGGGGCCCCGGGAAAATTTTCCGAAATCCGTAAATTGTCGTGTTTTAGAAATTAGAATGTCTGAGAAGGAAATCCTCAAATTCCTGCGATTTTCAAATACTTACATACAATACAGTAGTACAAAACAGGTATGGGGGCCACAGAAAAATAAAGACACTCAAAAGGGGCCACGGACCCAAAAAAAGTTGAGAAACACTGCTCTAACTGACATGATGCTTTAAAGCGTTTGTCTGAAGTTGTTGATCTTGGTATAAGATTTGACTCCTCTTTCACCTTTCATTCACATATAACTTCTATTGCACTGCGTGCAAGCAAACTTCTTGGGTTTATTGTTAGACAAAGCAAACCATTTGAAAACCCAACTGTGTTTCGGACGCTTTATGTTTCTTTGGTCTTAAGTAAGCTTGAATATGGATCCATCATTTGGAGCCCATATGAAAGTTCATACAAGCTGAAATTGGAGAGAATCCATAAGAAATTTCTAAGATATTATTATTTCAAAAAATTTAAATTCTTCCCCTTTGATAATTCCTTAAAGGAATACTACCCCACCAAATTTCTTTTAGGAATGTTATCATTTCACTCACTTGAAGCTCGAAGATCATTTTCAAGCTTAAAGCATTTTTCTCTTCTTCTTCGGGGCCGAGTTAATAATCCTGAAATTCTCATGACTATTAATTTACATGCTCCCAATTTATTCTTACGTGGGCGAAACAATGAGCAAAAACTTTTATTTCTAAAAACTTATACCTCGCTTAGGAGGTATGAGTCACCAGTTCCAAGGGCCGTTCGACTAATCAACGCATTGCCTAGAGAAGTGGACATTTTTGGTGATGGTATTTGTGAACTGTTTGATAAATTTTTCTTTTGTATTTCTTGATTTTTTATGTTGAATTTGATGTACTGTGTATTTTTATTTTATGTTTTGTCTTATTATATTTTTCAAGTGCATGGCGAATTGGCGTCAGCTGTTATGTCATGTACTGTAATTTTGATTTTTAACAATAAATAAATAAATAAATTATATATATTTTTTTTTTTTTTAATCCATATCCGCTCCCTATACGGAGCATATGGTCACCACGAAGCTCCTCCACAATTCTCTGTCTCCAGCCAGTCTCCTCGCCTCCTCCCAGGTCATCCCAGCGTGATAGTCATCAGTGGCCTTCCACGACGCCGGGATCCATCCGGCCGGAAGAAGAGACAGGCAGGGTTCAGGCTCTCTTCAGGCATCCTCAACACGTGTCCAAGCCAGGTCCACCGCCGTTTCTTTATTTTTGACGTGATAAGAGGCTGGTTAGTCCGTTCTCTTATCTCCGTGTTCCTGACAAAGTCAGACCATTTCACCCCTAGCATTCGTCGCAGGCATCTGTTTTCGAAGCACAGTATATATAATAAAATCAATTTCCGCTTCCAATGTGGAGCATATGGCCTCCTAATGAAGATATATTGACAATTTTTTCTACGAGAACTGTTTATTTTTCTACTTCTCTTTTTCAAAGAGAGTAGGGATTGAAGGACATGACTTGTGGTTAACTTATCGCTCTCGCTACGCCTGATTAGATGATAAGATGAGGAGGATGGAATTCAAGACATTATACATACACTTATGCCTTTGGACAGAAATTCATAAATCGTTTGAAAAATCAATCTAAAACTACTGTTCGTACTGCCATTCGAACCAGTGACATCCGTGTAATAAGTCAAGGAAGGTAATACTCGACCACGCAGCTGGTCATATATATTTACATGTTTACTTTTTACCCTTTCTTTTAAACATTTTAAAAATAACCAGGTGGAAAAAGAAGACAACTAATTCTTTTCATAACTTATAAATATATTTTCTATTAAACGAACAACCAGTTCTCATTTAATAAATGAGGAGCAAACATTCAAAAAGTGTTTTGTCACACAAAAACAAAGCTTGGAAAATGATGATTTAAGTGTTGCAAAAGTGACGGTTTGTATGAATGTGTCAACTTTATGATTTCATTTTAATATGAAATAAAACCTTTTGAACACTAATTTTGATTTCCATTCATAGGTTTTATTATGGGCTATCAGAATTTATATAAAATGCCATTTTTCAAAATTTGTGACAAAACACTTTTTGAATGTTTGCTCCTCAAATACTGTTAAAGCACCACATTATAAGTCAATACACTAGAAACATATTACAATATAATTTGGGATGCTCATGTTTCATTTTTAAATGTATTAATTAATCTATGTATTTCTTTCGGCGTATATACGTCCCAAATGTTTTTTATTATTCTTTAAAGTGCAAAATAATATTTATCTTCCTTTTCTCTTGTTTTTTGAAAATCTAATGCGATTGTAATGATGTCACTGAAAGACATTTATACAATATTGTACACCGGAATCACTTAAAAATATTTTGCATGACCGTGAGCGAGTTCAAATAATTTTATAAAAAGCAGTTTGTTGGAATTTGGTCGGTAAATTTCCTTAACAATTTATATTCTGATTACATACCTTGTTGAGGTGAAAAAGTTAGATTGTACACTTTTCCGTGTTACATGTCTTACTATAAATAAACATAGAATAAACATAGAAATAGAATTGAATAAAAAAATATCGTTATACCAAGAAGCACTTGAAAAAAGGTAAATTTATTACTTTTTATAGAAATGCCGTGTATATTTTATGAATGAATCATTGTTAAAGTTGTAACAGTTCTTCTCGTAGGTGCGATATTATCTACCATTGTGTCACAGCCTTTGTGCGTACAAGGTGTCAAATTTCTGAATGATTCCTGTTCATTTTCAATATCGAAATGATATTTCATTCTTTTGTTGATCAAATGTATCCCGTTACTATTGATGATGCCATTAAAAATAATGCTTTAAAAATTATTCTTTGACTCTAAATACAAAGAACTTATATTGTAAGAAATAATGATAAATACTCAAAGCAACTTAATATCTTTATGAAAAGAAGACACACCCTGCCGATATTTTAAATTCCAAGGATTTTTTTACAACGACATAAACATAGATAAAATATCAAAACATTCAATAAATTATTATATACATTTTTTTTGACTAAGCTTATTTTTTCCATTCTTTAAAGTTTTTTGATATTGAAAGACGAAAAAAAATAGCACTGGGTAATCAATTACTTATTGGACAAGTAAAAATATGTTTCTAGTAAAACAATTTTGATTAATGAAAAACCAACATCAATATTCGTATAGCTTTTTCTACATTATTTTCCCCCTTCAAATACTTAAGATTAGTTAATCCCTGATAAAGCAAAACTTAACTAGAATACGTGTGAATACAATAGACATACTATAAGTTTTAAAAAAATATATGAAACTGAGAGCCCGATTTGCAAGTTCTTTCTTCTCATTTCAAAATTAATTCGTGTCCAACACCAACTATTATTGTCCAATAACATACGTTTAAAATTAATATGTTGTATATTATGCACATATCGGAATGAAAGACATTGTTAACAAGTATTCTTAAGAAATACATTTTATGAATTCTTGCATCCAGCCGACGAATACTATGAAATTTGTATGGTGCTAGTTTTCAATTGTTGGTAAAACGGCGTTATGTATAATATATAAAATTTATCCGTATACCTTGTCATTTGATTTACATGATTGTAAATTACACAAAAAAAAACTCCTGCTTACTACGCGATGGACGAAAGCGGTCTTTACCATTTCATTAATTGGTATACAATAATTCTCTTATAAATACGGTTTCTAAAATGAATAAAATATAGGTTTATAATCCATCATTAAAAAAATACGTTTTGTTATACGAAATCATTATTTAATTATAACCTTCTTCATATTTGAAGTTCATTGTTCTTTCATTGGACGTCAGTGGATATTATATTTTGGAATGCCTATTCCAAGACCTGTAATTATGTCGTATAATACTGATACCTGTTTCATTGATAACCTAGAATTACTGACATTATAATTTGTTTACTCGTATAAAATTAGAGATTTTACAGTGATAATTATACGTTATTAACAAAAGCTAATACAATAATATATTATATACAGTTTTGAATATACATATCGAATAAGAATGTATAAAATTAACAAACGATCATTTGACATTATCTTCGGTATACTGGCAGAAGACGATAAGACATACAAAACCTTGTTTTGAGATAATCGTCATTTTATATAATCATGAATTTTTGGGATTTCTATTTCTACACTTTAACTATTACTTATCGTTCTAAGCACTTCATGCAATTCGATAAATAGCTTTAACATGTATTGACTTGTTTTTTTTTCAGAAGATACATAGGGCTAAAATGAATCCTTTTGAATTCATTCAAAACAACTTATCCAGCTTTCCGTTTCTTTTGCAGATAACGAAAATAATTTTATTTTTGCAGACATTTTGTCTAAATATGTCAAAGCATACATAAAAGTATTTTTTTATGTTTTGATTTTTTAATATCTAACACAGTGGTCAGCAACCTTTTTTAAGACTGGATAAAAAAGAATGTTTTGAAAAATGAATTTGGTAAAAGTCAAAAATATTTTTCTATCATTTATTCTCTTAAAAAATCATTTTTATAAAATAATACATACATTTATATAATACATACTATATTTGCATGAATATATACATGCAAATACAAAACACACATATACTCTTGTTATTGGTGGATTCCTTGGTATTCTTAAATAAGTAATTTGATAAAAAAAATGTTATCAAAATTTCTTGGGGGTTAATTCAAAATGCGAAGTGGGTAATTCAATTACCCGCGGGTAGTAGGTTGCCGACCACTGATTGAAGACTTATTAGATTTAGTTGAAGTGCAAATTCAAAACAGTATATTAAGCATTTTCAACCTAGAAAAGTTGGAATCATTTACAATAAGAGATATGGGCCCATTAGAGGTGAAGTGAGCCAACTAGTAATATGGTGAAAAAATTCTCTTTGACTTTTAAATACTATCACGTCATTAATTTGTGCTTTTATGAATTGTGTATTTTATTTTAACTGAGGTTACTCCACTTTTACAACACTTTAAGACGTGTAGAATATCACAAAGCATGTAACATATTGTTTTCTAAAATATCACTTGACTCACTTCACCTCTAATGGAACTATATAATAGATATTTTTCACTGACCATATTTTATCTCTATATGGAGCAAATAGCCGTCTCGTGGCACCTTCATGATTTTTTTTATAAAATATATTTTCCTTTTTGAAAGGTCTCGTTTAATTATAAAACCGATCTAGTAAAAATTCATGCCGGCCCTGGTTCTTATTGATATTTTTGCACAGACATGTCCCATAAAAAACAAAATTCATTAAATCATATGGTAACTGTTCTTTGAAAGACTATTTGATATTTTTTGCGAGACTGTAAATAATGAAGAAGTTTCTTCTCATACTTTAATTTTCTTTTCTAGAGTGGTTCATAAAAGATAGTTCATAAAAAAATACCGACGTAAATATTTTTTGTCTTGTCATTTTTCAAATAACCGTCCCTCAAGGATTTATCATGCGACAAATTACGTACTGCGTCTCTGGAATTTTTCAGACTTGCGAAAAAATAAACTTATTTTGAATGTTACGGGCAGCGCATAAAAGCCAGTTCATATGTAATATAACTAACAATATTGATAAATTATTAAATCGTAATATATTTAGGGATTTTAGTCGTTAATACATATTTAAAAAATTCTTCTGATTACTTAAAACAACTCGTAATAGACTTTTGAAGTTTTTAATGAATTGTCTCCAAAGATGTGGTTCTTTGTGATGGTCTAAAAATTGATTTCTTAGAAAAGATTATTAACTAAAGATTTAAATATTCGAGATGTATCAAAAAATATTTACCATCTGCTGTCCTCTGTCGAGGTTAAGTTATTAGATTGCAGATTTATCAAAAATCGGTCGAATTACATCAGCAATGCTGACAGCCCGAAAAAATTCTTCTATTAAAGACAGTCTATTTATTAATCGTACAGCCTACTAAAACATAACAGATTAAAAATATCAAAGTATTTTAGTTCTACAGTTTTTAATAATTTTATGCGTTGATAGCTATTTCGGCTTGCGCCATCTTCAGAACTATGGCGCAAGCCGAAATAGCTATCAACGCATAACATTATTAAAAATTGTAGAATTAAAATACTTTGATATTTTTAATCTGTTATAATGGAGTTCTACAAAGTAAATGCCAAATCAATTAATAAATTACTAAAACATAGTATTGATGAATGATCTAATCGATATTTTGGAATGGTAGCAAATAAATTAAAGCCTTTTCTCTCGGGATATCTCTTATGATAATAATTATGTTATAGTGATGGTGAAATGTAGCTCGGAGTAAAGTTTTCTATGATGAATATCGTAGTGCTAAGAATAACCAATTAAATATAGTTATAAAAAAAAGGATTGTAGGAGATAAAATAAAAATAAACAACAAATCATAAAAATCACACACGGTCAAAAGCTCGTGCTATTGAATGTCTGCTTACGTGCCTTTTCCCCGTGAACCATTTCAATAAAACAAATATTGCACGCCAGTAAATAATAAGTTGGTTTTCAAGCTAGTTGTTTTTCCACCCATTGACAGTAACGTTAAAAAACCGCACTCTGAATGACGTGCCTGTCAGAATAAATAGTTCGACAGAGTTTAACTAACAGTCAGCGATTTGGTTTTACAGCTTAAACTTTATAAAGAGTTTATAAGAGTTTGTAATGCTCACTACATTCGAATAATACAGCATCTCGAAAGTTCTGCCGCAGAAATAATACTCTCCTTGAAGGATGCGTAGTACCTAATCGCATATCTGTCACGAAAACACCGTTATACAGAATTTTCAGTACAGAGTGCTTAGAAAATATTCATGAATAATCCTTATCTTACTAGAAACAAGAGTAACATATTTTTTGGTCAGAAAATAAATATGTATTTAAGGTGTAGTATGCAATAATATTTACTTAAAACAGTTAAGTATATATTACATAACAGAAATGCGTTTATTTAAAACAAAATTATTTGTGCATTTTTAATTGAATAGTAAATGTAAAATTAATTCACAGCTGCTTAATTCGTTATCATAATAAGAACTGTTATTCCACCAGTACACTCAGTGGCAGCCGGTCAATGTGGCATTGGATAAATGCACCCCTTGTATATGCCGGGGCGGTTATATTTCATGAAATAATATTCAAACATTTACACCATTCACTCCTTTTAAGCACAACAGTGCATGTTTAAAAGATAGGTACCGTGCAGCTCTGTATCAGGCCAATAATATGAGGAATACATAATTTTCTTTTCTAGATCACACTGCGTTATGGAAGGCGGCCGTGAAAATGCGGCTGCATACACATAACGGGTGGTGGTAGGATACTCAACAACCACCTATCAATAAAATTCACTCATTTTAAATTCTTCATGTGTTTATTTTCTAAAATAAAATAGAATAAAATTTTCTTAAATATTTATTATAGAAAATAAATACATGAAGAATTTAAAATGAGTGAATGGTATACATGTAATGTTTGAACATTGTTTCATGAATTATAACCGCCCCCTGCATATACAAGGGATGCATTTAACAAATGCCACATTGACCGGCCGCCACTGACTGTACAATACATATCGACTGTGGAAAGAAAAAAGGAAGTAACCCACAGTTTTTTCAAAACAGGTTTTTTTCAATAATCACAATGTATCAAACTTAATACACGTTCTATCAAAAGGATGCAAACTGCAAATACCGAATTAGTATTTAAATTTAGCTTTGAAGTTTAAAAAAGATGACCTTGTAAAAAATTAAAACCAAGAAAAAAGACTGAAATAAAGGTTTTTCTTAGACAATATCTTTGATTAAAATTAGATTATGTCAATTAAACACCAGATTAGAAGTATCCGTGCACTTTACGGTTGTGTATAATTCATGATTTGCATATGTCACTAAATCATCAAAACACGTTTTTAGCACCTCCTGTAAAATTTGATATGTGTGGGTTACGTTTTTTTTCCTTTCCACAGTCGATATTGATGAAAAATGTGAGGAAAACTAATTTGTATTTAACAATATATTCAGTTTTGTGCAAGAATATCTAAAAAAAAATCAAACAAACACGAATATAAGTCAAGGTAACTCATTCAAACAATCCATTACTCTTTGTTGATTGCCTTGCCAGTATGCTTCCGACAATATGAGCAACTATCGCCAACATAACCACCATCTAAAAAACTCTATTGATTACAAAAATACCACATAATAACCCGCAGCTCCCGTCTGCGGCTTCGAAATAAACAATTTCAAGCAAAACAACTTTCCCTGTTAACCGCATCCGATAAATCTAATCGAATTTTCCAAATATTTTAAAGTATATTATTTCTTTTTGTATATTTACACAAACAATATTGAATATTTTGAAACTGTTTCGATATAATTATTGGCTTGTAAATTTATTACCCTCCTGTATTTATGATACCTACCCTCTGATTTATTTCCATTCAAATCAAATATGGGAGAGGCGAACTTTGAAGTGTCTTGTAATTTTTCATTTATATTCCAACCAAACGAATCATTTTACAGCATAAAACTTTGAGAGCGAAATTTTATTTTTTTATTTTCTGAAATTCACAACTCCCTTTCTAGATCGTAAATAATGCTGTTTATCTATCAGCTTTGAATAAGACGAATACAAAATATATCAGATTAAACAGTATTGTTATAAACGAAGTAATTTTTCAATTCCACGCCATATAAAAGCTTTAATCGCAATTGTTTGTATCACAGAAAATAGAATTTTTACTGAAATCCAATGATTAGTATACATTGAATACAACTTTTACCAATCATTAACTGAAAATAAAAAATATTATCGAATTTCCCACTCTTATACCCTATATCTCAGTAAATATAATCATAAAATTTCTCCGAAAAACAAAAATAAATGTAATTCTTAAAATGATCCACCATTCAAATCTGTAGGCATGTTCATGGGTTAATCCTTTTCGCCAGCAATGGCTTTAAGCCTAGTGGTAAATTTACTTTTTTATTTCTTATTTAAACACGATCCACTCATTTACTAAGTGTCTGTTTAAGTTCATCCGTGCAATTGAACGCCTGAAGATGCCGATATGCGAAACCCAGGTCGTTATTGACAAAACTTGTATGCATATACATAATAAAAATAATAAAAGATTTTTAGTACTTTTTCCACATAAAATTTATTAGATCAGGACCGGTTTCGCTCATCGCGAGCATTATCAACTGATAAGAAAAATATATAAAAAGTGATATTTATACAAATTTAAATTGAAATAAAAAGGTGTTAGCAACTATTAACAATTTGAAGGATTAGCAAATTACATTATAATTACACAAAATTAAAATGCTTAACACCCATAACAATTAAAAAATCATCATCATTGAATGATTCAAATTTAATATTGAAATGTCACCACCTTCAGTTGAAATCTTAACTTAAAATATATTTCATCGTTAAAAAAAATTACCGCGATTTTTCACTACCCACCCACATGCTCTATATTGGGAAAGGTATCAAATAGATGATAAATATAATATCATATACCCACAAAAAATAATTATCAAAGGCTAAAACTAAATTATTAAATATTAATACATATTTTTCTATTTCTTTCAGGTATGATGTCAATTTTCATCTAATGAAATAATATTGGATTCCACTCGTAATTGATATAGCAATAATTTAATTTTATATAAGAAAATTACAACATAGACCAATGATTTCATATTTTATATCAGTATTCGTGGAAAACAAGTATTAACAAAAAATATTGAAAGCTCCGTTTATTTCAGCTAGATAAATGAATTTATGGATCTCATTTTTCCTTTCGAGTGAATGAAAAGCTTCTGTACACAATGGAAAAGTGACTCCTTGAAAGATATAAACGCTTTATTATTCACCCTCTTTTTATACAAGACAGCTAAACTACCCCTAAATCACGCATAGTTTTATAAGTACAGTTTATAAATCATAAATGAATTAGCCTATTTTAATAATAAGTCTTTGTTATCTATTTGATCAGACTATAAAATATAAATTGTATTCATATTTTAAATGAATTTCCAAACAAGACATTTTCAATTCACAATTCACAATTGACAATAAAAATTACTTAAAAAACTTAAGTCACTGGGAAAATTTAATCTTAAAACAAGCTTCGAATTCAACACGTCACTTTTGTACAAATAATTTTAGTCTATCAGTTAATAGTATTTAGAATGAGGGAAACCGGTCCTTATATTTAATTAATATTAGCGAATAAATATTCTTTAATAAAAAAACCTTTCCATCAACGTGTATGTAATACATACATTTCCTTTAACTTGACAACAATTTTCCAATTTTCGTTGAATTTCAACAATCTATACCACTTTTAGGTGTTCACTGTCAATACTTGGGGGAAAAGCATTATATTAAGCAAAACAAAATATTCCTTTGAACTTATTTACACTTTTATTTACCAAGATCAGGACCGGTTTCGCTCATGGCGATAATTATCAACTGATAATAAATATAAATTAACAGTGTTATCTATAAAAAGGTGTAGTAAACAATTTAATTTGAGTAGAATTTAAAAATTTCAGTAGAAATTATGAATAAGTGACTTTAAACTAACACAAATTAAAATGCTTAACACCTCTAACATGTAATTACAAAGATCAACAAAGAGTAATAAAGTGAAAGTGGCGACCAATGATAATTTTAAACGTAATTATAATTTCGTAAACTTTAACAAAGTGCGCTATTAGTGAAACCGGTCCTGTTCTTGGTTAATAAAAGTATAAATAAGTACAAAGGAATGTTGTGTTTTTCTCTATCAACGATCTATGTATAGTTTAAATTGTTTACAATATATTTATTAATAGTCAATACAGTATAGAAACGTGATTTTCAATCATCAGATGCAAATCTTTAAATAATGTGTACCTACCCTAAAACGTAAGCAATCCCTCAAATAAATATTCTTTGAAATAATAATGTTTGTGCTTCTTTTCGGGTATCACTTTTAAGGATGTGAAACTAGTATCCTTTTTTCATACTCAATACGTCTCTTAACTTTTGTTTGTAACGAATACCGGTAAATTTGCGGAAGTAACTATAATATGACTATATTATTAGGAAACACAAATATTTTTAAGTAATGATAGTCCATGAATGTCAGATTTAGCATATTTTGATAGAAATTGAATATTTGTAATTTTTTTCTTTATTTGTTTACGTATTAAAAAAAAACCAACAGTGATACAAGGCTAGGCTGAAATATAAAATTTTTCAATCTCTAAAATTTTGTCATGCAATTAAATTCTTTGTTTATATACTCAAAATTTTAAAATACTCGAATTTTCAAACGATATTTTTCGTACAATATGAAAATAGTCTTGTCGGCCCCTGTGAATTACTTTTAAGAGCTTGAACGTGGCAATCAAATAGTTGCGGGCTTGAACCCCGAAAAAGTCAATGGTTGATTTTTCAATCGACTTTTTCGATCGAAGGAACGAGAGCCTAATGGCTCTCGTTCCTTCGAAGCCTTCCTTCAAGCCACAATGAATTTCTTAGCATTACCCTTATAAAATTATTCTCTCCAGAATTTAAATGTCTGGGTGATTGAATAACAAGTACTTGTCGCAAGTTCTTGGTTGCTTCCATATAATTCTCAATAATTCTAAACAAAATATTATCAGCTACATTGTTTAATAACAATATTAAATAATTTCAAAGCATGATAAGATACGTAACTATACAAATATTCAATGCTTTAGTACTTGTAACGAATACGTGGGTCCCAAGTCGATGCCGAAGATGACACCCCAATCATCTCGCATATGCTTGCGTCCGCATCATAACGCAAACATTGCTAGCGTGGAAACGATATCAAATGTTTCGCCCCTAGGCATGTTTTGCGACGAGATAGAATGTGATCACATATGGAAAAATCAAAGCGAGGCCCGATACGTGGGAATGATTCCACCAGGGTTGCTTTTTAGATGCCAATATAATGAATTTTAATTTAGTTATGACACATTTAGTATAAAAATATTTAAGACTATTATAGAAATTACTTTTTTGCGTTGGTCAAAGAATTTAGGGAATGCCGGCTATTTTTATTATAAGGCTTGTTACAGACTTTAAATTTATTTTTTGTATGTTTAACCGAAAGCTTTCAACGTGGAAAAAATTAAAAAAAAAAACCCCTTACGAACACTGACGTCGGCGCTTAGTATTCAAAAGCATTTAAATAAACCATTAAT
Organism: Himalopsyche tibetana; assembly: GCA_030503985.1. Lineage (NCBI taxonomy): Eukaryota > Metazoa > Arthropoda > Insecta > Trichoptera > Rhyacophilidae > Himalopsyche > Himalopsyche tibetana. The sequence goes on along the minus strand of JAPJYX010000007.1, from coordinate 2,514,789 downwards.
TATACTTCATGTTTATATAATTATTCAGTTGTTCATAACATATTGATTGATTTGGAATATGCTCGGTAGAACTCCATTGTACTACGGCAAAAAGAATTGTCTGATCATCAGCGTATTATTCACAACAATGAAATATTGCGCATTGATAAATATAAAAAAAATGATAACAAGAAAGATATAATTTAAGATTTCGACTGAAGGTGCTTGGTGGAATTTCAATATTAAATTTGAATCGTTCAAACTATGTACATTCTCACAAATTTTGTCACTAACGACCCGGGTTTCGCCTTTCGGCATCTTCAGGCATTCAAGTGCACGGATGAACTTGAACTGACACTTAGCAAATGAAAGTTTCGTGCTTATATAAAACATAAATGCATCACTGAGTCCAAAGCCATTGCTGGCGAAAAGGATGAGCCCATGGGAATGCCAACAGATTTGTGTAGTGAGCAGTTTCAAGAATTATATAATTTGTTTGTCGGCAAAGGTTTTATGATTATATGATTTTATGGTTATATAGGGTATAGATGAGGAGATGTGGGAAAGTTTGATATTTCGTTTAAAAGCGGAAGATTTTGCAACTGTGCTTTGTTGATTTCTAAAATTTCTTGGAAAAAGAGCTTATGACTGTCCGTATTACACCCAAATACGGACAGTCATAAGCTCTTTTTCCAAGAAATTTTAGAAATCAACAAAGCACAGTTGCAAAATCTTCCGCTTTTAAACGAAATATCAAAATTTCCCACATCTCCTCATCTATACCCTATATAACCATAAAATCATATAATCATAAAACCTTTGCCGACAAACAAATTATATAATTCTTGAAACTGCTCACTACACAAATCTGTTGGCATTCCCATGGGCTCATCCTTTTCGCCAGCAATGGCTTTGGACTCAGTGATTCATTTATGTCTTATATAAGCACGAAACTTTCATTTGCTAAGTGTCAGTTCAAGTTCATCCGTGCACTTGAATGCCTGAAGATGCCGAAAGGCGAAACCCGGGTCGTTAGTGACAAAATTTGTGAGAATGTACATAGTTTGAACGATTCAAATTTAACAAGAAAGATAATTGAAAATTACAGAACAGAGAGCAATATAGAAGCAAAATAAGGAATGCAATTTATTTATTAACATTTACTATCTATTACTGTCTATTCAGTACATTGCAATTAACGATTTCTTTACTTTTTTTAATATGTACATGACCCTTCCTGGGCGATGTTTAATTACTCGTATACTACGGCTAAATTAAGTTGACCAATTACGTACGGAACGCGTATGAAATGCTGGAATAACATAAACTGAGGGACCGACAGCACGGCAGCTCGCCAGAAAAAGGTACATTTTATTTTTGTCATTTTACGGCACTTAGGTCTGGGTTTAATTTTATGTTACGGAGCCCCTATCACTTTACGGTCACTCTACTTTTCGCCGCAGCTTATTTTCCAGGTAAAAAGGGTGAACTTTGTTTATTTTATTTATCAAGACTGTCAACATTATTAAAGATGGGAGATATCAAGGGTACACGGAAGGAAAGAAAAGTCACGATATTTTTTTCTTTCAGCCATTTTCAGATTTAAAAAAAAATTACACGGGTAAAATTAATAAGATTTTACGAAAATAGGAAAATATGTGAAACATCATTTTTGTTTCATTTTCGAACATAGGATACAATTTTTTTAATCCTGGTTTTTCCTACCAAATTTTACCCACGGAATCTGTCTAGGACGGGGGTGGGAAACCTTTTCTTCTCTAAAGGCTGCATTCATTTTTCTGATTTGACATGAAGACCGCAGTAAACATTGACTAGAGAATTTTTGGGAGGAAACAATTTAATGCCAATTTCTAAGGCCCAGAAATTTGCGGATTTCCCAAAACTACCAGCGTGGGACCTTTTTTCGTTGGGTCTTTCAAAGATTTTGACATCGAAAATCCCAAGAATTCACGAAATTACAAAAATTTACAGAATTAGGGAACTGGCCAGAAGGCCGCAGGTTCCCCACGCCTGGTCTAGGGCAAGTAGCCTAATAATTTTCTATATTTTTTTTTCTCGTACAGATTCTACCTAAGTACTACTGCCATTTTTTTGTTAGCTAAAGGTTTTCAATAAAGAAAAACTCCTTACGAATACCTTTTTTTAAAGTTCTTATCAAGAATAATTTGTAATTTTTAATAAGAATTAATTTTAACACATTTTACACCATTTCGATTTAGTTATATTCATAGTTATTTTTTACTATTAAAACAAACAAACAATTAATACCAACATATTTAGCGTTACAATTTGTATATCAATATTTGAACACTGTTGCTTTATTTACTACAAACAACATATTTTTTTCAAAATTATGAAAAAAAACCACGCCCACTACTAATCACTTTTAAGGTGTTCACTGTCAATACTTGGTGGAATGGCATTATAATAAAAATAATAAAACATTTTTAGTACTTTCTAAAAAGTCTTTAGTACGTTCTAAAAATATTTTATTAATTTTCCCACTATTAATGTAAAGCATATTGAGTTATCATAGTGTTTGTCTTAATAAAAGTTGTTCTACAATAACTAATTGTTACTCAGTCGTTTAACCTTCTTTCAACGGATAGAATTAGCATAAAGCAAGGGTTTAGTTTAAAACAAGGGTAAGTTAATCGATTTTGTTTTTTAGGATAGGACCGAATGAGTGTGAGAGATTGTTGAAATTATACATGAGAACACAAATCAAAAAAATCGATTTTGAAGCTGTTTCATTGTTCTCAGTTAATTTGATCACGTTCTAATGAATTGTAGATTATCATGTATATCGTTGTCATTTTTAATAAGAGATCATATTATATAAGAGGGTATTACTTGCAAACCCGGCTCATTTCTAAGTTGTTGAAACATGAACCATCAACGTATTTTTAGAAATCAGTTTCAAACATGGCTTGACAACATTCAAAATATCATTCCAAAGTAATGTACGACTAAAATTAACTTTTATTTCAAAATGAAATTCAAGTTTCATTTTTTTGTAGTGTATGCAAGTAATACTCTTATAAGTAGTAACAAGAGTTTTTTATTATTATTTGTGATTACAGAAGGTAAAGTAGTAACTATATATTTAAATAGCATTCAATAATTGCTTTTAATAGATACCAACAAATGCATTTTTGATTCATAGAAACCGGACTTGCCTTTGCTTGGCAATTCTATTACAGCAATCTTTCATTAACTGATTATTTCAACGTGAATTTTTTTTTATCTCAAATAAAGTTTAAATACTGTAAAATTATGTGTATTTTTTTAAAACAACTGAACTTTTAAGTCATAGCCCTGAAAGCTGACGATAAACGATTCCGGGAAAAGTGAATGATATTGAAGGAAATCCTGAGCGAAAATACCGTATCATTGCGAACAAGGCGACGCGAAGCGATGTGAAAAATATGTTTTTTATTCAAACAATAGTTTTTGTTTTCCTCTGTCCCTGGGTATGCAAACATAAACTGACTGTATGTATATGCTTTGTGAAGTAGTCTACAGGGTGGCCATAGAATTTGTGTACTTAAAATATATATATATTAACTCTATAATATTTAAAAATAACACATAATTAAAGTGAAACGAAAAAGCAGTTATTAAAATGATATTGCAGTAAATTTAATAAGTGTTTATCGTTATTAAAATTAAATATTAATGATGAATGAGAGAGTATTCAACAGTATTATTATTTAAATTCTTCTAATTATATGATTAAAATAATAAGTTTATTTTTTAATCGATTTATGGATTTCAGTCTAGTCACAGAGTTCTGTGACATCTGAGCGCTTTAGATTTTTTTTGACCGTTATAAAAATGGTGTAAGCGACTAAGCAACAGTCAGTTCCCGTAAAAACACATCCTGCAAAAAGATGTACATATGTGTGAACACCTAGAAAGATACATCTCCATTTTAAGTATGTATGAACGAGACATGCCATGATCACACTTAACAAATGAAATATATTTTAAAAATCACACTTAACAAATGAAATATACTGTGAAATATATTTTAATCAAAGTAACGTATGTTAAAAACAATCCTGTGATGTTATATGCTTGAGATAGTATTATAAATAAACAGTACGAATATATTTTTTTAAATTAATTATTTCGCAATAATCTTAAAAAAAAAAATACACTCTTGTATTGAAAAAAAAATGTTCCTACCGCATATTTCTTAAAGTCTTCTCTATGTAATGATAATTCGACTTAATTTTCAAAGCGCCACATGAAAACTTTGAAACAAAAGCTTCGCCTGCAAACTTTCATTATTGTTGTAAATCTGTCGGAAAGTTTACACTCACTCTTCTAAATTTAGTAGGTACTGAGAGCTTTTGTAGAACTGGTCTATTTGTTTCAATAGCATTTCAAATAAGTCCCCCAACAGTTTGGGGTATTTTGACGTTTTCCGAGCAGTTCAAACAAGATCAGTCTTGACAAACAAGACCCTCTGCTGAAGACTACGCACAAATCACTTTCAATATAGGCAAATTGGAAGGCTCGATACGAAGCTGGTAAAGTATCATAACTTCTAAAATCGCTCTATAAAGTGAACTGGCAAATACTTGGATAGATTTGGCGGTTACCTTGTGGAAGTTAATTTTCAATACAAAATTTTATTTGATAACTTTTTTAATCCATTTGTTGTGTTACAAAATGTGACAGGTGTTTTGCTTCTTTGAGAAGCATCATCAGAACAGACCAGACCAGAAGCGAAACACTTTGTAACACGACAAGTGGCATAACAAAGTAGCTTATATGTTTAATGCTTGTTTTATAATGTCCGTTGACTGTATTAAAAAATAGTAATACAATATTTCTCCAGTCATAATTTCAAAAGTATTGTGTATTTACGTGAATTACAACTCTTTTCAAAAAATATAATATAATTTCAAAAGATGAAATTTATTCCTTAATACTCAGTTTCGTTTTTTAAATTTTATATTAAGCTACTGTCACTTATAATATAGATGGGTAAAAAAGATATAAATAATAAAGAATGAAACGAAGATATTTTCTTACCGTCAAAAAAAAAACATATTTTTACTTTTGTTTCTGTTTTTTGTTCAGTCAAAAAATATTTTATTAAAGATTGGCCATTTTTATTTAAGTGATATTTTGAATTTTATGCAAGAATTATATATTTTTTTTGTATGAGTTTCACAGTAAATTTCTTAAAATGTAATAATAAAATAAATAAATTTGTCTCTGATATTTTTCTTTACATTCCACTAAGAAAATCAGCCGTCTATTGTAAATGGTATCAGCTCTTTTGATATAACTTGCGTTGTTTTGTACATATTTTCTTTTTCTATCCGAATTCAACACGGGTTTTGCTTGAAACAATGTATTAAAATTAGTGATTAATGTCAAGTATTAGTGTATTTATTGTTTTCTGCGTTTAAGTATGATAAAATTAATGCGCCCATGACAATTGGCGGCAATGCTTACAACCGCGTTATTTGTATATCTTTTAAAAATAATAATCCATTCTTCATAAAACAGTCTAAATGTTTAACTTACGCATGTATTCCGTCAATAATCTTTGTTATTACCTATTAAAAATCAAAAACAATATGAATTTATGTTCTGCGGTGAATCACATACTAAGCACTGATTTTAACCAATTAAACCAATTTTACTGCGAGGAGCCTGATTGATTCTTGAATATCAATATAACTATATCAATATAACCCTTGAGATTTGTGTGCTCTCTTGATCAATAAATGAACTCGAAGCTTCGTACTATTCAGTTATATAATTTAATTTAGAAAATAAGAACCATTGGAGTATTTGTTTAGTATATAAATCTACATATTATATATGATACTATTACTAACGATAAAGTGACTGCTATTGTATATACATAGGTGATACATTATATTTTTTATATTTAAATAACAGCTCACCGATTAATTTAATTCCTTTGGGATTTATTCATCCAAGTATAAGTAATTAATTGGTAATAAGTAATTCTATTTAAATTAGTACTCTTGGTGTCCAGTAATACATATTTCAAATGGGGTATTATTTGCAAACACGACTCATTCCAAAATTGTTAAAAAAATAAAAGTAGAATTTCATTTTGAATAAAAATGTACATTTTAAAAGTAATGTTGGTATTAATTACCAAATTACATTCATGGTTAATGTTAAAGCCATTTTTAAATGAGCCAAGTTTACAAGTAATGCCCTCAAATCATTTATAGAATCGATGTTTTCTTTATTAATTAAGAACCTTACGAAAGATAGTCTAAAAATGGTTTTCAAAGAAGCGAAACCAGGGTCGTGAAGCCGGTTCAACAGAAAACGACTCAGAATTTATTTTTTAAAATCATTTCCGTGTAACTTACATTTTTAGTCAACATAAAATGCAGTAACATCATACATCTCAGAACCGATGGTTTCGACTACGACGAGCACTATCAGCTGATGATAATTCTAATTCAGTTGGTAATGCTTGTCATGAGCGAAACCCGTCCTGATCTTATTGAATAAAAGTGGAATAAAAACAAATGAGTATTTTATTTTTTTGATATAATTCCTTTCCACTACGTATTGACAGTGAACACACTAAACGTGATAAATGTTTTATATTGATACAAGTTGAGATACATAGGTGCAAGTAGAAAGTTACCGACGCTATTTTATTTTGTAATTTTCTAAAAATACAACAATTAATATGTCATATTTTCATGATGTTGTAAGGCCTAGAGCAGACATGGAGAACCTGCGGCATCTTGGCCACTTCAGTGCTGCCTTCTGGCCAATTCTGCGATTCTGTACATTTATGTAAATTTGTAAAACGAGGTAGTATAGCGAATTGAGGATTTCAAATTCCGCGGTGAGCTAAAAAAAGAACGAGGTTTGGAGATAATCTGGGGAAAAAGTAAGGTAAAGGATTTGAAATTAAATTTGAATTGTTTGAATTTTGTACTTTTCCATGAGTTTTGTCGCTAACGACCCGGGTTTCGCCTTTCGGCATCTTCGGGAATTCCAAGTGCACGGATGTACTTAAACTGTCGCGTAGTAAACAGTTTGTATCGTTTATATACAAAAATATAAGTAGATCACTAAGTTAAAAGGCTATTAAAATGTAAATTAGCGAAAATTGAATGTATGCAAGTTTCAATGAATTTAGTGAAAGAATCAACAAACCCACCCAACCCAAAGGCGAAACCCGGGTCGTTAGCGACAAAACTCATGGAAAAGTACAAAATTCAAACAATTCAAATTTGATATTGAAATTCCATCAAGCACCCTCATTCGAAATACTTAATTAGATTTGAAATTAATTAATGCCGTCTTAGACAATTTTAACTACAGCCTTATGTCGAATCAGAAAAATGAATGCGGCCTTTAAAGGTTCCCCACCGCTGGCCTAGAGTCAAGACTGTATTGTACACAGCAATTCAGAATTATCCAATGTCTAATTAGTGTTAATAGCTTTTTTTAATACTTATACAAAAAAAAATCCCCAACGTTCTACCAACAACGATATTTTCTTTGACAGAGACACTTGGAATAAAAAATAGCTTCAACCCATTTTATCGGCACATTGAAATAAATGGTCGATCGGATTTTTTTTTATTAGAGGCCAAAGAATTTCTAGTTTCCGTCCGTTTCTCTTTACTGTCTTGTCCGGCGTCGGTTTGAGCGTCGCGACGGCTAAAAAAATATTCACGTCAATGGGCAGTTACGTTACGTAAGCCGTGTCTTTTTGACGAGGATGCTCATTAACCCCGCCAAGCCCAAACAGGTTTATATTAACTTTTAAAACTGAAATTTCAAAGTTTTTTTAAGTCCTACGTGACACTTGATATTTCATATTTTTTTTCTAAAACACTGCTTGGATAACTTCACCTCTCAGGGGCTCATATGTATCAAGCATTTATTTAGTCAGCTTGGTGTCACTTTTTTATGGTGTCTCATTGTCTGTTAATTATTTTCATATTTCTACTACCGAATGTGTGTAACACTCTTTTTAGTATTACAAAGCTTAGTATAAATATTGTTGTATTCATACATATCGACTGTGGAAAGGAAAAAGGACGTAACCAACACATATCAAATTTTACAGGAGGCGAAAAAAACGTGTTTTGATGATTTTGGGTCATATGAATATTATGAATTAAACACAACCTTGAAGTGAACGGAGACTTCTAAACTGGTGTTTAATTGACATAATCTAATATTAATCAAAGAAATTGTCTAGGAAAAACTTTTATTTCAGTCGTTTTTCTTGATTTTAAGTTTTTACAAGGTCATCTTTTTCAAACGTAAAAGCTTAATTGAGGAGCAAACATTCAAAAAGTGTTTTGTCACATATTTTGAAAAATGGCGTTTTATATCAATTCTGATAGCCCATAAAAAAAAACCTATGAATGGAAATCAAAATTAGTGTTAAAAAAGGTTTTTTTTCATATTAAAATGAATTCATAAAGTTGACGCATTCATATAAACCGTCACTTTTGCAACACTTAAATCATTATTTTCCAAGCTTTATATTTGTGTGACAAAACACTTTTTGAATGTTTGCTCCTCAATTTAGATACTAATTCGGAATTTTCAGCTTGCATACTTTTGATAGAACAAATATCAACTTTGATACATTGTGATTATCGAAAAAACCCTGGTTTGAAAAACTGTGGGTTACGTCCTTTTTCCTTTCCACTATCGATATGAATATAGATTTGTTCATTTTGACTGCCCGCAAGAAGCACATCTCTCATTGTTACTATATAATATTTTTAAGCATTTATTTATGTCTTGCAGCACGGTTAACATTTACTGTGCTATGACGCTAGATTTGGGTATTTATAGTACTAACATTTTCGAAAATAAAGTTTTTGTAATGTTATATTAATAATACCACAAGAATTTCATCAACATTCACTTTATCAGTTTTTTAATTGTTTTTTTTTGTAATATCTATCAACTTTGCTCATTCCATGTGGTTAGTGTGTGTGTCGTAAGTGTCGTGTCCACAATTTGTCTACATATTTTGAACTTTTCCACAAGCACCCTTGCTGAAGGTCTCAAATTTTAATTTCATATTTTGTACTTTTCATGACTTCACTACAGACCGATCTGATTGCTAGATACATACTCTGACCCAGCTATTTCCAAGCTGGGAGGCGCACACCCCCCCCCCCCTGGGGAATCGTGGACTATAGCCAAGAGAGGCGCGAAACAAATAGCAGTAAATATAATTTTATACATTTTTTAAAATCTATGTCAACTCCCGATGCGGAGCAAATAGCCTTCTAATAGAGATATTTTGACATAAGTTTTTCTACGAGAACTGTTTGTTACTCAGTCGCTCAACCTCTCTTTTTCAAAGAGAGTAGTATGGATAAAAAGGTAAGGCTATGGCAGGACTATTGGTTAACTAAGCGCTCTGGCTACGCCCAGTTATTAAGAATAGGAAAGGGTGGGAGTGATTTTTCACAAATCACAAATATCCATGCTTTCGAACATAAAAAATGCTGTTCATACTAGGACTCGAACTCGTGAGATCCGGGACCGAAGCCTACAACGCTAACTGCTACGCCATAGGACCCGATATATTACATATTATAAATAATTATATACAAATAATTCAACTTTTATATCATAACAGATATGGACTAATGGTTAAAGTCCTACTACTAGCTAGAGCCCAGGGTTTCCCAAACTATGTTCCGCGGGGCCAGAGTAGGTGTTCCAAAAAGAATTGGGATGGTTTTATAATTATTATGGTCAACACAGTTTAAAAAAATCTTAAAAATTCAACCAAGTGTTCCGTTTTATTTTCCGGACTTGCGAAGTGTTCCATTCCAGAAAATTTTTGGAAAACCCTGAGCTAGACCATAGGGGATGATAATATAAAATATTCTTCGTTGAAATTGTGAATACCATTTTAAAAATCGAAAATCAATATTTTTTACAAATATCAAACTACAAGGGTATTCGCAAACACTACGTTAATCACATTAATTAATGTTTATTAGCACAAAGTAAAAGAAGAATATATCGACATTAATAAAAGGTTGTTCTGAATTCATTTTACTTCAACGTGTTAAGTGGTCTGCGGGACGAGCTTTAACAAGTGAAAGCTCCCACTGCAAACGATACCAAACGTCAAACAATCCTCTGTAACATTTACATTAAAGCTCGAATTTCTTATTTTATTCAAAAAATCACCACGCACCAAAATTTCGCCCATTTTTTGGCTTACAAAGCAAACTGGGGGAACTTTTTCTGTTTATACAATACGACCCAGCCAATATGGTAGTTATGAAAACATTGACATGCACAAATTGGAAAACATATAAAAGTCATTTTTATTATTTATATAAAAACGTCATTAATAGATTAAAATCATAGCGAAAAGTATAACATAATAAAAAAAATGCAATTCACGTTATCAATGTGAAAGTCTTTGAGCCAAGAGGTATTGTATGTAGTGACAATTAACTGTCATATAACGAAAAAAAAAATACAAAAGTGCAATGAAATTACCAAATAAAAACACCAAACACAGTTTTCTTTTTTAAGTCGACTGAAGCAAAAAAGATTTAACACATGAAAATAATTTTATTCGGTCAGCTTCTTATGCCGTTGCGTTCTTAATATAGTAAGTTCGGTGTACGGATTTTTCCAAACATGAATTCTCCGTACACCGATTTTTTTGAACACAGAACCTTTCGTACAGGGAACCATCGGTACATAAATTACTTTGCACACAGAATATTTTGGATATTTAAATATTATAAAATATGAAAATCATTGTTTTATTATAATGTCAATTGTGCCAAATAACTTTAAGAATGGAAACAAGAAAAATATTTAATTATAACGATTATGAACAGGTTTGTCATAAGATAATTTACATATTTAAATGTACGGAGTATTCTATGTACGAAAGGTTCTGTGTTTGAAAAGAAAAAGCGTGTTCGTAAGAATCACCGAACCAGTTAGCTCACTTTGTCACAATTTATAGTTACCAAGTAATTTCGAAAATCAAATAACATTAACACATTAATATTAAATACTTTATTTTAATTCCGAAAATACTTTAAATTTAATTATTTATTTGAAGTGGAATTCAGAATTCTGCTTAGAATTAATTGATAACTCCACAAAACGAGAAATACTATTTCCCCGTAAGGTAAATGTTCAAATAATTCTCTCATATCACATGAACCGTCGGTATTATTTCAAAATATCTCAATTGGAGTTTTGTTTTCCAGCAGGAATACTTTAGTTAGCAAATAACTTCAATTATGTAAAATATTATTATAACAACGCTAGCGTACTTCGAATTGTTCCAATTACTATGTTATATTAAATAGATAAGATGTATGATTTTTATGGTGCTCATAGTCAATGCTTTTAGTAGAAAGGCATTATTATTTAAAAAAAAATCTTTTGCACTAATAATTATGTTATTTATTAGAATCAGAACTGGTTTTATAAGAATACATATCGACTTTGGAAAGGAAAAAGGACGTAGCCTACAGTTTTTTCAAAACAGTTTTTTTTCGTTAATCACAATATATCAAACTTGATATACGTTCTATCAAAAGGATGCAAGCTGCAAATGCCAAATAAGTATCTAAATTTATCTTTTAAATTTGAAAAAGATGTCCTTGTAAGTAATTAAAACCAAGAAAAAAGACTGATATAAAGGTTTTTCCTAGACAATTTATTTAATTAATATTAGATTATGTCAATTAAACACCAGTTTAGAAGTCTCCGTTCACTTCAAGGTTGTGTTTAACTCATAATATGCATATGGCCCAAAATCATCGAAACACGTTTATTGCGCCTCCTGTAAAATTTGATATGTGTGGGTTACGTCTTTTTTCCTTTCCACAGTCGAAATGTATGAATACAACAATATTTATACTAAGCTAAGTAATACTAAAAAGAGTGTTACACACATTCGGTAGTAGAAATATGAAAAGAATTTATAGACAATTAGACACCATAAAAAAAGTGACACTGAGCTGACTAAATAAACGCTTTATACATATCGACTGTGGAAAGGAAAAAGGACTTAACCCACAGTTTCTTCAAAACAGGTTTTTTTCGATAATCACAATGTATCAAACTTGATACACGTTCTATCAAAAGGATGCAAGCTGCAAATGCCGAATGAGTATCTAAATTTAGCTTTTAAGATTGAAAAAATGACCTTGTAAAAAATTAAAACCAAGAAAAAAGATTGAAATAAAGGTTTTCCCGAGACAATTTCTTTGATTAATATTAGATTATGTCAATTAAACACCAGTTTAGAAGTCTCTGTGCACTTCAGGGTTGTGTATAATTCATAATTTGTATATGTCACAAAATCATCAAAACTCGTTTTAAGCGCCTCCTGTAAAATTTGATATGTGTGGGTTAAGTCCTTTTTCCTTTCCACAGTCGATATGAACCCCTGAGAGGTGAAATAACCCAAGCGGTGTTTTAGAAAAAAATGAGTTAGGTGCGTTTTAATGTTCCGCGTCTTTTAAATTATCCTAAAAGTGAAGTGATCTTAGTAAATTATCATTAAAATACATAGTGTAATCTCCTCAAATGAAAATATGCAATCAATCAAAACAACGAGTTAACACGTGATTTAATATGATAGTTTAACCATTTTACTACTTGGCTTACTTCACTTCTAGAGGGCTCATATAATGTATTGATAAATTGTAATTAATCAAAGAAACATTTCAATTAGTTATACATGGATACTAAAATGAATTTGATAATTATATCATTATCACGCCATCTCTCGAACAATGATTAGGCGGATGAATTAATTTTAAATAAATATAAATATTTACGAGAATTATTCAAATTATTGTCCTTACCACAGTCAATGCTTCAACTTTGTTTCAACTAACGTACGTACGTAAGTAAATTAACATTGATTACACTTAACTATTAACTGAATAGGAATCCCGAACGTATTTACGTGCAACTAAAATTGTAAGATGTGCAAAATGGATGTAGAACAATTACAATTTTGAATATCTCCCAATAAAACAAATGTTAACACTAATAGTCTTTCTGTAATGGAAATAGGAAATTGTTGGCATAAAAACAAAACGATACCATCGTATGTTTTTATGTTTGAGGGGGAAATTCTTGGAAGAATTTTGTGTTTCTTCTTCTCGTGGCAGTTAGGTGGGGTACTTGAAGAATTCACTTGAGTGCCCTTTGCTGTTTGCTGAAGATGTTTAAGTAATACTTACCGTGTACTTGTAATATATTAAAGACATACCTGCTTTTGGATTGGCAGTAAAAGACTTTGACATGGTTCGAGTAAACTAATTATGTGGTTCAAACTGGGGAAAGATAAGTGAGATACATATCATGCAATGTTAGCTTGTGGCATTTTGTTGTTGACGTAAAAAATCCTTTGATATAGTAGTATAAATATATTTAAAGTAGAATAGTAATTTACTACTATTTTTAAAAATACATTTTTTTTGGATTAAAATTAAGTTAGATTTATCTGGATAATCTATTCTACTAAATTTGCACAAAACTAAACTGGAAAACGTAAAAATCACGATAAAATTTAAAACTTAGTTAACGAAAAAGTCAAAAGTTAAAAATGTGAACTATCCGCATATGAACTCTGTCAATGACATTAAAAAACTTTGTCTACCGTTAACATCAGTTTTTGTCGAATTTCCAATACTAGTCGCTCGTTGCATATAATTTAATTTGTTTAATGGTATTAAGCAGGGCTGCGAAGTCGTGAAAAGACGACTCCGACTCCGTAGAATTTTTTTAATAATTTCATTTTGACATATATATTTGTATTCCGTCAGATCATCTTTAGTCAGCCTAGCATGTTATATCAACAATATGGACTATTGTGGTTTGAAAACACATAATTTTTATTTTTTTTAATGTTTCGAGCCACTCATTTTTCACGACTTCGGCCAAAACACCGCAACTACACGACTCCACGACTCCGACTCTACAGCTCTGATAATAAGCCACAATCCTCGTTTTTTTTTTTAATTTATTGCAACCATAAAGCAACAGTGAGATAATGTGAAAAAATCGATAAACCTTCATAATGAAACACTGAGAGATTTTAATTTAAAATGAAAATGCCCCATTGAAAAGAAAAAAATACACTTACAAATTATTGATAATGCCTTGTTACTTGAAAGCATCAGCGAGGTTAGTAAAATTATTAGACACAGAGAATAGTTTACAAAAAAAAGTACAAGCGTATCAAAAATCTTACAAAAAAAATCTCGAAAACAATATATCAAATATCTCGAAACTAGTATTTTCTACTTATCTTACTGTTGCTTTAGGGTAGCGATATAGCAGTGACGCTTTAGTATAAGAAAATCCCCTTAATACGACTTTGATATATTCAATGTTTAATAAATGCATACCTTTATTATTTGTTAAGGAATGCTGAAAGAATACCATTTTACTTGAAATGCTGTAATTATACTTAAATTAGTATACATTTTTGATCATTTGAATAGACCTATTATATGAAAAATTCAAATTTTAATTTATGAAAATTTTAATAATCTATCCATATTTTACAACACAGCGCACTCCCTTCTCCTAAAGAGTCTAGACTCTAGAACTATATCAAAGTTAGAAATAACCATTGTATAGAAGTGGATAGTGTCTTAATTGAGCTGCATTATTACGAATGTTTCACACAATAGTATATATTCATTAAGTATTGTGATCTGGTCATTTTTATTACATGTAATTGTCATGAGGAAAAGAAAATAATCATGTAAGCCCGCTTAAGCTTAGCTTATTGCTTAAACAACATTATCGTATCATTTTATTGTGAAAATGACCGTTTTAAACGGCACGAATAACGCAACTCTCTGATTGAAGTCGCAAAAGAGCGGTGAGGAGGGCATTAACTTCCGGCGGAAATGAAGAAGGCTTTATTGAAAAAGCTTCTTGATCCCGCAGGAAGAGGAGGAAACTTTTGAAAAGCTCAGCGTGCCAGTAAGAGATACGAAAAAGCTCGGAAAACAATAAGCAGTCTGTTGCCTCGCGAGATCATTTGCCCCGCTTGTCCGTTCGTGCAAGTATTATGCCGACTTGTAACTCTGTGAGTACTGGTTGATTAGAAATTAAATATTACTCTAATTTAACTAAAAAAGGGAGTAGCATTTAAAAAATAAAACAGCATCTGATTTCTAATGCCACGGAGTTTTATTAAATAAAACAATAAAAATTGTCATTCAATATGTTGTTCAAAAAAATAATTGATAAATAATAATTTAGTAAGCATAGCGAATTTTTTTTTTTTTAAACCATGTCCGCTCCCAATGTGGAGCATATGGACTCCTAATGGAGTTTATCTCAACAGAAGTTTTTCTACAAGAACTGCTTGTTACTCAGTTGCTCAACCTCTCTTTTTTTCAAAGAGAGTAGGGATAGAAGAATAGGGCTAGGACAGGATTAGTGGTAAGCTAATCGCTCTCGGTACGCCCCGTTCATAGGATAGGATGAGTGAAAGGGGGGAATTCAAGACATCACATACATCCATGCCTTTGAACAGAAATTCATAAATCGATTGAAAAATCAATTTATAAAAACTGTCCGTACCGGGATTTGAACCCGGGCCCTCCGTAGCCAAAGCCAACAACGTTAACCACTCGACCACACACTTTGTACAAAGTTTTATATCGGCAAAACAGAAAGAACATTGAACATCCGAGTTTTAGAACATATGGCAGCCTTTAGATTGAAAAAAGACACGTCTACTTTTGCTAATCACTTAATTTCGGAAGGACACGTGTTCAATCAGGAACAAGGGATAAAAATGTTACACCCAAATACGGACAGTCATAAGCTCTTTTTCCAAGAAATTTTAGAAATCAACAAAGCACAGTTGCAAAATCTTCCGCTTTTAAACGAAATATCAAACTTTCCCACATCTCCTCTTCTATACCCTATATAACCATAAAATCATATAATCATAAAACCTTTGCCGACAAACAAATTATATAATTCTTGAAACTGCTCACTACACAAATCTGTTGGCATTCCCATCAGCTCATTCTTTCGCCAGCAATGGCTTTGGAATCAGTGATGCATTTATGTCTTATATAAGCACGAAACTTTCATTTGCTAAGTGTCAGTTCAAGTTCATCCGTGCACTTGAATGCCTGAAGATGCCGAAAGGCGAAACCCGGGTCGTTAGTGACAAAATTTGTGAGAATGTACATAGTTTGAACGATTCAAATTTACTTAACATGTGTTTCATATATTGTCATAAAAGAATTATTGGCAAAATAACGTTCTTGTTTTTCATTTTATAATAGCTTGTTAAATACGTTCTCATAGTATACATAAAAATGAAATTATTCCTTAATAAATTTGTACAATAAGAACGCAAATAAATTTGGAAGAAGGTTTTGTTCGTGAAAGTACGCCAGAAAATATTGAACAAGTCACAAAGTGTTGAATCGTGAGACTTCCCCGAACTGTAACGGAATGGTAACTTCCCGCTTCTTATTATTCTTCAGATTGTTTTCATAAATCCAGCAAGTTGTAAGATTTCGAATGTGTGTATCTATTGTGAGAAGCGAAATGAAGTTTTGCTTTGTTAATATATTTTGTGTTTTCTATATAATAGTGAAAAAGTTACAGTCTATCCTGATGACGAAATTTTTTAGCTAAATCGTTCTAACTCCTAGTTCTATATTTTATATCAATACTCTCTTTGAATAAGAGAGGTTGAGAAGTAGTAGTTAGTCACAATTCTCGTAGAAAACATATATTAAGATAAACTGCATTAGAATTACATATGCTTTGCATTGGAATGGGCACGGTTAAAGAAAAGATACATTGTTAGAAAATCAATATTTTCTACATGAAAATCTTAACGACGTCACTTGTTTCGCTTTACCCCACTTTTAAAAAATAAACTCCCTTATTTCATTGAAATTCTATTGGAATTTATAATTTTGATATTTTACCATTTTTTATTTACAGACAATTAAATAAATTAACATTTTATTTGAACGTATATTCGATACGAAATTACGATCATAGCAGTATTTTTTTTACATGTTTACTGTTTGTCTACTATTCAATAGATCATAGTTTCTCAACCTTTTTAAGCCCGTGGCCCTCTTTTGAGTCTCATATTTTCTGTGGCCCCCCTACCCCTAGTAATAAAATTCTCGGGGCTCGGAAAAATGAAAAAAAATGTAGGTACATTAATTTTTAAAAAATACAATACAATAAAATTGTTTGTTAAAAAAAAATATGTTTACAAAATAATTTATAATATTACTTTTTTTTGAAAATCCCTAGGGTACCCGATGTTTTACCCATCACAGCCCGCTGTGGTTCACACTATTGTTACGAGGGCGTATTCTCAAGCGTTATTCGTGTTAATTTTTTATCCATAAATTTCTTAAAACTAGTTTGCATGCACTGCAGGGTGCAGAATGCGAAATAAAATAAAATAACGTTATCAAGAGTTTTTATGAAATTAATTCAATTCGTTTTTCATAAGACGCCGTGAACTTTTTGAATGCTTTGTAATTTTTCCTAGATGCAACTAAGTTGGCATGACCAACAGGACCACCAAATGCGACTGTAGTCGTATAATCTTGATTAGTTCTTCCTGTTCGTTGTTCATTTTTGGACATTCTCAAAAAATGCGAGAAGTTTTGGCATGATATGCAGTATTGTACGAAGGGGTTCTGCTGCCCGGGGCGGTACTTGAATTTGCAGCCCCATGGAGGGCCCTAAGGACACTAGCCACTAAGCGAAGAGACAAAGCTTTGCCAATGATTAGTTTTGGTCTTAAGTATTGGCGTTTTGGTATTTGCATCAAGCTGATTAAAAAAAAATCGAAAAAGACATTCTTGAAGTTAAAGGGATTTTATGAAATTTACTGTTTATCACAATATTAATTTTTGAGAATGAATCGCGCAGGGAATTCAAAAAAAAATAGTACATGATTATTTATCAAAGTAAAACTTCAATACTTTCACAATTGAAGCGTTATATCTTTAATACATGATTTTAATATAAATTTTAGTTCATTATATTTTGAGTGGCCCTGGCCCCCCTAAAGTTTACTGTGGCTCCCCAAAACTGATACATTCTTCTGTGGCCCCCTTGGAGTATGCTGTGGCCCCCGGTTGAGAAACGCTGCAATAGATTATGTGTGATTAAAATTTGACACTTTTTTTGTCAATTATAGCAACAAGTTGAGAAGAAGCATCTATTAGTATTGATAAATCAATGTAAAGCAGTATTCACTTTGCATGCAAACCATTCGTTGTGAATTGATATAGTATTTGCAATAAATACATTTAAAACTTATCACTCACAAAATATTTATAAAATGGAGAGAAGAAATATATCAAAATACAATAAGATGTTTAAATTAGAATTGAAATGTATACATATCATTAAAAATACTTTTTCAGGAAAAGCTTTTAGTTAAACCAACACGTAGAATGTTTTTCAGATGGCCTCATCAGTGTCATATTTCCTTTTGTGTCCCACTCACGAAACATTTACTCCAGATTGATGTTTTTAAATTAACCCTGATCCTGCACTGTACCATTAAGCCCAACCAGTGACGCGCAATCAAAGATACGACAAAAACTATTTTTAAAATTTAATTCAATTAATTTAAATAAAGAAAAACACGAAATAAGCACAAATCGTCAGTCAAACAATTTGTGTTTCAATGCTCTCGCGTAGTGTTACTTAATTGAGAGTAACTCCACTCCATAAGTAACAAGTTAAAGAAAAATAAAAACAATATGCTTTTCTTGTATTTCCAATTTTATTTAGAAAGATCAGGATCTTTTCGCTCATAATTAACATTATCAACTCAATTAATCAGTTGAGAATGCTCTTCGTGAGTGAAACCGGTCCTGATGTTGCTAAATAAAAGTGGAAATAGTACAAATGAATATTATGTTTTTTTTTAATATAATGCCTTTTCACCAAGTATTGACAGTGAACACCCTATAAGCTATTAGTTAATAAATTACGAAAAATTGACAAATCTAGAGAACGAGTTTGAGCAACAATGCTTTTGCTCACACATAGAAATTAGTACTATCAATGTCTGTATATTTCTTTATCCATATGTCCTGTAAAAAAGGAAATCCAACGTTAATTTTGTAATACATATATAACATCGAATTAGAATATTTTTTTAGTTAATTCATAAACCTTGCGATGTTCTGTCTGATAATGTTTCTTAAAGAGACGTAACACGTCTCATAATTTGTAAGTGTTTGTAATAATTTGTAATTTAATTTTCTATGAACGATTTGTACATGCATGATTAAACAACTGTCGATCGCAATTTTCAAAAAAAAAAATTGTATATTGAACATAAGAACAGTAAGCCACTGTACTTTGTTATGTTATAACACAGTCACATAATTAAATACGTATATCATTTTACGAAAAATAAACGGCATAACCGTGAAGTAATGGCATTCACGTGTTTATGTATCAAGTATATTAGCAAAGAAGACTAAACTCTCGAGTCGAACTGATAAACTCTTCTGTTTAATTCCCAGAGGCCATGAAAATAAGTTAAACGTGTCTAGACTTTCAATCTGTTTGAGCTGATTTAGTTATGTTGTATGTACTTAAGCGTATCTGAATATGAGAGATAAAGAAGAATTATCCCGACCAGACGTAGTTGGGATTTTCGTTTTATTGTAACCGGTATTTTTTAGTAATATTGATAATTTATATCAAGGATTTATTTTGAAACACTAAATGAACCGAGTTTTCTTATATTTTACTCACGAAATAAAATTGAATAGAAACGGATTTTATTTATTTTTTAATTCAATGCGTATGACGGTGTCTAAAGAAAGTTAGTAATGATTAAATAATCAAGTGTATAATAAAAATAATAAAACATTTTTAGTACTTTTTTCACATAAAATTTATTGGATCAGAACCGGTTTCGCTCATGGTGAGCATTGTCAACTGATCCAACTGTCATGATCCAATAAATTTTATGTGGAAAAAGTACTAAAAATGTTTTATTATTTTTATTATAATGCCATTCTACCAATTATTGACAGTAAATACCTTAAAAGTAATTAAGTCTATTAATAAGCAAAAGCGTCTTATCACACATTGTAATATATTATATTACTTTTAGGGTGTTCACTGTCAAAGGAAATGTATTATATTAAAAAAATTAAATACTTATTCGTACAAATTCACACTTTAATTTAATAAGATCAGGACCGGTTTCGTTCGCGATGAGAATTATCAACTGATAAGGCAATACAATAATACAATGTTATTTATTTATAAGGCAATATTGAAGTATAAATTAATTAAGTGTTAAATTTATCATTTCCGTGTATCGTATTGTAAATAAACAAATGTCTATAAAAATATTGTAAATGTTTATCAAGACGTTTTGTATGGCTAACAAAATGGTAAACGGTAGACTAAAACTAAGTCGGTTTTCAGTTATTTAATTTACTATGAGGCTGACGTAACGTATATAATTTGTGTTAAACTCAAATAAATAGAAATGAAGTAATTAAATCCACTTAATTGTCTTAATTATTCTCTTAAACTTATTGGAGAACATATATTTTAGCAGTACCTACGTATTCTCTCGTACACATATTGCAAATTCCACCCTTTAGTGAAAATCGTAATCGACTTAGCTCACGCTCAAAAAGACTGTCACAATGAAACGGAAATTAAGAAATTTAATGAAACTCTGCAATGGAAACGTTCTTTTGTTACATTATTATGTGTTTCTGTCTGCCCGGAGCCTGATTATTGCCTTCCCAGATGCTTAGACTATACTTGCTGTCAAATTTTGGCCTTGATTTGCATTAAATGTAACAATATTAACTTGGGATGTTGTGAGAAACTATGAAGCAACTGTTTCTCATTCATTTGATGTAACTACATCTACTATTTTACAATCAATTGAATAATGTAGTAAATTACTAAATATTGAATGTGAAAATAAGTTTTATTGAAAGAAATAAAACAAAGTGTTTTCTCCCAACTTTCAGCTTTTATACAGAAAAGTTTGATTAAATATTTTTTTGGTTTCTCGTTGATTCTCGGTGAGAAAATATTCTCTTTGGAAATATGGTTCAAATTTTTTTTTGTATTTTTCTCAACATTTTACTAATGAGTGCGCATTCAATTTTGGTAAACTGTTCCAATAAATATTTTCTATTTTACGATTCATAATTTACAATCCCTTATGCATTTATCATACAGTGTTTAAATGATGATTTTATAGAGACGTGATTGCATATGAGCGGGTTTTAGTTCTTCTTCGTTGCCTTAAAAAAATCTTTAAGATTAAATTTGGGATCTCCAAATTAAACTTTTAACGTGCTAATTTTTAAGTAACTAATGTTTTTAATTGTATACGAAGACATTGATATCTTTGATGTTTCATTTCTTCTTAACCAACCCACGTCCGACACTGTAAATAAATCCTAGATAGATCGACCAGGATACTCATGTGTGTACATTAGGGATTCCAACTCGGATATCCGGATATATCCGGCCCTTTTTAACTATTCGATATCCGGATATTTGGTGAAATATCCGGATGGTATTCGTTGTAATTTTTAATGAAATATTTTACAAAATCGACGAAAGATGATATGAATACTGGGGGTATTTACTACCTGGAAGAAACCATTACTTAAGAGTAGTGTTTTTTTTTACCTTCCCCATACTCGGGTATTATGAATATCTTATCTTGTTATCTTAATACTTAAAAGTTCGAAGAATCGGCTCGGACTTGAGGCAAAAAAGGCCTTTAATGCAGAAATTTCATTCATTGGAGAAATGCTGTTGCAGTAATCTAATGCAGCTGCAATTTTTCAATATTTAAATATGATGGAATAGTATTGAAATTTGTATTGTCTCTATCTAAGGCATTACAGAAGTGGGAAAGGATTTAGTCAAGATCAGTTGATCGTGAAACATCTTCATTTGCGTGGGAGTTCTAAAATTCATCACTAAAAACCAAGCAATCGAGACCACTGTCTACATATTACCAAAAGCAGTTGGTAATTCCTTGTTTATTAAAATATGTTAAAAAATATTTTGTTTTAAGTTTTAATAATTTTGTATAAAATTTTAGCCATGTCAAGACGCTCAAAAGTATGGACTCATTTTATGAGAAAAGATAATATGTAATTTGCAATCAGCGGTGTGTAATAAATGTGGGAAAATTATTGGATGCAAAGGATCTTCAACGACTCCTATGATAAATCATCTAAAATCTCATAATATTAGTGTTGTTTAAGACACTTCTAACAATAAAACCAACATCAACAGGAACGAAACGAGTATTTTCAACAGCAGAACAAATTAAAACCAAATTAAGATCAAATTTAAAATATGATACAATTAATGCTCTCTTATTTTTAAAATATGAATTGTTAAAATCTGAATAAATGACTTATATTACAAATGAACTCGTTTTTAATGTATTATTTTAGTACATACATTTATATATGTAGTAATGTTTTGTTATCTTCATACTAACTGAAACTATCCGGATATATCCGGATAGTTTCAGTTTTACTATTCGATATCCGGATAGTTGAAAATGACGAATAGTTGGAATCCCTAGACTGTACATTGACCAAACCCGTCTTTTTAATATTACACTTTATAAAGAGAGAGATTGAACGCCAGAATACACTAAAATTTGAACAAAAGAATATACAGTGTCCGTCTCTAAATTTAAATCAAGTATTAAATAAATCGCAGTTATAAAAATAATAAAAGATTTTTAGTACTTTTTCCAGATAAAATTTATTGGATCAGGACTGGTTTCGCTCATTGCGAGCATTATCAACTGATGCATGATTACCAACTGAGCATGATCAGTTGATAATGCTCGCAATGAATGAAACCGGTCCTGATCCAATAAATTTTATGTGGAAAAAGTACTAAAAATCTTTTATTATTTTTATTATAATGCCATTCCACCAAATATTGACAGTGAACACATTAGAAAAGAAATCACAGTTAATAAAATTGCATTTGGCAAAGACCTACTGTAATTCAAAACAAAAAATGGGGTAGATGGAAACACAATTCAGCCACATCATATGAGTTAGAATGATTTACGATGCCTTGTTGAGTGACGGTGTTTTGGCTTTAGTTCATATATTATTTTTACAAAAAGAAAAAATAATAATGCTGAATAAGACCACAATACGACTAAGACTCGTCGGTTTTTGAAAACCGGAGTTAAAAATTAGTTATAAGCGAAATATGCAAAATTTGAAAACCATTTTTTCAACTTGGTAATCCGGGTTCAAATATGTGAATAAGCATTATTTTTTTTACAAGGTTAATATTGGAGCCGCCATGGTTTCATAATAAAACAAAATAAAATAAAATGTAGTTTTAATGGTCACTATACATCAACGATTTCGTTGAATAAATAATTTTAGGTTTAATTTGAAAATATTTTTGTTTTGTATTTTGACTTAGATACACTTTTCGAACACAAGACAGATTTGATTAGTCCACCTCAGAATAAAATCATCCAATTGAGTTTTAGTTAATTTGAGTATTTCGTACTAGTGTAAATTAAAAATAAATAAGGCTTTTTTGTTATTCCAATTGAATTGTTCTTTTTGCAAAACTTCGAAAACCTTTCTTCGAAGCTGAGTTTTCTTTTTATTTTTTTATTCGATAAACTTTATTTCTTTTTGTATTACACTGAATCTACAATCTCCCCACTTGAGTTACATTTTTTATAGCACATTGAATAGCAACAATAAATAATAAAATAGAATATTAGGAAAGGTAAATCAAATAATACTGGAATAACAATAATTAACAAAGTAAATAAATAATAATAAGCAATTAATTAATGGCAGTAATAAAAACAACTTTTGATAAAAGATTTGATTAGGGGTTAAGTGGTGAGAACCAGGAAGATAAACTTTTTCTCCAAAAGAAGTAGCAAATTTTTAAAATGACAGAAATTTTCTGGATACGAAACTAGATCTGGATGTCCGATGATTATTTCTACACGATGAAAACAATACACCTCTTTCTATTGACATAATCGGATAATCCCAGAGAATATGCCCTGAAACTTGATTACCGTCACCTTGATGTCTGCACGGGCCCGGGACTAGCCCTCGGGCGGGTAAGCGCAATTGAGATTCGGGCTTGGGCTGAGCACGGGTAAGGAATTTATTTCTTCAGAAAAATATTTCAGATTATATTTGTGTCATAAATCAGCCATGGTGTTCTTAATTATTACCGGTTCTATAGAGAATAGTAAATTGTTGGAAATTTCTAAAAAACGGGTTTTTTTCGGGCTGAGGAGTATAAATCTGGGCTTCGGTTCGGGTTCGGGTAATAAGTGTGGTATTAGACTCGGGCCCGGGCTTGGACCGGATTTTGTAAAATTTCGGCCCGTGTTTCTTCTGTCACTACACTGAGTTTAAATTTGAATCATTAACTTATTAATTGTAAGGTTCAGTGATCAGTGAGCCAGGTTGCATTCTGACGAAAAACAGTATCTATAACCCGATCTTTATTATATATGTAGCATATTTGAATTTGAAAGTCAGTTTTTGTATAAGCTCTAAATATAAAGGACTCGTTATAATATGCATAGTGAGCCGTTTCGGAGAAAAAGTGTCGAAAATCAAAGTAAACTGCATCCAGTGTTAACGCTTCATTTTTCGAATACAATAAAATAAAGTATATTTCCGTGACTGCACCTTGGATGTCTTTATGATAAAAAGGTAGAAAGGTCGGTAATAAATAAGAAAGAACCTATTTACCACCCGTTCAGCCACTTCGCACACATATAAATTCACGATTTTCAAATTGGATTCCGATTTTATGGATTCAAGAGACATTTTTTTTGAAATCGAAATTTTTAAGCCGACTTATACAATCTATCAGAATTCAAATCGTTTCACGTTTTGAAACCATTTTATTTAACAAGCATAGTAAAATATATATAAAAAAGAACATTATCAAGTACGTAAGATTTTCGGAATAACATTTATTGATATCCGTTTTTATGGTTTGATTTTTACGCACAGTTATTAAATTTTAATTGCCATAAAATTGATGCCAGGGAAGATATTTATTGTTAATTCTTTGGGCGTTTGTTATGTGAATAATATGTTTACGTTCATTTATTCTGTCTGAGTAATTATTTTGTAATTGCCATTATTCCAAGAAAACTGGAAGCTATTTTTCACGGGAAATTAATTTCATAAAATAAAATTTAATATTTTGTCATGGTTTCTTTCATATATGTTTTTGAGTTTTCATCAAACACTCTTAGAACATATGGCAGCCTTTAGATTGAAAAAAGACACGTCTAATTTTGCTAATCACTTAATATCGGAAGGACACGTATTCAATCAGGAACAAGGGATAAAAATGTTACACCCAAATACGGACAGTCATAAGCTCTTTTTCCAAGAAATGTTAGAAATCAACAAAGCACAGCTGCAAAATCTTCCGATTTTTAACGAAATATCAAATTTTCCCACATCTCCTCTTCTATACCCTATATAACCATAAAATCATATAATCATAAAACCTTTGCCGACAAACAAATTATATAATTCTTGAAACTGCTCACTAGTCAAATCTGTTGGCATTCCCATGGGCTTATCCTTTTTGCCAGCAGTGGCTCTGGACTCAGTGATGCATTTATATCTTATATAAACACGAAACTTTCATTTACTAAGCGTCAGTTCAAGTTCATCCGTGCACTTGAATGCCTGAAGATGCCGAAAGGCGAAACCCGGGTCGTTAATGACAAAATTTGTGAGAATGTACATAGTTTGAACGATTCAAATTTAACTCTTAGTTGGATATAAATCATTAAATATTCTTAAGTTTAGCTCTGGACTCAAATGAAGCATTCCTACTGCTTCGCTTTGACTTAAAAAGATGATTTTTATAAATTATCTATATATTCCTATACACATTTCATTATAACACCTACATTTAAACCAGTAAATCAAAGTAAGATTAATAGAAAATTTAAATTAACTTTGATTATTCCACGTATTGTGTAACTAACTGTGACACGTGTTTCGCCTCTTTCAGAGGCATCTTCAGACTTACTATCGCAAAGTTTGCTTAAGTAATGAAGCAAGATTGATGCTAACATTTTAAAATTATAAAATTACAAAATGGATTGGGTTTTTTTTCCTCTTAATAGCACAGGCGGTTCCCCGTTACTCAAATTGTTTCCAATTAATAGAGTAATCACAAACCTAGATGATTGATTGTAGCTCATTAGTTTTAATAGTTTGTAATGTTTAACGTCATTAGTAGTATGATTAAATTTGTTTGCATTTTATAATCCCCTCTTTGCTTCCATTAAAAAGGAAAAATCCCATTCTGATTGTTTACAACTCATTAGTAAAATTAGTATCATTATCTGTTTGCTTTATTTCGATTCTACACCCCCCTCTTTGCTCCTCTTAAAAGGAAAAAAAACCCAATCCATTTTGTAATTTTATAATTTTAAAATGTTAGCATCAATCTTGCTTCATTACTTAAGCAAACTTTGCGATAGTAAGTCTGAAGATGCCTCTGAAAGAGGCGAAACACGTGTCACAGTTAGTTACACAATACGTGGAATAATCAAAGTTAATTTAAATTTTCTATTAAAATGAACTTCCACAAAGTTACCGCCGAAACCATCGAAAGTATCAAAGTAAGATTAGTATAGATCTATTCATTCCTCTAAAGTTTAGACAGAAAGCGATAAATCGATTGAAAAATTACTGTATTCAAACCCGTGAGATTCGTCACAAAAGCTGACGACGTTGACCATTGCGCTACGTACTCAACAATACTTTAAAATTATGTTATTTTTTTAAGCATTTTACTTTTATCACCTTCCCAAGAGTTGAGTCCAGAGTCTTTTGATCGGTAATCAGTTCTTTTGCCATTAATCTTATTATGACGAACAAGTCTATAGGCGTGAATCCTTTCTGTAATAGATTTCCTGAAATGTGCAAATGCTTGCTTAAGTAGTTGTCTGAGGATGCCTCTGAAAGAGTTATAAAGTGATAAAGTTATTTTATTTTATGTTAAAATGAACTTCCAGAAAGTTACCGCCGAATCTATCAAGAGTATGTTTATGTTTTTATCCAGGTAATCTTTCATTTTAGGGTTATTGATTAATTAACAGTTTTCAAAAGTCACTAACCAACCCAATCGTTGTTATTATCGTGAAACAGTGTGTTATAAGTAAAATTACATTATACATTTTCTTCTCTTGATTACAATATGATTATCTTTGGTTTTCCTTTCTACGCTGAAGTATAAGTCTTGTATCAAAACTTCTGTTGCTTCAAGACATGTTTTCTGTTTGCCGGTTTGTGTGGTTTCTTTTTTCTTTTTCATAGAACGAGTTTCTCTGTGAAGGAAAATGAAAAAACTAACGATGTCGTTAATAGGTACTTCCTAGAGACAGAGCAAAAAGCAAAATACGTAACTAATGAAAGAAAAGTTTTAAGGTGTTCACTGTCAATACTTGGTGGAATGGCATTATAATAAAAATAATAAAACATTTTTAGTACTTTTTCCACATAAAATTTATTAGATCAGGACCGGTTTCGCTCATCGCGAGCATTATCAACTGATAAGAAAAATACAAAAACAGTGATATTTATACAAATTTAAATTGAAATAAAAAGGTGTAAGCAACTATTAACAATTTAAAGGATTAGCAAATTACATTATAATTACACAAAATTAAAATGCTTAACACCCATAACAATTAAAAAATCATCATCAAAGAATAATAAATCTAAGTGGCAAACGATATCAATTATAAACACAATTAAAATTTGGGAAATTTTTACACAAAGTGAAACACTACATTACTAAAGTAAATATCCTAATGATGATTAGGTGTTTTTCCCGTTTCCAAGCAATGATGTACTTCAACAAAATCGGCAGTAATGAAGATTCTGAAAAAGACATTTTAAAAACCATATCAATTCTTACAAAAGGAATAAATTTTGAAACACATATAAATAATATAGAAGAGCAGTTAACATAGGTTAGAATTAGATTAATGAAACGGATATAACAAAGGTGATGATGCAAATACAACCTGTTCGTTTAATAAATTAGAGTTAGGTAAAAATTTTTGTCTATTTATTTCTAAGATCTCTTGTTTATCAAGTTTTAACGATTTATTGTTGACATGCAGGATTCTAAAGTTTTTAGAGATATCAAATGTATGCTTATTTAGGAACAAATGGTTCCCAAATGAAGATAATTCATTCCCTTTACGGGAGCAGGCTAGATGTTCTTTAAATCTGATATTAAAAGCTCTTCCCGTTTGACCAATATACCTGGCTCCACAAGAGTCGCAATCAATTAAAAAGAAAAGATTTCAAGAAAATTCAACAAAAACCTTTTTAATGTCATTTTTTATAATTCTTTTAACTTGCAACGCATTTTAGTAAATTCTAAAGATAAACTTAATATTCTTAACCAAAGTGGCATTTATTTAATTGATTGCGACTCTTGTGGAGCCAGGTATATTGGTCAAACGGGAAGAGCTTTTAATATCAGATTTAAAGAACATCTAGCCTGCTCCCGTAAAGGGAATGAATTATCTTCATTTGGGAACCATTTGTTCCTAAATAAGCATACATTTGATATCTCTAAAAACTTTAGAATCCTGCATGTCAACAATAAATCGTTAAAACTTGATAAACAAGAGATCTTAGAAATAAATAGACAAAAATTTTTACCTAACTCTAATTTATTAAACGAACAGGTTGTATTTGCATCATCACCTTTGTTATATCCGTTTCATTAATCTAATTCTAACCTATGTTAACTGCTCTTCTATATTATTTATATGTTTTTCAAAATTTATTCCTTTTGTAAGAATTGATATGGTTTTTAAAATGTCTTTTTCAGAATCTTCATTACTGCCGATTTTGTTGAAGTACATCATTGCTTGGAAACGGGAAAAACACCTAATCATCATTAGGATATTTACTTTAGTAATGTAGTGTTTCACTTTGTGTAAAAATTTCCCAAATTTTAATTGTGTTTATAATTGATATCGTTTGCCACTTAGATTTATTATTCTTTGATGATGATTTTTTAATTGTTATGGGTGTTAAGCATTTTAATTTTGTGTAATTATAATGTAATTTGCTAATCCTTTAAATTGTTAATAGTTGCTTACACCTTTTTATTTCAATTTAAATTTGTATAAATATCACTGTTTTTGTATTTTTCTTATCAGTTGATAATGCTCGCGATGAGCGAAACCGGTCCTGATCTAATAAATTTTATGTGGAAAAAGTACTAAAAATGTTTTATTATTTTTATTATGAAAGAAAAGTTGTTCCCAAACAGCTGCTATCGTTAAAAGTTACATGCTATCCGATTAAATGGTGATCTTTCAAAATAAACGAAACTAAAATACTATGAAGTATTATTATAATGTTGTTTAATATCAATACGTAAATTGATTTCTAGAAATGTCATGTTTGTATAATTATCAATAACGACATACGCGAGCAATAAAAAATACAAATGCTGTCTAAATATTAAAAATAAAGAAGCAAAAAAAATGTAAAAAATAAAGTAGGTTTGGTAGAGAAACTTTAATTTTTGCTCGGCTTAAATCTTCCAAGTAGGGAATCCAACCCCGGACCATTTTTGTGATCCCGGGACTTCGGTATTGAACATTCAACATATAAAATCATGAATAACTTGGGATTCGGTATTGAGAATTTTTTTTCTCGACGATCCGATGAGATTTTTCAAACAATATCATGTCAATTTCAAAAACTCAGAAATTTGCAGATGTCCCAAAATTTTCAGCGCGAGAGCTTTTTTTTCAGCTCTTCTTCTACTTATTGAGTCTTCGTTATTAACTTTTTTACACATCTTTCTAAGCCACGGTTTTTTTTAAATTCAAATAACCGATTTCCAAATTTTTCATGAATTGTATGTATAACCTTTTTTACGCGAACTTTTTGAATACTGTGGAAAGGAAAAACCATGTTAAAAAAAAGTTGGGAGTATTTGTAACAGCCGAATGTCAATATTTTTCCGGGGCTTAAGCTGACTCTAAAAAAAACGCATTGAATTAATTCCCAGATTAAAATTTCAAACCTAAATCCTACCAAACATATACATATAAATATTATATAAAGTCGAAAAAACCACAAGAGAGAATCAAAGCTCAACTTGACTACTGAATGCGACTAAATATTGAGACTGCATATACCATTGACAAGGAAATTTATTTTATACTGGAACTCCTCGTCAGATAAGATCAGGGATGAAAGTTTTGCCTCTTAGCTGTTATGTGTAGAGTACAGTCCCCGCGGACAGAAACTTTTAAGAATACCACAAACTTAAAGGGTGAAGGCAAAACTTTGAATATAGTACATACAAAATCTGAAAGCGTTTGTAATCAATCATTGCAAAAGTATTTTTTATAATAAATAATACTTATTCTTACACTTTTTTAAAAATAAATATTTTTCGGCGTATGGTAAAAAAGTACAATGACATATCGTGATTTATTGCTGATTATTGCAAACTCTTGTATATGAATGTGACATAATTTTTCATGATGACTACGTCAATGATGTAAATGGTATAATATTGTAAAAAAAAAACAAAAACCACATTTACAATAATTATTTTTACAAAGCAATACCGGGCTACTAGATGAATTGTTATAGTTGCCCTTTTACAATGTTGAGTTTCAATTTCATTGTCAGATAATTATATTTTCATATTTATTGTCGACATTCATAAACTCTCATTTTTATTTACTTAAAACAGTGGAAAGTAACCTGCGGCCTCTTAGATACGCTGACACGGCCTTTTGAATTGATTAAAATATTCGCTTTAATCAAAAAATTATACGTAAGCGTTTGGAAAAAAAGCGTAATCAACCCATTATATGTTCGACAGTCCAAAAAAAGGGAAAGGATGTCAACGTAACGTAAGTGGCGTTATGTTGAATCAGATAAATTAATGTGGCTTTTAGAAATGAAAAAGTTCCCCACTCCTGCTCTAAGAGCTTCTGACACAAGGACACCTAAAGAAATACGTTTTGGTAATGTTTAATCTTGAAATATTAAATATATCCCTAATTTTTGATGGTAAATATTTTTTTAACCAAATAATATAATATTTCAATATAAGAATTGTCAATCGACAATGCTCGCTATTAACGAAACCGGTCCGGACCTTTTTAAATAAAATGGAAATAAAGTACAAAGGAATATTGTGCTTTTATTAATACAAGTAATATTTGCTGATAAATTGTTTTTAAAGTTGAACAATATTATAATTTCTTCACGCAAGGTTTGTTAACTTAAATTAACATCAAAATTATACAAAATCAAAAATATTAATTTATATGAAAAATATATGGGATATTTGCTAGGTGATAGATTTAATTATAATGTGTTCACACATGCTTGAAGAAACCGACATGCACATTCGAAAAACATGGCACATCGACAAGTATA
Source organism: Himalopsyche tibetana (assembly GCA_030503985.1). Taxonomy (NCBI): domain Eukaryota; kingdom Metazoa; phylum Arthropoda; class Insecta; order Trichoptera; family Rhyacophilidae; genus Himalopsyche; species Himalopsyche tibetana. The sequence continues at coordinate 2,483,230 of JAPJYX010000007.1, read as the reverse complement.
TTTTATTTATTTGTGAACGCGTAAGGCTCATTATTATTGACGTTAATAAACTTTTCATTTGCCGTTCATAGCTTAAAATGTTTATTACAAAACTTTTTTTTTAATGCTTGGCAAGAAACGTAAAAAATACATATAAAAGACGTAGGAAGCTTTCTCTTCTGCCTTATTTTGTAGTGCCAATTTTTATTCTAATATGATTCGAAAACTTAAATAAGTTAGTTGCTCTGGAGTTGTTGTTGTATGCGACTAACTTATAAAATAAATTTGTATAGTTTTGGTGTAGTCGAGAAATATAATATAAATATTGTGATGATATAAAAATTACTAGACATTATTCTTTTATCATTTTAGTGGTTTGTTTGAAAATAATTTTGCTACCTTAATCAAACTTTTAACAAAATCGTAGAGCATTTAGAACTTACCAAACAAAGTTTATCGAGTTCAAGTTTCAGCAACAAAGTCATTTCACCAGATAAATAATTGCTGAACCGTGTTGATTTTTCATTACCCTTTTTCATTACCCTTTTTCATTTCCTTACATTTTATGAGGTTTTATTGTAACATTGACGTCTTTTCAATCTTTGTTTTTTCTCAGTATCAAATTTTGAATCAACCTCAAAAAATTTGTTTTCAAATTTGCAAATTTCTTTGTTTTAAATTTCTATCTTCTTTCTAATTATAATAAGTGAGTAGTATACTAGTGGACGACAATATTGAGATAAACGTAAAAGAAGTGAATGCACAATTAATTGAAATAAAAAAAGCTTAAGGTACGAGAAAATACTGTTTTTTAATTATATATCATTTCAAACAGTCGGTGATTACAATTTGTTCTGATACGAGTGGTATTTAATCGGATTAACTTACTGTTAGGGTCTCCAATCTTGGAATCAGGATTCGCAACCAATTGAGCGATCCCAAAACTCCAGAATCGTTTAATTAATAAAATAATCTTCGGGTAATAATAGACGGGCTTTCGAGATTCCTAAATATGGTTTTAAAAAAGCTCAACACCGCTGGACTAAATGGCAGACGTAACTTTTTTAAAGGATGGAGCTAAAAAATACTTAATTCTATTATTTTGGGACTTAAATATATATTTTAAATACACGTCACATGTTGTCACAGAGCCGTCTTCCAGGCTATAAAAATAATATTTATTCTTCCTTACCATATGTATGGGGAGCAAATGATCTTCTTTAAAAGAATGATTTTTAATTTCACGCATGGTTACTGACACATCAGCCCTAAGTAATGACAATATTCCCTCCTCATTGAACTGAAAAAAGCTCCCCTATCTATTTTTATAAGCTTTTGTAAAGGTAAAGTCTAACGTTAAGCATCAAATGATATTACAACACAAAGAAGCTACGGTATTTTCTCGTTCATTTTCTTTTCTTTATATTCCCATGTCAATATATTCGGTATTGCTTTATGCAGATTATTAAAATTGACTTTGGTGTAACTTTTTTGATATCGTTAGTCTAAAATGAAAAGCCGTTCGGATGTATTTTTCGATCCCGGTCTCGGGTATCGATATATATTACATTTTTATTTTATTGATTAAATATAACATAGAGCTATTGCTCATGGATTTATCTTTGTATGTAATAATAACTCACATTTGAAAATAATATTATCTAATTTAATTTTTAATATTCATAAAAATCTAACTCAATTTTTTGACTGTGTTTTCTTGGATTTTACTATATTCAGTTGAACATGTTTATTACGAAGATGATGTGACCAACTGAATTTGTTGGCTATTAGCATTACTGGTTATATCAGAGAATATGTATTTTTAATTGCTTACAAACATACCCATCACATGAAGACATGAAGTATCTGAAGCGGTCAAATAACACAAAAAGTCTCAATTCAAACAAAAATACACAATTAAAATTTATTTACACAGCCGTTACACTCATATTACATTTTTCTGTCAATCCACTTTTCTTATAAAATTTAAAATTGATGCTTGTTTTCACTCTCATTTTTTTCAAAATTTTGACGATATTTTTGCTCGGTATGCCCGAGAAGTAGCTTGTTATAAAAAAGGTATGGAACAAACTATAAACTAAAATGTCAACGAATGTTTCTTCGTTATATCCGAAATTTCGGTATTTCCTTAATCGTAATAACCACTTTTTTAGCTGTCGCGCAAATTTCTAAAATTTACCTTGGTTGCCTATTTTCAACAACTTTTCGAGAATTTCGCACGGGATTAGTACACAGTCTCGGGATTTCTGGATCACAAAATTGGACGGGATCCTGGGATTGGAGGCCTTAAGTTGAAGTAACTTAATAATACTCTTCGATACTGTTTTTTATTGGTAATAATTTTAATTTTACAATTGTAATAGTGCAGTTTTCATAATAAAATATATTATTTACACCTTTTTGCAGGATTTTTTTTATATGTATATTGTATGCTCACGACATATTTTTTTATTTTTTTGCAGGTAAGGCAGACTTTATGAGTGGCAGTATTATAACGAATGCAGTGAGTACGAAAAACAATTATTATAACACAAAAAAACGTTCGCTCAAACAAATATTGCTACTTGAATTATTATCACTACATTTAAAAAGACGTTTGAAAAAATATTTCAAATTCAGAATAAATACAAATTAAGATATTGCACTATTTTCACTTTTTACTAAAAAACATTTTAAATTTTGATTACACTGATCATTTTATAGATACACATGGTTTTTAAAAGATAACCTTTTCGCTGCCGTAGATAATTAATATTAATTACCTAGCTCGCCGGCTATAATTTGCAACTATTTAATTAGTTATTGACGAGATAGCTCGTCTCTGGCGTGTTGAGCACGAATTTTTTTAGGAGATATCTCGTCTGTGGCAGCTATCGAGTTAAGTACATTGGTGACATCTCTCTTTATATTGTATATTGAATAAATGCTAAATTTAAATTAAAAATATGGGCTTGATGAAAAAGATGTTTTTCTCACAAATCCGTAATTTTCAAAAAATGTGCTGTAAGTTATTAAAAAAAAAACAAGCTAAGTATTAACTTCTCTAGAGACCACTTTTAAATATATTCATTAATTGTATATAGTCTTAACATTTTTTTGAGGAATTACACTTGTAAATTAACGTGATGTACATATATTAATTGCAACTTCAATACACAATGAAAATGTTTTTTTCGGAGATACTGAAAACGAATTTGATAAAAATCGAATCTCAGTCACAATTTTAATGGTTTTTTTTGATGTATTATATCAATAAATAAAACCGTTTTGTCTTGATTATTATTTGTTTTATTACTACCGTAAATAGAAAAAAAACACATGCTTTTTTCGACACACAGATTTTAAAGAATTTCATTAAATTGTCTTCCGTTGTTATTACAGCAAATATTTTGAACTTTTTTGGTTTTTCAACACGGAGTTAAATGTACAAAAACCCATCTGAAAACTTTTATAAATACCCAAATGAATATTGGAAATTCTTATGCTGGCATATTGACTTGTTTATTGCGTATTTAGACTGCTAAACAATTGATCAAGTGAAGGACTTCTTAAATAAAATTCATCCTTAGTGGATATTTTAATTAAAAATTCTTGTCTGTCTTCTGCAAGGAAATTTGTTGTCTGTAGGACTAGAATTTTTCGGTTTCAATGCCTACGGCCATATCTTCGTTTGGAGTTTGTTTTTATGGCATTTTCTCCAACGCTTTAAATCAACATACTAAATAATAGATATTTGAACGTTATTTGCTTTTTCCTAAGATGGTGTATTTATTTATGAGATTGAAGCATTTTCAATTTCGGGAATATTTCTTATTTATGTTATGAAGAGAAAATTTGTTTTATTGAAACTGCGGAAGCAATTTAGAGTGGTATTTTTAGAGCTTTTAATAACGCCACGAGTACTGACGGCAATATAAAAAAAATCCCTATTGAGGAATTAGGCTTTATTTTCAGAAAATATTTACAAAGCAAACAAACTAAATAAATACTATAATTTACCATAGATTTTTATGTTTCGTCTAAAATTAATAAACTATTAAAGAACGATCTTAGATCATGAAAATGACTCTTTGGTTGGCTTCCTTGTGTACTGTATGTGTATATGTATGTATGTACATGTGTGTGTACATATATGGATATAGTATGAAGGGAAGCATACATTTGGAGTTCCCGTGAACTGGATTCACTAAGGATTTCATACCTCTGTAACGATCACGCCCTTACGTCAGCAACAATGGTAAGGCAATACAATTTTCCAAATTATAAGCGATGAAGGAGACTCGAAGAATTTTGACCTGATACTTAAAGTTCCATAAATTTGATATCCAAAAAAAACTATAATTAAAAAATACATAGATATAATTGTATAAGGTGTGAATGAATCTCAATTTAGTTAAAACGTGTGTTTATTTATGAAGACAACAAACCACATAATAAATCTATGTACAAAAGCAATTTATTTAACAGCGTTCGTTTAATTTCAAATTTATTTTTTCCCGTATGTCCATTTTTTAAGGATAATATTAATATGACGACTTAATTGATCAATTACCGTGATAAAACGATCTATCTACGTTAACTTGACTTAAAAATTATTTCACATCCATTCACCACTTTTAGGGTGTTCAATGTCAATACTTGGCAGAAAGGCATTATACTAAGAAAAGAAAATATTCCTTTGTACTTTATTTACACTTTATTTATAAAAGTCAGGACCGGTTTCACTCATGGCGAGAATTGTCAACAAATATAATTAAACAGTGATATTTATACAAAAAATAAATTGAAATAAAAAGGTTTAAACATCAATTGACATTGAAAAGAATTTACAAATTACAGTAAAAGTGACTCTATAATTACACAAAATCAAAATGCTTAACACCTCCAACATATAATTAAAAAATCATCAATGATTAATAAACTGAAAGTGGTGATTAATGGTCATTACAAACATAATTACAATTTCGGAAGTTTTAACAAAGTGATCTAATTTAAGATTTTGACTGAAGGTGCTTGGTAGAATTTCAATATTAAATTTGAATTCCAATGGGCTTATACTTTTTAGCTTTTAACTCGTTGATACATTTATTTATTATATAAACACGAAACATTCATTTACTAAGCGTCAGTTCAAGTTCATCCGTGCACTTGAACGCCTGAATATGCCGAAAGGCGAAACCCGGGTCGTTAGTGACAAAATCTGTGTGAATGTACATAATTTGAACGATTCAAATTTAAAGTGATCTAAAATGTTACATTACTAACCACGAATTACACATCCAATCCTTTCGTTAGACACAAATTTTTAAATCGCTATAAAATTGGCGTATAAAAAATATTTTTCGGGATGTTGACCACGTGATACTATTGTCTAATAGAATTAACAGCTAAAATATAGTCGACCAATTATTGGCTACAAGACTGTCGATTCATTAATACTTAAAAATATTATTTTGTGATTACTCATTTTTTTATTTGTTGTATATACATATGTATGTACATATGTATGTACATATGTATGTACATATGAAATCGTTAAATTATTTTCATTTTGACAACGGAAAATAATTATCAAATCTTCTTTCAAACTAGATGTTCATAGTGATAATAAATTTATTTCGTCTCGCCTTCCTTAACAAAGACACGGACGAGAAATTGAATCCTTGAATAAGTTACACTTCTTATCAAATCCTTCTTAAAATGGTTTCTGTTTAGTGTTATCTTAAGCTGCTTGGCAATTAAGAGTAAAACGAGAAAATACAAAACAATGTACTAACATATTCATTATTCTGTGACCACCAACCAACAGCCGGGAGAGGAGACGAGAAGTGTGCGCCGACCGCCGCTAAATATTTGCATATTATTTTCCTTCAAGTCGACTGACGCAGTGGTCTACAATATAAATGCTGGCTTTTTGATTGTTTTAATTTCATGTCGTTATAAATTGCCTATCGCCGTGGCCTAGTAGTAAGGCTGTGTGACTTCGATATAGCGTCGATATGATAGTACTATCGCATTCAAAAACTCATTATATACTTTGTAAAATGTGGTGTAATAATAAAATTGTGGTGAACAACTAAAAATACGTATCGTTATTACCAAATGCATATCCTTAAATATCCTTTAAAATCGGATAATTAAATAAATCGGGCACGTAGCGCAGTGGTCAACGTCGTTGGTTTCAGGCAGTTGGTAAAGGCATTCTTTCAATTGACTAATTAATTTCTCACTTTTAGGGTGTTCACTGTCAATACTTGGTGGGAAGGCATTATATTAATAAAAACACAATAATCCTTTGTACTTCATTCCACTTTATTTAATATGTCAGGACCGGTTTCGCTCATTGCGAGCATTGTCAACTGATAAGAAATATAATTTAACAATGCTATTTATACAAAATTGAAAAGTTATACACAACAATTGGCATTGAAAAGAAATTGCCAATTACATTAAAGTGATTCTAATTTAGATTTTAATTTTGTGTTATTTTAGAATCACTATAAGTATAAATCTATAAAAAAATCTGTTGAGATATTTTTTTAGGTGGTTATATGCTCGATATTGGGAGCGAACATGGATTAAATAGATACATATACATACAGAAAATGATTTCGCTTGTGACGAGCATTATCAGCTGATAATAAAATACGTTAATAAACTTTTAGTGTGTTTATTGTCAGTTGAAAGACATTTTATTAAAAAAATAAAATTGTACTTATTCTTCTATTATTATGAATGATTACGACGAGTATTATCAGCTTATAAATCAAAACGTAACCGGTCCTGATCTTTTTTTTATATATAAAAGTGAAATTAATACAAATGAGTATTTCCCCCCGATCCCCCCACACTCACCTGTTTGTTTATCATCACTTCTAAAACACCGATCACCAAAACCTGAAAAAAACACAGACCACGCACCTGCCTACGCCTCGGTAATTCCGTGACGTAACGTGGGAAAATCAGAATCAAAATTCACCAGACGAAAGGGAAATCGGAGCACAGCTCCACCGGCCACAGAGTTTTATGTATAAATATCAAACAAATGAGTATTTATTTTTTTGAATTTAATACAGTGCTATGGTATATTTATGACAAACTTAATTAAATTTAAAGCTTTAACAAATGATAATTCTAAATTCATATATGTAAATACAATTGACATATTATTGAAGCACAAAAAGAGTAACATTACCAGACTATAAGTAACGCCCCCCCTTCACTCGGTTGCCCCTCCCGCTCAGGTCATTAGGCTCCCTCTAATTAGAACGACGGCCGCGAGTCGTTTGTAGCTTCTAGCATTAGTATGTGTACATCTACCTTTATAAATCCACAAAGTTCGTACAATATCTCCTAAGCCCGAAAAGATTTCTTTGTCATAGGTAGGCGAAAGTACGCTTTTTGTATAAGTAGGTTATTCCCGATCAATAACACACTTGTATATTTTATTAAATAAGAGGAAGACAAACGTATAAGGCAGTGGTCTCGTAACTCAACTTTCGCGAGAGTTAATTTGTTTTTTTTTAATATTCTTGGTGTGCTAGGTACAATGGTGTGAAATTCAAAATTTCAAACTATTCATTATATAATATATTTCAAATAAAACAAGTTGATTCAAGTGAATTCATTATCGGTTTAGTAAATATTTTTCAATTTTGTATATTTACTATTTAATCATTAACATATGATGTTGGTTCACCTCAATGTATACTGTAGAGCAGGGGTTCTTAACCTTATTGCGGTAACGGGCGCAGTTGAGATTTAGGAGATGAGTAACGGGCGCAGGCCGGATTTTAAAAAAACAAGATTTAAATATGTACATAGTATTAAAAAGTAGTATATATTTATGAATTAATTTTATTAATGTTCCCTTAACAGCTTTACATGTGTTACATTTAATTTATTATATATTTTAAATCGGAAAATTATGCATTTATTTACATTTACAAAAAAAAACATGAAAATAACAAAGCACATTTAGTACGATCCTTGACATTTAAATTGTATTTGATACTTTGCCGGGCGCACAAAAACGGCTCCGCGGGCACAGGGTTAAGAACCCCTGCTGTAGAGAATATTAATTCCTAAAGGGAGTTGAAGTTTTTCTACGTGGACAGTTTGTTACTCAGTTACTCAATCATTCTTTTTCGAAGACATTAGAGATAGAAAGCATACAGTTAGAACAGGACTAGTGGTTAACTAATCGCTCTCGCTGTTGGTCGGTAGGAATTTTTAGTCATCACAAACTCCCAAGCCTTCGAACAGAGAAGAGATTAAAAAAAATCTGTTCGTAACCATGAGATCCATTACAGAAGCCAACGACGTTAGCCACTGCGCTACAGACTATAAAAGAAACGGAGACAGAATACGCTCCCAATGTGGAGTGTATAAATTTCTAATGGAGTTATCACGACAAAAGTTTTTCTTCAAACACTGCTTGTTAGTCGGATAAGACTAAGTAAGAACTAGTAATTTACTAATCTCTCTTGCTACCAACGTTCCCTCTAAGCCGAAGGGATAGCTGCGCGGAAATTTCAAAGGCTGCGTGGAGGCTGCGCGGACCGATCAAATATTAACTGTCTTGTAGTGCGCGGCAACCCGGAATGAGTGCGCGGGGACTTCCCAACTGCTGCGCGGCCGCGCACGCGCGCAGCTTAGAGGGAACGTTGGAGTCGCTACGCCTTGTTACTTTAAGGAGTTGGATGGGATTAATATCAAATATGGATATTCACAAAGTTACTGACAAATCATGCGAAAATAGGAAAAATAATTTGATTATGTTTTAAAATAAGACTGAATAGTATATAATGTTATATATTGGATTGCATATTTTATTTTGCGAAGTTTATTCTATTATTCTGATACTATTGCAATGTGTATTAAATCAACTAAGGTTACTTCACTTTTACGATACATTAAGACGTGTAGAATATCACAACGCATCGAACTTATTTGTTTCTAAAATACCACTTGGCTCACTTCACCTCTAATGGGCCCACATTTTTTTTTTTTTTTTATGTAAAACTGTTAAGCATGTTTCTGATATAAGAATCAAAATGACCGTCCTGTTTTTTTGTGAATCTTTCCCTTTTAATCTATACTATATCTACGCATTTCGTGCGTACAATGAATCTTAGTAGTTCTCTTATAAATTCTATAACATACTTTTTCTCACATTTTTATGAGTAGTTAGCGAACAAAAATAAACGAATTTACAGTATACGTCTGCATATAAATCTTTTTCCTGAAAGCCACATTTATTTTCATACATTCTTGGAACCACTAATGCTTTATTTTTCGAGGAAATCTACTAGCTTACGTTATTGAAAGGCATATAAATTATGACAAACCCCTGAAAGGTGTTTAAGACCGTGGGTTTCATCTGATCTATAGTTCTAGCCTTAACTTTAATCTAGTTTATATATATCTCCATTTAAGAATTATTATTTCTTATAAAGCATTTGCATGTTCATTATTGGATAACTTTTAACTGTAAAACGAATAACATGATATAATATGATGAGGCTACTATTTGCAAACCTGGCACATTCAAAAATTGTTGAAACATGAAGCACGAATGTAATTTAGAAGAAAAAAATAAACTTTAAAAGTATTTTTAGAAATCAGTCTCAAATATGACTCGAGATTCATTACTCAAATTAACAACTTTATGATGATTTAACTATAAATTTTAAACTGTATTTATTATCAGTTGACAATGCTTGCCATGAGTGAAACCGGTGTTGATCTTGAACAATTTAAGTGGGAAATTAAGTACAAAGGAATATTGTGTGTTTTCTTAGCCTTTTGGCTGCCGTAGAAAAAAGTATAAGCCGGCTATAATTTGCAATTATTAATTTAATTAGTTATTGACGAAGTAACTCTGGCGTGTTGAGCACGAACAATTTGACGTGATATCTCGTCTGTGGCAGCCATCCAGTTAAGATAATGTATGAATAAAAACATTTGCTTTTCATCATAAAATATTTTAGGATCTTCACTTGCTGACCGCACCTGCTTTCTTTACCAATTCATAAATAAACCACATCTATTTAGCATAAAGTAGAGAAGGTAGGACATAGCAAAAAAAAGATAGAGCGACATTTACGCAATAATCCTTTGAACCCAAGCCTCAAATAAATCGCTGCCAAAGGCCCCAGACACTTTTATTTGTGTCTGAACCGAAACATTAACACAGACGAGGGACAAAAAGTGAGAAATTAAACCGGCGAATTGATTGCGTCCAGTCCAAAGGGGACTTGTTGATTGAATCAATATTAATTAAAAGATTCCGAGTCGATTTCACGCCCCGCTGGATTTTGTGCGCGGTTTTTTTGATCGGGATCGAACAAAAGGTAAAAATAATTATCGGGCTTCATCTAAATGCTGCCTGTTTTACCCACAACCATCGAAGGGACGCGTTTATAAGGTTTCAATTAGTAGGTTTTTTATTTTTAACCGTTTGAATACCGCTTTTTTTTATCCATGTCCGCTGGAAATGTGGAGCAAATGGCCTCCTAATGAAGGTAACAGATTTTTTTTATTCTACGAGAACTGTTTGTTAGTCATTCGCTAAACCTTTCTTATTCAAAGAGAGAAGTGGGGATAAAAAGATAATTCTAGGATAAGACTAGCGGCTAGCTAGGTTCGGAAAAGATCACAAACTCCCATGCCTTTCCACAGAAATCTTTAAATCAATCTAAAAAATGCTGTTCGTACTGGGACTCGAACCCGAGAAGTCCGGCACGGAAGCTCACAACGCTAACCGCTGCGCCATAGGATACGAGTTCATTAATATGTCCCATATACCGCGTGTTTTTTTAGGGAAATAATTTTGTCTAATTTACAGTCGAATTCGATTTTTTTAAAAACAATATATATAAATATTCTGTTGGAATAATATATACCTGTTTTTTTTTGGAGACCCGTATCCACTTGGGATCCAAGCTGTAAATTTTGTGACCATTTTTTTTATGAAATCCACTCGCATTTGCAATTAACAAAAACACATATAAATATACGTACAGAGTAATACGGTTTTAACGTGTTTCAGTCAATGATTTTCTTTCTCTGGCACGCTCATCATCGTTAATTAGAAGTCATACAAAAGGTGGATCTGTTGAAAATTTTATTTCATATATCGTTCATCCAACACAAAAAAACACAAATTTTGAAATCATGTTTAGTCGTTTCAATGAATGTAAAATTATCATATAATTATCATATAATTTTACTCTAAATACATTATATGTATATCTAACGAAGTAAAGTGCTATATGTAAATATGTATTTCAAAAAACGATTTTCTTGAATCTGTAAAATGCAGATTATCTGTATTTATTATTAAATTTTAGGGTGTTCACTGTCAATACTTGGTAGAAAGGCATTATATCAATAAAAACACAATTTCCCATTGTACTTCATTCCACAACCTCATTGCGAGCATCAGTTGACAATGGTCTCAATGAGCCAAACCGGTCCTGACCTTTTAAATAAAATTGAATTACAAAGAAATATTGTGTTTTTATTGATATTTATTATGTTAAAGTTAATGCAAAGCTTTTTTAATTGTGTATGTGATCACCTGTGTGGTCGAGTGGTCAACGGTGGTGGCTTCGGCTACGGAGGGCCCGTATTCAAATCCCGGTACGGACAGTTTTATAAATTGATTTTTCAATCAATTTATGAATTTCTGTTCAAAGGCATGGGTATATGTGATGTCTTGAATTCCCCCCTCTCACCCATCCCATCCTATGAACGGGGCGTATCGAGAGCGATTAGCTTACCACTAATCCTTTCCTAGCCCTATCCTTCTATCCCTACTCTCTTTGTAAAAAGAGAGGTTGAGCAACTGAGTAACAAACAGTTCTCGTAGAAAACACTTCTGTTGAGATAAACTCCATTAGGAGTCCATATGCTCCACATTGGGAGCGGACATGGCTTAAAAAAAATGTGATCAAAACAAAGTTGCCAAAAACCATTCAATTAAGGCATATTATTTAAAATGAATACACGTGTTCATATAACGAAAAATAAATTACTCCGAAATGAGTTTCTTATCAATGTTCAGTCAAATACAATGTGAATAATTCAGCCATTCAACAAACAATACGTTTCGCGATCTAGCTAGTTGATTCAATATTGTGTTTGAGCCAATGGAAATATTTATTCAATATTTGCAATTCAACCAGTCGCTGAACTCCGAACCCCTTGCATTATGTATGAAAGTTATTCCAAATAGACAAGCCGTGAGACATACCATGTTATTTTTGTGCCCCTTCATCGGTGTGTTTAAGCATGACTGAAATGCATCCAGAAACTTGGTCCAGCATTTTTATATCGATTCTTATATTATACGTTATTTAATTTCACATTAAGTATTTTTTCACAATTTCTTTTCATACTGTCAAACCTAAGGGACCCCATAACAAAATTTATTTTATGTACAAGAACCATTTGTCTTTTTTTTTAATAAACAATTATCATTTTTTGTATTTGATTACATACATGAGAATTAAACCAATCACCCTTAACTGAGGAGAAGACATTTGAAAAGTGATACGTCACAAATTTTGAAAAATGCCTTTTAATATCACTTTTGATAGTTTATAATAAAATCTATGAATGGAAATCACATCTAGCATTCAAAAAAGGTTTTTTCATATAAAAATTAAACCATAAAGTTGACACATTCAAGCAAACTGTTATTTCTCCAACATTCAAATCATCATTTCCCAAGCTCTGTATTCGTGCGACAAATCACTTTTTGAATGTTTGCTCTTCTTAACTAACTGATCATTTTTTTATGTAAGACCAACTGTTAATTTTCACTTTTAAAGTTTTTTTTTTACCATGTCCGCCAATGTGGAGCATATGTACTCCTAATGAAGTTTATCTCAACAGAAGTGATTCTACGAGAACCGTTTGTTACTCAGTTGCTCAACCTCTCTTTTTCCATAGAAAGTAGGAACAGAAAGATTGGGCTAGGACTAGTGGTTAGCTAATCGCTCTCGATACGCCCCGTTTATAGGATTGGATGGGTGGGAATGGAGAATTCAAGACATCACATACATCCATGCCTTCGAACAGAAATTCATAAATTGATTGAAACATCAATTTATAAAACTGTCCGTGTTGGGATTCGAACCCGTGACCTCCGTAACCGAAGCCAACGATGTTGACCACTCGACCACACAAGCGTATTCGCTGTCAATTATTGCTAAAAACGCAATATGTAAAAAAGATAAAGCACTATTTTGGGCCCAATTTTACTCCTTTTATTAAAGATCAGTGCCGGTTTCACTCATCACGAACGGTCTCACCTGATAATAATTTAAATCAATACAGGGTTATTTATACAAATACAAAACCATGCATCGATTGGTTTTCATCGGTTTATAATATTCTATCGAAATACAATTATCGAAATTGGTCTTGGTCCTTAATAAATTGTGTAGAATTAGTACAAAAAGGGTCTAAAATATAATTGTAAATATTATTATAGTGTTTCTTGTTAAAGAGGTGAAAGACTTTTCATAATCAACTGATCAACTAATTTTTCGACTGAACAACTCATTGCATAGAGAAGTGGACAATTTACAGTGATAGTATTTGTGAACTGTTTGTTAAGTTTTACTTTTTTATTTCATGATTTTGTATGTTGATTTTGATGTATTATGTCGTCTTTTTTTGTTTTTTCTTATTATATTTGTCAAGTGAATGGCAAATTTGCGTCAGCTGTAATGTCCTGTAATGTACTGTACTTTTTATTTTTAAACAATAAATAAATAATAAGTTATCAGTTATAATAAATAATCTTATATTAAATATGAACTTCCGCAAAGTTTAAAATAAATCAATTATCAACAGTAAATATAATTCAAAGATTTTTCGATTTTTCTTGACACCTTAATACTTAAATATGTTTGCAATAAATCTTCAAACGATTAATTATTTGAAAGCATGTTCTTTTAAATACCAGCTGTTTGTTACCTGTGTCACACAGAACATGAGATGTAACGTATTTTTAGAATCCGTTGCCCGACTGGTGAAATAATATGAATGAAATTACTCTGCTTATGTAAGTTAAGTTAAACATTAAGTCATTGTTCGGTTATATTTCCTTGCTTGGATAGATCTGAATCGGTTGCGAAATAAAACAGTCTATTCAATACAGCTCGCTACATTTTGGACTACAATTAAATTTTACAATAGACACACACAAAGCGATATCTACACATTATCCGACACGTGCCAGTGAGGCCCATTCTTTACCTTTGTATAAATTAACATTATAAATCAGGAAATTGTAAGGAATATTCATTTAGATGAGCAATGATAATATGTGCTAGGGAGTTATTATTTTTGTTCTTTGGCAATTATATATCTTAATGGATTTTGAAGTTCATTCTTTCAGGAGTTTTATTAATATTTAATAAAACAGAATATTATATATTCTCTTATATTTCTAAACCGTTTTTACTAGGCGGGTGAGACAATTCGGTTACTTTCTAACACAAAAACGTACCTGCAAAATTTTCAATTTTTACGAAAGAGAAAAAGAAATACATTTTAAAAACCGGTTTTGCTGATTACAAGACTTGTCAACTGCGTTGAGTATTTTGTTGTAATCAATAACTGCTCATATTATATTCAATTAATACGTGTAAATACATGTTTCACCTCTGAGTAGCATATTTATCGCAAATTACATTATTACAATGTGGGCATTTCTGTAGTTTTGCTTTTAGATTTTTTATAAAATATCCGGACCGGTTTCTTAAACCACAAGCATTATCAACCGATGAAAGTTGAAGACGGAACACGTTTTTTTATATCATATTAAGGACGTCCAACGAATATTCGTACACATTTTTATTTTCATCAATTCCATCAAAACTATGAAATAAGCCTTCTTGCATGTCTTGATGTTAATTTGCAAAAAAAAAGTTGGTCAAATCTCGCTGTTAATTGAAGTTATTGATCTACGTTTTTTTTACGTATTAATATTGCAAAATATTGACAATTCAATTAATTAATTATTTAAAACTTTTACAATATAGAAAAAAATATAATACAATTCAACATTAAAAAGCAGATTGATTTTTTTAAATTAACAACGAAGTCAACTGAGTAAGCTCTGACAATTTCTACTTTAATAAATACAAAATAGCATTCGTCAGAACTCACCTACGTCCACGTGGATTATGTCGGCATCCGAAGTATTATTATTAAAAACTGTTAAACCTTTCCCCAGTTTCATCCCTATTGGCAGGCAGGTTCTAGACATTGAGAGAACAAGCAATTCATGTTCATACACGATCTCTCAAAAAAATAATCAGGAACAATTAGTTTCTCATTGTTATGATTTTTGATTTTGACAGCACAATAGTATTATTTAAACGCTACAGAAGTGCGAATATTAAGAGATATATTTTTTTAAATCTAACAAATCCATCTTGACATATTTCAAGCATTCGGTCATCGTATAGATTTCAGAAGACTATAACAATATTATTTCAGAGAAAAAAAACAATGACCAAAGTTTGGCGCCCTGCCAAGTATACACTTAAATTTTCTTTCAGACGATTGTTTGGAATTATTGTTCCCGTTACGAGAAATACATACCTACTAATAATTTTTAAATGCCGCCGACGTATGGATGTCTTCAGATCGTCTCAGTTTATATTATTTTTTATATTGTTTTATGGCAGCTAAATGTAGGACCGGAATTTATGGCCGCCATTACGGAGATAATTAATTAGATCTTAATAAATTAAGTGGAAGTGTTAATTAATCACGCGATAATAGTATTTTCAAAATGAAGAAGCGGATATTTTTTCGACATGACTCAGCAGTATTACTCTTAGCAATTATTATCTTCTATTTAAGTGAGTTTAACCCGTCAATAACAGCTATGAGCAAAGTATGTAATTCTGCCATGTACGCTGGGAATTTTCTAAGCACAGAAATAGGCGAAATCTACTGCTCTAGCGTGATTAATTGATTGAAATGTTCCTGGTATTGAACGAAAAAGTTCATGTAAATAGACTCTACAGCAGGTCTCGAAAAACTTTTTTGGCTGTGGGTCAAAGTAAAAAAATGTGACCATTCGGGTCACTGGTAGAGTATCCAATCCCGTCAATTTCAAAAACCCAGAAATTTGCGGATTTCCCAAAATTACGAGCGTGAAATCTTTTTTTTTTAGATCTTCCGAGAATTTTTAAATCCAAATTACCAGCGTGGGAGCTTTTTTTTAACCCTTCCGAGAATTTTCACATCCAAAATCGCAAGAATTTACTGATTTACAAAAAATAATAGCGCAACATCGTTTTTTAGCTCTTTCGTGTTTCATTTTCTCAATACTGGGATTTCGGGATCACAGAATTGGATGGGATCCCGGGGTTTTTAAAATCATTAATTGGGGACCCGCAGATCATATGTTGCATTGTATGACATTCTGCACATTTTTACAAATCTTCTGTAAAGGTATTATGTTACAAGCAATGTATAAAATATAATTTTAGAATTGAGGGGGTAAAAAGCATAAAAAAGCAATAGGCTTATGTGGTAGCCATTTTGAGAAAAATGTAAAAAACTCAAATAAAGCATTTCTAATTAATTTAATTTATATGTGCTATACCTTACAGTAGAATATTGTGATTCACAATGAATTCGTCAAATGTGCTGAGCGAACATTTTATCACGCGACTTTTTGTATTCGACGAAACGTTTAGAGTGAAGAAGCTGATTTTTTTCTAAAACGAATTAAAAAAAACTAGAAAATTTAAATTAACTTTGATTATTCCACGTATTGTGTAACTAACTGTGACACGTGTTTCGCCTCTTTCAGAGGCATCTTCAGACTTACTATCGCAAAGTTTGCTTAAGTAATGAAGCAAGATTGATTCTAACATTTTAAAATTATAAAATTACAAAATGGATTGGGTTTTTTTTCCTTTTAAGAGGAGCAAGGAGGGGGGTGTAGAATCGAAATAAAGCAAACAGATAATGATACTAATTTTACTAATGAGTTGTAAACAATCAGAATGGGATTTTTCCTTTTTAATGGAAGCAAAGAGGGGATTATAAAATGCAAACAAATTTAATCATACTACTAATGACGTTAAACATTACAAACTATTAAAACTAATGAGCTACAATCAATCATCTAGGTTTGTGATTACTCTATTAATTGGAAACAATTTTAGTA
Source organism: Himalopsyche tibetana (assembly GCA_030503985.1). NCBI lineage: Eukaryota > Metazoa > Arthropoda > Insecta > Trichoptera > Rhyacophilidae > Himalopsyche > Himalopsyche tibetana. The sequence continues at coordinate 2,466,018 of JAPJYX010000007.1, read as the reverse complement.
ACGGGGAACCGCCTGTGCTATTAAGAATATTATTTAATAATATTTCTTTTTTGTTAAGAGTTTTATTAATTTCTAAAAATTCTAAGCTTTGATAAATAAAAACTTTGCGATAGTAAGTCTGAAGATGCCTCTGAAAGAGGCGAAACACGTGTCACAGTTAGTTACACAATACGTGGAATAATCAAAGTTAATTTAAATTTTCTATTAAAATGAACTTCCACAAAGTTACCGCCGAAACCATCGAAAGTATAAAAAAAACTATCTTCTCTAATTCTGCATCCATAGATTAAACATTTTATTTTTTAATGATTGCTACCTTTGCTTTTAAAACCCCTCAATTCATTTCGTTCAGTTAAATCTTCAATAGTATTAATCTAATTATAAATTTATCGTCAATGTCGAATAAGATTCTAAAAATAAGGCCTAGATAAGATTTATCAAATACGTCTTTCAATAAAGTTATCGATGTATTTGACAATCCTAATTTTTTCAATATTATTTTCGTTGAATTATTTTTTTATAAAGTCTTTCAAAAACATTTTTTTATTAATAGTTTAATTCTCCAGGTGATATCGGATCTTTAAATGTTAAAATTCATGATTGTGAAAATATCACCGCCCACAGGTGAGTCATTAGCGTGTCTTTAAGTAACGAGCCGGTGTTGTTTTAATATTGTTCACTGTGTATCATTGTTAGAATAACATTAAACGATATCAATAGCGTGAAGTGATTTCTTTTCAAAATAACTTTATTGGACAGTTCTGACGAAAGTGTGATACCAAAATGATCTCTACAGCATTAACAGATTGTTGAAGAATAATGACATTTTATTTTGTTCCTCTATTTTAATGCATATCTGTTTACTTTTAACGTTTTCGCTATCAATTAAAAAATTTGATTTGAGAATAAATTCCGGGGAAGTCAACGCGTTTTGCTAGTCTGTTTTTGTATTTAGTAGATTTTATTCATTCGAAATAAATATAGTTTAAGAATCCTTATACTAAGAAAACATGTCTACATTTCGAAAAGAATTCAAAATCTTCATGTTGTTTAATAAAATAAAATATTACTATTGTAATTACGTTTTACAGATGCATGCTTGAAATAATAACCATTAAATTACTGACCTAATGTCTTATGAATACTGAAAAAGTATAAATAGCATTGTATCAATCTATATTTTTATCAGCTAAACTAGTTATTATCATATTAAATAAATGTATAATTAGTACAAAATATTGTTTTATTTTTTAAGTAAAGCTGTTTTATCGTATTAATGTTAATTCTAAGAATGATCACATCTTCAAGATTCTAATAATCTAGTATTACTTTCTCTCTATCCGTAAAAAACAATTTAGTTCTTAATCTATTTTATTTATACTAAACATATATTAAATAAAACGATATTGATTTCTGGATTTGTGAAATAAAATTTTACTATAGAGAAATTGCCTTTTTGTGCTCGTATGTGATATACAGTTTCTATTGAAGAATATTATGGCATCATACATGTGTTTTCATTCTATCTATTTATATGAACAATTTCTGTAGTTCGTGGCTTAGAATTTAGAGTAATCTTCATGTTGAATATTTTAGACATTCAGGATTTCCGGTAAATATTTTTAAATTTATAGCTTCGTCGGAGAGAAATACACTTTATTGGGTTCGGTAGATTTATCGAATTTCCGTGGAAATTTAGTAGAGATGGGTAATTTTCTATGTTAACTGGATGTATTGGGATACATTTAAATAAATTATTAAGCAGGCAACTACCCAGGGTTTATTTGACAACATTGAAATTCGACATACCCACCACTCACCAGTAAAATAAATGGTTAATTCAATGGGTCATGTTTAAATATAAAAAGTTATATTCATCGAATTATGTTTACTTGACAAGAAAATATTAAGGATGTGTAATAAAGATAGTAATTTCGGCATCCTGATATTTGCGCGTGGGACATTAGCAAACCGAAATATTCGAGCTGACTTTAGCGCTCGGAACGCAAGCGCGCAGTAAAACCGCAATATAAGCGCTCGGGACATTATCGCATCGATATTAGCGCGCAACATAAGATTATTTTTAATTTTGGACTGCTCATTCCAAGAAATTTATTTACCTTAGATAACTTTTCTGTTAAATTTAGATCTTGTTTAAAATTAATTGGTACTTTTAGAAGCATAATAAGATAAAGACGTTCAACTGATATTTTTTCAACAGTTTTTTTATGTTTCTTAAATTTCTTAAAAAATGCTTTTTTATCATGAAAATGCAAAAAAAATAAGTGTATATTGTGCGCATATCCCGGCGCGCTAATGTCCCACCCATTAACGTCGCCATACCGTAATTTTAAATTAAATATCGTACATTATTTGTTGGTGAAATATATTTTTTAGGATCACTGTTGACTTCAATCCATTGCGGCTTAATGTAGTTTAATGTTTGAGGAGATGTAGATAAAATTTATATTTAGTCTTTTAAAAAATTACTCACGATTATCACTTATACTTTGTATATTTATTTTACGGTTAATAAATAGTGATTAATAATTAATTTAGAAGATGATTCTCAGTAAAAAAAAACACGTGTTTCACGTAGTATACAAAATGTATTATCGCTTTGAAAAATGTAACAATTAGAATAGTTTTATGTGCCTAGTAAAAATTATACTATTCGTGTTTATTTTCTTCACAGGAAAAGCGATTCTTATTGTTCATACACAGTGGCTTTTTTTATACGTTCAACTACCAAATTAATTTTATATTCTCTCCACGGATAAAACTTACCTCTTTTATAAACTACTGAAGAAATTTCATTATAAGTTTTATCTTAATCAACTCAGAGGGACTTTACCGAACTTTTTATAACAGAAGTAACCACATTTTTTCTACAATAAACGAATAGTTGATACTATTATTAATTTCGATTGACTGATATCGCTTGGTAATTAAATCACGAGCGAACAATAAAAAACCTTTGTATTGGTCCGCGATCTCCAAAAATATTATCAATCGACATACTAATTATCCCTACTCTATAATATCTTTACAAATTTTATGATTATTTAATAAAAGTTAACTAAACTATTTTTTTCATTAAAATATGCCATTGTTTCAGCAGTTTATAATGTTATATTCTCCTGTTATTAAAAAAAACCGCATAATATTATGGGAACAAATTAAATGGTCAGTTTAAATAAATTTTTGGTCAGAATAAAAATATTATACGGTCAGATTTTTATAACCATTTTGGTTATGTTAGGTTAGGTTTTTATTCAATTTCATTTAAATTATGACTATTTTATATAAATCTAGACCATAAATTATTTATTCTTCCCTCTGTACACTGATCGATATATTATGACAATTTAATATAAATTCAGAGCAATGTGATAACAATTATGACCGAAACTGTATTAAAATTTCAGACCGGAAAAATACGAGCCTGTTATTATGTTGCTATATCTATTATACTATCATTATGGGTTTTATTGTTATATTCTTTAACGAAGTCCATTCCTTTTATTATTAGTATAAAAATTCTTACTCGGAGTAATTTCAAGAATCTAACAAACGTCACGAGACTGAGTCGCCACTTGGACGTCGTCCAGTAGAACGCCAGCGCCGCGACGTCTTTGATTAAATTATTACAACCTCTGGCTCGGCGACATGCCGCCCCCCTACCTGGAACCGTATTACTCACTGGTATTATCTTGTCGATACAAATTAACTGGAAAGGCATTTAGATTTACAATATACCCACTGTAGAAACAAAAGAGATAAAGAGATAAATATATATTGTATTTGCTTAAAAAGTGTATATAATAACCGTTTCTACAGTTGCCTTTGTAGTAAGCATTTTCATTATGAATATATGATAATATCCTTGCTTTATCATGTCGCTGCGGTCTTTAATAGCTATTTTGCCAACATTTTACATTTAAAGAGTTTTGCCTTAACAATCAGGCTGATCTGAGCTAAAGTTCCAGTAATGTCGATATCAAATTTAGTTTATTTTAATTTGAGATCTCAGACATATGTGCTTATTTATGATGATGCCTTTCCTTGGGCTAATATCGAGTGACTAGTAAAATTCTCATCAAGTTTATCTCGTATGTTTGATTTTTAATTTCAACATTTTTGCGTATTGGCATGATATAAATAACCAAAAAATAAAATACTCATTTTGCACTTACTCCACGTTTATTTTAAATTGTTAGTACCGTTTTCGCCCATGACTAGCATTATCAACTGACAATAATGCTCGTTAACATCAGCTGATGTAACTGGTCCTGATAAATTAAAATGAATGTGAAATTTGTACAAAAGCGTATTTTTTTTAATATGATGCCTTTCCATTAAGTATTGACAGTAAACAACCAAAAAGTGATTATATAAATAAATACATCTAAATAATATACACAGTAATAAATTGTAGATTCTGTCGATGGCATGATATTTGGTTTGAATTTTCAAGAACGCAATAAATTAAGATACCTAATCCCTTATTTATTTTTTTAGACCAAACTAAAGACTCAGTGGAATCCATAGTTTTTATAGTGAATGTATTTACCAATATTCTTATATTATAGATTGAATTTTTGACATAATTTTGCCGAGATAATTAATAAAAAAATAACATAATTTTCACTAAATATTTATATCAGAATTCGCTTTCTTTTTACAGCTGTCAAAACTATGTTGATTGTACGTTGGATAATGTCATATTTGTAGCCTTCGGACCTCTAGCTATTACGTTCTGAAGTACACATTTGCAATTCATAATTCTGAGAATACTCACGGAGTTTGTAATCTCATAATATGAAACAACTGCCATCAGAAAGACGAAAGCTTGCATTATAATACCAGTGCAAAATTTCAACTATCAAAATAACTTATTAATTGATTTGGCATTTACTTGGTAGAACTCCATTTATAACAGATTAAAATAACAAAGTATTTTAGCTCTACAGTTTTTAATAATTTTATTTGTTGATAGCTATTTCGGCTTGCGCCATCGTCAGAACTATGTTTAAACTAATGTTTTGCTCAGCTATATATACTGGCTCTGAAGAGATACACAATGCATCAAGTTATTCGCTCTAACATCCTAATTATAATTACAATATTACACTTATCAAAGAACGATTAACAATCTGGGTTTATTTCTTAAAACATTAATTAGGATAAAATTAAAATGATATTTATTATTAATGACATTACATAAAATTTATTAACTATGGCTTTATTGTTTCGAACAACAATAAGCAATATGGGTTTTTTCAAAGTAAATTATGATAAATTATACTAATATTTATTATTAATTACAATAGGGGTTTTAACAACGGTGATGGATTAATAATCGTTTGTTCGTTTAAGATGTTTTGTTTATGCCTATTAATCTCAAGCTGCTCTAATAAATTTAATTTTTGACCCTTATGACAAAGATGCAAAACGGTTGGCTCTAAACTTAAGTTAATGTCATGAGACTCGGTCAAAAAATGGTTTGCAAATTGTGAGTCTGATTTTGTATTGTTAAAAGATCTTATATGCTCTTTAGCACGTGTTGAAATGCTTCTACCGGTCTGTCCTATGTAGATCGCATTACACGATCCACAGGACATTTTATATATTCCGCTTCTGTCAAGGTTGTTGATTTTATCTTTACTGTTTTTAAGCTGGATTCCTAAATTATTATTAACCTTAAATGCTACGTTAACCGAATGTTTAATTTCATTGTGGATTTTTTCGCTAATTCTTCCTAGGTAGTTAATAGATCTAAAGAAGCGGTTCTCTTGTATAACGTTAGGGTAAATAAGTTGTCTTGATAGTTTTAATCGTTTTTTATGTAGTAAATTTTGTATCACCGTTGCCTTGTACCCGTTATTGATCGCAATGTGTATGATAGTCTTAAGTTCATTTTGGTAATCAAAATTATTCATTGGCACTGATACTAATCTATGTATCATGGAATTATATGCTGCCAGTTTATGATTCCATGAGTGGAGAGATTTTGCGTGGATTGTAGTGTCGCAAAAAGTTGGTTTCCTAAAAATTTTGAATTTATGATTTTTATCTACTCTAGTTATCGTTAGGTCTAGAAAATTGATGCTTTTGTCTATCTCTACTTCTAGCGTGAATTTAATTTTACTATGTATCAAGTTAGCTTTAAGTAAAAAATTACTTAGCTGTCTTTCCGTTCCTAGCCAACAAATCAAGATATCGTCTACATAGCGGTAGTAATATAAAATATTTTTATGATCGAGTTCTAAAAGTTTTATTTCTAAATTATTCATGAAAATTTCTGCAAGAAGTGGGCTTAAAGGGCTGCCCATCGGTAAACCGTCATCCTGTTGATAATATTCTGAGTTAAATAAAAAGTAATTGTTTTCGGTGCACACTTTAATTAAAGAGTAAATCTCTTCGGTTTCAAATGGATGAATTTTCGATTTTTCAAGATATTCGTGTATAACCTCAAGGCACTCTTTAACAGGAATGTTTGAAAATAGACTAATGACATCTAGTGAAATAAATTTACTATTCGCGGGTATTTGTATGTTTTTAATTTTATCGATTAGGTCTATCGAATTTTCTACGCTGTGATGAGCTTTGAATTTAGTTTTATCTTTGAAAATTTTATTCATTAGGTATGCTAATTTAACTGTCGGAGTATTTGTAAAGGATACTACTGGTCGAATTGGAGTTCCGGTCTTATGAATTTTTGGCTGACCATATAATAACGGCGCCGTTGGATTCATGAGGTTAACGTATCTTTTCATAGATTCAGTTGGGAAAACGATGTTGCAGTCTTTTACAATATTTTTGATTTTAGTCGCTAATTTAGACGTCGGGTCCTTTGTGAGTTTAGTAAATTCGGATGGTTTAAGAAAGTTGTTTACTTTATCTATGTAGTCATTTTTATTCAAAATAACTATGGAGTTGCCTTTATCAGCTTTAGTTATAATCAAATTGTTAGTAATAGTTTTAGCTTTAATATTTTTAAGCGTTGTAAATTCTTTATTAACAGGTTTCCGTTTAGTTGTAATCGCTGAATTTGATATTATTTTGGCTGTAGTATGTTTAAGTAATTTGTTATCTTCAACTCTTGACAATGCCAATTCAGTGTCTACCGCAAGTAGTTCTAGTTGTCTGGCTGATGGAAATTGGGGGATTTGATATTTAAAACCTTTGTCAAGAAGATTGGTCTCTTCATCTGAGGAAACCAACTTTTTGCGACACTACAATCCACGCAAAATCTCTCCACTCATGGAATCATAAACTGGCAGCATATAATTCCATGATACATAGATTAGTATCAGTGCCAATGAATAATTTTGATTACCAAAATGAACTTAAGACTATCATACACATTGCGATCAATAACGGGTACAAGGCAACGGTGATACAAAATTTACTACATAAAAAACGATTAAAACTATCAAGACAACTTATTTACCCTAACGTTATACAAGAGAACCGCTTCTTTAGATCTATTAACTACCTAGGAAGAATTAGCGAAAAAATCCACAATGAAATTAAACATTCGGTTAACGTAGCATTTAAGGTTAATAATAATTTAGGAATCCAGCTTAAAAACAGTAAAGATAAAATCAACAACCTTGACAGAAGCGGAATATATAAAATGTCCTGTGGATCGTGTAATGCGATCTACATAGGACAGACCGGTAGAAGCATTTCAACACGTGCTAAAGAGCATATAAGATCTTTTAACAATACAAAATCAGACTCACAATTTGCAAACCATTTTTTGACCGAGTCTCATGACATTAACTTAAGTTTAGAGCCAACCGTTTTGCATCTTTGTCATAAGGGTCAAAAATTAAATTTATTAGAGCAGCTTGAGATTAATAGGCATAAACAAAACATCTTAAACGAACAAACGATTATTAATCCATCACCGTTGTTAAAACCCCTATTGTAATTAATAATAAATATTAGTATAATTTATCATAATTTACTTTGAAAAAACCCATATTGCTTATTGTTGTTCGAAACAATAAAGCCATAGTTAATAAATTTTATGTAATGTCATTAATAATAAATATCATTTTAATTTTATCCTAATTAATGTTTTAAGAAATAAACCCAGATTGTTAATCGTTCTTTGATAAGTGTAATATTGTAATTATAATTAGGATGTTAGAGCGAATAACTTGATGCATTGTGTATCTCTTCAGAGCCAGTATATATAGCTGAGCAAAACATTAGTTTAAACATAGTTCTGACGATGGCGCAAGCCGAAATAGCTATCAACAAATAAAATTATTAAAAACTGTAGAGCTAAAATACTTTGTTATTTTAATCTGTTATAAATGGAGTTCTACCAAGTAAATGCCAAATCAATTAATAAATTGAAAGAAGCCGATATGGCTACTCAGGCAATTCTCTTTAAACGTTTAAAACTTAGACATAAAACGACTGTGCAAAATGTGTGGTTTAATTTACAGTGTATTAAGTGTAAAGTGACGCCAAAGTATATACAAATCAAGACCAAATCTTCTACAGCAGCCGGTAAATTTGCGCTTGACAGGGCGAAAAAGATATGGCTGAAACAAGAAATTCGCGAAGGTATGAGAAAACGTGATAATCTTTTACATTATATTAAGGTCCTACATGCGGAACTTAGCTTCAAATTACATCCCATAGAATTCGATTTACTTGATACCTCAATAAGAGACGATATCAACTATATTATTTTCCTTAAATTCCAAAAACAATGCCGTAAACTCACAAACTTAATTGAAAACAGCAAACCTAATACCGATATTGATTCTAAATATAACACAAAACAACTCAAGTTTTACCAGAAGACCATTAATCTGTCTTCAGTTAAATTCTCAGATGAAGAGACCAATCTTCTTGACAAAGGTTTTAAATATCAAATCCCCCAATTTCCATCAGCCAGACAACTAGAACTACTTGCGGTAGACACTGAATTGGCATTGTCAAGAGTTGAAGATAACAAATTACTTAAACATACTACAGCCAAAATAATATCAAATTCAGCGATTACAACTAAACGGAAACCTGTTAATAAAGAATTTACAACGCTTAAAAATATTAAAGCTAAAACTATTACTAACAATTTGATTATAACTAAAGCTGATAAAGGCAACTCCATAGTTATTTTGAATAAAAATGACTACATAGATAAAGTAAACAACTTTCTTAAACCATCCGAATTTACTAAACTCACAAAGGACCCGACGTCTAAATTAGCGACTAAAATCAAAAATATTGTAAAAGACTGCAACATCGTTTTCCCAACTGAATCTATGAAAAGATACGTTAACCTCATGAATCCAACGGCGCCGTTATTATATGGTCAGCCAAAAATTCATAAGACCGGAACTCCAATTCGACCAGTAGTATCCTTTACAAATACTCCGACAGTTAAATTAGCATACCTAATGAATAAAATTTTCAAAGATAAAACTAAATTCAAAGCTCATCACAGCGTAGAAAATTCGATAGACCTAATCGATAAAATTAAAAACATACAAATACCCGCGAATAGTAAATTTATTTCACTAGATGTCATTAGTCTATTTTCAAACATTCCTGTTAAAGAGTGCCTTGAGGTTATACACGAATATCTTGAAAAATCGAAAATTCATCCATTTGAAACCGAAGAGATTTACTCTTTAATTAAAGTGTGCACCGAAAACAATTACTTTTTATTTAACTCAGAATATTATCAACAGGATGACGGTTTACCGATGGGCAGCCCTTTAAGCCCACTTCTTGCAGAAATTTTCATGAATAATTTAGAAATAAAACTTTTAGAACTCGATCATAAAAATATTTTATATTACTACCGCTATGTAGACGATATCTTGATTTGTTGGCTAGGAACGGAAAGACAGCTAAGTAATTTTTTACTTAAAGCTAACTTGATACATAGTAAAATTAAATTCACGCTAGAAGTAGAGATAGACAAAAGCATCAATTTTCTAGACCTAACGATAACTAGAGTAGATAAAAATCATAAATTCAAAATTTTTAGGAAACCAACTTTTTGCGACACTACAATCCACGCAAAATCTCTCCACTCATGGAATCATAAACTGGCAGCATATAATTCCATGATACATAGATTAGTATCAGTGCCAATGAATAATTTTGATTACCAAAATGAACTTAAGACTATCATACACATTGCGATCAATAACGGGTACAAGGCAACGGTGATACAAAATTTACTACATAAAAAACGATTAAAACTATCAAGACAACTTATTTACCCTAACGTTATACAAGAGAACCGCTTCTTTAGATCTATTAACTACCTAGGAAGAATTAGCGAAAAAATCCACAATGAAATTAAACATTCGGTTAACGTAGCATTTAAGGTTAATAATAATTTAGGAATCCAGCTTAAAAACAGTAAAGATAAAATCAACAACCTTGACAGAAGCGGAATATATAAAATGTCCTGTGGATCGTGTAATGCGATCTACATAGGACAGACCGGTAGAAGCATTTCAACACGTGCTAAAGAGCATATAAGATCTTTTAACAATACAAAATCAGACTCACAATTTGCAAACCATTTTTTGACCGAGTCTCATGACATTAACTTAAGTTTAGAGCCAACCGTTTTGCATCTTTGTCATAAGGGTCAAAAATTAAATTTATTAGAGCAGCTTGAGATTAATAGGCATAAACAAAACATCTTAAACGAACAAACGATTATTAATCCATCACCGTTGTTAAAACCCCTATTGTAATTAATAATAAATATTAGTATAATTTATCATAATTTACTTTGAAAAAACCCATATTGCTTATTGTTGTTCGAAACAATAAAGCCATAGTTAATAAATTTTATGTAATGTCATTAATAATAAATATCATTTTAATTTTATCCTAATTAATGTTTTAAGAAATAAACCCAGATTGTTAATCGTTCTTTGATAAGTGTAATATTGTAATTATAATTAGGATGTTAGAGCGAATAACTTGATGCATTGTGTATCTCTTCAGAGCCAGTATATATAGCTGAGCAAAACATTAGTTTAAACATAGTTCTGACGATGGCGCAAGCCGAAATAGCTATCAACAAATAAAATTATTAAAAACTGTAGAGCTAAAATACTTTGTTATTTTAATCTGTTATCAAAATAACAGTACAGAGTTGTCTTCAGACTAGGGTTACTGAATAGTAGGGATTTTTCAATTTCCGGGACACAGCTATTGAGCATTCATAGAAATTTCTAAGACTTTCTTGTCGTTTGTCATAAAGCAAAGCTTTATTTAGTATTATAAGTAACGTGGTCGAGTAGTAAACTTCGTTAATTTTTGGCGACTGAACTCACGAGCTCAAATCCCGAATAGGGCAGTTTCATAAAATGATTTATCAATTTCTGTTTTACGATATGGATATCTGTGATTTGTAAATTTTTCTTCCATCTATTCTATCCTAAAATTAAGTCATAGCTAACCGTTGGTCCTGTATTAGTCATTTTCTTCTAACATTTCTCTCAAAAAAAAAACGGACTGAACAACTGAAATATAAGCAATTGTCACAAAAATCCTGTCGAGAAAAATAACAATGTGTGGATTGAGGTTGACTTGCGTGATTTGAGTGGGATTGGGTGCAGACATTTTTTTACTATACATACATATATACTTACAAAGAATTGTCCAAAATATCAGATAAATTGTAAAAATGTAAAAAAATGCACTCATGTCTTCTTCTCGTGTAGAGTATATTGATTCTGTATTTTATTTTAAAAGTGATTGTTATACCAAAACTCTTTGTTACTAAGCCGTTTAATCTGTTTTTAAGATATGGTAAAAGTACAAGAATAAGGCTTAAAAAGGACTAGTGGCTGGCTAATCGCTCACGCTACTATAAGTTTTTCGTATTCGTTTTTAGGGTTGAATTGCTGGGAAATGCATGCCTTTGCTCACCGATCCTAAAATTGGTTAAAAAATAATTTATGAATCTGCTCATTCTGGGACTTAAATCCGTGAACACGACAACATAATACAGATCAAAGAATCACCACTTTGTTATCAATAAATATGTCTTTACCTATTTATTTAATTTGAAAATATTTTTTTTACAAAAATCAAACCATATTTATAATGGGAAATATAATATACTATTCTTGTATTTATTTTTTAGTTCAGAAAACACAACATTGCCGAGTTTTATTTAAACCATATATGTAAGTTATATATAGATGGGATCATTAGAGGTGAAGTGAGTCAAATAATAAAATCGTAAAACTTTTTACTTTGGACTTTAACGTACTTTCAGGTTTTTACTTGGTGCTTTGGTGGATTACATATTTTTATTTTACGGAGATAACACTATTGCAATGTGTATCAACTATATTTTAAAACGTGTAGACTATTACAACACATCAGACTCGTTTGCTTCTAAAATACCACTTGGCTCTAAATATGTAAAAACAACCAACAGATATTTTTTAACAAGCCTACACTTTCAGCTTTTGTCTACAATATTCCAACCAGTGACATCAATGTGTACCGTAGCTCTTTTTAAAGAAATAGTCAAAACTTTAGATAAAAATACTCGAGTATTGGAAAATTAAAATAACCGGTAAAACCCGGAAATTATTATTCGGACCAAAATCCCTACTTCAGACACAAGTAACAATTTATCTGACACTATGTGGAATGCGACTTCGGCAATAGTAAGAGTCAATGTCTCGGGTTGGTCTGTATTGCTCACTGGAGTGGTACTCAGAGAGACAAGACATGAACATTTGAAACGTTCTGTCTTTTGCCTTTGTCGGCTTCTAGGAGAAAATTTGCGATATTAAAGATTTAATATCGCTTTACAACATGAATAATATTCAGTGACACATGTGTGAATATTTCAAGAAAATAATTAATTTTTAACCATTTCTTTCAAACGGCCATTTATTTATTATCTTAATTGTCATATATAATTAAATTATATCAATATTGCTAGAACAGCAAGGTAGACTGAACACTCTGTCAGTTCAAGTTCATACGTGCATTTGAACGCCTAAAGACGCCGAAAGGCGAACCCCGGGTCGACAAAACTAGTGTGAATGTTCATATTTTGAACGACTCATATATAATATTGAAATTCAGCCAAGCACCCTCAGTCGAAATCTTAAATTATAGTAAAAAACAGTTTGTTTTGACTAAGCAAAATTCATAACGACTAAACTTATATTTATTACTGACAAAGTGATAATCTATTTACATCGCTAAATAATTTTTATTTTCAATTATGAAGGTGAGCTTTAAATTAAATATTTTATGAAATAATATAAACAAATTTTTCTATTAAAATATTTCATTTTTTTGTAAAGAAACACAAACAAGACGAAAAAACACGATTTTATTATTCTTTTTCGCCCCATTTCTTTATCGAAATTAGGTTACCTTTAAAACAAGCTCTCGTTTAATTTCTTAGAGTCGTAACACTTGTTTATCACTCGTCACTCTCAAATAAATAAAACATGTGGTTTTTAATTATTAATGACCGAAAGATTATTCGATGTGTTGTTTTTTACAGACTCTAGAATAAAGTTATTCAAAATTTGATCAAAGACGTTTCAAATAAAACATGTGTTACAAACGTAAGATTCGTAGAAAAATTAGAAACGTGTAAGTACATACGTCCGTAAACAAATCTTCTCTGGTAATTCGTTCAGTTGAAGGCGTGTAGTTATAATTTATTACAAGTCCACCCTCAACGAAATTAAGATGTAGACCTATCGTAATTTCTCACGCCTTTCCGCCCAAATATTTCAAACACAAATACAGACATCACCGCCATGAACAATATTATTAACTCTAACTCCAAAATGTATATAAACACTTAAGTTATCTCGACTTTGAACAATATTAACTTTATCTACTGAATGTATCTAGGTGTTCTATTCGAGTTGCGTTGTTCGTCAAAATTTTGTGTTAAGTCTATTCTCGGACTTGAAATAGAATACAAAGCTTTAATATAAATAATGCAATATTTTAAGAATTAATTTCAACGGCTTAATTTAAAATATACCAGTTTCAGCATTCATACACTTGGCACGTATAATTTATAATAAATTATGTATTTGTTTGTGATTATAATCAGTACCTACTTTCATTCAATATTTTTTTTTTAAATTCTTTTAATAAACCAATAGTCATTTTATATGCTAATAACTTTGTAATATAAATATGTCCAATTCTAATGGTGAGCATAAAATAGCTAAAATTGACTGCTTTTTACTCAGTAAGTCAATTTATTGTTTATTGATATAGTTATAATCCATTTTAGGTAATTAGGTAAAAAATAGCAATGTTTTTAGTTCTGTTTTCTGTTGACGGCATACGCAGAAATCAACTATTTATAAAAACTAGCTGTAAGCCCGTTGACTTTTTTAAAAACTTCATAGCCATGCAAACTTTCAAATAAAGTTCTCTCAATATTATTACGATGCTTCAGTTCTAAGCCAGGAAATTTGAATTTTGAATATAAAAAGACGTCCATTCTCGAAAGTCTCGAAGTCCCAATTGGCCGAAATATGTGGTGTTCAAAATAAAGCGCTATCATTGGGCGAAGTGGACATCAGTACGGACACATTTGTGGTTTGTGATTATTTTATCGGCTATTATTGTTAAGATAGTATTTGTACAACTAAATAATTTTCTCTGTCAATTTATCTTTGACGAATACAGTAGAGATATAATGATACGGCTAAAATAGGACGAATGATAAGCGAATAGCTCTGGCTACGCTCCGTGTTCAATATTGGACAGACGGGCTTAATTTGAGACATCACAGACATGTATGTCTTCGAACATAAATCCATAAATTGAAAATCAGTTTATGAAATTGTTCTTACTGGGAAATCATCAACGGTGACCACTGTTTAATTGTACTTTTCTTTAGGTATGCAAAAATGATTGAGATCTTATTATTAGATTTCTAACGTTGGATAAGTTCCTACTTTTATAATTATATTTTATTTATTAACATATTATAATCCCCTTTTACCAAGAATTCTATTAAATGCAAAATTTTATTTTTAATAATGAGGATTAAGTAAGTAGTTTAGTGTTTTCTTTTAACATATGTACATACACATATTACAATAAAATGTAATTGCTGCACTTATTCTAAATCTAAACAAAACAATCTGCTTAATATCAAGGGATGATTATTTTAGTTCATTTAAATTGTGGTATTTTTTTAGGAATCACACAATATGACATAACAAACCAAATCAATATAATGTCTTTAATAAAACGTCCTGATGTTTCTTGTACGTTAGCTGAAGACCACTTTTTCTGAGGACATCATTGCTAGAATTAGAAAAATAATCAAGTATTCAACGGCTTAATAATGAAACACTATCGTTAGATATTGCTGAATAATATTTAATAAATTTCAAGCTCATTAAATTAATTGTGATAATGTTATATTGGGTCGATACAGATACAATATATTTTATAGGTGACGTTTATTTAAAATAATTTAGATTGAAATTTTCAGTGACCGAATAACAAACATTGAATGCCGTGTCATAAGCGTATACTGAAATATTGTGATCAGGTGTCGAGTACCTTTGTTAGATTATATTTGACACGATAAATGAAATTTGCACACTGATTCAAACTAAATACTTTAAGAGGTAGAAATTGTAACGAAATACTACATAGATAAAAAATAAACACAATTTGTGCTAAATTAAATTTGAATCGTTCAAATTATTTACATTCACACAGATTTTGTCTCTTACGACCCGGGTTTCGCCTTTCGGCGTCTTCAGACGTTCAAGTGCACGGGTGAAGTTGAACTGACGCTTAGTAAATGAATATTTCGTGTTTATATAAGAAATAAATGTATCATTGAGTTTAAAGGGAAAACAGAAAGGACACTGAATACCAGATTATCAGAATACATGGCAGCTTTAAGATTGAAAAAAGACACGTCTACTCTTAAAAAATTTGTGCTATTCATTCCCAAAAAGAATCAATATTTTTTATTATCCTCTAATTATGGATTTTCATCGTTTGTTTTTCAAGTAGATACTGAACAAAATATCAGTCAGCCATTTTGTAAAAAAAACTTACTAATTCAGAATGTAATTATAAAATTAATTACAATTATGATAATTAACTAATTGTTTTAATTGGAAATAACTCAGTTTAAAAAGGATATGATATAGTTTGTCAGTTCCTTAGAAAGATTGGTTTAGGTTATGTAAGGTATAGAATTTATTTTTATTACTTTTCAGATATATGCTTTAACGTCAGCGTAATGCAGCGTTATTCTTTTTTAAACTTCCTCGTTATCTGTATCTGTATATGTGATATTAATTTAGATTTACACCGTTAACGACTGATCTTAACTAAAAGCAAAATCAAATAAAAAATAATCTCATCTAAGAGCTTTTGGTTCTTTCTATTTCTTTTCATTAAACACACGGCAATGTCATTCCAGGGGATGCCCGCCGCTGCACTTTCCGTATCTCTCACTGACAATTTGCATTTCGGATGGGATGCACTCCTTGAATATTCATGAAAAGCATTATGAGTAAGGGTCCTTCCAATTGGTTGGAGTAACTTCTTGAATTTGCGGAAACCTCACGGCATATTGCCGCGAATGCTTCTATTTAAATGAAGTGAATAGATCATTCGATAGATGGATACTGTAAGACTTCAGCAGAATAATCGATTTATTTTACAAACACTTCAACTATTGAAAGAAGTCAGTAATTTATCGTTTCCTTCACATATGTGGTTTTCATATTATAAATTTAATTCAGAGAAAGGTCTATAATTTTAATAAGGTAAAAAAATATTCGGCATCTTCAGACATTCAAATGCAAGAATGAATTTGAGCTGACGCTTGTTAAACAGTTATATCGTGTATGTATATTGAAAAAAAAACATTTAACAAAAATTTATTGATACTAATTCGTTCAATTAATTGAGGAAGCAATCACATTAACAAACACAATTTGTGTAGTTCTTTGAATTTTTATTTGATTGAAGCCATAACTTAAATCAGTTGGCATTTAAAATTAATATTAAAATTCCACCAAGCACCTACAGTAGAAATTTTAAATTATAATAAATAATTAAGGGTTTTGATAGTTAATAATCTATTTCAATACGTTTGTTATATTATATAAATCAACTCAAAACAAGTCTTATTGGTAACTTTTTATGATAGTAATTGTTTTACTGTGAAAACCATTCATGTATTTTATCCTCTACGAGCATATTCAAATTATTAGATAAAAACACGTTTTCGCAAATATACAATGCTATCGAAACATAAAATCGTCCTTTTATGCTATGAGAACGACACGACATTTCCATCGCTCGCATGTAATAATTATTGTTTAACACCAATTTCAACACCCTCGTGCATACAAATTGCAATAGAATGCAGCGATAATTACAAAATTTCATCATATTATCTGCCTGTCTGCTGTGTGCATGAGCAGGGATGCAGGCTGTATAGCGATGGGAATACTCTTCTCTCGTCGGCAGTGGTTATTTCGATATAATAACTTCTGATCGCACTAACCTATAGCAGTTATATATTTTGCAAACGCTATTAAAACCTAAATATACCGCAAAAAAAAAACAAAATATATGTATTATAAAAAACGTTAAAAGTATAGTATGTTATTTAACTTGTTGTCTCCCATTTTTTTTCATTTTCCTTGGTATATTAAAGCATTTAATTCATCAATACTAATTCCGATTAGAAAAAATAAACGTTGTTATTATTTCAGCTGCGAAACATATAAAAGTCTAAAATCTCCTGCTGTGCTCTGGTTGGTTAAAGCTTGCTTTACCAATCAGGTCAGCCTGGGTTCGATTCTCCAAATTTAGATTTTTTCAATTATAATTTAAGATCTAAGGCATTATGTGTGTGATGTTAATTCTCCTTAAGTTAATCTCAAGTGATTTACAAAAAAATCATCGAGTATGCATTACCTCGTATTATCTGCCAACCTCAAAATATTAGACGCATTAGCATTAGCTGTAATGCCAAATATGTTTTTTAATTTTTTAAATAAAGAAAAAGAATTTATTCAAAACAATTATGACAAGAAACCTCCTTACAAAATTAACGGTTTAAATATATTTTTTAAATATTTGTAATTAACATTGCCATGACTTTTAGTAAAACAGTCATTTATTTTACCTCAACTTTCTATTCGATTCTAAAAGTGACAGATTCCGTATGAGCCGTAAATAATACTATTAGTGAAATCGGCGTAAGAAAGTCTACCAAATCGTTTATATTAAAAGTCTATTTAAAAAGAATCACCATTTTAAGAAATAAAACTTTTTCAAATGAAATTAAATACATACTACTTCAAATACATTCCAATACAATAGTTCCTATTTTTATACGTTGTTTTATTGTATGTGTTCGTGTACACAAATATTCAAAACCAATTAACTCGAACGAAGTATTTTCGACGTGATGTTTTTTTAGTCAGAACATCGACAATGTAGTTTTTTTTCAATTAACCTTTAAAATGGTCAAAAGTAAAAATTGCACGCTCGTTAATTCTTATTTGTAATATAAATACCATAAAAACAATTAAAATATATCGATATACATATTAATTTATGTCTGTCTTATTTTTTAAAAGTTAAATTTAATTGATTTCTTATAAAATTTCAACATGCCTCTGACTTGCCCAATAAATAAACTCTCCATAGTAATTAGAGACAGGTATTGATTATTCCGTAACGTGTTTTTATCCATTCATTAGTTTTAGTTTCTTCGAGTTTGACTGTTGCAAATTCCAAATGAATGCATCAAACGCGCCCACACTTATTTACAGACCACCCAACCGTTGCGTCCAGTCGTAGAGGACTCATGTCCTGCGAGCCGTATAAGGACATCATGATACAAATAAAATGTTGTTTATTGTTGTGCTTTGCATTCAATTCAGCGAATAAAATTTACGAGCAGCAACTTTTTTGAAACAAAATATTATCACTGTTTATTTAATATTTAAACTATATTGGATATAATGTATTTAATTCTGACGTTTACAGTGGTTATAAAAAATGATTTACATGTCCATGAAGATGTTTTGTATTAATATGAATAATTGAATGTATAAATAATATTGTACGACGAATAAAAAAAGATTGATCATTAATTACGAATAATGACTACTGCATATTGAATATATATTTTTTTGTATTTAACCTAAAAGATAGAATCCTTTATAGCAGAAGTGCCTACCATTTGCGTATTTCTTATGTTAAATTTGTCGACAATTTCATACTCATTTGCTTGCATTAAATAAACTGCATAAAATAAGAATGCGGATGACCTATCGCAGCGAGCTCTAAATTATCTAAATTCAGTGCAACTTGCTTCATAACAATGACAATGTAAATATTATTTGTACATGGCAAAAGGATTTTTTTTTTAAAATATTATAAAATATTGTTTCTTATTAATTTCCGTTTCGTTTAAAGAAAAAAAATGTTTTTAAATATACATCGTGTCTTATTTGGGTTCTGTGTGCCTGTGTGGTCGAGTGGTCAACGTTGTTGGCTTCGGCTACGGAGGACCCGGGTTCAAATCCCGGTACGGACAGTTTTATAAATTGATTTTTCAATCGATTTATGAATTTCTGTTCAAAGGCATGGGTGTATGTGATGTCTTGAATTCCCCCCTCTCACCCATCCTATCCTACGAACGGGGCGTATCGAGAGCGATTAGCTTACCACTAATCCTGTCCTAGCCCCTATCCTTCTATCCCTACTCTCTTTGGAAAAAGAGAGGTTGAGCAACTGAGTAATAAGCAGTTCTCGTAGAAACACTTCTGTTGAGAAAAGCTCCATTAGGAGTCCATATGCTCCACATTGGGAGCGGACATGGTTTAAAAAAAAAAAAAAAAGAACAAATATGCCGTATTATAACATGCCTTTCTTTAGTCCATGCCCGCTCCTAATGTGGAGCAACTGTTTCTTACTCAGTTGGTCAACTTTTCATTTTCAAAGAGAGTACGGATAATAAGGATAGGACCAGAACCGGACTAGTGGTCAGCTAATAACTCTTTTTACGTCCGTTTTAGGGTAGAATGAGTTGGTGGGAATTCAAGACATCACATAAACTCATGCCTTCGGACATAAATTCACAAATCGATTGAAAAATCAATCAATAAAAACTTTGTCGGCTGCGTGGTCGACTGCCAACGTAGTTGAGCTTAAATACAGAGGTTACGCGTTCGAATCCCAATACTTTCGACATGCATACGTATTGAAATCTGTCTGGCGCATTTGAGTAAAGTTACACAAAATTCAAAGTCGTCTGATTCTTTATCATAATTTGTAGGTATGCTAAATTTTAATTTTTCTTTCAATACGGCTCAAAAAACAAAGGTTATCGGTAAGTGATGTATCTTTTATATTACGATAATATTTAATATACATGCAATTCTATGCCTTAAAGATACAGTGCCTTAAGTCACATGAATTCTTTTCTGCAAAAAATGTTTCTAGCTACTGTTTTAGACGAATCGAAATCGTCTGAGATAGCAATCTCAGTTAACATTTTAAAATCGAGCAAAATCATGTGATGGAACGAGATGCGATTATTCGATAACATGTTGCGAGAAGAGTGGAAAGAATCGCTTCGAGTTGTGGTGCTTGTCAAATAGCAATTACCATACAATTTAAGAGAGGACAAAACGATTTTTTAAAAAGCGCCATTCTAGGACTGCGGAACGGCATTTCAAACGATTTATTTCCGCGACTTTTCGATTCTCTTGTAAATGCTAGCCGAATACATCTTGACATTACTCGTAATTTATTTTAGAGCGAGCTTCATTTATTGTGAGAAATTTCTACTATTGTTCACAATGTTAAGCCCCAAGGATAAATCCCCACTAATAAAAGACTTAAGAACAATACAGTTTGAATGAACTCGACGTAAAACAGGTAAGTAGAATTAAATGAAATCATCGCTCGAGTGTTACAAAAACGTTTAATTAGGAATTGTCAATCACCAAATTTAAATCACATACAATATTAAACAAACAAAAATTTGATTTAACACAATAACTATTATATTACCTTACTTTAAATTACATTAAACTCTGCTCTTTCGTCGAAATAGAAAAATATCAATTCTTTCATCCGGAAGAAAAAACCACAAAAGAAAAAAAACTACAAGTGAATTTACAACTAAAGGTCTCTGGAACCAAGTCCCAGGACTGGAAAGCGTCCCTCACACACGTTGTGTTCGGTTTGTGTCCCAAAGAACAAGAAAGAAATAAACAAAAATCACATCGGATATCGAAAAACAATGTTGCCATTTAAGGCCACGAGCAATAAAATAATTGATATTACGGGTTACCTGATAACAAAATTTAAACACAATTAATTTAGCAACAAATTTTAAATTTCTGCCAGTTATCATCACAAAAGTGGTAGTGGGAGCGGGTGACTATAAACCATACCGTATCAATCTCGACACGATAAAGTTAATTTGGTTTCTAAATAGGTATCCTGTATTGCGCCTTGAATTGTCAATCAACACAGACAGCCTTTTGATTTTTTGATAAATCTTCACTTCACATTTACGACATACTATTAAATAAGCACAACCTTGAAGTGCTTTCAATTCAATGTAGTTTAAATTTTATAAGTTATTAGTTTTATGTATAGGTCTTTTTTTCTGGTCAGAATTTTCAAATGCCCTTCTTTTAAAAATATATTTAGACACTAATTCGTTATTTGCAGAATACATCATTTAGATAGAACGTGTATTAAGTTATATACATTGCGACTATCGAAAAAAAATACATTTACTTTTACGTTTTACCTGCCTACTTTGCCACTCTTCACTATGCCAATATTGCATTTTACACTCCCGTGAGTTATTATTACTTCAATCAATGTAGCGTTGTAATTTAATTATTTTCCAGTCACGTCCAGGTGAGCGAAAATAAATTAAATATCAACAAATTGAGCGCTGAAATACTTTACTCTAAGGATTTGAAAAGGGCGAGAGTTTTCCGGAAGCCAATATTCCACCTGCTTTTAAATTTCTATTCCTTTATGCCACATAGCCAAAACGTCACTCTTTAACAGAAAATTTCATGTTTCTACAGTATCAACAAAAAAGTTATAAAAAGATCTTAACCGTACTTTCCACCGTGTTCCATTGCATGGAGTTACTCTACATAGAATGAAATCATTCAGTATATAGAAGGAAAATCCATTTCTATTCGATGTATGCGAAGTCAAAACTTCTGACAAATATTAAATCGTTGACGTTGCAATACCGATAACTTGGTTTTAAGAACAAAAAAATTAGTAAATACGAAAGTGTTTTTTTTTCGAATCAGCAACACTTTTTCCAGCGAAAGTGAATTTGATAGCTGACAGCTGATCTGTGCTCAGTTTGGTTTGCCATTTTACCGTAAATAATCTTACGCCTTAAAAATGCTTGCAAATTGTGCATAGTTATTTTGAAAAATTTCAAAAAAAATGATCCTAGCTACGTCAATAAGCAAAATTACCGCATTTGAAGTAAATAAAATCAGCTAGCCACTATTGAGACGTCTTTACATCAGATAATGTAGAAAAGCTCTTGTTTCAACATAACGGCGCAACACGCCACACAACGCAAACCGCAATCAATTTATCGAAAAAAAACATTCAATGGACGCATAGTTTCACGTTGTGGATCTGTGAATTGGCCTCCAAGATCTTGTCATTTAACACGTTGAAAGCCAACGTACGCCGCGTTATTGCAAGAAATACGTTCACAAGTATGCTAAAAAGTGGTCGGGAATTGGAATTTCAAATTGTGCTATTTTCGAGCTAACTGCGACGGCAATATGCCCGGAATCATATTTAAGCACTAATAACATAATGTTACCTTTTGAATAAAGCCATTACCATGGCCAGTACATAATTTGTGTGCGTTTTATAGCGCTTTAAAGTCCTTTATCTCTAAAAATGTTTTAAATGACTGGTCATCTATCTATCATAAGTTGAATCTGAAAGAGCTTCTTCTGTATATGGACTTATTTGCGCAAATATATCGTCCGTAGCACGCATGCACAAACATAACAGTTCAAACAATATCAATCAAAATCCGACAAAAATTTATATACCATTATGAGTACAAAATCTGAATTCCTTTTGATTTTTATTTACTATTTAAAAAAAAAAACAAATATAACGTTTATGCTTGATCCCTGATATATTCAAGATAAGAATTCACCAAAGACTCACCTATTTTGAGACTAAAATCTTTCAAACGTGAATATAAAATTCATTTGTTCACTGTCTGTAGTAGCAATTATTTTTGTTCCTTAATTGTATTGGAGTGTCTTTGTGCACAAGTAAAACAAAGTCGTTATTGCATTTTATAAATTCCATTCAAAAGATTTCTTTATTTTTTCTGGGCTTTAAACATTGGATTTGTTTTATTCGTGTTTCCTAAAACAGATTTACAAATATAATACATTATGTCTTCAATCAGCTTAAAACTATTACTTCACTTTTATCAAGGCATAAGATAGCAATGTTTATACATACATAATTCAAAATAATTATTTCATAAACCATAATCAAATTTATTGTCCTTCTGCCAGTCCTAGTTTGTCATACTTTTTGAATTTCTTCATGTTTGTATCAAACCAAAAACGATAACAATTTCAGTAAAATTAATAATAAAGAAATAGTATTTAACAAGACTTAAAGTTTAAACTTTAATCTTCTTGAAAAATAATAAGAGTCTTAATTGCTATCTTTTTATGCATATGGAGCACATGGAATCTTAATAGAGCTTTTCTCTATGACAGGACTAGTGATAAACTAATCGTACTATAACGTTCCATAAGAAATCCACTAATGTATTGAATAATCAGTTTCATAGACTGGCCCCGAGCGAGTAAGCTTTGTAACCAAAGCAATCGTTGATTACCCTAAGAAGGAATCGGTGGTAATCAATTATTAGTGAAAACTTTTTTAGGCAGGACGAGAACTTGCCCTGCAAAAAAAGGTAATTAGAATTATTATAATTGATACTGTTATTGTATGTACATATTTGTCTAGCACATGGGGTGGGGAACCTGAGGCCTTAATGCCGCATGCGGCCTTCTGGTAAATTCTGTAATTCTTTAAATTCGTAAATTCCTGACATATTCGGACCGAAATTCCTGTTTCCGGACAAAAATTCCCTAGTCAATGTTTACTGCGGCCTTATGTCGAATCAGAAAAATGAATGCGGCCTTTAGAGAAGAAAAGGTTCCCACCCCTGGTCTAGCACATCAGAATTTAAGCATGCTCAGTCTTTATTATTTAATTTATATGTTAAGAATCGCAGTTTATATATATCTGCTCATAAATATAAAAATCTTACGAAAGAGTTCGTCTGAATCTGATTCACAAATATGATGATATTACAATAAGTAACATTACCATTTGAATAACAAAGTTTTCAGCTATAATTCAATTTTTCACAAATTTACTGCCGGATCCATAGAAATTATTATTAACTGATATAATCACAACTACTGGTTATTGAAATTGATATGCTGCCTTTGATAAGTATTGATTATTCTTCAAATTGAATAGTCATGTTTTCTAAGCAAACTTTTGTCATTTTATTGCTGGAGTCTTTTATCGAATAACATCTTGAACTGAATCTCTCTAACCTGTATGTCAAATGACATAACTGTGTTTATTTCTTTGTATAATGGTAAATATTTTCTCTACGTATCGTATGAAAACAAGACGATCAGGTATCCAAATAAACAGTGTTTACTATGCAAATAGCAAACTTGCAGTAGCTTCGACAACTCATATTAGACTCAAACACCTGCAAACAGAAAGTACAGTAGATAATTGAATTAGTTACATACGTTAAATACGGAAAAATACATAAGTGAAAATAAAAACGACTGTATAAATCAGTGGTGCGCATAATTTTTAAGCCAAGTGCCACGTTTCCAATGTTAAATTAGTGAAGTGCCACTCAATACAGAGGTAAATTTTCCATCAATTTCTTATTTATTTGCACGTCATATTGTAGGTAAAAAAAGTAAATCTCAATACGTTACATTTTTTTGGATGCGGATGACTTGTCGCAGCGAGCACAAAACCAACTAAATTTATAACGGCTCATTTAATTATAATGAACACTTCAATGGCATATTATATGTACGTGGCAAAAAGAAATATTTTTTGTTTTTATCAACTAGAATAGTTTATTAATTCATTATGATTCTAATCAAATTATTAACAGCAGAATAAATAAATAAAAAGTGGTTTAAATTCTTCAAAAGCTCTGAGTGCCACCGACAAATGCTCTGGAAGCCACAAGTGGCACCCCATAGTACCCTATGCGTATCACTGGTATAAATGTATCAAATTAAATTTTCAGCGATGCTTGAGTAATGGTACATGTATAATTCTTGTTAGAATAAATCATTCTGTGAGATGTGAGTGCTTTCCTTTTCACACTTGTCGTTGGTTGAATCAACACACTCTTAAGTTCATTAAAGTTTATTTATTCTAGGTACGTGGATAATTTAAAAGTACAATAATTTAGACACTTTTACGATACATCAAGTAAAATGATATATTTTTAATAAGTTAAGCGTTAAAAACTGTCAAAAATTTATAAAAAATAAAACACTTTTTAAAACAAATTCTTCATTGCTTAAAGATCAGGACCGATTTTCCGCATCATGAGCATTATCAACTTATGTAAATATAACCCATTAAATGAATATTATACAAAATTAAATAACACGATTAAAAATGGCAATGCATTTTATAGTTCAACATTTTTTAAAACTTAGTTGATTGCTTTTTCGTCTGAATATTGTTGTCAGAACTTTGCTTAAACTTTCATCAACTAAGCTATAAAAATGGCTTAGAAGAGAAACATATAACATTTTCTCATATATTCTTACATACAACTCATATTGAAATATACAGTTTTAAATGTAACAAATTAATTTTAGATTTTTTCAAGGAACCGTGACAAATATATGATTACTAAGTATTCAAAGTAAATTAATTTTAATTATTGTGTATAACTAACTTTTTTTTATTCATGTTTGCTTCCAATGTAGAGCATATGGCCTCCTAATGGAGGTATCTCAACAGAAAAAAAATTCTACGAAAACTGCTAGTTACTCAGTCGCTCAACCTCTCTTTTTGTAAAGAGAATAGTAGGGATAGAAGGATAAGGCTAGAACAGGACTAGTGGTTAACTAACTGCTCTCGATACGCTCGGATATTAAGGGATCTGAAAGGTGGAAGGTAACTTTAGACTTCACAAACACCCATGTCTTTGAACAGAAATCGATAAATCAACAGAAAAAATGCTGTTCATACTGGGGCTCGAAGCCGTGAGGTCCGGCAACGCTAACCGCTGCGCCATAGGACCCGCCTGATAAATTAGCTTCTTGTAATAGTTATAATGGTGATGGTGTAATATTTATTCTACCAATCAAATAAGAATTGAAACAATAAAATAAAGCAAAACTAATAACAAGCCATGCCAAACAATTGGTAAAGATATGGTGAATATTTGTTTTGCCAATAGTTTCTAACCTATCCCTGGACCACTGATAGCCTTTAAATGAACATTTTGTACTTAATATTAAACTGACTTTAAAAGGATTCGGTAGAATTTATCTGCAAAAAATCAAACCTTGCGTAAAGCCTAGAGTCCTTTGATAACAAGTCCCGACTTCCGACAATAATATTGGTAGCTGAGAGCGAAGCGTTCTCAAGTTATCAGATATCCGATGGAAATAGGGTCAACAAAGTATCTTTTCTTAATATTGTCATAAAAAGTGTACTTAGACATTATTAACTTTCGAAGATAGAGAAAAGCAATATCTGACTTTATGTTACATGTAATAAGAAAGTACCCGTTATATAAATTGTAAATAATTTGATTAATGAACCATATAGCCATAGCGAAAAAACAAGTTCTTATTAAATTTTAATAAACTACATAAATCTGCGAAGATCAAATGTTGATTTGTTAACTGAATACAGTGTTTCTGAAAGGGCGTTACACGCCTCTTTGAGGTCGTTTTTTTAACCGATTAAGACCTTAAGTCTACGTTAGCGATTACATCATTGCCTATTACGATAATGCAATAAATCACATAATATATGGCAACCCTTCGGAGAAAGTGCGTTTCAATTATTTGTGGTATCCGAGTATCTACGCATTATAAAAATGACTATTATTATAAAAACAATTCATACTTTCGTTAAATTAATTCATACTAGCAATCATTAATCATTTTCACGACTAGTGTACATATTTTTATATACTTACTTATTGAATATTTTGTCTTTAAATAACAGCCACGTTGGCGCATATTTTTTTTTTGAAACATCTATTTTCAGAAGGTTACAACAAAATATAAACACATATCTCGAAAAACCATTTTGCTTAATTTCGTTTTTTGAAACATACTTGTGTTTATTTTTTATTAAAATAAAAAGGTATCACTAATGCTACAGTGTCATACATTTATAAATTTAAAGATCATACGAGATAAATTAGATAAAAAAAAATAAGTCTTACATCTCAAGTATACATTAGAAAAATCTCAATTTGATATTGACCTTACCGGTAGTTGAATTCATTCCCGTTTATCCGCAGAGCCAAGTTATTTCCATCTAGACCAGCCATACTCAACCTTTTTTTCCTCCATGCCGCATTCCGATATTTGCTTCTTTACGTGGGCCGCAAAATATTTATGGTAATACTCTTTTTTTTTTTTGAGCTCACCGATGAATTTGAAATCCTCGATTTGGTATACTTTTTCCCCAGATATCTCCGAAACTTCTTTTTTTTTTTAGCTCTCCGAAGAATTTGAATTCCTCGATTTGGTATACTTTTTCCCCAGATATCTCCGAAACTCCTTTTTTTTAGCTCACCGAGGAATTTTAAATCCTTGATTTGGTAAGAGCTTACTGGGCCGCAGGTTGAGTATGGCTGATATAGACCACAGCCTTTAAAATTTTACAAATGCCAGTCATTAAAAGTCAAACTATTCCCTTAACCTTAAGCGACACTAGAGCAGTCAATGGCTTAATAATTTAAATTAATTAACGGTTAAATATCATTCCAGCCAACCCTGCCACCGACACGAAGTCATATCTAACCCGAAATAAATATATTCTTCTGGTCAGGCATTGTCCGGTGAAATAAACCCTCGTTAGCCCAGGCCACTCGGCAAATACAATAGGAACTGCGGAGTACGGGTTCACATGGATTGAATGGATTAATGCCTCGTGGGCTGTGAAGGGTCAACTGATTTTTATTCATATGAATATGTGAAGCCGCTGGTATAATATTATATTATTTCGTAAAATGTACTATTGTTAAAAGGCAACCCTCAAAAGGCATCAAAGAGGCGTTCAATTTTAAAGCACAGATTGAATGTTACAGCTTTTCAGGAAAAGAGTTCTATTGAAGTATTCATATACAAAACAGATATACAATTGGAATAAACATGAACATTATCAAAGCCTGCTTACTTACGAGCAGTGTTCCCTCTAAGCTGTGCGCGTGTACAACTCGCCGAGCGCGCGCACATACATTACAACAGAGCGCATAAAAGTTACATCAGCTTTACGACCACCAGAATAAATCAATTGACATTAATTAGTGTTGTTAATTATTGACATTATTAAAAATCAACCTTTTCGTTTATTAGGTCTAAATACCGTTATGTGGCGCACAAATCTTTTTATTTCTTGTCAAAGTTGCACATCCAATATATTTTGCCCACATAGCCTTCCGAAAATTAGAGGGAACATTGCTTAGGAGTGGTCAAATTAATATTTTCTATTGGTATTTTTACGGGTAAATCACTTGCACGGACAATAGTTAACAGATATGATATAGATTTCTTAAAATCTCAACCGCCTATTCGATCCTAAACAGATGGTGAAGCAATTGGTTATATCCAAGTCACATTTCTCTACTGGTATTCTCTACACAAAACAGAGGCTGCGTGAGTGAAAGACAAATAACTTCACCCGAGATACCTCCATTAGTATTTATTATATGTTCTGCATTAAGAGCGAACATAATATTCTTTAATAATCATATTCGCTAATCTAAGAAGCTCATATAATCTAATAGATTTAATCTTAACATAAGTTTCTCTATGCGAAGTACTTGTGCTCTCTTATGTAAAGGGATTGAAGGATAGAATTCGTATCGTTTATAGAATCGGACGGTTCTGAACGAATTTTACACATTACAGACATTCATAGTTTTTTTAACCATAATTTTTCGGCGAGAACTGTTTGTTACTTAGTTGATTAACCTTTATTTTTTTAAGAGAGTAAGGATAAAATAATAGAGCTATGACAGAACTGATGGTTATCCCGTCGCTCTCGCTACGACCCGTCCCGTAAATTTTAGGGTTGAAAAGGTGGTAAAGAATTTTTTAGATATCACACATACCCATAACAACGTTGAGTACACTAGAAAATATTAACGATACAAATTCACCCATTGTCTCTCTGAAAATTCAATTTGATTGCAATTATTCTTTATTAAAAATATTTTCGCCGCGCGCTTTTACTTTTAGTCATATGAGACAATTATTCCGAAATTAATAACTCTAATCTACCGTCGACTACTAGCAATAGTAGAATGTGAGAGATGGTTTGTTTCCCAATTCTCTGGAGAGTCAACGATCCGACTTGCTGTGCTGAAGAGTGGCATGTGGTCAGGATGTTGCTCAGACGTGGGAATAATTTTGAGGGAATAGATATCGGAATTATTTTTACCTTATTTTTAACAATATTTTTATTATAATTTATTATATATATAGATAGATAGATGTGGCACCCAGTAGAATTCACTTCTCTTCGTTTCCCATATTTTATTCAAAACGGATTAAAAAAGCATTAAATTTACAACATTGTCTTGGCCGGGAATTGCCTTAAGTCCCCAGGCTTGCCAAACTCATAAACCATATCCTACAATAAAGTTTCAAACGTGCCAACTTGACAAATCTAAAGAGTTGCCGCAAAACCCGTCGACTTTTGCATTTTCTTCCGATACCCGGATTTCATTCAAATGGTGAACGCAGCGAAATTATAAGTTTTATTTTCAACTATCGCGATATTCACTCCGACAAACTTTTATGCAAACGAAAAGTTCCTATTGATAGATTTACATTTTTAAAATTTAAAATAATTCATTCTTTTTTTACTAAGTTCACATTTATTTATTAGGATCAGGACCGAATTTGTTCATTCTGAGCATTTTCAACGGATAAGAATATTTTTAAGGTGTTCACTGTCAATACTTGGTGGAATGGCATTATAATAAAAATAATAAAACATTTTTAGTACTTTTTCCACATAAAATTTATTAGATCAGGACCGGTTTCGCTCATGATGAGCATTGTCAACTGACAATGCTCATCATGAGCGAAACCGGTCCTGATCTAATAAATTTTATGTGGAAAAAGTACTAAAAATGTTTTATTATTTTTATTTTTAGGATAAGAATATACTAAACCAAGTTGCACCCATAAAGGCGTAACAAACAATTGGTACAAAATATAAATAAATTAAACTAAATTGAATGTTATTTAAATCCTTAAGACCTCCGAACATTTAACAATAAGATTTTTTTTACTACAGAACAGCTTACTTCTATTGGTAACGTTGCCAAGTCAGGTAATGGCGGGTCCTATAGCGCAGCGGTTAGCGTTGTAGGCTTCCGTGCCGGATCTCACGGTTTCCGGTCCCAGTACGAACACCACTTTTTCGATCGATTTATCGATTTCTGTTCGAAGGCAAGGGTGTTAGTGTTGTCTAAAAATTCCCTCCCACTTTTACTGATCCTTTAATAATTGGGTGTAGCGAGAGCGATTAGCTAACCATTCGTCCTGTCCTAGTCTTATCCTTATATTTCTACTACTCTCGTTGAATAAGAGAGGTTGAGTGACTGAGCAACAAACAGTTATTGTAGAATATAATATTCAAATATAACATTTATACCATTCATTCATTTTAAATTCTTCGCGTATTTATTGTCTATATTAAATATTTTACCGGCCGCTACTGCTCCACATTGGGAGCGGACATGGATAAAAATATCGTTGTCGAGTGGTATTATCACTTTGGCGATCTATTCGTACTCATTTTTGGAATTAACCCCCTCCCTTAATGAGAACTTTCATCCGTGGATGTGTAGATTTATGTGTGTAGCCTAAAGGGATTGTGTTTTTGATGTTTTCACCTTTACCGACCCATCATATCTGCCACAAGGTACATATAACTCAGCCATCTTATAACTTTAACCAAGTACCCAAGTCATTAATCTTATCCTTATAATCTCTGAAAGATGCGATAAAGGCACTGACTTACTCTTGTTCTTGCTGTAAGTATGTAAATATACTTAATAGTGGACTGATCTATTTTTAAGATGTCTATAAATTTTATATAAATAACACAAATTTGATTAAATAAATTTAAGTGTTTTGTTGCTTGTTAGCAATAAGAAATGTATGGTTACACATCTGAACTAGGGACATCAATCCCAATATTTCCAAATCCGAGATCTTTTCGAGACGAATTTCGAAGTTATCGTATTTCAAATGAATATCTAGGTAAAAATTGTTCGCGATTAATTGAGATATTCATAATCTGCTGAAAATGATATCATTATTGATAGGTTCAAGAATTGGTGTTATTTTTCAAGAATGTAGTATTATTTTAAAAAGGCTTGTATTTTTCTGGTCAGAATTTAAATAAAATTGGTCAGAATTTATATTGAATGATCATAATATATCGGTCAGAATAAAATGTCTTTATTTAAAAAAAACAACCCAACCTTACCTAACCTACTAACCAAAATTGTTATTAAATATTCTGACCGTATAATATTTTTATTCTGACCGTTCATAGAAAATTTAAATTAACTTTGATTATTCCACGTATTGTGTAACTAACTGTGACACGTGCTTCGCCTCTTTCAGAGGCATCTTCAGACTTACTATCGCAAAGTTTGCTTAAGTAATGAAGCAAGATTGATTCTAACATTTTAAAATTATAAAATTACAAAATGGATTGGGTTTTTTTTTTCCTTTTAAGAGGAGCAAGGAGGGGGGTGTAGAATCGAAATAAAGCAAACAGATAATGATACTAATTTTACTAATGAGTTGTAAACAATCAGAATGGGATTTTTCCTTTTTAATGGAAGCAAAGAGGGGATTATAAAATCGATTATAAAACTGACCGTTCATATTTTTATTCTGACCGAAAATGGATTTTAGTTCTGACCATTTAATTTGTTTCCCTTTAAAAACCGTAAGTTATTTATTGAAGATCACCAATTTATGATTATGATATATTTATTAAATGATGAAATATCGATTTTATTTTACTTGCCCGGTATTGCGTCTGGGTTGATAGTAGTTGTATGCTATATTGAAACGTTTTGTATTACCGGGATTGATATATTCATCCATTATAATAATCCAGAATTCATGCTATAAAAGCATTAAACATTGAATTGGGAAACGGAACATTGCATTTTCTATTGCCAGTACATGCTTTATTGAAATGCATCTGACAATTTTATTTTATTTTTTTATTAACTTTAATATTTTAAACGTTGTTCAAGAAATTATTAAATATAATATTTTCTCAAAATAACGGAGATTTCCCAACTTTTTAAGATCCAACCGGTAATCAAATATTTACACTGCGTACGTTCGGGAAGTGTATATAATGTTGATTGTTCTATTCTCTTAACCGAAACACGTTTACGGCCCCTCCAGTGTTTTATGGCTCCAATTGAAGTACGCCACTGGTTATAATACCGCACCGAGACCGTAGTGAAAATTATTCTTGTCCCGTAGCATAGCCTGGTGCACCCAGAGGAGCGATATCATTCCGAATGACTGTCGTCGGGAATGTCGTGAGGGGGTTGTGGAAGGGGGCTACATTTCTACGCCACTGCAATCTGCTGTTCAGCGGGAAGAAAGGATTAAGTCAGAAAATGCAATTTTAAAGATGAAGTCGGTCAGCGGAAATTCTTTTTACAGATGTTTTGCATGTATTTTTTATTTTGATAGTACACAGAAAAAAAAAATTAATACATCCTTATCAAGTTTCTCAAAATATTCACTTAGTAGATAATAAATTATATAATAAGCGGGTGGTGGAGGGAATTGTGCAGTCACCGTATTAATACATAATAAAATTCCTTGAACTTGTCTTTCGATGGATTCAGCGGTAACTTTTTGAGTTCATTTTAATTTTGCTTAAATCACATACTTAAATTTTCGAGGATTCCTTGGACCCTATCAACCAGGAAAATCGGAATTTAAGTGTAATGTGTATCTAAATATAATATTTTTTGTGGCCCGCCGTTTATTTTGAGTTTATTCTTTTGTGGTAGTTTGCTCACAATTTTGCCCAATTTTGCCAAGAGTAAAAATATTCAAACCCTTGACCGGGTAGCAAAGATAAAAAAAGTTCAAGAGCGCCCAAAATTTGTCTTTGGGAGTTTTGGGACTGGTGTATTCTATAATGTGTTATATGCGATTTAAGTAAACCTGTTCATTGAATAAATAAACTGTGAAATGAACAAAAGCAACCATATATTGTTTGTTGTTTCTATTTCACTTATTTGATCTTAAACCTTTCGTGCCTTTTCCCATTCGATTGTGATCACTCGTGGACTGAGAAGATAAAATTTGTCGCAATAAAAAAATCTGAGAACCGCGCAGGGAAATTGTATTTTTTATATTAAAATAATAAACATGTTATGTCGTATTTTATATCCACTATTGTTTTAGTACTTCAGTTCATGATAAAAAAAAACTATCCTTTATTATTGTACTGTATACTTTGAAAAAAACTTGATCATGTTATTATCAAATTCATGACATTAAAAAACACTATTATAATGTGCAGCCTGTGTGGTCGAGTGGTCAACGATGTTGGCTTTGGCTACGGAGGGCCCGGGTTAAAATCCCTGTACGGACAGTTTTATAAATTGATTTTTCAATCGATTTATGAATTTCTGTTCAAAGGCATGGATGTATGTGATGTTTTGAATTCCCCCCTCTCACCCATCCTATCCTATGAGGCGTATCGAGAGCGATTAGCTTACCACTAATCCTGTCCTAGCCCTATCCTTCTATCCCTACTCTCTTTGGAAAAAGAGAGGTTGAGCAACTGAGTAACAAGCAGTTCTCGTAGAAACACTTCTGTTGAGATAAACTCTATTAGGAGTCTATATGCTCTACATTGGGAGCGGACATGGCTTAAAAAAAATAAATTATAATGTATTTTTTTTCTGAACAAATACCTTTTTTCGATTTCTCGGAAGCTACTTTCCAAATATTAATTTCATTAAATTTAAAAAATATATTCAACTAAGAGGAATTTTCTTTAAATAATCAAAAAGAAATACTTTATCGTGTAAGATATTTGAAATAAGTTGAAAGAATTCTTGGATATCTAATAAAAAAAATAAACGGCTAATTCTTAGTAAATCTTTTGTCATTTTTTTTTTGGAAGTCTGTCAATTTTATCACGGTTTTTGTATTAATTTATCATATAAAATTGCAGTACATTTGGAGTTTTGGAAACTGAGCCATGAAGCAGAGAGTACTAAAAGGATAGATGAATAAAGCTAGGAAAAGACTAGTGGTTAATTAATCGCTCTCAATACGGTCAGTTATTAAGGGATGGAAGGGCGGGAGGGAATTTTTAGATATCAAAAACACCCATGCATTCGAACACAAATCGATAAATTGATCGAAAAAATACTGTTCATAGTGGGAGTCGAGCCTTTATATAACCGAAATCATGTTTATCAACATATTAAATTGTCAATTTTTTTATTTTGAAAATAAAATTTCCATTATTTCAAGATTTCTCCGTCGGAATCTTCAAACTTTAAAATGCATGGATGAACTTGAATTGACCGTTAATAAATAGTTTTTATCATAAAAATTTAAGAATCAAAGAGAATATCCAAATTAAAAGAAAATTATATCACTAAGCTTAAAAAATATTGATGGCGGTCTGGATTTTTAAAATTCTTTATTTGATAATAACAACGTTTAATTCTATTGGAAAAGTAATCGAATAAATAATAATTACAATGTCATTAGAATCAATCATCATTAGAAAGTAATCTAAAATGTCATAACATCGAAATGCCTCGATTATGCCACAATACGTGGAATAATCAAAGTTAATTTCAATTTTCTATTAAAATGAACTTCCACTGCAAAGTTACCGCCGAAACCATCGAAAGTATCGAAATGCCTACTTATTTTTAAATTGTGAATTTTAACATAGTATTACTGTAACTATTTACGGACCACATGTAAAAAGTGAAAATTTTGACGCTATTTGATAATATGCTGTCTTATGATTTTTATACAATCATTTAGGTATATCA
Source organism: Himalopsyche tibetana (assembly GCA_030503985.1). NCBI lineage: Eukaryota > Metazoa > Arthropoda > Insecta > Trichoptera > Rhyacophilidae > Himalopsyche > Himalopsyche tibetana. The sequence goes on along the minus strand of JAPJYX010000007.1, from coordinate 2,430,548 downwards.
TATTAATAATATGCATCAATAAAAGACTCCAAACAGTGATATTGTTATATATCTCTTATGCACACTTTCAAAACATAAATAAATATAACTGAATATTTTCCAATGGCAATATTAATTTTTTAAACGTTTTTTCATTTACGACCTGAGTTGCGCCTCCCGGTATTTTTATGCATTTAATTTCACGAATGAATGAACTCAGCCTTTTAGCGGCCGTAGATAGTTAATAGTAATTACCTAGCACGCCGGCTATAATTTTCAACTATTAATTTAATTAGTTATTGGTGAGATAACACGTCTCTGGCGTGTTGAGCACGAACATATTTACAAGATATCTTGTCTGTGGCAGCCATCGAGTTAAACTGACGTTTGATAAATAGTTGTGTCATGTGTTTATGAGAATACAATTTCAATATGTCTATGCTCATGAAATTTTGAAAAATTGTAAGAATTTATTTGTAAACATCCATCATTAAGCTAAAGTTCAAAATAAAATATAAACTGATTTAAAAAAAATTATGAATTACGTAAAAATTATCATTTAGTATTTTTTTAAACATTTCTTATTGAGAATGCCTGCAATACAAAAAATTAAAAAAGGTCACCCAGCTGGCTTTTTATTTTTTTATAATATAATATAAAACTAATCACTGGAAAAATATAATATATAATATGTGTATGTATATTTGAATGTCGCAATCCTTAATTGAATTTACTAATTATCCTAATCTATCATTTTTGACTTTCTATTGGAAAACTCTTACTGTTTTGTTGTGTTCTATTTTGTAATAATCTAAAAAACAATGTTTATAATACCTTTATGAATATAAATCCGTGGCCTTATAATTAACTATACCCTTTATTGAAAAAAGAAAACTAAATGACCTATAACATTAATATGATCAAACATAGTTTTCAAACAAAGCAATATCGGTGTTATATTTAAAACTTTTCCTAATGAATTCCCACAGCATGGAAGGTAATATTTTAAACGTAAAACATATTTTGTTTTGAATCGCTGAAGGCTTTGTGTTAAAATATAATATAATGTTGATGTCTTTTACTGAGAGGTGATATTATCATCAAAAAGGGATGCTTTATAATATTATTGTTGGTAATTTTAGACAAAAAATAAATAAAACCTCCGAGAATATGAGAAAACCGTACGACAGATGGCGCTGGGGGTACTGTAACGTAATAAAATTGCGAATGGCGCCATACAGTAACGAGAAAAATTGTGAAAAAAATAATAAAAAAAAGTTACGAATGTTCGTATCTTTATGCATATTTCTCGCCCGGGCTTTGGGCACCCAGACTGCTCGTAGAGATGTTAAATTAGTTTACTTATTCAGTTGCAGAGTAATCGGTTTTTAAGTCTGATACTCAGGACTAGATATTATTATTGAAAAACTAAATTAACACAACTATGAGAGATAAAAACTACTTAATGTTGCAACATCTACCACCCTTCACGCTGTTCTTGTATTTCATATTTTATATCATGGAGCATTTTGAATACTTACTCAAATATTTTGCACTAAATCCGTTTCCGATGTAGTGCGTGTAAAATCATAATATAACCTATGTTACTGTATTTCACTTATAACGTGTTCACTGTAAATTCTTGGTGGAAACGGTTGGCTAATCACACTCAATATGCCATGTTTTTGAAGAAACTTTGCCATGAATAATTAGTTTAGAGTTTCTTGAAATGAAGATAGTCGTAAATTGAAAGGAAACGTTAGTTGGGCCCATTAGAAGTGAAGTGAGAAAAGTGGTATCTTAGAAAAAAAAATTAAGATGCGTTGTAATATTCTACACGTCTTTGAGTATAGTAAAAATGAAATAACCTCAGTTAAAACACATTTTAATAGTGTTATCTCTGTAAAATAAAAATACTCAATCCACCAAAAAGTTAAGACGTGATTGTACTTAAAATTAAAAGTCTAAGAAAGAAGTTTTACCATTTTACTAGTTGGCTCACATCACCTCCCGACGGCTCAGTTAAGAAATACTTGTTTTGTAATTTATAACTTAAGAATAAGAGTCAATATTTAGCTTATTCGTAAACCTGGCGATTTTTTGAGTGTAATTGAGTTATAACAAAACAATCATAATAATAAAGTTATCAAATTAAATGTTATATTAGCATCCACATAAAAGTGTTATTTATTCGTGAGTGGTTAGCAATCTTGTAAAAAATACTGGAACCTAGTTCATCTTAGTTTACTATCGATATGTAAAACGAATTGAAAAAATAGTTTAAAATTGTCACATTAGCATGGTAAACGCATTCGTATTATTCTGATCACTAAATCCCAAGTTGATTTATTTGAATTGCAAAATGATTTAAGAAATCGACACCGAACTGAAGTATACGAGCAAGTAAGGGCCGCGGGACCAATTAATCCGATATCTTGACAAAAGGTAAAATCAAACGGTCCTGACAGGAAACTGGGCCTATAAGTTATCGCTTCGCGAGGAGAGAGAACGGGCCCCTAAATTATTATTGGGCATGGTCATATCGCCTTTCGAAATGTAAAGATATCGAATTCTATAAATCATTGGGCTTTGGGTATTGGGTATTGGTTTTGCGAATTGATTGTCCAATGTGCCTTGACTAACAAGCTTACCCTGATTTGGACAGGTTGTATACGTGTTTATTTTACGTTATTAAATGAATGGATATTAAAATAAAACTTTAAAAGTAAAAACACAAAAATAAACCACACCAATTATGCTATTTAAAATATTACAACAACCAAATTGATATACAATACAATCTTTTTTTTAAAGTATGCTATTCCACAAAATGTGAGCCGTGTTTCGCCTCTTTGAAAAAGCATTATTAGACATCGCAAAGCTTAAGAATAAAATAAAAATTGATTCTTATTCTAAAGTTATACATTACAAAATAAAAGATAGGGAAGGAGGTAAGGTGCTAACATTGGTAGTACTAATTAAAAAATACTAACTTATATTAGGTACAATAAATCACAAATGTAAATTAATTCAACAATGGTGATCCAGCTTTCTCATTTAAAATGTTATTAATTAATAGTTTCTTTCTATTAATGACTTCATTAATTTCTACAAACTCCAAGCTATTCAATTTTAACCCTTTATTGTTTAATTTATAGACTATTTTAAAATATATTTTTTTATTAAAATTAAGATCATTTTCTGTCAAATTCCTACAGTAAATTGTATACCCGTTTACCTTATTTAAGCATGCCCGACAGTCTTGACAGGTGAGACGATAGTTGCCGCTCTAAAAAAATGATTCAAACTTCTCTGTATTATTTAATACAAGTTTTCTTATGTTGTTAATAATTGTATAAAATGCGATTTGTTACTGATCTGGTATCTTTGATATATTTGAAGACGTGTATACAAAATAAACCATTTTACGTCAGTATTACAAAATCATAGATTAAACATATTATTATACGTAGTACAATAAATAATTGTTTTGTATAAAGTTAAGCAATTTTCATTTTGAAAGTCTTCAAAAGTTGGCAAACAAAGATTCATATGATTTTTATAAGCGAAATTGATAAAAGGATTTGATTTTCATTTTTTTCTTTCAAAGATATAATAGTGTTTGAAATTTTTCTAGGCCTTCTTTTGAACTTTCTAACTTATAAAATAAGAACATTCGTAAGCATTCTTCAATATTGTGTGTGCGTTTTGATTTGAGATATATTCATATGGACATTAAAAAATATTATATGTTACGAGTCTGCAAATAGCTTTTCTAAGTTTTAAATTAAATTTCAACATTGATCCATTGTAAACTAGCATGAAAAGTAATTTCAATTTAATAACTACATACTTATAAAATAATTATTTAAAAATGTGTATAAACTATTTTTGAAATTAACGAAAACATTTAAATAAAAAAAATGCAGAAATTATGGAATGATATAGAAAACCGCATTTTGCCTACCTTTTCATTACAGTAATTAATTACATGGTGAATGAAACCATTAAATAATTACTGTAATATAATATAATACGTTTTATTTGCCTAAATAAATAATGTTAAAAAATATATTATACAAAGCAAATGATTGAAATTGTTTTATTATAATATTCGTGTAAATTATGGCATCTGACGAAGACTTAGAAAATCAGTAAACTGATCGGATATTAAGATAAAGTGACTTAAGTTTGTAAGGAAATTGGAAAAGACAACGGGTAAGGCATCTCTTGTAAGAACTGGATAGGGCATGTGCTAAGGATACCTTCAGATAGTTTCATCATAGCTGATCTCTTCTTTCGGTCGATAGGATTTTACCGTCTTTAATAACCGTCCTACGAAGACAAAAAGAATTACGTATTTTGTGTGTCGAATATGGAAATACTCGTAGGTATTTCGTAGCCATTATTTGTTCCCGCATATGAACAAGACATGATCTAATGAAATAATATTGTATTAATCCTTCAATCAAAGTATTCCGCTAAATCGCTTATTTCTTATTGACAATTTAGAATTTTCTAGGTGAAACAGTCGTCATTTGATTAATTTCTAGAATTTGTAGAATCACATTTTTTATACAAAATGTATTATTATCTGCAAGCGATAATATGGTATATTTACAAAACAAAACCATTGTTTACCAGATACTAGTTTTAATAGACAGTGTCAAAACAAATTGAATTTTCCGAGTGAAAATTTGCTAATAAGAGGAAACGAATGTTTGTTTAATTATCATTGTTGATTTAAAACGTTAACACTGGCTAGTTGCATATCTATACGAATACATATATGATTAAATAACGCAACTACATATACGATGTGCAAATATCATTTGTTTTGACTAATGCCATAATAATTTATTAAATCAGTTTATTTGAAAACAAATTTCCGTACTAAATTCATCATATAACTATGAACAGATAAAAATTTAGTTTTCATAAAAGGTTTTAGTATTTAACGTGTATATTTGTTATTTCAGATAAGCGTATTATTATTACTTTTCTTGTAAAAAAGAGGATTGTTCTATAAAAAAATATTATTGTGAGGAAAAGTTATAAATCATTTATTTTTAGGCTCCATAACTCTCTTGTACTTTCAACAATTGTTGAACAAAATTAATCTCTTAAATAATCTTAAGATTTTTTCAATAAATGTTTTACCTGTTTAAAAAAGCTTAACTCTGTTACTTCCACGTGGCCAAAATATCAATCAAGAAGTTTTTCTGTGAACACTTTTTCAATATAGGTTTTTAAAATATCGAATTCGAGTGTATATTAGGCAAAATTATTTTTCTCAATAACATGCAGTATCTCTGGGACATATTAATAATTTATTTGCGCGGTATTCAAGTGGTTAAATTGGCATCAACTAGTGTGCTTACAAAATAGTGCTTATCTGAACTCGCTCACGTCCACGCGGAGTGTGTTGACACCCGAATACATGCCATTAAAGGTTGTTAACGCTCTTCTCATTGGCAGGATGGTTCAGTAACGTTGAAAAACAAACAATTCATGCCCACGATTAATCGACATATGGTATTTATTCATAATATTTTTTGATATCAAGAAACATGTGTCATACTTAAATATCAGAAGAAATATATGGATCTTAAATATTAATTTGAAATAAACTTCGTCAAAATACTGAAAGTTTATTAGTTTCTATCAATTTGGTGAACTCACAAATAAAATACAGTAAATCTAAATCCATATTTTTCCATAAATAAAAAAAAAACGACAGCGAGAAATCGAGATCAAAATGAGTATGTCGGTACCGCAAAATACACCAACATTTGTACATTCTCCAGAATAAACAACTATTTCACTAATCAACTATGAATAATAATTCATTAATAAACTATGCGTACGTGAATGTATGTAAATTCCGTTTATTCCACTCTGATACCCTAGAAAATATATTCCAATAAATGCCTGCAGTATTTGTTAGCGCCGAGCTCATTTTTTCCATTGATTTTCATTGTTTAAAAGTTTTGCCAAAGCTCCGGCAAAATTTGTATCTGTATCGAAAATTTTGAACTAACTGAAATTGACTGGATTTTTTACTGAACCGATGGATCAGCGTAAAGTTAGTTATAAACAGTAAACTAGTCTAAATAAAACAGTGCGTAGCGGTAACGATTATACGTAGTACTTAACATATAACTGATTCTGTTTTAACCAGAGCTGTGGAGTCGGAATTAGAGTCGGAGATAGAGTCGGAGATGGAGTCGTAGAGTTGGACTGTTTTAACTGGAGTTTGACTCGAAAAAAAAAGCAACTTCCGTACGTTAAAAAAAATGTGTGTGTATTAAAATCGCTTGGGTCAAAATTGGTGCCACTGCATGCTAAGCACTTAGCCTTAAAACTAATTCAAATCGTGTTTTAAGCCAAAGTTGGAATCGCAGTCGTTTTATTTCTTGGCTACTCCAAAGCCCTAGTTTTAACTCTCCAAAATAGGGAATATGAGTGACTTAAAAAGTAATCTGTTAACAAATCTTACTTTCTGATAATAATATTTTTGATTGATTTTTTTTAAATACTATGTCCGCTCCCAACGTGAAGCATATTGCCTCCTAATTGAGGTGTCTTAGCAGATTTTTTTTACGAGAACTACTTGTTACTCAACCTCTGCTTTTTCAAAAAGAGTAGTAGGGAAACAAAGAGAAGGCAAGGACAGGAGTAGTGGTTTACTAATCGCTCTCGCTACGCCCAGTTATTAAGGGATCAGAAAGGTGGGAGGGGAGGACATTATAGACATTACAAACACTCATATCTTCGAACAGAAATCAATAAATCAACCGGAAAAAAGATTGAATTATAAAATACGTTGCTATTTTTACCCTATTATAATGGAGTGCTACCAAGTAAATGCCAAGTCAATAAAAAAATTGAATTATAAACGAATGCAAATATTTTACTTACATTTTTATACTTTAACGAACAGTTGGAAATAAATTTACTAACAAATTTCAGATTAAAAAAATGAAATCGAACAAAACATAAAATAAAATAACTAAGATCATTCCACATATTGTGTTACAAACTGTGTTTCGCCTCTTTCAGGGGTAAGTGCTTGCGAACTACTCGCGAAAGTAGTTGTCTGAGGATGCCTCTGATAGAGGCGAAACACGTGTCACAGTTTGTAACACAATACGTGGAATAACATAATTTATTTAATTTGATATTAAAATGAGCTTCCACAATGTTACCGCCAAATCCATCAAAAGTACGAACAAAACATAGTTGTAGATAATGTACATTTATTTGAATATTCAGTCTTCAATAACTGTTTTCTTATATATATAAAGAGTAAACATATAATATGATAGTTTTCTTTTTACATCCGGTTAGTATTGAATTCTTGGGTATCTTTATTATTAGAAGCATGTGGCCAGGTAAGAATTTAGTTAAGCAACTTATATGGTCTACATTCACGTCGCCGGTGGGTGGCCCAAATATTCTATAAAAGGTAATTCCATAAGGCTTATGTAAAAGCTTTGTTTGAATTTTATATTCCTTTCTAAAGAATATCCTATAACGCGACATATTTCTGCTCAAATTCATCGTAATTTACTCTACCTTTTCGTCAAGGTTAATAAACAAAAACATTGTGAGCTGGGAAGATTCCCTGAAATATCTTTTACCAATAATGTAGTAGGAAAAATGTTTAAAAATAAATACATATCGACTGTGGAAAGGAAAAATTACGTAACCCCCACATATCATATTTAACAGGATGCTCAAAAAACGCGTTTTGATTATTTTGAGCCATATGCAAATTATGATAAGTAGTCAGAAAATTTACTGGCGTGAAAAATAAATTACAAAACTATTTATTGAATAAGCCAGAAATTCCAAAAGTAGAAGAATCTCGGGGCATACATCGACAGCCCTGCCCTGCAGTATTTAAATTGTATATAATATAATTTTTAGAATAATGTTTAAGTTTGCTAACAATCATTTTTCGTAGTAGCAGAAATCGACCTCTTATGAAATATACACAACCTTGAAGTACACGGAGACTTCTAAGCTGGTGGTTAATTGACATAATATTATTTTAAGAAATTTACTCGTCCTTGGAGGGGAAAAACCTTTTTTCAGTTTTTTTTCTTGGTTTCAATTTTCATAAGCCCACTTTTTTTAAAACTTAAAAGCTAAATTTACATACTCATTAGATATTTGCAGCTTGTATCCTTTTGATAGAACGTGAATCAAGTTTGATGCATTGTGATTATCGAAAAAAGCTGTTTTGAAAAAACTGTGGGTTACGTCCTTTTTCCTTTCCACAGTCGATATTATATATACTCAACCAAGCACGCTTGATAATCTTTTCATTGGTTTCCGGAAATAAATATATCTTGAATTACATGAAATAAATATTCGTTTCCTATCATGAAATAATTTAACATTAAAAGATGTTATAAAAAACATCAGGACATTTTTTCTTATTTATTTTCCATTTAAATTTTAATCTGATAAATAATTATAAATTAACTAACTGCGTAGTTAAGTGGTCAACGTCATAAGCTTTGATTATGCCACGGGCTTAAAACTCAGTAGACTTTAAAAAATGAATTGATTTTTTAACCAGCTTACAAACTTCTGTGCGAAGGCATGCATGTATGTGATGTCTTGAATTCCCCCTTCCATTTATCCGGTTCCCGGTAAATTGCTCGAATGGAAATTGCTCGAATAACAAGATCCTCGAATAACCAATTCTTCGAACGTCAAATGCTCGAATTACAAATTGCTCGAAATTTTTTATAAAAGTTTAAACATTAATTACTCATTCTTTAAAAAAATATTAATGCAAGTTGGGAAATAAAAACCATAAATCAAAAAAAGTCATAATAAAAAATATATATATATTTAAGTTGCCAGTAGTCGAGTGGAAAAGGTCGTTGGTTTTGTTTTCGGAGGTCACGGGCTTGAATCTTAATACGTACACTTTTTAATCAATTATTTTTCAAACTATTTATGGATTTCTGTTTAAAGGCACACATATGTGTAATTTCTTGAAACCCTCACCCATTCTTACTAAAAATTGGGCGTAGCGATAGTGCCGTGCCGTTAAATAACCAAGCAATTCGAGCAATTTGTAATTCGAGCATTTGACGTTCGAGTAATTGGTTTTTCGAGAATTTTGTTATTCGAGCTATTGCATTCGAGCAATTTACCGGCTCCCCATTCATCTTATCTTATAAACGGAGCATAGCAAAATCGATAAGCTAACCACTTCTCCTGTCTTAACCTTATTTCTTTCTATTCTTACTCTCACAAAAAATAAGCAAATGATTAACAAGCAGACCTCGTATAAACTCATCTGATCATATAAACTCCATCAGAGGTTCATGTACTCCACATTGGGAGCGAAAATTGTATAAAAAATATAATTCAAACTCACACTCTTTTTCCGTGTGAAATATTTAAAATTATTCTAGTGCAAGTGATTTTAGAGACTAAAATTAAATTATTTGTAAAAATCAAAACACCGGTATTTTAATATATTTTTAAATAACTCAATTTCTTGCACCAAGACTTTTAATGACATATTATTATTTTTAGAAACCTTAAGTTATACATGAAAATCATTTCTAATGATATATTTTTATCAAAATCTATGGGTTTTGATTTACTTGCCCGGTATAGCAATCCCAATTGGTAATGTTTTTTTGCTTTATTGAAACTTTTTTTTTAATACCTGTATTGATATATTCATCAGGTATTACAATCCTTAGCTTAAAGTTAGTGAAAGTGAAACTTCAAAAATTAAAAAAAGAGCTATAAAGGATCAAGAAAACAAACTTTTATATAATTTAAGATTTCGACTGAAGGTGCTTGGTGGAATTTCAATATTAAATTTGAATCGTTCAAACTATGTACATTCTCACAAATTTTGTCATTTACGACCCGGGTTTCGCCTTTCGGCATCTTCAAACACGAAACTTTCATTTACTAAGCGTCAGTTCAAGTTCATCCGTGCACTTGAATGCCTGAAGATGCCGAAAGGCGAAACCCGGGTCGTTAATGACAAAATTTGTGAGAATGTACATAGTTTGAACGATTCAAATTTAAACTTTTATATGTTGACAATACGTCGATGAAATATATATATTTCATTAACTCACGTTTATTACCTACAAAAAGCACTAACGAACCCTGACTATAAAAAAAAAATATTATATTTAGGCAATATTAAATGATTTTTTCAATCTCAATTTACGACGCTCACCTGGAATGCTGTCAATGATATTATTATTCTCTGCAAATCTCTGATTGCAATGCAACTCACGATTCTGCGGGGTTAATGAAGGTCAATGATATCGAAGGCATTTTTCTGATAATAAATTTACCGTATTTATATCGAGGTCGTTAAGGAAAAAATGTTATGTCGGAAATATAGTACTAAAATTTTGTTTTGACTTAATCGATACTGAATATTTGCTTGTCAATCATATCGACTGTGGAAAGGAAAAAATACGTAACCCACAGTTTTTTCAAAACAGGTTTTTTTCGATAATCACAATGTATCAAACTTGATACACGTTCTTTCAAAAAGATGCAAGCTACAAATGCCGAATTAGTATCTAAATTTAGCTTTTAAGTTTGAAAAAAATGACCTTGTAAAAAATTAAAACCAAGAAAAAAGACTAAAATAAAGGTTTTTCCTCGACAATTTCCTTAATTAATAGATTGTGTCAATTAAACACTAGCTTAGAAGTCTCCGTGCACTTCAATGTTGTGTATAATTCTTAATTTGCATATTCCTGTAAAAGTGCGTCCTTTTTCCTTTCCAGTGTTGATATGAAATTAAATACTGTATTATTGAATGAGCGTAAAAACAACAGAGTATTTTTTTCTGGTGAGAGGCATGCGTGTTTGTGATTTCTAAAAATTTCCACTCATCCTTGCAATTTTAAAATAACGGGGTGTTTGCTAGAGCAATTAGATAAACACTAGTCATGTCCTAGCCCTATAAATTCTATGCCTACTCGCTTCGAAAAAAAATGTTCACTAACTGATTGATAAACGTCCTCGCAGAAAAAAAACTCATGTTGAGATATCATCATCGAGAGCGAACATAGCTTAAAAAATGATTAAAGTAATTGCATGTGAAATAAATAGTTTTATACAATACATTTTTTTTGAAACTGTATTTTTTTTTAACATAGTACTTTGGTAGGACGATAAAGATTAAAGTTTTAATATGTTTGTGTAAATAACTTAAAACGTGCTGTGAATTGTGATGATATAAAAAAATAAACTGTTTCTAAGTTGACTTTTTTTTTTTAAACCATGTCCGCTCCCAATGTGGAGCATATGGACTCCTAATGGAGTTTATCTCAACAGAAGTGTTTTTACGAGAACTGCTTGTTACTCAGTTGCTCAATCTCTCTTTTTCCAAAGAGAGTAGGGATAGAAGGATAGGGCTAGGACAGGATTAGTGGTAAGCTAATCGCTCTCGATACGCCCCGTTCATAGGATAGGATGGGTGAAAGGGGGAAATTCAAGACATCACATACATCCATGCCTTTGAACAGAAATTCATAAATCGATTGAAAAATCAATTTATAAAAACGGTCCGTACCGGGATTTGAAACCAGGCCCTCCGTAGCCGAAGCCAACAACGTTGACCACTCTACCACACAGGCGACAAAGTTGACTAGTCATGATTATTTAATAATATGTCCAAAATACGTTTATCTTTACACATTAAGGAGCAGTAACACACTTTAAAGACATTTACATTTTAATATCTTTTAATAATATTAATTTTAGTTATAGTATTAAGGTTTTATAATATAATCCTAAGAAAGTGATTATTTTAAATATGTATACAGAAATTGAATTTCAAAAAATATTCTCACTCTTTAGAGAAGTGTCGAAACTTTAATTATGTATATAATTAGCAATCAAAAACAATATATCATACACATTTCACTAACTAGTTTTTATTATAAATTTAAAATCTAATAATACATTTTCTTTCGTAAAATTTTCATTTTTCTCAAAATTCACGGCCATTTTATCAAAACGATTTTTTTTACCCATTTTACCTGCCAATATAGTGCAAATGAAGTTTATCTCTACAAGAACTGCGTGTTGGCCAGTTGCTCAACTTTTTTTTTTCAAAGAGAGTATGGATGGAAAGATAGAGTTAGGACAGGACTAGTGGTGAGCTAATCGCTTTCACTGTGCATTGTTTTTTAAGATATATTGGGTGGAAAAAGGGAAATCAAGACATCACATACATTCATGTCTTCGAACAGAAATTCATAAATCGTTTAACTAATCAATTTATAAAAGCAGTCCGTACTGAGATTCAAGCTCGTGATCTCTCTGTTCTGCCAACGACGTTTATCATCAGATCACGCAGCCGGATAAAAAACACAAAATCATTTACGTCAAGTTTTTTGTGATTACGATAAAGTACTGACATACTTTAATACGGAATCTGTTTTGTTTACCGGCAGTTGAAATTCTTCCAACGTATGTTTTCCTTGCGTCCTATAATATCATTCGATCTATGATTAATAGCACACAGTTTGAATATATCGCCTAAAATAAACCTATCATAGATTTTGAGTGTGTATATTCGTGTATGAAATTTATTCTTGACACAAAATCTTTGTATTCTTTGAAAATGAAAAATAGATTGAAAATAAAAAAAAAATGTTTCTCCTGGTATTCTTTCGGTAGACACTAGGGCTTGTCGGTTTTCTAGACAGTCAAACACCGGTTTTTCAACTTCGTAACCAGTTGTGCCGAATTTTCCATAAACGGGTCTATAAACAAAAGGACAGAAAATTTGGATCTTTTATTTGATGGCTTAAAGACCATATGTCCCACATCATTACCCAGCGAAAGAGTATTTTCGATATCAGGATATTTTGTTACAAAACGATTAGTGAACGCTTTGTGTTTTCTTAAACCATATTTTCTGAAGATGAACACCAAATAATTTCCTGTTGTGTATTATTATGTATATAAACAAACAACATCAAAAAATTTAACATTTTCTCGCTATTTTTATTGAGTTATCCATTTTTCGTAAAACTTCTAAAACCGGATAAAACCGGTCTTCGAACAATATTGACATTCGAAAACCGGTTTTTTCAAAGGTCGGTTTTTGTACAAGCCCTAGTAGACATCTATGTATTATAAATATCAATACGTAACGGCACGTTTAGAAAAAATAAAACTTATAACTCGCTCCATCTTCCTATCCATTGTGGAATAATATAAGTTTTCTTTCGATGGTGAAACCTATCAAGACTACCAACACAAAGTAGCTGGTGATAAAAAATTGTCTATGTTATCAAATATTTATTATTCTTTCCACCAATAACATTTCGGATAACAATTTTTATTCATTAAATAAAATCAACCATGGACATCGCTTAGGCCAGTGGAGGGGAACCTGCGGCCTCCTGGCTACTCTGATGCGGTCTTTTGACTTGATTAAAATATTCACTTTGATCAAAAAATTATGCGCAAGCATTATATATTCGACAGTCGAAAAAAAGGAGGGGGATGTCAACGTTTTCTTTACAGTGGCCTTATGTTGAATCAGATATATTAATGTGGCCCTTAGAAATGAAAAGGTTCAACAACTTTAGTATTAGCTATTAGATATGTCTGTTATTATACGGCAAAACTGTATATTGAAATATATTATGTTTTATCATAATTTAATTTGACTAATTTGTGTTTTTATTAATAGTAACGCTTTCCTTCTGTGTACAATTCTTTATCTGTTCCTTCAAAAAATAAAATCAGGGTTCAATGCATTTCCACACTTTTATAAAGGCACCAGACTTTTATTTGGAATGAGGCTTATAAAGTCATACATATCTTCCTTTAAAATTGTTGTATAAAAGACCGTATAATATGATTTGACTCTTCCGTCTGTCATAGGGGCACAATCAGATCTTTCTTTTATTATTATAGTATCCATCCTTTCTTTTCGTATTAGAATGTAAGTAACAAGATTATCTTAATTTACATCGTTACATCCGTGAGATAGAGATCAGATAGCTGTCGTCATACGGGTTTTGGTATTATACAGAGTGTGTCAAAAGTCATTCAATACAGTTTCTTATATGAGTTTCACTATTATATCTACAAAAATAAATTTGGGAAAATAAAAGTTTACGGTGGGTAAAATAAATACATTATAAATCATAGAAGTAATAAAGAACAATAATGGCTATTAATAATTAAGAGTGCTAGAAACAAAGACGGCAGTCTCCATGTTTCGTCGAAAATAAGTCATCGTGTAAAGTTGCCGTGAGCTACCTTTTTGTTTATAATAATTACTAATGTTTTTACTTGGTTCATAAAGGGCCACCAAAATATCATATACAAGTATTTTTTAGCACCGTAAGGGAAGTTTTAGATTAAATAAGGATTTAACATGTACATTTTCGAATAATAAAAATCTAGTGTGTAACAAAAGCGGCAGTTTTCATAGTCATGTATAGCAAAGGCGGCAGTTATTTAACGGATTTCATAAAACAACATAAATTTTATTTAAATAACTAGCTAATTTTCCGAATATTTATTCACAAAAAGAACGTTAAAATTGGTTTGTCAACATTTAGGATTATGAAAACTGCCGCCATTGTTTCTTGGGCTTCAATTATTATAGAAGAAAGATGAGTTGCTTTAAGTACTGTATTTATACCTTTTACGGGTTCAATAAAAGAATAATCGTACAGTTTCATATGTAAAGAATTTGTAATTTATAATTATTTTTTTTTAGTTTTCTTGTAAACCTTGCGATTTTACGACTGATTAATTTTATATTAAAAATGAACCTCCCCAAAATTACCGTCAAATCCATCGAAAATATACAATTTCTTTTATTCACTGTAAATAATGTGAGTGGGTAGTATTAAAGATAATGTTGGTCTACGAAACATCCTGTATGATGTCAACTATAAGTGACCCCCAGAAGCAATTGCGGTGGACAGTAAGCTTTGGGCGATTTAAACTTTTGAACATGGGTATTCAATTAGAAAGTCTTTGAAAGATTCGATACCGATAAATTATTATGTGTGGTCAGTTTGTGAGTATGAACCCACAATATGTGACAATTTTATATATATAAGCGCTACGCATTTAAAACTATCAACTTCCTTTGACAAATATTTTTACAAACAGAACTATTTCCTATTTTGCTAAATATTATTTTTAAAAAAAATGCCATAAAATGTTTTGGCTTGTATTTAACCGGTCTGAATTTATATTTAATGGTCACTCATAATATATCGGTCAGTGTACAGAGGGTAGAATAAATAATTAATGGTCAAAATTTATATACATAGTCATAATTTAAATGAAATTAAAGAAAAAATAACCTAACACTACCAAAATGGTTATAAAATCTGACCGTATAATATTTTTACTCTGACCAAAAATTGAGTTTTATTCGGACCAAAAGTTTATTTGAATTCAGACCAAAAATTGATTTAAACTCTGACCATTTATTTTGTTCTTAAACGTTTTTACCACAAAAATGTCTTAAAAAATATTCTGATCATACAACACTGTTATTGGATAAAAACTGACTCAATCAGTTACCTTTTGTAAAGTTTTCACTGTCAGCTATTGGTGGAACGAAATTAAACATAAAAAAATAAAACACTTTTGTACAGATTCTAAATTATTTATTTCGACCAAAACTGGTCATGATGATTTATAATTTATTTGCAATTGGTAAAAAAATGTTTTATTTGATAATTAATATAACTACGATTCTTTTAGTCTTCTATAATTGTATTACATCGTTTAATACGTTTGAGGTGTGTTTTTATGTATTATTGAAGATATATTTAAAAAACGTATTTGAACTTTATTTAAAAAAATAATTTAGTCGTCCTTCGAATAAGGTGAAAGATTACCTTCACAAGCCACATTACTTAAAATTGTCGTCGTTCTGTTATCGTAATTGTAAAATGTAACATAATTTCATAGAATAAAAAGTTATAGCAAAAACATAAAGATTTGTGTTCATCATGAATATTACTTGTTTCATATATAAATGTTAATAACTACTGAGCTTTGACGAGTGAAATGTTATTAAAATAGTCGAAAAGGTGCATCTTGTATTTTTTTTTTATTTATATCCCAAATTGTGACTTTGTTTTTTTTTCTACTTTTTTAATAATGTAAAAAATCAAGGTATATTATATACTTAAGACTAGTTCTTGTTAAGCAATCATTTTTAATATACTCGATTTTTATTCCGTATACTCCATATTGAGAACAAACATGGTTTAATAATAAATTATGAAGATGCATTTATTCAACAACACTTTTTATGATAAAAATTAGCCGGATTTTATTATCTTCAACATTGCAAATTCAATTTCCAATACATCTTATACAATCCCTGGCAGTTTAACTATGAAAAATAAATATTTAAATATATTAAGCAACCAATCACAATTATTTTATCGAACAAATATTTCAAATTTGAAAGAACTTTTTATTGCTTAGGAATCGACTTTTGCATTACACTTTCATCTGTATTTCACACTTGGTTCTTGCAAAAGACAGATAATTCCGACAAGCAGATAAGTAATTTAACATTCAGTGGCCATAAAACCAAAGATTTGTTCTCTGTCGCCACCATTTTCCATGCACACTCACCTACCAGAGCGAGTATTTCGTTATAATATGGCGCACTGTAAAATTTGAGAGTCCGCTGATTTATTGGAACTAGATAAAACTGTTTTACAATTCAAGTCATTTCAGAATCGATTTCCATAAAATGTTTTAACGGTCTTCTACTTGAAATGTATTTCTTTATTCAAACAATTGAGATTATCATAAAAAAAAAGTTTTTTTGTACTCTGATGTTATATCTTGATCATGATACTTATGATCTAAATTACATAGTTTTGCGACAAAATTTCAGCCCAACCGTTATTTACGGAGTGATATTTTTAAAGGCTCTTTCAAAAACGAAAATATCCGCTCCCCAATGTGGAGTATATAGTCTTCTAATGGAGGTATCTCAACAGAAGTTTTTTTAATATAACTCTTTGTTACTCAGTCGCTCAACGTTGATTTTTCTAAGAAAGTAGTTGCGATTGAAATATAAGGCCAGGACAGGACTGGCGATTGACTTATCGCTCTTACTACGCCCAATGGTTAAAGGATAGGAAAGAGTAAGAGGGAATTTTCAGACACTACAAATACCCATGCTTTCGAACAGAAATCGATAAATCAATCGAAAAAATGCTGTGACTCGAACCTGTGAGATCCGGCACGGAAGCCCCCATCGCTAACCACTGCGCCATATAATTGTGTAGTCATACCTACATTAAATAACATATTCAACGTTAATAATGAATTGCTTTTAATTTTAGATGAATACCCAAGAAAAAATAGATTATTCAAAAACCCTTAGTCCCTTGATCCCAGATATGTTTTTTACGCGCATATAAAATGATAAACATCCCTCACTTACATGTTTTCCGTTTTTTCTCATAAAAATCCTCGTAGATGATTTCCAATTCTCATAAAAATCATAAGTCACGCAGCGGTGATAAAATATTTTCACATTTTTTCATAAGAATATGATTGCTTTGCGAAAAAATTCTTCGCGGAGGCAGCGTGATAAATATTTATGAATAAATTTCTAATAACGGTATTCAAAAACACCTTCAGTAGGTAAACTGTGATAAGGGGCGATACAATTTTCCAGTTTATGACTGAAATGTCACTCCAGAAATCATTTCCTTGTGCTGCTATTTTTGTGATAAACAAAAATTTTCTATTATGCAGGCGTAGATCAAAAAACGTATTGTATTAAATTCTCATTTTTTTTAGAAAAATTATTACACAATGACATTTATTTTTTATTGATATTTCAACGTTTATACATACATATTATATTTCTTGTATTGTACTAAATGGTATTTTTTTAAAAATATAATAACTCTCCATTTAGTATTGACAGTTAACACATTAAGCGTTAACATTTATTGTAGAAAACTACTTGAATTTTATTTATAAGCATATAAGTTTGATGATGATCTTTGATTGTGGATTCGTTTCCGAGAAATAAAACACATTTATTTGATCATGTTTTATGAACTAGAATGGTTGCAAACTTTAAAAGGAAGATGTTCACATTGATTGATAATTACATACAGTGAAAATTGCACATGCAAAAACATGGCCATGCTTTACGATTTAAAAGTGTTTGATTAGTTTCGTACTTCATTAGTTTAACTCCATTGTTATAATGTGAAACTAACAAACTATTAATTAACTAAAAATATTACATAAGCTACATATGTATGTTTCATGACATCGTTAGAATTACTTATATGTATTTCTCATATTTATGAAAATAGCGTGAGGCCTTCTCACTTGTTAACTGTATGTTTAATTGGGGTGGAAATATATACTTTATATTTTCACCATGTTATGTTATTTGTAACATATTTTTTTCCTTATGTGTAAATAAAATGAAGATAAATACCACTTAAAAACAAGATGGGCGAACGTATAAATATACTTAGACATTAACAGTATACATAGTATTCAGTAATATCAAAATTTCTGGGTTGTTAAAAGGTTGACGAATTTATTGATAAAAAAAATAATCAATCTTTTACACAGAAGTATTTTATAAAAGTGATCATGGTACATAAATCCGTGTTGCAGAATAAATTTCCCATCGCGTGTTTTTGTATACATAATATATAATATAAAAAAAACATATTTTGTGTAATATTATAACGTGTTGAAAGCTCTCATCGCGTTCACCCAAGTGCCAAATTACGCCGTGAATATACACCGAGTAAAAAATGACGAGACAATACCGCGGGAGCTTTCCTCGATAGGCTTTGTTTCGCAAAGCCTCCGCTTGATTAATGATGATTAGTCTGATGACAATGATAAATGTCCCAGAGCTTTTGGAATATTATCCTGTCGGCGAGAATTTGTACTGCAAATTGTCTACATAACAGGGTAAAGCATGGAAATCATATTTCGAGGATTATCAGATGATGTTTGAACTACCACCGTTAACAGTAATAGCAAATAATAAATTTAATTTAGAATCTTACCTTGTGTTTTTGATTATTTACTTAATTATTTAAAGCTAGAATCTTGAATTTATTAATCTTATAAAATTTCCTAAATTTTTGTTGGATTTATTCAGAAGTCGATTAAATTTATTTGACACTTCCATTGCTGGTGTCTAAGTTACAATATTTTTTTTGAACATTTCATTTTAAGACATTATATTGTATACATCCAACATATAAAAAAAAATATATAATTCATTCTATCAAACCAGCTGATGATCATTTTCAACAATTAATTATTAAAAAAATCAATAATCTAATATTTTACTATATTTCTGTTCAGTCAGTCATGAATAAACAAATCACGTTTTTGAGAATAACTCGCGATAAAATAGTATACTTAATACTGTAAGACTTACTCTACACCATAGGTTCCCAAACTTTTTCGAGTGGCGACCCATTTTTATAAAATTCACGTGACCCGCGGCCCCAATGCAATTGAAAAAGGCATTTTTTTCAATAAGGTAATTTTAGTTAACTCTAGTTTTAGTTTTGTTGTTCATTGTTCAAATCCAAAATCGGAAAAAGTTGGCGACCCCCAGAAAACCCGTCGCGACCCCCTTGGGAGTCACGACCCATAGGTTGGGAACCCGTGCTCTACACACAGAATCAGATATTTAAAAAGATTTTTCTTAGCTACTATTCAACGATCACTTTTAGGCGGTTCACTATCAATACTTGGTGGAAAGGCATTATATTAAAAAAAACACAATATTCCTCTGTACTTATTTCCATTTATTTTTATTTATCAAGATCGGGACCGGTTTAACTCATGGTGAGCATTGAGTTGACAATACTATTTCACGAGTTTTATTTTAAAAGAAAATCAAGAATTCACCAGGGTGGAAAAGCTGAATTGAATAAAACTGAAAATGGAATAAGTGAAAGTAGGCATTGCAAGCCCAGACGAAAATACTGTGGACGGTATTAAAAAATATGTTTAAATAAATCAAAAAAATATCATACTCATTAACGGATGATTTTCATTAATTGGTTTTTGGTTTCTTAAACACATCATTTAAAAGGCTCATCAATTAACCAGTAAATCGCTATTGAAACAACTCGTTGTAGGTTTTAAATATTTCAATTTATCCCAAAAAATTTCAATAATATAACTAAAGATTGCGACTGAGGGTGCTTGGTGGAATTTCAATATTAAATTTGAAGCGTTCAAATTATGTACATTCACACAAATTTTGTCGCCAATGACCCGGGTTTCCCCTTTCGGCATCTTCATGCGTTCAAATACACGGATGAACTTGAACGTCTGAAGATGTATATGTGATGGTTTCAAAACATTAAAAATTTGATTGTCTTATTTCAACACTGATATTATTGGATTATCTTACCGAGATATACGTCATAAAACACGATTTATTTTTAAATTTTATTTATTTATATCATGTTTATAGGTGCTTTGCATTGGTTTCAAAACATGTATTCAATCTAAAACAAATTACTCGTCAACGTATAGTTATATTATCCACTTTCAAAATATATTTTACGTTCAATTATTGCATAATAGCGATAATTAATCTGGTTACAATAATCAAGTTAAGCCGGCCATATTTTAAATCAATCAAAATTTTTAGACGTCGTGTCGATATCCTATAAAAGGGTTGGTATGTTTTATGTCATGGGTGTCCAACCGGTAGATCACGATCGACCGTTCGATCCCGAAAGCTCCGCGAATTTCGAAAAAATATATAGTTTTAACCTGTTATAATGGAGTTCTACCAAGTAAACGCAAATCAATCAATATAATTTAAATATATAATATAAAAAAATTAAAATATTTTGTAAGCAAATACCTATCTAATGATATGTATTTCACATTAAAATAAACATTTCTTAGTTTGAAGAAGGGAAAAAAAATTCTTATAAGAATCATTTTAGAAGTCGATCGCGAAAAAACTTAAGATTGAAAAGTCGATTCTTGGACAAAAAAAGTTTTACACCCTTGTTTTATGTTATATCATTGAAATAGAACATAATTAATGAAGACTTTACTCTTTCAATTAATAAAGACTTTACAGAAAAGCACAAAGTAAATCTATTTGGAATAGGTATTGAGAATAAAACTGTAAATAATAAATTTAGAATGTTTTTAATAAATCTAATATAAATAATAATTTAAATAATAAGATATCTCTACTGTTGTACTTCCTTCTGCATTAAAAGTTTAACTTTATTCTAAAATTAAATGTCATTCATCATCCTGGAATCAGAATTTTGTCAAAACAATAAGTTGAAGATTGAGGGGGTGGTGGGCTTGTGGAAGAATTCTAAAGCTGCCTTGTCCTGACGAGGACTCATTTAAGGAACAATGGCACCAACGATTAAGCAGGTTTATGAGAAAATTGCCATTGTCTGGACAACGGCGCCGGGGGGAAAAACGTGAATTGACGTTGGATGCTTAGATTTGTGTAGTGGCGATTCTATATGTAGGTTTGTTCGAGATTTATTTATTTATATCCATAGCTTTACTGTTATGCAAAAAACTTATTTTTTATTCACGTAGACAGAAACATTGCTATATTATTAAAACAAAACAAAAAAAAATTAACTAAGTTTAAGATATATATTTCAGCATGCACCATCGTCATAAATGCCTGAATCGCCATATCGGAAACATTCAATTTATTGATTGAATTGGCATTAAATTGGCAGAACTCCATTGTAATAAGATAAAAAATATCAACGTATTTAGTCATCCAATTTGTTAAATCAATAAATTGAAAGTAGCCAATGTGGCAACTCAGACAGTTCTGACGATGGCACACGCCAAAATAGCTATAAACTCGTCGTATAAAAAAATGTCTAAATACGTTGATATTTTTAACCTTATTACAATGGAGGTCTACCAAATAAAAGCCAATTCAATCAATTTAATGTAACTTAAGCAATTAGTCTGACAAAAATTTGTAATTAATTTTATTTAAGAATGGGCTAAAAATATAAATATTTTTCTCATCCTTCAGTCGACTGAAAAGGGATTTTTTTTTTATCGAGCTCTGTTAAAGATTAATGACATAAAAAATGTTCCAGTTAATTATAAGTATTATTCATTTTATTTCAATGACCTGCAATTAGTTTCTAACACAGGAAGTACGTAATGAATATTTTTAATATGAGTAGCCTACCCGTGATAATTAATACTAGCTACTCTGGCACGCCGTTACAAAGGAATTGGTTTAATATTTATGCATGCTTTAATATTTAATAACGGTTATTAAAATACGCACGGCGAAAAAGTCCAATTGTACCTAGCTTTAGTATGTTATAAGAAGTCAGTTTAAAAATACAAATTTAGATAGAAAAAGTAAGTAGCCAGTGTTTATAAAATATAATAAAAATGATTGTTCGGTTCTATTACTTTTTTAGTACTAATGTTAATCTCAATCGAAGATTTCTGCTTGTAGTATAGTTGTTCAATCTCTCTTTTTTAAAGAGAATAGTGATATAAAGTTATGGTTAGTACAGCACTAATTATTAGCTGATCGCTCTCACTGCGCCTCGTTTTTAGAATCAGATTGGTGGAAAGTAATATTAGACATAACAGACATCTATACGTTCAAACATAAATCCATAATTGAATCAGTCATTTTTTTAACTGTGTGTATCTCACGACGGTGACTATTCGACCAAGTGCACGACAATTCGGATAATTTTGTATTTTTACTTTTCATATTAAAAAATATTTCCCCGATTTCTAAAATTAGTATACAGTCATTCGTCCTTGGTAGTAGGAACTGTGAAATATATTCTTTTGAATACAGAATAACATTTTGATTTGTTTTTATACACCTTTCAACCATTTAACGTACAACAAAATTTGTATCACCAAATACATAAAAAGTACTAACATATTTTGTTTTCTTTTTGTTTTAGGTATGTTTACCAGGAGCTTGTAAGAAATTTTCAAGGTATTCTCTACAAACTTTGCATATTATAATATATTATGATGGAAAATATCATTCAATTCTGAGAAAAATGTAAGTATTACGGTTTCATTATTTATTTGTTTCCCATGCCCGCTCCCATTGTGGAGCGTTGTGACGCCTGATGAACTTCTCTCAACATAAATGTTTTTACTGCTGCTTACTCGGTTATTCAACCTCATTTTTTTACACAGAGATAAAACATAGAATGACAGGACTCAGCCAGAACCTGTGATTAGAAATTAAGTCAGTTAAGGTCATCCGTGCACTTAAATTCCTAAAGATTAAACGCTTTTTGTGACAAAAATTATGTGAATGTACAAAACTTTAACTATTCGAATTGAACATTGAAATATAATCTCGTTGTGCTTACATTATTATTAGTTCTCTCTCATTGTTGTGCGGAATATAAAAACAAAAATACATTTTACTACAAATTTGTTTCACGGTTGATATGCGCAGAAGAAGTGAAGTCACAAAAATATTCATTACATCCATTATATCGTGCCAAGTTTTATTAAGGAAGTACGAGCTTTGCCGTAATACCGCCAGCGTATGAAATAAATAGTCATAATACCTCCTGGAGAGAAGTAAACATCTCGTCTGGGAGTTGTCACCACCGAAAACATTACTCTGCAAAGCTCTGCCACCGAAAGCTTCTGCAGAAAGCTTCTACGAAAGTTGATGTCAATATAAATATTTTAGTACTGGAAATAAAAGTGGTTAGGTTTGGCCAAAATATATTGCTCATACCTTTGTCGATACACTAGTGACAACTTTCATAAAACTGTATTATTATTACGTTTAAAATTAAATACTTTTACTGCATTTTACAAACAATAATATTAATTATATTTTACTATACCAAATCATTGTGTGAAGCGTGTTGACTCTAGAACTCTACGACGAGTAAAACGAATTTAGAAATTTTTGGCGATTTTGGTAAACCCTGCGATTTTCCAACTAATTTGTTGTCGATTTCCAAAATTCAGAAATTTCCGGATTTTCCAAGACAAAACGACGTGAGACATTTTTCTTCAGCTATTCCAGAAATTTAGGCTCCAAAATCCCAGGAATTTACGGAACTCCGTAAATGAGACGACGTGAGAGTTTTTTTTTACACATTTTTTTAACCCACGCTCAACTTTCTCTAATTTTCTCAATTCCCGGAATTATTACTGTCACAATTCCGGAATCAAAGGCCCCAGTCGTCACGTCTAGTTTCGGTGTGTTATTCGCAGAGTAAGTAATACAATAACAGCTCTTTGTTTGTAGTGCGAGCTATACCGTATCATATAAAACGCCACCCCTGGGACTTGAACCCGTAAAGTTGGCTCGCAGGAGAGCCTTAACGACGGCCGCGTGAACCGTCGGTCCACTTCAGCGTCACGACAATTTGACCTCTCGCTCGGGTATGAGGTAAACGGTTTCGTAATTCAGACTATTTATTTTTCAAGAAACTTTTACTAGCTAAACGCTCGTAGGCGATAAATAAAGCTCTCTGTAAGTATGTTATCATCAGGTGTGTGACTAGGTTAACACAAGGATTTTTTTTATATTATTTAAAAAAAACCCAAGTATATTATATAATATCGACATACTTCGACATTCATTCAATAAATGTTTTTGTATCTTGCTCTTCAAAATTGTGTGTTTAATTTTAGCATATATTTAATAAATTAAAATTTAAAAAAATACAATCACATTATGCTAACAATGATATATATATTTATTTACATACATTTCAAAAATAATAAAACATTGTAGAATATACAAATTTGTTATAATTAAATATATACTTAACGTACAATATAACTAAAATATAAAACTGTATTTGATAACTTTGTTGTATTACAAAATGTGACACGCATAACGCTTCTTTGAAAAGCATCATTAGACTTAGCATCGCACGTTTTACTAATAAACTAAAAATTATTCTAATTCTTAAAATTTTAAATCAAACTCAATCTTAACCCAGTGGTTTTTCAATAAAATGGAATGTATGACTTAGGACGCATATATGAGTCGCCGGCCAGCAACCATTCATTTTCAAAGACTTAAATACGCCTCCAGTGGTCGTTAAGCTGTTAAGCTATAAATTAAAAAATAAAATTCGGTGTTTACTTTTTCGTACTGGACGAAGGAAGGAGTAAGATCAAAGTAATTTAAAAAAAATAATGAACCCACACAAAGTTACCGCCGAATCCATGGTAGATATAATATGTATTTTTTTTAATAAATATAAGCCGATATTTCCGTAAAAATGAATTAATGTTTTCAACCATTAAATCTTATAAAATAAAACAACCACTGATTTGATAGAGCGATTATTGCAAAATTGATTGATTGATTTTTGATTTTTTTGTACCTGCTGATTTTCGCCCGCTGCACGTACCAGTTAGTTATTAGCAGAGCCCGCCTATAGTGTGTTAATAATTTAGTTTTATATGAAAGTAATTTCGATATGCTCTGAAAATAAAAGCTTTTTTGTATTTTTCTCTTTGGTGAATAAGTATGTCGTCTTTCAATATTTTAAATTCCACATAAGACGTTTTTATTCGTTTATAAATGCTACCTGTTTTTTAGTTTCCGGTTTGCTACATTAAGTCAATTTGTTTCAGCGCCATTGCATTGTTCTTCATTCAGGCGTCTCATATGTAAGCCCGTTGGACCTAACACACTTTAACTACTCCAGGGGATATAAAACGCAAACAAATATTTATCCTAAATTTGTATATTTTTACCACATTTTGATTCACTTTCAAATTCATTTTTCGAATGTGTCAATGATTTTTAATGAATTAAATCATTTTTAATTTAATCTAGGTACACTTAATTATGTAAGATGAAAGAACTGTGTCAAATAATACAATATAAAACTACCTAAATCTAATATTTAAGAAAAACTCACCGGTCACAATTTATATTACAGAATTTATACAAAATGTTCATAATATATCGGTCAGAATAAATAGTCCTTATTTAAATGAAATTAAAAAAAAACCTAATCTAACCAAAATTGTTACAAAATATTCTGACCGTATATGTTTTTATTCTGACCGTTCATATTTTTATTGTAACCAAAAATTGATTTAAATTTTGACCATTTAATTTGTTTCCTTTACGAAAGCAATGATACCTCAACGTTGTTTTTAAAATAATATTCCTATATGACAGTGAAGTAGCAATTTTTATCATTAAAGTCAATTTAAGAAAGCTACAATATTTGATTTGAGATTTAGATATTTTTTTATTATCTTTGATGCATTGGTAATTTAATATTATTTTATAAAACGATACTGAATATTAAATTTAGATTTGAGAACAGTGTTGACAAACTGTTACTATCTTTGGCATCTACTCAGGTAGTATTGTTTAATTCACTTCTCTGTTTGAAGTCAATCCGGTTCTTCCAATTAATATAACCGTAGCGTAACGAGAACGATTAGTTATCTTCTAATTATGTCTTTATCCTTCTTTCCTTAATTTATTCGAAACAGATGTTTTGAGCGACTAAATGGTTTAATGATTTACATTTTTCACCATAAAGCTAGCTGTAAACTAAGACCAGACATGGCTACCAAAAGAAAACATTTAAAAAATCTTAAAATTTTGAATATAGATAGTTAAAAGATAAAATGTTTTATTGTCTTCCAAAGATTTAAAAAGGTTGATCAAGTAAAACAAATAGAATTATACCTTTTGATTATTGTATAGAAATTCATAACTTTTGGTCAATATGGGCCTCTTAATTGACGTATTCCGAAAGATTTTTTTTTACACGAAAACTGTTTTTTACTCAGTTGCTTAACCTCCATTTTTCAAAGAGAGAAGTAGAGATAGGATATGACTAGTGGTTAACTAATCACTCACGCTGCGCCCCGTTATTTTATGATTGAATGCAGGATTTTTTAGACATCACAAACGCCCATGCCTTCGAATGTAACTCATTAAATCGATTAAATAAATGCTTTTCGTACTAAGGCTTAAGCCATTGAGATCCGTCACAGAAGACGTCGCAAATCTCAAAAGATTGAAAACGCCTGCGCTGATGCGAGCGCAAGAGTATGAAAAGCGGTTTGAGCTATTCACCACCACGTACAACAAAAAGGCGTAACCCACACTAACGATGGACAAATGGGTTTTTGAAGAATCCAGAGGACGCTCGGCGAATGTAGGAATATTATTAAACTCTCCATATTGTTAAACATCTCTCTTACGCTCCATTTTACATCACCCGCGAGGATAATTTATAGTGCAAATAGAAATATTCGCGACTTATTTGCAAATTCTGAATTTATTTTGTTAAATATGTCAAACACACATGACAAATATAACCAAAACCAACAAATTAGTGAAAGTGGAAACCCGCAGTTAATAATTATAGTAAAATATGTATTTCGTATTTTGAGTTTTTCGTAACACTACACTGATAAATGGTAGAAATATTTCATTAAAATTTCTGTACGTATTGTTATCCATCATCGTTCAATTAATACTAAATCTCATTTAGTGTTCACTTTAATATTATGAACAAGATAGCTGGTTACGTCACGTACTTCATTTCTTTGGAAAATACCTTGAGACTTGCTCTGTCGTAAGCTTTTTTTTGATGTATGACTTAGACTTGATTCGTATACTTGACATTTAAAATAATGAAAAAGTAAAGGGGGGTATCCTTTTATATACTTAAAGCAAATGCGGCATTATAACAGTAGTAATAACAATGTTATTGTTTTTTGAATTGTATCATTTTTTTTATGACACAGCTAATTGTCAAAGCATATTTGAAATAAAATTAATATTTATATTAAGTAGCAAATACCATTATTTTCCACCACTGAAGTGGGATATTGAAACAAGCTTTTTTTTAATCAATTGAAACAATGACCACAACAATGATTTATAATTTTAAAATGTTGTTTTATTCAATTAATAAAAATAAAGTGTTTAACATGATTTATTTCAGCTGCGGAGTACACGGAATTGAATCTCGGTGTGGGTAGTTTCATAAATGTATTTTTCAATATATTTATAAGTTCCTGTTTGAAGACATGTTTGTCTGTGATGTATAAAATTCCCACCCACTAATCTGTCCATCATAAAAATAAAGCACAGCAAGAACGAATACTTTTTATTTTTAGTTATAATATATGAATTGATTTGAAACATTTTTATGGTTGATTTTGTTTTGTTTATTATTTTTTTTACTTCTAAGAACTAAAAAAAATTATAAGAGATATACTTTTTTATAGATGTCCAACATGTATTCAGTTGACATTAGATAAAATTTTCTCGAAAATATCAAATAATAACAATGAAGTTGACATGAGTATTGCGAGCTATATTCACATCAAGAATGGTATTCGTTTTCCTTCAAGCATATATTGTTATTCACTCGCTTGGTTTTCCAAGAGGTCGTTCGGACATAACGACCTTAGACCTCTAGGGGGATAGTTTATTAAAGGACCCCTCAAGTCTAGAACCCCCACTTCCTGGCCACGTACCCTTGTCGCCGTGACAGCCATGCGAAGGGTCCGCCTGAGGTTTCCCGCTACAGCTTCCATATCCTGGCACCGTCACAGTAATAACATCCGGACTTTTTCTCAGAATTGAAATTTTAGTTTACCAACGCGCTTCGTCAATGTTTTTTGGGATTTTTTTCCAGGCGATCAAAAAGTTTATCGTGAGTTTTCTGTTTTGAAAAATCCATCAATATAAATTATCGTCACGCATGCAAGGGGTGAAAACGTGATATCGTGGAAAAAAATATTACACGTCACAAAAAAATCGATAAAAAATTATTCACTTTTCAGGTGTTCACGTCAATACCTAGTGGAACGGCATTATATTATATTTAAAAAAAAATGAAACACTGTTTTGTAATAAATCCACATGTATTTAAAATATGATCTGGACCAGTTTTATTCATCAAGAGCATTTTTAACTGATCAGTTGATAAAAAATAACAGTATTTCTTTGCGTAATTGACTTAATTTTGTGACAAAATTCAACATTAGGTTATCTTTTCTAATACAAACGACTCAAAAATATTTAAAGCATACTAGGTAAATTTGAATCGTTCAAATTATGTACAGTCACACAGATTTTGTCACTAACGACCCGGGTTTCGCCTTTCGGCATCTTCAGGCGTTCAAGTGCACGGATGAACTTGAATTGACTGCATACTAGGTATATTATTGCTTAATATCGGATCGTGTATTTTCATGAGATGTGTAATTTTTCACTACCAATTCTTGGTGGAAAGACATGATTTTAAAAAGTAAACCGCTATATAGTAGGTTTCGCTCGTCACAAAAATTTTCAAATGTGAAAAAAAGTCTTTAAAACTTAATTTCTTTAATACACTTTTATAATTATGCACACTAAGATTTTTCATAATTTCTATACTGGAAGCAAAAGTAAATAACAAAAACATTCTTATTCGCTACTCACATTTGACTGTTAAAAAGAATAAATGAAAATACTGGATAAAATCAAATAAAGTGACAGTTTCATTGTAAAGCTTTTTGCTGGATAAACGTAATTTTTTTATATCTGTTATCTACCTGATTATTTAAAAGATAGTGGAGTAAGGTCAGTTGTTTGCGCATACTACGGAGAACTATTTACAATTTGGAAGATTTTCAACCACGATCTTCGTATTTTTTTACCTCTTTCAATTGTTTTCATACATTTGCATGAGCTCGAGGTATCCATTTCATGAATGTTTTGTGCAGAATCTAATAACGTCACATTGTAACATGACTCCGGTTCCTTCAAGCAAAGCAAGGTTGGTGACACGCGGTCGTTAACATAGCGTAATAGAAAAGGGTTCGGGTTGACAACCGGGTTCATATATTTGACTTGGGACGTGCGGATTACGGACTAAGACCCTGCTAAATCTCTGCTTAGTCTCGCGGTATGTTATGTAATAATACCAACGATGATTTTTTTATACTGCTTAACATAAAATAAAAGCAGTTTTCTTTTCTCGATAATTTTTTTTTTTTACAACTAAAATAGAAAAATTATTTTTTATGTAATATGTTTCGAATATTTTATTTTAATGGTGTTAATTCAAATCCAAATTTAAATAAATTTAATAGATACAATAAATAAAATACTCATTTGTACTTGTATCCAGTGATGTAGTGGTAAATAAATAGGTACCAGGTCGGTCATTGATTTCTTCCCTATTTTTTTTAATATCCATCCGAGGTTATAAAAAACACAAGTTTTCACAATTAAATCAATAAAAAAATATGTTTTATATTTTAATATATTTATACACCTGAAAATTATGTAACACGTCAAAAATGTGGCAGGTCACCGACCTGGTACGCCCTGGCCCCACTACACCACTGCTTGTATCTACTTTTATTTAGTAAAATCAGGACTGGCTTTGCTCATGACCAGCATTATCAACTGATGTTGATCAATTATGCTTTTCCACCAAGTATTAAAAGTGGATACTCTAAAAGTAAAATTCAATAAAATAAATTGATTTTTATTAATGGGAATTATTTGAATACTATTTATTCTTTTGGGGTAACTTCTTTAAAAAATACAAAACGACTATTAATAATATCTAATTTATTTCTTTCTAGATGTAAATTTAGGTTGAATTATAAATTTACAACTAGATGTCGCAAAATCAAATTCTGTTAAAATGTCTCAATAATTTAGTCCATTATAGTTTTTAAATTGTAAATGGGCAGATAAATTTTATTAAATTATTTTTTCTTTGATTGACAATAGAACATAAATCTGGCTCAAAATCAATAATATTATTGTTTAAAACTATCCTGGCAGTAATATAATTATCAAAATACCAAATATATTATGTCAATAACATAAGAAACCTTTTTTGTATACATAACACAACTTGAAAAAAACAACCTGAACCATATACATTTTTGTATTCATACAATATGGTTTCATAATGTCCGTATCATATTTGAATTTGGAAACATACAATTATTATATTCGATTTGTATGCTGAAAATACAAAGTGCTATAAAGCTGCTAGTACCCTCTGCTTAGTATTCAAAAAGCTCTCGCTGTATAAACATTGTATCAATATCAAATTACTACCCCCGATGCAGCCTTCTCTTCCACTTTGCCCCTCTCCGTAACATCCCTATTCAAGTTCAATGTAGTTCATTTGCTGTGATGAAGCTAAGGCACTCGATCCAAATGTGGCAATATTATATTGCGGATGTCTTTACCAATTTGTATTACAAATAAGTAATCTTTATTAATTGATTTGGCATTTACTTGGTAGAACTCCATTTATAACAGATTAAAATAACAAAGTATTTTAGCTCTACAGTTTTTAATAATTTTATTCGTTGATAGCTATTTCGGCTTGCGCCATCGTCAGAAATAGTTCTGACGATGGCGCAAGCCGAAATAGCTATCAACGAATAAAATTATTAAAAACTGTAGAGCTAAAATACTTTGTTATTTTAATCTGTTATATTGTAACTGTCGTAATCTTTCAGGGTCTGGTATAGTTTGAATGGGGAACCGTATAGCATTGGAAATTGAGAGCAAAACAATTATCACAGATTATATTTGTTTGCATTTTATTGATTGATTTCAAAGCTCTTTTTAAGACATTTAATATTTTTAGCCAATTTCTTCCAATTCAAAAATCCTATCAATTTTCGGTATTAGCTCAAAATTTCTCAATCCCGATATCCCGGGATCGTGAACATGTAAGTCCCGGGATAACGGGATCAGAAAATTGGACGGGATCCCGGGATTGGATGCCCTAGCGGGCAGTAATTAGACATGTAATCTAACTTCTAGTCTTTTTCGATTTTCATGGAGAAATATTGAGTGACTAATTTACAATGAAGTATTGTTAATAAATCCATATTCTCATGATTGAGAGCAGATATTATTTTTAAAAAAACGAAAATTATGTTGGTATGTAAAATGTTTCCAACAACTTCATGAGGCGTTTTCGTGTCCTTTGATAACCCTTTGTTCATTTTTGTCAATGGATTTAAATTAATAGGCAGAAAGAGATTTTCGGTATTCATTATTTCCTCTTTAGTATTTACATTGGATTCAATGGTAACCCTCGCCGATATCAACCACTTGTACTATTTCTATTATATTGTCACAAGTTCTGAAACGAGAAACAAAATGACTACAAAAATAATACTACAACGCTCAATGAAAAGGGTTATATTATGTACTGAGCTATCTAAACATATTTTTAATGAAACATTTGGTTAATTTGGCGTACGCTTAAAACAGCAACAGTTATTTATTTAACAAAAATTCAGACCATAGCTTATATATCTAAATTAGCCACCTAATTATTTAATTAAGATTGTTTGACTCGTGCATTTATACTAAATATTTAAACCCAACTTTTTTACTAGGTTTCTCTTTTGATTTATTTTAAATAATATTTAAAGGAGTGGAATAAATAGTTCACAATGAAAGTGATATAGCTATTTAACCGGTAAGCCTCGTTGAGCAACTAATGTTTAAATTGTTTGAGTTTTCACATACTTCTTAATAATTTAAAGTATTGATTGTTATATTGAACTTAAAAAAGAATATTAAGTACGAATATTTTTTTTATGACCGAGCACAAAAAAGGGAACCAAGCAAAATTACTAATTTCTCTTCAAGTTTAGAAAGGTTTTATTCAAGAACCTTATTAGAAAGTCGTAAATTAGTACTTATTCAATGAAAAAAAAACACTGTTTTAAATGCGTGATCGAGTGGTCAACGTCGTTGGTTTCACTTACAGAGCACACTGGTTCGAATCTCAGTACGGACAGTTTTTATAAATTGTTTGTGGATGTCTGTAAAATTCCTTCCTATCCATATTATTATAAAAACGGACGTAGCGGGAGCAATGAGCTCACCACTAGTCTTGTACTGGTCCTATTATTCAATTCCTACTCTCTTTGGAAAAAAGGGATGTTGAGGAACTTAGTAACACATATTATTCATAAGTATTGCATATTAAGGAGTGGATAGAGAGTCAATAATATTTCATTTATTTTGATGCTTGTACGAAAAGCCTTGGTGACCGTAATTTTTGTAAGATCATCCACTCTTGTTTCATTAGTTTCAATAATTTCAATTTTATATCTCTAACCAAAAATGAACAAATTGAACGTCGTTTAAACATATATTTTTACGTACATATCATGTGCTTGAGTTCATATATTTCTATTCACCCGTGAGAAACATTTTTAATAACAATAAAAACTTATTTTATTAATTCTATTATCAATATTCATTATTAAAATACCCATAACCGGAAAACCATTACTTCTCCAATCAGAATCCCATTCACGAGGCCAATAAATTTAAATGTTTTGTAAAGTTTTGATACGAAGGGCGTGAAGAATACAATTTATTCGGACAACCAATGTACCGCCCATACAGTAAAGGGGTACATTGAAATTTTCTGCCGGTCATTCAATTTGACTCGACAGGATATGAAAGAGCATATAAAATATGCGCAAACAAACAATTCTTTTCGTTACATTCATGCCTCGAACGTTGTGAGATATTTATACGGTGTTTATCGATAATTTTGACAACCCATATGACATTCTATTCATAAATTCGTTAAGGTTTTTTGTATGGATATAATACTGTATAATGTATACCTTATAATTTATTTCGATAAATCATTTGGGTGATTTTTAAGCTTTTTTGAGATAGTTTCGATTACCAATCTTACTTACTAGCTTTATTTACTACCAACTTGTTTCTTGTTGTTTGTTATCTTGTATAACTTATACTTCGTAGAGGGAAGGAAGCAACAAGTTTAATATTGTCACATCTATTAGTAATTTTAGAACACTAATACACTTAGAAATTCATACCACTTATACATATGAGACGTGTTTTTATCTAAAGAAATCATCTTCATAATGGTTTTTTAAATTTCATAATCATTTTTAAATTATTTAAATTATAGGTGTAGGCTTTGCTGTTGGACGTGTAGATAAAACGGACCCACCGCTAGCATTACTCTTAACTACACTTTTTATATCCATGTCCGCACCAAATGTGGAACTTATGGCCTCCTAATGGAGGTATCTTAACAGAAGTTTTTCTACGAGAACTGTTTGTTACTCAGTCGGTCAACATCTCTTTTTCAAAAAGTGTAGTAGGGATAGCAGGACAATACTAGGATAGGATTAGTAATTTATCAAACGCATCGCCCAATTATTGAAAAATCGGAAGGGTGAGAGAGAGTTTTTAGATATCACAAACACACATAACTACGAACAGAAAATCGATAAATCGATCGAAAAAATGCTGTTCGTTCTGGGACTCGAGCCTGTGAGGCCCGGCACGGAAAGCAACAACGCTAACCGCTGCGCCATATAGATGTTTACGACCTCCCCCACTTATTTATTTTTCCTTAAGATTTATTTATAATTTAAAATAATTATTCTATTTAAATGTTATAAATTGACAAATCATATAAGAAATAGATAAATCACGCAAAAATCTATGTCGCACCCAAACGTTGAATTTGAATCGTTCAAACTATGTACATTCACACAAGTTTTGTCACTAACGAGACGGGTTTCGCCTTTCGGCATCTTCAGGCGTTCAAGTTCATAGGTGAACTTGCACTTGAAATGACTTGAACTGAACTGACTTGAACTGTCAGTTCAAGTTCACCCGTGCACTTGAACGCCTGAAGATGCCGAAAGGGTAAACCCGGGTCGTTAGTGACAACACTTGTATGAATGCACATAATTTGAACGATTAAAATTTAATACTGGAATTCCACCAAGCACCTTCGGTCTAAATCTTAAATTAAATAATAAAAACGAATTGTGATATCACACTTATTGGCAATACACATTAAGACTTTAAAAACATACAAGATTGTTCGTAATAGGTTTATTTTTAAGTTAAATATATATATTTTTTCATTTATTGAATTTAAAGATCCAGACCGACTTGATTTATCACGACAGTTGGAGTAGATTTGCACCAAAAAACTTTTAAGAGCTCTATATTTTCAAGCTGGCTTTTCGAAGTACAATAAGCTACGCCAGTTGTGCCGCTGAATGGTTCAAAGCGAGTAAACTCTGCAAGTGAAATTCTCTTCAAGTGAGCTTGTTCATTTGAAAATTGATATAAAGTAAGTGCTAACCTTACGCTTCGAGCGATGAGTACCAACAAAGGGGTACGTAATGCTCACACAGGAATGATGTATTGTACAATGGTACTCCACGTGAAGGATGTAAGAAGGATATCACAATTTGAAAGTACTTGAGCTTTCTGTAATGAAAATTGCAGACTCGCTAACGCTTTCGTACATTGGAAAGCTTTTAAAGTAATTTGATAATATTTCAATCTAATTAACCAGTGTATCAGAGCCGTGAGAACGCAAATTTGATATGTAACCGGTAAGAAAGCCCAATTCAAAATTAAAAAAAATCCCTACTACTGCGTACATTTCCTTTTTTACGTGTTTTATCAAGTGTGAAGTGGGTGGGCTACAATAGATTTAAATCAATGGTCTTTATTCCAAACATGCTAGTTCAATTTTTAAATTTAGATAAGGCCCGAAAACATTATTTCAAATTAGTTTTATAATATTCAAAAAGATATAACTTTTGTCGGGTTATATGCAGTGGTGAAGTGGTAAATAGGTAGGTACCAGGTCGGTCATTGATTTATTTCCTAATTTTTTTAAATATCTGTCCGGAGTAAACCAAAGTTTTACCAATTAAATCAATAAAAAAACGTATTAATTGATTTGGCATTTACTTGGTAGAACTCCATTATAACAGATTAAAAATATCAAAGTATTTTAGTTCTACTTTGTTTAGTTTGTATTTTTTTAGTTAGTACGTTAGTTAGTATTTTAGAACGAAAATACTTTAATATTTTTAATCTGTAATAAAAAAACGATTTTGAATATATGTATGTTCTTGAAAATTAAGTTACAAGTCAAAAAGGTGGCAGGGCACCTTCCTCATTTTCAGGTGCCAGGTCGCCGACCTGGCCCCACTACACCACTGGTTATATGGCGCGACGGTTAGCGTTGTGGGCTTCCGTGTCGGATTTCACGGGTTCGAGACCCTGTACGAACAGCATTTTTTCAATTTCTGTTCAAAGGCATGGGTGTTTGTGATGCCTTAAAATCCCCTCTCACCCGTTTCGATCGTTTAATAATTGGGTATAGCAAGAGCGATTAGTTAATCACTAGTCATGTCTTAGCCTTATCCTTCTGTCTTTACTACTATTTTGAATAAGAGAGGTGGAGCACTGAGTAACAAACGGTTTTCGTAGAAAAATTTAGTTAAGTTACCTCCATTAGGAAACTATATGCTCAACATCGGGAGTATATATGGATAAAAAAAACTTTAAGATGAAAAGTTTATTCGTAGGAAAAAGCTAATTGGATAATTGATTAATTTATTTTATATTTGGTAGAGCTCAAAAACATTAACATAGAAAAATAAAAAGTGTAACGGACAGTAATAAGCTATGTTACAATATTCTAGAGCAGCGAACTTCAAACTGGGTGACGTGAACCGTAACCAAGAGAGGCGGGAAAAAGTACCAAAATGATTTTTTCATAATACAAATTAATACAAACCTAATCCTTTTTTACGCGATACATTTGTTCCAGAATGTGACGCGTAAAAAAAACACATTTTCATATAATTTGAAAAATCTGTTTTAAGCCCGCGTAAAAAAGTATCTAAATGTATGAAAAAACGTAACGGTGCCGTCCAAAAAATCACGTAAAATCAAAATCGCGTAAAAAAAGATTGGGTGTAACAACTAAATTATCTGTTGTAATGTAACGTAAAATCAAGACATCAGTGAACGAATTCATAGTTTGACTATATTTTTTTGAGATTTGTATACGGTATTTATTTTTTTAACCTGAGTTAAGTAATTTAAAATTGGTGTGATCCATTCCTTTAATTTTAAA
Source organism: Himalopsyche tibetana (assembly GCA_030503985.1). Taxonomy (NCBI): domain Eukaryota; kingdom Metazoa; phylum Arthropoda; class Insecta; order Trichoptera; family Rhyacophilidae; genus Himalopsyche; species Himalopsyche tibetana. The sequence goes on along the minus strand of JAPJYX010000007.1, from coordinate 2,393,559 downwards.
ATTTATGATAAATTTAAGCGATGGAAATCAAATTTCCAACAATATAAATTGAAAACTATTTTTACAATCAAAACAATCTACGCATTAGTAAATATTGAAGGAAACAATTTTTTCTAAAATATTTTACTTAGATGGTTTGGTGCAGCACTTTTCAAATGATAACAAAGATCTTGATCTTTTAAAATTTGCGTGGGTACAGAATCCATTTGTCGTTAATTAGGATGATGAACACTTTTATAAAGTCTCAAAGTACTTTTCTATTCATAACCATTATTTCCTATTTATCTGTTTAATATTAAAAAAATATATAGGATTCATTGCTACGTGTATTTAAGTAACAGATAAAAATACCACAATGATTCGAAATTACATTATTTTAAAAGGCGTTATTTTTTTTAGCTATTCGTTCAACTGTAATTTGTTAAAAATTATTGATTTAAAGTAAAAAATACTATTTATTATCTTAATTAATTGAATTTAAAATAAACTTTTAAAAAACAATGCGGGAACTATTAATTCATTACGCGATTGTTATTTTAATAGTATACTCATTGCCCTTCCATTGAACAAATAGATGAATATTATTCACCAAAGTATCGAGTTTCAGTTTATAATAGAAAATACGATACAATAGTAAATGTTTTGGTGGGGAATGAAATGCGGTTTTGTAGCATGCCAATTACTAGAGTGCACTATTTCAGCTTTTAGGTTGTACGTAGTACTAAGATTATAATATTATCAATATTATTTAAAATCCATACGTCTATCATCACTATTGTCAAGCCATTTAATTTCGTATTTTTGTATTGTAAAATGATATGATTGGGTTTATTAATATATAATATTGGGTTTATTAATTATATTATACCTATAGGAATATTCCAAGCCTCTTTAAACTAACATTGCTTGAATTCGAGCGTCGGCAAACCTTTTTCGTAAAGGGCTACATCGTTAAATAATATTTTATTCGGCCGGCCAAAATGCAAATATGAGAATGTTTATGGGTAAGTAATTAACTACCAACAAGTTTTTTTATATAAGAATGAGGTGAAAAAATATCAAAGTATTTTAGTTATACAAATATTATTATGAATATGGTTGATAGCTATTGTGGTTTATGTCTACATTAGAACTATGTTTAAACTTATCCATATAAACTGGCATATAAGAAATATTAATTACATCTAATTTATATTGCAAATTATGGTATTATATTTAATAAATATCTCTTTTAAGCCAGTATATACGTATATAGCTATGTTTATGTCAATTTTAATAGTTATGATTAAGGCATAAACCGAAACAGCTCTCAACCATATATGAAATAATATGCGTACAACTTGAATAGTTTTTATTGATTTTATTCATATTAATTTTGTATTTTTACATTTAAGCATAGTAAATAGTTTTTGTTTTAAAAAAATAATAAAGTTTAATTGATAGATATTTGGGCACCACAGCATCGTTAGTACCTGTCAATGGTATGCTATATGTTGTTTAACAAAAACTTAACCTTATCACAATTCCTTCTTTTGCCCTATCATTTTTATCATAACACAATTGTTTGTATTGTATATATTTGATTCTAAGCATACTTAAGTCTTGGTGCTTTTTGGAACTGATAGATGTATGTATTATAAAATACTTTTCACATTTAACTCAATACTGCTAAACTCAGACTTGTGTTACTTTGGAATAAGGGCATCGATATAATAGATTAAAAAAAAGAAATTTAAAACAAAATCTTCGTGTGTATGTTGTGTGAGTTTTCACTAAAAACTAGAAAGTCCTATAGAGCGTACTTGGTTGATTGTTGCTTCTCTACCCTTTGTTCACCCTTCCTGATAACAGACAAATAATAACTCTATCCCGTATACACCAGCACCCCTATTCACCCAAAGTAAACAACTGCACATGCACTTAATATCAATTGATCTTCTTGCGCCAATACTCTATGCGTCAAAGCAAACACCATTAAAGTTTCATCTAGAAGGATTAAATACAAGGTATGTACATTAGTCCCCACATTTACGAGCTTTCCAGTATACGCGTTTGGTAATTTTCAAAAAAAAAACTTATTTTACGCGAATTTATTGTAATTTTTAATGAGTTCACTGAAAATTCTTGGTGGAAATGGTATTTTAAAAAGAAAAAAAAGTGTGCGAACTTGGCGAACCTTTGCGAACCAACATCATTATATTTTGTTTTATTGTGGCCTGAAAGAAGAAAAAGATTGTGCATGGCTGCTTAATATGTATGTCATGTCTACATTTAGGCAGCCATGCACAATCTTTTTCTTCTTTCAGGCCACAATAAAGCAAAATATAATGATGTCGGTTCGCAAAGAAAAAGTAATCTTCGTTTTACATACGTTCCATATAAAACAGTCGTGCAAAAAAGCAGTTTGAAAAAGATTAAGTGAATCTGTAAATGAAACATGGGTTCCTATACATTCTATCGTGTTATTTTGAAACGTACGGAAAAATATTAGGTGTAACTATTCACACAAAATGTTTTTACTGTGAAGTATTAAAGTTTACTATTGTTTTATTTTAAATTCGAAGTCTAAAGCGATTTTTGTCTGTGTAAATTTTAATTAATGTTTGAAGAATTCACCTGCAAAATAAAATCCATTTTTTTATCAGTAAGCATATTTCTATGAAGCAATTTATCCTGCTTTACCAACGAAAAAGTTCACAACTATTTCAACTCGTGAAAAAAAATAGTTTACACTGCTCGTTTCACGCAGTTTTGATCTCTATTGATAAATTTGTAATAAGCAAACATAAAGGTCTTATTTTATTAGCGTATTTAATTTTTTTTAAAAATTTAAAATGCCTTAATTGTAAGAAAAAATGGTTATAAGAAAAATACGTCGTAACAAAGATAAAATATGAAATAATACCTTTAGAAGCTACATACTGGAAAAATATTTCACATAGATGGACTTTAAAAAACTTTTGGCCAATAAAGGTATAGATACATTCTACGCTTATGATAATTATTTTTCGCTAGTCATAATATAAAGCGAAAGCTTTTTACTAAAAAAATATTCAAAACATAACGTTATACTCCAGGGGCGTATATCCAAGGTGTGCAAGGTGTGCGCCGCACACCTGGAACATACGCCCGCAAAATCTAGAATATGAAGTAATATATTTAAAGTATATTTGTTGCGCGGTAGTATACAATATTTAAAAAGGCGAGCGTTGTCCCAAGTGCACGACCTGCCTTCCCATACGACTGCATACAAACGCGCAGTCTAGGTACGCGTAGCGTGGAGCTCATATTTTTGTACGCAGCTTTAAGGTCCGAAGTCGTCCTCTTTCTTGACAGCTCACACGTCATGCATGAGGTTTTTTGGGCGTTCTTTTGAAAATTTCACGTCTCTACTTTTGTATTAGATTATTCTAACAGGTCATTTTTCATTGATATTTTGGCGTGATATAATTTATTACTAATATGTATACTTCTTTATTTTATTTTACTCTTATGATTAAAAATAGTTTTCAAAACATTTTTATATATATTTTTTCAATCCATGTCCACTCCGAGTGTGGAGTATATGTCCTCCGAATGGAGGTATTTTGATACAAGTTTTTCGATGAGAACCGCTTGTAATTCAGTTATTCAACCTTTTTTCATATACCTAATTGTTTTGCTTAGTTTTTTTTTTTGTTTTCAAACACAACACACCCAAAGCTAACACTCACCATACGCCACTGTTATACTCTGGCGTATTTGGTACATTTATAAAATATTAAAAATAAATAATGAACAACTGCATTTACTGAACAACTGTTAATGCATAGATATTTTTGAATAGTAATTTAATGTGTCTACACATTAACTACATCACGTTTCATCGATTCGAAACACATCATAAAATTAATCACTTTACTACGGTCGTCAAATATATCAATGCTGTCATATTCAGTATTTTATCAGCTATGACAGGAATATTTTTATAGTCACTACACTGTTTCTTTGTTTACAACAAAACATACCTACACTTGATAATATGTTTTTATTCAATGGAATGTAGGAAATTATTTTATACTACTAATTTATAAACAACTAATTATTATTGAGGTTGAGTAGCTTGTATGTAAATCAGTTGTGGAATCATGGGTTCAAATTTTTTAATGGTAATGCATTGATTTTTAATCTGTTTGGAGTTTTATCCAAATACATGGATATTTGTAATGTTTTTCTTACTTATTGATCTGAAAACATTAAAGAGAGAGTGACCAGTAATTTTTGAGGTCACTTTGTTTTGCACTATTCGTTAAGCGACTGTCTTAAAATTTATTCTACTAAAAACAAGTAATGTTAGGATGCTGCACATTGCATACGGTAATGTAAAAAACAAACCCTCTTATTATTATTAACCAGAAAGCTTATATGTTATATCTAATGTTGCTTTTTACTGAGGCATTTGCAGCATAACAAGTGGAGCAACAATGTTGTCAAATTTAATTTTATATTAAAAATTAACGTTCACAAAGTTACCGCCGATTCCATCAACAACATCATTTGTAGGCCTCACGATCTTCTGCCTGGTGATGATTCTTGAAAAGGTGATAAGCGTGTCACAATTTGTGACACAACAAGTGGAATAACCAAATTATGTACTATTTTTTCGTAAACCTTGCAATGTTTTGCCTGATGAACAAGTAGAGTAATAAAGTTATCAAACTTAATCTAATATTACTACTAGCCGGTACCCGGCAAGCGTTGCAATTCCACTCAAAGAATGAGAGTGTTTGTGTTTGTATTGTGTTTTTATAGTGTTTATTGAAGTGCACGTTTTCTTTTTCTGTCTGTTTGGCGTTTGCTGCTGATTGTCTATGGTACGATACACGCGCAACCTGCTGTAAGTTAATTGTACTATAACCTTCGCGCAAGTGCAAGCATACGTTGTCAACATGAACTGTATGGCAGACATACAAACATTGATTTTTATATATAAGACTTACTGTAAGCTAATTTTATTATGCCTATAACCTTCCCGGAAGTGCAAGCAAAAAGTTCGTCAAAGTTGTATTGCAATCGGATGAGCGGTGTGGCAAAGCGTAAAATACGAACAAACAAACATTATTTTTTATATTTTAGATAAATCTTACGACAAACACATTAATGATAATAAATTAAATGAAAATACAAATTAATATACGAAATTCTTAATAATTAAGTATTTCGACTGAGGGTGCTTGATGGAATTTCAATATCAAATTTGAATTGTTTGAATTTTGTACTTTTCCATGAGTTTTGTCAGTTCAAGTACATCCGTGCACTTGGAATGCCTGAAGATGCCGAAAGGCGAAACCCGGGTCGTTAGCGACAAAACTCATGGAAATGTACAAAATTCAAACAATTCAAATTTGAAATTCTTAATGGAAATTAATGTCAATAATGTTGATTAATCTGTGAATATAAGGTAAACATAAGCTACTCCTTGTCCATAATTTTGTACTAGTCATAACTAGCCAAGTTTTATAGTTTTTTTTTTAAATTAAATAATACCGTTCTTGATCATAAATAATATTATTATTTTGTTGCACGTATATAAATTTTATATACCATCTTTTCTCTCTAAGAATCGACAGCAAACACCATTCGAGTGATTATATTATAATATTATTACGGCCCAGTAATTTACATACAGTTTTTTTCGTAGAATTTATCATACCGACATGCCGCTGTACATTTTAATTTGAATAATGTGATATTTTATTTGCTTAGTTTAATAAAAATAACGTACGAATATATTCACGTGTTGTAACTTATCAAAAACCCTACCACATATTCGATCAGATCTCGAATCAAAAAAAGCCCATACGTCCCCGGACAATGGCAAAGTAAACGACAAGGCTACATATCACGTCATTCGGGTTGACGGTGGGGCCCATTCAGCGAGTGACATTAGCCGCGATTTGTATGGTCCAGGATTACAATAGCTGGAAACACACCGTTCAATTAGACACACCTATTTCATTAATTTGCCGCATGACCTATGCCAGGCGAGGCCAATCGCGGCACTCAACCCGTACCCGATGCAATAACTAATTCAATGAACTTTTGCTTTATCACTGGGATCAAGATACTAATCACGCGAAAGGTATTTTAAATGGTTACTTGCATGCAGAATTCATAGCACTCAATGCAAACAATTTTCAATTACGGTCGAGGAAATACTGGGCATACAATTAATCTAAAAATCGAGGTACTCGTTTTAGATGATTCAATCCCGGGATTGACAATTTTTCAATCCCGAGTTCCCAGGATTGAACACTTGCCATAAAATCGTGTAGAATTCGGAATTTGAGATTGGCAATTTTGCTCGGTGATTTAAAAATCTTTAGAATTTACAGATTTCCTAACATGAAACTCTACAAAAAATGACTTACGTGATTTTAGAATTAAGACGACGATACGTGTTTTTCTTTTATAACTGTGCTTAAAGAAATCGCCATTAATCGCAAATAACCGATAATTTTAAGTAAAAGAAAAATAATCAAGACTGAAATTGCATTATAATATTTAGAATAATACATCTTTTGATTGTTTATAGCGCGGGTTCCCAACCTATGGGTTGTGGACCCTCAAGGGTCGCGACGGGTTTTCTGGGGGTCGCCAACTTTCTTCGATTTTGGATTTGAACAACAAAACTAAAACTAGTCAACTAAAATTACCCTATTGAAAAAAAAAATGCCTTTTTCAATTGCATCGGGGCCGTGGGTCACACGGCTTTTATAGAAAAGGGTCGCCATCCGAAAAAGATTGGTAACCTATGGTTTATAGGAACAAAATAAATGGTCAGAGTTTAAATCAATTTTTGGTCAGAATTCAAATAAACTTTCAGTCTAAATAAAATTCATTTTTTGGTCAGAATAAAAATATTATTCGGTCAGACTTTATAACCATTTTGGTTAGGTTAGTTTTTTTTCAATTTCATATAAATTCTGACCATTAATTATTTATTCTGCCATCTGTACACTGACCGATATATTACGACCATTTAATATAAATTCTGACCAATGTAATATAAATTCAAACCAATGTGATAAAAACTATTACCGAAACTGTATTCAAATTCAGACCGGTTAAATGCGAGTCATTATAGAAATAGAATGATGTTCAATACAAAAACCGATTATTAATTAATTTAAAAGTATAAAACGAAAATGTTTTACTATACCTTGTTACAGATTACGGCCACACATTGATCAGGTATGCCCTAGAATACAAAGTGTATTCAAATTCCACCCGACGATTAATTTTGGGACGTTCGGAGCGGCTTTATTCATTAATTTAACCAATTTTGAAACTATTTTGAATTACCACTATCAAAACCAACCCATACATTTTAGATAAAGATTTTAATCAATTGATACCTTGATTATTCAATTAAGTTTCCAATTATAGAATTAGAACCCATAAAACGATAGGGAAGTGATACTTACAACTCTAGTTATGTTTTTGATACCGTGTTTTAGTAGAATATGATAAATGATTATAGCTTTAATAACTGTTTATAAATGCTTCATAATTTGAATCATATTTGTTTTAATAGTTTCAATATTTTTTATTTAATAAAATGATGTAAGAAGATGCTTAATCTTTATCTAAAAACTGTTTTTATTATTTAAATTATTTGTTAAAAAAAATAATAAGCACAGAGGAAATATTTCTTAAGAAATTTATTCTCCAATACTTAAAAAATATTAAAACACCATTTAAGTCAAACAATCATTGGGATCCGGAGCGCTTTTTCGAATCACGATCATTATTAACTGATAAAAAATATATGTATTATATATTGATTGATAGCTTTGTATCTTATAGATAATTGTGGAATAAGTTTAAAATAGTGTTTTAACATCTTTTCATTACTGTTGTTTCTTGATTTTTTTGATGACCACGTTAAGCCAGCTATTTTTAAATTCAACCAAAAATTGATATCATTTTATTGTGTTTAATTTCATTTTTTGATCAACCCAAAGCTGAGCGGTAAAAGTTTTTGTGATTTGTCGTATTTTGCTGCGCAATTTAATGTGCAAATGGTCTAAAACGTTTTATTTTGGTATGGTCAATTACGAGACAGAATGATTTGAATTAGGAGTGTACCGAAACATAACGAAATTAAATGTATTAATAAAAGTATTTGCTAAAAAACCAAACGTTAAATATTCAAATGTGTCTTTAATTATGAAAGGCAATCCCCATTTTTCTATTGTTTTAAGTCCTCGTGTAGTTTATGGTGGGAAATGTGTATCAACTCGCTTTCATATTAAACTAATTGTTGTAATTGGCTGTTCTTATCAAGTTGAATCTACGTTAGTAATGATTTTCTATGCATAGTTCAATTATATCAGAATATCTTAATTTTGCTACTATGAAATTTAGGCATATCATTCGACTGGTTGAGTTACATATTAAAACATATCGGCAAAGTTAACATGTGCAGTAATGAAATGGTTAATCTAAACATTTGAATGAAAGCTATGCATACTTTTATTTTAATTATTGATATTCTTAAAAGAAAATACGTTTGTCGTCTTTTATCTAAAAAGACTTATCACGCGTGATACACTTTCATTCACCAAACACTATAAAGGTCAGACAATCTCTATAAAATTATTTATCTAAATTTCATTATTATTATTGTATTCCCAAGCGGCTGCTCAAGTCTTTTATTCAAAAAGATTGAAGAGAATTTCATGCTCACAATAAAATTCTAATTCATTCAAGATGTTGAACCTAATAAAAGGGAATGATAAGCCAAAAGCTTTGGACATTAAATCACGGAACTCTTCCAGATAATATCAGATTCGCATCAAATGGAAAAACTTTTTTTCGCAAAGCCTCACGTCCACGATATACAAAAATAAACCCAACTGCCCTTGGATTACACGTTTTTTTATGTAGGTATTTCCATTTAGTATTCAGACCACGGCGCGCATTAAAAAAAGTTGAACACTTCCAGTAACCGAAGCACATGTAACATAAAATGTGACTTTGGCGTAAGTTATTACAGGGGTGCGCAATTTTTTAAGAGATAAAAAATGACCTTTCACCGATTAATCCAATGCACGTAATATGTTTACTTCTTTTCCATTTTAATTCATGGCTTGACCTTAGAATCGTTGTATATTTTTATTAAAGCCACAGACAACATAAATTATCGATAAAACATGAATTTCTTAATAAAATAATAGATCTTAATGTAACGAGCGTTTTTATATCAGCCTTCAGAAAATAACAAAATCGTTTTGCTGCGTTCGGTTCATTGACAGTTATTTATATCTGCTATACCTTGAGCATTATCATTGATATAATTTAAGGTCAACATACCGCACTTCTAGGAAAACACTGACACAAAACAAATTATCCTGGTTTTTAACTGTTGGTGCCAAATCAATCTGGTCAGTCTTTATGCTAATTTAAAACTGCCATATCTCAACATTTACTGTTTGTAAGATACACGAATAAGGTAGTTACTGTCAAATGATTTAAATTAAATAACAACACATATTTCATATGTTGAATATTTTATTCAAAGCAATTTTTTTCAGGGTCTGTAGATCACAATACAATATTTAATAAAGACTTTAAATTTTAATTTCGATCGGGAATTTAGCAAACTAATGCACGTGTTTAATAAAAGGTATAAACTTTTCATCCAATGAACACATTACACCAAAGTCGGATGACAAAAAAGACTTCTTTTAATACGCAATATCCGTAACCGGCACAATTTCCAAAGTGTTGGCGATGTAATACAACTTACTGTCTTACTTACAGAAAAAACCGCACAGTAAAATTTCTAATCTACCATTAAAGAGCACTTGAAATAAATAATATCGACTGTGAAAAGGAAAAAGGACATAACCACACTTTTTTCAAAACAGCTTTTTTTCGATAATCACAATGTATTTTATCACGTTCTATCAAAATGATGTATGCTACAAATTAGCATAAGCATTATAATTTAACTTTTAAGTTTAAAAAACATTGGGCCTGTTAAAATTACAAACAAGGAAAAAGACTAAAAAAAGGTTATTCGTTAACAATTTATTCAATCAATATTAGATTATGTCAATTGAACACCAGTTTACAAGTATTCAAGTGCACTTCAAGTTTGTGTATATTTCATAATTTGCCTATGGCCCAAAATCATCACAACACGTTTTTTGTGCTTAATGTAAAATTTGGTATGTGTGGGTTACGTCCTTTTTCCTTTCCACAGTTGATACATATTCACAGCTTCCATATAAAATTTTATATTGACACAAAAGTAATTATTTTCCAACACTTGGTTACATCCAATGATTCTGTTAACCTTATCTGTGACGTGCGGTATTAATATGGCCGTGCATGGAGGGTCGTGATTTTCTTTAAAAAAAAACCTAATAAATATGTACTTTTTGGACATATAATAATAGTACATTACAAACACTTACCGTATAAATATACGATGGGTCATTTCCGCCTTCATTTATCCAAAAATATTTCAAAAACGAAAATTACCGCCATATTCGCTTAGCCCTGCTAGCAACACATTTGAACACAACAAAAAAGCTTTTTTTTAAAATCGATGTATTATAGATTAAAAAACAATATCTTTAAAGTTTAAGTATCATACTATGATTGCAAGAGATGTCACTATATGCATGATATTTTAAAATTATTAAGTACGTTTCTTGTGGCCTTTAAACCGCGTCTCAAATACTGCGTGTAAACACGCACATTTAGTATGGCCGGCCCTACGAGCACGACATTGTATGGCGTGTTAACACGTTCGTGGCAGAGAACCGGTTAAGAGAGGTACTGGTGTCTTGTAAATCAAGTAGAGCGTATTAACTCGCTCATTTTGTATGGACGGCTCCTTAAACACGGAATTGTAGAGCGAATAAACTCGCTTGCGGCAGAGATCCGGTTAAGAAACATTCATGTGAAAAAACCTCTTTTGCTTAATCTGACATCCGTTTTTTACCAGACATAAAACACTGTCTTACTTTTTTTTGGTCCAAAATGTGCTAGGTGCAAGGACTTCAAACACACATGTAAAAAAAATCAGCTTTAGCATTATTGTCGATTTTATTAGAGACAATTTATGTCATCAAAAGAAGTTATCCAGTCGGTGTTTTGAAGCTTTGAATTCTTCGGGGGATATTTCAAATTTTATGCTATTGTGAGTGAAAAAATTTAAACATAAGTTTTCTACGAGAACTGTTTTTACTCAGTAGCGCAACCTGTCGTTTTCAAAGAGGATAGTAAGGGTAGAAAGATAAGACTAGGATAGGACTAATGGTTAATTAATCGCTCTCATATTCAGATTAAAGGATTGGAAAGGTGAGAGGGAATTTTAGACATCATTAACACCAGTGCACTCGAACAGAAATCGATATGTTGATTATAAAAAAAAAAACGTACTTGGACTAGATCCCTTGAGATCCGGCACGGAAGCACATAATTCTAACCACTGCGCCATAGGACCTGACACAATCTATTATTTCATCATTTTAACTAGGGCTTCTTTTCTGGTATATTACATTTTAACAATCATTTTAGGGTTTATTTTTGGAGGATGTCGTATATTTGGAGAAAAACGGTAGCAATCGTTGTTTTTCGTGCAGTTGATCTATCATAAGAGAGCGTCGTATATGTTCCAAAAAACATAATCACCAAATAACATTCTGTATAACAGCTCTATAACACGTGTTAATGGCTCGTGTGTCAAATGTTAAGTACACCACGAGAATGATATTCTTTAATACATGGCTTAGGAAATTCTTTTTTTATTCGGTTTTTTATACGAGGCGTTATGGGCTTACGCGACATTACTTTCTTTCGAGTGCTGAAAAAATCATCTTGTAGGCTTTGAATTAAATTGATAACTCACATAAAAAGAGGAAGAATCACACCATTTTAAATGTAATTTTATGTTCGTTCGTTTCCTTTCACTGTAAGTGCGTGGAGTAGGAGGCCTTTATCTAGCATTGGTTATACAGCGCCTGCTAATAATGACTTTCTTTTATAGTTTATAAAAATGTAAATCTTGTTATATTTCTAGAATAGCACAATAAACCGTCCCCAATTTTCTTACTTAACAAAGATAAGACATAGATTAAAATCGTTCTATTTTATTTTTACGACATTGGGTATGTTTATTACTCCATTTGAATCAAACGTATAATAAATTTTTGCATAATGTAACGCACATAGTACATATTATCTGATCGTTAGAAAATTTCCTTAATTCTACATTTGGTAGAGAACATGAAGTAATGATTTTTGGGACAAATTTAATATGAAGCAGAAAGCAAACATATGCTACATATTATCTTAAGAGTGTCTTTTATAAACATAATATTCATATATATTTATAAATGTTAACGTCACAATGCTTTTATATATAATATATTAAATACACGTCCGCTACTTATAAGCAGGGCTGTGAATAGGGTATCCAATCACGAAGCCTTTTTCCAATCCCGGGATTTCGGGATTGATTTATTTTGAATCCCGGGATTGAGATTTTCTCACCGAAGAATTTTAAATCCTCAATTTGCTATACTTTTTCCCGGAATCTCACGGAAACTCGTTTTTTTTTTTAGCTCACCGAGGAATTTTAAATCTCCGATTTGGTATACTTTTTCCCAGAATCTCACAAAAACTCGTTTTTTTTTTTTTTTAGCTCATCGAGGAATTTGAAATCTTCAGTTTGCCAATTTCGTGTAAATTTCGAGAATTTGCTCAAAATTTCTCAATCCCGAAATTCCGGGATCGCGGCCATCTCAATCCCGGAATTTCGGGATCAGAAAATTTAACGGGATCCCGGGATTGGATGCCCTAGCTGTGAAGTCAGAGTCGTGAAAATTGAGCTGCTTGAAAATTTAAATATATTTTTCAAAAATTTTGTTTGAATACAAATCATTAATAATGTGTTACTCTTGTTAGTACGTGTAAACCCAGTACATGATCAATTTCATCATTATTACCGAATCTATACTATCTAGCTCTTTCGGGATCCCGGTATTGATCACTGCGAAAAAAGATTCTTTAATAATTTTCAACTCGAGCACTTTTTTTTAGCTTTGATAGCTTGAAAAAAATGAGTAATTACTGATTGTACAATTATTAAAAAAATTGAGAATCTTTTTTTAATTTAAGATTTTAGCTCCATACTTTTAAAAAGTTGCGGCTGCCTGTGACTCCAGCGCAAAAATGTATTTTCAGCCGATTAAACGGATTTTTCACGTATTATAATGCAATCTCGAAATCCCGGGATTAGTACTAATACAATCCCGGAATTACGGGATCGCAAAAATTGGTCAGGTTCCCGGGATTGGAGGCCCTAATACAGCGGAGGGGCACCTGTGACCCCTTGGCTACTCTGATGCGACCTTTTGACTTGATCAAGATATTCACTTTGATCAACAAATTATACGCAAGCGTTTGGAAAAAGAGTGTAATCTACCCATTATATGTCCGACAGTCGAAACAAAATGGGGGGGGGTGTCTACGTTTTCTTTACTGCGGCCTTATGTTGAATCAGATAAATGAATGTCGTCTTTAGAAAGGAAAAGGTTCCCCACCCCTACTCTTATTCTTTGGCCATGTTCGCTCCCTGTGTGGAGCATATGGCCGCCACTCTTATACTATCTACATAATATAAAAAAATAAACTTTTACTTACTTACTTACTTACTTTTAAAGATATGTATAGGGGACTTTAAGCTTTGTAATGTGCTATGAATCTCTCGAGAGTACCCCTCAATCTGTCTGATGTTCATGGTTCCTTAACGACAGGCAAGTTCTTCCAAAAGCAGCAGTAATTGGAAGAATAAATCGATGCTTGGTATGACTTAGAATTGGCAGGCGACCTCAGGGGTTTATCAAAGCTACGGATATGCCAAAAGACAAAGAAATTCATCACAATAAAGTGGTGGGCTCAGTACATGAACAATTATAGGTATATCATTTCCTATCAATATTAAAGTGCTGTATCGAGAAATAAAAAGTGTATACGTGACCGGTGTCCATGATTCCTACGAAGGCGGAATAATAATCATTATTTTTATCATCTTTTATAAGTTCCAGTAAACGGAATGGTCACGTACAAAAAAAACGGTACAAAATTATTGTCAATTACAGTGAACATACTGTGAGTGAGTGGACTATCTCTTAATTCGAGTGGCTGTCAGATTTGCATATTGCAGTTAAGGCTTAAAACGCATTCAGGTGCAGTGTTTCGATAACTATTTGATAAGCTGTTAAAGCTATAATAAAATGGTACGTTTATTGGATAAGATAACTGAATAATTTTAACCTAAAGTAATATTATTTATTTTATTTGATTTGCTTATACACAATATTGCCCGGATATAATATTCTAATTTGATCTTCTTCGTGTCATAATTATATAAAATAAATATTAACGAGTTTTCAACAGAATTTGCAACATTCGAAAGCCGGCTTTTTCAAATTGGTAGCCAGGAATTTTATATTAAAATAAATATGTATTTATTAAAAACGTTAATATTTTTAATTGAAACTGCCATAGTTACAAATAAAATGATAAAAAACCAATTTATTCACTTTGCTTTGAAACATCACGCTTATATTTTTAGTTTTATATATGTATGTACATATCAACTAATTTTACTTTTATGTGAGTTATTTTTTAATTTAGAATAATATGTCTATTTATAGCGAGTTAACTGCAAATATAATCAAAATAAAACGTTATTTACCGGCATTGCATATATCGGTATCTGTTTGAGATTTCAATGAAATGCGAAATAGTTCAAGCATATGATTATCGTATGACTTGTCGGGCTTTTCAATTTATATATCTATAATATTAACAGTGAAAGTTATCTGAAATAAATAACGAAATATTTACGTATCTTTTGTTAGATTTTGACGAAATGTAGACTTATCTTTAAGCCTCATATGATATAATAATATTGCTACCCCATCTTCAAAAATTACTTAAAGCATTTAAAATAAAACATTTTTTTGTCTTCATGACAACCATTATCAACCGAGGGACTTAGCGAACTTGAGCGTTACCGGTCTTGATCATATAAAATAAAAGTGGAATTGGTTTGTACAAATTAATATTTAAAAAATATATATAATGCCTTACCAGTGAGTAATGACATTGAACACTCTAACTTGGTAAATATCTTAATACTTTCGATGGATTCGGCGGTAACTTTGTGAAAGTTCATTTTAATATAAAATAAAATAGCTTAGATTATTCCACGTATTGTTTTACAAACTGTGACACTTGTTTCGCCTCTTTCAGAGGCATCTTCGAACCGACTACTTTCGCAAATGCTGCTTAAGTACGAATGATTTTAATTGTACTATTCTGATATCTGCTGAAAACAGTATATATGAGGCTATTATTTTCAAATCAGGTTCGTTAAAAAACTGTTGAAACTTGAACCATTAATAAATACAATTTAGTAAATAACAATAAGTCTTGAAAGTATTTTTTAAATCAGTCTGAAACATGGCTTGAAAACATTAAAAATATCATTCCAAAGTAATGTAAAACTAAAGATACCTTTAAATGTATATTGTCTTTCAAACTGAAATTAATGTTTCATGTTTTAATCATATTTTGGAACGAGCCGTTTTTGAAAAAAAATACACTCATATATTGTATAATATTATATCAAAATCGCAAATTTAAATATAATATTTTCGTTAACACGGATAATTTAAATTTAAATAAATAAAACAGCGTAAATAATTAAGATTGATCACGCTAAGAAGAAGTTTATGACATGTTCAATTTTCAATATAAAAATAATAGTATAATATACACGTATATAAATTAATACTTGTAAAACACCGGTGACATAAATTCCCAAGCCGAAGTTTAAATCTTTACCTTCATATTATATGACAAATTACTTGAAGTTTGTTTTAAAACGTGTTTATGAATATGTTTATCGCTTAATTTTATCTTATTCCATGTCAGACAATATTAATGTTACCTTAATATCTTGCAGAAACTAGTTATACGCGTAAATAAAATTATGGCATGTTTTGCTCAGCCAAAATGTTTGCAGTACTGCAGAGGCGAATAAATAAAATGCTTTGCCAAAATTTTAACTATTTTGTCTTCTGTTAGAAATAACTCCGAGCAACAAATGTCCGCAGCACTTTTAATTGCTTCGAAGCTGTGAAATTATTCAAGCGCTTTGCTATCTTTTTTTTTACTGATTCACCCCCGGTCACTGGTGTGTGGCGTGATAAAAAACGTGAGGTTTTCAGGACAGTTTAGAATAATGACTTTCTAACAATTTTCTCTATACCATATAAATTTATCACAGCTGACGGTGTTCATCATTTGCAGCTATGATAAATCAAACTCTAGATGAAAACATCGCCAATTTTCATTTCAATCGTGGAGCTTAATGATTTATTTTTAGTGTGAAACTTTTTAGTTTTGCAATAGTTTAACTATGTCTGTTTTAATTGCCCAATTGTAAAAAATATAATTCAGACATACAGTTTATTTATCAAACATTTGGCGCCACAAGTATAGTACTAGTGAAAAAAGTTTAAATATTTTTTATTACACACTATATTATATTTATATACTATTTTATATTTATAGCCGCCTGTGTGGTCGAGTGGTCAATGTTGTTGGCTTCAGCTACGGATGGCCCGGGTTCAAATCCCGGTACGGAGAGTTTAATAAATTCATTTTTCAATCATGGCTTTAAAAAAAAATATCCACTCTACTCTGCAACATATCGACTTAAATTTAAAATGTCGACTTAAGGTGTTTTGTATAATTTTAATATAATATTTGAATCGTAAAAATGATGTGCATTCACACAAGTTTTGTCACTAAAGACCCGTGTTCAGACAGGCGTTCAAGTGCACGGATGGTCTTGAGAAAGGTAAAAGGACATATTATCCACACACAACAACATTTTACAAGAGGGCACAAAAACGTATCTGTTGATTTAGGTTATAAGTCAAAATATACACAACCTAGAAATCTACGAAAACAAATAAAATTGTGTTTTTTTTTTATCCATATCCGATTTTTATTCGAAGCATATGGCCACCACACGGTTCCTTCAACATTCTCTATCCCTCGTCAGTCTCTTTGATTCTTCCCAGGTCATCCTAGCGTCCTTCAGTCAGTAGCCTTCTTAAATGCTGCACACTGTTGAATGGGATTTGTTCCGCGGCACACCAAATAAAAATGATTTAAAAAAGGAAATGTACCTTCAAAAGAAGAAATTTGGAAATGAAAATGTCTCGATTCGACTACTATATATGTATATAAGAACGCCACAAATATTTATTTGAATACTTAGATGTTGCATTTATTTAAAATTGAAGAAAATTTAAATGAATAGCCATTATTTAAAATGTAAAAGTTTGAGGCGTCTTCCTCCGCGGCACACCTGAGACTTCTTGCGGCACACAGTTTGGCAGACACTGGTGTAAGCTTTTATACATAATCGCAATATTTCCGGCCCCTTCTTTTTAAAACTTAAAACTAAATTTTGTTACTCTTTTAGCGTTTCTAGCTTAAATCCATGTGATTGAATGTGGATTAAGTTGTGTACACTGCAATTATTGAAAAAAGCTTAAAAAAAAAATCGCGGGTTACATCATTTTTTCTTTTTACAATCGAATTATATACATTCTATAAATTTTATATAAGCAGAATTTTTCTACGAGAACTGTGTGTTGCTAATTTACTCAACCTTTCAACTAAATGAATGTTAGATGGATAAGGGTTTGACAGGACTAGTGGTTCAGCTGATAGCTCCTAGTGTTCCTACCAGGTTTGTGGAGAGAATTAAGACAACTCCAACGCTAGCGTAAAACACGACTTTATTTTTTTAGGCTTAGTAGCATGCACTTTTGACCCTAGCAATGTGAATACATTTTTTTTAGAAAGGTCCAAAGTTATCAGTTATTTTCCAGCATGACTTCAGTTTAATCAGTCCAAATCCAAGACTCCGACTCCACAGCACTGTTTCCCACTACTAGAGCATCAAATACCGGACCCTTTTTGTGATCCCGTGATTTTGGAATTGACAATTTTTCATTCAATATAAAATCGAGTATAAATTCCTGATTCGGGATTGAGGAATTTTCAATCGGTGATTTTGAAATCCTGTGACAGGTATTTGCGGAATTTCCAAAATGAAACGACGCGAGACCTTTTTTTTCAAAACTCTCCCAAGATTTTCAATTTGAAAAAGCCAGGAATTGTATGAGCTGATTGTGGGAGCTTTATTTACTAACCCACGCACAACTTTCTCTTATTGCAATCCCGAAACCCAGAGATTAGTACTATCACAGTCCCGGGATTGGAGGCCTCACCCACCACGTCTCAGTTGTGGTATCGGACCGTAGTTCAGCAACCTTTGCCTTTGAAAATAGTTCAATGGAATATGTACACAGTCCGTATTGTGATTCGAACCATGAACACCATAACGGAACCCAATCATTTCGACCACTCGACTAAAAATCCAATATAAATATTGATTAGAATAAAACTCTTCTTTTTCATCGGAAAAGAACATTTGAATTCATACCGATGCAGCTATTATTAACCATATTTAAAATAATTGGTTTAAATACAAATATTTAACATCAAAATAAGTTTTTCGACAACAAAGAAATACACGTTGAATAAAAATACTTTTTTGCTTCAAACACAACATAAGAGAATAAAATAAAACGTTGGATAGAATAATTTTTCATAAAAATTCAACAAAGCTCTGAAATTTGCTATGTACAGTTTGTACATAAATGAAAATACTGGCGATCCAAATAAACGGTTTGGCGGTTCAGACTGTAGCCCAGGGATAGCGAACCTTTTTGGGTCCTCGTGCCAACAATCTTCAAATATTATTTATCGATGGTGTGGCGTGCCCAAGCAGTAAAAAAATATCAAAATAAATTTAACGATAGTCGTTTATCTTGCAAAACATTTTTAAATTAATAAAATGGAATAAATTCAAATTTAACGGATTATTTAATCATTTTTTTTTTTTAACTTAAAAAATTGATTTTTTGAACTTGGAAATCGTTCACGTGCTATCCAAATTCTCAAACGTGCCACCTTGGGCACGCGTTCCATAGGTTCGCCATCCCTGCTGTAGCCCATCTGATACAAAAACTTGTCTCTGCAGCTTGCGTTGTAGCCTTTTTTACTACATCACGTACTGCAAAAACTTCACTGGCGTGTTAACTGTTAATGTGAAAATTTAAATTAAAACCCAACGTTTAGCTCGCCTCTCGACCTGGTGCTTATCAAACATACAGCTTTTTTTTAATTGCACTAAAATGCATCGTGTGTTGAATACTTTATTTCTATTCTTACTCAATCGTTTCATATATTTTTCTGATTTCAATACATATGCTCAAAGGAATCAATCATGTATCGTGGAGAATTATGAATATAAAACATATGCTAAAAATTAAACAAAAGTTTTTTTGGTCACTTATTCAAATTTTACTTGTTGAGATATCAGAAAGTTCTCAATCTATCAATAGATAATAATGCTTACTCGCTATTTTCATTAATTTATACATTTTGATTATTTAATTATTTATGAATACATATTTTTATTTTAATAATTTCAATTTATGTATTTATTAAAGTTATCGTATAAACGATTTATAATATCAACTTGAATAAAGTAATCAACTATATTTAACACAGTGTATTAAGTAACACAGTGGTCAAAGTTGTTGGTTTCCATGGCGGATATTAGAGGTTCAAATCCTATTACGAACGACATTTTTTAAATTGATTTATTGATTTCTTTTCGAAAGTATGGATTTAATTTAAGATTTCGACTGAAGGTGCTTGGTGAAATTTGAATATTAACTTTGAATCGTTCAAATTATGTACATTCACACAGATTTTGTCACTAACGACCCGGGTTTCGCCTTTCGGCATTTTCAGGCGTTCAAGTGCACGGGTGAACTTGAACTGACAGTCAGTTCAAGTTCATCCGTGCACTTGAACGCCTGAAAATGCCGAAAGGCGAAACCCGGGTCGTTAGTGACAAAATCTGTGAGAATGAAAGTATGGATGTTTGTTATGTCTAAAAATTACTTTTCACCATTTCGATCCCACAAATAATAATAATGGAGGGAAGCGAGAGTGATTAGTTATCCACGTGTCTTGACCAAGCTATATCCTTTTTATTCCTAATATCATCTTAAAAAAAGAGAAGATAAGATGAGTAACAACCAGTTCTCGTAGACAACTTTCTGTGGAGATAACTCTATAATCAGACTATATGCTCCACATTGGGGGGAGACATGGATAATATATAACCAATTTCACATTAAAATCTTTAAATTTGTGAATTTAAAAATATGTTTACATGTACATATTGAAATGTTACTGATTATTTTTTATTTATTTTTCAGGTATGTCCTTCAAAAACATGGTTTCAATATACGAATTAAAATAATATATACTCGATCACCTTTCAGGTAAGTTTTATACATAAATGATTGATTTTAAAAAAATCATCGATTACTTTTAGAGTGTTCTATCATGTTATATGTCAATACTTATGGAAAGGCATTATATTAAAAAAGGCACAATATTTATTTTTACTTCTTGCACTTTTATTTTAGGAAGATCAGAACTGATCTAGCTCATGACAAGCATTATCAACCGATAAAATAAATGTATTTCTTGATTGATTTGTCATTTACTTCGTAGAACTCCATCATAATAAGGTAAAAAATATCAATGTATTTATTTCTACATTTTTTTATCAGATGATTTTATAGCTATTTTGGCGTGCGCCATCGTATTAACTATCATAGCTTTAGTTAGAACAGATATATAGTTCTGACGATGCTAAATATGTACATTGATATCTTTTACATTATTTTTAATATTTTTTTATCAGTTGATAATGCTCGTCATGAGCGAAACCGGTCGTGATCTTGATAAAAAAAATGTAAAAGTAGTACAAAGGATTATTAAAATATATAAAAATTTCATCGCTAGAGTTGTTCCACAAATTTGAATTCAATTCAAAGAAAGTTACGCAATAAAATATTAAGTGTTATTTAATATTTATTTTTTGAACAACCGAAATTTGAAATTGACATAAAATTTAAATAAAAAATATTCTGTAAATATAATGCGTTGCGAATAAATTTGGGGTGGAAAATTTTTCAGTTATGTTAAAAACATTTTCAGATTGTATTTGATCCTTGTTTACTTTATATTTAAAATGAAGCTTAACAAAAAATGCTGAATTCAACGGTACATCAAACAAGGCCTTATGTTCGAGAATTTTTATATATCATTATATATTACCATTCATTTTTGGTGAAAATTATATTATATAATTTTAATAAAAAATATGCTATATCTTTTTTGTGTTTTCAGAAGCTCTGTCTTAATATCAAGAAAAAACACGTTTGTGTAATTATAGTTTGTACCTAATAATAATATTTTAATTTATGTAATTATAGAGCCACTTCTTCTGTAATTTGTAAATTCTTTTCGTATCAATTGTTGTTTACACCTTTTCATTTCATTTTTTTTGTATAAATATCGCTACTAAATTATATTTCTTATCAGTTAGCAATGCTCGCCATGAGCGAAACCGGTCCTGACATTTATAAATAAAGTGTAAATAAATTACAAAGTAATATTGTGTTTTTCATAATATTATGTCTTTCTATCAAGTATTCACAGTGAACACCATAAAAGTGTTTTAATTTCGTTAAAAGAAACAACGATAAAACTATGTAAGAAAACTCCCAAAAAATGACTTTTTATTGCTAAGCGCGTTTCTCAAACACTGGCCCGTTTTTTCAGGTCAATTCGTCTATTGGTGTATTTAAATAATTTATTGTATTAGATATACGCATTTAACTAATTATGTCTTGTGTTTTTATACTAATTTGTCAATAATATTCAGTTATGAGAAAATCTTTTATGCCGCACAGTGCTTTATTAGAAAAATTTCAATCATCTTAAAAAATCACTGCATATTTTTTTCTCCTTTACAGAGTAGCTTCTTTGCTAAATTAGAAAAGTATAAGAAAGAAAATTTCCATACTACCCATCAAAGAAATCAACTAAAATGTATATTGACACAATTAAACGAATGCAAAAGGGATGCAAATTAAGTCTAAGGAAATTCTTTTGTGCAAACTTATTCCCTTTGTGTCTGTCTGCCTTGAACTTAATTTAGAATAAATTCATAAGAGTGTTTGCGGTATGAATTTTGATTGAACTTTTTTAATTGAGCTTTTTTGTTGCCAACCAAAAAAGCTTCAGCAAACAAAAGTTTATTTTTGTGGGTTAAGATTGGAATAATTATATCTGTAAAACGTACTTCTTTTACTGATGAAGAGAACAAAGTTTTTGTAATTTATTTTTTTTTGTATTTGGAAGTCTTAATTAATTATTATATAAACAATGGAGTTTTCGTACATATAGCATTGTGAAAGAATGAAGCAGTATGAAAGATATTTAATTTTTAAATTCTATTAAAAAATATGTTTTGGTACCTATATTTTGTCAATTCCATAATCCAGGAATGAAAGACCCGAACGTAGATTTTAATAAATTTTCCTTGAAAGTTATTAATGTAAATGATGTTAAGGCTTCTTTTCAACCCATCTAATTAAAACATGGGGTGTATAGGTTTAGAGAATGTTTACCAAAATATCATTTCTTTCTATAGAATATTTATTTTCTCGACGGAATAACAGCCAATTATTACAACTGCTTACGTACTAAGAAACCAATATAGATGTCAAGTTCTGCTATTTATATTGTAAAAGAATTATGTTTACATAATGTTTAATACACAGAAACACTTAATATGAGTAATAGAAATAGTGAGAATAAATTCAAAGACTTTTCGTTATTCACACTCGAATTCTAAGAAACCCGTAAAAATGAAAGTTTTCCAACAAACACATCATTATGAACAAGATTTTGCGCGATGTATTTCAAGATGTTATTTTCAAACAGGTAGGTAAAGCGCTCAATCAAAAGCTCTGTGAAAGCTTCTACGCCGGTGAATAAACAAATGTGTCGTCAACACCTCATTTGCCTCGCATTCGTCGCCGTTTCGCATTTCGCCATTTGTCGTGAACTGCAATAAATATTCACGCATATGTGTTTGCCACCTCATAAACTATATCAGCACTTGCGAATTCTAAGTTTGTATCGCGACTCGCGAGCAAATTTATATTGTAATAAATTTATTAGTTTTTTAATTAATCATTTTGTAAAGTTTTAATTTTATTATTACATATAATTAAAACTTTACAGAAAATTATCACTATAATTTAAGTTTTGTTTCCATTTAAATTATAAAATTAACTGTACTTAATATTTCACTTTTGCAAATAAGCTTTTAATTTTAACATCCGATGATAGTAGATACTTTCAAATATTCATGTTTGATAAAACTCGTCATTGCTCTAATTTCTAACACTAAAACCTCTTCCATGAGTTCAACAATAAGGTTATTATATGGAAGACACTCTCAAAGTTCGAATAATCCAGTAGTTTTCAAATTTAGTATCCACGACTCACGCCCGCACGTACTAAAATTGGGTACTACATTTTTAAAAAACTGACTTTTGTTTTTCATCTTAGTTGAAACTCAATAATACAATTTATCATTTATAATGCGCTATAAACCAAGCAGCGCATAGTTATTTTTTATTTCTTGTAAGTTGCTTTTACATAACACTTTATATTAAGGTAGTATAATTCAATACTAAAAATTTGAATAACTTGTAAAAATACGTATTTTTATTTTGTCGTGTAGATAAAATAATTTCTTGAAGTGAGATATTATAATAAAAGTTATATATAGAACCAATAAAGTCTTTACTATATTTCGTCCACTTAAATGTGTTTATTTGTTGGCATTGGAATGGTCGGTTTATACTCATAAATAGGCCTTTTTTTATTTTATATTCGAATATAACATCGCCGTGTTGTCTACTTTTGAAAAAAATTACCCTAAATTTTCAATAAATCTGCTCGAAATGAATAAATGAATAAATTTCAATAACCAATAAACAAGTTTAATAGAGTATTTGTTAGTTTTATATTTAAATATATCACTATTTACTATTGATAGAGGTCGATATTTGAAAAGGAATTTTTGTCTATTTATTTTGTATATAAAAAAACATTTGTATGCATTTTAAAATAAAACGGCGACAGTTTATATTTTGTGTTTACACGAAAAATATTTTTTACATTTTTTAATATAGTATAGCATCATTTATTATTTGCTGTTTTTTTTAAATACTTACTTGTAAATATTATCAAGAAACAAGTGCTTATTAAATTGCTATGGAAATCCATTGTTGATTTGATAAAATTTTATATGAAACGTTTTCCATCAACTTGAAATCAAATATCTATAACAAATGTAAAATTTATTACCATCGTTGTAAAATGATAACATAAATACAAATTAAAAACATTAAATAGTTAGTGAGTAAATCACGCGAGCAAATACTTTAAATATATTTGTCATATTTGTTAAAACTTTACATACGTTCTTATACTTTAAATTAGCAGGAAATAAATTCAATTTATCAGACCATAATAATTATTTATTTTAAAATATATATTTTGAAAGTAGTAGAAATAAGTAAGAGGATAAATCATTTTCTTCTTGATGTTCACATGTGGTACAAACATGCATTAGGATATTATTTTGTTGGAAACACGCTATTTACTAGATGACTATCTGGTGAAAGGTGACCAAAGGCCATAAAACTAAATGGGATTACTTTTATACACATACTCATCTAGCTATACATTAAATATTATTATAGATATATACATAAATAAATTCTAGATGTCAAATAGGATATGTTTAGTGTTTTCCTAGAATAGGTTAAGTGCAGATTATTATTGTACCTTTCTTCACAGTACTGAAATAACTGGGAAAATTTTCGTGTACTGGAAATACATGTAGGATATTTAGGGTGTATTAATTATACATCAGGGTTTAAGATTACTTGCTGCAATCAACGTTACACATTACAACCTCTTCCGTTTTATTGATTAAAAAATAGTTTCATTTACAAAATTATGTATTTCGCGCTATATAAATTCTATTCTGTAATCAATAGTTTTACGAATTCCTGCAACTACGACAATGTATTAAAAACCCATGCACAATAATGCAGTTATCAACGGTCACTTAAGTCACTTACACGTATGACGTTTTATAACGAAGACTTGTTCACCACATTTACTCATTACTTTTTTCCTGTTTCTTTAATAAGTATTTTATGGTACTAATTATCTTCAGATGTTGAAAACTTCCTTTGTAATAAATATTACATCTAAAAACATTAAACTTCTGTTTTTCATTTTAAAATGAAATTAAATACAAAAATGTTTTAAAACGTTCATAACTTAGCATAGACGTAAAAAATAAAATGGCTTGAACCAGAGTAATATATTTTTAAGCTTTCATGTGAAAAACGAATACGTCCGAACTTTTTTACATACATTACAGTAAGTATTTTACAAAACTATTCCATATTACGTATGGCCTAGTTTTGTACTACCAGTTGAAAGATAGAGCACTGATGATTGCATTAGGTCATTCTACCTTTCTAAATCCAGTCATCTTTTGGCAACAGACTTTCTCCGATAATCCAATCGAAGACATAGTGCCCAAGCAAAATAGAATTTGTATTACCTGGGTAGAAACGAAGACTTTACGAGCGTTTGAATAGTCAAACTAAATACATTTTCTCTGCCTGGCCATCTACTATCTTTGAGATAGATAATTCGTAAAAAGACTTAGAATAAAAGTGTATTTTTGGTAAATTTATGCGTAAAATGTTTCAAAAAATAACAAGCTTCGGTGATATAAACAGTAAAACTGTAAATGGGATACAATTAGCAGTAGGTTGACAATAAATTAACAAAGAGCTCATTTAATCCCAGAGCTATTCGCGGTGATCTGGGAAAGGGGCACATCTTTTTATCAGTCTTAAACAGTTATAAGAAATACCCAAATAAGCAAATGATTGTAACTTAATGCACCGATAATATTTAACAATATGTTATATACCGTAAACTAATCAATGTAAATAACTGAAAATATAGTAATGAATATTATTAAGCTGTCGTAAATAATATTTTATTCAGAAATTGCAGCTATGTACTCATCCGAGAATATTGTTTTCTCTTTAATTAACAAAGGGCTTGCCGATCTTAATAAAATCTAACCCACTCCTAGAAACAATAATTAACACTTGGTTTAAAAAACATGTGATAATCGCTTATGATTATTAGTGCATATCGCTCCTGGTGTAAAACATATGAACTTCTAATGAAGCTAATTTTAGCAGATACTTTGTCTTCGACAACTACTTTGCTTGAAACTTAGTTTTGTCTAATCTTGAAGCAAAAAGGGATGGAATGATAGGGCTATGGCAGTAGTGTTTAGTTAATCGTTCTCACTGCGTCTCGGTTTTAGAATCGGAAGGATGGGAGGAAGTTTCAGACATCATATAAGTTCATATCTTTAAACTAAAATCCATAAGCCAATTCAAAAATTAATTTATAAAACCTGTAAGCACCGCAACTGAAGCACTTGACGTCGACCACTTGAATAACTAACCTTTTACTTATTCGCATTACATTTGTTCGCACAGTTTTTAACGTATATTATATGTGTTTGCTTTCTTCCTTAGTAATTTTAGCTTTTTTTCATACTTTTTTAATTCATACTATCACCAACTCCAATCCAATTCCTCTTAGCTTAGTTTGAAACTCCATGCGCACTCTAATACAACTATTTAAATAATATTGCTTAAAAATTTAACTACAATTAAATTTTAATCTATAAGAAAAGAAGTTGATCTTAATGTTGTATACAATATAAGGATTAGATGTAAGAACGACGAAAAAAGGTATACATTTAATTATTATTAATTAATGTTAATAAATTAACTACCGATTGATTATTTTTTTTATGCTAGAATAATTTATGCTAGAATTTATTTATGTAAAAAATATCAAATTTGACAAATTATGCTGCGCATTTTTTGCATTGACTCACGCGGAATTTGAAATTTTCACGCAGTTAACCTTATATTTTAGGGAGCGTTGAGTCAATCACATTAACCATATAATTAATACAAAAATATAAACTGACAATATGTATATATAGGTTTATATCAACAGTAAATATAAGTACCTAATAGGTTATTTTGAATAGCATAAAACGAGAGCAGTCATTCGTATTATTATCGTATTATTCCTTATTAACACTTTTGTATGGTCAGTAAGCCAAGACGACTTTCAGCATTATGATAGTTAAAAGTAAATGAGGAAGTGCGCCATTGAAGTGTAGTGCCATGGAGCGATTCAAGAAGGAAACACTCGAAAGCAGTTTGTATCTTACTGAAGCTACGCTAAAGACATTTGATATTAGATAGGTCTTGATACCCTAGCACATCTAAAAAGACCGTCGAATAAAAGAGTTTAATCGTAATAGAAAATTTATTTAAATATGGAATAAAGTATAAAAATATTTTTAAATAAAAAGAGGAAAAACACGACAAAAAATATTATTTTGATGATGATTATTATTTGACAATATTAATAAAAACAACTCAAATCACGACACTGCGGATATAATAAAAAGCTTACAAATTTAAATAATAAGTCGATCTGCGTCCGTTTATTGGCAATTTAAAAGTTTGCATCGATATAACGAGCTTTCATGATTTTACAAAACGTTAAATTTATTGGTGCATTAAGAGATTATCTATTTATAAACAAATATTTAGTTCTAAAATGCTATCAATTGCGTTTGAAGTATTCATCAAAATCAAATAGTTGATTATCATTATTATAAACTTGGCTTTATTAAAATATTATTTATATTAATCCTATTTTGTATCAACAAAATTCTCATGTACGAATTATATTGATATTGTATAAAATTAAAAAGAATTTTTAATAATAAAGAACTGTAGTACAATTGCTAATGATTTAAATTAATTTAAATTTAATACACTGATACAGAAGTATTTGGCTCGACCAACCGTTCTCGCAAGAACAGAGTGTGAAAAGGTGTTTTTTTTTTTATTTATTTTCAACAATACATTTTTAACATAGCTTTTTTTATTATAACTGACGACACCAGGTGGTGTGGAAAAGTTTCTCATCAAATTGCTGTCGGAAACGGCCATTAATGAGAAAATTACATGTCGGTGAAGCAGCGACATAACTGAGTTACGAAATATTCTATTTTGAAAATTTCGTTTATCCCTAGTTTGCTGTGATTCATTTGTCAATCACAAATATGTATTTTTTCTATATTTGACGTGTAGGTCACGAGAATTTATATTGGCGAAATTGATCATTTTAATATTACATTCATTTGCTGAAACTATCACAGATTCAATAAAAAAATATATATAAATAATATACTTGTTTTCCTTGTCCTATTAGAGATATTAAACAAAGTTAAAATAGTTTTGTATTTCTAATTGACTTTATTTTTTCACCAATCCAGTGGATTCTTGGCATTCACTGGACTATGAGACTAGTGGAGCGTTCATCCATTATCTGTGGAATATTGTCAGGTCACCGCATTGTACATATCGACTGTGAAAAGGAAAAAGGACGCAACCCACACATTACAAATTTTACAGGAGACTCTTTTTGATGATTTTGTCCAAAGGTTAATTATGAAATATACGCAACCTATAGTGTACGAAGACTGGTAAACTGGGTATCAATTGACTCTATTTGATATTGGTTGAATATTTTGTCTCTGATCACAATTTCCATAGGACCTTCTTTTTTAAACTTAACAGTTTTATATAGATATAAATTCAGCTTACATCCTTTTGATAGAACGTGTATCAAGTTGCATAAATTGTGATTATGGAAAAAAGCTGTTTGGAAAAAACTGTGGGTGACACGTCGTTTTTCCTTAATGAAGGTATCTCAACAGAATTTTTTTTCTACGAGAACTGTTTGTTACTCTTTGTTGCTCAACCTCACTTTTTTCAAAGTGAGTAGTAGGGAAAAAAGGATAAGTCTAGAACAGGACTAGTGGTTGACTAATCTCTATTGCTACACCAAGTTATTAAAGGATAAGAAGGATGGGAGGAACGGAAATAATTTGAATTGACATCACAAACGCCCAGTCTTCGATCACAACTTTGAATTGAATAATTCTTAAATTCACTGTGATCTGACCGGAAATCGAAACCAGACCTGCGTGATCGGTAGAGCAAGCTCTAACCAACTGGGGCACAGCAGGTGACTGTCGATATACTTATTTCAAAATTTAAATTAATTAAATGAAAAAAACTGAAATTCTGACGGTGATGTGATGTAATTGTAATCGTTGTAATTGCCAACTATCTTTATAACTTTTTTGAGCTTTTATATATTTTTTTCAATTTTTTTCAGTTGTTTATCGTAGCAGTATTCAATGGCGTACGGAAAATGACACAAAAAAGCTTAACATTCGCGTAAACTGTCTGACAACACTGTGCGCGTGGAGTAAACTTTTTCAATTTTGTGTCTAGTTAAGTTTTTGCTTGACGCGACACCAATAATGGTATAGCGAGTGTCACTTGACTGAGGACAGCGCCATGTCCTGCACGAGGCGTTGTTTTTGCACACTTTCTTTCTCCGAAATAATAAAATTACTCACGATTCCCGAAGATTCCAAAATATTATTTACGAAAATACTTAACAGCAGGTGTGGGCTGAAGGGGGCCCCTTGTTAAATTTTACTAAGGCCGGCGAGCCCCTTGTTTATTTAAGAGAAAACAATATTCTCGGATAAAATTAGTATATAACTGCAATTTCTGACATATAAATTATCTACGACAGTTCCAATATACACAGTACAAGCATATCCATTTACGTTGATAAATTTACGGTACATTGCATATTGTTACATATTAGAAGTGTTTTAAGTAAATATCGATTGTTTATTTAAGTATTGCATATAATTGCATAAGAGTGATACAAAAACTCACTCCTTTGAAACTAAGCGAGCCCCTTGTTAACGTATTGGCAGTCCACCGCTCCTTAACAGCATTTATATAAATTTACAATGAACAATAGTGATAATGAAATTTTCATAGACGGTGCTTTTTTCTCATGTGACGCGGGGAACGGCGTTAAGGTACCTTTTTTCTCTGCATTTTAGTGTTCATTTTTTTTCGCGCTGAAAACTGTTGATTTTCGAATTTTGTATTGATGTGTTACGCTTTCCAAGAATAGTCAGAACGACGTTTTGACATACACGATCTGAAATGTGATGTCAATGTGAACCACTATATTAGAAATCAAAAAATAAATGCACTAGTTTTTTTATTTCTGTAGAAAAAAGGCAATTAACTAACAAGCATTTCTGGTGAAAACACTGTGAAATACTCCAATTAAGAATCCATTTTTTTAAAATCTATTTCCGCTCCCAATGTGGAGCATATGGCTTCCTAATGGAGGTATCTCAGCAGAAGTTTTTTCTTCGAGAACTGTAAGGGAAACAGAAGGGAAAGAAGAATAAGGCTAGAACAGAAATAGTGGTTGGCTAATCGCTATTGTTACACCCAGTTATTATAGGATCAGAAAGATGGGAGGAGAGGAAATGATGTGAATTGACATCACAAACACCCAGTCTTCGATCACAACTTTGAATTGAATAATTCTCAAATTCACTGTGATCTGACCGGGAATCAAACCTAGACCTGCGTGATCGGAA
This sequence comes from Himalopsyche tibetana, assembly GCA_030503985.1. Taxonomy (NCBI): domain Eukaryota; kingdom Metazoa; phylum Arthropoda; class Insecta; order Trichoptera; family Rhyacophilidae; genus Himalopsyche; species Himalopsyche tibetana. Next base: position 2,362,763 of record JAPJYX010000007.1, on the reverse strand, counting down.
GAGCAAGCTCTAACCAAGTGGGCCGCAGCAGGCGACTGTAGCCATATACTCCACATAAATTCCGGGCATGGATTAGAAAAAAAATCTTGATAAGAAAACAAAGCACCTCAAAAGTCAAATCCCAGTACGGACAGTTTTTTTTATTGATTTTTCAATCGATTTATGAATTTCTGCTCGAAGGCATGGATGTATGTGATGTCTTGAATTCTCCCCTCCCACCCATCCTATCCTATGAACGCGCGTATCGAGAGTGATAAGCTTACCACTAGTCCTGTCCTAACCCTATCCTTCTATTCATACTCTATTTGGAAAAAGAGAGGTTGAGCAACTGAGTAACAAGCAGTTCTCGTAGAAACAGTTCTGTTGAGATAAATTCCATTAGGAGTCCATATGCTCCACGTTGGGAGCAGACATGGTTTTGAAATATATATATTAATATATGGCTTTGAATAAAAAAAATTCTTACAGATTGACAAGCGCTAGCTCTGCCCTTTTCTATGAACACTATGCAACAAGATTGCGTAATTTAATATTTCGCTCGAAGAAAATATCATAACGTGTCGTCACATCTTGAAGATTATTCGCCGAACCGTGTAAACTTTTTTCATTTCGTATGGATTTTTCACGCCACCCTTGTCTTGAGCTCATGCTTGTTTTGACGCTGTTGTGTATGCAGCCGATGATACAATTTGAAACACTTGTTATGAAAAGCTTTACTATTTTAAAATTTCACTAGAATAGAATCGTCGCTTGCTGCCAGAAAACTTTAACTCAAAAATTGTGTGTTTATGCTATGAATTAAGATTGATATATTGAAACACGATTTATTGTCTGAAAAAAGCACACTCATATTTCGTTTGTTTATTTTGATATTTAAAGAAGTAATACGAACTATGTAAAACCTGTAAATAACTTAACGCTTTTTAGCTGTACATATTTCTTATATTTACAGCTACCCAAAAACGATAAGACGGGTAAATGTTTTTGGCCTAAATTTGAATCGTTCAAACTATGTACATTCTCACAGATTTTGTCACTAACGACCCGGGTTTCGCCTTTCGGCATATTCAGGCATTCAAGTGCACGGATTAAATTGAACTGACGCTTAGCAAATGAAAGTTTCGTGTTTATATAAGATATAATTGCATCACTGAGTCCAAAGCCATTGCTGGCGAAAAGGTTGAGCCCATGGGAATGCCAACAGATTTGAGTAGTGAGCAGTTTCAAGAATTATATAATTTGTTTGTCGGCAAAGGTTTTATGATTATATAGGGTATAGAAGTGGAGATGTGGGAAAGTTTGATGTAAACATTTTGGTCAATAATTGTTGATTATTTGTTAGTCTTATTGTTTACGACCATGCTACATTGATTGACTTAACGTTTTCTGACAATATACCGACGATTATTATGTAATAAATTTACAATGTTCAATCTATTTCAAAGTGTTATTTGATTATAACACAAAGCTTTTTATTGAAAGAGTCTCTTCATATAAACATAATCTAAAGAAAATAAGGTATTAGTTAAAATTAAAGTTTCAGAAATGGTCAATCATTACTTATTCAGGGCCGTGTTAGTCTGTTTTTCAAACAACTATTTAAATGCACAAAATGACATTAACAACTATTCCTTCAATATATTAATGAGTTTCTATAAAAACTTTTGATGTCTTGAAACATTTATCTCTTTCTAACATAGTCACGCTAAAAATATGGTAAAATAAATTGTCTTACGTCTAGTCTTCTCCTTACCGCATTCTTATATCTGAAAAAATAATGTGAAAATACAGATGTAGCTCACAAATAAAAATTATATTTAAATACCACTTTTGCTGTCGATTTTTATGAACAACTAATATGAAGTGTAATTCTTATTGAATGATTTGCCGTGTACAGCTTTTTCTTGAAACAGTGAGCAAAAATCACAAAAGTACACACATTGCATTTCGGTGATAAAAATCTATCTTTCATAGTCAAATAATAATTCAATCCTTATCGTCCGGTCGAATGGGAGGAAAACTTGAATGCTAACCCACAGATAAAGCGGTTTGTAACGCCGGAAATAAAAGTGACCCCGTCCAATGAATCTGAGTTCCAATCACGTGAGATGAGTTTGTAAATTGATTCTTTTCAACCCTCTATGAGAAGCTTCCGCCGCGTAATGGGGTATGATCCAATCAGCATTTTTCATGGGGAAACTATTTCTACTAGCCATTCTTTTTACCGATAAGTGAATTGGTGAAAAGAATAAAATGGGTGACGAATTTAATGCCATCATCGTCTGTGAACACACCGGCCTTCTCGCTATCATTACGTTTAAGCATTCCATAAAATTTTACTTTAAGTTCGGTGTAAAAGCTCCAAAGATTTTACGAGAATCAAGCGTTAAGTATACCTATTATAAAATTATAGCTTAATATGTATATATTATATATATATATATATATATAAGATATGCACGGCAACATACGTAAATGTGTAGATGAAATTTAAACTTCTCTTTAATAATTTTGCTGTTAGTTGAAAATTCTTCACATTACTTATTTTTACCCTATTAATTAAATTAAAATATTACGCTTACTATTTATTTATTTAATGAACATTGTACAAGGTTGACAAATTATAAATTTAAAACTTTTACAATGGAGAAAAAAAAATAGTATAATTTAATATTAAACGCAGTAAAAAAAAAGTGGCAAGGAAGTCAACTGAGTAAGCTCCGACAAACTCTACTTTAATACATAAAAAATAGTATTCGTCGGAACTCACCCACGTCTACGTGGAATATGTCAACATCCGAAGCAATATTGTTGAACACCGTTAAAGCTCTCCCCAGTGGCATCCCCATTGGCAGGCTGGTTCTACACCTTGGGAGAACAAACAATTCATGTTCACGATTTCTCAAAAAATAATCAGGAACATAAAGATTCACATTCTCAAGAATGGTGGAATTCTCATTTTGGCCTCGTATAAGTCGAAAGAAATATATGGCCAGAAACATTTCTCTTCGAACGTTCAAGCTATTAAAGTTAAGCATGCCTAAGAGAAAGTCAGTTGGATAAAGCCATGGGTAATATCCATACACCCTCATATAGAGAAGTCTCAAAAATTTCTTCTGAATCTTCTCCTTCATAAGGGTATATTTCGAGCATCTTGGGGCCCAAACAATTGACCCACTCTCAAGTCTGCTTCGAACCAAAGCGTTGTACATTAATATTAGAATGCTTATTAATACATTATTGTACATTAATATTAGCTATGTTCGTCTGCTATCCTTTATATGAGAAATTATATTATAAAGGCATTATCCTACTATGAAATAATAATAAATTTGTTTTAAAATGTGTATGAAAAACAATACATCCCCAACTGAACGCTTTCATTATTGCGTTTGTCAGTTGATGTATAAAATGTATGCATTTATATTCAACGTCATAAGTATACTTAACGTTTTCTTCCTTATTCACCCACTTTATCCGATCATTTAAACAAGCGTGAGCTCGGAAGTTGAGCGACTGATTTAGTACGAGTTTTCATTGATATAATATACTCATATCAGTGATGAGCAAGCTTTTTTTGCTATGGGTCAATACAGAATACTCAATAATCTGTGGATGCCGCACCGCCAATAACCTAAAAATAATTGTGAAAAAAGAGTAGATAGGTATATATGTTTATTTATGAAACATATTTTTTTTAAATTAATAGTAAAAAACATTTCATATTTTATTTTACTTTAAATACAACATGACTGCAACTATTTTTCGTAAAATCACTTATCGTGCACATGGACGATATTTTTGAATACCCTTTAACTCTACTGAAGTTTTTTTTCTTTAAAATATGCTTCAGCTAATTGAGTAATTAGTTAGTTAAGTTCTCAATGCATTTATAAAATTATGTATGTACATAAATACCAACATATTGAAAAAAAGTTTTAACTCTACGGTTATGTATATTATTTTGAATATTACTTTTGAGTTAGTAAGGTAAGTACTTATCTTGGTAAGGGGTGAAACAATGGTGATAGAGAGATATGCAGCGAACAAGTTTGGAAACCCCTGGTATAGATTGAGATTAGATAATATCAAAATCTAACATATTTGTCAAGAAAAAGTGTTTAAAGGCGTGTATAGACAATTCTTGTAGTCGTTATGTTATTATTATTATCCTTTAGTTTATTTTGATTAAATGTAAAATTTCGATTATAACAACAATTTCCAAATTACATTTTCCGCGGTAAATCTGCTATCTGCATTATCGTTGGTATTTTTTTTTAGTATTTGCGCGCCTTTTTTATGTATCATTTTATCCCTCGAGAGGTGAAGTGAGCCAACTAGTAAAATGGTGAAACGTTTTTCTTGGACTTTCAAGTATAATCACGTTTTTATCAAGTTGCTTATTTTTATTTTACTGAGATAACAGTATTGCAATGTGTTTCAACGGAAGTTGCTTCAGTTTTACGATACTTTAAGATGTGTAGAATATTACAACGCATCTAAGGTATTTATTTTCTAAAATACCACTTGACCCACTTCACCTCTTATTGTACCATTTGTATTATTGTGTCTAATGTTCTATATTTAAACAAAATCAGACAAAGAAATTATTTCACTGAATAATCATACATTTTTCTTATAAATGTTTAATGCCTAACATCTTAACTTTTTGTCGAAATAAATTTTATAAATTTCATTTATATGTTTTATTCAGTTGAGAATTATTTTGCAAGCATCAAAGCACATTCATAATTGAAAATAAAGCCGAGGTGTCTCTATGAACGTATCATTTTCTTCTTTGAAATGCAAAGCAATAAGTGCCGACAAAAATGAACTCTCGGATGGAAGCGATTATTGAAAAGAAGACGAAAGTTGAACTATAATACGACTTTGCAAGAGCTTAATATTATGTAGGATTTTTTTCAAAGCAATATGTCAAACATATTATAAAGCTTTCATTGTATGTATTTTCCTCGAATGCGGTCGCTAAAGAAATGTGACTGATTTTATTTTGTAACAAAATATAATCTGTTTTAATCTAATGATGTAAGTCTTTACACCTGAGCTGATCGTAAAAATAACTTTATACACGATTTAATCATGATTAAAAAATATGTTTTGCTTAATTTATTAGTTCGATTTTAAGTAGGATTTTTTTAAAGAAGTTTCTTAATTGAAATACTTAATTTAAAAATGTATTTTTACATATCAAAAGCAGTAAAATAAAACTGAATTTTCATTCTACTATAAATAGTGTTTAAAAGTATGTTTAAGTTTACCCAGCGACAAAGAAAACTGGAAATCGGTTATTAAATACATTAACAAGAAGGATATGATAAAATTCGGAATTGCAGAGTGTAGTGGTTAAAGTAATTGTCTTCCGTGACGGATGTTATGAGTTTGTATCCCAGTACGGATAGCATTTTTTCAATTGATTATTTGATTTCTGTTCGATTGAATGAGTGTTTTTGATGTTGATTAACAGCGTAGAAAGAGCGATTAACTAACCAATACTCTTGTATTAGCCCCTCTCTAAAAGAAAAGATAAGTTGAGCAACTGATTATGAAGAAGTTCTCGTAAAAAAACTTAGGATGTCTACATTGCGAGGCCATATGCTTCACAATAAGAGTAGACATAGATAAAATAAATAAATATTATATAGCACTAAACGTATTCAAGAACACACTGAACGAATTACAGTTTTATGAGCTAGGTACTTAAAAATTAAATTCTTACCTTGCTAAATATTGGTAGTAAGCTTCTTGTAAGCTTGCAACGAAGGTAAGGGGATACAATTTACAATTTTTCAAAAACTTTATCGATGAAGGAGACTAGAAGAACCTTGACGCTAGCGCGTCCTGGTACTTAAAGCTCCATAAATTTGATATCCAAAAATAATGATAAAGCTTTTTACACACTATCAAATAATCGGGTCTGACTTACCTTATTTCGAGCATTTCCGACTGACGATTAGGCTTTTTTCATAAATAATTTGCCTTCAAAATGAATTGACACTATAAAGAAAATAATTTATAAAAAATAGACAATATTTGTTTTATTATTGCGTGTTACAAAATATCTTCTTCAAGTAGGAGACGTTTTTTATTTGAAAATTGACTTAAATTATGCGTTGGATAGTTGCCACCAAAAAAAATAATTTGATAACACTATATTATAGATGGAAATTTTACACGAATTTATTTTATTATTTTTGTTACGCATTATATTTTTTTATATGGCAAAACCGAAAAACAGCCAATCTCATTTTTTTGTGATACCTCATTTATGTCTTGTTTGTGGTTTTTCGCTTTCATTTTAGATTTTGTTGTTATAAGAGAAGAAATTTATTTTTCAAAAGAACGAAAAACATTTTTTTGTATTTTTAAATATATAGGTAGATACTGACGGTGGGGTGGGTGGCTTGTTTATTAAACGCTTTACGATAAATATTTTTTTTCATCTTTAAAAAAAATACGAAATCCTAAAAATGTTTTCTGACTGATACGGTGTTAAGTACAAACGATTTCAGTAAAATAAATATTGCTTTAATAATTTCTACGAAGTATTTAAAAAAAATAGCAAAAACATAATGAAGCGTTTATTTATTTTAGTTTTAATTTTTTTTAAAGCCGAACCCAAAATAATAACGGAATATTTTGAGAATAAATTTAAAAACGAGAATTGTGATATGTATGTCGAGAGTCGAAACCATGCGTTGTTGCTATTCATTTATGGGCCATTGTTTTCAAAGTCGTTCCATTGTATTTCTTTGCACTACTAAAATTCCACATTTTGAACTGTCATACTCATAAAACTTCTCATTGAACATTGCTATCATTTTATTTGTAAACAAATATAATCTGTAATTTAAAGCAATTAAAAATTATATTAAATTTCTGCTATTATCGCCTTTTTAGTTATGTTTGTGTTATAATTGATTGAAGTGTCGGACTTGTAGCCGGGTGTTCAACTTCGTTGTGGTGCTCATGACTCCGAACCATTGTAGGAAAATTACATTAACCCTCCAAGGACGAGCGTTACCATATGGTCACAGTAAACACCGTTGTCTATTGATCCCACTAGTCATACTTTTTCTACCTAAATTTCGTTCATATTTGGTTAAAAAGGGTACAGACTTCAGTTAGTCATCAGCCGCGGGGACAGAAACGGCCACCAAAATCACATGTGATTTTTTGAATTTCCGTTTTTTTTAATGAAATATTTGAAACTGTTAGTTATTTTTTTATCAAAACATCAAATTATTTACATCATTTTTGCCAAAACATTTGTAATGAAATTATATTGATCTAAAGAGGTCAAATTGCAAACATTTTTAAAAAAATCACGTTTAGCTATATTTCAACCCCGAATGTTTGCGGGCCCATACGGTCATGCTCGTCCTTACTACTGTCCGTGCACAATATTACACAGTAATAAAAGGATGAGCATGACTATATAGTCATGCGGAGTTTCTATACAACGACTTGGCGTTTTTTTTTTAAATTTTTTGTTAAGAATAAATGTTATCCGTGACTTCAATATGGCTTAAAAAAAATATCTAAAAAAAGCTCTCGTCTCTGGAGGGTTAATTGAGTTTACAATAGAATTATTAACTGGTGTTTGATGGCATAGTTATATGTGATGACCATCTTATCTGATTCTTAAAACGGTGCGTCGCGCGAGCGATAAGCTGGCAGTAAGTCATATCCTTCTAATATGTATCATTCCGAAAAGGAGAGTATGAGTGACTGTGTAACAAGCAATTCTCGTTGAATTATTTTTTCGGGATAAACTCAGTTATGAGTGTATATTGTTTTCTATATTGAAAACGGACCTGGGTAAAATATATATATTACAAGGCTGAAAATAAATTGAAACATAATATTACTCATTAATTTGCCGTTAAGTTGTATTATCTCATAATAAAATACAATATCATAGCTTCAATCTTATAAACTTAGCAATAACTGAACATAGTACTGAGCGATTAAGCTTCTCCACGTACATAGATATCAGACTAACCCTATTCCAAAGATGCAAACTGGTTTTTAGAAAATTTAATATTTTTTCATAAATGAGCGCTTTAGATTCAAAACCTAGTTTACTCTAAAAACCAAAATCGTTGGTAAAGTGCAAAAAACTGCTGTGACCTTTTTAGATTTGAGTACGTTTCGAAACTAAACACTTTTTTGTAAATGCACTTTTTCTGTTTTAAAGAGGTATTGCAATCGAAAATTTATTGATAGTGAAGATATTGAAATAGAGAACAAGTAGGCATTAAAATTTGAAAAAAATCAAAAATGGTCTTTAAGTAGATTTTGAAATTTAGGTCCTCAAACGTGTAGAATATAAAAAAAATATATTTTAAAAATGACATTTTACTGGTTGTGTAACAAGGTGTGATACAGTCTTCGCCTATTTAAAACATCACCAGGCGAACGTTATTGTAAGATTTAAGCCGATTCAAAGGGACTGAGCCCGTCTACAAAGTAAAAACAATTTTCAATGTGTAATACAATAAAAAAACGTCATTAAATGTATTTTATATTCAAAATAAAATTTCAAATTCAAAGCATTTAATTTGTATGGAATAAATGTCATTTTTATTTTTTCTGAACGGGTAAAATACATAAATATCAACCCTTTAGACTCTTAAGCGGAACCATAAACTTAACATAACCAGACCAGGCCCACAATCGGCGAGGTGGTCGAAAATATGTACCAACACTGTTTTTTCTTGTTTGAACCATTGTCTGTGTTCAGAAAATGAAATTCGATATCATCGTTTATATATAAATGGCTGTTTAACACAAATACGAGTAGAAAGGACATTGTTATGGTCGAATTCATAACATCAACTGACTTGTGATATGTATTCCAGTCAACCAAACGGCGGTCAATGCAAGGTGGTCAGTTTTTATTACGACAAACGATTTTATACGAGAACACTTTGAGAATTTATAGTTTTTAAACTGTAATCCTTGTGAAAATCATAATAGTGTCAAAATTAATATCAAATTTATACCCTGACGAAAACAATCAATATTTGATCGTATGAAATGGTTTTATTAACAGTGAACCGGCATTCAATAATGTAAATAATACCAAATTTTTGTACATTTACACAAGTTTTGTCACTTACGATCCGGGTTTTGCCTTTCGTCATTTTCAATCATTTAAGTGCACGGATAGATGGTTCAGTAAATCTTGTGTGATAGTGAAAATTTTGAACGATTCAAATTTTATATTTAAATTCCACCACGCACCTTAAGTTTAAATCTTAAATTATTTAAATGATACCATTTAAGGAATTATTTACATAGAGTTGAAATAATCGAATGCATATAAATTCGATTTTTTTAATATTCAAAGCATTGTTAATTGCGTATATCGGAATTCGTTGAAACTATTCTCATTTTGACTAAACAATTACTACCAGTTAATTTGCTTTATTTTGAAAAGGATCAAATATTGTAGGTATTAGCTAATACACATGCGGTATTTGAATACTTGATTACGTTGAATAATGTTGGGTAAACGTTGTCAAATCTGTAAAATTATTTGAGATTTAATAAAATATTTAAATTGGAAAGTTTTATTCTATGTAGGTAAATACATATTTAATTTATATTTTAATCCTTTAATTATTTATTGCTTTCGGCGAATCAAACACAAACACCTTTAAATAATGTTGATTTAGAGGAATATTAAATTTTATGCAATTTTCAAAACGCTTTTTAATTGAGATACAGTTTAACTGAAACAAGATATTTACTATTTTTAAATATCTCAAATTTTAAAATAGAATAGAAGTAATATTTTACGAAAATTGTACGCCATAATTCTGCAAACTGGCTGAAGAATTCAATTAGTTTGTATTGAATTAATTAACGTAGGTACTAGGTACTTAAGCAGCGTTTCATCAATCGAGTTATTGTACTCTTTTCAGTCATAAAAGCTCTCTTCGAATCTCTACAGGAGCTTTTTCAAGCTTTGACACTTAAGAATAATCAAATTATACAATTTTACACAAAAGGAAACCTAATGACGTGCCTTAAGTGCGCGCTTATTATGTACACGTCGATTTCCATTAGCAATTTACTTATCAAATAAGACTTCAGTTATACCTATTTGAAAAACGGTTGTATATTTTGCAATCTCATTTTGCTTTCTTGAATATAAAAAGGGAGGTGATATTTTATTTCCTTTGACAAAATATATTTTCGCTAATTTTGACAAATTTACGTCCATTATTATTTGTATATGCAAACAGTTTTCTTTCAGTATTTTCAATTTATATCTGCATGATTTCTTATTTAAATGCTACGACAGCGTTTATTTGCTTACCAATTATTGTCTTCCATTATAAAATACTGAAAAATATTTACCAATAAAAATTCCAAGACATGTTTTATTTTTTCATCAGTGTCAAATTATTAGGTACGGCAAATTAAAAAAAAATGCTTTCATAGCAAATCAAAAATCATTTGAATGTTCATTCTTTACTTATTTTCCTAGATTCAAGTTTACTTTAAAAAATCATAGAGCTCTCATCCCATTACTGAATATCACACGTATCAGACTGATAAATCTAAAATCAAATACTGTAAGTGCTTTTTATAGGTTTAATCGGTTCTTATTCCTAATAATAATACCGGAAAAAATGCAAAAGATTGATTTATTATTTTTTGATATAATGCCTTCCCACCAATTATTTACAGTGAACACCTCAAAACTGAATATATACGTATTGATTTTCCAATAACGATATTTTTTAATTCTACCTTCCTCAAAATAAGTCCTGGAGAGGGGAATCATGACCTAAAAATGCTTTTACTAAAAACGACATTATAACATTATAAAAAACACAAATTATAGTTATAGGATAAAAAACAAAAACTCATCCATGTATTACAGATACATAATATAAGGGTCAAACAAAATATTGTTGGAATAATTATACCTGGTAACAGCAGTGGTATATTTGTTTGCTGATTTTAATTGTCATAATTTACCGCCACCGCAGGGCAGGCATTCAAATGTTTAAAGCTTTTATCTCGAGTTATCCTTGAAGGAACCGCAGTTTTTTGCAGCGTATAGCAGCCCTAAGGTGAAAAAGCTTCTGACTCAACCCTCTCGACTCGCTGCCGGAAGAGAGTTATTTCGAAAGCTCTCCAGTGCGACTCCAAGCGGGAAAGCCTCCGAGGGTCTCTAAAGGCTGAGGGTGTCGGAGTTCTCATTTGAAAGCTCTGTGCACGATTGAGACCCCTTCAATTGGGACGCATATTTGAATGTGTCAAGAGGTGTTTGTAGAATGTTACTAATGAAACGGATTGGACATATTTATAATTGCTTGAAATAAATTTCATACGATATTTTTTCTGACCAAATAACACATAAATATAACAAAATAGACAAACTATTAACATTATCATATCTACAATTAGTAAAATATCTTTAATTTATTTACGAAATGTCACAAATAAAATACTGTTTAGCGTTTTTAACGATATTTTTTTGGATCTTGTGGTAAAAAAAAACATAATAGAAATAAATAAGTTCACTCGTAAGAAATTCAGTAAAAATAGCATAAAAGTATTTAGTTCTACAGTTTTTTCTGTACTCAAACTGTAAAACTAAATACGTTGCTATTTTTACCCTATTATAATTGAATTCTAACGAGTAAATGCCAATCCACTCGTAAGATTAAATAAAATGATGTTTCATTATACGTTTCTTTGTCATGCCAAATTCGTCTTTATTCTTCTGGACCCGAATCTCGAATAATAGAAATTATTTATGATTTTATCTTACCCCGTCCTCCCATACTTACCCTCTCCAGTAAAAAGAGGTTATTTTTTATTAGAAAAACAAAAGAATCGTTTGAACTGATTCCACTTATGTCATATGATCAGCAACGGGTTTCAATCATGACGAGCGTTATCAACAGATCCTAGTAATACCAAAAAAGTTAAATCACTACAAATGAGTGTTTTATTTTTTCAATATTATGCCTTTCCACCAAGTATTTATTGGCATTGAACACCTTTAAAGTGGTTAAACGTTTCAATCACAACCAGTTGTCCCAAAACAAATTATTTATAGACTTTCAATACAGTGGCGTTTCTAGAATATTGTGCGCCCGAGGACGAACTTCTACATGTAAAGTATAGTAGCGTAAATTTTAGAAAAGCCAAGTAAAAAGTATCACAAATAATCTGCCCCGGGACCGGTTCCTATTAATAAACACGCGTGCTCGTTGTTGACAAATGTAACACAATCAAAATATCTTAACAGTGCAATACTTGTGTTTAGATAGTTTTAAATTGAAAATATTGGGTAATAAAAAGACAATGAAGTTTCATACATGAAAAATAAGCTATAATTTAAGATTTCGACTGAAGGTCCTTGGTGGAATTCCAATATTAAATTTTAAATGAGCAGATACATATACCGTGCTCTCCACTTTTATACACTATATATATAATCATAAAATCTTTTCCAACTAACCAAAATAGTCTTACAACTACTCACCATTCAAATCTGTGGGGATTCCCATGGGCTAATCCTTTTCGCCAGCAATGGCTTCAAGTTCAATGATAAATTTATTTATTATATAAACACGAAACATTCATTTACTAAGGCGTCAGTTCAAGTTCATCCGTGCACTTGACCACCTGAAGATGCCGAAAGGCAAATCCCGGGTCCTTAGTGACAAATTTGTGTGAATGTACATAATTTTAACGATTCAAATTTGAAAAATAAACGTTCGGGAGCATATCGTGTCTATTTTTTTACAAGCACGTCTCTGAACTTTGTCAATTTTGAGTTTTTTTATGTAATAAATTATGAATTTCAATACAACATATTCCTTTAACTCATATCACAAAAAAAAATGTTATCCTTTATTTAACATAATATAAAAACTTAGGCACCTAATAAGGTCGTGTGTTATGTTTAGGATGAAGGAGAAAATTACATGGATGAAAACGTATTTGCTTCCTTCCTTATTAAATTTCTCAACGATGTTGAGGAGAAAACCATTCCAGTGGTGTTTTATAGCGATAGTACATTTATGTGTCTCCTGAAAACTTGTAATCGTTGAGATACAAGGTTGTAAAAAAATACCGACAATACGCCACCTTTACCCTCTCCCTTAAGTACGCAACTGGTTCCCCATTGATATCAAACATGTTGAAGAAGAAGAAAAATTCATTTTCTATATGTATCGCAGCGAAAAGTTATTATCTGAAAAGTATACAATTCTCTTTCTTTACCAACAATAACATAACAAAGCATTTTTATCAGGCGCTATGAAAATAGAAGCTATTTTCTCGCCCTCGACTCCGTATCAAGAGAAATTTATCAGCGAGACTTAGCGCAGGCGAGTGTAAGCAGAATTATCACGAATCACGATACAGTAAACGCCGATACGAGAACAATTTATTAACAGAAGCGGGCGATGCTCACCATATTTTTTTTACTTGTGTAGCAAGCTTTTACTTTTCTTCTGTTATCGGCTCGTTATTATTACATTACTATTAACATCTTAATAATCGTACATTCTGTATTATTTTATGTATTTATTATTATTTTCTAGTGTTTTTGCTATTGAAGCGAGTATCAACTTATTTTGCCAAATTATATCACATAATAAAAATTGCTGGCCAACTTATTGAGTACTTCTTTACTCTGCCATACTCAACATAGCTATGGTCAGTGGTGTAGTGTTAAATAAATAGGTACCAGGTCGGTCATTGATTTCTTCCCTATTTATTTTTTTATTTTTTTATATCCGCTTGAAATTAAAAAAACCACAAGTTTTAACAATTAAATCAATAAAAAAAGACACGCAATTAAAATTTCAAATTATGATCCTAAAAAGAGGGGTGGTATTTCTTCACGTTATATGTGCACATTTATTTTTGTAAAATCCGTCGGGTAGATGATCAATTTTGATATAATGCTTTTAAATTTTATGTACAGTATTTTGAATACATGTATGTACTTGAAAATTATGTTACAAGTCAAAAAGGTGGCAGGGCGGTGCCCTGGCTCATTTTCAGGTGCCAGGTCGTCGACCTAGCCTGACCTGGCCCCACTACACTACTGGTTATGGTGTCTGATAATTGTATGTATATTGATTGGTTTGAATGTATTAGGTCGGTGTCAAATGACTATTTAATATAATCAACTTTCAATTATATCAGAAAGGAACACAACCCAGAAATATCGTATTTGAAGCACGTTCTTTAAATATTGGGCTAATTTCAGTCGTTATTAAGGGATGAAATCCGTATTTCTATCACTTTCAATAAATCGGCGAGTTTCTCAACAATATATATTTTTTTAGAATTGAGAACTCTGTTGTCAAGATTCATTATATAATAGAAGCAACGTCAAATCGAATCAGACAACTAACTCTTTTCTCACCATCCGTTAGATTCTTCCTTTCATTTTACTGATTATTTTAAAATAAAAATGGCAATACATGGAATTACAGCTAACGCCAATGTATCATACACTTGACTAATTTAATTGAAAGATAATAATATTGTAATTTACATACAATAAAACAACACCGAAAAAATAATTATGTAATATAATGATTTTATCGTCATTGCATTGGATCATTGAAAACCCGTTTTTTTAAATGTAAAAATCCGAAAAATGTAATCTGAGCCGGTCATCAATATAGATGTTACGACACCGATATAATTAAACCAATAACGTGTGATAATTGCATAATATTTTCAAATGATATAATTGTTTTTTTATATATATTAAGAATGTGACATTTATCGGACAGATATTAAACAACAAAAAATAAACTGCATACATAAAGCAGTTCCTATTATATTTTTGGTAAATTAACAAATTCAGCCATAAACTTTTCAAAAGACTTTCCTTACTCTTTAATTCAACACGCCTACAGACCGTAGTCAGTAGTTACGTCACTTGAGTAACTCTTTCGAGAGTCAAGCGCTTGAACTTTTCGTCTGCGCTGACCTAGTCTTCAGTAAAGGGCTTGAGAAGTTTTGCTACAAAATGGGTAAAATTAAACATAAAAAAATAAAATTATTTGGCTTATATCTAGGTCGGACAAAAAGTATTGGTTATAAGCTGGAGTAGAAGATATAAAAAATTATAACGTTTTCAATTATTATTTAAAATCTATTAATAGTGGTTTTCGAATAAATAAGAACTTAGATTTATTTATTGACTTGGCATTTATCCATTATAATAGGGTACAAATAGCAGCGTATTTAGTTCTACAGTTTTTATATTTATTGGTTGATAGGTATTTCGGCTTTCACCATCGTCAAAACTATGATTAAACATACATTTTTCTCAGCAATATATACTGGCTCTGAACAGATACACAATGCATCAAGTTATTCACTCTAACATCCTAATTATAATTACAATTATTCACTTTCATCACTTTCAATCATTTTCATGGCGTTCACTGTCAAAGTGTCAATACTTGATGGAAAGGCATTATATAAAGTAAAAAACACAATATTTTTTTGTACTTAATTTCCACATAAATTTATCAAGATCAGGACCGGGTTCGCTCATGGCGAGCATTGCCAGCCGATAATAAATACAATTTAACAGTGCTATTTATACAAAAACAAATTGAAATGAAAAGTTCTAATAAACAACTGAAATTGAAAAGAATTTACAAATTGCAGTAGAAATTATCAATAAATGACTCTAAAATCACACAAATTAAAATATTTAACTCGTCTAAAATGTAAATGAAAAAAAAATCTTTTAGTGTTGAAATAGCAACTTTAACTAAAAAGGTATATAGCCAAAATCACAAGTCATAAGACGTACTAGTAACTTAGTGCGAAGAAATATTTTACTATTTTTATTAACTTTTAATTGAGTTAGAAATATTTATGGAATAACACATGTTGGGGTTTTGAATAATAATTCTTAGTATCTATATCTCATGGGACATTAAGCACACTTTTCGTGAAAACATACACATGTTTTTTTTTGTTTTGAAGTGCGAAAATGCGTCTTCCCTCTTGATATAAATATATACGAAAACATATCGCATATCCCGACATATCTGTCACCTATTTATTTTATCTCTTACTTACATCGGCACAAAGGAATAGGAGGGGAAATATTCTTCCTCCATGGATTGATTTATGGAGCTAATATTTCCAACTCAGTTACGTAGCATTTTCTTGCGTAAAAAAGACGTAACTCAAGAACGGAGGCACTTTCAAAAGGCTTTGAACATTTCAATATATTTCAGCCGGAGATATTATTCAGTGTAGCTCAGGATAATTTCACATAAACCTGTATTTCCTTTCGCTTACGTCTTATTTTAAATATAAATTCTGCACGTTTTCACAACTTCCGTGTTACATTAAAAATAAATGACAACTCTTACTTTTAATAGTTAATTAAATAAAAGAAATAGATTTTGGGAAGTAAGGATGTTCCGCATTGGGTAGAAGTGGGCAGACTCGGTGTTTATTTTACAGATATTATTTTTTTAATGATCATTTTTTTTAACACATGCCCGTTCTCAATTCGGAGCATATAATCTCCAAGTTCAACAGCACATATAATCGAATTAAAACGTTATTTACCGGCATTGTATTTATCGGTATCTGCGTGAGATTTGCAAGCTATTTACCTATAATATTATCATTGCAAGTTGTGTGAAATAAATTAGAGAATTTGTACGCACCTTTTGTTAGATACTTTACTTTTTAAACGCCTTATGTGATATAATTAAACATATTGCTTACCCAATTCTTATTAATAACTTAAAGCATTAAAAATAGATTTTTTTTTAATCCATGTCCCCTCCCAATGTGGAGCATATCACCTCTTTTTATATAGGTATCTCAACAGAACTTATTCTACGATAACTGTTTTTTACTCATTCGCTAAACCACTATTTTTAAAAGAGAGATAGAAGGAGAAGGTTAGTACAGGACTAGTGGTCAACTAATCGCTCTATCTACACCCAGTTATTAAAGAATCACAAAGGGTGGGAGGTAATTTTTAGAAATACTCAGAGGTCCTTCTTTTGGAGGTATGTATCTCAATAAACGATAATGCTTCTGTTTCCCAATCTCTACTTTTCGTAAAGAGAAGTAAGAATAGAAGAATGGTCTGTAACGGGACAAGTAGTTAACCAATCGCTTTCGCTAGATTTCGTTATTTTACAAATTATTATTACAGTTACTGACCAAATAATTTGTAATCGTCACAACTGTACTCAAGTGTAATCAAAACTTTTTTAACTTAAAAAAAATGGTTAATGTTTCCGACTCCAGCGGAATAATCCACTTTTTTGCTTCTAGGAGATCGACTTTCACACAAAACTGTGATAATTCTAGTACTAAGGTAAGTAAGTACAGTAGGTAGTTGTGTGTATAACTCAAAAAGCTTCCGGGCCCATTGGCGTAGCAATAATTATTCATTGATAGATTAGAGTAATCGGCATAAAGCTCTGGCGACAGATAGCAATGGTTTGCCTACCTAATAAATAGCGGTTTGATAGCGGAACCCCCGTACCATTGATCGGTATTTATTTATCCGTTGCTTTACAGTGGTGTTTTTTATGGGGGATTAAATTTATATTTTTAAAGAATAAATTATTAAAATAGCAAAAATTATACAGAATTTTTTATTACTATGCTATGCTGTCCAAACATATTAATGTCGAAAATCCTATTAATTATATTATACTATAATTAATACGGTACTTAAAACTTTACGGTGTTTTTTAATCTTACGATAATGAAGTTCTTATTAAATAATTGCAAATGATTATTCAATTAATATCTTCAAATATGTTTTCGATTTATATGTTTAATACGTACTGGTTTTATTAAGAAATGTGCATTATTTCCAAACGCCCTCCATCTATATATTAATAGCCGATAAGGTCCGTCCGTTTGTCCATATGAGTGGGTGTAAGGTGTCCTCGACCTTCCAGTCTCCACTTTTTTAAATAAAATAAAATGAAATAATATAAAATAATATAAAATAAAATAAAATAAAATAAAATAAAATAAAATAAAATAAAATAAAATAAAATAAAATAAAATAAAATAAAATAAAATAAAATAAAATAAAATAAAATAAAATAAAATAAAATAAAATAAAATAAAATAAAATAAAATAAAATAAAATAAAATAAAATAAAATAAAATAAAATAAAATAAAATAAAATAAAAGAAAATAAAAAATTAAATTAAATTAAATACAATTAAATAAAATTAAATAAAATTAAATTAAACACAATGCAACAAAAATCTCACGTTGCTGGGCAACGGGCTTACAGCTAGTTAACTCTTATAGCTGTAGAATTAGCTTCAGACCAAAGCATCGAACCATAGGGGGCTTTGACCGAACTCAATTTTACCTTTGATAGTATTTTAACGCTTCACGTTTTTTAAATAAATATGAGTGCCAGTTTTGCCCAGAACGAATATTATCAATTGATCTTTTTTAAAGTAAACACTTCTTATATGAATTGACATAGAAAAGAAAAAGAGTATGTTGTTTGCTTTTAATTTTGATATAATTGTCTAAAACAGTTTTCCCCAACCTTTTTACACCCGCGGACCTGTAAAAAAGAAAAAAAATCGCGGACCACTAATAATGAAATAACAATGATTTTTAAGTCATATTTTTGTAATCTTATATTGTTACAAATGGACATAACTATACAACCGTTTTCGGTTGACAATGCTCGCAATGAGCGAAACCGGTCCTGATCTTTTAAATAAAGCGGAATAAAATACAAAGGAATCTTGTGTTTTTTTTAATATAATGCCTTTCAACCGAGTATTCACAGTGAACACCCTAAAAGTGAAAACAATTATGTATTATGAAATTATTGGTAGGGTATTGCATCTTTTACAAATTTGAAGCCGGATTTTAGAAGTGTGAGTAATATGTGACCGCACAAAAATGGCCAAGAATCAAAATACGGGGCCGCATTATTGATGTCTTCTTATTTAACAATAACTAAAAATACATCCGTGCACTTGAATGCCTGAAGATGCCGAAAGGTGAAACCCGGGTCGTTAGTGACAAAATCTGTGAGAATGTACATAGTTTGAACGATTCAAATTAAATATTGAAATTCCACCGAGCACCTTCAGTCGAAATCTTAAATTATAAAAATACAAGTAAACGTGCAGGCGATAAAAAATCCTATAATCAATATTTTTGCATGGCGAATTTTTTGAAATTTGGCATACCGTTTGCGGCCCGGCGGAAAGTCTCTGCGGCCCAGCACTGGGCCGCGGACCACTAGTTGGGGAACACTGGTCTAAAACACCGTCAATCAAAGAATGAAAAACCTTTAAATGCGCCAAATTTGTGTCGAAATGTCGAATTGAATGTACTAACAAATTTAATTTACGTGTTTTTATACCATATTTTTAAAGCACAAAAGATAGACGTGCGAAGTCGATAATTGTGATAACTTCTAAACGTTATCAGTTGTTTAATTAATTGAGTTTTAAATGCTTTTTAACCCTCTTAGTATATTTTTTTTGAAATGACACTGTTCTGACAAATGCCAACATCCATTAGTCACTGCCAACAGATAACAGCTAAGGCTTGTGACTGGTTGCAGGGTGGATTCTGGTGTCTTATGTGCTTGGGCGTTGAAAAAAACCTATTTACTTCAGGATATACATTCAATGAAATTTCAACATGCCACAGGCTGATAAACACGATGATTTGAAGTGATATATCCTGCTTTCAGTTTTCAATGTTGAGGTTTTTTTTTTAAATTGGAAGCTCGATGTTATGGATTAATCATTTGCAGTATTACATCAAATATCTGCAGTATTTTATTTAATACGCTTTTCCATTAAAAATAATCATTTTTTTTTCAAAACTGAATTATTAAAAATGAGGTTTTTTTTAATCATTGCCCGCTCCTAATCTTTAGCATGTAGCCACGTAATAAAAGTATAGTTTTTTTTTAATTAAAATGCCCCTTTTCAGTTATTCAGCCTCTCTTATTTTTGAAAAGAGTAAGGATAGAAATACGGCTATTACAAGACTAGTGATATATACATCTCACACCAAATCATCGACTGGTACTCGTACTGTAACAGCTGTTATTTTGTGATAACTACGTGCAAAACATTCTAAATTATTTATATGTTTTTCAAAATTTATTCCTTTGGTAAGAATTGATATGGTTTTTAAAAATGTCTTTTTCAGAATCTTCATTACTGCTGATTTTGTTGAAGTACATCATTGCTTGGAAGCGGGAAAAACACCAAATCATCATTAGGATATTTACTTTAGTAATGTAGTGTTTCACTTTGTGTAAAAATTTCCCAAATTTAATTGTGTTTATAATTGTTATCGTTTGCCACTAAGATTTATTATTCTTTGATGATGATTTTTTAATTGTTATGGGTGTTACACATTTTAATTTTGTGTAATTATAATGTAATTTGCTAATCCTTTAAATTGTTAATAGTTGCTTACACCTTTTTATTTCAATTTAAATTTGTATAAATATCACTGTTTATATGTTTTTCTTATCAGTTGATAATGCTCGCGATGAGCGAAACCGGTCCTGATCTAATAAATTTTATGTGGAAAAAGTATTAAAAATCTTTTATTATTTTTATAATAATTATATACTTTCACATGTGCCAAAAATTGGGTTTGGTTCATCGAAATGCTTAATATTATACTTTACTATTTCTGAAATTCTGAAATTTTATTAGAAAGAATTGGAGGCACGAAAGTATTTATTACTAAAAAAGTTTAACAATATTAACAAAAATCTTTAAAATTCATTATTATTTTACATTATTAAGTGCCCAACCATTTATACTATAAAAATTAAAACTTTAGAAATTAACACATATATTAATGAGGACACTTAACATCTTCCGATGAAAAATATGAAACGTATTATTTTAATCTTCCTCCAATTATAGTGGCAATGAAATTATTATACTGATAATAAATCAATATATGTAAAAATTGACATTTCAATTTAAACGAAACCAATTTAATTATCAAAAAGGAAGTATTTATAAAAAAATTGATCAAAAACTAACGAATCACGTTTTATATAAAAAAAATAACGAAGTATACAGTCTTTAATACTGATGATATTATCTTCCAGATCTGTCACTGTTATGTAAAGACAAATTAAGGCCTTTTCAAGTGTTGCCAGAGTTTTCTCAATTTCTCGATGAAATGAAAATTTTACCACTTCATTTGATTTATTGTGCGTCATTAAAATCCGTCTGCATAAAAATGAAAATGAATTCGACGAAGGGAGGAAAGAGACAGAATTTCCGCATTTTCTTTTATTGCCACTTCCTTTCGTTAATACCTTCGTTATTTTACAGTTCAAATAACGCTTAACACTTTGAGAAACATGGCCATTTACATTTTTCTTACTTACGTTGGGAGGTATTTTCAACATTTACCTTGTAATCGCAAAATTTTCCAAAACATTTATTTAATTTAATCTCTCAAAAACATGTTTTATAACACGTGTAAAACAAAGTGCTTTCTTACTTAAATTAAATTCTTTTTCTCATTTTTGATTGTCAAAACTATACTGCGGAGAGAAGAATTCATGCGTGTAAGTACACTTAATAAACGTATTTTTTATATGGAGCTTCTCAAATTTGAATACAATTATTTTTAAAATTTGCCACACTGAGCACCACAAACAGTAGAATAACAAAATGAAGAAAAAAACACACTGTCAAATTTATCAAATAATTCAATAGCAGTTAACTGAAATAATAACTGTTTGTAAATCTGTAAGACTTATAAGCTTGCAAAATAGTGTGTTGATAAAACACAACAGATATAGTTACAATTTAAGATTTCGACTAATAAATCCGGGATTAATATAATAGATTACAATGCTCTTGTTGTACAAAACGGAAAGGACACTGAACACCAGAGTTTTAGAGTATATGGCAGCCTTTACATTAAAAAAAGACACGTCTACTTTTGCTAATCACTTAATTTCGGAAGGACACGTGTTCAATCAGGAACAAGGGATAAAAATGTTACACCCAAATACGGACAGTCATAAGCTCTTTTTCCAGGAAATTTTGGAAATAAATAGAGCACAATTGCATAGTTTTCCGATTTTAAATGAAATATTAAGCCTTCCGGGATCTCCACTTCTATACTCTATATAAATATAATCATAAAACCTTTGCCGACAAACAAATAAATATAATTCTCGAAACTAATTACTACTCAAATCTGTGGGCATTCCCATGAGTTTATCTTTTTCGCCAGCAATGGGCTTAAACTCAATGATACATTTATATCTTATATAAACACGAAACATTAATTTACTAAGCGTCAGTTCAAGTTCATCCGTGCACTTGAACGCCTGAAGATGCTGAAAGGCGAAACCCGGGTCGTTAGTGACAAAATCTGTGAGAATGTACATAGTTTGAACGATTCAAATTTAAGATATAGTTACCTTTAAATTTAATTCCATGATTGCAAATAATATATATCGATGAAAGTATCCGTTTAAGGATTCAAACTTTAGACCGAAGAATCTTTACAATGAGAAAATATTAAATAATTAAACAAAAAAAAATAAGTCGCCACGTTTTGATTTTTACTGATAGTCTAATAACTCTAGTACAATGTTTCCAAATCAGTGTGTCACGAAGCTTCAATGTGTTAGAGATGTGTTTCGAAAAGACAAATAATCTTAGGGTGTTTTTTGATACTCTTTTTGTCTTTATATATCTGTCAAACTTTTGGAGCTGGACATAAGCGTATGCTGTAATTCTAATCCTTTTTATTTAAAAATAAACAATAATATTATCTTCGAAAGACACCATGTTGTGGTTAGTGGTAATCACCATGGGGACCCAAACATTCAAATGTACTATCATTTCTAGCAAAGCCATGGATACGTATATTACAAAATCTTAATTAGTTATCAAGTGCGTTTGTCATACTTTTCGAATATTCTTTTCGTTAACGCGTGATCGTAAAATATTGTAGTGTCTTAAACACGGGTTGCGTAAATACTTCAATTGATGCTTTTAAGCAAGACGCTACCTTGAGTGCATTTTCTATTATAAATAATTGTTTATCCAGCTGCTAATGAACGAATCCCATTAGATCTGACATAAGAAGATTCACTGAGATTAATTAAGACGGGTTTAAGTAAGAGGCCAAGTGCAATCTAGTACCGAATGCAATTAGCAAATAATAATCGTTTGGAAATAATGGATAAATGCTGGGGGCATTTTAGACGGACGTGAAATTTGTACTTGTCAGCTCTGAGTAATAGTATTGCTGGCTTGGTGCATTTTAACTGAATTAAGTCACTTTGCAACCGACCGATTGCAGCAGTATAATAACTATTTATTAACCGTGTATATAATAAATATTTATAAAAATAGAACACAGTCTATTAAGCTTGCATCACGATTTTATAAAGCTATCAAAATCAACTCGAATCGGCAAGAAAGAATTTTTAGTTTTAATTATAAACACACCCAAAAAGTGTTATGTCGTATTACACATACACCTCTACAATAAAAGACGCAGTAAGATTAAATATTACGTATAGCAAAAAAAAGTATTCAAAACTAAGAGTTTGATTCGACTGTTTTTTTGCAGCCAACGTATGCTAACGACAAATTACTTAAAAAATAATATAATAGGCAATGAAATAATATTAACTGTGAATTAATCTGTCCTTAAACGTGACATTATCATGTTATATATCGACTGTGGAAAGGGAAAAGGACGTAACCCACAATTTTCCAAAACAGCTTTTTTTCGATAATCACAATGTTTACAACTTGATACACATTCTATCAAAAGGATGGAAGCTGAAAATGCCGAACAAGTATCTAAATTTAGCTTTTAAATTTGAAAAAGATGACCTTGTAAAAATTAAAACCAAGAAAAAACACTGAAATAAAAGTTTTTCCGAGACAATTTCTTTAATTAATATTAGGAATTAAACACCAGTTGAAAAGTATCCGTGCTCTTCAAGGTTGTGTATAATTCATAATTTGTCACAAAATCATCAAAATACGTTTTTAGCGCCTCCTGTAAAATTTGATATGTGTGCGTTACGTCCTTTTTCCTTTCCACAGTTGAATATGTTTTTTGGAAACAAAGTAAAAAACACTAGTGTAAATCAATGAAGTTGTATTTACTACGCAAACTATGGCTTCTCTTCTTTATATACAGGATTTTTTTCTCCAGCTTAACAATGTAATAACTATTTTTTCAGGTCTTAGTAACTTTGTAATTCACTAATATAATATTCATAGTTGAGAAAAGTTGTTTTATCAAAGTTACAAAAGCATTTAAATTAGTATACAGTAGAACCTCGATTCTCCGGATTTCCGATTATCCGGATTGTTTTCCGGATTTTTTTTTACGAATTTTCTAATTTTCCCTTGGCGAATTGACTCCGTCGTTGTTTACGAATTCCTCGGTGAGATAAAAAAAAAACGAAGTTCTGTGACAATCGGGAAAAAAATATACCAAATCGAGGTTTTCAAATTACTCGGTGAGCTAAAAAAAAAAACGAGGTTTTGTGATAATCGGGAAAAAAGTATACCAAATCGAGGATTTAAATTTTCTCGGTGGGCTAAAAAAAAAACGAGGTTTGGAGATAATCCGGGGAAAAAGTATAGCGAATTGAGGATTTCAAATTCCTCGGTGAGAAAATCCGGGGATCCCGGGATTGGCAAAAGGCTTCGGGATTGGATACCCTTATACCAAGTATGTCGTCTCGTGAGCACCTTGCACTTTATACAACAAGCTTGACAATATTTGTATTTCGTGTAAGATTTACGCATATAATGGAGGTTTTATACTATTTGTTTATACATTTGTAGAATTCAGTCAGTGTGTATAAGCAAACTGGTGTAATATTTACGGCATATATGCGGTTAATATTCCTGAAAGTGTTGTAGTAATCTATATAATTGAGTATTTAGGTGAATAAAAAATGTTTCTAAAGGCGCCGTTTACTTGGTAAAGTTATTGAAAACCGAATCGCTTGTATTTTGTGATGATTAATTGACGAGCGTTTTCAAATAGCACTCGGAGATAACGCAATATATTTTGAGGCGTAGATAAGTGTCAAACAAAAGTATAATAACTACTACAGAAGTGTCTAAAAGTCAAATTAATGAACAATAGAAATGATGGATTAACATCTCAGAACTTTTAATGAACATTCGCGTCCATTGCGATGTTTTATTCCCAACTCACCAAGATTAACAAACAAAAAACATCGATACAATGAAAGGACCAATCCATCATAAGAAGTTGATGAAACAAGCGATATTCGATTATGTGAATGATGGTCTTCTGGTGGGGACCATAACAAATTATTCCCGATTGAGATATCGTCGTTTGTCAGGGTTGACCAACGTGTCGAATATGGAAAGGCATCATAATAGATCGTCAACTTACTATTAAGAATTCTGAGAAAAATGTTCAGGGAAAGGAAAAAACTTAATAAAAAAAAGCAATTACATTTCTATAGTCAATGACTTTATCAACATTGGTTGTGACATACGAAGCTTAAATTCCATGAGACCAACGAGCCTTTTAAATCTGTCAATATATAGATAGCTTAAAAGTTAAGAAATTTTAAGTTTTGATAAAATTTTAAATAATTTATATTTACATTTTGTAGAAGAAACTTTTGTTTAAGGTTTTTAATGGTACGGTAAAGAAATAGTATAATAATGTTTGAATTTGTATTTCAGTGGTATAAATAACTCTATTGATATTAGGTATAAATGATACAATTAATTTTGACTTATTTTTAAAATTATACAGGAGAGTAAGCAAGAATTTTAACATAATTACTATATAATTAGCAATGAAAATATAATATTTAGGTTAGTAAAATTATATGGGGACGGGGTACTTTGTGATGTAATAATATTATAAATACATCAAAATATTGTGCTACTCAGCTTAATATTAGGTTCTTTTTTTTTTAATTTTGTGATCAATGAAAATGATTATCTTTATTGATTTACTCATTTTTTTATAGCACGTCCACTCCCGAGCTGGAACATATTATGGACTCTTCGTAGAGATTATTTTAACAGAAATTCTCGTTAAGTTCTAGCTAAATATCTAAATAAGATAGAAAGATGAAACAACGACAAAGCTTGCTGATGACTAGTTGGTCTCGCTTTGTCCCGTTTTTAAGAATCGTACTGGGATCTGAACCTGAAGAAACTTCATCTAAAAACATGATGTTCACTGTTCCATCCACTGTAGGCCAGTGGTTTTCTGATTATTTTTTTTATATAATAATATGTAAACATTTTTTATCCATGAGCTAAGCCGGCCCAAATCATAATTTAATAATATATTATAAAATAAAAATTCTGGAATTCTTCTACAAACGCTCGATCGTCAAAAAAATAAACTTTATTTTTGGTAAGTGATAGCAAAGTAAATAAATGTTTTAATTATTATTGAATGCCAAGTTTACATCCCCTGCATGCGTAACAACTTTTATCAGTTTTTCTTGTTCCATTAATTATATAGCGTGAAAAAGTACCATAACGACTAGGCCTTTTGTTTCATTTGATGAGAAGCAAAAAATTCTCCGCTATTTGTCTGCGTCAAGCAATAGATATTAATAATAAGTAATATTTATCATTTATAAAAAAGGAACCTGCATTATCTGTTTGAAGTATTTCGCTCTTGTATTTTACCCATACGAGAATTGTATGTATTTAATATTAAGTAAATTAAAAAATATCAAATTATTATTATCAGTAAATATTGAATGCATTAAATATGTTTTTGTTTTTGTTTTTGTTTTTGAATTTTCGTACAGTTTTAACTAGAGCATTCAATCCCGGGATCACTTTTAAGCCGATCCTGAGCTTCGAAATTCACTTAAGCATGTAACCAATCAGATTTAAAATCTTAATTTTTCCTGATATACTATCATATATTTTAATAATAAAACAATTGCCAACAGAGTGTAATTATACATTTTTTTAAATAATACCTACATAATGAATAAATGAATTGAGGCCTTACACCCCATCATATTATGCAGCAGTCAATCGTTGACAGAAAAAATACAGTTTTTTCATTGTTGTATAAAAAATTCAGTTGACGAAAGTCAAAGTAAAAAAAAGACGATTATGGTTTCATTTAGAATTTCGACTGAAGGTGAATAAACGGTACTAAATGTTTACTACGCGTCAGTTCAAGTACATTCGTGCACTTGATAAAACCAGAAGATACTGAAAGGCGAATGCTGGGTCGTTAGCAACAAAACTTATGGAAAAGTAAAATATTCAAATAATTCAAAGGTTTAAGATTTCAACTGAAGGTGCTTGGTGGAATTTCAATATTAAATTTGAATCGTTCGAACTATGTACATTCTCACAGATTTTGTCACTAACGACCCGGGTTTCGCCTTTCGGCATCTTCAGGCGTTCAAGTGCACGGATGAACAATACAATGTTTAAACAAACAGAAGGCCTTGCGATTAAGGTTTATTTGGTCAAAAATAAAAATTTTAAATAATGGTAAATGATCAATTCTGGGATTGGCACTAAGACATACCCAGGATAACGGATCGCAAAATTGGAAGCCCTAGTTCATATATATTAAATTTATAGTGATTAGATATCCTAAATCTCTTCTCTTATGCTAGTTTTCTGTTCATATTAATCAGTTTAGGATTGTGAATACAAAAAAATACAGATATCAAAGATGTTACTGCACTAAATATTCTCGAGCCCCATAAATTGAGCTCGCTGCCTCACGTTTAGTTTTTGTTGTTTTGAAATCTTTTTAGTTTAATAAAGTAGATGTATTTTACACCGCCCACATTGTATCTCAACAGACCAGTTTTTTTCTTACGGAATTATTATAACGACTTTTAAATTTCTTTCTCGGAAATACAGGCAATTTCTGTGGGATAAATAGTCAATAATTGTTAATTTTACAATCGTTAGAGGTGTTTTTGAATTAATTAGGAATTTTTCAACGGATTTTATAATTTTTTGACAAAGCATTTAGGGCAACAGCCTACACATTATCTTTTTTAATAGCTATATAAAACACAGTGATAGTAATTTACAAACATTTATTAAAGACATTGTAGGTGTTGCGATTCCCTTTTCTTCATTTTAAATTCAATCGTTAACCACATAGTTTTTACCTGTCTCTTATTATAAACACAAATCATTTAGATTTATTACAGTTTACGTTATAGGGCAGTACATTTAATAGTACAGTAGGTTTTTCGCGGGGGTACGAGAAAATGTTCATTCTTTCAATATTCTTTGTGATAAAACATGAACATGTGAAATAAAAAAAAATCGAGGGTCTGCAGATTATTTTTTTCAGATTTAGGGGTCCGTGACATAAAAATGGTTAGGAAGCCAATTAAATATGAGCATTATACATAAACCTTTTTAAAAATATTATAATTAGTATTATTATGCTCCCTTAAATATTTGTCATCGTCATCAAATCTTTGAAAAAACTTTATCAGCACTTTTAAGGTGTTTAATCATATCAAGTATTATTGGTAGAAAGGTATTATACTAACATTGTTTTGTACTAACTACACAATTTGCTTTGCTTATCGCGAGCATTATCATCTTAGCAACTGAATATTCTTAGTTTTATATTTAAAAATTGTTTTTTTTTTATTGTTTTTTTTTAAGTTTAGACAAACTTTGTCACCCCTTTTCTGTGTGTATTAAAAAAGGGCAAAAACTCCGACTTTTATCGTATATCATAATTTATAAATTTTATAAAAACATTTTTTCTCAAGCCTAGCGATGCTATATCTGACGATTATTCTCAAAAAAGCAAAACACGTGTCACATTTTGTTACACAACAAAATTAACTCTCGCGGCTCGGAGACTAGAAAAATACTTCTCTGCCGATGGGGGTCGTTTAGAGACCACAGTGGTTTCCTCATTATTGGCCTTATTCTTATGAATTTCAAAAAAAAAATAGTCTAAGGGCTTTAAAATATCTCTCTGCATCATACATTTTTTTAGCAAAAATCCGTGGTTTTTTAATACATAATCATATTTTAAGTTGCGCGTAAAAAAGACGTCATCCCAGCACACATGACATTGCAACTGACGAGTTTTCCCAGCTATCTTACGAACGATCGCTTATCGCGTTATCGCGTATTTATATAAACTACAAAAACTATGATATAAGAATATCTTAATTTTAAACATTGTATCACCCATATTAAAATATATATTTAAGAAAATGTTCGTATTGGGGTCGCTTTTCTTGAGCTTAGAACCGGAAAAGTTAATAAGTTATCAAAAATGAACACCCATAAAGTTAAAACCACCGAATCCATTGATTCACTAAGTTTTGACTTTTGTAATATGTTGTATATATCATAGATTTTTTTACAAATATCATATATTAATATTATCGTATTACATACTGTTTAAGAAGAAACATTTTTGAAGAAGTTAATTTTTTGTTTGCATCGCTGAAGTCTTTATTAGACGAAAATTTTCATTGTTTATGACTAGAAGCGATCATCTTTTTCGATGCTAGGAAGAGCTATTTTATTTTAATATTAACATTTGAAATGTCCAAAACCATCGCTAAATACAAAAAAATATCATTTTATAAAAATAATAATATTGAACGCAAAACAATTCTGAATGATGCTACAAAAACAAAGTTCATATCTTTAAGTATCTTTCATCAAAGTTGAATTTGTGTCTTGCAGTAATTTTGAATTGAAAAAATGAGCTGTTAAAAAATAAATTGCCGTGCTAAAAATACGAAAGAATGCGCCGCAGGTAAATTTATAATACTTTTTCCCCCAACACGTGTTAATACAATTGTACGTGATTTACTATAGTTTTGATTTTATGATTAGAATTGGTTATACTCTTGCAATCGACCTGTTGAACGTGCATGGTGTAAACTTTATACCTATGTATGTATGCATAAATTACCCACCTTGGAGATAATATAATATGTAACTGTTAAATGTGGGAACTACAAAAAGATTGTATCGCCTTGTATTTGTGGGCGGTAGACTGACCTTTTGATTCTGATATCTTAAATCTAGTTCTATACGCCTCCATTCTCATAATTTCTACTGATCTTATCGTATCTTAAAAATTTGAACCTAATTAACCAGATTTAAAAGTTATGTATGATTTATTTTTTTGTTTTGAAAATAACTATTGTTACTTTCTACTTAATATATTTTGCAATACAAAATTATCTTGGCAAAAAATAGTAAAAATATTATTGAAACTTCTAGATTTAACTTTAAAATGACAATTCTTATGTAGGTCAATAATGCATGGTAACCAAATGGAGAAGAATTGATCTAGATGTTAAGTATTGGTAAAATTATCTTAATTCCATAAAAATAAAACTAATTACAATTATCTACAGTAATATAACGAGGGCACCCAGTGGTCTATCTACAAAACCATTGTTTTATAGGTTAACTGACGACTTACCTTTGTGTTTCTAGCATTTGTTTTCTTTCGTAGATTTACCCAACTGTATATTGTAAACGATTATGTGTGTGAGATATAGCTTTGTTTCACTTATAAATATGATTAAAGCATTGCCAAAAGTAAGCTCGAGTCGAAACACGCATATTCGTAGTTAGGCCACTGTGATTCCAGGTCATCCATCTATGGTCCATAATATAATTGGAATGTGTTTCACACAGCTATTAAGCATTTAAAAATAATAATACAAAATGCTTAAAATCAATAATTTGTTCTTACAACCATTATAAGAAAGAATGATTACTAATACCCATAATTAAAATAAAAGAATACACGCGAAGTTCGACTTTGATTGATTTTCTAGAATCTGATAACTCTAGACTTTTGATGTAGATCATCTTTCGAGCCAATCTCCTGATAAGCTCTATAGAGTCAATAATATTACACGAAATCACTTTATTTATCTAAATAAAAACAATGATTTTAAGTAAACAATATTACCTAATCGAATATCTTTTTCCTGTCTCGTGTTGATAATGTTATTATAAATATAATTTCATTTGTGAAACACGTATTATAATTAGTAAGACATTTAGTATGGGACACAACAATATCAAATTAGGTATTATATTAAAAAATAATACCGCCGAATCTATCGAAAATACTCATTACATAAATTTACAATTAGCACTATTCAAGCGATTATTTAATATTGACAAATGACAGTTATCCAGTTGTGGCCAGAAAACATAGAACCCACGTTTTATACCGTTAATAATATAAGTACAATTTTATTAAACAGTAAAGATCGCGTAAAATCATTGTCACAGAGTGGTATTTATCGCCTCTCTTGTGGAGACTGCCAAGCTTCTTATGTAGAACAGACAGGTAGAAACTTTAATATTAGAATTAAAGAACAATATAAGGTGTCTAAAAAGTAACAATTTTTCAGAGTTTGCCAATCATCTAATAGAAAACGAACATTATTTTAATCAGTATAGTATCGTAGAAATACTCCATCGAGTAAATAAAAAAGGTTTAAAAATGAATAGTTTAGAATTTTTAGAAATAAATAAAAGTATTAGCAATAAATAAATATCATTAAATAATATCTTGAATAAAACAGGTTGTCCGCCACTGCTAAATTTATTTTCCAACGGTTTAACCCGTCTTAATTGATGAAACTTATTAGGTAATCATTTCTTAATTTGAATGTCATTTGTGTTACCATTATTGTTTGTTTGTTTTTCTATCATCCCCTCCTTGCCTCCGATTTTTATTTGATTTTTATTTTAATAATATACAATTAAAATCATTCGTACTTAAGCAAGCATTTGTGAAAGTAAGTCTGTCTGCGGATGCATCTGAAAGAGGCGAAATACGTGTCACAGTTTGTAGCACAATACGTGGAATAATTAAAATTATTTTATCTGACAATTATCCACGTTACTTTACAGTAAGGAAAATTAGTTTAAATATGACACAGCTTTAGGTTATTTTTTTACTATATAACTTGTCAATCTTAACGATTCTAGAATCTTCTATTAAGGACTCGTTCGCGTAATGATTCCTTTACATTATCACGCATAATTTATGAACTTTGACAATGGTACAAAATGATTTATTAATTGAACCTCCAACACCGATATCGAATCAGCACATTATCAATCAAACGCTTTATTCGTAATCCAAGAATACTTACCATTGATCTGTTGGCACTTAATAAAATAACTTCATTATCCTGTCGTGCATCACAATACCCTGCGAACCAAAGGTGAACAGCTTTATTCAATTAAAACGTACTACCTGTCGATCGGCGATATCTCTAAGAGATGATTCTTTCGCATGCCGCCACCATCGGTCAAGATAATAGTTTAATATACTGGACCACTTTATAGCGAGTGAAGAACACAGAACATGCATTAAATATCCATTTACTGACACGTATCGAGTCGGATTTATGACTTGCTAACTATTACAAAAAATCTTGGATATTTTTATGTTTATTTTGGTGTGAAATTTAACACGTATATATGACATCATTATGTCACAGTGAAGTTGTAAAATATCTCTACTACATTTTATGACAATGCGTTCAAATATTTACAACTCTAACGACGGATTCAACTGACAGGTATATAAAAAAAGTCCCACATTTTTTAATTTTCATAATTCCGCAAATTTCTGGCTTTTTCAAAACG
Source organism: Himalopsyche tibetana (assembly GCA_030503985.1). Lineage (NCBI taxonomy): Eukaryota > Metazoa > Arthropoda > Insecta > Trichoptera > Rhyacophilidae > Himalopsyche > Himalopsyche tibetana. The sequence continues at coordinate 2,330,042 of JAPJYX010000007.1, read as the reverse complement.
AACAGTGAGGGATCACGAGATCGGAAAAATTGTGATTATTCCAAAAATCGCAGGAACTCAAAAAAGGTCCGGGATTGGATGCCCTAGATTAAATCTCAAAACGGACAATATATACTAAATATCAATGTTTGCATGAATATGGATGGCTTCGTAGAAAATTACATTAAATGATATTGATAAACAAATAATTAATATTCTTCAAGTATATTTTTCCAAGAATAGAACTTAATATATTTTGATCCGTATTTGTAACAGCTTCTGGGAACGTATTCTACTTAGTTAAATACATCCACGATACAATGGCGGCAACCATAACAATTAAATATTCAACTATTGTGCAGGGAACTATAATAAGCTCGCATTTGCCTAAAAGCTCTGCAACCTTTATTAAACCACTGTCGAAAGCTTCACTAATAAAACATTCTCCCGCGGCTGCTCTAAACATAATTGCGAGACACTTAGTCACGAACTGTGAAGGGAGGTAGATTAACACAGTTCCTGGAACTTTACACGCACCAGAAAACAGTAGAATAACAAAATCAATCTTATAATTAATAAAGAAACCACAAAAATTATTGAAAAAAAGTTATTCATTTTTGCAATTTGACAAAGGACGTCAAATAAGAACAAATACTTGTAACCAAGGACCGTAAATCTACTGAGTTGATTATACAAAATCTACTTAACTCTTGCGGCTCGGAGACTAGAAAAATGCTTCTCAGCCGATGGGGGTCTTTTTTGACCCCAGTGGTTTCCTCATTATTAGCCTTATTCTTATGAATTTCAAAAAAAAAATAGTCCAAGGGCTTAAAAATATCTCTTTGCATCATTCCTCATACATTTTTTTATAAAAATCTGTGTTTTTTTAATAAATAATAATATTTTAAGTTGCGCGTAAAAAAGACGTCATGTCAGCACACATATGAATTGACTACTGAAGAGCGTTCCAAATTATCATACGAACAATCGTTATCGCGGGCGCTAATCAGCTGATAAGCGTTATCGCGTATTTATATAAACTACAAAAGGTCCAAAAAACTATGATATAAGAATACCTTAATTATAAACATCGTATCACCCATATTAAAATAGATATTTACGAAAATGTTGGTATTGGGGTCGCATTTCTTGAGCTTAGAAACGGAAAAGTTAAGGCGACTCAGTAGGATTGCAAAACTTAAATTTGACCTACAGCATAAATATTGCACTGACTTAAATAAGTAACCACCACAATACGTATTTTTACAGTATCAAAACAAGCAAAACATTTGTATATTTCATTACAAAAATAGCAATACCACCTAACACACGGATGGATATTTAGACAGTAATAAGGGTTTTTCATATAAAACAATTTGTTATTGACGAAAATCAGTAAGTACTTTTTTATCTTCGTAGCAAAGACTGACAATCTAATTTACTTCCCCAAATATCTGTTGCAAAAATTATATGTAACTGAAACAATGCGTTAATTATATATACCGTGAAAATAACTTATAATGCTACATATGAGTTATTGATAGCAACAGTAAGCCATCGTATTTAATAAATGTAAATCAGAGACGGTGTTTTGTCAAACGAAATAATAAAAGAAATAAACAAGATAAACCATACAATACAAATTTCTCAAACTTTCTCTAATATATTAAAAGAATTTGTTTTTATTTTTAATTTTGTATAACCTATTTGTTATGATATTGATTTTAATATGAATACAGTTAAAAACATTCTGTTGAATAAAAAATATTGACATAATAAGATTAAAATGGAAAAAGTATTGAGTTCTAAAATAAATATAAATTTCAGTTGATAGTTATTTCTGGTTCACGCCATAGTTCTGACAGTGGATTTTCCGAAAATTATATTAACTATGTCTTATATTTCTTGTTGGACATCTAAGCTATCTTGGAGGATATTTGTAATCATTTTCAAAAAAAAAATATATATATACTGAATTCACGGAATAAAAACATGTTTGCTATCAGAAAACTTAGTTATTCCACTGATTACTTAGAATAAAGGTAAATTTCATTAACTAATAATAGCGTTAAGATAGTTGGTATGAAGACGCTTCTCGAAAAAGCCAAAAACGTGTTACAATTTGTAAACAATTAGTGGAATGACAAAGTTTATTTGTTAATTTGTTATGAAATGATTTTGTCTTTAGTGAATGCCGAAACTATCGAAAATATTCATAATCCATGCATGTCTTTAAAGTCATAACCAAATGTTATGATGTGTTTATTTTTACTTCAAGTTTTTATATAGCCTAACACTAATTCAATAAGGAAGAAACTAAATGAATAGTATGCCTGATCAAAAAAAGTTATTTGTATAATTTATATCAATTGCATAAATATATTCGTATTTTTGTATAATGTTTGGGAACTTTTTTTCTCTCGCCAATATACAAGTTCGACATTCAGGGCTGTGACAAAAAAACATAATACTAATAATATTAAAAGTAATTCAAACCATGTGATTGATTTGAATATTAATGTATTGTAGGTATAATATTGTTACATAATTTGGTAAGTTATCGAAAAAATATGGTTTTCAATCATTTAATATAATAGATAAATTAAAGTCGTTAAGTTATATCGGCTGCATCGGACTAACTTTGTTGGGTGGTACAAAAAATGACTTAAATGTATGAATTAATATATTTCACAAGTTTATTATGTATCCATACATATGTATATATATTTGTCATATATCAATTTCGAATATTTTCTAGCATTCTGTTTTATTCAATTATAACTTAAAAAAAACAAGTTTGACGGTAGAAAAATGTATTCAATTAAAAAAAACCAGGGCTGTGGAGTCGGAGTCGCGGTATTTTGGCCGGAGTCGTGAAAAATGAGCGGCTCGATTTTTTTTTGAAAAATATATTTAATGATGTGTATGTAAACAAAATAGTCAAAAGAATTAACATTTCATACTTGGCTGACTAAAGATGATCTGATGGTACACATATATATAAGTTAAAATGAAATTATTGAAAAAAATTCCTGATAAAAACTCTACGTTGCAAAAAAACATGGTTTACCATCTGTATAATGATTCTTAAAAAATATTTACTGTTAATATCTTACCTTATCTAATAATTTTCAAGTTTTTTTTCGATTTAGATGACGAACTTTGTTTTTTTAGCAAAAATCTTTTGAAATATAGAAATGATTCAAAACTACTAATGTGAAAAATCTTTTTATTCAACTACTGCTACTATTATATTGAATAGAATCTCTTTTTAAAAGCATTGCCAAATAAATATTTCAAAATGCTTATCCATTAAGCTAAATACTGGTCTTTAAAATAATCGCTATTGGAAAAGACATTATTGTATTATAAATAATAATATTATTTGTAAGCGCATTGAGCAACCCTAACCCTAACCGCTATTTTGCGCAACAACTTTTTTATCGCAAAATAAAAAATACATTTCTTCGATTCATTTGTATGACCAGTGTTTTAAGTTAATGCAGAGTAATATGTGGCACGTGCACTCAGTACGAACGTCTTTCTCACACTGACTGGGTTTGCGAAATTTACGGCAAGAAAAACACATCCCCGAAAAATAGTTATTATTTATTGGTATGACAATTTTTTAATTTTTTTTTTTGCTTTTAAATGTAAACAATAAAATGTTTTATTATTCCAATTTTTTTTAGAAGTATTTATGATCCAATTATGCTTTAAAAATCAGTCAGAAAAAGTGGGAAAAATGGTACATTTCAAATAGATGTACAATCATTATATTACATAAATTGGAAATTCTGCTCAAATCACTTTCTTAAACGAACCTTTATCTGCATTTCTTTCTAAGACATTAAACTTCGGTATCTTACAATAAACTCTAAAAATGATCAAAACGAAAGCATTTGAAAAATTCTGTGTAAACTGTTTGCCTTTTATTCTTGAAAATATGACTATTTTCATGAAAAAAAAAATGTAATAGTGTAAAAAAGCGTTTGGAAAATGTAATATTTGAAAAAAAAATTTTTTTAAGTGAACCGTTCACGAGATTTCGTCGATGGCAAACGATCGATTTACTCTGTTTTCAGGCGTAAAGGTACTATATCCTCTTAACAGAAACTTAGTACTTGTCTGAACTCGTGGGTATTGCGTTGAGTAATGATTATAAGTCGGTTGTTCGCTTACTTTAGACCCGTTCTTAAGATATCAATATTATTGGAAAATCTATAAATCTATAAATCGGTTAACCATGATATGAAAGTTTCCATTCAGGTGTTTGAGCCTTTGGCATCGCGACCGAGTGGAAGAAAGCTCAATAGAGTTACTCTACAGGTTAGCTACTTTAATATGTATAATAAATACCATATCATTCTTGATAAATTGTTAGAAATAAATTCAACGAAAGAAAAACAATAAGAATAAAACTGAGACACCAAAAAATGAATCAAAATAATTTAGTAAAAAAAGTTCAGGATATTTTTCGCGCATTTACGAGCATTATCGACTGATCAGAGAATATAGTGTTATTTAAACCAATCAAAATAAAATGAATAGGGTGTAACAAACATTTAAGTAAAAAAATCCGTAATTATAATTATGTTCGAATTTACCGCCAGTTAATAATTACAAGAATCATATTGTTATATTATTGACAGTAGGCTTCGAGCCATTGCTAGAGCTTTGCATAAATATATACAATGCAATGATGGAGTGCTACCGAGTAAATTAAATTTGTAGTATAATTATAGTATGTAAATTGTATGTATGCCACCTGTGTGGTCGAGTGGCCAACGTTGTTGGCTACCGCTACGGTGGTCACGGGCTCGAATCCCAGTAAGGGCAGTTTTATAATCGATTTATGAATTTCTGTTCAAAAGCATGTATGTATGTGATGTCTTGAATTCCCCCCTGCCACCCATCCTATCCTATGAACGGGGCGTATCGAGAGCGATTAGCTTACCACTAGTCCTGTCCTAGCCCTATCCTTCTATCCCTACTCTCTTTGGAAAAAGAGAGGTTGAGCAACTGAGTAACAAGCAATTCTCGTTGAAACACTTCTGTTGAGATAAACTCCATTAGGAGTCCATATGCGTAGAGCATTGGGAGCGGACATGGTAATCAAAAAATAATAATAATTATAGAGTTAGCTATGCACCAGTGACGAGCATTATCGTGTCATTAATAATATATTAAAATTTAAAATAAATATGCATTTAAAGATGAATAGAAAAGCTATAACATTTAAATTATATTACAAAATTAGAGTCACGATTTCGAGCAGTTTTCTGCGTTCTACTATGCGGCTATTAAATTTAAATCTGAAATTCGTCTAAGGTACAGTTTGACAGTTTCTGACATAAGTGCGTCAGCTTTGGATGAGGTTTTGACAGAACTCACCGCGGGAGTGGAAAGGAGACTCTCTTCGACTGACGCACGATGTCTTACAGATGACGTCGAAAGCCTTTGAGGCTTTCCACTTGATGGAGCACACGCAAAAAGCCTCCGTGCTTTGTATTATTTATCTGAAATAATTTATATTTTATCTACACATTGCAAATAGTCTTTAGTGGCATTCCGGTTCGATTCTAACAGCGTTTTTATGTTACCGTTGCAAGAAAATTAGCCAGTTAGTGTTCAACTATTATGTCGGTCTTTTTTACCAAATTTTCGTCATTTAGTATCGAATGTATTGATATTTCTTTTGTCCTACATTAGTACGTTTTTTTTACTAGGTATGTGTGCTCCCAATGTGGATTATATAGACTCTCATTTCAAGAGTTGATGTTTTACGATAACTACTTGATGTTTAATGGCCCAACCTCTCTTTTATGGAGATAGTAATCTATACCTTTGAACATTAATTGAACTTGAAAAATGAAGATGTTCCCACTGGAATGTTCTGCAATATTGCGGCATATAATTTAAAAACAAAAAAAACGTCGATGAGTTTCTTTAATATAATACAACTGTTTAATTTAATTATCTTACTGCTTTTATACTATATATGTATTTTATTTGCAAAATTGGTTGTATTTCTACGATTGTTATTTTATTTTGTAAATAAGTGTTTAATAAAAAATAATTACTCTTAAATTGAGTTTGTTTTTTGTTTTGCTGCCCACGAATTGATTTTTAATACTTTATTTGACAATTGGAAGTGAACGAGTTCTACATGCCAGCATTATATGTAACAGTTTGAAATTAAAGAAATCAAATGATAAATTTTCCATTTAAAATGGTATGTAAGTTAATTGGTTTCAAATTAAATTTGATAACTTTGTTACTCCAATTGCTGTGTGACAAATTGTGACACGTGTTTTGCCTCTTTAAGAAGCATCATCATATCGCAAGGTTTACGCATGCAAATTCGCCAAATCCATGTAAAAAAATAATCATCAGATAAAAAAAAAATATTTACTATTTCTTGCAATTTTTGTGAATGTATGATATGTTAAATGAACATTAATTTCTACATTGATCTTCCCAGAGTCGAACCTAAATCGTGCAAATAACAACAGCTAATTTAATCATTATCATATATATTTGTTTCATTTAAAAAATATCTATTCGAGTGGGAGTGATTTTGCTGCAGCAGAAATAAACACACACACATAATATTAAAGTAACATTCCACTCATAAAAAAAATTAAAATATTTTCCAGTGCCATATTAACACAGAAACAGTTCCACTTGACATGTTTGTGCCAATCAATTTATTTGTTGATTTAAAATGATATTAACACCTACGTAGACTGCCAATCAGTTGGTCAAATAAAAAAAATCATCCAAACTGAGGAGGCATATTGAATTTTATAATATTTTAATTTTACCCACATATTATACAGTGTCATGACTAGGGGGTGTTGAGTGTATCTTTAATTTATTTGTAAAATCAAATTATGTATATATGCCGATCACCCAATCGTTGGGTGAAGTTTCGTGAATCGCTTTTTGATCCAGTGACCAAACCGTCAACTCGAAATTCGATTCCGGTAAAACTTTGATATAACGTAATAATTCCAATTAGAGGTTCCATGAACAGATCCTAAATATTTTAAAACTATTCTAAATATTTAAAAAAAAATTTTTTGGTGTTTGTATGCCAACAAGCTGTTGCTGTATGTTGTATTATGTTGAAAAGAGTTTCATTAGAAGTTGGGAGTGTTGAGTTAAAAGTACGTCCATACTCCTTTTCATAAAAATTCCGCCGACGTAAATATACGTCCATACTCTTCTTAAAATTATGAAATACTCTTAGAGAGACGTTGTATTTAACAAAGCAAAAACTTGAATTTTGTAAAAAATACTAAAATAAAAAACATATATTTTATATTTGTTCTTCCAAAACTTCAATAATATTTAACTTTAATTATTATAAAAATGAAGAATTTATTGCATTATAAATTTAGCTTTGAATTATTATTGCTAAAAATACAATATTGACTTACAGAAAAATAACTGTAACGCCACTGATAATATTATGTAAGAATTTACATCAATTATACATAAATTAATTTATTTATCAGCTAATAATCTTAAACGTGCTATTCAGTTTATTTATAAATGACTATTTTAGGGCATCTCTGGTTTCAATTTCATTGTTTTTATTGTTTTTTTCTGATTCTCGTTTACTAATAAAATAATTAACCAAGCCTGAATTCTCGGAACAATTTGAAATTAACATTTTTATGGTGTTTGCTTTTTTAATAAACACGAATATTCAAATTAAGAGTCAGTATACAAAGAATCCGACCTCAATGCCAGCTTAATTAAATTGAGCGTTTCTTTTAAATTATTTACTGACAGAGCTAACATATTAAATTGGTAATAAATCTCACAATTATGTGTTTCTGGGCTATATTGCTTTTGTTGTTTTGCCAAAAAAATCAAGTCCATAAAATTGTTGCGCAGAAATTTTAAATATCGTTAATAAAGTAGACATTAAGCTATGATTTTGTGGATATAATATAGCTGTAAAGCCGTTTTTAATAGAGTGTGATTTTAAATATATTTCCGTTTCATACTAGTTTATTATACATTATAATAAGTACGTACCAAATCGCTATATTAAAAACCGTTGTTGCCAATCAATAAGACAAATATACTAATTTTATAATATAACTATAATGTAGTTTATAGCGTATTAAAGAATAAAAAAAAACCGTGCAAAAGGGGGACGAGAATCCTCTAAGTCAGTATTTTATTTCAATCACTCGTAAAATCGAAGAGTTTTTTGTTTGACTAATCCTGAAACATTTTGCGCTCATTGCGCTTTGAAAATTCATTGACATCTACTAGGATTTGAATTGACTAACGAATATACCAAAACAGATGTTTCGGTATTTCTTATTAAATATCAATACTTAATCTTAAATGGATATGTTTCGTAAAAAAAAGTGTACAGTTTAATAAAATAGTAATACGGTCATTCTAATGCTTTTTGGTTTTAAAACCTAGTGATATTTATATAACTCTCAATATATTTTAAATATTTGAAATCATTGCAAAAATTGCGTTAAAAAATTCGATTTTGGTTAATTTTCAATACCAAAATACCGATATTGTTTACATTTTCAAACCCAGTATTTCGGTATTTAAAAAAATTATTACCGGCATTGCAATCCTTAAAAATTGATTGATTATTCAAAGGATACAAGCTTGTGAAAAGACAACAAATAGCTTATGATTAGCACGATAAAAAAGTCCAAGCCATTCAGTTTCAGAATTATAAATAAATACAAACATCATTTATCGATAGATGTGTAAAAATATGGCATTTAAATAAATTTAAGCTTGAAGCTGTCCTTTTGCAAAAACAAACAATATGATATCGAAAACATAAACTTTTCAACACTTCACAGAAGATCTGGGCTCATATCCGCTGGCGTGTTTCACAATACACATACACAAACAAACACGCCTTGCATAAATTATTAATGTAAATACGGGTGCTTTTGATGTTCTGGATTTAGAGTAAACAGTAATTAAGTGAAGTCTGTCTTAAAACAACAAAGTTCCCGATCTTGAACTTACAAAAAAATCATTCACAGTACATTGTGCACAAATTAACAACGCCAAATCTGCCTTTTATTTTTGTCACACGTTGGGTGTTTTGCAAAATGAAACAATATTTTTATCATCAGATAGACTTATTAAATCATAAGACATAAAATTTATTTCACTGTTTTAAAATATGTTTGTTTACATATTATTACATGTCTATCGATTCTTTTTTCTTCTCTTCGTTAATAAGCCGAAAATCAAATGAAATTGATCCGTTTATTTCTCTTACTCATAATCATTAAAAATATGTTATTATAAGTTTATTTAATTGAAAAAGCTTGTATTGTACTACACATTTGAACACATATAAATAGGGCTTGTCGGTTTTCAAAAACCGCTTTTTTCTAAATTTGCGACATTCGAAAATTGGTTTTTTTAAACTTAGTAACCGGTTTTTCATACATTTTTTTATTATTTAAATAAAAACGTTACTGTTATATTTTGACTGGATCTTTTGTTTGATGCCTTAAAGACCATATGCCCCACATCATCACCCAGCGAAAGGGTATTTTCGATATCAGGAAATTTTGTTACAAATATTAGATCATCACTAACTAAGTGATCGATCAGTGAATGCATCGTGTTTTCATAAATCATATTATCTGAAGAGTAACACCAAATAATGTCTTGTTGTGTATTATGTACATAAATAAACAAAATAAAAAAGAATTTTAACCTTTTTTTCATTATTTCAATTGAATTATCCATTTTTCAAAAACTTCGAAAACCGGTTTTTTCAAATGTCGGTTTTTGTATAAGCCCTACATATAAAGAAACTATTTCTCCCTGTGGTCTATTTCTTACGTAATATGCAAAGAGTCATATGGCTGAGACTTGAAATTTGCATATTGGTTGAAATAAAATAACGTGTTCAATCAGTAATGCTTTCAACCCTTGTCCATTTCCATCAAGCTTTCATCATAAACATGGAAACTCCCTTACTTATTTATATTTTGTGAAGTCAAATAATTGACACACTAGAAGTCAATATGAGCTATTTTGGTTATTGAATTTCTTCAATGAGCATTCACATATTATAGAGGTTATGTTATTTTTTTTTCTTAGCACAGCAGTAAGAGTCTTGTTTTATTATTTAACTGTACCGTATATCTTCACCTTTATGAAAGAAGTTGGTAAGGAACAGATTGATAGTTCTGAAATAAAAAATATCAGTTTTTAGCATAAAACTTCTAGCATCGATATTTTGTGTTACATAGATAATTTTAATATCAAAATATAGATACATTAATGCCGATCTGATATAAATAAGAGTTTAAAATCAATGGACAAGGACAGTGGTCTGCCTGTCAATAAAATAATAATAAATGTTTTTATTAGAAAACTGATATAATTAATGTACCGACTGGGTTTTTCTAGGCAAACAATTCATTTTATACTCAACTCATTTTGACAGTTTTGTTAGTTATCTACTTCTGCCAGAAATGTGACGATATGTTCCGTATCTTAGAACAACACTAAGCGAATTTATTTAATAACACTTTATACTGAAATCATGACATTAATGTTAAAATGTGAATCAAGGTAAAAAATATACATATTTAAAAAATAAGTCTTAATCTTAAATTTGAATCGTTCAAACTATGTACATTCTCACAAATTTTGTCACTAACGACCCGGGTTTCGCCTTTCGGCATCTTCAGGCATTCAAGTGCACGGATGAACTTGAACTGTCAGTTCAAGTTCATCCGTGCACTTGAATGCCTGAAGATGCCGAAAGGCGAAACCCGGGTCGTTAGTGACAAAATTTGTGAGAATGTACATAGTTTGAACGATTCAAATTTAATATTGAAATTCCACCAAGCACCTTCAGTCGAAATCTTAAATTAAGTCTTAATCTAGTTTTAACGCTGAACTCTAACTTCTTCGTGAAATCGAAATAGCTTTTCAACACAATTCATTTACAACTAAATACTTTAATATGTTGAATTTCTTTATAACAATGAATTTCTACAAATGTAAATGTCAATTAAACAAATATTCTACATTACTTTTCAATCATGAAGTTGCACGCAACTTTTTATTTTTATCTTTGGAAATTCCAAAAATAAAATTAAATACAAATAACGTTGTCACGCTGCACAATAAACTATAAATGAAGGGTGTGAAGACATACCGAGTAGATTTGGGCATACAGCTTATTATCCTAGTGAATGTCTTAAATGAATTTCATTAAAGCTCCCTGGAAAAGGCGATCACGCTATTTTATTGGTGTGCTTTAAGGTGAACAGGTGTTTTTCATCATATTTGAAGAAGACAACAGCTACACAAACAAAATATATTTGATGATATTTAAATATAATGTGTTGACAAGCGTGTGCTAAGTGATCGTGTGTTTACATTCAATTTGTACAATAAATGTTGACACAAAACAATATAGGAAACTAGATATACGAAGACTTTCTGGTTATTTTGTATTAACTTACCAATATCACTGTTAGGTGGGTAGATATAATTTTGGCTGTCAAACACAAATGGCTATGCGATATCGCAATAGCTTTAAGATTATTGCATTTTGTATGAAAATACCTGTTGTCTTCATCCAAATGTGTAAACATCTTATGCTATATTTGATTGGAATTGTTTCTTTTCCAAATTCGATATGATTTTTATTTATATGATATTTTTCCTGTGTGATTTTACTTACAGCCTTTTTCTCAAAAATGGTAGGAAAATAAGGATAGAGTAAGTGGAGAACTTTTAGTTTTTAAGCATCAAAGAGATGGGAGTGAATTATAAATATGCAGAGATCCATCCATGCATCCATTCGAAAAAACAAAATTTAATGAAACAACCACTTATGAAACTCTCTATATTGACTTTCAAAACCATAACCACAGCGGCCAAAGCATACGTCGCTGACCACTGAATCACAATCCAATTGATTAACATAAGTAGTGCGTTTATATATATATATATATATCTTGTCTGCTCCCAATGTGGAAGATATGGCCTCCTAATGAAGGTCTCTCAACAGAAGACAACTGTAACTTAGTCGCTCAACTTCTCTTTTTCTAAAGAGAGTAGTAAATATAAAAGGATAACACTAAGGCAGGGCTTGTGGTTGGCTAATCACTCTCGCTACCGCCCAGTTATTGAAAGATCGGAAGGATGTTAGGGAATTATTAGACATCACAAACACGCATGCTTTCAGAAATCGATCGAAAAAATACTGTTCGTACTGGGACTCGAACCCGTGAGATCCGGTACGGAAGCCAATAACGCTAACCGCTGCGCCATACGACCCAACTATTATAATAATATTAAATAGTATACCCTCCTAATTCGGTGCTACATCAGAATCCCTTGTGGTTTTTGGCTCCTTAGCCCTAGCCAAAACTCTGATGGCCTCAAAAAAATATATATATTTTTAAGAATATGATATATGGACGACGCTAAGAAAAGAATAGAGAAATTAAGCCAATCGCTTCTGTTACAATTAGGTTATCCAATCCCGAAGCCTTTTTCCAATCCCGGGATTTCGGGATTGAATTATTTTGAATCCCGGGATTGAGATTTTCTCACCGAGGAATTTGAAATCCTCAATTTGCTATACTTTTTTCCAGAATCTCACAGAAACTTGTTTTTTTTTTTTTTAGCTCACCGAGGAATTTGAAATCCCCGATTTGGTATACTTTTTCCCAGAATCTCACAGAAACTCGTTTTTTTTTTTTTTAGCTCACCGAAGTATTTGAAATCCCCGATTTGCCAATTTCGTATAAATTTCGAGAATTTGCTAGAAATTTCTCAATCCCGAAATCCCGGGATCGCGGCCATCTCAATCCCGGAATTTCGGGATCAGAAAATTGAACGGGATCCCGGGATTGGATGCCCTAGTTACAATCCCTTTTCATCGTTACTACATGTTTTAACACTGATTATAATGTATTTCTTATTTTTTTTCTTAATCAAGATGTTTATGAAAACATCGTTCTTTAATCATTTATAAAATAAAATTCCAGACTTTCATTAGGTTTTTAGCAAATAAATCCTCCAATTTCAAATAGGAGTTTGAGATTTTCGGGAAAAAATCAGGCAACATTTAATTGGGATCCTAAGATTATTACTTCACTGAATTTCTCGAAAATACATAAATAGTATTCATGTTATTATATTCAATTGATTTCTGGAAGACATTTATGCTAATTAGCATTTATGCTATTCATAATAATTCATTAATAATTTCCAGGTAATGTCAATTATTTCGTAATAAGCACTTACTATTCATAGCACACTTATCTCTTTTCCCGTATGTTTCTGCGGAAGAATCGTCAAAATAAAGTTTGCAGGCGGAATAAATAAAAAAGAAACTAGACAAACTCGAGTTAGTCGAGAGCCTCCCTCCTTGCACCCTCTCCAAAATTTCCTGAACGAGCTTTGAATCCAAATCATCTAATAAACGAAGTATATAGGCTTGTGAATCGGACTCAGGGCCGGTTATTTGGCCAAATAAAACGGGTGTACAGTATAATATACTGTATATATATATGTATTTTGAACGTGGTATCTGAAAACTATTACGTTCGCAATAAAAAGGATGTTGGAGACGATTGCTAACGCAGTTACTAATGAGTTGGTTTTACGACTTTTTGGAATTATTTCACCTTATACAGTTTCCGATGTACATGTTATTTTCAAAACATCGTTGCCCTCAGCTATTTAATAAAAATATCACAACCTTATTTTCAGAAGCTTAAATTTTTCTTCCTTGCAAAATCTCTCTTCATTTTTTATTATACACTTCGCGTTAAGAAAAACTTACCACTTATCCAATAGGAAAACAGTAAAAAAGATTTAAAACATAAAAATTTACTATAACATTTCCGTTATGGGTTGGATATTATAAATATAAACTCTCGAGAGGTAAAGTGAGCCAGCAAATAAAACGGTAAAACTTTTTCCTTGGACTTGCTAAGTACAATCAAATACCTTGTGTTTTGGTAGATTGCATATTTTTATTTTACAAAGATAACACTATTGCTATGTGTACTTTACTTTTACGATTCTTTAAGACGTGTAGAATACTAAAACGCATCTAAATTATTTTTTTCTTAAATACCATTTGCCTCACTTCATCTCTAATGGGCCCATATATATTAAATTTTGAGTATTTTATTAATTAGTGTCATTTTAATAACACAGAAAGTGAAAAGCAGCCAAACGATATAAATAAAAAATAGTTTTATCACTTGAGAAGGATCAAAGAAGGACAAATGAAATCGTAAGATTACATACGATACCAACTTTGGTACTAATTTACACGTGTGCATAAAATGTAAATTTAATTTGACGAACAATAAGGCGCTGATAGCTTAGGTTTTAAAAATGTAACAACATTAGTTTTATTCATTAAAAAATATTTCTTATTTAATATCTTCCTGTTTCACAATACATTTATTTCCATACGCTATACAATTTAAAGCAGTCTATAAAAAGTATTTATATCCAGTTCAAAAAAAGATATTACGACATTAACGCAACATTAAATATTTCTTCATACTTCTCAAGCGAATCTTTGTTTTTTTAGGCTTTAAAAAAACAGACTCGAAGTCTTCGCCTAATGTTTCTTGATCCGTCCCTCTAGACTGGCCAAAAGCTCAAAGGGACTTTTCAATGCTTTTTTTAATTAAGCTTTGCATAGCGTAAATTACTACATCAAACAGCGAGTCACTAAAGCTCTCTTCGTCGTGATTCGACTCAGATGGATGAACGATTCAAATCACTTTTTGCAGAATCATCATGACTTTTTTCTCGTGCCTGGCTAGCGATTCAAATCGTCTATGACCCGTTAAATAATTTTAAAAATCTACCTTAACGTTCATGTACGTGACGTCATGTTTTGATACATATGTAACTATACGGAATTTGAAATTACACCCTCATAAATCATATACTCGATAACAATGGGTCCTGGCTTCCTATTTTATTTTTTTCTCATCATTACATAGGTAATAGTTATACTTACTTTCATTTCAATTCTTACTAACTTGGTTTTAAGTAATCATAGATTGAATTTGGTTTTATTCGATCTAACTTTATTGTATTGTTATCAGTTAAGCATAAAATGTTTTATATTATAAAGTTGACAACTATTTCAGCACTTTGACACCATTAGAGGTATTTCGGAATGTCGGATAATTTTCTTAAGTATACGGTTTGTTTTTTTGTACATGCATTATAATTTGTATTTTATTTTGTAAAATTTAAATTGTTTGAATCTTGTACTCCTCCATGAGTTTTGTCGCTCACGACCTGGGTTTCGCCTTTCTGCATCTTCAGGCTTTTCAAGTATACGAATGCACTTGAACTGACAGTTGAGTGATATAATACCGTATTATTTATTGTATTGTAAATAGTAGGATAATACTCTCGGCTAGATACATTTTGTCCAAATACTATACAACGATAATTGATTGTTAGGGCTTTGAATAATGATTTTGGTTTATGCACTCGTTAATGAGTTTTCAATTTATATTAAAAGGCACTTTAGAATTAAATTAAATCATTGTTTACTTAACCTTGCATTTTTACCCATGTCCGCTTCCAATGTGGAACAAATGGCCTCCTAATGAAGATATCTCAACAGAAGTTTTTTACGAGAAATATTTGTTAGTCAGTTGCTAAACCTCTCTTTTTCAAAAAGAGTAGACATTGTAGGATAAGACTAATACAGGATAAGTGGTTGGCTAATTGTTCTCACTACTCCTATTTTTAGGATTGGATGGGTGGTAGGGGAATTCAATACATCATATGCTTTGGGCAAAAATCGATAAATTGATTGAAAAATTAATCTATTAAAATTGTCCGTACTGAGATTCGAGCCCATGACCTCTGTATTATAATTCAATGACGTGGACGCTCGACCACGCAGTCGGCATTATCTTGCTTTGTCTGATTTGAAAATAAAAAATACTTAATAGCTACTTGTGGTTGTGTATCATGAGTTATTGGGATTTTTAGTATTAAATGAATACAATATTTTCTCGCGTTTAATGATCATCAAACCAAAAGAAGTTGCGTTTACCTAAAACAATAGTAGTCATATGTATGTTTAACCGGATAAAACAGAACATGAAAAAACAGAACATCACAAAACGTACAATATATCTTTAGAAAACACTAGTATTGATATGTTTTACAATCAATTAGTAATCTCTATGTCGTATTAGATACAATAAATAAAACAGCAATCTTGCATTTATCAATAAAACTTTCAAACTGAAATTGTCGTAAATACACTTATATTCGACGATTATAATAGTCGCCATTGACTGATAAAGTAAAGCGCACGTTATTACACACTGTTCTGAAATTATTACCTGTTAATCTATAATATTTTTTCAATAAATAGTTAAGAAGAAACAGGTATCATTCAACTAAAAATTGATTGTGTTCTGAATTGTCTATGTACTATATTCTCATGTTCTGTTTTATCATGATCTGTTTATTCATGGAACCGTTTCGACGTATAATAAATATTATTTAAAATCAAAAAAAGTTACTGGGTAACTTTTTAAAACAAAATAGACAATGATCTTTAATTTTTATGTATAAAATTCAGATATAAACTGTGTGTCATTTATAGTTTTTTTCACCAATAAACTCAACTTTTTTTGTCACGGTATGTACGTTCTACAACAGTGTAAATAAATGCAAGAAATGAATTCATCAAAAAATTGAGAGTTGGTGGAAAAAAATATCATTCAGGTATAGAAAGTTCTGTAAAAAAAATAATAATGAAAACCCAAAAAGTAAAATACACTAAATATAATTCATAATTTTAAATCGCTACTTGATTATATGCAACATTTATGATGAACTGGACATAAATCACTGCCATCGTTAGAACTATCTGACACGTCTAATATGTAAGGATCTAATGAACCCTTTTGTTTGTTATTACTGTCTTGTGTTGTTGATTTTTTTTTTTTTATAAAATCCGTTATCCTTTTCTGAGTTTTTTTATTTGGTCTGAAAATCGTTTTAGAACAAATAATTCGTGTAAAAATGTAGTATTTTTTTGGTGGACCGTGTTATTCCGAAGTCGTGTACAATAGAGTTGAGGGTATTGAGAGAAAATCTTTCTAAAATTGAATTATGCAAGTATTAACTGATTACACTGTTATTGTATTAAAACGAAAATTCTAAATTTGTTCTCAATTTTCAAGTAAGAAACTGAGTATGATTGATGGTAATTGTTTCTAAGAAGTTTCCTTTCTTCTTTAAATAAGGCCACTTCTGTCCGAATCGTCTTCTAAGTGTGCATAGAACTTCAATCGAATAAATTATTCGGCGCTCTCTTAGAAATGGTTAATTAAAAAACTTTGCATTTATTCTGTGGCGTTAAAAAAACTTTTACACTGCCTGAGTGGGAAGTGAAAATTTTCCCAAGAAATGTGAGCTTAAAAAAAGCTCCCGGACCCCACAATAGAAGTCGTTGGACAAATTCATTTCAGTCACGAAGTCGCACTAAAAGTATATTGAAAAGTTTCCTAATGAATGAAAGTGCCGTATTGATAACCTTAAGGCTTAAGCACATACGTGCTTCCAGGAAAAGCTCTAAAAGCTTTTTAAAATTTACTAAGATATCTTTTTACTTTAGAAATAACGGCATCATCTCGTATTACCGTGAGTGGGCTCATAGGGCTTACCCGCGGTAGTCTAGTTGTTTAACGCTTACTCTATCGATCAATCTGTTCTGGGTTTGATTCTCGGTAAGGTCAATGTCAAATTTATTTTTTTTATATGATGAGACGTGAGACTGCATGTGTTGTTAAATTTTCTCGAGTTGATCTCGAGTGACTTACAAAAATTCTCATCAAATTTATCTCGTGTGATATTTCGTTTCTAAACTATTTGGCACATTGGTATTTGTTAGCCGTAGAATAAAAATAATCAGCTTAAACCACCGAACTATTCAATACACATGATTTAAAATTTTAAATGATATATTCAAATAAAAACTCGTTCTATTATCTTAGATAGATTCGGCGGTCACTTCTTCGACAAATTCGGAAAATAAATTATGAAAGTGAAAAATGAATTGTAATTTTGATCAATTTTTAAATCATTCGCTTCTTACACATCTTCGTCTATCTTTCTATGGCTAGACATCCGTAGATGATTCATTTTAAGCTTTCGCACACCTTAAACAATCTCAGCAAAGAATAAAAAATACACTTTGTTTCTCCTCGTAATAATGTTAATCAATTAGCATAACATATAGCTATTTTTCGCTATAGATTAATGTAATAAAATCATTCTATAAACTATCAATAGTTTTGGGCGTGATATTTATATAGATCGAGATACCTAAGATTGTTTCAATTTGATTGTTTTATAATTTTCACTAGTGAAGAATGATTTAAAAATACAATGAGAAAGTATATTTCGGTACGTATGTTTTTAATCTGATTGTGCTTCACTATTGTATTTAGAACAACGATAATAATAAATTAACCTAAATACTAAAATCAATAGAAAAAAGCGAATCATTAAAATTTAAATAAGCCCGGGGTTCGCCTTTCGGCATCTGCAGGTCTTCAAGTGCACGAATGAACGTGAACTGGCAAATTGTATTAAACTGTCAAACTGATTCATTTTTAATGCTTTGTTGTTAAACATTGGCTGATAGAGTACAATTATTGAATTTTTCGGTCTTGTACAATAGCATAATTGTGATCGCTTTTGGGCGATCACACCCCATTTGGTGATTGTATTTTAAGATCTAAAACAATTAATGAAAATGAATTCTATGACATGAATGTCTGTGATGCTTACATTAATTTTTACGCATTCGATCTTTACAATGAGGACGTAACGTGTACTATAAGCAAACAACTAGGCATATTCTAGCAATATAATCATTCTGAAAGTTGAGCAAGTGCATAAGTTTGGGTTAAATCATTCTCTGTTGATTATGATCCGTATTATATGCGGTCGACATAAAAAGTGGAAATTTTCTGAAAAAAGAGACTCATTAGTGTGCCCAAAAATGTTCTTTTCCCAAAAATTTTACTATGGTGGCAAACAAAAATAAATTTTAAAAAACGCTCTGAAACTCTAAGAAATAAGATTAATTCCAGGTCACCTGACAATTTCCGATTCGTTTGAGTTGGCTAGCAAAATCTTTGATCTTGACTGCCAGAGCAGAAAGGTTTAAGTTCACGAACCTTCCCGTTTTATATGTTTTTTTTTATAAATTTGGCTTCTAGACAAAAAATACAAAAATTTATTTCATTTTTGATGGTTGATTTCACAGCGTTCCTACGGGACAAGTATTATTAGGCCTAACGTATCACAATATCTACGGTCGTATTGTAATATTTTCAATCCTAAAAAAATATATTTATTTTATATTTTGAATTCCTTGATAACGATGAACGACAAATTTTCATCCTTTTGTCAGTAAATTAATAAAAAAAATGGAATGCAAATCTAGCATTCCGCAAAATATTTAGAATGTTTTTTTATGAATACAACTGCGCGTAGGGCATCCAATCTTGGACCCTTTTTGTGATACCGAAATTTTTGGATTCACAATTCTCGATCCCGATAAAATCGTGCCACAATTATTTAAGATTATTTAGCCGTTTGGGATTCCGGGATTCCACTGGGAAAAAGTCAGTCATTGAGAGATTCTAAAATAGTCTCGAAAATATGATGAAAAAATTTGCTCTTCCAAACAATTATCAGACTTTCACTTGTTATCCTATATTCCGAAATCTCGGGATGAGTTCTTAAATAATTTATTTAATACTTTCGATGGATTCGGCGGTAACTTTGTGGAAGTTCATTTTAATATAAAATATTTTTTTTTAAATTATTCTACGTATTGTGCTACAAACTGTGACACGTATTTCGCCTCTTCCAGATGCATCCGCAGACAGACTTACTTTCACAAATGCTTGCTTAAGTACGAATGATTTTAATTTTACTATTCTGATATATTATAATAAAAATCAAATAAAAATGGAAGGCAAGGATGGGATGATAGAAAAACAAACAATCGAACGGTAATGGTAATTTATGATTTACGAAAAAATATAATAAAAGTACAATTCTTAGAATTATACGACTCATTAACTTATAGCCTTGCTAAATATTTTGTAATTACAACAGCTTATCAAAGCTTAAAGAAACATAAAGGAGGATAATATTCCAGTGTGTACAGTTACCAGTTGCCGCTAAATGGTTTGAAAATATCAAAAATGGGATTAAATAAATTTGAAAAACATTTCATGTAATTTATTTACAAACTAATTACATCCACGTCAAAAGTTCGCGAGAATGCGACCTTTGTTTATCGTTAAAAAGCTCACTAACAGGTGCTTGTACCTTCGTTAGGTGTAAATAAATATATTCATAAAGCTCTACTGGGATTTTAGGTACAATACATTTACCGTAGTCTGGATCATTTTGTACACTCATAACGAATTCATTATGGTCTTAGATTATTTTCGATAACTTTTTTTTTAATTAAAAAAAATTCAAGGCTTGAATTTATAAATTAAAAAGAAAAATACATCATTTAAAAGTTTAGTCATTGTTTTGTACAAAATCAATGTTTAATAAATGCTGTAGAAGTATTTTTTTTTGGGTGAGTGAATATTGAAGTAAAAAATAGTAATTAGTTTTTAGATCAACAAAATTCTAAAAATTTTGACTATATGATTATGTTGTACTCTATTTATCGTAGGGCCTAGAAAATTGATTCTTTCTTCTATTATTACATTAAACGTAAATTTAATTTTACTTTGTACCTATATATGTGTATATATAGTGTAAAAAATTTCTTTCTGTTTCTACAGATCAAACAAATCAAAAATATCATCTACGTAGCGGTAGTAATACAAATTATGTAGAACTACACACTTTGCTATTTTTTACCATATTGCAATGGAGTTTTACCAAGTAAATACCACTTCAATAAATAAGTGAATATTGATTAAAAGCCACGATGCATTTTCTTTGCAGCCATGTGTTGTGTCGAGTTCTCAAAAAATTCATGGCATCCACTTTTTGGATTTATGTTTTATTAAATTTTAAGCATTGGGTACTTACTCTTAAGCTATGTATTCTTTTGTTCTCCTAAAAAAGCTTATAGTATTCTGATTTCGGCACTTTTATTACTTATTTTCATTGGAATGAACTACCAACAATTTTAATATTATACACAACATGACTTTTTTTCTTTTTCAATAACCTCAATGTTGATAGTGAATAATACATTATTTTTGTTAAATCCTTTAACCGCTTATTTTCATTAAACAAATTGTATCATCGGAAGACTAGTTTTTTTTTACCTTACTTAGGTTATATGGATAGTATTAGGCTATCATAATAAATTGGCAAAACGGCTACAAAGTTATCATTTTTTATTACATTTGCATAACTTAAAATTATTTTATTTTTTTACAGGTAAAACCCGTTCACGCATATGATGATGGATTTATATTTAAGTTTGCAATGATGGTAAGTGTTTAAAATTAATAAATATGACACAAAGATACAAGGTTAGAAATTATATTATGATAAAAATTTTGATTCACCTAATTATTAATTGAGTACAGGATTTTTTAATTAAAGTTTACAGTGTTGACGCCTATAAACAGTTGAATGTGTGTGTCAACAGTTATATTTAAAGGATTGTAGTAGTACAGTGTGCACAATTTATGCTAGATGCAAAACTTAATGCTCATTTAACGATAAAAGCTAATAATAATTAGACTTATCATCGCTTACAGTATACATTAAACTAACAAATCTAATAAGGTTTATATTTGCCATGTCGCTCTTCAAAGCTCTACCTTGTAACTTGTAATGTCTCCCGGAGGCTGCGATGCGAAAAGCAACTATAAGAAGTGTCGTGTAACGCCGCGTGTGATCTGCATAACGAAAGCTCTGACTCTGCCTACCCGCTTTAGCCTTCATACAGCCTCCGTTACGTTCAGACCCTTTGCTAATTACGAATCAAGAGCCAGGCAGGCATACACATGGGAAGCCATAATGGTGCTTTTTAGTCGTGACGCATTGTTGAGTTTGATTGCCTTCAACGAAGTCAAGATGATAATTATTATTGTCAGCAAACAATGGTATGCATTTTCATCGTAATTCAATAGGTTCAAATTTTTCTTTGATTAAAAAAAAATATGGGCTTTCTTATTATTAATCTCAACGAGCGACTGACAACAGCAATTCGTATTATTATTTAATATTGGCATTAATTGATATGCTGACATCTTATATATACCAGAATTAATAAATATCAGGTAATTGATTTTTTTTTTTTTATAAGAAATTGTTTAACCTTTTTTTTTAATGGCATTACAGCTAATGTTAATGCGCCAAATATCCTAAAGTTGAAAGATTACACGGTAAAACTCGATGAGAATTTATTGTAAGTCACTCGAGATCAACTCGAGGTAAATTGACATCACAAACACCCACGTCTTACGTCCCAAATTTAAATTGAAAAATCGAAACTTACCAGGAACCGAACTTAGACCCACCTGGTCAGTATAGCAAGGTCTAACCAAGTAGACCACAGCGGGCGACAATATAACATCCTGTTCATTGTCGATCCAGAGCATTTATACATGTGTGAGAATGCAACATGGGGTGAAGTCTTAAATTGGTACATCTCAAGAGAGTCAAATCAAAATTTTCATTTATATGAACATAGATGATGTAAGCTTGAGAAAAAGGTATTTTTTATACAGGTCGCAGGAAGGGGTGTAAATATCATCACCTACTATCACAGTTGACACAATCAGTGGAAAAACGAATTTATAGAATTTAATTTTGTATCTCCAATGAATTTTCACAAATTTACCGTTGAATCCATTGGACACAATTAAATTTGGTTTATTCCTAATGATATCATTTCATTCTCTTGATTTTAACGTATTTTCTCTCGGCCCCAGTGAAATTTACATTCTCGAGACTGTATAATAAATATATTAACAAACTCGTGATTTATATCTGCAAATTTTAAAAAAATATTTAAAACGCTAGTTGCAAGAACTGTCCATATCACTCGTGTGGAACCTGCGGCCTTTTCACTACTCTGATGCGACCCTTTGACTTGTGTCAATTTTTTTAAAAATAAATCTTCATATTTTTTTAATAAATACACAATTTTATAATGCAACATATTAAATTTGATCAAAAAAAATACGTAAGCGTTTGGAAAAATAGCGTAATCAACTCATGTTCAACAGTCTAAAAAAGGGGGGGTGTCAACGTTTCATTTACTGCGGCCTTATGTTGAATCAGATAAATTAATGTGGTTTTTATAAATGAAAAGGTTCCCCACCCCTGGTCTAGATCATAAATTCAGTTTGTAGAGAGGTGGACACACTAATTGATGAGTTTTTTTTTTAATTTTCTTATTTGAAATTGTTAGTGTTAGATGTTTTTATTGTCCAGATTATTGCTTTAAATTTTATAACGCAGTGAAGTTAGCTTCAATGCCAAGCTATATATTTTTAGAAAAAAATACAATTTATTAACACATCAGACTTAATGTGAATTTATCGGAAAATCAGGCGATGTTTATCAACTTGCATAACATAAACAGATTCAGGGTATTATACCATAACATGATAAAGGTTAGTTTAGTGATATTTCCTGTTAGCAGAATTATTGTCGTCAGTGTTGCTTTGCATAATATGCCTATTATCAAATTTAACAATGATATGAAGCTATTGTAAACCAACATGATATTGTGATAGAAAATTTAATATTACGTTTCGTGATGATGAATTATTTAAATAAGATAAAGAGACGTTGTAAGAATACTAAGGCTGTAGAATTTGAGTCGTAAAAATAACATATATAAAATATCCCATTCGTTTGATAACGATAGATATATATGCATGCTTTAATAAATGATTGTGTAGGCTTGCTGTGTTGACGATAAAAAATAATTTATGCAGATAATAAAGGTATATTTCTACCACAAGATTTTATATGCGTTGCATGAATAGTATAAAATATGAGAAGGTAAATACACAATGTATTTGTTCGAAGGCATGGGTGTTTGTGATGTCCCTCCCATCATTTCCGATCCATTAAGAACTGGGCGTAGCGAGAGCGATGATTATCTTTCTATCCCTATTATTTTTTTTGAAAATAAGAGAGGTTGAGCGACTAATTAACAAACAGTTCGTGTAGAAAAACTGCTGTTTAGATACCTCCATTAGGAGGTCATATGCTCCAAATTGGGAGCGGACATGGATAGTAAAAATATTATAGCAAATTTTGACCATTTTAATTAAAATATATATTTTTCCTAATATATATCTATCTCTCTCTTTATAAGCGCGTGCGCAGAGAGAGAGTGTGTGTGAGCGAATTTTTTGAGTGGCTTTAAATCATATATGGGCAACCACCGGCCCGCAAGCCGGATCCGGCCCCCCGAGCTATTTTGTCCGGCCCTGATTATCTTTAAGCAATACCAACGCTAATATTGATAGTCTCGTAATTTAAGTACAAGGCCAATCTTCACACTAGTTTTTGTAGTCAGTACATATTATTAATATTATGTCGTTCATTATATAAACAAAAAATATATATAAGAAGTAGCGACGTGTTTTATTCAATTTATTATTACTTTATTATGTTTGATTATTTGGTACGGCCCTTGACTCGGAGACAGAATGATAATTTGGCCCCAGACCTAGAAAAGGTTGCCCATGCCTGCTTTAAATACACGACACGCACACACCAACTCTATTTTTCTTTATTAGCGCATGGGAGAGTGTATGTGTGTGATAGAGAGTTTTGAGCGAATGTTAACAAGTGGCACTACTGTCTGGTAATATATTTTTTATATACACATAAAGAAAACAGAGATATTATTATATAATTTTCAAAATGTGTTTTTATTAAACAGAATTATTTTCATTGGATAAAGAGTTGGCGGTTACTTTATGAAAAGTATTTTTTAATAAAAAAAATAATAATTGATTACTTTGCTTCACAACCTGTAAAATTGTATTTTTCATTTTTTTTTAAATTCCAACGATTTTTATATTGATAATTAGTGTTTTATTTTTATAGTTAGTTATTTGAGATTTTTTTTTTCAATGTACCAATAAATAATATACAAAAAGAGGAAAGACAATCTTATAAGAATAAAACTTATTAATGGTAAAAAGAAATCTATGAAGCATTGTTTATAGAATATATCCTTCTGGAACTTCAGCCAGCTATTTTGGTTGTCTTATTAATAAACAGATACTCTTAATCCGACAAGCTTTCAATTCAGTAGTTAGTTCAGGTAAAGTAACGAAGATAAATGATTTCGGCAAACACCTTCTCGTAAATTTATTGTGGCTGATAGAATCGCTGTGATTGAGGCAGAATTTCCTGCCGAATACCATTTCCTGTACTCGGTTAATCCAGAACTAATTGAATTAGTCATGGCCGTTTTAAATCTAAATGTGAAAGCTCCATGTTCTCCTTAATCGACTACTTAGTGATGGAGCTTCTTCGTAGATTAAGATAGCAAAGATTTTTTGAAACTTGAGAATTGAAACGAGATAACAGTTGATACCTGGTGTTCTTTTGAACTTTTGCAATATCGTATTCAATTATCACATTGAATTCTCAAACGTATTTACGCACGAATTTTTTCGAGAAATATAAAAAAACAAATCAGAGCGCTAAATAAGCGCTTTATATAGTATATAAATAACTAATTCTATATTATTTACGAAGATCATAGCTGTATTCATTTAACTCGAGCATTATTAATAAATAATTACAAATACAATTGGAACAAATATAATCTTTATCCCCATTTCACCTGAAAGCTCATTAGATTACTTTGTTCGCTTTAACTCTTTAAGTATTATCGATTTAACAATAAAATTGTAAAAATATAGGTTTATCATTTAAGGTACCTTTCCAACTTTATTTAATTTGGTTTTATTTTTGATTGCCGATAATTAATGTTAATTATTTTCAAATGTTATTAAATTTTAATAAATGATAATTTATTGCTATTTAAGTAACACATCATTGGACAAATATAAAGAGAAGATTCTTTTTTTTTACCATGTCCGCTCCCAATGTGGAGCATATGGACTCCTAATGGAGTTTATCTCAACAGAAGTGTTTCTACGAGAACTGTTTGTTACTCAGTTGCTCAACCTCTCTTTTTTCAAAGAGAGTAAGGAATAGAAGGAAAGGGCTAGGACAGGACTAGTGATTAACTAATCGCTCTCGATATGCCCGTTTATAGGATAGGATGGGTGAGAGGGGGGAATTCAAGACATCACATACATCCATGCCTTTGAACAGAAATTCATAAATTGACATAAAAATCAATTTATAAAACTGCCCGTACTGGGATTTGAACCCGTGACCTCCGTAGCGGTAACCAATGACGTTGACCACTCGACCACACAGGCGTATTCTTAATTAAATAAAAATAATAAGTAGGTATCTGTTTCATACTTAATACATTATTAAGAAATTTATACACCATGCTATATTTTGCATAAGCTTTACAACAATTTCACGTCATTGAAATTATAAAAAATAACATAAAACCAAAAAATCACTTCAAACTTTGAATTAAAACTTAAACACAAAAGATGTATTTTAAAATATTTATTTTATTATAAAAGGTTACGCCTCACTATGTATTCAACCAGATAGTAGTCGCAACCAAAGCTTTACCAGTTTGAAACAAGACAGCAGCTTTAACTGAAAACCGTTGATTTTTAAAAGCTCACTTAAACAATTTTTATTTTTCAAAGCATCCCAGAGCTCGACCCAAAAAGGAATATTAATTATTCATTCCATACTTTCACTTCAAGAGGATCTTCCGGTTTATTTTTTTAATTAATTTATTTGGATCAAGTAATGTTTAACTGGCAAAAGAAAAATTTATTTCTCGTTATGAATTTTACCGACCGAAGAGTCGGCAGAGAGAATAAATCAGATGCAAGTGAAAGACGAAATATATCGTCCGGAAACTTTTATCATTATAATAGGTATATGTATGTATTACAGATAATCATAAACAAATTATCCATGAATTTTTTTTGGGTGTTCACTGTCAATACTTGGTGGAAAGGCATTATATTAATAAAAACACAATAATCCTTTGTACTTCATTCCACTTTATTTAATATGTCAGGACCGGTTTCGCTCATTGCGAGCATTGTCAACTGAGAATCAGCGAAACCGGTCCTGACATATTAAATAAAGTGGAATGAAGTACAAAGGATTATTGTGTTTTTATTAAAACCGTGAATTTGTTTATATTTAGAAAATTAATCAATATGCATAACTTATTAGTGCCTGCATCCAAAGTGCTTATTCTTAAAACATTTGCTATTTGAAAGATATAACTAATCTACTACAAGATAATAAAAATAATAAAACATTTTTAGTACTTTTTCCACATAAAATTTATTAGATCAGGACCGGTTTCATATATTCACGTTCACGTGTTTCATGTTCACTTGTATTTTGTTTCAATTCTTTTGCGAGGTTGTAATACCAATTGTTTGTCATACCTTGTTTTTATTACTTAACTTTTGTATAAATATCACTGTTTTATAGTTTTTCTTACCAGTTGACAATGCTCATCATGAGCGAAACCGGTCCTGATCTAATAAATTTTATGTGGAAAAAGTACTAAAAATGTTTTATTATAATGCCATTCCACCAAGTATTGACAGTGAACTACTACATCATGTTTAAAAGCTTTCATATTTCCCGCCAGAAACTCTTGTTTCCTTTCGAAGAATATCATCGACCCATTGATGACGTATGATATGTTGAAGTAAAAGACAATCCACATTTTTTGTTTTATTTTGTATATTTAAAGTAGTGATAAATTTAAACTAAACTTTCCAAAAAAGGTGGGCTTTTTCTTTTAGTTTTTTCACTCAGTAATTTATTTGCGTAATTCTCGCTACAGCTCGACGATATAACAATGTTTAATGAATACAAATTCGACTACTTGACTACAAAACTTGATTTGGCATGCGAGTTAGTAGGCATATGAGTTAGTCAGACGGTTAGCGAATCGGAGCAAAACAATCGAAAGGCAGGGGCGGATAGGTTAAGCACGCCATTTTCGTGTCGCGACCAGATTAGAACCCGGCACCGCTCGCATAACTCCGCACCCTTCAGCCCACCGAGCTTTCTAATTGACGCCCCACTCATTGTTCTGTTTTGCGGTGTTTTGCTTTGCATTTTAACACATTCCTCACCATACAAACCGCACATGATTCATTTTGAACAAAACTTTGCAATTGGACGTATTCAATGGAAATATCATTTTTTTTATATATACAAATGACGAATGTGTCACATGCAGTGAGTGAGTCAGTGTTAATAAATATACATCTTTCTAAAAACAGTTTATTTGTATAATATGTACACATGAAAAGAGAGTTAGAAGCAATTCAAATCAGGCGATTCATTACAAAAAAATATCAAAACCGTGTTGTAATATATATGAATAAGTCATTATTTATAATGAAACTTTACACAATCGTTACTATTTTTTAAAATATACTTTTATAAAGGCGAAGGTAACATATAATAATCCATTTGTTTAATCATTTATATTCCCGATTTGAGTATATTCTGGAATCCTTATGAATCTCAACAGATGTTTTTCTACGAGATCTGTTGCTCAACCTCTTTTTTTCATGAGTATATAGATAAAAAAAAGCACCAAGACAAGACTAGTGGTTGGCTAATCAATCTTGCAAAACCACTGTTTTGATCAGATATCAGATGCTTTCGAATAAAAATATATAAATTGACCTTTTTAAGAAAATATTCGTATAGATAATCAAACAAGTAAGCATCGTAAACGAAGCCAGCAAAGCTTCCCACTGACTCGGTTTTTTGCAACGCATTAATTAATTAAAATTCTTTAAACTCTAAATTTCAACCCAAACTGTGAAAAAGTGCAAATACAAACAAATATTTATAACTTTCAATTGATTTTTAGATACGATATCTAATAATAATGATTCAACCTAGACAGAGAAGAAAGAATCGAACACGATTGTATTAATGATTAAATTTATTTAGTGTACTATTTATAAAAGTGTGAATTTACCTGGTTCAAATACGTTAACAGACAGAAGTGCGTAAAGGAGACCTAATTATATCGGCTCTGTTTCTTGTCCTGATCTAAATATTCACTCCCAGCAAACACCCGGCACATTCATTTCTCTGTTTATTTGCTTCATGTAGTTAACTGCAAATATTAAACGGCTGGCATTGCTCGTAGCAATGAACATAGCTTCAAAGTTTGAAACATTTTGTAACCTATAATCAAATTTTTAATGAGTCACAAGAATTCTGAATTTCTAACACAGCTTTTGGCAAAAATTGATGACTACTTTTAGAAACAGAAGTAAAACGATGTTGAATGTATTAATTTTACATTTCAAAAAGACGAAAAAATCATCTGTGGACTCGTTTTTTGAGTGTTTATTTTAATTGTATAATTATACAATATTACAATAGCATATAAACAATATTGACTGTGGAAAGGAAAAAGGACGTAACTAAGACTTATCGGTTTTCAAAAACCGATTTTAAAAACCTTTTTTTTTTGGCTAAATTTGTGACATTCGAAAACCGGTTTTTCAACTTCGTAACCGTTTGTGCCGAATTTTCCATAAACGAGTTTATAAACAATAGGACAGAAAATTTGGATTTTTTATTTGGTGGCTTAAAGACCATCTGCCCCACATTATTGCCCAGCGAAAGGTTATTTTCGATATCAGGAATTTATTTACAAAACGATCAGTGGACGCTTTGTGTTTTCTTAAATCATATTTACTGAAGAGTAACACCAAATATTTTTTTGTTGTGTATTATTATGTATATAAATAAACAGCATAAAAAAAATGAACTTTTTCTCGCTATTTTAATTGAATTATCCATTTTATATAAAACTTCGAAAACCGGATAAAACCGGTTTTCGAACAATATTGACAATCGAAAACAGGTTTTTTCAAAAGTCGATTTTTCTATAATCACTAGATGTAGCCCACAGTTTTTTCAAAACAGCCTTTTTCGATAATCACAATGCATACTTGATATACGTTCTATCAAAAGAATGGAAGCAGAAAATGCCGAATCAGTATCTAAATTTAGCTTTTAAGTTTGAAAAAAGAAGAGTCTGCAAAAATTGCGATGCTGAAAAAAAGACTTAAAAGAGTTTTCTTTTTGATTTTTATAAAAATTAATAACAGATAAAGTCAATTAAAAACTCCATGTCTCCATGTCCAACAGTCTCCATGCACTTTAAGGTGCGTATATTTCATAATTTGTCTTTGGCCCAAAATCATCCAAAAACGTTTTCTGTGTCTCCTGTAAAACTCGTTATGTGTGGGTTATGTCTTTTTTCCTTTTCACATTAGATATGGAAATGTCTAGAATTGTATAATTTTTGAAAATATATAAATAAAAAAATGCAATGAATTTGAAAACTTTGAAGACTCATAATGTACAATAAATATTATTCATTATACAATTAATTAACAATACATCGTTACAGCACTGCCAAAACTTGGTAAGTAGCACATGACATTCTTACGAGTTAATTATTTGTCAAGGATAAATTAGTTAGTACATCTAATTACCAGCTTGGAAAAAACAGATTTTTTAACGGTAATTAATTTTAATGCAGATTGAAAAGCAGGAAACTGTATTTAAGAAATCTTTGGCAGACTTTTTTTTCAATTGTAACGCACAATATATTTTCAATTAAAAGTTGAATATTGATTGACTAGATGTAGTAAACAAAATTACTTTCTTTGTCACAGCAATAATTATTTTTAACTTTCAATGTTAACGTTATTACAGGATTTTTCCATTTCTCAATATTTCTATAAAAAGAATATTCATATTCACCGATTTAATACGTAACATACAAATAAATGTTTACAAATATATTTACCAAAATAAATACCCAAAGGATACACAATAAATTTCTTAAGCATTTCGAAGTATTATTTATTTTAAAATGTCTTTTATAAACGTTTAATGCTTTAATTTCATCAAATGACCACAATCAATAATTTAAATATATTTAACACATTTTCACGTCTAAGTACTCTAAATATAGTCACTTAGTTATGGAAATTAACCATAATAAACTGTTATGTTTTCCTAGAAACTTTTTAAATTACTCGGCCGGAGTACATTTTTTTTATATGAACCATATATGGCTGATGCCTTTAGGTCAAATAATCTACATAAGTTTTCGGATACTTAATACGTATTATTTTTGATATATTTATTACATGTACTTACTCCTACAGATTTCACCTGATGATAGATGACTTATATGTTTTTTTCCGACAAGTAAAAAATTTACCTTTGTGAAACTAAGATATCTGAAATAAAAAAACATGACATCCAATTACATAAGAAATGTTTCATAATTAACGGTCATAAATCAGTGGAAAACCAAAGACTCCCAAACTACTATCGATAACTTCAATAGCAATCAAAATCAATTAATATTTGTAAAGGATGAAGATATATGTTTTTTTAGTGCATTATTAAAACATGTTTTTAATCCATATCCGCTCCCAGTGTGGAGAATATTGCCTCTTTATATATATGTGTAACTCAACACAATTATTTCAACAAGAACTGTTTTTTACTCAGTAGCTTATTCTCTCTTTTTCGTTATCTTCTGGTGCAATATCGACGGCTTCAAATCCTCGTTGGGTCTCAATCATAAATTTAGTTTTTTATCAATTAATAGAATTACTAGCTGTAAGCCCGTTGCCCAGCAACGTGAGATTTTTGTTGCATTTTAAAGTAGTCAGAAAATTAACTGGCGTGAAAAATAAATTACAAACCTATTTATTGAATAAGCCAGAAATTATGATAGTAAAAGAAATATATCTCGGGGCATATATCGACAGCCCTGCCCTGCAGTATTTAAATTGTAAATTATTTAATTTTTGGAAAAATGTTTAAGTTTGCTAACAACCATTTTTCGTAGTAGCAAAAATAGACCTCGTAAATTATTTAATTTTTGGAATAATGTTTGAATTTGCTAACAATCATTTTTCGAAGTAGCATAAATCGACCTCGTTAATTATTTAATTTATAGAATTATGTTTATGTTTGCTAACAACCATTTTTCGTAGTAGCAAAAATAGACCTCGTTTTATCAATTAATAGAATTATAGTCTCGAATGTTTACTTCACCTCTCACTCACTTAGCTATAAAACTGTGGCAAAGCAAAAACGAATATACTGTTTTTATTTTCATCCCACTATCATTACTCAATTCAAATATGAGAGATTGAACAACTGATTTACAATCATTCAAGTTCAAGAAAAAAAAAACAATTCTGCAATTTTATTTAGTGATAAGAAATTGTTTCAGTCTTTGGCAGATTAGTTGAAAAAAAAAATACAATTTAAAATGCCGTTTCTTCGTCACATCCTTTTATGGTAAATATTTATATTCTTAACAATTATACATAGTTGGCGAAGCACTGTTATCCTTATTATAGCGACGATAGTCATCCATGGCGGACGGGTATATCTAGTTTGGACAATTAAATGAATTTCGTTGGTAGAACAATCAATCAGTCTTAATCGCTTTAATTGTGCACTGATTTTGAGGCTTACGCTGTTTTAACACGAAAGCGTTTTAGCCAAACTTCACATGAAATAAAAACCTGTTTTACCGATGTTATTAATGATATTTTTATTCGACATTTTACATTGAAATATTTTTATGTATCACTAATAGTTTGATAATGGAATTTGTCGATAGTCGTATACAAAAGTAGTTAGAATTTCGAATTTTACTCAAATACTAGCCTTTTTTGTTTTTCTTAATTGTTATTTTATATATAAATTGTTATTACCGACACTCAATATTATACTTCAACTTGCTATAACATTTGTGCGTATTTTTTTTTCAAATATATATATATTTCCGAATATGCTTTTCTGTTGTCTGTATTACCGTTAGTCGAAAAAATATGTAAAATTTGAACCGTTCAAATTATGTACATTCACACAGATTTTGTCACTAACGACCCGGGTTTTGCCTTTCGGCATCTTCAGGCGTTCAAGTGCACGGATGAACTCGAACTGAAAACATATGTGTTTATTATTTGTATATGTGATATAACAGGCTGCGATAATGTGTATTGTTTGAAGAATCTGATGTTTCATTGTAGAAAAACCAAAAATAAACTGACAGATTTATTTTATTTTTGATATCGTTAGCACAAAAAATTTTGAAATTTAAAAAAAGGTGACAACAAAATAAATAACTTATGTTGAAATTTAAGACTTTTCTCAAAAAGGTGATAGTGTCACATATAGTTACAAAACTAGTGTTACTAGTGTACAAAAATATAGTAAAAATTTATTTACAAAATAAATACCCAGTACATCAAAAGAATAACATAGGCTATTTTTTATTGATCTAAATAAGCTGTCTTTTTACTTACCAAGTCTCTATATGCTGTGTATATTCAGCTCTCCACAACCAGTAAAAAAAATCCCAGTTTTAATTTTGTTTTTTTTTTTTTTTTAAATCCATATCCGCTCCCTATACGGAGCATATGGTCACCACGAAGCTCCTCCACAATTCTCTGTCTCCAGCCAGTCTCCTCGCCTCCTCCCAGGTCATCCCAGCGTCCCGTAACTCCGCCGAGTACATCCTGTGGATAGTCATCAGTGGCCTTCCACGACGCCGGGATCCATCCGGCCGGAAGAAGAGACAGGCAGGGTTCAGGCTCTCTTCAGGCATCCTCAACACGTGTCCAAGCCAGGTCCACCGCCGTTTCTTTATTTTTGACGTGATAAGAGGCTGGTTAGTCCGTTCTCTTATCTCCGTGTTCCTGACAAAGTCAGACCATTTCACCCCTAGCATTCGTCGCAGGCATCTGTTTTCGAAGCACAGTATACGGTTACTCTGCGCTTTCGTAAGGTGCCATGATTCGCAACCGTAAAGCAGCACTGTTAAGATACATGCGTTGAATAGGAGGCACTTGGTTCTGACCGAGTACAACCGTGAGTCCCAGACTTTCCGCATTGAGTTAAAGGTTGCTCCAGCTATCCCTAATCGGATCGCGAGCTCTTTACACGGATTGCCATCTCCCGTGATGTTTACCCCCAGGTACCTGAAACCGTTGACTCTTTCGATGTTTTGACCGGCGCTCGTCAAAAGGTAGTGTGGGTCCGGACAGGCACTGTTGCAGAGTACATTGGTTTTACTCGCATTGATTTTAAGACCGATGCGATATGAGTTTCTCTGCAGTCTATCCATTGTCTCTTGAATACCCTCGACAGATTTATCAAATATAACAGCGTCGTCTGCATACTCGAGGTCGCATAGCTTTAGATTGGGGGTAACGGTCACACCTCGGTCAGGTGGAATTGACTTCCTCAGAATGAAGTCGAAGATTATAATGAAAAGGAACGGAGCTAAGACGCAGCCCTGTCTGACCCCGGTTGAGACTCCAAACCATTCAGTGGTTATATCACCGATTCTTATGCAGCATTCGCTCCCCTCGTGCAAGCATTTGATGATGGCAACAATCTTGGTTGGGATTCCGTACAATTTTAATATGTTCCATAGAGAAGACCGGTGCGGACTATCAAAGGCCTTCTCGTAGTCTACAAAGCAACATGCCAGCGAACTGTTGAATTCGTTGCTTTGCTGAAGAAGGCACCTAAGATTGTGTATTTGGTCCGCGCAGGATCGGCCAGGTAAGAACCCGGCCTGGTTTTCCCTGAGGATACTCATAATTGGAATCCTTATTCTCGCCAATACTATCTGCGCCAGGACCTTGCCAGGTACGCTGAGCAGTTTTGTTTACAACAAGTTAATTACAATCAATGTACCTATACGTTGACGTGATAGGTACATTGTGACTAAAAATGATAAAACATGCGTCGCAATTATCTACACAACCAGTGGAATAATAGAGTAATCGATTTTAACCCTCCAGAGACGAGAGCTTTTTTCCGATAAAAAATAATATTTTCTAAGCCACATTGAAGTCACCTATCTAAAATTCCTATCTAAAATTAAAAAAAAACGCAAAGTCGTTTTATATAAACCCCGCATGACTATATGGTCATGCTCATCGTTTTATTACCGTGTAATATTGAGTACGGACAGTAGTAAGGACAAAAGTGACCGTATGGGCTCGCAAACATTCGGGGTTGAAATATAACTAAACGTGTTTTTTTTTTTTAAATATTTACAATTTGGCCTTTTTAGATCAACATAATTTCAATACAAATATATTAGCAAAATAACTGTAAATAATTTTATGTTTTTATAAAAAAATAACTAACAGTTTCAAAAAGTAAATTAAAAAAACGTAATTTCAAAAAATCACATGTGCTTATGTAGGCCGTTTCTGTCCCCACGGATGATGATTAACTGTAGTCTGTACCCTTCTTAACCAAATATGAGCGAAATCAACGATATTCAGGTTGAAAAAGGATGAATAGTGGGATCAATGGACAAGGGTGTTTACTGTGACCATATGGTGACGCTCGTCCTTGGAGGGTTAATTTGATATCTTAAACGATTTCCTTCAAACTACTGTTCTATTCAACGAAATTTACAACGATATATCCTCTTCTTATGCATTAATCATGTAGTTATATTTAATTGACTTAATAATAAGTATTTTTTTAAAAGTAAATAATATTTTTGAGCTTTTCCACAAGCATTGGCTACGTTTACCTACCTACGTTAAAAGCTCCAGTCTGTACCGACGAGTATATCTGATTTATTTTTATGGGTTAGCCTTTTTTTACCTTATCTTTATATTTTATGACATCAAAAGATCTAGTTTTATTGGTGGTTAATGTAACAAGACTATAAAAAGAATGGAAGTGACGTTAGTAAATCTATGCGAAGCATGCATTGTGTAAAGACATTTTTAAAATTTAAATTTACCAATACAATTGATTCAATAGTATCACTCAACTCTCTGACAGAATTTGACGTATTTTAAATACTGAATTTAGATAGATGTTAGTTAAAAAAACATCACCTTTAAATTTATTTTGAGCCTATTCTTTATGTTACAATAACAACTTATTAACTTCACACAGTCCGTCAATTTCGCTTTAAAATGGTAACGGATGATAATACGCCCATAAGCGAAATTGCTTTTAACCGAACGCATAAACTTTTTAAGCACTGCATAATAAAAAATAGGTGTGTTTGGTCAAATTTTATAGAGCTTTAATTATGTCACTAAGTTTCCCTTTTATGTATGGATAGACGTTAGACATTGGGGCACCACTGCTAGTTGCACAACCATTTCAAATATTATTTAAAATGTCACCCATTTTTATAGATATATGTTGATATAATGAAAATGAGCAGTTGAGACCTAAAAAACAAACTCTAATTGACTAAGATGCATATTTAGAATTCCTACGTTTTTTTTTTGAAAATTTACACCAAACTACAGATATGTTGATAGAAGAAGATTGTGTTGTCACTATTCTATTTTTAGTCAGTAATCTGGCATCGACTTGCTGTTAGAGTAGAGTAATTAGTTAGTCCATTGGTAAAAAAATAACCCAGTAAAAGAAAACTTAGTGTACTTTTTAAAGTAAGGTAAATAGAAGTGTTAGCTTTTGTAAAAAAATGCATTTGCCTGACCATTGTCTTTCAGCGTTACCACAAGGCTATGGCGATCGTCAAAACCAATGAAATTTTCATTTATCTTTTATGAAAAATGACGTCGAGTTATTTCTGTAAAAATTTTCAATTTTAATAAATAATACTACAATATTAATTATGTAATCAAGAACGTTGAATTTTTTGTATAAACAGTGTACGATCGAATTGATTATCAAAATATGTTTATCCAAATAAATTTTAAATAAAAAGCCTTGTTTCGAAATAAGCTATAATTCCTAGATCATTTTTATCATTCCTTTATTCCTCGCGTGTAAACCAAGATGGGAGTTAAATTCCTTTGGTTTATCCCTTTTTTACGACATCTTATTCTCGATTTTACCGTTCGTTGAGACCATCTTAATAATTGTAGTGGAAAAGTCTTTTATTTACGACTTTCTAGAACAGTCCGACGCCATTTTTATACGCCAATAAAGATAAAATACCTAACGTAATTTAAGGACACTCTCCTACAGATCTGTCAATTTTTACTAAGGCAAATAACAATCTATCATGCTCTATAGTTAATCTGAAATTTAGCTTTACAACCTTCTTTGCTTGGGAACAATACCTAATATTATAAACAATTGTATTAAAGATATGATTAATTTTAAGCGGATGCGTGATATCAATATTTAAATAACTTTATTTTGTTATAAGCAAAATTATAATAGATTACTTTGTTATTGTTTTAAATGGTTATTTCGCAACTTTTGGAAGAATCTTCAGTTTAAGGTTAAGGTAAGGTTTATTTATCAACACATATTTTCAACATAACCTTTGAAATAACAAAGGTATACATTTAAATTTAATATTAAACACGAATTTCCGAAAAATTATGTCGAACATATGGGCTTATAATGCACGTATCTCGACAACATTTTTTTTGCTGTTTTTTGCTCAGTTGCTCGACTTCTTTTTTTCAATGAGAGTATGGATAACAGTGGTAAGGTTAGGATAAAATTAGTTGTTGGCTAATCGTTCTCGATACGCTCCGTTATGTTAATGGTTGGAATGGTTAAAGACATTATTTTAAAATATAATAGGATATTGTAATATGTACTGTAAAAATACAACTTTTTTCATTTTGCCTATGATTTTGTCCGCTCCTAATGTTTTTCAATGCTCAACAAAAGTTTTTATACAAGAACTGTTTGTTACTCAGTCGCCCAACCTCTTTTTTTTAAAGAGAGTAGTAGGGATATAAGGATAAGATTAGGACAGGACAAGAGATTAACTAATCGCTCTCGCTAAGCCCAGTTATTAAAGGATCGGAAAGAGTGAGAGGAAACTTTTAGGTGTCACAGACACTCATGCCTTCGAACAATAATCGATAAATCGATTTAAAAAAAAAGTACTTTTCGTACTGGGAATCAAACCCGTGAGATCCGTCATGGAAACCCACAACTGCTGCGCCATAGGACCAGCATAGGATCAGCTTAAAATACTCTCTGTAGGTGAAGTTAATGAAAAAAATAATGGTTTATTTTTAGTAGTGTGCCGAGTACATTTCTGTACATTTTTGTTACGGTGCAATTTATACGAATGCTGGAAAAAAACAAGATATGCTCTTCCAAAGGACTGGCTGGCGTATTATGGGGCATCCTTTTGTTACTTTTTTGTGAAATAATTTGGCATTGCTCGTCGCAGAAGGCGGCCGGCGTCACACGTACTGCCAACATGCTATTATTTCGTCCTCTTTGGCATCAACCGCACAGGTATTCCGCTTATTCCATTATCTGATGATGATGATAGCCCATGTCCAGTGTCATTTAGACATAAATCATTCGGCAAAGTAGAGGTTTTATTATTATGCTCGGTTATAATGATTTAATAATAGACATCGAGAAACGGGCTTCGTGCTAGCGACCTCGATCAAATGATAAGTCATCAATAATTTGCCATAATCAATCGACCATTTGCCAACTATTATTTTTCATCATAAATCATTATTTAGATTAAACGTTGCTTTCCACGCAGTTTGATTTGTATAATGTAATTATATTTTATCAAAAATAAACTTTTACAAACATGGGAGGTAAAAACTAGGGTATCCAATCCCGGGATCCCGTCCAATTCTGTGATCCCAAAATCCTGGGATTGCGATCGTACCAATCCCGGGATTTTGGGATTGAGAAAACGAAACACGGAACATTTTGTTTTTTGGCAAATCGGTAAATTCCTGGTTTTTTGAAATTGATATGAAATTGTTTGAAAAATTCCATGATTTCATAATCGCTGACCAAATATTTTTTCAACCCTAAATCCCAATTTATACACGATTTTATGTCGAGTGTTCAATCCCGAAGTCACGAGATTACAAAAAGGGTCCAGGATTGGATACCCTAGTGAAAACGGGTGATAAAAAAAAATTGTTTTCTATAAAAAAAATATTTTAGAAATATCAGTTTTCTACTTAAGTTTTGCATACTTTAGTTTCTTCAGCGTACATGAAAATTAAAATCATTATTAGAAAATTCTTAATTCAAACATAATTCAATTCATGAAATACGTATTTTTTTGCTGGATTGATTATTAAGATATAAAACTTAATGATATATATTTTGTAATGATCCTAGAGCAGGTCTGAGTAAACTTATTGGCTGATGATTCGCATTGATTATATTAAAAATCAACATCGGGCTGCAAGTAAAATACTTTGCTTCGATATACAAAACTTCAAAAGAAGCTATTGTCACTAGCATAGTCAGTTGTCGTCACCAGTTCTTTAAAGCTATCAAATTAAATTCTTGTTTAGTTTTCCCACAACTAAGGCATTCATACACCATTCTCTTTATAATTAATATATAGTATAATTTAATCGTAAATATTTTATAAGAAAGCGTAATTCGAAAAATTTCATTAATAGCCTTATAAAAACAGATCCATTTGTCTTAAGTCATATAAAAATAAACATAGTGTACAACAGTATATTCTACTACCATGTTTAAGCTGCCCGTTAATCTTTGTATCGGAGAAATTCCTTTCAAATATTTTTCTCTACACTCAAGAAGGAGTTATAAAAATTCTTTGAAGGTTAATTCTCGATACTTATTCCGTTGGATGTTTAAAATTCAATATTGTTATTAAAGTTTAGTTAGTCTAAAGCTTTTTGGGGAAGGATATATGAGCTTATTAAAGGTGAAGTGAGCCAAATGGTATTTTAGAAAAATAAAAGTTGTATGCTTCGTAATATTCTACACGTCTTAAAGTATCCTAAAAGTGAAGTAACCTCAAAAAATACACATTGCAATAGTGTTTGTTATATCCGTTAAATAGAATATGCAACCACTAAATTACCAAATAAAGTCGTCATTGTACTTAATAAGTCCAAGAAAAAGTTTTTCCACTTTACTAGTTGGCTTACTTCACCTCTCAATGGCTCATACTTTAAATATAATTGACAAGCTACATTATAATATAATAACGTACAAAGATTTACATTACACATCTGTAATTTAAATTCAGCAATTAATGTAATTTAGCAAAACGTTTTATCTACAGTTCAACTTGAATACTTTGAATCTATTGTGAAAATCAATTTGAAACCATACCATGCCATCTCCAAAAGATTTACACTTCTATTTTATTTCAGCTTTTCTCATAAATATAATTCGCTAAAACTATTTTCCTCCTCATCCTACATAATTACCCAATTCAAGTATTTTTTGTTGTAGATTATGATAATCTATATATATATAAGAGATTATATTGATAATAAACATAGCATTTACCTTTTCATTTTCTTTTTTTAGCTCTCTTATTTTGCAAAATAAATGAACCAGCAAATTAGTTTCCCACCACCACCGGTTGTATACGGCTGCCGTCTAAGCCGTTATTGAAAGAAAATGAATATTTTCCAGGGTTTTTGTTTATTGAAACTTTAAATTGTATAGGAATTAAGATTCTGCACACTTCATTGAACGACATAAGTTGTTCATAGAACTCTACTAGTGAGTGAAAAAAACTGTTGATTCGCTTAACGTTCGCTAAACAAGAACATTATGCAAAATTTAATAAACGTATGAGAAAGCACAAGTGGGCGGAAAAGATTGAATTGAGCTATCCTTCAGCTGAGTAACACCTCGAGCAGATTTGCAAAATAATAGTTAAGTACTAAAAACAAGTAAGGATTTAATGTTC
The DNA here is from genome assembly GCA_030503985.1 of Himalopsyche tibetana. Classification (NCBI taxonomy): domain Eukaryota; kingdom Metazoa; phylum Arthropoda; class Insecta; order Trichoptera; family Rhyacophilidae; genus Himalopsyche; species Himalopsyche tibetana. Next base: position 2,289,148 of record JAPJYX010000007.1, on the reverse strand, counting down.
TGTGTAAGATCTTTATACGTATTGAGAACTCATCAATGTGGATGAGTTTATTGATTCTAATGAGGAGTCGAGCAATTAGCGATTCCAAATCAAATGCCGTAATGTTGTCTATTGGACCAGTGTAAGAACAGATGTTTTAAGAAATAAACCCAGATTGTTAATCGTTCTTTGAAAAACTAGAATCACATTTGATAAGTGTAATATTGTAATTATAATTAGGATGTTAGAGTGAATAACTTGATGCATTGTGTATCTCTTCAGAGCCAGTATATATAGCTGAGCAAAAGATTAGTTTAAACATAGTTCTGACGATGGCGCAAGCCGAAATAGCTATCAACGAATAAAATTATTAAAATCTGTAGAGCTAAAATACTTTGTTATTTTAATCTGTTGTTAAGAACAGACCGTTAGAAAAATGTCTGCTTTATAGTTTTAGTAAAAAGAGCAATAATTATTATATCACATAACCATAATGTCTTCGATTAAAAATCACAACAAAAGAACCATAAGTAGTAAGACCATTACTTTTACATGTGTGTACTATTTACTAATACTTTTATAATATGTATGTAAAACATATGCAGGTTGTGCTTCATTAAGCAATTGCCTTCATAATAGTAGGCAGAGGCATTCTTCTTTTATCATTAGTTGTTGCTTTTTTTGAATTCTCCACTCCGTGACAAAAGCCCATTATAGTCAACACTCTAATCGTGTTTTAAATCCTGTTTTTGTATCGGTATTTAAAGTCTGTTTTTCAAAAGGTGAATACAGATATTCACAATTTATATTCGTTTCAATTAACTACTAAAATTGGATTATATTTATTGAATTCCCTCGTCATATTAATTATCAAGTCATAACATGATAGTAAATTTGTGATTTATCGATAAGGATTTTAAGGTGATCGATTAACAAAATAGGAGGAAAATATTTGAAAAAATAGATAAAATACTGTTGCTATTAAAAATTATGGTTTAAATGTGGTGTTAACCAATGTTAAGGAGCTTAACAAAAATACGGACGTTGAAAAGGACTAAAACAATAATTTTACTTATTAAATTATAAGTGATAAAACAAAAAACATTTTTTTATTTTTGACACTAAATAAGTATACACAATTTGTTAAACAACAATTAAAGGAACAAAATTGTCAAATTTAGTTTTATAATAAAAATATTTGTTACAAAAACACCACTGACTCCGTTGAAAAAAATAAAAAAATGATAATTGTTAACTCAACAAATTAAAATTAACAATGTGAAATTTATACCATTTGACTTCTTGGGTCAAATCAATCAATCGAAAAAATAAAAAGCTCATTTTCACTAATCATTATCGACTGATCATTTGAAGCCGGTCAGGGAATCAGTATAAATGAGTGTTTTATTTTTTTAATATAATACCTTTTCACCAAGAATTGACAATCAATGTATTTTTTTATCTCGTCAAAATAAATAAAACACGTCTTATATGATAAAAGGTAAAATAAAAAATCTTCCCTTGTATCGAATACAGTGCTACTGGTTATAAATTAGTATTGTTAACTGCATATGTTTGTTTTAAAATTATTTGTTAAGCTTTTATAAATTAACATCACTCATTTCAAATGGATTAAGCTTGAAACAAATACATTTTGTTTGCTTGCCTCCTTTAATACTTGCAATTAAGGCACTCATTTTCGTGTAATGACGACCTGACGTCGGTTTTAATGTTCTTCGAGATTAAATTGTAGCGACTGCGGCATAAGTCCAGCGGTTTTCTTATTAACGAAAAAGAAGCTTAAAAGCTCTGAATTAACAATTTTATTGAACGCTGTTGAAATCGAAAACACTTCTTATTGATTGCAGCTTTTCAATTTCAAATTCCAAAGCCATTACTGTGCGACTTGAGTTTATGAATAATAAATTTAGTATAGTCTACCTTTTGTGTATCTCTGTCGAAATTTTATAAGAAATAAAATTATTTATTTAATTCAATGACTGCTTTAAAGTAATTTTATTCAGCCTAGCAATTCACCAAGAATATTCCATTAATTAATATAAACCAAGGTGAGTTTCTAGTGGCAATATTTAACTATTTATCAGACATAAAGAAGCTATCTGTATAATAACTGATTTAATTAATTATCAATATATCTACTAATTTATCATTTATTCAGTAAACATACATTACAATTATAATATGGCAAGTACATTTTTCACAGTTATTATAAAAGTATATGTGTATATCACATCGCTTAAGGCTGGGTGAAATTATTAACAGATTTCTTTACAAGTTTTGGTTTTATTTAGTCATTCAACTTCTCCAGTGACGGTAAAGAAAAAAGGATATTTTTTAAAGAGAACTTTAGTTGAGTTAGCGTTCTCACTACATATCTTTATTTCAATAAAATTTCAAAATCACATACTTGCCTCTAAACACAAAATTTACAAATCTAATGTAAACTGTCAGTACAGGGATTCGTAAGCCGTAAAAACCGCTATTGTATAGAATGAACGCCCAAGAATGTATACTACTCGGTTACAGTGTCAGATTAAGCACATGATAGGTCCTAGGCGCAATACAATTTGGAGGCCTGTTTTTCGGATAACATAAAAACGTCAGAAAATTTTATGTAAAATAGTAAAAATAAATTTAAATCTTACAAATAGTATATGGGTTACATAAATATAAACCATTTATGAAGCCCCTAAGATTTAGATGCCCCAAGTGCGCCCCTTATTCGCTTATAGGGCAATTCACCACTGCTCGGTTACAGGATCAACTATCATATTTATGTTTATATAACATTTTATTAATAACATGAGATATTTATTATAAACTAAAAATTAAATTAAAAAATGTTATAGAATTCACATTAAATATTTAACAAACCACTATAAATAAGACTAAAGTAATTAAAAAAAAGTTCCTTTTATAAAACACTTTCTTTAACGCTTTTAGTTAAATAAGCACGATTGATTTTTTACTTATATCTAAACTATTGTAATGTCAAACGAACATTATTGCTTTATTGTTCCACGAAAATTATTTCAGTTGAAAAAGCTTTGAAAATTGAACTCTCACAGCAATGTATTCAAAATAAACAAATACAAAGCAACGACATTCAAAACATTATTTGCCAACAAATAAATTGTGGTCCATAAAAATAATATTAGATTTCTTCGTGTTTATTTTATATTATCATTCAATTATATGATACGACCACGCAAAATATTATAGAAAATACGCCAAAAATATTTTACCTTTTGTGATATTTTTTCCTATTTTGACATTTTGGGTAAGTACAATTCTGATCGTAGATGAATTGAAATTTGAAGAAAATTACGCCATCGGAGATAATATGCCGTTATATGTATTCAATTTGTAATATGTGTTGTATCTCTACAAACTATTATTAGATAGTTAAACTATAACTTTATATCTTATTTACGCTTACCATACTATACTAGAATTATTTTTTGAGCCACATTTTTATTTGCTATACTCACTTAGCTATTTATATTTTTACCAGGAATGGATTTTAATATGATTAAAATCGTGAAGAGCTTACGTTGACTTGTCTGTCTATTACTGAATTTTGAAAGCAAGCATGAATTAATTCTTCCCGAAGGATTCATTTTTTTATACAACAGAACATAACCTAAATCATCGATGATAATTTTTTCCAATTCCACTGATCAAGAAATTCCTGAAACAGAATTGAAGTAAATGCAAAAGCAATTAAATTTCGCCTTAATTCATTAATGGAGGCTATGGTTGAAATTAATACTAGTAAGACCAATGTGATGTGTAACCAAACCTGTCATGACTCTGATAGGACCCTTACCAGCGCGGAACAGATCATCGAGAGGGTTGACAGCTTCAGATACCTCGGCGTACATATCCCCGAAAACGGTAGTACAAAAAACGAGCTCGCCATTCGTTTAGGAATGGCTGGAGCCACATTCAACTCAATGCGGACTGTCTGGGACACACAGCTGTACTCGATTAAAACCAAATGCCACTTGTTCAACGCTTGCATTCTACCGGTAATGCTTTACGGTTGCGAATCATGGCACCTGACGAAGACTCAGAAAAACCGTATACTGAGCTTCGAGAACAGATGCTTGCGTCGAATAATGGGGGTGAGGTGGTTTTATTTTGTGAGAAATTCAGAGATAAGGGAGCGTCCTGTCACGTCAGTGGTTATGAAGAGACGTTGAAACTGGCTGAGTCACGTGCTGCGGATGCCTCCGGAAAACCTCAATCCTGCCTGCCTCTTCTTTCGACCGGTGGGATTCCGGCGTCCCGCACGTCCGTCGGGTACTATCCATAGGATGTACTCGACGGAACTGAGGGATGCTGGCATGTCATAGGAGGAAACAAAGCTATTGGCGGGAGACAGGGAAACATGGAGGTGCCGCGTGGCGGCCATATGCTCCACATAGGGAGCGAACATGGCCAACGAAAGAAGAAGAATGGTTGAGACATATATAATAATCGAACAAATCTTAGTTGGACTAGCAAAAAAAATGTTACTTTATTTACTTTGATACATTTGTTGTTTCTATTATAGAATAAAACCAATTAATTTAAGAATTAGTTGATGCTTATCGTGTTCTTAAAATACCGCGTTAGTATAAAAATATTTTATTGACACGTTATTCCATTATTAATAATAATCATTCATATTGACGTATTGAAAGCTCCTGTTAAGGGATTACCGAGTGAAATCTACCAACCAACCCAACACCCACGCTGCGGGTTACTTAAAATGGTAATTGGAAATAAAACCAGTAGTAAGATCTGAGATAAATGGATCACACTATTCTGAACTTACAACTCTATATCAATGATGGGTTACTTACACTTAGTGTAGACTTAATAACAACAAGCTTTAGGCGCTTTGTTTGTTTTAGAAAACAAAACAAAACAATCGAAGATTCCAAATTGAATGGAATTCTATGTTTTAATACGTATGAGGTGCGTTTGTTTTATTTTCATTAGGAATTGACTTTGAATATCTGAATTTTAATTACATAGACGGATTCACGACAGTGTGTATATGATTTTGTTATTCTATCATGTTCACTTACACAATTTCCAAAAAACATTTTTTGAACAATAATTAACTCTGAATACATGTTATTATTTCTTTTCTTTACCGTGTATTTTATACAAATGTTTATATTAACAACAATGAAAAATTGTATTCTCTTATCAGTTGATAATGCTCGTCATGAGCGTTACCGGTCCTGATCTTTATTAAATAATGTAGGGAAGCAGTACAGATGATTATTTTTTTGAATATAATTTATTTTTTACTTTTAGGGTGTTGACAATATTATTCATAAGCAAAACCGTTCCTAATCAAAATAAAAGTAATCATTAACACTAGAGTCTGAAACTATCTGACAGTTAGTTCCGTGTCAGTGCTGCCAATACAAAAACATCCTCACTCAATACGTTCAACTACAACCAATCTAATTGTGTATACTGATTATATTTCGCAATCTTTGGATTCTAACTGTCAGGTTGATGCTATTTATACGGATATTTCTAAAGCATTTGACCGTGTTGACCATGATATTCTCTTGGATAAATTGAGTGCTGTAGGATGCTCAAACAGGATGATTAGTTTTTTTGTTTCCTATTTGTCAAATCGACGCCAATATGTTGATTACGCTGGGTTCATATCAAACGTCTTTCCAACATATTCCGGGGTTCCTCAAGGATCTAATCTTGGCCCAATTTTATTTCTTATTTTTATTAACGATATTATAGAATGTATACGTGGAATAAAGTATCTACTCTTTGCTGATGATTTAAAACTGTTTTTACGTATCAGTAATGAGTCTGACTGTACTATTCTGCAACAAAATATGAATAATATTTTAAATTGGTCTATAAAAAACAAACTCGACTTCAACATTTCAAAATGTTTTTGTATTTCCTTCTCTCGCTCAAGATTACCCATCACATATAACTATGTGATATCTAATGATGCTTTAAAGCGTTTGTCTGAAGTTGTTGATCTTGGTATAAGATTTGACTCCTCTTTCACCTTTCATTCACATATAACTTCTATTGCACTGCGTGCAAGCAAACTTCTTGGGTTTATTGTTAGACAAAGCAAACCATTTGAAAACCCAACTGTGTTTCGGACGCTTTATGTTTCTTTGGTCTTAAGTAAGCTTGAATATGGATCCATCATTTGGAGCCCATATGAAAGTTCATACAAGCTGAAATTGGAGAGAATCCATAAGAAATTTCTAAGATATTATTATTTCAAAAAATTTAAATTCTTCCCCTTTGATAATTCCTTAAAGGAATACTACCCCACCAAATTTCTTTTGGGAATGTTATCATTTCACTCACTTGAAGCTCGAAGATCGTTTTCAAGCTTAAAGCATTTTTCTCTTCTTCTTCGGGGCCGAGTTAATAATCCTGAAATTCTCATGACTATTAATTTACATGCTCCCAATTTATTCTTACGTGGGCGAAACAATGAGCAAAAACTTTTATTTCTAAAAACTTATACCTCGCTTAGGAGGTATGAGTCACCAGTTCCAAGGGCCGTTCGACTAGTCAACGCATTGCCTAGAGAAGTGGACATTTTTGGTGATGGTATTTGTGAACTGTTTGATAAATTTTTCTTTTGTATTTCTTGATTTTTTATGTTGAATTTGATGTACTGTGTATTTTTATTTTATGTTTTGTCTTATTATATTTTTCAAGTGCATGGCGAATTGGCGTCAGCTGTTATGTCATGTACTGTAATTTTGATTTTTAACAATAAATAAATATGTATACAAAACAAAAAAGTTATCAAATTTAATTTTATGTAAAAAAAAAAGCCTAAGCCAATGTACAGCTGAATCCATCGATAATATTACAGGAATAATTAACAAAGTAAAATAAATTTGATGATCGATCTATGCATTGAAATTTTTCTATAATCAACAACAAAATAACATCGTTGTACATACACATATACAAAGTGTTTGTTGATTGTATTAACATTGTTTGGTTAGTTCAGATCACAATATTAATTGGTGACATGCGAGTTATTAACTCATTTTAAACATAGAATGCGCCTTTTAATTAATTCTGTCAAGGAAGGATTCCATCCATTTTCATTATTAATTTAGGAGCTATAGCTCCATTATCTACATCTAACACAGTATATCTTTAGCATACACTCGAAAGCTCATACTACAAAACACACTATGTTTTGTGTCTTACAAAGCCATATTTATTTGTATTTTTTCTACATAAAACTACATACCCGATCAGTGGATAGGAGTGGATAGGAGTAGAAGAGTGGTTAACGTGTTGTCTTTGGTTGCAGTATTGACATGCTTAAATCCCAGTGGTGGCAGCTTCATTTTTCAATCCATCAGTGAATTTCTGGTTAAAGGTTTTGATGTTTATGATGTCCAAAATTCATTTTCGAGTTTTGTTGGGTTTTATAGGGATAGCGCAGTAAAATTTTTGGGTCCTATGACGCAGCGGTTAGATCCCAGTACGAACAGCATTTTTTCGATCGATTCTTCGATTTTCATTCAAAGGCATGGGTGTTTGTGATGTCTAAAAATTTCTCCCACCCTTCCGATCCATTAACTACTAGGCGTAGCGAGAGCGATCAGTAAACCACTAGTCCTTTTCTAGCTCCATTGGAAAACTCCACATAACTCCATTGGAAGAGCATATGCTCCACATTGGGAGCGGACATGGATAAAAAATACTTTATGCAAACTTATATAAAAAAAGTATTATAAAATACTATTTTTTACTAAAATGAAAAAAAATCATTTCGAATTTTCTGATCCCACAAGTAGTTCAACAACCACTATTTATGTGTTTGGTATATTTCATCCATATGCTCTACACATCGGGAATGGACATGATTAAAAAAATATTATATTATGACAACTTTTTTAAAACTTGTCTAAAAATGATCATTTAAATTTAAAAGCACTATTTGTTGAATAAAAAACGTTTCGTTTATGTCTGAGAATTTTTTTCCTACATAATATTTTATAACTTTAACAACACAAAAATGTTGTCACACAAGATAATATAGTAATACAATATATTGTATGTTTTAATTTTAATCTTGAGCTAATAAAAACAAAATATTTCGCAAATTTATCCAATGTCCTCGTTTTTAAAATTATTGCCGTTCCACTGCCCAAAAAAGTGTCACGATTTTATATGCGCTCAAAAAATAAAAAGTGATATTCAAAAAAGAATCTCTATACCCTTAATAACCCAAAATCACATTAGCGTCACATGTCCCGCCGAGCCGCCGTGAAAAATTCAAAATCACGATAACAGCCATTTTGCTCCTTTTCTTAACACGCTCCGACATAGGACTTGGCTTTTTACTTTCGCATTACAATCAATTATCAATGCTTCGTTATGAATGCAATAATAATCATATATTAAATTGAATACATACTTCATATTTTATTCATTTCGCAACGTGTTTTTTTTTGTAAAATTAAGATCAAAATAACACCGTCCATCAAAAAGAATAAATAATATATTTTTACACTAATTATTTATTAAGTGATCCCACAGTTAAAAAATAAAAAAGAAGATAACGGATTTTCTAATAATAAATAAACTCAACAGCACATGACAGCAATAACAAACAAAAGGCTTCATTAGATCCTAACACATTAGACGTGTAAGGCATTTCTATGAATAGTATTATTTGTCTTATTGTACATACATATTATGAATAATATTCTATGTCATTAACTAAATCCACAGTGTTTTTAGTTTTCCAAATACCACGGTTTTTTTAAATTCAGGGAACCAATCTTTAATTTTGTTTGATGAATTCTATCAATTTGTTTTCAAGGTTTTTTGTAGAATGTATCTACCGTCCAAAAAAAAGATTTGAGCGTATACTCATTATAATAACATATTTTAAGCCGACAAACATGCTTTAAGGTAGTTTTTTTATTTTAAATTTATAATATTTTAACTTGTGGTCAAATTTTGGATCGTGGAACACAGTTATTTGATTTAATTATGACTGTAAAAAATATAATTTTAGGCAGTTTATATTTTAATATTTAGTTTTAGAGTACGAACCTTAATCTAAATGTATTAATTAATATGAAAAAAATATATTTATAAATATAATCTTGCTTTATTTTAATCCCCGTGGAGTTTACAATGTTAATTCTCCTTATTTTCATTATCAAATTTCGCCGCTAAAGTAATTACCATAATGTTTATAAATCGTCTCTGCCCTATGAGTGCTCACCTTTATAAAACAAATGTAGGGGAAAAGATTTTCTCACATAAAATGGTATTTAAAAAACATTATCGGATAACATATTACTATCGTATATTTGATAGTTAGTTTGGGCGACTGTTGATTCGTTGAACTAAGCTGGTCCTAATTTTGATTTGACAGTGAGCTTCAATCAAGTGGCCATCTATTTGAATCTTTCAAAATGTCAAATATTGATTCTGTAGTGTTTTATTGAATTCGATTCCACTGTGCATATTTTTTTGTTTTTTTTTTAAATGAAAATTTATTTTTTGGCAGCCTTCCAAGTGAATCAATGCATGATTAAATTCAAAATATTTATCTTTAAGCATGTGGCCATTTCTGCGGCATTGTGAATAAAATACTTAATAAAATCTAAGCGATTTGAAATTCTCATGACTCGTATGGAGTCGAAAGAGTTAAGTATCTCGTTTGTAGCGCTATTCCTGCATCGCTAAATATGCAGTTGATGCTTTTCATAAGAACAGAAAGCGGTCATGCATTTTATTTATATGCACTGTTATTTGACAGTGATGCATTCTCCGTGATGCTGCAAATGGTTTTTATGATTTTGCTAAGTACGCAGATACCAACGCCACGTAACATGTAGATTCCAAGCAAAAATAGCATACATAATATTATCATACACTGTGGTAAGTAAAAATATTAAAAATACGAGATTTTATTATGTTGTAAAATTAAATGTTAAATACTTTGAATATTTGGGATTCACTATATGAGTTCACTTATCAAAACAATTTACAATTCGTAATTTCGCTGCCTTAGACTCGTGCTACGGATGTTTTAAGCGGATAATTAAATCCAGCTTTTCCCCCTTTTTTTAGGTAAGTGTTTCTTTACAGGAGGTTCGAAAATGTTAATTATATAGAAAAAAGCTAAAATAATTGCCAAATTGCGGTTATGATATATATTAATCGGATGCGATCATTTATTTTTTACCATTTATGTATCTTAATTATTCTGCATTAGAAATAGGTTTTTTTGTTATAATAAATTGGGTTTTTGTTTCAAGAATCTTATCTTATTCTATAGAATAATTAATATTATAAAAGAATTATATTATTTTTACTTGGCGGGTGTCAAGTAATTTTATCCTGATAAAATAGCTTCAAAGTTTCAATAATGCAAAATACTGTTTTAGATAGATTTTGTCGTTTTTAAACGACACTGCTGATCATCCAAAAGAATATTCATCGCAGAAACGCTGATTTAGCAAAGAAATAGGCGGAAAACAATGAATCTTGGAGAAATCGCAAATGAAAAGCTAGTAGACATTGCAAAGAAAAAGAAAGACATTTCTTTACAAAAATACAAATCGGCAAAACCTATCCACTCTACAAATTTAAAATGTTTGTTGGTCTATTGAAGAAAATACTTAGTTGTAATAAGTACGTAGAAGCCTTTTTTTTTCAAAGTTTTGTAAAGTTAAATATTGCTACGTTCAATTCGTAGTACATTTGATTTGATTTTTAACGAATTTTTCGAATCTAATATTATACCAAATAAAAACTCTCACGACATATTGTTGAAATCTGTTAACGATTTCCTCACTGATGCCACGATAAATCTTAAGAAAGCTTACAGATTCTACTTTAAGTGATTGTGAGACATATCAAGTTGAATTAACTGATTACGTTTATGGTCACATAGCCTTGGACTTTCACATGTCTATATAGCTTTTATTGCCCGCAATACATTATTCTTTAACGACTTTCAATTACTTTTCAGTTAAAGTTTATCGCCTATCGAATCTTAAAGCAGGTGTTACCAAATAAGTTTTACTATCTAATAAATATCTACAACACATTCCGTGATAACGCATTTAAAATAATATAAATGTCGCATAGAAAGTGCTGGGTCATATCTTCAAGACCGAATGGTCATTTGAAAATACCTGATTATAATGTAGTGGTCGAAAATCTCTAAGATATTCTGTATTTAAGAAAACGGTATATTTAAAGGTGAGATTAGTATCATCTTGATAGAACTCTTAACACAAACTAAAAATCTCATTTTTACTTTTATTTTAAAAATATGAGGAGCTTGGGAATAAAAATAACCATATCCACCCTTTCCAGAACAGAGAAAAGCACACCTTTCCTAAAAAAACTTAGACATTATAATGATATATTTTGAACCTTAATTGCATGGAAGCTACGAGGTTTTTAGCGACGTTACAGATAAAATTATGTACATTTGAATCAGTAATAAGTGTATGTGTTTGATCCCAAGCTGCTTATATGATCACAACTGGTTTCGCTCACGGCGAGCATAATCAACTGATAATAATAATCAAATCAGTAATAATCATATAAAATAAAAGTGGGATCGATACAAATGAGTGTTTTATGTTTTGAAAATAATGTCTTTCCAACAAGTATTGACAGAAAACACCTAAATAGTAAATATTAGAATGTACTTATAAGATTCACGTTATATAAAATTAAAGGCATATATTTTGTTATTAAATTATTTCAAGTCTTCAACTCTAGCTTGTTTTTAGGCAAAACTTTTTAATTTATATAGGGAACATTCGTGTACCGCAGATTATGTTTTTAGAAACGCTGCTCTAGACGTATGTCTAGAGATAGATTTATCTAACTTTGCCGTTTAACTACATTGATACGCTTTGTGTATAATACACAGAACGTGTAGGTGTATTAGTATGTATTTCTTATGTGATTGGTCTAGTTTTTCCTTTCATTCATACGTAATTTATATTCTAACGAACGGCGGCTATAAAAAATCTGCAATACTATTAAAAATCCAATGATTTACATAAGTAAACATTATAACATCTCTTGGTCTTGCCTAAAGCAATCACTTATTATGATTTATTAATCTTATTTGTTTTGAGATCTGAATATATCATGCCGGAGAGTGTTTATTGAGGAAAATAAATTCAGCACGCCGTTGTTAAAACGTCATTATTTCATATTATTTTTGTGAAACGTCTTTATAATTATTTTGAGTTATAGGAATATTAATTTTATTTATACATTGATTGCCAATACTAGAGCTATGTTCATATTGTACACAAGTGATTTAAATTTGCATAAAAACATGATAAAAATCAATGAATTTATTTTTATGACTATTTTCACACCGTGACCACGGCACGCTGGCTGGTCATACAACTCCGACCAGGCTCATAATTTCAGCCATTTTTTTTCAGGTGTGGCAAAAGTTGCCTGCTTATTTATTATGTTTTATTTCGCCTATGATATGCAAGCCAGTGCAGCAAGTGTTTGTATTTAAATTTAGGAGAAGAATATGTATCCCCCGCCCCAAAATGACGACTCTGATCGTAATTTATCAAAAATACGCAGTAAATCTATTATTTAGGGAAACGGAAAAAAATGATTTTTGTGTGTAAGAATATTTGGTATTTTAAACTATTTTCTCACGTTAAGGAATTTAAAATTATTTGTGAGAACTATTAAAATTATCAATAGCAAATTACTTATTTAATTTAATTTGCATTATTAAATATGGATGATACCAGTGCTTTTTTCATGTAACTTGGTGGAACGGCGTTCCGGCACCTTTTTCTCGCAATTTTTAATGTTTCAGATCAATATTCGTAAAATTTTAATTTCATTTTGCTTTAAAATCTGTTGATTTCTTTATGGATACGTTTATATTGTCCTTTTTTAATATAAAGTTAAAACAATTATCAGGTCCATAGATTTACTCTATGACCAGAACCAAGCGTCTAATGCTTAATGTTTTGTTTGTTTTGCAAATTTCTCTTTTTGACAACACCTTTTCCCAACAGTCGGATTTATAACGCAGTGGTTAACGAGGTTGGCTTCATGACGGATCTCACGGGTTTGAATCACAGTACGAAGCAAAGCGAGAGTGGTTAGTGAACCACTCGTCATGTATTAACCCTATCTTTCTATACTCTCTTCGGGAAAAAATAAAAGTTGATAAACTGAGTAGCAAGCAGTCATCTTAAAAAATCTTTTGTTCATATACCTCCATTAGGAAACCCCATGCTTGAAATTGGGAATGGACACGCATCAGAAAAAAAACAATAAGAAGTGAGTTCCGGTAGTTTTTTTTTTCAAAAAAAAGCACTGGTTGATAGTATCTTGATACCATCGTCAAAATTAGATTTATTAACACACATCTGCGCTATAATCTTTCGAGTGTTGTGAAAACGTTTTAGTATTTCTTATAATACTATTCCACCTGCTGTGTTGAGCAGATATATTGACTTTATGCGGTAAATAAAAATGAAAAAAAATATAGGCATATATTCAATTAAATACTCTATAATTGAAAACGCTTCAAAGAATTATTACATTTTGATTTTATCATCTACAAGTTGCTCAGTCGGCAATTTTTTTAAAGAAAACAATTGAAAATAGATACAGTTCATGGCCCGAGAACTACAAGGTTATAAGTGTAGATTTTTGACGATTTAAAAGTAACAATGAGGCAGTCTCCTAAATACCTTAAATGGTAATAAAAATAATAAAACATTTTTATTATAATGCCATTCCACCAAGTATTGACAGTGAACACCTTAAAAGTGACCTTAAATGGTATTCAATGATACTTTGGTTTCGCTTAAAATCAACACTTAGAGCCTTGTAGTTATTGGATCGCGATTTGTTATGAAACTTTCTTTTTCTTTCATTTTTGATATAGGTCTTGAATTAAAATATTACCCTCAAGTCAAAATGAACAACATTATTTTCTTGTGAAATATTTTCACAGACTACAATTTATTATATTCATCAAAAGTCAGTCTCCTTTGGTGAACATATCTATAATGGCATTATTATGGTTGCCAAGGACATAAATGTTTCTTTTAAACTCTTTATGAAATATGTTGTTTGAGGGTGGGCAACCCAGTACAGAATCGTTGTAATATATCCGCGAATAATTTACGCTCGTTTGCCTGGAATCCAAAATGCTAGTAATTTACGACACTTGTTTTTATTCCTTATGGTCATTCCTTCTTTTTTCTTCCCTGCTGTTTTATTCAAAATAATATGGCTGTATGTTTTTCACGGCGAATTTCAAATATGAACATACTTCATTTCAGCTTTGAAACAAATAAATATGCTAAATATCTCTAATCTTATAATTTGTTTCAAAACTAAACTTTTATAATTAATTATTCGTTTAGGGTATTATCCAATTTAACTATTTTAACACCGCTTTTTGTTACAAATATTTCAATGAAATAAGCTTCTTACATCTGTTAGTATAACACAATTACTGCGTTAGTCCATACATTGCAGCCATGTGTACGACGTTTATATCGTTTTTATTATTTCCGACAAAACATAGTGTGATTTTGTATTTGAATTGAATTGAGAAAATTACAAATTAATCCACTTCAAGAAATAAACAAATAATAATTATCACTTTTTACATGCGTCAAACGATTGATCAGCCATAACTCAAAACCACCAATTTCTTGTTAACTGGATGGCTGCCACAGACTAGATATCTCGTCAAAAATTGTCGTGCTCAACGATCAAGAGACGAGCTATCTCGTCAATAAATAACAATTACAAATTATAGCCAGCGTGGTAGGTACAGAAGTACGTTTTTCTACGGCAGCCAAAAGGTTAAAGTACTATTTAACTAAGCCATCGATGTTTAGTGTTGTTTTAGTTAAAAGCACTGCTGAAAAATCTCTACCAATGTGTTTTTCCAGTCAATATGAGACAATATATTGCTCATTACTATTAAAAAGACATTTTTGGTGCCCACCTTTATAAAAAAAACATCGCCAAACACTGGTTTAAAATATCGCGTTATTTATATTGATCCTAAACATAGCTTTTACGTGAATGAACGGCATTTCCTTTACTGAACCAACTGATGACAAAATCCTTACGCATGCAGGCTTAAATAATATTTCAGTTTATTTTCGCTTTTCGGAAATATCTTTATTCTCATACATTAAGATTCTTTACGGTCTATTAACGATGAGTTGCGGTGACGTATTCTAAGACATCAATGTCAGCTAGAATACGACTCGCGTATATTAAGCCGAAAGACATGTCACATGAAAGTTGTATGGAGAAATAATCGGCTTTCAACCCAACCATGTGACCGAAACAACCCTTTGTCATTGTAATTCAGTATTTACAAATAAAAATATCAAAAACTCTCAGATTGAGACGAAAATAGGTTTCTACAAATATATTATAGATTTATATCTTTAATCAATTGTTATTACAGCAATTCACCAAAAACCATAAGCCTGCAGTAAAGCAAAAAAAAAATCTATTTGGGCTTCAAAGCATAACTTTTTTGGAATTCAAGATTTCGACTGAAGATGCTTGATGGAATTTCAATATTAAATTTAAATCGCCGAAATTTTATAGCTACTTTATTCACTATAATGCGTATAATTTTATAAAGTTCACGTAATATTGGGATTGCTTATTATAAATTAAAAGTCATAATAAACAATGATCTGTAATATTTATTTTAAAGCTGTATAAAAACTGCAATGATCGCCACAAGCATTATTATTGTAGTTATCTTTAAATTAGTACAGAAATAATATTTGTAAAGCTGGTTATGTATGCTAGTTCAATAATCATAGCGTCTTCAAGTACTTTTTTAAGTAGACATTTATGTGCTTCATTTATAACTAATAGGATATAATTTAATTCTAGTAGATTTGCCGCCTGTGTGGTTGAGTGGTCAACGTCGTTGGCTACCGCTACAGAGGGCACGGGTTTGAATCCCAGTACGGGCAGTTTTATAAATTGATTTTTCAATCGCTTTATGAATTTCTGTTCAAAGGCACGGATGTATGTGATGTCTCGAATTCCCCCTCCCACCCATCCTATCCCATGAACGAGGCGAATCGAGAGCGATTAGCTAACCACTAATCCTGTCTTAGCCCTTTCCCTCCATTCCTACTCTCTTTGGAAAAAGAGAGGTTGTGCAACTGAGTAACAAGCAGTTCTCGTAGAAATACTTCTGTTGAGATAAACTCCATTAGGAGTCCATATGCTCCATATTGGGAGCGGACATGGTAAAAAGAAGGCTTACAGCCATTTTGATTTGAAAATGGCTACCATAAAGCAACAGTGAGATAAAGTAAAAAAAAAACAATTCTTAGATTAATATGCCAATAAATCGCTGAAAGGTAAACTATTAAAATGAAGCACTGAAATATTTTAATTTAAAAATAAAATGCCTCACTTAAATGAGAATTGTTCAAATTATGTACCTTCACACAGATTTTGTCACTAACGACCCGGGTTTCGCCTTTCGGCATATTTAGGCTTATTAAATGAATATTTCTTGTTTATATAATAAATAAATGTATCAATGAGTTGAAAGCGAAAAATGATAAACCCATGAGAATGCCCACAGATTTGATTAGTGAGTGGTTTTAAGAATTATATTTATTTGTTTGTCGGAAAAGGTTTTATGATTATATTTATATAGAATGCCTCACTTAAAAGAAAAATGTCACATTTACAATATTATTGATATTTCCCTGTAACTTCAAAGCATCAGCGAGATTAGTAAAATAATTTGATACAGATAGTAGTGTACAAAAAAAATACTATCTTCTTTTATCATAAACCGTAAAAGAAACTAAATAAAACTTTAATTCACTATTTAAAAAATACAACACAAACTTTTAAGTTCAATTATCTTGAAACTGCTATTATCGACTTATCCCACAGTTGCTTTAGGGTAGCGATATGCACCTCACTGAATACGCAATAAATTTTGGAAAGACATTCGTTAATTAATGCTAATACGGTGCAAACTTTTAGTGTTAATTAAACTTAATTATTTCACGGACACGGGCGACAAATGTTTCACCTTTGTCTAGCAATAAATTCAAAAGAATACCAATCTATCTTCACCTCTCTCAGTTAACAAACCGCTGTCGACGAAAGCCCCTCCAAAAATAAAAGGATATCATTCAGCGGTAGTTTTTGGCTACCAATTCTGTTTGACAATTCTATCAGCCGTTTCTAGAAGCGAAATAAAGTGATGATAGACGACGTCTCCAAAAATGTCAGACGTTTTGGCTTTCGTAGACATCATCGTACATCACTTTGTCTTTTGGAATAAATCTTGGCTGCGTCAGCTGCTAGAAGAAACGTATAAATCTTCAGCGAAACTTTTGTTTAATTATTTTTAGTTAATACTGAGAAAACTTCAACGCATTTTTGAATAATACACAATCTTGAAAAGAAAATATTACCGAAAATTCGATGATGAATATTTTCCCATGATGAAAATGACATTGAAATATTTCATAAATTTCATTAAAACGAAAAGGTGGGTTAATTATATTATCAAAATTAATATTATTTTTAGTTTTTCATCCATCTTTTTTATAAATACTTATCTTGAGTAATAATGTAAAAGCCTTCTACCAAACGTAATTCTAGTGTGGAGCATATTCTAGGCTTATAAATCTAGATTTGCAGTATTCTAATGATAATGTGCATTTCGTTATTCTAACCGAACCTGCTCCCATTGTAAAGAATAGAGGCTTTCTCCATAACAAGTGCTTGTATCCAAGATTCTCGAACACTCTTTTTTAGAAGAGAGTAATTAAACAGGACTAGTGGGTAGCTCAAGTACGACTACATCCCCTTTTCGGTAACGGATAGTTGTGAACAAAAATTTTAAAGGTCACATAACAATACAATCAAACATAAATCAATAAATCAATTACAAAATATATGAAAGTGTCCATACTGGGATTTGAACCCGTGAGGCCGTGAAAATAGTATTAATTTGGACGAATTCTGTTTGTCCACGAATATGGCTTAGAAAATAAAAAAATGTAACCTGATTGCCTTATTTCCAATATTGTGATAAAATAAAAATATTTCTTATTCTTTCACATTTTCTTTAATACAAACAGTCTGATCTAAAATAGATGGAAAATAAAATTATTGTTTGCAGAGGGAGAAAAAACCAAACATTGTTTACAATGCTTATTTGTTATCTGCTTGTTAGCTTTTATGTGAAAATGTTTGCTCGAACACTCAAAACAAAACATAAAGGGTTATTGTGTTGACGCAATGTTTTACATGGAATCCCAAAAGTGCGCTGTGCCTATCACTTCTTCAGTTTTGCAGTTAATTTCATCTTGCTAGAACTGACTGAGTAAATAAATTATATTTCCCATATAGTATACAAATTCTGCCTTGTTGATAATACACAAAGCAATATAAAAGTCGTTCATTTCCCGTTATTTCTGCAGCCAACATTTTCACGTGAATATTAATAATCAGAAACTTTTACCATACAGAAAACGGGATACTAGTATTTCTTTCGATGGATTCAGCGGTAACTTTGTGGAAGTTTATTTTAATTAAAATTGTAAAAAACATAGATTATTCCACGTATTTTGCTACAAACTGTAACATGTGTTTCGCCTCTTAGAGAGGCGATAATATCTTAAAAAGAACAGGTTGTTTGCCACTGAAAAAATTATTTCCAATGGTTTAACCTATTTTAACCTTTCCTAATTGATGCAACTCATTAATTAATCATTTTGTAACGTAAATGTCATCCTCCTCTCATTGCTTCCCGTTTTTTTTTTTAAATATATCAGAATAGTAAAATTAAAATTATTCGTACTAAAAAAAGCATTGCAAAAGTAAGATTGTTTTAGGATGCCTCTGAAAGAGGCGAAACACGTGTCACAGTTTGTAGCACAATATGTGGAATAATCTGTTTTTTTTAACCTAGTATTTCGGCTATTATGTTACGATATCGATGGCTTAGGTTCATTGAACCATTAGTCAAAAATTGGATTTTTTGAGGTCAATTATCCAGTATATTTGAATACGTCTATAGCTCCACGAAAGTACAGCTAGAAAAATACTAGTTTTCTCTTGGTAAGCAGGTTTTTGCATTTAAAAATAAAGTTAAATAAAAAAACTTCTTTCAGTTCCATATAAATACAACAAGAGATTTAATTCATTGTTTTGTCAACGTTTTAATAAATTTAAATTGAATTGAGATAAATAAATTAATATAATGATTATCACTTTTTTAAAATTCAGTTTAGATGTGTCAAAACTTTGGTCAGCCATATTTCAAAACTACCAATTTTTAGTTGTAGCACTATGCAACTATGCCATCAATAGGTATATAACACTAAACAAATTATTAAATGACTATTTTGCCAAAAATCTTTGAATCATAAAAAGCATTTTCTGTACCTGTATTAATCATAATATTTACATGAAAATTCGATAAAGATTGTCAAACTGTAAATAATACAATAACTCAGAAATTAAATAATAGGTAAAAATTAAATATTTGTATTTCATATTTATTTAATATGATCAGGACCGCTTCGTTCATGGCGAGCTTTTTCAACTTATAATAATACACTAGCTGTAAGCCCGTTGCCCAGCAACGTGAGATTTTTGTCGCATTGTGTTTAATTTTATTTAGTTTAATTTAATTTTATTTAATTTTATTTTATTTTAATTTATTTTATTTCATTTCATTATCTATTAATTTGAAAATGTACGCAAACAAAATACATTTCGTAGAAGAAGAAGATGTCTCGAGGACATCATCAGTACGCACACATTTGTGAAAAGTGAAAAGCGAGTGATTATTTTATCGACTTTTAATATATAAATTTAGTATGAATAAAAAAGTGGAGACTGGAAGGTGTGAAATCGAGGACTCTCACTCAAACAAACACTCACTCACTCACTCACTTAAACAAACAGACATTATCGGCTATTAATATAATAATACATATCGACGTAACCCACAGTTTTTTCAAAACACTTTTTTTTTCAATAATCACAATGTATCAACCTTGATACACGTTCTATCAAAAAAATGTAAGCTGCAAATGCCGAATAAGTATCCAAATTTAGCTTTTAAATTTTAAAAAAAGATAAGCTTGTGAATGTTGAAACCAAGAAAAATGACTGAAAAAAAGGTTTTTCTAGACAATTTACTTGATTAATATTCGATTATGTCAATGAAACACCAGTTTAGAAGTCTCCATGCTCTAAAAGTTTGTGTATATAGCATAATTTTCCTTTGAGACAAAATCATCAAAAAAATTGAGTTACGTCCTTTTTCCTTTCCACAGTCGATATACATTGATACAGTGCTATGTATTATTGTACCAAGTAAAACTATTAAAAGTGTAACAAAGAAAAGGTAATAAAAAATGCAAATTTCTTTCATATTTCTTTTACCAATTGTAGTTTGTTACCCCTTTAATAGTTTTATTTGATCGAGTATAAATAGTATTTTATTAATTAATGTTTATTTTTATCATTAGAAAATGCTTGTCATAAGCCAATCTGGATCCAATCATATTAAATAAATGTGGAGTTGGTATAAAAGATTTTTTTTATTTTTTTTAACACTATTTGTATTTAGTGCTTACGACATAAATATTGATTAACTCTCACGGCTCGGAGACTAGAAAAATACTTCTCATCCGATGGGGTCGTTTAGGGACCCCAGTGGTTTCCTCATTATTGGCCTTATTCTTATGAATTTCTAAAACAAATATAGTTTAAGGGCTTTAAAATATATCTTTGCATCATTCCTCATACATTTTTTTATAAAAATCCGTGGTTTTTTAATAAATAATCATATTTTAAGCTGCGCGTAAAAAAGACCTAATCCCAGCACACATATGAAATTGCAACTGATGAGTTTAGTCCAGCTATCTTACGAACGATCGCTTATCGCCTTATCGTGTTATCTCGTATTTATATAAACTACAAAAGGTCCAAAAAACTATGATATAAGAATACCTTAATTATAAATATTGTATCACTCATATGAAAATAGATATTTAAGAAAATGTGGGTATTGGGGTCGCATTTCTTGAGCTTAGAACCGGAAAAGTTAAAGAAATATCAAACAACTGGTATTTAATTGTTTGTCCGGTATTATATCCCACTTAGCCAGAATTATAATAAATGTTTTATACCGGTAAAAATATTATATTTTAGTAAGCTGTACAAATAAAAACGTTTTAGGGTACGTATTGTATCCAGAACAATATAAAACAGTTTCATCATCAAGCTATGTTTTTTACTTTCTAATTTTGCTTTTGCCTCGAAATTACTCAGAACGTTTTGTTGTGAAAACGGTATTATTTGCATACACAATGAGTCGTAAATTTCACACTTTCCAAGAAAAATGGCTTGATCGGGTTTAACAGCCACAATAAAATTTAATCCAAATAATAATTTTATCGCCGGTGTCTGGCTTTTTGCCAGAAATTGTGTGAAATTTAAACTTTTATTAGTTGTTAATTGCTCAGCAGTGTGTTTTCATTACTTAGTATTTTATTTACAAAAACTTGGTAATCGTACCATTAAAATAAAAGAACCATAACAATTGGTACCTGAAACACATTCAACATGAAAACACAACAAAAATAAAATCTAATAATTCCAACTAGTTAAAAATATTCCATTGCTAAACATTTTAAACTAGAAAATTTATTTAATTATGTATTTTAATTAATATTTAGCATATCAAAAAAATAATTTTCAGCACAAAAAATCAGGGATGTGGAGTCGCATGAAAAAAAGACGACTCCGACTCCAGCTTTAAAATAATTAACGACTCCGACTATGACTCCGAGGAAATTTTTCAATGATTTCATTTTAACTTATATATATGTATGTATACCATATCATCTTTAGTCAGCCAAGCATGAAATGTTAACACTTTTGACCATTTTGTTTAAATACACATCATTAAATGTACTTTTTAAAAAATCGAACCACACATTTTTCACGACTCCGACTCCGATTCCGGCCAAAATACCACAACTCCGCGACTCTAACTCCACAGTTCTGAAAAAAATAATAGATGACAACAAATATGAATGTATGCCAGGCATGAATCTTAAATTATTACAGTCAGGGCTGTGGAGTCGTGTAAAAATAAGATGACTCATACTCCGACTCCAGATTTAAAAGAATTAACGAGTACGACTCCGAAGATTTTTTTCAATAATTTCATTTTTACACATATATATCGACTGTGGAAAGGAAAAAGGACGTAACCCCCACATATAAAATTTTACAGGAGGCGCTAAAAACGTGTTTTGATGATTTTGTGACATATGCAAATTATGAATTATACACAACATTGAAATGCACGGATACTACTAAACTGGTGTTAAATTGACATAACCTAATATTAAGTAAAGAAATTGTTTTGGAAAAACCTTTATTTCAGTGTTTTTTCTTGGTTTTATTTTTTTACAAGGTCATCTTTTTCAAAATAAAAAGCTAAATTTAGATACTTATTCGGCATTTTCTGTTTCCATCCTTTTGATAGAATGTGTGTCAAGTTGTATACATTGTGATTATCGAAAAAAAGCTGTTTTGGAAATTGAGGGTTACGTCCTTTTTCCTTTCCACAGTCGATATGTATACTATCAGATCATCTTTAGTTAGCCAAGCATGCAATGTCAACACTTTGGACTATTTTGTTTGAATACACATACTTGAGTATATTTTTACAAAAAAAAATCGAGCCGCTCATTTTTCACGACTCCGGTCAAAATACCGTGACTCCGCGACTCCGACTCCGACTTCACAGCCCTGATTACAGTAAATAAAATTTTCGATAATGTGAAAACTGTAAACTATATATGGAATCATAGTTAAATCTTTTGATAATCCCAAACTACTTCTTTGGATTCATAATCAATATTTTTAAAAAAAAATGGCTCGGTAAATTTGTTACTCCACTTTTTGTGTAATAAAATAGCGACACATTTTTCGCCTCTTTCAGAAGCATCATCATCGTTAAATTTGCACAGGTGTTTTATTTTTTATTTGCGAGTACAACGTTATATTACTATGCAGTATGCAGTACGCCACTTATCAAACAAAATATTATTTCGTTGAAATACAAAGAAATAATATTTTGAATTTCAGAAACGTTTAAAAATAGAATACGGTTAGCAGTTAACACTGTGTTATCTGAATATTTGTTTTGATAAAATTTAATAATGTGTTCTCAAAATATGTACGAGGTATTTTTAACTTAATACGAGCGTAGCATGATAAGACTTTGTTGTGCCGTTGTATTTAAGCCGTATTATTGAGCTTCCTCCCACCGGCCTCGATGGCGCAGTAGGCAGCGCGTAAGTCTCATAATCTTAAGGTCGTGAGTTCGATCCTCACTCGGGGCAACACCTTTTTTGCTTTTTTTTTTATTCAATAAATCCAAATAATATCTCCTATCTTTGTTTTTTCGTTTATTACATCGTCAATTTTGAGAATATTTTTTTTCAAAAAGTATCTTAATTTATAATTATTAATTTATATATTTAATCCTGCAATGCACATATATTTCGTATTAGCTATATTAGATCCTGTGGATATGCATAAATTTATTTCGAAATATTCCTTGAATTTAAATTACATTACGGTTTCGCACAAATAGCAATCGAATCATTCAATCACTAGCACATGAAATAACAATATAATATGCATTTTATACCAAGGTATAGTTAAATTTAAAAACACAATATTCCTTTGTACTTTATTCCACTTTATCTAATAGGTCAGTAAAGTGAAATAAAGTACAAAGGAATATTGTGTTTTTATTCATATAATGCCTTTCCACCAAGTATTGACAGTGAACACCCTAAAAGTATAGTTGAATCTTCACCAATTTTGCAAGAAAACTTATTCCGTGGGTGAATTTGG
Source organism: Himalopsyche tibetana (assembly GCA_030503985.1). Taxonomy (NCBI): domain Eukaryota; kingdom Metazoa; phylum Arthropoda; class Insecta; order Trichoptera; family Rhyacophilidae; genus Himalopsyche; species Himalopsyche tibetana. The sequence goes on along the minus strand of JAPJYX010000007.1, from coordinate 2,265,154 downwards.
AAGAAGAGTAAAAAAATAATAAAAAAATAAAAACTTTTTTCCAATGCTTGGTATTGCAATAATTAATTAATGCGTACGTCGTTAAACATTAAGATATTTGTAAATACAAAAATGCGCCAATGATATAAAAGATTGCAACAAATAAAAAATACTTTTTACAAATAAATGAGTAACGTGTTCTAACAACGGTAATATTGTCTACGATATGTATTTTGTTCAAATTCTATTATTTTTATTTTGTTGTACAACTTGGAGAAAAAAAAGTAACAAATATTTGAAGCCAAATTCCGGTCAGAGACCGGATTGAGTAACTGTCTATTTATACGCGACCAGACAAGAGAAACAGACGGCGGTAATTATTTTGAAGGAGTTCTCAATAATTAATGTCACACGAGTTTATTGAGACTCCCAATGGGACGTCGCGACGTCGACGAGCGTCGAGACGGACGGACTAGTGACAGCTTTGGGCTTCTTTCGGGCGAGCTTAGTTTTTGTCACTTTTAAATAAAGAAAGCTTTTAAAGTATTTCAGAAAATTACTTTCTTAAGATTTCTTTCGATTTTTTACGTTTCGTCATGAAAAGGCTATTTAGTCGTTTGGTCCATACGTCAGTTCATAAGTGTACGTTGTGGAGTAGGAAGCGATTAATTGTAATTTTAATTACAATAAAACTTTTACCAACCATAAATAATTCCTTACTTGCGGAGATAATAATACCTACAATTAATTTCATATTATCTTATTATTGTGTTAGTATCTAAAAAAGTTGACAATGTTTCATAGCGTTGATATTGACGCAAGCAAAAAGCAACAGCAAGCGCATGTTTTTTGCTGATGTGACAAAAGTCGCTTTGAATTTGGATTCTTTGAAAAAACTTTGTTAAAACGGTAGTAGATGTGTTATTTTATTTTTTATATTTTGAATTTTATAGGAATTCTGAATTTAAATGTGTATATAATATTAATACAAGTAAACGAAAGTTAATTTGTCGCAATTTTTTTTTAACTTGGTCCAAGGGTGTCGCCAAAAGCTGTAACAGTACTACCAAAAGACACCTATAGTTCTTTTAGTCACTGAACCTTACGCAATAAATATTTCTTTAATGTATTTGATACTAATCGGCACTTTAAATCTGCGCCGTCTTATTGAAAAAAAAGGAAAATCTTTAAATTGTCGAGCCTGCGTGCATCTAGTTAATTTACACCGGCCATCATTCACGCAGGGCCGGATTAAGTACGTCACTAATACTAATCCCAGCTTGTAAATAACGTTGCCATTAATTTTATTTATCTCTTATTAACTCTTCCCTGTCATCGAATCGGTAGTAAGTAGGTAGCCATACACGAAAGGATGTCTTAGTTGCAGTACACTCCGAGATGCTAACAAATTTTACGCATCACTAGAAAGATATTAGGTGTAATTGTCGTCAGTTCATTGAACTATTGTACAGGTTTAACCACACATTTCTGAAATTTACCTTTATACAATATTTTTGTTTTTTATCTTTAATTTTAAAATAAATATTTTATTTGCTCAGTTATTATAACTGTTGTTGATTAAAAAAAGATCCGTGTTGACGTTGCTCTTAAACAAAAATCTTCAGGTTTGAATATTTACGGATACAAAAATAACTTTAGGTGTAAGTAATGAAAACAAAAAATAATGTTCTACTTTGAATATAGCACTATAAAGCGATAGGTTATAAAATATTCATTTTATTTATATGTACTTTAATCAACTGAATTTTGATAATATTAAAGTATGCTGAATTCTATCAATCACACTTTATATGTGTAAATTTCTTTACAAATTTTTTCTTACTTGCTCATTCACTCACATGTAATATTTCGATGTTATGGAAGTTTTAGTCTTACTTTTTCGTTGTTGATAACTCAGCTGAAATGTCATGCTGAATTTGAAATCAAAATAAGAAAGACCTGAAACTTTTTCCTTTTCTGAAAGTTGCACGTGTTAATAATTATATTATATTTCTCATAGCATTTACGTAATAAGTATTGACTTTATTTTCTTTTAAGCTAAAACGAATAAAAACTTTGTCTTTATATTGCAATTTTGCTGTGCAAAATACTGCGATGCCTTCAAGATAAAAAATATTCTCACATACAACAAAAAAAACATGCACACATTTTAGTATCATATACATACATAAGTTTTCATTTCGCCCTCAATTTATATCGTCCAGGTCCTCTCTTTGTGTCCTTATCAAGAGATAAGACCTCGCGTAAAATCTTTTAATATATGCACGACTATTAACTCTCTGCTGTCATCATAAGCGTTTGTGATTTGGGAGTTGAGGATAAAAAATTCGGAAGCTCTTTTTTCTTCTTGCAGGCTAATTTATGTTTTTCTGCTTTCGTGAGGCGTCTTTTTTATTTCGTTTTATTTTACTTTCACAACGCCTGCTTCTGATCCTGGTATCGAAATAGCTTTTTTTCAAAATTAGGTCAAAACGATTTACTATAATAATGGAGATTTACCTAATATATGATTGTCTGACACTATTCAGAAGTCGCACCAAAATTATAACATATATGGAAGATATTTGACTTTATATAATATTTATTGTCACATAAAGTCGACCGTACGTATTTTCATATCCCCCCATATCGACTGTGGAAAGGAAAAAGGACGTAACCCACACATATAAATTTGTCAGGAGGCGCAAAAAACGTGTTTTGATGATTTTGGGTCGTATGCAAATTATGAATTATACACAACCTTGAAGTGCACGGAGACTTCTAAACTGGTGTTTAATTGACATAATCGTTATTTCAGCCTTTTTTCTTGGTTTTAATTTTTAACAAGGTCATCTTTTTCAAACTTAAAATATACTAATTTGGCATTTGTAGCTTGCGTCCTGTTGATAGAACGTGTATCAAGTTTGATACATTGTGATTATCAAAAAAGCCTGTTTTGAAAAAACTATGGGTAACGTCCTTTTTCCTTTCCAAGGTCGATATGTATTTGATGATTTCTTAAAAAATATCTTTCTTAAAAATAGCCATTGCATATTGTATGAGAGGAGGATAGCTTTGTTTAATATACATACAAGAATATTAAAAAGATAAGTTTTGACTGTTTGAAATAAAAATTCAAATAATATGAATAATCAAGATCGTTTCTAAGTCGTCAGTCTTACAAAATTTAAATATTTACCAAATCCAAAAGTCTATTAATTAATTTTATGAAAGTTGAGTCATAGTTAATTTTGTAGTAGTTTATTTTTCAGTCAGCTTAAAAATTCTAAAGCAAAATTTAATTTTCATTTTTAACGTTATTTATTTCCTACAATCAAAATTAACGCCCGAACTTTGACGTACTTCATCACGGCAGTATTTTATAGGTATACCGCAAGTTTTTAAGCCTGGCCAAAAATTCGAAATATTGTAGTTTCTTTAGTGTTGTAAGCAGTTACTTGTTCGAGATATTTTTGCTTGAATTAAAAACTTTATGAAATATTTACACGCAAAAGTTTTTTGCTTTGCGCATTTGAAAATTGGACGACGAAAACTTTTCGTGCACTACATTTTCTCATTTGTTGAATTGATAAATTTACATTATATTTAAAACTTTATTGTGAAAAATGAATTATAGAATTTACAATTAACATAAAAAAATATAAAAAAAATAGGCTGTGAATCTTTTATATTAATATCACATTGTTTTGATCAAATAAAATATTTATCTTGATAATCTCATGCAAATTAAGAATTTTTCGACAGTAAACTAGAATGATAAATTTTATTTTTTATTGTTATTATACCAATAAGGTGTTTCGCACAGGAAAATAATTGAAGCAATTCCAAAAACTGGTTGTGTCATCGAAATCAAATTTTACAGAAGACACTATAAAACGCAGAAGAGTAAAACCATGTTGAATTAAAAAAAAATGGTACTTGAGAATGAGTAAGTATTTTATACCAGATAGACGTTTGAAACCCACCGGAAGCCATGGAAAATTGAATAGGTTGTGGGGGGGGGTTTACCATAACACCGCCAGTTTTGTTTCTTTGAAATGTCATGTTTTTGTATAAATTTATAAAACTTTGTTACATTACAAAAAAAAAAGATGCTAACTTTTTTGAAATTTAAAATAAAGTTTTTATAGCCTACCTAAATTGACCAACAGATGGCATTCATAAATTATTTGGACTGGACTGACATATCCAGTTTTTGATAAAAAACATTTTTTTTACAATTTTGATATGCAATGCTTACCTGATATTTTATAGGTATTTACAAAAAGAAAATATTATTGAAAATTATAAATCGAATACTTATGTATTTTTTTTATCTTTACAGGTAAGACAATGACAGCGCTTCGCCATTTTTTCGACAAAACTTACACAGCTTAGTGGTAAGAATTTTTATATTTTTTACGCTACCGCTGTGAAGCATATTAACTTGTACATACATATGTAGCTTATATATCAACAGATGATGTTTTAATAAAACTTCAATAAACTCATTTTCTTCGTCTTTCTTTATTGAAAAGAGTCAGGATATTGTATTTGTACAATATTAGTTGTTAGATAATCGCTCACGCAACGAATCACTTCGTATTATTGAAGAGGTGGGAGCGTATTAGGACATCCAATCATTGTAACTAGAGATTGCATTGCAATACCGGACGAATATATCAATACCGACCGATGTAATATATGAAATACCGATATTACAAAAAAAGTTTAAATAAAGCAAAAAAAAAGACCGAATGGGATCGCAATATCGAGACAGTATATTAAAATCTGTATTCTGATATTTCATATAAAACACTGCCATTAAAAAATATAACTATAATAAACGGGTGTTTTTTCATAAATACTTTAGTGACTTTCATTAAGTTTTTTAATACAATAAATAATACATCAATGGATGACTAGTCAACAACGTTCCCTCTAATTTTTCTATTGTGTGTGCGGACCATCAACTTTTGTGAGCAATAAATTTTCAGTAAAGTAAATAATGTGCGTAAATATAAGGTATGTACTCACTGACGCTAGATGTGGAAGATTTGGTGAGTTCAGTATAAGTATTTTACAATATTTCTGTGTGCGGCCTGTGCGGGGATGGAACAATGTGTGCGGCCATATTTTGGGAGGTGTGCGCACGCACAAGCGCACACCTTAGCGGGAACGTTGCAGTAGTCAATTCTAGAACATGTCAATATTTCTATAAATCTTTTAATCTTTAATCTTTTCTCTAATAATTTAAAATTCTTCATTGGTTAATTAATAAAATAAACCTACTTCTATTTTGGTATTTTCGATACCGGTATTTCAGTACTTATTAGAAAAACACCGTAAATCCCCGTTTTGCGATATCGTATTGTAGAAAAAACCCATAAATCGATTGATACTTCGAACCCACAAACACCTCAACCAAAGCTAAAAACATTGACCATTTGGCTAATTAAATATTTATGTTAACGATATTCCTCATCATTGTTACTTATAAATATATCCATGTTAGATTAAAATCTCCTTGTAAAAAGTATAGTGTTTCATATTATGAATTATGTTCAAGCATAATAGGCTCTTCACACATTTTTACTCCTGTCAGTTCTTGTTAGCAAACCATTTAATTCTCCCCGCTAAACTCCTGTCGTATCATATTACACTGATATTTATCACAATAATACCATCATAGGAATACGATATTAATTTCAGTTTTTTACAAAGTATACCTCGAACATATTTAATTGATTAAATCTCCTGCCATAAGGCAACCTTATTGAAATTCTACCGCGGTAATTTAATTGTATAAATTCCATAAGTAAAAGATACTTTTGAGATATCTACCATAATGAAATATAATATTACTTTTTGTTTAAATAGGTTATCTGTTATGTTCGAATTAAATAAAATCATCAAATAAAAATGCGTATTAATGATTGTATATACTCCCATGTAGGGATTCCAACTCGTTAACCGGCTTACATTTTGTTTTGAGAAAAACCGAAAACCGGTTTATTTTGCACGGTTAACCGGGGCTTATTGAAAACCTTTTTTTGCCTTAAGTGCAATGAACGTTATACAACTATTCTTAATTCGGATCCGTGGAGCAATGGTCAGTGTCGTTGGCGTCCGTGACAGATCTCGCAGATTCAAGTGCTAGTTCGAGCCGCATTTTTGCATTAGAAGGCATGGGTTTTTGGAGTTTAAATATTCCCACTTTTCATTCCAATCTTAAAATAACGGAGCGTAGCGAAAGCGATTTGTTAACTATAAGTTATTTCTTATTCTCGTATCCTTACTCTCTTTGAAAAGATGGGCTAAAAGCAGTTCTCGTAGAAAAAAAACCTTTGCATAGATAAACTTCATAAGCAGTCCATATGCTTTACACTAGGAGCAGATATTGATGAAAAAAGGTTAATATACTCTTTTATGAATCTTATTATTATAGTTTATATGTATTTAAATTAGCAAAATGCCCTTTATTTTTTATGTTTGGAATATTGGTTTGTGTGGTTATAAAATTGTTTTTTTTGAAAATAATTACGATTTAAACCGGTTAACCGATTTATTTATTTGAAAAAAACCGAATACCGGTTAGTTGCTTTGGATGTTAAATTGGATGCCCTACTCCCATGAATCAATTTTCAAAATGACAAAACAATAATTCCATAACACAAAATTTTCTTTGATTTCAACAATGACGAAGGTTTTGATGGGTCTGAAGGTTACTTTGTAGAAGCGAAGAAAATACTTTATTTTTTAGATAATTTTTTTTATTTATTGCAAATGACAAAAAAAACATTTATACACAAATTAGTGACCATATTCAACGTAAAATTTCGGCCTGATTTCCTTCCTGGAACAACGATAAAAGCCAAACAAGATCTTGGCCCAAATTCGAAAAAATAACTTTTTGAAAAAAAATTGAAAAGGGAAAATGAGTTCGTTTATTTACATTTTTAATTATGAGCTGTAAAATTATCAAAAAAATATTTACCTTTTCAAATATTAAGCAATATTATTCACAGATTGGCACAGGCAACAAAATGTTATTTGTATTTTTGTGTGTATCAATAGTAAAAATAATCAAAATTGAATCAAAAAAACTAATTTAGTGATAAATAGCTCACTACAGAAAGGGTTAAATAGTAGTTCAAATAATATTGTTAATTATCGACGATAATATCGAATCGAATACCAGTGCAATTGAATAAATACTGTGTTAATTGCTTTTCAAAAGTATAGAACAGTATTACGTAGGTAGGCTTAATGCTTTGGTTGCCGTTATTATTTATGTCATAGCATAATGACAATTGACATGACATGGCAGAGTACACACAGAGCGCGAATTTCAACGTCCGCAGTTATTTTGCGAGTGTGATTCGAAATGATTGAATATGACGTTTGGGTGATTTATTGACTCATTCTCATCACCAATCACGAGATCAAATATCAAACGATATGTCGACAAACGCCAGAGATAAAATTTACATCCCCTTGCTTATTAAATAAGGGGAGAATAAAATCGAATATTTCAAAATTCAGATACAACCTTTTTAAGCAAATATGAGACATTTATTTTGATGGATTCGACAATACATATTTTTTTAACCATATTTTCTGCCAATGTAGAGCATATGGACTCCAGACCATAAGCAATAAATGTAGAATAAGTACAAAAAAAGTGTTTTATTTTTTAGTTTAATGCCTTTCAATCAAGTACCTATCGACAGTGAGCACCTTAAAAATGATAATAATTATGGTGTGAAACAAAAAAATGTTGTTTTTTTTAAATTATTTTAGACGCCTCCCATTTATGGCTGATATGAATTTAACATAATAGGAAAATCATATGTATTGATTACATTGTACCTTATAAAATCTTTTTTTTTCAAATGCCGCCAAGCTTTCTCTACTGTGTGAATAAATCTCATTGCTTATAAAACAATTGAAAATTGACAAATTTTACAGTTAATGTAACATCCACATATTATTAACACGGTCTCTTACCTACCATAATTGTCATAAAACTTAACTTTTCTGTTTTTAATACAAAGTCGAAATTAACTCTTGCCAAGAACCAACGGTCAACGTATAGTTGGCACTGTCCCAATATTATTAATTGAATTCAATAAATCTTAATTCAGTTAAAATTCCAAATATTTTGTTTATTAAAAGCCGTTATCTTTTAATCTGTAAAACTTTATTTAAAATTCTTCAAACACTTCACATAAAACTAATAAGCAATTCAAATGTAGTGGAAGATTAACATGTCAAATCTTTTTTTCACCGTTAAAATATGGTCGTATTAAAAAAAACATATACGCCGCAATTCAATTTGTTAAATCTTGTCATAAATTTGAATAATAAACACTTGTCGTCATTAATTATATTAGCAAAAGGAAAATTTTTCACACCTACACATCATACATGAAAAAATGCAGTAGACACTTGATTCTAAAAAATCGTGGGCGGGTAAACAAATGCTTAAATATATGTAATAATTAATTGTGGTTTTGAAATAATTTACATACAAGTATTTTGACTAACTTTATTTCAATTTTATAATATTACCGAAGTATCTTTTGACCTTCTGATAGTTCTATTACATCGAAATTAAAAAAAAATTAAGCCTCTACTACCAACAGTTTTATCAAGGAGCAAGACTTTTAAAAAACGTTTACATCGCAAATTGATATCGCTGACGATTTTCTACATTACGAAAACATAATCATGTTTTATCCCATTGTAAGGCGGCTTAGTTCTAATTCATTTGAAATTCTATAGGTTTTAGTATAATAAATAACTGCGTGTGTGCAAGCATATTGTCGAAATTATTATCTGACAAAATCTTTACCGAATTATGTTCAACATGTTCTTGATAATTTTATCATCGCGGTAAATAATCATTTCTCTAAATACACAATTTAATTAAATTTCTTAATTGTGAATTTATGTGAACATGTTTCAATTAACTTTAATAAACATTTAGTTTAATTAACCATTCTTACCTATACATCGTCTAATAGAGTAATAAAATACAACTAATTACTTCTTTTGTTGCCACCAATTACCGCGAATGGGCCGTTTTTGGCTTCCATAAGCCATTATCGCAAATTGTCTTTTTTCTCTGACTGGGTACCTTTCTTTCAAATACAATACTTAAGATGTATGTTTAGTTCTAATGTATTTTTTCCTTTCTTTCGTAAAATTTCGGTCTTTTGGCTTAACTACTAACAGTACAATCACAATGATTAACGACATCATCTTTGAGAAAAGGGTTGCTTAAATCTTTTAAGAACACATCTACACCTTTTCTATCCACATATTTTTACCATTCTACACAGAATAAATCGTCTATATATTCTTTATGTAGTGTTTTTACTTCTGCTATTTCACGAGGGCTGATTCTCCCTCTTTGGAGACTATCAAAGAATACAGAGGTCTTCAAAATTAGATTTCAAAGATTAGGGATAGAAGGACAGAAGAGGGGCTAGAACAGGACTAGTGGTTAATTAACTGCTCTCGCCTCACCCATGTCACATATCACATAAACCATTCCTTCGAACAGAAATGATAAATTGATTGAAAAGAATGATGTTTATACAGAAACTCAAGCCCGTGAGGTCCGTGTTGAAAAATATTACTAATTATGATTTTTGAAACTGTATTTTTTGGTATTAGTTTTTAAACATATCAAAGAGATAGGGATTGGGATGTCGATAAGTTAAATTATATATTTAAATTTTTGTAAATTTACAGGTACAACTTACTACATATAAAAAATTGAATTTTAACACCACGTAGACTATTATGGGTAGGGAGGAATTATATTTTTAAAAATAGTGAAAGGGAGAATGGAGTGGAGAAGGTTAGGATACTCTGATTTAGAACCTATTTTATTTTTATCATAAGAAGAAGACCGACTCCACTGTCCTGCTAAAATAAATATAGCAAAAATATATGTCAATGCTTTCTAAACGTAGATTTAATATTACATCAAACAGTGGTGGATTAATCACATGGGAGGCCCCCGGCGCAATAAAATTTGGAGACCTCGTTTTTCGGATAACTTAAAAACGGCAGAAAATTACGAGTAAAGTCATAGAAATATGTTTAAATCTAAATTAAAAATATACAAGTTATATAATGTAAGCTATTTTGAGGACTTTAAGATTCGGATGCTCCAAGCGCGCGCCTCATTCGCTTATAGAGAAATCCGGAAAAAAATTAAAAAGTCTACAATTTTTAGAAACATTGTAGTTTTATGAACAAAATTCAAGATGGCATTAGCTTTATAATAAATAAATACTTGTCAAAAAACGTAGTGCATTATTACAATATTGCTTAACTTGCTCGACAAAATTTGGTTAATGGTCCCTCGTTTTTACCTCTGTCTATCTCTAACTGTTTTATATCATCGGAATCCCTCCCAAACGATTCTAATTAGTGAACTTAAGCCTCTGTAATGGTTCTACAAACTGCAAATTACTGACAAATTGCTCGAAGCGTCTCCCCTTCTAGACAAATAAATGATTTTTTTATTCATAGGTAGGTAGGTAATGGCTGCAAATTTTTTTTAACGATTTTTAACATAATGACAATGGAATAGGTTAGTCATAATAAACTTGTGACATCAGTTAAATGTTTTTTGTTTGTTAACTAGGCTACAAAAATCTTTATTAGAATTAAATTTTTACACATTTTATCTTACAATACCTTTACAACTGGGTTTTAAAAAAGTGATAAAATATTATTTTGTACTTTCTTTCACAATTATTTATTAGCATCTAGACTGGTTTCGCTTATCGCAAGCATTTTTGAGCGAGTGAAAAGAGAAACCGTCCCTGATCCTAATAAATAATTGTGAAATAGTGGTATTATACAGAATTGATAATGAACATCTTAAAAGTAACTTAAAACTTTTTTCAACGTGTTTCAAGTTTTTTTAATCCATGTTCTCTCTCAATGTGGAGTATATGGCCTTCTAATGGAGGTATCTCGACAGAAGTTTTTTTTCTAAGAGAACTGTGTGTTACTCAGTCGCTCAACGTCTCTTACTCAAAGAGAGTAGTATGGATAGAAAGATAAGACTAGGGCAGGACTAGTGGTTAACTAATCGCTCTCGTTTCACCCAATTATAAAAGGATCGGAAAGGGTAGGGGGGAATTTCCAGAAATCCGAAATCGTAAGTATTCCGGATATTTGTTTTTTTCTACTATATCATAAGGACGAATAAGATCATATATAACCTCACTTCTAGTCGTACCCTTTTCATAAAATTTAACCGAATTCGAACTTATTCGTAGTCATCAGAACAGTGGCGGATCCAGAAATTATCCCAGAAGGGGGCCATTCAATTTGAAAACAAACATGATACATGCCTTTTTGCGCGATTTTTTTTGCGCAGTTTTGAATTTACGCGATCTTTTTGGACGACATCGTAAAAAAATATTTTTTGCACGAATTTAAAAAACATTTTTTTTTTCATACATTTTTGATACTTTTTTACGCGATATTTTGATTTTTGGAACCGACTTATCAAATTATATGAAAGTGAAGCTTTTTTATGCGCCACTTTCTGAAACCAATGTATCGCGTAAAAAAAGATTGGGTGTATAAAAAAATAGTAAATACTTAAGTAAGTATGTATTCTATAAGACATAGTAAACTAAACAATTAATGAGCCTATTTCAAAATAAAGTTTTAATAAATTAGAAAATAAATTCTCCCAAGGGGGGGGGGCGTGGCCCCCATGCCCCTTACCCCTTGGATCCGCTAATGCATCAGATGTAGAAAAATACACGACTTTCTTATTAATCTTATCAGCACATCAGTGCAATAAGGTTCATGGTACCGTATGTACACCCAATACCTCATCGTTTACACTTCACACACAATTAATGTAAGTATTATTAAAAAATGTATTTTAATTACCAATATACTGTTAGCATGTAAGTATGCAAGAGGATTTTCACAATTTCCTCCTTTACTGAGATTCGTTATTACAAAACCGACGAGTGTTTCTGATACAAGGATTATTTTTGATCCTTGGCCGTATTTTGTTCACTTTATATTTTAAAACACGACCTTAAAACAGGAACTCGTCTGGCTTTTACGGCATATGTTCTAATATAGATGAAATACCTTTTATAAAAGGTAAATATTTATGGTATAAAATTTTCCTGAAATAAACAAAGTGTTATTCAAAATGTTTTGTAATTCAATCTTGTTGTAAGACAGTTACAACAAAATTAATAACTATTTCATAATTATTGATTAACAAGGCTTAAATCAGGACCAAAAAAAAGGCTCTTACAAAACCATATATTCTTTTTTAATAAACCATTATAGTATTTTTATACATTCAAATATCTGATAGGATCTTTAGCCTTTTCAAAAACTAATCTCTGGAAGTAAAATAACAAGCTTATTAAATAACATTCAGTTATTATTTTTAGAATCACCACTGTCAATATTTGGAGAAAAAACATTCCTTTGTACTACTTTCACTTTCATTTAGCAAGATTACATAAACACACTTTAATGATTTTTGTTATCTCACGTAATAGGTATTAATTAATCTTTTTAATTTGAGTCAATTTATTTAAGTGAAATTTGTAAATTATTTTCAATATCAAATGTTTATTACACTTTTTTATTTTATTTTGTTTTGTATAAATAAATACTGTTCAATTTTATCTCTTATCAGTTGATAATGCTCGCCATCAGCGAAACCGGTCTTGATCTTGCTAAATAAAAGTGTAAGTAGTACAAAGGAATAATGTCTTTCATTTTTTTAAATATTTTTAGAATGTTTAGTGAACAATTTGTGTACTGTAATTACATAATTGTTGTGCTATTTTTTTTTATTCTGAAATCCCTTTTGACGCAATGTATAAAAACATAAACCTCAATAATATATTCACTGAAATAGTCGAATAGTAACATTAATTATGGCTTTGAAGAAAATTCAAATCGAGTTTTTGTAATCAATTCATTTAAACTTAAACTGATTAATAGTATGTTGTTATCAGTATATTTTTAATATCCGGCTGCGTGATCGAGTGAATAAATAAATAACACCGTAGTCGTACTAGTATGACAAAAAAATATAGGGTTAAATTTCAAAAAAAATGTGTTTACCTATATAATATTATTTGAATTATTTTGAGTTCTGAAACCCCTTTTTAAAAAAGTAAAACACGAAGCAAACACGAATATATTAGAAGTGGAATAACAAGGTTGAATGTAATATTTTAATTTTATATTGCTACCCTGAAAATCACCGGCAATCAGTTGAATAAACTTTTCCTTCCTATAGAAAATCTCGAAATTTCCGAAATAAGCGGTTTTCTCTGTTCTTGATTGTATGTATGCTGTTGTTTATGTAGTGGTGACGGTAATTACGTGATGAAAATTAATAATTAAGGTGAAATTGTAGCAAGCTAGTTCAACGAATTCATTTTATATTATACATAGTTTTCGAATTATGTGTAACTTATATTATTTTTGATATTTCATACGCCACAAAAGTCAATAACATCGCATTTTATTTGCACATTTATACAATTCTCATTTTAAGAGCAATAAAGCTTTGGCTTAGCAATCGTGCGGATCTGGGCATAAGTCCCATTAAGGCCAATGTTATTTTAGGATATTTTTTTTCATTTGTAATATGAGATCTACGATATGGTTGTTTGTGATATCCTTCTCCTCAAGATGATCTAGAGCAGTGTCTGCCAAACATTGTTCCTTTACGGCACAGTGATGAATGGAACTAGTACCGCGGCACACCAAGATGCCGCAGATTATCTCCGAAACTCTTTTTTTTTTAGCTCACCGAGGATTTTGAAATCCTCGATTTGGTATACTTTTTCCGCAGATTATCTCCATAACTCCTTTTTTTTTTTAGCTCACCGAGGAATTTAAAATCCTCGATTTTGTGCCGAATAACCATTATTTAAAATTGACATTTTTAAGGCTTCTTCCACCGCGGCACACCTGGGACTTCTTGCGGCACAGAAGTGTGCCGCGGCACACAGTTTGGCAGACACTGATCTAGAGACTCGGTGGCGGATTAAGTAAATGAGATGCCCCAGGCGTAATAAAATTAGGAGGCCCCTGTTTTAAGAATAACATAAAAACATCAGTAAAATAATAAAAATATTAACAAAAAGCCTACGGGTTAAAATTCATTAATATTAGATTATGTCAATTAAACACCAGTTTAGAAGTATACGAGCACTTCAAGGTTGTGTATAATTCATAATTTGCATATATCACAAAATCATCAAAACACGTTTTTTGCGTCTCCTGTAAAATTTGACATGTGAGGGTTACGTCCTTTTCCCTTTCCACAGTCGACATTTAAAAAAAAGTAATATTTGTTTTAAATATTGCTTTCATATTAAAATCCCTGTAAGTGTATTTTCATTTAACCATTTCAAATTTTTTAAAAAAACATCAAAGCCTACAGTAGTTTTTTTCCACTATGCCAACAATTTGGTTTGTGGAGTTTTAGGTAGGGTTCTATAATAAGGCACTCACATGGATGAGCATCCCAATTTAAAAATGCTTTTAAAAATCTCAACCACAAAACTAACACTGGATTTTTTTTAATGTTGAAGGATGTAAAACTGTTATTTTCGTTACAATTAAAAGTGTACATCAGGCGTGGGGAACCTGCGGCCTTTTGGTTACCCTGGTGCGGCCTTCTTGCCAATTCTGAAATTCTGCACATTTTGTATTTGAAAATCTTTGAAAGACTAAAAAAAGGTCCCACGCTGCTAATTTGGAAAAATCCGTAAATTCTTGGGATTTTTTATATCAAAATTCTTGAAAGTTCTAAAAAAAGGTGCTTCACTGATAATTGGGAAATCCGCAAATTTCTGGGTTTTAGAATTTTTTTCCGGCCGAAGATTCTCTAGTCAATGTTTACTGCGGCCTTATGTCGAATCAGAAAAATGAATGCGGCCTTAAGAGAAGAAAAGGTTCCCCACCGCTGGTGTAGATCAAAAAATATTATTTAACTTACGACTTGCCGTTTATTTTGAATTCCTGAAGCCTTCTCACAAGTTAATATTATTCTCGCTTTTAGTAGAAGATATGGTAGGGGATATCATTATTATAATAAAAAAAAACTATGAAACACATTACGGGAGTAAAACGCTTAACTTTATTAGTGTTATTAATACCACCGTTTGTCTTCCCGACATAACAAGGATAAAAGGTAAAAATATGTTTTAAAAACTCCAAACGTTTAAAAGATTCCCCGCTTCTTTTATAAATTAGGCAGTTTTTTTTCATTAATTGTTTGACTCAAAGAAACTTTTTTATTTTTTAATTGCGTTTTTTTGTAAGATTAAAGAAGGAACCCTTTTTAGCGCGAACTGATTGCCACGTTATAATTAAAACTCTGCTTTAAGAAAAGTATTGCCTAAGGCTTATCTTAGCTCTAAAACGACACAACTCAAGTTCTGCGTGATTTGTTAAATTTCTGTAAGCGACTACATGTTTAATTGATTAGCGCTTAAAACGGCGAATCAATAAAAAGCGATTGATGTCTTCAAAAATTGAAACTCGACACAGAAAACTCGGATCCGTAAAAAAATATCGTGTCCGTGGCGCAGTGGTTAACATCGTAGGTCTTTCTCGACGGATCTAACCAGTTCGAGATCCACTAAACACAGCATTTTTTAAATAGTTTTATCAATTTATGTGCGAATACACGAAAGTTTGCGGATTCTAAAAAAAATTCTCCTACCCTAAGAAGTATAAATTAAGGACATCGGGTTGGAACAATAAATGTAAAAAATATACTAAGCTTCATTTTTTTTTCAAAACCGTGTAAAAAATAGTTTAGTGTATTAATTATTTGTTTGACCAAAAGACTGCCAATCACAAAAAAAATAAATAATCCTTATAATACAGGGTTTCCCAAATTATGTTCCACTGAACAGTAATGTTCCATAGAACATGAATAGAAGTTCCGCGAACCTCCACAAAACTTAAAAACAACTATTTTTCAATGTTTTCCAAAAAATATCTATTACGATTCCTTGGCTTGGAATCAGTGACGTACCTAGGTTATGTGCCGCCTCTAGGCAAAGCTTAAAACAGCGCTTTTAATATATATATATTTAATTATCTTATCTGCCGCCTATAATGCTGAGATCGGTAAATGTCATATTTAAAGAAGATTTTTGTAATACCACTGTTTACCCATCGGTCATAATACTACCATTGAACATGTTTTTTGTCGGCATTTTTTTTTATCTAAGACGTTGAGCCATCATATTTATTCTAAACCAAATTCGTGTGTCAAAAATATTTAGTCGTTTAAAAAAACTGTGATTATTTGCTGCCCCTAAGCAACTGTCTACTTGCCTATGCCCACGGAACGTCCCTGCTTGGAATCCATTTTCCGTAACAAAATAACCAATATGCTTAATTCATCGTAAATAATTATGAATATCTGACTGATTTTATCAGTGATTCTGATATAATTGTAATTAAATTTATTCTTGGCAAGTTTGTCAAAAGAATTATAAAATGTGTCGAAACAAGTTATTATATTGTTTTAATTCCGTTATTTACAACGTACTTATGCAAAGCAGGATTTCTTTTTTATGTTGCAACGAAGTCAATGTGCAGGAACCATTTAAAAATAATAAGTGTTTTCTTACCATTTTTTTGTGTATATACTATTATGAATAAGCCAACTTTTACGTCAAGATTTCTGGATTTGCAAAGTGTTCCATTGTAGAGAAAGTTTGTGAAACCCTTTTCTTATAAATCGAATCTTAGTTTTTTTGACAGATCATCAAAACACATACAAATATTTTTACATAATACAGAGCATTGTCTCATTCTACAAAATCAATTCAATCAACTCGCATCTTGACAATATTTTAAGAACCCTTAAGCCTTTAATGAAGATTTGTTTTGAAAATAGACATCTAATTTTCCATCGTGTCTTAAAGCCCGTTCGATTTAATTGCGCATCAAAATAAACTGCACAAAACACCCCAAGGCTTTGGCAATAATACATGGAGCTTTATTTTATTACACCAACATTCGAATCGTATTCTGCTTGGAGCGTTTCATACCGATATCGATGCGGATGTACCCTTAAAAAGTAAAGCCCGACGAAGGCGCGGCTTACAGAATACAAAAAAGCAGTGTGAACTGAAAGCTGCGATATTATTTTTGCCCATTGTTGGGTAAATTAAACTTTAACTTAATTTGGGCACATTAGAGGTAAAGTGAGACAAGCAATAAGACAAGAGGTTAGCTGTGTGGACCGATCAAATATTATTTGAACAACTGTCTTACAGTGCGCGCCAAGCCGGAATGATTGCGCGGCCGCGCGCGCGCGCAGATTAGAGGGGACGTTGGAGCAAAGTGATATTTTTTTTTTGTTTTTTGTTCTCGCGTAGGGCGCATGTGTCTCCAGTTTCAAGGGCCGTTCGACTGATCAACTCATTGCCCAAAGAAGTGTACATTTTTAGTGTCAGTATTAATTGTATTTACTTAACTGTTTGTTAAGTTTTACTTTTGTATGTTGATTTTAATGTACATATGATGTAGTGTTGTTTTTATTTTTTCTCATTATATTTGTCAAATGCATGGCGAATTGGCGTCAGCTGTAATGTCATGTAATGTACTTTTAATTTTTAAACAATAAATAAATAAATGTTAACAGTATACTTTACAATCTCTCTGTATAACTAGTAGGTATACAGTATTATATCCGCAAAATTTACAGTCGAACCGTTGCAGTTGTAAACTGGCCGAAGCTTAAAGCTGTCCGGAAATAGCCGAAGATAAACGAAGAGGGCGACCGTAAAGAATGTTAAGCTATCTCGATAGGTCACCAGAGATTCTTTTAACATTCGAAAAATGTTTCGCTATTTCAACACTCAAAATATGCTACATTATTTTTGACGGCGATATTTTACACTTAATTTGGAAGCGTGACTGTAATATTTCAAGCACATGAAATAGTTAGAATTTTTGTTAATTATTTATGAATCAAAATGATGGCCGAAGCGCAGGTATTCTTAGAATATTCAGTGAAAATTTTTAAACGCAAAGTCTCGTAATTACAATAGTTATATACAGTGGTGTAGTGCTTACAAAATAATTCTGGGACAGATTATTAATTTTAATATTTTAATGTTCTCTATTTCAGCACCAACAAGTTATCAACAAAATGTTATTCCAAAAATTATTTCATTACAATTACCTAAAAATAAACATTTATTGCAAAATGTCCATATTTCCAAGTGTGAGAGCGCCGACCTCGCACGCCCCCGCCCAACTACATACATGGTTAGATAAGTAAAAATATATCTTATTACATTTTAAAACCTCTTTAAACTTCAAATCAGACATGTGGTTAGTCAAAGTAGCCAAGCTAAGCTAATCATAGAAACTAGGGCATGTACAGAAACCGCCCTTTTGAAAAAACCGGTGTTCAAATAAATTACTGTATTACGTAAAAATCAGATTGGCCTGGTTATCGGTATTAACACTATTTAAAAAAATCTGTTAATTTACTAAAATTTTATTACGTATTTCATTTTAATGAAATGTATTTTTAGAAACCACAAAACGTTTGACCTAAAATTTACAACACTTTTTATTTAAATCAACCTAAATATAATATTAGCATTGCATTCATTTTTGCATACTCTCTAGCAAACTTCAAATTCCTTATCACTTTATTTGTAACAATTGTAACCTAGACGCGATCAGTATAAATTATTTAAAAAATATATTACCAAATATAATATTCGACGTCGAGTTGCATAAAACCAGCTTTCGAATGTAACAAATTTAGATTACAAACAGGGATATTAAACACAGTTTTTGAACACCGACAAGTCTAGAAACATAATTTTAAAATTATTAAGTTACAAAATAATTTTAAAAATCCATAACAGGGCATCAGGGCCGTTTGCATCTGACATATAACATTTTCTACTGAGATAGAAACCTATTTCATCGTAAATAAAGCACTTTTTATTGGGCGTTAAAAGCCAGTAATTGACTAAGACATATTTGGTATTTGTCATCAATCAAATACTCACAGAAAAACGCGTTAAATATCTAACGAGAACTCTCAAACGCCAATCTCTGTAATAAAGTGTATTTTTTTAAAAGAAATATTGTTTTATTATTTAATATTGTGCATCAATTTGTGTAAACAGACTACAATTCCCTTTCCCGTTTGCCCAAACTTTTCTGAACAGCACCGGCCTCAAAAGCGATGGCGAAACTTATACGGGCGTTTTTTGTCATGAATAAATCCACACGTTTGACGTTGTAACAGGTGTACTTACTTAAAAAGTTTACTGAAACTTTTTCGGAAATCGTTTCAAAGAGTGCAGCTTTGATTTCAGGCTGTTTGAAAGCTTTTTCTTTCTTTTTCAGCTGTAAAACAAAGTAGTAAAAAAATATTCTAATTCAAATCTTTAACATGCATTACCTGAATTAATCATAAACTTTATTTGATAAAAAATCTTGCAATTAACGAAACCAATACTAATATATAATAAATATTTTTAAATAGTAAAAATATTTGCCCTTCCACCAAGACTTTAACAATCTTTGCTTAAAACAATTATGTTTTGTATAATTGAGTTTAATTAAAAATTGTTCGATTGAACTTCGTAAAAGAACATGAGGGACTATAAATTATATTATTCAAAAACTATTCAAATATGTCTGTAGTATTATATAGATTATATTGTTTTATACAGTAATATTTAAATGACCCATAAGTCATTTACTAAGATAATTCATTTGTATTTAAATTAAGATGAACACATCTCTAAGTCCTAAATTTGATCCTTCATTCAAGGTCGTGGCATTTGTATTGTCGCTGGCTTACATATTTGTACACGCAATCATAGACAATTGAGCCTTGGGTATTTCAATTTCTTGCGGATATATCGTTTAATGACTAAATTTGTCCAACAATAGAGTAATTCAAATAACATCATGAATATTCATTTAAATCCAGACCCTTTTGCTCAGTAGTTAAGATAGGGCCGAAGGAATTGGAATTCTTGGCGGGGATTTCATGAATAAATAGAGCCAACTCATTATAATAAACAACTGGTCTTTCTTATGATGAATTTGGGCTGGGTATATAATATATTAATTAAAAACAATATTTTTTTTATTATAATATGCTCTTTTACTTGGCTAACTAAGAGTGGTAAAAACTTACAAATTGTGTTACAATTATAATGCCGACCTCTGTGTCCCAGTGTTAGGATTGTTAAGAGGTCACTACTAGTGATTTAAAAGGTTTGAATTCATATCCCGGCAATTCAATTCACTCTACAATTTGATATCTTGATCGCGCATGATTAAAAAAATATTATGTGTTATGTTTAACAAAGCTCTCCCACAGATACTTTTTCTTACACTCTTTCTGTGGATGTATATCGTGCGCATTGAGTGCATTGAGCAAATAATATTTAGTATTTCTATCTGTCTGAGTATTTATTTACATAATATATTACAAAATCTTGTTTTGTTATATTTATTTGCATATTTCTTTCGTTTTTTTGTACAGTGGGATAATACTGCTTCATTTGAAGGTAGGATAGAGTAAGAATGGATGCAAAATGGAAAAATTAAAGGATGGGATCTACTTTCAGAAATGTCCATTGGTGTTTTCAAATTCTTGGAATACTGAATTGGCAAATCGACACCACTTGGCTGTGGTCAGACGAAAAATTTATAATATTTAAATGTTAGCAGATTCAATCAAAATAATCATTTATCTCAGTGCTTCCCAACCTGGGGTCCGCAGATTTTTCACGGGGATCCGCGAAAATGTTCATTCTTTTATTTTTCTTTGTGATAAAAAAAAATTCGAGCGTTCGCAGATTATTGTTTCCTCAATCGATTTTGAATTCGAGGATTCCGAATTCGTCGGTGAGCTAAAAAAAAACGAGTTACGAAGACAATTGAGGAGGGCCGCGGATATTCTTTTTTAGATTTAGGGGGCCGTGTAACGAAAACGGTTGGGAAGCACTGATTTATCTCACAATAATTTTATGAAATGAAATATAAGCCAAAGCCTATGAAAACCGAAATGGAGACTTTTATCTGAAACATTTCACCAATAATTCATAAAAATATTTTCAATGATAAATATATTTAATAAATATCAAATAAATTTAATGGTATTTACAATAAAAAGCAATCTAGAATTTAAGTTAAAAAGTATTTCGGTGTCTAATTCAAAGCGTTTGATCATAATTAATAAAACAAAACGTATTTATTTAGTAAGGAGATACAGAAGATAAATGGCAGGTAGATAACATTTCAATTTTACAGTGGCGCCCAAGTGGCTCGTGACTTTTTTCAATCTGTCCTATATAGACTAATACGAGCGTGGACTGAGCCAGACGAGATCTTTTCGCTGATATCCTACCATAAACTACGTCACTGCGTAAAAAATTGCGAGGGGTCCCTTATCTTTCTGTTATACAAATAAATCACTTTTTATCTGTTTTTAGCTCTTTCCGACAACCGGGATTGATTGAAGCTAGAGCGAGATTAAAGTTAAACCAACAAACGTCCTATAAAAATTTTAAAATGTTTATTTACAGCGTATAGCAAATTGGATTCGAATAAAAATCGTTAATAAAATGTTTTTTAAAGCCTTTCCGTTTTTTTCATTTTAATACAACTATTTTTTGACCATCTCCGATTCTAATAATGATTGCAATACCAGTATTACAATAAGTGTAAATAAAGGAAAAACATACTTACAATCGGGATCTCATATAAAATACTGCCATAAAAAACTATATGTAATCATAAGCGGTAGGTTATTTGTATAAAATAAACTGATTTAATAAACCACTAAAAAGGGTCATCAATCCCGGAACCTGGGAATATTAATACAATTCATCGCAAGCATTTTTATTAGAATATTTAATAGTTTCTTCACATTAAAAATTCGGTTTTGGTCAATTTTTGATATCCAAATATCGAAATTATTGCATTTTCAAAATCGGTACTTCGATATTGAAAAACATCATTAATTATTCAGAAAAATAACATAAACATAATTAATAGATACCCGTAAAATCATATATTTTTTATCCATGTCCGCCCTCAATGTGGAGCATATTGCCTCCTAATGGAGGTATCTCAACAGTAGTTTTTTTCTACGAGAACTGGTTGTTACTAACCTCACTTTTTTTTTTCAAAGTGAGTAGTAGGGAAGAAAGGTTAAGGCTAGGACAATACTAGTGGTTGACTTATCGCCTTCGCTACACCCAATTTTTAAAGGATCAGAAAGATGGGAGGAGAGGAAATAATGTGAATTGACATCACAAACACACAGTCTTCGATCACAGCTTTGAATTGAATATTTTTTAAATTCACTGTGATCTGACCGGGAATCAAACCCAGACGTGCGTGCTCGGTAGAGAAAGCTCTAACCAACTGAGCCACAGCAGGTGACATATAATTCTGTCTAATTTTTGTATGTATATATTTTTCATTAAAATAATCAAACAAACAGTCACCTTTCTTAACGCACACTATGTCTGCATAATGAGATATCTAAAATCAAAGAACCCAATTTATGTTCTATGTCAAAAAATGATATATCAACTTTGTTTCGTATGCATCATATCTGTTGTATTCAAAAATTACGATCTGGCTAGATTGATTTATTGCTACGAATTGCGAATTTGTTTTGTGTTGATTTGTAATTTCCGAATTCCGTGAATTGATCAATGAATCGTGTATGCTTATGAACATATTTAAAAAAAATCAGCGCAGAATTTTCTTTATTGCTGTCATTTTTCTTTCGCAACAAAAACGCAATTGGAGTTTGAGGACATCAATTACAAGTAAAATAACACTAGTTTTAGACCTTGGAAGATCGATAGATAGATACCATTTCGGACCATTATAATTGTATTAGTCGAGTCACTCGAGTCTATGGCGTAGCGGTTAGCGTTGTTGGCTTCCGTGCCGGATCTTACGGGATCGAGTCCCAGTACGAACAGCATTTTTTCGATCGATTTCTGTTCAAACGCATGGGTGTTTGTGATATCTAAAGATTCTATCTCATCCTTTCCATCCTTCAATAATTGAATGTAGCGAGAGCGATTAGTTAACCATCAGTCCTGTCCGAACCGTATCCTTTTATCCCTCTTTGCGAGCATTGTCAACTGATCCTGACGGTCAACGGTCTTGACCTTTTAAATCATATACAGTGGAACCCCCAATTACACTACCCCGAATTACGCGCCGGCTTGAAATATTCGCATTCCATTGCCGTTACTAAGAGACGGTCGTCTGTGCTTCGCATACAGTTTTTTTTGTAAAACTAAGGGAAATCTTAGTTTTGCGTTTTCCGCGGAAAAAAATCAAATCCCTTATTTTGTATGACATTCACACCCCCAATTACACGGTCCCGAATATAGTGTAAATGGGGGTTTTACTGTATAGGCAACCACCGGCCCGCCGAGCTATTTTTTCCGGCCCTTATTCATCTCGGCTAAGTATTAGAGAAAGAAATTAATAGGTATTAAATAATGGAGATGACACGGGTTCTTGCAGTGGCTCCACTCTACTAGTTCATGATCGCCACCATATAAGAAATATCAAACTGTTTTATTTTATTTAATATTACTTTATTATGTTTAATAATTTGATCCGGCCCTTGACTCGGAGACAGAATGATCATTTGGCCCCAGACCTAGGAAAGGTTGCCCATGCATGTATTGAACAAAGTGGAATGAAGTACAGAGGAATATTGTGTTTTTATTAATATAATGCCTTTCCACCAAGTATTGACAGTGAACACCCTAAAAGTGATCAAATTGAATAAATTCTAAGGATTGTATTTTTAAGGTGATACGTGAACCATTTGTTTTTAATTTTTTTACTGTAAATTCATGGCGTAAAAACAAAATATTTAAAAAATAAAACATATTCCTCTTGCACTAATGAGTAATGACACATTTTTAATGGTGACTTAGACAGATTTCGCTCATCCCTAGCATTTTATTAGCTTAAATGTAAATGAGTTACAAAAAAAACGAAAAAAATAAAAGAAAAAAAGAAGAAAATGGTGAGGTAAATCAACTAAAATGTTGCATACACACACTGTTTAGCACCAGAACGGATAATTCATCATTTTGTTTGTGTATCGTACATGAAAGTCAACAGTCTTCGTGAAAATACATTTTTTGTTATTTTTCATACAATTCATCGTGTCAGTGTATTGGCGCCCTGATGTGAAAGGGGTTAAATCAAGCTAGATTTTATATATTAATCAGTCTCGTTTTATGACTTTAAGTAATGCTCTTTTCATTTATAGATGGCAACCTTCACAAAAACTTCACGTCTACAAAACTTTGAAAATGCAAACTAATTATTATCTATTTTACGTACAATTTTAAAATACAATTTCTCCCCAAGCTTAACTCAGTTAGCCCTCTGTCCTCGTCCGTACACCGCCTGCAGTGAAAACCCACGTACGACTATTATAAACTGCCAAGATAAGTTGCTTGTGTTTACTTCGCGGCGAAGCACGTGAGGCATTATAAATTGTGAAATAGTTAGCTAATAACTAATAAGATACCTACTGACATGATCATGTTATCAAACTTAAAGTTCAAATTTAGTTATCTTAGAAATGCCAACATTAGACAAATTTACAGTGTTACATATTTTGACAACAAAATGCTGATTAAATTACTTCCTTTTTAATCAGATTTGTAACGACTTTCAATTCAGTTTGATTAATAATTAATGAACTGACACGCTTGATCAATCGCGTAAAAATACGTTTATTTTCATATTTCAATGCCGAAAGGAAAAAGGACGTAACCCACATATATCAAATTTTACGTTAGGCGCAAAAAACGTGTTTTGATGATTTTGAGCCATATGCAAATTATGAATATACACAACCTTGAAGTGCACGGAGACTTCTATATTGGTGTTTAATTGACAAAATCTTATATTAATTAAAGAAATTGTCTAGGAAAAACCTTTATTTTAGTCTTTTTTCATAGTTTTTATAATTTTTTTACAACGTCATCTTTTTCAAACTTAAAAGTTTAATTTAGGGACTAATTCGGCATTTGCAGCTTGCATTCTTTTGATAGAACGTGTATCAAGTTTGTTACATTGTAATTATCGAAAAAAACCTGTTTTGAAAAAACTGTGAGTTACGTCCTTTTTCCTTTCCAAATCTTCACCATTGAATAGTAATATTGAGAAGGTATTGTGTTTTATCAAACCTTTTTTAAAGCCTTGAAAACTTTGTATAATTTCACTGTGCCTGATTCGGTTATTTGATGAAAATTAAATCTGTTGTGTTTCCTTCAATGTCATTGAATTTAAAAAGAAAACGATTTTTTTCTGAAACAGTTGCGTACATGAACTTTACGAAAGAGAGTTCTGAAATGAAATTTTGATTTCAATATAACATAACGATGGGTAGAAATGTTAGTTATACAAAAAAGCTGTGTATTTTCTGATATTGCAAATTTAAATCACGAGTAGATTGTTATTACAAATTAATAGCTTATATTAGGTAGGGAAATTCTATGAAGAATGTTATTAGTGTTATGTTTGACGATGTTTTGTAAAGAGGAGGAACAGGTTTCACAATTTGAAATACATTAACTGTATTTATTAACAAATTTATCAAATTTAATTCTATATTTAGAATTGTTGCCTAACTCGGTTTGAAAGTATTTTTTTTATTTTTTAATCTATTATATATTAATTACCTCATAATTATTATATACTAATGATGTGAATATACAAAATTACTTTACCGATGATCATGTGGGGAGATGGAAACCGTTCTGATTGATATTTTATAGTGAGTAAGGCACAAATATTTTTATAACTTTTAACTTAAAATACATATTTCTTAGATTTCAATCTAGAAAAAGTCTTTTGGTGACTTTTAAAAGTAAATACTGGTATAAAAATATCGATCGATTTCGAACAAAAGTATTCTGTCTTGTCTAATATGGGTCGATTGATTTAGAGTGGAAAAGTTTATTATCCGCTAGAACTATTGCGAAGTTTTTCTCCTCGGAACATTATTTAATATCGGGCTCACCTCCATCTTGTTTGAAAATGCTCTAAACTTTATGTTTGACCATAAATTTTCTGGAATAATTTCAATATAAGTAAATCTTGGATGCCGGAAGTTATGTTTGCTTTTCCACCAACCGGAAGATGACAAGAACGAGTTTTCCGGTTTTAGAAACATTATATATTTGAAATTCATGGTGATATCTATAAAGTGTGCACAGAAAGAAAAATGGATTTGAGTTTTAAATTGAAAAAAGGAGTTAGGAAAAGTGCTCCATTAATACCATTTTGAGATGTTGTAAACCCGTTTATAAAGAGGCTAATGTAAAACTTAATGACTTACAAATGATTTTGTTACTGCAAGCAGTTTTGACTTTATTACTACACACACACTGTACATGGTCTTATTGCCAAATGGCCAAAATCTTTACTCTTATTCAGTTGCAGTGACCACTAGTTCGTTCTCGTACGGTCAATTTCATATTGCTTATTTTAATCGATTTACATACGTATCTGTATTAAAATTCATGAATGTGTGAATTTTTTCATGTCCCTCCCACCCGTTTGATACTTACAACAAGACTTAGCAATTATCTTACTATTAGACAAGCGATTATCTTACTATTTGGTTCTTCCTTACTCCATAATTATATTTATATTCAGCGGTGAGCTGCTAATACGGTTACAAAAGGCTCACTTAATCTTGTACACTCATATGCGATTATACGAAACAATTATTACATCTGTCGAATGTAACTTTATATACTTATATGCAGTGGTGAAGTGGTAAACAAATTGGTACCCGGTTGGTCATTGATTTCATCGCTATTTTTTTTGTTTTTTATATCTGCCCGAAGTTAAAAAACCACAAGTTAAAACAACAATTAAATCAACAAAAAAACGATTTTGAATATATGTATGTCCTTGAAAATTAAGTTACAAGTCAAAAAAGTGGCGGGGCGCCTTCCTCATTTTCAGGTGCCAGGTCGCCGACCTAGCTCGACCTGGCCCCACTACACCACTGCTTGTATGAACAGCACGCAATATATTCTTATATAATCAATATCAATAGCTTAAAAATGTACGTCAGAAATACAAAATGTACATTACTACATTTTTTTATTTTATATATTTTGCATATTAAGATATAATATATAGCCTTCAGCCGACCCCTGTTTCTATCTACTCCAAAAAAGGCTTTTTATCACAAAAAAATGTTGAGATGTTCCATAAAAATACCATATTTGAGTCTAACTGTGATATAGGATGTCGATACCAAAAAATATATTTGAGTAACATATCCATATCCACTTCATCCACACTTCAAGGGGTGTTTATGTAATATAGTAGTTTTTTAAGTGGTCCGTGGTATGTGTAAGTGTACATTATCGTTCTTTACCTATAACTGGGTAAGTGGTTGATACTAAATGGCGCATTTGTTTGCTACACAGCGACGATTTGATAAGCTTCGCAGAACGGAAGCTTAAACTGTCTCATTCAATATTTTCGTCGCGTTTTTGTCATAAACTTCCGAAATACATTACCGTGTTATTAGTTGTGAGGGTCCACAAGTCAAGGCGACGCCACTTTTCAGCCATACACACTACGGTTTTATTTTTTTCACAACAATCAAGACTTTTAAATTTTAATCGTTTAAATTCTGTACATTCCCACAAGATTTGTCACTAACGGACCGGGTTTCGTCTTTCGGCATATTCGGGTGTTCAAGTGCACGGATGAACTTGAACTGACGCTTAGTAAATAAATGTTTCACTAAATTTAAAGACATTGCTGGTGTAATGGATTAACCCATGAGAGTGCCTCCAAATATGAATGGCTTATCTGCTTATTTAAAATTGGTAAACTATTTAACTGTGGCCTATTTATTTCTAAAATTTTCTGGAAAAATAATTTATGCTCATCCGTGTTGTAACATTTTTAATTAATTTAAAGAATTTTTCAAAATTAAGTATAATAAAATAATTCATTGGTCTATTATGTAACAGAAGTCATTTTTTAAGAGGTTGTTAATATTACAATTTGTTCCTTCTTTTTTGTATTGGCTTTGAATGTAAATGAGCATGTGGTGTCTAAATAAAGATCCTTGCCTATCACTGTCTTTTTCAGATCGAGGATAGGAAGATGGGGTTAGGATAAGAATATCAATCTCTACTTGTTAAGTTATCAATAAATTCATGTTAATACCGTTAAACAATATTATTATAAAGCTTAGAAAAATATGTATTACTAACATTGTTTCATTGCATTCTTTAACAGTTGAAAATGCTCCTCACTTGCTGAGGAAAATTTGTGTGTTTTATTATTTAATCAATATCTATTTGTCGCAGAAATAATTAAATAAAGTACGCGTATGAGTTAGTAAATATGTTTTAAGCTGTGTTAACTGCCCTTATACGACTCTGGTAGGCAAAAGTATTTTTCTTGAACCGGTAAAAGTCAGTCACAAAAACTCTGTTTGGATAAAGTAAAGAAATAATTATAGAGTTAGAAATCGAAAAACAGTAATTTGTCTATACCTTATTTTCAAGAACAAGACATAGGGTTAAGCGGAAAGATATAAAAACTTCACAGAAACATATCACTTGATTGAAAAGTCACTTTATGAGTGTTTCATTCTGGGATGTGAAGGTACTTGAACTAAGTACAACTTTAACCACTTGACTAAAAAACCATTAACAACAAGACTATTCAATTCCAATGTTTTCGGTCCAACCGAAGATCCTTGTTTGTGTCGTTTATTATTGGCTAGACGCGCAAATGATAAAGCTTGTTTGAAGCAAAAGAAAAAGTTAAGCGAAAAATTTCTAAAAACTTTCGAAACTTGCAAAAAATATATCACCATTGTTCAAAGGAAAACGTTTATGCATAATTGGATAGAAGATAAAAATATTCATCGTGCCAACTTTTGTAATCTCGTTCGTTATTTTTTTCATTAATTTTTTTCTAGTATAATATTTTCGCCATCTTATTGTTAGCTTTTCTAAATTAATACATAAGTAGAATAAATAACTTTCAACGCCTTTCTGTACTAAATTGTACGGTACTCTTCAGGGCTTCAAACTTTAACTTAAACTGAATCAAAAACCGAAAACCGGAAAACGGTTATTTTTGTCGAAACGAAAACCGAAACCGTATCGAAAAAATATATATAATGTTTTTCGTTTCGGCGCATGTTTAAACGTTTACGTTTATATAATCTAACTTCTCACTTCAAGATTAGATGGTGTTACTCCCCTACATCTCGACATAATTCTCATAATTTTAAACATAACATATTATTTAAAAAAATACATGGCTACTAGGGCTTATATGAAAACCGACTTTTTAAAAAACCGGGCTTCGAATGTCAATATCGTTTTATTAAAATTGGATAATTCAATTAAAATAGCGAGAAAAAGTTCATTTTTTGTGTTGTTTATTTATATACATAATAATACACAACTAGAAATTGTTTGGTGTTACTCATCAGAAAATATGATTTAAGAAAACACAAAGCGTCCACTGATCGTTTTGTAATAAAATTTCCTGATATAGAAAATACCCTTTCGCTGGGTAATGATGTGGGGCATATGGTCTTTAAGCCATCAAATAAAAGATCCAAATTTTCTGTCCTTTTTCTTTGGAGACGCGTTTATGGAAAATTCGGCACAACCGGTTACGAAGTTGAAAAACCGGTTATCGAGTGTCACAAATTTAGCAAAAAAACGGTTTTTAAAACCGATTTTTGAAAACCAACAAGCCTTAATGGCTACGATAGTGCGCTGCAGCATAGGTGTCAAAACTTATCATACACGTACCACCATCAAATGATGTACATAAATGATAAAACCTTAAAATATTTTTCACTTAAACCAAAAATAGGAAAAACTGTTATTTTTACCGGGACGAAGACCGAAACCGGTATTTTTTTTTACTCAAGCCGAAACAAAAAACGGTTTGAAGCCATGTTATTCTTTGTGAAATATTGAAAAGTACTATAGGTCAATGATATCGAAAGTATTTCAGTTATTTTCATTGCAGAAAGTGAAAAATATTGTATTACAAAAGTTACACAATATTTCAAGTAAAACGATGAAATTACGTATATTTAACAGAACAATTATCGCTTGGTCAATCTTACGTAGGTGAGAGGTAAAGTAATGGTAATTTTAAGAATATTATACATATTTTAATTCGTATAGAAAAACAAAATACTATAGAACAACAGAACCTAGGTTATATGCATAGTAAAATTAACTTACAGTAGGTCTTATTTATAAAAAAACATTTTTTTTATTTCTGCCATACATTTCATTTTGAAAACATACGCTTGCATTGCGCGAAAGTTATAGTGCAATCAACTTACTAGTAGGTGGCGCGTGTGTCGTACCATAGAAAATCGGTAGCAAACGTGAAACAGACAGAAAAAGAAGACATGCACTTCAATAAACACAATTAAAACACTTTCTTTCTTTGAGTGGCATTGCAACGCTTGCCGGGAACCGGCTAGAATATACATATAGAAAAAACAAACAACTAACATAGCCAGTAAGGAGTGCGCGTCTACGATTATTTTTCAGCATATTTTTTTTCGCTAGGGTCACTGGGCTCACCCACTCCATATTTGACGAATCCAATGTTTACATCAAAGCAGTTACTTTGTAATCAATGTTGCTAATAAATTACCGCAGATGTTTTTATTTACCAACGTTACGAGTTGATTAAAAAATAAGAGATTCCAGTAAATATTTATATTATTTTAATTGTTTTTCTTAACTAGTAAAATATCCATACTTCATAAATTCTCAATAGCAGTGACGGAGGAGCATTTTCCCGAGGGAGAAGGGTGTTAACCTCAAGCGTAATAAATTATTCGCCTCGTTCCATGTGGAGCCGCACTTTTAGATTGAGACTAAAACGTATACTAGAATAGTATTATAGAAAAAAGGTGTATGCTCTAAATTTTACAAATAAGAAAATCATTCTCGAAGGACTTTTAATATTATTCTATTTTAATACATTTTTCTTGAAAATTGAAAATGAGAATTCAGACGTGACAATAATTATTTCCATGTCAATTCCTCAAATTTAATTTCCTCACAAAGTTATTATAATTGTGTGAAATAAAATCTTGTTTCGGCAGGAATATATCAAGGTGGTTACAATAATACTATTTATATCCATTATTATTATTTATGCTGTATTTTAAACTATCAAGAACAATTCTTTATAAAGTGAATAACATGATGCATTGTGTATCTCTTTGGAGCCAGTATATATAGCTGAGAAAAATGTAAGTTTAATCATAGTTTTGACGATGGATATTTATTATATGAAAGCCGAAATAGTTATCAAATAATAAATTTAAAAACTGTAGAACTAAATACGTTGCTATTTTTACCCTATTATAAACATAACAATTAACATAAGAGTATTTGAAAAAAAATTATAGGTGGTTTCGTTTTATACAAATTGTTCATGAGTTACCGTATTTTAGATGACAATTACTTAATCGGTTTATGATCACATGGGCCCATTAAAGGTGAAGTGAGCCAAGTGGTATTTTAGATATTTTTTTTTAGATTATTTGTAATATTCTACACTTCTTAAAGTATAGTTAAAGTGAAGTGTTAATAATACACATTGCGATAGTGTTATTTCCGTAAAATAAAAATATGCAATCCACCAAAACACATAAATAAAGAAGTGATTGTACTTTTAATTCCAAGTTTTTTTTACCATTTTACTAGTTGGCTCACTCCACCTCTAGAGGGCCCATAATATAAATCAGTTTTTAGCTCAGCTATAATTTATATAATATCATTTATAGCTATTTCATTATCTGGCCAATTAGAGTAGTTATTAATCAATAAAATAATACGTAGGAATCTTAAAACAGTAATGTAAAAATAGCGTTTTTATGGAAAGATTACTTTATTGATAGGAAATCGGTTGAATTAAATCTATAAAAAAATGTACGTAAACATATGACTATGTAGATTGAGAATATTTGTAAATATATGTACTTAACGGCTGTAATTTAAATATACAACATGTACGAAATAGATTTCTTAGATAGAGAGATCAATTTTCTCAAGAAGTTAATTCAAATTTTGGATACTATATTTTTTAAATGGATATATTATGTCACCACTGTGGTCTAAGTAAGTTAAAACATGACTTTTACAATCAGGCAGGCTGGAATCAATTTTCAGTTTATATTTAACATACATGAGTGTATGATTTAAAATTTAAAATGAATAAATAAATAAACTTCTCGTTAAAAAACTTTTGAATAAAAAATAAAAAATGGTGCTTAATATTTAAAATATAAAATTCATCTCAGAAATATTCCACAGCATATCATTTTGTGGTTGTTACAGAGTATATGGTCCAAGTGCACTGCGTGAAGCAGACAGCGTGTTTTTTGCCACAGCGGGGGCTCTCTTGTCTAGTACTTATAATTCTCTGGCTGGTGAAACCCTCCATTGAAAATATAATGAATAGTCAGCGCTACCACTGGTTAAATGCCTTCAGCAAAATTAAGCTATCGCAAAAGAGCTTTTATAATTTAGTTATATCTATATAAGTGATGATTGGTCTAGTTATAAAACAGAGCACTAATCGTGGGTTCCAAAATTTTACTAGAAAACCTACATATTTTAAATTACTCTGATGTTTTGAGCTCTATATTTCAATATGAACACTCACTTTTCTAACCAAACGGAATAGAAATTCATATTATATATGCAGTATTTTTTTCAAAAGATTCTTTCGTATTAAAAACCCCTATGATATAAATTAGCATAAGCACCTATAAGAACTTGTAAAATTAAATTTCTTTGCACCGCAAATGGACAGTAAGCAATCTGAAAAATCTTTTAAATATTGTTAGTAATATATAATATATATAGCTGCCTGTGTGGTCGAGTGGTCAACGTCGTTGGCTTCGGTTACGGAGGTCCCGGGCTCGAATCCCAGTACGGACAGTTTTATAAATTGATTTTTCAATCGATTTATGAATTTCTGGTCGAAGGCATGGATGTATGTGATGTCTTGAATTCCCCTATCCTATAAGCGGGGCGTATCGAGAGCGATTAACCAACCACTAGTCCTGTCTTAGCCCTATCTTTCTATTCCTACTCTATTTGGAAAAAGAGAGGTTGAGCAACTGAGTAACAAGCAGTTTTCGTAGAAACACATATGTTGAGATAAACTCCATTAGGAGTCCATATGCTCCACGTTGGGTGTGTAAATGGTTAAAAAAAAAAGCATTCTGCATTTATTGCACTGGTTGCAAATTAATGTTAAGAGTAGGTTGTTTACAAAGTTAAAGGTGGCCGAGTGTCATGGGATATTTTCATGAACTCTTATTAGCCAACAAAAATGTAAAATCCAGTTTGAAATATACATTATTAACCCATTTATTTTATTTATAAGTTGCTTATTTAAATAACTTCATTCTCCCTACGAAGAAATGTTCTCAAATTTTCATTTGGGAATGGAGCTCTGGACTTCGTAACTGAGTAGAGTAAAAACGTTAGCATTCTTCGGTGGCAAGCTGACATATAGTTTTTAATTGTTATACTGAATAATATATATTTTTAATTCATCAAATCACTTTCATTTTGTTTGCAAAAATGTTTTTGTAAAAATACTCTTCATCTGGTAATAAAAAATCACTAATAGGATTGCTCTATTGAAAGCAATAAGAGCTTTATTCGCACAGTGCCAAACTAAGATTCTTCTTCGCCATTCATAAACTTAATTAATTTACTAATAGCAGATCCAAAGTTTAGATCTATTTATAGTCGATGCCTTAATAATCAGACTCTGTTTGCACCAATTGATGAAAAACACTGATTCAAATTAAAGACCAATAACAAAAATTGTTTACATGTAATTTGCGGCAGATTAATCTATTTAAAATATCAGTTATTTTGGTGGCTCTCACAAAACACATTTTTTCATTCATTATCCTGTTTTGTTCGGAGGAAGTAAGATTAGATTTTCATATATTATGATTGCTTAGTAAAGGATATAATCACTTGAATGATGTTAACTGTCGGTTCTTGGTTGAAAGGCAATATTTAAAAAAAAAACTTATTATTTTTTTCTAATCGTATAATTAATGGATATATTAGGTACGGTTTCGCTTATCACAAAGCATTATTATTCTTCGATGTTACTCTCCTTCGGTTTTCAGAATCGGGTGTGTTGTAAGAAATGAAAACATCACAGAATTTATAACAACTACATTATATTTATATACTTTTTTAATACTTCAATAATGTCATCAAAGTATCAGCACCGGTTTTGGTCAACGTGAATAATTATATAAAAATTGAACTGTTCAAATTGTATTGAGCACTTTCAATCTACATCTTAAGCATGTTCATAAATCAATTTAAAAATCAATTAATGAACCCGTGTGAAAGTATTTGATCTAGGGCATGCAATCCCAGACACTTTTTGTGATCCCGGGATCCCGGAATTCCAGGATTGAATATTCACCATGAAATCGTCTATATATTCGGATTGAGAAATTTTCAAATAAATTTTAGTCGATTTGAAAAACCCAGGAATTTATTGAATCCCCAAAATGAAATGACGCGAGACCTTTGTTTTACCCCACTATCTCAAATTGTCTCAATCCCGGGATTAGTACTATTACAACCCGAGATTTTTCGATCACAAAAATAGACGGCATCCCGGGATTGAAGGCCTTAGTTTGAACCCGTGGACACAGCATCCGAAATGGTTGACCATCCGAGAGCATTGAACTTTCGGTTATTGATCCGGTAAAATCTTGGTAAATCGTAAAAGATGTTACATTTTTTTTCAACCCATTTTGTGGTAAGCGAGAAGCAACAACGTTTCGGATAATCGTTCCAGAACATCCTTGGCAATCATTTTTATTCTAGTGAAATTTCAGAAAATTGAAATGTTGCATTTTTCAATAATTTTGTATAATATTTGTAATATGACTGCACCCCTGCCAATCGTCAAGGTGGTCTTCAAATCATCTGTCACCAAACTTTGTGTTTGTCATACTCAACTAGCCACTTAGTAAGAAGCACGGTCTTCATACAAATTTACACCCCACTTCAGGGACTTAAAACTACTTTTCAATTATTATGTTTGGCTCGAATTAATTATAGGTTTTTGTTAATTTGTATTTTTTTTTGTTTTGTTTAAAAGACACGTTTGTTCACGCTCAAATTATTTTTTAGCGTCATATATAAACTTTTATTTACTGTTTCAAATGTTATAGGAATAGTAGTTCCATAAACAGAAAATTCAACAAATATTTTTTTCAAGCTCACTTCCTTTAATGTCTTTAATCAGTTCAAAAAGATTATTTGCTAAGCAAAACTAGTGTGTTGTTGTTAAGTAACGTTTAGAATACGCATAGTAAAAATAGCTTTTTAAAAAATCTAGTGACAAGTCATCGGTCACTTTTAAGGTGTTCTCTGTCAATATTTCGTGAAAAGGAATGATTTTCGAAAAATAAAACACTTTTTAATCCACTTTTATTTTATATGTTCAGGACCGGTTTCTCTCACGAAATGTATTTTTTTATCAGTGATCATATACGATTAAAATGAAATTATTACAGATGAATGTGTTATCTGTTGTAATCAGTAATGTTAAAGTAATATTATTATTTGTGTCTAGCTCCCTAGATCAAGTAGAAATGAAAAATTATTTCTTTTATTTTGTATTTTTTTAACTCAAGAATAAAAATCAATGTTAGTATGAAATAGTTTCTCTGAACATGATTCTCAAAAGACAAAACACGTGTTATAATAATATGTTACAAAATCAGTGCAATATAAAAGTTGTCAAATTTTGTTTTATATTTAATAATTACTATTTAAGAAATAACTAAAATATATATAAACCATTCTTGGGGGGCTGTCTGTCTATTCGTGGTCAAAGGATATTTTTTTATTTACAAAAAAAAAAAAATTCACATAGGTATAATAATTATTCTACAGTTTTATACTGTAAGTTGAAAATTGGTTTCGTACAACTAGAGAATAACACTGTTAACGGAATTGGCTAAACTTTAAACATCCTACTGGAAATCGTGTATTATATTTGTTTAAAAAAAACGAAAAAGGAGAGTCTAAAACGGTTGTAAACCACTTAACTAAGCACGGTGCTTTTCCGGTGTAAATCAATTGTCTACATAATAATTATAAACGTGAAAGAACCTAACTAAAATATCAAAAAAGTTATATTTAAAAATTAATTATGGTCAGCAAAACGATAGAATTCAATCCACAGATTCCATGCCACTGGTGACATTGCCCGAAGCAGTCAGTAATCGTGCTTCTTGGAAGTTTGTCACAGACACCCGGTTCGTTTATGTTTGAACAATACCTTTTTAGTCTTGTCACAGCATTACACTCAATAACATCTAGCTTAAAAAGCTTTTTATGCTTTGAAAGACATCGGAATAAAGTTGAGAAGTCAAATCTCATAGGTATCAATGGTACCATATAACAAAAGGTATATTGACCGCATTTTTTAAAAATAATTACATATGAGCCTTTCGTTAACGCTATTGAGCTTTTGAATTGTCAAATAAAAACTTGCATCATTAATTGTTTATTAATTTCATTATCAGTTACTTCAACTTCATTGTAATATGGTAAAAAAAATCACAGTCTAAAAATAGCTTTTTACATCGATATATGAATTTGTATCTGACTTGATCTCAACATTCTCAACTAAGGTCAATTTTAATGCTTTGGTAAATTTACAAAATTACACGAGAAACGAGATATTTTCTTTCACTTCTTAGATTCAATTCTACTCGATTAATGTTTTTAATAGCTCTATTTTTTTATTTTGAATGCACATCAGAGCATATTTTAAAAGATCGGTCTGGTCCAGTTTTATTTTTTGGCCGAGAAAATAATGAATAAATTCTTTTCTTATTTTGATCGTTATTGCTTTCGTCCATTATTCACTAGACTCTAGAGAGAAAGAGATAGTTCAGCTTTTGTTGAGATATAATATGTTCTATTAGAGAGAATTACACGTTATGAGAGATATTTTCTGTATTATATCAATTAGGTTAAAGCTAATTAACTTTTAATT
The DNA here is from genome assembly GCA_030503985.1 of Himalopsyche tibetana. Classification (NCBI taxonomy): domain Eukaryota; kingdom Metazoa; phylum Arthropoda; class Insecta; order Trichoptera; family Rhyacophilidae; genus Himalopsyche; species Himalopsyche tibetana. Next base: position 2,227,951 of record JAPJYX010000007.1, on the reverse strand, counting down.
GTTGTCTCTTTCACAGCACTTAACAGCAACATTTAATAAATCTCAATTTAACTTATTTAACATGTATTTAAATTCCCATGCTGAATATATCACACGATCTTGCATCATGCGTATAGCTCAGACATATAAAATTTATTTCAAAATATTGTGGAAAGTTTTAAAAAAACATATACGTTATGGGCGTAAGTTTTTTGTACGAAGCTTATGAAAATCGTGTCTTAAATTCTTTGAACACGCGTGTTAAAAAAATGTTAGTGGTCTAGTCCTCATATATCATTTTAGCCCACGCCAAAAAGCCTCACATATAGTGTCTCCCAAACTTTACAATCACAGTTCATTTTTTTCTAGTTTAATCTAATTGAAAATTTAAAAGTAAAGGTAGTGCTGATTAATATAAAATAACTTAGATCGTTTCACGTATTGCGCTACAAACTTTGACGTGTTTTGCCTCTTTCAGAGGCATCTTCTGAACTGAGGCATAAATGAACTTCCTTAAAGTTACCGCCGAATCCATCGAAAGTAGTAGTGTTGATTTTTTAAAAATTAATGTATATTTTATTTATAATTGACGCCATAGATCTTTATGTATTTTTTGATCCCGAAGATTCGTTCAAAATATTCTTTTAACTTAGTTTGGAGTTATAGACAGCTAGACTTATTTGCCGCCTGTGTGGTCGAGTGGTCAACGTCGTTGGTTTCGGTTACGAAGGTCCCGGGCTCGAATCCCAGTACGGACAGTTTTATAAATTGATTTTTCAATCGATTTAAGAATTTCTATTCGAAGGCATGGATATATGTCATGTCTTGAATTTCCTCCTCTCACCCATCCTATCCTATGAACGGGGCATATCGAGAGCGATTAGCTTCCCATTAGTCCTATCCTAGCCCTATCCTTCTATTCCTACTCTCTTTGGAAAAAGAGAGGTTGAGCAACTGAATAACAAGCAGTACTCGTAGAAACACATCTGTTGAGATAAACTCCATTTGGAGTCCATATGCTCTACATTGGATGCGGACATGGTTAAAAAAAGACTAATTTTCATCTGATTTAAACATACGTTTTATCAAGTCGTCAATTCAGTCAATATGTATGACAGCTTAAATATGCTATGTTAAAAGTACTAAATTACGTTAAGCTGAAAACATCGTAATTTTACCATCAGATGATTAAACCAGGTCTGCGGAGTTGGAGTCGCGGAGTCGCGGTTTTTTGACCGGAGTCGGAGTCGTGAAAAATGAGCGGCGCGAATTTTTTTTGAAACATGTTTTTAATGAAGTGTATTCAAACAAAATAGTACAAAGTGTTACTATTCCATGCTTGACTGACTGCAGATGATCTGATGGTATACATATATATCGACTGTGGAAAGGGAAAAGGACGTAACCCACAGTTTTTCCAAAACAGTTCGATGATCACAATGTATCAAACTTGATACACGTTCTATCAAAAGGATGCAAGCTGAAAATGCCAAATAAGTATCTAAATTTAGCTTTTATGTTTGAAAAAGATGACATTGTAAAAAATTTAAACAAGAAAAAAGACTGAAATAAAGGTTTTTCCTGGATAATTTCTTTAATTAATATTAGGTTATGTCAACTTAACACCAGTTTAAAAGTCTCCGTGCACTTTAAGGTGATGTATAATTCATAATTTGCATATGGCCCAAAATCATCAAAACACGTTTTTTGCGCCTCCTGTAAAATGTGTGGGTTACGTCCTTTTTCCTTTCCACAGTCGATATGTATAAGTTAAAATGAAAATTTTGAAACAATTCCTCCGAGTCGGAGTCGTCTTTTTTTTAACACGACTCCACAGCCCTTGAGAAGCAGTGTCTTAAAGTATCCACTCCATTCTGAGGACGCGCGGCAATTATTTTTGATCGATAGCTTTACTTGGCGAATTTATTCGTATGTAGATACCTGCTGACTGCATACTCCGGTGCTACTTCTAAGTTATTAAAGATTCTAATGCTACATTCCCCCCAAATTATTATATAATTATTTATAGCCTCTTATGCAGTATGTCTACATTTAAGAAATATGTTATTCACATACTAGGTATATCTATCTATTCATATTATTTTAATAATCACCCACCAATTGAAACAGTCATCACAATATTTGTTATGCTACTTGCAAACTTAAACTTAACTAAGTCTGTTTCAGAAAGTGTTATTAAACATTAATTTACGAATAAATTATCTTTACGTTTGTAAAAAGAGTTAATTGTATAACACTTTTAATTGTCCGTATTAAAGTGTTTCTGGTATTTATATTTTCCTTTTCATGCTTGTCAAAAAGGTATATTTCCACGACGAATTTATATACATTCTTTTTTTTCTTTGGCCATGTTTGCTCCCTATGTGGAGCATATGGCCGCCACGCGGCACATCCATGTTTTCCTGTCTCCCGCCAATTGCTTTGCTTCCTCCTATGACATGCCAGCATCCCTCAGTTCCGCCGAGTACATCCTATGGACAGTACCCGACGGACGTCTGGGACGCCGGAATCCCACCGGTCGAAAGAAGAGGCATTTGAGGCTTTGTGGAGGCATCCGCAGCACGTGACCCAGCCAGCTCCAAAGTCTCTCCAAAACTACTGACGTGACGGAACGCTGCATTGTACGCTCGCTTATCTCTGAACTCCTCACAAAATCAAACCACCTCACCCCCATTATTCGACGCAAGCATCTGTTCTCGAAGCTCAGTTTACGGTTTTTCCTGAGTCTTCGTCAGGTGCCATGATTCGCAACCGTAAAGTATTACCGGCAGAATGCAAGCGTTGAACAAGTGGCATTTGGTTTTAATCGAGTACAGCTGTGTGTCCCAGACAGTCCACATTGAGTTGAATGTGGATACATACATAAGTGAATTATATCTTTTCAACCACAAGATTTCAAAATATTTTTTTTGTTATGGTGCCATATAGTTTTGATTCATTTTGCACTAACCTTGCAACATGGTGGATATAAACAATTTACCTCTATAGATTTGTATTGATTGAAACAGTGGTTGGCATATGGCAAATGGCAATACTATATAATATATACAATATTGCCATATATAGTATTTTTAAGTTATTCCATCCCACATAGTATTGGCAGTGAAAACGTTAAAAGTAATTAAATGCTCAACTCGCCACCGAAATCAAATCAGTGTAAATGCATCAGGAAACAACGACTAAACTAATACTAATAACTAAATAATTCAAACAACAAACAACATAACATTTAAACATGAGTGACTCCTTTGAGGTTTCTTGACGTTTAAAGCTGACTAAACTAGCTTTAGCAAGAGTTTTCTTCACATGCTCAACTGAGTTTCAATATTCATATAAAAGTTTTAAAAAAAACAAATATTATATGATTTACGCAAATTTCTAAATGTTGTTCAGCTTTACATTTTATATATATATAATATAATATTGCATAATAAAAATAATAAAACATTTTTAGTACTTTTCCCCCATAAAATTTATTGGATCAGGACCGGTTTCGCTCATGGTGAGCATTGTCAACTGATAAGAAATACAATGAAACAGTGATATTTATACAATAGTTAAGTAAGAAAAACAAGGTATGACAAACAATTGGTATTACAACTAAGCAAATAAATTGAAGCAAAATCCATGAAAAATAAACTATAAATAAAAAAGTTGAAGACCTCTTAGCAAAGCAATCTATTACATCAAAAATTGTTGTCATACCTTGTTTTTCTTACTTAACTTTTGTATAAATATCACTGTTTCATTGTATTTCTTATCAGTTGACAATGCTCACCATGAGCGAAACCGGTCCTGATCCAATAAATTTTATAGGGAAAAAGTAGTAAAAATGTTTTATTATTTTTATTATAATGCCATTCCACCAAGTATTGACAGTAAACACCTTAAAAGTAATATTGCATACTTAAAGTTAAAATTAAACATTAGGAATTTGTCTAGGAGTAAATTACCATCGTTTTTAAATCTGTAGATTGTATTAAAGCTTTACCACAAAAAAGCTTCCGAGTAGCATAGTTTGCCGACCGCCCGATTTAAATATATGGTGAGAACTTTCACATCAATTTTGACTATTTGTAAATACGACGTACAATTCTAATAGTAATAAGAGTCTAAGATATATGTGACAACAAAAGCAATCACTCATAAAGTATTGATCATCTAACATCACGGATTGTCATTGTGGCTTGCTCCCTACGCCCTAGCTCTGCGGTAGACATTAGACTAACCTACTACTAGGCGACTTCCCGCTGAGCAGAAGCGGGTTAGAATCCCTGGACGGGCTATTATGTCAATGGTGGACATTGTAGTGGCTCGTCTGACTTACCGCACAAGATGATGATCTCCTGATTGGATCCAGGTAGATCTATTGAGGAAAGACACGCATGCTGATTGTGGGGTGGCTTGGGTTTCAATAATGAAACTGATAGTGTTGACGGAAGTAATGTGGTTGGTTGGAATTTTTATACATCGTCTATGCCAGAAAAATGAAAGCGATATTGAATTGATTTCAATAATATTTTGCCTTAAACTACGAATGGAAAATTAAAATAAACTGAATTGTGTGTTTACGTTTTCGTATAATGTGACTTAAATATTGATATTTTAAATAAAAAAAATCTCATTTGAATGGTTAATTCAATTATTTTTTTCCCTCCTCTGAAGAATTAAAGTTTTCTTTTACCATGAATGTCTAGCGTCGATAATATAAATAATTGATAAGAAAAAACTATTTTGTCAAAAATTATAAATTCGGATTTCTCACGAAATAAACAAAGAAATTTTATTTCAAAGTATTGAGCAGTGAGATATTTATCAATACATTTGAATTTAATCAGCTTTCTGCTTTTCAAACATTTTTTTCTCTCAAGACTACATTTAGATTGTTGATTAAATACTTTCATGTCTTTATAATTTATTTTCATACATAGAATTTGCTTAGCTTTGGTTAATTTTTTAGAATATACAAAAAAAACTATCTTTCAGTTGCGTTTTTTCGTTTCGTTTTTTTGCGTTTAAGTTGAAAGTGCTTACAATTTCATCCAGACTAGTTCTGCCATTTGAATAAATGTAGAGAATTACGTATTATTTAAAATAAGTGAACTTTTTGAACTGGAATGAAAAATAATTAATGAATTATATATTGCTAAAGAAAAAAAATACCTTTCCTCTTATTGCCCGGAGAATTGACTCACAACCTGAGCCTCATACAGATTTTATGTGATACCCAAAACATTTAGTGTCATCAGATGCTTTTTCAAACATTTACTATTTTTTGCAAAAGTTCACGTAATTGGATGAGTATTTTGGTTAATAAGAATGTATTTCCTTGGCATAATTTTATATTTACGATATGCATTTTCCCAATGCTTGCTAGGAGAAGAATTTTTAATCTCATAAAATTAATCGAGCTTAATTTCACAAGAACACTTTCAAAAGCAGGTGTGACAAATAAATGTAACACACACACAATATATAACGATTTCAAATATATGTACATAATATATTGAAAACAGTTTTAGTTATAATCGTTTTAATATTCCATGCATATCATTGGAAAGCACTTAACGACCAACACCTTATTATGTCACTCAAAAAGGAACTTTCTTTCAAACGTGATTTATAACTTAATTATTGCATTGATCGATTTCCATTGATGTATAGCTAAATTATTCATTCTTTCACAAAGCCATCGTATACCTTTTAACGAGACGACCGGCCCTGCAGAATCTTAATGACCTATTAAGTTGTAATCACTCTCTGAATTTCCTCTTGTTTTTTCCACTTTATTTCTGCAAACTTTCATATCGACGTAAGTAATATTGATGATTTGAATCCGTGGCTTAAAAACTGTTCTCATTAAAACTTTACTCAATATAATGCTCGTAAATCCGTTTCAAAATTTAGTACCCAATCAATATATACGAATATAAATATTTTCAACCATCATGTTTTATAATTATATCGATAAAATACTTTTATTTAATTGGCTGTTAAGAGTTTCAACATTAAAATATAAAAGATCATCAAAAATATTAATTTAATATATCGTTAGTTTTTACTTCCAACCGAATAGATTTCATCAAGCTGGAAATCGGTGAGACGTACACAGTGGAGTTTCCGAACTTTTTGATGATTTGGGAAAGCCGAAGAGACTGAAAGAAGGACAGATAATTTTGGAAGTGAACTAAGAAATCAATGATACAAGAATCTTTAGTTATATTCTTATAAAATAAAAGATCCATTATTTGAATAAGTGATGTTTGTAGTATAATATTATATACGCTTAAATATCTAAACATTTTAGATAGTTTTTAGATAAAATGTAATTTTACTTTATATAAACGGTAGTTTGAGCAGGTAAAATATAACTCAAAATTACAGGCGAACTAAAAATACTAATGAGATCACACAATTTTTTTGTAAATGCGCGTGTGTCCTTTGCATATACTCTTTTTTACACGGTAGATACGTTCCGAAAAAAAATGGTGTTTAAAAAACAGTGGGAAAAGGTAATAATGAAGACTCATTAAGTAAATTACACATAATATCTAGTAATCTAAATAAGAAAAAATAATACTATTCACCGCTCCTTGATTACAACCGGGGACATTTATAAGGGACTGGGCATAAATCTCTAGAAATGTTTGATGTGTTAGGACAGGGGTGGGGAACTTTTTCTTCTCTAAAGGCTGCATTCATTTTTATGATTCGACACAGGGCCGTAGTAAACATTGACTAGAGAATCTTTGCCTGGAAACAAATTTCACACCAATTTTTAAAGCCCAGAAATTTGCGGATTTCCCAAAGTTATCAGCGTATGACCTTTTTTTATGTCTTTTAAGGATTTTGACATCAAAAATCTCAAGAATTTACGGATTTGACCAAATTAGCACCGTGGGACTTTTTTTTCTTTTTTTTAGGTCTTTCAAAGGATTTTCAAATACAAAATGTGCAGAATTTCAGAATTGGCCAGAAGGCCGCACCAGGGTGGCCAGAGGCCGCATGCGTTCCCCACGTCTGTGTTAGAATCTAATGAAGGCATTTGTTTGTTATTAATCTCTTGTGTTGTTGAATTTCTCGCTATCAGCTTCTGTAATTTTTTTATTTGTTTCTGGAAATCGTGCTAGAATAAATAATTCAGTTTATAAAACAAAATATAGTTCTCGTTCTTTTTAGTCGACCGTGTTATTTCAAAATCGCGTAAACAAAGAGTTGAGGCATAACTTGGGTAAATGAAATATGTCATGCCCAATTTGGATAGTTTGTATATTGTGTTCAGGGCTGGCTCGTGGCGTTGATAAATGCTACACTAAGATTTTAGCATTGTTCACTCATGAAAGATGTAGATTTTCGAGGCGCATCGCACACAGGTACAGAAATCTGCGAGCCGGTCCTGATTATATTTATATTCTAACGAACAAAGATCAATTATCGGTGACATGTTTTTTCTTTCCACAGAGCAATAAAATTTAAATTGTTTCTTTTATCAGATTTACTTTTACTTAAAATATTTGTTTCGCAAGTCGTGTCAATAATTATGTAAATGTTTATGATTTAACGCTATGATAAATTTACTCGTATATTCATTTGCCAGTTTCAAAAACAAACACCTCGCTCGTTGAATATTTGAGATGTTAAACACCATCTTACAGTAATAATAATAATTCAAGTTTCAAATAAATCATCGGCCTGCCTCTTTTAAAACTTAAAACCCTCCTACGCACCGGGGGATCGAAAAATGTTTAATACTGAAGATAAAAAACGAGCAATACGCACTTCAAAATTTGAGATTGAGTCGTCAAGAGAAACGTGTGTGGCAGTCGGGAACATTATTAAAACAACAAGCATCCTGAGATCGAAAATTAATCGTTTGTTAATTGAACGTTGTCGTTAATTGTTTTTTTAACCAATCAATTTGATGGCTTAATACAATGTTATGAACTTCCTTCGCATCTTAATAATTGATGATTATGTTTATATAAAAAAAAATACAGCGAACATCCGAATATACGCAACTAGAATGTATTTTGTTTTTCAATGTAGGGCGTATGAAAGTTAATAGAAAATTTAAATTAACTTCGATTATTCCACGTAATGTATTACTAACTGTGACACGTGTTTCGCCTCTTTCAGAGGCATCTTCAGACTTACTATCGCAAAGTTTGCTTAAGTAATGAAGCCAAGATTGATTCTAACATTTTAAAATTATGAAATTACAAAATGGAGTTTGGGTTTTTTTTCCTTTTAAGGGAAGCAAGGAGGGGGGTGATAGAATCTAAATAAAGCAAACAAATATAATCATACTACTAATGATGTTAAACATTACAAACTATTAAACTAATGAGCTAAAATCAATCAGATAGGTTGGTGATTACTCTATTAATTGGAAACAATGTAAGTAATGGCGAACAACTGGCCCTATTAAGAATATTATTTATAATATTTCTTTTTTGTTAAGAGTTTTATTAATTTCTAAAATTTCTAAACTATTCATATTTAAACCCTTTTTATTTACACGGTGGAGGATTTCTAAATTACTAGAGTAATTTAGAAACACGTGTCACAGTTAGTAACACAATACATGGAATAATCAAAGTTAATTGAAATTTTCTATTAAAATGAACTTCCACAAAGTTACCGCCGAAACCATCGAACGTATGAAAGTTTTTTAAAAGTCACTTAACTTGTCTGTCTTTGGAAACGATAATGGTGGACAGATAGGCCTGGACAAGGACAAGTAGTCAGTTAATCACTACGTTATTACAATCGAATAATAATTTAAACATTACAGACAAACCTTCTTTTGAACAAAAATCTAATATAAAAGTATTGTCAAGTGACTTAAAAGTGACCATATCATGAATGTTTACTTACTATGATTTAAAGAGCGTTGACCGCTCAACTTGAGAGTCAACATCTTTCTCGTACCTTTATTAGAGAAAAAAGTAAGTTAACATTACGTAAACATATGACTGGGCAATTGGCCCAGCGGTTAACACCATGACGGACCTCACGGGTTCGAGTCCCAGCACTAACAGCATTTTTTCAATCGATTAATCGATTTCTGTTCAAAGGCGTGGGTGTTTGTGATTTCAAAAATTCCCTCCAATCCCTTAGATCTTTAAATAACGAGGCGTAACGAGAGTGATTAGCTAAGCACTAGTCCTGTCTTGCCCTATCTTTCTACCTCTCCGATTCTCTTCGAAAAAGAGAGGTCGAGAGATGGGTCATTATATAATAATTAAAACACATAAAGAGGACGATTGACTTAGTACTAGACGTTTCTTGATTATATGTTTCTGTCTTTACTTTTCATGACAACATATTATAGGTTGAGCGAATGATTTCACAGTCCAAAAAAATCACGATAGTACGAAATGATTACGTAAGTTGAATAGTCTCCAACAACGAGCAGAAATATAGTCTTATGTTTACACAAATAATAAAAAAATCCTATCAATCAAATTATGGTTAATATTTTTATTTAATATGTTGGAAAAAATATAATTAAATTAACCTCATACAAAGAGATCTCACCCACGTACATTCCTTCAGGTAGTAAAACAACAGTTTATATAAAATTACATAGGGCATTTACCCCACACGTTGGACCCCATATTAGTTGCTTTAATCGAAAAATCGATAAAAAATCTCCCAACGAAATTACTTATAAATAAGAAAAAACAACTAACAGGTACGGCCCTTTCTCTAGCCAATAAATAACAAATTTAAACTTTGTTTTTGTATTGTCTATTCTGAGGCAATTTTACAACAACAAAAAATACAACAAGGATAACAACGTGTTCTCAAACTGTGTAGGTATATCTGCAAAATAACATAATTAGACTAATTTTCAATGTCCGTAAAATAACAGTCATTTGTGTACGCTACAAATTGTTTTTGTTAGATCAGAATTACATAATAATTATATTTTTGTATAAACTACTCCAATATTTTAAAAGCGCTTTTCATTCAAAGTAATAAACTTTGAACTGGTCGTATGTGAGTCAGTCACTCAATCTGCAAAAATACTGGTATTCCTGTTTTAAAATAATAACCAAATCCGAAATTTAAATGTATAGGAACCATCACGTACTTTGTATTGTACGTATTGCCAGCAATTAATTTAAATTCTGCTAAAAGTTGTATCAATAGGTTCATAATTGACGACTCTTTCAATTGTGTATTATTATTTAACCTCCCCCCACCCCACTTTTTAAAGCGTGCAGATAACTGCTATATACTATAAAGTCATCAAATATTTTATAATATGCATGCAAATATGCATATAACTATAAAGTCATCAAATATTTTCTTTGTAAGTGTGTGTTTGTAATAAATTTGAAGTTCCGGTAAATACCAGTAATTAACAAAAAATGTACCGGTAAGTTAAACGGCTCACCGAAACCCACTAACGCATTTCTAAAGCGTTCTTTTTACAAACAAATTAACAATTTTGTTTTAGTATTTTTTTGTTATATTAAAAAAAATTAAAGGCACTCTGTTTGAATTGCTTTAAATGGTATTTTTTTATCTCTTATTATATATATTTTATCTCTATATTTTTATAAAACAATGATAAATATTATCCTTAAATATTTTACGAATTTATTTAATATTTTTCAATCTTGTTTTAGTTACAACGATTTGTTTTCGTTTCTCAAAACACGGTTCTATTTTAGGCCTTTTGGTATTACGAAATTTGTTATTTTATATTTAAATATACCTATCTAACCACCAAAAATATTATTCCAGAAGAATTTCACGGACTTGTTTTCTGCGTAATCAAATTATTCCTGTAAAATTATTGGTTCCTCGTGAAGCAGTGTTTCTCAACGAGCATAGAATAATAATTCTTGCTTATTTATATTAACCCTCCAAGGACGAGCGTCACCATATGGTCACACAAAACACCGTTGTCTATTGATCCCACTATTCATACTTTTTCTACCTGAATATCGTTGCTATTGCTCATATTTTGTTAAGAAGGGTACGGACTACAGTTAGTCATCAGCCGTGGGGACAAGAACGGCCTCCAAAAGCACATGTGATTTTTTGAATTTCCGTTTTTTTTAATTTACTTTTTGAAACTGTTAGTTATTTTTTTATAAAAACATCAAATTATTAACAGTTATTTTGCTAATATATTTGTATTGAAATTATGTTGATTTAAAGATGTCAATTTGTAAATATTTTTAAAAAAATCACGTTTAGCTATATTTCAACCCCGAATGTTTGCGAGCCCATGCGGTTGCTTTTGTCCTTGCTACTGTCCATACTCAATATTACACGCTAATAAAAGGATGAGCATGACCATATAGTCATGCGAGGTTTCTATACATCGACTTTGCGTTTTTTTTTTTTTAATTTTGGGTAGGAATAAATGTTATCCGTGACTTCAATATGGCTTAGAAAATATTTTTTTTATCGGAAAAAAGCTCTCGTCTCTGGAGGGTTAAACTATATTAATTATAAAAAAGATATTATTTACAGTGTAATCAAATACAAAATAGGTGACCCTCTGAAGCCTAGAAATAAGAGCTCGGATAAGTGTCCAAACATTACTTGATTTAAAAACGACGTTTTAAATTTAAATTTTAATTAATATTTAAAAAAATGAGTTTCACGAGTGACATGGTAAAAAATGGTTTCATACGATATGTGATTCCCACCAACCAAAGCACGAATTCTGTGTCTTATTATTTTATTATAATAAATCACAAGCTGTGATGGGTAAACATGTATGCAAAATAAGTTTTCAATAATTACGAAAGCAGTTTAATTTACTCTACAATATTTTATTAGCCTTCCAGTATCGACTTCTGAACCTTCTGGACCATGAGAAATCACCTCGTTTGCCTGCTTTCATAATTAAAGACTGTGGAAGTGTTTAGTTTCTTAATAAAGTCACTAAAGATAACATAAATTTTCTATATAATTAAATCAACAAATCCTGTTTATTGAACTAAACTACCACCAGAAAATAACATTTTTCTCAACTGTTTTGCTAATTCCTTAACAATTGATTTCAGTTAATGTTAACGAAATATATTGTTGAAGTCATATGGCAATCATACTTGGTTACACATCAGTGTGCTGAATTATCAAATATCATTTTCAAATCTTTAACACTGTTTGATTTTTGCACACCAAAATTGCATCGTATTGCCATATACTGTGGTTCAAAATATAACGAAATTTATTTATTGAAATCAAGTTTTTTAAACTCTTATTCTACGATTTAAAATATCATTATATAGAAAGCAGAGGATATTGTGTAAGTATAAACAAATACAACTAATTATACCTTACGATTTTAATATAAATATCATTTATATTTAAATAATTGAGAAACAATGATAGGATACTCGAGGGTCGGGCACAGGTCTCCTCCCATACCATAAGGGCGCGTTGATTAACTTGTAACCAACTAGATGAAGATGTTACAACGACATCGTTTTTTGTCGTAGCCAGGGAATGCCGGATCAAAGAAGATGTTATTTTTATTTGTTTTATCAGAGTTGAGTACCACTTAACTTTGTCGCTTGTTCACCTCAGACAAGAATTCATATAAAAAAAACCTTTTACAAAGAGGGTACTTACGTGTGAATTAGGAGATTCTCACAATGATTTTACTTATAATTTAATCTTTCAATTATAAATAAGTAAACAAGTTTGATAATTAAATAGATATAAAAACAGAATAAGCTGTTTTTTGTGGTATTATATATAAAATAATATTATAACGTCTGTTGGTGGTATTGTTAGCATTTTTTTTACAATTAAGTAAATCTGTGAATGTTTGCTTCTCGTGATATGAAAGTACTATATTATTAAAAGGAAGTAAACACTTAGAGCAGTGTCTGCCAAACTGTGTGCCGCGGCACACTACTGTGCCACAAGACGTCTCAGATGTGCCGCGATGGAAGAAGCCTTAAAATGTTTAATTTTAAAATTTTATTCAATCTTAAATAAATTCAACATATACACATTCAAACAAATAATTGTCACGTTCATACATAGTGGTCAATGTGACACATTTTCTTTTTTAAATGAACATTTCTTTTTTAAAGCAACAAATGAAAAGAATTTTTATAATTAATGTAGCAGTTACGCAAGGTATAACAAGTTAATATTCATCTAAAAAAACTCGATTTTTAGTGACTTTAATTCATTGATTAAATTAACTTTTAGTTGGTAGAACCCATTGTAATAAGTTTAAAAATATTAAAGTATTTAGTGCTACAATGTGTAGAACACTGTCGAAAATTGTAGAACTAAATACTTATACAAAAATAATTTATAAAAAAAAAATATACCATAATACGCCATTTATTTCATTGATTTTTGATTGCTCTGTACATTATAATAGTGTATGAATTTCTAACATCTTTGCCCGGCTATCGTTTGGCTTGTAAGTTTTTATCAATTGCACTATAAACCGTTGTTATTTTACAACTACAAAACACATTTTTTGTAAAATAAAAATCAATTTCTTTATTATTATTCAATAAAATTGTTTATTATTGTTGTATTTATCTATTCACTTGGCTTTTATTATGAGCGCTGTAAAGCTTAGTAAAGCGCTATTGATGTTCTGATAAAAAAATATAACGGTTCAAGAAATGTATTATTAAAGCACGATAAAACGGACAGGATCAACGTAACTTAGGAAAATCACTCGGACATGAATTGAATCGCGAAGAAAAACGACCGGCAATTTCCTTTCATTGTGATAATGAGAGAGTTGTCCGCCTGCCTGGGATTTCCCGGATAAGAATTTTCCCAATGGAATTTCCCGGAAGCCATCAATCTGTAGCGGATGCTTCTTTATTCACCGATATGTAACTAATTGCGGTTTTTGGTGGATAACAAAGATATATTGGTTTTTGTGGTTTATGTATGGTTTATTGTATTTATCTATGACTGCCCATGCTTAGCTCAATGCTGGATTAGTGGGATTATTCGATAAAGCTAACAATATGATTTAACTATTCAGAATTAATAAAATCGTATACTTACAAGGCTCAAATAAACTGAGATATTATTTACGGGATTTATAAAGATTACGTTTATTTTGCGTCTATATATTTATTAAATCGTTTAGTATGTCGACTACGTTGATGTAGTCCTCAATCCTCTTTCATTTTTAAAGTGATATTTTATGGATAAGTTTAAGCAAGATTCATCATTCCTAATGATTTGATACTTTTAAAGATCTTTCTTATAAGCTGTCAATTTATTTCTTAACGAAGTATTTTAGCTCTACATTTTTTTTTATAGTTGATAGCTATTTCGGCGTATGTTTTAACTTACAATTATTTTATCCATGTCCGCTCCCAATGTGGAGCATATGGCCTCCTAATGGTGGTATCTCAACAGATATTTTTTTCTACGAGGGCTGCTTGTTACTCAGTCGCTCAACCTCACTTTTTTCAAAGTAAGTAGTAGGGAAAGAAGGATCAGGCTAGAACAGGACTAGTGGTTGGCTAAACGCTATTGCTATACCCAGTTATTAAAGGATCAGAAGGACGGGAGGAGGGGAAAGGATGTGAATTAACATCACAAACACCCAGTCTTCGATCACAACTTTGAATTGAATAATTCTCAAATTCACTATGATCTGACCGGGAATCGAACCCAGACCTGCGCGATCGGTAGAGCAAGCTCTTACCAACTGGGCTACAGCATGCGACAAATTACCACCAAAAAATAATATTTGTAGAACTATAATACTTTGTTATTTATCACTTTAATCTAATATTTATATACACAATTAATTCGTGACAATACGTCTTTGACATACACAGTACGATAATAATAAAGGTGGAAATATTCTAGTACATATTTATTAGAAAAAATAGTTTTATTTATCCAGATTTGATGTTAATTTAATTTGTAAACAATTAATTTTCATACATTAAGGTCAAAAAAGTGCGATGAAACATAATATGAGTATTTTGTTTCTACAGTTATTATTTTATACCTATGTATAGTTGATAGCTATTTCGGCGTATGCCTTCGTCAGAAATATTTTTAAACTTACATGTATAAACTGGCTTAGAAGAGATATGTTACAGTTTTACACAACACATTCTACCATCCACTCTAACATTCTATGTTATATTACAAATTATAGTATTATATTTAATAACTTGACTTTATTGTTTCTTTGATCAGCAACAACTATGCGATTAGTTAAAGTAAGTTAGTATAAATTAAAGTGACTTATTACAATGGATTTCTAACAAGTGAATGTTAATTTAAGCAATAAATATTACACATTGTAGAATTTATTTTTTACTTTTAAGGTTTTCACTGTCAATGCTTGGTGAAAAGGCATCAATATTAAGGAAAACACAAAATTACTTTGTGCTTAGTTCCACTTTTATTTACCAAGATCAGGTCGTGATCTTGGTTAGTAAAAATGGAAATTTTTACAAAGGAATATTGTGTTTTTCTTAATTGAATTTATTACATCCAAATGCCACGAATAACTTTCATTTCCATTCAGCAAAATAGTTTAAACTCTCACTTAATTAATACAGATTCCTGGACTCTATTCTATATTATATTATAAGATACTTCTATACTGCGTGCTGTTTATCGTCACCCACAGTGGTAAACCGTACGCAATATATCAAGCATAGTTTGACCACATTGGAAAGGTATGTATTATAGTATGTTGGAAATTCAAGTTAGTACTTGAAACTAGGACACATTCAAAGTTTTGGGAAGCAATAACTTCTGAATAATTGCTCGTTGGATTAAGTTATTGTAGTGCTGTAAAATGGATTGAAATAATCGCTGCTAATTGTGGGTCATGTTCTAATACGAACAATAAGACTTAAGATAAAACCGGGGAATCTGAGAATTAGTCGTCTGTGGTATAAGTACTTTATTTGTCAAAGAAGAATTTTGTTATTTAATAATATGGTATCATTAAAATTATTTAATATAATCTTTCCTTGGCATAAATAGAGAATGCATTACTTATTAAAAATAGTTTAAATAAAGCAACCAAAAAAATACGTCAACTGAGATACCGAGTGAGTAAGTCATAATCGGTTTTTCGATATTTTGTTTATATCATACTCTCATTAAAAATATACCATAATCATAAACAGGTGATTTTCATAAATATGTTACGGTTTCTTAAACTTTAAATGGATGATTTTCTACTGTGAAATAAAAAAAATATTTGCACATGCAATGGGTGAGTTTTGCAGAAAAAATAATTTTAAAAAATTTTGATAGTTTTTTTGAAATATATTTTTACCCAAAATCAATAAGTTCTCTTGAAAAGCACCTAGGCCAGGGGTGGGGAATCTTTTCTTTTCTAAATGCCACATTCATTTATCTGATTCAACATAAGGCCGCAGTAAAGAAAATGTAGACACTAGAGAATCTTTGGTCGGCAATTTTGAAATGAATACACAATCTACTGTAGAATACACAATTAAACTACTTAACGCTGTTATGATGAACCATGTTTTTTTTGTTGTTGTGAAAACTGCATTAAAAAACGGTCAAAAATCAATGGGTGCCAAAACTTCAGCTTACTCTGTTCGAATGAAGGTTATAATAGCTTAGCTTATGCTTAGACAAGACATATATTGAACAAATATGAAGAGTGAATATGTATTTTACCACTGGGTAAAAGAATAAAAGTTAAAATCAATTTCTGTTTTGCGAAAAAGACAAAACAAATGTTTGTACTTTTCGTAGTCATCTACAATAATAATACATCATTGAAGGCTCATCAATTCTGGAATATGTTAATTTCTGATTGATATTTTCGTATATACTTTTATAGAGACAAATGGATTTTGTTTTCCGCTGTACAATGTATGAAAAACACGTATATATGTTCATTTTTAAATGTATCAAAAATTAGTACAAACTGTATCCAAACAATATTGTAATATTACAGAATAGAGACAATAAATTGATAGAAGATTCCGAACTAACCACTTTATCCCCATTATGTATTGCTTGCGGTTTACCAATATCTTTGCCCTTAAGCACCACCGTCTTCAAAAGCAAATTCAAGACTAACTTTTGGGGCTATTTTGATACGTTACTTTTTGATTATAGTTGACATATTATCAGTTAAGTTTGAATATCGTTGTTACATATCTGATCAAATTAAGAACTGACAGCATTTTTACTTTCTTTGTCTTTATTTTTCATTAAATTATTATGAAGCGATTATATTTTGTAAAGAAATAACATGATCATATAATTCAATTGACATTAAACCATGTTCGCTCCCAATATGGATAATATGGACTCCTAATGGAATTTATCTCAACAAAAGTGTTTCTACGAGAACCGCCCGTTACTCAGTTGCTCGAAGGATAAGGATAGGACAAGATTAGTGGTAAGCTAATCGCTCTCGATGTGCCCCGTTCATAGGATAAGATGGGTGAGAGGGGGGAATTCAAGACATCACATATATCCATGCCTTTGAACAGAAATTCATAAATCGATTGCAAAATCAATTGGCATTAACTTTGTATAATTTCATTGTTATACTAAATTTGTATTATACTAAATTTCATTGCTATACTAATTTTATACTCAACTTCTGTTTGTTTATAAATTGTATTGTAAGGTCTTGCGATGGGAAACTGCCTATCACCGTTGTTAGCTGAGTTTTATATGAACTATTTAGAAGATAAAATTTTTAGAAACAAAACAGAAGCCAAACCTATAGTCTATTGGTTCCGATATGTAGACGATATTCTTTGCCTGTTTAATGGAACGGATAGACAAATAACTAACTTTATAAATTCATTAGATAAAAATATTAAATTCACTTGAGTCACAGAAGTCGGAGGCAAAAATATTAACTTTCTTGACCTAAATATTAACATTGCTGTAATGCCTGCTGGCTAATGGATGCTGGCTGCCTGAGTAGCCATATCGGCTTCTTTCAATTTATTTATTGATTTGGCATTTACTTGGTAGAACTTCATTATAATAGGGTAAAAATATCAACGTATTTTAGTTCTACAGTTTTTTTTTATATTCTTTTTTTTAGGCAATACTTTTTAAAGCATAGTTCTGACGATGGCGAAAGCCGAAATAGCTATCAAATCGTACATATAAAAAACTGTAGAACTAAAATACGTTGATATTTTTATTCTATCAAATATTTTTCCATTCTACTGAGAATTTACTATAAACACATTAAAAAGCTAGTGTTTTTTTGAGGCTAAATGTTTTGTGTGAAATAAAAATATTCCAGCAATATAAAAATTAACCAGATTAATTCTTCGGGTGAGATGTACTTAGTAAATAACTATTATCGACAAAGTGACAAGCAAACACCCTTCGTTCTGGTGTCAATTTATACAGGCGTAGGTAGACTCGCCGTGGCGTGGGCTGGCAAGGTGAAGTGTCCGAGATAATGTCTCAATTTGTTATCATTGACTGGCCGGTAAAATAAAATGTGTCCCGTTTATCACTCATTAGTTAAGGCTGGCTCTAAATAAAGACGTTTCTTACCAATGCTAGGGCTACCATTTACTTAATTTTCGATACATTTTTATATAGACCGGTCTTAAAAGATAGGTCCCGTGCAGCTCTGTACCGGGCCAAAAATATGTGGAGTATTTTTTTCTTCCTGTTTTTCGGCCGTGAAACAGCGGCTGCACACGCATTACGGGTGGTGTCGGGATAGTCAACAACCAACTTGTATACTTTCGTATAAAAATTGTCTAAAATTGATACTTAATTACGACATGGCTTATAATTATCAGAAGTTTCAAAAACGTACAAAAAAACTTTAAAATTATTAAAATAAATTAATAGTGATTTTTTTTCATGTAATTAAATTTTTCCTACTTTACGTTTGCGAGTCATATCACCCTAAAATAACTCACACAGCATAGTTGTGTACTGTATAGCTGTATAGACTAGATGCTGTGGATGCCTCAGGAAGGTTTGAAAATAGACATACATTAATACATGATTTAATCTTTTGCTTGTTCCAAACCTTAACAATATTTGACACTAGGGTATCCAATCCCGGGATTACGGGATTGATTATTTTTCAATCCCGGGATTGGGATTTGCTAACCGAGGAATATGAAAACCTCAATTCGCTATACTTTTTCCCCGGATTATCTCCAAACCTCGTTTTTATTTTAGCTCACCGACGAATCTGAAATCCGGATTACGGGATTGATTATTTTTCAATCCCGGGATTGGGATTTGCTCACCGAGGAATATGAAAACCTCAATTCGCTATACTTTTTCCCCGGATCATCTCCAAGCCTCGTTTTTATTTTAGCTCACCGACGAATCTGAAATCCTCGATTTGCCAATTTCGTGTCAATTTTTGGAATTTCCTCAAAATTTCTCAATCCCTAAATCCCCGGATCGCAGCCCTATCATTTCCAGGATTTCGGGATCCCGAACCCCGGGATTGGTTGCTCTATTTGGCACGTTAGAACTCAGACATTCTACAAATAGAAGAATAATAATCAAAATATTCTTTTTTAATATTGGAAATATTCCGAATCCTGTGTTTTCTATGTGCGGAAGAATCGATGTATGGAGTTTTCTTGTGCGTATAATTCGTGGTCAGAAAAATATTGTACGGAAGAATCCGTTAACCGTGAAATGCATAACAGTTTTTCTTGCACATTTCTAAAATGAAGACACCGCAATAAATATGCTAAGCGGGGAAGCATTTCAAATAATATAAAATCCAACTAAATTTCCTTGCCGCCTGGCATTATGGAAAACAAACATCCCTGGAGTGAAAATTTATTGGTAACCCTACTGGACTCTAGATTTTTAGGTGTATTAGAGGACCTATTATGTAAATCAGAGGCTTCTTTTTATCACTTAAGGTGATTCTGTAAACGAGAGAACATTTCAACCTTTTTTCTGGTTTTGCATACTTACTTGCCCGTATACAATGCAGTGTAATTTACTTAATTAAACCACTTTTTGAGACAACGAATACACTTTTTATTTTAAAAAAAAAATGATATTTATTTTTAATTTCAGTGATTCTAAACATTTTTGGCTAAGACTATAATCGTCGTAGTATTTAGTTCACTAATCACGTTGATAGCTATTTTGCTTCTTTCCACCTTAAGGATATGATGGTGTGAACACTATAATTAAGCCCTGCCAAGTAAAAGCCAATTAAATCGTAGATACAATCGAAGTTTTTATCTGAATAGAGTTTCAATATGAAAAACAAATCGTTCAATGATTTGTTCTTTTACTCACAATCCGAGTTTCATCTTTCAGCATCTTAATACATAAGAAAACGACTCAAATTTTAATTTAAAAAAAATATTCCTAAACTCGTATCAAAGTTTAAATCTGAATTAAAAAGATAAAGATACAATTATCTCAAGAATGAAAATTGTAAAAATCTAAAATTGTGATTGCCAATAAATTCATGACGTGTTTCCAAAAATATCTTTCACAACCTTTAATGAAATTTTAATGAATCAGTTTTTTTCTATTGATTGAGTTTGCATATACGCATAACTCAGATATAAAAGTGAATAACAAAGTAATTCGTATAATTTAAGATTTCGACTGAAGGTGCTTGGTGGAATTTCAATATTAAATTTGAATCGTTCAAACTATGAACATTCTTACAGATTTTGTCACTAACGACCCGGGTTTCGCCTTTCGGCATCTTCAGGCGTTCAAGTGCATGGATGAACTTTAACTGACTAGTTAAGTAGTTTAATTAATTGTGTATTCTACAGTTGATTGTGTATTCATTCAAAATGGTCGACAAATCTGTTCTGACTGGTCAGTCAGTTCAAGTTCATCCGTGCACTTGAACGCCTGAGGATGCCGAAAGGTGAAACCCGGGTCGTTAGTGACAAAATCTGTGAGAATGTACATAGTTTGAACGATTCAAATTTAAAGTAATTCATCTCACAATAATTAAAACAAAAACAGTAATGATATTTCTACAGCACACCATTAAGCGAAGAGATTTTTAGCTATTTTTTATTTTGTATAACTATTATAATGTGTTGTATTGTATTGGGACTTTTTGCAGTTTAATATTCACTCTGGCAAGAATTTAATATAATAATATAATATGAGAGCAAATAGAATGTTAACATTTTCGCATTACATTGACATCTTTCGACGTTTTGAGAAACAAACAATAATAACTGATTGAGAATAAAAATACCAACGTCACTCTTTGATGCGATTTAAAACAAACTTTTTTTATTTATATTCATAAATCAACGACTCTGACAAATCTTATTTATAGGTCATACACACCACCCTGTCACCGACGACAATTGCGATGATTTTCCTTAACCGCCGAAACAACTCCCTTTTTACCCCCCTCTTCTTCTTGACAAAACATCCCTTCCACCCCGTTTCAATGGTCCTTGATTGCACAATACATTTGTGATTACACAATGCGATGGTGCAATAAAAATAATTCTCAGATTTATTCCTAAAGGGATAACTCTTCGCATGCCAGTTGTATAGTTTAATAAACTCTCCCTTTCGGGCCCGTATATTAATTTAAATGTAAATAATTAGTATGTCAGTAATAGAATATTATATTTCTAATATCTCAACGATGATAAATTATTAATGTTAGTATTGTTTTGGCTAGTTTTGAATAATTCGTCATTATTAAAAATAACACAATTTCTATTTCTGGCTCGAAAACAATGAAGAGAAATGCTTATTCTTGACTCTTTGAGCTATTTTTTTTGTTCGTAAGTAAATGACAAAATAAAGATTAGAATTAGTTTTTTCAAATGTTTTACCAAACAGAATAAGATTTATATAAATTAATAGATTACAACTTCAGTAAATTGATAACTCCGCATGTTTTAGTGTAAAAATATTTATGGTCATAATAATAAACGTATAAAAAACTTCACCAATAAATAATGAAGGTGGAGTCTTATATAACGTGCGTGAAGAAAGAAACGACGTAATTATTGCATTATAAAACGGTACATTTATCGAACGAATGTTCGCGCGACAAGCATTAAACCTAAGAGGGTTGTTTCTACAGGTGTACTTTTCGCACAAATTTTCGATTAAGAGTGATTGATTCCAGAATTAACTAGCTTTCAATTTTAAGGATATATTTTTATTAAAAGAATCAATTAAATTTAGGTTCTAATAAAGATAGTTTTTAAATCTAGCAGTATTTAATATCAAACTACTTATTGATATTGATTGAAAGTTGTTCACAACTAGCTTTTAGCGGAAAAGAGTTTGTACATTTGAGGAGCAAAAAGTCACAATTTTTGAAAAATCCCGTTTAATATCAGTTATGATAAAATGTATGAACCACAATTAATATTCAAAAAAGGTTTTTTCTCTGTACAAATTAGATCATTCAAGCAAACCGTGATTTCTACAAAACTCAAATCATCATTTCCAAAGCTCTGTATTTGTGTGACAAATCATATTTTGAATGTTTGCTCCTCATTTATAGGGGAAAATTATATACTATATAAATAAAACACTTTCTATACTAATTCCACATTTTGTATTATAGATTAGGACCTCTTTCGTATAAAAACTTTGTTTTTCAGTCATTAGTTGATAATGCTTGCGATGAACGAAACTGTCCTAGATCTAAAATAAATAATATAACAAAGCGCTTTACTTTCCAAGTATTAATATTGCGATAAGACCATTCTAATAGGCCTTTATCATATCTTTTACCGGTATCAACGTACTTTTTCCGTATTGGTTTCCCTTATTGATGTAAACTCTACCGTTTTCTAATATTCTATCGGTTTTAAGTACATTTTACCAGGCAAAACTGCTCTGATTAAACTGTAAAATATATACTTTAAATGTAGTATTCGCTAGGAAGAATATAATATTATATAATATACTGCAGCATTCAACGGGTTAAGCTTGAATATAATGTCCCATTAAATACGCCATAAGCCGCTGTACATTGTGTAGTGTACGTTTATACGATAAGTATGGGTATAATGTAATTTATTGGAATGTTTTATCACTTTTAAACATATGATGAATGATGTGTGAATGAAAAGAGATTTGTTTGATGGATCACCCATTCTTGCCATCGCAGTAATTGTCAATTGACATGTGATACGTTGAGATATTTTATCGCGAGCTTCCAACTGAAAAATCAATTATTGAGTTCAAATAAACTCCAGTGAATGTAGATTCGAAGTAATCGCGAATAAAAATTGATTGAAATAATACGTGTATATTTTTGCGACTACATATGTATTTTCTTTGTATGTATATTATTTTGCTTAGCCTTTATCCTAGCTTCACTAATGAATACTAATAGTCTATATGCTCTGCATTGGGAGCGGACATGATTTAAAATAAATATACTTTAAGGACACCGTGCTATAGTCGTTACAGTTTCAGTTTTTTTAATACTATACGAATCTATTAACATGTACTAGTATTTCGGTATTTCATATTAAATACTGCTAATATTTTTAGTACGGTATTTCAAAAAAGTTAAAAAAAAACCCAAAACAAATATTGTGTATGCAATACCGGAAGATTAAATAAAAATAATATATATCGTCTGAGGATGCATCCGAAAGAGGCGAAACACGTGTCTCAGTTTGTAGCACAATACGTGGAATAATCTAAGTTATTTTTAATTTTGTATTAAAATGAATTTCCACAAAGTTAATCCATCGAAAGTAATGTATACCGTCATTAAAAAATATCTCATAATCATAGAATGGTTAACTTCATAAATTTATTACGGTTTCTTAAATTAACAATTGACACTACTTCATTTTGTAGGTGCCTTGACCTCCTTGCCCGCCTCCTAAGGGCAGCTCGCAATCAATTCGTAAAATCGCGTATAATATTTTTATCTACTTTGGCCAAAATATTTTATAAAGTGGTCACCGCTCAACTTAGTGGCGGTAGGTTGTACGACTAAGGTATTTTTTCAAATCGAAGCGACCAACGGCAAATAAGCAGAATAACATCTGGGAGCCGTGCCCGCTTTCTAAAATTTAGGAACATGAAGTAATTTCTTGGAAATGGTATTTAGACATAGTTCAAGTATTAAGCGCTCGAAGGAGCCACCTCACGGATGTTTTGATGCGGGACGCTACCCCCTCCCTTAAAAACACAATAATTCGCCCGCCCCCCCCCTCTTTTCTCCTGCCCCGCTTGGTTGCCAATTATTGATTTTAAAAATAGATTATTCGGCCACTTCTTTTTGGGACACCAACAGCCGCAGGTCTTGAGGAATCGCTGGGGGCCTCTCAGGTCACGCCGATAGTAATACAAACTTGGTGAGAATTTATCGTCAATATAATTAATTTAAACTAAATATCACTATCTCCAATTACGTCGGCGTCGATCTGGAGAGGTCCCCAGGATCCGTAAGAAGTTTATTTATAAATACTTTACTAATTTGAAATATTATTATATATATATTTTTTTTAATACATTGTTTATTGTGTATCTGTGCCTAACCCATATACTGTGTTTGTTTATCTGTTTTGTTTAAGGTTATACGTTTCACCATCGCGGATTTTCTCATCGTATTGTCTCTTTGTTATTGTTTATCCTCCCCCCGGCGGGGGAATAATACGTATTTGAGTAGCTGTTTTTTTTTTTTTTAATTCGCCCTTGACGATCTCATGTAAAGCCGGGAATCTTTGCGATTCACTTAGGCTGTAAGAATTTTTAGGGAGTAAGGTCACTAAGCAGTGAGAATTATTTTGTTTTTCTATGTTAGGTAGTAAGATTTATTTGTTTCCCGAGAGGGCTAAACCTATTGCCGGACCAGTGGCGTCCGAAGGGGTGTTGGGATCGGCAAGTGGGTCGTGGAAGTCAATTCATTTAATTTTAAGACATGCCAGACCACGTGGGCAGCAGCTATTCATCTTATTAGACGCTTAAGAATTAGTCATAAATGTAAATAATTTAACTTTCAATAATCGATTCCTTACGAGTAAACACGCGGTGGTGAAATAAATTCAATGTTATATACCTTGTGAGTGAATCTTAATGGAACCGTAAGATTATTTTTTTTTGTTGTTATTTCACTTTCTTTAATTAATTTCGAAATGTGTAAGATTATGTGTAAGTGTTAATTTGTATTGCTCTGTTACAATATTTTTTTGTTCTTAATAAACCTTGTCCTTTGTGTAACGGATTTTGATCTTTGCAAACCTTTGAACTACCCTTTCTCCTCTATTCCATCTTAGGTGAACCTACAGGAAAGCTAATTTTCCTACAACTTTTCACGCGGGGAAAAGGGCCTGTCAATTTGTCGACCCAACGGGCGGCCGAAGAAATTTGATAATTTCTGGACTCAAGACCCTGAGATTATTTACTCCGGGAGATTCAATTTTTTCAGTTTTTTTTTGAAAAAAAAAAAAAACTTTGGCGTCCAAGGCACTTAAGATAATACTTAATTAATATTTTTTTTTGGTTTCTCACATGTAAGAGTAAAATCCAGTTTTCATTCCCGGAGTAATTTAATGCAAACATGATCAGAATCCGTTGTGAAATATAAGGTAAATAAATAAATAATAATGTATAATATTGTTCGTGAACGTTTATAAAGTGTTATATGTGTGATTCGTGTAATATGTGTAATCAGTGAAATATTAACGAAGTTATATGTGACGACTGGCGAGCGTCGTGAGATATGCCGACAGCTAGAAAACATCGCAGCATCAACACAGCGAGTAGCGCTGCCTCCTTGAAATCGACAGTCGCCCGCTGTCTGAGAATCGGGAGGGCATCAGAGTGCGAGTAATCAGTAACGTGTTTAATACGTGAACTTGTGAAATAAGTTAAGTGGTAGAAGCTACGAACTGCTGGAATTATTTTTCGTCAAAACATTCTCACGCCCGAGAAGCGGGTGAGAGGGCTAAAAACGGCATTTTCATAAAACGGAAGTCATCAAGTAATAAAGGAACGCCGTAAGCGCTGAACCACAGTATCGTGGGATCTAGCGACAGTTTTGTGAAGGCGATGGTTCAAGTATCTACCGAAAGAGGGCGAGTTCTCACCCTTAAAGTGTTTCAAACATAACGAAAACATTAAAAATATGCCGGCTGACCAGACAGACGGCGCAGACGACAAAATAGTAAAGAATAATCCATGTTCAAAATAAAGTGTAATCAACAGTTTGCGTAACTGGACATCATCTAGCAAAAAGGATGGATCACCTGCGGACGGCAGGCCGAATCAAGTATCTACAGAATGGCCCAATGCACCGATTCAACGAAAAGGACACCTGTTCAAAAATTGCGTAATCTTGACGAGAGCGTGATATGACCGAGCTACGCTGCCTCTACGCAGTTCGAGACAGCGACACTACGACATTAGCTAGCGTAGACAGCTAGACGTAGAAATCTACACTTACCGAAACGTAGCGTTTGCGCTACGAGTAACCTCGTCTACGATCATCGCCCGGAAGCAAGTTGGACAAGCGCGAGCCACCGTTCGAGGTACGAAAACTCGACTTCTCTCAACGATTGACAGAATTTGAAGAGTTGATTCACGACACCGAGACATCCAACATAATTACTTGCCAGGGCCCTTGGCCTGGCTAGTATGGGAAAAAAATGAGGGACGCTCGAATTTCACTGACTTATATAATTTATATAACTATTTTTTTTTGTTTATCGTTATTAAGAGCTCGTAATCGATATATTTTTTTATAGCCTTTGCTAGCTGCTGGAGCCGGTCGGGTAGGTCATAGGCATCGGGAGTGGGATGGTTTGACACTACTTCATTTTGTAGGTGCCTTGACCTCCTTGCCCGCCTCCTAAGGGCAGCTCGCAATCAATTCGTAAAATCGCGTATAATATTTTTATCTACTTTGGCCAAAATATTTTATAAAGTGGTCACCGCTCAACTTAGTGGCGGTAGGTTGTACGACTAAGGTATTTTTTCAAATCGAAGCGACCAACGGCAAATAAGCAGAATAACATCTGGGAGCCGTGCCCGCTTTCTAAAATTTAGGAACATGAAGTAATTTCTTGGAAATGGTATTTAGACATAGTTCAAGTATTAAGCGCTCGAAGGAGCCACCTCACGGATGTTTTGATGCGGGACGCTACCCCCTCCCTTAAAAACACAATAATTCGCCCGCCCCCCCCTCTTTTCTCCTGCCCCGCTTGGTTGCCAATTATTGATTTTAAAAATAGATTATTCGGCCACTTCTTTTTGGGACACCAACAGCCGCAGGTCTTGAGGAATCGCTGGGGGCCTCTCAGGTCACGCCGATAGTAATACAAACTTGGTGAGAATTTATCGTCAATATAATTAATTTAAACTAAATATCACTATCTCCAATTACGTCGGCGTCGATCTGGAGAGGTCCCCAGGATCCGTAAGAAGTTTATTTATAAATACTTTACTAATTTGAAATATTATTATATATATATTTTTTTTAATACATTGTTTATTGTGTATCTGTGCCTAACCCATATACTGTGTTTGTTTATCTGTTTTGTTTAAGGTTATACGTTTCACCATCGCGGATTTTCTCATCGTATTGTCTCTTTGTTATTGTTTATCCTCCCCCCGGCGGGGGAATAATACGTATTTGAGTAGCTGTTTTTTTTTTTTTTAATTCGCCCTTGACGATCTCATGTAAAGCCGGGAATCTTTGCGATTCACTTAGGCTGTAAGAATTTTTAGGGAGTAAGGTCACTAAGCAGTGAGAATTATTTTGTTTTTCTATGTTAGGTAGTAAGATTTATTTGTTTCCCGAGAGGGCTAAACCTATTGCCGGACCAGTGGCGTCCGAAGGGGTGTTGGGATCGGCAAGTGGGTCGTGGAAGTCAATTCATTTAATTTTAAGACATGCCAGACCACGTGGGCAGCAGCTATTCATCTTATTAGACGCTTAAGAATTAGTCATAAATGTAAATAATTTAACTTTCAATAATCGATTCCTTACGAGTAAACACGCGGTGGTGAAATAAATTCAATGTTATATACCTTGTGAGTGAATCTTAATGGAACCGTAAGATTATTTTTTTTTGTTGTTATTTCACTTTCTTTAATTAATTTCGAAATGTGTAAGATTATGTGTAAGTGTTAATTTGTATTGCTCTGTTACAATATTTTTTTGTTCTTAATAAACCTTGTCCTTTGTGTAACGGATTTTGATCTTTGCAAACCTTTGAACTACCCTTTCTCCTCTATTCCATCTTAGGTGAACCTACAGGAAAGCTAATTTTCCTACAACTTTTCACGCGGGGAAAAGGGCCTGTCACAATGAATTATTGAAAATTTCAATTAAATTAAAACAATTTGTATTAAAACATGTGAGAACATTCAAATTTGGTTTTTTAAGTTTTTCTTGAGACAGTTTTCTTCAGTCGATGTCTATATAATGTAATGAATATTTTTTTAAATGTCTTAATCAAGACATGAATTAAATTATTTCATTTTGATAATTATCTACAAGAGTTAACTAAAAAAAATAATTTATTTTATAATCCGCTTCATTACGTATTCTAACAATGTATAATAAAAATTATTCAGAACGACGATCATTGAATTCATACAAATAAAATGGAGGCGAAGAAATATTAATTCAAAAAACGTATTTGCTATCTGAATATTCATAAGGGACTTAAATATCACATTTGCAGGTTCATTAACGCTGTATTATGTTTTTTTTCGCCGAGGCACAGTTCTTGAGAAACATTTTTTTTTTAATAAAAATTCCATGAATATTTTGAAAATTACCGTTCAAAAGAAAATCAGTTAGCCTTTCATGTTTTTGGCAGTAGAATTTTTATAGTCAAGGTTTTTTCATTTTGTCGTCTTACTTCTAAAATAAAAATATTTTACATCGAAATTAAAAAAATATTTTTTTAAAACAATCTTATACTAGTAAAATAAATGATACTCTGCTCAAATGACTACCTACAAAGAATTTCTTTATATAACCAAAGAATAGCTCGGAGGGAAAATATTAAAATTAACTTAAATACTGCTATTCAGTGAACAGATTTTCATAAATTTTACTACTCAGTTTATGTATGAATAAATTCTTTATATAAAAAAATACGCTTTGGCCTTAATACTTTTTAGTATTCGAGATGTAACGAGTAATTATTTTAATTACAATACACGGAAATGTCTCAAGTCAAAATGTGAGTATGGACTGCTTGAAAAAGTATACGAATACCTGAACAAACGTTGCTCGTAAAACTTATATAACTTTAAAACGGTTTAGTTGAAAATTAAATTATTGTAGCGTTATTTTGGTGATATACAAATGTATCGTTAACAATAACTAGCTTTATTAGAATGACTGTAAGTGTATAAAGCAGGGTGGGGCAAACTTTTCGGATGAAGGGCCAAATATTGGAGTTCAAAATGATCGGCGGGCCGCAAGTAAAATACCATTTTTATATGTACACTATTTTTTATCATGGAAAAAAAACAATCTTATGAGAGGAATGGAACTGATTTACGTCTTTTAACATTGTTTTTAAATTCACGTGCTAATTTTGTAGTTGGGATTCTTAAAACTGCTTATAAATGTTCCGAAAGAGTTTTTATTGAGATTAATGATTGAAAATGTTTGTTCACATATATAGGTTGAACCAATAACGATTATTACATTTATTTTCAATCTTTTTTTTTAAAAGTGTTAATAAAATATTGCTCGCGGGCCGCAGAAAAATACGCGGCCCGCGTGCCTCAGTTTGCCCGTGCCTGGTATAGTGTATACTTATCGACCGCAAGTGGCTCACAAATTTTGTAGTGCTAACTTACATGTAAAGCTTTACTACAGCTTTCAAAAATCTAGATCGGTAATAATTCTTCGGTGGATATTCGATAATTCGGTGTAAATTTTGTTTTAAAAATATTAAATTTGAATAGACAAATGTCTTACTTTTGTAGTATTATATATAACAAATTATTGAAAAAAATAGCTGGTAGGACAATACTGGTGATTGTCCGTTGTGAACTTATTTGAAAATTCCCTCTCCAAGCACAAGTAAATTTTAAACAAGATAATTATGCAACCTATGAACGTACAGTAAAATATAGCTAGAAATATTACGGCCTACTTAACTGCAAAAACATTTTTTCAATTCATTTACAAAAATTTGTACATTAAATTTTTTGTATATTCAATTAAAGACTTATTTAATGCAGCTTTACATCGTGAAAAGGTTCTCAAACTCTTTGAAATAAACCATAATTAGTACATCGTGCTATTTATATTTTTGACATAGTTTAGAGACTATTGTTGAAATACTTATAATAGTGACATTCAATAAAACACTGTGTAAATTTCGAGTCCACTAAGAAGAGTACACAATCAAACAGAATTGGAAGGGCGTCGATCGTTGTAGTCTGCAGCCACAAAACGAGAAGTCTTCGGCAAAGTTATCAAGGCAGCATAATTATTCCCAGTTAGGGGATAGATTAGGAACATTTATCTGTGCTTTCTCCTTCGTCTTTATGTGCCCCCGGGGATGTGTTTGCACGCCCTTTTTGCGAATAGTTCAAGGGTGTCCAAAATCACTTGCAAAATAAGTTGTAATTAATTGCGACAAACACGTAAATATATTGTAAATAAAACAACTGTTATTGGAAAAAAAAACTGTCAAGCTTTAATTCATTTCCTTTGCCATACAATTTCTTACATGTATAACGAAATTACTACACAAAATGGCAACTAAAATTATGAATAATAGAAAATTTAAATTAACTTTGATTATTCCACGTATTGTGTTACTAACTGTGACACGTGCTTCGCCTCTTTCAGAGGCATCTTCAGACTTACTATCGCAAAGTTTGCTTAAGTAATGAAGCAAGATTGATTCTAACATTTTAAAATTATAAAATTACAAAATGGAGGTTTGGGTTTTTTTCCTTTTGAGAGGAGCAAGGAGGGGCGAAACACGTGTCACAGTTGGTAACACAATACGTGGAATAATCAAAGTTAATTTAAATTTTCTATTAAAATGAACTTCCACAAAGTTACCGCCGAAACCATCGAAAGTATTAAAATTATGAATGATTGTGAAAATAGCAACAAGATACAATCTTCAAAAATTCCTAAATACCTACATTTAAATAAAAAAAAATATTTGTTGATATATTATAAATATGTAACAAGACTTTTTATTGATTTTTACTAAACATAAATTGGAGATATCTGCTTTAAGCTAATCAATCAAATTAAGAAATGATTAAATTAATATATTTTGTTATAAAAAGCTACATAACAATTTTTAAATGTGTATTAATTTTTCAATCTAACCATGTATAACATGTACAGAAAAAAAATACAACATTTAATAGATAAATATAACGAGGAATTCAAAGCAGTTTTATTGCAAAAAAAATATGCAAAAAATTATAAGTTATGTATATATAACAACGTATTAGATATTGTTGACGGTTATTTCGGCTTCGCGCTATCGCCATAGCTATGGTATTGTAATAGCTATACGTCTTATACTAATAATTGCGTCATAATTATTAAAACAATAATGACATTGCCCATTACATAATGAAGTAGACCATAGTAAAATACTCAAAATATTTTAAGCTCTAACTACTTGCATTTGCCTGCTGATTACATTTAAACTTCGTACTTATATTTAAACTAACAGATCGTGCTAGTAGGTATATAAATAAATAATTATTGCGTATATTTATAAAGTTACCAATTTCAAATCGACTGTAGAGAGGCAAAAGCCCGACATCTATTTTTTTCAGAGTAGTTTCTTCGATTATCACAATGTATGCAACTTAATACACGTTCTATCAAAACGATGAAAGTAGAATTAGTATCTAAATTAAGCTTTTAATTCAATTGCGACCAGCAAAATAGACTTACAAAGAGGTATTTATTATTTGATTCAGTCCATTAGACAACAGTTTACTATTCTTCGTGCACTTTAAGATTGTGTATATTTCATATTTTACCTGGGGTCCAAAATCGTCAAATAATGCTGTCACTCATGTAAAATTTGTTCTGTGTGGTTTACTTTTTTCTTTCCACATTTGAACTGTTATTATTGCCCTAAAGTAACCAAATAATCAGCCGAAAATATTGTATTGTATTTTCTCGCCCTTGCTTGATACGTGAGGGAGAGGGCATACCTATATAAAGAGGGGTACAACTGTCATTGTTTGAATGGTTCCGGTGCAATTTATGTCCCTTGCAGTAGCTCGCGATAGCCAAAGATGGGACTTGCAGCGTACGTAATATAAAGGGAACGGAATGGTCACCGGAAATTATGGCGCTAGATATCGTTTATAACAGTGTTTTCCAACTAGTGGTCCGTGAACCAGAACCGTCGTTTTTAGCCCGCAAAAAGTTGTAGCACAACTTTTTTTAAATATGCCGAAATCGAATTGCCATGGACTCGTAATAGAGCTTTTATCAACAAAAGTGTTTCTACGACAACTCCCTGTTACTCAGCTTCTCTTTCTTTCAAAGAGAGTATCAATAGAAGAATGGGACTATTATAAAACTAGTGGTTAGTTTATCGCTCTCACTACACCCTCGGTTTTTAATATAGTATGGGTTAAACAGGGTAATTCAAGAAACAACATATATCCATGCGTTCGAACAGAAATTTACTAATCGATTGAAAAATCAATTTAAAAAACTGTCTATACAGGGATTCGGACCCGTGACCT
This sequence comes from Himalopsyche tibetana, assembly GCA_030503985.1. Classification (NCBI taxonomy): domain Eukaryota; kingdom Metazoa; phylum Arthropoda; class Insecta; order Trichoptera; family Rhyacophilidae; genus Himalopsyche; species Himalopsyche tibetana. The sequence continues at coordinate 2,195,299 of JAPJYX010000007.1, read as the reverse complement.
CTGTAACCAAAGCCAACGGCGTTGACCTCTCGAGTCTCAACTATATAATAAATAATACTTTTTTTTTGAATAATATGTCGTGTTAACACATAAATTTGTTCGTATCGTATTTTTGTTTCCAAAAGAAATACGAACATGGCGGTGTGCCTATATGCTTGGTTATTTGAATTAAAAAATAGTTCTCATTTGATGAGATTTTATAATACAATTTGATAAAGTTATATTATACCAATAAGTACAGTTATTTTATTTCCCCGCTAGCGGTTCCTTGAAATATGTCTCATATTTTTACGTCTGTAGCTGTTAAAAGGTTTGAAAGCACTGGTTTGTTACGTGTAGATTTAAGGTACCGGAATCTCACGTACATAGCTACACCTAACAAGCTTTGTTGTGGGGAAATATCGCATGACGTTAGGGAAATATCATAGGAATAGACAATAGCGCATCCATGACGATGAAATAATTCATACATGATAGTCAAGTCCAATATGGTGGACATAATTCTTCTCCTCATCTTGATACCGTAGAAGGTTGGCGACCGAATTACAATGTATATTTTAATCCTGGGCTTACCTTCCAAGAACTAATCTAACTGCTTTTAAAACAGTAGTAATTACTGATGTCGTGTAGCCAAAATAAAATTAGAATATAGATTGAAATGGCATTTATTTGATTTAGAACTGCATTGTAACAGTGTAAAAAAATATCAAACTTTTCTAGTTTTACAAACACTATTTGATATTTGTTTCATCAGAACTATGTTATACTTATATTATATTAATTATATACAGTGGAACCTTTCATAACGAGCAAAACAGATTGTGAAATAAATGCTCCTTTAACGCAGTTGAGTGACGCAGAGTTTTGGAATGATCACTTTCACATCGTTACTTGTCTCAAGATGGTTGACAAGGCGTGAGAAGGGATTACCAAGAGGACCCTCACTTCTGCTTGGGAAAAGCTTTAGCCATAGAGCGTTGTAGAATGTGATTTTGAGGGGTTTCAAACAGTACCTGTGGCGTCTACAGTCAACGAGGTTGTATCTTTGGCCAATATCATGGTACTGGAGGTGGATAACAACAATATTGATGGACTTATTGAAGAGCAAAGTCTAGAACTAACCTCCGAAGAGCTTATGAAGTTGCATTGTTTTTCACAGCAAGAAGTTATGGAGGAGAGTTTCCTAGTAGAGGAAGAGGAAGTAGCAGAGCAATAATCTTCTGGCACAATGAGAGAAATGCTGAAAGCATGGGAAACTGTTGCATCGTACATTGAGAAGCATCACTCTAATAAGAAAGTGGTTATGCGTTTTACAAATCTCTAGACAGCTTTCTAGTTAAAAAGAATTATTTATTTGTCATAAATAATAAGCTACTCGATTTTTGTATTGTTTTTTGCAAATCTAAAAAGCATTCCAGGTTGTTATGCTCCTTAACACTTTATAAGTATGTAATTTTATTTGAATATACATTTATACGTTTAAAATATAAAAAATGTTTTTTTTTCGGCATGGAACACATTATTTTATTTTACACTGTTTCATATGGGAAAAATTGTTTCGCTTAAGGAATGTTTCACATAGCGAGTAAGATTCTGGAACGAATTAAACTCGTTATGAGAGGTTCCACTTTAATATACTGGCTTATACGAGATAAACACTATTATACTCTACGTCTAAATAACTATCAACCATATGAGGGGCTTGGTATCAACACTCATTATATCCATGTTTGATGTTTTTGTAGATAAGCAAAGAATTCTATATGCATCACTTTATACATCAAAAAATTGTAAAAAAAAAACTCTAATAAAACCACTGCCAAAGATCACATTTTTTAGTAAAAAATATCACTATTTACTCACTTAACAAGCTTAGAATAAATTTGAATCGTTCAAAATATGTACATTCTCACAGATTTTGTCACTAACGACCCGGGTTTTACCTTTCGGCATCTTCAGGCGTTCAAGTTCACGTATGAACTTGAACTGACGCTTAGTTAATGAATTTTTCGTGTTTATATAAGAAATAAATGTATCATTGAGCTTAAAGCCATTGCTGGCGAAAATTATAAACTCATGGGAATGCCCACAGATTTGAGTAGTAAGTAGTTTCAAGAATTATATGTATTTGTTTGTCGGCAAAGGTTTTATGATTATATTTATATAGAGTATAGAAGTGGAGATCCCGGTAGGTTTAATATTTCATTTAAAATCGGAAGGCTATGCAATTGAAAAAATAAAAAAATAAAATTTAAAGCTTAAATTTAAAAAAAAAAAAAAGCTTAGAATAGTTACTTAAAATAAACAATTAAACAAACGTTTAAGGTAAAAATAGAAAAAATTACAAACATTCACGCCCAAATTGATACAGAAGAGTCTATTTAACTGGGAATCAGTAATCGATTAAATGTTCACATGGTTAAAAAACCAGAGCACAATTTTGTAACTGAATCTTGTTAAAAAAGTATACTGGTATTCCATGTCAAGGCACTTGCATACATTTATGGCAAGTCTTTGTTAACAATTTTGATTGTAAAACGGCTGCATTTTTAAGAAGAGAGCTTTCAAAGTTGTGATACTGTCGTATTAAATTGCTGCATTTTTCCGAAACATGTTACACTTAGCATTTGTATGTGAACATATAACAACTTGATCTCAAACTGTAAATCTCATTTCTTATAGCATTTTTTATACATTTTAGTAGACATTTATAAATACCCTATGATATAAAATATTTAATAAATGTTTTCATATTTTGTAAATCGGTGTCAGACCATTTTTAAACGCTCTAGTTGACTGCAAAGCTCTGGATATAACTTATAGTTAACTAAATGCGTTATCTGCGCTTCGTTTTTATGGTAGGATATAATGTGAGTGAGACGAAATAATAGTTCGTTTTAAAAACCCGAGGGGATGCATTGCCTCAAACGTTAGACGCGCGCTTTCAATTATTTGCTTCAGAGTATCCTAGTTGTTCTGCATTCAAAATAATCTCACATATTACTCTTATTACAAGAAATACATAATATTATAAGCAAAACATTTTTAAATTTTGGTTTTAATCTGCGTCGTTGAATAATTTTATTTTGACAATGAGAACAACTAATTTCAGTAAGTAAAAACACCAAATCATCATTAGGATATTTACTTTAGTAATGTAGTGTTTCACTTTGTGTAAAAATTTCCCAAATTTTAATTGTGTTTATAATTGATATCGTTTGCCACTTAGATTTATTATTCTTCGATGATGATTTTTTAATTGTTATGGGTGTTAAGCATTTTAATTTTGTGTAATTATAATGTAATTTGCTAATCCTTTAAATTGTTAATAGTTGCTTACACCTTTTTATTTCAATTTAAATTTGTATAAATATCACTGTTTATATATTTTTCTTATCAGTTGATAATGCTCGCGATGAGCGAAACCGGTCCTGATCTAATAAATTTTATGTGGAAAAAGTACTAAAAATGTTTTATTATTTTTATTATAATGCCATTTCACCAAGTATTGACAGTGAACACCTTAAAAGTAATTTCAGTAAGGTTTAAAAAAGCTTTCGTATATATTTACAAAACTAATATTAACTTAAATATAACGCTAATATGATTAATAATATTTTATTTGATATAGATGTAGGGGTGGGTTCGAAGGGACTCGCGCGATCCCTTTGTTAAATTTTATTAAGGCCGGCGAGCCCTTTGTTAATTGAAGAGAAAACAACATTCTTAGATTAAATTAGTGTTTAACTGCAATTTCTGACTTCTGAGCTTCAGTATACACAGTAATACATTTTCAGCCATTTAGATTGATAAGTTTAATGTGAACTGCATATTCTTACACACTATAAGTGTATTAATTAAAAATCGACTGCTTATTTAAGTATTGCATAAAATTACATAGGAGTGATATAAAAATTAACTTCTTCCTGAGAACACCGAAAATTGCTTTTAGATTAAGCGAGCCCCGTTGTTAACCTATTTGCAGCCCACCGCTGTATAGATGTGTGCTTATTTTTGTATGTTAACAAAACGTTTTAACACCACTATTACAATGCAGTTCACATTTCACAGTGATAAAATGCCGTCCTTGTTTAAATTCATTGAATCAGAAACCACTGCGATAAAATTGGACACACGTTGATTCTCAAGTATTCACACTGAGCATTGCGAATTAATTCGAAGCATGGAAATATGTCAGTGTTCACAAGTAATAATTACCTAGTAAATTAAGCTTTTATTACTTCTGGGTAAAATATAATAACGTGGAAAACGATGTTTACTTATTATAAAGGACAAATTTATACTTTTTGTATAATTCTACACACTTTTATTTGTTTTTTGAGAATGCTTTCAAGCATCTATGTACTGTCATTTTTTTACCCCTCATTTTTTTATCTCTCAATTCCGAGTCAATTAAAAGCTTTCTAGCCTTCTAGGATGAAGAAATCTATTCAACTGGAATATGTTTGACAGTAAAATCAGGTTTTATAAGATACATTTGCAGCACATCATTAATGTAATAGATTTATAATTTATATCGACAGTGGAAAGGAAAAAGGACGTAACCCACACATATCAAATTATACAGGAGGCGCAAAAAACGTTTTTTGATGATTTTCGGTCATAAGCAAATTATGAATTATAAACAACCCTGAAGCGCACGGAGACTTCTTAACTGGTATTTAATTGACATAATCTAATATTAATCAAAGAAATTGTGTAGGAAAAATCTTTATTTAAGTCATTTTTCTTGGTTTTAATATTTTACAATGTCATCTTTTTCAAACTTAAAAGCTAAATTTAGATACTAATTCGGCATTTGAAGCTTGCAACTTTTTTGATAGAACATGTACCATGTTTGATACATTGTGATTATCGAAAAAAATCTGTTTTGAAAAAACTGTGGGTTACGTCCTTTTTCCTTTCCACAGTTGATATGTTTCGGATTCAGTCAAATTATTTATTGTATGTTAGAGTATGGTTATGGAGAGACGTTGGAACTGGCTGGGTCACGTGGTGCGGATCCCTCCTGAAAGCCTCAATCCTGTCTGCCTCTTCTTTGGACCGGTGGGATTCCGGCGTCCCGGACGTCCGTCGGGTACTATCCATAGGATGTACTCGGTGTAACTGAAGGATGCTGGCATGTCATGGGAGGAAGCAAAGCTATCGGCGGGAGACAGGGAAACATGAAGGTGCCACGTGGCGGCCGTATGCTCCACATAGGGAGCGAACATGGCCAAAGAAAAAGAATGTTAGAGTATTTTTCTCAAAAGGGCTTAAATTTTTGTAAAGATTTTCTCCAATTCATAATTGAATTAAATACAGTCAATACAATATGAAAAAAATGTAAAAAAAAGCCACTCTTTATTATTTATTATAGATGGCATTTTAATATATAATTAAAGAAATAAAAATAACCTAATTTATATAAAAATAAAATTTACATTCTTTTAGAAGCATCATTAAAATTAAAATTTTGCGGGAGACAACTTAATTTTATTAAGAGGAAGCTTCAAATTTTCCCATCATTAAAAAAATTCGCCATATTGGTTCATTTCAAATGATTTCAACATGTGCTTATTATAAATGGTATATTAGAAAGCCCTCATTAAAATACGAATCGAACAGGATGTAACTAATAATCTCATTTATTTTCGAAGGCTTTTTACAAAATACTTTTTTAAAAAGGTTTTGTTTAAAGTTTCTGGAGAGACAGCGCTATCTGTCAATCGTTGAAAGAATCGGGATTCAGGATTCAGGTACCGCCTGATGGATTACTTTTATGGGAAAGACAACTTTTATCCGAACATGGACAGGCGGCAGGTCGAGGACATAAAATTCCCTTTGACCGTAAGCTTTTATTCCCAGATCCCAAAAAAGCTTCAAATGGAAACACGCTGTTTGACTAACAATAGTTTTGATGTTTGAAGGTATTGGAAATTTAAGTGAATTATTTTTGATACACTGCATTCTAAGGTGTGTTACCAAGTTTATAAAAGATTTGTGAATGTCACTTTACTAGTGAAACACGTTTCAGCTATGTTGTTTTTTTCATATATATTTTATGTCTTTTTTTTAATCCGTGTCTACTCCCAATGTAGAGTATATGTCCTAATGAAGGTATCTAAACATTTTTTTATGAGAATTTCTTGTTTCTCGGTTGATCGATCTTGTTTTTTTAAAGAGAGTAAGGATGGAACTAGTGTTTAGTTAATCGCTCTTGCTTCGCCCGTTTTTAGAATTGGATGAATGGGAGGTAATTCAAGACATCACATACATACTTGCCTTTATAAAAACTATTCATACAGGAATTCGTACCCGTTAACTCCGTAATCGACGCCAACAACGTTGACCACTTGACCACGTAGCCGTCTAACGTATATATAATATTATGTTATATTAAAACATGAGCTTTATTTTATATATTATATTATTTTATACATTTACAAACATTAATGCGGTGACAATTTAAAAAAAGAAGATTAAATAATTACCATATTAATCGGTGTGTTTTTGCTTTTTCGATAAGCATCTTTAAATTGCTTAAACATAACTTTAAATAGTCTAATCGAATGTAATAATCTTATCGCAATGAATTCAACGGTGTAGCTTTCCAACGTTTATAAATTTAATACTTATAATAATAATTTTTAGTTGCTTACCATTATCAGCGCAGATGAGTGAATTAGATCTCTCATCCCTTGCGTGCTATTAATTTCTTCAAGGGCGGACATGCCTGGCATCAATATCAATTATCAAATCGATGCTTAAGAATTTTCTTAAGATAACGTTGTTAATAGGTTTCATGCTTTCTTATTACTTTCAAAAGTTAATTAAGAGGTGATCAGATCAATGTAAGCCATTACAAAATAAAAACTTCCTGATATGTATTGAATCTTCTCAATAAGTATTTAATTTTATTTTAAATCGAAGGTTACGGTCAGAAGAACTTTTTGTTCGACAATACTTATTTACGATTAATTTGAGAATAGATATCGACTGTGAAAAGGAAAAAATAATTAACCCACAGTTTTTTCAAAACAGTTTTTTTCGATAATCACAATGTATCAAACTTGATACACGTTCTATCAAAAAAATTGCAAGCTTCAGATGCCGAATAAGTATCTGAATTTAGATTTTAAGTTTGAAAAAGATGACCTTGTAAAATATTTAAACCAAGAAAAAATACTTAAATAAAGATTTTTCCTATACAATTTCTTTGATTAATATTAGATTATGTTAATTAAACACCAGCTTAGAAGTATCTGTGCACTTCAAGGTTGTGTATAATTCAAAATTTGCATATGGCCCAAAATCATTAAAAAATGTTTTTTGCGCTTCCTGTAAAATTTGATATATGTGGGTTACGACCTTTTTCCTTTCCATAGTCGATATAAAAACTTAGGAGCCAAAAAAATGCTACACTTTGATTTCTATACCTACGATAATATTTCTTTTCAAATATACTCATATAAGATTGCGAAATTATCAAAACTTTCAAAAAAGTTTTCAGCAAATTTATCTCGAAACCACAAACAATTTTATTGATATTGCATAAAAAACTTTTTACTGTTTTTTTATATATTATTATATGCCGTAAAATTCTACTTGTACGTATCGAATGCTGGTATCCGTAATGTTTTTGTTTAAAGTCTAAGTAACGCAAAGTTTCACCCTGAAACCAAAATTCCATTTAACACTTCCTTCCAAACTATTCCTAGGGGCACAATCCTTTTAGGAATATGCTTGCCACTCTCGCAGTACGATGAAGTATTTTGGTATTTTATTGAATAATAACGTTTTCAAGATAGTTTACGTGTGAATAATTCAAAATACACATATTGTTAACATTACGAGCCATATAATATTGTAAAACTCTTCTCTTCTCTTTGTATAGATTTTTGTCTAAGGTTGGAATTGATTTATTGTTCTATATATGATCGATATTGCACCAATAATTTAAGATAATTGATTTATGAATTTCTGTTCGAAGGCACGGATGTATGTGATATCTTGAATTCCCCCCTCCCACCCATCTCTATCCCATGAACGGGGCGTATCGAGAGCGATTAGCTAATCACTAGTCCTGTCCTAGCCCTATCCTTCTATTCCTACTCTCTTTGGAAAAATAGAGGTTGAGCAACTGAGTAACAATCAGTTCTCGTAGAAATACTTCTGTTGAGATAAACTCCATGAGGAGTCCATATGCTCCACATTGGTAGCGAATATGGTTAAAAAAAAAATAAGATAAAAATTAGCTTTTGAAGTACCTATTTTAATAATAATTCTTTTAACCGATTAACGTATCCTGTTTCGAAGTAAATGTTTAAAACCTGTATCACGAAGGCATAGGACGTCAAAGCCACTTAGACAACTTTGCACAAGAACAAAAAAAAAATCTGCTAATGTTTTTGACATTTTATTTTATTTACATATTCAATTAATGATAAAAATATAACAAACTTAAAATGTTGGCTAGTGATAAAAATAGACATAATTCCATCCCTCCAAAAATATTAAATTTAAATTTTTTGTATTTTTCATAAATAAAATACGAACAACCAAACAGTTTTACGAAAACACGAGTACGTTGTGATAATCACAGCAAGTTTATAATCGCTGCATCATGTCCTGTGATATATAATATTATACCGTTAAGCTGTAAAATATGTTTGTGATTTATGTTTTGTTACAATATCAATTACTCATGTATCTATTTCTTTTTTGTTTCAGGTATGGTATATCTCCAAAGTTTATCTGAGCTCGAAAACATTTCGTTATTTAATCAATCAGCATCCTGAACGAGGTCTGGTAAGCAAAATAAATAAATAAAAGAAACAGATACAACTACTCTCATTATGGTAACCTATTTTCTTTTACGAAGTAGAGAAAAATTATTACTTCTTTGAAAATATACTTGATTCATTGTAATAAATAAATAAATGAAGACATACAATTTGTAAACGTTACACACAAGCTGTGTAATATGAAATTGAATTGAATTCATTGTAATAGATTATTCATATGGAAAAGCAAAGGTTTATAAAAAAACAAAGTGTTGAAAAAATATCAAAGTTTTAAAGTTATATATAAATTATTTTATATTTAAACATCAAAGTAAAATTATTAAATATAATAGTAAATTTGAAATAAAAATGAGCAAGTGAGATTGGATGATAGGATAATTGTTGTATCTCTTCTAAGCTCGTTTAAATAGCTGATATAATTTAGGATTTCGACTGAAAATGCTTGGTAGAATTTCAATATTAAATTTTAAAGATTTAAATTAAATGTGAATCTGAGTTAATTTGAGATTAAACATAGTTCTTATGAAGGCATACGCCAAAATACCTATCAGCTGTATATTAAATAGTATTTTTAGGACTAAAATGTTTTAGCATCTTTTCAAATTATTAAAAGCATAGTTTAATTATTATTTATCTCTCTATTTTTTGGAATACTTAGGTATTATGAGATTTCTTAACGAGTTTGATGGATTTATTAGATGCCTTGTAATAACATATAAATTCTTACAAGTTTGTCAATGATTTTTGTTTATTGTTTTTAAAATAACATGTATTATATAAGTGCATGATTTGTGTTATTTGATTCATTTATTCAAAGCTTTTTCTTCTTACAACAATTTATTTCGACCCCTATATTTTTTTACCGATTGCCTACTGCACTACTTAATCAAGCTCGGATTATTAGAATCGTGCTAGTACCACCCTGTTCTACCATCACATTTGGGGCTTTCTTAATGACAACTCTTCTCTTGGACTACTTTGGAGTACTTTTTTGATCGTAATATTTCCAACGTAAGCCAGACATAATAATTATTTTACTAAAATTGCTTTAATATCATTTTCTCTACCGTTATAATACGTTTGTTTTGATTTTACCCCGATTATGTGAGATCGTAAGATTCCACCAAGTATATTCGTTGTATTTTGACTATCGTATAAAATTGATACCCAAAATTTAAAATCAACTTAAAAATAATAGGTGATAAAATAACCCAAGTTAAAAAAATGATATTTATCGAAAAAAAAGTACAAGCGATTGTCCGAGCTATTGAATATTGATCGATGTTAATAAACAACTCAGTATAAAATAAGTTATATTATTAAGCAAAGTAAAATACAGTTAACTGATTGTAAAGTATACACTAAACATCAAATAAGAATAAAATTTGTGTACCGTTTGAAAAGAAAGAAAATAAATAAGCCCTAATTTTTAATGTTTAATCTTGGCATACAAACTTCATTATGAAATAATTCCCCTCGCTTATTTAGTTAATTAATGGACTGGCACAAAAATAAAACAGTTAAAACTATCACAATTAGCTTTAACGATCATACCGTCAATCAATTAAATCACTATGTCGACAAACTTGCATAATTGAAGCGACGCCCTTGCCAAAATTTCCATCGTACATCAGTCTAACGGCTTAATCCGCGGCGCAGTAAAACGACGTCGGGACGCCCGCGAGACGAAATAATCCGACGGCGGCGCGTGGATCGACGCCAACTCCGCTTCCAGTACAGCGTGCAACTCGCCTGCATTTATAACTGGCTTAAAGTCGGCGAGTTGTGTAACATCTTCACTAATGCCTCACTGTCGAAACAACATGGCGCCCTCCATAAACTATGATAATAGTGTTACGTCGTACGTATTAATCAAGGTCTCCGTGAAATATGTATATTTAATATCAAAATTTAAATTTAAATTTAAATTACGACGCTAAGACAGATTTGTCTTATTATAATAAAAATTATAACGCTCATATATTAAATACAAAAGCAAAGGTAACTTTTTATTATTTTATATTAGATCAAGAATAGTTCATAGATAAAAAAACACTCAAATATTTCGTAAATCAATTTAGTATGTAAGTAAAATAAAAGTGTAGATAATTATATAATATTTCGATATTGTAATTTTGATAGGGTATTATTTTTTTGTCAGTAAAGCATGTACAACAAAATGTACAAAAAAATCTTTGTATTAAAAAACATTTAAAATATAACTTATAATTCGCTTTAAATTTTTTCACTATCAATACTTGATGGAAAAGCATTATATTAAAAAATGAACACTCTTGTGTACAAACTCCACGTTGGTTATATATGATCAGGGCCGGTTTCGCTCATGTCGACCATTATCAATTGATAAAAAAATGCTTTAATACAGTGCTGTTTATATTCAACAAAGTAAAATTATTAACTGTGTAACAAAAAAATGGTAACAAAAACAGATTCGAAGGTAATTATATAATTTGAAATAGAATAACTGTCATTTTTTTTTAAGTTAACTAGTTCTACCTTCTTACTTAAAACAAGCAACGATAAAATTTTAAATACACATAATTTAAGATTTCGACTGAAGGTGCTTGGTGAAATTTCAATATTAAATTTTAATCGTTCAAATTATGTACATTCACACAGATTTTGTCATTAACGACCCGGGTTTTGCCTTTCGGCGTCTTCAGGCGTATAAGTGCACGGATGAACTTGAACTGAAACAAGAGATAAAAATGTTGCACCCAAATACGGACGCCCATGAACTCTTTTTTCATGAAATTTTTGAAATAATAAGTCGATCCCGATTTTAAATGATATATTAAACATGCCTGACTCGCCCCTTTTATACCCTACATAAATATAATCATAAAACCTTTTCCGACAAACAAAATAAATATAATTCTTAAAACTACTCACTACTCAAATCTGTGGGCATTTCCATGGGCTTGTCCTTTTCGCCAGCAATGGCTTTAAGCTCAATGATACATTTATTTCTTATATAAACACGAAACATTTATTTACTAAGCGTCAGTTCAAGTTCATCCATGCATTTGAACGTCTGAAGATGCCGAAAGGCGAAACCCGGGTCGTTGGTGACAAAATCTGTGTGAATGTACATAATTTGAACGATTCAAATTTAAATACACATTTTTATTCAATTCATATATATGTATCATATATAAACAAACACTCTGTCAACATTAATATTGAATAGAAAACTGGCTTTAAACGCTGATAGAATTAAATATTTCCTTCACAATCTTTATCAAAGATGATTTAAATGTCTTATTTACATTCATGTTAATACACGCGCCCGTTTGTTTTAGACTTCGTGTAACTTTTACTATAAACTATTCGCAGAGTGAGCGTTACTCATGTGAAGTTAGACTTGTTTGAAAAACGTTTTGTTTTGTTTGTCAAAACTTGCTGACTTTCAATGTTGCGATGTAAAGCCTGCTTCTTGGAACTTCCACTTGTATATTATTCTTGTCTGAAATGATGGATGTTCCTAAAAGGGGGCCAACGGGAACGGGAACCGGAAGTTAGCAAGGAGAATCGGAAGGAAACGAGGGGAGCCTTGCTACGTGTAATTTGTTTTGCTGTCATATAGGGGAGTTATTTCACTTTATGGAAAGTGTTTCGGGAAGTTTATTGAAGGTCAATTACAGTTAATTGTATTTATTACTTGGCTATGCACTTCACTTTTATATAAATTTAACTACAGTTTAGTTTTTTTTTAAATTATACATCACAGTTTAATTTTATTTATATTTCGTTGTTATCTTCGTGCTGTTTTTTTTTTAAATATATTTTCGTCGTCCCATTTGAAGTACGTCTCTGGTATATAGATGTATTCCACATAGTTTTACAAAGAATTTTAGTAACTATGGTCAGTTGTTTTCTTTCCCCACGGTGTATTTTTCTATCTTTCTAGTTTTAAAAACAACAGGCAATCTTTTATGTTTTCGACTAGGGTATCCAATCCCGGGATTAGTGCGATCGCAATCCCGGGATTGTGGGATCACAGAATTGTAAGAGATTCCGGGATTAGATACCCTAGTTTTGACCACAGTAATGATGATACGTCTTTTAAATATTATCAAGGATATTTATAACTAATTTAACTACACGATGTTGTTCGTAAACATATCCAAAATATCTTCTCTTAAGCTTATTATTGTTTGGTTTTGGCTTGAAACTAAATAGTTGTTAAATATAAACTGAATTCATTGATTCAATGTTATTAAATTCAAAAGGAATCCAAATCAATTTGCGTAGAAAGTTATCATAAAGGCGGAGTAACGAGAAAAGTTACGTTTGTGTTGTTAGTTTATTATCATTATTCACATTATTTAAAACGATTATTTATGATTTTATTTGTTAGATTAAATCTATACAAAATGATTTGGAAGTCGTAAAAGTTATATTTTGTTTTTAAATTACGTAACAATTTAGATGGTGAAAATAAATTGAAAGGAATCTATTTCAATAACATTTACATTTCATGGAATATATTAAACACTTTGCAATACTTTATGTTTAAAACCTGCACCCCGCTTTTTTTTGTTAAAATAACAAAAACATAAAAATGCATATCATTTTTCGTCTGAGTTTTATAAAGCTTCTTACTGTAAGTTTCAAGCTAAGGGCACTTGTTATTTACACTGTAAAAGCTCTTGTACCTACAATTAAGTGCACCCTTGCAATAAACAACTTTGAAAAGTTTGCAAAGTCCCTCCATAAAATCATTTATTATTCCAGGATTTTAACTTTGAACAGGCTTCTCGCGTTAATTAGCTAAACACCTTTTGGCGGAGTGTTTGAAGAAAAATTTGAGCTTTTGACCTACGGCTTTCCAAAAAGGCATCTTATTTTGCAGCAATATTAACCACACTGTTATAAAATACATTATTTTTTTACAAAAGAAAAGAGAATGTAAAAATATATTTTTATTCATTAGTGTTTTTTAATTATCTAATACTCATATAGTTATCAAAAATTGTTTTATGTTGCCTAGCATTGCGTCTGTCTTCAAAATATGTTGATATAATATCAATAAATATAAATTCAAGTGTAGAGCCTAAGAAGTAAAGTTGAGTAAAGTATAGGAAAAAAATAATGCACCTACATTGCATTAAAATATAAAAACGTGTGATTGCCTATAATCAACTGTTTTTTTATGATGAAGCTAAACCACACAAATAATATAAATTAAGGTTTAGATTTTTAGCCAGATATTCTTCTCTTCGCAATACCTATTCGTAAATTGTAATGTAAAATGTAAAGGATATGTATACCCGAATGATACATTTCCAAAGTTGAAACTCTAAGAAAAGATCAGTTCAGTCGAATCCTTCATAAATAATTTTATAAATGTTAATAAAAGGTGGTTTGTGATAAATTATCATACACATTTTTTGGTTACTTATTAATCTAAGTCGAAGGGCGAGTTAGAAAATATTGAATTGCTGATGCTGTGGTATTTGCATTTCTTCAAGAGCGTGTTCGTTTTAGAGGTGAAAAAACTACGGTAAAGCCAGTTAACGTGTACACCATATTTTTTATATTAAAATTATATTATTTATACCTCCACATTTACTATACTCATATATTAGTCGCCCCCTGTGGTCTAATTGGTTAGAGCTTGCCCTACCGATCAGGTGGGTCTGAGTTCAATTCCCGGTAAGGCCAATGGCAAATGGGTTTTTTTTTAATTTTAATTTGAGATCTAAGACATGGGTGTTTGTGAAGTCAATTCTCCTTGAGTTAATCTCATGTGACTTTCAAAAATTCTCATCGAGTATATCTCGTATGATCTTTCAACTTCAAAATATTTGACGCATTGGCGTAAGCTGTAATGTCAAATATTTTTTTAAAAATTAAAATATAATATATATATATATATATATACACATACATACTATACATAAATAGGTAGGACTGCTCTTGACCTAAAGCAATTCGTATGTATTGTCTTGTCATAATTATGAAGGTAAGAGATCTTTGAGTAACAATGTTTGCATACCTCCCTGTAAAACTTTTAAGATATTTCACGAACGAAATTTTACACTATGCAATCGGCTCAGCTATTTAGGGTAAATAATTCTTACTCAGATAAATTTGTTATAATACAATATAAGCCCACAAATCAGACGAAATTCTCAAAATCATTTTATTGGAGAATGTATTCTCAAATTCAATTCCCTGCTAATGATACAGAATTTGTTATCCTAATTATCAAGTTTTCTTGTCGGTTTACTCAATGGCGCTGTACTTGTTAATTGAAGTTAAACAAAGTTCAGAATCTCACCTCTTGAGATCCAAACGAGTTCGAAAAACTTCCGCCGCGCCCTCCCTTTCCGCTTCTTCTTCTTTGTGAAATATTAAAATTAGGATAGGTAAGGCTTTACCTGGAGGTATCTCTAATGGGTCACGCCTCTAATTGCCCACCAAAGATACCTATTACTTAATTGGGGAAGTTTAAATTACGTCGCAATTAGCGGTTTGCGTTTTTAAGCTATCGTGCAATTAAAAAAAGAATTAAGCAAAGGTAAGATAAAAAGTAACGATAAATTTAATTCATTTATGTGTATTACAATCGAATTTTACATAAGTTTCTTTGTTCTTATACTATTTAAAAATACTTATCTATTTAGACATCGCGGTCGACTACGTACTTTCAATTTATCTTATGCAATTATTGTTTGAGGTAATTCAAATAAGATGTTGGTTTTACTTTAATTAAACAAGTCGTTTTCAGTACATTTTTTTTTGTTTATTTCATCCATATTTATTATTATAACAAATTTATCTGAGTAAAAATTATTTACCCTAAATAGCTGAGCCGATTGCATAGTGAAATATCTTAAAAGTTTCACAGGGAGGTATGCAAACATTGTAACTCAAAGATCTCTCACCTTCATAATTATGACGAGACAATACATAAGAATCGTTTTAGGTCAAGAGAAGTTCTACTTATTTATGTTTAGTATGTTTGTATGTATGTATATATATATGGGTATAGTAAATGTGGAGGTATATATAATATAGTTTGCGTATAAAAAAATATGGTGTACACGTTAACTGGCTTCACCGTGGTTCACCTCTAAATAATATGTAATAACTTGTTGTAATAAGGTGTTGTAATAATAAGGTGTTCACTGTCAATACTTGGTGAAAATACATTATATTAAAAAAAAAAAATCTTTTTTACTAATTCCGTATTTCTTATCAGGATAGGTTCCGCTTATTACGGGCATTTTTAATGGACTAAATCAGGGGTGGGGAACCTTTTTCTCTCTAAAAGCTGCGTTAATTTTTCTGATTCGACATAAGGTTGACTAGGGAATCTTTTGCCGGAAACAGGAATTTACGGTCAGCATATGTCGGTAATTTACGAATTTACATAAATTTACAGAATTGGCCAGAAGACCGCACCTGTTCAATGGAAAAAAATGGACTAAATCAACGGAAAAAAATGTTTTCTCTCTAAAATAAAGATACGAAAAACACTTATGTAATGACGTGATCGTACATAAAAACCCACTAGAAAATTTACTATTTTTCTACTTGGCTCGCTTCCTGCCTCGAGAGCTCATGTAATATTGCATTAACGATTCGATAAGACACGATATAATTGCCGCTGTCTGGAAGATTTCATAATTTAAAAAAAATCTGGCAGTGTTAACTTAAGTAATTAATAACCTAACGATAGTTAGCTTGAAGATGCTTCTCAAAGAGGCGAAGTACATGTCATGATTTATAACACAACCAATAACAAATGGATCCAATTGAAGTTTATATTGTTTGTGAAGGGATTGCGGATACTTTAGTTCCGTTCTAGGCAGCGGTGGGCTGCCAACACATTAACAAGGGACTCGCTTAATCACAAAGTAATTCTCGGTGTTCTGGGAAAAGAGTTAATTTTTGAAATTGTATGCAATACTTAAATAAGCAATCGATTGTTACGTAATACACTTATATTATGTAACAGAATGCAATTTACCGTAAACTAAATAATGTAAATGGTTAAAAATGTACTACTGTGTATACTGAAGCTGTCGTAGATAATATATAAGTAAAATTGCAGATATATACTAATTTGATCGGAGAATATTGCTTTCTCTTAAATTAACAAGGAGATCGCGCGAGCCCCTCCAAGCCCCTTCCAGCCCATCACTGGTTCTAGATTATATAGCATTATTATTTTAACAATTTTTTTATTATTAGATAATTTATATATATTTTGAATATCGCATACCTCTTAAAATATATTTTATTATATTTTGCAGTTGCTTAAAATGTCATTGTTATATTTTAGTTATTATATAAGCATTAAAAAAAGATTTCGACTAAATTTTCAAGGTGGAATTTAAATTTGAATCATTAAAATTTTGTATTATTCTATAAAGTAAAAAAGACAAACTGCAGTACATAGTTCTGCGAAAAATGTAAAATTAGTTGAAAAAAATGCATTACTGTGGGTAATGTATATAATATATAACAAAAATGTGAACACATGTAGTAAAAATGAAAATTCATACATACAACAAAAGTGCATTATGTCATTCCATCAACGCAACTTTTATTATCAAAGTGTGAGCTTTTGGTGGTATGTAGGTGCTTTTAAGCTTGAATGCACATTATAACAATGAAAAGTTTCCACGAGTACATTGTAAACTTATGTTATATACATAATATGACATCATACCACAAACACAGACGCTGGTAATGTTGTTACCTTTATAAGCTGGAGGGAGCTTTGTTGTTTGAAAATTTAAATTGGATCACATGTTTACACCGCTGTTATTCCATTATCCAATGTTATTTGAATCATCATGTATAAATTCAGCGACACAAAACCAGATCAGGATAAGTATTAATAAAATATAAAACAGAACTTGGATATGTTAGTTTTTAATGGTTTGTTTGGTATAACGTCGTTTTAATAGAATAATTAGGTATATACAAATGTACAGGCGGACCTCCACTTTCGTACACAATTGGTTCCTGAAAACGTGTGCGAATTTTGAATGTTCGAAAGTAGAGAGATGTAAAAAAAACACCAAAAATGTCCTTTCAATTTTTTTTTAACAAACTTTACTTATATATTTGATAAACAATATGTTTTTTTAGTAAAATTGTCAAGAGTTAGTTGTATTTATCTTTCCCTTTCAATGTTCTAGAATTTTTTACTTGATAAACTAACATTAGCATGAATTTTAAATCACCAGGTAAATTTCCACCAAGAAGCAGTGTCAATCGGTTTTTAGAAGGTTTGTTCCCAGAGGCAACTAATTTTTCCTTAGATAAGAATGTAAGATTAGGCATTTTCTTCCAAAATAAGCCAGTCTCATCTACGTTTAATATTTGACATAATATTTCTCCATCTTCAATAATTTTGGACAATGAAGAAATAAAGTCTTTTCCAGCATCTCTATCCGCATCAGCCAACTCTTCAATGAATTTAAATTATGTAAATAATAATAATACCTCGTTTTAAATTTGGCGAACCAAAACATTGTTGCGCTATCACCAAAAAATCTAAAAAGAACGATTTTATAAAAATGTGCGAAATAGCGAATTGTGCGAAAGTAGAATGTTCGAAAGTAGAGGTCCGCCTGTATTCGAGAAAATTGATGTCTTATCAAACGAACCCCAGTTGCCTGTCTCGTCCTGTATTTAAAAAAAAATAAAAGAGAGAGAGTCTAAAAGGTAAAACAATTGTAATGGCTAAAAAAATGTCGATAGTCAGCATACTGCCAGAAAACGTTAAATCAAAAAACCTTATTTTGAAATAAAAACTTTTTTAAATATCATGAAGCGAACTGAAATTTAGCTTGGCATAGACAATAAGACAAATAAATTAACAATAATTGACCAAACTTTTTACAGCTTAAAAACGTTTCGTCGTCTTTCGTTTGCTATGCAGTTAAAAAGCGTCAAGTTGTTTAAAGTATTCTTCCAGTAATATCTGTCAACGAAATTGACTTGGCTGGCATTACTTTTTTAAATACCGTGAGTATGTGTTGAACAAGTTATAGTAACTTTAATATTATTAAATAACTGCATTAACATTAATTTAGTAGAACTCTATAACAATATGTACAGCAATAAATAAAGTAATTTATTTTATAGGGTAAAATAAAGCATTGTTTCCTTTAAAACCGATTTGATATATACGGCGTTAATTTGTTTTCTCCTTGTTGAATTGTTTCTTTAGTTTCAAGATAAAAATATACATCACACCTATGTTTATGATATATGATATCATCGATGGATAAAACAGGAATCTACTTATATATTATTAATTGAGAAATCAATTTATGAAACTGTCTTTGACGGGATTCGAGCCTGCGGACACAACAATCGAAGAGCAGACAACAAGTTGTCTTTTCGGCCATATGCCAAATGCTCATTTGATCCCAAAAACAAAGCGTTGTGATAACGATTAGGAATCTACTAGTTCTGTCTTTGTCGAGTCTTTTTTTTCTTACTCTCTCTGAAAATTTTTAATTTCTGCCGAATTAAGTAAGATCTATTAAGAGTTATAATGCCACGTAAGAAGCGGAAATGCCTGCTAAACTTTTCCCAAAACGACGTCAATGTATAATATGTACAGACATTTATAATCATACTGTTTAATAGCTGTATCATACATTATTTATATTTCTAAGACCTTTCACGAAATATACCAAAGTAAATATAAATTACGAGTCTTTTCACTTATTTATAAAGAAGATATTATGAAGTATGAAACATTGTGCTGAAAAAAGATAAGATGTTCTTTGTTTCGGGGTAAGTATCTGGAGCTCCCCTGTAATCTTTTGGATTAAGGGATGTTTGTATGCTTCACACTTACTCATTCGTTAAAGGATTCATCAGAACACCCCTATTAATGGGTTCATCTCCTCTTGCAACGTTGTGACCACGTTTTTAAAATTCTTAAAATACATTTATTTTCGTAACATTAAATTCATGTTTTATTACAACTGTTTGCTTTTCAACACAAGCCTATTGATGCGGAAATTTTCAGCTGAATTAATATTTGTTCACCTACAAATATCTCTGACGAATGTTATTGACGAATAATGTAATCTGAGTTATGCCTAAATAGGTTTAAATTTATTATTTAGTTTTTGTGGAACTTAATACTTTATTAATTTAGAATTTCTGCTGAAGGTGCTTGATGGAAATTTAATGTCAAATTTGAATTATTATTATTCTATTCACTTCCATAAATTTTGTCGATATAAAACCCGGGTCGTTATCGAAAAAAATTATGGAAGTGTACAGAATAATAATAAATCAAATTTAATAATTTATTATTTTTTATTTCTTTTTTAATCCATGTCTGCCCCTAATATGGAGCATATGGTTTCCTAATGGAGGTGTCTCAACAGAAGTTTTTTTACAAGGACTGTTCATTACTCAGTTGCTTAACTTCTCTTTTCCAAAGAGAGTATTAGGGGTAGAAGGATAATACTAGGAAAGTACTATATCGGTTATATACAAAAATTAAACATTTTTTTTTATGTAATTAAATTAAATTTCATATCTTTAAATAATACACATGATTGATTACATGTATGTGTGAATCTGATTCTGATTTATATATAAAATCTGATTAACTTTTTAAAATCGAATTAATTTTTACCAAAAACTAATGAATAATCTAATAAAAGTGATAAACGATTGTTTGTATTGAAGAAAAAAATATACTTTAGGGGTTTTTTGGTGTGAAAGGCTGTCACTCTATTATAACAAAAGTGTAATACAAAGGAAGACAGGAATAAGGGAGTAGTAGGTTGCAATTACTATCTCCAGGATACACGCATCCGGGAAACTTTCAAAGTTTTCCACTCGTAAGTACCATGTAACTTGACGATACTGCATCTCAGCTTTCTTCAACCCTCATTCCGGGCTCAGTTTAAACTTGCGAGAACCTTACCCTCTTTTCTCTTAGGTGAGCATAAACCTGTGTGATTTATTAGCACACCCTTGATTGGATGCACAGTTATTGGGTTTCAACTAAAGATGAAATTAATTATCTCGATTTAAGAATCAGGAACAATGCGTAACAAAGAATGGGAAAGGTATATTTTCGTCTTTAATTAGTTTTGCCCATATACTGCTGCCGAAACGTTTGAGCTTCCTATATAGAAAGAAAATAACGGTTATGAGTAATAATATTTTACAATAATTCTTTTTTAAAATTTAAGCCATGGTTATTTTTAAAACTCTGAGTAAATATGTAGATTTAGAAAAATATATCGCCAGATCAATACTACAGCAAGTTAATTTGATATAGGTATTAAAAATATACATAAGTTTGCATTTCCTCCTATAAAATAATATGAAACATTGCTTAATTGTTCCCAATAAAACAAATCACAATTTTTCATTTTTGCTTTAAGCAATGATCACAGCTTAGATCAGGGGTTCTTAACTAGGCTCATCTCACGCGTTCATCCGCCCTTGCATAGTTTGTAGTAACAAAAATAAGATCTTACACTTCCAACATAATTAAATCGGTTATTTAAATGCAGTGTCTTATTGTGCTATGTTATTTTTTACTCTTTATTGTATTTTATCTCTTTTTATTTTCTAAATTCCCTCAAACATATTTAAATGTAAGATTTACCATTCAATAATAATATATTAAATTGTACACATATCACCTTCTTATATGATGTTTTTTTTTAAAATACAACGAGCGCCTGCCACTGCTATTCAAGTCTCATATCAGCCCGCTACTGCAATAAAGTTAAGAATCCCTGGTATATGAGCAAGGTTAATACACCTAAAAATTTATTTCATTTTCTAAAACATGATTAAATCAAACCTAAATATGTATCTAGTTTTAGCATTACAATTGCAATTGATTGCCCACCGTTGAATAAGTCCAAAACTACGGTGCGTTATCAATATTTTCTGACATTAACATCAAAATGCTATGCTACTATATCCTAAAAAAATTAATACAAATATGAAAAAGTAAAAAAAAAACATTTTTACCATTTTCAACCTTTTAGGCTTTTAAGCGTATACTGAGACACAAGCAACGCAGCGCAGGGCAGCACAGATCTTGTATTACATGAATAAGCACAGATCTGCGTATTCTGCAACGCAGCTATGCATCTGCCTTTCGATGCACTCAGATGCAGTGCCGGCACAAATTCCTGCGCAATACTTGCATTTTTTGACGTTTTTTTTTTAAATTTTAAACTTTAATGAAAAACTTATGACTTATTGCGAACTGATTTTTTATACGATAATACTCATGTAGACCACCCTTAAAGACACGAAAAGAGTTACTTGAGGTTTATGTGTCATTAATATAATGTCATGACACATTTCTGAAAAAATATTGTTTGAAGTTTTTGACATGTTGCGTAACGTTTGTTGATCATACCAAATTGTGTACAGCCCAGAGTCATGATCATAACCGTATACAGCTTCCTTTATCTTTTATTAAACATGACATGGCCTTAAAACGCTTTTTTTATGTACAAGCTCTGCACTAAAAAGTGTAATATAATATAAAAAAATATCTCGCCGTAGAGTACACATGCAAAAGAAATGCAAGCCGTAGTGTATAAAATAAGCTTTATCGCGAAAGCTTTTCGAGTTTAGCTAACTATGCAGATATAATGCCGTTCTCTTCACGAGTCGAAAATTATTCATAGATTTTTCACAGCTTCCTAACGCAAGCTTCAAAATCTAAATATGTTACGCGTCATTACTCAATGTGGATGCTCCTATTACAATATTTGGTGAGAACATAAACTCCAGCGAGCTTTCCGGGGACGCGTTTGCTTCTTCATTGACATTATTTACTATGTGCTACACATAACACCCGTAGATTCTATGAACTATGCTTAATATGATTATAAAAGCTCACATAAATTGTCAAATAAACCACTTATTTGCTTTAAGCACAAATGTGTTTATACAACATATCGTGAGCTTAATTTTAGCGGAAGATATAACATACGATGGTTTTTGGTTTTTAAAGAAAAGGTGTTTTGGCTTTCATCATTTTTTCTTCTAAATAATAATATAATAATCAAGTTGAGTGTACTTTATACATGGGACTTTATACAATTTAAGAATCCTAGTATTTACCGGGTTTTAGTCGTGTCCGTATCGTAGCGGTCAACGTCATTGGTTTCCGTAACGGATCTTACGGGGTCGAGCCCTGATACGATCAGCATTTTTTCAATCAATTTTTGTTTAAAGGCATGGTGTATTTGATTCCTTCCCACACTTTTAATAGGAAAAAATAATAAGGCGTTGCGAAAGCAATAAAGTAACGTCTCGTCCTGTCTATATTTTTTATCCGTAACAATATCTTCGAAAAAAGAAGTGGGTTGACGAACAGATCTCATAGAAAAAAAGTCTTTTGAGATGCTTCTATTAGCAAATTATGTGCCATATTGGAAGCGGATATGGATTAAAATAATATATATTTACCTTTTAAAAAATGCTTCATTGAATAGTATTTTAATCATTTTGTTACATTTATATATTAATTAATATATAAATTTACAATTATGTTTTTTTTTCTCTAATTAATTTACTTACTTATACAGTAAGATTCACAAAAGAATTTTCCGAATTTCTCAAAAAAATCATATTATCTTAATTAAGAGTAAAAAAAGATCCGTATATACAAAGATGAATTAAATTAATGGGAGGTGAGTTCATAAACCCCTGTCTTAATTATATTATCAGAGATTATCCCGGCGTTGATTTTATACGCTTTTATACTTATGTATAAAATACAAATACCTTGATTAAAGACTTTTTTTATTAGGATTACGCAGGTTTAAAGTTCGACTAACGACATCTCAAACAATGTCAAACAAGTCGAAAGTTGCCTTCGACGGAAAAAATATAACACGAGATACGTCATTATTACACTGGGATGTTTTCTTTGTAATTCCAATGTTGTCTCGGAGAAAAAAGAGCACCACGACGAGAATAATGACGCAAGATCCGAGAGACTTTGTAACAAAGAGACGCAACTGATTGATCTGTTTTTACAAATTTCCTCCGGGCCACAGGTCATTAATTTTCAACATGTTCATGCTCTCGTCCTATCAACCTTTCACACACCATATAGCAGAGATATTCGACGTTCGCCACAAAAACACCATTCTCGTACAAACATCAAGGGTGAAAGAAAACGTCGGTGACTTTGTCAAGATGCTGCTTGTAATATGCGGAGTTTTGATACAATAAAACTTCTCTCCACTTCGTATTAAAAAGAAAAATGTCTTATCATCTTGTTTTTCAAGCACATATAGTTAAACAGTATGTTGAAAATAACATTTTTTTTGTAAAATGTGCGCTATCGGGCAATTGAGTGTTTTCAAATTTATAAGGACTTAGTCATAAAGGGTCTCTTACACTCTTCGGACATTTCTCGGGACATTTAAATAAAACAACCCGTGACACGAAACTTGCTAATTTACTTCAGGAGTCGGCCTTCTTAATATTGGTTAAAATATTTGGCATTAGCTGTTATCCCAAATATTTTTTTATAAAAATTTTCAATCAAAAAAAAAAATTAATAACTTTATAAACCAAAAGAATTTATTGTAGTTTTATCTATTTCATTATTATGTGTTTATTATCGAAACATAATTTTAAAAGATTTTATAATTAAGTTTAAAAAAAAATTACACATTCAAAGAATACATAGAAATATCTGTTTAAATATATATTTCTTTTGCAAAAAAAAATAGTACAGTTCTGCGGTGTCGAGTCGCGAGATTTTTCCGGGATATGAAAATTTTATATCTCGTGTCCCGGAACTCAAAAAAGCCGAGACTTCAGAATCACTAATAAATAGTATTTAAAAAGCGCTTGCTGGTGCATCACAATTATATTTTTTTTATAAAGCTATAAATAAGAAGCCCACTGCGCCGCCGATCAACTTCCTAATACTCGAAATTAATTTAACATCAATTATTAAGGATTGCGTGCAAAATATTTCAAATAAATTATCGTTCTCCCCTGGAAACCAAACGGTATTCATAATAATCCTTAACACTTCAAGCACTGGAAATATAAAAAATAAAGTCATTGATATTATTGTGATATATATATATATATATATATATATATATATATATATATATATATATATATAAGTAATCATAATATTAGCGGTCAACACTCTTAAGCATAAAACCGTAAAATAGAAGATTAGTTTCTTAGATTTGAAAAACCATGATATCTGAAACATTGTGGTATAGGAAATATTGAAAACAAAGTTATTATGAAGAAGAAATAAGTTAATTACACAAAATATTATTTATAGTACATATGTATTTCATTTTTTTAAAATAACACTATTCATCGCTACTTTATTACATGAGGGGACTTTTATGAGAAACAGTACATAAATTTCTTTCATCGCTAGAAATATCTGACATATCTAATGTGTGTGGATCCAATGAAGCATTTTGTTTGTAATTACTGTCTTGTGTTGGTGTATTTCTTGATAGTGGGAAATCCGTTATCCGCTTTTGTGTTTTCTGTTTTCTGTTTCTGGGAGTCGTGTAAGAATATTTTTTTTTTGTCTAAATATTATATTTGTTCTTTTAATGGATCGTGTAAAAAAACGGGTAAAAATAGTTGAGTGTACTGAACAACCCTCCAGAGACGAGAGCTTTTTTCCGATAAAAAAATATTTTCTAAGCCATATTGAAGTCACGGATAACTTTTATTCCTATCCAAAATTAAAAAAAAAAAAAAACCCCGCATGACTATATGGTCATGCTCATCCTTTTATTACCGTGTAATATTGAGTACGGACAGTAGTAAGGACAAAAGTGACCGTATGGGCTTGCAAACATTCGGGGTTGAAATATAGCTAAACGTGATTTTTTTTTAAATATTTACAATTTGACCTCTTTAGATCAACATAATTTCAAAACAAATATATTAGCAAAATAACTGTAAATAATTTTATGTTTTTATAAAAAAATATCTAACAGTTTCAAAAAGTAAATTAAAAAAAACGGAAATTCAAAAAATCACATGTGCTTTTGGAGACCGTTCCTTTTCCTTCGGCTGATGACTTACTGTAGTCCGTACCCTTCTTAACCAAATATGAGCAAAAGCAACGATATTCAGGTAGAAAAAGTATGAATAGTGGGATCAATAGACAACGGTGTTTTGTGTGACCATATGGTGACGCTCGTCCTTGGAGGGTTAACCAGCTTAACCAGTTAAACCAGGGACAGGTTTCGTTCAGTCATAAATGATCGTAAAAATGTGTAATGACTTTATATATTTCTTATTTTGTGGTTTCTCATTTTTTTCAGAGTTTCTTCCATTTGTTTGTGTCGTGGTCTATGATTGTAAATACTTCCAAGCAATGAATTCTTACTCGATGTATGGACCTGTGTTCAAAGACATTGATATTTACATTTTCTTTCAATCTTTTGATCCTTAAATCGGAAGGGAGAGGGATTAACAAGCTACTTGTCCTTACCTTGCCTCATCCTTATATCAATATCAATTCTGGAAAGTAGAGATTTAACGACTGAAAAACAAATAAGTCTAGTGAGTTTCAAAAATGTATGTTTGAATCATACAATACTATCAAAGAAAAATAATTAAATTTAACCATATACACTTATAATGGCTACATTTTTATAAAATCATAAGAATTAAAAAAAAATATTCTGTATATAAAATGAAATCAGGGCCGTAAGGTGTTTCTACGAATAAATTTAATTAATCTCATCTTCTTGGAAGAAAAAATAATATAGATTTATTTTAGAATGGTTTCCAATTTTTCGGAAAGAATATTATTCCAAATGTCATATTTAAATCGCGTTTTTTTTACTCTGAGCTCAATTGAAGTCGAATAAATTGTCATATGATTTCAACTAATAATAATATACTAGCTGTAAGCCCGTTGCCCAGCAACGGGAGATTTTTGCTGCATTGTGTTTGATTTTATTTAGTTAAATTTAATTTAATTTTATTTTATTTTATTTTATTTTATTCAAAAAAGTGGAGACTGGAAGGTTTGAAATGTGGTCGGACAGACATTATCGGCTATTAATATATAGAATAGCTGTAAGCCTGTTGCCCAGCAACGTGAGATTTTTGTTGCATTGTGTTTGATTTTATTTTATTTTATTTTCTTTTATTTTCTTTTATTTTATTTTATTTTATTTTAATTTATTTTATTTTATTTTATTTTAATTTATTTTATTTTAATTTATTTTATTTTATTTTATTTTATTTTATTTTAATTTATTTTATTTTATTTTATTTTATTTTAATTTATTTTATTTTATTTTATTTTATTTTATTTTATTTTATTTTATTTCATTTTATTTTATTTTATTTTATTTTAATTTATTTTAATTTATTTTATTTTATTTCAGTTTATTTTATTTTATTTTAATTTATTTTAATTTATTTTATTTTATTTTATTTTATTTTATTTCATTTCATTATCTATTAATTTGAAAATGTACGCAAACAAAATACATTTCGTAGAAGAAGAAGATGTCTCGAGGACATCATCAGTACGCACACATTTGTGAAAAGTGAAAAGCGAGTGATTATTTTATCGACTTTTAATATATAAATTTAGTATGAATAAAAAAGTGGAGACTGGAAGGTGTGAAATGGACGCTCAAACACTCACTCACCCACTCACCCAGACAAACATACGGACCTTATCGGCTATTAATATATAGATAAGCCCGTTGCCCAGCAACGGGAGATTTTTGTTGCATTGTGTTTAATTTTATTTAGTTTAATTAAATTAAATTAAATTAAATTAAATTTAATTAAATTTAATTTTATTTTAATTTATTTAATTTAATTTAATTTTATTTTAATTTATTTTATTTTATTTTATTTTATTTTATTTTATTTTATTTTATTTTATTTTATTTTATTTTATTTTATTTTATTTCATTTCATTTCATTTCATTTCATTTCATTTCATTTCATTTCATTTCATTTCATTTCATTTAATTTAATTTAATTTAATTTAATTTAATTTAACACTCAGGAGTCCGGGCGAACATATGTGTGCATCTCACTTTCAGTGCGCAGGAGTCCGCGCGAACATATCTGTTCGTTTTGCCGAGTGTAAGTTTACACAAAAAAAAGGTACTTTGTGTGATGATTTTTTTTCTTCACATTTAACATCAAGGTTGCCAGTGATATTGAAATTGATAATGTCAAACAAATATATTAAAAATATTTTTTTTTTAATCGTAAATATAGAAGTAATTCCACAGTATCACCTAGTAAATAATATTTTTTGTATAACGTTTAACGTTTGGTGTAATATTATTTTCATGGAAAAATGCATCTTTTTTTGTTAGATCTTTTGCTTCGTTTACGTATATAAATATGGGTTAAATTTTCGGATAAGTTTATTTATTGCTTCTTTGGCCGCTTCACAATTCTTTACAAAAAAATAAGTGTTTGTTCTATGGGATTTTTACGAAAGTGAAATTAGTCATGACAATAATTATATAACACAGATCCATTGTCTCAGATTCATTTTACATCTGTATCATTTTTTTTCTTTTGTAGTCATTTTGCAACTAATTCTTGTTGGAAAGTCAACCCTAAATTCAAAGAAATGAAATCATTATTTTACTTCGAACAAAGCACCGCTTTTACTGAATATATGTTTGGCTTGCCAATAGCAATAAATTATGTAATTCTTATTGCCCTTTTCGAGACGCTGTTGACAAGGAGCTATTTTTTCTGTAAAGTTTATGGCTCTGCTGTGAAAAAAATGTGACCCTAATGCTTCATAATTATTACACATATGAATGGCCACCATTCATTAATAGCATATACCTGCACCATTCTAACAAAAACAAACGATTCTCAAAGATTTAAAATATTTAAATAATTGAAATATAACAAGAATTATTTAAAAATATCTGAGAGTTGCGAATAAAACCTTACGATATAGAACAGATGTTTATTTTCGGTTTTACAATATCTCAAAAAAACTAAAATAGTTGTCGTTGCTGAGAAGAAGGAGATGAGGGGGGGGGGGGGTTAGTAACCAGTAACTTTATTTTAAATTAGTGTATATTATTGCAACTCTTTATAGCCATTTCTTACTAAATAACTTTATTTTTAAGTTGTTAAGACTCTTTATATGAAACCCTCGGTTGAGAAACACTGATTTTATCATATTTTTATATGTATAAAACCATACTAACGCTTTTCTGAAAGAAAAAAAAATATACATCAATCGGTTAAATAGTTATCGCAATTTAAACGTGAGCGCAAAAAAAGTTCCATTTCCCCAAAATTCGGCCGGCTCCCGCGCATGTTTTAGTATGCAAATCTGCGGACCTATATGTGTTAATTTAATTTAATTTAATTTAATTTAATTTAATTTAATTTTATTTTATTTTATTTTATTTTATTTTATTTTATTTTATTTTAATTTATTTTATTTTATTTTATTTTATTTTATTTTATTTTATTTTATTTTATTTTATTTTATTTTATTTTATTTTATTTTATTTTATTTTATTTTATTTCATTTTATTTTATATTATTTTATTTTATTTTATTTCAAAAAGTGGAGACTGGGAGGTCGAGGACACCTTACAGACGGACCTTATCGGCTATTAATATATAATAATTTAATTTAATTTAATTTTATTTTATTTTATTTTAATTTATTTTATTTTATTTTATTTTATTTTATTTTATTTTATTTTATTTTATTTTATTTTATTTTATTTTATTTTATTTTATTTTATTTCATTTTATTTTATATTATTTTATTTTATTTTATTTCAAAAAGTGGAGACTGGGAGGTCGAGGACACCTTACAGACGGACCTTATCGGCTATTAATATATAGACTAGCTGTAAGCCCGTTGCCCAGCAACGTGAGATTTTTGTTGCATAGTATTTAATTTAATTTAATTTTATGTTATTTTATTTTATGGTATTTTATTTTATTTTATTTCATTTCATTTTATTTTATTTTATTTTATTTTATTGAATTTAATTTAATTTAATTATATTTTATTTTAATATATTTTATTTTTATAGTTAGCAGATATTTCGTAAATTATTTAATATTTGGAATAATGTTTAAGTTTGCTAACAACAATTTTTCGTATTAGCAGAAACTTCGTAAATTACTTAATTTTTAGAATAATGTTCAAGTTTGCTGACAACTATTTTTCGTAGTAGCAGAAATTTCGTGAATTATTGAATTTTTGGAAAAAAAAGTTTGATAACAACCATTTTTCGTAGTAGCCGAAATTTCGTAAATGATTTAATATTTGGAATAAAGTTTAAGTTTGCTAACAACCATTTTTCGTAGTAGCAGAAATTTCGTAAATTATTGAATTTTTGGAATAATGTTCAAGTTTGCTAACAACCATTTTTCGTTGGA
This sequence comes from Himalopsyche tibetana, assembly GCA_030503985.1. Lineage (NCBI taxonomy): Eukaryota > Metazoa > Arthropoda > Insecta > Trichoptera > Rhyacophilidae > Himalopsyche > Himalopsyche tibetana. The sequence continues at coordinate 2,165,063 of JAPJYX010000007.1, read as the reverse complement.
GCAGAAATTTCGTAAATTATTTAATATTTGGAATAATGTCCAAGTTTGCTAACAACCATTTTTCGTAGTAGCAGAAATTTCGTAAATTATTGAATTTTTGGAATAATGTTTAAATTTGCTAACAACCATTTTTCGTAGTAGCAGAAATTTCCTAAATTACTTAATTTTTGGAATAATGTTTAAGTTTGCTAACAACCATTTTTCGTAGAAGCAGAAATTTCGTAAATTATTGAATTTTTGGAATAATGTTTAAATTTGCTAACAACCATTTTTCGTAGTAGCAGAAATTTCCTAAATTACTTAATTTTTGGAATAATGTTTAAGTTTGCTAACAACCATTTTTCGTAGTAGCAGAAATTTCGTAAATTATTGATTTTTTAGAATAATGTTTAAGTTTGCTAACAACCATTTTTCGTAGTAGCAGAAATTTCGTAAATTATTGAAATTATTGAATTTTTGGAATAATGTTTAAGTTTGCTAACAACCATTTTTCGTAGAAGCAGAAATTTCGTAAATTATTGATTTTTTAGAATAATGTTTAAGTTTGCTAACAACCATTTTTCGTAGTAGCAGAAATTTCGTAAATTATTGATTTTTTGGAATAATGTTTAAGTTTGCTAACAACCATTTTTCGTAGTAGCAGAAATTTCGTAAATTATTGAATTTTTGGAATAAAGTTTATGTTTGCTAACAACCATTTTTCGTAGTAGCAGAAATTACGTAAATTATTTAATTGTTGGAATAATGATTAAGTTTGCTAACAACCATTTTTCGTAGTAGCAGAAATTTCGTAAATTATTTAATTTTTGGAATAATGTTAAAGTTTGCTAACAATCATCTTTCGTAGTAGCAGAAATTTTGTAAATTACTTAATTTTTGGAATAATGTTTAAGTTTGCCAACAATTATTTTTCGGATTTTAAATTATTTAACAATTATTTCCAATAAAAATCAAAAGATCAAATCCAATTTTTCAATAAAAAATCAGTTGCACATTTTGTCCAAGTGTATGAAAAAAGCAAAATATTATTCTATCATATATCCATATCATAATTTGAATATTCTTAATGTATTAAAGAATTCTAACAGATTTTCAAGGTCAGACGTGAAAAGATTCATCATTATGATTCAATTGATCAAATCCGCTCCAAAAAATATTAGTCTCACATCGACTCACACGATCAGACGATTCATTTCGATAGCCCTATAATCATAGTTTGCAATAGTCGAATTAAAGTCTTTGATTATTCGAATATTATGATGTATGGTGATACAATACTTTAGCTCTACACCAAGAAATATCAAATTTTCAAACGTGGCGATATCAGAACATTCACGCCCAGTTTAAAATAAGCCGCTCCCATTGGATAGAACAACATTTCAAAAATGTGCTGTTCAGAATAAATCGAAATCATTGGTCTGTACCTTACTGCGGACGTCCTTACAGACAGACCTTATCGGCTATTAATGTTAAGATTTTTTGAAAGAAAACACAAATTTGAAAGTTTACTATTTCGTATAATATATTTAATTTTCATTATTTTTTCACGTTATAATATTTTTATATTTTCATTTCCAAGAATTTTATAATTTATTCGAAAAATCGCAAACAATAAAATGTTCTTATATTTCATATTTTTTAAAAAGTTTATTTAACTAAAAACTTTTCTTTTTTTATCTTATAATTGTAGATGTTTTTTTGAATCCGTAAAAAAAACGTTTTTCGCCGTAATTGTGTATTTAGGGCCTTTCAAGCGATGTCAAAAGATTTTATCAAAAAACACAAAATCGAAATATAATAATATTGCCATCGCAAACGGCGTTAGCTTTGAAATCGAAAATCTTCTGAATGCCAAACTCTTTCCCACGATAAAATTATTTCCGCGTAAGAAAAACAGTTAGTTAAATTGATGAAGCAATTTCCTCGGATCGTGCAGAAAGCGTTTTTCCAAAATTCCATATCATCACCGTGGCAGCGAAGGCCTTGGAGTATTTCGTTACTTTAAAGCACACCCATTTCCCATACATTTCATTGAATAACTCGAGCTTCGGAGGCTGCACGGGGAGCTTTTATTAGAGAGCAAGTGCCTTAATAGTGCCTTAATGACAGTCATCAGTCTCTTCGAGAGAAATTCAGTTTTTTTTTTTGCTTTTTTTCATTACGACTGTGGGCGTTTTGGATCAAACATAACGTGAGCATTAACTCAAAGTAAACTTCACGATTTTTCAAAACGTCTTTCGGAATATATGTGTTTATATGCATACTATTTTATTTTTACGGTGCATCTGTTTGATTGTTGATTATCAAAGCATGCCATCTTTAACAGAAGCTATTTATTTTATGATGAGTTTCTTAAAACTTTAACACATAAGTTTATGTTACCATATTCACTCTATTTAATCGTGAATTCCTTGCTGAGAAAACAATCATTTATCATATCCACTTCCAATGTAACGTTAATATTCTAATGAATGTCTTAAAAGAATTCGGTACGCTACTATTCAGTCAGTTAACTTATATTCTCAGAAAAGCTAAAAAGAATGATAACACTAGAAAACGGCTAGTGGTTAACTATTTTAGTATCAAACAGTGATGAGTGGATAGAAATGTTATCATCAAAATCATCTACGCCTTTCAATACAGATGCATAGCTCGAATGAATCGATCGATACATATCAATTGTTACATTTCTTTCCACTCAATACTTTTATTAATCATAGCATGAGACGTAAATTATGATATTTTGTTCAATCTGACAGAAAACCAATTCTTTTGTATGCATATTTGATATTTTTTTTTTATGTGCTTGTTTGTTGCTTCAATAGATAAATCAGGGTTTCCCAAACTTATTGTGCAGTGGAACACTTCGCAAATCTGGAAATGTTACCGGAACACAGCTTATTTTTTAGATCGGTAGTTCATAATAGTAAAAATATTGACAAAAATATATGTCATTAAATCACATATTATTTATTAATTAATTATTTTTAAAACATGTTACATAAAAATATGAGTAAATACAGCTCTTAGTGATTCAAAATCTCTGCCTGTACCTAGATATTTGAGGTTTTAAACATCAATGAAGTAGCAGATGTTTAAATGTGTTGCGGCGTAGATTGCTATTACAATTTTTTGCAGAACACCTATTTAGGTCCCACGGAACACCAGTGTTTCGCGGAACATAGTTTGGGAAACCCTGGATAAAGAATGCATTATATTTATTAAAAACGAATATTCTACAAATCAGTAAAATTCAGTTCAATAATTTAATACTTGCTAAAATAAAAATAATGACGTAATACTCATGATTTAAATCATGTTGAGTATCGCTGCAATTCTTTCTACAAATAATAAGTCCTGTATATCTCGGACAGTGATTAAAAACATTTTATATCTTGTCTTAATGGCTATCATTTTTCAAAGCTCGCTTCTTTTGTTTTGCTTTTTACAAGAACAATTAAAGAACATTTTATTGCTTGATGTTAAATAATATTTCAAACGTGTTATAGCATACAAGTATAATAATCTCCGTGCAGTTGACCTAAAAAGATTTTTTAAGTAACAGTAAGACGAAGTATGCGATAGTTTTTCAAGAATTTCGATCTAGGATATGAATGTCTTTGTATTTTTTTTCCAGCTTACTTTTTTTTTATCAATTTGGCTTTGACCGACTTCTTTTCATTCCACCTATCTTTTTAGATCAACAATTCCCATAAGGCTTATTAAATTAATAATTGATAAAAAAAAATTAGTTCAAGTGATTGAAAATACAAAATACTTTACACAATGATTCTTTCTCTATAAAAAAAGTTAAAAAGTGAACTTTAATAAGATTTGCATATATTTTCCTTCAGAAAGAGCTTAAAAGTAACTTTCTCGGAGAAAAAAATTCAATGAAAACAAATATATTTAGTCAGATTATAAAACAAAAGAACGTTGAATTTAAATATTTAAGATTTACATTTGCTTGGTAGAACTTTAAAATAATATGTTCAAAATACCACAAAAAATGTTGAATGCAGTTTCGGCTTCACGCCATCGTAAAAACGATGTTCATTTTTTTGAAAATCTATGTCCGCTCCCAATGTGAAGCATATGGCCTCCTAATGGAGGTATCTGAACAGAAATGTGTGAAAATTTTCTACGTAAACTGATTGTTACTCAGATGCTCAACCTCTCTTATTTCCAAGAGAGTAGGAATATAAAGGATAGGGTTAGGACATGACTAGTGGATGGTTAATCGCTCTCAGTTTAGATAGTTCTAAGTTAATTTATGTAATCTTACTAGCCCACCTCCACCCACCTCTGCCTTTAATCCGGTAAATTTATTGCGGCAGCATGCAGTGGCGTAACAAACGTTAGCGAATCTAGGCTTGAAGTGTCTAAGGAGTAGCTGTTCATGTTTTGGTGGCAATCACTTAAGCGTGCAGAAAATCAATCACTCTAGAAAAACGAAAATGTTCTATTAGTCTATTTCTACTCGCTTTCCGTATGGCGCCCCAAATTTATTATTTTTCGACACGAATTTTTTGTTACACTTTATTGTTTGTTTTGTATAAATAACACTGTATTTTTAATCAGTTTATAATGCTCGTCATGAAACCGGTCCTGATATTATTAAATGAAAGTGGTATTACTAGAAATGAGTATTTTATTTTTTAATACAATGCCTTCTACCAAGTATTGAAAGTGTTCACCCATAAACTAATCCCTGTATTTTACTTTCGTAAACAAAAATAAACTAACGTAAAAGAATTACTGACATAAATTACAATTTTACTTTCGTTACGAGAGACGATTTGATTAAGAAAAATACATCAAATAATCCATATGATTTATTTTAAAAAATCCAAGTCTACAAGAATGGGCAGACAATTAATATTATTCCAAGGAAAATCATTTGACTACACTTTATGGTCTTCCCTTGAAAATGTGGCTATGTGGCAAATAGCCCGCTAGCAATTTTGCTTAGGTACCGCTGTAACTAAGCACATAGTCTTCAATATCTGTTTTGAATATCGTTCAGATAGTGGTTGGCCATCAACCCAACCAAAATGGATATTCTTTTACATAATTTTGTGATAAACGTCAACTGCAGAAAATTATTAAGTTCATGCAGTAAATTATCGGTGTTATAGGCTATCGATTTCCGAATGTACTTTCGCTAAAGGTTCTAAGTGAACCAAAAAGCTCTTAAATCTGTACTAGGACGAAATAATATGAGTAAATAGGGTGGATCTAACAGCAGGGGTAGGCTAGACGGAATCGGGTGCTGGTTCTAGCCCCTTGATAAATTTAAATAAAACAATACTTTCAGATCAAATCAGACCCTATTTGCAATTTTTAACTCAGCCTCAACCGATGTTATCAATAGCGAAAACCTAAACTAAAGAGGTTGTCGAATTGGTCGGCGATTGACTTTTATGAAAATACTTCCTTATTATCATTTGAATATTTTCCGTTGAAATACTTTTTTATTTTAAAAACGCAAGCATTCATTGACTGATTTTGAATGACCGATGAAGAAATATCTATAATTGTGTAACTCGATTTATATCTATTATATTGAAAAGCGTGGGTCGTTCTGTTTTACAGCCACCAATAAACCCCTTTATTGGTTATTATTCGCTGCATTTAAACTCCAGACGGCCTGTTTCTCATCCAACCGTGGAATTATAAGATAAGTGTCGAATTTATTTACAGCGCTATTAAGTTCATAGTTATTTCATTGGATTAGTTTATTGTTCCTTTGTTTGCGAGTGAGTTTCACCAAACGGTTTTATATTCTCTAGAATTATTAATTAAATTTTATTTTATTGGTATCTGTTGCAGTGCATCATATACAAAAAATTCTTATAATTTAAACAGGAGAAAAAATTACAAAGAATCCTTTTTTGTGATAAGGGTCGCTTTTATTTAGAAGAAAAATCAAATCTGCTGAGGGTATTCGAGGAGAACTACGTAGACTACTTTATATAAGTTCTCATAAGCCTATTAGTTGATAGATAAATAACCTATTTATATATATTTTTTAGCAATGTTAATCATAAAAAATCATCAATTTAAGAACATTTGTATTCAAGTTTTTATTTCACGCGAATTAACACACCCGTACCACCGAGTAGAAACGAGTTTTTAAATTAGTCGAATTTGATTTACTTTTCTTGGACTTGATTTCAATTAGGCACCCAGTATTTTATTTTGAATATTTGGTCCAATCTCGTTTGAAGAACAACATTTTCTACGTATTCATTAAACAATATTTCAAACCTGATTTTTTTCTGGTTATCTCACATAATTATTTAAGAAAAATTGTAACTTATAAATCGGTTAGAATTTGTGTGATCATTGTTTATGATTTTAAATGGCCCGTTTTATAAATTGCCATTGACAATATATATATATATATAGATACACCAGTTCAAGATGAGAACAACTCAAAATAAGTGATATTGATATATTCATTGTATATACTATAAAATTTCTGCGATATCTTGTCTTTAATATTGAATAAAAGTAATTGCTTGATCTAAAAATGAAGATCTTGGCATGACCAATCCAATGATGTTAATTACTCAAAAAAGTCATTTTTGGACTTGTTTCCATCTTGAACTGGTGTATCGATATATATATATATATATATATATTTAAATTATCAGCTAAATTCACAGTTTTAATAAATTTGTTTCATAGTGAACAATCATAATACTATGAAATTTTATTTTTTAATAAATTATGGCATGACCAATCCAATGATGTCAATAACTTAAAAAAGTCATTTTTTGGACTTGTTCCCATCTTGAACGGGTGTATCGATATATATATATTTAAATTATCAGCTAAATTCACAGTTTTAATAAAGTTGTTTCATAGTGTACAATTATCATTCTATGAAATTTTATTTTTTAGTAAATTATGAATTATTAAAATTTTATTTGACGGCTGTAAAGTAAACTGTAACGGCCAGCGCCAGAAGATATCTGCTTTTATTAGTCTCGTCTCGAATTCATTTACACCGCTAATCAAACATGTATGCTTCAATAATAATACAGCTCAAAATTGCTTTATTTTCATTTGCTTTATTGCGTCAGCATGATCTGCATTTAATCTATTAGCTGTGTCATTAAGTTAATCGTGTACGTTTAATTTGATTTTACATGTCTGCATTATAAAAAAATCTATGTAAAAGAAAAAACTGACGAACGATAATAGTTTCATTACAATTCTTTACAGCCAATGGTAGCTACTAGTCAATCATCCAGCGACGTAAGCTCTCGACAAGCTTTACTTTACTTAACTCAACCCAACTGGTTACCTCATGAGCATTGAAAAATATTCGTTCGAAATCTAGAGGAAAGCCACTTAGAACAAAAAAATGTTGAGAGTTTTGTTAAAGGAAGCCATTCCAAACATTTACGCTTCTGATGATGACGAAGAGTAAAAATTTAGCTACAAAACAGAATAAACACTATTCATCTATAAAAAACGGACGTTTGGGTAGTGAGATATTTTTTTACTAAATTAGAACTTATTGTTAATTTTGATAAGTTTTAACATTAATTTTGTTTGCTTATTGGTCCGTCTGAGAATAATATTGAATACAATTTAAGTAGTAAATATTTTTTTATAACTTTACAAAGCATTATCAAAAGTGTAAATAAACAAACTTTTTTGCTTTCATCTGTGAGCATGTTCCACTCTTCTGACGTTGCTTCTAGAAAGGGAATCGCAACGATATGTAAAGTTACATTCAATATTGTATGACTACCGATTTGTTTACAAATATTAACCTTTTTATAAAGTTCTTTTGTTCATTTACTGCAAATAATAAAAATAATGCAACTACCTACCAAAAATCATATATACATATATATGTTTTTATCCATATGTGAATAAATAATGACATTTCAATTAACAACATAAGAATAGCGAAAGTTTTTAGACAACACAATATTCAAACGCACATATGATACGTGGCCATACTCCTCAAAAGGTTGATACCGTGAAACCTTGATATAAACTTTTTTCAGGATATATAATAAACACAGATGAAATATACAAAAGGTTGTATTGTAATATTAGGAAACGGGTCAATCTGCTCCCCGCTACATCAAAAGTCATACATTGGTACTGAGTCTGGTTTGAGTATGCGCTGAAAATATTTAAATATAGCCGGGATAACACCATTTTCTTAGTAGACGTTGAATATTTTGTCAATCAAATACGATTAAATCATTCAAATAACATAATCATATTCAAATAAGAAATGAGGGATACTCAGTGAATGCAGGTAATCTAGTGATAAATGTTGTGTTTCACTTACATCAGATAACTTGTATAAAATAAATCACTGTGACACTTACTCGTGAAATTTCTCAAAAGTTTTACAGCGAGTTAGGCAACTATTATAAAATAAGAATCGTGTTGAGCCAAGAGCAGTTCTTCTCAACGACCTTCCACAGATTTAATTTATAATATATTACATTTAAATGCAAATGGTGTTCAAGTGAATTGGCTTAACGATAGATGACACACATCAGTAAAAATCATCAGCCCTTCCGTCAGCAATGATGGAAGAAGAATGCAAATAATCGAAACATCAATCATGAAAGAGACTCGATGAACTTTAATGTTAACTCGCCATAGGATTTAACCACTGATATTGTTTGTACAACATAATTATGAGCCATCGAGAGGTGAAAAAAACCAGCTAATAAAATATTAAAACTTTTTTCTTGCACTTACAAGTACGATCACGTCTTTACTTGGTGTTTTGGTAGATTGGAATTTTTATTTTACGTAGATAATACTATTGCAATGCGTATTAACTGAGGTTACTTCAATTTTGCGATACTTTAAGACGTGTAGAAAATATTAGAACACATCTAATTTATTTTTTTCTAAAATACTACTTGGTTCAATTTACCTTTAATGTGTTCAATATAATGAGCGTTTGATTTGACACTTCCTTATGATTCCTCTATTATATAATAATAAGGTTTTAACATTCATGAGAATTTTAATTTAAAAACTGTAACAAATATGGGATTATTTTACAGCCTTATTAAATATTCGTTCTTATCAGTTGGTCTCTAAATTTTCGCAATTCTAACATTTAAAAGTACACAAGCAAGCAACATGATACTCTCATTTCCTATACAAATTACTCTGCACGTTTGTTCTCTAGAGATACTTTTAATTAACTTCCTTGTAACTAATTAATATTGCAAGTTGCGGAATTTGCAACGCGAACCATTTTTAAAAACGAACAAAGCTCTTGTTTTGTTTGAGCATTTAAGGCGAAAACAGTTTAAGATAATAATACTCTGCTCAAATAGAATTATATTCGTTGTTGTAGTTAGACTATCTATATTTAACTTAAATTGATAATACTGTGACAATTTTTCTTTGTTTTAAGCTTAACATAGGATCAGACATGTTGCTATCCACTATTATTTTGTTCCCATGGAATTTTCCACTTCCAAACCATGTTATTATAATATTTTTTCAATCAGTACTATTGTAATGAGAACATTTTAAGTATATACTTTTCGAAACACCTACACTTTTTTATAATCCCTAAAATTTATTGACAACAGTAAAATTTCAAAGTCCTTATGGGACATAATACAGTAGGTTTTCTACTTACAAGGTTAATGCGTTTCAAAGGATTCAGCGAACTTAATACTTCATTTTCGATATGTATGTTTAAATTGCAAGTTTCATATCATGGGATATAACAAAGTGTAAAAGTAAATAAAAATAAGTGTGTGATATCGCCCCTGATTTTTTTTTTTAATTGGTTTCCAGAGAACAGATTTTCTTATATTCTTTTTGATTCCATATAAAAATATCATTTAACCAACATTGAATATAAATAATTCTACTCACGTCTGTATATACTATTTTATAATAATATCCTCAGTCTCTAGATCAGTGTTTCTCAACCTTTTTAGGAGCGTGGCCCCTTTAGAGTGTCTTTATTTTTCTGTGGCCCCCATACCATTGTTTTGTCTTCCCATGATAATTATAATTTTAAAAACCCACCTTTTTTTATAGCTCTTCCGAGATTTTCGAATCCAGAATGCCAGTAATTTATTTTATTTACGGAATTACAAAAAAAAAGCTGCATGACGTCCGCCATTATGCTCTTCCCTGTATCATTTTATCAATACCCGTGGCCCCCCTAAACTGTGCTGTGGCTCCCCAAAACAAAAATAAATCTCTGTGGCCCCCTTAGAACACGCTGTGGCCTCCTGGGGGGCCACATGGCCCACCGTTGAGAAACCCTGCTCTAGATGATACTATATTAGTGTGTTTTTTATTTAATTTATTGGAATATTTAAGCAGTGATGTTTTTACGACAGTTTTTTATTCATAATGAATAAGAGTGTAACAGACAATTGCACCGCTTTATGCACTTTCGTAAATCGATCAGTATCAGAATTTTGTGAATCTAAGCCAGACATGCAGAACCTTTATCGTCTAGCGGGCCGCATTAAAACAAATTAAGAAAAAAATAATTTAAGGTACGCTCAATCTTCTTTTACACGGAGGATACTTTCAATGTAAAACAGCCGCGCAAAAAAAAGGGAATTTAGATAAATGAATGAATGGTTCTATAACACTTTTTATACCGTGCTGTTTTGAAAGCGTGAAAATAAAAAAAAGAGAATTATGGGTGCATGTTTATTAAAAATGTTTTGGTATTTTTTAAACTAATTCTTTATAATTTGACTTAATATTTGTAGTATTAAGAAACACAATCAAACCAATTGTTCAACAGTTAGCCTGTTTCTGTGAACCGATTTATTCCCCACCATCAAGGAAAAAGCTTGCTTACATTAATTAAATATTCTTTTATGTGAAAAAAATATGTTTGTGTTAAATTAATTAAGGTTGTGCACCACTGATCTTAGTCATACATTCCTCTATATTATAACATTTTTCAAATTTCTTAGGCAAATTACAAAATCCTTACAAATTGATATACGAAACAAACTGACATAATTGATTTTTTCAATTTTCATCCGCGTAACTACGAAGCCGAGTAAGTAGAAAACCTTACTATACATTGTTATTTTTTATTAATAAATCTTCCCTTATTGATATTTGTACGCTAGGAGTATAGATACACTCACGCCTTTTGGGTGGGCTTAGTATCAGGCACTTAGCTATATATCATGGTTTTCACTGAAAACTTAACAGTCTTCGCACCCTTCTAACTACCTACCCTCTTCGAGTTTATTACAGACCGCAGAATTCCACCCTCCCTCAACCCCCGTCTTAATTCGAATTCCTTTTTGGTCATAATTAATCCGGTCGCTTGGCTATGAATGTCTCAACTTCTTGAGGAAACCTCAGGAAAGTTAGAGAAAATTCAGATGCTCTGTTTTTTTAGAATATTAATTTTTGCCTTAATCTTTAATAAACTGATGTTCAAACTCTTGCACAAGCTTAATATACATACGTGTACGTTTGATAAGCAAATGACGATATGCAGAAAAATGTTTTTTGGTTACGAATATTTCAAAGAGACTCTCCGATCTTCATACATAATTGATAATGATTCGATAATGAATTGAATAATTCTCAAATTCACCGTGATCTTACCGGGAATCGAACCCAGACCTGCGTGATCGGTAGAGCTAGCTCTAACCAACTGAACCACAGCATTCAACAAGAGTTACATAAATATATACATGTTTGTATTTTTGTATTTTCTTTGTAAAATACATATAACTGAACCTTGAAGATTGTACAGTATTCAAGTGACAAAATATTCTGTTTCGTAAGATAAAAAGGGGAAATTAGTATTCTCAGATAGTAACAAAGTTGCTAATACTTCATACAAGATTGCCCTTATGTTTCCCCAGAGGCTAGGGGAGTTTATGTCGCAGGGAACTATTTTTGTCGCGCATTTATAACACCCACGCTCTTCTTTTATGGTAAAGCCTTATTAAGTAATCACCTCATCGATTTCAATGATGCTGAAGTATGTCGGGGGGTAGATCGATTGTTTAGCTTACATGCCTTGAAGTGCATGAGCTATGTTCTTATGAAGAAGGTATATCAATCAATAACTGAATACCCGATTCATGAATATTCATACGTAAACAAATTCTTCTTAGATTCGCAAAATTTAATTTTCTGATTTGAAGACGTGATTACGGTATGGAATTTTCATGAAAAAAAATGTTTATCTCATTTTAAGCAAACAGTGATCAAACTGCCTGTAAAATGACGTGGAAGTCTTGTATAAATGACTCATTAAACAAAAAAGTGTATGTTTTCAAAATAATTCATTCAATTACATATTAATTGAATTGGCATTTACCTGGCAGAACTCCTAGAAGCTATATTAAGGTCAAAATAAATTTAAGATAAAAATAAATATTTCTTACGTAACTTTTAATAAAATAGTAACAATTTAATAAAGACCGTTTAATCCATCTGATTTTATTTAATTTTTTCTGAGATGATAGGTAGAGAGACTGACTCATAACGATTTCCCGTAACAGTAATTAGTGCTTATTTTCTGCTGTCCGTGGGGCAGTGGTTAAGGTTGTTTTTTTTTTTTTAATCGATGTATCTCTAAAAATCCTTTACCACTAGTATTTTCCTAGCCTTATCCTTCTTTTCTTTCTAGAGTCGAAAAAGAGAATCCGAGAAACTGAGTAACAAGCAGTTCTCTTTCAGCCATTTCTCTGTCGACAAACTTTCATAAGGAGGGCATATGCTTCATATTGGGAGCAGGCATGGTTTATAAAAAAATAAATAAAAGCTTACAGATTTACATAATTATTTTTAACATTGGAAGTGGACATTGCTTAAATTTAAAATATACATTTTTCTTAGCTCAAACTTTTGCAATTTATAAAATATTTCTAATAGATCGTCACAAAATATATTGTAATTTAAGATTTCGACTGAAGGGGATTGGTGGAATTTTAATATTAAATTTGAATCGTTCAAATTATGTACATTCACACAGATTTTGTCACTAACGACCCGGGTTTCGCTTTTCGGCATCTTCAGGCGTTCAAGTGCACGGATGAACTTGAACTGACGCTTAGTAAATGAATGTTTCGTGTTTATATAAGAAATAAATGTATTCAACCACAAATTTTGAATAACAACACGAAACTTTAACACTAATTTACTATAAAGTTCAGCCAATCTTGCTGTACTAGCAATATTGATATAATTTAAGATTTCGACTGAAGGTGCTTGGTGGAATTTCAATATTAAATTTGAATCTTCAAAAAAAAGTCTTTTTTTATCTAAAATGGTTAAAATATTTAACTATTCAATATGTATGTACAAAATACACACGAACAATAAGTTTTGATTATGTTTTTAAACATTGTTCGATTCTGCCTTACGCGCCAATAAATTATCAATCTTAAAATAATTGATTTATAAAACTGTTTTCTTTTCTTTTTCAGGACCCCCAGGCCCAGCTGGGAAAAGAGGAAAGAAGGGTAAAAAAGGAGACGCGGGGGATCCTGGATCGTCTGTAAGAATAAAATTAAACTTTTCCTATTTGTATTTAGTATAGTAAGTAAAAAAACTTTTTTCTTGTCGCTAATGTGTTTTGTTTTCGATTTTATTTTAAAGATAAACTGCTTTTAGCAAATTCGAATTTTATTTCAAAGTCTTTGAAAGTTTTGTTGTTTCCATAAATAAATTATCTACACTAAGAAACGTGTTCAGGTTTATAAACCCATCATACTTTTACACAACAGAAAATCAAAAAAAAAAAAAAAAATTAGTAGGATATTGCAATTTTATCGCAGTTTGTCTTTACAATTTTATTGAAGATGAATTACAATATTTTTTCCTTTATATTATACTCACTTCTATTTTTTATTGTTTTTCTCTCATAAACTATTTTTGAATTACTTAATTGCATATTTTTGAAGTCTAACGCAGAATAGTTCTTGAGAATATATATCGTTCAGAAAATTTGTGTATTAATTCAATTAAAAATGGTTACACAAATATTAGAATATTTGAATAAGAATTAAGAATTAGAATATACTAAAACGAGTTTTCTTTGCAAGTTTTTGTGGTTAACCAGATGATGGTACAAATTTAAACGGTAAAATTTGCATGCAAATAACTCAAAACCCGACTTAAAAAAAATTCAGTTGACACAATATATTATTTTGTATCTACGTATCATAATTTATTTGTGTTACTTTTAAAAATGCTTTAGTAACACACTTTAGTTGACTTTATTTATTTTGTAGAAACACATCTTAAAAAGAATAATCCATATGTATGGGGAACTGTATTATTGTATTTACAAGACAACCTACCAGTAATGTGCAAAAAAATCTGAATAGCTCTGTAATAAAAACTCATAGACACATTTCACCAATAACCAATAAAAAAATAAGTCTGAATTTATAAAAATGTCATCATCTATTTTTGTAAATACAATTTTCTTAATTTTTCAAAGTCATCAATTTCTTGAGAGATGTGACGTATTATTGTATAGATTTATTTTTCAACCCTATCACATGTTATGTTTATATTATTATTTCAATTATTATTATTTATTTTACAGGGTTCAACAGGCCCTCCTGGCAAGAATGGATTTCCGGTAGTAACTGCTTTTTTTTTTGTTTGCATGATTATTCCTTTGCTTAGCTTATTTGTTAGTTTTTATTAAGAGAATAAGGTTCTACGTGTTTTAACGCGTGATGACAAATAATATTTAACGGTTAATATACTCCCAACAAAATGCGATTAACGATTAAGTCCTCCAATTTTTACATTTCTATTATACAAGAAAAATCAATCAGTAAAAAGAGTGTACATTACACTTGTTATTACGTTTGCCATGATTAAAATATAACTTTCTTTTAAACATTAACAATGTAATTGCACATTGATATCAAAATGTTTTTTCGTTGATTAAAAATGTTAATCAATGAAACACTAAATGATCCCTGACCATAGTTAGTGCAATGGTATGGATAAATAAATATTTTTAATAGTGTTTTTGAATATATGTCCGAGAACAAGATTAACTGACAGTAATGTAAAATATACGGGATACTCTTGATTTATGATTTATATTACCGATGTTGACCGATGGATTTTTCATATAATTATTTAGACCTTTTCATTCAAAATTACACTTACAAAACTTATCAACATTTACACATAACATGTCAAAAACTTTATGTAAACGAATATATTATGCGTTTAGTATTCAATCTTTAGATGAAACAATTAGATGACTTTTAGTCATTTTCCAATAAAACCAGCATATTAAGTATTGAAAAAATATTTAAAAGGATTATGTGGATTTGCTAACTATTACGCTCCTTTTGAATATTCAATACTTAATTGATTGTACATTTTATTAAATGAAGATCAAGATCAACTGAAGTGCAAATTAGTGTTAAGCGAAGCCGGTCTTGATACGTGTTGAAAATTGATGTGTAATTATTAAAATAAGTGTTTTTTATATTATGCTTTTCTAGCAAGATTTGCCAGTGAACGCCATAGAATTACTTAGTAGTTTTTTAAATGGTTACTTTACTTTTTATTTTAAGAATCAAATTGATTTGAAATCTTTGTATTTGCTCTCCTGTAACATTGTTTGAAAGCAGTAACTCTTTTCCATTACTTTAACGATGTATTGTATCGAAATAGTCAACGGCTGGACAAATGATGCAAACAATTGACGCACCAAATTTGTGTTAAATTCGACATTTTTATGACAATTCTTATTAAAGAAACATGAAGATACTTTTTAAAGCTAATTGACATGTCCAAAAACTTCTAGCTTTATTTCATTCACAAAAACGTAAGATACTGCGTAGTTAAAATATGTTGAAAATAGATTTATAATTTATTTTAGATCATAATTACGTAATCTTGAGCTCAGCTCAATAAATTGATGAGTTAAGTTAAGTTAAAAGAAATTAAGGGGCTTAGTATAACTTTAAGTTTTTTTATTATATGATGAAATATAAAAAAGGAAAAAGGCTACATAAAACGGGATAAACATTTTTTTTTATTTTCAATGTAAAATGTGAAGAAAATGTGAGAAACTTTATTATTTCACCACTTGTGGATTTTTTTCGCCTCTTTGAGAAGCATCTTCGGACTTAATAAAGTTACCCTGAAAATGCATTACCAAGACATAAAACACGTTTCAAAACAAAAATGAATTTCCACAAAACTACTGTCGAACACATTGAAAATATTTTTGACTTTAATTTAAAATCGGCCAGCTTATTTTGAATTTGTTTTTCTCAGATAACATAATTGAATAATGCAATATATTGGAGTAAAATTATCGGCCATTCTCAAGCCAATGAGGTCCAATTTATTAAAATATGCATTTGGTTTTCTTACAACGGGCGGAAAACGATTTTCATTCTTACATAAAATTGCTTATATTGCAGGCAACGAAAGGCGAAAAGGGTGAACGAGGTTATATGGTAAGACACTTAAGATTCACCCGGTGGTTGGTTTTTTTTTAATACAGTGTGGGTAGTGAATATATAATACTAACGAAATTCACAAAGTTTTTTAAAAAGAAAACGCATGATTTTCAGACATACTAATATAAATTTAGCAGTTTTTAAAGTAACAAAATATTATCATGAAAAGCTTTTAACAAAGTATTAAGTAGAAAAATAACATTGTTAGCTAAATTTACTTACTAATTCGACATTTGCACCTTATATCCTGATAGAACGTGTGTCAAGTTGAATACATTGTGATTATCGAAAAAAGCTTTTTTTTTTAAACTTTGAGCCACTTCTTTTTGCCTTTCCACAGTCAATTTATGATTAAAAAATATGTTAAACAAAATTAACGTAGTTCGTAGACTTTTTTAAATATCAATATAAATAAATGTAATATGACAGAGTTTGTTTTTTCATACGATAAAGCGTGATCGATCAAATTTATTACTCAAAACATCTAATTTTTAACTAACTTTTCTGGCATTGTACCGGCAATATAGTGTATTGGTCCTGAAGCTGATTGGTCATAGCTTAGATTAGCTTACTGCCTGTAATTTTACCTTGCTAATAAAAAACGATATAACCCACACATTGCAAATTTTACAGGAGGCACAAAAAACGTGTGTTGATGATATTTGGCCATATGCAAATTATGAAATATACACATCCTTAAAGTGTACAGAGACTTCTAAGCTGGTGTTTAATTTACATATTCTAATATTAATTGAAGAAATTGTATATGAAAAACCTTTTTTTCAGCTTTTTTTCTTGGTTTCAATTTTCACAAGATCATCTTTTTTCAAAAATTAGATACTAATTCGGCATTTGCAACTTACATCTTTTTGATAGAACGTGTATCAATTTTGATACATTGTGAGTATCGAAAAAAATCTGTTTCGAAAAAACTGTGGGTTGCGTCCTTTTTCCTTTCTACAGTCGATATCTTACCTTTTTATCCCTAACCTCTCCATAAAATGAAGATCGAGTTTTTGAATAACAAGCAATTCTTTAGAACAAATTCGTTTGAAATACTCCATTGGTAGTAGTAAGTAGATATATTTATTTTAGATTAACCAATGTAGAGTATGCGACTTAAAAGCATTTTTAGAACAAAGACAGCATAGTACGTAAAAGTGTTTTCATTCTACTTTGGAAATTACTAACCACTCCGCACTGAAAATTTGATTATTTTTGTAGTGAAATACGAAAAAAGTAACAATCGTTAAGAGCTAGATTAACAACCCAAGCTGAACACAATTATTGGGAAACTCTGAGACAATACAGCGATTCTCAAACACAGGTACACTCGAATAATTAAATCTTTACACAAAAAAAGTGTCAAATTTTACGTTTGAATAAAAAAAAATACATTGGAGATTAGTAATAATTACAAAACATTTGAACAAGAACATTTCCTTTCTTACCGAATTTATTTTACAAAATGCGTCTTTTTTACAAAATATTTAAAATTGCAGCAAATGTAATTTTGTCAATTGTTATAACTGATACATCCATAATTTCATTAAAAAATATGATTAGTTTTTTATAAATTAAATCATAATTAAATTTGAATCGTTCAAGTGCACGGATTAACTTGAACTGACTTTAAGTAAATAAATGTATCGTGTTTATTCGAATTTATAGAATGATAGTCAATTAACATAACTAATATATACATACATGTATAAGAGAAAAATCTGAGATTGAATAATTTGATATGAATTTTTCAAAATCCAAATATTTTTGACAACACTTCTTTGAAAAGAGATGGGACCAGGTCAGAAATTTTGTATTTATATTGGTTTATATAATAGTAACTTTTCTTTGAAAAATAAAGTCATTTTTGGTTTCAGCGTTTATCCCTTGATATATTTTACGATGTTATAAAACAATGTCGGATCGATGGCACAGTGGTCAACTTCGTTGTTTTTCATCCCGGACATCAAGGGCTCGAATCCCAGTACGAACATCATTTTTCATTAAATTTTGACGATTTTCTTTTCAAAGGCATGGGTGTCTATTCAAAAAAATCCCCCCTCTTCCGTTCTAACCCTAAAATAAGGAAGTGTAGCGAAAGTGATTAGTCAACCACTAGTTTTGTTCTTTTGGCTGTTGTGGCTTAGTTGGTTAGAGCTTGCTCTACCGATAACCCGGGTCTGGGCTCGATTCCCGGTCAGATCACAGTGAATTTAAGAATTATTCAATTCAAAGTTGTAATCGAAGACTGGGTGTTAGTGATGTCAACTCACATTATATCTTCTCTTCCCATCCTTCCGATACTAAAAAGAACTCAATAACCTTAATAACTGGGTGTAGCAATAGCGATTAGTTAACCACTAGTCCTGTTCTAGCCTTATCCGTCATTCCCTACTACTCACTTTGAAAAAAAGTTAGGTTGAGCAACTAAGTAATAAGCAGTTATTATAGAAAAAAATGTATATCGAGATACTGCCACTAGGAGGCCATATGATCCATATTGGGAGCGGACATGGATAAAAAAAATCATCAGTAATTAATATACAGTTAGCTTAGCCTGAATAACCAATATATTATTAACTGACTGTTATTAGGTATCTTTTCTATATATTATTTGTATATGGAAACTGAAACAGGAATCAAAATGAATCTTCAAAAAACTATTATAGTTTTACAACCAGCCTAATCAAGACTTTTCTGATCAGTTTCGTAAGAATTGTTGTGGAAAACGTTACGCTGGAATTACACGCTTGCCTTTGGACTATTTGAGAAAGTTTAACGGTTTTTTTCCGTTAAGCCATTACTTCTTTTGTCACATCACGTTTGGTGTTAACGTTAACAAGCTTTGATTGTTCTGCGTACTTACTCTGATTAAGCCATCAGTGTTTTTTTTATATATAAATATATAAAAGTAAGTTTTATTGATAGCTTTACAGGCATGACCTTAACCGGTCAACATTTTGGCTAAGTCTACAAAGTAAGGACTCTCGGATATAACACTATTGACACTTACACTGTGTGTCAATCGTCAACCCAGAAGTCTTATAGAGATTCTGATTTTCTTCAAAAACCGAATTAAAAATACTAAAATTATATTTGATGTACAGTCCTGTACTCGAAAAGTTTATCCGAGCATAGGCACCACAAAAACACCACTACATTCATGGCCCGAGCATAGCTGCATGGGAATTCATTTTGAACCATGTACTAGTGTGGTCAGTGGTGGATTATCTTATAAGCAAATGAGGCGCGCACTTGGGGCCTCAAAATAGCTATTTTATTTTTACTATTTTACATGGAGTTTTCTGACGTTTTTATGTTATCCGAAAAATAGGGCTTCTAAATTTTATTTCACCTGGAGCCTTACATGCGTTAATCCGCCAGCTTGTGTGATTAACTCAGCTACTTATATCTAGTCGATATAAAGCATATTTTTTATTATCCGCACACTAAGGGCACGTCGTTTTAGACAAGTTTATTGACTAGTGGTGAATCAAAGCTATGGCAAATCCCAAATAAGCTTATTTTGTAATGTGAAGTTAGCGTGGCCTATTGAAACTAAGTACTGAACGCAGCTAACAGTCCAGTTCGCTCGGAATTCATCTCTGTGCAGTTCCACAAAACATGATTAGCGTCCTGTTCTCATACAATCTGGCCTTAAAACCAACCAGCTCGCTGCTTAGAAACCAATACAGTTTTTCCCACTATTCGCAAAAAAGTCTGGTGTTGATCGACTGATTGACATGATTTTAATTGAATAGAGCCACAAAGTGGCCAATGAATCCATAGGAAAATAATACCTTTAAATTACGGCGTAATTATAAAATAAGTTTGATTGCTTAATTTCTTTACTAATTTAATTATAACCAGATACAAAAGACAGTCTCTTCGGCTTCTAACGTTTATCTGCTTATCTTAAATATCTCGAATGAAACTTTTCACCACTAAACTTTTGCTAATAGAGCTTTTGGCGTTGTCTCTTTTTGAATGAAAATTTTGCGCTAAATTTAGAAAAGTTTTGAAATTATTTTATATTTCAACTTTAGCTAAAAGTGCCTCTCGGGGGGGCATTGTTGTTTGTTGAAAGTGAGTTGTCTTTTCAACTGATAACAGTGTAGGATTTCAGAATAATAAATATGAATTATACTTCGCACACAATACAGTTCTTATCTGGATTCTAATTAACTGACTTTTCTTCTTAGAATCCTTTATTAGACACATAGACAGTACTTAAAACCAGCACTGCTTTTAAAACTCTCAACAAAAGCCATGCACATATCTTAAAAACCGCCATCATTTTATACTTTACATTATTTTGTTCGCGGTCATTTATATATTTTTTTCTATAAACTGCATTTTCATTAAAATTATCCCGAATAATGATTGAGTTACTTAAAATATCTTAACCATTCATTTTTAAGTCATGTATATTTAATCCATATTCGCCTCCAGTGTAAAGCATATGGCCTCCTAATGTAGGATCTTAACAGAGAACTGCTTGTTACTCAGTCGCTCAACCTCTCTTTTACGACGAGATAAGTAGCGATAGAAAGATACTGCTTGGACAGAACTAGTGGTTAACTAATCGCTCTTGTTACGCCCAGTTATTGGAAGAATCGGTAAAGTGGGAGGGATATTTTAGACGTCACAAACACCAATGCTTTCAAACAGAAGTCGATAAATCAATCGAAAAAAATGCTGTTCGTACTGGGACCCGTGAGATCCGGCACGGAAGCCAACAACGCTCATCGCTGCGCCATAGAACCCGACTGAATAATATCCATTAATACTAGTGCTTGTTTTTTATTAATTTTTATCATTGTAAAATCGTGTAGAACATACGAAACTTATACTCATCTTTATGATATAAACGAATTTATTTATTACGGAAGATTTTAAACAAATTTATGCATATATCCAATATTAATCAGGGTAATTTTTAAATTTAAAACAATGGCGATTAATTGAAATAAGCTCACATCGAAACTTTGCAATAGATAGATATTCTTAAATTAAAATCGATAATATACTAATTTTTTTACCGTTTATTGGTTAGTATAATATATTATTAATTCGTATAAATGTATGTATACATGATAGCTATTATCCAAAATGTTTTGGCACTTCTAAGGTTAATTGGGTACTTAATTTACTGCACTCTATTATCCAATATACATATTATAATACAATATACTATAATCTGTCGATGCAATGTTGTAATACTAGCATGCTATTCATAATAATAATTTTACGAGGGTCTTCCCGTCTTGGGTCAAATTGCTCAACAAGGATCGTAAACAAAACTTTTGAAACGCAAGTTTGATCTGTTGCAGGGGTTTCCGGGACTCAGAGGTATTCCCGGGAATAGGGTTCGTACCACTCAATTTCAAATTTACTCCACGGTGTTTTCCAGGGTACTAGATGTTTTCTGGTTATGGTACAACCTGCGCACTTCTTTCAGAGTAATATTGCAATTTGTTCTACAGACCTTTTTCCAAAGCAAACTTTTAGAATTTCGTCCCAATTTCGGGAGCTATTTTTTACGTCAAAGAAACTTTCAGCGAGAAATTCTCAACGACACAATTCCATATAACCGAAATAGAATGTTTATATTTACTCGTTTGTTTCACTTCAATGCGATTGAACTCTTCTATTTTCCATTTCGATATAGCAATTTTTTCCTTAATTTAATTATAATGGTCACGATTTTCATAAATAAAAATACGTACAGTTTTGACTCACGGTGAATAAAACTTATTTTGATATACGCTAATAGTATGGTTGCAAAATTTTTATATGAACAAATAAATTGCAGCGATTTCATGCTTAATTTATAAAACCAACAAACCGAAAGAAATATTGGAGCTATCTCGATTTTATTAAATAATCATTTATATTTAAAAAAAAAAAAACAACATGATTTATGTACAAAAATATAAATAGAATAGCAATGAAAGTTTTATTTAACCTGAAGGTAAAATATTTACAGTTCGTCAAACAACAAAATTCAGATTTGTTTTTCTAATATTTTCCAGGGATTCAGTGGGACCAGAGGTTTTCCAGGACATCCGGTTCGTAGAATTTTAATTGGACGGTGGCATTTTCTTTTGGATTAACGGGTCTTAATTCTCTCTTTCTTTTTGATTTTCGTAAACAAAAATTTAGGATAATATTTTCACCACCTGCCTGATCAAATTTCTTTTTTTACGTACTGGTGTTTTTATGAGCTTCTGGTCCTAGGGAAACTGGGAAAATATTTTATAGTAGAAAATTTCAACAAGTGTTTGATTAATATTATATAAATTCTATAACAAAAATTAAGAATATGATTTTCACTACCTGTCTGATCAAATTTCTTTCTTATGTACAGTTCTGGTCTTAGGTATACAGGGAAAATATTTTACATAGTGTGTAATTCATATTTCATGATTTAAGATTCGTTCGTAAGACAACATAACATTTACTGAAACTTCGTAATATCATCACGAATACTTTATTATTTTCAAAGTTTAAAGTAATTAAAAAATTCTGTTCAATACATACTTTTCAACATAAAAAAAACATTTTTGTAGATATTTTGGTTCACTAACATATTTTGGGCACGGACTATTAAAACATATGCATTTGTTGAACATACACAGATTTCAAATTAACCAAAACTCACATTTACTTGCACATCTATTTTTTTAAAAATATTAACTACTTCATTAAACACAATCAGACACAAAACTAACACTTCAAACGGTACGTTGGGTAATACAATTTAATATCGTCATCTTGTTTTCAAACTAATCTTCACAATAAGTTTATGCAGATCAATAGCGACCAACTCTAAATGTTTATTTTAGTAATATTTAAAAAATATTTATGTTGCTATAGTTAAAAATGTATTCTTTATTTAACGATATAATCTATCACATACAACCGTATACAATTTCATTTCAATGATATCTCGTTAATTAATTATTAGTTGCTTTAATTTTATTTGTTTTTTTCTCTGACATTTACTATAGATGGCCATTTTTTATTTTCATAAGTTAAAGACGATAATATTCATGATATTAAAGTTATTACAACAATTTCAAAACTAAATCCAGTACTTACTTGACAAGATCTTTCTTAGAGATTAAAAAAAATATACAAACAAGTTATTTTGGGAAGTAAAAAGTATTACATAAAAAATTCAAAATAAGTTTGCAAACAGTACTCTTAGGTAAGTTTTTTTTATCTTGTTTTTGTTGGTTTTTAACAAGATGTATTTTTAAATCATGTTTCATCAATATTAACATATTATTTATTTTCTGCAGGGACCGATTGGACTCGATGGACCTAAAGGTGATCCAGTAAGTATCATTTTTTTCAAAACTTATTCCTCTAACATTATTCAGAGATCATTTGTTTATTCATAATGTGATCCGACAGTCTGAAATATTTATTACGGCATCGTAAGGATTACTTGAGAATTCATTAGTGAGGGATCAGTCAGTTTAATATTCAAAATCCTCTCCATATTTACAGGTAATCAACCAAAATTATAATATACAGAAAGTAATTGGATAATTCTTACAAGCGAGTCGACTTCAACTCGTATTAACTGTTTCATATGATATTTTACTTTCTGCACACTTAAGTCTATTCAAAATTGTCAGAAGAATTTTTTTTTAACATTTCTAGCAAAATTTTAAGACTTAATGATAGTTGTTGCACTCCATAAAACATCGTAAAAAAACGTCCAAAACCGGCGCAGGTGTTGGTAAATAAAAAGTTGCTAAAGTTGTAAAATGCTGATGATATTAAATTTTACACAAGTTTTGCTGGATTCACTTGCTTTATTAAACGAGGTTTCAAGTTTTGGAAATCCTGGAAGGCTTATTGTCATTTTGAACAGAGATCATGATAATTTATGAAAGAAGAGTCTCAAATCTTCACCTTTACAGAACTGTTAAGCATGTCTGATGCTTATGAACTTCTAATGTAGTATATTAACAGAATAATTTACGTAAAAATGACGGCTTCTCGGCCAGTCGTTCACCGTATCTCTTTGTAAAGGATATTAAAAGTATCAGCATAGGAAAACACAATAAGTGAACTAATCGATTTTCTTAAATACCGTTTTTATGAGCTTTGAATTGAGTCGATGTTATCATGGAGAACACTAAAAAAAGATTTTCTAGCAATCTGTATATTGTATTAATATTCAAAGGTAAATCGCTCATAAGCATTCACATCAAAATTGATGAAAGAATTACTTTTATATGCAATGCGATTTAAGTAAGCAACATTTTGTAAATCCAATTTAAATAACATTTAAGTTGTATGAAATTTCGTAAAATAATTACTGAGCCATGCTTTCTTTTTTGCAAACCAAGCGAGTCATTAAAAAGTATAA
Organism: Himalopsyche tibetana; assembly: GCA_030503985.1. Taxonomy (NCBI): domain Eukaryota; kingdom Metazoa; phylum Arthropoda; class Insecta; order Trichoptera; family Rhyacophilidae; genus Himalopsyche; species Himalopsyche tibetana. The sequence goes on along the minus strand of JAPJYX010000007.1, from coordinate 2,140,202 downwards.
AACTCTTAACAAGAAAAACTTTATTCAACATATTATGGAACTTTTAAGAACGCTCTTAAAAGTCAAAGAATGCTTTATTCTGTTAAGCTTTCAAGAATGACTCCTTTATATCTTTTGTTGACCTTAGTAACAAAGGTTACTCGTTTTTGCTAGAAAAGAAATGCCATATTACTTTATAATAAGCATAAAATACATTATTTTCTTATATTTTTATCTAAATTACTGTCGAAAAGATCCAAGACACACTGAGCGTAACCGGCGTCACATTAAGTACGCGTGTTGTACATTTGAAAATTATTACGTTAACCCAACTCAATATGTTGATTATTTAAATATGTTTTTGTTTTGCTTTTGTAGGGAAGACCGGGTGACAAAGGCCAAAAAGGTGAATTGGGAAATCCCGGATTCGATGTATTTTCAGCTGTAAAAGTAAGTTATCTTACAAAAAATATTTTTCGATGTAATTAAGTAACTTTGTCATAATTGATTTCAAATTTAACCTAAAACAAAATACGCAGCTTAGATGCAAACCATACAGTTTGAGTTTGTGTAGTTTGATCGCTACATCAATGCAACTAACAGTAAATTTTCAGGCAATGTTTTTGAATCCAACGAAGTAAAAGTATACATATTCTGTAACTTTCAAATTCAACCCATGCGAATATTGCCTTACAGTGACACCCTATTACAAATTTTCTACATATATCAATTAAATACTAATGCAAAATTAAGGCGTTGTCTTAGTGCATCAAAATCATTCAGGTATTATTTAAAAATAATATTTTACTTTTATGAATTGCTTCGATAAGATTATTAAATATCTTTATCTAATCTAGTAGAATGCTTCAATAAAAAAAAAGTATTTATTAGGTAAAACAGTTTATCGAATGTTTCTTGTTGCTTTAAAATAAATACAAACAACATAAAATATTCCCGAGAACGTTATTTTATTAGAGGTTTATAAAATTACGAAGATAACACTTCGACAATTTACAGGGCATGAAAAGATCTGTGACCACTCTACGAGGTGGTACACTGGGCTACGCAGAAATCGTAGCCGTCAAGGTATACAGCCTGCTACAGCCTTTTTAGTAGTGGAAGTCTTTTGTGTAGATGTTGTTTCGTTTCTTTAGATGTTCGTAGTTTATTTTTATGATAGCAGAGTTTGAGACAGGGTGGTCTAAAACGTTTCTAGAATTATACGTTTTTAAGTCAATAAAAACATAATTATTCCTCGGTACCAATCGGCGTAAGCATTAAACGAAATTCTGATCAATTTAAAAAAAACTGCTTTATTTCAATAAATCAATATAATTCTTGTCTACCAAGAATTGACAGAAGATATAGCACCATACAGTATTTTTCAAATTAATGTAATAGTTTTTTTAATCATTTATTGATTTATATTCTCTTATACAACACTTTGGAGCATTTTTTTCGTCTTCTGTCCCAATATAAAAAAAAATTCAAGACTATAAAATTTAATTTAATAAAATGAAAAATTATTGATTTTGTAGATATTGAAATAGAGAACAAGTTGGCATCAAAATTTGAAAAAAATCAAAAATGATCTTTAAGTAGGTTTTGAAAATGAGATCCTCACGTATATTTGCCACCCATTTTTTCAAGTAATTCATCATATTTTAACTCTTTTATTTGATGCCTATTTTTCAACTCTTGTAACAATCAATATAAATGTGCTTCTTCTTGTGATAACTGTCTTTTCTAATGACATAAATCACGGAGCTTAAGGGATCGCTGACAGTTTCCCTGGTCCTGTTTGCTGACAGTGGAAAGAAATTTGTAGACATCACAAACATCCATGCCATCGACCAAAAATCGAAAATCGATCGAAAAAATGCTGTTCATGCTGGGACTCGAACCCGTGAAATCTAACACGGAAGCCAACAACGCTAACCGCTGCGCCATACGACCCGATAATATAATGTTATACATTGGTACATTCCAAAAATGATAAAAAGAGTAGTATTTTGCAATACTTTTAGACCACCTTGTTAAATTATTTTCGCTGATTTCAGTTGTTTTTTACACACATAAAAAGACATGGTGTACTTTTTATATCCCTAGTTATATTTTTTAGTTTTTCTTTGAAGGTGGCTGCTTAATTTTATCACGCTTTCAAAAGTGGATTGTCTTGTTACAATACTTTTATTTTTATATCGCGAGACATAAATTGAAAGCCTTGTACCAAGAAATATAAAAGATCTTTTGAATTTATTAACACTCATGTTTTTGTTTTGTTTATTTGAATATTTCGTCGATGCATATCAAATATGGTCTATGTGACGAAAGTGCATTCCGAGATAATCGATAAAAACTGTTTAAAAAAATAACAAAACGGAAAATAACACTTCTATCAACGGAGATTGGAAAATTTTTCCCATTGATAGAAGTGTTGTTTTCCGTTTCGTTATTTTTTTAAACAGTTTTTATCGATTATCTCGGAATGCACTTTCGTCACATAGACCATATTTGATATGCATCGACGATTTATTGTTTCATTTTTATTTTTATAAGTAGACACATAATGCTTTTTGTAGGGCCTGCAGTCGGCTGGTATGAATATCTCAGCACAAACTATAATTACATTGAAAGTAAGTAGCACTTTAATTTTATTGAATACAATTACTTATTTTGCATGGGCAGAAAAGATAATATCTATATATATATATATAATTTGCATGCCATCGTGACAATATTGACCAGTTGTCGCTAACCTTTCGGCTATCGCAGACCACTTAAATCACAACTTTGAATATTGTAGTACCCTAAAAAGGTATAAAAAAGGTGTTCATAAAAGGTACATCTGTTTATCATAAATAATTAATAAAAACACAATATTCTTTTGTACTTTATTCCAGTTTATTTAATACGTCAGGACCGGTTTCGCTCATTGCGAGCATTGTCAACTGATAAGAAATATAATTTAACAATGCTATTTATACAAAAATAAATTTAAATAAAAAGGTGTAAACAACAATTGACATTGAAAAGAAATTACCAATAACATTATAAGTCATTCTAAAATAACACAAAATTATAATGTTTAACACATCTAACATATAATTAAAAAGTCATCCAAGATTAATAAATTTCAAGTGGAATAAAGTACAAAGGAATATTGTGTTTTTATTAATATAATGCCATTCCACCAAATATTGACAGTGAACACCCTAAAAGTGGTTATAAGTAATTAATAGCACTTGTTAATGTTAGCAAAAATAATTACATTGTGCGATAAATTTTGCTGTTTGTTTGACATAAGTTTATGAAATTTTGGCTCCAATGACGTTTTTCAACAACTCAGACCATCAATTTTTTCGGATACCACAGGTTGGCGACCGCTTGTATTAACAATATGTATTTATTCTGTAAAGTAGTTATTTCATGTTTACCTACCTAGCTAAAGTAGAACTCGTAAACTAAAAGTAAAAAAATTGAGAAACATAAAAAAACAAAATTTGCTTTCAATTATTTCCAACATGAATTATGAACACTTGAACAATGAAGAAATTAATTATTGGAGTTTTCAATTAATTATTAACCTGTCGTTTTGCATATTTTTACATTTTTTTAAATCTAGTATTATTGTATATATTCTGAAATGCTTTTCATACTTAACTCGATACTGGAAAATTCAGACATAGTGCACTTTGGAACTAGAGTATCGGCATGTACATAGTATAAATACACAATAATACACTCACTTATAATTAATACTTTAAAAAATATCAATTTTATGGATAAATCACACAAAAATATAATGAGAATAGATTAGGATAGAATAGTAGATCTACTTTAATTACCAAATTACAAATGCTGAAGATTATAAACTAAAAAATAATGCTCTTGATTCACAAAAAAGTGATATTAATTTATGAACACAAACTTTTACACGGATTAGCAGTAATTTCATTAATCTTATGCCTACCATATTGTGCATACGTTGTTATGCCTCTAACATGTCATTTACTTGCGTTAAATCTTTACTAAATTTAATAGGATTATGCTTTTAGAATAATAAATTTTGCTTTGAGTTTTACAAGCCTAACGGTGATATTATTTTTAGTATATAATGAAGCCAAACAAGAGGTAATCTTGTTATCACTTAAAAAAATACATATTCATAATTATACATATAATATTAACAATAAAGAATTGCCATGCTTTTAAACGCCATTTAGTATCGTAAGTTTTCTTTCTTCGAATGTTACCCTAGTTTTCTATTCGAGGTGAACAAACTATATATTATACTATTGTCAAAGTTAAATTTTTTAGTTAACATCCAACATTTTAAATAATATCATTGAAGACAGTTGAATAACCTACGTTAAGCTTCAAGGATTGATCTAGTAATACACTTCTTATGAATTTGATGTGTGGTTATCCTATCATATTTTTTCTTAACCTTCATGAAACCATGACCTAATTCAGCTCAATAAAATAATTCAACCTACCCCCCTTGCTATTTTTATGTCAAAATTTTAATATTTAACTATTCTTTAAACATATTATAACCATACGATGGATTTTCTTATCACAATAAAAAAAATATGTACAAATAAAATACAATTTTATATTGTAATAATAAATTTACATATTCATCATGAGCTTATTCTCAGTTATATGAATATATTGAGCATTCAAGTCTGTTAAACATTCAAATATTTGATGCAGAAGACGTCAGGTACACTGGCGATGTATGGTCATTTCTTGTCGCCAGTGTACCTGACACACTGGCGACAAGAAATGACCATAACGGTCTCATAAGGATTGACTGATATGACTATTTGTATCACCGCAATCATCGATCGGGCAACTGCATCAAACATGTGGAATACATCAATCACCAAAAATAATTTCAGCAGTGCCCCGCCCTTGAAAAGCCAAAACAATATACGAAATCACCCACAAAATCTTTCAGTAACTCAAAAAACCTAGTTTTTCAGAATCAATAATGATCTCATAATAATAAATACTGTGATATAGGGTGAACCAGGAGAACCAGGACCACCTGGACCTCCGGGACCTCAGGGTTCTGAGGGATTACCTGGCCACGAAGGTAGAGCTGGAGTTCCCGGTGAAGGAGGAGTGAAAGGAGAACGAGGATTAACGGGACCTGCTGGACTTGCAGGCCCCACTGGTGTAGCCGGACCTCCAGGTCCTAAGGTAATTATTGTATTTTAAAGAATTAATTATTCCTAATTTAAAACGGCATAAAGTGTTTCAAACATGAAGCAAGCAAATTTTCTAACGTTAACTCTAAGCATTTTGATAGAATTCAAGCTTTGTTTTTCCATGCTGACATTATTAGTATTTCAACAATTAATAAATGAACTGTATATTAACGCTTTGAGTAGTATCGCCTTAACAGTAAGGCAAAGTATTTTGTCATCTATTATCTATTGCCATTACCATATTTTTAAATAAATTATTGTTATTTCTTTAGACAAGCATACTAGACACATCTATCAGTGATTTTTGGCGGTTATTGTTTTCATTATTTCTTGGAAATGAAATATATTTTTTAAAGAGATTAGTATTTGTAAACAAATTGGTAGCCATATAATATTAAGCATAAATTCTATTTTGGGTCGATTTCCTTTCTGGAATCAACGTCACTAGAGAGTCACATGTCCACAGATAAAAGCAATAAAAGATCTAGGCCTGAATTCAAAGTTATAGCTTCCAGAACATACTTGAAAAGTAATAATAATATAAGATTTTGACTGAAGGTGCTTGGTGGTCAGTTCAAGTTCATCTGTGCACTTGAATGCCTGAAGATGCTGAAAGGCGAAACCCGGGTCATGACAAAATCTGTGTGAATGTACATAATTTGAACTATTCAAATCAATAATAATATAGTTTTATTTCTTTTCTTCTTCTTGGCGAATTAGTTTACTTTACACTTTTTGAATATATTATATGTTTTATAATTCAAAAAAATATTTACTTTTTTGATCCGTATCCCAATTTTTTTTTGTGTGTTTTTAACAATAGTAAAAATAATCAAAATAAAGTAAAAAACCTAATTTAGTAAAAAGTAACTCGCTACTCAAAGGGTTATGTGTCTATAAAATCCTCCAAAAGTTTTTCTTCTATTATCTCCGTTCATAAAAATGGCAATTAATGATAACCAATTTTCATTTGAATTTGCAGGCCATTCAAATAATTTATTATAATTCCATATACCATCAAGTAAAGACGTGGTTGAAACAAATTATTGGAATAGCATAGTTTTATGAAATTGATTTCCAAATCTGTGGCTTCTTTTAAGTTTTTTTCTGTTAACACTTCTTAGTCGGGCGCTTCAAAAAATAGACTCAAGCCTGTAGCGGGCGTTTTTTAGTGATTAGCGCACAAATATATTACATTCTTAAAATCAACACAACTTCTAAACCAAACGATATTTTCGATTGAAATTTAAAAACAAATCATACGTGACATCTAATCATTAAAAATAAAATTAGAACATTTCGATATCATCATAATTTCACTATGTTTCAAAGCTGAATATAAAACCTGTTATCAATTTAGTAGATAGCACTCCGCATGTTATAAATATTAAATATTCAAAACATTCTATATAACAAAATAGCATATTTATCAATATTTTATAATTATATGAATAATTATAATATATAATCGCCATTCCTACAACTTGACTACCACTGGAAGTGTAAAATCTAATGCCGTAAAAATTACAGCGTAATTACACCCTTATAATCTAGCAAAGAATTAGGACTAATGTTAATTAGTTGAGGCATTTTATTTAACGCCGACAAACAAACCCGTGATATTATGTGTCCCGCAAACAAGCGACGATATAAAAAAAAAATATTACGCCGTGATCCGCATTCTACCGACAATACGCTAAAAACGACTTTTGCCGTGATCCGCATTCTACGTACAATCAGCTAAAAACGACTTTGGTCGTGGCCCGCCTAAGAAGTGTTAATAAGGGTTGAAGAGAAATTTATTAAATACTGTCTACTTCAAATGTTCACTAAATCAACATGGAAGAAATTATTCACATTTTATGTTTAAAAAAGTAGCAGTTTACTTTTTATAATATTTACTACGATACTGTTCATATATTTTTTTGAGACTATACCAAACAATTACAGGGTCATCGAGGTGGTTTCGGTTTCCCCGGATTACCGGGAGATAGAGGATTTCCAGGATTTCGCGTAAGAGCTGATGCGCTATGCGTTCATGTTTTTTTACAGTAACACTTTGGTGATGGACTAACAGCGGTGCCAAATATTAACAAGCTTTCACTAAACCAATGAATATTTTTTTTAACTTGTCACAAAAATACTACACTTTTTACCGTTAATCTTTTCTGTACATTTGTGCACATATTTGAGATATCCCGTATTGATTTCAACATTGTCTTAATGTTTTACGTGTAATTATGTAATTTTTACACAAACTGACACTGCGTTGACATCTGAACAACATTTAATTTTTATTCAAACTATTTTGGTAAAAGTTTTACCAACTTTTAACAATTACTGTTGGCGACAGGCCGTTGCCTCGGTTCAACAATGTGTTCCATAGTTAAGATTATTATTAACACTTTAATACTGCAGTAGATATTATGTAATATGTCATCACAGCATAGTGTACCGTCTTCTTAACATAGATTGTTTATTTGTGAGAAACTTAAACTGAAATAAAAATATTGTAAAATTATTTTTTTTTTTAAATACAACCATTAAAAAAAAGTTCTTAATGATAAATGTTTTAATGATTTACAAATTGAAAAGATTGAATACTTTCAAATAATATTTCCTGTCCAGCACGTTTGTATTAAAATCAATCTGCAGAACAGAAAAGATTGAATTATTTATTGTAGCGTAAGAAAATTTTTAGTTTGTTCAGTAAGTCTAAAAATTTTAACAATTTTGTCTTACAAATTTCCTTCGCTATTTTAATTTTTTCCATTACATTTTGTTTCACTTAGACAAGAATGTTTGAGGAAGAGTCATATTTTTAGGCTATGATTTTGATTTTATGATCTCTTTCATTTTTTTTAAATATCTTTTTATATGAATTCATTTAAAAAGATTCACATTTTTTTCCACAATCTTTCAACAAAAGATTTTTGGTTGATATATTTGTTCTTCGACTGGTCGTGCGGCAGGGTCTGGTGACAAGTGTTTTGCCTCTTTGAGAAACATCTTCAGACGAACTCTATTGTAAAGTTTTCAACTCTTAAATATTAACTATTATACTTTTCCATATACCATTAGAAAATTAGAATCAACGACTAAGTTATAATTAATAATCCTAATATTTGTAGTCAACCGTAGTGAGATCATACTGCTCCCACCGTTAATTATTGAGTATGCGGGTGTAACTAATCCTTCAATACATTTTTTTACAGTTTTTGATTGTAAATTGCATGTTGCAAAAGTGACAAACAAAAAAGTGTGAATCTTTTCGGTTATTTTTGACGCACCAAAATTTATTAATTTCCAATATAAATAACAACAGAAAATTATTTTACCATCAAATTAATACTTGGTTTTAGTACATTATATTATATTCTCTTGAAGAAAGTGTAACCTAAGATTCCTCTTATTATATATTATATATATATTTTTTAGCAGTTATACCTACCAGGGCTTGTCGGTTTTTTTGCTAAATTTGTGACATTCGAAAACCGGTTTTTCAACTTGGCAACCGGTTGTGCTGAAAGTTCATAATTTTTCTATAAACAAAAGGACAGAAAATTTGGATCTTTTATTGGATGGCTTAAAGACCATATGCCCCACATCATTACCGCTCGAAAGGGTATTTTTGATATAAGAAAATTTTGTTACAAAACGATCAGTGGACGTTTTGTGTTTTTTAAATCATATTTTCTGAAGAGTAACACCAAATAATTTCTCGTTGTGTATTATTATGTATATAAATCAACAACATAAAACAACTGAACTTTTTCTTTTTCGAAAACCGGTTTTTTCAAAAGTCGGTTTTTGTATAAGCCCTAATACCTACATATGTTGTGACAAGTAAATTGAACCGATCATTATTTTATTAATTAGTTATTAAAACAATATTAAACAGAGATAATAGATGATGATATTTTTTAATTATAGGGAGACAAAGGCGACAAGGGAGAAAGAGGACTAACAACCACATTGAAAGGAGATCAGTTCCCGACGGGAATCATCGAAGGTCCACCGGGTCCGCCTGGTCCCCCAGGTATAAATAATTCACTGCAGTTTATTATATAACAATCACACTGCACCGAAAAGCTTTGACTCACATTTTAGTAGTGTTTAGATATCACCATTTTTAATTCTATTAATAACGAATATAACATAACTGGTAATGTGATACAAAATAACACAACAACCATTCTTTCTAAGAAATATTTTAAGCTGACTACTTTAAACTGATACTTTCAAAATTTAAGCATATAACATTGTTACTCTACTCGTTTTGTTTATTGGGTGTAAGACAACCAGTAAAATAATTACGAATATTAGAAACAAATATTTTTTCTCACAATTATTGCTGAATCCATTGAATATTGATAGTTGCAGTTGATTATAGAGAATATTTTTCTAGTATTTAGAAACTCTTTCATAGTAACAATACCTTTAAATTTAAATTTATATTATTTACATTATCATTAAATATGATAATTTGGTAAAAACCTATTTTTGTTATATAAATTTGAAAGCAATTTTTATTTGCTTATTTCAAAAGTCTATAATCAAAATTGGTCTACAAGTTTTTCATTCTACGCTTTTTGACCTCTGAATCTTGACTTGTGATATTGTGAATGAGTTCACAGCGAACATTGTTTTTCTATAATAATTATACTAACCAAAGCGGCTATGATAACTTATTTAAAAAAATAAAGACTTAACTATAATGTTCGTACTGTATCTTAAAAAACATCTTTAAAAGTTTTAAGCTGTCTAAAGATGAATATTTTAAATTGGTTTGGTAACTATGGAGAAGTCAAATCATAAGTATATAATACAGGGCCGGACGGATTACGAGGCGAAAAGGGAGATTTAGGACCGACTGGCCCTCCAGGGTCGGCTGGAGAGAAGGGAACGCGAGGCAAACGTGGAAAGCGGGTAAAATATACTCCACAACCGAGTATGCTGAATGAAACAATCAAATATTTCCTTCTCACTCTTGTCGTTTTTGCAAAAAGCTTCTCTTCAAAATCGCCATTTCAAACTTGAGAATGCATACAACCTGTTTCAGTTTTATTATATTAAAAATATTATAGCTCGGAAACTGTCACCGGATATTATATAATGAATGATCATCACAAAAAATATCTTATTTCATCATTGTATATAATCTATGTAATATGAAAAAAAACTATAAATAGGAAAACAGCACGGAAAAACACGGGATATATGAAATAAATTTACCAGTAGATCTCTTTATTTTATTCTATCCAAAATCCATCTCCCGGAATGTCACAGCATGTTAAGAAAAATGATAGCTTATTTTATTATTGCACGTTATGTCATTTTTGTTGGTAGCTATTTAGTTGGAAAATATTAGCACCTGATTATTAAAAAATGTTTATATATGATTGTATTGAAACCAAAAAAATGTAATTATATAATAATCAAAATAATATTGATAATTATTTGTTAATTATTTGTTAATTAGATTATTTTTTGTAACAATTCTGAATTATGTAATTTAAGTTGTAGAAACGTGATTGTATTATCCATGACATTATATGATGCTAAAAACTGCCATTTGTATGCAATATTGTTATCATATATTATGTTGTTTACTTTTTGTTTTGGGTGTCTGTATTATTTATTTTTAGCTTGTTTATTTGACTAATACATAATATTAACACACCGCTAATAGTGTTTTACACCAACCACCACTATTGTAAGAGTCACCATACTAAAAAAAACACTGCCATCTCTGGACGCACTGCCTTACTAAACAATTTTGGCTTTGGTTCAGTATGGGTCTCAATAGATGTCATCAGAAAAGGTAATTTATTTCAAATATTTATAATAAAATATTGGTTATCGTAAGTTAAATAAGTATTCACTTTTTCCTTAAAATTACAATATTGTCTAAGAACTTTCATATGCAAAAATGTACAATAATATTAAAAAATAAATATTTACAAAATTTTAACTAATGATAACCAAGATTGATACATTTTTTTTAAATTTTTACAATATTTTACAATAAAAATACATACTAAATGCTTAGTAGATTTTCATTTAAATTAGAGTTTGAAAAATTCCTTTTATTTTATGATTTATTATTAGTAGATAATCATCATTATATGTTTCATTACTTCATTAATATGCATGCAAGGCCTTTCCATCATTTACCCTGAATCATATATTTTTTCTGCCGAGAGTGTTATCCCTTTCCAAAAAATGTAGGTTATTTACTTACTGAGAAAAAGTATCAAATTATGTAATCAAATGATTTCAGATTATTCAGTGACTGTGCTTCATTGATTTCAACAACAATGGCTTTTCTTTTTAGGTGAGAAGGGTGACATAGGACTGAGGGGAGTTCATGGTGTGGATGGATATAATGGAGAACCAGGACCTCAGGGTCCTCCGGGGCTTCCTGTAAGTATATTAAAATTATTATTTTTTTACAACGGCACAATTTTCAAACAAACGTAATTGTTATAAAATGAATAAATCAGTGAATAGTATTTATATTACTTTTAGATAATTTACACCATTCCGAACTACTAACATTTCTTGTTACCTGTCAATCATTGAGTATCCAACCCATAATTTCTTGATTTGCCAAATATATTCTATGTGCTGTAGATTAATACTGTCAATCAGACTTTTTGTATCAAAACGTAAAATAGTTGGTCCGACTGATCGGCATCTTTAACATGACAAAATTGATCAAACATACAGTAAATTTTGACTTTATCGTTTCTTGACTGATAATTTGAAACGGAGCATAAGAATTTAATTTTGAATACACACTCATTTTTTTATCAATCTAATTATAATATTGATGTTAGTTATTTTATCAATATAGATTTATTAAAAAATAAATTATTATTTTAACTTGTTTAAATTAAATGATTCATTCAATGAACAGGGATCAATTGGCCCAAAGGGAGAAAAGGGTGACTACGGTGATATTGGACCTCCGGGATTGATGGGTCCGCCTGGATTACCTGGGCCTCCTGGTTATCCTGGAGAGAGAGGAGAAAAGGGAGAAAAAGGAGAATCTGTAAGCACAAATATCACTGTAATGATAATAATCATATCTGTATTATTTATTCATCAGAAATATATACCGCCTTTCATTTAAAATCTCATAACTGATATTGATACAATATTGATAAACAGAACTCTATATGCAAATCTATCTTTGGGAAAAGATTATTGAGGATGATTGACTTAGTATTTTGAATTTGAAAATTAAACATCTCATTTGTTGTTGTTGATAAAGTGCTTGATCTAAAATATTTAGTCTTCTTTATGTCACCTTTCTGACCCCAACAAAGTATTTAAAATCAAATACTCAATTCAAATAAAGTACAGCTTTGTAACTTGATTACATATGGGTTATTTGGGTTTACTGTAAAATAGTCAATATTTTTAATGAACGGTAAATTTTGTTTCTATCTTTTTTTTAAATCATTTACTTGAACCAAATGAAAAGGCAAAATGAAGAAACTGTTAATTTCATAAATTGATACATGTATAGATATTTGTATTTAATATCCAAATTAAAATAAACATAAACATATGCTGTAGTTGTAGACTAATACAAACATAGTTTCTGATAGGTTTGAAATTATTTGCATGCTTTGTATCTTTTCTAATATCCGCTCCATTTGTTCTTTTTTCTCGGCTGCTCCCGCTTTTTCGACACCTTGCAGAAATACAAAAAGCTTAGAAGAAGACAGGTAATTATTTACTCTCCCTTAGTCATCAAATATTTTCTTATACAATACATGACACATTCAGATTCATTGTAGTAATAAACAACTTTTGAATTGTTGTAATGTCAAATTTCAGTTGTCACGTTTTTGCACATACTCTTTTTGGCTTCAGAGTACTGATCTATCTGTGTGTTGAGACTGTTCAAATATATTCATCTCACTTAAATGTATTTATTTTGTATTCCTTAACAATATTTTCCTGTATATTTACAAAATAACCAATCAATGATCGAAATAAATACATATTCTAATATATTCATAGCATCGATAAACAATATTTTTTTTATAAAAAGTCAGTTTTATTTATTTCGACCATCCAAAAATGCTGCATAAATAAAATTTTGCAATTTACTAACACAATATACATAAATGTATTTTTAAGAAATACAAAGTAGAAAAAATCAATGCTAATTAGATAAGTATGCATTACTTTATTATCGATCTTTTATAAAAAGGGTGAATTAACCAAATTCCTATTTTATAGCAGGTGCATTTTAAATTTTTAATTCATTATTTATTTATGGATAAATTTTAAGCAAACCCATGAAAAAAATAACAAATTTGGCGTTAATACATGACTGTATAAGTAAATAAATGTCGATTTTGCTATAATGGTTTAATCACACTTTTTACAAAATGAATTAATTGATGTATATTTTTACATTTTCATTTAATCTTATAGCCAATGTTGAATTTACAGGGAGACGGAACAGGGATGGAGTTCATGGGCGGAGAAGTTGTAAGTAATAATCTATACGTATAAGTTTGTAAGAATTTCAGAAGATACGATTGTAATATTTAGAGTTCAAAAACATTTAAAGTATTTTAGTTCCACAAATATTGTTTTATTATATTGTCATTGCGCCTTCGAAGCCGGCAATGTGTATTTTTCAAAACATTACAAGAGAGGCACACAACAATGTGATTTACAAAGTCTGTTCCATATAACATACACATATTTTTTCAAATCAATTCCAGAATATGTTTTATCGTAATCGACTTTTGCAACAAACACACGCACATAGATGCCACATAGCTGTTTGTTTTTAAATGCATCTCCTGACAAATTAAGTTGGCATACACATATCTGGTTTTGAGGAATGTGGTGAATTATAATTAATATTGTTTTTGCTGCAAGAATCCGATTTTCTGAAAAATATGCTCACAGCCGATTTCGAAAGCATAACAAAGATTTGGTTGATAGCTAACTACTTTTGGAGCACTGGCAATGTCATCCTTTAATATTCTGGCGATCAATCAATCAATGCTTTGCCAACGGCAACGATCACAAATAAAAATGCTTTTTTCAGAGGAGTGATTCATAGACGCTTAAAAGTTGCCAAAAGGAATCTGGGAAAATAAAACGACTTACTCTGTTTGTAAGCTTAATGATATTGAAAAATGGTGACAGACAAACTGAAGGAAACGATTATTTTCCAACGAATATAGATTATTTTCATTGTAGAACTGCAGCGAAATTGTAAAAGTTGCGGCACTGATTTCAAATCCTGACTGAAACAAATATTCATACTCATAGTTAATTGTAATACGTAAAACTGATTGTAGAAATCAATTGCAACGCGAGAAACTAAAGCTTATGTTAATAATAGTAAACTTTTACAGCTATACAGTTATTTTCTATTCAACATACATTGATATCCTTCTGCGGAATAGTGACCTCAGTGTGATTAATGATAGTACTGAGTGAAGGTTTAAATTAAAAACTGCTCATTAACCTTTTGCCCGCGTCACCAAATTTAGCGAGCATGCCCTGTATGCAGCTGCTTTTTTCCGGATTTCGTTATCGCGTTTTAGACTATAAATATAGGTTGTAATATTTTTTCAACTAATCAAATATGTTAATTGCCACCCAAAGTAACTTTTGCAATAATAAAATACAATATATTTCTTGTATTTTCGGTTTAATTCAACAATAATCATTCTTCATACAATTGCGGCGTGACGTCGCCATATTGTAAAATACCGCCACGCGCGACCGAGAACACTGCGCCACCACCATACCATATGCTTATAATATTAAATTCTCGGAACAATATCAATTTCACCCGCACTCGATCGCTTATTTACACTATCCAAAATCTTGCATTGGTGACGTATGTTCACGGCGTGTTCCAGAAATAAATTATTTTAGCCTATATTGAATCTTTTTTGACTAATGCCATCTATTGAATTTGGTAAAATATACATTTAGTAATATTTTCAACCAAGTTATACAATTTTAACACAATAGATAGCTCTTATATAGGGTTTGAAATTTCCATGACATCTATACGTGTCACGCGCCCTGAGGGCATGTTCGCTAGGACATGCATAGCGGCTATACGCGGTGAGAAGGTTAAATATAATACTTAATGTTAAGGGCGAAAACCACAAAACTCTGTTTGTAAAATTCCTAGTTAAAAAGACAGATAGCGTTGCTTAAATAGTAAAAGTAACATTACAATAATGAACATCAAATTATGGAATAACTCATCATACTTTCATTCAAATGTAATGAAACTTCTGTTCTGTAAACCAAAATTCTCTTTTATTACGATATATGTTCCACTATGCAGATGAGGCAAGAAAACAAACTTTTCTTATTAAGCTCTCTAATGATTAGTTACTTGCTTTTTTTAAAGTATTTTACTGAAAGTGTATTGCCAGGTGTCTAGTGAATGCATTTTATTTCTCAAGATATTGGTAAGTATGACTAAAATAATATAAAACTAAAAAAACTTTTGATTCAAACTAATTATTGAAAAACCAACTATATATTTATATTAGACATCTTACTGCTTCTTGGATCATATTTCGTTATGTGTTATCATCAATTACTTTGTTGACTTCCATGGCGGATCTCACTGGCTCAAATTCCAGAAGAACAACATTTTTCCATTTGATTTATTGATTTCATTTCGAAGGCATGCATGTAAGTGACGTCTGAATATTCCTTCCCACCCTGCCAATCCTAAAATAATAGGGTATAGCGAGAGCATTTTTCATACCACTATTCCTGTCCCAACCCTTTCCTTTCTATTTCTACTCCTTCAAAAAAAAAAGATTGAGTAACTGAGTAACAAGCTGTTGTCGTAGAAAATCTTCTGTCGAGTACCTCCGTTAGGAACCCAAGACCGTATGCTTCGCGTTGGGAGCGATGTTGAATTTTTGGAGTGAATATGATTAAAAATTAGATGAATAATGAATTAAAATAGCACCAACTCTATACAGAGTTATATCATATAAATAATCAGGCTACAAAAGTTTTTAGTTTAATGAGCACCAAAGTTAGTGTTTGTTTGAATATGTTATCCCAATTATAAATGTGTTTATCCTTCAAATATTTTAATCACGTTTTTGTGAACTGTTTCAGTTAATCGGTCCACCCGGTCCTCCTGGCTCAGTCGGTATGCCTGGTCTGCAAGGACCTCCGGGAATCAAAGGCGATCGAGGCAGCAATGGAGCCAAAGGAGATAATGTATGAAGTGCAGATTTAATAATATTGTATATATTATTACCCATTCAACATATCCCACAAATGTTTTAGTCTACATAGAGGCTAAATAATTGTGAACATTAATTTCTAAATAAAGGGAATCTGATTATATAGATTGATCGTTGACAAACGAAATCATTAAATGTTGTTAGTTTGATCTCTCTCATTTGTTTAGGTATAGCTTGCATTATATGATTAAACTCGAGACAACAATATGATAGAAATATGCTTAAAGATATAGATTTTCTATAAAAATGTCATATTTGAATAGAAGTCAGCAAGCAATAGCTTTTTTGCATTTGTTCTTGCAAAAAGTTATATTTTGCCCATGTCTGTTTTAGTCAATAATGTTAGGAATTAAGGAAATTGACGCAATCATAAAATGGTAAATGTCGATTATTTTTAATATCCACATTGCATAAAGCAGCGGTCTTCACCAGTGTTCCTTCTAAACTGTGCGCGTGTGTGCATGCACGCAGCTCGCCGAGTGCGCGCACATACATTACAACAGAGCGCACAAAAATTACATCAGCTATATCATCACCAGAATAGATTAATTGACATTAAATGGTGTTGTTAATTATTATCATTACTAAAAATCAACCTCTTCGTTTAGTAGGTCTAAATACCGTTATGTGGCGCACAAATCTTTTTATTTCTTGTCAAAATTGCACAGCCAATAATTTTTGCGCACATAACCTTCCGAAAATTAGAGGGAACATTGGTCTTCACTATTTTTGTACGATTAATTGAGCTTTGATAATTTGGTTGCAATCAATAGTTTTATTTTATGAACTAGGTGCATTTTATGTGTTCTTTGATAACTTTTTTCCATATATACTTCTTAAAGGTGGTCCTCGAGATCTAAAATTATGTATTTAGGGGTCTGTGAGGTTCTTAAGTTTGGCAACTGCTTGTACTTAAATGTAGCTAGTTTACAATTATATAACTTGATGTATACACTTGTAGTGTAGTGTATACATCTGTGTGCAGAGCCCAGGGACGGAGCTTTTTTTTTGTTGCCAAAAATGACTTGCCACGTTTCATTAAATTCATTTTACTCTTTGGAAAAACTCTACGCGTAAACACTATATATTTATAAATATGAAACATTAATTCTATATTTATTTATTGATTAAAAACATTTTCAATTGAATTAGGTAGGTAGTTATGTTTTGAGAACTTGTTTGAAATTAATAATTAATTTTCAGGGCGACAAAGGAACAAAAGGCGACCCCGGTCCGATGGGATTACCGGTAAATATTAATTTAAAATAATTGAATTCTTCAGTAACATGTTTGATTCATTATCAACATCTCTCAATTGTCATAACAATCTCTAGGGATCCACCATTGCTAACAATCTCTAAACTGTTTTAATCTCTTGCGTGAGCATTAAAAATCCTGCTTGGATTGAAAGGCTTGCTTACTTTAACTCACTCTGTAGCTTTGAGCTGTGAACACAAGCCGTCAATAATATAAGTGTATTTTGAGAGTGTACATTCAATCTACTTAGAAATAATAACAAAGCACAATTGTTTATTAATGTTTAATTAACATTCAGAAACTAAACATTCATTAGAAAGAAAAATTAATATTACTATTTCACATAATGACAAAATTACTATGCACTATGGTCAATCGAAGAAACATTCAAATTATTAACAGCTTAACGACCGTGGACGCGTATTTAAGTCTTTGAAATCCAACGGTTGCGGACCGTGGACGCATATACGAGTCCTACGTCATACACTCTATTCTATTGAAAAATCACTTGGTTAGAATCGAGTTTGATTTCAAATGTTAACGAGAGATGGTAGCATACACATTGACGCAATATTTAACTACAAAAAAAATCATTATTATACTAAAATATTTCGTAAAAATACCCCTAAGATGGTAGACGTTTATTTTTTTCAGGTGTGATTTTTCATAGTATTATTTTACGTTCTGGTAAAAGTTTTATGTTTAAATCGTTTCTGGTTTGTTTCTCTGATTAACGACGAAATACATACGTAATATTAGCAGGGTAACATGATGCCCAGATGCTCTTGTAGGGCCTCTTAGAGGTGCGAACACACGTATCGTAGTATTTTTTTTACAACGAATTGCCTTGTGATTTATTGCTAGGGCGGGCGGCGTTTCATGCTGCAGTTCTATGGAGCAAGTGTCATTAAGGCGGTCGAAAACAATTTTTGAAATTTGAATCGGGTGGTTGATAATATTGCGAACTATTCAAACTCAGTGGCAGAGGTTCTCAATTCTTAAATAATAGATATTTGTATTGAATATGTTATTATCCATAAAACGTACTTTTTTACGATTTTTAACTTATAAATAATATATCCAATGAAGTTTTTAATATATATGAACATAAAAACAAAGAAAACAATATAAAAAAGTAGATTTTACATATTTAAAAAAAACCTTATAGTAGATTTAAGTTTTTTTGACTACACCACATAAGTATGCAACCCACAGATATAGAACCATTGCTCAAGTGGCATTGATTTATGCGCCAAAGTATCTGGAAGCTATCAAATCAAATTTTGTGAAGATATCTCAATTGGTTTACAAATTATGGTGAATTTAGTAGAATGGCAGTTTTTTGCGAATTTTTCGCAAAATCGCCCGGCCGCCAGGTCAAATTCTATAGGAAACATACGGGCGGTAAGCTGTTAAACAATAAAATTTCATCGCAATTCTGGTAAAAAGCTCAAATCACAAAAGTCACTTTTTCTTAAGCTTTAATGTATCTCACACGAATTCATTGGAATTAAAATACTCATTAAATTGATTGCTGCTTTTTCTGCATATATACGGGATCAGGACTCGGACCCTTCACGCCCACCCCGTAAATATATGCATTACCATATTCAATATAATATAATATATAAATAAATATTCAAAGAATATCGTTTTTCATATTATCGCTGCCTAATTAATTCTTGAAATTTTGCACACGAGAGGATGAATCGCATTCGGCGACTGGGCACGGAAAAGGTTAATATACCAAGGTCAGCAATCACTCAAAATGAGCGGCCTACGGCAGCATGTGCTTCGAATGCCCAGAATTCCGCTTGTCTCTTCTTGTTACCTGCCATTAGGCCACCGATAATCAATTGAGTGTACTCAGTCGTGCTATGGGACACCGGTTTCACTTGAAAGGAAGCACATTGTTGTGAAACAAAGAATCTTAAGCACTGTGTAGAGTAAGTTACACGCTACAGATAAGGAACATACTTGGCATAGGAGTAAAGTAATTAAAAACATACACAAGAGAAAAATTATAATTGAAATACCAAAGCTAGATTCTCCTGCATCGATTGCTTATTGGCAGTTTTTTTACAATCTAGAAACGATAGATTGTTTTTGTAAGCGATACAAAAATCTTGAATTCAAAAGTCATATTTCCGACTCGTGGTTTTTGCCAGGGTGTTGACGATAACAGATTTTTCATAATTTTTCAACAAACATCTACGATGGAGAAGAGATTTTAACTTGTGTACTTTGATTCAATGTGATGAAAAAATATTTCAATGAAATTGAATCAAAGTAAAGACATGTTAAATTTAAGCCGATTGCAAGTAACAAACTTCCAGTATTTGCTCAACACAAGAGATTAAGGCAGTTTATTTTCAGTAACGGTCTAATTAGAACTAACAATATTCATAGAAATAACTCGGTTTAAGAGGTTTTGTTAGATGACAGTTACGATTCCATTGCGAAATTCTCGTAGAAGTTTGTTTCGAAACGGAAGGACCGATCAATAAAACGTGCATGAAACATAAGTTCATGCACTTTATTGTCGTTTTTGCAGGGTCCCATGGGATTGAGAGGGGAACTAGGAAGAATGGGGGAATTTGGAAAACAAGGAGCAACGGTAAGCAATTCGCTCGCCACCAATCGTGTCCAATAAAACATTCTGCTCCCCCGTTTTATTTATATTTATGTATTTTTTTTCAATGTACATTTAAGCATCAGTCCTTAACATTATTATGATTGTAAATTAATCATTACGTTATTATTAATAATTGTGGTTTGTTGAATGTTAAATGTTAAATCATAAACCTACGTTAATTTTTTCATTTTGTTTTTCTTAATTTTTGCTGTTATATCAATCGACTAATGTACTGTTTGAAGTATTATGTTTTTGATTTTTGTTTTTTTTTTTAATGTTTAAATTGTGTTTTGAGTGACCGTAACAAAGAATACAAATTTATTTATACACACGATTTAACTAATACTGACATTTTCAGCAAATTTAATTTTTTTACAACAATATCTTCGTCTACATTAAGTACTTCTTTTAAATTGTAAGTGTAAAAAGTATGAATTAATTATATCAATAGAATTTAAGTAATAAAATCGAGCAGATATTTCAGCTATTTTTATACATCTTTTAGGCACTGGATCTATGTATTGACATAATAGATTCTTTTACCTGTAGATTTTATTTAAATTAGTATTCATAATAAAAATCACTATAAACCACAATGCAGAAGTTTGATCAAAAAAATAAAATAAGGAATTCTACATTCAGTTTTTGTTTACAATAAGGATAACTCTACATAGTCTTTTGTTGTTTTTTACAACACATTGCATAATAGATAATGTCAATCGATCGGTTCGAAGCCTTCGTAAGAGTCGTCTCTCGATGCATACTTTCCTATTAATTTGACTGTCAAGTTTTCCATAAACTAAGTAAAGAATTGAATGCGATAATCCTTAATCCAGGGAGGCGGAAGGAGATCGCGCTATGGACAGAAAAACTAACTTCTCGACAAGCACGAATACATTTGTCATTGTTAACTAGTACGGAAGAGAAACAATATATTTTTAAGTGACACTATGAAAACAACTGACAATTGTAAATTACTGCACCCCTAAAAATGCCAAGGTGAAGTTCTAAACCATAAAAAATATTTTGTTAAACAGATTATAATAATCATTCAAAAGAGTATTCTGATTATCAAAATATATTCACTACCCTCTATTAGATTTGTGACACTCAAGTAAATAGTGCTAGCTTTCCCCTATTTGAACAATTTTGATAAAATAAATAAAAAAATCCACATATTTGAAAAATAAAAACACATTTATTCACCGTTAGTATTCTAAAAACAATCCATGTCATTCAATGCTATCTTCCTTTATAAATAATCGTTTATTCCTTTCCTTGAGTTTAGAGTTGTTTGGAAAAGTTTTATATTTCACATAATACAAAATAATTTGAACAACTTTATTGTTTCTATTGGCTGACTTATTTCTAATTGTGATAAATGGTGAAACAAAAATTGATTTCCCCGATAGTGTTCTTCCACTAAGGATATAACACAATTTTAGAATTTTTTATGTCCCCCTTCCTCCTACTGTCACATTTCACTACAAAAATACTACCAAGTCATGTTATCATCACATTAATGCAACTTCCATACATATTAATTGTTTTTAAATTGAGACAACATTGAAGATTATGTTCTTATAATATATTATTTCAAGGAAAAGGAGTGTTTTTTGTGATGTCACTTTTCAAACAATCCTTATTATCTTTATCGCATTACATGTATTAGACCACTTCTCACCCAATAAGGGCAATGATTTTATACATCAGTGGCACAAATTTGTTGAAAAATATCAATCAAATTGGAAAATTTTTTAATTAAAAATTTCGCTTTTTCTGTTCAGCTTTTTGTTATATATATACAGTTTGTGATGAATATTAACTCAGAATAATTTTGAAATGTTATCGTTAAGCCACGTCGACTAAAACACAATATTTCCTTTTATTGCCGAGCTGAAAAATACCAATCTATCTTTAAGTATTTAGCACTATAAATATTCTTTTGTATATTATCTGTTTTTTTTGAGACAATGAAATGAGATTCAAATTGTGTTTAAGCACATTAATGCAATGTTTTCAAGTATGCATTAATACATACTTGAAAATAAATAACGGTCTAATCGATTATACTTTAAGACATTTATCTCTAGTACTATTTATTGGATACACTGATCCTTCTAATGTATTATATTAATAACTGTATACCTTATAAATTTGTATTTAGAAAATAATGTACAAAATTTATTTAACACGCAAAAACAATATGAAAAAAATAGCTGATGTATATTTTAAAATTTAATCAATAAGCTTAGCATAACATTTATTGAAAATATTTACGTTAAATTTTGACTCAAATTTGATGGTAAACGTAAAATTAGTAATACTCAAAATAAAAAAAAGTGTTTTTACTTCCATCATAACATATTATTTAAAATTAGTCCGCTAGTTTTTTTTTGTGCCTTTGTTTGGCCTAAAATTTGGAATTCAAAGCTAATGAAATGATTATAAATCTGTTATGTCTTTATTCTTTATGAATACATTATTTAACATTACAGCACCACTGTGGCAAATATTATAAATGAATTTATATGATGTAAGATTTGTCTAAAAGGTAATTAGTTTTACTTTTCCATTTAATGTACAGTATAAAAAACGCAATATCATTCACATATTCTTTATTATAGTGATAATCAGTCTCGGGGTGGAATAAAAAGAAACTTGAATAGAAAATAAAACAGAGTTTGCTGCAGATTGTATAATAAATAATGTACATTGGTGAACTTTTTATTCTACGCATTTGAATTTTTTTTTTGTTTTAAAGCATTGGTTGAAGATTATTCCACTGGTTTATAGCAAAATTATCAATTTAAATTTTGTATTCAAAATAAATTTTCGTTAACTTACCTTCCGACGAAAAGACTTCTTATATCATATGTTCTCAATTAGGAGACGTATATTTTTACCTATTTTGGTATCTCTAAATTCAGAGTGTCTCTTATAATCGGTAATGTCTTACAATCACAATAGAAAAATTTTCCTGGTAAGCCTGGGAAAACAATGACTCGGAAAAATCTGAAACTGAATGTTGTAATGTTTTATGCTCATGGTAAGAAAGCGGGCATTCATAGAACACCTACTTTAAATGATTTATATTTTCATAATATGAATTCTGTGTTGTAACACTGTTTTCGTTATGCATTTATTATTGGTCTTAAATTCAATAGCGTCTTATAGTCAAAGTAATACAGTAATTTGATCTCGCTATAGACTCATAAAGAAAATATGTTTGTGGGTAAAATAGAGCTCAGATGTTTAGTATTGGTTATTACTAAAATATCAATATCTAATTTGAATGGCTCTCAGTTTTTCAGAAGATTGTCATAGTATGAATTATTCATAATTTGTACTCGAAATTCTTGCAGTGGCGTGTGCACATCATGATTAAGTTTTCTTGATGATTAATTAGCAAATCCGCTTGGACATAAATTATATCTCAAATATATTTTGAATCGAGAGGTAGATAGGCGTACTGTCAAAAGTATTCTTTAATGTTTATTAAGAAATGACAAGATAATAAACCGTGCCACATCCCCCCCCCCCCCATTTCGACCACTGATTATAATCAATACAAATTGCTTTGAATTGCTTAAATCTTTATCTTTGAAAACAAAATTTTTCTTATCAGTTGATAATGCTCGCGATGAGCGAAACCGGTCCTGATCTAATAAATTTTATGTGGAAAAAGTACTAAAAATGTTTTATTATTTTTATTACAAAATTTAATGTTGTCAATAAAAAATTCTACACGTTCGTTTCATAAAACATGAGTAATTTATTATTTGACATGGAAACATTTACTGTCTTGCAAATATTTGAAGATACATTTACAATATTTACGTGTTTCTGTGAAATTGTGCCAACTTTTTATCGATACCATAAATTACAAACTCTTTTTTCATTCGATATTAAGATACGCATTACAATTAATTTTCCATAATTTGTATTTGTCCACTATTTACACATCACAGTATAATGCTGTATCTGAACTTGATAAAATCTGAAAAACAGTTTGTCGCATTAAAAATAAGTAATTATACATAAAACCTGTCCATCCATTGTAAGAAATACTGTAATACCTTATAAATTATTCTAGAATATAAAATTATAGTAACTAAGTTATAAATAATTAAATAATAGTAATATGCCTGATATGATATTTGAAACACCACACGTTAGCCTCAAATATAATGAAAAAAATAATATTTAATCGTGAAAGTATTTGAACTGATTAATATCAATACCTCAAATATTAAAATACTTATAACATGTAATATATATTAACTTATGAATATCGAATGAAAAATAATTGATCGCTCGTAATTAATTTTTATGACATTGAATATTTCTGAAATCGTTTTCACAATTCTATGCTATTTTAAAATACATAATATATAATATAAAATGGAAATCTTGATTGTCAACAATTTTAAAATCCGTAATGTAACTTTTACCTTTTCAATATGCGTACATTACATTCTATGAAATTACTTGTAAATATTTATTTTTCAGTTTAATGTAATCAAACTTTTGACTAAAATAGTTTTCAGCACAATTAGGTTTGCATTTAAGTTTTTTGTGAATCATTTTTTTACAACACATTCTAATGATTGTGTTGAGAGATTTCAGTTTCATTTTTTTTAACATAGAATACTATTTCATACTATTTCAAATTTCTATCATTTATTTCGGATTAAAAGAAAAATTTTGACATAAAACTATCGAAATGCAATCCAGATCGAAGTTTGAAAGCCAATAATTATATAATACACACATTTTTTTATGAACTCATTAATTTATGTACAATAATTATAATAAATCAATGTAAACTACTTTAGATGTCGGTAAATATGAACATTTATAAGGATTGTTTTTTTTTTAATAAATGTGTGCAAGTGCACGTGCTATATGAAAACAAAGCAGTGAATTTTTTTCTTTCTAGCTGGAATGCAAAGCTTTTTTTGTATTCCATTGTAAGAACCCCTTTATATTTTCTGCATTTACTCCTTATTTATTCCTTTAAGCGATCTGTTGATTTTCAAACGAAACATTCTTTAAAAATATAATCTCAACATATTTATTTAGATTTTTAAATAATCAATGAACAGTTTAGATAAAATAATTAGTTTCCACTGTTACCCGTAGGTGAGCAAGTAAATAATGTATGTCAGTGTACATCGAAAATGAAATTGAATCACTTATTGTTTCAATGTTTATGTCATTCTTGACAGTTTTGTATATTAAATTTTAAAAATAAGCCTTGTGTAAAAGCAAACATTGTAGCAAAAATAATATATTTTAGCATAAAATATACGATATACAAAAACCACTGATAAACATTTTCTATTTGATCATCCTTGCAAACTGCATAACTATTGAATCAGCGATTCCCTTACTTTGCATGTGACATACATCAAATTGACACATCTGTGTTATAGATTTCCTAAACATACTAAACTCTGATTACCTCTAGTGCATGATTTTAATCATATTTCATCGTTGTAAAAATGGAAAAAAGAAATTATCCCTTCGACTAGTCTGACAATAGAATGGTTTACTGAGAAGAAATTTTTACTCTTTGACTCGAGTGAAGTTGTCACTTTAATTTATTTTCCAGCTGGGATCAAATTTATTTGTTTTTTTCTGTGTAAGGAATATGTCGACTTTTATAATTCTAGCTTAAAAATACTTAAGTTCCGTTTCCCCTAAAAAGGGAAAACTTATTTCAAGAATATTGGTTTGAGTATTATGTATATTCAAATCTGAAATATGACGTAGAATATGTCAACCGAAAGCTTTTTATATTTTACAACATATCTCTAATTAGCCACTTATATTTCTAGATTTACACTACTGCTCAAAATATTTGGGTAGCGTGAGAGTTTTGAAGTAATGACATTTTTATTATTTGTGGATAAATGACTAATTGATTTATGATTTGTTTTACATTTTTAAAGTCTTCATAGCAGATCGCCTAGGTGAGATATTTAATTTTCAATTTATTTATCAAAGAGTTGGACTTTCAAAATTCCATTTTTGCATAATGTTTGTATCTCATAAGTTCATCTTCGCCATCCATCATCAACCGATTGTGTGCCTGAACTTGTTAATTTTTTTATCGCCTTGTCTGATCGTCAATGTTTACTCTTCCGTGAATATATCCTGTTATTTTTGTTTGACATGCTAACATACATTATCAAATTCATCAATATTATATGCGTAAGTTTATTTTGTAATAACTCATTATAATTTTAAAGTCTTCGGTGCATTTCGTTCGCATTCAAAGATGTCATTAGATTTTAGTAGTGGCATATTTGCAGTAATCACAATCAAAGATGTACCGTCACATTTCACTTAAGTTACTGGCAAAAAGCGTTGTCTTTGATTGTAACATCTCACATGTTAATTAATGGCTTGCCTAAAATCCATAAATTTAATTATTACATTCTTCATAAAATAATGTCCAAAAGATCGATGCACAAAATAAAACCAGGCATGACGAAATTTTAATAATGTTTACTCTTTGTCATCAGAGAAGTGACATTAGAATGATTTAATGAAACCAGCGGCTTAAAATTTATTTAAACTCGCATAAGTAAATTTTTTATAATCCGACACTGACTGGATATTTTGATACATTCAAGTATGAATTTTTTTCGAGTATAAATCTTGCTCGAAATGGCCATTTACTTTAATTAAATTTACTCAATAACTTCGAAAATATCATTATTTGTGCTACTACAAATGAGTGACATATATTCGCTTCGCTCTGTGCTGAAAATTTTGAGCAATATACTATATTAGAACTCACATATTTAGAATCGGTGAGTCGTTCAACGGCAAAGCAATTTCAATGCTAAAAATGATTAAACTGCTAACTTAAATGAAATTTTTATCAGGTACATCTTTAGCTTAATATTCATTAATAAGCGGACATCAAATTATACTTCTCACACAATCTTTAGATTTCACAACATAATTATTTTTTTACAATTCAGAACTACAGTTACAATACAATTAAGTTTTATTTTTGAAAATAGTTAATTCAAATTGTCAAAAAAACATTTTTGGCGCTGAAAGAAATTGGGAGTAAAATTTGTTTTAGTAAAATTCATAATTCTTGATTCAATCATTGGAAATATTTAAATTCAAATCATTTTTTGGTTGTATTTTTATCGCTTACATTATTTTTTTTCCCCGCAGGGCCCCCCCGGGTTAGACGGTATGAAGGTAAGTCGTATTTTATATTTAATATTTATTTAATCGTTATCTTAGATTTATTTTTTTTACTTTTAACAGACTAACAAAAAATAATATTGTTTTTTTGGAAAAACTTTTTGATGCAATTCCTATTTCATATCAATTTCTTCTCAATGGGATGACGGTATCAATGGTATTATTAAAAACATCATCCAATGCTCAGGTATTCCAAAAAAGTAACAACATCCTAACACAATTCTGAAGTTTACAATCCTATTCATAATATTATATCAGATACAGTGGTGGATTACCGCGAATGAGGGCGTGCGTGGGGCCTCCGAACCTTAGGGGTGTCATAAAATAGCTTATACCATTTATACTTTCGATTTTCCAGATTTTCGTATATTTTTAGTATTTTACATGGAATTTTTAATGTTATTCTTATTATATTTTATTATTATTCGAAAAACCGTCCCTCCAAATTTCATTGTACCTGGGGCCTCCCATGTGCTTAATCCGTCACTGATTAGATATCTAACAATGAAAAATGCCGAAAGAATCTAAGAATCAAATTATATTTTTCTGTCAGGATTCTTACACCTACGCTCTTTAATTAGTGATCTATTCATAAGTTGAAATTCTTTTCATACTCTCTCGAAAAGAATTAAATTCAAAACAGTACTATTTTTAATTACTGTGGGATACTTTCAATACCGATTTGTGTTTTATTGACAATTTCCAAATAAGCAACATTGCAGAAACTAATATTTTCTATGACCAAGTATTTACAACTGAAAAACCACAATATGTAATATGAAAAAACATGAAAAAAGCACATATTAAATATGTTATGGAAAAGAACATCATTAATTTTTCAATTATATTTTTTATACATAATTATAGAAAATGTTTTTTTTTGTTTATATGAAATCTTTGGCCGGGACTCACCAACCACAACATGGAAATACATACAAATAGATAAAACAAATCATAAAAAAACACTTTGTTCAAGACTTTCCTGGAATAAATGGGTTTGAGGAAAGGCAAAAACATCAATCGATTCTTGACAATAAATATGTAAATTTTGTTTATTGGAATTTATCAGTTATAAAAAAGAACCCCACAACTGAAGCCTTTATTCATAAAACTGGTTATGTCATCGAAATCACATTTTACAGGAAAGACTAACAATTGTAGAGCGAGAATAAAACAATTAATGTAGAACTTTAAAAAAAAATAGTTCTTCTTGAGAATATGGGTAAGCATGTTGATACCAGATGTACGTACGAAACCTACTGGAAACCATGAAAACTGAAAGGGGGAATTGGGTCAACCTTGATAATGTCAGTTTTGTTTTTGACATGTTTTTTTATAGTAGATCTATATTAAAGTTTTTGCCTCCATAATAAGAGAAATGCTCATTTTTTGTCAATTTAAAATATACAGTTTTGTAGCTTACACATGGTGGCATTCATAACTAATTTATCGATCCGGACTGACATAGCCAGGTTATGGGTTAAAGAGGCTTCAATTATTCTCGGTTTTATAAATAAAAATGAATTCAGCATCATGTATACAGTAATTCTTCCGATAACACAAAAGACGAATACATTTTTCGGCGATGTTTTGCGAATTAAATTTCAATTTGAAAACTTTAAAATATTACAACTGAACTATTTGTTTAGCCCTCCATCTTGTACTAGCAGATGTATAGTACAAAAAATTGAATGAATTGTCTGATTTAAATTCTTAATACGATTTGTAATCGGGCACCTATGACAATAGACTAGCGTAGAGCGGGCTATTTTTAGTAATTAGCGCAATAATATATGTTTTTCTTATAATCAACACAACTTCTACATCATTCAATATTTGCAATTGAAATTTTCAAGAGAATTATATCCGACCCTAAATCTTTAATATAAAATATGAACACTCCGATAGCATGATGATTTTCCTACATTTTTAAACTAAATATAAAAGCCAGTTAACAATTCCGTAAATGTAACTCTACGTGTTATCAATCTGGAACATTTAGCAGAATATATTATATAAGCATAAAATATTTACCGATACCATTTAATTCTTAAAAAATAATCATATATCTTGCTACTACTACAATTTTACAATGACTGGAAGTGTGAAATCTGATGATGCAAATATCGGTAAATATTTGAGCCAAATATGCTGCTTTTGTAAATAAATACCCAAACATTCAGAGTATAATAAGTTGTGCAGTTTATTGGCCTTTTGTAAAAAAATGGACCACTTTTGGGAGCGGGGCAGCTATTTTAAAGAAACCATTAACTTATTATCATATAAAATATGTTGGTGATTAATCTAAATTTATCTATGTATAAATAAATTAAATAACAATTACATGAACAATTGTAGACACAGTTAAAATGTATCTAAAAATGCAATGGATGAAAAATTAACTGTGGTGTTGTATTTCAAAAACTATAAAACCTGTGTCCCGCAAACAACTCACAGTAAAAAAACAATGCTTTAAAAATAAAGCGAAAAAATAACATAGCTCGAGTTTAGCTCCCCTGTTATAGCCATAAAAGGGAAATCCATACAATTGACTATTGGCTTACGCGTGAACTACAAATACATAAGTCTGCATAGTAACAAAATATTTTGCCTATATAGTTTTTTTATATATAATCTTATTTTTGGGATGTTTGTAATTTTTGCAAAAAAAAGTAGCCCTAATTTTATAACGCGTGTTCATATAACAGTGAACCTAACTTCACGTTATCGGAGGATTTACTGTACTTTTCTTGCCACAAAGTTTTTCACTGTTTCGAATGAGTTATTTTCGGCCTTTTACATCAAAAACAAATTAATTTTAAAGTATTAATAGTAAATTCGCTTTTTAATTATATATAAAAGAATTGAATAATGGTCAAACCACAAAGGTTGTAATTTATTGGTTATTAAAAATCTATGTATTTTAGGGAGCCCAAGGTGAACCGGGTTCAAAAGGGGAACGAGGCGATCCAGGATTGCCAGTAAGTATCTAGAACAATAAATAAAATTACTTCCTAGGATTATGTCAGTCCTTATAATTGAGAGTATATCTCAAATAAATAAATAGGGGTACATATTTTATACGATTTTTATTATACCAATTCAAGTATTTCACAATGAATTAAAAATAACGTCATGATTTCTTTGCTAAATTGTATATTATAATACTCTTCTTGAAACATAAACATATTATAGTTACCATTATGGACTTAAATGCATGATTGTTGAATTTGAATAATTAGAATACAAATCTCTGATGGATTTGACGGTAACTTTGTGGAAGTTCATTAATTAATATTAATAAAAAAAATAATTTGATAACTTTGATATTCCATTTGTTGTGTTACAAAATGTTACACATGTTTCGCCTCTTTGAGTTGATTCGTAAACCTTGCGATGATAAGTCTGATCATGCTTCTTTCTGAGACCCTGCCACATTTTGTAAAACAAGTGGAATATCAAAGTTATCAAATTTTATAGTTTTTAGTTTAATTTAATTACAAGTTTTTAGTTTATTTTGTTCTTAAAAAAATTATGAGTGTCTTTAAAAACCTTTCGCAACGGTGTGAATATGCCCAAAGTACTTGATGAAAGTGCGGTCTTATTTAAATCATTGTAACATATTCCCTAGTGGAAAAAAATTGTGAATATATTTAACTGTCCTTTTTTATAATATAAGTAAAATAATGAGATAATATTAATTTTTTTATTAGTGCTTTGAATTCTATTGCCGCAGATTTTACAATTTCGGAATTTTTGTGTAAGAAATGACTTCAATTTGTGAAACAACATATTTACAATCGGCAGACATTACTAATGAATCTTGTCATGCAAACATAGGTTGGTTTTTTGAATAAGGTTATAAATATGGTCATACTTAATAAATAAATAGGTTATCATTGGCAAATCTACCGAAAAAACTGTTTTTTACTCCATCAATTGCAATAATAGGGCATGGCATAAATTGCAAAATCAGTGGCTCTCAATTTGAAATGAAAATAAGTAAAATAACTCACTAAGTCAGTGATTTCCAACCTGGGAGGCGTGGACTATTGCAAAGGGAGGCGTGAACAGTCCAAAATGTTTATTTATTTATTTAAAACGTGATTTTATTACTATATGGAATAACGAATGGGGAGGCGCGAAGATATTTTTTCTTCAAAGGGAGGCGCAGTAAGAAAAAGGTTGGAAAGCAATGCTTTAAAGCATGCCTTTATTATTATATGAAATAAAGGATGGGGAGGCGCGAAGATATTTTTTTCATCAAAGAGAGGCGTAGAAACATAAAGGTTGGAAACCACTGCATTAAGTAATATCACCCATATTTAGGGATTGATTTATAAAAAGAATAAAATAAAGCTGACTAACATTTATGCAAAAATAAGTATGGATGTTTTCCTAACAACATCATTTGGTTATGAATTTATTAACTTATTCAATAATATTATTGATTAAACTAGGCAACAAAATAAATGGTCAGAATTTAAATCAATTTCTGGTCAGAATTTAAATCATCTTTGGTCATAATAAAATTCAATTTTTGGTCAGAATAAAAATACTGACAGTCAGAATAAAATTATTATACGGTCAGAATAAAATTATTGTACAGTCAGAATAAAATTAATAAACGGTCAGAATAAAATCCATTATACGGTCAGATTTTCATAAACATTTTGATTGCGTCGATTTTTCAACACTTCATGTGCGAAAAAATTACTGCACATTCGACATATATATATATTTTTTTTTAATTTCGAATTCCTGCTGTTTATTTCGGGAATAAATACAATATTCCCAAATATGCAAGACTTATTCGACATTTTTTTAAATATTATCTGGACGGATTTCCCCCGAAATCGGTCCAGATAATCTTTTAAAAAAAATGTCGAATATGCAGTAATTCTAATTTAGAATAAGTACTGCATATTTGAGCACATTGTACTTATTCCCAAAATTCACAGCAGAAATTCGAAATTTAAAAAAATATATCTGAACCGATTCCGCGGTGAAATTTCCATCATCCTCTTAGGCTTAACTTTTAAATTAAAAATTGCCTGTATCTTATTTTTAATGTCATCATTTAATTTCTTCGTGTAATTTGCCAATGTTTCATGTGAATGTTCTTCTTCTGTTTTAAATACAATAACATCAGGGTTGTCAATGCAGTATAAAATATATAGTCCAGTATAACATTGCTGCCCGCTTCTTTTTACAGTATTACAGTAAAGAAGATCTGTTAACCGTTGCCAAAAGATGGAAACTAGTATATTATTGTCTCTGATGGGAACTGTCAATTCATCCTTCGCAATACTAGTGATTTATTCAATGACCGTGGCGCTAGCCACTACTACTAGTACCACTTACTAGTAGCAACGCTCGCCCATTGGACGATTTGCCGGAAACAACTTCACTTTGCAGTTTTGCACCAATAGCATCGCAATACGATGACATCATTATCATCAAAAAAATTCTGACCAGTTGTCAAAATAAATATGACCATTGTCATTTAGATTCTGACCATTTCATATAAATTCTGACCACTTAATATATATTCTGACCATAAATTATTTATTCTGCCCTGTTATTCTGACCGATACATTATGACCATTTCATATATATTCTGACCAATGTAATATAAATTCTGACCAATGTATTAAAAATTCTGACCGATATTGAATTAAAATTCTGACCGTTTAAATACGAGCCATTAAACTATGGCTACTAATGGAGTCTGGCATGCTTCTTTGAATTTCCACTAGCTATGCAATATTATTTTTTGACTTTAGTGGTTGTATTTTATAAATTTGAATCAAATTCCAAATGTTTGAGAGTTCTAGTTTAATTGCCCTGCATGAGTGCTGTATTGTTTTCAATATCAACATGTGGTGTTTTGTTATCATTAATAGTTGGAATAAGTAATAAAATTTTGCATTAGTTAAATAACTTTAGTTCATAATTGCTGACGTTGCCAACAAATTAAGATTTTATTAACTCTTGGCTTGTTAATACAGTGTCAAGAAAATAAAATTTATAAAATGTATTTAAAGAGTTATGAACTAATAATGTCGAATATATCTAATGACGTCCTGGGGTCGTGGATTCCATGTCTCCCGGTGTCGTAGAGTTAATACTCTATACTCCTTTTAGCTTACTTAACCCACAATCATTAAAGAAATGTATAGCATTAAGTAAAATTAAGTATAGGGGAAAACATTTTAGAAAATAACATAACTGCATACACTGACTTTATACGTAAACTTTAAAAAATATCTTGTATCTAAATGTATTAGTATTCTCAAATGATAAAAAAGTAATTCTGTCTCGTTTGAATTTCAGGGCACTGATGGTATTCCTGGTCAAGAGGTATTTTTACATATTTTTATCTTTATTTCACTTTTTTAAGTTAATTCAAATAATATGATTAAGCTGATATTTACATCGATCATTGTCTGCTAAGCTCAAACGGAAACCTGAAACTCACGCTACTATTGTAATAAATATATTAATCAGAGGAGTTCACAAGATGAATATTATCAATGTATCTAAGAAAAATATAAAGCATACTTCAAATAATACATCCGTATCTTTCCTTTTAGGGTCCCAAGGGTGATAGAGGATTGAAGGGTGAACCTGTGAGTACTTCTAATTGAAAATATTGATTTTAACATCCTAAAAATGAATAACAATTATACACGGTAGATTAAAAAAAGATACCAACAGTCATATTGCGATTAATAAAAGTGATAGAACCCGGTCAATAAATTTCACTTCATCCATGCATTTTCCATGCATGCCTGTTAGAATGATAGGGGCTGAAATTAATTAAGAAAGCATTTTGCCAATTCTTACTACCTCACCTTTTATAAACTGCACTCAGGAATGAATTTTTCCTTTTACTTAATTAAGTTAAGACTTCGCGAGCGATTCATTTTTGAATATAATATTTTATGACATAATAAATCACTCAATTTTTTAGTTGCATTGGTAACAAAAATAGCACTATTAAATTCCAAAAAATGAGTTTTTTTAGATTCAAAACAAATACTGCTTTCATCTAAATACACTAATGTCATCGCCTCAAACCTTTTTTAGGCCAAGTGACTATTACTAATTCTCAACAAGTTTTGATGTACCATGTGTATAACATTCAATGTTACATTTTTCAGATTAAAAAAAGAGTGGCTTATTTAAAACAAATAATTATTGTATTCAATGTATTTATCACATCTATTACAAAGTCAATTATATCCCCCTTTGGGTATTTTACCTCTCTTAAGTAAAGGCTAGCGGTTGAAAAGTGGGCAAAATATGTAGAATTGCAACGGCAAAGAAACTTCTGCCTCGTCTTCAAAGGAGTACATTAAAAAGCCAGTTCAGTAAAACCATAATAAATCATCCATTTTTAACTTACAAAACTTAATTCTAGTGATACTGGAGACATTATATTTTTTCTATATCAGGGTCCAATAGGAAAACGAGGAAGAAAGGGAGACAAAGGAGACAAAGGCGATCAAGGAGTACCCGGGCTCGATGCACCGTGTCCACTAGGACCCGATGGGCTTCCACTGCCTGGGTGTGGTTGGAGACCACCGAAGGTTCGATAAATATGACATGAATCTTAACCGTATTTATCATATTATTTTACTTGCTATCGTTACCTAACATGCTTTAAAATAATGCTTAAATCAAAAAACTTTGATTTGTCACTTTCGTGGTAAATGAATCTAGCCTACAAATATTGTTTAAAGTTGAAAAAAGTAGCACAGATATTTATAAAAAAATGATATCTCTGCATTAAAATATTTCACATACTAAGTGACACTGAATTTCATCATAGTTCCTTAAAAGATAAAAAAATGGCAAGTAAACACAATAAAATGTCAGTCTTCCATTTGAATGATCTTGGTTGATTTGACACCAAAGTGGCATAATATAATCATCTTTATGTGTATGTAATAACATTATTTCTAACATATTTTCGCTTTTTATTACATAGCAGCGTAATAATTCTTCAAGTTCGGATAATAATACTCTATCAAATGTAAGTATTAAGCTAGGCTGTATGTAGAGTGATTTTAAGAGCTAAATTTCATCAATTTCTGAAGGAAATTAAGCTTCTTACAATAATAGCCATTAATTAATATTGAATATTGATTTTTCCCCAACTTAATAATTAGTGTACATCACAACCCGAAATACTTTTACATTAGCAAATTTCCGCAAATCAGTTCTTGCAGCATAAACCAGATTTGGTTGAAATTAACATTCACATTTTTGGGTGGCAGGAATTAACTTTGCAAGTGAATAATAATTTTACTAACAGGAAATTATATGACTAACACTTATAGAATTATAATACAAATCAATTGATTCTGTATGCTAAATAGATGAAAAGTTTCATGGATTTACTGGAATGTGTACGTAATAGAAAATTATCAGTCTTTTTTTATACATTTTTATAAGGATCTTTAATTTTTGCAAAAACATTATACCTTCTTAGGTTGATTCTTCTTTTCTTCTATTAAAGTCACAGATGTCTGTGACTGTTTCATCCCTTTTTACATTTACTAATCACAACCTGACGAAATATTATGTCAACGCACTGGCAGAACTTTTACCCTGAGATTCTTGAATACCAATTCTATGTTGAGTCTAAATCAATTGGCGTGGGGCTATTGTACGAGCTCGCCAAAAACAGTATTTCATATTTCAGAGACTATCAATTACGCAGATTTAGTTGCAGGACTATCAATCCCTTACTTAATTCGAGACAGATCAGCATAAATGCATCTATATTTTGATATTATAATTATCTATGCAACATAAAATATCAATTTTTAAAAGCTCAAATTTTTCATACGCTGTTCACTAGAAACTATCAATTTGTCTATTTGTGGTGCAGTGGTCAACGTCGTTGGCCTCCATGATGGACGTCACTGCTTCAAGCCCCAGTGCAAACAGCATTTTTCCAATTGATTTCTATGTGTTTGTGATGGCTAAAACTTGCCTTCCAACCTTCTAATCATAAAAATAACAGGCTGATAGCAATATGCTAACCACTTGCCTTATATTGTCTCTACTATTTTCAAAAAAGACAGTTCAGGCAAGTGAGTAACAAGCAGTTTTAGTAGAAAAATACATCCATTAGGAGCCCAAATGCTCCCCATTGGGAGCGTACGTTGATTTCAAAAAAAAATTGTTACTCACTAACTTCTGCCATAACGGTGATATGCTCCAATTCTGAGTAACATGTTATTAAAAAAACAATGAAAGCATGCAGCTCAACTCATTCTTAACATTCATCATCACAAGCTAACAAACTACTAACACTCATTCCTCGTGACTAGGAAATCCTCCCGCCGTCCACGCAACACGAAGGAATCGATCCGGCACCGGAAGACCGGGACGAACCAGCAGAAGAGTACGACGATAATCAGGAAGGAAACGAGGAATACGACGAATATCCAGACAACGGCGCTACGAACGTTCACCATCCTGACAAATAACAGAGAGCCTCTACTAATAACTCTGTCTGCGACAGATTTAAAACTAATAATTTTACAAGAGCGGTGACAGTATTAACATTTTTAGCTTTCGGATTAGTGTTTAACAAAGTGGTGGGTTCATAATAATCTATGGGGATTTTTAATATTCAATTGTGAAATAATGATGACAATTTTATTTATCGTGTGCGAGTGATTTTTGAATTGCTTTGTGGTGAATTTGTATTATGTATATATATTATAATGCCTAATATACATGCGTAGAATTAAATAACAGACAATATGATATATTTTTTTAAAGACTTAGACTTCAATACTTAAACAATAAATTGAAACTTGGAATAATATGAATTCAGTAAGTACCTCAACAATTTTTATAATCTTTTTATTTGTCAACTTACCGTGAATTCTTGATCTATCACAGTTTTAATGACTTTGAAATAAGTAATAAGAGAAAATTATAAGAAAATAATTGCTAATCTTTCTAATAAAAATTGAATTTCCAAAACAAATTTTTGGGATATAGAATGTATCTGAATGAAATCAAACGTTCCAATTTATCTCATACACCTATATAAATATGTCACCTTCGGTGCAAAATCTTTTATTTAAGCTCCTGTATGCAATGCTCATCAGAGCCATGTCGATCAAGATATCACTCCTCGTGTACTATTTTATTAGTACACGAGGTCTAACCTAAAAATATGCAATAATAAAATAAAAAGTAGCTCGTATTACTTAAAATAGTATAATGAAATTCTATATTGCTACTTTAGTTAATAGGTATCGTTTGATTATGAGATGACAAAATAGATATTCTTTTGATGTTCACCAAATTATAACACTTGGCTGCCGGTCCTAATCTTATACTTACGTTTTCTGTCATTATTTTTATTGCAGGAATCTCCACTAGATTGGCAGAAGTTGCAACGAATTGGAAATAATATAAATTATAGTTTAAAGTAATATCGGACGCCATAAACTATCATAAATAATCAGAATGTGCGTGCGAGTGAACGTGTGTAAATAAGACATTATTTATTCTGAAAGAACTTTCTCAAATGACAAGAGTCCCGATAATCACACCATAACAAGATTGCAGAACGGTCAAATACAGTAGAACACTCGATTAAATGTAACTGTCTGAAACATGTCATTAAGTTCTGTTCAGCAAAATAGAAACATAATTATTCTACAGAAAACAAATTGCTTGAACAAACTTGTGGAGAAACAGTTCTTAAATATTTCAATTATGAACTTTCTTGATTCTCATGAAAAAATATACAAGCCGTGGTAAATTGTTAAATGAAAATGATTTCATTACTTTTTATTCATCAAAAGTTTGCGATTGAGATTGTTTTTTTTTTATATTTATATTATAGTCTGATAATTATGCATACCAAAATATTCTAAAATATGGAAATTGGGACTCTATAGTACTGAAAAGGTATAGATTATTGTTAATTTCATATCAGTGAGATGAATGAGATGATAAAAAAAAACTAACAAAATAATCACAACAATATAACCAGTTTCAGATTAAACCATTTTCGAACATACCAGTGTTTTCCATAGAGAGTAATTAATAACAATAAAAAATGTGATGTCATTGAAACAATATTATTTTTGCAAATCAGCATTTGATTGATTTGCATTATTAAAGATGACTTGCAACATCTCAAGCATCAGCATAACACATTATTCTTTATTTGAGTGATAACTTATCTCCGTTTAAATAAAACATGCTCTTATTTAAATTTGATACAAACCATTTCACTAGCTCTACAGATTACAGTTGTTTTTCAATATTAATACGTAATAGAAATAAATATGACAGAAAAAACATTTCACCATCAATCGTATGAAAGATTTTTTTTCAGTGGGTAATTCCCATTGAGGCAATCAAACACAGATTCTTATATTTCTTTATATTCATGTATCATAAATTTTTCTAATTCCTACTTCATCTCGATAGGACATTTGTTGTGCTCGCAATGTTGTGTTTCCGTGTGTTGTATTAGTATGCTTTTATGATAACCATTCTCAATTTGATTCCGTTGGTATTTAACAATGCTTGAGGTTTACATTAACATTGGGATGATGCAATTGATCAAAGTTTCACGCGGCTCACTTAATGTATGGTCGAATATAATGTAAACGCTATACAATATAACAAGTCATTAGCATCTCCTCTCACATAAGTAGTCGATGGTAATTTATGAAGTGAAGAAAATTCTATATCACTGGTTGAAATGTGTGAATGAAAACTGTATTATTACATAATATAATATAAACAACTATTGATCCTCATAGATCTAATAAAATTGTCAGTATGAATATTTAAAACAGTAGATAGTTATTTTTTAAATTAATTCATTAAGAATTTAACAACTGTAAATACTAGATTATCAACATCTAACCTTGAAAATCGTATCCTATTAAGTAAATAATACCCTTTTAAAATCTTCCAGTTTATTAACTGTCATGGCAAAAACTTAGAAAAGTTTTTTGACAGATATGATAAAAATCTGGAAATAGATTCATTAAAAAAATTAACATGTTCATAAAGCAATGCAAAACAAAAGCATAACAGTTTTTGAATATGGAAGTTTTCAAAAGACTTCTAGTGTATTTAAAAATTGATTTGAAATAAATCTGACATTTTTAATATATAAAAATGTCTATATTAAGTGCATTATCAATGAATTCTTTGTAAAAAGTGTTTAGGTGTACGCATTACGAGTATTACTAAAATTATAATAAAGCAAAGAGGCTCGAAACTGCCGAAAGTGTGTACATATTATACAATAATAATAATAGATATTATAAAAATCACAATTATTTGTCTATATCTATTTAATCTTAAAAATAACCCCCTTTTAAATATTCATTTGAAATTCTACCTATTGTTTATTATTATAAATATTACTCATGCATGACATATAACAATTTTTAAATGTTTTAATATTGATCTACAAATTTTGTTGCCATCTATCAAAAAAAAATTGACAGAAGTCATCTCATCTATGTTTTAAATCACGGGTTCCCAACCTGGGGGTCGCCAACTTTTTCGATTTTGGATTTGAACAAAATAACGAAAAAGTATAGCAAATCGAGGATTTCAAATTCCTCGGGGGGTCGCCTAGTCACATGGCTTTTATAAAAAGGGGTCGCCACCCGAAAAAGGTTGGGAACCTATGTTTTAAATGAATATACATTATTTTCATGATTGATTCATATTAATGACACATTCCATAATAGGCTATTGTTGCCACATATTGCATTTGATATTCTTTTTATTTATGGCATGTAACATGGCAATGGACAATGTAAAACGAATGTATAATTTAATGATAAAATGAAACATGTTCAATTCAATTTACTAAATAAACAATTGTAAAAAAGAACGTAAATTATTTTGAGTTAATGTTTTACTCACAAAATGAAAATATAAAAGTTGTTTTTAATTGACGGTATTCATACACAATGAAGTACACAGTGTTGTTTTTAAAAACATTGATTATAATATTTGAAGTTCAGCATACTTAACTAATCTGGCTCTTTGAACTATTGTAAATAAAATAAAGTGTAGTCATATCCTGTTTTGTTAAAATTCTACTTTGTCAGTTAAACAGCACACAACAGGACTCCTTCCTCTTCTTGTATCGTGTAATAAATTCTTTAAATTTGTTAGAATGACATTTTTTTACTATACAAATATTAGTTCTTTAACTCATCATTGATTATTTCTATGAATTCTTAATTATCCATTTTCAATATATTTATTTTCAGTAATTTATTAAACTTATTTCGCTCTTCCGTAAAGTGACCAAAAGCAGGTTAGCGCTTTAGTCGTCTGGAGTGTCAACATAATTAGAATTGT
The DNA here is from genome assembly GCA_030503985.1 of Himalopsyche tibetana. Classification (NCBI taxonomy): domain Eukaryota; kingdom Metazoa; phylum Arthropoda; class Insecta; order Trichoptera; family Rhyacophilidae; genus Himalopsyche; species Himalopsyche tibetana. Next base: position 2,099,211 of record JAPJYX010000007.1, on the reverse strand, counting down.
CATATATTCAAAATTTCTTATAATTGGATGTGGTAGCTGTTAGGGAGTCTGCGGAATTTGACTTTTTATAAATGATAGAAAACTCACTATTTTAAATTAACTTGTACTGTATAGTTCATTGCATTATATCTACTTAAGTATTCAAATTAAATTATCAGCTAAATAAATTGAATTTATAAAACTTAAACAATTTAAGTTGAAAAAATTAAGAATTTGAAAACTCACTTTACACTAAAAGCCAATGTTAATATATCATAAATCATTTTTGAATTACAACTGTCGGAAATAAATATTTGTTCATAACCTATCTTTAAAATACTCTTCATTTTTTGAGCTCAATAGCAATCAAACATCCAGATAAATGGAAAACTAATTTCTACCTGCGAAAGTTATTTATAATCTAGACTTACGAATAATACCAAATAGATAATAAATATGTTAATTTTAGTTATGAAAACAAAAATATAAATGTGATTCAAATAACTAATTGTTTCACATGTGTCCGAAATAATTTTATATGTATTTAAGTTGAAATTAGATGTTTGTATTATTAATAATATCAATGTAAATTTGACAACAAAAAAAATCAAAACAAACTTGTTACTGAAACTATAAAGTTTATTTATTTATATTAAACTTTTTTTTACACAAAATAATTTTCTTATTTTGAAGCTGATTGATAAGACAATTTAACGACACATTGTTTATAAATCGCGGTACATACAATAAATACAATTTTTTCACACAGAGGTTTTTAATTAATCACTTTTTATGGTCGGCGTTTAAGATGGCTACATTTCGTATTATGAAGAAAAAATCAAATTAGGAAGCCACAACGTGCAAAATAAAATGTAATTCTTAGGGGAATGGAGAATAAAAGACAATAAATTTAATATTCCAGGAAACGCATAACATTTTATTGTTCTTCGGTTAAATCTCTTGAAGTATGTATTTCACTTTGGCAATTGAATTTTACCATTTCAAGAATTCGGTACCTGAAAGAAAAAATATTTACTAGTACAATATTCATCGGTAGGGTTATCAAACTGCTATAAGAACAAATATCATAATTTTAAAAGACTTGAGAACAAAGGGGAAGATTTGTTTAAAAAGAAATAGATCTTGAATTGATAAATACCTACCTATATTTAAAGCCTAGAATATTTTATTTCAATGGCTTATTTAATTTTATAGCAAAAATAATTATTATTTGTTGAACTCATATCTATACCTATTGCACAATTATTTTTTTCAGACAAACATAGAGAATCAAAATATAGACCTTGTTTAAATAAAATGAATAAGAATACATTGGTGAAGGTATTTACATGGTCATAATTTATCATATGACATATATAATTGACAAAAGATGATGTGACATAAATATTAATCATACGTCACAAATATGTGAACGTTTTAAATTAAGATCTTGTTGAATTCGTTTACATATTTTTGACAGCGTATTCAAGATGGCTGAATATATATAAGTTTTTTTTATGCCAATCCTTGAAAATATACTCATATGGAATTATTCAAGGAAAAGATTATAAATTTTAGTTCTAGATCTTTCCTATTCAAATATTAGTCACTTAATTGAGGTAGAGTAGATATTTATTGATACGTCATCAAATTTTAAAACAGCTATAAAATACTAGTAGTATTTAAAATATGATACATTTCACAAACTTTGACTTAATGATTACAATAGTACTACAGTGGAACCTCGATTCTACGTTTTTCAAGGGACCGTAATAAATGGACGAATAATGCGGGAAACCGATAATGCGGGAAATCTTCAAATAATACCAAAAAATGTTTAATTTTCAAAAAACTTATTTATGTAACTAAATGCGATGTAAAACTATTTGAGCGAAAAAAAATATTCTACAAAAACGGTCAATTGGGATAATAATTGGGACGGGACGATAATATTAAGATGATATTTCGAGGAAATCAGTTAATCTGGGAATTATTAAATATTGTTATGACGTGGTCTTGGTCGAATAAAAAATAAACGGTCCATGCAAAAAAAACAAAGATAGTGAGAACGGTTGATTGGGGCTCCACTGAAAAAAACGCGAAACGTCATCATCATCATCAGTGTCATTTCATCTTTATACGGGGAACTGTGGAGCCGAGCTCCAATCTCCTTTTCATCTAAGGTTAAATATATTTTTTTTTATTTGGGCCCATTTCATTTAATTTATTCTATTTACTTTTTTTAGAATGCTTTGGGTTTGTCTGTTGAGCGAAACGTCATGCGAAGCAAAACTATTCAACAATATTATTGAAACTATTGAAAAATAATTACTATTGAAAAATATTCAACGAAAACGGTCAATCGGGATAATATTAGTGACGGGACCAAAATATTTAAACGATAGATCGAGGAAAACGGTAAATCGGGGAACGATTAATGCGGGATTCTTTTACATTGTTCTTATGGGTGCTCGGCCGGGATTATGAAAAATAAGCGATCCATGCGGGAAAACGAACAATGCGAGAATGGTAGATCAGGGTTCCACTGTATAGTGCCATGATATCTTGAACAACACTTTACATAAGTATACTTTTCGTCAAATTATTTTTTTCATTATGACATTCATGTATTATCATGGAATACCCACATATGGTAACTCTTCGTAGAAGAAGACTTAAATGTCACAGTTCATAATATTAATGACATCATGACCTCAAAATAGTGTGTATTTTAATAAACCCATATGTTTTAAATTCATTTTTAGTAACTCAAAAAACAGGGCCTCAAAATTTGATTGCACCCGGGGCCTCCCGATTGATTAATATGTCACTGAATATAGACAGACATTAGATTAATTAGAGAATTTACAAATCATAAATTTATCCGTCATATAACACAGAAAGGCATGATATCATGCAATTACCGTAAGAGAATATAGTTTAAACTTGCGAAGGTATTTCTTCACATCTTCTTTGTAATATGGTTTTAAAGCAATACAAGTAGGAATATTTTCCGGTTGCTCAATCCAAAGCTTGTGATGAATTGAGTTTTCTTCGAGTGACTTTGCTACTTGCATCAATGCAGATTCGTTAGGAACCTTTAATTAATAAAAAAACAATTAACACACAAATACATTGTTAAAAGATATACAGATGCAGGTTATATCAGAGTGGAGGCCAAAGGGACGTTTTACCATGTGTCTCACAATATTAGGAGTTTGAAATTTATGCACTAAAATGGTACAGTAAGTATTATTTTTTTATGAAAAAATCAATAGTAAAAACTACTGTTTAATATTGTGATCCCTGCGGTTATAAATTTAAGTGAGGTAAAAGGCTTTGACTGCACCCAGTCGTGCATATTCCGCTTTGCTTACATCATCGGTGCTCTATAAAAAAAGGAAAATCAACCAAAATGCTGTTTTACATAAAGAGCATTTTAGCCACTATCTCTGGAATATTATAAGTTAAATTCACTTTTTACACAAATTAGTGGAGTGAACACTGTTTTGTCACATAAATCTCGACTTGGCTAAAATGGTTAAATCATTTTTATTATAAAATATACTGTGGGGAACTTTTTTAGCTTTTATATATAAATTGTAAATTGAAGACAACCTTTAAATGAAATATAAATTGAAGACAACCTTTATATGAAATATAAATTGAAGACAACCTTTTGAAAAAAGATCAAGGAAAATCTAAGCCAGTGTTCTCCAACTATTTTACAACTGTAGACCAATAAAAATAGGAAAAATAAAATACGCAAGATAAAAACTACTATTAAATTTATATAGTATTAAGTTTATTGATTTTTTAATCTTATTATGATAGAGCAGGGGTGGGGAACCCTTTCTTCTCTAAAGGCTGCATTCATTTTTTCTGATTCGACATAAGGCCGCAGTAAACATTGACTAGGGAATCTTTGGCCGGAATTTACGAATTTACTTCTCAGATTCTCAGGAATTTACGAATTTACAAAAAATTACAGAATTATAAAATTGGCCAGAAGGCCGCACCAGGGTAGCCAAAAGGCCGCATGTTCCCCACGCCTGTGATAGAGAATAGAATGATGAGACAAATTTGGTGAACCAGAACTAGTCTACAAGATCAACACTGTTATTTATTATAAGGACTGTGAAGTTGGAGAAATCTAATGACTGATATAATTTTAAAAAATATTTGTCTATTCATCATATTGATTAGTGAAATGATGACTATTTATTGGAATTATTCTAGTGACTAGAATGATCTGATGGTTTACATATATGTAAGTTAAACGGAAATAATTGAAAAAACAAAAATGTGTCAGTTTTTAATTAAAAACCTAGACCAGCGGTGGGGAACCTGCGATCTTTTGGCAACTCTAATGCGGCCTATAGACTTGTGCTAATTTTATTTTTAATAAGTCTGGATATTTTTTTTATAAATATTCAATTATATAATGCAATATATTCACTTTAATCAAAGAGTTGTACGCAAGCGTTTGAAAAAAGAACGTAATCAACCCATTATATGTTCGACAGTCGAAAAAAAAGGGTGGGGGGTATCAGTTTTCTTTACTGCAGCCTTATGTTAAATCAGATAAATGAACGTGGCCTTTAAAAATGAAAAGGTTCCCCACCCCTGACCTAGAGACATTAATTTAATAAGCAAAATAAAATAAAAACACTCAGTAGTGAGAAGTCTCAACAATAGTTTTTATTAGAGAGCTAAGAAACATAAGAGCCTCATCATGTGCAGTGACCCAGACTATATGTACAAAAACATTTTCACCTTTCTTTAATGCAAAATATTAATTTTACTGTGTTTTTCTAATGAAAAATATGATAAATTCTTCACTCTATTATGCCCTATACTTAATTTAATTTCGTCTGTAATTATTGTGGTTTTACGAAGCAAGGTATGAAAATAACAAATGACTTCTAGAGAATTGAACCGCAAAGCATTTGTTTTCTCACTCGTATCATTTGAGAAAAAAGAACACACTACCCAATGTACTTTAAAACAAGATAGAACTCTTAACACAACCTTACAAATATTTTTTCATTTCCCTTTTCAGCCCAAATAGAATTGAACTGTAAAATGTTTGTTTTCATTACACAGTAATTACACTGAAATAAAAGAATATGTTTGATTGAATTGAAATGGGCTCTTGACTTGAAGTATTCGATTCGGTTAGTAATTACTCATGAGGCCTCTTAGTATATAATATTTATGTAAGTGTTCTTCATTAACCTATCTTTCGGGAAAAAAAAAAACATACCAGGAAAAACAACACGAAATTTGATTGATTAAGAAAACTATAATGACAGTATGTTTGAGTCTTACCTCTAATACAACTTTGTGCATATTATCTATATCTGATAAATATTCTACCGTATTCGGATCGTCCCGAAACAAATGCATGACAGCTGTCGCGGCGTGACATGCTTGGGCTACGAACGCTCCCACGGGCCACTGCATGTCTTTTAACAAATCGCTTCGAACCAGAATATACTGTACGAGTTTAGCCATGCTATTAATTAAACAGATACTATTTATTCACTGTAAGTCTATTGTACTATTTTGTATGAGCGCGCCTCTTTCGATGTGACAGTTCATATGACAAACAGTGCTGCCACTAAATTAATAAAGTACAGAAAATGTTATCAGTCTATCGCCAAATAAATTATTACGAAAATAAAAGTCTTGTTGCGAACGATCACCATTTTTTTCTTATTTTTTCAAATTTTACCATCCCGCATAAAACATAGGTTTTTTCATAATTTACAAGATGGTGATTGATATTTTAATTTTAGAAACTTTCTTCTGAAACTTTGCAACTAAAAAGACCAAAAGAGTATCTACATATATGGTTATCTTATGTTAATAAGATTCGTGAACGAACTAAGATTTGACAATATTGATCAAGTTATTGAAATATATTTTTACTCCATCTATTTGGGTTTTTTTTAAAACAGTACAATAATGAATGCCACATAATATTTTTTTTATTGCCGTATTATTTTCTTGGAAATTTTGATCGCGATAAACTTTGGAAATCCCAAAAAAAACAGTGGTCATCGCATTTTCAGCGCACTTTCACAAATTGTTTTGGTATTTGTATAGCAGTAAATTCAAGTATTGTCTGCAAATTTTTCCTTACCAATTTTTGTCATTATGTACTATGGAAATTACACAATTAGATAAAGACATTCAACATCAATATTTTGTCTCTGCTAAATATTTTTGATTTATCCAAATAATCCTGAATTACAAAAGTATCCAAAAAATATGCAACTTTTAGTCATGTCAGTCTTTAATAAATATCAATATACCTACGTCATTTTATGACTACAACTTGATTTTGATACCACCAAAGCAAAAGCCTCGGACACCCAGCTCCTACACCCCGAACAGACTTACACAAGAAAAACGCTACCAAATTGGGCAAATTTAGTTTGAAAATCGTTTTTTTTTTGTTTTCGAAATTAGAAAAAAACACACCAAAATTTTGTAAAAGCTCACTTTTGATTGAATTGCTTCGGCAATAAGCAACATTGCCGCATTTGGAGTAAAAAAAAATCATAATCCATTATTGTGACGCCTTTTAGCTACAAAAAGTCACTGTTTGGTGTGCTTTATGGGCTGGTGGAACCATTACTCCATATTTCTTCAATAATGATGCCGGCCAGAACATTGCGTTCAACGGAGAGCGCTATAAATTCATGATTACTTGAGAATTTAGATTATGAATGACAGTGGAAAAAGTTGTGGTTTCAACAAAACGGCGCAACATGCAACATTTTGTGCCACAATCAATTTATTGAAGGAAATATTTGACGAGCGCTTAATTTCACGTAATAGACCTGTGAATTGGCTTCCAAAATCTTGATAAAGTCAAAGTTCCGGGACTTCCCGAGACTCGAGACTTATTTTCCCTTCAATAAAATTATAAATTTATTTATATTAAATTTGTATGTATGTATGTATTACATACACTCGGCGCCTTTTTAAAGTACGCACTAGTAAAAATTGCGTTTTTTTAATACAATGCTAAATAATAATTATTTTTCTTATGTAAAGGATATATGAAATGCTTAAGGTTGATTTTTACTAAGAATGGATGATAACGGTGCATGTATTGAAAACATAGTAATGAATTCGGCCGCAGTCAGGAGTAAATTTATGACCAAACTTCACAATAGAGCTTTTAGACCTTTTTTGTCCATTGAGACATTGGTACCTTTGTATAATAGTGACAAAACATTTGTAAATAAAACAACATCAGGTATGAACATTTAATTTTAATATTTTGTAATTTGCTTTTGCTACAGTTATATTTTATATACAGTTACGTTTTTCTTTGGGCTCCCCTCTTAAACCTGTTTTCATTCGATACACATCAGTCCTTTTGAAGGTTTCTTAGCCACAAGAATTGTTTTTTTTTTTAAATAAAATATACAATTTATTAACACATTTTAAATCAGCCTCGAAGTCCCGTGACTCAAAACAGCGAAAAACCCGAAAAGTCCTGGGACGTCTCGACACAGAATCCCTAGTCGTTACCGACAAGCAGCCCCAGCAAGAGTTCTTCGAGACAGCCGCAACCGCCCACATTATGCACGAAATCATATTTCAACACTGATGCATAAAATCATATTTCCATCATAGCCAGTATGATGATTTGTGTGTGTTTTATTTAATTTTAAAGTTCTAAAAAATAGCACATATAGAAAATGATTTATTTGGTGGCTATGCAGTCACCGAAATATGAGCATTTCTCGCATGTCCCTTCAATTTCTCAACGTTGAGATAATTTTAGCTTTTTATTATTAATACAAAAATGTAGAAATATACCAGCTACTGTATGAGTACCTCTGCTTAAAAATGATCTACTTATGTGTATCTATCATAAATGTCTGCGGACAGAGAATGCGATTATCTAAAGCAGTGCTTCCCAACCTGTGGGCCGCGAAATTCAGTAGAAAGTACAAAAATATATATATATATTTAAGTCTATCAAATCGGTGTTTCCCATATTGGGGGCCGCGGAATTTCTTAAGGAGACCGCCGGATTGGATTGGATAGAAATTTGATTCTGGGGGAAAAGTATAGCAAATCGAGGATTTCGAATTCATAGGTGAGCTAAAAAAAAGCGAGTTTTTGTGACAATCTGAGGAAAAAGTATACCAAATCGCAGATTTCAATTTTCTCGGTGAGCTAAAAAAAAAACGAGTTACGGAGACAATTGAGGAGGGCCGCGGATTATTTTTTTTAGATTTAGGTGGCCGTGGAACGAAAAAGGTTGGGAAGCACTGATCTAAAGTCTAAATATTCCTCAGAAAAAAATTCTAAAAAATATTAAGGCCCTTCTGTGTTCTCCGTTACGTGAAACGTTAACATAATTGTTACGTGACAGGTAAATGAAAATATTATATACGGAGAAACCAATAAAGTGAACCATTCAATTGGTCACGTCCACTAATGAATTACGGAATTATTAAAGTTAATATACGATAGTAATATTTTTATAAGTAATAAACTTTTTATCGCAAGGTCAGTTTCACTACAATTCAGCAAACTTGTCTCGCGTATGGCAGACACGCAATGCATCACGTAGGTGGGTACTTTTATAGTCTAGTTGTATTTAATCATTACATGGGTTTTTCCGGTATATTTCCCTATGCCGTGAACTCTTAATTATGTTTTAGTTATTCTTGTTTACCAGCAAATTATTTTAAGCGCAGTTAATAAGAACTTTAAAAATTAAATAAAAAAATGCAAAATTTACAGGTCATTGACATTGATTGTTTCTTTCGTGTGACGTATTAGAAACATACAATATTATTTAGTATACTGGCCGGTTAAAAAAACACATATGTGAATTATTCGCGAAATTTCATTTTTTATCCGTAATATGAAATTAAGTTATATACATACCTACTGCAAACAGCTGACGTAGAAACAATGTTAATTTCTTTCCATTGCATAATATATGCGTATGTTTGTGTACCTATAGATGGATATATTATCTAATATAATATTTTCTAATAGAAAGAAAGTTGCTTTGAATCATTCAAATCAGAATGTCTGAGAGAAGGGTGGGGAACCTTTTCATTTATAAATGCCACATTCATGTATCTGATTCAACATAAGGCCGCTGTAAAGAAAACGTTGACACCCCCCTCTCCTTTTTTTGACTGTCGAGCATGTAATGGGTTGATTATGCTCTTTTTCCAAGTGCTTGCGTATATTTTTTTGATCAAAGTGAATATTTTGATCAAGTCGAAAAGCCGCAGGTTCCACTCCACTCTTCGATTAATAAAGTGAGTCGACGCAGGATTTTATCCACATATTTAACGATTGAGTGATGTCAGATGAATTTTTGTTTTTTCTTCAATTTATTGTTACTTAATAGGTTTTTTTAGAATAGTGCTATTTGATTGCTAGAGTGGCCAGTCAATTTTAATAGCTTATTTTTGGAGCCTTTTATACCCAAGGCTCTAGGAGTTGCAAGCGTTATCCGATATCTTCGGAATTATATTTTTTGCAGTTTTTTATCAAAAAAAATCAATATTATACTGAATCCCGCCCTGTATCGTATAATCCAATCAAAAATTATAAAGTATAACCAAAATTTAATGACTCAGTACCGCACGGAATTTTTAATTAAGTAAAGTACCCGAGTGTGTAATTTGTTTGTTTTTGTTTTCTTTTTTTTCACCGCAACAAACATGTTTCAAAATTTAATTAGTTATCGGGTCTTCCGACCTCGCGTGGAGCCGAAACGCTAAGGCGATGACAGTGGTAATTTCAGAGTTCTCAATAATAAGTGTTAAACGAACCCGGAGTGTGATAAAACCGCATTACTCATTGGGAACCCCGTCCACTTTCCATCAGATTCATCACAAAACTGAAAACATTTCATATATATTAATTTGCTTCATTTTAAGTTATCGCTCAAGTATCACGCAGACTGTAAGAGTGGACGATTGTGCAAAAAACGTCGTAATAATTTTGAGTGTCGTAAAAGTGATAAGCTATCATTGCAGAATTTCGGTGCTAGCTAATAACAACTGTGTTTACAAATAACATTTACTAACGTCTTTACTATTAAAACATCACAGTGAGGTGTGTAAAATAATAATATATTTTTTTATTTGTTTTGTGATCATTAATATTTTTACTGTCGTCAATTAATTATCACAAAAGATACGATCGTTAATACATTATATTTAGTATTTTTGACAGTACAGTGAGTAACTTTAAAGGCGCAATGGAAATATTAACGATGGCCGTGTTTATTTTTTTGAGATTTTTTAAATATTGGTTTGTATCTTGGTAAATCTTTATATGAGGATATTATAAACTGAATGTGATTATTTTTTTGCATGGTTTCAAAATAATATAACAGTCATAAACAATGATTATCAAATATTTTCATAACATAAAAAGATAATTATCATAATAATATTTTTAATTATTACAGTTTAAGTTTGTGCGCATAGTTTTACTTAATATAATTAAAATTATTTTGGTTAGTATGCATTGCATAAATAAAAACCAAAATACCTTCGTTTATTTTAAGATAAATTGTTTTCATAATGGTACCAATCTCCTGTATTCTAAATTAGCTGTTCCCTTTTACAAGTTTTTATTTTGTTTTCATATTATGTCACATGGCTTTTAAGTGTCATGATTTTTATCTCCTTTTTACAACTTATTTCAAGTTTCTGCAGTCTTTGATTTTTCCACCCCCTACTTTAATCTCATAAAGTATTAACACACTTTCAATATTCAATGATTAAGAGTATTTTTTTAACCATTACCGAAACTGAATATAAACATTGAACCATAGGTGATATAATTTCTTGGTAAAATCTTTAAATTTAAAAATGCCATATTTTGTTGTTGACGTTGTAGAATCGTGCTGCATGTTTTTAAGATATGCCAAACCATATATTTATCAATGGTTTTTTGGGATATTATTGTAAAAAAGATGGTTTGTTTATTTTTAATATAGGTACATTTATACAAAATATAAATGAATATTTTTCCTACGAAAATGAAAATTTTATCAGCGAGTCACAATGCACAATAAGACGGAAGTAAGTTTGGTGAAGGGAATAAAGCTTGCATTGATTCATTGTCTACGCCTCAAATATTCTATCCGAAAATACCAATCGCCAAAAAGTGTAACCCTTGTTACGCCACTGAGTTACATTCAATTTCATAATTCGAATAGTTGAAAAGTTATGACGTTTTTCAAATATATTTCTTACGTACGTATTTACGTAAATTGATTATTTTGTGTTATTTATACTAACTAATACATGCATATTATACTTAAGTAATTTAATTTAATTTATGTTGAGAAAAACGACACAATATTTATTGATTAGGTACTGTGCTACAGATGCGGGCGAAGCAAAACTGCTATTTACCAACTACTATTTATATGTGTTTTCTTTAGTGACATTTATGCTGTCGTATCAATTCGTAAATAATATTCTTTGTGAAACTTTGCCACCATACTATCTTACGCTAAAGAAATCGATACTAAGTATAACACTCTGACTTTATTTATACGATAAATGATCCAGCGAGTTTATTACTATAGTTTATGGTGGAAATATCTGTTTATTATATTGTTTTTGGGTGAGCCATTGGAGAGCAATGACATTATGAAAATTTCCAGGTAAAGCTAGATATGCACAATATAAGGTCTCTGCAAATATTTTAGTGGGACATCTCTGATTTGAATATTTTAATTGAATGTTGAAATTTTATAACCAAGGCTTTAAAATAACATGTCATTTTTCAAATTCCCATCATCTTCTTTTCCTAAAATCGGTCGTGAAATTTGATGTCATGTGTGGATTTCATTATTACCAGTGACCACAACACATTCGCCGACATTTTTTAAACTTGATTTATCAATTACACCCGACCAAACTTGTAAAACTATACTTATTTGTTGCACCTACCTCATCAATTCTTTCAGCCTTCAAATATATTTTCCGAATTGACACTCGGTTAAATTAACACACTTGTTCTTATTTCAAAAGATGTTCAATTATGCTCACTTTCGAACACATATTTTTCCAAATGTTTGATATATAGAAAATAGTTATCTACATTACGTCGAAAAAATCAGCTAGACGATCTTATTCGGGGATGTATTTCTACCGTGAATAGCAATATTTATTTAACGAATCAATCAAAATGACATTTGATTTATTATATTATTGCATGTTCTCAACATTTACTTTTTTTACATTGATACGCTTAGTAATCTTTAACATCAATTTATAATTTATTATAATCTGTTTCCCATAATCGTTAAAATGATTGTACGACGGAAATGCCGGTGTAATTAACAAACCACATTTTAACCAAAGACATGAATCAAAACCTTTATTACGTTTACTTCAATCATTGATGGATTCAAGATAATATGTTCTTCTTATATACATTAACATTGATAACCGGTTTAAAACATTTGAATGCTTAATTGGTACCATATTGTTAGTTATAATATTCCAACAATGACCAAAGAATAAATTTATACAACGCGGTCATGTATAATATATTTTCATCCTGTTGGAAAATGGCGTTACTCGTGCATAAGAGCACACTTCCGCAATATTGGCGCACGTGACTTTCAAAAGTACGTACGAACTCACTTATTTTTACATACCAATTTGTAGAACAATATTTTTTATTTTTAAACTTTTTCTAGTGCATATTTTTGCACTCTGATAATTGTAAAGTTGAAAGTTAAAATTTAATATAAGATGCATTAGATATAGTAACTTAACCAGCGTTTCAAAATCATATCGGCAATTCAAACTTGAATGGTGAGGAAAGGTCAAGTACCTTCGTAGCATCAGAAATTAATACATTTATTTCATACATCACTGAAGAAATACGGCCCAATTGCTAACTTCAGATTGTACTAGAATAATTTATAACCAACGATGAAAGAATGTTTGGTTGTATAAATCAGTGCTCCGCAACCGGTGTGCCACGGCACACTAGTGTGCCGCAAGGCGATGATGGGTGTGCCGCGGCGCGTGTTTCCAATAATCGGAAACAATCAAATAGTAAACTATAAAATATTTCTGAAGACACTTTTCACAGAGAAATAGATTTTTTTTTTTGGTTGAAAGAATATGTTATATGTAGTATGTATACCTAAATCCATAAAATGTTTATTTGTTAATGTAAACTATACCACTAAATGTTTGAAGCATTTTAATAACTGATGCTGAAAATTCTTTGGCCTTTTGACTGATGCTTTTTTTGTAAATAATTTGAAACTTTTCTATTCAGATAATATCCATTATGAGTACATGTGCTCTACATTGGTAGTGGACATGGTTATAAAAATATTCATCTTTTGTGGTTTTTATCATATATAAACACAAACTAATGTAATTTCTGTATATTATGTAGTATTATTACTTGTGGTGTGCCGCGAAATTTTGGAGAACACGTCGGTGTGCCTTGGAAGATAAAACATTGCGGAGCACTGGTATAAATGACGAAATAAAAGTATACTAGCTGTAAGCCCGTTGACCTCAACGGGGGGATTTTTGTTGCATTTTTAAGTAGTAAGAAAATTTACTGGCGTGAAAAATAAATTACAAACCTATTTATTTAATAAGCCAGAAATTCTGATAGCAAAAGAAAAATATCTCGGGGCATTTATCGACAGCCCTGCCCTGCAGTATTTAAATTGTAAATTATTTAATTTTTGGAATGATCTTTAAGTTTGCTAACAACTATTTTTCTTAACAGCAGAAATTTCGTAAATTATTGAATTTTTGGAATAATGTTTAAGTTTGCTTACAACCATTTTTCATAGTAGCAGAAATAGACCTCGTAAATTAGTTAATTTTTGGAATAATGTTTTCTTTGCTAACAACTATTTTTCGTAGTAGCGGAAATTTCGTAAATTATTAAATCTTTGGAATTATGTTCAAGTTTGTTAACAATCATTTTTCATAGTAGCATAAATCGACCTCGGCGCATATATCGACAGCCCTGCAGTTTTTGAATTGTAAATTATTAAATTTTTGGAATAATGTTCAAGTTTGCTAACAATCATTTTTCGTAGTATATATATTTTATTCAACTAATTTTCTAGTACGCTAACAAAAATATTTCGTAGAAGAAGAAAAAGACCCGAGGACATCAGTACGGACACATTTGTGACTATTTGTGAATAGTGATTATTTTATCGACTATTTATATATAGATTTTTCACAATATCACGTAATTTTTGCTTTAAAGTTTCTTCAATTGTTAAATATAAAAAAATATTTAAAACTTTACGCCAATTAGTAAGTACCTATTAAAACGAGATAATGGGTTATGAGTGACGGATTACTCTATAAGCCAGTGTCTGCCAAACTGTGTGCCGCGGCACACTACTGTGCCGCAAGAAGTCCCAGGTGTGCCGCGGTGGAAGAAGCCTTAAAAATATCAATTTTAAATAATGCCTATTCGGTACAAAATCGATGATTTTAAATTCCTCGGTGAGCTAAAAAAAAGGAGTGATAAAAATAACTCATATATTTTTAATTCAGTTTTAAAATTTATTATATTTTTTTAATTAAATTTTATGACAGTTTCATATTATTCGAAAAAAGTACTTCTTTATTCGATTGCAATTCCAATTACTTACTAAAATTTAAAAAAAGTTTGTCAGTCATTTACTGTCTTCTTACTTGGAAGGGCAGACATGTAGGCTCTTTTTATTACAATTTTACAACACACCAATAGAATTCGTTTCAAAGAAATATTTTTTCTACTTCAACATTATTTTTTTAGATCCGACCGGTGTCAATATTATTATCTGATGAAAAATATACAACATTATACAGGCTTTTAATGTCCTGATCTATAATAACTTGGGTAGAATTAGTAAAAAAAGCGTTTTTATAAATATAAAAAATGTCAATTCATCAAAAATTCACTATAAGACATTGCAACGATATTGCAACACACTTTTAACTTAGAAGGATTACAATGACTGCCTCAAATCAATTTCAATTAGGGCTAGATACTGTGATATTAACTATTAAAAATGTCAGTGACTTAGGTAGTTTTAAAAAACAAAACTTCATAAATTTAAGCCCAGTGTAACAATTATGACACGTAAACATATTTAGTCACCGTTCATTTGGTAGAACACTGATATTTTATCGTTAATTAATAAATTTGCAGGAAATTTTACGTACGTGAAAACATTTATAAAATGACATTAATTGAGTTGATGTTTTTCTTTTTTTTCAAAGATAAGACCGTGACAATTTTACGAAATTTGATCACAAGATGGCGGTTTCTATTGGCAAAATAAATCAAATGGCCGAGATATCGTGGATGATGGTAATTCTTCTCACAATCGTCACTGTTTCTTCAAAAAGTTTTGAAGATATCCAGTGCCCAGAAACCTACAACTGTTCATGCTCGAATAGTTTGGGATCGTACAAAATTGTGTGCGGAATTCCAGGTATGTTAACTTTTTTTTTTATAATGCATGTAATATTATTTTATTATACACCAGGTGGCAGTGTCAGTTAATACTCGCTAATCACCCAGCTCCCACTCTCACACACACACGCACAACTAATGTAGGTTTTTCATATTGCATACAAACAATTCAAAAATAACTTACACTTAAAAATGAATTTTATTAAAAACGGTAAGATAACATTTTTATCCATGTCCGCTCCAAATGTAGATCATATGGCCCCCTAATAGAGGTATCTCAACAGAAGTTTAAATTTCTACAATGATATCGTGAATATTTTATTTTATAAATAATAATCACTTTCCATTGACTAGTTCACAACGACATGATTATGTTATTCATTTTTGTTTTATTATTATCTTTCTTTTTGGATAATTGTAATAAATGATGGATGACATTATCTCTGAACATATCTCCCCTGGGCCATTGATTTTTTTTAATGTTTGTCTATGCTGTCATGACTTTTATAACTAGGGCCAGAAAATACAATCTTTCCTGGTTAGGCAAAATGACTGGCGCCGGACCTGATTTTGTGAATTAAAAAAAAAATCACCATCTAAACAAAACCTGTATGTTATGTAATATTGTACAAATTATCAATGTTATATTATGTATTAAGTAGTATCAAAAAGACGATTTATATTCAAATTTAAAATCCGAATCCGTTGCGAATTCATTCGAAATTTAATGTGTATAAAATATTTTTGGAACGGCAACATAATAAATATATCACGCGCTTGAAAAAAACCTCTAAACAAATAATGAATGAACACCGTAATTCCGGTTTGTTCATTATATTTTTTTTATTTTATGTTAAAAATTTACGCCGCTTCCTTATCAAACCGATAAATCGTTTCAATTTCCGTTCACACGTTATACATAAATGTCATTTTTTAAAAATTTAATTCTGAACCAGGACAATCTTTTATATAATATAAAACTGGAACGATGATTATAGGTACCTATAATTATTTAACGATACTTTTAATGAGATTTCAACTAGCGGTTCTGAACTCTTATTTGTATCTGTAATTACTCAGTTTATTCTACAATTTTATTATTAACGGTAAATTGTTGCTTTTACTATAATTTTGATTAAATTAAATATGAATCGTTCAAATATATGTACATTCACACAAGTTTTGTCACTAACGTATGTCACTAAATAAATTTCACCAAGCACCTTCAGTCGAAATCTTAAATTAGCTTATCAATAGTTGTCATTTTTTTTATACATTTTTGCAACCATTTCCGGTCACAGTGTGGAACATAATATGGACTTCCAATGAACAATCTCAACAAAAGTAGTTTAATGACAGCGGTGATGATTTGACCGCTCTTTAAAATAAACTAAAAATAATTTGCTTAATAATTCATTATACAATAATTTAAATTTCAATAAAATGTAATTTGGTACAAAAGTAAAACTATTTTTCTAGTATTTTCCTAACGTACATTATTTTCCGTTGGGTAATTTTGGACTATTTACACTTATCTATCCTGCTTATTTTTTCAATATTCATTTTCCTTTGGAATATATTTATTTAAAAACAGCACGTAGTACAGAATTCCGTGGCAAAATAATTTTACAAATAAATAACTAACCGAATCACCGGCGACGAAAAAAATAATTAATCAGTAAACTTCACAATGCTTATTTTATATTTCACAGATATGTGTTGTTTACCCTCTAGTTATAATAGTTGCCACATTCTTATATCCTTATCTTTTCCGAATAAAAGGTTAAACGCTAAATAACTATTTCTTTATTTCATCAACTTTAAGACACCATCAATTGTAAGATACATCCTTATTTTTAAATACAAATAAAAAAAACAACGAAAATTTGATGTCCGATTTTTCTGAATCATTGTTTCCCAATTGTTTCAGAAAATATTCGCATTTTTAAAAGCTTATAAGACGCATATTCTGAATTCGAAGATTTCAAAATAGGTAAAGCATTCGTCTTATAATCGAGGAGTACACTAGTTCTAATAAAACAACTTTAGTTCTGATTCTCCATTAGCAGTCCGTAACCTTCACATTGGAAATGAACATGGTTGATTTTTTTATAATTAATTGAAATTCAAACGTTCATTAGCTCTGAGAAACCGGTCATTTCATTTTGTATTTTTAAAAACAATAAAAATAGTCCAACCTTTCTTACTTATGAATCATGTTACATATAGGTATGTAGATATATATTGCTATACGAAAGCTACAGTGAGGTAAATCAAAATTACTAGTTTCAAGATAATTGAACCTAAAGATTTGTTCCGTTACTTCATTTTTTAATTTAGTTTCATTTGCGGTTAATAATACAGGGGAACTATTTTATATATTATTATTTGTATCTAGTTATCCCATTTATCTCACTGATGCTTTGAAGTTGCAGGGCAATATAAATAAATGTAGCAGTGGGATTTTTCATTTAAATTGAACATTCAATTTCTTTTTTTTATATACACAAGTTTGATACATTGTGATTATCGAAAAAAAGCTGTTTTGAAAAAACTGTGGGTTACGTCCTTTTTCCTTTCCACAGTCGATATAATTCAGTTTTCAATATGTAGAGTTTACTTTCAGAAATTGATTGTGATCCTGCAACATACTAAATCAAATAAAACACCACTAAGAAATTACATAGAAGATTATTTTAAATCAAGCCACACAACTTTTTTTCAAAGATTTCTACGCAACTAATTTAAAAATACAGCTTTATTTTAAATATTTATAATTGAAATATCAATTCTTAAGATTTCTCAGCAAATGCTTGGTAAATAATACCACATATGTTTTTATTATTTTCCTCGTTTTGTTGTAATAATTGGTTTTGTGTACCCACATTTTCTTTATTTGGTATAGCGTCGTGATAAATTAATCGATTTGGTTTTAGATCTAATAAAATAATTGTAATATAAATGGAAATTCTTTCTTTAAGGTTCGCAGTTGACTGAAATTGAATTTGATGCAAGAAATAATGTTAAATTGGGATGCGTATCAAACGACTACAAATACTCCGTTATTCCGTCGATATTACTTAACAAATCAATTGAAAGCGTTGAATCTTTTACTTTCTACAACTGTCCATTACCGAATGAACACATAATAGATGTAGTAAACAAAATAGGTTTTAAAAAAGCTAAAAATATCGTATTTAAAACAGACAGACGAGAAGAGGTGAGACATTTTAAAAGGATTCATTTGAAAGGATTAAATGACGTAACTGGACTTGACTTGTCGAATAACGATATTCATAACGTTTTCGAAGATCTGTTTGATGATATGAAATGTCTAAAAAAGTTAAATTTGGAAAATAACAGAATACACTTGGACCTTGGACTTTTTAAAGCACTTCCTGATCTCGAATCACTTAACCTAAGTCAAAACAATTTGACTGGCATCCCGCAAGGACTTTTTAAATACTCAAAATCACTAAAAGAACTCCATTTGAGGCAAAATTGTTTGCAAAATATCACAAGTGCAAATTTTGAAAGTTTAATTGACATTGAAAAATTAGATTTAAGTTTAAATAACATTGTTAATATTCCAAGTGATATATTTTACAACCTTCACAAGCTTACCGAATTAAATCTGTCTAGGAATAGCTTGTACGTGTTTCCGGAAGAATTGTTTGTTCAAAATAACAATC
The DNA here is from genome assembly GCA_030503985.1 of Himalopsyche tibetana. Lineage (NCBI taxonomy): Eukaryota > Metazoa > Arthropoda > Insecta > Trichoptera > Rhyacophilidae > Himalopsyche > Himalopsyche tibetana. Next base: position 2,080,054 of record JAPJYX010000007.1, on the reverse strand, counting down.
TGGAAGTTATCGATCTTTCTTATAATGAACAGACACTTATGAAAATTCCGATGAAGCTTATTCACCACTTGGAAAAGCTTAAAGTTTTCAACATGAAATATTGTTCGGTTTCAATAATTCCCGAATCATTCTTTTGGAATTTGACCGAGATTAAAAAAATATCACTGGACGGGAACTCCCTGAGTAAAATACAAGAAAATCTATTCAAAGACCAGACGAATCTTATTTTCTTAGATCTCAACGACAATGACATTAAACTGATTTCTAATCTGGCCTTCAGATCGATGGCTAAACTTGAAATTCTGAAAATGGATAACAACAAAATGAGTCATATTTCTGGGTAAGTTAATTATTTATTTATTCATTATTTTTAACGAGTTTTTAAGTTGCTTCGGACATAAAGTTTTGGATTGTTTTTGCGGTTTTTTTAATTACCTATTCAACACAATGTGTTGTGAGATGAATTATGATTTAATATCATATTTTAGACAAGGTTTGGCGTGTCATAGGTAAAACCAGTATTTTTTCAATGCGATATTAGACACTGGATAAGATCGTCTAGACCAGCGGCCGCCAAACTGCGGTCCTTGGCAAAAAATTGGTGGTTCGAGGAATTTTAGAAACTTTAGGAACTTAGAAACTACTTACACTTAGTTAAAAAAAAATACAGTAACAAATACCACGTTTAATAATTTATAATAATCAAACCAATGTTAATACCGTTTTATTTATTTTTGTATCGATTTTTAAAAATCATCAAGCTTGGTGAGTCCGTAAGATCTGAAAGGTTAACGACTGCTCGTATATATGTCTTCTGATACAAAATAGGGGAAGGTGAGGCTAGTTGGAACACTTTTAATCAATTTACAAAATATTTCATCACTTAATTCTACAATATTATACAACGATTAAACCAAAAATTGAATTTCAAAATAAGATTTATAAATTAAATGTAAGAGAGCGGATAATTTAGGTTTTTAGTTTTTTAGTCGAAAAATTCATTTGTTGGGCTAGGTTAAGTCTTTCAATTGTAAAAATGATACAGCTTCTTTTTCGGTCGAAGGCAGAGTGAAGAAATTTATTATTGATTGTCAAATCAAAAGTCACGAAAAAAAACAAATGAATGATTTTTTTTTTAATATTATTCAAATGTCTACGGACAACAGCAAGAACCGAATTATTAAAAATTGATACTACTAAAAATGATAATAATATGATTTAAGATTTCGACTGAAGGTGCTTGGTGGAATTTCAATATTAAATTTGAATCGTTCAAACTATGTACATTCTCATAGATTTTGTCACTAACGACCCGGGTTTCGCCTTTCGGCATCTTCAGGCATTCAAGTGCACGGATGAACTTGAACTGAGTCAGTTCAAGGATTTTTTGGATAATTTTTCATTGTGTTTCAATAATTTTAATTCAATTCTCATATAAACTTTAAATTCAGACTTTTTCTTGGTTGACCAATAAGATTCAGTACCTTAAAATTCAGTAGATAAAAATTGATATTTTCTGGTGAAGTGTAAGTTATAACATAAAATTAAAAGTTTCACTCAGCGTTTATACAAATTTGATTACGCTTGTAAGAGGCCGTCGATTTGCAGTGCATATTATGCTTTACGCCAGCGATTTCCAACCTGGGAGGCGTGGACTTATTGCAAAGGGAGGCGCAAACAGGCCAACATATTTATTTACTCTTTAAAACATGTCTTTATTACTGTATGAAATAAAGAATGGAGAGGCGCGAAGACATTTTTTTCCTCAAAGGGAGGCGCAGAAACACAAACGTTGGAAACCACTGCTTTACGCGATTTTCTTACAAACCACGATTTGCGACTAGCCGACAGCGCGTACAGCCGTTTACTCTTTGTTCAATTGAATTGATTATTATAAAAATCACATGATCTAAAATTGACCGACTTCATAAATGGTGCTTGTCAAAACAAATACCCATTATAGCCAATATAAAATTTATATTAAAATAGTCTGAATTCATACGTGACATCAATTGTTTAACCAAGTACATATAACATGTCTAGGAGTGTATTTTGCGAAACAAGCTATTTGTTTTTCCACATACAATCTTCACATAAATAAACGAATTACGCGTATTTAAGGGTACCAATGACAATGATAGATTGATATTAATACTTATAATCAGTCCATGAATACAAATATAAAAGACTTGCTAACAATCTTTATATGTATGTTGAATACAATGTTTCTGTTCTGTTCTAGAATGTAATGCATCAAAAAAAATTTTTTTTGACATATCACAAACTCGTTAATATTTAAATTCTTTTAAATTTATTTCTATATAATAACTAGATTTACGTGTATTCATTGATCAACCGTTTCTATTCTTACGATATTTGAATTATTCATTATTTAATTGTATGCGACACACAAAATATATTATTAAAACTAGTTTTACTGACTCAGCATTTTTTCAGAATGACAACTTAGTGAAATACTGTATTTCCGATCCATATTGTGCTCTAAATTTGAAATTGATACGGAATGACATAATAATAATGAATAACGGCATCAATTTTAGGAAAATATTCGAGCATCTAATCTCTCTAAAAGAGTTAAGTATGAAGAACAACGAGATGAGGGAAATAGACTCGTCCGCATTTATTACCAACCGCAATATTGTGACGATGGATTTGTCTCATAACATGCTGACACTGGCAGAAGGAAACGAACTACTCGAGCATGCTCATCTGCGTGAGATAATCGAAGCCAGGTCTCCCTTCCATTGCTTGGATAAACTCAAGCATTTAAACCTCAGCCACAATTTGGTATCAGAAATATTTTCTGATTGGAAATATGAATTATTAAATATCAAGAGTTTGGATTTGTCATATAATAACATAACACACATTGTGGTAAGTAAAAATAAGAAAATTATAATAAATATCAATGAAACTGTATTATATACTATTTTATCACTACATCACAGTGGAAACATAAATGTCGTTGAATAATTCCCTTTGTTAAAGAGTATTGCTAAAGGTAACACCTGGTTTTTATTTATTTTTTGATCGAGACCAGGGTCATCAATCTTTTAATACCGACAATCCACTGATTCTTCACCTACCTGATAACTTAAGTTTTGTCCAGCGTCAACTCGATTTAGACAAAAAAAATTGGCACACTAAAATCATGTTTGATGAAATCTACAGATGGTCTAGTAAACTCTAACTGATTTGTTTTTCATTGATGCCGGTCCACGGTTAATTGTATAATCAACTCGCTCGAATCTGTTCTTATTGAAATCGAACAACGTAACCCTTCCATCATAAAAGAAGTACAGCTCGAAGAATGTTCCACTACACCCTCATTATACCCACTCAACTTTCGCTTTGACTATGGAAATAATTTACTGCTTCCTCATCCTCAAGTGTTTTTTTTTATCTATATTCAAAGTTTCGTAATTAAATTTTCACTAAATTGAAAAATATTGTTTGAACTACTTAATTGTCACAACCTTGCAGTATTTCTATTGCTCAAAAATAATTTGTAAAGAAAGTACCTTTGACGTATAAATAATTGGCCACAGTCACAAAAAAACTTAATTATTTCTCAATATTGATAATATTGTTTTGTTTGCCTTTTAGTTTGGAAATTTAAATTTCCTTTCCAGCGGAATTGAAGTTGATTTAAGACACAATTATATTTCAATTATTGACTTCAAGACGGCAAATCATTACTTCCAACCGGGAACCGCAAACGAAGACTCGCTATCCACCACATCGGCAAAAGTGTTAATAGAAAATAATCCAGTGCAGTGCGACTGTGTACTTTACGGTTTCATTCGATACCTTGAAGGAAAACTGAGTCCTCAAGTGAAAAATATCGTACGGGTGGAATCCGGATCAACAAAATGTGCCAGTCCGAGAGAGCTAGAAGGAAGACTGTTGGCAGATTTGAAGGAAGACGAAATGCTCTGCCCTTTGGATGAACCGGAAAGTAGCTACGCCAAAATGTGTCCAACGAATTGCACATGCTTCGTGCGCGTGTCTGACAAGTCCATAATCGTCAACTGTTCTAATTCGCATTCGAAATTATCGACGATAACATTGCCAAATGTCAAATTGAACAATTTGAATTGTACTGAGGTGCATTTTGAGAGAAATCATCTGCAAGATTTATCACTGTTTTCCAGTAAACGCTCAACGTTCAATCAAATAACTAAATTGTTTGTAGCAGGAAATAACATCTCATATTTGAACATTGAAGATATTCCTGCACGTATTGAGGTAAGCTCATTTTTTTAACATACTAACATATTTGAACAAGTATGTGTATTTGTTTTTGTGAAAAGTAAACAGACGTCAGTATTAGTGAAGATAATAATAAAATGGTATTATACAATGAAAGATATAATTAACACTAAAAACAAAATTGAAAAAAAAACTTAGTATGAATTGATATCATTCAATAACAGCAAACAGTGTTTTGTATTATTCCATTATTTTGTCATTGTTTTTCTGAGCTATTTAGAACAATTTACGTTGTAACTTTAAATCATTTAAATTTTGTACTCTTCTACACGTTTTGTCACTAACAACACAGGTTTCTCCTTTCAGCATCTTCAAGCATTCAAGTGCACGGATGAGCTTTAACGCCTCAAGATAATGAAAGGCGAAACCTGGTTTCTTAGTGATAATGTGGAAGAGTACAGAATTTTAACGATTCCATTTTAATATTGAAATTCCCCTCACCACTTGTAGTCAAAAATTTCATTTTACCTACTGGTCATTATAAAAAGAATAAATATTGGAATATTTTCATATGGGAGTATTCATAAAAAAAACTGGTTAGAATTATAAATGGACTTTTGGAGTTGACGTAATTGTCTGCACCAATAAATAATTTCTAATAATCGTAGCCCAGATAATATACTAGTACAAGGATGGCAAACCTACGGCACGCGTGCCCGAGGTGGCACGTTTGAGAATTTGGATGTCATGCGAACAATTTCCAAGTTAAAAAAAATATGTTTAAAAAATTAAAATTTTGATTAAATAATCCTTGAAATATTTTATATTTATCCATTTTATTAATTTTCAAATGTTTCCCAAGATAAACGACAAGCTTTATTTTTTCTATTCTGTTAAAAAAATACTGTTTGGGCACGTCACACAATCGAGAAATAACATTTGAAGATTTTTGTCACGCGGACCCAAAAAGGTTCGCCATCTCTGTACTATTACATTTCACCGCAAGCACATATATAACTACCCAATTAGCACTATCAGAATGCAATAATAATATTTACATACATTTAGTATTTAGGTAAATTCAGGTTAAATACAATTTAGGAAAATTTCTCTATTTGTCAATTATTAAAATAAATATAGAACATATTACCTACATTGATTGATTTTAAATATTTGGTGATATGTTTTCTATGGCAAATTCAATTCAAAAGGAAAAAGATTCGTTTAACATAAAAAATAATTATGTATAATTTAATTTTACCACTTTCTTCGTAACATCTATTCTTTATCGGTCACTCAAACAATATTATGTATTCATGAATGAAAGAAAGTGATAATATTAATGATAAAAAAAAGATTTAATATTAATAAGTATTTCATTATTTCCAAAAAAAATGGGAACTTTGGTCTACTATGTAATTTTTTTTTACCTACTTACTACTTTGACTTTATATTTGTGTTTTAAATAGAAAGTTATTTCTCGGAATGTGTAATGGTAGGATTTGTGGTATTTCCGATTGCTATGAAGTAATTTTATTTGTATAATACACGCAGTAACGGAATGCTTAATTTCTTGTTAACGGCTGTTGGTAACATTAATGCACAATGGTACAAACATAGCAGTGATAATTGTTATATTATTTGATGGCAATTCTATTTATTTTATTTTTGTCTGTCCGATATTTAAAAATATTTCAATTTTAAACCTCGATAATGTGAACCGAGTAAGAGTTTAATATTTTTTAGCACCTGGATTTACGAAACAATTTGCTGACACATATAAACTCTGAGGTGGTTGATGCTTTAAATAAATCTGCAAGCTTGAAGTACTTCTGGATATCTGGAAATCCCCTTGAATGCGACGCGGAAAATGTACCACTTTTCTCATTCTTGGAAAATAACTATTTTAAGGTAAGAATTCTAACTGATTATCACCTTTACTGTACATGCCTCGGTTATTTGATACAATGTGAAAACCGGCCTGCATAAATTTTGTATAAATAAAAAGCATAATTTATCAGTTGATAATGCTCGTCATGAGCAAAGCCGGTCCTGATCATATTAAATATAAGTGGAATTAGTACGAATGAGTATTATATTTTTGGAATATAATTTCTTTCTACCATGACAGTGAACACACTAAAAGTGATAAATAAAAACCTTGTAATATATGTACTTATGTATATATTTTTTTTTTATTGTAAATCATAAAAACTGTAATAGGAGTTACTTGTGATTGTTAAAGCAAATGCTAGTAGAAGGTTTTCTAAAAAAAAACTATGTTTAAAAGTTTTCTCTGATGCTATAAATAAAATAATGCTTGAGGTATTATGGCATCGCGGTATCTCTGCACTCGCATCAACTGTGACTGTCGCAATTCAGTTTGACTGCTATTGACAATATTGTTAATACAAAACGGTAACTAAATGTTACAGAAGATATATGAAATCGAACCTACCATCACATTTACATGCAATATACGAGCTCAAAGTATAAGTAAAGGGCTCAGTATTGCAAAGATGAATGCAATGTGTTGGCTATATTTTTTCTATATAAATAAAAAGTACTACTCTACTTTCAGATCAAGGACTTCAGCAACGTTACCTGTTCGGGTGGACAATCCATATCCAGTTTTATGAAACAACAATCGGAAACCAAAACAATTACTTGAACAAAAATTGAAAATGAATGTTAAATGTTAAAAAATATTTGGAATTACTACTGATTGCGGTTTATTTTTTCTAAATCTCTTCAGAAAGTCTAGGAGAATTTCAGCTAAATCACTGAGATCGACTCTAGGAGAAAATCCATCACAAGCACACACACCTAGGGTCTAAAATGTTTCATTGAAACTTATCAACATTTGATATTGATTTTGTACCCAAAACCTCCTGATTGCTGAGTTGTAATTTCTACCTCTGAGCAGATATTTTTACAGAGGCTGGATACTTATAATGGTCAATTAATGACGCTACAAAACTTAATGTATAAATGTAAAGTAATGAGATATACCTGTACATTTTGTTGGCAGTGAAAAAGTGTTGCAATGAGCCTTCTCTATGAGGCTGTTAAGATACCCAAGAGATTACACGTCGTATTTCTATATACCTACTACATTAAATAATATAAAACAGTAGGATAAATGTAGAACGTTTTTGTAAGCGTAATAAAAGTCACAATGCAATTTATTTTGCCTATAAAAAGGTGAATAAGTTTAAGGTAAAAACCAACCCATTGAAAGAAACTTGAAATATAGTATCCATCTGTAAATTTTATATGCAATTGTTTGAATCCATTAAGCGCTAGTGACTCCAGGTCGCATGTTCATTAATTCTTTTAATCAGGTTTACTAAGCTCAATTCCAAAGTAAAATTGATGATACACAAATCCCACGCTAGTATATGTTTTGTACATTTTATGGATAAAACGGTACTGATTCAGTTAAATTAAATAACAGTATTAATAAGTAAAGTTATCAAGTTGTAGTATTAAGTGACAAATTGATTAACAAACATTATTAAATAGTATTAGAAGAAAACAAATCAAACTGTACACTGTCACAAATAGTATGTTGATTTTAAACATTGCTACCTCTGCTCTAAATGACTATGTATTATTAATTATATGATATTAAAAATAGAGATGTTCTGGAGAATTTTTTTAGGTTAAGTCTGAAATAATTGGTCTTGAACATTTGTTTTTCACTTATATTTAAACAATCATTTGCTTGCAACTTTGTTATCCCGAAAGAAAAAACATATCAACTTCAATTTTACATTTTAATAAAAATCAATTCAAAAAAACTTTAATTAAATTTTAGTTAATGAAAAAAAGATTCAAAATTGAAAAAAAATTTAAATGAACTAAAATGTACTCTTTTCAACATGGCACTTATGTGTTTTTTAAGAGAATTAAAATTTCAGTAAATTAATGTGTTTGCTACTCAATTGAAGTGATAAAAAAAGGAAAAAAATATGTGTTTACTTTTACAAGATAACAAAAATGTTTTTACCAGAACTGAAATTACAATTGGATACAGTTTTCAAATATTGGGAAATGCCTTTATCATCATTAGGTTATTTAGAACAATTATCATTCACCTCTTAGTGTAATTTATTAAATATTTTTAGAATATTTTTTATCCATCATAATTAAATAAGTAGGTAATTAATCAATTGTTTTTTTGGTAAAGTAATTATTGTTATTTTGCTGTTATCCTAAAAATTTTGCTTGTTACAATGGTATTATGGTATTTAGCATTAACATATTATTTATATTGAATCCAAAAGATATAAAATGTTGATTAACTACAGTTTTCAATTTTCAGTGCTCCTTTCAAAGAAATGAACAATGAGATGAATGAAAACTAGTAAAACTATTTGTGTAATATGATAAGTCCACGAGTGACAGGCTGATGACATTGCGTTGACCTCAAACAATAATGTATATAATTTTAAGGAGTATTTATCTAACTTTGACTGATGAAATAAAAACCCTCATTAAGCGAAACCGGTCTTGTTATTTATTAACAATTGTATAATTTATATTTTTATAATAAAATAGTGAAACACAAACTAGACATTTTTTTATTAAAGTCATGTCCGCTCCCAACGTAGTTCATATTTGAACAGAAGGTGCTTAAGAAGAACTGTTTTCTTTTCAGAAAGGGTAAGATTAGAAGGATGGTTTGAAGAAATGCTTAAGACTCTCCAGTAGTATACGCAGCACGTGACTCGACCAGATCCATCCATTCTTCATGACCACTGATGTAACAGGACACTGCTTTGTGCGTTCCTTAATCTTCCAGTTCCTCACAAATCAATCCAACTCACCTCTAATATCTTATTCTCTTTGTCTTTGTCAGATACCATGATTTGATTCCGTGAAACAACACTGGTAGAGTGCATGTTTTGAACAAATGGCATTTGGTTTTTACCGTGTACCCGTCACAGATAGACATTGGATTGAATGTGGCCCCAGCTACTCTTAATCAAATAGCTCGCTATTTCTTTATGCTATTCACTAGAATGAGTATGCTTAGCTATCTGACAACGTCGACTATTTGGCCACTCTTCTACAGTCTGTAGAAAAAATAAATAGAGAATCAAAAAGAAATCTTTTAAAAACACAAAAAATGCCTTGTCAATATCTTGATGCCGCAGTCGAACAGAATAATAAGTAACTCTCCATCATCCCACTCTACCGCATTATATATCGCTCAAATCCCCTTGCATAGTCATTTGTACATTAATTTCCCAATTGATCTACAGATTTTTATTGAGGGTTATGAATGTTTGTGATGTTTTTAAACTCCCAGTCACCATTGCCTGATTTATAAAACAGGACTATTTGGACATTGACTTCCCTCTAATATTCATTTCCTAAATACCATCCTTCTATTGGAATAAAAAAGCTGAGCCAATTACTCAGAGCTGGCTGTTATTAATTATCTTCTGTTGAAATGCTTCTATATGACAATCAAAAGACATCAATTTACTGTCACTGTTGCCTGTAAAATTCAAAACTAATAAATTAACTTCTCAACCAGATAAAGAAAAACGTAATGTTAGAGCTATTAATATTACAGTAGCTTCATTACATTAATGAACTTTTGTCAGTTAGATAATTAAATACGTGGAACATTTTGGAACTAGTCAACTTGATTAATATTTTTAGTACCTACTTAGAATATAATGAATAATTATAATTGGACAAAAATTAATTGAAGTGATGCGGCGTCAGTTGAAATGATTAAAAAAATACATTATTTATGAAAGTAATTTATAAGGAATATAATCGACAGATGTATTTGATAATTTAACTAAAGAAGGATGATGGCAAATCTTAAAATAAAAGTTATACACCTATTTCTTTGGATATTCGGATTTCAAACATTCAAACGAAAGAATGGCAAATTCGTTGCGGAAATGCCAATAATAAGATTTTACGCAACAGCTCTGACTGTCGGTTTATCGTACGTCGGGATTAAGCGAGTAATTCATTCACTTTCGTTACACGGTTTCTCACAAAAACCAGGATATATGAAAGTAGTTTTGGCAATTTTAACGTTCTCTATCTACTTTACGATACTGTCGACGTGGATGGGCGACGCTTGGATTTACACCAAAAAAAAAATAATGCTACATGAAAATCTATGTCGAATCGATAAGCTTTTGGAAAATAAAAAAACCGATCTAAAAAACAAACAGCTACAAAGTTATTACTCAATCATATTGGCCACTGTGATGTCTTGTGTGCTAGATGGATTTATATCGGGCGTTCAGAAAATTCAGCGAACTGTTAACGGCATTATAATAGATTTAGTTATAATGCAATTCATAGCGGATCTTCATGAAAATCTGCAAAGATTGCAAATTCTTAATGAACGGTTGAAACATTTACTAGGGAGTTTGAATATTACTAGCGTTGACCAATCACATCAAAGTGAACAAGAAACAGCAATAGAAGAGATGCCAGACTTGAAAACTACAGAACGACCTAACATATCTAACTTTATGAAGGCTCATACTATACTAGCCGATAATATAATGCTGACAACAAAAGTGTACAGTTTTATGGTAAGAAATCAAATATATGTTCATAAATGTATCATTAAAATAAACTTAGCATGACAACAATATCACTGAACATCTTAAATTTAGATAAATATTGTTTTTATCATATCCACTCAGTACTCGGATTGTACGATCACCACCCTGTACCATCAAGTTTCTCTGTTCCTTGCCGGTATCCTTGCTTTCTCCCAGGTTATACTAGTGTTCTGTAGCTCCAGTACATTCTATGGATGGTCATGGATAGATGGTTGAAGAGACAGGCAGAATTCAAGCTGCCTTGAGGCGACGAAAGCACATGTCCAAGCCAGTTGCATTGTTGCCTTTTTTTATTTTGGGTGTAGTAAAGGACTGGTTGGTCTACTATCTTGCTTTGCGAGTTTCTTACAGAGTCAATCCACCACACTCCTCCTATTCATTGAAGCATCTGTTTTTTAAGCGTGCAGTTACTGTGGGTTTTATTACGGTGCAATGACTCGCAACCGTAAAGCAGCACTGTCGGTACGCATGCATTCTATAATTGGAAAGTCACCTTTTATAACCCAATGGTCGCCGCGGGGAGGTCAGTAGATAGGCTTGCTGGACTTGATATTTCCCATCAATTATTATGCACATATCCACTAGCATCAAGGTGCTCGTGGGATCCACTAACCATTTACCAAATAAATATTTTTGTTGGAAATGTTTAGTCGATTAAAGTACTACAGTAAATTCTGTGTCCATTGTTTTGAAGGAACCAGATAATGTTAATTATAAAGGTGGAATAAGCTAAGAGAAAAATATTAACAATCGACTAACAATTTCAATTGTATTTTTCTTTAAATAGTCTGTACTTAATTGTAAATTTTAGGTTTTGAACTATTGATTTTTCCCCTTCAAATATCATTTTTTTATTCCATACTATCATCACCTTTACTCTTTCGATATAGCATTTTACTTTTTTTTGTTTATCGTATGAGTTTTTCGGTTATCTTAAAGAATAGTGTCGTGAAGCATTTGACGTTTAATAGCTTCCAATATTAACGGTTTCGCGGCGACATCGATACAATTGAATATACATTTATTTTTTTCATTTATTCTGACAGTAATCAAAGATCATAACGCTTCTTAGATTTGTATAATTAATTAAAACAAATAATTCACGAACGATTTCTGTGTTGGCGGCAATTTCGATTAAACATCAAATGCTTCACAACGCTATTCTTTAAGATAACCAGTTTTTCATGGTAATCCGTGGAACATATCCCCTTAATTTCTAGTATCACCGAGAGAGTCAGGAGTATATCTGTTTTAGCTTAATTATAAACAATTTTATCTTGGATGTTGATGTCATCAAAAATATCTCAGTTTCAGTGCCTTCTGATGAGTACGTTCTTAAATATAGTCCTCATATCATATGAACTGTCATCAAGAGCAGATTATTTCAATATGGTAAGAGAAAAAATTCAGAAAACTTAAAGACATTACAATATCTCAATAATAAAAATGCTTTACGTTGTCAATCATGAAGTCAAAAATGTAAAAATAAAGTTTTCCCAAAAATGTAATCAGTGTAATGCAAGGGTTCACAAAATGTGTCCTGCAAGATTTATGTTATATCTCCATTCATTTATTTTCTTCATACAGAGTATAAAAAATACTTTTAAAATAAAATATCTTCTGGCAAGTATGAATGGTCTGACATTTTGATATTTGTCAAACATGCTCATCAAATGACTTTCTTATTTGTGATAAATAGACTACAATGAACATGAATATATCAAACTTAGAATCAAAATAATAGACAACCACATCGCATCTGTTTTGTGTTTCTACACCACAAAATTTTAGACTAGATTACTGGACTTAGTTTCAAACATTAAAGCAGTGCTTCTCAACCTTTTTCATGCCACAGACCCATAAATCTGAAAAAAAATAATCTGCGGACCTCCGATTTTTTTTTATTTCACATGTTCATATTTTATCACAAAGAATGTTGAAAGAATGAAAATTTTTGCGGACCACAGGTTGGGAAGCACTGAATTATAAAGAGTAATAATTATGCATATTTAGTTAAAAATATAAGTTTACGCAATGAAATATTTTTTTATTGTTTGCTGTATGTTTTCAAAAAACAGAAAATATTTACAAAAAAAAGTGGCCCGCCAAATATTTTAAACTTCAAAACCGTCCCTTTGATGAAAAAGTTTGTGAGCCCCTGGTCTAATGTTAATAATTCAAGTGTAAATGATTTGGGCTGGTGGTAGTACATGCTATAAACATTTTATACCAGCATAATATATTTATAGTTAGACGCCCATTATCAAATACGGCCAAGATATTTTTTTTGCTGAAGCATACTTTTTTATTCATTCTAATAGGGAATTAGAAATTAATACCTAAAACTCAATATATGTTTCAGTTTCTATATCATACTACAAGTGTATGAAAATCTAATTTAAAATATAATGCTTTTACTATTGAAAATGGTTAAATCAAGGGCATCTTGTTACTATACTGGCCAAGTCATTGAAAGCCAATCAGATTGTGGGATTTGAATCATCTGACTGAGCAACAATCCTAAAAAATAAAGTGAAACTGACTTGTGTTTAATACTGGACTGTCTAGTTATTAATTAAAAACATCATAAATACATCTTTGGTGTCATCAATGCATAAGATTAGCAGTCTGAAGTATATTCGTTAAAATGCTTACTTCAGTCTTGTTATCATTTATTATTTTTTGTATATTTTTGTTTTTTTTGCCAAAAGGATATTAGGGTGGTCCTTTTTAGGATTTTATGGTGTGCTCGATACGCCTTGTACATGATTATTACTGCATACAATGGTGAAACAATTTCAGCTGAAGGAAAACTGACATCAACGCTTATAGCTAAATTGATAATTGAATCAAAGGAAGGTAACAAATGAAAAATTTTACATTAAAAAAACCACTCCTCAAGTTTACACCCTGTGCACATAAAATGAGCAAAGCAAATAGTATAGGTATTTCAAAACAAAATTAATTCTTCACCTTGCAAATACATTAAGAAATTACTGTTTTAATGTTTATTACATACCAAAGTGACAGCTTATAAGCAATGTTCTCGCTAAGGTTTGCGCGTGTGCGCGCGCACTCTTCCCAAAATGTGGCTGTACACATTTTTACGTATTGTAAAAAGAAGTTTGCTTTAAAAAAAAAATATTTTCGCTTAAATAATTTTAATTTAAAATTATTTTCATTTTGTACACTTCCATAAAATTCTTCGTCGAACACGACCCAGGTTTCGCCTCTCGGCATCTTTTGGTACTAATCAGTGCACGAATGCACTCAAACTAATTTGTAATTTTTTTGTATTCCCTTATCACTTGATAAGGCTTGTAATGAGCGAAACCGGTCCAAATAAAGTGGAAAAAGCACAAATGAGTTTTTATTTCATGAATATTAGGTCGAGTCATTAGTTTGTTTTTTAAAAAATATCCAAATAATGGGTTGAGTGCCTGAACTCTAATGAAATAAAGCACCAAGCAATCGGATAAGAACTTCGTTGATTCCTAGAGTTTCCTGATTTATCAAATAAATATATCAAGCGTCAGTGAGTGCCTATCTTCATACATGCACACATGAATATCAACTGCACAAAGAAGTGGATGGTTCGCACACACAATAGAAAAATTAGAGGGAACGTTGATTGTATGTCACATTTTTTTAGACTAATCACTTGAGGATTATATATACAGATTGTTATTTTAACTATGTCTTTGACACTGGCTGTTGCGATAGCATAATTTTCATACTGTGTGATCAAAATTGCATGACATATTAATATAATAACATAAAAATATGATCATATTTATATGAGAAAGATCTCATGGTAGCATAATATAAATATACAATATGCATTATATAATTAAAGTATTATAGCTATGTTACACTGCATAAAACTTGATATTGTCAAAGATAATGTAATTTCACAAATTTTACACAATCATTGACAGTTCTGTATTAATGAAAGAACACAAGAAAAAATATTTATCTTTATCATGGAAATATTGCAAAAAACCATCAGAAAAGTTTTAAAATATTAAGCAAGTAAAAATTTGCGATGCCCCTCAGTAAGCGAATCACCTGGCAGTCCATCTGCTTGGGCCTTATTGCAACCAATATAATATCAAAGTTTCATTTGATGTTATCAGATTTACAAATCAGCACATTAATATGATATTACAATTTTTTTCTTGAAGATAATAAGCTGTATCATGACTTAGAGACCTTTGCTAGATTGGTGAGTCGTCGGAAATTAAATATTTGCATAGGTGGATTACTAACAGTGGACTTTGCATTCTTGCACTCACTGGCAGGACTCTCTGCATCATACATCATAGTGATGTCCCAATTAAGTGCAAGCAAATGAAGCAAAAAAAAAAGAAGAAAAAAGATCTTAAAAAAGTTTTGATTGAAGATTTAACTGAATAAAAGTTTCAAAGAATAAGGGAATATATTTTGATTGAATTGATTTCATAAATCTTTAATAGTAATATTCACAACATATGTAGATAAAATTTCACATAGGTACATACTGTAACCTCCTAAAAACTTTAATATTAAATCTCTTTAGAGCAGTGGTTCTCATGTAAAATTTCACTGGCCGCATAATAAACATCAGTGGTCCTATGGAAATGTCTTTTGGCCGCACCAAATTTTTGTGGTGAGATGTGATAAAAATAACAGTTGCATTTACTATGAAAACTTTACTGTAGGTGGGTGCATTGAAATCCTCTGGTGACCGCAGATGAGAACCACTGCTTTAGAGGAAGAGTCAAATGAAATAAACATTACATGTGCAAATGCAAAAAAATTGTAGCCTTTGATACATTTCAAATAAAAATCTGTCAATTTTTTGGGTGTTTTTTTTTATTGCATCAAATCAATCAGAACATTAATGTGCCTCTATAATATTAAATTATGGAACCAATTGTCAACATGACTATTCAAAACAAGGTATATAAGCAGACGCGGCTCGTGGATAAAATATCCGGGGGTGCTGCGGTAGATTAAAAATAATGTACATTTGGATTATATTTTATTTTTAACATCAAAAGTTATACTTAGTATGTATTTTTTTTTCATTGTAAAATTCATCTGACATACATAAATGTATGTAATGCATAATATTACATTTTTATCAATTTACTTAGGGGTACTGCAGTTCCGCAGTGCGTATGGACGAGCCGCGTCCCTATATAAGTCTGTCCTTTCTGACATTAGATGCGATTAGAATGTGAATTAGTACAAAAACTCTTTCCATCATGTTTTTTTCTTAGAGCTATTCATTGACCAGGTGTCTACTTCTTCTAATTAAGTATATAAATGAGATAAATGGTATTCGTGTAAGGATAGTTCTGACAGAGGCGTAATGCTGATACATCTACCAAATTTTTTAGATAATTCGATAATTTATAAAAAACTGTATTATGAATAAAAACTGGAAATAATTCTTAAAAGTATTTTTTTTTATTACATTCAATTTCGCAATCAATACTTGGAAATACCAGAAAAATATTACAGATAACGGAGATAGCTTGAAGGAGAGGTCAAGTTTATACATTTTAATGTCCTGTATAAGATTGGCTCATAACAGTTTATGTGGACCACTTTATTAAAAAACTTGATGTTGTAAGATCAACACGCAGTTAAATAAATTTAAAATAAAGTGTGAGTGTCCAATAATGGATACCAATCTGTTTTGCGGCGGTGAGGATACTCAAAAAGTCGCTTTAGAGAATAATTCCTCGCCAAATAAAAAAAAACTAATGAATGCATTTAAAAACGATTCAAGCAGTAACAATAACAAGTTTGCTTGGAGTTTCTGCTTCCTCCTGAGCTGCTACGCTGTATTCAGATGTGGATTGATACAAAAAGAAATAGGCGGAATAAAGTCCTTCTTCAAAAATGACATTTCGATGCCGAACGATCTTATGATGATGAGGATAGAAGATGAGATCTTCAATAGAATACAAAAGAGACTGGCGGAAAGTGTTGACGGTTTTCGAACATCTCCGATGCCCCATCTGCCACAAGAAGAAGAAGGTCTGTCTGAGGAACGAATGATCGATCTGATGATAACCAAACGAAAGTTGCAGAATAATAACAATTGCAACTGCGTCAAAGGTATTTCGATACTTAAAAGAATTTGAATCGTATCATTTATTTTAGCTATGATCTATCATCATTGCTTTCATCGTTTCCTGCAATTATCATTAATTTTCATAGTCCTGGCAAATATGAACAATGCTAAATAATCCCATTTCATATTTTTTTTAAACAAAAAAAATATTTCTTAATTAAGTAATATCCTGATCTATCATTATCGTACTCACCGTTTTCTTGCATTTATCTATTTCTATAGTCATGGCAAATTATGAACAATGTTAATAATGCCAGATTCATAATTCTTTCTTGGGTGGCTCAAAAATCGACAATTCGGAGTTCCATCATTGATTTTGTTTATTTTTTCATGAAGCATTTTTTTATCAGCAAATAAATGTGCCTCAACAATTTTTCGTACAAGCTCATTTAGCTCCAAATTTCCAATTTATATACACATAGAGATTGTGCTTTGACCTTCAGGCATGTAAACCTGAAATACATTTCCAGTCATAGCAACAGATCTTTTTTCTATGAAAATAGCATAATTCTATTCAATCAATACTTTGAGAGCACGTAGATTTTTTCTCTATTCCAATGATGAGTAACATGAGAAGCCCTATGTGAACACAAAAATTAAATGATAAATTGATTTTTGCTTAGAAAAATATCTCAAGTGACAATTTTGTGACAACAGTAAGTAGGTAGTTGTCTATTGTTTTTATTCAAAATTTTACATCCATACTAGGCTTTCCAATCCCGGGATCCCATCCAATTTTGTGATCCCAAAATCCCGGGATTGGTATGGTCGCGATCCCGAAAATTTGGGATTGAGAAATTTTTAGCAAATCCCGAAAATTCATAGGATTTTGGATTTGGAAGAGCTAAAAAAAAAACGAGTTACAGTGACATTTTAGGAAAATCGGCAAATTCCTCTGGGTTTTTGAAATTGGAAATGAAATGAAACTTTTCTCAAATTATACACGATTTCATGTTGAGTGCCCAATCTCGGGATTGAAGATTAGTCAATCCCGGGACCACAAAAAAAGCTCCAGGATTGGATACCCTAATACGTACACCACCGAATTATCAATCTATATATTTTTTAATCCATGTCCACTCCCAATGTGTAGCACATGGCCTCTGAATGAAAGAACAGATATTTTCTACAAAAACTGCTTGTTACTCAGTTGCTCATCCTCTCTTTTTTTCCAAAGTGAGTAGGAATAGACGGATAAGACTAGGACAAGACTAGTGGTGTGCTAAACGCTCTCACTACACCCTGATTTTTAGAACAGGATGGGCAGGATCCGTGAATTTTAACAGAAATTCATAAATCAAGTGAAAAAGTTAATTTATAAAACTATTCTTACCGGGATTCAAACCCGTGACCTCCGTAACCGATGCCGACGACGATGACCATGCAGCAATCGGTCTATGTGGTATCGCTAAAAAGCTCCGACCGCTGACTCTTATAAATTTCAGCTAGCTAGATTTCATCATTTGCGTGAATCATTTAACAATTTCTGTCACTAATAAATGTCACTGTTTCAAAATCTGAACCATAACACTCAATTTTAAGTGCTTACTATGTACCACTTTACTTGTAGGTGAAAAGGGTGATAGAGGGGAGAACATTATGTCTTCTTTGTATCAAGAATACATGGATGATACAGATGAATATTCATCCAACGATGACAAGAGACGTTACAAAAGATCGAATTTGGTGAGTATCTAACATAACATATCTCTAGAGTCGAGATCTATGGGTATTACTCGAAACTATATATGATGATATTACACACACATTAACACTAATTTGACAGTGTTATCTGTTTATATTTACTCAATACTCACTCTCTTCCCTGAAAAAGTGCAGATATTGGCTCATAATTTTACACTCAGAAATACAAAACCGTATAAGTATAAGAATAAAAAATAGCTTGAATATTTCATTGGAAAAGAAATCAATATTTTATGGTTTTATACTAAAAATATTCATGCGCTACCGAATAACAAAGCAAACCATTTGAAAACCCAACTGTGTTTCGCACGCTTTATGTTTCTTTGGTCTAAGTACGCTTGAATATGGATCCATCATTTGGAGCCCATATGAAAGTTCATACAAGCTGCAATTGTAGAGTCCATAAGAAATTTCTAAGATATTATTATTTCAAAAATTTTAAATTCTTCCCTTTGATAATTCCTTAAAGGAATACTACCCCACCAAATCATTTCACTCTCTTGAAGCTCGAAGATCGTTTTCAAGTTTAAGGCATTTTTCTCTTCTCCTTCGGGGCCGAGTTAATAATCCAGAAATTCTCATGACTATTAATTTACATGCTCCCAATTTATTCTTAAGTGTGCGAAACTATGGACCAAAAACCTTTGTTTCTAAAAACTTATACCTCGCTTCGGAGATATGAGTCACCAGTTTCAAGGGCCATTCGATTGATCAACTCATTGCCTAGAGTAGGGTTTCCCAAACTTATTCTGGGATGGAACACTTTACAAGTCCGGAAAATTCAACGGAACACTTGTCAAATCTGGAAATGTTACCGGAACACAGCTTTTTTTTAGGTCGGGTAATTCTTAATAGTAAAAATATTAGTTATTAAAACACTTATTATGTATTGATTAATTATCTTTAAAACATATTACATAAAAATATGAGTAAACAAAGTTCATAGTGATTAAAAATCTCCGCCTGTACCTAGATATTTGACGTTTTTAACATCACTGGAGATTTACTATCACTCGATATTTGATACAAAGTAGAAGATTTTTAAATGTGTTGCAGCGTATGCTACCATTCCAAATTTTTGCGGAACACCTATTTAGGTCCCACGGAACACCAGTGTTCCGCGGAACATAGTTTGGGAAACCCTGGCCTAGAGAAGTGGACATTTTTAGTGACAGTATTTGTGAACTGTTTGTTAAATGTTACTATTTTATTTCTTGATTTTGATGTATTATGTAGCTTTATTTTATATTTTGTCTCATTATATTTGTCAAGTACGTGGCGAATTGGTGCCAGCTGTTATGTCATGTATAGTACTTTTAATTTTTAATAATATATAAATAAATAACTGGGACAGATAAATAAATACAAGTATATGATATTGTTAGTCTACAGCAGGGTTACTCGAGGCCACATGTATTTTTGTTTTGGGGAGCCACAGCACAGCTAAGGGGGGCTACATGCAAAATTTCTGATTTTTCAGTTTCCAAATTCTTGGGTTTTTGAAATACAAAACAGTGGTATGGGGGGCACAAAATAATAAAGACACTCAAAAAGGGCCACGGGTGCAAAAAGGTTGAAAAACACTAATCTAGACCATTGTTTCTAAGCCAGTGGTCCGCGAAGATTTTTGGGTGAGTCCCAAAAATTTTCTGCATTTCAAAAATAGTTGGTATCCATTTATAAAAGCTTATATTGATGGTCCACTGAAAAGAATCAGGGCTGTGAATTCGGAGTTGTAATCGCAGAGTCTCGGTATTTTGGCCGGAGTTGGAGTCAGAGTCGTGAAAAATGAATGGCTCGAATTTTTTTTGAAAAATATTTTTAATGATGTGTATTCAAACAAAATAGGCCAAAGTGTTGACATTTCATGTTTGGCTGACTAAAGATGATCTGATGGAATACATGTATATAAGTTAAAATATTTTTTTTGAATAAAATCCTCGGAGTCGGAGTCGTATTTTTTTTACACGACTCCACAGCCCTGAAAAAAAATTGAAAATTCTGTACAAAAAAAAGTAATTAATAAATAATAATATTTTTCTTGTTAATTTTCGAATATTTTTATTTGCATTTTTACAATTGGAAAAAATAATGGTTTTTTTTTCTACTAAAGGAAAATGTATTTTTTTATAAATACGATATACAGGTTACGACGGTTCGACTTACGACAATTCGCACTTACGGCCGAAAAAAATAGAATCTTTAAGAAAAATTGAATTGCATCACGGGGCACCACAGCAGATGCTTACGTAAAGTAAAATGATGTTACAATGATAATGTTTGCTCATATGCACAAATTTAACATTAAAAAATAATATAAAAATTATTTATTTTAATACATCGTCGATGCACATCAAATGTTATATATGTGACTCTGGGTGCATTCTGAGATAGTCAATAAAAACTGCTTAAAAAACGAAACGGAAAATAACACTTCTATTTATGCACAAATTAGGGGAAAATAGTTTATTTAGTATTAGAATACATGTACATAATGCAAATATTTACTATTTTGAACAAGAAAATGGCATTTTATTTCGTTTTATGTACCATTTTTAATATTTTGCTGTCAAAATATTTTATTAAAAATAATTCAAATTTGATAACTAGGCAATAATTTAGTCACTAGTCTCAAGTTAACAGAATTTAATAATGAGATTCTATGATCACAACATGTATGTGAATGTTGTGGACATATTATGACAATGGAATTATTAATCGTGTGTGCAGAAGATATGATTTTTTATTAAAAAATAATTTATTCATTTTCCGTTTTGACAAACATCCAGACGACAATGTTTTTTTTTTCCCATAGAGTATTAACCCTTATCTTTAAATCATTACAACACCCAAACTTACAGCACCCATATTTACACAGATCACACAATCTTACTGTCTGAGGATTTGATATTTATTGTAAAAATCTTTAAAAATAACATGGATTTTTAATGCATTTTAAGATTGCCTTGATGTTAAAAGTTATCAATAATTAACAATTGATAACAAAATAATCGCATATTTAAAATAAAAAATATTTAATGAATACAACAATTTGTTAATTGACCTGGGCTATCATCAGTTCATTATTAGCTCTTAAAAGTTGTATCAAATGTAAAACCATTTATATTTGAGATGTGGATACATGCTTTGACATATTTGTAATTATATAATTCATTTGTGTTCTTTAAAGACATTTTAAAATACAAAACACATGAATTTTCATAAGGTGCGCGAAACATTCTTGCGCAGACTAGTATGTATACCCAAATCGAAAAAATGTTTATTTGTTAGTATAACTTTAACCACTAAATGCTAGAAACATTTTAATAGCCGATGCTAAAAATTCAAATGAAATGGGAAACTTACGAATTTTTCACTACTTTGGTGCAGCCTTTTGACTGATTCTTTTTTTTGTAAATAAATCTGAATAATCAGAAACTTTTCTTTTAAGATAATCTCCATTAGAAGTATATTTGTTCTACATTGGTAGTGGACATGGTTATAAAATATCTAAATAGTTCTTTTATAGTCTGTATCATATATAAACACAAACTAATGTATTTTCTGTATATTATGGACATTTTTACTTGTGGTGTGCCTTGGAAGACAAAAGCTTGCGGAGCTCTGCTTTAGAAGGCTGAGAAAAAACTGTATATTTAGCTAATTTTTGTAAAATCGTCACATATGTATACCATATTTGATGTTCAGCAACGACATATTTTGTATGAAATTCGACATACGGCCAAAGTTAAGGAACGTATCTCGGTCGTATGTCGAGGACTACCTGTACATAAATAACTCATTTAAAAATAGTAAGTTAAAAAAAAATAGCTCTTTCGCTGTTTGATGTCGTGCATTAAGAACATATTATCCTAGATCGATAGACTAATATGCAATCATGTAACAGAACTAATTCCTTTTTTTACTCAAATTAGGAAAATAAGCTTAATAGAATAAAAATAATAATAATCAAGTTAATAATGTTTTTAGCACATTTTTTACTATTTTTTCACGTCATTCTTTACAACCAATTCCTATAATACATAATTGAATATTTCGACTGAAGGTGCTTGGTGGAATTTCAATATTAAATTTGAATTGCTAAAATTACGTACATTCATACAAGTTTTGTCACTAACGATGTGGGTTTCGCCTTTAGGCATCTTCAGGTGTTTAAGTGCACGGATGAACTTGAAATGACGTAATTAAGTATTTCGACTGAGGGTGCTTGATAGAACTTCAATATCAAATTTGAATTGTTTGAATTTTATACTTTTCCATGAGTTTTGTCGCTAACGACCCGGGTTTCGCCACTCGGCATCTTCAGGCATTCCAAGTGCACAGATATACTCGAACTGACACGTAGTAAACAGTTTGTATCGTTTATATAAAAAAATATGAGTAGATCAAAGTAGATCAAAGGCTTAATGCCTTAAGATGCCGAAAGGCGAAACCCGGGTCGTTAGCGACAAAACTCATGGAAAAGTACAAAATTCAAATAATTCAAATTTGAAATGACGTTTAGTAAATGAATGTATCGTGTTTATATAGCTGATTATTGAGCTTACTGAAAAAATATTTTTTCAGGTTGTTACTAATCCAAGACGGAGAATTCGCGAGTCAAAATCAGGCAATGATATAGCCGACATTATGAGAGTAAGTATGACTAGATGCATGCATTTCAAAACTTTTGTCAACTTTACAAGTTTTTCATTCATTCAGGGATTCTCTATCGAATGTCAATCAAATCAAAAATCCTATATTCTTAAATCCTAAATATAATAAAAAGTCTATTAATGTGTAACTTTTTAGGACTTGGAGGCAGCTGGCCTCGGTTTGATTGCTCAAGCTCTGAAAGATGTCAAGGTAAGCTTCTGTATATCAAAAATACCAGTTCTGCTACTGTGAACTCAAAGTGGTATCAGCTTTTTATTAATTAAAACAGGCCTTCGTGATCTAGCGGTAAGAGTAACCTAGCAAATAAATAAGTCTGGGTGTTGCTCCGGAAAGGACAAAATATTTTTTTTATTTTTTCAAATACAATTTGTGATCTTAGGTATGGGTTTTGGTGATGGCATTTGAGTTGATGTCGAGTGATTTTATCTCATGTGTTTCAAAAATTAAGGGTTCAGGTTTGCATCAATCAGCGCATAAGTTAAATAGAAAGTGACCTTAAAGCTCATTTAGACTATTAATTGTCTATAAATGTGCAAGGAAAGAAGAATAAATGAGATAGTAGTTTTAGAATATTTCTGCTCATGACCGTAATATAACATATATTTTTAAAAAAAAAAGTATGAATAGACTTAACTTTCAGAGAATCTGAAGCTTTGCCATTACTCCATAATTTAGGGAGATCGTGGGCCCCCTGGACCAGCAGGTGAAATTGGCCAACCAGGACATCCAGGAGCCCGAGGGGATAAAGGAGACGAAGGAACGGCGGGTCATCAGGGATTGCCAGGATTACAGGTACTCATAAGACCCGTGTTAATTATATCCTAACCACAGTAGAACCTTAGGATTACATTTTAAAAGTTTGACAAGAAAGTAATAAGTTGCTGACATTTAGTGCAATAAGCGCTTGACCGGCTATAAAAAAGGTATATAGCTCTTCATTGGAAATACTGCATGGTGGAAGCAATAAGCAAAAAATATAAATATGAAACGCAAAAATACCATTGACTAATTTCATTGCACAGTGGACATATCGATTTTTGCTTTTAGTTGTCCATGAAAATGAATTGATTGTCTACATTGTTAAATAGGTTGTGTATCAATGTTAGCCAACTGAATAGTTTTCTTGTATACTGATATTAAATTATAGCCGAAAATAAAATATAGTGTAATTGTAAATATTAAAAGTGTCATCAATGAACAAATTGCTGTTTCTTGTAGCTCAATATGCTGATTTCAATTTCACTTCTGTATGTTTTTTTTTATACTTGTACATTTTTTTTTGTATAACAGGGTTCTTCGGGAATGGCTGGATCCCCTGGAACAGTCGGCCAACAAGGTTTAATAGGAGAGCCAGGAATTACAGGTCTTCCAGGGAATAAGGTAATCATGATTATTGAATTTTATTGTCAAGTCAAATCTTAAAGTAACTGCCAAGTCCATTATATAATCCACAATATTGTATTACTTCAGGGTGACATGGGTCTGATTGGCCTTCCGGGACATAGCGGATTACCTGGTTTAACAGGAAATTCAGGAATGCAGGGCCTTGATGGATTACCAGGCCTCCAGGGATCGAAAGTAATATTTGCTTTCCAAATAGGTTGTTTTTAATAATTATGCATTGCCATCTGACAAAATAATCTAAATCATATCATATTATAATCAAACCTCTAATTCCACATGTTGTTTTATAAAAACAAACCATAAACTAACACCATAGTTTGTGTACAATAATAAACAAGTAACTAGCTGTAAGCCCGTTGCCCAGCAACGTGAGATTTTTGTTGCATTTTTAAGTAGTCAGAAAATTTACTGGCGTGAAAAATAAATTACAAGCCTATTTATTGAATAAGCCAGAAATTCTGATAGTAAAAGAAATATATCTCGGGGCATATATCGACAGCCCTGCCCTGCAGTATTTAAATTTTAAATTATTTAATTTTTGGAATAATGTTTAAGTTTGCTAACAACCATTTTTCGTAGTAGCAAAAATAGACCTCGTAAATTACTTAATTTTTGGAATAATGTTTGAATTTGCTAACAATCATTTTTCGTAGTAGCATAAATCGACCTCGTAAATTATTTAATTTATAGAATTATGTTTATGTTTGCTAACAATCATTTTTCGTAGTAGCAAAAATAGACCTCGTAAATTGCTTAATATTTGGAATAATGTTCAAGTTTGCTAACAACCATTTTTTGTAGTATATATATTTTATTCAACTAATTTTCAAATACGCTAACAAATACATTTCGTAGAAAAAGAAAAAGACTCGAGGACATCAGTACGCACACATTTGTGAAAAGTGAGTGAAAAGTGAAAAGTGATTATTTTATCGACTATTAATATTTAGATATTATTGTATTATTTAATAGTTCATTTAATGTAGAACAATCTTCATATACGGAAGAAACCAAACCTATAGTTCTTGCATTTATGTATCCCCACATTTTATAGTCCTAGCAAATAATAACACTGTTAAATTACTAAAATTCATCAATTGTTTTGACGGACCTGCAAAAAACAATATATCAAACAAACTCCCAACATTTTCTAAATACTACAGGGTGAAAATGGCTTACAAGGCATACCAGGATTACAGGGCGTTGCTGGAACGAACGGACTCCAGGGAATAAAAGGAGATTCAGGGCCTACGGGATTGTCCGGTCTTGCAGGAATGAAAGTAATTTTTTTTTACTTTATTATGCAGTAGTATATGTTGCAAGCAACGTTCCATCTAAGCTGCACAGAAGTTTTCAAAGCCCTCGCGCACTCATTGCGAGTTGGCGCGCACTCCAAGACAACTATTCAATTAATATAATAACCAAGAAGGTTGAGTGTAGACATAATTTTCCTATTCTGTGATATAGTTCGTACTATTAGTTCATTCTTATAAAGTCTAATACATCCTTTACCGACTTTAAGATTGTATACTGTGCTATATATTTTTCGGGGTAAGTTCACAATAATATGTGTAACCAATCCCATAAATATTTAATTTTCACACAGTTTGACTGCTAGTTATGATAAATGCTAGAAATACTAAATAATGGAACATATTTATTTATGCCAACTTGGTTAAGTATTATTCACAGTCATTAATGTCATCGTACACTATTTACCAGTAGTTCAATTTCAATAGAAATATTGGTAGTGATATGGTGACAACAGTGAGCACCATATTTTGAAGAGTAAAGATATAAATTTGCTTTCATAATAATATATTGTCTAATCGAGAGCTTAAAGTCAAACATCTCTGTGTCTGTGAAACTTAAAAACTCCCTCTCTCTCATCCGATCCAAAAATAACAAGGAATTGCGAATAGTATTTGGATATCCTTAGTCCTGCTCTAGTCCAATCACTCTATCCCTGCTCTCTCGAAAAAGAGAGGTTGAGTAACTGAGTGAAACTTCTATTAAGATAAACTTAAATAGGAGCCCATATGCTCCATGTCGGGGCATTGGCGTAGCTAAAAATTCAAGACCCTCACGCAAACGTCACGCAAGTCCCCCCAATGAAATTTTTTTACTAAAAGAATAAATACTATATTTTTATATGAATTATTTGTTCTAGAAAAAAACAAACGGAACGAATTACGAACCGCATGTTTTTCTGTTCGAAGGCATAGGTGGTTTGTAATGTTCAAAATTCCCTCCCACCCTTCCGATCCTGCAATAACTAGTCCTGTCCTAGCCTTATACTTCTATCTCTACTACTCTCTATAGAGAAGAGAGGTTGAGCGACTGAGTAACAAACAGTTCACGTATAAAAATTTCTGTTCCACATTGAGAGGAAACATGGTTTTTTAAAAAAACAAGTGCTCCAAATTAAACACAGACATTGGTAACAGATTTCCTGATAACAAGAAATTCAACAACACAAGATAGTAATAACAAACAGAAGACTTCATTAGATCCTTACACATTAGACGTGTCAGATACATTTAGAAATGAAAGCAATTCATGTCCAGTCCCTCATAAAAATCTTCATATGTAATCAAGTAGCAATGAAGAGTATTATTTTTTATTGCATTGAAGAGTATTGTTCCGAAGTAGTTATACCTTTACATTTATTTTTTTCTAGGGTGATGTGGGCGTCCAAGGATCAATTGGCCCGATGGGCCCGACAGGAGGTGCTGGACTTACCGGAGCAACGGGTGGTACAGGGCTCAAAGTATATAATATGATTTATATCTAATACTTAATTCAACTCAAATATTGAATACTGTCTGAGAACATTATAAAATAGTGCAATGATAGCAGTTTCTGATTTTGCCATCGCATACAATTTGCTACATGTAAATTCAATTTAAATCTGCCATCTTAATCAGATTAATTCTATTCAAGTACACGTCTAAACTCATTGGAAAACAAACTACAAATCTTTCTCTGTATGTTCTGTCTGTATCAAAAATTTCATCACACTGTCAAATGTACCTGAACTAAAAAATATTTCTTAATTCATTATATATTTTTCAATACTAGTCTACTTAGAGTAAAGACTGTTGACACCTTGAGTGCTTAGCCTGTACACGGTACGGATACAGGGTTTCTCTAGAGACACTTTAATCATATATGGTACGGACATAACTTAAAATAGTTGTAATTAAACAAAATCACCACAGCACCGCTGAAAATTTACAAACACCACATCCCATCGGGTATCATAACTTTTCAGGTTAGAATTTGGCTTTGGTTTGAATTAAGCTTCAGGTGAGTTAGTGTGTATTGATCTAAAAAGATAACATAACATAACAGAATTTCATAATGGGTTGGGTGGCTGAAGAAATATCACAGCTACCTCCATGCATTTCGATATAAATCAATTAATTTCTGTTGAAAAATATTTTGGATTGACATATGATTTCTTCAGTCTCAATTTTTTTCCCTTCAAGGGTGAGATAGGATCAGTGGGTGCACCGGGGCCACAGGGTGCAGTCGGCGCAATAGGACCCCAAGGAGCAGTGGGCGTAGTAGGACGGCAAGGACAACAGGGAGCGCAAAATATTTTTGAATATTGCCGGAGCGTTCGACAATGCTTCTTGACCACTTATATTGCACAAACTCAGACTGAGAAAAATACCTAGAAATGTCTATGCCTTGGTCCAAAGCTACTTCAATGGCAGATCGATTCTATATGAAAATGGACATCAGATTGTAAAACGAAACACCACAATGGGCTGTCCACAGGGTTCCGTTCTCGGTCCCTGGCTATGGAACATTTTATTTGATGATATTTTGTCCATCTCTCTTCCACCTGACTGCAGTATTTTTGCCTACGCAGACGATGCCCTACTTTTAATAAGTGCAAATAGTCGCGCGG
Organism: Himalopsyche tibetana; assembly: GCA_030503985.1. Lineage (NCBI taxonomy): Eukaryota > Metazoa > Arthropoda > Insecta > Trichoptera > Rhyacophilidae > Himalopsyche > Himalopsyche tibetana. The sequence continues at coordinate 2,051,379 of JAPJYX010000007.1, read as the reverse complement.
GTATAGAAAAGGCGCTTTCATCAATCCTAGCTTGGGGCGATGCCAACAAGCTGTCTTTCACTCCCAAAAAAACTGAATCTATTTTTCTCAAGGGTGGTGTCGGTCTAAGCAGACAATGACCTACCACTATACGCATGAGAACCACGACGGTTAAAGTTTCTGAATAGGTCACTTACCTTAGTCTTATTCTAGACGACAGACTTTCTTTTTCATACCATGCCAAGACATCAGTGAGCAAGGCTACTTCTGCCTTCTTTTCAATCTCACACCTAGCAGGTAGAAATTGGGGCTTAAGATCTAGTGCCCTTAAAATCCCTTACTATGCCATATACATGGGAATTGCTAGCTACGCCACTAGCACATGGTACAAACGATGCACCGTTATTTCGATACAGAAAATCCTTCTAAGTGGACAACGCAGTGCGTTGATAACCCTAACCAAAGCATATAGATGCTCTTCTACAGATGCATTGCCGGTCTTGGTTGGTATACTTCCGTTGGATCTGCACATTCAAGTTAGTGGCGCAACAGTAATGCTGTACAAAGTTGTCGAGTCCCAGGTGGGAGAAATTAAGTTACTGCTTCCTCCTCGACCAGACCCTTACAATTCTAAAGCTCATAGCATTGCAGCACTCAGTGTGGCGATAGAAGCTGCAATGAAAGTTTGGCAGGCTCAATGGGAGAAATCTTTTAAGGAGGGGCAAACGTTTAAATTCTTTCCAAATGTTAAATGGCGAATGGAGATAACCAAAGTCCTGACTCCTAACATCTGGATCAGCCAATTCATAACTGGCCACGGTTACTTTGCTGCCAAGCTCTTCCAGCTTGGCAGCAAGTTAGTGGGTTAGTAGATAATCCTAAATGTAAATGTGGATATATGATTCAGGATGCTGATCACATCCTCTGGGAATTTCCACACTTAAATAACGAACGGGAAAAATTGCTCAAGACGATATGACTATCTGTCGGATCTGTCGGCCCCGTCGGTCATGCCGACTTGGTTGCATTGAGGGCAAATTATAGGGCATTTAAAGAATTCTCCGCGTCATTTGGAAAAAGAGTTGAGTTAAATAGATGAAATCTCATATTTTCAACTGCACTTAATTATTTATTAACTTTTAATTTCTGCAAATTTTGAACACGACTAACGATGTTACGCTACGGAATACACCCTATAAGAAGAGTGTGAAGCCGTAGCGGGTGGTGGTGGGTACAACGTTGAGTACCCTAGGGAATTAAAAAAAAAACTGAGTAACAAGCAGTTCTCGTAGAAACACTTCTGTTGAGATAAACTCCATTAGGAGTCCATATGCTCCACATTGGGAGCGGACATGTAAAAAAATAAAAAAATAAAAAGAAAATGTCAAAATATCGATTTTTTTATTTACTCGTCCAGTATTGATATTTGCAACAGCAATATTTAATGTGTAAAACCGGTATCAATATACTCACCCAGCAATGAAGTCCCGAATTATGATGTGTTTTAAATTTTTTTTAACATGTTTTGTAATATAACAAAAAATCTATATCGAGGGCTTAAGATCACAGGGGCCTACCTACACAGTTTAAAGTTTACTAGAGTGTGACTTTTGTGCTTCTAACACTATAATTTCATTTATACATAGATGCACCCAACCGTATCATGCTAACAATTATGTTTAAGAGGCATAGCTTTGTTTCACATATGTTTAATATATGATTAAAGCATTGCCAAAACCGAGCCTAACTCACATCATACATTTTTATAGTTAGGTTCCAGTGATCCTAATATTCCTAAACCCTTATGAAACCTTACATAAAAAAATGAAACATGATTAATATAACCTATCATTAGACGTTTAACCAAATGTTTTAACAAAAAGTTATGTAAACTATTTTTTCATTTGAGCTTTTTATTTTTCTTTGGATCTACCTAGATTTTTAGTAGTAAAGAGCAGTGCTTCCCAACCTTTTTCATGTCACAGACCCCTAAATTTGAAAACAATAATCGGACCCCTGAATTTTTTTTATTTCACATGTTCATATTTTATCACAAAGATTGTTATTGTTGAAAGAATGAAAATCTTCACGGACCCCAGGTTGGGAAGCACTGGTATAGAGGGCGGCTTCTCAACCAGGGGTCAGGTGGCTACCCTGGGGGACACAGAGAAAAAAATATTTTAGGGAGCCACAGCACAGTTTTGGGGGGCCACGAGAAAATCCATAAACTTCCAGGTTTTTAAAATTGGGCAGCAACATAATGTTTTGAAATTACGGGAAGAGCAATAAAAAAAATGGTTTCGCGTCTTCTCATTTGGGAAATCCGTAAATTCCTGGGTAAAATTTTGAAAACTGTAAGCAAAATGTTCAAAGAATTAAAAACTACTTTGGAATTTTTTAATCGCTGACCCTCCAAAAACTTATTTAGCCCAAAAAGGTTAAGAAATTATGGTAAAGAGCATTATTTCATAATTTCTGGGCACTTCTTTTTAAGATCTGACCGAGTCTTTACTCATATCGAAAAACGGAAAAGTATTACTCATACCATGGTTCAACAAGAAGATCATCAAGAAATGATGAAAATTGCACACAGCAAACAACCTTCACACATGATTCATATGAAAATGAAAGACTTCTTTGGCATCAAAGAAACTGCAAACGATCTCTCAGGAGTCCTCACGGGCAAAACCATCGATGAATAGAAAAATATTTGACTTCCACGTCTTCGTTGTGTCAGTAAAATTTTCGAAGAGAAGAAATATCTTCAAGTATACACTATTGAACTAAACTCTATTGGTTTAAGTAGTTTTGAAAACTGTTAAAAAATTTTCATTGCAATGTATTCATTAGGATTGTTATTTTTATTATATAATTTTTAACAATATAACAACGGTTTGCTGCAAGAAGTCTTTAATTGACAATTTGGTCGACACTGAGATACATTAACAAAAGTGTTTATTTTTTCATTTTGCATAAATTAAAAAAGTCACTTTGTGTCTTAACATCACCCAATATTGTTCAGTGACACGATTTAAAATTATTATGTTGTATTATCATGCATATACCGGAATGACAGACAACATCGACAAGCTCGTATAATTCTTCTGAAATACATTTTAATGACTTCTTGCATCTTGAGTGGATGATATAATATTAGTTCAATCTTTAATAGATAAGTGTGAACACCCATTTCAAATTATAGTGATTCTGTTTATTCTCGTACTAAAAGTAAAATAAATTGTCATTTGATTATTCAGACAAGTAAAATCTTAACCATATCCTAGAACTTAATAAAGAAGTTAATAATAATACGCATCAATAAGACTTACTTCCTCTATTTCGACGTAGCGAGTGGCACTTGGACCCTATTTTAAGACATTAGTGTTGCGACTCAATGCTTTACTGTAATGCTGTTGTTGAAACATGTTTTTTCTGACTATGTATGTTATGTATGTTTCTGACTATGTATTTTCTAACTATGTATGTTTAAATATAAATTGTATTTATTTTATGCCAAAGATGTTCAGATTGTATGTTAAATTTACTGAGAAGCTAATAAAACAGTACTTTTATAAAAAATAAATGAATTGTTCATTAAAACCCTTATATCTTATCTTAGATTTAGCTCGCTTAGTACCTTTTTTATTTCATGTATTCATATCGACTGTGGAAAGGAAAAAGGACGTAACCCTCAATTTTCCAAAACAGCTTTTTTTCGATAATCACAATGTATACAACTTGACACACATTCTATCAAAAGGATGGAAGCTGAAAATGCCGAAATAGTATCTAAATTTAGGTTTTAAGTTTAAAAAAGATGACCTTGTAAAAAATTAAAACCAAGAAAAAACACTGAAATAACGGTTTTTCCGAGACAATTTCTTTAATTAATATTAGATTATGTCAATTAAACACCAGTTTATAAGTATCCGCGCACTTCAAGGTTGTGTATAATTCATAATTTGCATATATCACACAATCATCAAAACACGTTTTTAGCGCCTCTTGTAAAATTTGATACGTGTGGGTTACGTCCACAGTCGATATTACTGAAAATGAAATCTAACCATTATAAGAACTCAGATTATTTGAATAAAATTAGCAAACTTTTGCTGTTATAAATGGACTTAAAAATATTTTTTTCCCATACTTAGTTTTGAAAAGTTAAGAACAATGTCTTATAAAAGAGAATTGGGCACAATCTGGCTTGAAATAAGTTTTTTATGGTCATTAAAAATTAGCATTATATTAATTCAATGAATTTGTATTGATATCATATTTATAAGAACTAATCACCTATTCTTGTAGAGTAAGGGGTGATTACGAGTGAAAACAGTTAATCTGATACTGTAGCGTGCAATATTTATTCATATGTTGTCAGCTCCTTAAATTCACTATTTTATCAACTTTAAGTGTACCAGATTTGTACTTTATATGCACTAGCGAGATTTTTACAGCCTAACCCAGAGTTGGGGACACTTTTCATTTCTAAAAGCCGTATTAATTGATCAAAGGCCGCAGTCAAGAAAACGTTGGTGTCAAAATGGGCTTAATGCTCGGAAGTACATATCTTTGTAAAAGTACTGATTGGGCACCGTTGTCTATTTTTTACATATCTGCTAAGTTGTGTGCTCAACGAAGAATAGGAAGGATGATTCGGAATGAAAAAACAATCATATGGCATCATTTTATTTAGCACCACACCAATTTCAATCTCACATTTTGAAAAGGCTAGTTAGCTTATGTAAGGATGAAGACAGTTGTTTGCGAATCACTGAATGATTTCTGGGAGAGATAAGTTATTGAAATCAAACTTGACGAAGCACAGTAAGCAATTTAATATTCTTCTCATCATCATCATGCGGCAGTCCTCCAGCTCGGCTCCGAGCAAACAGCAGTCATTTAAAGATTCGCCCGACCAGCGGACTAAAGGTCTACCTCTTCATTTGGCCGTATTTGATTACTGGATATTACTTTTTTGCCAGCGTATTTGAATACGGGAAAATTGGGGTCAACACCCACCTCCATATTTTACAGATCTATACAGACAGTAGAGCTCAGGTATACCTTTTCTGATTTTTGCCATCTCTCCCTGGTCTATTAATATATTTTTTCAAAAACATCCAAAGCCCATTCTTTTCATAGAGTTATTATCCACACTTCTACTTCTCCTAAGTACTTATATGAGCTAAAAAATAGTTGTGAAATCAAAGTTGATATTTCTTGCAATTTTTTTATTATAATTGGCTGATTTCTAAAGAACTGCAATATCTATCTACATTATTATTAAATAATTATTCATATTTATTAACAGGATCGAAATTCTTAGAAGTCATATAAAAAAAAGGCAAAATATTACCGACAACAGATAACTTGGATGAAAGGTCAAGTCGATAAATTTTTATGCTCTTTGCACAACTGGCTTATATCACTTTACTTGGACTAACTCAGTATGATACTTGATGTTATAAAATCAACACGCAGTTTGGTAAATTTAAAATAAGGTGTGAGTGTCCAATAATGGATACCAATCTGTTTTGCAGCAGTGAGGATACTCGAAAAGTCGCTTTAGAGAATGATTCCTCGCCAGATAAAAAAAAACTAATGAATGCATTTAAAAACGATTCAAGCAGTAACAATAGCAAGTTTGCTTGGAGTTTCTGCTTCCTCCTGAGCTGCTACGCTGTATTCAGATGTGGCTTAATACAAAATGAAATAGGCGGAATAAAGACCTTCTTTACAAATGACAGTTCGATGCCGAACGATCTTATGATGATGAGGATAGAAGATGAGATCTTCAATAGAATACAAAAGAGACTGGCGGAAAGTATGGATGGTTTTCGAACATTTCCGATGCCTGATCTGTCACAAGAAGAAGAAGGTCTGTCTAAGGAACGAGTGATCGATCTGATGATAACCAAACGAAAGTGGCAGACTAATAATAATGGCAACTGCGTCAAAGGTATCTCGATACTTAAAAGAATTTAATTTTTATCATTTATTTTAGTTAAATTGTGGAATTCTGATCTATCATCATCGCTTTCATCGTTTCCTGCATTTATGATTAATTTTTATAGTCCTGGCAAATATGAACAATGCTAAATGATCCAATTTCATATTTTTTTGTTGATAGGCTGAGGGGTTTTACTGGGTAAAGTAATATTGGTATCAAATTTTAATTATTTTGACATTTTACAATTTAAAACTGAATTTTTGCAAGGTGCCCGAAACATTCCTGTGCAGACTGTAAATAGAAATCAATTTATTGCAGTGTAATCTTTTGCAGCAGAGTTTACTATGACATTTTTTTAAATTCTATGTCTGCTCCGTCTATGTCTGCAATGTGGAGTATATGGTCTATTAATAGAGGTATCTCAACAGAAGTGTTTGTTACCCTGGTTTATTTACTATTTATAAGAGCAAATAGTTAACTGATATCATTCAAATAACTTGATTACTACAGAATGTTTCCCAAACTTTTGACATATCGCGTACTACAAGGTTCTATGTGAAAAATTTTGACGAAACAGAAATAACAATACGGCAGTCTTCCAAGTACCATTATTGGTATACATTGTTATTTTAGGCGGTTAGAGTGATATTTTCAAATAGAAAAATACTTGACAGCCACTGGTGTCATACAATGATTAGCCCAAATGTCACGAAATATGTTTTTCAAAACAAAAGAATCTATTTATCTTTTAATTAATTTGTTCAAGCTGGACGCATTATGATATTCATTGAAAGCAAATAAACAAAATTTCATTAGCTTTCAAAGTTTTAATCAAATCGAAATTTACTATAAAATGTTATGTTTAATAATAATATCAAATTTGCTGATGTCTCCGTGAAAACATTATGGTAAATTCTTGGACTGAAAATCGGTTTTCGGGTTGCTGAGCCTGAAGGGCTTACAAATAATTGATTACTTTAAAATTAAGGAAGACTTCAAAGTTTCAATTAGCTAAATTTTATCAATTATGCATTTCATTTCACAATTTTTTCTAATAATAAATGTCACTTTCATCTGAATCATTTCACTCACCCTTAAGAGTTTACTGTCTACCACTTAACTTGTAGGTGAAAAAGGTGATAGAGGGGAATTTTTTATGCCTTCTTTGTATCAAGAATACATTTATGATACAGATGAATATTTATCCAACAATGACAAAAAGCATTTCAAAAGATCGAATTTGGTGAGTGTTTAACATAACTAAACATTTTTATCAGGCAAAACTTACAGCTTAACATTGTTACCTTTGTTTTAATTGGTATGTTGGTAACAGCTCAAGAACAGAGTTTTTCGAGTGTTATCCCAAACTGTACACTGGTATCATGATATTTTTATATACACACACACACACACTAGGTGGCGGTGACATATATTGATATTCACTCAAGTCTCACACTCTCCCCTGCACTCATGTGCTGATATTGTGGTATTGCGCGACCAGTGCAACAATGTTAAAAGTGCTAAATAATGAAAAATATAAAGATGTCTCAAGTTGAGATGTTTCACCTGAAACAAACGGAATTAGCATGTTTTCGTATTGAGTGTGTGATATGTATTTTTATTGGCCCATAATTCTTCACATTTCAGGTTTCTACAAGTAACTTCAATATTTCAATAGATAAGAAATTATTTTTTTATAATTTTACTAGCTGACCCGCCATGCGTTGCAATGCCACTCAAAGACAGAAAGTGTTTTGATTCTGTTTATTGAAGTGCTTTTGGATATATTTTGTTTTTTTGTCTGGTGTGTATATGAATAGATCTGAAGGTTTTGCAATGCGTGAGCAGGCCAGATATAACTGTCCATGTGAGGAGCATGGATTTTTAAAATTTAGTCCACACACTTGTAGCGATTGTCTAAAGGGGAGTCGCACCGGAAACTGCAAAATTTTTAACTCTAATGGCCTATCTGTCAGAATTATTGGGATGCTTTGCAACGGTACATCGTATCCTTTAAATTTTCCATTTAAAATTGTAGCTAAGATGATATTGTTCATTATTTTTTCACTGAAAGCCTGGTACCGTTGTAAAGTCGTGGTGGATTTATATTTCGGAGGAGAATGATAGGTATGCCAATTTTCAGTGTTAAAACGTGCGGCGGCATACCTGGCAAATCAAGTGAGTTTTTAGAATTCAGTTGGATAATTGTCAACTTCGTCTTGATCAATTTATAGTATCAATGGACTTATATATTGTTTCTTTGCCTGGTATTTCATTTTGAATCCTGAAGTTAATGGCATTATCATCGTTGTTTTTGACCGCTAATATAACACGTTCACTGAGCCACTGATGATTTTTGTTATTCTGTGAGATATTTGGGAAAACTTTGTGCATTAATTCGTTTATGGTTCCTGTAATTTTACAGAAGCTTGGTGGCAATGTTTGGATTCATCGATTTCCATTTTTCGATTCCCAATATCCGACAATTGTTTTTTGAAATGTTCAGCGGATGCGTCATATTGTAATTCTACACGCATATTATATTTCGAAGTCAATTTCTGCACATGTCACCATTAAACTGATGATTTGAGACATGCATTTATTAGGGTATCCAATCCCGGGATCCCGGGATTGGGATTTGCTCACCAAGGAATTTGAAATCCTCAATTCACTATACTTTTTCTCCGGATTATCTCCAAACCTCGAAACCATTGTTCGAAAAATGTGCTGCTCAACATAAGCCGTTATCATTGGGCAAAATACAATCGACGACCCTTCTTGCGCCATCTGTCATTCAACTACATAAATAATTTCGTTCTGTTTGAAATTCGAACGACGGATGTCAGGAATATTGAAAAATCTGGATAGGGACACCCTTCACCTAGCGGGATGCAATATACTTTACAATCTATTCTCATATCTAACAAATATACATAAAAAAAATTCATAAAAATCGGTCAAGCCGTTTCGGAGGAGTTTGGAGACAAACACTGTGACACGAGATTTTTATATATATAGAGATATCAAAAAATAACTGCACTACCAAAAAACTGGGACTGTTAAATAAACACAAATATAATTAGATCAATAGCAGATAATGTTGATGAATTAACCTAAAATATATTATACAACTGTAAAAATGCAGAATGAAATTATAAAAATATAACAAATAAGAGAAAATATTAATAAAACCATATTTTGTCAGATCCTATGGCGCAGACCTACGGGTCGAGTCCCATTACAAACAGCATTTTTTCGATCAATTTATCAATTTCTGTTTCAAAGCATGGGCGTTTGTGATGTCTAAAAATTCCCTCCCACCCTTTCCGATCCTTTAATAACTGGGTGTAGTGAGAGCGATTAGTTAACCACTATTGCTGTCCTTACCTTATCTTTCTATCCCTACGACTCGAATAAGAGAGGTTGGACGACTGGATAACAAAAAGTTGTTGTAGAAAAAGTTCTGTCGAGATACCTCCATTAGGAGGCCATATGCTTCACATTGGGAGCGGTCATGGATAAAAAATAATTAAAATGCTTTAATTTTCCTAAACTGGAATTGTATTAAGAAAACAGGAAGCCAGAATGAGCTATATCATACCGGACGGAATGAGACAGTGACCAGCAACATACCTTAAGCTTACTGCAAAAAAATGTTTTCAGGCTGTTCCCAATCCAAGACGGAGAATTCGTGCATCAAAATCAAACGATGACATAGCCAACATTATAAAAGTAAGTATGATGTGATGCATGTATTTCTCAATTCCAATTTGCTAACCAAACAATCTTTGTGAAAGATAAAAATAGCATTAAAACGGTTATGTATATGTTCTTACTCTTATTGTTTTGCCAACTCTTGAAGCTCTTCATTTGATATGAATTCTCTTTGTCAATCAAATTGCAATACCTAAATATTTTGCTACTTCTCTCCTCTTATCACTTTTAGTTTTGCAGACATACATTAATAGAATATTTTATTTTTTAAATACAATAACGAGTCAATTAATGTATTACTTTTTAGGATTTGGAGGCAGCTGGCCTCGGCTTGATTGCTCAAGCTCTGAAAGATGTCAAGGTAAGTCTCTTTATAATTAAAATACCAGTTCTGCTACGGTAAGCTCAAAGCTTAAAGCTTTTTATCATGTAAAACAGGCCTCCGTGTCTAGTAGTGAAACCTTTCCCTTCGCTACCAAACATATCTGAGTTCGAGTCACGGTAAGGTCAATATGAAAATTGGATTTTTCACTTATAATTTGAGATCTCGGGCATGGGTGTTGGTGATGGCATTTCCACTTAAGTCAATGTTGAGTGATTTTATCTCATGTAATTTAAAAATATTTTTAAATACTAGCATTTTTTAAATAAAATAATATTAATTTGCATCAATCATGATTTGAGTTAAAAACAAGACTCATTTTGACAATTAATTGTCTATGAACATCTATGGAAAGAATAATAAAAAAACTAAAAACAGTGATAGTAGTTTTAGTATATTTTTGCATATGGCCATAATATAATGTTTCATGATTTATAGATTACATATTTAAGTGTAGTAGGTATCAATTACATGTTTATAAGGAAAAGCTTTTCTGTTACCCATATGATCATGTGCATTCAGTTATCATATTACTTTTATAAACATTCACAATCATTCCTTTGATCTATACAAAGTAATTTTATTATTTAGGGAGATCGTGGACCCCCTGGACCAGCTGGCAAAAGTGGCCACCCGGGACTGGCAGGAGCGCGAGGTGCTAAAGGAGACGAAGGAACAGCCGGTCATCAGGGACCGCCAGGATTACAGGTATCTATCAGATCAGTGTAACTCATATTCCAACAGCAGTCGAACCATAGGATAACATTTAAAAGTCTGACAAGAAAATAATAAGTTGCTGATATTTTTTTATTTTTTCTTTTTTAAAAAATATTTGACATTACAGCTTACGCCAATGCGTCAAATATTTTTAAGTTGAAAGATCATACGAGATATACTCGATGAGAAATTTTGAAAGTCACATGAGATTAACTCAAGGAGAATTGACTTCACAAACACCCATGTCTTAGAACTCAAATTGAAATTGAAAAAAATCCAATTTTGACATTGACCTTGCCGGGAATCGAACCCAGACCCACCTGGTCGGTAAAGCAAGCTCTAACCAACTAGACCACAGCGGGCGTAACATTTACAGTAAGTGTTTGGCTGGCTATAAAATAAGCATATAGCTCTTCTTTGGAAATACAGTATGGTGGAAAAAAAAAACCAAAAATTTCAGCATGAAACCCAAAAACGCCGCTCACTAATTTCATTAGAAAATTGACATATCAGTTTTTGCTTTTAGTTGCCTTACATATTTAAAAAAATAATAGATTGGCCATTGTCAAATAAATTATGTATGGCTGATGTTAGGCAACAGAATAGTTTTCTTGTAAAGTGTTATAAAACAATACCTAGTATCAGTATGTGCAATTGTAGCCGAAAAGGTTACATAAAATATTAATTTTGAAAAAAAAATTGACCAGTGTCAGCAATGAACAAATAACCGTTACTTCTAACTCTGAATGCTAACATATACGATTTAATTTCTGTATGAAAAAGATAATTTTTTTTTTTTAAGATGTACATATTTTTTGTTATACAGGGTACTTCAGGAATACCTGGACCTCCTGGAATAGTTGGCCAACAAGGTCTTAAGGGAGAGCTGGGGTTTACGGGTCTTCCAGGCAAAAAAGTAATCATGATTCTCTGTCATAAAGTTTTACCTTTTTTTACCAAATTCTTAACCCGTTGCGAGTTATATTTTACAATATAAGATTTTTTTGTATATTGATATTATTTGTGCTATTGCTACACACAAAAATGCAAAATATTTTTAATATCACATTTTTTCACCAAGTGCATGTTTTTTTTTGTCAGACTATTCTGCAATAAAGGAAATAAAACAAGTTTTTGACAAAAAAAATCTTGACAAAATAAGATATTTGAAATAATTATTTCTTATAGAAGTTTTAATAAGTTAAATAAATATAAAACAATAAAATATCAGGCATTAAAGCCAAAGTGACAAGAGATCAACTCAGATGAGAATTTTATGTAAGCTCGCTCGAGATTAACTCGAATTTAAAAGACATCGCAATCACCCGCGGTCTTACAACTGTCAAATGAAGCTAAATATTATCTATATTTAACATAGTGATTTTATTTCATAGTTTAATTTATTGTTAAGTCAAATCTCAAATTTACTGCCAAATCCATTATATAATTCACAATATTGTATTGCTTCAGGGTGACATTGGTCCGATTGGCATTCCAGGACATAGCGGATTACCTGGCTTAACGGGAGATTCAGGAATGCAGGGTCTTAATGGATTACCAGGCCTACAGGGATCGAAAGTAATTTTTGCATTTCAAATATGTTGTTATTAATAATTATGCATTGCCATCTGGCAAAATAGTCTATATAATATCATATTATCATCAAATCTTTAGGTCAACAGGTGTTTTATTAAAACAAACCAAAAACTAACATAGTTTGTGTACAATAATAAAGTAGTTATATTATTTTATTATTTAATAGTTCAATTGATGAAGAACAATCCTCATTTATAGAAGAAGCCCAATATATAGTTCTTGCATTAATGTATCCTCACATTTTATTTTGTTTCTTATAGTCTCAGTAAATAATATCAGTATTAAATTACTAACATTCACCGAGTTTCACTGTAAACAAAATTTCCAGATTTTCATAACTATTTCTTTATACTGCAGGGTGAAAATGGCTTACAAGGTACACTGGGACCGGCAGGATTACAGGGCATTGCAGGAATGAACGGACTCCATGGAATAAAAGGAGATTCAGGACCCACGGGCTTGCCAGGTCTTGCAGGAATGAAAGTAATAGTATTTTGATTTATATTTTATTATGCAATAGTGTATATTGCAAATCTAATTTTTGGCTTCAATTGTTTTTATTTGGGCTCTTATGTTGATATGCAATGTCTGTTAAGCAAGGCCCCTCTAAACATTTTTTTTAATATTGAGTATTAAGAAATTTGAGCCCCCCTTTTTATCTAGGCCCTCGTGCATTGTATGACTACTATGAGGTGGCTACACTGCTGCACGTAAGTCCCATAACGGATTTGTTATAGAAGGAGTATGTAGAAATTTGGGCCCCCTTTTTTGTTGGGCCCTCATGCGTTGCACGACTCTGCTATGAGGTGGCTATGTCACTGTTAAGATGGCATAAAAAAAAGATCAAACGAGTAAAGAGTTTTTATTTTCTGCATGCTGGATTATATACCCAAAGATACATATTTTAGATGATGCAGTCAAACTTCCCAGATGCGAATTCTCTAAAATGATCCATCATAATATTACAGCAGTACATTTTCCAATAACGATTCACTTAATCATGTTTAGATCTTTCAAATAAATGAGCAATTTCCAAAATGTGTCTTCAAAATAAAAGGTGACCGTTATTGTATACAACCTATACTGTAATAATTTGTTTGTATTCAATTCCAATCAGTGGCGGCTGGTGACAAGAATATTAGGGATTCCAAAAATTCTGTAAGGCCTATTTATGTAAGAAATCCATTTTTCGATTCTTGAATTTTGAAAACATGTCAATAACACGAACATTTAAATCCAATATTGATGATTCTAACTTCTTTACACTAAACATCAATCTGTCTTGAGTCATGGTATTTCTCCAAAATGACTCTTCTATGATGCCCTGCTGGTTAAATGACCAATCTTTTCAAGAAAGTATTCTCTATTTTCTTTAATATTTGTAACTGAATATGCCGTATTCGTATACATTAAACAATATAAACATTTGGGTGGTAATTATTAAAGAATATAATTTAAAAAATTGGATTGTGCTTATGCTAACAGATCCCAAATATGTACCAATGCAAAAAGAAAGAGACGATGACAAAGATGATTTGAGCAACAAGTCAAAGACAAATCTTCCAATAAGGTGTGGTTCATAAATCTAAATGTTCTTCAGTGTCACCAGAGCTGAGACAATATATTATTTAATTTTTATGTTTGAATTTTCATTCTAGGGTGAATACGGTCATAAAGGTCCACCGGGACCGCCAGGACCCACCGGATCACCTGGAATAAATGGTTCACCGGGCTTAAAGGGAGATTTAGGAATGATTGGAGCCAAAGGGTTGCCAGGTTCGATAGGAATGAAGGTAATGTTATTTAGTAACTATTTTAGCCTCATAAAATTTTAAAGCTGGATTAAAACAAAATCTTTAGGATGATCAATGTCCATCATATCCTACATTCCACCAACAACTATTTGACAACTTGTAGTACTGAGTACACTTATTTAAAAAACAATATTAACAGCAGTTTATGTGTTAAGATGTTTTCACAAATGTTTTGTAAAAAACAAAGTTCTAAAAAAAATCTGTTGACAGACTTTTAAATCGGGCAGGATTAATTTTATTAAATTAAATTTATATTGGCCCACACTGTTGTGTTTCACAACTGAAATAGGATAACAGTACTAAAGAAACCCAACCAATAGAAGACTAGGCACATATACAAAATTTTGGCTTAGGTTTTGGTAATTGAGGAAATTATCTCATCAAACATTTTTCCATTCTCATATTTTAAATGAGCTTGTTCTATCAGCTCTCTATCATGTTTTCAGGGTGATGTCGGTGCACAAGGAGTAACAGGTCCAGTAGGTCTAACAGGTTCTCAGGGACTCACTGGGGCTCAGGGAGCTTCAGGAATCAAAGTATGTGTCAATTTTATTCCACTATACCGGTTTCAGATTTTGAATGCCTCTATAGCAGTGTTTACCAAAAAATTTCATTCAACGGCCCCCTAAATCTGAAAAAAAATAATCCGAGGCCCCTCTCAATACAAAACATGTTCTGCGGCGGCCCCCAATCTGGGAAGCACTGCTCCATAGTATAAATATAGTTACTAAATGATACCATACAAAGACCCATTGAGATTTCAAAATCAATAATTATGTTTACAAAGTTGTTATCGACACAATTTGCAAACACGATTCATTCCCAAAAACATATTTTGTAGCAAAATGCAAATAAAATTTAAGCAGACTCGGTATAGATGAAGCATATTTTTAATATTAACAAAGTGGAGACTGATTCTCTTTTAAATGAATGAAGTATCCATTATTATTTGAATGTTGTATTTGGCCATGTTTGAAAGTAACAGTTGGAACAAGCCGTTTCTGCAACTTTACAATTTGCATGAATCCGCAGTTGTATGCAACCTAAAAATAAGCCACTTAAATGTTACAGGTTAGTTTGGATAGTAATTTTGACCGATTTTATTATTACATGTTATTTTGATATTTAGGTCAATAATGTAAATTATTTAATGCCTTGACCAAATAATTGAAATACAATAAAGTTATACTCTCACCTATCCAAAAAAAGTTTTCATTGAACCAAAATTAAATGAAAATTATGAAAAAAAAAATGTAAAACATGTCGTTTCCTGTTATTTTGGAATGATATTTTGCATTTAATCAAACCAGGTTTGAGGTTGCTATTTAAAATTAGGTTAAAAATAATTGCACTTGTGGATTGGATGATTTTCACTGGTACAAGTGAACTTGATTTTTGATTTTGTTCAGTTTGTGGCAGTGTTCTAGACCAATCTCTCTATCCCTGCTTCCTCGAAAAAAAGAGGTTGAGGAACCGAGTAAAACTTCAATTGAGATAAACTACATTAAGACGCCATTGAATGCGTTGGGAACATTGGGAACAGATATGCTAAAAAATTCTTTCAAAGTTTATTTTTGTGACATCCTAATTTAACTTTTAAACAATGTTGTAACGAGCCGTGTTGGCAAATGGTGGCCTCGATTGAAGCTTAATATTGTGTTGTATACTTCTTTTGTCTCCCGCTGGGTAAGATAATTTTCCAATGTATTCAATTTTTTTTTTTTTTTAAAACCATGTCCGCTCCCAATGTGGAGCATATGGACTCCTAATGGAGTTTATCTCAACAGAAGTGTTTCTACGAGAACTGCTTGTTACTCAGTTGCTCAACCTCTCTTTTTACAAAGAGAGTAAGGATAGAAAGATAGGGCTAGGACAGGATTAGTGGTAAGCTAATCGCTCTCGATACGCCTCATAGGATAGGATGGGTGAGAGGGGGGAATTCAAGACATCACATACATCCATGCCTTTGAACAGAAATTCATAAATCGATTGAAAAATCAATTTTATAAAACTGTCCGTACCAGGATTTGAACCCGGGCCCTCCGTAGCCGAAGCCAACAACGTTGACCACTCGACCACACAGGCGGCAAAATTCAATTAATAACTGACAAATTTCTTTATCAAATTAAAAAGCTTTGTCCTGAAATAGTTAAACCTTTGTACTTATTTTTTTCCAGGGTGATGTGGGTGCCCAAGGAGCAATCGGTCCGATGGGAGCTACAGGGCTTACCGGTGCAACAGGTGCTGCAGGGCTAAAAGTATGTAATTTTAAATCAATTTAAAAGGTACTATAATATATTAAAAAATTTTAATGGGCATTTTAATATAAATCCATGAATTCCCATTAAAAATATATTTTTGATTGATGTGTGATTTTTTTCCGCATCAAGGGTGAGCAAGGCGCGGTGGGTGCGCTAGGGCCACAGGGTACAGTGGGTGCAGTAGGGCCTCAAGGTGCGGTTGGCACAATAGGTCCTCAAGGTGCAGTGGGTGCAACAGGGCCTCTAGGGGCCATGGGCGCAATAGGACCACAAGGAGCAGTAGGTGCAACGGGAGGGCAAGGACCGCAAGGAGCACAAGGCCCACCGGGACCAGGAGGACCATTAGGACCGCACGGTCCACCAGGGGGTCAAGGACCGCAAGGTCCACCCGGACAACCTGGGCCCGAAAGAACACCAGTAATAATGATATGAAATAATTTTCTGTTCTGAAGCTTAGTCGATAGGGATCAAATGTCCTTTCCCTCACTTTACTTCCTGTTCATTTCTCAGAGGAAAATAAAATCCGTTACCTGGGTTTTCATGACGCTGCTATTTAACTTACAATAATACTAAACATTTGATCACGATGATGATATAATGAAATGTGATTGACCAAATAAGCAATTCTAAGGTCGAGGTACACTTTACTTATTATATTAGAAAATATCACATATTTTTAATTAGTTGCAAATGTTTAACGAATATTTATAATTATTAATGAACAGGCGTGGAATGATTTTATACATTTGATAAATTAGAATCTTGAATGTACACTACTCAAGCCCACTCGTGACGCAAGTACTACAAGGTTCTCAGTGTAAATTTTTAGCGAAACAGAAGTAACAATACGGCAGTCTTCCAAGTATCATAATTGGTAAACATTGCTATTTTTATTTCGTCAAAAATTTTCACATATGACCTTGAAGTACTTGGGTCGCGTGCTATCTAGTTTTCTTCATCGGTATCGAAAGTGAGATGACTTAGCATTCATATCTTTAATCACATTTTTACAAATTTGAATTGTTTGAATTTTGTACTTTTCCATGAGTTTTGTCGCTAACGACCCGGGTTTCGCCTTTCGGCATCTTCAGGCATTCCAAGTGCACGGATGTACTTGAACTGACGCGTAGTAAACAGTTTGTATCGTTTATAAACAAAATTATAAGTAGATTATAAAAACAAATCTGGGATTTATAGATTGCAGTGTAGTGATTGTCCCAAATTTTATATTGGTAAAACTGCTAGAACCTTAAATATAAGAGTGGCTGAGCACTTAGCCGCTTTTCGCTTAAAAAAAGATACTTCCAACTTTGCCAATCATTTAATTCTTGAAAACCATACGTTTAATTTTGACTCAGGTATTGATTTGTGACATACTAACAGGGGCGAGCTTAAATTATTTTACCGAGAAATCTTAGAGATTAATCGTGCTCAGCTTAACAGTTTGCCAATTTTAAACGAGCAATATTATCTACCAAATTCTCCATTGTTGTACCTCTTTTAAATAATTGTCATTTTATTAATAATTCAAGCACTTTTATTGTCATTTTATTAATAATTCATGCTATCATTAAATATTAATTCAAAGGCTTAAAAACAAATCAACTCATTAATAATAGGTCGGATAAAACCCTAGATTTATTTTAAACATTCCTATGTTATTATCTGGTCATTAATATTTTCAAAAAATCCCCAAAATTATAACAAACCCACTTAATTCATTGAAAATTGTATACATTCAATTTTCGCTAATTTACATTTTAATAGCCTTTTAACATAGTGATCTACTTATATTTTTGTTAATAAACGATAAAAACTGTTTACCACGCGTCAGTTCAAGTACATCCGTGCACTTGGAATGCCTGAAGATGCCGAAAGGCGAAACCCGGGTCGTTAGTGACAAAACTCATGGAAAAGTACAAAATTCAAACAATTCCAATTTGATATTGAAATTCCATCAAGCACCCTCAGTCGAAATACTTAATTATATCACATTTTTACATTCATCATTTTTGCTTTCAGAATTTCTTTAGACCAGGTGCATACGGTTCAGGTAAGATTTAAAAAAAAAAACCCTAAATTTGTATGACTATGATATTGCAGTTATGTAAGTATGAAACTTTAATATTATAAAACATAAAACAAAGAATCAATGCTAACCGCTAAGCCACGGTGTAAGACGGTGATTTTACTGATAATGACGTCACACGATTGTACTTATTTTATGACACTTCCTACATAACCTTTCCACACAAAACATTTTACACTGCTGTCTAAATTACATGATATTTTTAAGGGGTCATTATAAAAGTAATGAAGCAACAAACTCTCGGACTATTTTATTCTCACTATTGTTTCGTAACGTTATCTATGACCTGCCACCCTTCGCCACCAATTCATCATCACCCATTTAAAATTAAATAAAATCAAAATGATTTAAATATAAAGACCAAGTGTTACCTCATTGGGACATTTATTCCATTATCAATAACTTTGAATGGTATAAATATACTCTAAATATGAAGAAATAATATTAAAAGGTTGTGAAACCACTATAATGTAATATTATTACAATGAACTCTCTTTTTACAATGGATACGTTCCACACAATACCATGTAAATAAAGAATACTAAAATAAAAATAATGATGGGTAGGTTTTCTTGTAAAAAAATCAATTCAGGATATCAAAACAATACAATTCATTGTTGATTATTGTATCTTGCTGTATCTTAAAAAACCCTTTACAAATTACAATTACAAATTTGCTCATTCAAAAGCAAGCATAAGTGTTGAACGAATAAAAAAGATCTACCGGCAAGAGGAATACGAGCATTACGTGAAGAAATTCAGTAGAACAATATGGAATTGTTTAATTGTCATCATAAAAATTAAACTTTTATTTGAAAGATTGGTAATCATTAACACTAGAGTCTGAAACCATCTGACAGCTAATTCAGCATCAGTGCTGCCAGAACAGATAGAAAAACATACTTTCTCTCTCTCTCTCTCTCGCTCTTATACACTCATTCGTTTGTGTCATTCGTCAAGACAACTTCGCTCAATTTGTTTCGTTCCCCAGGCAGTAATATTTTCGGAGTATTTCTAACAGTTATAAAAGACAACTACGATTCTTAGGTGTGTACAATATTTACAAATAATATTTAATAATAATTATTGAGTTATATTAACAACTAAAGATGTTTACTTTTAAGATTACGGATATGGTGCTGTTCTTAGGTATATACAATAATATTTGCTCTTAGGTATAAGAGCGAGAGAGAGAGAGAAAAGTATGTTATTCTATTGGCAGCACTGACGCCGAATTAGCTGTCAGATAGTTTCAGACTCTAGTGTTAATGATTACCGAAAGATTTACAACTACACATTTGAAAAGAAGTTAACCTTTTAAGTTTTGCGAGGTATTCAAATATACATGTATTGCATTTGATAAAATTACCTGGTCCAAGCCCAACCGTTGCAGTCCCAAAACCAAGTCTAAATGCCACATTTGTAACCTAAATCCGACCTATAGCCCCAATTTATATTATATATGATATTTTATTAAATTGGTAGTTGTGGGGCTATAATGCAAAACGTATTATTTCCAAAATGAGTGATTTTGAGTTAGGTATGCAGTAGGGTATCCAAGGCAAGGCGATTGATTGAACTTTATCAAACAATTATAACGAAACCATCTCTCCTTATGATTTTTGATAGTTTTTCAGAGACTCAGTATCTAACCGATTTGATTCTTTCAAAAATATATGAAGCTTTCCAAAAAAACATTGAATCCCGCAATGCCACTTTTAAAAGCCCAAACGCCACTAACATTTAAAGCACATGAGAACACCAAGCATGTTGACATTTGAAATTTTCAAATATCATAATATATTGAGATTAACAGTGGTGGTCTATATTCATTACAGAACTGCATTTTTCTAGGCATGGGAGTTTGTGATGTTGATCCTAAAATAAGGGAGGGTAGCGAAAGTGATGAGCCGACCACTAGCCCTGTCCTAATCCAATTCTTGATATCCGTAGGAGAGTAGTCTCTTCGAAAAAAAGAGAGGTTGAGCAACTGAGTAACAAGCAGTTCTCCTTGAAAATAAAACTTCCATTGATATATCACTAGGCTATGTGCTCCGCACTGGGAGCGGACATTGATTAAAAAAATGAAAATAACTCTCGCGGCTCGGAGACTAGAAAAATACTTCTCTGCCGATGGGGATCTTTTGTGACCCCAGTGGTTTCCTCATTTTTGGCCTTATTCTTATGAATTTCAAAAAAAAATATAGTCTTAGGGCTTTAAAATATCTCTCTGCATCATTCCTCATACATTTTTTTAATATAAATCCGTGGTTTTTTAATAAATAATCATATTTTAAGTTGCGCGTAAAAAAGACGTCATCCCAGCACACATATGAATTTACAACTGGCGAGTGTAGCGCAGCTATCTTACGAACAATCGTTATCGCGGGCGCTTATCGCCTTATAGCGTTATCACGTTATCGCGTATTTATATAAACTACAAAAGGTCCAAAAAACTATGATATAAGAATACCTTAATTATACCCATATTAAAATAGATATTTAAGAAAATGTTGGTATTGGGTCGCATTTCCTGAGCTTAGAACCGGAAAAGTTAAATAGATTACTTCATATTACATTGAAAGATTTAAAGCTTGTATAATATTCGATGATATGCAATCCAGGGCCAATTTTTATAAAATAAATAATCAATTCGCCTCGAAATTTCATGCCTACTTCATATATCGATCATATTTGTAGAATAACTTTGTAAATAACATTTACTTTTTGGCAGCCTTGTCTATTGCTGAACCGATACGGCCAACATTACGACCAACACAACGCCGTGAACCGTCAAACTTTGTTGAATGGGCAAAAATGGCCAGAGGAGATCCTTACTATTAGAAAATGGTGTCCAAAAATAACACTTCAGAAATCATACAAATGTATCTTAGGTTAGTCTTCCCTATTTTATACTTTTATATAATATTATATAATATCATATATATTACCTTTCTAAATGACATTTAACACAGCCAAATAGCCTCGGGGAGCAGATTGTTCCATGATTGACCATTTTTGTAGAATATTTTTCATTTGGCTCATTAATAGTCTTGCCTGGCATTTCGTTTTGCGATTTTTCTAGCTCAATTCTGAAACTCTTACCTGTAAAGAAAACCAGAACTCTAGCTGAGAAACTGAAAATAATTCAAGGCGTTGAAAAAAAAATCGGTAATCATTAACACTAGAGTCTGAAACTATATGACAGCTAATTCGCCGTCATTGCTGCCAACAGAAAAACATACTTTTTTTTCTCTCTCTCTCGCACTTATACGTAAATATTATTGTTTATACCTAAGAACAACACCATATTCGTAATCTTAAAAGTAAACATCTTTAGTTCTTAATATTGCTCAATAATTATTATTAAATATTATTTGTAAATATTGTACATACCTAAGAATCGTAGTTGTCTTTTATAACTGTTAGAAATACTCCGAACATATTGCTGTCTGGGGAATAATATTTGCTCTTAGGTATAAACAATAATATTTACGTATAAGTGCGAGAGAGAGAGAGAAAAAGTATGTTGTTCTGTTGGCAGCAATGACGGCGAATTAGCTGTCATATAGTTTCAGACTCTAGTGTTAATGATTACCAAAAATTCAAGAGGAAAACCAGTTGAAAAGTACGCAAATTTGAGGGGTCTTTGTTGAAATTCTGTGACTTAGCAAAGTTCCAAACTGTAAATAGGCAATAAAGTATTAAGAACGTTTAATGTATGTACAGTGGAGCTCCAATCTACCCTTCTCACATTTTTCGTTTTCTCTCATGGATTGCTTTTTTTATATAGTCTCAACAAATTCCCTATCATAATAATGTTAAGCTTTTTTATCCATTTCCGCTCCTAATGTGAATCATATGGCATGCTAATGGAGGTATCTCAACAGAAGTTTTTCTATGAGAACTGTTTGTTGCTCAGTCGCTCAACCTCTCTTTTTGAAAGAGAGTAGTAGGGATAGATGGATAAGGCTAGAAAAGGAACAGTGGTTAACTAATCAGTCTCCCTACGCCCGGTTATTAAGGAATCGGAAGGATGGGAAGGAATTTTTTAGACATCACAAACACCCATGCCTACGAACAGAAAAAATGCTGTTTCGTGCTGGGACTCAAGCCCGTGAGATCCGGCACAGAAGCCAACAATGCTAGCCGCTGCGCTATAGGACACAGGACATATTTAGTAATCCCGCATTGATTGTTCTCTGATTTACTGATTTCCTCGATCTATCATCTAAATATTATTGTCCCGTCACAAAAATATTTTCGATTCATTCAGCAATATTTGAACCCCAGTATTATTACACTCTTTTTATTAATTAGTATGCAAGAAATAGTCAAATAACAATTCTCAGGAAAATAAACACTGAGCCATTTCAAAACTGAAATAAATAAATAGATTTTTTTAAAATAAACATTTTTTTGGTATCATTTGAAGATTTCGTATTATAGGTTTCCCACATTTTAGTTTGTTTATTACGGTCCCATGATAAACGTAGAATCAGAGTGTCACTGCAATATGTTAAATTAATCTCGTTATAATTTTGAAAAGGTCTCAGTTGAGTGGGAGATATAATATTCTAATTACACTGCCGTATAAGACAGATATGTCGTCAGTGTCATACTCAAAAAGTGACTTTAACCCTTTCCTTACTATGCAAAAAAAAGCACGCGCTCCTGAGTTGTGTATCCATTACACATCAGGCAAATGAAAATTATATAACACTACTACAGTAGTGTTATATAATTGTCATGGTTCACCCCAGGGTTAATAAATTGATTTATGTCAATTAAAATATCATAGTTTATTTCGTAAACTATATGTGACATGAAGTATCAAAGTGTGACAAAATGAGTAATTAAGAATGTCGTTCTGTATATGTAATTTAAAATTTATCTTAAGCCTGTGAAATTATAACATTATATTTTTATGAATTTGAAACATTTTGAATTGTAAAAAACAGTTATTATAAAAACATGACACATTTGACCAAGATTTTAAAGATTATATTTAAACCATGAAAACGGAGATGTCTCACTTTGATACTTCACTCCATATGTAAAAAAAATTGTAGTGAAATACTGTCACCACTATACAGTGGCGTAGGAAGGGGTCCCGCCACCCGGAGCGGTTTATGAATTTGCCGCCCCCCCCCCAAAATTTCTTCATTTTTTTTGATCAATTCTACTATTTTTTTAACAATGAGATTATACTACTGGTAGCTTAATTTTTTTTATGTATAAATATAATTTCTCGAAAAATATTGTACATACTTTGTTCATAATATTTTCTTTTGAATTTTTTTTCTAATATTGTAAAATCAAATTGCAAGGCAGGAAGTTTGTGTGTCAAAAAAATTATTAGGCAATGGTCCTTTTTTATGTTTGTAGGAAAATGGTTAAATATTGCTGTTATTTTTAGTATTCATTTTACAAATAAGTAAATGAATTTAAAGTTGTATGTTAATTCACAAGAAGAGATACTATATTTTATTTTATAAAGATAACAAAACATATTGGAAATATAATATCTGGATTTTCTCTTCGCAAAAGTCGTTAGTAACATTATAAACATCTATTTTATCTGACAGTTAAAATTTTATTAAAAGCATAGGTGTGGAGCTAAAATCCTTATCATAGTCGGAAAAAACTTACGGCTCTGACTGCCGCCTCCAAAATATTACATTTTGCCAGTAAGTGTTACAGAGCACAAATTAGAGGAAGAACAAAAGTGAAAGGCGTAGAGCTGACATTGATTCTGTATACATATCAATCACTTTCAAAATTTTATGCTAATTTTCGAAAATGCCACCCACATAAATGTGCCGCCCGGGGCGGTCCGCCCCCTTCCCACCCCCCTTGCTACGCCACTGCCACTATATGTTATATATACTTCCTCCCGTAGGACTATATGACCGATGGAAATATGAATGAAGAGTCCCTGGCAAAAGAATATAGAGTGACATTTGTGATTTTTCATCGTACAATACACGCTACAACAAGAAGAGACTCTCTAGTAACCAGAAGAATAAGGGCAGTTTACCAGTTTGGGACTGTTTGAAATGTGAAAGCCAACAAAGCTAATGTATTCCATCATAACTGCTGGCTCTTGAATGATCTGATGAAAATATATTTAACAAAAAGACTCAATAAATAATTAAAATACGAGAAATAAAATCATGCTAGTGGAATCAATGACTACAGTAGAAATTCACATCCTGAATTGCACATGTTATGCAACCAAATAATCTGTACTGTCGTGAAATAAAATATATTTAATACCAAATTACAAACCATTTCATTTTGCTCAAAAGAACATGAACAATGTTGAATAATAAAATTACTATAAACCAAAATTTAGCAGAAATGCTGCCAGAGAAAGTATTTTAACCCATAACAAACCATCATAAAGAATCACTTTTATGGTGTTTACTGTCAATACTTGGTGTAATGGCATTATATTAAGAAAAAACCAGGGCTGTGGAGTCGCGTGAAAAAGAGACGACTCCGGACTCCAGCTTTAAAATAATTAACGACTCCAACTCCGAGGATTTTTTACCATAATTTCATTTTAACTTATATATATGTATACCATCAGATCATCTTTAGTCAGTCAAGCATGAAATGTTAACACTTTTGACTGTTTTGTTTAAATACACATCATTAAATATATTTTTCAAAAAAAATCGAGCCGCTCATTTTTCACGATTCCGAGTCTGACTCCGGCCAAAATACCGCGACTCCGCGACTCCTACTCCAACTCCACAGCCCTGGAAAACACAAAATTCCTTTGTACTTCATTTCTACTTTATTTATAAAATCTTAAACTCATCTGAAATGACAAATATCAAATATGCCAAGATATCATGTACAATTGCACTACTCTACATCTTCCGCCACTATCAAATATGACAAATGGGTATACATATTGAATCACATACAGCTTTTTCACTGTCATAAATCTAATAAAAATGTCAGAGCTTGCATAATAAATATCAACATTGATTACGAGAGTGCAGTCAGATCAAAATCTGATTCATTCTTTTAGATCCTCCTCCGCCAATCATTTTAGGAGCCATCATCATTTCCATCACCGAGATTAAGAAAGAGGATTATAAAACATGTGTGATGTAAGTAAGCTCATGAGATTATTGGAAATAGGCAAATAAGGCTGGTTGCAGACAAAAAAAGTCATATTGTCGTAATATATTGGCATTTACATGAACGGTAAACAAATTTGCAGTTTCCTGACACATAAAAATTCCTCTACAATCATTCTATTATAGTATGCATTGATATTAAAGATAATGACATCGATTAGAAAATCAATTCATGAGACTGTCTGTGAGGGATCCCGTAGAGGGAGTCATTGACAACTCAATCCGCAAAGTTCTACAGCTTAAAATTAAAAACAAACATTGGTCAAAAAAAATAATTTTGTTCACAAGGAAGGAATATGGCTGAAAACAGTTTATCGAATTGCTTAGCCTTCTTAGATCTATTACTTTTACGAGTGATTTCCTTAACATGGAATATCTTATTATCAGCGGTTTATGAGGGTTAATGAATATAATTAAATGAGGGTATCCTGGAACCCGTTTACTAAGATTTCATACATTAATTTCTGCATTTTCCATTAACACATAAATACATTCAAGGTACAAACCGTTTACCATGTCAACTACATAAAACGCTTGGCAGCATCACATTATATGATCCAATAATCGGCAAAAGAATAAATTAAGTAAATAGCGTTTTAAGCCAACAATTGTTCAATATCGCCTAGAGCAGTGCTTCCTAACCATATTTGTGCCATGCCCCACTTCGGCGCTTTAAAAATCTCCTTGTCCCTCCTCCCTCCATTGAACCTTCAACATAAAATCGTGTATAAATTGGGATTCAGAATTAAGAAAATTTTTGGTCGGTGATTTAGAAATCATGGGATTTCAATTTGAAGTACCCAGAAATTTGCGGATTACCCAAAATTACCAGCGTGGGAGCAAGTATATCGCTCCGCCGTCTTTAGGCATGTAACTGTAGGAGCGACATTTCGGGTTAATCGATACAACGATTTTTTACTCTACTCACTGGGTTTGTTATCAATTCATTAAATGCTTTTCAAAATTTTTACAACGTTAAAACCATTTACATTTGAGAGGTGAATACATACTTACACAAATTTGTAATGGTATTTATTAACCCTTACCACTCCAATGCCGAGTCTCACTCGAAATTATTTGATTATTTTTATGTGATGGAACTTTTTTCTGTTTGCCTTGAATAAACATTTGCAATACATGATTTGAAAAGCTGTTTAAGGGTTTTAGAAAGGCATTTTACAAAAAAAAACTTAATTTTCGCAAGGTGCGTAAAACATTCTTGCACGGATTGTACTGTAGCTATCAATCAAATATAAAAAACAATATTTTTGCAAATTTATTCACCAATCCTCTATTTTTAATAAATAAAAATAGTAAACACTATTTAATAAGCACAATTTAAATATTAGCATTGTAAAACAAGTGATGAAATAGACTAATGGCTGCAGATGTTTGGCAAATAGGCGTCGGCTTTTATGGTACATTCAAATTATTTCCCCACTGATGCAAGTGTATAGAATGAGATAATATCTGCTAGAATTACTTTGAATAGACCTTTTTTTTCCAAAAATACTCAGAGCCTATAATTTTCATAAATCCAGGATTCTACTTCTTCTAAGTAAGTATTTAAATGAGCTAAGAAATATTTGTGTAAGCATAGTTTTAACAATTGATTCATATTGATACACCTCGCAATTTTTTTTGAAAATTGAATTATTGCATTACTATTTTTGACCTTGTTAGAACAATATTGATTAACAGAAACAAAATTCTTAGAAGTCATTGAATATTTTTTTTATTAATATTAAATTTGCAATTAGTGCCAGGAAATACCAGCAAAACATTACCGACAACACAGATAACTTGGATAAAAGGTCATGTTGATAAATTTGAGTACGACTGACTTATATCAGTTTACTTGGACTGACTCAGTACAATACTTGATGTTATAAGATCAGCACGCAGTAATTGAAAATAAGGTGTGAGTGTCCAATAATGGATACCAATCTGTTTTGCGGCGGTGAGGATACTCGAAAAGTCGCTTTAGAGAATGATTCCTCGCCAGATAAAAAAAAACTAATGAATGCATTTGAAAACGATTCAAGCAGTAAAAATAACAGGTTTGCTTGGAGTTTCTGCTTCCTCCTGAGCTGCTACGCTGTATTCAGATGTGGCTTGATACAAAAAGAAATAGGCGGAATAAAGACCTTCTTCGCAAATGACAGTTCGATGCCGAACGATCTTATGATGATGAGGATAGAAGATGAGATCTTCAATAGGATACAAAAGAGACTGGCGGAAAGTATGGATGGCTTTCGAACGTCTCCGATACCGGATCTGTCACAAGAAGAAGGAGGTCTGTCTAAGGAACAAGTGATCGATCTGATGATAACCAAACGAAAGTTGCAGAATAATAACAATTGCAACTGCGTCAAAGGTATTTCGATACTTAAAAGAATTTGAATCGTATCATTTATTTTAGCTATGATCTATCATCATTGCTTTCATCGTTTCCTGCAATTATCATTAATTTTCATAGTCCTGGCAAATATGAACAATGCTAAATAATCCCATTTCATATTTTTTCGTTGATAGGCTGAAGGGTGATACTATGTAAAGTAATAATGGTACATTATCAAAAGTTGCAATAAATTATTGGAAATATCAATGAATTATTTGTACATTTTTCTATGGAGCATTTCATAGTAAAAAGAATTGATTCAAAATTGCGTTATATTAATATTTTTTATCATTTTTGATTTGATTCGAGAAAGTTATCAAGTTATCTGCAGCTAGAGTTTTTTAGAGTTAGCGGTTAGGCGGTCTAAGTGATATTTTCAAATAGAAAAATACTTGAAAACCACTGGTATCATACAATGATTAGCCCAAATGTCACCAAATATGTTTTCAAAACAAAACAATCCATATATCTTTTAATTAATTTGTTCAAGCTGGACGCATTATGATATTCATTGGCAGCAAAAAATCAAAATTTCATTAGCCCTCAAAGTTTTAATCAAATCGAAATTTACTATAAAATGTTTTATATAATAATAATATCAAATTTTCAGATGTCTCCGTAAAAAAAATATGCTACATTCTTGGACTGAAAATCGATTTCAGGTTAATAATTGATTACTGTAAAGTTAATACTCTTTCTATAAGACATTTTCAAAGTTTCAATGAGCTAAATTTTATCAATTCTGCATTTCATTTTTTCTAATAATAAATGTCACTGTCATCTGAATCATTTCACTCACTCTAAAGAGTTTATTATCTACCACTTAACTTGTAGGTGAAAAAGGTGAGAGAGGGGAGAGCTTTATGTTTTCTTTGTATCAAGAATTTATCGATGATACAGATGAATCCAACGATGACAAAAAACGTTACAAAAGATCGAATTCGGTGAGTGTTTAACATAACTAAACATTTTTGTTGGGCAAAACTTACAGTTTAACATCGTCATATTTGTTTTAGTTGGTATGCTGGTAGCTCGAGAACAGAGTTCTTTGGGTGTTATCCCAAACTGTATACTCTTATCGTGATATTTTTATATACGCACATACTAGGTGGCGGTGTCATATATTGATATTCACTCAACTCTCACACTCTCCCCTGCACTCATGTGCAGATATATACAGACTGCGACCGGTGCAACAATGTCACATGTGCTAAATAATGAAAAATTATAATAACTAGCTGTAAGCTCGTTGACCTCAACGGGGAGGATTAATGTTGCATTTTTAAGTAGTCAGAAAATTTACTGGCGTGAAAAATAAATTGTAAATATTTTTAGAATAATTGAAATGTTTAAGTTTGCTAACAAATATATTTCGTAGAAGAAGAAATAGATCTCGGGACATATATCGAAACCCCTGCAGTATTTAAATTGTAAATAATATAATTAAGTATTTCGACTGAGGGTGCTTGATGGAATTTCAATATCAAATTTGAATTGTTTGAATTTTGTACTTTTCCATGAGTTTTATCGCTAACGACCCGGGTTTCGCCTTTCGGCATCTTCAGGCATTCCAAGTGCACGGATGTACTTGAACTGACGCGTAGTAAACAGTTTGTATCGTTTATAAACAAAAATATAAGTAGATCACTAAGTTAAAAGGCTATTAAAATGTAAATTAGCGAAAATTAATCATTTAATTCTTGAAAACCATACGTTTAATTTTGACTCAGGTATTGATTTGTTACATACTAACAGGGGCGAGTTTAAATTATTTTACAAAGAAATCTTAGAGATTAATCGAGCTCAGCTCAACAGTTTGCCAATTTTAAACGAGCAATATTATCTACCGAATTCTCCAGTGTTATACCCCTTTTAAATAATTGTCATTTTATTAATAATTCAAGCACTTGCTATCATTAAATATTAATTCAAAGGCTTAAAAACAAATCAACTCATTAATAATAGGTCGGATAAAACCCTAGATTTATTTTAAACATTCCTATGTTATTATCTGGTCATTAATATTTTCAAAAAATCCCCATAATTATAACAAACCCACTTAATCCATTGAAAATTGTATACATTCAATTTTCGCTAATTTACATTTTAATAGCCTTTTAACTTAGTGATCTACTTGTATTTTTGTTTATAAACGATACAAACTGTTTACTACGCGTCAGTTCAAGCACATCCGTGCACTTGGAATGTCTGAAGATGCCGAAAGGCGAAACCCGGGTCGTTAGCGACAAAACTCATGGAAAAGTACAAAATTCAAATTTGTAAATAATATAATTTTTAGAATATTTAAAATCTTTATGTATGGTAACATATATATTTCGTAGAGGAAGAAATAGATCTCGGAACATATATCGACACCCCCCAATCGGGGACAATCATACACACGGACGGACATTATCGGCTATTAATATATAGATGTCTCATGTTGCGAATCTTTGAAAGTTTCTCCTGAAACAAACCGAATTTACATTTTTTTGCACCGGGCATGTGATATGTATTTTTATTGGCTCATTATCGATATCGGATAATGTTGATTAATTAACCTAAAAATTATTATACAACTGTAAAAAACAGAATGAAATTATAAAAATAGCAAATAGGAGAAAATATTAATTGGCTCAAGATCGATATCGGATAATGTTGATTAATTAACCTAAAAATTATTATACAACTGTAAAAAACAGAATGAAATTATAAAAATAGCAAATAGGAGAAAATATTAATAAAACCATATTTTAAAATGTCTGAATTTTCCTAAACTGGAATTGTATTAAGAAAACAAGAAACCAGAATGAGCTATATCATACCGGACGGAATGAGACATTCACCAGCAACATACTTTAAGCTCACTGCAAAGAATTGTTTTCAGGTTGTTACCAATCCAAGACGGAGAATTCGTTCATCAAAATCAAGCGATGACATAGCTGACATTATAAAAGTAAGTATGACGAGATTCATTCATTTCACGATTTTAGTTTGCTAACCGAAACCATTTTTATGAAAGACAAAAATAGCATTAAACCAAATAGAGATAATATAACTCCTATTGTTTTGTCAAATCTTAAAGTTCTTCATTTGATATGAATTCTCATTGTCAATCAAATATCAATAATAAAATATGTTGTTACTTCATCAGCTTCTATCCTCTTATTACTTCCAAACGTAGTATTAAAAGTATCACTTTTAGTTTTGCAGACATAATTAATAGAATATTTTATTTTTTAAAACAATAACGAGTCAATTGATGTATTACTTTTTAGGACTTGGAGTCAGCCGGCCTCGGTTTGATTGCTCAAGCACTGAAAGATGTCAAGGTAAGCCTCTGTATATTAAAAATACTAGTTCTGCTACAGTAAGTGTAAAACAGGCCTCCGTGTCTAGTGGTGAGAGCTTTACCCTAGCTATCAAACATGTCTGAGTTCGAGTCACAGTAACGTCAATATGAAAATTGGATTTTTCACTTATAATTTGAAATCTTGAACAATTCTTGATGTGGAGTAATTTAAAAAATCAAAAATATTTGTCCCATTAGCATTTTTCAAATAAAATACTATTCATTTGCATTAATCATGATATGAGTTAAAAACGAGACTCAATTCGACAATTAATTGTTTATGAACCAATAAAATTTTAATAAAAAAAATTAAAAAGTGGTGGTTTTAGTATACATTTGCTGATAACTATAATATAATGTTTGACGTGCATATTATAGATTAGAATTGAAGTGTCATTATAATTGATAAAGGTTTGTAATAAAAGTATGAAGACTCTTATAGAATCTGAAGCTTTTCCCTTACCCATAAGATCATATGCTAACTTTTAAGGTGTTTACTGTCAATACTTGGTGAAATGGCATTATAATAAAAATAATAAAACATTTCTAGTACTTTTTCCACATAAAATTTAGTGGATCAGGACCGGTTTTGCTCATGGCGAGCATTGTCAACTGATAAGAAATACAATGAAACAGTGATATTTATACAAAATTTAAGTAAAAAAAACAAGGTATGGCAAACAATTGGTATTACAACTAAGCAAATAAATTGAAGCACAATCCAAGAAAAATAAACTATGAATAAAAAGTTGAAGGCCTCTTAGCAAAGCAAACTATTACAATGCTCACCATGAGCGAAACCGGTCCTGATCCAATAAATTTAATGAGGAAAAAGTACTAAAAATGTTTTATTATTTTTATTAAGATCATGTGCATTCAGTTATCAGATTACTTTTATAAATATTCACAATAATTCCTATGATTTATACAAAGTAATTATATTTTATTATTTAGGGAGATCGTGGACCCCCTGGACCGGCAGGGGAATGTGGCCATCCGGGATTGGCAGGAGCGCGAGGGGCTAAAGGAGACGAAGGAATGGCTGGTCATCAGGGACCGCCAGGATTACAGGTATCCATCAGACCAGTGTAAATCATATTCCATCAGCAGTTGAACCATAGGATAACATTTAAAAGATAAAATTGAAAAAATAAACCAAAAGTTTTAGCATGAAACCCAAAAACACCATTCACTAATTGCATTGAAAAGTGAACATATCAGTTTTTGCTTTTAGTTGCCTCAAAAATTTTAAAAATGAATATGATGAGCAACAGAATAGTTTTCTTGTATACTGATATAATACAATAGTATCAGTATGTGAAATTGTAGCCGGAAAGGTTACATAAAATGTTAATTTAAAAAAAAAAAATCACATTGTCGCCAATGAACAAATCTAAAGTTACTTCTAATTCCAAATATAGACGATTTAATTTCTGTATGAAAAGGATGATTATATTTTTTTTTTAATATGTACAATTTTTTTGTTAAACTGGGTATTTCAGGAATTCCTGGACCCCCTGGAATAGTTGGCCAACAAGGTCTAAAGGGAGAGCTAGGATTTACGGGTCTTCCAGGCAAAAAAGTAATCAAGATTACCTGTCATAAAAAAAATCCTTTTTTTACCAAGCTCATTCTTTCACCTTTGAGTGGCGTGTTAGTTTTTACAAAATTAGGTATCTTCGATTATTTGTGCTATTACTACACACACAAACATAAAACATTTTTTTAAATATGGATCAATCTAGGTAAAATATCACATATTATTTCTAGAAGTGCATATTTTTTCTTTGTCAGACTCGCATCCCTTAGGTTTCTGGCCCCCGTACTATATAAACTAAAAGAATAGCTTTGTTGGAATATTTATTCTGCAATAGTGGAAATAAAACATTTTTTTTGACATAAAAGTCTTGACAAAATGAAACATTTGAAACAATTAATTCTTATAGAAATTTTAGTAATTCAAATAAATAAAAAACAATAAAATATCTGGCATGAAAGCCAAAGTGACAAAAGATCAACTCACATGAGAATTTTATGTTAGCTCACTCGAGATTAACTCGAAGATAACATCGCAATAACCCGTGATCAAGATCTGACAACTGTCAAATGAAGCAACATATTATTCCTATTAAACATAGTGAATGTTAAATTTTATTGTTAAGTCAAATCTCAAAGTAACTGCTAAATCAATTATATAATCCACAATTTGTATTGCTTCAGGGTGACATCGGTCCGATTGGCCTTCCAGGACTTAGCGGAGTACCAGGCTCAAAAG
Source organism: Himalopsyche tibetana (assembly GCA_030503985.1). Classification (NCBI taxonomy): domain Eukaryota; kingdom Metazoa; phylum Arthropoda; class Insecta; order Trichoptera; family Rhyacophilidae; genus Himalopsyche; species Himalopsyche tibetana. The sequence goes on along the minus strand of JAPJYX010000007.1, from coordinate 2,017,689 downwards.
GAGATTCAGGAATGCAGGGCCTTAATGGATTGCCAGGCCTACAGGGATCGAAAGTAATATTTGCATTACAAATATGTTGTTATTAATAATTATGCATTGATAATTTAACATTGTTAACAATAAACAACATTATTATTATGGTTGCTTGACCGGGACTATAACAAATGAACGATCTATGCGTGAAAACGAACAATGCAAGAACAGTAGATCGGGGTTCCACTGTATTCCCACATTTATCATTAATTTTTATACTCCCAGCAAAATAAACATTGTGAAATTACTCAAATTTATCGTTTTTTTGACGGACATGTGGAAAGCAATAAATCAGAGTTTCGCTGTAAGCAAAATTCCCAGATTTTCGACTAACTTTTTCTAAATACAACAGGGTGAAAATGGCTTACAAGGTCCACTGGGACCGGCAGGAATACCAGGATTACAGGGCGCAGGAATAAAAGGAGATTCAGGACCCACGGGATTGCCAGGACTTGCAGGAATGAAAGTAATGGTATTTTGATTTATATTTTATTATGCAGTAGTGTATGTAGCAAATCTAATTTTTTACTTCAATTGTTCTTTTGGGCTCTACATGTCGATATGCAATTTCTGTTAAGCAAGGCCCCTCTAAGCATTTTTTTTTATATTGAGTATGAAGAAATTTGAGCTCCCCTTTTTGCTGGGCCCTCATACATTGTTTGACTCTACTATGAGGTGGCTACACTGCTGCACGTCCCATCACGGATTTGTTATTTTGAATATGTAGAAATTTGGGCCCCGTTTTTTGCTGAGGCCTTATGCATTGCACGACTCTGCTATGAGGTGGCTATGCCACTGCTAAGGTGACACAAATAAAGATAAACTGATTAAAGAGTTTTTCTTTTCTGAATGAATTTTCACACAATACTGACAAACGTCTCCGAGTGGATCCGAGTATAATATGGATTACATCCCCAAAGATACATATTTTCGATGATGCAGTCAAAGAAGCAAATTTTCTAAAATGGTCCATCATAATATTGCAGCAGTACATTTTCTAGACGATTCTCTTAATCATGCTTAGATTTTTTAAAGAAATGAGTGAGTTCCAAAATGTGTTTTCATAATAAAAGGTGACCATTATTGTATACGACCTATACTGTAATAATTTGTTTGTATTCAACTCCAATCAATGGGGGCTGGTGACAACAATTTTAGGGATTCCAAAGGGCAACCTATTTATGTCAGAAATCCATTTTTCGAATATTGAATTTTGAAAACATGTCAATAACATGAACATTTAAGTCTGATATTGATGATTCTAACTGCTTCTTTACACTTAACATTACGTCTGTCTTGAGTCATGATATTTCTTAAAAATGACTCACCTATGATGTCCTGCTGCTTTAATGTCCAATCTTTTCAAAAACATCTATTTTCTTTAATATTTGTAACTGAATATGCCGTATAGATTTTTCAAATATTAATATTAGATGTTGGTAATTATTAAAGAATATAATAAAAAAAATGGGTTCCGTTTATGATAACAGATCCCTGATATGTACTAGTGCAAAAAGAAAGAGACGATGACAAAGATGATTTGAGCAACAAGTCAAAGACAAATCTTCCAATAAGGTGTGGTTCATAAATATAAATGTTCTTCAGTGTCACCAGAGCTGTGACAATACATTATTTAATTTTTATGTTTGAATTTTCATTCTAGGGTGAATACGGTCATAAAGGTCCACCAGGACCGCCAGGACCCACCGGATCACCTGGAATAAATGGTTCACCGGGCTCAAAGGGAGATTTAGGAATGATTGGAGCCAAAGGGTTGCCAGGTTCGATAGGAATGAAGGTAATGTTATTTAGTAACTATTTTAGCCTCATAAAATTTTAAAGCTGGATTAAAACAAAATCTTTAGGATGATCAATGTCCATCATATCCTACGTTCCACCAACAACTATTTGACAACTTGTAGTACTGAGTACACTTATCTAAAAAACAATATTAACAGCAGTTTATGTGTTAAGATGTTTTCACAAATGTTTTGTAATAAACAAAGTTCTAAAAAAAATCTGTTGACAGACTTTTATATTAGGCAGGATTAATTTTATTAAATTAAATTTATATTGGCCCACATTGTTGTGTTTCACAACTGAAATAGGATAACAGTACTAAAGAAACCCAACCAATAGAAGACTAGGCACATATACAAAATTTTGGTTTAGGTTTTGGCAATTGAAAGAAATTATCTCATCAAACATTTTTCCATTTTCATATTTTAAATGAGCTTGTTCTATCAGCTCTCTATCATGTTTTCAGGGTGATGTCGGTGCACAAGGAGTAACGGGTCCAGTAGGTCTAACAGGTTCTCAGGGACTCACTGGGGCTCAGGGAGCTTCAGGAATCAAAGTATGTGTCAATTTTATTCCACTATACCGGTTTCAGATTTTGAATGCCTCTATAGCAGTGTTTACCAAAAAATTTCATTCAACGGCCCCCTAAATCTGAAAAAAAATAATCCGAGGCCCCTCTCAATACAAAACATGTTCTGCGGCGGCCCCCAATCTGGGAAGCACTGCTCCATAGTATAAATATAGTTACTAAATGATACCATACAAAGACCCATTGAGATTTCAAAATCAATAATTATGTTTACAAAGTTGTTATCGACACAATTTGCAAACACGATTCATTCCCAAAAACATATTTTGTAGCAAAATGCAAATAAAATTTAAGCAGACTCGGTATAGATGAAGCATATTTTTAATATTAACAAAGTGGAGACTGATTCTCTTTTAAATGAATGAAGTATCCATTATTATTTGAATGTTGTATTTGGCCATGTTTGAAAGTAACAGTTGGAACAAGCCGTTTCTGCAACTTTACAATTTGCATGAATCCGCAGTTGTATGCAACCTAAAAATAAGCCACTTAAATGTTACAGGTTAGTTTGGATAGCAATTTTGACCGATTTTATTATTACATGTTATTTTGATATTTAGGTCAATAATGTAAATTATTTAATGCCATGACCAAATAATTGAAATACAATAAAGTTATACTCTCACCTATCCAAAAAAAGTTTTCATTGAACCAAAATTAAATGAAAATTATGAAAAAAAAAATGTAAAACATGTCGTTTCCTGTTATTTTGGAATGATATTTTGCATTAAATCAAACTAGGTTTGAGGTAGCTATTTAAAATTGGGTTCAAAATAATTGCACTTGTGGATTGGATGGTTTTCACTGGTACAGGTGAACTTGATTTTTGATTTTGTTCAGTTTGTGGCAGTGTTCTAGACCAATCTCTCTATCCCTTCTTCCTCGAAAAAAAGAGGTTGAGGAACCGAGTAAAACTTCAATTGAGAAAAACTACATTAAGACTCCATTGAATGCGTTGGGAACATTGGGAACAGATATGCTAAAAAATCCTTTCAAAGTTTATTTTTGTGACTAATGTTGTAATGACCCGTGTTGGCAAATGGTGGCCTCGATTGAAGCTTTATATTGTGTTGTATACTTCTTTTGTCTCCCGCTGGGTAAGATAATTTTCCAAAGTATTCAATTAATAACTGACAAATTTCTTTATCAAATTAAAAAGCTTTGTCCTGAAATAGTTACACCTTTGTACTTATTTTTTTCCAGGGTGATGTGGGTGCCCAAGGACCAATCGGTCCGATGGGAGCTACAGGGCTTACCGGTGCAACAGGTGCTGCAGGGCTAAAAGTATGTAATTTTAAATCAATTTAAAAGGTACTATAATATATTAAAAAATTTTAATGGGCATTTTAATATAAATCCATGAATTCCCATTAAAAATATATTTTTGATTGATGTGTGATTTTTTTTGTCTCAATTTTTTTCCGCATCAAGGGTGAGCAAGGCGCGGTAGGTGCGCTAGGGCCACAGGGTACAGTGGGTGCAGTAGGGCCTCAAGGTGCGGTTGGCGCAATAGGTCCTCAAGGTGCAGTGGGTGCAACAGGGCCTCTAGGAGCCATGGGCGCAATAGGACCACAAGGAGCAGTAGGTGCAACGGGAGGGCAAGGACCGCAAGGAGCACAAGGCCCACCGGGACCAGAAGGACCATTAGGACCGCACGGTCCACCAGGGGCCACCCGGACAACCTGGGCCCGAAGGAACACCAGTAATAATGATATGAAATAATTTTCTGTTCTGAAGCTTAGTCGATAGGGATCAAATGTACTTTCCCTCACTTTACTTCCTGTTCATTTCTCAGAGGAAAATAAAATCCGTTATCTGGGTTTTCATGACGCTGCTATTTAACTTACAATGATACTAAACATTTGATCACGATGATGATATAATGAAATGTGATTGACCAAATAAGCAATTCTAAGGTCGAGGTACACTTTACTTATTATATTAGAAAAAATCACATATTTTTAATTAGTTGCAAATGTTTAACGAATATTTATAATTATTAATGAACAGGCGTGGAATGATTTTATACATTTGATAAATTAGAATCTTGAATGTACACTACTCAAGCCCACTCGCGACGCAAGTACTACAAGGTTCTCAGTGTAAATTTTTAGCGAAACAGAAGTAACAATACGGCAGTCTTCCAAGTATCATTATTGGTATTTTTATTTTGTCAAAAATTTTCACATATGACCTTGAAGTACTCGGGTCGCGTACTATCTAGTTTTCTTCATCGGTATCGAAAGTGAGATGACTTAGCATTCATATCTTTAATCACATTTTTACAAATTTGAATTGTTTGAATTTTGTACTTTTCGTTTATAAACAAAAATATAAGTAGATCACTAAGTAGATGCGGATAAAACCCTAGATTTATTTTAAACATTCCTATGTTATTATCTGGTCATTAATATTTTCAAAAAATCCCCAAAATTATAACAAACCCACTTAATTCATTGAAAATTGTATACATTCAATTTTCGCTAATTTACATTTTAATAGCCTTTTAACTTAGTGATCTACTTATATTTTTGTTTATAAACGATAAAAACTGTTTACCACGCGTCAGTTCAAGTACATCCGTGCACTTGGAATGCCTGAAGATGCCGAAAGGCGAAACCCGGGTCGTTAGCGACAAAACTCATGGAAAAGTACAAAATTCAAACAATTCAAATTTGATATTGAAATTCCATCAAGCACCCTCAGTCGAAATACTTAATTATATCACATTTTTACATTCATCATTTTTCCTTTCAGATTTTCTTTAGACCAGGTGCATACGGTTCAGGTAAGATTTAAAAAAAAGCCCTACATTTGTATGACTATGATATTGCAGTTATGTGAGTATGAAACTTAAATATTATAAAACATAAAACAAAGAATCAATGCTAACCGCTAAGCCACGGTGTAAGACGGTGATTTTACTGATAATGACGTCACACGATTGTACTTATTTTATGACACTTCCTACATAACCTTTCCACATAAAACATTTTACACTGCTGTCTAAATTACATGATATTTTTAAGGGGTCATTATAAAAGTAATGAAGTAACAAACTCTCGGACTATTTTATTCTCACTATTGTTTCGTAACGTTATCTATGACCTGCCAACCTTTGCCACCAATTCATCATCACCCATTTAAAATTAAATAAAATCAAAATGATTTAAATATAAAGACCAAGTGTTACCCCATTGGGACATTTATTCCATTATCAATAACTTTGAATATAATTTTGGTATAAATATACTCTAAATATGAAGAAATAATATTAAAAGGTTGTGAAACCACTATAATGTAATATTATTACAATGAACTCTCTTTTTACAATGGATACGTTCCACACAATACCATGTAAATAAAGAATACTAAAATAAAAATAATGATGGGTAGGTTTTCTTGTAAAAAAATCAATTCAGGATATCAAAACAATACAATTCATTGTTGATTATTGTATCTTGCTGTATCTTAAAAAACCCTTTACAAATTACAATTACAAATTTGCTCATTCAAAAGTAAGCATAAGTGTTAAGCGAATAAAAAAGATCTACCGGCAAGAGGAATCCGAGCATTACGTGAAGAAATTCAGTAGAACAATATGGAATTGTTTAATTGTCATCATAAAAATTAAACTTTTATTTGAAAGATTTACAACTACACATTTGAAAAGAAGTTAACCTTTTAAGTTTTGCGAGGTATTCAAATATACATGTATTGCATTTGATAAAATTACCTGGTCCAAGCCCAACCGTTGCAGTACCAAAAACAAGTCTTAATGCCACATTTGTAACCTAAATCCGACCTATAGCCCCAATTTATATTATATATGATATTTTATTAAATTGGTAGTTGTGGGGCTATAATGCAAAACGCATTATTTCCAAAATGAGTGATTTTGAGTAAGGAATCGACTGGTCATATTAGTTTTAATATAAAATATCTAAAGCACTGTCAAATTGGAAATCATGTTTTTACGCAAATGTTATTTTGTTTGTGTTATCCGTTATAGTATTTGATTCTACCGAAAAGTTTGAGTTTTGGAAATAATACGTTTTGCATTATAACCCCACAATTATAAAGCTCTCTTTCTTAAGTGACGATTTAGTAATGTTTATTTATTGCATAAAAAATGATAAAACCATTTTTTTATAAAAATAGCCTTACTGCTATGTCGATCCTGAAGCATCAAGCCGGCCGCAGTTAAATTAATTTTACTGCTTGCACTAAGTTAACACTGCTTTTCAACCTTTTCTTTTTATTGTTAAAATTCATAAAATTGTACTAAATTTGTGTTATAAGTAGTATTGCCGCATGGCTGACTCACAAGCCAAACATTGCTTGAAATATTTTTCTGAAAAATAAATTCCTTACCCGGACCCGGCCCTAGCCCAAATCTCAATCGACCTGACCCCCAGGACAAGTAGAAGTCTGTGGGCCAAGCCCGGGCACGTGCTGACTAGGGTATCCAATCCCGGAATTCATTGAAAAAATGAACAACTGGGATTACAGGCAATAGTCAATGTGTCTGGTATCACAAACACCCATGTCCCAGGACCTAAATGTGATATTGAAATTGCCAGCACTTGAACCCAGACGACCCCGATTGCTAGGTTAACTGCTCTTACTGAACCAACAAAATAATGTTTATTTAAAATAAGCATATTGACATCCTAATTTAGAATCGAAAATAATACCACAAATTTATACCTCAGGCTGAGCATCATCGTTCACAGGGTGCAATGAACGAAACAATGAAGCAAGGCGATTGATTGAACTTTATCAAACAATTATAACGAAACCATCTCTCCTTATGGTTTTTGATAGTTTTTCAGAGACTCAGTATCTAACCGATTTGATTCTTTCAAAAATATATGAAGCTTTCCAAAAAAACATTGAATCCCGCAATGCCGCTTTTAAAAGCCCAAACGCCACTAACATTTAAAGCACATGAGAACACCAAGCATGTTGACATTTGAAATTTTCAAATATCATAATATATTGAGATGAACAGTGGTGGTCTATATTCATTACAGAACTGCATTTTTCTAGGCATGGGAGTTTGTGATGTTGATCCTAAAATAAGGGAGGGTAGCGAAAGTGATGAGCTGACCACTAGCCCTGTCCTAATCCAATTCTTGATATCCGTAGGAGAGTAGTCTCTTCGAAAAAAAGAGAGGTTGAGCAACTGAGTAACAAGCAGTTCTCCTTGAAAATAAAACTTCCATTGAGATATCACTAGGCTATGTGCTCCGCACTGGGAGCGGACATTGATTAAAAAAATGAAAATAACTCTCGCGGCTCGGAGACTAGAAAAATACTTCTCTGCCGATGGGGATCTTTTGTGACCCCAGTGGTTTCCTCATTTTTGGCCTTATTCTTATGAATTTCAAAAAAAAATATAGTCTAAGGGCTTTAAAATATCTCTCTGCATCATTCCTCATACATTTTTTTAATATAAATCCGTGTTTTTTTAATAAATAATAATATTTTAAGTTGCGCTTAAAAAAGACGTCATCCCAGCACACATATGAATTTACAACTGGCGAGTGTAGCGCAGCTATCTTACGAACGATCGTTATCGCGGGCGCTTATCGCCTTATAGCGTTATCACGTTATCGCGTATTTATATAAACTACAAAAGGTCCAAAAAACTATGATATAAGAATACCTTAATTATAAACATTGTATCACCCATATTAAAATAGATATTTAAGAAAATGTTGGTATTGGGGTCGCATTTCCTGAGCTTAGAACCGGAAAAGTTAAATAGATTACTTCATATTACATTGAAAGATTTAAAGCTTGTATAATATTCGATGATATGCAATCCAGGGCCAATTTTTATAAAATAAATAATCAATTCGCCTCGAAATTTCATGCCTACTTCATATTTCGATCATATTTGTAGAATAACTTTGTAAATAACATTTACTTTTTGGCAGCCTTGTCTATTGCTGAACCGATACGGCCAACATTACGACCACCACAACGCCGTGAACCGTCAAACTTTGTTGAATGGGCAAAAATGGCCAGAGGAGATCCTTACTATTAGAAAATGGTGTCCAAAATTAACACTTGTCAGAAATCATACAAATCTATCTTAGGTTAGTCTTCCCTATTTTATACTTTTATATAATATTATATAATATCATACATATTACCTTTCTAAATGACATTTAACACAGCCAAATAGCCTCGGGGAGCAGGTTGTTCTGTATACCATTACAAATCGTTTTCCTTTATATTCATATTTGAACTTTTCTGGTACAACAATGATTGAAAAACATTTTTTCAATAAATTTTATCTTACAAGTAAATACTTTCATTCTGTATAATGTCTAAATATTATGAAAAATAAAAATTCCATTTTTATTTAAATCACCTACGAGCTACAAAACCGCTCATTCGATCCTTGGTAAAAAAAAATATTATATTTTTATTCGTAGTTTTAGTATAAATAAAAAAAAAAAAAACTTTTGAGATAGCAGGGGTGTCGAGTGGGAAAAATGTTGGAAAACCATGTTGCGAAAGTAACATAAACCATATAGACAGTAGGGGTGTCGTGTAACCGTGAGAAGCCAGTGGCGGGTGTCGACTCTTAAAATGTTGAGAAACCGTGTCACATATAGGATGACAAAAAACGTCAAGACGGGGAGGGGGGGGGGGGAGTGTCGTCTCTTAATATGTTGAGAAGCTGTGTCACATATAGCAGCGCTTCCCAACCTGGGGTCTGCAGGCTTTTCGCGGGGGTCAGTGAAAATTTTCATACTTTCAACATTCTTTGTGATAAAATATGAAATAAAAAAAGTCCGCAGATTATTGTTTTCAGATTTAGGGGTCCGCAGCATGTTGAAGCATGGGAAGCACTGATTTAGATCATTCAATTCATAATAGAAATTTATTATTATGTTTAGTGTAAATATTTCATAGTCCAGTCCAAGCACCCATAAGAACAATGTTAAATAATAAATAATCTTGGATTGATTGTTCCATGATTGACCATTTTTGTAGAATATTTTTCATTTGGCTCATAAATAGTCTTGCCTGGCATTTCGTTTTGCGATTTTTCTAGCTCAATTCTGAAACTCTTACCTGTAAAGAAAACCAGAACTCTAGCTGAGAAACTGAAAATAATTCAAGGCGTTGAAAAAAATTTCAGGAGGAAAACCAGTTGAAAAGTACGCAAATTTGAGGGGTCTTTGTTGAAATTCTGTGACTAAGAAAAGTGCCAAACTGTAAATAGGCAACAAAGTATTAAGAACGTTTAATGTATGTACAGTGGAGCTCCAATCTACCCTTCTCACATTTTTCGTTTTCTCTCATGGATTGCTTTTTTTATATAGTCTCAACAAATTCCCTATCATAATAATGTTAAGCTTTTTTATCCATTTCCGCTCCTAATGTGAATCATATGGCATGCTAATGGAGGTATCTCAACAGAAGTTAAGTATCTCAGTCGCTCAACCTCTCTTTTTGAAAGAGAGTAGTAGGGATAGATGGATAAGGCTAGAAAAGGAACAGTGGTTAACTAATCGGTCTCCCTACGCCCGGTTATTAAGGAATCGGAAGGATGGGAAGGAATTTTTTAGACATCACAAACACCCATGCCTACGAACAGAAAAAATGCTGTTTCGTGCTGGGACTCAAGCCCGTGAGATCCGGCACAGAAGCCAACAATGCTAGCCGCTGCGCTATAGGACACAGGACATATTTAGTAATCCCGCATTGATTGTTCTCTGATTTACTGATTTCCTCGATCTATCATCTAAATATTATTGTCCCGTCACAAAAATATTTTCGATTCATTCAGCAATATTTGAACCCCAGTATTATTACACCCTTTTTATTAATTAGTATGCAAGAAATAGGCAAATAACAATTCTCAGGAAAATAAACACTGAGCCTGAACACAAGTCTGAAGATGCCTCTGAAAGAGGCGAAACACGTGTCACAGTTAGTTACACAATACGTGGAATAATCAAAGTTAATTTAAATTTTCTATTAAAACACTGAGCCATTTCAAAACTGAAATAAATAAATAGATTTTTTTAAAATAAACATTTTTTTGGTATCATTTGAAGATTTCGTATTATAGGTTTCCCACATTTTAGTTTGTTTATTACGGTCCCATGATAAACGTAGAATCAGAGTGTCACTGCAATATGTTAAATTAATCTCGTTATAATTTTGAAAAGGTCTTGTTGAGTGGGAGATATAATATTCTAATTACACTGCCGTATAAGACAGATATGTCGTCAGTGTCATACTCAAAAAGTGACTTTAACCCTTTCCTTACTATGCAAAAAAAAGCACGCGCTCCTGAGTTATTTATCCGTTACACATCAGGCAAATGAAAATTATATAACACTACTACAGTAGTGTTATATAATTATCATGGTTTACTCCCGTTTGCCTGATGTGTAACGGATACACAGCTCAGGAGCGCATGCTTTTTTTTGCACAGTAAGGAAAGGGTTAATAAATTGATTTATGTCAATTAAAATATCATAGTTTATTTCGTAAACTATATTTGACATGAAGTATCAAAGTGTGACAAAATGAGTAATTAAGAATGTCGTTCTGTATATGTAATATAAAATTTATCTTAAGCCTATGAAATTATAACATTATATTTTTATGAATTTGAAACATTTTGAATTGTAAAAACAGTTATTATAAAAACATGACACATTTGACCAAGATTTTTAAGATTATATTTCAACCATGAAAACGGAGATAAAGAACTTACGACTCCGACTGCCGCCTCCAAAATAGTACATTTTGCCAGTGAGTGTAACAGAGCACAAATTAGAGGAAGAACAAAAGTGAAAGGCGTAGAGCTGACATTGATTCTGTAGACATATCAATCACTTTCAAAGTTTTCTGCTAATTATCGAAAATGCCGCCCACATAAATGTGCCGCCCGGGGCGGTCTGCCCCCTCCGCACCCCCCTTGCTACGCCACTGCCACTATATGTTATATATACTTCCTCCCGTAGGACTATATGACCGATGGAAATATGAATGAAGAGTCCCTGGCAAAAGAATATGGAGTGACATTTGTGATTTTTCATCGTACAATACACGCTACAACAAGAAGAGGCTCTCTCTAGTAACCAGAAGAATAAGGGCAGTTTACCAGTTTGGGACAGTTTGAAATGTGAAAGCCAACAAAGCTTATGAATTCCATCATAACTGCTGGCTCTTGAATGATTTGATGAAAATATATTTAACAAAATGACTAAATAAATAATTAAAATACGAGAAATAAAATCATGCTAGTGGAATCAAAGACTACAGTAGAAATTCACATCCTGAATTGCACATGTTATGAACCAAATAATCTGTACTGTCTTGAAATACAATATATTTAATACCAAATTACAAACCATTTTATTTTGCTCAAAAGAGCATGAATAATATTGTACAATAAAATTATTATAAGCCATGGGTGTCCAACCGGTAGATCGCGATCGACCAGTCGATCTCAAAGCAAAATTTGTTTGATCCCGAAAGCTTCCGTGAATTTCGAAAAAATATATAATTTAAATACTAAAATTATTTCGTAAGCACATACCTATTTAATGATATTTATTTCACAGTTAAAATAAACATTTCTAAGTTTAGAGAAGGGAAAAAACCCTAAATAAAATTTCTTATAAGAATCATGTTAGAAGTCGATCGCGAGGAAGCTTAAGATTGAAAAGTTGATCCTAGGCCAAAAAAGGTTGGACACTATAAACCAAAATTTAACAGAAATAGTATCAGAAAAGATATTTTAACCGATACCAAACCATCATAAAGAATCACTTTTGTGGTGTTCACTGTCAATACTTGGTGAAAAGGCATTAAATTAAGAAAAAACACAAAATTTCTTTGTACTTTATTTCCACTTTATTTATAAAGGTCAGGACCGGTTTCGGTCATGGCGAGCTGACAATGTCAGTTGGCTCAATGCAATACTTGCCTTGAGCGAAACCGGTCCTGACCTTTATAAATAAAATGGAAATAAACTACAAAGGAGTATTGTGTTTTTTCTTATCATAAAGAATCACGTTACCCGCTGTGGAGGCGACTCGGTCTTAATTTTAATTGTCAGTATTTAAACCTATTTTAGAAGGTTCAGGTTAAAATAATCAAAAAAATGTGCATATTTTTAGAAATATATTTTCTCCTTCATTTTATTTATAAATGCTCAAATAAACACATAAAATCATCTGCAATAATGTGCGATTATTATAAATGCTTGATATTCAAAACCGAGCGTGTTGCATACATGAAGTTCAACAATGGTTTAAAGATTAATACCAAAAGCTTACCTTACAATCTTGTACCGCTATATTGTTGTTATTCAAACAATACAAAACTATGACTATCTTTAGTGACTTCTCTCACAAATGCAACTACGATAATTTTGTTGGATAAAATGGTGTCAAATATAGTATTTAGTAACTTAACAATCCTCACAACACTTGATTATCTAACATAGTTGTTAACAGTTATGTTGGAAAATTAAGCATTTTTGACTACTATGTACAGTTGAAAAGCCTCCCATTATTCATGCCTATTGGACTGGGATTTTGAAACTTTTATTTAAGCTATTTTCACTTTTCCATATTGTCACTTTCAGTGGCGTCATTATTGCTTTTAAGAAAAACGCGAATTATTGTGATATTAAAGCTATAAATCAAAACTGCTTGTTTTAAATTTTTTAACTCTACTCTACTTTGATGACTTTTATTTTTCTCTATGGTTAGAAAGAACTAATCAGCAATCAGTATTTTTCACAGTGTAATAGTATTTATATTTCACATCTTAAGAAATTGCTACTTTAAACCTGTACATCCTATGGATAGTATCCGATGGACGTCCGGGGCGCTGGAATTCCACCGGTCGAAAGAAGAGACAGGCGGGATTAAGGCTTTCCGCAGCACGTGACCCAGCCAGTTCCAACGTCTCTCCATGACCACTGACGTGACGGGGCGCTGTCTTGTACGTTCCCTTATCTCCGAATTCCTCACAAAATCAAACCTTCTCACCCCCACTATCCGACGCAAGCATTTGTTATCGAAGCTAAGTACGCGGTTTTTCTGAGTCTTCATCAGGTGCTATGATTCGCAACCGTAAAGCAGTACAAGCAGAATTCAAGCGTTGAATAAATGGCATTTGGTTTTAATCAAGTATAGCTATGTGTCAAAGACAGTCCAAATTGGAATATGGATTCAGCCATTCTTAAATGAATGACGAGCTCCTTTTTTGTACTACTGTCTTCGGGGATATGTACGCCGAGGTATCTGAAGCTGCCGACCCTCTCGATGATCTATCCCGCGCTGCTCAGGGTCCTACACATCACATTTTTAGACCAATGCGACCTGAGTTAGTTCTTAACCCATCAATAGTTTCCTGGATGCCTTTAATAGATTTGTCGAGTACGACACCATCATCGGCATATTCAAGGTCACACAGCTTCAGACCGGGACCAACAGCTACTCCACAATTAGGCGGAATTGACCTGTGAAGTATGAAGTCAAAGATAATAATAAACAGGAACGGTGCAAGAACGCACCCCTGTCTCACTCTGGTTGTGAAAAAAAAAAAAAAAAAAACCGATGAAAACTGTTCACTAAGATTTCATACATTAATTTCTGCATTTTACATTAACACACAAACACATTCAAAGTACAAACCGTTCAACATGTCCACTGCATAAAATCACATCATATCGTCCAATAATCGGCAAAAGAGCTTAAGCGACACAATTAGGTAAATTGTGTTAGCCAATAATTGTTCAAGAGCAGTGCTTCCCAACCATATTTGTGCCATGCTCCACTTCAGCTTATTATCCAGGATTATACTTCTAAGTAACTATTTTAATGAGCTAAGAAATATTTGTTTAAGCATAGTTTTGAAATTGCTTCATATTGATACATCTCTCAAAATTTTTTGATAATTGAATTACTACATTACTATTTTAGACCTTGTTAGAACAATACAGTCAACTCTTCTATAGCGTCCACTTCTATAGAGTTTTTTTTCCAAAATCCTTTGCCGCGGTCTTTTTGTATAGCGTACATATTACAAAATTTTGTGAATCACAGGTGTGGCGCGTTAAGAGTCAAAGCACATTCTAGGGATTTTCATCACAATACAGTAAAAAGATATTTTTCTACTTGTATAGGCCATGGAACAAATTATGATCAAGTAAATCGATGCACACGTTTTTATAATGCATTATGTATAAACATATCAGCGGTTTTCAACCATTCTATTTTTTTTTTTAAATAAAACTATTTAATTATGTTATACATGCATATCTATTAATCTAAATCATATATGGGCAATCACTGGCCTACGGCCCGAATCCGGCCCACCGAGCTATTTTGTCCGGTCCTGATTATACTTAAGCAATACCAATACCAATATTGATAGTCTCGTAATTCAAGTACAAGGCCAATCTTCACACTAATTTTTTTAATCAGTATATAGTATTAATATTATGTCGTTCATTATATAAACAAAAAAAATAAATAACTTCTTATTTTTTCAACGTGTTTTATTTAATTTATTCAATTACTTTATTATGTTCAATAATTTGGTCCGGCCCTTGGCTCCAGACTTAGGAAAGGTTGCCCATGCCTGATCTAAATAATAACGTTATCTTATATCCTATAACATAATGAAGCCTGTGTAATAATTATTCCCGTAAGCGTCGATTTCTTGTAATTCAATACTTTGTGGATTTTAAATTTTATTGATTTTTTTTTATATCCTTACAAACTGTGAAAGAAAATGATCATATTATTTATTTTTATTTATGAGCTATGTTGTCTAATGCAGTGTTCCCCAACCTTTGAAATAATGAAATAAAATAGGTTTTTATGTAGTATTTTTTTAATCTTATACTGTTACAAATGGACATAACTATACAACTGTTTTCAGTTAACAATGCTCGCAATGAGCGAAACCGATCCTGACCTTTAAATTAAAGTGGAATAAAGTACATACAAAGGAATATTGTGTTTTTATTAATATAATGCCTTTCCACCGAGTATTCACAGTGAACACCCTAAATGTGAAAACATTTATGTATTATGAAATTATTGGTATGTTTAGGTAGGGTTTTTCATCTGGGTTCACTGTCGAAGAGCAAATATTTATGACTGTCGATTCTGAAAAAACCAGCGACCATCGTGTCGCACACAGAAAAAACAATACAACAGAATAAGTATCCGCAATAAACTAAGCTTTGCAAATTTTTAAAAGCCGGTGTTAGTAAAATACGGAGCCGCATTATTGATGTCTTCTTATTTAACAATAACTAAAAATACAAGAAAACGTGCAGGCAATAAAAATCCTATATTCAATATTTTTGTATGGCGAATTTCTTTAAATTTGGCATACTGTTTGCGACCAGGCAGAAAGTCTCTGCGGCCCAGCACTGGGCCGCGGACCACTGGTTGGGGAACAATGGTCTAATGGACCCAAGGAAAGACTGAAAGAAAACGTATTTCTCTAGAACAAAAAGCACATTATTATAAAAGTCTCGATGGAACGTGATATTAGATGACACTGATGGTAATTAAATGCATAATTAAAAAATTTAACATTTATTTTTGCTTTCTACAATAATTGTTTGCTTTTTATATATTTTTATTTCATACTAGCGAGTACCCGGCTTGCGTTGCAATGCCACTCAAAGGAAGAAAGTGTTTTAATTATGTTTATTGAAGTGCTTTTAGATATATTTTGTTTTTTTGTCTGGTGTGTATACAAATAGATCTGAAGGTTTCACGTGAGCAGGCCAGATACAGCTGTCCATGTGAAAAGCATGGATTTTTAAAATTTAGTCCACACACTTTTAGCGATTGTCCCTGTGCTTTGTTGATGGTCTTTGTAAATGCGAGTCGCACCAGAAACTGCAATTTTTTTAATTCGAATGGCATATCTGTTGGAATTATTGGGATGCATGGCAACAGTACATTGTCTCCTTAAAATTTTCCATATAAAATTGTAGCTTAGATGATATCGTTCATTATCTCGTTTACTGAATGCTTGGTACCGTTGCAAAGTGGCGAATTTATACTTCCGAATAGATTGATAGGTACGCTAATTTTCAATGTAAAAATGTGTGTCGACATGTCTGACAGATCAAGTGAATTTAAGAATTCAGTAAGATGATTGACAACTTCGTCATGATTCATTACATTATCGATGGACTAAAAAATTGTCACTCTGCCTGGTACTTCGTTTTAAATCCTGAAGTTGATGGCATTAATATCGTTGTTTTTGGCTGCTAATATAACATGTCCACTGAGCCACTGTTGATTTTTGTAATTCTGAGCGATATTTTTGGGAAAACTTTGTGAATCTATTCGCTTCACCAATGGTTCTTGTAATTTTAATAAGGTCGGCGAGTCCCTTGTTAATATAAAAGAAAACAATATTCTTAGATCAAATGAGTACATAGCTATACAATTATACATTTTATATATTAATAGTCGATAATGTCCGTTTGTTTGAGTGTAAGGTGTCCTATTAATCGCTCACTTTTCACAAATAATCACAGATGTCCTCGGGTCTTCTTCTTCTTCTACGAAATGTATTTGTTTGCGTACTTGAAAATTAATAGTTAATAAATAATATAAAATAAAATAAAGTAAAATAAATTAAAATGAAATAAAATAAAATAAAATAAAATAAAATAAAATAAAACAAACAAATTATCGTATTGGCAGCCCACCGCTGATTTATATACATTTTCAGACGTTCGCACAACAACTCACCAAAGTATTATCGCAATCGAATGAACGGCATAGGAACAGGAACGCATAAAAGACAAATTAACAAATTAACATATTGGCAGCCCACCGCTGATTTATATAGAATTGCGGACGTCCACACAACAACTCACCAAAATTTTATTGCAATTGAATGAGCGGTATAGGAACGCATACCAGACAAACAAACAAATTAACGCATTGACAGCCCACCGCTGATTCATAAACCTATTCTGGCGTCTGCACAACAACTCACCAAAATTTCATCGCAATCGGATGAGCGGTATAGGAGCGCATAGGTAACAAACAAACAAACATTCATTTTTATATATCGACTGTGGAAAGGAAAAAGGACGTAACCCTCAATTATTCAAAACAGCTTTTTTTTCGATAATCACAATGTATACAACTTGATACACATTCTATTAAAAGGATGGAAGCTGAAAATTCCGAATAAGTATCTAAATTTAGCTTTTAAGTTTGAAAAAGACCTTGTAAAAAAATAAAACCAAGAAAAAACAATGAAATAAAGGTTTTTCCGAGACAATTTCTTTAATTAATATTAGGTTATGTCAATTTAAGACCAGTTTAGAAGTATCCGTGCACTTCAAGGTTGTGTATAATTCATAATTTGCATATGTCACAAAATCATCAAAACACGTTTTTAGCGCCTCCTGTAAAATTTGATATGTGTGAGTTACGTCCTTTTTCCTTTCCACAGTCGATATAAAAAAAGATATTGCATGTTGGTGGTCAAAGACAATTTCTTTGCTGAACGCGCTGTTTGACCACGATCCAAAGGAGTTAAAAAATTGCAGATGAAGCGATTGCCAATGCAATATTGTTTCGTGATCCAACGCTTTGGCTTGTGATTGATTGCATGCATAATTTTATCATACGCAATGCGTTGTTCTGAAACCAATTTCGGAAGATTTGTTTGAACGAATGTACCCAATTTGTCGACTTCAAAATGTGTTTCTCGTTGCAAATCACGATCAAAAAGGTTGTTTACAGATCGATTCAGAGCAACTATTCCCAATTGTTGATACAGAGCTTGAACAGAGCGAGCTCGAACGCTTTTTAAACTTACTTTCCATTGCTCGTCGTCATTGTTTTTGAAGCTCATGGTGCCGTTTTCTTTCGCACTTGAAGTGTAGATCGACTAATAGCTAGTCGTTTGGGTGGCATAATTGTTTGACAGCGAAAGAAATGCTTTGTGACGACTATTAAAAATTCACTTGATTGTTTGACGTAACCATGGCGCATATCAAATGTAACTAAGGAATCATAAACAACTTGATTATTTTGGACGTAAGTTGTTTTTGATATCTCAGTAAAACTATCCACACCGAAAACATAAAAACCGTCGCTAAACTATATGAAATACACACATTTTTTAATTCAGAAACCTATTTGGATATCCGCACAATAACTCACTAAAGTTTTTATCGCAATCGGATTAACGGTATACGAGCGTATAGGTAACAAATAAACAAACATTCATTTTTATATATCTACTAGCGAGTACCCAGCATGCGTTGCAATGCCACTCAAAGAAATAACGTGCTTGTTTTTTAATTCTGATTATTAAAGTACTTTTGGATATCTTTTGTTTTTCCGTCTGATGCGTATACGAATAGATCTGAAGGTTTTCCAACGGGTGAGCAGGTCACATACAGCTGTCCATGTGAGAAGCATAGATTTTATAAATTTAGTCCACACCCTTGTAGCGATTGTCCCTGTGCTTTGTTGATGGTCATTGCAAATGCGAGTCACACCGGAAACTGCAAACATTTAAATTCGAATGGCATATCTGTTGGAATTATTGAGATGCTTGGAAACAGTACATTATCCCCTTTAAATTTTCCTTTTAATTTGTTTAGCTTCAATGATATTGTGCATTATCTTTTTCACTGAATGTCTGGTACCGTTGCAAAGTGGTGGATTTATATTTCGGAGAAGAATGATAGGTACGCCAATTTTCAAAACGTGTAACGGCATGGCTGGCAAATCAAGTGAATTTAAGAATTCAGAAGAATTAATTGCGATATTTTTGGGAAAATTTTGTGAATCAATTCTCTTATTGTTTTTGTAATTTTACAGAAGTTTGTTGGCAATGTAATACATTGTGTGGATTCATCTATTTCCAATGTTCCATTCCCAATATCTAACAACTATTTTGCGAAACGTTCAGCGGATGTGTCATATTGTAGTTCTACACGCATGCTGGCCTTGAAAACCAATTTCTGCACGTGTCGCCATAAAACTGATGATTTGAGACATGCATTTAATTCATCAACAGCTGTTGAACGTGGTATAACTGGTAGGGTTTGTCGAAAATCACCAGACAATAAAATAATTGCGCCACTAAAGACCACTATTCATTTCCTCTCAAATCTTTTAGTGCATAGTGTAGAGCTAACAATGCCTTTTTGTGCGCCATAGTACATTCGTCTCATATTATGAGTTGGCATGATTGAAGTACTTCACCTATTACGATTTTTTTTTTGATATTGCATGTTAGTGTCTCAGTGATTTGCATTAAAATGCAATTTCAGTGCTGAATGCGCTGTTCGACAACATCCAAAAATGTTCACACCAAAGGAACGCGAACTGACGCTAAACTATATGAAATACACACATTTGTTAAATTGATAAAAGTCACCAGAAAAGGCGATAATTATTAGAAAATGCGCCACAGAGAATCCTTAAAATAGCCAATCAACGGGTCCAAATTTGACTTTTCGTGACCTATGATTTGCCATGAAACTGATAGCCGTGGCACGCAGGTCGTTTTATTCGGCGAAATTTCTCATTGTAAAATGGCTGCACTCTGGGGTGGGCTGGAAGAAGCTCAAAGAGGCTTGCGCAAGCATTTTGTGAAATTTTGCTAAGGTCGGCCAGCTCCTTGTTAATCTAAGAGAAAACAATATTATCAAATCAAATGAGTTCATAACTGCAATTTCTGACTTAAATATGACATCTATGACAGCATCAGTATACACAGTAGTACATTTTCGGCCATTTAAATTGATGAGTTTACAGTAAATTGCATATTGTTACATAATGTAAATGTATTAAGTAAAAATCGATTGCTTATTTAAGTAGTCCATCAGAGTGATAAAAACCCCACTTGTTCCCAGAATACCGAGAATTACTTTGATATAAAGCGAGCCCCTTGTAAACGCATTGGCAGCCTACCGCTAGCTGTGATAATTTAGAAAAC
Organism: Himalopsyche tibetana; assembly: GCA_030503985.1. Classification (NCBI taxonomy): domain Eukaryota; kingdom Metazoa; phylum Arthropoda; class Insecta; order Trichoptera; family Rhyacophilidae; genus Himalopsyche; species Himalopsyche tibetana. The sequence goes on along the minus strand of JAPJYX010000007.1, from coordinate 1,997,261 downwards.
TTTAAGGGCGTCCGCACAACAAATCATCAAAGTTTTATTGCAATCGAATGAACGGTATAGATACAGGAACGCATAAAGGAAAAACTACAAAATTACCGTATTGGCAGCTCATCGTTGTATGTTTTGATTCAAAAACCTTTGCTGGTGTCCGCAAAGCAAATCACCAAAGCTTTATCCCAATCAGATGAACGGTATAGAAACGCATACGGAACAAACAAACAAATTAACTTATTGGAAGCCCACCGCTGACTGTATTTATTCAGATACCGTTGCGAGTGTTCGCACAACAACTCACCAAAGTTTTATCGCAATCGGATGAACGGTATAGGAATAGGAACACATAAGAGACAAACTAACAAATAAACGTATTGGCAGCCCACCGATGATTTATATACATTTGTGGCCGTCTGCACAACAACTCACCAAAGTTTTATCGCAATCGGATAAACGGTATAGGAACGAATACGGTAAAAAACAAAAAAATAACGTATTGGCAGCCCACCGCTGATTTATACACATTCACGGGCGTCTGTACAACAACTCACCGAAATTTTATCGCAATTGAATGAACGGTATAGGAACGCATACCAGACAAACAAACAAATTAACGCATTGGCAGCCCACCGCTGATTCATAAACCTATTCTGGCGTTCGCATAACAACTCCCCAAAAAAATTATCGCAATCGGATGAGCGGTATAGGAGCGCATAGGTAACAAACATACAAACATTCATTTTTATATATATAGATATATTAATAGCCGATAATGTCCGTCTGAGTGTAAGGTGTCCTCGACCTTCCAGTCTCCACTTTTTTAAATAAAATAAAATCTATAATAATCACTTATTACTTTTCACTTTTCACAAATGTGTGCGTACTGATGTCATCGGGTCTTTTTCTTCTTTTACGAAATTTATTTGTTAGCGTATTTGAAAATTATTTGAATAAAATATATATACTACAAAAAATGATTGTTAGCAAAAGTGAACATTATTCCAAAAATTCAATAATTTGCATTTTAATAACTGCAGGGCTGTCGATATATGCGCCGAGGTCGATTTATGGTACTATGAAAAATGGTTGTTAGCAAACTTGAACATTATTCTAAAGATTAAATATTTTACGAAATTTCTGCTACTACGAAAAATGGTTGTTAGCAAACTTAAACTTTATTCCAAAAATTCAATAATTTACGAAATTTCGGCTACTACGAAAAATGGTTGTTAGCAAACTTGAACATTATTCCAAATATTAAATAATTTACAATTAAAAAACTGCAGGGCTGTCGATATATGCGCAAAATTAAATGATTTACGAAATTTCTGCTCCTACGAAAAATGGTTGTTAGCAAACTTGGACATTATTCCAAATATTAAATAATTTACGAAATTTCTGCTCCAACGAAAAATGGTTGTTAGCAAACTTGAACATTATTCCAAAAATTAAATAATTTACGAAATTTCTGCTACTACGAAAAATGGTTGTTAGCAAACTTGGACATTATTCCGAAAATTCAATAATTTACGAAATTTCTGCTACTACGAAAAATGGTTGTTAAACTTTATTCCAAAAATTGAATATTTTACGAAATTTATGCTACTACGAAAAATGGTTGTTAGCAAACTTAAACATTATTCCAAATATTGAATAATTTACGAAATTTATGCTACTACGAAAAATGGTTGTTAGCAAACTTAAACATTATTCTAAAAATTAAATATTTTACGAAATTTCTGCTACTACGAAAAATGGTTGTTAGCAAACTTAAACTTTATTCCAAAAATTCAATAATTTACGAAATTTCTGCTCCTACGAAAAATGGTTGTTAGCAAACTTAAACTTTATTCCAAAACTTCAATGATTTACGAAATTTCGGCTACTACGAAAAATGGTTGTTAGCAAACTTAAAAATTATTCCAAAAATTAAATATTTTACGAAATTTATGCTACTACGAAAAATGGTTGTTAGCAAACTTAAAAATTATTCCGAAAATTAAATATTTTACGAAATTTCGGCTACTACGAAAAATGGTTGTTAGCAAACTTAAACTTTATTCCAAAAATTGAATATTTTACGAAATTTCTGCTCCTACGAAAAATGGTTGTTAGCAAACTTGAACATTATTCCAAAAATTCAATAATTTACGAAATTTCTGCTACTACGAAAAATGGTTGTTAGCAAACTTAAACTTTATTCCAAAAATTCAATAATTTACGAAATTTCGGCTACTACGAAAAATGGTTGTTAGCAAACTTGAACATTATTCCAAAAATTCAATAATTTACGAAATTCCTGCTACTACGAAAAATGGTTGTTAGCAAACTTGAACATTATTCCAAAAATTCAATAATTTACGAAATTTCTGCTCCTACGAAAAATGGTTGTTAGCAAACTTGAACATTATTCCAAAAATTCAATAATTTACGAAATTTCTGCTCCTACGAAAAATGGTTGTTAGCAAACTTAAACTTTATTCCAAAAATTGAATATTTTACGAAATTTAAGCTACTACGAAAAATGGTTGTTAGCAAACTTGAACATTATTCCAAATATTAAATAATTTACGAAATTTAAGCTACTACGAAAAATGGTTGTTAGCAAACTTGAACATTATTCCAAATATTAAATAATTTACGAAATTTCTGCTCCTACGAAAAATGGTTGTTAGCAAACTTGAACATTATTCCAAAAATTCAATAATTTACGAAATTTCTGCTACTACGAAAAATGGTTGTAAGCAAACTTAAACTTTATTCCAAAAATTCAATAATTTACGAAATTTCGGCTACTACGAAAAATGGTTGTTAGCAAACTTAAACTTTATTCCAAATATTAAATAATTTACGAAATTTCTGCTCCTACGAAAAATGGTTGTTAGCAAACTTGAACATTATTCCAAAAATTCAATAATTTACGAAATTTCTGCTACTACGAAAAATGGTTGTTAGCAAACTTAAACTTTATTCCAAAAATTCAATAATTTACGAAATTTCGGCTACTACGAAAAATGGTTGTTAGCAAACTTAAACTTTATTCCAAAAATTGAATATTTTACGAAATTTATGCTACTACGAAAAATGGTTGTTAGCAAACTTTAAAAATTATTCCAAAAATTAAATATTTTACGAAATTTCTGCTCCTACGAAAAATGGTTGTTAGCAAACTTGAACTTTATTCCAAAAATTCAATTATTTACGAAATTTCTGCTCCTACGAAAAATGGTTGTTAGCAAACTTGAACATTATTCCAAAAATTCAATAATTTACGAAATTTCTGCTACTACGAAAAATGGTTGTTAGCAAACTTAAACTTTATTCCAAAAATTCAATAATTTACGAAATTTCGGCTACTACGAAAAATGGTTGTTAGCAAACTTAAACTTTATTCCAAAAATTGAATATTTTACGAAATTTATGCTACTACGAAAAATGGTTGTTAGCAAACTTAAACATTATTCCAAATATTGAATAATTTACGAAATTTATGCTACTACGAAAAATGGTTGTTAGCAAACTTAAACATTATTCTAAAAATTAAATATTTTACGAAATTTCTGCTACTACGAAAAATGGTTGTTAGCAAACTTAAACTTTATTCCAAAAATTCAATAATTTACGAAATTTCTGCTCCTACGAAAAATGGTTGTTAGCAAACTTAAACTTTATTCCAAATATTAAATAATTTACGAAATTTCTGCTCCTACGAAAAATGGTTGTTAGCAAACTTGAACATTATTCCAAAAATTCAATAATTTACGAAATTTCTGCTACTACGAAAAATGGTTGTTAGCAAACTTAAACTTTATTCCAAAAATTCAATAATTTACGAAATTTCGGCTACTACGAAAAATGGTTGTTAGCAAACTTAAACTTTATTCCAAAAATTGAATATTTTACGAAATTTATGCTACTACGAAAAATGGTTGTTAGCAAACTTTAAAAATTATTCCAAAAATTAAATATTTTACGAAATTTCTGCTCCTACGAAAAATGGTTGTTAGCAAACTTGAACTTTATTCCAAAAATTCAATTATTTACGAAATTTCGGCTACTACGAAAAATGGTTGTTAGCAAACTTAAACTTTATACCAAAAATTGAATATTTTACGAAATTTATGCTACTACGAAAAATGGTTGTTAGCAAACTTTAAAATTATTCCAAAAATTAAATATTTTACGAAATTTCTGCTCCTACGAAAAATGGTTGTTAGCAAACTTGAACATTATTCCAAAAATTAAATAATTTACGAAATTTCTGCTACTACGAAAAATGGTTGTTAGCAAACTTAAACTTTATTCCAAAAATTCAATAATTTACGAAATTTCGGCTACTACGAAAAATGGTTGTTAGCAAACTTAAACTTTATTCCAAAAATTGAATATTTTACGAAATTTATGCTACTACGAAAAATGGTTGTTAGCAAACTTAAACATTATTCCAAATATTGAATAATTTACGAAATTTATGCTACTACGAAAAATGGTTGTTAGCAAACTTAAACATTATTCTAAAAATTAAATATTTTACGAAATTTCTGCTACTACGAAAAATGGTTGTTAGCAAACTTAAACTTTATTCCAAAAATTCAATAATTTACGAAATTTCTGCTCCTACGAAAAATGGTTGTTAGCAAACTTAAACTTTATTCCAAAAATTCAATAATTTACGAAATTTCGGCTACTACGAAAAATGGTTGTTAGCAAACTTAAACTTTATTCCAAAAATTGAATATTTTACGAAATTTATGCTACTACGAAAAATGGTTGTTAGCAAACTTAAACATTATTCCAAATATTGAATAATTTACGAAATTTATGCTACTACGAAAAATGGTTGTTAGCAAACTTAAACATTATTCTAAAAATTAAATATTTTACGAAATTTCTGCTACTACGAAAAATGGTTGTTAGCAAACTTAAACTTTATTCCAAAAATTCAATAATTTACGAAATTTCTGCTCCTACGAAAAATGGTTGTTAGCAAACTTAAACTTTATTCCAAAAATTCAATAATTTACGAAATTTCGGCTACTACGAAAAATGGTTGTTAGCAAACTTAAAAATTATTCCAAAAATTAAATATTTTACGAAATTTATGCTACTACGAAAAATGGTTGTTAGCAAACTTTTTTTTTATTCCAAAAATTCAATAATTCACGAAATTTCTGCTCCTACGAAAAATGGTTGTTAGCAAACTTGAACATTATTCCAAAAATTAAATATTTTACGAAATTTATGCTACTACGAAAAATGGTTGTTAGCAAACTTAAACTTTATTCCAAAAAATCAATAATTTACGAAATTTCTGCTACTACGAAAAATAGTTGGTCAGCAAACTTGAACATTATTCTAAAAATTAAGTAATTTCCGAAGTTTCTGCTACTACGAAAAATTGTTGTTAGCAAACTTAAACATTATTCCAAATATTAAATAATTTACGAAATTTCTGCTAACTATAAAAATAAAATAAATTAAAATAAAATAAAATAAAATAAAATAAAATAAAATAAAATAAAATAAAATAAAATAAAATAAAATAAAATAAAATAAAATAAAATAAAATAAAATAAAATAAAATAAAATAACATAACATAAAATAAAATAAAATTAAATTAAATTAAATTAAATTAAATACCATAAAATAAAATAACATAAAATTAAATTAAATTAAATACTATGCAACAAAAATCTCACGTTGCTGGGCAACGGGCTTACAGCTAGTCTATATATTAATAGCCGATAAGGTCCGTATGTCTGAGTGTTTGGACGTCCATTTCACACCTTCCAGTCTCCACTTTTTTATTCATACTAAATTTATATATTAAAAGTCGATAAAATAATCACTCGCTTTTCACTTTTCACAAATGTGTGCGTACCGATGATGTCCTCGAGACATCTTCTTCTTCTACGAAATGTATTTTGTTTGCGTACATTTTCAAATTAATAGATAATGAAATGAAATAAAATAAAATAAAATAAAATAAAATAAAATAAATTAAAATAAAATAAAATAAAATAAAATAAAATAAAATAAAATAAAATAAAATAAAATAAATTGAAATAAAATAAAATAAAATAAAATAAAATAAAATAAAATAAAATAAAATAAAATAAAATAAAATAAAATAAAATAAAATAAAATAAAATAAATTGAAATAAAATAAAATAAAATAAATTAAAATAAAATAAAATAAAATAAAATAAAATAAAATAAAATAAATTGAAATAAAATAAAATAAAATAAAATAAAATAAAATAAAATAAATTGAAATAAAATAAAATAAAATAAAATAAAATAAAATAAAATAAAATAAAATAAAATAAAATAAAATAAAATAAAATAAAATAAATTGAAATAAATTAAAATGAAATAAAATAAAATAAAATAAAATAAAATAAAATAAACTAAAAGCAAAAATCTCCCGTTGCTGGGCAACGGGCTTACAGCTAGTATAGATTAATATCTATCCTAAAATTAACATATTCCCGAAAAAGTTTTATAATTTGTATTTACCTTTTTATTATTTATTCATCATATGCATATTACGAAAATAGTCAATGACCTGTCACGTGTATACTCATTCACTTTTCCGGTGCTGAAATTTCTATAGCCTTTTTGCTATAGCATATTCCCTATCACAACGCTATAGTAAGGATGACTGTATTTATTAACGGGGTCAAAATTCTTAGAAGTCATTGAAAATTATTTCTTATGACAATTAAATTTGCAATCAGTGCTGGGAAATACCAGCAAAATATTACCAACAATACAGATAACTTGGATGAAAGGTCAAGTTGATGCATTTTATGCTCGTTATACGACTGGCTTATATCAGTTTACTTGGACTAACTCAGTACAATACTTGATGTTATAAAATCAACACGCAGTCAGGTAAATTTAAAATAAGGTGCGAGTGTCTAATAATGGATACCAATCTGTTTTGCGGCAGTGGGAATACTCAAAAAGATGCTTTAGAGAATAATTCCTCGCCAGATAAAAAAAAACTAATGAATACATTTAAAAACGATTCAAACGGTAACAATAACAAGTTCGCTTGGAGTTTCTGCTTCCTCCTGAGCTGCTACGCTGTATTCAGATGTGGCTTGATACAAAAAGAAATAGGCGGAATAAAGTCCTTCTTCGCAAATGACAGTTTGATGCTGAACGATCTTATGATGATGAGGATAGAAGATGAGATCTTCAATAAAATACAAAAGAGATTGGCAGAAAGTATGGACGGTTTTAGAACATCTCCGATGCCCCATCTGTCACAAGAAGAAGGTCTGTCTAAGGAACAAGTGATTGATCTGATGATAACCAAACGAAAGTTGCAGAATAACAACAATTGCAACTGTGTCAAAGGTATCTTAATATTTAAAAGAATTTAATTTTTATCATTTATTTTAGTTACGTTGTGGAATCCTGATTTATCATCATAGCTTTCATCGTTTCCTGGATTTATCATTATTTTTAATAGTCCTGGCCAATGCTTCCTCTAAGACAAGAGGTTAACTGCGCGGAAACTTCAAAGGCTGCGCGGGCCAATCAAATATTAGTTGAGTAGTTGTCTTGGAGTGCGCGCCAACCTGTAATGAGTGCGCAGGGGGTTTTAAGTTTTATAGGTAACTTTGGTCCTGGCAAATATGAATAATGCTAAATAATCGAATTTCATATTTTTTTATTGATAGGCTGAGGGGTTATACTGTGTAAAGTAAAATTGGTACAATGATATGACCCGAACGTCATAAAATACTTTTTCCAAAATAAAATAATCCATTAATCTTTTAATTAAATCTAATCAAAAAAAATCTAATCATGCTTGATTGCGCCCCAGAGTAAACAAAGTACTCGGGCTATATTATAGTTAGACCGAGCCTTTGTTAGTATTATTAATACGTAGGTATTGCCAGACTGACGTCACGTTGCCTGTTCTATGTGAAGTATGTATTGGGTTATTGCTTTTTTTATACCGGCTTGGTAAAATTGTAATACAAAACACAATCGAGAGTATTATTGTAGGTAGACATAGCATTGTCTTATATTGACTGAGGAAAGCCAAAACAAAGATATTGTATTAATTTGGGAAAGGCTAGTTACTCAGCCATCTAAAGTTTTTTTTCTACACATTTTGGGTGAAAAATGCAGGTCGGGCTAAGCGAACCGCCACTGACCGTAGGGGAAGTGTTAATCAATTCGAAATTTATTATAAAACATAAATATCAAATCTGCTGCTATCTCCGTGAAAAAAATCGTCATTCTTGGGACTAAAAATCGATTTCAGGTTGCCGAGCCTGAAGAGTTCACACATAATTGATTACTATAAAATTGAGACTCTTATTATAATAATTAAGGAAGACATTTTCAAAATTTAGATTTTATTAATTCTGCAAATCATTTCAAATTTCACTGTTATCTGAACCATTTTACTCACCCTTAAGATTTTACTATAAACCACTTAACTTCTAGGCGAAAAAGGTGATAGAGGGGAAAGCTTCACGTCTTCTTTGTATCAAAAATACATCGATGATACAGATGGATATTCATCCGACGATGACAAAAAGCCTTACAAAAGATTGAATTCGGTGAGTGTTTAACATAACCAAACATTTTTTCAGGCAAAACTTTAACAGTCATGTTTGTTTTAGTTGGTCTGTTGGTACAAGGTCGAGAACAGAGTTTTTTTGGTGTTATCCCAAACTGTATACGCTAATCATGATATTTTTTTATACACACTAGGTGGCAGTGTCGTATATTAATATTCACTCAACTGTCACACTTTCCCCTGCACTCATGTGTAGATATTTTGGTATCACGCACCCGGTGCAAACATGTCACAAGTGCTAAATAATGAAAAATTATATTAACCTTTCCTTTCTGAAAAACTAGGACAGATAAATCAACACATATCATCAACACAAATGTTGATGAATTTACCTAAAAATTAATTTACAACTGTGAAAAAGCAGGATGAAATTATAAAAAAAGCAAATAGGAGTAAATATTAATAAAACTATTTTTTAAAATGCCTTAATTTTCCTAAGCTGGAATTGTATTAAGAAAATAGGAAACCAGAATGAGCTATATTAGCGGTCAGCAAAGAGTTTTTTTTTTTTTAATCCATATCCGCTCCCTATACGGAGCATATGGTCACCACGAAGCTCCTCCACAATTCTCTATCTCCAGCCAGTCTCCTCGCCTCCTCCCAGGTCATCCCAGCGTCCCGTAACTCCGCCGAGTACATCCTGTGGATAGTCATCAGTGGCCTTCCACGACGCCGGGATCCATCAGCAAAGAGTGGTCCGCTTTAAAATTTTGGTGGTCCGCAGAGAAATCTAGCATTGATTTATGAACTTGGTACATTTTTAGACGCATTTGATCACTTTTATTTCAATATGTAATAAAATAACACAATAAATTTAGCACAACAGTCCAGTAAGTGGTCCGCTGGATAAAAATTGTGAATTTAGTGGTACGTGAACCCAAAAAGTTTGCCGACCGCTGAGCTATATCATACCGGACGGAATGAGACAGTGACCAGCAACATACTTTAAGCTTACTGCAAAAAAAAAATTTCAGGCTGTTCCCAATCCAAGACGGAGAATTCGTGCATCAGGCGATGACATAGCCGACATTATAAAAGTAAGTATGACGGAATGCATGCATTTCACGATTTTAATTTACTAACCAAAACAATCTTTATGAAAGACATAAATAGCGTATAAAATCGGTTAGGGTATGTTCCTACTCCTACTGGTTTGTCAACTCTTCAAGTTCTTCATTTGATATGAATTCTCTTTGTCAATCAAATTGCAATACTAAAATATTTCGTTACTTCATCGGCTTCTCTTCTCTCATAACTTCCAAGCCTAATATTAAAAGAATCACTTTTTGTTTTGCAGACATAATTATTGGAGTATTTTATTTTTTAAATACAATAACGAGTCAATTAATGTATTACTTTTTAGGATTTGGAGGCAGCTGGCCTCGGTTTGATTGCTCATGCTCTGAAAGATGTCAAGGTAAGTCTCTTTATAATTAAAATACCAGTTCTGCTACGGTAAGCTCAAAGCTTTTTATAGTGTAAAACAGACCTCCGTGTCTAGTGGTGAGAGCTTTACCCTAGCTATCAAACATGTCTGAGTTTGAGTCGCAGTAAGGTCAATATGAAAATTGGATTTTTCACTAATAATTTGAGATCTTGGGCATGGGTGATGGTGATTGCATTCTTCTTGGCATTCTTGGTTTGGCTGGTGGCATTCTTCTTGAGTCGATGTCGAGTGATTTTATCTGTGTAATTCAAAAAATCAAAAATATTTGTCACATTAGTATTTTTCAAATAAAATACTATTAATTTTCATCAATCATGACATGTTTTAAAAACAAGGCTTATTTCGACAATTAATTATCAATGAATGTCCAAGGAAATTATATAAAAAAACTTAAACTTAAAAAAAAGAGATGGCGGTTGTTTTGATATATATTTGCTTATGACTATAATAATACAATATTTGATGTGCATATTATATATTAAAAATTGAAGTGTAGTTATAATAAATAAAGGTTTCAAAAAAAAGTATGAATAGACTTATCTTTCATGGAATCTGAAGCTTTTCCCTTACCCATAAGATCATATGCGTTCAGTTATCAGATGACTTTTATAAACATTCACAATCATTCATGTGATTTATGGAAAGTAATTATATTTTATTCTTTAGGGAGATAATGGACCCCCTGGACCAGCAGGGGAAAGTGGCCATCCGGGACTGGCAGGAGCGCGAGGAGCTAAAGGAGACGAAGGAACAGCCGGTCATCAGGGACCGCCAGGATTGCAGGTATCCATCAGACCAGTGTTAATCATATTCCAACCACAATCTTAAGATTACATTTAAAAGTCTGAAAAGAATTTAGTAAACTGCTAGTATTAATTGTAATAAGCGCTTGACTTGTGGCCTTTCAAAAAATTACGACTTGGCGCTTGACTCTGGGCGACTTGCAATGCCAGTAAATTAAAAGCTTATAAAAAAGACACAGTTCTTCATTGAAAATACAGTATGGTGGAAAAAATTTAAGCATGAAACACAAAAACACGGATCACTGATTTCATTACAAAGTTCTCATATAGGTTTTTGTATTTAGTTGCCTCACATTTTTAAAAATGAATAGATTGGCCTCATTGTAAGGTAAGTTTTGTATCACTGATGTTTAGGAATAGAATAGTTTTCTTGTATCTTGATATAATACCAAGTATCAGTAGGTAGTATCAGAATTTTAGTTGAAAAGGTTATATAAATATTAATTTAGAAAAAAAAATTCAAAGTGTCAGCAATAAACAAATTGTTGTTTCTTCTCACTCAAAATGCTGACAATTTAACTTCTGTATGAAAAATAAATTTATATTTATTTTTTATATGTTCATATTTTTTGTTAAACAGGGTACTTCGGGAATACCTGGACCACCTGGAATAGTTGGCCAACAAGGTCTAAAAGGAGAGCCAGGATTTACGGGTCTTCCAGGCAATAATGTAATCATGATTACCTGTCATAAGACTTTTCATTTTTTACTAAGCTCTTCTTCTTAAGTGAGTTTTTTTTTACAAAATTAGATTTTTTCGCCTATTTTTATTATTTGTGCTACACACAAAAACATAAAACATTCGTTTTGGATATGGATCAATCTATATGTGATATAACATATTATTTAAAGAAGTGCATATTTTTTCATTGTTAGACTCGCAAACATTAGGTTTCCGGCCCCCGTATTATATAAACTAATAAATTAGCTTTATTGCCATATTTGTTCTGTAATAGTGGAAGTTCATTCTACGGATAGTATCCCACAGATGTCCGGGGCGCCGGAATCCCATCGATCGAAAGAAGAGGCAGACAGAATTGAAGCTTTCTGCAGCACGTGACTCAGCCAGTTCCAACTTCTCTCCACTGATGTGACAGGGCGCTGTCTTGTACTTTTCCTAATCTCCGAATTCCCCACTATCCGACGCATCGGTTCTCGAAGCTTAGTATCGGTTTTTCTGAGGTTTAAAGCTCGTCTTTTGTCTAGCAATGGCTGGAGCCATATTTAACTCAATGCGGACTGTCCGGGGACACTGCTGTACTTGATTAAAAACAAATGTCATTTGTTCAACGCTTGCATTCTGCCAGTACTGCTTCACAGTCATGGCACCTCACGAAGACTTAATTAATTCTTATAGAAATTTAATAGTTTAAGAAATATAAAACCATTAAATATCTGGCATTACAGCCAACATCCAAAGTGACAACGAAATCAACTCAGAAGAGAATTGTATGTCAAATCGCTCGAGATTTACTCAAAGATAGAAGACATTGTAATTTGCGTAAGTAATCATTACTTAAGCAAACTTTGCAATAGTAAGTCTGAAGATGCCTCTGAAAGAGGCGAAACACGTGTCATAGTTAGTAACACAATACGTGGAATAATCAAAGTTGATTTAAATTTTCTATTAAAATGAACTTCCACAAAGTTATCGCCGAAACCATCGAAAGTATTGAATTTTATTGTTAAGTCAAATCTCAAAGTAAATGCCCAATCTATTCTATAATCCACAATATTGTATTGCTTCAGGGTGACATTGGTCCGATTGGCCTTCCGGGACTTAGCGGATTACCTGGCTTAACAGGACATTCAGGAATTCAGGGAATTAATGGGCTACCAGGCCTCAAGGTATTGAAAGTAATATTTGCTTTACAAAAATGTCGCTATTAACCTTTCCCTCCCAATGATATGTATTTACTACAATTCGACTCAAATAATGTGAATATCGATAAGAAATATAATAGATACAGGAGTTTATGTATTCCTCAATAATATTATTACTAATTATATAAAACAAAATGTATAATTATTCATCTGAAGCGAGGGAAATAAATAATTTGTTGACAACTCGGGGATAAACGTATTTTTCCGTCTCTGACCACGGCCGACCATTTAGTAGCATATAAGTCGTTCGATGCGGTGGTTCTGCCGGCTATTTGAGATGCTTTTATCTTGTTTTCAGACACTTTTAAGCAATAATTTTACAAACATTATTAAATTTATACTTGAATTTATTAATAAAATCAATATTCACCCTCCAAGGACGAGCGTCACCATATGGTCACAGTAAACACCGTTGTCTATTGATCCCACAATTCATCCTTTTTCTACCTGAATATCGAAGAAGAGTACAGACTACAGTTAGTCATCAGCCGTGGGGACAGAAACGGCCTCCAAAAGCACATGTGATTTTTTGAATTTCCGTTTTTTTTAATTTTCTTTTTGAAACTGTTAGTTATTTTTTTATAAAAACATCAAATTATTTACAGTTATTTTGCTAATATATTTGTATTGAAATTATGTTGATCTAAAAAAGTCAAATTGTAAATATTTTTAAAAAAAATCACGTTTTGCTATATTTCAACCCCGAATGTTTGCGAGCCCATACGGTCACATTTGTCCTTACTACTGTCCATACTCAATATTACACGGTAATAAAAGGATGAGCATGACGATATAGTCATGCGGGGTTTCTATAAAACGACGTTGCGTTTTTTTTTTAAATTTTGGATAGGAATAAAAGTTATCCTTGTCTTCAATATGGCTTAGAAAATATTTTTTTTATCGGAAATAAGCTCTCGTCTCTGGAGGGTTAATACTCAAATTTTTACTATTACATATCATCGGAGCACGCGGGGTTTTCAGCACCGTAAGGGAAAGGTTAATAATTATACTTTGCCATCCGATCGCTCGAGATTAACTCGAAGATAACATCACAATAACCCACGATCAAGATCTGACAACTGTCAAATGAAGCAACATATTATTCCTATTAAACATAATGAAAGTTAAATTTTACTGTTAATTCAAATCTCAAAGTAACTGCTAAATCTATTATATAATCCACAATATTGTATTGTTTCAGGGTGACATCGGTCCGATTGGCCTTCCAGGACTTAACGGAGTACCAAGCTCAAAAGGAGATGCAGGAATGCAGGGCCTTAATGGATTGCCAGGCCTCCAGGGACTGAAAGTAATATGTGCCATACAAATATGTCGCTATAAATATATATTATAAGTTGCCATACGGCAAAATAATCTATATCATATCATATTATCATCAAACCTCTATCTTCACATGTTGTTTTATAAAAACAAACTAAATACTAACACCATTGTTTGTGTACAACAATAAAGCAGTTATATTGTTTAATAGTTCATTTAATGTAGAACAATCTTCTAAATCTACAAAATCTACAAAAGAAACCCAATCTGTTCTTGCATTCATGTATTTATTGTTATTTCTTATAGTTCCAGCAAATAATAACTTTGTGAAATTACATTCATGGAGTTTCACTGAAAACAAAATTTCCAGATTTTCAATTATAATAACTTTTTCTAAACTACAGGGTGAAAATGGCTTACAAGGTTCACTGGGACCGGCAGGCTTACCAGGATTACAGGGTGTTGCTGGAATGAACGGACTCCAGGGAATAAAAGGAGATTCAGGGCCTAAAGGATTGCCCGGTCTTGCAGGAATGAAAGTAACATTATTATGGTTTATATTTTATTATGCAGTAGTATACAGTCAATCCTCTTTTTATGAGGTAGATGCGTTCCACGAAATATCGCATAAAAAAAGACTTGACTTCCATATAAATAGTGGGGATGCGTTCCATGAATTTTAAAATCAACATTACTTTGAAAAATCGAGTGAAAATTTACACAGAATCGCATAAAAAAGAATTGATTTCCATAGAAAAAGTGGGGATACGTTCCATAAATTTTAAAATCCGCATAACTATGAAACAGCGAGTTTAAATATACCCAGAATCGCATAAAAAAGTTTAGGAAAATTATATGAAAAATACAACAAAATAATGATGCATTATATTCAGGCTAAAGCTTAGCCTCAGAAAAACCGTATACTGAGCTTCGAGAACAGATGCTTGCGTCGGATAATGGGGGTGAGGTGGTTTGATTTTGTGAGGAATTCAGAGATAAGGGAGCGTACAAGACAGCGTCCCGTCACGTCAGTGGTTATGGAGAGACGTTGGAACTGGCTGGGTCACGTGCTGCGGATGCCTCCGGAAAGCCTCTATCCTGCCTGCCTCTTCTTTCGACCGGTGGGATTCCGGCGTCCTGGACGTCCGTCGGGTACTATCCATAGGATGTACTCGGCGGAACTGAGGGATGCTGGCATGTCATGGGAGGAAGCAAAGCTATTGGCGGGAGACAGGGAAACATGGAGGTGCCGCGTGGCGGCCATATGCTTCACATAGGGAGCGAACATGGCCAAAGAAGAAAGCTTAGCCTGACTGTAATGCATTTTTTTTCAAAACTGATCCCGAGAATAGACACTAGTGTAAATTTATTTTAAATCATAATTGACTTTTTAGATCACACTAGCGATTGCTTGCATCCGATTTTATTTTGTTATTGTTATACACATATGAATGTGTTCATATATCAAATCATCGCGACTCGTTTATTTAGTTTATTTATAAAATTTCACCGTATTCAATTGTATGACTTGACAAAGTGAGGACAAAAATATCAATTTTGCAATACAACCATGCATAGATAGATCTACATGAGTATGTATTAATATAGAAAGTGTGCTGTCAACGAATTAGATAAAGACTGTCATCTAAGTGTCACGTCATGTCCGTTTTTCTTGGGGCTCCCCTCTTATATCTGCTTTCATTCAATACACAGTACTTTTGAGGGTTTCTCAACCACAAGAATTGTTTTTTCAAAATTAAAATGTACAATTTATTAGCACATTTTATATCACATTTTTGATTCCTGGGACATTTTACAACAATATCCCGGGACACCTCGACACAGAATCCCTAGGACGGACAAATCTTAATATGGTTATCTTAAATTTAACATAATAACCTCAGCACTGTTGGAAATCCACAAAAAAAAATCCAGCCCATCCCATCGAGTCAACATTACTACGAGTTTCGTACAGCTAGGTTGTTTTGAGTAAGTTAGTGCAGTGCTCCGCAAAATATTTCTGAAGACACTATCATAGAGAAGCAGAAATAATTATTTTTTGGTTGAAAGAATGTTTTATATGTACAGTCTGCGTAAGAATGTTTCGCGCACCTTGCGAAAATTCAGTTTTGTATTCTAAAATGTCGTTTAAGAGTAGAGATGAATTATTTATTTATAAATATCATTACAAATTTGTCTAAGCATGTACCCACATCTTAAATATAAGTGTTTTTACCGTCTTTAACATTTGGAACGGCTAATAAAGAGCTTATGATAGCCAGAGTGGTAGAATTAACAATTCGTTGTATTCATTAAATGTTTTTTAATTTAAATTTGAGATTATTTTTTTTCAGCAATTATTAATTATTGATAACTTTTAACATCCAGGAATCATTGAAAAAAAATCCATGTTTTCTTTAAAACTTTTTATTTCAATTAATATATAATTTCCTACTCTTAGCTTTTATTGGGGTAGTTATTTAAAAAATAGACTTTTTTAGATTCCAAAGTGAAAAGACAGTCCATAAATAAAAGTGGTAAAGAGATTTTAGTAAGAAACATTCAATGTGTATTAATTTAATTAGGATTGTGTGCACGGCGCGCTGCCAAAAAACCACAAGAATGAAAAAAAAACGGCGTGCAAAAAAAATGAGTCCAAGTTTAACGTGGTTGGCAATAATAGCAATCTGGTAGTTCGACGAAAGCGAAAGATTAAAAACAGCAAAGATTGCATACTTCTTGCTTATTATTATTTAATTGTTTTTACTTGTAATCATACCAATTCTTTGTTATTTAATTAACCTCTATTAATATATATATAGTTGTAATTATTATTTATTGTTGCCTTTAAAATTGTACCTAATGTATCTTAACTCTGTAATGTATCTTAACTGCATCATTGAGGAGATATCATCTTCGGTGTGATGCAGAAAAGAATAGAAAAAGTTTATCGAATAAAAAAAAATAAAAAAAAAGATTGCATACTTCCTTCTATTAAACATTCACCATATGTAATGATCTGGGGTGCCATCACCAGAGAAGGGGTCGGCAAATTTTAATGTTGGAGGGAACAATGAATGCCCAAAATTACAAATTTCACATTTTTGAAGAAGTTTTACTAAAATCGGAGGAGTTTTTAGCCTTCATAGTACGGACAGTATTCCAGAATGATTCCACCGTTAGTCATCGTGCAAAATATATCATCAATTCATGTGTTTTTCTGGCCCTCCAAACAATTTGTTTTACAAATAAATGTGGTATTTATATTTTTATTTGTTATTTGTGTGACGAATTACCAAGAAAATCTTGGCATAAAGAAACTTTTATGGCCAGGTAACAGCCCTGATCTCAACATCACTTAGAATTTCTTGGCAAAAACGCAGAAAATTGCAGACCTTGTCCAAAACAATACATGAATTGAAAAAAGGTGTTTAAAGTGCTTAGAATAACCAAAAAAAACAATTTTTCTTAACAAAAAGTATAATTCTTTGCCATGGCGAATTACAACCCCAATGAATGCTAAGGGTGGGAAATTTGAAATTTGACTGTTTTGCAATGGATGTATTGCACAAAATAAAAATAAAATTAATTTCCGCACGATAATGCATTTTGTATACACTACTGAAACAACAATAAAAGAAATCGAATTGTATTTTCCTGTACGGGGGCAAAGCTATTTACCAGTGGACCGTATTTTTGGCAGAGCAGAGAAAATACTACGGAAAATGCAAACGATTTTGACACCGGAAGAATACCAAGACGTTTATAAGCAAATTGGTCCAGTCAATGTGTTGGGTGAAGACTGGGAAATAGTAGATACTAAGTCCCTGAATAAATGATATTACGACTTCCTATTTATAAGTAATTTAAAAAGAATATCACTAAAAATTGAAATAACGACAAGAGGACAAAAACGTGTACTGGTCAAGGGAAATCCAAATTTTCATTATATATCCGATAATCCAGAAGAGTACCGTTCATTGGTAAAAGGGGGCATAACTTATTCCTATTTACAACGAGTAAATTTAAACAAGTTGCCCTTATCATATCGCAAGAAAAAAAAAGTGATGTCAATAAATTGTTAAAACTAATGTTTGACAATTATTGGCAGAATCTTGAAGATAAAAAACTAGTCTGGTACAAAAAGATACTTTTTGGTGAACCATCGGCTTGTTTAGAAGAAGAAGATATAATATGCGATTGTGTGGAGCCAGAACCTTAAAATATGTAACAAAATTATCGTTATACTCTAAATACTATGAATATTAATAAAATATTATAGTAATAAATACGATATATGTAAATAAAAAACCTTGATTTTCATTCAAATGGTGTTTTGTCCTTAAGACCAATCATTCAAATAGCGTTTTGTCCACAACTTTCATGCAAATAGTGTTTTGTCCAAATTTCAAATTAGCTAATCCAAGATTTCTAGATTATACAAAATACGTGGATTGAAATTCATTCTGTAAACAGTTTTATTTTAATAACATCATTTTGATAACTTGGGCTACGTTATCAAATGACATGTTTTTCATAATTTCCCAAGTTCTGGATTTGTGTGACAAAACACTTTTTGAATGTTTGCTCCTTATTATTTAAGTTGACTGTAGTTTTAGTTTTGTTGTTAAAATCCAAAATCAAAAAAAGTTGGCGACCCCCAGAAAACCCGTCGCAACCCCTTTGGGGTTCGTGACCCATAGGTTGGAAACCCGTGCTCTATAGTATTAATAAAGTATAATAATATTAATAACGATATAACAAAAAGCTCTTAATTTTCATTCAAATAGTGTTTTGTCCATAAGTTTCATGCAAAAAGTGTTTTGTCCAAATTTCAAACCAAAAAATTAGCTAATCCAAGATTTCTAGATTATACAAAATACGTAGATTGAAATTCATTCCGTAAACAGTTTAATTTTAATATAATTTTTTTAAGAAATTGGGCTACGTTATCAAATGACATGTTTTTCATCATTTCCCAAGTTCAGCATTTGTGTGACAAAACACTTTTTGAATGTTTGCTCCTCATTTTAAGATTCCCTGGATGTTAAAAGTTATCAATAATTATCAATTGATAAACAAAATAATCGTATATTTAAATTAAAAAATATTGAATGAATACAACAATTTGTTAATTCTACTACGTTATCATCAGTTCATCATTAGCTGTTAAAAATTGTATCAAATGAAAAACCATTTATATTTGAGATGTGGATACATGCTTTGACATATTTGTAATGATATTTATAAAGATACTAGCTGACCCGGCATGCGTTGCAATGCCACTCAAAGAAAGAAAGTGTTTGTGCTTTAATTCTGTTTATTGAAGTGCTTTTGGATATATTTTGTTTTTTGGTCTGGTGTGTATATGAATAGATCTGAAGGTTTTTTAACGCGTTAGCAGACCAGATACAGCTGTCCATGTGTGAAGCATGGATCTTTAAAATTTAGTCCACACACTCGTAGCGATTGTCCAAATGCGAGTCGCACCGGAAACTGCAAAAATTTAAATTCAAATGGTCTATCTGTCGGAATTATTGGGATGCTTGGCAACTGGCATTTTTCCATTTAAAATTGTAGCTTAGATGATTTTGTTTATTACTTTTTCACTGAAAGCCTGGTACCGTTGCAAAGTCGTGGTGGATTTATATTTCGGAGAAGAATGATAGGTACGCCAATTTTCAGTGTTTAAACGTGCGCTGGAAAAACAAGTGAGTTTAACTCTTGCGGCTCGGAGACTAGAAAAATACTTTTTGACCCCAGTGGTTTCCTCATTATTGGCCTTATTCTTATGAATTTCAAAAAAAAAATAGTCCAAGGGCTTAAAAATATCTCTTTGCATCATTCCTCATAAATTTTTTTAAAAAATCTGTGGTTTTTTAATAAATAATCATATTTTAAGTTGCGAGTAAAAAAGACATCATCCCAACACACATATGAATTGACGACTGACGAGTGTTCTCAGCGTTCTAAGTTATCTTACGAACGATCGTTATCGCGGGCGCTAATCACCTGATAAGCGTTATCGCGTATTTATATAAACTACAAAAGGTCCAAAAAACTATGATATAAGAATACCTTAATTATAAACATTGTATCACCCATATTTAAATAGATATTTAAGAAAATGTTGGTATTGGGGTCGCATTTCTTGAGCTTAGAAACGAAAAAGTTAAGAATTCAGTTGGATAATTGACAACTTCGTCTTGATCAATTTATGGTATCGATGGACTTGTACGTTGTTTCTTTGCCTGGTATTTTATTTTGAATCCTGAAGTTGATGGCATTATCATCGTTGTTTTTGACTGCTAGTATAACACGTTCACTGAGCCACTGATGATTTTTATAATTCTGTGCCAAATTTGGGAAAACTTTGTGAATCAATTCGCTTATGGTTCCTCTAATTTTACAGGAGCTTGGTGGCAATGTGATACATTGTGTGGATTCATCGATTGCCGTTTTTCCATTCCCAATATCCGACAATCGTTTTTTAAAAGTTTAGCGGATGCGTCATATTGTAATTCTACATGCATATAAGCTTTCAAAGTCAATTTCTGCCCACGTCACCATAAAACTGATGATTTGAGACATGCACTTGATTCATCAGCAGCTGTTGAACGTGGTATAACTAGTAGAGTTTGACGAAAATCACCAGACAATAAGGTGCGCCATCAAAGACCTGTTCATTTTCTCTCAAATCTTTTAGTGTACATAAAGTGAAGGTTTTCTAATGCCTTTTTGTGCGCCATAGTAAATTTGTCCCATTTAATGAGTTGATATGATTAAAGTACTTCATCAATTTTTTGATATTGCATGTTGGTGTTCAAAGGCAATTTCTTTGCTGAATGCGCTGTTTGACCACCATCCAAAAGAGTTGCTGCAATTGCAGATGAAGCGATTGCCAATGCAATATTGTTTTGTTATCCAACGTTTTAGCTTATGATTGATTGCATGCATAATTCTATCATACGCTATGCGTTGTTCTGGGACCAATTTCGGAAGATTTGTTTGAACGAATGTACCCAATTTTTCAACATCAAATGGTGTTTCTCCTTGTAAATCACGGTCAGAAAGGTTGTTTTCAGATCATTGTATCAGACGGTCGCGCTTGAGAGTGCGAGCTCGAACGGTTTCCAAACATGCTCGTCTGTTTCTGAAGCTCGTGATGCCGTTTTCTTTCGTGTTGAGGTCTAGATCAACTAATAGCTAGTCGTTTAGGTGGTGGCATAATTGTTTGGCAGCAAAAGAAATGCTTTGTGACGACTATTACAAATTCACTTGATAATTGTTTACAATACCCGTGATTGTAAACAATTTGTTTGTTTGACGATCAGATTGTTTGACGTAACCATGGCACGTATCAAACGTAACTAAGGGTTCATTGTCAACTTGCTTATTTTGGACTTAAGTTGCTGCGCCATCTGTCATTCAACAACATAAATAATTTCGTTCTGTTTGAAATACGAATGACGGATGTCAGGAATATTGAAAAAGAAATTCTGGATAGGAATAACCTTCACCTAGCGGGATGAAATATACTTTACATTCTATTCTCATATCTAACAAATATACATAAAAAAAATCATAAAAATCGGTCAAGTTGTTGCGGAGGAGTTCGGCGACAAACACCGTGACACGAGATTTTTATATATATAGATAGATAATTCATTTGTGTTTCATTTTTTTTAAATACAAAACTGAATTTTCGCAAGTTGCACGAAACATTCTTGCGCAGACTTACATACTTAGCATACCCAAATCGATAAAATGTTTATTTGTTAGTATAACTTTAACCGCTAAATGTTAGAAACATTTTAACAACCGATGCTGAAAATTCAACTGAAGTGGGAAACTAACGGAGTTTTCTCTACTTTGGTGCAGCCTTTTCACTGATTTTTTTTTATAAATAAATCTGAAACTTTTCTTTTAAGATAATCTCCATTAGTAGTACATGTGCTCTACATTGGTAGTGGACATGGTGATAAAATAGCCATATGGTTCTTTTGTGGTTTGTATCATATATAAACACAAATTAATGTAATTTCTGTATATTATGCATATTTTTACTTGTGGTGTGCCGCAAAATTTTGAAGAACACGTTGGTGTGCCTTGGAAGATAAAAGGTTGTGGAGCACTGAGTTAGTGTATTGGTGTCAGTGGCGTAGGAAGGGGTCCCGATTTGAGTGTACAAATCGCTCAAGTGAAATGTCGCCACTGGTCGATCTGGTATGAATGTAAATTAAATAAGAAAGAGATTTTTTAAATAAATTGCAAAATTATAAGAGTAAGTAAGAGTATTTCAATTTTCCTTCACATCTCTGTTTGCTTAGCAGGAACAGCAACACAATTTTTAATTCTTCCCAAACTATGTCATCATGATCTTGTTTTTAGTGTCTTACAAAGCATAATCATGCGAGGAAAAAATGGTGAATTAATCATCGCTTGCATTGATTCTTTATACGAAACAATTTTTGTTTATTACCTCTGAAGTTTTTTTCTATTTTTTAAAAACGCAACCCCCAAAAAGTTGTGTTTAATCAGAAGTCGCAAAGTACAAATTAGACGAAAGAATGCATAACATTGAAATAAAGCTCGCATTGATTCTATATCCAAAACAATTTGTATTTGTTTTTTTACCTTTTAAAATTTCAAAAATGCTGCCTCCAAAAATGTATATATTGTCAGTGGGTGGAAGAAAATATAATGAAAGTGATATTGCTTACATTGGTTTTGTGTGCATATCAATCTTTATTTTCATATTACTTTCAAAATTTTCTGCTTGTTTTCGAAAATGCCGACGGCAAAAATGTGCCGCCCCCTCGATCGTAATATATATTTTTGCATATTTATGATTGCTATTTTGTCTCCATAATAACTTGGATCTTCTCAATTGAAAGTTTGCTGATTCCTGGTGCTTATTAATTGAAAAAATATTTTGGATTAATGTGTGATTTTTTCTTGTTTCTGTCAATTGTTTTTTTGCTTCAAGGGTGAGCAAGGAGCGTTGGGTGCGTTAGGGCCACAGGGCACAGTGGGTGCAATAGGGCCTCAAGGTGCAGTGGGTACAACAGGGCCTCGAGGAGCAGTAGGCGCAATCGGGTCACAAGGTGCTGTGGGTGAAATAGGGCCTCGAGGAGCAGTGGGCGCAACAGGGCTCCAAGGAACGGTAGGCGCAGAAGGGCCACAAGGAGCTGTGGGTGAGATAGGGCCTCAAGGTGCAGTGGGTGCAACAGGGCCTCAAGGAGCAGTGGGTGCAAGAGGGCCACAAGGAGCAGTGGGTGAAACAGGGCTTCAAGGAGCAGTGGGTGCAACAGGCCATCAAGGTGCAACGGGTGAAACAGGGTCTCGAGGAGAGGTGGGCGCAATAGGGTCACAAGGAGATGTGGGTGCTATAGGGCCTCGAGGAGCAGTGGGTGCAACAGGGTCTCAAGGAGCAGTGGGTGAAAGAGGGCCACAAGGAGCAGTGGGTGAAACAGGGCTTCAAGGAGCAGTGGGTGCAACAGGCCATCAAGGTGCAACGGGTGCAACAGGGTCTCAAGGAGCGGTGGGCGCAATAGGGCCACAGGGAGCAGTGGGTGCAATAGGCCCTCAAGGTGAAGCAGGTGCAACAGGGTCTCGAGGAGCGGTGGGCGCAATGGGGCCACAAGGAGCAGTGGGTGCAATAGGCCCTCCAGGATCAATGGGTGCAACAGGCCCTCAAGGTGTAGCGGGTGCCACAGGGTCTCGAGGTGCAGTGGGCGCAATAGGATTACAAGGAGATGTGGGTGCTATAGGGCCTCGAGGAGCAGTGGGTGCAACAGGCCCTCAAAGTGCAGCGGGTGCAACAGGGTCTCGATGTGCAGTGGGCGCAATAGGGCCACAGGGAGCTGTGGGTGCTATAGGGCCTCGAGGAGCGGTGGGCGCAATAGGGCCACAAGGTGTAGCGGGTGCAACAGGGTCTCGAGGTGCAGTGGGCGCAATAGGGCCACAGGGAGCTGTGGGTGCTATAGGGTCTCGAGGAGCGGTGGGCGCAATAGGGCCACAAGGTGCAGTGGGTGCAACAGGGTCTCGAGGGTTGGTGGGCGCAAAAGGGCCACAAGGAGCAGTGGGTACAATAGGCCCTTCAGGATCAGTGGGTGCAACAGGCCCTCAAGGTGTAGCGGGTGCAACAGGGTCTCGAGGTGCAGTGGGCGCAATAGGGCCACAGGGAGCTGTGGGTGCTATAGGGCCTCGAGGAGCGGTGGGCGCAATAGGGCCACAAGGTGCAGTGGGTGCAACAGGGTCTCGAGGGTTGGTGGGCGCAGAAGGGCCACAAGGAGCAGTGGGTACAAAAGGCCCTTCAGGATCAGTGGGTGCAACAGGCCCTCAAGGTGTAGCGGGTGCAACAGGGTCTCGAGGTGCAGTGGGCGCAATAGGGCCACAGGGAGCTGTGGGTGCTATAGGGCCTCGAGGAGCGGTGGGCGCAATAGGACCACAAGGTGCCGTGGGTGCAACAGGGTCTCGAGGGTTGGTGGGCGCAGAAGGGCCACAAGGAGCAGTGGGTGCAAAAGGATCTCGAGGTGCGGTGGGTGCAATAGGGTCACAAGAAGATTTTTTATTTATTTATTTAATTAACATTGCATAAGGTTAACAAATTATAAATTTAAAACTTATACAATGAAGAAAATAATATAGAAATTAATATTAAAAGCAGTACACACAGTGGCATTCTCATTGGCAGGTTGGTTCTACACTTTGGGAGAACAAACAATTCCTGTCCAAGATTTCTCAAAAAATAATATAGGTACATTTAGAATTACATTCTGAAGAATGGTGGAATTCTCATTTTGGCCTCATATAAGTCGAAAGAAATATACGGCCAAATACATTTCTCTTTGAACGTTCAAACTATTAAGGTTAAGCATGCCTAAGAGAAAGTCAGTTGGATAAAGCCATGGGTAATATCCATACACCCTCATATAGAGAAGTCTCAACAATTTCTTTTGAATCTTCTCATAAGGGTATATTTCGAGCCTGTTGGGGCCCAAACAATTGACCCACTCTCAAGTCCGCCTTGAACCAAAGCGTTGTACATTAATATTAGAATTTTAATTCCCGAAAAGACTCTGGTTTTACAGACAATAAAGCCCAACATTTGTAATGCTTTTTTGGAAGTAATCTTAATGTGATTATTGAATGTTAGTTTGCTCTCTAACCTAAAGGGCATCGAGGAGCAGTGGGCGCAATAGGGCCACAAGGAGCTGAGGGTGATATAGGGCCTCAAGGAGCAGTGGGTGCAACAGGCCCTCAAGGTGCAGTGGGTGCAACAGGGTCTCGAGGTTCGGTGGGCGCAGAAGGGCCACAAGGAGCAGTGGGTGCAATAGGCCCCCGAGGAGCAGTGGGTGCAACAGGCCCTCAAGGTGTAGCGGGTGCGATAGGGTCTCGAGGTGCGTTGGGCGCAATAGGGTCACAAGGAGATGTGGGTGCTATAGGGCCTCGAGGAGCGGTGGGCGCAACAGGGTCACAAGGAGCAGTGGGTGCTATAGGGCCTCGAGGAGCAGAAGGTGCAACAGGGCCTCGAGGAGCAGTGGGTGCAACAGGCCCTCAAGGTGTAGCGGGTGCAACAGGGTCTCGAGGTGCGTTGGGCGTAATAGGGCCACAAGGAGCTGTGGGTGCTATAGGGCCTCGAGGAGCAGTAGGTGCAACAGGACCTCAAGGAGCAGTGGGTGTGATAGGGCCTCGAGGAGCAGTTGGTGCAACAGGGTCACAAGGAGCAGTGGGTGCTATATATCGATGGCAAGTAGCACAAGGCCCACCAGGGGAACAAGGGCCACGAGGTCTACCTGGAAATCCGGGGCCCAAAGGACAAAGAGTAATAACCATAATAAAATCATATGAAATAATTTTCTGTTCTGAAGTTCAGTTGATAAGGAGTTGATCAAACGTTATTTCCCTCTCTTTCGTACTTTTCATTTCTCAGGGGAAAATAAAATACGTTACCTAGGTTTTCATGACTGCTAATTAACTTACAATGATACTAAATATTTTATCACGATGATGATATAAAGAAATGTAATTGACCAAAGAAGCAATTCTAAGCTTAAGGCACAGTTTATTTATTTCACATATTTTTATCAGTTAAAAATGTTGAATGAATATTTATAATAATTAATGAAGAGGCGTGGAATGATTTTTATACATTTGATGAATTTAAATATTGAATTCCTGCTGCTCGAGCCTACTATCTATAATTAAATCATTCAGAAAGCTTCTCTTCATCAGTATCGAAAGTCAGATGACTTAGCATTCATAGCTTTAATAAAAATAATACATTAATCTTTTTCGCTTCCAGGGATTCCAAGGAGAAGAAGGTCCACCAGGTGAAGGTAAGATTTTTAAAAAGCTCTAAATTTGCATGACTATGATATTGCAGTTATGTGAGTATGAAACTAAAATAGTACAAAACATCAAACAAATAATTAATGCTAGCTGCGCTGCAGTGTAGGTCAGTGATTTTTTGTGTGTTTTTGATAAATACTTTTTAAGAGGTCCACTATTTATGATGTTGCACAACTGTATTTTATGACACTTTCCACATACCATTTCGACACAAAATATTTTACTCTACTGTCAGTGTCTGCCAAACTTTTTTACTTCGCGCACACTGGTGAATGGGATTTGTTCCGCGGCACACCAAATAAAAATGCTTTAAAAAACGGAAATGTGAAAAATGTGTCCAGTCGACCACTATATATGTATGTATATGTGAACGAGACAAATATTTATTTGAATACGTAGATGTTGAATTAATTTAAATTGAAGAAAATTTAAATGATTTGGCATTATTTAAAATGAAAATTTTTGAGCCGTTTTCCTCCGCGGCACACCTGAGACTTCTTGCGGCACACATTTTGGCAAACACTGGTCTAAATTAAATGAATTTTTCATGGTGTCATTATAAAAGTAATGAAGCAACTCTTGGAATAACTTATTCTCAGTATTGTGATGCCACGTTATCTATGACCCGCCACCAACGTTCCCTCTAAGCCGAAGAGCTGCGCGGAAAATTTAAGAGCTGAGCAGGCCAATTCAACAAGTGCGCGGCAAATTTTCATTATTTTTTTCCATAATTAAAATTATTACCATTTAATATTTTTTTTCTCATATGCATGATAAAATAAAACATAATAAATAAAAACATGGTAGAAATCAAAATTTATTTTATTGTTTTGATTAATGAACTGAATCAAATAAAGTGTATTCAATTAAGTCGTGAAACAGAATTTCATTTTTTATATAAAATAAAATTTTGAAAAATAAACGGAATGAAACAAATAATAAGTCGCTAATAAAGTGATTACCATTTTTCATAGATTTTCACGTCGTTCCTTGTTACTCAACTTATCCATATATTTATACACTTCATCTAAATCAATTTCTTCTTTTGGTAACAGCAAAATTTAATTTTCATTATACTATTTAAATGTACAATTTCTAATTTATTTCGTGTTTTTATAACAAATATTATTAAGATATTAACGATCGCAGTTTTTGACGAGGATTACGTTTCTGTTTCAACTGTTCAGTAAAACCGTTTAAATTTGAATTTTTTACAACTTTTCGTACTTCCGGAAAAACTTAGCGATATATTTGAATATTTCGCTGAGTTGCTGAACATTTCGATATATTAATAAAAACCAATTCAATCTTCAAGTGATATGTTATAAACAGTGGCCGATAACCCTATAAGAAAATGAGGCGCGTGATTGGGCCCTTGGAATCTTAGGGGGCTGAAAAATAGCTTATTAAATAAAGCCCATTTGCTATTTACTTGACATTTACTGACGTTTTTATGTTACCCGTAAAACAGGGCTTCCAAATTTGTATGCCCCTGGGGCCTCACATATGCTTTAATTCATGGGTGTCCTACCGGTAGATCGCGATCGAACGGTCGATCCCAAAGCAAAACTTGGTCGATCCCGACAGCTTCCGTGAATTTCGAAAAAATATATAATTTAAATATAAAATATACTAAAATTTAATTATTTTTTAAGCACATACCTATCTAATGATACGTATTTCGCATTTAAAATAAACATTTCTAAGTTTGAATAAGGGAAATTCAAAATTCAAAATCAATTGCATTCTAACGAATAAAATTATTATCACTTATGTATGTACACATGGTCGCCTGCTGTGGTGAACTTGCTTAGAGCTTGCTTTACCGACCAGTTGGGTCTGGGTTCGATTCCCGGTGAAGTCAATGTCAAATTTAGATTTTTAAATTTAAATTTGAGACCTAAGACGTGGGTGTTTTTAGCTGTTAACTTACCTAGAGTTTTTCTCGTATGATCGATCTTTCAACTTCAAAATATTTGGCGCATTGGTGCTAGCTGTAATGCCCAATGTATATGTATATATATTACAAATGCAAATAAAAAAATATATATCAAAAAATATTAAAATATTTAAAAATAATTATTACCTGATAATAATTTTCTTTATTCATATTAATAAGATACATTTCCTTTTTTAATGCATTTTTAGTTGGTGTGCCGCAGAAAAAATCCCATTCACCAGTATGCCGTGAAATAAAAAACGGCATCGGGTGCTCTATATGAATAAATAATATAAGGTTGTGCAACTATGACATCAAAAAACATTGCTGCGGCGAATGGAATACAATATACAGGTAGTCCCCGACTTACGACGGGTCAACTTACGACCATTCGCACTTACGACCGAAAAAGCATTTTTTTAAATATTGAATTGCATCACGGGGAACCAATAACAACAATATCAGTCAAATATAAATTGGTTCTATTGGCTTGTTGATATTTTCCGCAATGCTTTTTATAGCCGACATACCAAGAGTTTTCGAGAGTATTCACTAACTTTTTAGCTAATTCCAATACAATAATAAAAATATGAACAATATGTGCTTGCAGCTTGTCAACGAGCAACAACGATAATTTCTTTATATTTTTCCCTTGATATCTTCATAGAAATGCTTTCCTGGAAAAGGAGACTTATTGATTGAAATATAAATTACACATTATACAAAAATATTACTATAAAATCTATTAAGTTAGATACCAACATAAAAATTTTGGAGCTCGATAACAAAGTGTTAATACTTCGTCAAATATAATGGGTTTCTGCTTTCAAAAAAGAAAAAAACTGTATTTTCATCTAATTTTCGTAAAATCATCACAGATACCATATTTGGTGTGCAGCAATGACATATTTTTTATGATGTTCGACTTACGACCAATTCGACTCTACCAAAGTTCAGGAACGTATCTCAGTCGTATGTCGAGGACTACCTGTAATACTATTACACTATACATTATATATTATACTATAACCCTCTTTTTATGGTGGATATGTTTCACACAATACCATATAAATAAAGAATGCTAAAATTAAAATTATGGTGGATAGGTTTCCTTGTAAGAAAATCAATTCAGAATATCAAAAAAAAATCATTGCTGTTTGTTGTATTTTAGTTTTATTAAAAAAAAATCTTTAATATTTTAAAGTATAGGGTCTCACGATTACAAATTTGGTCATTCATAAGTAAGAATGAGTGATTAGCTAAAGGAAATGATCTACGGGCAACAATGGAGTAGAATCAAAGCATTCCCTGAAGAGATTCAGTAGAACAATATGGGTTAATTGTTATCATAACGACTGTGGAAAGGAAAAAGGACTTAACCCACAGTTTCTTCAAAACAGGTTTTTTTTCGATAATCAGAATGTATCAAACTTGATACACGTTCTATCAAAAGGATGCAAGCTGCAAATGCCGAATTCGTATCTAAATTTAGCTTTTAAGTTTGAAAAAATGACCTTGTAAAAAACTAAAACCAAGAAAAAAGACTGAAATAAAGGTTTTTCCTAGACAATTTCTTTAATAAATATTAGATTATGTCAATTAAACACCAGTTTAGAAGTCTCCGTGCACTTCAGGGTTGTGTATAATTCATAATTTGCATATGTCACAAAATCATCAAAATACGTTTTTAGCGCCTCCTGTAAAATTTGATATGTGTGGGTTAAGTCCTTTTTCCTTTCCACAGTCGATAAGAATAATGTAAAATTAGAGGGAACATTGATTCCAACCTATCCCAAAATATTTCTATAGGTACGGAATCATAATGCATATACATGCGGTTATGGCAGCCATTTGGTTAATATATACTATTGATCACTTTTAAGGTGTTCACTGTCAATTTTGGTGGAGAGGCATTATGTATATTCAAAGAATAAAACACTCATTTGTACTAATTACACTTTTAGTTCAAATATAAGTGTATTTAGTACAAATGAATGTTTTGTTCTTTGAACACTTTTATTGTGTATTTAAAGATATAAAATATAATTAAAACATTACAAAGCCAACAGTGAATGTAGCTAATTTTACATTCTACTGTAGATACTATTCCATTATAACATCCTCAGGCTCTACAGATGATATGTTAGTGTATTTTTTATTAAAATATTTTTCCAGTGATGTTTGTAAGACATTTTTCTCATATTAAATAAGTTTGAAGCAGGCGATTGCATCGTGAACCACTTTTGGAAATCGATCAGCATCAAGATCTTGTGCTTTTAAGTTGTACATTCCTTCATATTTATATCTTGTGATGTGAAAAAAATGGTTAAACTTATATGTTTATATTCAATAAAAGACATTATTATAAATATCAATATTGTTGGTGGCCGCAGTTAAATCCTCTAGTGGCCACATGCGGCTACTGTGGCAGCATATGAGAACCAATTGGTCTAGAATTCAATGACAAATATCAAATACACTAAGCTATCATGTGCTAGTACACTACTCTACATGTACCGCCAGTATCAAACCTGACAATAGGGTATTCATATTAAATCACATACTGCTCTTTATTATCATAAATCTAATAAAAATATCAGTGTTTGCTTGCAACGAGAAGGCGGTTGGATCATAATCTGTTTTTTCTTTTTAGATTCTGACCCTCCAATAAAAATTTATCACTTTAAGAGACATCGTCATTCCCATGACAGCGATTATTAAGAGAGGGGATTATAAAACACGCATCACGTAAGTAAGCTTGTGAGATTATTGGAAATAAGGCTGGTTGCAGACAAAATACAGACACATTGTTGTAAGATATTAGCAATTACATGAACAGTGAACAAACTTACAGTTTCTTGACAGTTCATAATAAAAATTCCTCATTCTATTAAAATATGCATTGATCTTTAAAATAAAGACATTGATTAGAAAATGAATTCATGAAACTGTCTGTGAGGGGATTTCGTAAAGGAAGTCATTGAGCACTTCGCAATTTGCAAGATCTACAGCTTAATATTAAAAAAAACATCGGTCAAAAAAAATTGAGTTCATAAGTGTACTCCCCAACAAATAAGCTTGAACGGAAGGAATATGAGTAAAAACAGTATATCAAATTTCTTCCAGCATTCTTCGATCTATTAATTTTACGTGAGATTTCTTTAACATAGAATATTTTATTATCAATGGTTTATGGGCGTTAATGAACATAATTAAATTGTGGGTATCCTGGAACCCGTTTACTAAGATTTCATACATTAATTTTCACATTTTCTATTACATTCTTTTGTAGCTTTTAACCTTTGTAATCCATAAAACGCTTAGCAGCATCCCATCATACCGGCCTATGGTAAATCACTTTAGGCCAATAATCGTTCAATATCGCCTTAGGCGTCAGTGACAACAATTTTAGAACATTATCTTATTCGCCTCATCTTTTTTAGGGCGTGTGCATTTTAGTGTTTTGACTTGTTATCGTTTTTTTCACGTGGACCCTGGATGAGGTGATGGTCCAGAGAACTGAAACTCGTCAGACGATTTTATTATAATATCAGAATTAGCATTGACCACATATTATTTTTTACTGACTGCACTTAAAGAATTCCTTTTTCGTACTTAATTTAAAAAAAACCTTTTGCTGTAAAATTTAAAAATTGTTGATTAAGATTTTCTGCAATTTTTTTTTTTATTTTTTATCCATGTCCGCTCCCAATGTGAAGCATACGGCATCCTAATGGTGGTATCTCAGCAGAAGTTTTTCTACGAGAACTGTTTGTTATTCAGATGCTCAATCTTTCTTATTCAAAGATAGAAGAAGGGATAGAAGGATAAGTCTAGGGCAGAACTAGTGGTTAACTAATCTATCTCACCACACTCAATTATTAAAGGATCGCAAAGGTTGAGACATCACAAATACCCATGTAATGATGTTATGATTACATGCATTTTTATTTCCATACAATTTTATCAAGTTATTGAAACCGACGATAGTGAGAGATTACCATATTATTTTATATGAAATAACAAATAAAAAATATTAAATACTTTTTAAGATTAAGCTAAGAATTCAAGTGTTGAAATACGGTTTGCATGACATAGAATACAAAGAATTTGCCTGTCATTTAATTATGATACAATATATTTTTTTTTTTTTAAACCATGTCCGCTCCCAATGTGGACTCCTAATGGAGTTTATCTCAACAAAAGTGTTTCTACGAGAACTGCTTGTTACTCAGTTGCTCAATACAATATATACGTGAACAAAATCTATTTAAGTACAGATCTGATAGCTGTCAACAATATTGCATATTTTTTGTAGAACTTAATACATTGCTATTTTGAAACTTATTATAATTGAGTTTCTACCAGGAAAATGTTATTTCAATCAGGAAGTAACTTGATTTTCAATTTCAAGCAAAAATTAAAGCAGCTAAGCAATCGAGTCGTACGTGATTTTTTTTCAATGGATTACTCATTTTAATATTGTTCAAATTTTCAGCACACCAGTTCTCTTGGTCACTTCAAGCTTCGCCAGGTTTTGGGGGTAATTTTGTTCTCCGTCAACACCGCCCATCTAGGGGTTCGCTATAATTGATAAAAAAATAGCATTTTTGCATCTTATTTTTGTAAGTAGATTGAAATTGATTATTGTCATATAAAATTGCTGGGAAAAGTTGTCCATAGTATCATGTATTTTTTTTTAAAGTTTTTGCGTTGTTTTATTTAATAAGATCATTATTTTTATAATATGCATTTCAATAGCTTAGGGGAAATTAAAGTTTTTATAATATTTACAAAAAGTGGGTTGAAAATATTAAAAAAAAATACAATTATTGAATGATTTTATCGATTTCCAACAAGGAATGCAAAGACAATCCTAATTTATTTTTTATCATATTGGAAAATAAATATTACATGATAAACTTAAAGCTTTACAATATAAAATATATATATAACTATCAAATGATTTAATGAATAAAGGCCAAGGGATGAAAATCAACCCTTCTATTAATTTAAATTATATTGCATTAAACAATTATTATAATATGATAAATTAAAAATCTAAAATCGAAAGTGAAAATAACGCCCTGTTTATTAATCTTTATTTAAGCCTAATAAACTGAAAACAAAACATTATTGTATCATCCATGTTTGATATGAATGAATATTTTATAAAAATAATATTATGTTACCGTTAAAAATTTTTTTTACAAGTGATATAAATAGAACTTCTGATTATATCATATTTCTAAGTATGCATCAGACGAAAACAATTTAAGAGTAATTTATTTTAATTTCGGCATTGTTTTTTAAAAAACAAGTAACACATTAAAACTTAATTAAAAAATATTTTTTTATATTGAATATGTTTGTGTATGCTTTTCCAAACATATAAGAAGAAGAATAGTAACTCTAAGTATATCGCTCCGCCGTCTTTTTCGCATGTAACTGTAGGCACGATATATCGAGTTAATCAATACAACGATTTGTTACTCTACTCACTGGGCTTGTTATCAATTCATTAAAAGCTGTTCAAAATTTTTACAACGTTAAAACCATTTATATTTCAGAGGTGGAAACATACTTACACAAATTTGTAATAGTATTTATTAACCCTTACCACTCCAATGCCGAGTCTCACTCGACATTATTTGATTATTTTTATGTGATGGAACTTTTTTCTGTTTGCCTTGAATAAACATTTGCAATACATGATTTGAAAAGCTGTTTAAGGGTTTTAGAAAGACATTTTACAAAAAAAAACTTAATTTTAGCAAGGTGCGTAAAACATTCTTGCACGGATTGTACTGTAGCTGTCAATCAAATATAAAAAACAATATTTTTGCAAATTTATTCACCAATCCTCTATTTTTAATAAATAAAAATAGTAAACACTATTTAATAAGCACAATTTAAATATTAGCATTGTAAAACAAGTGATGAAATAGACTAATGGCTGCAGATGTTTGGCAAATAGGCGTCGGCTTTTATGGTACATTCAAATTATTTCCCCATTGATGCAAGTGTATAGAATGAGATAATAACTGCTAGAATTACTTTGAATAGACCTTTTTTCCAAAAATACTCAGAGTCTATAATTTTCATAAATCCAGGATTCTACTTCTTCTAAGTAAGTATTTAAATAAGCTAAGAAATATTTGTGTAAGCATAGTTTTAACAATTGATTCATATTGATACACCTCGCAATTTTTTTTGAAAATTGAATTATTGCATTACTATTTTTGACCTTGTAAGAACAATATTGATCAACAGAAACAAAATTCTTAGAAGTCATTGAATATTTTTTTTATTAATATTAAATTTGCAATTAGTGCCGGGAAATACCAGCAAAACATTACCGACAACACAGATAACTTGGATAAAAGGTCATGTTGATAAATTTGATTACGACTGACTTATATCAGTTTACTTGGACTGACTCAGTACAATACTTGATGTTATAAGATCAGCACGCAGTAATTGAAAATAAGGTGTGAGTGTCCAATAATGGATACCAATTTGTTTTGCGGCGGTGGGGATACTCAAAAAGTCGCTTTAGAGAATGATTCCTCGCCAGATAAAAAAAAACTAACGAATGCATTTGAAAACGATTCAAGCAGTAAAAATAACAGGTTTGCTTGGAGTTTCTGCTTCCTCCTGAGCTGCTACGCTGTATTCAGATGTGGCTTGATACAAAAAGAAATAGGCGGAATAAAGTCCTTCTTCGCGAATGACAGTTCGATGCCGAACGATCTTATGATGATGAGGATAGAAGATGAGATCTTCAATAGGATACAAAAGAGACTGGCGGAAAGTATGGATGGTTTTCGAACGTCTCCGATACCGGATCTGTCACAAGAAGAAGGAGGTCTGTCTAAGGAGCAAGTGATCGATCTGATGATAACCAAACGAAAGTTGCAGAATAATAACAATTGCAACTGCGTCAAAGGTATTTCGATACTTAAAAGAATTTGAATCGTATCATTTATTTTAGCTATGATCTATCATCATTGCTTTCATCGTTTCCTGCAATTATCATTAATTTTCATAGTCCTGGCAAATATGAACAATGCTAAATAATCCCATTCCATATGTTTTTGTTGATAGGCTGAAGGGTGATACTATGTAAAGTAATAATGGTACATTATCAAAAGTTGCAATAAATTATTGGAAATATCAATGAATTATTTGTACATTTTTCTATGGAGCATTTCATAGTTAAAAGAATTGATTTAAAATTGCGTTATATTAATATTTTTTATCATTTTTGATTTGATTCGAGAAAGTTATCAAGTTATCTGCAGCTAGAGCTTTTTAGAGTTAGCGGTTAGGCGGTCTAAGTGATATTTTCAAATAGAAAAATACTTGAAAACCACTGGTATCATACAATGATTAGCCCAAATGTCACCAAATATGTTTTCAAAACAAAACAATCCATATATCTTTTAATTAATTTGTTCAAGATGGACGCATTATGATATTCATTGCCAGCAAAAAATCAAAATTTCATTAGCTCTCAAAGTTTTAATCAAATCGAAATTTACTATAAAATGTTTTATATAATAATAATATCAAATTTGCAGATGTCTCCGTAAAAAAAATATGCTACATTCTTGGACTGAAAATCGATTTCAGGTTAATAATTGATTACTGTAAAATTAATACTCTTTCTATAAGACATTTTCAAAGTTTCAATGAGCTAAATTTTATCAATTCTGCATTTCATTTTTTCTAATAATAAATGTCACTGTCATCTGAATCATTTCACTCACTCTAAAGAGTTTATTATCTACCACTTAACTTGTAGGTGAAAAAGGTGAGAGAGGGGAGAGCTTTATGTCTTCTTTGTATCAAGAATACATCGATGATACAGATGAATATTCATCCAACGATGACAAAAAACGTTACAAAAGATCGAATTCGGTGAGTGTTTAACATAACTAAACATTTTTGTTGGGCAAAACTTACAGTTTAACATCGTCATATTTGTTTTAGTTGGTATGCTGGTAGCTCGAGAACAGAGTTCTTTGGGTGTTATCCCAAACTGTATACTCTTATCGTGATATTTTTATATACGCACATACTAGTTGGCGGTGTCATATATTGATATTCACTCAACTCTCACACTCTCCCCTGCACTCATGTGCAGATATATACAGACTGCGACCGGTGCAACAATGTCACATGTGCTAAATAATGAAAAATTATAATAACTAGCTGTAAACTCGTTGACCTCAACGGGGAGGATTAATGTTGCATTTTTAAGTAGTCAGAAAATTTACTGGCGTGAAAAATAAATTGTAAATAATATAATTTTTAGAATAATTGAAATGTTTAAGTTTGCTAACAAATATATTTCGTAGAAGAAGAAATAGATCTCGGGACATATATCGAAACCCCTGCAGTATTTAAATTGTATATAATATAATTAAGTATTTTGACTGAGGGTGCTTGATGGAATTTCAATATCAAATTTGAATTGTTTGAATTTTGTACTTTTCCATGAGTTTTGTCGCTAACGAGCCGGGTTTCGCCTTTCGGCATCTTCAGGCATTCCAAGTGCACGGATGTACTTGAACTGACGCGTAGTAAACAGTTTGTATCGTTTATAAACAAAAATATAAGTAGATCACTAAGTTAAAAGGCTATTAAAATGTAAATTAGCGAAAATTAATCATTTAATTCTTGAAAACCATACGTTTAATTTTGACTCAGGTATTGATTTGTTACATACTAACAGGGGCGAGTTTAAATTATTTTACCAAGAAATCTTAGAGATTAATCGAGCTCATCTCAACAGTTTGCCAATTTTAAACGAGCAATATTATCTACCAAATTCTCCAGTGTATTACCCCTTTTAAATAATTGTCGTTTTATTAATAATTCAAGCACTTGCTATCATTAAATATTAATTCAAAGGCTTAAAAACAAATCAACTCATTAATAATAGGTCGGATAAAACCCTAGATTTATTTTAAACATTCCTATGTTATTATCTGGTCATTAATATTTTCAAAAAATCCCCATAATTATAACAAACCCACTTAATCCATTGAAAATTGTATACATTCGATTTTCGCTAATTTACATTTTAATAGCCTTTTAACTTAGTGATCTACTTGTATTTTTGTTTATAAACGATACAAACTGTTTACTACGCGTCAGTTCAAGTACATCCGTGCACTTGGAATGTCTGAAGGTGCCGAAAGGCGAAACCCGGGTCGTTAGCGACAAAACTCATGGAAAAGTACAAAATTCAAATTTGTAAATAATATAATTTTTAGAATATTTAAAATCTTTATGTTTGGTAACATATATATTTCGTAGAGGAAGAAATAGATCTCGGGACATATATCGACACCCCCCAATCGGGGACAATCATACACACGGACGGACATTATCGGCTATTAATATATAGATGTCTCATGTTGCGAATCTTTGAAAGTTTCTCCTGAAACAAACAGAATTTACATTTTTTTGCACCGGGCATGTGATATGTATTTTTATTGGCTCATTATACATATTTCAAGTTTCTACAAGTAACTTCAATATTGCAATAGATAAGAAATTATTTTTTTAAATGATTTTATAGCAAAAATATAATTGCACTACCAAAAAACTGGGACAGATAAATCAACACAAATATCATAAGATCGATATCGGATAATGTTGATTAATTAACCTAAAAATTATTATACAACTGTAAAAAACAGAATAAAAATAGCAAATAGGAGAAAATATTAATAAAACCATATTTTAAAATGTCTGAATTTTCCTAAACTGGAATTGTATTAAGAAAACAAGAAACCAGAATGAGCTATATCATACCGGACGGAATGAGACAGTCACCAGCAACATACTTTAAGCTCACTGCAAAGAATTGTTTTCAGGTTGTTACCAATCCAAGACGGAGAATCCGTTCATCAAAATCAAGCGATGACATACCTGCCATTATAAAAGTAAGTATGACGAGATTCATTTATTTCACGATTTTAGTTTGCTAACCGAAACCATTTTTATGAAAGACAAAAATAGCATTAAACCGGTTAGAGATAATATGTTCTTACTCCTATTGTTTTGTCAAATCTTAAATTTCTTCATTTGATATGAATTCTCATTGTCAATCAAATATCAATAATAAAATATGTTGTTACTTCATCAGCTTCTATCCTCTTATTACTTCCAAGCGTAGTATTAAAAGTATCACTTTTAGTTTTGCAGACAATAATAAATACAATAACGAGTCAATTGATGTATTACTTTTTAGGACTTGGAGTCAGCCGGCCTCGGTTTGATTGCTCAAGCTCTAAAAGATGTCAAGGTAAGCCTCTGTACATTAAAAATACTAGTTCTGCTACAGTAAGTGTAAAACAGGCCTCCGTGTCTAGTGGTGAGAGCTTTACCCTAGCTATCAAACATGTCTGAGTTCGAGTCACAGTAAGGTCAATATGAAAATTGGATTTTTCACTTATAATTTGAAATCTTAAACAATTCTCGATGTGGAGTAATTCAAAAAATCAAAAATATTTGTCCCATTAGCATTTTTCAAATAAAATACTATTCATTTGCATTTATCATGATATGAGTTAAAAACGAGACTCAATTCGACAATTAATTGTTTATGAACCAATAAAATTTTAATAAAAAAAAATTTAAAAGTGATGGTTTTAGTATATATTTGCTGATAACTGTAATATAATGTTTGACGTGCATATTATAGATTAAAATTGAAGTGTCATTATAATTGATAAAGGTTTGTAATAAAAGTATGAATACTCTTATAGAATCCGAAGCTTTTCCCTTACCCATAAGATCATATGCTCACTTTTAAGGTGTTTACTGTCAATAATTGGTGAAATGGCATTATAATACAAATAATAAAACATTTCTAGTACTTTTTCCACATAAAATTTATTGGATCAGGACCGGTTTTGCTCATGGCGACCATTGTCAACTGATATTTACACAAAATTTAAGTAAGAAAAACAAGGTATGACAAACAATTGGTATTACAACTAAGCAAATAAATTGAAGCACAATCCAAGAAAAATAAACTATAAATAAAAAGTTGAAGACCTCTTAGCAAAGCAAACTATTACAATGCTCACCATGAGCGAAACCGGTCCTGATCCAATAAATTTTATGTGGAAAAAGTACTGAAAATGTTTTATTATTTTTATTAAGATCATATGCATTCAGTTATCAAATTACACTTATCACTGGATTTACACAGTAGATAGGTTCCTGAGAAAAACGTGTAAATCGAAATTGTATATTTTCTAATGTAAAACCGTGTAAATCGAAAAGAACACGGAAAACTCATAATTTGAGTGTTTTCTAAAATACATAAAAAACAAAATTATTAAAAAGTATAAACATTAAATACAGGTAAATCTTATAGAGTAACAAAAAAATGAAATCCAAAAGATTCATTAAAAAAATATTGCAACGGTTGGTGGAGTTTTTATCATTCATCACTATCACAAATCACTGTGACTTGACTTGATGACTTGATGTGAAAGTATGCTTCTTTTCAGATGAAGAAGAGGATGGTATCTTCTATTTAATTTTTTCATAAATTCGCAATGCTTTATTTGTAATAGCATTGGTATCAATTGGCATCCGTTTTTGAGTTTGGTCCTCTATACAAATCATTAATGCCTTCTCCATGTTTTCCATTGCAACATCTCTGATATATGAAGTTGTGCTCGTACTTGTAGTGCCAGCTGCTACACTCTTTCTAATTGATTTTTCATTTTTTCTAATAGTTCTTATTATAGCTTCATTTATGCTATATAATCTAGCAACATCTATTACTCTTTCTCCATTTTGTAAAAGATCCAATATTTTTATTTTTTTGCTAACGAAATAACTTTTCTTTTTACTTCTTTCAACATAATAAGGCTACAAATATTATTCAAGATATAAAACACGTAATTAAAAATTATGTACTCGTTTTTTACTAATTTTCAAGTTAACTTTTTTAAGCCGTGTAAAAGCGAAAACGTGTAAAAAAAGTACAGTGTAAATCGAGGGATAGGTGTACTTTTATAAATATTCACAATAATTCCTATAATTTATACAAAGTAATTATATTTTATTATTTAGGGAGATCGTGGACCCCCTGGACCGGCAGGAGAAAGTGGCCACCCGGGATTGGCAGGAGCGCAAGGGGCTAAAGGAGACGAAGGAATGGCTGGTCATCAGGGACCGCCAGGATTACAGGTATCCATCAGACCAGTGTAAATCATATTCCAACAGCAGTTAAACCATAGGATAACATTTAAAAGATAAAATTGAAAAAATAAACCAAAAATTTTAGCATGAAACCCAAAAATACCATTCACTAATTGCATTGAAAAGTGAACATATCAGTTTTTGCTTTTAGTTGCCTCAAAAATTTTAAAAATGAATATATTGACCACATTGTTTAATAAGTTGTGTATCGCTGATGAGCAACAGAATAGTTTTCTTGTATACTGATATAATACAATAGTATCAGTATGTGAAATTGTAGCCGGAAAGGTTACATAAAATGTTAATTTTTAAAAAAAAATTCACATTGTCACCAATGAACAAATCTAAAGTTACTTCTAATTCCAAATGTAGACGATTTAATTTCTGTATGAAAAGGATGATTATATCTTTTTTTTAATATGTACAATTTTTTTGTTAAACAGGGTATTTCAGGAATTCCTGGACCCCCTGGAATAGTTGGCCAACAAGGTCTAAAGGGAGAGCTAGGATTTACGGGTCTTCCAGGCAAAAAAGTAATCAAGATTACCTGTCATAAAAAAAATCCTTTTTTTACCAAGCTCATTCTTTCACCTTTGAGTGGCGTGTTAGTTTTTACAAAATTAGGTATCTTCGATTATTTGTGCTATTACTACACACACAAACATAAAACATTTTTTTAAATATGGATCAATCTAGGTAAAATATCACATATTATTTCTAGAAGTGCATATTTTTTCTTTGTCAGACTCGCATCCCTTAGGTTTCTGGCCCCCGTACTATATAAACTAAAAGAATAGCTTTGTTGGAATACTTATTCTGCAATAGTGGAAATAAAACATTTTTTTTGACATAAAAGTCTTGACAAAATGAAACATTTGAAACAATTAATTCTTATAGAAATTTTAGTAATTCAAATAAATAAAAAACAATAAAATATCTG
This sequence comes from Himalopsyche tibetana, assembly GCA_030503985.1. NCBI lineage: Eukaryota > Metazoa > Arthropoda > Insecta > Trichoptera > Rhyacophilidae > Himalopsyche > Himalopsyche tibetana. Next base: position 1,955,770 of record JAPJYX010000007.1, on the reverse strand, counting down.
GCATGAAAGCCAAAGTGACAAAAGATCAACTCACATGAGAATTTTATGTTAGCTCACTCGAGATTAACTCGAAGATAACATCGCAATAACCCGTGATCAAGATCTGACAACTGTCAAATGAAGCAACATATTATTCTTATTAAACATAGTGAATGTTAAATTTTATTGTTAAGTCAAATCTCAAAGTAACTGCTAAATCAATTATATAATCCACAATTTGTATTGCTTCAGGGTGACATCGGTCCGATTGGCCTTCCAGGACTTAACGGAGTACCAGGCTCAAAAGGAGATTCAGGAATGCAGGGCCTTAATGGATTGCCAGGCCTACAGGGATCGAAAGTAATATTTGCATTACAAATATGTTGTTATTAATGCAATTTATGCATTGATAATTTGACATAGTTCTTATGGTTGCTTGGCCGGGACTATAACAAATGAACGATCCATGCATCAAAACGAACAATGCAAGAACAGTAGATCGGGGTTCCACTGTATTCCCACATTTATCATTAATTTTTATACTCCCAGCAAAATAAACATTGTGAAATTACTCAAATTTATCGTTTTTTTTGACGGACACGTGGAAAGCAATAAATCAAAGTTTCGCTGTAAGCAAAATTTCCAGATTTTCGACTAACTTTTTCTAAATACAACAGGGTGAAAATGGCTTACAAGGTCCACTGGGACCGGCAGGAATACCAGGATTACAGGGCGCAGGAATAAAAGGAGATTCAGGACCCACGGGATTGCCAGGACTTGCAGGAATGAAAGTAATAGTATTTTGATTTATATTTTATTATGCAGTAGTGTATGTTGCAAATCTGATTTTTTACTTCAATTGTTTTTTTGGGCTCTACATGTCGATATGCAATTTCTGTTAAGCAAGGCCCCTCTAAGCATTTTTTTGTATATTGAGTATGAAGAAATTTGAGCTCCCCTTTTTGCTGGGCCCTCATGCATTGTCTGACTCTACTATGAGGTGGCTACACTGCTGCACGTCCCATCACGGATTTGTTATTTTGAATATGTAGAAACTTGGGTCCCGTTTTTTGCTGAAGCCTTATGCATTGCACGACTCTGCTATGAGGTGGCTATGCCACTGCTAAGGTGACACAAATAAAGATAAACTGATTAAAGAGTTTTTCTTTTCTGAATGAATTTTCACACAATACTGACAAACGTCTCCTAGTGGATCCGAGTATAATAAAGATTACATCCCCAAAGATACATATTTTCGATGATGCGGTCAAAGAAGCAAATTTTCTAAAATGGTCCATCATAATATTGCAGCAGTACATTTTCTAAAGACGATTCTCTTAATCATGCTTAGATTTTTTAAAGAAATGAGTGAGTTCCAAAATGTGTTTTCATAATAAAAGGTGACCATTATTATATACGACCTATACTGTAATAATTTGTTTGTATTCAACTCCAATCAATGGGGGCTGGTGACAACAATTTTAGGGATTCCAAAGAGCAACCTATTTATGTCAGAAATTCATTTTTCGAATATTGAATTTTGAAAACATGTCAATAACACGAACATTTAAGTCTGATATTGATGATTCTTTACACTTAACATTACGTCTGTCTTGAGTCATGATATTTCTTAAAAATGACTCACCTATGATGTCCTGCTGCTTTAATCTCCAATCTTTTCAAAAACATTGTCTATTTTCTTTAATATTTGTAACTGAATATGCCGTATAGATTTTTCAAATATTAATATTAGATGTTGGTAATTATTAAAGAATATAATTAAAAAAATGGGTTCCGTTTATGATAAAATTGCATTGCAAATGTTGGGCTTTATCATCCGTACCACCAGAGCCTTTTCGGCAATTAAAATTCTAATATTAATGTACAACGCTTTGGTTTGAAGCAGACTTGAGAGTGGGTCAATTGTTTGGGCCCCAAGATGCTCGAAATATACCCTTATGGTGGAGAAGATTCAGAAGAAATTTTTGAGACTTCTCTATATGAGGGTGTATGGATATTACCCATGGCTTTATCCAACTGACTTTCTCTTAGGCATGCTTAATTTCAATAGCTTGAACGTTGGAAAAGAAATGTATCTGGCCATATATTTCTTTCGACTTATACGAGGCCAAAATGAGAATTCCACCATTCTTGAGAATGTGAATCTAAATGTTACTGATTATTTTTTGAGAAATCGTGGACATGAATTGTTTGTTCTCCCAAGGTGTAGAACCAGCCTGCCAATGGGGATGCCACTGGGGAGAGCTTTAACGGTGTTCAACAATATTGCTTCGGATGTCGACATATTCCACGTAGACGTGGGTGAGTTCCGACGAATACTATTTTTTATGTATTAAAATAGAGTTCGTCGGACCTTACTCAGTTGACTTCCTTGCCACTTTTATTTTTACTGCTTTAATAATTAAATTACACTTTTGTTTTTTTCTCCATTGTTAAAGTTTTAAATTTATAATTTGTCAACCTTGTATAATATTAATTAAATAAATTAATTAATTAAAAAAAATAACAGATCCCTGATATGTACTAGTGTAAAAAGAAAGAGATGATGACAAAGATGATTTGGGCAACAAGTCAAAGACAAATCTTCCAATAAGGTGTGGTTCATAAATCTAAATGTTCTTCAGTGTCACCAGAGCTGTGACAATACATTATTAAATTTTTATGTTTGAATTTTCATTCTAGGGTGAATACGGTGGTAAAGGACCATCAGGATCACCTGGAATAAATGGTTCACCGGGCATAAAGGGAGATTCAGGAATGATGGGACCCAAAGGGTTGCCAGGCCTGATAGGAATAAAGGTAATGTTATTTTTTTTAATTTATTTAGTACCTATTTTAGCCTCATAAAATTTCAAAACTGGATGAAATCAAAATCTGCAGGATGATCAATGTAAATCATGTCTTACGTTCCACCAACAACTTTTTGACAACTTGTAGTATTGAGTACACTTATTTAGAATACAATTCTAACAGTAGTTTATGTGTTAAGATGTTTTAACAAATGTTTTGTAAAAACAAAGTTCTAAAAAAATCTGTTGACAGATTTTTAAATTAAGCAGGATTTATTTTATTAAATGAAATTTATATTGGCACACAAGTCGACCCTCCTGTGGCACAGAAATAGGATTACAGCATTAAAAAAAAACCCAACCAATAGAAGACTAGGCACACATACAAAATTTAGGCGTTTTTTCAAATTGAAAGAAATTAACACATCGAACATTTTTAAATGAGCTTGTTCTATCAGTTCTCTATCATGTTTTCAGGGTGATGTCGGTGCACAAGGAGTGATGGGTCCAGTAGGTCTAACAGGTTCTCAGGGGCTCACCGGGGCTCAGGGAGCTTCAGGAATTAAAGTATGTGTCATCTTTATTTCACTACATCCAAAAAAATATATGAAAATTCGGTTTGAGAATTTGAGTGCCTCTATTGTATAAATATAGTTACTATTAACGACACTAAATGATACCATACAAAGACCCATTGAAATTTCAATAACTATGTTAACAAAATTGTTATTGTCACAATTCGCAAACACGGCTCATTCCCAAAAACATATTTTGTTGCAAAATGACAGACTCAGTATTTTAAATATATGAAGTATATTTTAAATATAAATAATGTGGAGACTGATTCTCTTTTAAATGAATGAAGAATCTATTATTATTTGAATTTTGTATTAGGCCTTCTTTGAAAGCGACAGTTTGAATAAACCGTTTCTGCAACATTGACAATTTGCATGGTTGTGCGAGTATTCTACCAAAAAGAAAACCTCTTAAAGGTTAGTTAATAGCAATTTTGACCAAATTCATTCCCATCTTTTTTGTTTTTTTTGTTATGTTGATATTTACTTCAATATTGTTATTTATTTAATGCCATGACCAAATAATTAAAATAAAATATAGTTATAATCTCACAAACCCAAAAAAAGTTTTCACCAAAATTAAATGTAAATTATGAAAATAAAAATGTATAATAATAATGTAATTTTGGAATGATATTTTGCATGTAATCAAACCAGGTTTGAGGCTGCTGTTTAAAAATTCAATTTCGTGGTGAGTGCTCGCAGTGTCAAATCCCAACAGTTTCATAAATTGCTTTTTCAATTGAATCAAGGATGCCTGTGAAGTCTGAAATTCCCTCTGGCCCATTCGGTCCAAAAATAGCATTTGTTGCGAGAAGTACTTTATTGCCATTAGCAGTGTTCTAGAATAACCTCTCTATCCCTGCTCTCTTGAAAAAGAGAGGTTGAGTAACTGAATGAAACTTCTATCAAGATAAACTACATTAAAACTCCATATGCTAGACATCGAAAGCAGATATGCTAAAAAATCCTGTCAGAGTTTTTTTTCTTCACAAAATGACATTCCAATTTAATATTTAAGCAATATTGTAACAAGTCGTGTTGGGAAATGGTGGCCTCGATTGAAGCTTTATATTGTGTTGTATACTTCTTTTGCCTCCCCTGCTTAGTCATGCACAAGGCTAAGCGAGATAAGTTATCAATATATTCAATGAATAACCGACAAATTTCTGTATCAAATTAAATAGTATTGTCCTGAAATAGTTATACCTTTGTACTTATTTTTTTCCAGGGTGATGTGGGTGCCCAAGGATCAATCGGTCCGATGGGAGCTACAGGGTTTACCGGTGCAACAGGTGCTGCAGGGCTAAAAGTATATATCTTTTTTATCTATAACTATTACAAAAGGTACCATAATATATCAGAATTTTATCATTTTTTTTGCTTCAAGGGTGAGCAGGGAGCGGTGGGTGCAGCAGGGCCACAGGGTGCAGTGGGTGCGCCAGGGCCACAAGGTGCAGTGGGTGCAATAGGACCTCAAGGTGCGGTGGGCGCAATAGGACTTCAAGGAGCAGTGGGCGCAATAGGGCCTCAAGGAGCAGTGGGCGCAATAGGGCCTCAAGGAGCAGTGGGTGCAACAGGGCCTCAAGGAGCAGTGGGCGCAACTGGACCACCAGGAGCAGTGGGCGCAATAGGGCCTCAAGGAGCAGTGGGCGCAATAGGGCCTCAAGGAGCAGTGGGCGCAACTGGACCACCAGGAGCAGTGGGAGCTATAGGGCCTCAAGGAGCAGTGGGCGCAACGGGAGGGCAAGGACCGCAAGGAGCACAAGGCCCACCGGGACCAGGAGGACCGATAGGACCACACGGGCCACCGGGACCAGGAGGACCACTAGGACCGCACGGGCCACCAGGGGGACAAGGACCGCAAGGTCCCCCAGGGCAACCTGGGCCCCAAGGACAACAAGTAATAATTATATGAAATAATTTTCAGTTCTGAAACTTAGTCAATAGAGATCAAACGTACTTTGCCTCACTTTACTTCCCGTTCATCTCTGAGGGTAAAATAAAAGCCATTACATGGGTTTTCATGACACTGCTATTTACCAATAATACGAAATATTTGATCACAATTAAGATGTAAAAAAATGTACAGTTTATTTATTATATTAGAAAATATCACATTTTTTACGAGTTGAAAATGTTTAGTAAATATTTATAATTATTAATAAACAGGTGTGGAATAATTTTTATACATTTGATAAATTAGAATCTTGAATGTACTCTGTTCGAGCCTACTATTTAGTATTCTTCATTGCTATCGAAAGTGAGATGATTCATAGTTTTAATCACATTTTTACATTCTTCATTTTGGCTTTCAGGGTTTCCAAGGAGCAGGAGGTCCACCAGGTGCACCAGGTCCAGGTAAGATTTTTAAAAAAACCTTAAATTTGTATGACTATGATATTGCAGTTATGTGAGTATGAAACATAAATAACATAAAACATAAAACAAAGAATCAATGCTAAACGCTAACTCGCGGACTAAGATGGTGATATTTGTGTGTTTAAAAAAGGTTTACTGTTTATGACGTTGCACGATTAAAAGTATTTTATGGCACTTCCTACATAACATTTCATCACAAAATATTTTACACTGCTGTCTAAATTACATGATATTTTTAAGGGGTCATTATAAAAGTAATGAAGCAACAAACTCTCGGACTATTTTATTCTCACTATTGTTTCGTAACATTATTTATGACCTGGCACCCTTCACCACCAATTCATCATCACCCATTTAAAATGAAATAAAATCAAAATGATTAAAATATAAAGGCCAAGAGTTACCCCAATGCAACATTTATTTCATTCATCAATAACTTTGAATGGTATAAATATACTCTACGTATGAATAAATAATATTAAGGTTGTGAAACTATAACATCAAAGAGCTTTGCTGCGGCGGAAGGAATAGAATATAAAATTATCACAATGAATTCTCTTATTATGGTGGATACATTCCACACCGTGTTAATATAGACTATTAAAATAAAAATAGTGGTGTATAGGTTTCCTTGTAAAAACTCAACTCAGGATATCAAAAAAATAAAACTCATCATTGTTTATTGTACCTTTTTATATTGAAAATAAATATTTATAATATTCCTAAGGGTTTCACGATTACAAATTTGATTATTTAAAAGTAAGCGTGAGTGTTTAGCTAATAGAAAATATGGAGATGAATACAAGCGTTCCCTGAAGAAGAAGTAGAACAATATGGAATTGGTTAATTGTTATCATAAGAATAATACTTTTTATTTGAAAAATAGGTAAGTATGGCAACATTTTTAACTACAAGCTTAAAAAGAAGTTAACTTTTTTGAATTTTGCGAGGTATTCAAATATGTATATGAAAGTACCCGGTCCGAGCCTACTTATTTCAGGCCCAGCCTGGCCTAGACCCAAGTCATAATGCCACATTTGTTACCCGAACCCGACCCGAAGCACAGATTTTATTTTTTTTTTAATTATAAAGGTAAGCTCAAAAACTCACCAAACACCATGCAGCTCTCTCTCTCTTCGGTGATGATTTAGTAATGTTTATTTATTGGGTAAAAAAATAGCATTACTGGTCTGTCGATCCGGAACCATCAAACTGGCCACGGTTAAATTAATTTCGCTGCTTACACTGCTTTTCAACCTTTTCTTTTTATTGCTAAAACTCATTTAATTCTTGCTTGAAATATTTTTCTGAAAAATGAATTCCTTACCCGGGCCCGAACCGAGCCCAAATCTCGATCAACCTAACCCCCAGGACCGCGTAGAAGCCTATGTGCACGTGCTGCTCCTCTAGCTTGGCGGTACCCGGCAGGCGGCGAAATTTTTCTGAAAAATAACACCTAGTAAATATATGTATCTTTTTTGGAAAATTTTTTAAAGGTTTATCATAGAGACTTACTAAATAAATACACAGTGTGTTATTTGTAAAGATTCATAAAAAAACAAACTTAGCTTTTCACAAAGCGTCAGGGTAACTGATTATAGAAAATTTGTGAACTTAATTATAGATGAAACGTTATACCGACCATTATAAAACGATGTAAGTTTTATTTTAAATTACCATTACAACAATATTTCAAAAAGTCATGATTTAACTGAAGAGGGACTCCAACGTGTTCTGAAATATTTCTATGGGTGCCCCTGCGGGTACGGAATTATAAAGCTTATACATGCGCTTATGGCAGCTATCCGGTTGATTTATAACATTGATCACTTTTAAAGTGTTCACTGTCAATTTTGGTGGAAAGGCATTATATTCAAAGAATAAAACACTCATTTGTACTAATTCCACTTTTATTTAAAATATATTCAAATGTTATATTAAAAATAATTGGAGTTGGTACAAATTAGTGTGTTATTCTTTCAATACTTTTATTGCGTGATATTGAAATTGCTGTCACTTGAACCCAAACCCCCCCTGATTGCTCTTACCATCGGACCACAGGGGCCGACAAATTAATGTTTATTTTAAATAAGCATATTGACATACTAATTTAGAATCAAAAATAATAGTAAATAAATAATAGTAAATAAATAATAGTAAAAAATAATAGTAAAAAATAATAGTAAATAAATTATATTAAAAAATAACAGCATTATCAGCAGGGCTGTGGAGTCGAGTAAAAAAAAGATGACTCCGACTCCAGCCTTTGACACTTCAACATTGAACACTCCAAACTGTTCACCACTTCTCAACTGAAGGTCTTCTAATCTTGTATTGAATTTTACAACTACAACATGCCATGCGTTTTCTTGTAATAATTGTGCTGTCGGGTACTTTTACTTGTCATCTTATATACCCTGTATATTTTGTAGTGAACCACAAATTCGTGACGGTAATTTGATAACGTCGGTTCCGCGGCACAGTGGTCAACGTTGTTGGCTTCCATGCCGGACTTTACGGGCTCGAATCCCTATACGAACAGCATTTTTCAAGGCATGGAAGTATGTGATGTCTCTTAAGTTCCCCCCCACCACTCCAATAATAAAATAAGGGAGTGTAGCGAGAGTGATGAGCCAACCACTAGTCCTGTTCTAGCCCAATCCTTGATATCCTCGATATGAAGAAAAGAAAGGTTGAGCGACTGAGTAACGAGTAGTTCTCATCGAAAAAAAACTCCCATTGAGATACATGCCTCTATTACTAGGCCGTATGCTCCACACTGGGATCGGACTTAGGTAGATTAAATAAATAAAAAAATTGATTACTTCATATTACATGATTTTAAGCTTGTATAATATTCGATGACATGCAATCCAGAGCCAATTTGTAGAAAATAAATAATTAATTAACCTTAAAATTTCATGCCTACTTCACATTTTGATTATATTTGTAGTGTAATTTTATGAATAACATACGCTTACTTTTTGGCAGCCTCGTCTATTGCTGAACCGATACGGCCATCATGGCCACCACAACGCCGTCAACCGTCAAACTTTGTTGAATGGGCAAAAATGACCAGAGGAGAGCCTTACTATTAAAAATGGTATCCAAAAATAGCACTTGTCAGAAATCTTACAAATGTATCTAAGTCTAGTCTATCCTCATTTATATAATATATTATATATCATACTTAACGTGACCATTTTTTTCTTCTCCCAAGCCGGGACCTCTAAAAAAATGGTGCTTTTTGACACCGTTTTAGGCACCTCACACTTTTATACAATACAATTGACTAGGTAGTAGAGGTCTGCACGGGCCTGGGCCTCTACCTGGCCCAGCTTTGGGTGGGTAAGCGCAATCGAGATTCCAGCTCGGGCCGGGCCCGGGTAAGGAATTTATTTCTTCAGAAAAATATTTAGGACTATGTTTGTGTCATCAATCAGCCATGATGATTTTAATTATTACCAGTTCTATAGAGAAGTGTAAATTGTTGTAAATTTGTTAAAAACGGGTTTTTTTCGGGCTGAGGAGTATAAATCTGGGCTTCGGGTCGGCTTCGGGTAACAAGTGTGGTATTAGACTCGGGCCCGGTCTGAGTTTTTCGGGCTCGGACCGGGTAATTTTTTAAAATTTCGGCCCGTGCAGACCTCTACTAGGTAGCAATGTTTTTTCATGTCATGTTAGGTTGGCACATTGACAATAATATACCACAATAATATAATAACCGTTTTGCATTCTACTGATTGATATTCGAATATCTGCTATAGAAATTAGTTTCGCTTTGCATTATTAAAACTGCTTTTATTTTTTCATGTATAATATTAAAAATACTTAAATATAATATACTATAATATAATATAATATTAAAAATACTATTTGCTTATTTAACTTTTTAAATTTTAGATTTAAGAACATTATTATTGCAAAAAAAATACTTCACAAAGATATAGGTAGTAATTTAATTTAATATCATTTTTAAAATTATTGAGAGTGAAGATTTTCATTTTATAAAAACTCTTCTACAGAAAATAAAATTGGGAACAAATTTGTGAAAAATAATAATTGTTCATTACAATCAATGCTAAGTATTTGAACTCATTCTTAATGAATGCCTTTTTAGTAATAATTTATATTATAATTGGATTATCAATGTGCTAATTCTCTAAATTATAGCACATCATGATGACAAGCATGTTCAAAGTTGGTGCTCGGTACTTGAAACATGGAAATAATACCGATAGTTCCTTTAAATGTTTTCCTTTTCATAACTGCTTTTACATTTTTCATTTTTAAATTTTTTGAAATCAACATATTGTTTTTATATTAAAATAAATCATATTCAGTAAACGGCTTTGAGAATAGACGCTTGTCTTGGATGTCGAGTGCTTTCATTTTGTGATTTCGATTTTACGAGAAATACTATACAATAGCAAGGCAGCGCCCTGTTGAGTCAGCGGTCACGGAGAGACATAAGAACTGGCGTTTTGGCTGTCTATTCCTTCTGACTCTCAGCACCTCATTCTTTCATCTTTCTCATTCATTTCATTGTTGCATTCTTTACGTTGGATCATTCTGATTCGATGGCGTCACAATAAGCAACGGTAAGCTCATTCCTAGCTTGATGAGTCTCTCACCGTTGTCGTTGGCCTCTCTGAGACCATTCCTTTCCATCACTGTGAAGGCAGCGATGGATCGACTTCCTCTCTCGCATTGAAATCTCCCATGACGATCACGTAGTCTCTATGAGGGAGAAAGAGTTATAGAAATTTTCTTTTGCCTGTGTGATGACTTCCTCAGTGGGGGGCATAACACTGAAAGACAGTTACTGAGCCATCAGTTGTCTAGAAGGTAGTTCGTATCTGTCGCTCTGTGATGGGTTCCCATTTGACAAGGCAGCGGCTACCCTTCCAGACATCAATACTGCCACTCCCTGGCGAGGGTATTGTTTCTGGCCTGGATATAAACCGTAATTCTGGCCTCCGGCAACTTTTTCCTGGTGCCTTTTCAAAACACCTCTTTCATCATCCCTCAAACGTAAAGTTTGTAAGTTTGCATGATGCGAGTGGCGTCTAGATCCTTTTCTGGAGTGCACTTTGTAAGTACATTGTATGCGCCTACGCACATAGAGTAGTTGTTGGAAAACATCATTGCCAGGTTGTCGTTGGGCAGAGTTGGGTGTATGAGGCTTCTCCGTTGGCGATATTGTAATCATATTTATTAAAAAGGCGGGCTGATTAACCCTGAGCTTCCGAGATCTGAGTCACGATGGTTTTGCGGGCTGACTCAGCCCGGTTTTCTATCAGGGACTTCCTTTCCTCTGCCGTGGACACGGGATCACAGACCGTTGACCGTCCACTTTAAATTTTAAGACCCTACCATTTTTTGACATTTATAGTGATTGCATTTAGAAATTTTTGTCATACTTATCTCAAAAATATCAAAAATAAATATGAGTTTCGTTACCGAGCTCCAAAATTTTTCGATATCTAGTGATCAAGTATTCTTCCGAGCAAGTTCTAGCTAATTATTTCAAATTAAACTAACTTGCAGGGAATAAATTTGACATTTCATTTCACAAACGGCAATATACAGTAACCCACCAAAAACACTATTGCTCTAGTGACAAGAGCTCGTCCAGTTTTTTCATCTTGACAACCCGGTTTTTAATATTGAAATATTTATATTTATACATAAATATGTATTTCGACCTTACCTTTGGTAACAAATAAAATGACATGAAACAAGTAGTTGAATAGTTAGTAAACATCAATAAATGTGCTTAAATATTATATTTAGGTTAATTATGAAAATATTTTTGTTGTGCATTTTGCCTCGGATTCACGAGTACTCGTAGTAGAGTAGATCAAACGCAAAAATACTGAGGGTCGAATTTTACATGAACGAGTCAAAAACAAAATAACAACTTTTTCACACCCGACTAAGGGTTTTAGGAAATATTGGAATTCGAAAACCACTTTTTTTAAATGTCAGTTTTTGTATAAGCCCTAAGTAATATCTTAGGTCTCTTAATTGAAAAGTGATAATGATGCTATATCCAACGAAAATTATGTTTTTTTATTTATTATTCAATGGCGTATACTGATCCCAATTTACCTAGGAGTAAGGTATATTAACTGATTTGTGTTTCAATTTTATTTGGTTTTCAATAACACAACTTTACTTTTCCATCGCAATCGTCCCGCAAACCGTTAAAGCTTGCAGAATGGGTAAAAAGGACAAGCGAATGATTTTAGGATACGATGTTTAATAATAGCACCTATGAATATCCATGTAAATCTACCTTAGATGAGTCATCACTGTTTGATAGCTTTATATAGAAGCCAGTTAATAGTCGTGTAGGTCAAATATCCTCAGGTATTTTTAAAAAGGCTATCGACATTATCACGGCACTGTCGGAATGCATGCGTGGAACAAGTGGCACTCAGTTGTGACTTATGATGAGTAAAAATGTAAATGTCAGACTTTCAGCATCGGGTTGAAGGTAGCATCGACTGCCTCTAGTCAGATAGTGAACTCGTCACGCGGATTGCCAGTCTCTCGACATTTCATCCGTGTTTTTCAAAAGTTGTCAAGTCTTTTTATAGAAATTGGTTTTACTTCAATACATTTTTAGAATGATGGATTATCAGTCACTCTGCCCCCGGTCAACTGTCTCTTGAATATGTTACACCCTTGATATATTTGTAAAATATAACAGTGTTGTCGACGCACTCGACGTTGCATTGCCTAAAATCGTAGACACCTCAGTTAGATTGAATTGACTTTCTTAAAATTGAAAATTATCAAAAGAAGAAAGAAATTAAGACTCTGCTCCGTTTGATCTGAAATCATTTTATATTTATATCGTTGATTCTTACGCAACACTCGCTCTATCACGGGGACATTAAATTGACGGTAGCGGTCTCGGCTGTTGGATTCTGTACATCTGTCGATTGTCACTGTTAAAAGATATCAGCGTCCTGATTTTTTACTCCATTTTTACTGCATATTTATTTTATTCCAGCGCAAAAATATTCATAAAAGAGTATATTCAGTAATTTTAGTCATATTACATGTGAAATTGCAGCTTCATATTATTCTTTTCCTTGGCCACTCGGCACAGAATGTGAAAAATCTATATTTGTATTATTACAATTTGGAGACAGAGTTGTCAAAGGCTGTCATAGCTTCGTTTCTTTAAAAGATATATTTTTCCAGCGAGTGCTTCAAGCAGTCCGACAATTCAGCAGGTGGGTAACATTTTTTAGTCGTTGATTTTATGAATTAATTTCTCTAAAAAGTAAGAAAATATTTAATGTTGTCGACACTATGAAAAACTTATTAATTAAATTATATGTAAAATACTAATGTAAGTCAGTGCTGTTTACCACAGTACAATTATTTAACTCTCAGTAGTTGGCGACTTTCTCCATATTACCAACTATATTTATCAGCTATTTTTTGTAAAATATATAATTCATTTTTGCCAAAATACAAACTTTGGAATTTAATTCAATTATTGTGTGACTAAGTTTCAACATTAATTCAGTAAAATTTCCAATCAATTGATTGATAAAGAAGAAAGAAATTCAATAAGTTTATCGACAATAATTTTTCTTTACTAGATTCCGCAATTCTTAATAATCTTCCTAAGAAATTAAAAACACAAAGCGCATTGAAAACAAATAAGTATCATTTAAAAATAAACTTAAAAAAATATAATCTTTATGGTATACATTGTAGGATACTCACTTAACAATATAAATATTTTTTTAGAAAGAAAAATTATTCAATTGTTTTAATGGAAAGACTGTCAAATACGAGTCTCTTTGTGATGGGTTTGAGGATTGTGAAGATGGAACTGATGAATATATGTGCTGAATGGTATGTACCCTTTCTTTCTAATTTTGTACATTTACATCACAAATCATAATCATTGAAATCAAGCATACTTGAGATAGTCAAAGTGAAACGTTTGTGAAGTTTTATTTAAAGTTCTGAGCTGTCATAAATAAACACATAATCTTAAGAAAAAAATTCAAAACACTTCTTTGTCGGATGTCAATTTCAATGGCTGCAGTTAAAATGTTCACAGCGTCGAATTCCAATGTGAACGGCTTAACAATTTTTTTTTTTGAATAGATTTATGAAATTGTGTTTGTGATAAAATTCTTTCCCAACCGACTGATCCTTAAAGCGGTGCGTAGCGGGAGCGATTAGCTATCCCTATCTTATCTTTCGATCCTTAACCTATCCAAAAAAAGCTGAGCAACTGAGTGACAAGCAGTCCAGATAGAAAAACTTAGAGAAGCTCCATAATGATTTTACATGCTCCTCATTGGGAGGGGACTTGGTTAAAAAAATACATGTCTTGCGAATGTAATAAATGTGAACTGAAGCACATAGTACGATCATAAACCAATCTTTAAATTACCATTAGCAATATTATAGTAACTCAATTATTATGATACCTAAAGTCACTGCTGTATCAGATTATGTGCACGATTATAGTACTGAGATTTTCCTGGATGTTATAAACAATACAACACCCGACACACTATTGCATAGGGGTATCCCTCTGCTAGTGTCAACTTTGTCAGTGGTTAATTAACGTGAGTTAACAACTAATCAACAAAATGATAAGCCGTTTCCTTACTTAGAAATGCCACTCTGGCTCAGCAACTGATATTGTCCTGCATGCTTTGGCGTGTTAAATTCAGTTATCGCATTTATATTTTAGACAAGAGCAAGCAAGACCAAAAATATTTGATTTCAGAGAGTATTTCGTCTGCATAAAAGTAACAAATAAATTAGTAATATTGCCTGCTTTATTCGATTGTCATTTCTTTCGAAAACAATGACGGCCCCAAATCACTTTGGGTTGATGCTAGAGGAATATTAAAGATACATCAATGAATTTTGTTAACACAATACAAATACATAAATCAAAGTGCAATGTTGTGAGATGAAAATTAGTAATTGAAAGTATTGACAATTTTAAGATTAACTGAAACATATCTGACTAAAATTGGTATTCTAGTGAGACAATTTATTTTTTGGTTCACAAAACAATATTTTTAGGATGCATATTATTCAGGGCTGTGGAGTCGGAGTCGGAGTCGTGAAAAATGAGTGGCTCAAAATTTTGTTGAAAAATATATTTAATGATGTAACAAAACAGTCTAAAGCGTTGACATGGCATGCTTGGCTGACTAAAGATGATCTGATGGAATACATGTAAATAAGTTAAAATGAAATTATTGAAAAAAATTGACACAGAAAGAGTTGGAGACATTTTTTTACACAACTCCACAATCCTAATATTATTTTCACATTTTTCAAATAAATGTCGCATAATTAACATGCAAGAATACTGCGAAAGTAACGGTCGACACTACCATACTTGGATTGTTATTTTCAGGTAATCTGATTCCGTTGGCGCCATATCATGACAGAAGACTTCCTCCCGTAGGACGATTCGGCCGATGGAAACATGAATTAAGAGTCCCCAGCGAAAGCGAGTCGGCTTAACAGCACTGAAAGGTATTTGTAAAACAGCTGTGTCAGATAAACATTAGGCTATGCTTTTGAAAACACTCGACGTTCCCTGTTATAAAAGTCTGGGTAAAAGCAAAAATGTCAAAAATAACACAATCGTTAATAATTGTTATCACCAAATATTAGCTCATCAAAATAAAATTATTTTTTAATTTAACATATCGTGAGATTTGGACAGTCATCCTATTGTTAATATAATGGCTATACCTGTCATAATATACATCATCGACATAATAACGTTGAGTGGAATCTAAAAAGAAGTGGAGAACCAATAAAATGATTATTTTAGCTATGTCAAAGAATATAGAGTGACATTTGAGATCGTGCAATACACGTTACAACAGGAAGAGGCTCTCTTGTAACATAAGAAAAAGGGCAGTTTACCAGCTTGTGACAGTTTGAAATGTGAAAGCCGACTGAGATAATGAATTCCATCACAACTGTTGGCTCTTGATATATATATATAATATATTAAACAAAAAGACTTTATAAATAATAAATAGTCAGCATACAAGCAATAAAATAATGCCAGTGCAATCAAAGGCTACAGTAGAAATTCACATCCTGAACCGCACATGTTATGCAACCAAATAATATGTACTGTCGTGAAATATAATATATTTAACACCAAATTACAAACCATTTTATTTCGTCCTAAAGAACATGAATAATGTTGTATAGTAAAATTACTATTAACCAAAATTTAGTAGAAATGCTGTCAGAAAAGATATTTTAACCCGTAGAAGCCATCGTAAAGAATCACATTACTTGCTGTAGAGTCGACTCAGTCTTAGTTTTGAATTATCGGTGTTTAAACCTATTTTAGAAGGTAAAAAATAGTTTTCAAATGTCTAATATGCTTACAAATATATCCTTGGTATCATTTTCACCTTCATTTTATTTATAAATGCTTAAATAAACACAACAATCATGCTATTCATAAAATGCTTGATATTCGAAACCCAGCCTCAAAGCCGTGTCTCAAGCGCGCTGCATACATCATGTTCAACGATGGTCTAAAGCAGTGAATTTTTCTGCAGTGAATTTTGATGGTCTAAAGCAGTGAAGCATTTTTTTTCATAAGAAAAAATGACGATACACCAAAATCAAACAGATGGAAAACAAAGAAAAATATGCTGACATAAACTTTATTTCAAATTTAACAGATTATATAACAGTTATACAACAAAATAATTAAAGAAGAGATGTAATGTGACATATGACGTAAAGTACATATTGGGAGTAACTGAATTAAAATTACCCTTAATAAAATGGAGATTGTTTGATGTGAAAATCAATTAATGTGAAACCTGAGCTTGTCGGCTTTTGCAGATTTCGGGAATATTATGTTGAATATTTGATATAGATACCCTCAATTCTTCATCTAAATTCGTAGGTGATTCTTGTTTTTTAGTTTTCATATTGTTGAGAAACCGAGATCAAACAAATATGATGTTGAAAACTGTAACAAGATTTTCAAGCAGAGAGCTGGGTATTTGTCCTGGACAGAAATCCAAAATTCCTCCATAGTTACTTCAGAAAATTTAAGTTTAAGATTACGATCCGTTGACAAGGTGACCAATTCTTCTTCCTCTTAGTATGAAAATTCACAACTTTATGTATCAAGCGTGGCAAATAGATTTTGTATCTAGTCATAATTTTCTATATTTAAAAAAGGAAAGTAATATGAAATCTTTTCTTCTAATAAAATTAAATGTCACTTGGGATCCATTAAGCAAATTCGATTCATCGGCTTTCATATTTTTGGGAACTATTTTTTCAGTTTTCACCATTTCGTGGATCTTTTAGATTCTACCATTTTTTCGGCGGAGCATTTGCAACAAGCTCACGGTGCACCAGCTTACCGGATCACTGGTCTAAAGACTAATACAAAAAGCCTACTTTATAAACTTGTACAGCTGTATTGTTCTTATATAAGCAATACAAAACAATGACTATCTTTGGTGACTTTCTACCTATGGTATGGTACAAACTTTTACATTGACTTAATAAAATACCAAAAAGATGACAGGAATGCAGCAGTGTGCTTCAAATACTTTTTTTAAGACCATGTCTGCTCTCAATGTGAAGCATATGGACTCCTAATGGAGTTTATCTCAACAGAAGTGTTTCTACGAGAATTGTTTGTTACTCAGTTGCTCAACCTTTCTTTTTTCAAAGAGAGTAGGGATAGAAGGATAGGACTAGTGGTTGGCCAATCGCTGTCACTACGCCCATTGTTGGGATAGGATAGTTGGTAGGATTTTAAAACATCATATACATCCATCCCTTTGAACAGATATCCATAAATTTATTAAAACTGTCCATACTGGGATTTAAACCTGTGACCTTCCAAGTCCAAGCCAACATCGTTGAACAAATTTATAATCATACTAGCTGATCCGGCATGCGTTGCAATGCCACTCAAAGAAAGAAAGTGTTTGTGTTTTAATTATGTTTATTGAAGTGCTTTTGGATATATTTTGTTTTTTTGTCTGGTGCGTATATAAATGCTGTCCATGTGTGAAGCATGGATTTTTAAAATGTAGTCCACACACTTGTAGCGATTGTCCAAATGCGAGTCGCACCGGAAACTGCAAACATTTTAATTCTAATGGTCTATCTGTCGGAATTATTGGAATGCTTGGCAACAGTACATCGTTTCCCTTAAATTTTCCATTAAAAATTGAAGCTTAGATGATACTGTTCATTAATTTTTCACCGAAAGCCTGGTACCGTTGCAAAGTCGTGGTGGATTTATATTTCGGAGAAGAATGATAGGTACGCCAATTTTCAGTGTTAAAACGTGCGGTAGCATGCCTGGCAAACCAAGTGAGTTTAAGAATTCAGTTGGATAATTGACAACTTCGTCTTGATCAATTTATAGTATCGATGGACTTACAATTTTACAGAAGCTTGTTGGTGGTTCATCGATTTCTATTTTTCATCACCAATATCTCACAATTGTTTTTTGAAACGTTCAGCGGATGCATCGTATTGTAATTCTACACGCATATTAGCTTTCAAAGTCAATTTATGCACATGTCACCATAAAACTGATGATTTGAGACATGCACTTGATTCATTAACAGCTGTTGAACGTGGTATAACTGGTAAAGTTTGTCGAAAAACACCAGACAGTAAAAAAGGTTCGCCACCAAAGACCTGTTCATTTCCTCTCAAATCTTTTAGTGTACATAAAGTGAAGATTTTCCAATGCCTTTTTGTGCGCCATAGTAAATTCGTCCCATTTTATGAGTTGATATGATTAAAGTTCTTCATCAATCATGATTTTTTTTGATATTGCATGTTGGTGTTCAAAGGCAATTTCTTTGCTGAATGCACTGTTTGACCACCATCCAAAAGATTTGCTGCAATTGCAGATGAAGCAATTGCCAACAATATTGTTTCGTGATCCAACGTTTTGGCTTGTGTTTGATTGCATGCATACTTCTGTCTTACGCTATGCGTTGTTCTGGGACCAATTTCGGAAGATTTGTTTGAACAAATGTACCCAATTTGTCGACATCAAATTGTGTTTCTTGTTCCTAATCACGGTCAAAAGGGTTGTTTGCATATCATTGTATCAGACGATTGGGCTTGAGCAGTGAGAGCCTCGAACGGTTTCCAAACTTGCTCGTCTGTTTCTGAAGCTCGTGATGCCGTTTTCTTTCGTGCTTGAGGTCTAGAACAACTAATAGCTAGTCGTTTAGGTGGCATAATTGTTTGACAGCGAAAGAAATGCTTTGTGACGACTATTACAAATTCACTTGATAATTGTTTACAATACCCTTTGATTGTTTGACGTAACCATGGCACGTATCAAACTTAAAAAGACTTAAGTTGCTGCGCACTTAGCGCCATCTGTCATTCAACAACTCTAATAATTTCGTTCTGTTTGAAATACGAACGACGGACGTCAAAAAAAATGAAAAAAATTCGGGATAGGGACATCCTTCACCTAGCGGGATGAAATATACTTTAAAACCTATTCTATTATCTAACAAATATACATTAAAAAAATCATAAAAATCGGTCAAGCCTATATAGAGATAAAAAATAATTTTTAGAATAATTGAAATGTTTAAGTTTGCTAACAAATTTTTTTTAGTAAAAGAAAAAGATCTCGGGATATATAACGACAGTCCTTCAGTATTTAAATTGTAAATAATATACTTTTTAGAATATTTGAATTGTTTTAAGTTTGCTAACAAATATATTTCGTTGAAGAAGAAGTAGATCTCGGGACATAATATATTGACAGCCTTGCAGTATTTAAATTGTAAATAATGTAATTTTTAGATTAATTAAAAAGTCTACAAATATATTTCGTAGTAAAAAAAAATAGACCTCGGGGCCTATATCGACTGCCCTGCAGTATTTAAATTGTAAATTATTTAATTTTTGGAATAATGTTTAAGTTTGCTTACAATCATTTTTCGTAGTAGCAGAAATAGACCTCGTGGCATATATCGACAGCCCTGCAGTATTTAAATTGTAAATTATCTAATTTTTGAATACATAATGTTAAAGTTTGCTAACAATTATTTTTCGTAGTAGAAGATTTAAAAATAAAAGTCGAAATATAGTTCAATAAAATATCCATACTGTCATTAGAATATTCCTAATGCATGTAAGAAATAAAAAAGATTTTCAAGGCAGGATGCAAAATATAACCATACCTCCAATAATCGAATCAATGACACTGATCAAAATCCGTCAAATCAGCTCCAAAAAATCTTTGCCTAGCCCTATAATTATAGCATCAAAAAATCGCGAAACCTAAAAAAAAAATTAATTTTTGGAATAATGTTTAATTTTGCTAACAATTATTTTTCAACGTAATAGAAATAGACCTCGTATTTTTTTTAATTTTTGTAATAATGTTTAGGTTTGCTAACAACCATTTTTCGTAGTAGCAGAAATTTCGTAAATTATTGAATTTTTGGAATAATGTTTAAGTTTGCTAACAACTATTTTTCGTAGTAGCAGAAACAGACCTCGTAATTTACTATAGTTTTGGAATAATGTTTTAGTTTGCTAACAATAATTTTTCGTAGTAGCAGAAATAGACCACGTAAATTATTTAATTTTTGGAATGATGTTTAAGTTTGCTAACAACCATTTTTTGTAGTAGCAGAAATTTCGTAAATTATTAAATCTTTGGAATAATGTTCAAGTTTGCTAAGAATCATTTTTCATAGTAGCATAAATCGACCTCGGCGCATATATCGATAGCCCTGCAGTTTTTAAATTGTAAATTATTGAATTTTTGGAATAATGTTTAAGTTTGCTAACAACCATTTTTCATAGTAGCAGAAATTTTGTAAATTATTGAATTTTTGGAATAATGTTTAAGTTTGCTAACAATTATTCTCCGTAGTAGAAGATTTTAAAATAAGAGTCTAAATATAGTTCTATAAAATATCCATACCGTCATTAGAATATTCCCAATGCATGTAAGAAATTAAAAAGATTTTCAACGCCGGATGCAAAATAAACCCATACCTTCCAATAATCGAACCAATGACACTGATCAAAATCTGTCAAATCAGCTCCAAAAAATCTTGAAATTGTAAATTATTTAATTTTTAGAATAATGTTTAAGTTTGCTAACAATCATTTTTCCTAGTAGAAGATTTTAAAATAAAAGTCGAAATACAGTTCTATAAAATATCCATACTGTCATTAGAATATTCCTAATGCATGTAAGAAATTAAAAATATTTTCAAGGCCAAATGCAAAATATAACCATACCTCTAATAATCGAATCAATGACGTCACTGATCAAAATCTGTCAAATCAGCTCCAAAAAATCTTTTCCCAGCCCTATAATTATAGCTTCAAAAAACCTAATCAGAATATTCGATTATTTAAAAAACGTCGTAGCGATGCAAATTTTCAAATAAAGTTCTCTCAATATTATTACGATGCTTCAGTTCTAAGCCAGGAAATTTAAATTTAAAGACGTCCATTTCAATTGTTTTAAATGGAACGACGAATTGTCAGGAATATTGAAAAAAAATTCTGGATCGGTACTCCCTTCACCTAGCGGGATGACATATAGTTTACATTTGATTCTCGTATCTAGCAAATATACATAAAAAAAATCATAAAAATCGGTCAAGCCGTTTCGGAGGAGTTTGGCGACAAACACCGTGACACGAGATTTTTATATATATAGAGATTATGTAATCACTTAAAATTGCTTCTTCATTGTCATAACGGTCTAATGAAGATATCAGTGTTTGCTTGATAGATATCAATATTAATAACTACAAGAGTGCAGTCTGATAATAATCTGATTCATTCTTTTTAGATCCTCCCCCAATAATGCCGCCTTATCACTTTGGACGTTCTCCTCATCATTTCCAACACATGCATCATTTTGATAGACGACAATAGTACACATCTGAGTAAGTGAGCTCTTGAGATGATTGGAATTAGAAAAATTTCGCTGAATACTGACAAAATACAAGTAATTTTACATTTGCATGAATGGGATACAATTTGCATAAACATTTAAAATACAGATAGCCACACCTTCAAACATAAATCCATACATCAGTTGACAAATCATAAAACTGTCCATATTGTGGATCTTATTAGTTAGTAAGCCGGTAACACTGCAACCGAATCTCACTGTAACCACTCTGTTACACGCCCAACATTTCATATGTTGATTTATGTATTTACGTTCAAACACTGGGATGTCAGTTGTGCTTATTTGATCCTAAAAATGAAGCAACGTTAGAGTGATAAGCTAACCACTATTCTTATCTTAAGCCTAATGTTAAATCCATTCTCTCTTTGAAAAACAGAAATTGAATAATGAGCATTTTAAGCAGAACAGCTTTTGTTGAGATAAGCTCTATTGGGAGCCCATATGCTCCACTGGGAGCGGACAAGGGATTGTCTTTTTTACAACACACTCCAGATAACTATTGTAAAACATCACTTTAACCTTCAAGGACGGGTCCATATTGTAAAAGTAAACATCGCTGTCTATTGACCTTACTGTTCATCGTTTTTTTACCTGAATACTGTAGCCTTCACTCAATTTTGGTTGAAAAGAATACTGACTTCAGCAATTCATCAGCCGCAGGGACAAACACAACTACCAAAATCAAATGTGTTTTTTTAATTCCTGTTATTTTTTTTGTTCTTAAAAATGGACTTATTGAAATTTTTTGTTATTATTTACACTAAGTACTTTTATTATTAAGTCTTGAATTATTTATTAAGCCTTGAATAAGCCTTGAATTATTTACACTAAGTACTTTTACTAATATGTTTGTATTGAAATTATGTTGATGTAAAAAGGTCAAAATGTAAATATTGTTTAATATTTCACGTTTAAGTGTATTTCAACTCCAAATGTTTGTGTGACCATACACTTACTCCTTACTACTACCCTTACGCAATATTAAACTGAACCTATAAGGGCGAAGTGACCATATCGATCCCTAGTTCCAGAGTGCACTTTGTCTGAATTTGGCAGTATCGAGTTAAGTACGAAAGTGTTTCAGAATACATACATCTACCACTTCAGTAGAGCAACCCGAGACGTTATTATGCTACATTAGATGCTAATGTCTAACTACACAAGCTGTTAGTCAAAAGTTGTGGTCTTGCAATGCTCCATGTTCCTTCAGGGGTAGAAAATGTGAGACTTTTGTAAATTTCCACATACCCTAGAACTGGTACTGGGCTTTGTAAAAGGCAAAAATTCGTATTTCGTGATAAGCTGGAAGATTCGAATTGATTATACAGTTCATAGAAATATCTAATGCTTCTTAAAACTCTTCTTTTGATTTCCTCGCTTATACTATCCTTGACATGGGACATAGGGATCCAAGATACACAAAACCATAGACTGTTTTGATGAATTGGTTATCCACTTGTGATAACGGCGTGACTATTTTTAATTAATTGATTTAAAAATATATATATATATTTAGCTAAACTATATTTGATGGGTTCTATGGCGTAGCGGCTAGCGTGTTTGGCCTCCATGCTGGATCTCACGGACTCTAGTCCCAGTCCGAACGTGAACAGCATTTTTTTGATCGATATATCAATTTCTGTTTGAAGGCATGGGTGTTAGTGATGACAAAAATTCCTTCCCACCTTTTTTTTTTAATCCATGTATGCTCCCAATGTGGAGCATATGGCCTCCTAATGGAGGTATCTCAACATAAGCTTTTATTTTTTTTCTACGAACTGCTTGTTACTCAGTCGCTCAACCTCACTTTTTTCAAAGTGAGTAGTAGGGAAAGAAGGATAAGGCTAGAACAGGACTAGTGGTTGGCTAATCGCTATTGCGACACCCAGTTATTAAATGATCAGAAGGATGGGAGGACAGGAAATGATGTGAATTGACCTCACAAACACCCAGTCTTCGATCACAACTTTGAATTGAATAATTCTCAAATTCACTGTGATCTGACCAGGAATCGAGCCCAGACCTGTGAGGTCGGTAGAGCAAGCTCTAAGCAAATGGGCCACAGCAGGCGACACCTTTACGATCCTTTAATAACTCGGCGTAGCGATAGCGATTAGTTAACCACTAGTCCTGTCCTAGCATTATCCTTCTATCCCTACTACCCTCTTTGGGAAAGAGAAGTTGAGCGACTGAGTAACAAACATTTCTCGTAGAAAAAGTTCTGTTGAGATACTTCAAATATAAAGAATGCAAATGTCCACGAGTGCAATTTTTGTGTACAGATTGACACCAAACTTCGTATTATCTTCCTGTCTATGTTGGAATATCAAAGTGATTTTTGCGGCCTTCTGCAATTCCAATTCTGCAATCCTGTAATTCGTAAATTCGGAAATTCGGAAAAACGATTCTTGGAGACAAGCTGGGGAAAAAGTAGGGTAAGGGATTAAAAATTAATCAATCCCGTCCTAGTCAATGTTTACTGCAGCCTTATGTCAAATCAGAAAAATGAATGTGGTCTTTAGAGAAGAAAAGGTTCCCCACCTCTGGCATAGACCTAATAATTAATGCAGTTATTGTTTATGTGTAATTAATTAATAAGTGATATTTCTTTATAGGGGACACAGTTTACCCGCTTTACAGGCGGAGTTACTCAGATCAAACCAGGAGAAGATTTTAACTATATTTGGGCCAAACATAAGCTTAGGACATAATAATAAAAATCAATCAAATCCGGTTACCTATCTGAAAGTACATCTGATGGACTCCTATATTTATATTTTATTTTCCCTTTAAAGTGGTGACTGATTATAATTGGTCACCCAATCTTTTTGAAACAATTTTTTTTTTCATTATTCACAATTTATATTGTAACTTACAGTGGTGCTATTATTTTTATTATTTTTCAATAAAAGCGGAAATTATTCTGATATTAAAATTAGAAATTAAAACTGTTTTTTTTAATTGCCCTTTTTGTATATTCTTCTTTTTCTTGGAATATATTCCCTTTCTATGTGAAGCTTGCGGCCACTCTGCTGTGCCTCCACGACTTCCCGTTATCAGCGAATCATTCTGCTCTCTTCCATGTAATGCCAGCATTCTTTAGTACCCTACAGTCGAAGGGTTGAGCATGCTGCACATGCTGCAGATGCTTGTGATCGGACCGGATTCAAGGTTGACTAAGACAGTTGACTTGTCAGAGCTTTGCTTGGTTCATTTCCCTATCTCCGAGTAACTCACGAAATCAAGCAACCTCGTTCACAATAGACGCAAGCATCTATTCTTAACAGGTTTCAACCGTGAAAAATGATTCGAGATTTATGTAATCAAGAATGGCAAATTTAAAAAAATCTTTAAATAAGAAATAATTTTTGCTCCATGTTAACAAGACTAAATCGCAGACAAATGTAATGAAAAAATATGAGAATAAAATGAAGCGTCTCCTCTGATTTTTTTCTATTTTGCATAAGTAAACTAAAATCCATTTAAATATAGTTTTGGCGATGGTGTGAATGTCATTCCTAAAACAAAAATAGTGTTTGCATAATAGATATTGCTATTGATTATAGTCGTATTCTGAAGGTACTGTCTAACAAAACAGTACATATAAAACCATTTTTACCATTGACCTGAAAATAAAATAAAACCAACCCTAATAAACGCCTTTCGTTCTGTCGGCTGATTTAGGTTGCTTTCGGTAGAAAACTTAACGTAAACGTAAATAGCTAAAACTATTCTTAATAGTTAATTATGATAATAAATAATGATGTCGGCTAGTGAGACAATGCCTATTTTAAATGACTAAATATATACTTACTTTAATTAACTTCGATAAATTTTAATGGTAAAATTGAATGACAATTATGTGAAAATGTTAATAATAATGATTCATGTCCAGTCTATCGTTCCTCAGAAATAGCTGGATTTTTACTGACTTTTTATGTACTATTTGTCGTTCGCATTTTGACCTTTTTACATCAACATAATTTCAATACAAACATATTAGTAAAAGTACTTAGTGTAAATAATTCAAGGCTTTAATAAAATAATAACAAACAATTTCAATAAGTCCATTTTTAAGAACAAAAAAAAAAACAGGAATTTAAAAAATTGATGTGATAAAAATAGCAGTTGCATTTACTAAAAATATTGATCAACTTATAGGTTTATGTTCAATAAAGAACATTATTTTAATTATCAATATTTACAATAAGGCTGTCGGTGGCCGCAGCAAAATCCTCTGATTTCTAGACTAAAATGACAAATATTGAATACCCCAAAATATCATGTAAAATTACACTACTCTGCATGCACGGCTAGGATCAAACCTGACATTCATATTAAATCACATACTGCTTTTTCATTGTCATAAATCTAATAGAAATGTCAATGTTCGCTTGATAGGTATCAATACTGATTACAACGAGAGTGCGGTCAGATCATAACCTGATTCATTCTTTTTAGATCCTCCCATGCCAATGCACCCTCGTCACTTTGGGGGCCAGCGTCATTATCACCCCAGAGGAGGTCATTAAAAAAGACGATTATAAAACATGCGTGACGTAAGTAAACTTGTGAGATGATTGGAAATACGGCTGGTTGCAGACAAGATACAGACTCATTGCCGTTAGAAATTGACATTTACAGGAACGGTAAACAATCTTACAGTTTCCTGACCTATCTTTGAAATACAGTCAAACTTGGTTATTACGAGGAAGATGGGACTGACTGATTTTGCTCATTATATGCATTACTTGTTATATCAGAGAATAGGTATCTTAAAGTGCTTACAGTACAAAAAAACACAATCTATTTTAATAGCCGATAATGTCCGTTTGTTTGTTAGTTTGTTTGTTTGTTTGTCTGAGTGAGTGAGTGTAAGATGTCATCGATTTCCCCTCCCCCTCCTCCTGCCAAGCCGCGCTGTCTCCATTTGTTTATTCGAACTATGGTCGCGATTTCACCTTTTCGATGACGTCAAGAATCTATATATTAATAGCCGATAAGGTCCGTATGAGTGAGTGTAAGGTGTCCTCGACCTCCCAGTCTCCACTTTTTTTAAATAAAATAAAATAAAATAAAATGAAATGAAATGAAATGAAATAAAATAAAATAAAATAAAATAAAATAAAATAAAATAAAATAAAATAAATTAAAATAAAATAAAATAAAATAAATTAAAATAAATTAAAATAAAATAAAATAAAATAAAATAAAATAAAATAAAATAAAATAACATAAAATAAAATTAAATACTATGCAACAAAAATCTCACGCTGCTGGGCAACGGGCTTACAGCTAGTATATATAAGATGTTAAAATGAAACGATTGAAAACAAATAACTCCCGGCTTAATTTTGATTTAATTCTCAGACACTCGTTTGTTTTCTCACTTCTCCTCTTAAAAAGGCTGTGTAAATGTCAGAAAAAAATTAATACCGTTTAAATTTTTGTTGAGTCGTCCGCAAGTCATTTATTTGTCATCTTGCTTGCTATTGACAAAGCAGTGCAAGAGTGATAAATAAAGTGATTCGCGATTATTGTTATCAGTGGTGAAGTGGTACATAAATAGGTACCAGGTCGGTCATTAATTTCTTCCATATTTATATTTTATATCCGTCTGAAGTAAAAAAAAAAAAAATAAAATAAATTAAAATTAAATTAAATTAAATTAAATTAAATTAAATTAAATTAAACTAAATAAAATTAAACACAATGCAACAAAAATCTCCCGTTGCTGGGCAACGGGCTTACAGCTAGTTAGAATTTATTTATACATTTCAATCCACAATTTAGAATTTATGATTGTTTCATTGTTTTCTCTCTCATTGTTCTCAAATTTCCTGTCAAAGAACTCAACTCATTAAAAAACTCTCGGGTGGTCTCAGTACTCTATGAAAAAAATTCGACCAGCTCGTCTAATATATCATGAGTTCTGGAGATCGTCGTTACTCGTTTGAATTTTTCAATTCGACATTCACTAGCCACATCATCATCATCACAGTCATCGTCTTGTTGGGCACAGCTTCCACAATATCACTATAGGAAACCCATAAATAACAAATCTTCGTCAACTAGACCGATCCCGGCGGCATCGGTCTAGTTCAGGGGTCGGCAACCCGCGGCTCGCGAGCCTCATGCGGCTCTTTCTATGTAAAGTTGCAGCTCTCCAGTTCCATATGAAAAAAAAAATATTTCCCTTTAAAATTATTTAAAGATTTAAAAATTTACCCTTAAAAAAAAGAAAATATATTTCTTGTGTGCCTAATTTCTCAATAGCTTCAATTTTCATAATCGTTAATTACAAATCGCTACGCTTGACATATCCGTTGAGCCAATTGCATTACATTTCCCTCCCAAACACGATATTCAGCGAATACACGGTACACGATATATATATAACTATATATGTATATACATATGTACATATAAGTAAATACTATAATATTGAAAAGAAAAATTTTAGTGGCTCTTTAAAAACTGGGAATTTTTGTAAATTGTAACTTTTGGCTCTTCCGATTTAATAGGTTGCCGACCCCTGGTCTATTCGGATTTTATTGCTTAGTTTTAAATTTTAAAGTTTATAAGTGTACTCCCCAACGGTGAGTTTATTTGTTCCGTTCAAACCCCAATTGGTTTGAACGGAAGGAGCATGGGTATGAACCAAAATTTTTCTGACCTTCTTTGATCTATTAATTTTATATGGGATTTCTTTAACACGTGTTACACATGTGTCAGTGGTTTATGAGCATTAATCAACTTTATTAAATGTGGGTATCCTAAAAACCTAAAGTACCTTTTAACCTGTCTACTGCATAAAATGATTGACAGCACATCATAGACCCTTAAAGCCGCTGCCCTTTATTATAACTACTGTTGCCTGTCAGAAGTGATCGCATCACTGCATCATTGACTTATATTTCAGCGATACAACTCACATTCGACGATTCGATCTATTCATGCATCACAGTTACACGAAAAACACGCCAGTGACTGACAAATTCAATAATTGATGTTATGATTACATGCATTTTTATTTCTACGAAATTTTATCAAGGGTTTTTTGTAATTTTACAAATCATAAATTTATTGTAACCACCGATAGCGAAAGATTTACCATATTATGTAATATGAAATATTAATTAAGGTTGAGCTAAGAAATTAATTGAAAGCGGCAATAAGGTCCAGTCGCAGGACACAGATAGAAAAACGATACAAATAATGTGCCTGTTTTTTTTTAATTACAATATATACGAGAAAAAAATCTCTCTTAGCACAGTTCTGATAGCTATCAATTACATAATTTTTGTGAAATTTAATACATTGCCATTATGGCTCTTATTATAAATGACTTCCTTCCAATAAAATGTTATTTCAATCAGGAAGTAACTTGGTTTTAAATTTTAAGCAAAAGTTAAAGTAGCTACGCAATCGAGTCGTACATAACTTTCTTCCAATGGATTACACATTTTAATATTCTTGAAATTTTCAGCACGCCAGGTCCCTTGGTCACTTCAAGCATCGCCAGGTATTGGGCGTAATGTTGTTCTCCGGCAACCACGCCCATCTAGGGGTCGCTATAATTGATAAAATATAAAAAACTTTTATTCTATAACAAATACCATTTTCGCATCTTATTTTTGTACGTAAATTGAAATTTATTATTATCATATAATATTGTTGTGAAAAGTTGACCATAGTATATACATACATATAGTTTTTTTTTTTTTTAAATTGAGTTGTTTTATTTAATAAGTATATCAAAACTTTTAAAATATGCATTTTAATAGCTTGAAAAATAATTCTATATTCCTATAAATTAAAATAAATTATTGAAAGTTATGATTTCACTAAATAAGAAATCATTAAATAAATTTATAATGCTTAAATTCTATGCAAGAAAAAAAATTGTACCTTTATTAGTCTACTGATTCCATAATCACCAGAAGAACAGAGATACCATTTTTAGTTTTCTGTTTTAAATAAATTTTCATAAAGTTACCACTGACTATCAAAAATTTGTGAGAGTACTTGATTCTCCAATGATTTTCACAATCTCACTTTTTAGAAATATATGTGTTAAAACATATTGGGTTGGATTTTTAGTTTTTCAAAATATGACATCAATATTGAATAATGTATTCTGTAATCAGTGGCAGATCCACAAATTGTCCCAGGAGGGGGCCATTCAATTTGAAAAATGGATGATTTTAAAATAATATATCTATAATATATAAAAATAGTCGATACATAATTAAATATGTATTCTATAAATCATAGTAAACTTAACAATTAAAGAGCCCATTTCACAATAAAGTTTTAATAAATTAGAAAAATGGAAAATAAATTCTCCTAAGGGAGGGGCTATAGCCCCCTTGGATCCGCCAATGTCTGTAATAATCATAGATGAATTAATTATTAACCTTTGTATTGTTGATTTAATAAACTTTAGTAACCAAAACTTTGTAGTAAATTCGTTCCTAAAAAAAATTGCCGCCTGTGTGGTCGAGTGGTCAACGTCGTTGGCTTCGGCTACGGAGGTCACGGGTTCGAATCCCAGTGTGGACAGTTTTTATAAATTGATTTTTCAATCGATTTATGAATTTCTGTTCTAAGGCATGGACATCCATATATGATGTATTGAATCCCCACCTCCCATCCTATCCTTTAAACGGTATGGAGAGCGACTAGCTAGCCACTAGTCCTATCCTAGACGTATCCTTCTATTCCTACTCTCTTTGTAAAAAGAGTGAGTAACAAACAGTTCTCGTAGAAACACTTCTGTTGAGATAGATAATAATAAACAGGAGCGGTGCAAAAACGCACCTCTTTCTCAATCCGGTTGTGGCCCAGAACCATTTGGTATTTGAGTGGGGGTTTTATAAATATTTTGCTTAACCCTTTAACTACGACGACTGTTTTCATAAATGTCTATGAAAAGTGTCAATAATCCATGAAAAAATAAAGTATTGATTTTTTATTTTTTAATACTATTTTATTATTTTATACATTGATATACACCCATATCAGTTTTTAGATTTGTTTTCATTAATATTTGTGTACAATACTATTTATTTGTCTTGATTTATTTGTCTCTTTGTGACACAGCAAATATACATACAAACAGATCTCTCCCTCTCTCTGTCAGTGCACTGAGCGAATGTTGACAGGTAGCACTTCAATAAAGTAAATATATTTCTTCAAACTTTTAACGAAATATAATATAAAATTATCCTTTACTTTTACTTTTGAATACAATAATAATGAATTTTCTTTCTTTGTCGCAAAAAAAAACCGAAAATATCAAGGTACCCTCTACACCAGCTATCAGTAATATATTTAATTTTACATACACTAGCAAAGTTCTTACAAACTAACAAAACATGAGTTTGAGCATAAACTATACAACCAGACATTTTAAAAATTTGGTCAATTACAAGAATGTTTGTAAAAAAATCATTTGATCTCATTTTTCGCTAATAGATGTCACTATTGGTATAATCAGAAGCTTTTCATTAATCCCTAAAGTTTGGAGTTGTCACTTGCGTATTTGTCTTTACATAGTACAATTTAAATGTTAAATACGTTACAAAAAATATTTTTGAAATTGAAAGAATTTAAGGTGATATTATAAATATAAAGGAACATTTTAAGTGTAACTTTGAAATGTTCACTACTTTTTCATGTTATTGTATGAACTAGCATTGTTTAAT
Organism: Himalopsyche tibetana; assembly: GCA_030503985.1. Classification (NCBI taxonomy): domain Eukaryota; kingdom Metazoa; phylum Arthropoda; class Insecta; order Trichoptera; family Rhyacophilidae; genus Himalopsyche; species Himalopsyche tibetana. Next base: position 1,924,311 of record JAPJYX010000007.1, on the reverse strand, counting down.
ATTAATTGAGGTAGAATTTACTATATGCGTTATATTAAATGATAAAAATAGCTGCCAACCTTAAACCTTCGATTGTTCCTTATCTTAGAATTTCTATGTCTATGCGTTTAAGCGCCACAGGTCCGATTGCAATAAAACTTTGATAATCTTAAAGCCGCCTGTGTGGTCGAGTGGTCAACGTTGTTGGCTTCGGCTACGGAGGGCCCGGGTTCAAATCCCGGTACGGACAGTTTTTATAAATTGATTTTTCAATTGATTTATGAATTTCTGTTCAAAGGCATGGGTGTATGTGATGTCTTGAATTCCCCCCTTTCACTCATCCTATCCTATGAACAGGGCGTATCCAGAGCGACTAGCTTACCACTAATCCTGTCCTAGCCCTATCCTTCTATCCCTACTCTCTTTGGAAAAAGAGAGGTTGAGCAACTGAGTAACAAACAGTTCTCGTAGAAACACTTCTGTTGAGATAAACTCCATTAGGAGTCCATATGCTCCACATTGGGAGCGGACATGGTTTAAAAAAAAAAAAAAAAAAAATCTTAAAGCTGGCACTTCCGGGGAGATTATAGGCCTATTCAAATTTACTTACAGTGTCGAAAAAATAAAATATTCGTAGATTTCAATGTTTTTTACACTGCACAAACAAAAACAAAATGGCCGCGCGTTCGAATTCTTTTTGAAGAGCGGCCATTTTGTTGTGTTATATTGACAATTTAAATTTGATATTCGATTGTTTTTATTAAAAATGGAATGCAATGTGAGTGTAATTTGAATAACTTTAAACATCGTCATATTCATTATATTATATCTTCTTCTTCTTAATATATAAAAAAGAATGTTTGTGTATTCGTACTCTATGGCAGCGGTCGGCGTAGTGTGGTCCGCGAGAAAATTATGGTGGTCAGCAGAGAAATCTGACATTATTTAAATTTTCTAATCCTACCACCAGAAAAAAGTCTTAGACATAGTAATATGTAGATATTAGATTCGTTCGGAGCAAACATTAAAGATACTAATTTACGCATGAAGATGAAAGAAAGCCTCATCGATCTTTCATCGACGACAATCTCAAAGTTAAATTTCATTTATCCTTAGCATGACCTCAGTTTTGATGTTCTATAAAAAGTAAATTCCCTTTGCGTGAAGAGACGATGAAAATTCTTATTCAATTGTCCACAACATATTTATGCAAAAAAGCCTTTTTATTTGTCACAGCAATCAAAACACAGTATCGATCTCGGCTTGAAATGCATTTAGTTAGTATATTTCAAATCTGTCTTATTTTCACCCTCATTTTATTTATAAATGCTTAAATAAGCACATAAAATCAACTTTAATCAAACACAATTATTATCAATGCTTCATCTTCAAAGTAATGTCTCGAGCGTGCTGCATATCTAGAGTTCAACAAAGGTCTGAAGACTAATACAAAAAGTGTACCCTATTGGCCATAAACAATAGCCGGGGTAGGTATGGTTGACGAAAGGCGGACATTCAACGTGATCCGACAAAACCAAAATTATTATACAGCTGCTTGGAAAGTCCAGAATATTTTTTATTGTTATTTAGACATTCTCTGAAATGTTTTATAGATATTATGAAGTCATATTAATTATTGCTTAACAAAGAAAAAAGGAAAGATTATTGCACATATTTTTTGGTGGGTTATTAGGGTTCAAATTGGTGTTTTCGGGGATATAATTCTACATTCACTTATTACTTAAATAAAGTTTTACCGACTTTGAATATTTTGTGGAATAAAGGTATTGACAAAAATCATTATTGACCGTTTTAATTCCTTTATTTATTTATATTGGTGCTGGCTATTTGTTAATATTATAATTAAATTACATGCCCAAATAATAAATCATAAGTTAATAAATATAGCAATTTTTATGCAACATGTGTTTAAAAAAAGTAAAGTAAAAATACAATTGTATCCAACCAGCACTGTTTTTTTATCATTTGCAATTAATATTCAACAACAACATATTTGTTTTATAAATGATTTATTTTTGCATACAATTAAGCTTTCAGTTGCCATAATGCGTTTGCAAAAAATGTCGGCATATCTTTACAACTTATATAATTTTAAGGGAAAACTTTTATGATAATCTATTATTTTTTATTGCAGGCATTTGCTAAATCTCATAAAGGTTTTAAAATATACAACCGGCTTAAAGTTATTTTTTATGACTCTTTCCATGTTGACAAACAAAATATTTCCCATCATAAAACATTCGGTTTAAAAGAACACACATTTGTACGCGGAACTATTGAGCGGTGTTTGCATGACAAGAATTTTTTACACTGTTGACAATTTTAGAAACACTTGAAACATGTTGCTTCTATTTGGTAAAGATGCAAAAATCGCGTTCTCTGTTTAATTTATCACTAAAATAAGTTGTTCTCGCTCTTACTATTTGAAATGCTTGTTACTCTATCAAATGTAAACTCGTATATTTCTATCGCATTCTATCATTCAAAGATCGATAAATTGATCGATAAACCACACAATCGATAATTTTGTGCAATAGACGTAATATTTTTGATTTTATACATATATATTTGGATGTAAAACTATTTTTTCTAGGAATACCTAAAATGACAAATACTTATTGACAGTATTAAGAGAAATATTGAATGATTTAATGGCTCAACTATCTATGAATTCATCATGGGCATGGAGGTGTTAAAGCGACTCATTAATAAAGTCATATTCATTCATCCATACATGTTTCATACATGTCAGTGGAGTTTTTATATATATTAAACCAACATAATATCTTCATGCGCCTAAACAAACAAACTTATTGTGCTCTGGTAAAAACTAATAATTTATGGCTCAAAAAATGCTCGGACAGTGAGCGACCCCTATTCTTCAGGGTGCACGCTAACTGCATCACTTCAAGTATCATACCAAAGCTATTTCTCACTAAAATATAACTATTTGATTTCCCCCGAGAGTCAACTTTGTCTATTCATAAGGAAAGCGAGGTTAACAAACCCGGCAACCGTTCCAATCTTGTACAAGCAGAGGTGTAATTTTACTAGGTGTGAAACAAATCAGATTTTTCCACTGATAGTTTTGGGCTAGTTATAATATATTTGTTATCAACTAGATTGAAACATTATTCAGACATCACTGTGTCACATTCTTGTTCACCTTTAGCCCTTACACATTTATGGTGACTTTCATGATATAAACTAGATGGATTCCATCAGGAAACTGGTTGAGATGATTCATGATGAAGTTCTAGCCTGTCGTCGAAACTTTTGTCGTTGATGATATTCTGAGCAGGGAGAAGGCTCTTTTTGCTCTGCGGATGAGGCAGGGCGTAACGAAGTTTATCCCAGAACCACGGGTCGCCCCATTTGACGTAAGTGTTCATGGAGAGATAAGCCTGTAGATCCACGTCTAAAATTTCTGCGGGGCAGATGTCTCCGTAGAGTATGACGACCACCCTTGCTCTTCCTTCTTTTAAGGCACGGTTGTGCGCGACTCTGAATTCCATCCTTCCCCAGACGGATTCTAAAAAGTCGGGAGAGAGTACAACTAGCGTTCTACGAGAGTCTTCCACGGATTTTGCAATCTGCGTCGGAATCCACTCCCCGGCCACCCAATCTCTAAAGTGCAGACATATTTTGAAACGATGGGGTTCTTTTTCCAGTTCTCGCACCAACGTGTCGACAACAAACTCCTCATCTTTATGAGAAAATGAAATAAAGACATCGTAGAGTTTATCTTTATCGAGTTCCTTCTCTGAAACGCAACACAAGCAGAGTTCTTTGGCAAAGAGCCACACCGCAATTTCTTGTTTATATTTATAAAATAGAGTTACCGATATGCCCAGTATTACACTGATAACTACCATGACAGTGCTCGCAGCTACTATGGCGGAGGAGGCGCCGCATATCGTTCCGAGAGCGACGAGGGAAATTACTTGACCATCAGAGCAGGTGATGTTGGAGAAATCTTTCACCTGAAAATAAATAGAAGAAATGTCATTTCAAATTAAATAAATAGTAGCGTCCCGTAAAATAAAAGGAAATGTTGTGATTATCAATAATATAAGAAATATTAACTGAAACCAAATATCAACTGCCGATGATTTCATATTTAAAAATATTGACAAGTTTCTCTCCATAATATTGGTACAATTAGTCACGCGAAATTTTCTCAGATTATTACAAGAAATATTTTTTTACTGCAATACCTTTGCATAGTTGGTTTGCATGAATGAAAGGAACGGCAGATTATCACAGTCGCAGTCCAGAGGATTGCCCGAGAACCAGATATGTTTCAAGCTCGTGGAATTGCTCAAAATATCTGCTACTGATGAATCTATATGCTTCAACAAATTGTTTCTCAAGTCCAAATACTAAAATAAAAAAATAAATTTTAATGAAATTGGAACAAAATATCTAAGCCCCTTCTCCAGTGCAATGCAGTATCCTACAAAGTAGTACTATCATTAACTTAACTTAAATTAAAATTAACTTTAACTTTCAAATATTTTTTTCAATAAATAAGGCACACCTCAATCTACATATTTTACAGTAATCAGGACAAGTTTCACTCTTAGAGAGAATTATCAACAACGACAACAACTGATAGATGATAAAGTAGCTTTGATTAAAATCTTAGTCTAGAGCGAGCCTTTCCAAACTATGTTCCACGAAATACTGGTGGTGTTCCACGAGACCCAAATAGGTGATTCGCGAAAATTGAAATAATAATATACTCTGCAACACATTGAAACATCTTCTACTACATATTAAAAATCAAGTGATGGTAAATCTCCACTAATGTTTAAAACGTCAAATATCTAGATTTTGAATCACTGAGAGCTTTGTTTAATCATATTTTTATGCAACATGTTTTAAAAATAATTTAATAACATATTAATTAATATATTTTTTCAATTATGTATTACCCGACCTAAAAAGAGCTGTGTTCCGGTAACATTTCCAGATTCTCAAAGTGTTCCATTGCACAATAAGTTTGAAAAACCCTGGTCTAGAGATGGTTTCACCCTAAATATGATGAAAGTGTTGTTATCACAAAACCGACAAGCCGTACAGCAATCTTTTCAGCAAATAAAATATTTCTTAAGAATATTTAATTTCAAGTTTTTTAGGATGTAGGGTTCTAAAATGTGACTATTTTAGTTTAGAGGAGGGGAAAGTATTTATGGAAAATATCTTAGCTGTTTTTCACCTTCTTCACAGATAAGGAAACGTTCAAAAACCATTTTAATACATTTTAAAGTAATTACCTCAATATTAGCCGGGATGTCTTTATTACTCAATCGAGAAATATTATTTCCTTGAACAAATAATTTAGTAATTTGACTGAACGTAGAGATTTTACTGGAGAATATTGACAAATCCTTTAAGTGATTCTTCTCAAAGTGCACTTCGGTGTAGTCTAAATTATTTTGTTTTACGTTCGGTAAATTGATAGCCGACAGCGAATAAGAACCGGAACAGTTAACTATGACTGATTTATCTGATACTCGAACAAAGCATTTACAGTTTGTCGGGCACATCTTCTCATGATTCTCAGGCGGATCATCCAACACGCACAGCATCTCTTCTTCCTTGAGGTCGGTCAGCAGTCTCCCTTCCATTTTTTCGGGACCGGCACATGCGGCGGTGCCGCAGTCTACCGTCACCGCATTTTGGACTCGAGCGCTCAATTTCCCTTCCAGGAATCGGACAAACTCGTATAAAATGCAATCGCAATTGACTGGGTTTTTATCGATCAATATTCTGACCGAACGTAATTTGGGTGTCTCCCAATTTGATGGATTGAAATCAATCCTCGATATGCTGTTGTTCCTTAAGTCCACTTTGATTCCCTCACAAAGATAATTCACATCCATGAGCTGTGAGAAATAAAATACTTTATTAAATATAGTAAATGTGGAGGAAAACAATGAATAATGAAATAAAAATGTAAAAAGATTACCAATAATTGGAAGAGGAATGCTATAGCTATTTCACCAGTTCATCTGCAATATTAGTTTAAGTTTAGTGCAAATTGTTAAACATTAATTTAATATCTATTCTAATTAATAGATGCCACTGGACTGGTTTCGCTAATCACAAGATTTTTATCAGTTGAAATTGTTCGTGATGAGCGAAATTGACCCTTAACCCAATAAAGGAGTTGTAGAATAAGTAGAAAAAAAGTGTTTTATTATTTTTAAACATAATGCCTTTCCATCGAGTATTGAAAGTGAACAACTTGAAAGTGAAGTTTGAAGATTTGTCTTACCGTTAATTATTTATGAAACTTTCCACAATTCTAAAAATTCTTTTTCCACTGAAATCCTAATTAGTATGTATAGTATGGGTGCATTTAAGAACATACCCAGATCACCTCAGTAACCGATTTGACTACGGTCAAGCGACACTAGAATGCACTTTTACACAGAAGTTTAGTTATTAAGCTTTTACTGAATGATTTTACAGAATTAATTCTGTAGCCGAACACCGCCATTTTAAAAATCAAAAAACATGATTTCAAAAAAGGAATATTTTGGTTATTGCATGTTGTTGACATTGACATGAGCACGATTAAAAATAAACGCACCGTTATTTGGGAAATTCTGTTGTAGCTGAGATCTAAATCAGTCAGGTTTAAATGCTCATATTTCCAATCAGAGAACATTTTAGTGATGGAATTATGACTCAGATTCAAGAACCTCAGGCTGCTGGGGACGTTGAATTGAGAAAATCTATCATTCGCATTGTCCTCCGTCAGGGCCAGCATGTTATATGACAGATCGATTGACTTTATATTTCTCGGCGATGCGAAGGCGCAGGAATCGATTTCTTTCAAACGGTTGTTCCGTATTCCCAGCTCCTCCAATGATAACAAATTTTCAAAGATTTTTCTGCAAAGAAAAATCTAACATGATGAAAACGTGTGAGACAAAAGTTTTAAGAGAATCGTTTCTTGTAATACGATGTGGCATAAATAGTAATATAAAATTGAACTACTCACCCAGAAATCTTCGTAAGCCTGTTGTCGTCTAATTTAAGAATTTCAAGTTTCAGTAGTGACCGAAGAGCTTTGTCGGGTATTGACCTTATTTCATTGTAGCTTAAATCTAAGAATGCAAGATTAATTTGGTCTTTAAATAGGTTCTCTTGTACCACTGTGAGGGAATTTTCTTTAAGCGATACGCTTCTTAAATCGGTAGAATTCCAGAAGAGAGACTCGGGCAGAAATGATATCTTGCAACGGTTCAGTTTGACTTCTGCGAGATTAGGAAGGTTACTCAATAATCCTTTTGGCAATTCTTTCAATTCTCGGTTGTTATTAAAGAGATTCAGAATTTTAAGTTGCACGTTTTTCGCAAACAGATTTTCAGGCAAAGAGTTCAGATTGTTTGCGTACAAACTGAGAAAATTCAAATTGGGTAGACTCTGAAACACTCGAGCGGGTAACGTTTCTAAGAGGTTTGAACCTAAATCTAATACTTTTAACGCGTTCAGGCCTTCGAAGGCTTCATTCGGCAGACCGCTGAGGCTATTTCGCCAAAGGTTCAACACTTGTAATGATCCCAAATGTTGAAAAATTCCCAGAGGCAAACCGGACAAGCCGTTTCCGCCTAGCTCTAAAAAATTTAGTCGAGATGTTGACTTGAATATGCCAGGGTGCAAGCGAACTCTATCACACTCAAGGTTCAATCGAATGAGATTTGTCAGATCATCGAATGCGCCTTCGGCGAGGTCCATACGTCCACTGGTGAACAGAACGAGTCCTTTGACGAAGTGAAGTCCTTTAAAATGATACTCCTCGATACTGCGTGATAATTGTTCTCCTTGCGAATCAAACATAACTGTGAGCACTTTAGAAAATCCAAAGCGGTCGATGATGTTTTTAAATGGCTCAGCAGGCAGAGGGCAATTTTGAAATCTGACTGATTCAACAGTGTCGCCAGATCCAGGGAAGGTGAGCGGCGGAAGAATAGAGAAGATATCTGCATTTTTACGATGGCAATCAACCTCTATGTATTTTCCATGAGTTAATTTGACCTGAATCAAGGGACGTCCTGAAGCAAAAGGTACAAGTACAATGTTAAAATTAACACTAAACAATATTTCCCACAAACTTTTTTCTTCACGCGAACGTAAATTTTAAAAAGCAGAATAAGCAGTGCTCCAGTGGGAGGCGTGTGCCGAATATTTTTGGCTACAGTCGCAGAAGTATTGAATAGACTAGTAAATTTGAAATATTCTACCATCAAAAACAGAAAGCTTTTTTCCTGTTCAATATTGGCTTTCGGCGCGGGAAGGCAACTTTCAAGTTTCTTTGTTGAGAGCGCGATTCAGGAATATGATATAGGGTATAAATGTTGTAGTAAATATGAATAACACGATATTGTGCAAACTACAGCACTGAATATAAGTAAATATGAAAAAAAAAAAATTAGTACATATCGCACATTATATTTAGCTCGATGGCTGCCAGAGACGAGTTATCTCGTCAATAACTAATTGAATATAGTAGAAAATTATAGCCGGCGTGCTAGGTAATTACTGTTAATTATCTACGGCAGCTAAAACGTTAACGCTTGAGTACTGAAACGTCGAAAATAGGATCGAGGAGCGACAAGGTACAAAGTGAACCCAGACAAATTTGCGTAATATTTGCATTGCTTTTACGGAGGTATCATTGGAGATTACAATAAATAAATAAAGTGGCCACTTAACGCCGTGTTATTTTAGACTTCTTTAACTCGACCACTTAAACTTATTGCTCGTAAGTAAACTAATAATTGAATGTAATGGGAGTTGTAATTTTATCACAGAGATGTATTAAAATGTTCATCGTTGTTTTACTTTTATAGTAACAATAATTACTTATAAAAACACATACTATTACAAAAATAAAACACTTTTTTGTATTGATTCCATATTATTTATCCGGCTTAGTTTCGCTCAGTTGAAAATGCTAGCGATGAGCGAAATCGGTTCTCATCAGTGGCGGTTCTAGGTACTGGGCTAGGTGGGCTAAGCCCGACCTGCATTTTTCACCCAAAACTTTAGATGGCTGAATAAAAATGAACAGCAATTCAGCCGCTGAACAAAATAAATACATTTAAAAGCGTAACTAACCTTCCCCAAATGAATATAATATCTTTGTTTAAATTTTCCTCTTTCAATATAAGACAATGCCATATCTACCTACAGTAACATTCTCGATTGTTTTGTATTACAATTTTAAGCTGAGCCGGCATAAAAAAAACAATAACCCTATAAATAATTCATAGAGAACATTCAACGTGACGTCAGTCTGGCAACACCTATGTACATGTTATTGGTCAGGGGCTAACACTGTCCAGCCCGCAACCATAGACAATATTTCTTTACACTGGAACGCAATCTAGCACGATTCGATTTTGTTTGTATTTGTATGTACGGAAACGTCATCAAACACACAGGACGGTGTTTCAAATTTACTGGCTTCTGTCATTCATTGGGGGCTAAACATGATTTAGTCCATGGCCCATACAAACATACCAATATCTTTGTATTTTATGAAAGTGACAGGTATCGAATCTCAGTGACAGTTCTGTATTGCTTTTTTTACTTGTTATTTCACTTTGAAAGAGACAAATTTAAGGTCACATATTATTATTTCTTACTTACATTAGCATTGATTGTATTATATAGTAATTTATGCTTTGCAGTAGTGTCGTAGCATTTGTTAATTTGCTTGTAGATGAATGCATAAGATGATGTGGAAGCATGCAAAATTTCGTAAATAGTATACAATGCTATGCTTTTCTCTAGCCCACCCAAGATTTCAGGTCAGGAACCGCCACTGGTTCTCATCTATAGTAAATAATGTGGACACCGAGAATTGACAGGAAACACCTTAAAAGTGAATAACATGTCCCATTAAATCAAGTCCACTGCTGACAGGCAAACGGACAGAACCCACACAAAACAAATTTTATCGGAGGCATAAAAAATGTTTTTTCAAGGTTTCAGGTCAAAGCTAAAATATTATTAATTTAGTTTGTTGTTAATTTAGTTTGTTGCTTACGAAAAATCTCTGAACATTTCTTATCTACCCTTTATGTATACAATAAAATAATAATATTCTTTTCGTTGTCTATAGGGCTTCCATCTCGGCTTAAATCAAAACTGGCTAACTGGTTTATTGCCTATTTTAGAAAAAACCGAAACCAGGTTTATTTTGCACGGTTAACCGGACATTATTGGAAATTCTCTTTCCGCCTTGGATACAATAGACTTCTATACAACTATTCATATTTCGTGTCCGTGGCACAGTGCTCAACGTTGTTGGCTTTCGAAGGCATGTGATGTCTAAAAGTCCATCCTACCCGTCCAATCCTAAAGAAAGCCGGTTAGTTGATTTGTAAAGTAAATTGGATGCCCTAGTTGTTCTATAATTTGACAGGAATATGCTGATTGGATGATTATAATAAAAGCAAGAGTTATTTCAAATCATCACAAATGTTTTGACTCTCGATGGCATTAGAAAACAGGAATAAAAAAAAAAAGTATTTATAAAAATATAAACCTGTGTAAGAACAAGCGACTTCGTAGAATCCTGATCCGGTCGTTAAGCAGGTGCAGTTGGATCCATCCGGACAGCGGAAGTCCGTGTAATCCTTGCAGGAAACCAGAAGCGGTGACAGAAACGCGAATAGAGTGACTAATACGAAAGGCGTGTCCGCCATCTTGCGGACTAAAGAAGTGCCGTCTCTTTTCCTGCAATGCAACAAAAATTTTCTCACATATCACGGATGCATAAATTCAGTCAGCTTCTTTCCGCTTGTTATCCCTAAAAATAGACAAATAAATGTATCAGGGAAAATTAAAACGGTACAAATCCCACATTATTTACTTAAGATCAAGACCGGTTTAACTCACGGTGAGCATTATATACTGATGATCTGTTGATAGTGCCTACTCTGTGTAGTTCATTCTCTAACAGTTTTAAATATTAATTTTTCAAATAAATTAAATACTGAAAAAAAGTGAATGTTTACTTTTAATGTTTGTCACTTCAATCTTTTTAGATTTAAATTAAGTTGAAGCGGAAAAAATAGCCGAAATTGGGCGTTATATTACATATCGAATGAGTCAAGAAAAGTCTAATAATAATTGATATATATTATATGTATATCAAAACGCTTATCATAATGTTATAACAGTACACACAGTAAATAATAAGATAAACATAAGTAATTAGTTTATGGTAAACAAATAAACAATTTTTAATGAAAGAAGTATGAAGAACAAATTTATGGTTAAAAACGATATAAAAAAAGGCAGAACCTCGTTTTTAAAGTAACGAAATATATGTTTAAACTAATGCCACAAGGTAATTGTTGAATTCATAGCAAAAAATGTAAAATGCATTTTTAGGATTCCTTAATATTCATAAATCAAAACACATATTTGTACTAATTCCACTTTTATTTTTTAAATATAATATTATAATGCCTCTCTACAAAGTATTGACAGTGAACACCTGAAAGAAATTCCACAATGTTATATTTATTTAATTATTCGATATAACCATTCTCCCAGTCACCACTGTCACCAAAGAAGAAGCTTTGATCGGCCATTTTGAATAACTTGATAAAACATGTAATATTTAACGAAATCTAGTTATATATGACAACATACAAACTCGGATTTCAAAAGTTGTATTATCGTACTTATACCTGAAGGCATTATTTGCAAACACAACTCATTCCAAAATGTTTAAACAATGAAACTTGAATTTCATTTTGAACAACAATGTCTCATGTTTCAACAATTTTGAAATGAGCCAGGTTTGCAAATAATAACCACATTTGTCATATGTAGATGTCATGCAAATGATTATATATAATGTTAATCATGTTTGTTTTTTATTATCAAAAAATACATTTGTATTCCTTTCACTTTCCTGTTTTATTAGTTTACCCATTGAATTACAATTTGTGTCATGAAATTTTATTGATTCACCGCTGTAAGACTTCATTGAAAATGTAAAATTATACTTTAAAATGGTCATCTCAACTAATTTTAGTTTCAAAAGAGGCCAAGTCAACACTTAAGTATCAAACACGGCCAGTGGCGGATTATCCCATAAGCGCAAGAGGCGCGCGCTTGGGGCCTCCAAATTTTAGGAGCCTCAAAAATAGCATAAATTTTATAACTCCTCATATGTTAATTTCAATATTAATTATTTCTTCTTCGAAGAGTTTTGCAACACTCAAATGTTATTCGAAAATCCGCCACTGAACACGGCCAAGTCATACATTTAAACTGATTTTATGATGACACCGGACATTTTGAAGTAAACTTTATTTTATTAGTATTATTATTTACTCTATAGGTAACTGAAAAGATTAAAATTAGGCATAACATATTTATAAAAGATGGTCAAACAGAAATTCAGCTTTCCTGAAAATTGAAGTGAAGCTAACTTGGCCGTGTTTGATACTGAACGCCTCATTTAAATTTATCAAGGTATGAGCAGCTTCTATTATTTTATCATCAAATTCACATTCAATCATTTTAAATTTTATCAAAGAGATTTGGAAGTCTATGACCAGTCCTTTTTTTCACTTGTAATTCGGTGGAACGTTCCGGCACCTTTCTTCTTGGAATTTTTAATGTTTCAATTTAATACACATATTTTTTATTTTTTTTTCTCCTTTAAAAAATATTTTTTTTCCTTGTAAATCATAAGCTGTTTGTCTCTACCTAAAGTGCCTTTTGAATGAAACCAATAGCAGACTTACTCTGTGACCAGAACCAATGGTCTAATGCTTGATTTAGAGTGCCTTTTGTGTTACGCGGACTCAATCTCCAACAGTTTTGTCACTTTTCTTCACCAAACTCGTCGAAGAGTTTTTGACACTTTTCGATCCTGTAAAATACGTTGATAGGTGGTCACTCAAAGGAAGACAAAGCTCTGTGATGGATCTCACAGGAGTCCTAGTACAAACAACATTTTTTGATTCAATTTATCGATTTCTGTCTGAAGGCATGGGTGTTAGCAAAGCAGTCTTAAGTTCCAAGCAGTGTCGTAGAAAAAACAGCAAAAAAGACCGGGCCGCTAAATCCCAGCCGCTCCTAACAAATAGTATGGCGGCTATACGTAGATCAACTCTAAATTCCAATTTATGAGCTTATTTTTCGTTGAATATAACACGTATGTTTGAAAGATTTCTTGTATGGATATTCTGTGATTCTTTGGTGTTATTAATTTACAATTAACGATACATCGGAAGGATCGTATATGCAAATTAAGTAATGATTGTAAGAAATATAGCGAATGGCAAGAAATGCGATGTGTGGTAAAACAAATAAAATTTAACTTCCCACTATTAAATATCACAGTTATATAAAATATTGATTATAAATAACATAAAACAACAGTAACAAGCGGAATCCATATTATATTATATTCGATTTTGACGCCTATTGTGATATTATGAAATAAATGCTGCGTCTTATCATATAATAATGGCAATATACCAAGTAAATGATGATATAATCAATAATAATATTTAAAAAATAATGAAGTGAAATGTGCTACCCTAGTTTGACTAACTGATTTTTTATTAATGATATGACTTGAGAAATCCTATGGAAAGATTGAATAACGAACCAGTGTGCACAAATAAATTTTGAGATTAATTATTAATTCATTAAAATCCCAATAATGACGTTGATTTTTTTAATGAACTATCCAACCTCATATTCTGTATTGAAATATTGTAAAAAAAAATAATTTTAATAAAATGATTTGCCTTCTTTGTTTGCTTTTGTTCTCCGAGATTTTTCTTCAAAAACCTTAGAAAATATGATTTTTTCTTATTTTGAAAAATATGTAATTGAAAAGATATATAATTACAATATTAATATGTATTTCCTACAATATATCAGAAACAAATGGCTTCATAATGATGTGATGTTACTTTGAAAATTATGACGCCGGCCCGCTTATCTGAAAAAAGTACCTGTTTTCAGCTCCATAGCATGGCTTTCACTATAGGGGGCTTTGGTGTTAGTGATATCTAAAATATTTTCTCCCACCCTTATAATCAAAAAATTAAAGGGGCAAAGCGAGAACGATTAGTTAACCACTAGTCCTGTTCAAAAATGTTCTCGTTAAAGTGTGCGCGCGCACGCTTCCTAAAATGTGGCCGCACACATTTTTACATATCCCAGACCCAGACCGCACAGTTTTACCAATTTTTATTTTCGCTTTAATACTTAGGTATAATTTGGGATTTTCTTACAAAATAATTAATATTCATATCAGTTAATTATGCTCTTCATGAGCGAAAATGGTCTTGATCATGTTAATAAAAGTGATGTTGGCACAAAGGAATTTTTATTTTATGAATTTTACACCACTGGCTAAGACAACATGATTCACTATATGTTTACTAAAAAAAAATTGAGTGACGATATTTATCAAAAATAAATTTACTCCACAACTTTTTTTGCATCCTGCCTGCTAGAATGGATAAAAATAATGTGCCGCCGAAAATAAATCTTCCAGATAATAAATATCATCCTGTTGCCGAATTTGCAGAGAAAGTTGTAGCTGAGGGAGTGAAAATATTTAATCGAGAAGTTGAAAAAAATCAAGGAGAAGAGCGATGTCATAGCGAAATGTTCCAATTCAATTTTTGTCAAGACAAATGTAATATGCAAGACAATCGTAATAATAATAATAAAAAAAAATTGTGAGAAGTTCAACTTCAACAAGCTTGAGCGAATTCTTTTAAGTGCCACCTGCAAGCGCGAGCTCCCGACGTAACTATTGATGGATCCAAAATATATATGCGATTCTTTGAAACGTTTTCCTGAATTCAAGTATTTTTTTTGAGGGCCAATAAGAAAACTGTAGCTATTGTAAGTTAGTGAATTTACTTACCGATTAGGTTATTCACGTCCGTGCTGTTTCCCACCGAATAATTAAATAAATGATGAAAAAATCCTCAAAACGTACGAACCAAAAACGTTTTTTATCTTTTTATTTTATTTTTTTATCACACTGCAAAATTATTATGCAATCAGTGAATAAGCGAGATAGCGGTAAAAAAGTGTAAAATTAAGCAAAACTAAAAGTAATGTTGTATTTTCACACATTACCTTAAAAAGAATACCCCACCATTTGTTAATTAATCATGCGGTTTCTTTCATTAGATATGATCATTTCCCACCTCCAAATTAAACTTTCAATCTCTTTTTGATTTAAGAAATTTATCACCTCATTCCGATTAGTAAATTGCTACCCATAAAAAGAGCTGAAGAGATCTAAATAGATGAAAATCAGATAAAGGTAGATCTGAGCTATATTATTTATAATAAAGTCCAGCTCTAGCCTTATTCAACTCAATTTGCAGACATGAATTATTTATTTACATATCGTCATTGTGCTTTCAAAACCAGCTGTGTTTTTTTCAAAACATTACTGTAGTATCGAAACATGTTAAAATACAGTACGAATTACAATGTCTGTTCTCGACAGAATCGATATACTAGTAAAGCAATTCTAGAACGACTTATATCATAATCGTTTTTTTTATTTGCGGGTGCGGTGATTTGTTATAATGTTCTTAATTTTTCCGGTTCTAAGCTCAAGAAATGCCACCCCAATACCCACATTTTCTTAAATATCTATATATTAATAGCCGATAATGTCCGTTTGTTTGTTTGTTTGTCTGAGTGAAAGAGTGTAAGATGTCCTCGTAATTTCATATTTGTGCTGGGATGACGTCTTTTTTACGCGCAACTTAAAATATGATTATTTATTAAAAAACCACGGATTTTTAAAAAAAAATGTATGAGGAATGATGCAGAGAGATATTTTAAAGCCCTTAGACTATTTTTTTTTTGAAATTCATAAGAATAAGGCATTCAATAATGAGGAAACCACCTAAACGACCCTAAATGATCCCCATCGGCAGAGAAGTATTTTTCTAGTCTCCGAGCCGCGAGAGTTAATGGAACGATCCGATTTCATTAAAATATTAAATAATTAGGATTAACTAATTGGAGGCAAAATAATTACTAAGCTGTCACGGATTGTTAAGATGTCTTTACTTGTATTATTTTAGGTGTAAAACTATTATCTATCTGCCAATCATGTTTCACTGCGTACCGCCAATAGTTTTATGGTGCCGACTCTTGTTAAAACTTTATAAGATACAAATTGTTATTATTGGTCAGTATTTTGCTTTTTAACGGTTACTTGAAATCGACCCAAAAGCTGGGCATCCCAGAAGGCAGGCCAGTACAGATAAGAATATCTACATTCACAGATAAACAGTATTTTTGAAAGTATTTATAAATATTATATCACAGTATTTAGACATTTTAATGTATATATTTTATCATCATGTTAAAACTATTTATTTATATTTTGTCAATGTGTGTTATTTTTGGTAGCGTACTCCCACGCGAGGATATAGTACCTTTACGCCTGAAAACAGAGTAAATCGATCGTTTGCCATCGACGAAATCTCGTGAAACGTTCACTTAAAAAAATTTTTTTTTCAAATATTACATTTTCCAAACGCTTTTTTACACTATTACATTTTTTTTTTTATGAAAATAGTCATATTTTCAAGAATAAAAGGCAAACAGTTTACACAGAATTTTTTAACTGCTTTCGTTTTGATCATTTTTAGAGTTTATTGTAAGATACCGAAGTTTAATGTCTTAGAAAGAAATGCAGATAAAGGTTTGTTTAAGAAAGTGATTTGAGCAGAATTTCCAATTTATGTAATATAATGATTGTACATCTATTTGAAATGTACCATTTTTCCCACTTTTTCTGACTGATTTTTAAAGCATAATTGGATCATAAATACTTCTAAAAAAAATTGGAATAATAAAACATTTTATTGTTTACATTTAAAAGCAAAAAAAAAATTAAAAAATTGTCATACCAATAAATAATAACTATTTTTCGGGGATGTGTTTTTCTTGCCGTAAATTTCGCAAACCCAGTCAGTGTGAGAAAGACGTTCGTACTGAGTGCACGTACCACATATTACTCTGCATTAACTTAAAACACTGGTCATACAAATGAATCGAAGAAATGTATTTTTTATTTTGCGATAAAAAAGTTGTTGCGCAAAATAGCGGTTTGTGTTAGGGTTGCTCAATGCGCTTACAAATAATATTATTATTTATAATACAATAATGTCTTTTCCAATAGCGATTATTTTAAAGACCAGTATTTAGCTTAATGGATAAGCATTTTGAAATATTTATTTGGCAATGCTTTTAAAAAGAGATTTTATTCAATATAATAGTAGCAGTAGTTGAATAAAAAGATTTTTCACATTAGAAGTTTTGAATCATTTCTATATTTCAAAAGATTTTTGCTAAAAAAACAAAGTTCGTCATCTAAATCGAAAAAAAACTTGAAAATTATTAGATAAGGTAAGATATTAACAGTAAATATTTTTTAAGAATCATTATACAGATGGTAAACCATGTTTTTTTGCAACGTAGAGTTTTTATCAGGAATTTTTTTCAATAATTTCATTTTAACTTATATATATGTGTACCATCAGATCATCTTTAGTCAGCCAAGTATGAAATGTTAATTCTTTTGACTATTTTGTTTACATACACATCATTAAATATATTTTTCAAAAAAAAATCGAGCCGCTCATTTTTCACGACTCCGGCAAAAATACCGCGACTCCGACTCCACAGCCCTGGTTTTTTTTAATTGAATACATTTTTCTACCGTCAAACTTGTTTTTTTTAAGTTATAATTGAATAAAACAGAATGCTAGAAAATATTCGAAATTGATATATGACAAATATATATACATATGTATGGATACATAATAAACTTGTGAAATATATTAATTCATACATTTAAGTCATTTTTTGTACCACCCAACAAAGTTAGTCCGATGCAGCCGATATAACTTAACGACTTTAATTTATCTATTATATTAAATGATTGAAAACCATATTTTTTCGATAACTTACCAAATTATGTAACAATATTATACCTACAATACATTAATATTCAAATCAATCACATGGTTTGAATTACTTTTAATATTATTAGTATTATGTTTTTTTGTCACAGCCCTGAATGTCGAACTTGTATATTGGCGAGAGAAAAAAAGTTCCCAAACATTATACAAAAATACGAATATATTTATGCAATTGATATAAATTATACAAATAACTTTTTTTGATCAGGCATACTATTCATTTAGTTTCTTCCTTATTGAATTAGTGTTAGGCTATATAAAAACTTGAAGTAAAAATAAACACATCATAACATTTGGTTATGACTTTAAAGACATGCATGGATTATGAATATTTTAGATAGTTTCGGCATTCACTAAAGACAAAATCATTTTATAACAAATTAACAAATAAACTTTGTCATTCCACTAATTGTTTACAAATTGTAACACGTTTTTGGCTTTTTCGAGAAGCGTCTTCATACCAACTATCTTAAAGCTATTATTAGTTAATGAAATTTACCTTTATTCTAAGTAATCAGTGGAATAACTAAGTTTTCTGATAGCAAACATGTTCTTATTCCGTGAATTCAGTATATATATTTTTTTTTTTTGAAAATGATTACAAATATCCTCCAAGATAGCTTAGATGTCCAACAAGAAATATAAGACATAGTTAATATAATTTTCGGAAAATCCACTGTCAGAACTATGGCGTGAACCAGAAATAACTATCAACTAAAATTTATATTTATTTTACAACTCAATACTTTTTCCATTTTAATCTTATTATGTCAATATTTTTTATTCAACAGAATGTTTTTAACTGTATTCATATTAAAATCAATATCATAACAAATAGGTTATACAAAATTAAAAATAAAAACAAATTCTTTCAATATATTAGAGAAAGTTTGAGAAATTTGTATTGTATGGTTTATCTTGTTTATTTCTTTTATTATTTCGTTTGACAAAACACCGTCTCTGATTTACATTTATTAAATACGATGGCTTACTGTTGCTATCAATAACTCATATGTAGCATTATAAGTCATTTTCACGGTATATATAATTAACGCATTGTTTCAGTTACATATAATTTTTGCAACAGATATTTGGGGAAGTAAATTAGATTGTCAGTCTTTGCTACGAAGATAAAAAAGTACTTACTGATTTTCGTCAATAACAAATTGTTTTATATGAAAAACCCTTATTACTGTCTAAATATCCATCCGTGTGTTAGGTGGTATTGCTATTTTTGTAATGAAATATACAAATGTTTTGCTTGTTTTGATACTGTAAAAATACGTATTGTGGTGGTTACTTATTTAAGTCAGTGCAATATTTATGCTGTAGGTCAAATTTAAGTTTTGCAATCCTACTGAGTCGCCTTAACATCACATATTTAACAAAAATACAATGTCGTTTTCCGTTGTTTTTTATCGAAGCAAACTACAATCACAACATTGCTACCCTTCTTTGGACATAAGTACATACATGCTATTTACCATCTAAGCTCTGTTCAGGATCGAGTGAGTGTCTTCTTGGCGTGAGGCATTCTCAATCAATCAAGACTTCTGAATTTTATTTTTGGCCTATTAATAATTTTTTTTGGGTCCTACAGCGCGGCGGTTAGCGTTGTCCGCTTCCGTGCTGGATCTCATGAGTTCAAGTCTCAATTCGAACCGCATTTTTTCGATCAATTTATCGATTTCTGTCCGAAGGCATAGGTGTTTGTGATACTAAAAATTCCCGCCCACCCTTTCTGAACCTTTAATAGCTGGGTGTAGCGAGAGCGATTAATTAGCCACTAGCCCTGTCCTGGCCTTATCCTTCTATTCCTACTACTCTCTTTGAAAAAGAGAGGTGGAGTGACTGAGTAACAGTTCTCGTAAAAAAACTTCTGTAAGAAGGCCATTAGAAGGCTATAATGATCTTATCAAATCATCAGTAAAAATTAATTTAAAGACAATTTCTTTTAGGGTGTTCATTGTCAATTCGTGAGCTTAGAGTAACATGGGCAAAATAACAAAAATCAAATTTTTTAGTTAACCTTTTGGCTGCGGTAGAAACGCCGGCTATAATTGCAATTATTAACTTAATTAGTTATTGACGACATAACTCGTCTCTGGCAGCCATCGAGATAAGTATCGAACTGACCGAAAAATCAGTTTTTTTCCCATGTTCGCTCCCAATGTGAAGCATATTGCCTCCTAATGGAGATATGTCAACATATTTTTTCTACGATAACCCAGTTGCCTCTCTTCTTTTCCAAGAGAGTAGAGATAGAAAGTATATGGTTACGACAGGACTAATGGTAATCTAATTGCTCTTGCTACGCCCCATTATTCAAGGATTGGGATTGGAAGGTTGGGAAAGAATTATCATGCCTTTAAGCAGAAATTTATAAAACGATTGAAAAAATTCTGTTCGGATTGGGATTTGAACCCATGAGGTCTGGCATGGAAGCTAACGAAGTTGACCACTACACCATAGCCCTGTTTTTTTTCAGTTTTATTAGTTACATAAAAATGAAACTCCTACAATAATCTATTCCGAAGTTAAGCCACGATGTAACTACAAATAAAGACAAAAATTTATAGACAAAGATTGACACGCTTTATCCCATCGTAATCCTCCATTTTCATCTTTGTGTTTCTGAAAATATTTTTCTCTACGACAGATCACTTTGATCAGATCTCCAGTCTAAGTAACAACTTTTGAAATCTTTTAGTAAAAACAACAATTTCAAAGAGCAAAAGAATCATAGAGATAGTTAAAAGAGGCGAGATGTATTTTCTTCAGAATTGTATTCTACATTTTTGATACTATTTTTAATTAAATATATTTTTCTTTTGCTTTTATATCCATGTCTACTTTCAATGTGAAAGCTGGAGCATATGGCCTCCTTATGAATGTACCTCAGCAGATGTTGGGAATAGAAGGATAGAACTAGGACAGGACTAGTGGTAAGACAATCGCTCTCGCTACGCACGTTTTTGGGATAAGATGGGTGGTAGGGATTTCAAAACATCACATATATCCATTCTTTTGGACAGAAATCCATGAATCAATTGAAAATTAATTTACAAAAACTGTCCGCACTGGAATTCAATCCCGTGACCTCCGTAACGATAGTGAACTACCTTGACCACTTGGCCACGTAGCTGGCCAAATATTTTGAATATCTTCTTATGTTTAATTTCTGAAATGGTAATAGAGTATAAAGTTTATAAAAATAAGTCAACCGAGATGGATGAGGGTGTTAAAACTTAACTGATAAAAGAATGTAAGGAATCCAAAGATGAAAGTCCATTTTAACATGCTATTTATTATATTTATATGGGTACTATATTTTTCAAAACAACATAGTTATAAAAGCTTTGATTTCTCGGCTGTATTTTTTTACCTTTAAATAGAATATATCTGCAATAAAAAAAAAATTTAGGCAAAAAATGTTTTTGCGCTTTTCTCAAAACCATTGTTTTATAGTTTTGCCTTTGTCGCCCTGATCCGCCAAACTCTTGGTGGATACTGATATTAAAAATTTAAAAACTTTTTTCACAAAGTTACCGCCAAATCTTTAACATGTCACATATTTATTTCTTGCATTTGCATTGAAAATACTTATAGTTAAATGCATACTATTGTTTCTGATTATTTTTCTCTCCTATTTTATAAATATTTCTTTTAATTTTTGCACAACTGTGAGAAAATATGTCTATATTCGCAATCATCACTTTAACAGATCACTGTGCTCATTTGTCAAATCACGGAAGGTTTTGTTTATACTAAAAACTATAACACGAGTATTATGCTGTTTTGAGTACGATAATTTATTTTATACTGCAGTAAAATTACAATTCTGTATGTTATTTATAATTATTATTATTATTTTATATTGCAAAAAAGAAACACACTGATCCGTAAATACATTTCGGATAATTTGATAGACATATTTAATAATCACCAGAAATCAAGCCAATTGAATAAAATCAATGAACTTTTGCTGTTATAATTAGTGATGCGAAGCAGAAAAAAACTTTTTCCGGGATAAAGCTGGGAAAATTGAGAAGGAATAAGCACCTTGTGAAAAATATTATTTTAATATCAAACCTATAATTGTATTACTGATTCTATTCATAAATTAGAGGTATGATATAAAAAGCTGTTAGCTTTTATTGGTCTATGACAAAAACTTAGTCTATGAGTTTGCAAGTGACGTCTAGGTATACTTGAATCTGAAATAAAATATTTGGAAACGGTCCTGTTTTTATGGTACTCGGAGAAATGCACAAATGCGCGTGTGCACATGGACTGTAGGTAGGTGAACGTGTACTTCAGTATGTGAAAAAACGAAGACAAATATTGAAGCAAATTATTTCATTAAATTCACAGGTTTTTTTCATTTCTAATTATAATGGACACCAAAACGGAGCATTTTTGGCGTGTTGGACATCGCGTCATATTATATCATATCCTATTATATCATATCCATTTTTTTGTATATCTGACAGCCAGTTATAAATTTTGGTAAAACTATAGTATAGCTAAGTAGTCATGGATTAGGTAATTGTAGAGTACTAGCTGTAAGCCCGTTGCCCAGCAACGGGAGATTTTTGCTGCATTGTGTTTGATTTTATTTAGTTTAATTTATTTTATTTTAATTCATTTTATTTAATTTAATTTAATTTAATTTAATTTAATTTAATTTAATTTTAATTTATTTTAATTTATTTTATTTTATTTAATTTAATTTAATTTAATTTAATTTTAATTTATTTCAATTTATTTCAATTTATTTTATTTTATTTTAATTTATTTTATTTTATTTTATTTTATTTTATTTTAATTTATTTCAATTTATTTTATTTTATTTTATTTTATTTTATTTCAATTTATTTTATTTTATTTTATTTTATTTTATTTTATTTTAATTTATTTCAATTTATTTTATTTTATTTTATTTTATTTTAGTTTATTTTATTTTATTTTATTTTATTTTATTTCATTTTAATTTATTTCAATTTATTTTATTTTATTTTATTTTATTTCAATTTATTTTATTTTATTTTATTTTATTTTAATTTATTTCAATTTATTTTATTTTATTGTATTTTATTTTATTTTATTTTAATTTATTTTATTTTATTTTATTTCAATTTATTTTATTTTATTTTATTTTATTTTATTTTATTTTATTTCAATTTATTTTATTTTATTTTATTTTATTTTATTTTATTTTATTTTATTTTATTTCAATTTATTTTATTTTATTTTATTTTATTTTATTTTATTTCAATTTATTTTATTTTATTTTATTTTATTTTATTTTATTTCAATTTATTTTATTTTATTTTATTTTATTTCAATTTATTTTATTTTATTTTATTTTATTTTATTTTATTTTAATTTATTTTATTTTATTTTATTTTATTTTATTTTATTTCATTATCTATTAATTTGAAAATGTACGCAAACAAAATACATTTCGTAGAAGAAGAAGATGTCTCGAGGACATCATCAGTACGCACACATTTGTGAAAAGTGAAAAGCGAGTGATTATTTTATCGACTTTTAATATATAAATTTAGTATGAATAAAAAAGTGGAGACTGGAAGGTGTGAAATGGACGTCCATACACTCAGACGGACCTTATCGGCTATTAATATATAGATAGCTCGTCATGGATTATTACGGCGATAAACTTTACAAACTAAGCTAAAAACAACGCCACGATTTAAAGTTATTTTTTGAGAGCTTTATAATCGCGTTAAAACCACACATTATTACGAAGAGCACTGATAAATTATGCGAAATACGAAATATTTTTCAGTACAGCGCCACTGTTTTCCATTTTGGCCGCGCGGCCAAAATGGAAAACAGTGGCGCTGTACTGAAAAATATTTCGTATTTCGCATAATTTATCAGTGCTCTTCGTAATAATGTGTGGTTTTAACGCGATTATAAAGCTCTCAAAAAATAACTTTAAATCGTGGCGTTGTTTTTAGCGTAGTTGTGAAGTTTTGCGCCGCAGTAGTCGACGTGCTACTATATGCCATATTTACCGAACATTTTTATATTTTCAAATCATACATTTCAAAAAATATTTGATGATGTGTCATCTATGCATTTGCTTGTTTGAGTGATATTAATTTACTTGCGATAAGTTGCCTGTGAGATGAGTTTTCCATGAAGACAATTTTCATCGTCAGTTATCAGATCCCAATCAATTTCAAACAAAAAAAAGGTCCAAACCGGTTTAACAAGACTCGTACATCGTTTCAGTGGTTTACTTACCGGCGCACTAGATTTTTGTTGTGCTGCCAGTACATGAGTAGATTGAATAATTATTTATTAGTTTTTTCTAATAGCAACCACTAAGTCTGTGTCAGATTTCCATCATTTCCATTCAAACTTCCAAGCGGTTAAATAAAAGTAACGCACAATCGACATTATTTTTTTCTTGTTTCAGCGAATACGCTATTATAAAATATTGAAAAGTATTTTAATTTCCATAAACAATGAATTATTTTAGTGTTGTCCATACTGTTATATATTTACATACCCTATTACGAATATTATCGCATTTGGTATTTTTACTCAATTGGTGTGAAAATAAAACTTATGTAAACCGATACTTGTGTTAAGCAATACGACAAACGTGTAAGTAGAAAACAGTTTGAAATTATCTTGTTACTGTGATAAGAAAATATTTTCATAATAATGTGTACAAATAGCGTTATTTTGATGAAAAACAATTAAATCATATCTAATTATAAACATAACCTTTATTCAATACTATGTTATCATGCGTCGTTACAAAACAGCAACGTCTTTACTATTTAAAGCAGGCATGGGTCACCTTTCCTAGGTCTGGGGCTAAATTATCCATTCTGTCTCCGAGTCAAGGGCCGGACCAAATTATAAAACATAATAAAGTAATATTAAATTAAATAAAACACATTGTTATTTCTTATATGGTGGTGATTATGAACTAGTAGAGTGGACCCACTGCAAGCGCCCGTTTCATCTCCATTATTTAATCCCTCCCTGGAACTATTAATTTCATTCTCTAATACTTCGCCGAGATGAATGAGGGCCGGACAAAATAGCTCGGCGGGCCGGTGGTTGCCCATATATGATTTAAAGATATACAAAAACGGAATTTTCGCTACAAAAGCCAGTTAAAATAAATTTAATACGTATATGTACAACATCACCAGTCAGCTAGTTTTCTGAGGAAACTTTTTATGTAAGAAAAAATTTAAGTATCTTTTTTTATTTATTTACATATTATATTACTATTACATTATAATAAATAAATAAAATTAAATCTTATAATAACAAATTCAACGTTATGTTTCTATGACTCTTTCCACTAATTATTTTCTCACTTTTTGCTTTAATCACCAATTCTTTCGTAAGTGAGTTTGTATTTAAAAAGTTCCCAGACTGACGTGCTTAAATAGTACTGGAGGAGAGAACCGACGTTGGAAGGACATTCAATGGATTATAACGATGTCGATTTCAATAATAATGAAAAATAATGGAATAGTTTTCTTTAAATGTCCGGGACAATTTAGCATTCATCCGGGATACGGGATAGCGATTCAAACTTCTTCTTCTTTTACTTCTTATTGAAATGCACCATGCTTTCACAATAAACCAAAAATATGATCTTTAGACAAATATTTTGAAAACAGACAGATATGTTAGATATTTGTTAATTTAAATACTTTAATAAACAATACAATACAGGAGGACTTTTTTTATGCATTATGTGGATGAGAATCAAATATATATATATATATATATATGACAGTTTTTTCATAAATCGATTTCTATAGATTTTTAAAAATTGATTTTCTAACTAAAGAATTGCAAGGTTGCTTTTATATAATAGATAAAATAATTTAAAGATTAGATATCCAATAGCCTGATACTGGTCGATTTATGAAATCGTATAAATAATGTGACCAGATGTCCCGTTTTCAGGCAGCGTATCCCGGTGTCCCCGTGCACAGCTTCAATGTCCTGTTTTCCAAAAGAGAAAAATTAGCAGTAACAATTAAAAAATATGCGCAAAATCAAAATGCTGGTAGTAGAATCTGCATTAGTAGATGAAGGCGTGGGCGCGCAGTAAATAATATATTTCAATTTAAATATTATATATTTTATGTAATTTCATAGGTATAATATATCTAATATGACACGAAAAACATAACTATCTAGTACACGGGCTCCCAACCTATGGGTCGCGACGGGTTTTCTGGGGGTCGCCAACTTTTTTCGATTTTGGATTTGAATAACAAAACTAAAACTAGTCAACTAAAATTACCTTATTGAAAAAAAATGCCTTTTTCAATTGCATCGGGGCCGCGAGTCACATGGCTTATATAAAAAAGGGTCGCCACCCGAAAAAGGTTGGGAACCTATGATCTAGTATTGTACAAAAGTATGAGACGCTTAAAATGGCGCCTATAAGTACCGATTTGTTTTAGGTGTTAGGGTTTGGGGGAAAAAATAAATGATCACGTTATGTATAAACCGGTACAGGATGGAATTGCCTAATATAAAATTATTAATTTTTGTGAAAAAAATAGCTTTTGTACACGCCACTGGATAAATATTTCAATAAACTAAATACAAAGCGCACTTATTTATCGACTCATAATCGGCAAATGAGCGAAAGAGACACAATTTGATGAATTTGTATTTTATGCAAATAATTATTCAATATCACCTAAGGCAGGGATTGGCAAACTGTTGCTCGCGAAGCGCATAGGGTTTGCGTAATCATTTGCAACTCTTCATTCATAAACATGTAAACATCACATTATTTAACCTCAAAATCCAAATGTATATCTTAAATTATTGACTTGTTATCATTAGAGTCAAGGAAAACAAAGTTACCGACGTTATTTGATAACGTCGCTGTCAATATTATAGTTCGCGGTATTGCTTGTTGGCGATAACGCTTTTGAAAAGAAAATTATTTATGGTAAATTGTTATTCATTGCTGAATAGTGTTATAACTAATTAAATATATATATCAGCGGCGGTTCTTCATACTGGGCTAGGTGGGCTTAGCCCGACCTGAATTTTTCACCCAAAATAATGTGTAGAAAAAAAAACTTTAAATGGCAGAATAAAAATGCAATTCGGCTGCTGAACAAAATAAATACATTTTTAAACATAACTAACCTTTCCCAAATTTATACAATATGTTTGTTTTGATTTTACTGTCTTATAAAGCAATGCTATGTCTACCTACAATAATACTCTCGATTTTGTTTTGTATTACGATTTTACACCGAGCCGGCATAAAAAAGCAATGGCACTATACATACTTTATACAGAACAGGCAACGTGGCGCCAGTCTGGCAATACCTACATAGTGATAATAATAATAAAGGCTCGGACTAATTTGAAATCAGACTGAGCTAAGACAAATGCTTTTTTACAATACTCTGTTTACACTGGGGCGCAATCAAGCAAGATTAGAAAACGTATGTATTTATAACCATTGGCCATACAGAAACGTCATCCAATCGTACACGACTGCGTCACGGTATACAGCCTGCAGTCATGACGTCAGACGGGCTAATTCATACTAGCCGAAACATAAAAAATTACTCGTACCAATCCCTGTTTGTTAAAAAATAAACGTCAGAGTTCGTTGTATTGTACGAAACAAAACAGTTGAAGGAGACGAATTTGAGGTCCAGTTTTTACTATTCTATTATTTCACACATACATTAGCTTTGATTTTATTATATAATAATTAATGCTTTGCAATAGTGTCGTAGTAATTGTTAATTTTGTAGATTAATGTATGAGGTGAAGTGGAAACATGCACAATTTCGTAAATAGTATACAATGCTAAAGTTTTCTCTAGCCCACCCAAGATTTTAGGTTACGAGCCGCCACTGATATATATATATAATACGCGTTATAGTTTGTGTACAAAGTAGAGGTCTCCGCGTATGTTCGTGTCATAAGTCAGCCATGCGGCAATATTATTTGTAACGAAAAGTTATTACTCGCAACAAGAAATAGAGAATCTTATATTGTTGTAAATTTGTAAAATACTGTTTTTTTTCGGGCTGATGAATATAAATCTGGGCTTCAAGTCGGGTTTGGGTAACTAGTGTAGTATTAGACTCGGGCCGGGGCCGAGTCGGGCTTGAGTCTTTCGGGCTCGGACCAGGTAATTTTGTAAAATTTCCGCCCATGCAGACCGTTAAAAAAATTAAGCCATAATACAAGAAACGGAGGATGAATTAATTAATTAGTTGAACCTTTTTTTGTACTCGCTAATATTTTTGTCTGAAGAATAGCCAAAATCGTGTAACAGGAAGCTCAGTGGTCATATAACTTTTCGTCTAAGAAAAGGTTAAATTTTTTTTTGGCGATATGAATAGAATCGCCTGTTTAAATATCTTCGCATTTGCTTCCTGGCCAGTCGAGCTGAATTATTTAGCCTTTACAAAAAAGGTTTGCTGAATGTAGAAAATCGAATCAGAGTTGAACGACGAATCTTATTTTAACTGCTTTGCCAACAGTCTTAGATTCCTTTTGACTGATGTCCTGTGTCTAGATTGTGAATATAATAACACACCGAAACTGAATCAGATCAAAACCAGAGAAAAGATTATCAAGTTATTGTATAAAAATATTTAATAAGGTTGTGGGAAATATTCAATTAAAAACTGATTAAAAAAATCGCTTTTATTTTACATGATAAAATGAAATTCATTCTTAAAACATAAAACTTATCAATATTGAAATATTTTTTTTGAAGAAAATAGATAAAACTGAGCTCCATGCGTTATTTCTTAACACAAAACAGTATATTTCAGCTTTTTTTTTACTAAAGCCAAATTTGAACAAAAATAATTTTATTAGCAGCATTCAATTATGCGCTACGTTTTCTAAGATGCCAAAATAACGCTCACTAGCTATTCATTATCTCTTAATAAAATAGTATATTAAAAAATAAATCTTTTTATTTACATTAAAAATTACAGTGAGTTTTATAATAATTATTCTACAATATCGAATAGAAAGTATTATCGAACAGATTATCAACATTAAAATGCATCCTATAAGTAGATTACATGCGGCAACACTGTCTAGAAACAATCAATCGGAGGATCAGAGCCGAGAGTGACCAGCTACAGTAATAAATATTTACAGTTATAATAATATTTTAAATACATAACTATGTTATCATTATGTAGTTCAGAACTAACAGTCAAAAATGCGAATCGGTGAGAGCATTCCGTGATATATTTCGGTACAACTATTGTTCGTGGTAAAATCAATGATTTTTTAGTCAACACCGTGAACGGTCAAAACTCACGAAAATGAATAACATCCAGTGTCTGACCTAATATTGCACACCTGAGGTCATACATATTTTAAAAAATGTGTTTTATTTCCTTAAATAATATACCTATTGTCTTTCCACCAAGAATTGACAGCTGACAGTTTAAAAGTGATTTATATACATATTTATATTTCACTATGTACTAATGGTGAATGAAAATACAGTGAAAAAATCTCAACAAAACATTGTATTTAATATCGATGGCCTAGTTCTGCAGAACGACATGTTATAAATTTGATGTTTTGAGTTGAATTACCAATTATATTTAAATACCTCTCGTATATAGCTCTACAAAAGTATAGAAATAAAAATTACCACTTTTCTCTCGGTAAGCTGATGTTTGCGTAGTGGAAATAAAGAAATGTAAGCAATATCTCAGTTCCTTTTAAATACAACTCGAAATATCGTTTAATTATTATGTCACCGTTGCAATAGACTTTGATTATATTGAGATAAATGATTGACTAAATAGATGAGACTACAATTATCACATTTTTAAAACTCAGTTTAGATGCGTCAAAACTTTAGTCAGTCATTTTTCAAAACTACCAATTTCTGATTGTAGCACTATGGAACTAAGCCAGCGATATGTTATTTAGTTATTGTATGAACAAAGATAAATAAAGTGTGACATTAGGCGCAGTTGTTGTAAATTGTTGAAATAATTTCATTCTGTAAACGAAATCAAACCACAACTGGTTGAAAAATAAGTAAATTTAAACAAAAGATAATGTGTCCATCTGAAAGTAAGTGTGTAGTCGGGCACACACCCGGATGGTGTGTGCAGCCGACTAATAAATAAATCAGACAATCCCACAATACTTCTAAACGTTAAAATTATTTTCCTCAATTTGATTTCTTTATTGTTGTTATTGTCGACAAGTTTACATTGTTATATTTGTATACATTTTACTTATTGACTAAGTCTTCTTCCGATAATTTAAATAAATGATTCCGTAATTTTACCTATAGGATGCCGTTCAATTTACTATTAAAATTTTTAAGCTCAATATCTTTAAGTTAAGCTTTCTTTTTGATACACAAATAATATATATATCTATAAATCTATATATCTCTTATTGAAAATGAAAAATCGTTTTTCGTGATTTGATTTGAAAAGCATTTTAAATACTATGAAGTTTATTATTTTAATAAAACGCCTTAAGGAACTGAAAACCCATAATGAAATTTAACATAAGTCATAAAATAATAGACCCTTAAAAAACACATTAAGATAATTTACATCTCAGGGTTAATCATATTCTCATTTAGGTATATCTATCATTGTCTATTGTAATGATATTTGGAGATAGTTATTCAATTAACACTTATTGCCTACATTTATATCAAAAGAAAAACTCTGTGTCAAACAAAAATCAAATACCAAAGACATTACAATGAAGCTAATTAACCAAAATTAATATAATCTGTTCAATTTTGGGGCATTTTAAATACTGGCATACACTGTTAGATACTCAAGCTGTAAATCTGTATTGATACTGACTGTTCACTTTTAGGATTTTCACCGTCAATACTTGGTGGAAAGGCATTATATTAATAAAAACACAATATTCCTTTGTACTTTTTTCCCCACTTTATTTAATAGGTTAGGACTGGTTTTGCTAATTGCAAGCATTGTCAACTGATAAGAAAAATATATAAACAGTACTATTTATACAAAATTAAATTGACATAAAAGGTGTAAGCAACAATTAACAAATCACAAATTACAGTGACTACAATTACACATAATTATTTTTTTTTTCATTGTTAATTGTTGCTTACACCTTTTATTTCAATTAAATTTTGTATAAATAGCACTCTTTATATATTTTTCTTATCAGTTGACAATGCTCGCAATGAGCGAAAGCGGTCCTGACCTATTAAATAAAGCAGAATAAAGTACAAAGGAATATTGTGTTTTTATTAAGATACTGACTGTGGTTATGACGAAGGATTTAATCTTCATTTAATCTTCTTTTATTTACTTTAAAAGGAATCAAGCCGCAAATGCTGCAAAAACCAACTGTTTCGTGGATCAAGCAGCGTTTGTCAGATTTTAAAGCATTAGATTTCTTCATTTGTAGAAATTTGATAGAAATACGGTTATTATGCAAAAAGCAACAATACAACATTTTCAATAAGACATCTACATCTGAGTGATATATCCTGTAGCATACAAGAATATGAATGGAAAACGCAGTTTAAAAAAATCATAGTTGTGTGGCGGCAAGTGGAAGTCATTGAAGTAATATAGTGTACATACATGGTTCATTTTAATTAATGAAATTTATTGAATTCACAAACTAAAGTGTATGTTTTGGGTCACTATAATATATATCGTTTATAAGAATGCTTTCGGAAATTTAGGTAGTTAAAAGCAGATCTGACGTCAGTAGTTTTATCAGGAGCAGTATACGTCAGTATCAAGAGAAAAGATTTCACACAGTTTTTGACAAAACGTTTTCCAGAAGATAGATTGATAGGTAGTAAATACTCATAATATTGTCTTTCCACATACAGTGGTATAACAATGTTATCAATTTTAACTATACATAAAAAATGAATTTCCACAAAGTAACCTCCAAATCTATTTAAGAAACCTGAATACAATGTTTTTTCTTGTTAAGTGTAATAATTTAAAGTTTGAGTACAAAATAAAATACAGTTCTTTGATACATTCTTGGTTTTTAAAAATGACTATTGTCTTTGGCCAGTAAGAATGGTGGATTTAAACTAATAACCTTAAAAATAAATGACGTGAAACATTAATCAGTTTTGCAACTATCATTACAATAATTTTCATGGAAAAGGCGATGATGTTCGATTTGAAAATAGTGACACTGGTGTAAATTTAAAATTAATTAACGAGCATAACAAGCTAAAAAATCGTCAACTTGAATGACTGTTATTTCAAATAAAGACTTTGAAATATTCTTACAACTATTAGGTATATTTCGGGGGTATTTCTAGTGTAAATAGGTTGTTTCTACTGTAAAACTGTTTTGAAACAGTCCATTCGTGACATATGCAGAATGTTCCAAATATTTTTACGCTGTTTGAAGCCGATACATTGTTTCGTAGATGCAACCTTTTTACAAAGGTAGTAGTGAAATAAGATAAATATTATTTCAATATAAAGCCCTCGAATACTGGCTTTCGATAATATATCAACTGTCACAAAAGAATCTTAATCATTATTCTGTTAAAATTAAACGAGAGTATTTTCACTAATTATAATAGTTGGTATAACACTAAATTAATATTATTCGATAAAAAAAATCAGCATGGACGAACTGAAAAATATTATAAGTAATAATAAAATATAAATTGTAAAGGTACTAAACATTTTTGATAGGATAAACGGAAAGCATACTGATTGCGTTTAGAAATGATGTAACCCACAAAATTATTCAGAGATGTTGCGTATACAGCACACGTTTACAACTTTAGAGAATTTAAAAAAAAACTTTTTTATTTTTATAACATGAGAACTAGTATTTCTAATTGTGTGAGGGAAATTTAAGCTCGATTTGGCTTTCTCTTAATTCAACGGAGTAATTGAAGAATGAATTGTCATTTTCTTCATACTAGGTGTATGCAGATGATTTATTAAATCAGACTCGAGGGTTACACCCTTCTAAACAAAAATGATAAGCTTGAATCAGATTCTTTTGAAATCATGCCATACAAAAAAATATCTGGTAAATTATACTTATTCACTGACCCTATTCTGATAATTTATAAGGATATCCTAATAATAGGATAAGAAATCGTTCAAAGAAAATAATTGATTCACAATGCAATGATATGGTGACATGTACAATTTTAAGCTAAGTGATTATACTGATTGAAATAATGATCGTAGCATCTAAAAACACAGCTGAAACGTTACCGGTGAGTTCATTTAACCCATTCGAATCGTTGCTCTAGTCTAATTATTATAATTTTCATAATCAGTCTTTTGTACAGATACACCACTCCCGGAAACCCACGCAACGCTAATAATAATTAAATAACGTTTTTGCACCACTGTTTCTTTATTTATTTGACCGATAACGAGTGTCCATTTCGATTCGGTACCTATGTCTTATTTGTAGTCGATAATTATTAGTCGTATGCACTACCAGTCTTGATTCGGTTATGTTTATTAATTATAAATTTTAAAAATCATTCAGACATCACTGTGTTTCGCATTTCCGTTCACCTTCAGCCCGTTCATAGTGATGGTGCCGTTCATGATGTTGGGCGGTTTGATTCCGTTGGGGACCGAGTTGACGTGATTCATGAGGGGGTTGGTGTGCGCTTGATGGGCGGGCGGAGTGTTCTGACCGGGGGGAGTGCTGGGCGTCGTCGGGTGGATGAGTTCCAGCCTGTCGTCGAAACCTTTCTTGCTGATGACATTCTGGGTGGGGAGAAGGCTCTTGTTGTTCTGCGGATGAGGCAGGGCGTAGCGGAGTTTATCCCAGAACCACGGGTCGCCCCATTTGACGTAAGTGTTCATCGAGAGATAAGCCTGCAGTTCCACGTCGAGGTTATCAGTGGGGCCGATGTCTCCGTAGAGTATGACGACCACCCTCGCTCTTCCCTCTTTTAAGGCGTGGCTGTGCGCGGCTCTAAACTCCATTCTTCCCCAGACAGATTCTAAAAAGTTGGGGGAGAGAACGACTAGCGTTCTGCGAGAGTCCTCCACGGATCTCGCGATCTGCGTCGGAATCCATTCTCCGGCGACCCAATCCCTGAAGTGCAAACAAATTTTGAAAGGATGGGGTCCCTTTTCCAGTTCCGGAACCAGTTTGTTGACGATGAACTCCTCGTCTTTATGAGAGAACGAAATAAAGGCATCGTAGAGTTTATCTTTATCGAGTTCCTTCTCTGAAACGCAGCACAAGCACAGTCCTTTGGCGAAGAGCCACACCACGATTTCCCTTTTATATTTATAAAACAGGGCTGCTGATATACCCAGTATGACACTGATCACAACCATGACCACGCTGACAGCTATTATGGCAGGAGTAGCGCCGCATATCTTTCCGAGAGCGATGCGGGGAATGATTTGACCATCAGAGCAAGTGATGTTGGAGAAGTCTTTCACCTGAAAAAAGATTGAAAAAATGTCAGGCCTAATTATTCAACACTGTTTTGAATTGAATTGATAGAAGCACCTCTTGACAATAAGTTATGAATAAACAGTGCAATAAAATATAAAAGAATACCGTGAACAGATTGAAGTTTTAGTTATATTTTTGGCTGCATATTTTTTAATCCAAAAAAACTGTAGGAAGTTTTTAAAATTTTTTGATTTGCAATTTGATACATTCTAACTAATCTCATTAAGATTTTTTTTTATTTTCCTACATTTCCAAGTGTTATTTAAAATGGTGAAAAATAAATATATTTGATATAACAGAAGGAGGTTTTAAGCATTACCATATAGCGCCAATAAAGTACAGGTCTGTGAATAATAACTTAAAAGAAAAGCATGACAACCACTGGTGTCAAAATGATTATTTTTTTCTTGTTCATGCGTGGCTCATTCTCCTATTCATTTGATATACAGTTTTAAGATTTATTTCATTTATACATGCCTGAATGGTTAAGATTATATTGACCAAGTTCAGTCACCAATGATAATGATAATATAAAAAATGACAACTTTTCTTTTGTCCTGAATGTTGGCAGAATGAGAGTTTTGTGACGCTTGTTTGAAGACCGTTATAAAAATTATAAGTCGGCCGCAATACCTTTGCATAGTTGGTTTGCAGGAACGAAAGGAATGGTAGATTATCACAGTCGCAGTCGAGAGGATTGCCAGAGAACCAGACTTGCTTCAGACTTGTCGAATTGGCCAAAATATCGGCTACTGACGAATTTATATGCTTCAGTAAATTATGTCTCAGGTCCAAATACTGAAATAACAAGAAAAATTCATATTAAATAAAAGTATGTAAAATATCAAAAAAAGCAAATTTCTACAAAATAATACCATCACAAAGTAAATGTCTCACTTTAGAAATCATTCTATTGCTTGGTAAAATAAAGTTAGCAATCTAAGTTTAATTTATCAGTTTAGAACAGTTCAAATTATGTACATTTCCATGCGTTTCTTCTCGAACTACCAGGCATTCAAGTGCACGGATGAACTTGCATGCGCACTGAATGGACAGTTAGTATAGTTTTTATCGTGTATATAATAATAATAAAAAAAATTATTACTCAGATTAAGATTAATAGTTATTGATAGTAATTATTTCTACTATTATTTTGATATTAATTACGTTCAGTTTAAATTTTGAAACTAATCAGTGACAAACTAAAATCTCTGTATATGTTTGAAATTAAAAGTAATCATTAAAAACGGCAAAATATTCCGCTACTTTAATATTTAATAAATGTGTGGTTTTCCCTAAGTGAAAAATGCTGGCAGTTACCACATTGTAATCTATAAATAAAAGTTTAATTCCTAAAACGTATTCTATCTTTAGTATTGATTTATAATTTACCTAACAAATTATGGTGTTATTCATTTCAATATTTCTATATTCATTGTCAGTATTTTTACAATTATGTGATCTTCAAATATTTTACCAGCAAAATAACACTAATTTTGAAGTATAAGAATAAATATTCTGCGAGAAAGTATATAATTAAGTTAGTGATATATATGTATAGTGAAAAAATATTAACCTCAATATTAGTCGGAATGTCTTCATCACTCAATCGAGAGATATTATTTCCTGCAACGTATAGTTTAGTAATCTGGTTGAATGTAGCGCTTTTACTTGAGAATATTGATAAATCTTGCAAGTGATTTTTTTCAAAGTGCACCTCCGTGTAGTCTAAACTGTTCGATTTAACGTTCGGTAGATTGATAGCCGACAGGGAATAAGAACCGGAGCAGTTGACTATGACCGATTTATCTGAGACTCGAACGAAACAGGTGCAGTTTGTAGGGCACATTTTCTCGTAATTGCTCTGAGGCTCGTCCAAAGGACACAGCATCTCGTCTTCCTTGAGGTCGGTCAGCAGTCTTCCTTCCATCTCTTTGGGAGTGGCGCAAGTTGCGGCGCCGGTGTCCACTCTTACGATATTCTTGACTTGAGCGTTCAATTTGCCTTCGAGGTATCGGACAAACCCGTATAAAACGCAATCGCAATTGACCGGGTTTTTATCGATAAGTATTTTAACGGAGTTGGAAGATTTTGATTTTTCCTGGACGACATCGGGTTGGTAATAATGATTCGCCGTCTTGAAATCGATTGTGGATATGTTGTTGTTTCTTAAATCCACTTCGATTCCGCCAGACAGGAAATTCAAATCGGCAAACTGCAAAAAATAAGTTTTTCAAAATTTTGATATTGATCTATTCTTTCGGAAGGTAGTCCCTATTTAAAAATGAATGAGGATATTCAAAAAATAAAATACTCATAGAATAAAATGCCTTTCCGCCAAATATTGACAGTGAACATCCTAAAAGTGTTTAATGAGGATATTATCTGATTGTAATAATTGTGATGAAAAAATAAAAGCAGTCAATGCAAATTCGGAATAAGTCAGTTGTGGAAAATAACTATACATTAATTAAAATAAAGCAAAAATAAATGAATTATAGGAATCAAAAAATCTAAATTATTAGACAGCGATATATCAATATATTTTCTGAAAACTATTCATAATTCTGTGTGTAAGAAGTGAGGTGAGTGGAGTAAGACTTTTCTGATAATATGTGGTCAAGAAATATGGGTATTATTTATGCATGACCCCCAGACACTTTAATAGTTTTACTAAGGTGACGCCAATTCACTTTATACTCGAGTTCAATATTTTTGAGTTTGAAATCATGAATTAATTTTTATAAGCTTATACAAAATGAAGAAGCATCAGCTTGAAAAAGGAATATTCCGGCATTGAGACGTGTAAGTTGTTGAGATTGAATGAAAACGAAGATAAAAATGAGACTCACCGTAACTCGGAAAATTTTGTTGTAACTAAGATCTAAATC
This sequence comes from Himalopsyche tibetana, assembly GCA_030503985.1. Classification (NCBI taxonomy): domain Eukaryota; kingdom Metazoa; phylum Arthropoda; class Insecta; order Trichoptera; family Rhyacophilidae; genus Himalopsyche; species Himalopsyche tibetana. The sequence continues at coordinate 1,886,903 of JAPJYX010000007.1, read as the reverse complement.
AGTCAGGCTCAAAATTTCATATTTCCAATCAGAGAAGATTTCAGTGACGGAATTATGACTGAGATTCAAGTACTTCAGGCTGCTGAGTATGTTAAACGGCGATCTCGGTTCGGTGGTCTCGGTGAACTGAGCGAATTCAATGTTCACGTTGTCCTCCATAAGGGTAAGCATGTTATACGACAGATCGATGAACTCAATATTTCTCGACGATGCGAAGGCAGATGAGTCGATTTCTTTTAAATTGTTGTTTCGGATTCTCAGCTCTTTCAGCAATGACAAATATCCAAAGATTTTTCTGTAATGGCAAGATAACAATATTTCAAAATCATTGATGATAAAGTAATTGATTACTCGAGTCAAGGCTGTAAGACTGAATGACTTAATCTAAGAAGATGACATTTGTTACAAGAAAAGAATTATAAAAAGGAAAAGGAATCATTGTGTGCCTTAACTGTAGAAAAATACATAAAAAGTATCCTCAGTACGATATGTCAAAAAATTAAGACAGGACAGCGTATTGACAGTAAAACTATTATTTTATTTTTGCTCGGTAGCAGAAATCTTATATCACTAAAGTATTATATGTATTATATATTAAAACTTACCCGGAGATTTTCGTTAGCCTGTTGTTGTCCAATTTGAGAATTTCAAGTTTCAGTAGAGACCGAAAAGCTGCATCGGGTATTGACGTAATTTCATTCTCGCTTAAATCCAACAGCGTTAGATTAATTTGATCTTTAAACAAGTGCTCTGGTATTTCCGTGAGAGCGTTTTCATTAAGTGATATATTTCTTACGTCTGTTGAATTCCATAAAAGAGATTCCGGCAGAACTGATATCTTGCAACGGCTCAGCCTGACTTCCGCGAGTTTAGGCAGGTTGCTCAACAGCCCTTTCGGCAATTTCATCAGATCTTGTTTGTTATTGAAAAGTTTGAGGATTTCTAATTGCGTGTTTTTGGCAAAGAGATGTTCAGGTAAAGAGCTCAGATTGTTTGCGTACAAATTGAGAAGTTTTAAATTGGGAAGACTGTGAAACACTTCGGAGGGTAATGTTTCAATACCGTTTGAACTTAAATCTAAGCCTTCGAGAGCATTCAAACCTTCAAAAGCATCATTGGATAAATTCGTTAAGCTGTTCTGCCAAAGATTCAACTGTTTTAGTGATCCCATATGCTTAAAAAGTCCCGGAGGTAAACTGGGCACGTCATTTTGTCCCAATTCTAATAAATTGAGATGCGTCATGGATTTGAAGAGTCCAGGTTTTAAGTGGACCTTGTTAGATCTCAGATTTAACCAAGTGAGGTTAGTCATATCGTCGAATGTGTCTTCTGCTAGGTCTGTCATTCCGTTTGTTGATAAAACGAGTCGGGTGACGCCGTCGAGTCCTTTGAGGTGATGTCTCTTGAGAGTGTTCGATAAGTTTTGTCCGTACGATTGAAACATAACGGTTCTGACTCTAGAAAATCCAAGACGGTTGATGATGTCTCCGAATGGAGTGGCGGGCAGAGGACACTCGTTGAAGCTGAACGATTCAATGTCGTCTCCGGAGTCAGGGAACGAAAGAGGTGGAAGGATGGAGAAGGCTTCCGCCTTCATATTCCGGCAGTGAAGCACAACGTATTTTCCAGAAATCACTTTGACTTCAATTGAGGGAGATCCTACAACAAAGAATAGAATACATAAGAATTTATTGAAAATTATCTTTATTAAAATTTTGTTTGGACAGGTTTTAATATAATGTTTATCAGCTGAAAATGCTCACAGCAAGTACATTGTCATTCTAAACAAGTCGTATTTTGGTGGCATAGTTCCATAGGGCTACAACTAGAAATTGGCAGTTTTGAGATATGGCTAACCTAAGTTTTGACACATCTAAGCTGAATTGAAAAAAAGTGATAAATATTATTTGTCTGATATCATATAGTCATTATTCATCTCAAATCAAATGAAATATTTTGAACCAATTGAAATTTTTATAGAACATTGCAAATAATATTTCGAGATGTATTCATATGGAACTGAGAGATTGTAAAAATTGCTAACAACCATTTTTCGTAGTAGCCGAAATTTCGTAAATTATTGATTTTTTGGAATAAAGTTTAAGTTTGCTAACAACCATTTTTCGTAGGAGCAGAAATGTCGTAAATTATTTAATTTTTGGAATAATGTTGAAGTTTGCTAACAACCATTTTTCGTAGTAGCAGAAATTTAGTAAATTATTGAATTTTTGGAATAATGTTCAAGTTTGCTAACAACCATTTTTCGTAGGAGCAGAAATTTCGTAAATTATTTAATATTTGGAATAATGTTGAATTTTGCTAACAACCAGTTTTCGTAGTAGCAGAAATTTCGTAAATTATTAAATCTTTGGAATAATGTTCAAGTTTGCTAACAATCATTTTCATAGTACCATAAATCGACCTCGGCGCATATGCCCTGCAGTTTTTAAATTGCAAATTATTGAATTTTTGGAATAATGTTCAAGTTTGCTAACAATCATTTTTCGTAGTATATATATTTTATTCAACTAATTTTCAAATACGCTAACAAATACATCAGTACGCACACATTTGTGAAAAGTGAAAAGTAAAAAGTGATTATTTTATCGACTATTAATATAGAGATTTTATTTTATTTAAAAAAGTGGAGACTGGGAGGTCGAGGACACCTTACACTCAACTGGACAAACGGACATTATCGGCTATTAATATATAGATTGTACTTTTGTGGAGTTATAGAAGAGTATTCGAATAAAATGGGTAATATAACTAAAAACATCAAATTATTGACTTCTACGGAACTGGACCATCTATTTGTTCTACCGACATAATATCTATATTAAATTAGATAAATTTGATTTAATACCGAAATTCCACCAAGCACCTTCAGTCGAAATTTTAAATAAATCTATATATTCATAGCAGAAAATGTTTGTATTCACTTCGTATTTCGAAAGGATGACTTCGTGTTATCCGGCCGCCATTTTGTTTTCTTTTTCTTTTTCCGAAAGATATTTTTTAACTATGGGTGGAATTCTTTTTTAACCTTTTAAACAGTTAGTTTTTTATTTATTAAATTTGGTTTTGACGTGAATTTTGATTATTTACAGTTCAGTGGAATCCTGTTTTAGGTGCCCGGAATTAAAGTTTTTTCGCTATTTGCGTATTTTTTGCAATCCCGTTTTATTTTAGTTCTTAAACAGGACTGGGTGTATTCTTGAAAAATCCATTTAGAGAATTTATTGAATTTAGTTATTGTGGTTTATTCAATAAATAAGTTTGCATTTGATTGTTCACGCTATCTAAATATCTGATAGTGCAAAAAAAATCCTCCCGTCGAGGGCTACTACATTAATTAAATCATTTAAAATTTAACCAATTTTCGGATGTAAAGTTTATTAAAGAAAAAAATCTCATGTTCTAAATGACTTGACAATATTTTCAACCTTTTACTATAGAAGGAACAAATCATTACCAAAGTAAATTAACGAGAACTCCGCAGCATACTTTAATTATAGGAAACAATACGCATTCAATTCTTGACAGACATTGTTATCCGGCAAACAAAAGTTGGAATTGAATATCTATAGAAACACTTCCCCGTTTTCTTAATAAAAGGTCATAAATCATTACATGATATTGTATAAGGTCCATCAATTCAACGGCCAGCGAAAGATTTTAGAGATGCACAAATTACCCGTCTTTTGATTACTCTGATAACCGAGTATAACAAATCGATACCGAGGCAGTTGAACGTTTTTTTAAATGTTAAGTACTATCACTACTATTACATTTTCCTCGGAAGTCAATCTTTGATTGCGCGATTAATTGGTTCCGCGGAAAATTCACGTAATTCTAAAACACTCCTGATCTAGTTGAATAGACTAATTTTCAATGGAACGAAATTAAAGACGTAGCTTTAGGGAAGAACTCTTACGGTACGCGTACACCAAAACCGAATCATCGGCCGACTTCGTGTCAGACCTATTCGAACGTAAATCGTCGGCCGTTCATGTGCATACACTGCTACCGTTGTCGGCCGACCGGTTTTGACCGAGTACAACCTGAAGTTAGTAGTACTGTGCAGCCTAGAGAGTGATGACGATTTTTTAAGAATGGAGGGTTTCGGAGAAATGTGTATTCTAGACAATTCGTATCGCCATTTAATTCGTCGACTTTAACGTCGCCGTATGTGGGTGAATGAGATATTCGTTCATAGAATACAACTGGGTGAATTTCACTACCTTTTTGACGATTTAAAATTACAACCCATCAAATTCTTCGAATATTTTAGGATGAGTTTTAGTGCATTTCAATATATTTTGAATGCAGTCGAACCATTAATTACAAAGCAGAATACAACACTACATGTACGATAAAACTTCTGTGGTAATTGTGTGTTAAAGCTAGCCATGAATTATTACGGCGATAAACTTCACAAACTAAGCTAAAAACAACGCCACGATTTAAAACTATTTTTTGAGGGCTTGATAATCGCGTTAAAATCACACATTAATACGAATAACACTGTTATATTATGCGAAATAAGAAATAAATGGCCGGTAAATGTTCTGTCATAATACACCGATAGTAGGCGGCAAACTTGCGACACTACCAACCTAAAGTTAGTAGCAGTTGATGTTCTGTCAAAAGTAGCCGGCAGACGTCCGACCAATCCCAACATGTTTGGATTCGTCGGTTGATCGGTCAGAGACAGCTGTCATCGTACGATGCCGTCTGTAGTAGTGTACGCGCTCTCATTTCTTAACATACGTTTGTTTCGATCGGACGACATGGCCGAGCACAGTTAGGAAGATGACAGATTAGGCGTACGCGTATCATTAGACTGTGTAATACTGTTGTCGAGAATAAAATTGATTTCAAAGAATACCTAATAACGTTTAAATATAAATCGTTTTAAAAGAATAATAACAAACGCATAAAGCCTTTCATATTGTAAATTATTCACTATTACCTGAAGTAGAGTAAATAATGGGTTGTGTGTTGTTTTTTTTGTCCTTTAAAATGTTAATAATTTTACATTCTAAAGTATTAAGTACTTGAGTTGAATGGCTTATAAGAAAACTGTGGTTCGTAATACACCCATCCCTCGCTTAACACGGAAGATAGGTTCTGCTAGATCACCGTGTTTAACGAAACCGTATAAAGCGAGACTTAAAAATGTATGGAAAAGAGGGTTATATGTTTTTTTTTAGAAATATTAATATTACTTTTAAAAATTTATTGAAACATATTATGAAATATAAAAAAAATATTATTCGAAATCACTATCACTAGAAATTATCACGGGGGTTATTTTTCTTTTTGGCTGAATGTCATCATCAGTGCCTTCATCAATCCCTTCGATTATATTTCCGTCGGCCGTATCAAAAAAATCTGTAATCTTTGATTGTCTATCTGTATTGAGAATCGTGAAAATTTCTTCATAATTTTAATTTTAAAGCTCGATTCATATCCGGATCATTATTTAGAAAATGAATTTCTATATTTCTTGCCGTTTGGAATCCATCTTTTATTGTTTTTGCCATAATAGTTATAAAAAAAAAATCTCAAAGGCCAACTAAGTATTTGACATATTCTATTTTTGAAATTTCAATACAACAAACAATCGAAGACTTTGAATCGTGAGTTTGAAATAGTTCGTTTTTCGAATGCTTATAATATATATAATCTAATTTTTTCGCATCTGAAAGTCTTCCCTTTACCTCAACGGTAAGACGTTTCGTTCATATCGCAAAGTTCCATGTATCGAATCCGGCCCGCGACAGAAAAAAATGTGAAATAAAGGTTCAGCGATTTTTCACATTACAAAATGTGCTTCTTCAGTGTAATGAAAAAATATGTTTAGTATGAATAAAAAAATGGCGACAGCGGGGTTAGGGAGGGGGAGGGGAAATCGGAGACAATCATACAGACGGACGGACGTTATCGACTATTAATATATAAGATTTAATCTTTAAAAACTTATTATTAGGTACGTCGTCTATTGATGATAATTGATCATTATTATCGATTGTTATTACGATACGACAACCTAGACTTCGTTAATACTAATATGAACATGTTTTACAAATAAGATTACATTTTTATCAAATCAGTGTTTAAATAAATTCAGATCAGAACCATTATAGACACAGTATGTATATTTTTTTGTATAATATCTTATACAAACATTAAATTACAGTTTATCTGCGATAACGAATTGTAAAATCCGGGCAGTTAAAACTTAAAGAAGCGTTAAAATAATTAACGGTTTTAAGATGATTGAAATAAATATTCGTAGTAGCTAAACAAACTTTCTATTATATTAGTCAATTTGAAAATGCTTCTCAAAGAAGCGAGATACATGTCATTCTTGTAGAAGAAAAAAAGTAATATTAAGTGTTTGCCAATCGGTTTACGATCTCAACTTAATTCGTGCGATCGTCAGCTTAAAGCTCCGTTGTCGTCTTACTCTGGGCAAAGTGATTAACGCTCTCTTTAAGTACCCTCACTTTTGAAGGCTCCAGTCGCGTGCTCGTCCACCTACCTGCACTGCCTTCAAAACCAATTTACAACTGCCAGTCAATTGGGGCGGCACACAACTTCGGTTGACTTAGGCAAATTGTGCACACGCCCTCTGTGCTCGCCCGTGCATCAATAGACGTCGACTATCAAACTTAATTTGTCAATAAACCGAAGTCAGGGATTATAAAGTACAAAAATAATTGACATGCTATCCAAGATTATAGTGAAGTATTTACATACGACCCATGCCGCCATTAGACTAGTACACAACAAGGGCTTGAAGTTAACCGTCGTCTACCCGATAACGATATTTTTTTATGAATCATGCCAGATTCAAATCTAGAGTTTATGCAGCTTATCCGAATAAAAGTTTTTCTTTTACACGAAAATTTTACAAAAACTACTCAGTTGCTCAACGTATTTTTTCGAAGAGAGTATGATATAACAATACGGCTAGGACAGAACTATTCGTTAGCTAATCGCTCTCACAACGCCCAGTTTACGACTCCAGTTGGGTGGGAGGGAATTTTAGACTTCACAGAAATCTATAAATTGATTGAAAAAACAATGAAACTCCCCGTATTGGGGTTCGTATCAGTAAGTACCGTAATCGAGGCCAATGATGCTATATACTGGACCATGGAGGCGATAAAATCTATAACTTATTTAAATTTAAAAAAAATTTACAAGGTATTCACAAAATGACACAAGAAATAGAACGGAAACGACATTGTTGTCGACAAAAAAACGCAGCGATAACTTTGTTTAATTTTATGAATCTTTATTTTTACCTGTACGCTTTGATACGAAGTAAATAATAAATGAAAACACGTAAAACAAGAAAGTATGAAATTATATTAATATATAAATTTTGATTGCCAAATTTGAAAACCGTTTCTTTGAAACGATGTCGAAAATCAATAATTAACTACTTTCCCTTTTACAGAATATTAAGTACTAAAATGAGATGTGTTAAAAACTTTGTTGTGTGTTTAAAAGTTGTGATTTATTCCTGTGAAAAAGCGCCCCGTAACATAAGTAAACAATAATGCACGATTTCGAGTTAAATATTTACTTAGGCGCTAGATCAAAGAACGACAATAGTACCGCATAAAAGGTGGATATTTTGTTTTATTAAAAATGTACATATATTAAATACGTGAGCAGTGAGATTTAAAAACACATTGAAAAATATATTTTATTTACTATACAGGACATTGAGGAAACTCCTCGAGCTCGGTACAATTTACCAAATAGTGTGACGTAATTAACGGTTACTTGTAACTTAAAAACTGTTTTGTCGTTGCCAACAAGAAAGAATATTGATTTGATTCCCAAGAAATATGTAGTGACAACATAGCAAGAAAACAGTTGTTATATTATGTGATGTCTTATTTATTTCAGATAAAATTCCAGATACAATTCCAGATCTAACTCCAGTACGACCGTTTTCACCGCAGTGGTTCATGCGTAAACACGGGTAATGAATGACTTAACATAATGTTTTTTTTCTAATTTTTGTTTTAACTAAGAACTTCAACATTTTTCGGATTCGGCAGTAGTTTTGTACAGGTAAATTTTTAATATAAAATTAAATTTGATAATCGGATTGTTCGTAAACCTTGTGATGTTTTGTCTGATGATGCTTCTTAAAGAGGCGAAAATTATTGCTTTTGTCACCCATTGAACAATGTTAAAAATGTATGCATTAGTAAAATGAGAAATGAAAATTGAAATTACTTAAAAATGTAAGACATTGTTTTCGCTCCCTCAATTCACCTAAACACAATTTGTAACAAAAACAAGTAACAAAGTTATCAAATTTAATTTTATATTAAGAACTTCAACGATGGCTGTAGACTTCATATGTTATGGAGAGTTACAATATTTTTAAGCGACACTACATCCCTCATTAAAAGTTACATTCTCGCAAATTTCAGGAGTAATTTTAAACCCTTCTTTTGTGTCATTTCTCGCCTTTGCAATATGTTTCAATCTGTTGGTCCAGAAATCTGCGTTTGTCGAGTAGCATAGAATTTTAGACTATCTTTGCTGGTGTTGATTGTAGTGTTTTAAGCCTGCCCCCTTTTCAATATTCTTCCACGTGTTTTCGGACATTCACTTTGGCTGTCTATTCCTCCCGACGCCTAGCACCCTATGAGCTGCCGACGAGTATTCCTGTATTGTATGCAAAACAAAAATTATATTGTTTCTAACAGAAAAACTATTTTGGTTTCCGCAAAAAACTATCAATTTTTAAATTTTTAAATCAGGAAAAAACTCTCTTTAATTTACACCCCGAATATTATGCGGGCCATTCACCTGAAAAAAATGATCCTGAACATCTACGTTATGTTTCGGGAACAATGTCCCAGAACATGTTCTTGAGTACACGAGGGGTCACAGAAACGTCACCCGTTGAGGTTATGTTGGTCATTGTTGCGTCCGAACTAACGTTTTGATTTTATTGGATGAAAACAATGCGCATTAAGTTAATTAGTAATGTTATATGCTTCTTACAATGAAAATACAATTATTTGACCATCCACGATGACAACTTATACACCATAGACCAATATACTATAAGCCAGTGGTCGGAAACTTGCTACCCGCGGGTAATTATGATAACAATTTACTTATTTAATAAGACCAAGGAAGCCACCAATAACAATATTATATGTGTGTTTTGTAATTACACATATATATCATGCAAATATCTTATGTATTATATATGTATTATATTATTTTCTAAAAATGTTTTATTAAAGATCTAAAATTGGAACGTGGAAATTAGTATACGACGGTTGCATAAATTAAAGAAAAATACAGTCAACTGATATTGTGATATTGTCAAGGAATATTGTGTTTTTTAATATCCCTTGCCTTTCCACCAAGTATTGACAGTGAACCTCTTCAAAGTGATTGCATACATTTTATCGATGTGTCTAATATCTGTAGATTTAAAAATCTTTATAATATATAAGTGACTTCAGTGGATACATACAAGCGCATGGAAAATTCTGGTTAATTTTTAAGGATGTTATTAGTGGATACTAGCAACGTTTCATTAAATTTAACGGTCGCGTTTTCCTTTGACTGCCGCCGGGAAAAGCGTGTCGTGTGTGTGCGGGACCACACGTTATGCCATTAGGGCAAATACCGGTTGTTTTAAGTATACATACATTTTGTAAAATGAACTTATAACGCGAGGAGACACGCCCCTAGCCGTAGCAAAACTATAGTAACACGGAACACACACGGACGGATTCCACTGTAAATCAGTTTTAACGAAATGGGATAACTTAAGCGCTCTCACGTGTATGTCTGTTGAAACGAAATTTCTTAACGTTCAAAAAAGTGATCAAGCTGAATTCAATCGAACGAATCCAAGCGACGCAATCTTTGTATTGAGTGAGGGTCTTCTTTATTTTAATATTATAATCGACTCAACAATCAGCAAGCAGTAAAAAAACAAACGACTCGCTAAGAATCAAAAAAGATTAAACCGCAAAGAATAATTTGTTTTCTTTAGGCAGTTCTACGAATCGAATGAATGAATCGAAGAAGTTGATCGACTTAGACATTGGTTTCGTTTAGAAAGTATAGATAAAAGGCGTCATTTTATTATCTAAAATTATGAACCATCATTCGAAACGCGACATGTAGTAAAAAGTTGTTTCGAATGGAATTGCTTTGGTCAACCAATTAAAATAACAGTAATAGTAGAGACAAGCGAACATACAAACTGAAATCGCCATATTTAATAAAAATATCGATGCAAGCAAAATTTAAATGTGGGAAAAGTCCTAGTCAAAGCCTTGGCGAAGATTCAATATGTAAAGACAGTAGATCAACAAAAATCAATGTGTTCAATGTGACGACTGTCATATGAACTTGAATCATTCAATTTTGAGAGATTTCAAAGATTTCTTCGCCATTTAGGAACAAATCAAAGAAGAAAATAAATAAAACAAAGACATTTTTATTTCAATGTGAAAACGTATTTTTTTTGCCAATCATTCTTCAGCTTGTATAAAAAAATAAAAGTTTTATAACATAAAATTATGTGCAGGATGTAAATTCATAAATTGATTGAAAAAATAAACCAAATTTATATATCATTAGATTGATGATGTTTACCTTTTTATTTTGACAGGATCTTTTAGATTAGTAAAAATGTTTCTTTAGTTAATGTTTCTATTTCGTGTCATATATAAAAAAAGAACGGAGCGAGGATGACACGTTAACGCCCTTCGTGAGTAGAAATTTATACTGCTTTTAATCATACAAAGTTTCGAAGCTTACCTTAATGGCTCAGTTTATACCGTAATAAAATACGCCAATGTATGAACATTTTACGAGACTTGATCTGATATCTCAAATGACCCTTTTCCGTGTCGATAATGTCTTTCTTGGATCGCTATTACATCACAGATTCCGCTTACGTAATTATCAATAAAATAAAAAATACATATTTTACAATTCTATATGGAAGATACATAGTAAAATACACATGAATCGTTCAAATTATTAGTTAACAATAAAGATAAAATACATTACTTAAATAAATCCGGGATTAATAGATTGCAATGCTCTTGTTGTACCAAATTTTATATCGGCAAAACAAAAAGGACACTGAACACCAAATTATCAGAGCATATGGCAGCCTTTAGATTGAAAAAAGACACGTCTTCTTTTGCAAATCACTTAATTTCGGAAGGACACGTGTTCAATCAGAAACAAGGGATAAAAATGTTACAACTGCATCGCCTTCCGATTTTAAATGAAATATTAAATATGCCGAGGTCTCCACTCCTATAACCTATGTAAATATAGTCATAAAACCCTTTCTGACAAAATAATAAATATAATTCTTAAAACCACTCACTACTCAAATCTGTGGGCATTCCCATGAGCTTATCCTTTTCGCCAGCAATGGCTTTCAATTCAATGATACATTTATTTATTATATAAACACGAAACATTCATTTACTAAGCGTCAGTTCAAGTTCATCCGTGCACTTGAACGCCTGAAGATGCCGAAAGGCGAAACCCGGGTCGTTAGTGACAAAATCTGTGAGAATGTACATAATTTGAACGATTCAAATTTAATAATTATAATGTATTCAGTGTTTTTAAATTTTGTATATAAGGCCTTTAACCAAAGAATCGACAGTGTACAATTTAAGTAAGTGAAATATATAATAAGCAAACACCACCTTCTCATAATAAAACACATATACATATTATATAAACATATTTTTCCAGTTTTGCAGCTTGGATAAAGAAAAAAAATGTCTTTAAACAAAACTCCGCTCAGATATAGTCCACCTATATAATGTTTTTTTTTATATGATGAAACAATATACCAGTAAATAATTTTGTGTAGTTTGTGGTCTCTTAAAAAGATTAAAATCAAAATAAAAAGCCATTTTTAATTTTAGATATTTGATACAGTTTTCAAAATAAAATATGACGTAAAGGTCAAGAAGGAATAATTTGGTAAAAATGGGAAACAGCAATACCGAAATCTACTAAAAGGTTTTAAAAATTCTCACGTGCTAAATTTATCGATATTATAATTTTTATATATTTTTAAGTTAATGGATTTCACTGAAAAAAATAAAAGGTTCGAATATTTACAGGTTGGGAAAATATTAGTTTATTGTAAAAAATCTGTTACTATATTTATAATATGGCGAGTAAAATTAGTGTTTGCTGAAGACTTTTTAGTACCAAAATCATAAAAGTTTTAGTAGATTTTTTAAAACTTTATTTTTATATTTATATTAATCGTTTGGAATAAAAACGCTGTAGTTACAAAATGAAAAAAAATAAATATCGTCGCGTTTCTCGAACGTCGCTTGAGTATTTTATAACACACAAAGAGAATTTTATCTGATTTACGACTTACATACTTTATTGCTTTTTACAAGTACACGCAAGTAAACTTTATGGAAAAAAAGCAATTTGGAATATTTATTAAGTTGTTACATTTTTATTTCGAGATAATTGAAAATGTTCTTAAATTAAAATGCCCCGAGACCAAATAAACGAAACTAATAATTTTCGTTTTTCGGCATAAAAAAACAAGCTGAAACTTTTATTAAAGCGATATAAAAAAACATTATAAAGAATTTAGGATTTTTAAAATTGTAATTGGAAAAGCAATGTACGTAAAATTTGAATTTTAATAAAAAAAAATATGACACGTTTTAAGTAGCAAATCAATTTAATAAAATATAAAATTAAATTTGATAACATTGCTACATTACTTATTGTGTCACCAGTAAATAATATAACTAATTAATTTGTAATTTTATTATCAATATTAAGACAAACACAATATTCCTTTGTACTTATTTCCATTTTTATTTACCAAGATCAGGACCGCGGTTGATAATACTCGCCATGAGCGAAACCGGTCCTGATCTAAGTAAATACAATTGGAAATAAGTACAAAGGAATATTGTGTTTTTCTTAAGAGGATATAGTACCTTTACGCCTGAAAACAGAGTAAATCGATCGTTTGCCATCGACGAAATCTCGTAAACCGTTCACTTAAAAAAAAAAAATTTTCAATAATTACATTTTCCAAACGCTTTTTTAAACTATTGCATTTTTTTTTTTATGAAAATAGTAAAAATGTCAAGATTACACGGTAAAACATTGACTTGGATTTTTTTCAACTACTTTACGCGAAGATCGTTTTAAGGTTTATTATAAGATACCGAAGTTTGAAGTCTTAGAAAGAAATACAGATAAAGATTGGTTTAAGAAAGTGATTTGAGCAGAATTTCTAATTTATCGTATATATTGATTATACAGCCATTTGAAATGTACCATTTTCCCCACTTTTTCTGACTGATTTTTAAAGCATAATTGTATCATATATACTTCTAAAAAAAATAGAAATAAAAAACCATTTTATTGTTTACATTAAAAGCAAAAAAAAAAATAATAATAATGATAATACGAATAAATGGTAACCATTTTTCGGAGATGCCTTTTCTTACCTACTATGGTTCAGTTTGAGCTTCAGTCTGAGATCGTACGTGGTGTGGAGTGGACGCGTCCAATGTTTTATTAAAAAATATTAAATCACTGGTCAACGAATATTAGAGGTAATCAAAGCAATGTTTTTTTATTCTGCCAAAAAAAACGTGCTATATCGGTTGGCGTTAGGGTTGCCCAAAGCGCTGACAAATAATATTATTATTTATAATACAATAATGTATTTTTCATTAGCGATGCTTCTAAAGATCAGTATTACTTTAGCTTATGGATGTCCAACCGGTAGATCGCGATCGACCGGTCGACTCCAAAGCATAATTTGTTTGATCCCGAAAGCTTCCGTGAATTTGGAAAAAATATACAATTTAAATATAAAATATACAAAAATTGAATTATTTGTAAGCATATACCTAATATATATCTAATATATCTAATTGTATGTATTTCGCATTTAAAATAAACATTTATAAGATTGAAGAAGGGAAAAACCCTACTAAATAAAAATTTTTACAAGAATTATGGTAGAAGTCGATCGCGAGAAAACTTAAGATTGAAAAGTCGATCTTAAGAAAAAAAAAAGGTTGGACACCCTTGCACCCTTTAATGCAGCGATTTCCAACCTTGGAAGCGTGGACTATTGTAAAAAGAAGCGCGAACAGTCCAAAATATTTATTTACCATTTAAAACGTGTCTTTGTTACTATATGAAAATAAAGCATGGGGAGGCGCGAAGATATTTTTTTTCAAAGGGAAGCGCATTAACACAAAAGTTGGAAACTACTGGCTTAATGGATAAGTATTTTAAAATAATTATTTGGCAATGCTTTTAAACAGAGATTCTATCTATAGATATTTGTATCTAATAGTAATAATAGATGAATAAAAGCATTTTTACATTAGTATTTATGAATCATTTCTATGTTTCAAAAGTTTTATGCCGCTTACAGATGGGGAAGATTTTCGCTAAAAAAACAAAGTTCGTCGTTTAAACGTAAAAAAACGCATTATTATTAGAAACAAAAAAATATTGGAAAATATGTTAATATGTCACAACCCTGCATGTCGTCGTACATGCAAATTGCCAGTAAAGAAAGTTCTCAAACATTATATAAAGAAATACAAATATATCTATGCATTCAATATAAATTATTTGAATGACTACTTTTGATCTGGTCTAATATTCATTTAGTTTCTTCCTTATTGAGTTAGACTATAGAATATTGAAGTAAAACTATTTGCATTCAGTAAAATATACACCCAATACTTTTTTACTCGATTATTTTGGATAAACCGTTACGTTTTTTCATACATTTTTGGTACTTTTTTTACACGGATTTGAAACCGATTTATCAAATTATATGAAATGAGCTTTTTTTTACGCGCCACTTTCTGGAACTAATGTATCATCCTGAGATTTTGGATCTTAGATTCAAAAGGTCAATAGAAATATATAATAGAATCCGCAATACATTTTAGATGCTATTAATAAAAAATGTAAAGAAGTCACTGTGCGACATGTTCAATCGATTTGTTAAGAACGATTACTTAACATATAATAATTTAAAAATATCGAAGTTTTTTGTCTCACACAATAAGACATAGTTAAGATAATTTTCGGATTAAACTCATGGTCAACTATAGCGCGAACCAGAAATAACTATCAATTGCAACTTATAATTCTTTTAGAACTCAATACTTTTATATTTTAATCTTATTATGTCAATATTTTTTATGTTTTAAACTTTTTTATGCAACAAAATTATTTTTCAAAACTGTATTCATCAATATCATAACAAATCAATATCATAAAAAATAGGTTATACAAAATTAAAAATAAAAACTAATTCAATATATAAGAGAAAGTTTGAGAAATTTGTATTGTATGGTTTGTTTAGCGTCTCTTGTTACCTTTGGCAAAAGCCGTCTCATGATTTAATTTATTAGTACGATAGCTTACTGTTGCTTACATGTAGCAATACCTCATATGAAGCATTTTCAAGGAATATATAATTAACGTATAGTTTCAGTTACATATAATTGTTGCAACAGATATTTGGGGAAGTAAATTAGATTGTCAGTCTTGGCTATGAAGATAAATAAATACTTATTGATTTTCGTCGATATCTAATATTAATACAAATTGTTTTATATGAAAAACCTTTATAACTGTCTAAATACCCATTCGTGTGTTAGGTGGTATTGTTATTTTTGTAATGAAATAGAAAAATGTTTTGCTTGTTTTGATACTGTAAAAATACGTATTGTGGTGGTTACTTATTTAAGTCAGTGCAATATTTATGCTGTAGGTCAAATTAAAGTTTTGCATTCCTACTGAGTCGCCTTAAAATATGTAATGCCTTTCTACCAAGTATTGACAGTGAACACCCTAAAAGTGAACGGTCAGTATCAATACAGATTTACAGCTAGAGTACCTCAATTTTAATTGTTTATGGTCTGAAAGGACGATTAATACAAAGTAACTAGCAATGTAACTTATGCAACGTAAGTAAGCTCAGGGCAGTGCTATGCGTTGCAGACATATCAAGACAAATACAATTGAATTTGTGTCAAAGAGTACGGGTGGAAAAAAACGCTTATTGAAAATGCTTGGTAAAAAGAGAGCAATGGAAACTTTCTCATTATTATATTCTAGCCATTCAGAATAATTGAAAAACGTTTTAATAATTTCTTTACATTATATGAAAACGGCTACAGTTGAATTTTTGTGCAAGGATTCTATATATTTCAATTAAAGAGTGGATTGTTAAATAAATATGAAAATCAATACACAATAAATTTGACATTTTCCGATTGAATCGTAACACTTTTACAGGCGGTGAATGATATCTTCTGTCAATTTTTTGACAGGCGTTTCCAGTGCTTCAAAATGGAAATGGAATAAAATGATTTAATGCTTCGGCCATTGACAGCAGAGCACGCAAAAAACATTTGTGTGCAGATATCTACAAATTGAATCAGTTAACGTACGTCACGAGATGGTAAAATTCGCAAACATAAGCCGTAAATACTTCGGTAATAAAAGTATTGTTTGAAAATACTGTTAAAAGGGTACACAAAATAAACAACAAGAAAAATACGATCACTCTTAATTATAAAGTGTTGACGATAAACATAGTAATTGTAGTATTATAGTTGATTGTTATAGTAAACTGGAGAGACACAGTTATTGAACATATCATCTTTAAACGTCTAAAATAAGAGTTACATAGCATTCTTGTTGTTGTGAATGAAGGTCACAAATATATCTAGTGTTTCCGTTTTTTTAAAGATTTCGACTGAAGGTGCTTGTTGGAATTTCACACAAATTTTAATTATTTCTTATTTAATTTTATTAATAAGCCTTATCCGTCTATCCCTACTCACAAAGAGAGGTTGAGCAACTGAATAAAAAGCTGTTCTCGTATAAACTGTTTCTATTCCGATAAACTTCATAAGAAGTCAATTTGGTCCACATTTAGTAGGGGATATGGTAAAAAAAAAATACAGGTAAATTAAATCCCAAATTTACTTCCTTGTTATTGCATCCGGAAAAATTATCATCGGTCTTAATTTATCAAATATATAACAGTTATAGATTATAGCTCAAGTATATTAAATTATACTGTGGCTTTATTATTCCAATAAATTTACTTTAAAATGCTGCATCAGCAAAATTAAGTAGCTGCTTTCCAAAAGTTATATTGAATTTATTTTATCAGCAGGAAGCACTCTCGCTCCTCATTATTAACGTTTAACAAATCGAAATGTCATAATAATCATTGCCCACTATTACGACGTGGCTTCATTAAGTCACAGGACTGAAAAGTTTCAAATGTCGAGCTTTTTCGAAACGAACATCAAAAAGCTTATTTGAAAAGCTCGTGATTCAGTCGACCGAGCTTTTGTTGAAAAAAAAATATACCACGAGCTGTGCTAATTAATTACAGTTAGACATTTTTTGCGGAATTTAAATTGTAAACGAAATATATTTAAATATTCACAGGCTGTAAAGTTTAATTTAACAACATAGTTTTGAGCGTTTTTTTTAGTATAAATATTCCGACGTTCATAAATAATCACAAGGCTAGCAGATTGATAAAGTAATACATAAAATTGTCCGATACAGCCAGAGTTACTTAATTCTTTAATTGTGAACAAACCGACGAATTGCGACTACATATTATTATATATATTATTTAAACCTAAATCGCTTTCTGCTCATGTTCGGATCCCTGGACGGACTCTTCCTCAAATACATGGATGTTTGTATTTTTTTTCACGTACTTAAAATAATTTAAAAGCAAGGCACAAGTAGAACAGTAAACCAACTAGTTACATGAAATTTCAGAGCTCAATTCTTATTGACTGGATACTAAAAAATAAGTAATACTCTATTTTCTTTTTACACGGTTTCGAACTAACACGGTGCAGCATGCCTTACATGTATTTATTACTTAGTATTACCCGCAGATTTATTCTTTTAATTTAGAAAATTTGGAAAGAAATATTACACAGGCTTTGCTCTGGGTATTTCAAATTATGAACCATAAAAGCGATGTAGTACCAAATTTGCGAGGGAATATAAAACAGTATAAATTAATATGCATAAATGACACTGTAATATTGTATTGTCTTTTCAGTTGATAATGCTAGTCATGAGCGAAACCGGTCCTGATAATATTTGATTTGATATACGGTGGAATTTGTAAAAATGAGTATTTTATTTTTTGAATATAATGCTTTTTCACGTATTCGTTTATCAAATATTGTCAGTGAACACTTGAAAACTTTAAATTAAAAATTAGAAAATTTTATTTACATATATCCTGTTCTTAGGATTTTATTTATGGATAATATAGTTGTATTCGTCTATAACACGGGTTCCCAACCTATGGGTCGTGAACATTTTTCGATTTTGGATTTGAACAACAAAACTAAAAACTAAAATTACCTTAATAAAAATAATAAAAGATTTTTAGTACTTTTCCACATAAAATTTATTAGATCAGGACAGGTTTCGCTCATCGCGAGCATTATCAACTGATAAGAAAAATATGTAAACAGTGATATTTATACAAATTTAAATTGAAATAAAAAGGTGTAAGCAACTATTAACAATTTTAAGGATTAACAAATTACATTATAATTACACAAAATTAAAATGCTTAACATCCATAACAATCGGTCCTGATCTAATAAATTTTATGTGGAAAAAGTACTAAAAATCTTTTATTATTTTTATTATAATGCCTTTCCACAAAGTATTGACACTGAACACCTTAAAAGTAAAATTAGCTTATTGAAAAAAATGCCCTTTTCAATTGCATTGGGGCGGCTGGCCGCCACCCAAAAAGGTTGGGAACCTATGGTCTATAATGTGTATCATTATTTTACATTTTTTAAGTCTACTTTATTTTGTATAAATAACACTGTATTGATTTACAATTTCATCAGTTGATAATCCTCGTAATGAGAAAAAATCGGATCTGATAAATAATGATGAATAAGTATAAAAAGGTGTTTTTTTTTTTAATTCCTGTGATGCTACGTCGATAGCGCAAATGGACCAACATGAAAACAAGCGAGTCACAGAAAATATTTCATACAGTAGCAGAGTAAGCGATAGCAGTCACTCGACTTTTACTGACGTCAGGAATCGATAATATGATATGATAAGTCATTGGTATAACTTTCTCAATTCATCGACTTTAAATATTACCAAATAGCTAACATTGTTTACGAAATACTAGCAATAACTATTATTAAAATAACATCCATCAAAAATTATCCAAGTCCATATTTCATTTACTGATAATACGTTACATAAACCAAAACAAAAAAAAAAGTTCATCATTTATCCGGTATTATAATTTTGATTGAAGCATCGAACACACCTGAACGATCAATCAAAGGAAGGCGGCTCTGATACCCCTCTACTGGCTGTACTGCCTCCCTAGCGGACATTAATAAAGGTATTTTTTTTTTGTTTTGTTCCCCATTCGTGCGGATAAATGTCAAGCCGATCGGCGTGTTTCACATTTCTCTGAATGATAGATGATTTCACTGAAGCAATAATAATGAAAAAAAAAAACAATTTTCCAATCGTTTTTAATTTGGTAATTAATTACAAACATAAGTAATTATTGCTATACGTCTCGATTTACCATTGGGGTACGAAATATAAAGGTGGTAGGACGGTAAATAAATGAATAAAACCTGTGTTTGACACGCCAAGTAAAACAGTGAATATAACAGGGCAAGCAATGCTTAACTTTGTGAGCAGTTGCTGAATGCACTCAGTACACAAATGTCCAAAAATTCCTTGTATTATTACAATTATTATTCCCATGAGCTCATCCTTTTCGCCAGCAATGGCTTTGGACTCAGTGATGCATTTATTCCTTATATAAACACGAAACCTTCATTTACTAAACGTCAGTTCAAGTTCATCCATGCACTTGAATGCCTGAACATGCCGAAAGGCGAAACCCGGGTCGTTAGAGAAAAAATCTGTGAGAATGTACATAGTTTGAACGATTCAAATTTAATTATTATTATAATTATTTATTAAGTGTATATTCAGAGAGAAAAACTAAAGTTTTTCCCTGCAGCTATCAAAATTCAAAGAAACTCTCAGCGATTCAGAACGTCTAATACAGTGCTCCGCAACCGCTGTGCCGCGACACATTAGTGTGCCGTGGGCGATACTAAGTGTGCCGCAGCGCATTACTTCAGTGAAGGAAATATCAAATAATTTGTTCAAAAAATGATCAATTCATAGTTGACTAGTTGTAGTATAAAAGTGACAATAAGTATTACTCAATTGAGAACGATGTCTAATGATATTTTTGCATATACACTTATAAATATACATATATGCATATTTCAAGTGGGCTGCGGAAAACTGGTGAAAATTTTGGTGTGCCGTGGGAAAGAAAAGGTTGCGGAGCACTGGTCTAATACACAAAATCGATTTTCTCAGGCTGAAATATCATTGGGAATAAAAACTTCACATTATCATATTTTGAAAAGGGTGACAGAGGATCGATATAAGTAAATTTTCAAGTTTGTCGGGATGAAAAATCTTCGGGGTTAAAAAACTGTAACAAAAAGAAACAGATGTTTCGCGGTGGTGACAGTTTGGTGACAGTTTTTGCAGATAGTTGAAGACTCATACCATTTTCGATTGGTAAAAATTTTAGTGGATGCCATTTATTATATTGATTGGTATTTTTTTTTAACCATGTCCGCTCCCAATGTGGAGCATATGGACTCCTAATGGAGTTTATCTCAACAGAAGTGTTTCTACGAGAACTGCTTGTTACTCAGTTGCTCAACCTCTCTTTTTTCAAAGAGAGTAGGGATAGAAGGATAGGGCTAGGACAGGATTAGTGGTAAGCTAATCGCTGTCGACACGCCCCGTTCACAGGATAGGAAAGGTGAGAGGGGGGATTCAAGACATCACATACATCCATGCCTTTGAACAGAAATTCATAAATCGATTGAAAAATCAATTTATAAAACTGTCCGTACCGGGATTTGAACCCGGGCCCTCTGTAGCCGAAGCCAACACCGTTGACCACTCGACCACACAGGCGATTGGTCAACATTGATTGGTATACTTTTGAATAAATAAAAAGACAAATATTAAATACATATGTATACGTTCAATATGATTTAAATATAATTTTAATTCACAGACCACTTCCAAAACTAGTTGTCACTGAAATAAAAAATAACAAATCAATTAAGTGACAGTGGAAAGAAAAAGGACGTAACCCACAGTTGTTTCAAAACAGTTTTTTTTCGATAATCACAATGTATCAAACTTGAGACACGTTCTATCAAATGGATGCAAGCTGCAAATTTCGTATTAGTATGTAAATTTAGCATTTAAGGTTGAAAAAGATGTCCTTGTAAAAAAGACTGCAATAAAGATTTTTCCTGGAAAATTTCTTTTATAAATATTGGATTATGTCAATAAAACACCACTTTAGAAGTCTCCGTGCAGTTCAAGGTTGTGTATAATTCATAATTTGCATATGGCCCAAAATCATCAAAACACGTTTTTGCGCCTCCTGTAAAAGTTGATATATGTGAAGTCAATATGTATGTATGTCCATTTGTCGGTAAAACAGCGCAACGTTAAAATAATTTTATGTCAAAAGACTCTTTAAATAAACATCATAATCTAATATTTAATGTTCGCTTTTCTACAATACCCATCAGCGGTTATTTAGGAAATATTTTTTTTTATGTTCTCCACTCAAAAAAAGCCTACTAATCTTAATGCACGTCACCCACTAATGGGAGGTCTCACCCAATATGGCGTGGGTGCCGGGTTCGCGGCTGGTACGGAGCTATCACAGCTACCAGTAACGCTATACCCATTGCGACAAATGAAACACGAGAAGCTTGCAACATTTGATATCCACGTAACTTATCAAAAATATATTTTTAGATGCTCATTTGCATAATGTCTTTTCTCTATTGAAGTTTTCACGATTTGAAAATAAAATTTATTACCTTAATTTCGTTGGGATAGTTAGTTTTGAAGAAATAACACTGCCAAAATTATAAATGTAAACGGCGAATGTAATATGATTGCAACTAGAGTATCCAATCTCGATCCTTTTTCCAATCCCAAGATTTCGGGATTGATTAATTTTCAATTGGGATTTGCTCACCGAGGAATTTAAAATCCTCAATTCGCTAACTTTTTCCCCGGATTATCTCCAAACCTCGTTTTTTTTTTTTAGCTCACCGAGGAATTTGAAATCCTCGATTTGGTATACTTTTTCCCGATTGTCACAGAACTTCGATTTTTTTTTTAGCTCACCGAGGAATTTGAAAACCTCGATTTGGTATACTTTTTCCCAGATTGTCACAAAACCTCGTTTTTTTTTTTTAGCTCACCGAGGAATCTGAAATTCTCGATTTGCCAATTTCGTGTCAACTTTCGGGATTTGCTTAAAATTTCTCAATCCCGGGATCGCAGCCGTATCAATCCCGGGATTTCGGGATCCCGAATCGAAAAGACGGGATTGGATGCCCTAATTGCAACTGGTTAAGTTTATTTCTAAAAGATTGCTATATGTTCCAGGATTTTTTATTTCCCATGAAATATTTAGACAATGGCAATATATTGTTATATTGCATGTATATATTATATTACAAAAAACATATACAGTCGAACTCCGTTATTACGATCACGGAAATTACATGATCTCGGATGTTATGAGGAAACATTCGATGACATTTAAGTTTATGGTTTTCTCCACGTTTATAACAAGCTACTTCTCGGGCATAACGAGGAAAAATATCGTCAACATTATTCAGAGAGAGTGAAAACAATGAAACAAGTATTAAATTTTTAATTTTATAAGAAAAATGTAATATGTGTGTAACGAGTGTGTAAATAAATTCTAATTGTGTATTTTTGTTTGAATCGCGACTTTTCGTGTTATGTGACCGCTCCAGATACTTCATGTGAAGGGTATATTTTTAAGCATTTAAAAATTCATTTTCTTTGATATAACGAGTAATGCTTACAACGAAAAAAAACAGTCGGTCCTTTCTTCCTCGCGATGACCAAGTTCGACTGTAATAATATTCGGACGATTTTCATAAATAATTTACGGCTTCTAAAACTAATAATACATCATGAAAGCCTCATCAATTTTGGAACCTGTCAATATTGATACAACTCCTAGGAGATTTAAAATATTTCAATTCATCGCGAAAAAGTTAATTACAAAATGTGATGGTTTCTATACATTGCAAAATAGATTTTGGTTCATTTTCAAATATCGGTATTTTAGTATTAATGGCACTCTACATAGTAATATTGTTATTTCCCTTGTCGGACAACAAATTAGAGGTATAACAAAGTTATATATTAAAATGTAAGCCGAAGAAAAATCTTTATGTACTTAATAGTACCCGTTGCATCTATTTTTAAAATATAATATAAGCATATAGTTTTACAATTTTTTAGATATCTATTTTATTTTAGGAGTGCTATATGAGAAAATAATATTGACTTATCCGCTTCCATCTCTTATTGGGTTCAGATTGTTCATAATTCCAAAATGTTTTTTTCAATTAAATTCTTATTGGATTTAGATTGTAAATAATTAATGTATTTTTTTCAACTAATATATATTTTTGTTATTTGAGCTGTAAAAGAACCTTTTTAAATGCAGAAATTATAAAAAAAAATAAACTCCTTGTTATACGACGAAACACGTGTAACATTTTGTAACGCAACACGTGGAATAAAAAAGTTATCAAGTTCAATTTTATGTATGTACATATTTAAAATATTATTTCAATTGAAAATTTGATTAAGGTTTTTAGACGTCAAACAGAAATATTGATTATTTGACTTTGCAAAAAAATGTTTGTTTTCACAATAAAACGTAGTCGGTATTCAGAGGGAATTTTTTGTTCAAAGCTTGTCTGATATTTTGTGAGAAACGCGAACTAAGCTTTCGTAAAATATGATAATGTAAGTGCTGCCAGCATGCGAACTTTGCATATTTCAATAAAATCGTGTTTTTTTCCAACTCAATAAACACGAAATGATGGTTTTAAATGTGATTTAAAGCTGTTACGTTGGCAATAAAACGGTGTTTAAATAATACAGATATAAATGCCTGTTCTAGAGAAATTTTCCGCCTTTTTATGTTTTTTTTTTTTAAATAAATAGTATAATCATGACGTAAATGCTATTGAAATAATACATTTACAAAACAATCTTTAGTAACAATTCTACATTTTTTTAGATATAATAAAGTATTTATAAAGATCAGGGCGCAAAATTTAACCTCTCACCCACGTTGAATCGAGTGGTTGGTTTTTTCTTCATATGCTGACTGTCTTACAAGATTTTACTTTTGAATAGTATAATTTTCGATACAACTAGTTGAGATGTACTCGCTCTTCACATGGATAACAATCTTTACATTCAGTGATATTCATACCGTGACAAATGAGGTTTTTTCGCTGAGAAGAAACTTAAGCATATATTCCTGGGGACTTATTTTTCTCCAAAGATTAGGTATATAAATATGTTTTTAATTTAACGTCTGTCTGATTATATTATATGTATAATAAAAGGCACGAATTTTACTATATATTAAATGTTAGATTATTTAAGGTTTTAACTGACGTACACCTGATAAAAACCGTATCGAATCATCTGATGAAATCATATCGAAAAAACAGCATTAATGTTCATAATCTAGAAGAGGATCCTTGGACAGTTTTAAATCAAATAAAGATTGCTGTACTTTCGATGGTTTCGGCGGTAACTTTGTAGAAGTTCATTTTAATATAAAATAACTTTGATTATTCCAAGTATTGTGCTACTAACTGTGACACGTGTTGCTTCCCCTAAAAAGGGAAAAATCCCAATCTGATTGATTGCAGCTCATTAATATCATTATTTTTTTTTTATTTCGATTCAATCACCCCCCTCCTTGCTTCCCTTAAACGGAAAAAAGCCCAAACTCCATTTTGTAATTTCATAATTTAAAATGTTAGAATCAATCTTCCTTCATTACTTAAGCAAACTTTGCGATAGTAAGTCTGAAGACGCCTCTGAAACAGGCGAAACACATGTCACAGTTAGTAGCACAATACGTGGAATAATCAAAGTTATTTAAAATTTTATATTAAAGATTGCTGTGTTGATGTAATAGAACCTATAATGCCTTTTAGATATTCCTTATATTTTATGGAAACAGGATTTCCCAAATTTAAAATAAATTTACGTGTGTGGCTAATTACACACCTGTATTGGGACACGTGACTTCGTAGAATCCCAATCCGGTCGCCGAGCAGGAGCAGTTGGACCTATCCGGACAGCGGAAGTCGGTGTAATCCTTGCAGGAAACCGGAAGCGGCGACAGCAGCGCCAAAACAACGGCCACTATCCAGAGCGCGTCCGCCATCTTGCCGACCCAAAAAACGCCGGCCATTTTGCTGTAGTGCTGTAGCATTTTTTCCGCGCGTTTTCCGTCTCGGATGTCGAACGGAAATGCTGGGGGTTTTATCCTCTTCACTCGCGTTTCTGTTCTCTCTTCTTATTGCGACATTTGGTCAAATGATTTAGTGGCGATGATGATTGCGCCCCCTTTCACCTGTCAGCTGTAAGAATAGAAACAAAGATTTATTATCTCAGATGAAAATGCATCGAATATATTGATATATAAATGTGCCACTGAAGTAAACTTGCCAGATTAATCTTTAAAACAATACACTATAAAAAGTCACATGGACAGAAACTTATTTACAAACAAACTTAATTACCGGTTGAATTGTGTAACGTTTGTTTCAAACTAAATTGCATTTTTGGCTCTCGTTTGAGTCAATGAAACATAAGGTTATCGATCATTGAAGGCACATTTTAGAGTGTTTATTGTAAAATGGTGAAAGCGTCGAATATGTAAGTATGCTTATGATAAGAATTTATGTCTAGAAACGAAACACTATTTATGATATCACGCAAGTCAACGAAATTGCAGACTGGAGTTCTTTACACAAGAGTCATATTTTGAAACTTTATCAACAAAACGACGTCATAATATGCTACCATAAAAAAATAAGATAGTCCAGACATCTATCTATATTTATACAATTCGAGAGTTAAAGTCGAATGTCCTTAGCATAAATATTTGCATAACTATGACTCACAATAAATATATTGGTGTTTCTTCTTTTACAAAAAATATGATAAAAAATCAAGCATTCTTTATTTCTTTGAATGATATTTTACATTTCCTGAGCGCAACTTATATTTCTACTGAAAATTCTAAAGCTCGACAAAATGAATTGATAAATTTCGTGGACAAAAAAACCCTTTTTTTAGGTTTTTTCGCCATAAACTTCTCCTGTCAAATTGGCTGTAAAATATCCTCACTGAAAAAAGGATCGCGATACACAATGCGAAATAAATAAAACATTAAAAAAGGAGAGCGTCCATTGTGTGTTCAAGAAATAAAATAGAAATGTGTGAAAGATAAATTACTTTAGGCCCGATATACACAATTCTATGGAACGGGTAAAATATATTAAAACCATCGATCGTATGAGAACTTTGCGGAGGCAAGTTTATAAAAACGGAAAAAGGAGAAAAGTTTTGCGGGAGTTTCGGTATTTATGGGAATTTCTCTCTTTGTACGAAAAAGGTTTTCGTGTAGCATTTTGAAGTAAATTTCAGGTAAATTATTGAGCAGGTGACTCGTTATCGAATGAAAAGTAAAGAAATAAAAGGCTTTATGAACCACAACTTCAAAATATACTGTAAAAAAGAAATGAAATGTAAAAAAATGGTAGCTGTTTTATTCCACTGCTTGTGCAACTAGATGAGAAACGTATTTCGTTTCTTCAGAGTTTTTTAGTTTTTCAGTACCCGAGAAAAGAGGAAAAGACGGTAGAGTGTGTAGTTTTTGCGGAGGCGGAAGATACTAATTATAACAAAATTACATATGGAAGGGAGGGGGTTAATCTCATCGAAATAAATGTAAACGATGGTAGTCTCCGGCCCGTATTGTTTAAAACGTTTTTTTAACAAGGGCTTAATTTTTTAGAATCCTAAGCGGTAGAGTCATGAAAAAAAGCTAGGATCTGATTTAAAAAGTAGAAAAACATTTTATATATTTAAGATTTAATAAACTTAACTTAACTTAACTCGCTCTTGTTTTAATTCTTCTTAAGATAACTCGCGAATTCTCAAAAAATTCTTTTGCTCAAATGCATCTTATAGTAAGTTAATCAAACGAATACATGTTAATATCTCTCAATGATTTATTTTACCAATTCATATCGTATTTCTTTCTATCAACTGCGGTATAAAATGGTGTTGTATGCTATTTAGTAAGAATTTCGATATTCTTGTTAAAAACATATATTTGAAACTGTACTTTCATCCACCGTCTCTACTTATTGTCTATTAAAAAGATATCTACCTTGATTTAAGTTAAATAATATTTTATATATTAATTACTAGCTTCTGAAACAAACTATTGAAATGCATCAACTTTATCCATGCGCAGTGATTCCGTAGATTTGTAATCTATAAGGGTAGCTGGCGCTCAAGAGACTTTAATTAAATTTAATAAAAAACGATTGAAAACAATTAGATGAAAATTTTTGATATAGCCTAACGGCCACACTTTTAGGATTTTCACCTATAGAATAAACTGAATCAAGGCGTTCCAAAGATATTTAGGACCATATTCTCGATCTAGTATTTATTTACGACACGCACGGGATAAAGTTAAATGTATTTTTAAGAAAATAAAATGTTACATAAAAGATTATTTCCAAAGAGAAAAAATACAATAAAATGTAACGTTAAAAAATAACATCTCTCAATAAAAAATAAAAAAAGCGTCGAGGACCAAAGCCATAACAGTGCAAGCAAAGAATACCTTCAAGAAGAGTGAAAAAAAAACGCAGTGACGCCGGGAGAGAAATTTCAATACGTTTATTATTTGCGAGAGAAATAATATAATATAATAATATTCTTACGAGTTCTCCGCTTTGCAGAAAGAAAAATTTAATAAAATACCAGCGAATAAAATATGCAACAGCAGGGGCGGCTCGTATATCCCTTAGCAGAAACAAAGGACACATAATACGAATAAAGATTCTTTCCAGTACCAATATCCTTATTGCAAGAGATAAAAATAAAAAAAGGAAAAAGATACAGAACGGTGTGACGTGGAGAGACAATGGAATAATTGGATTGCTGTAAAAATAGCAAAAAAGTTATTTTTACTTCAAGGCAAGCATATCGAATGGCGTGTATGTAACACCCACGCACATACAATTTGGCGACAACTCATATACCTACTTGAGTATTAGATTTACGTCACAAAAATATTAAGTCTACATTTTCATTTAACTTATCTATGACTAAAGTAATAAATTATTTTCGTTCTCAAGAAAGTTAGCACCTTGACGACTGGCTTCTACAAACAGAACGTATCGTAAAAATTATAAGAGCTAATGATACAAAATCTAGAGGGAGACCATTTTTGAAATAAATGTTTTTCATACGACACTTTTTACGATTTTAAAAACATTTAGCTGACTGACCAACATACGTGTCTGGACCATCTCGACAAGTGTGTTTCTAGGCGTTACTATTATTGTACAATGTTTGGTGAATAAACTGAATACGTGTCATCAGTGGCAGATTACACAATCGGGAGGCCCCAGGCGCAATAATGTTTGGAGTCCCTGTTGTTGATATAACATACAGGCGTTGGGTGAGCCCACGTAAAATAAAAAATAAATATTCCAAACATAATGGCTTTATATAATAAATGCGTTTTTTGAGGCCCCTAAGATTCAGACGCCCCAAGCGCGCGCCTCCTTAGGGGAATCCGCGCTTAGGAGAATAATCCGTCACTGCGTGTCATGCTGACCTACCCAACAAAGAAATGAAAAAGGATATTTAATATAAAAGTAAATATCCACCACTATAATATTACATCAAGTACTGCGTACATATTTATAATTGTTCATGTGTATGGTAAACCGCGTGGCCTTTCCAAATCACCCGCCAAATATTTTGATGAAGCAAAAATTGAGTGTTGAAAAATTGATTTGGCATTTACTTGGTAGAACTCCATTTATAACAGATTAAAAATAACAAAGTATTTTAGTTCTACAGTTTTTAATAATTTTATGCGTTGATAGCTATTTCGGCTTGCGCCATCGTCAGAACTATCCTGTACTATCCAGAACTAGTTCTGACGATGGCGCAAGCCGAAATAGCTATCAACGCATAAAATTATTAAAAACTGTAGAACTAAAATACTCTGTGTTAAAAATTGAGTGTTTTTTACTATCTATCCATTTTGTTTCCTTTTCATACACATTTTATTGTGCTTTGAATTACTTCAGTTTTACACTACAACTTATCACATACGGTATTAGTAGACCGCTAAAACTGATTTCAGAATACAAATTCAGTTGATAAGTCGCCCGCAGAGGTCAAAAGTTGCACCCCTGTTATAGTTGTACTTCTTTTTCTTATTTAGGTATATTATCAGTTGTACCTAATAATTTCATATAACTGAAATCACAAACACCCACGTCTTCTTAGATCCTAAATTTAAATTTGACGCTGACCTTACCGGTAATCGAACCCAGACCCGTCTGATCGGTATAGCAAGCTCTAACCATGCAGCCCACAGTGGGCAACAATGCTATCAGTGATGAGAAAACACAAATCCCAGATGATTATAATTAATTGAAATTAGTTGTTTTATTTGAGATAACAATTGCTCTTAATAACCAGTACATTAACAAGGGAATAAATTAACGTTAGTTACAAACAAATCCTACGAGAATTGTCAACACAAATTGATATCGAAATAGTCTATTTGATAGTAAATATATTACTATGATTTATGTAACTAGAGTTTAAAATTAAACAATGCTGAGGCGGAAAAGGTAAAATGATATTAAATAAGTTTTACGGTCACTTTTAAGGTGTTCACTGTCAATACTTGGTGGAATGGCATTATAATAAAAATAATAAAACATTTTTAGTACTTTTTACACATAAAATTTATTAGATCAGAACCGGTTCCGCTCATGATGATGTTAGTAGTTTCAAGTACTACTCAAATCTGTTGGCATTCCCATGAGCTTATCCTTTTCGCCAGCAATGGCTTTGGACTCAGTGATGCATTTATTTCTTATATAAACACGAAACTTTTATTTACTAAGCGTCAGTTCAAGTTCATCCGTGCACTTGAATGCCTGAAGATGCCGAAAGGCGAAACCCGGGTCGTTAGTGACAAAATCTGTGAGAATGTACATAGTTTGAACGATTCAAATTTAATATTGAAATTCCACCAAGCACCTTCAGTCGAAATCTTAAATTATTAAAACAGCAGTTTAAAAAATCAATCTACAACGCCACTGCTCTGCCAGTGCAAAATCTCACGGCGCAAACATTTGGCACCGTAATTTTCCGCCAGTGGCAGCCCGAGGACGTCTTGAGCGGAGCAATCCACCTTCAGAGAAATGCAAACGACTATAGACACTATTTCCTGCCACTCCAACACTCCTCGTGTCGGGATTTTCTACTTGTAAAATTGTTTCGTTTGTTCGCACTCGCGAGAAATTTCTTCAGACCCTCATTACATGGCAAATCTCATCAAAGACATGTTCTATTCGTAGCATTATTTAAACAAGAGTGCTCTCGTGTTTTTCGAGATAACGTATGGTAACTTCGCACGGTACTTAACAGAAATAAAAACAAAATAAATTCTTTTTTTTTTTTTAATTTTTACCAGGTAACTCAACTGGGCGGACACAGGTATGATCATATATTTTTTAAAAATATTCAGCATAAAAGTTTACAATATACGCGTTTATATAGCAATTCAGATTTGTGTAGACAATTCGTACTGTGGCTCTTGTCATCCCTAGTTTAGTACTTCGAATGCGTCAAATATTTTGGAATTATATCACATGGAATACACTCGAAATATATTTTAGAAGAAATGATATCACACAAATTCGATTTTTAAGATCTAAAATTAAATTGAAAAACAAAACAAAGCTTGAATCCAGATCCATCGGATTTCCGGGTTAGTGAATAAATATGAAATAAATAATGAAATACTGATGAATATTTTCTATACCATTTCAAAGCAAAAATAAATGAAAGTGATTTGACCATACCTTTTCTATGTAACCACGTTAAAAAAACGGAGCCATTAAGATAGTCACCTATACATACCGAAGTTATTGAGTTTAAATTTAAATTTACAAAGGTATGCTAAATATGAAGTAAAATCAATAACTTTGTTAGTATAGTGTCAACCGGTAGAATAGCAAAGGAACCAATTTAAATCTTATATTTAAAAATTTATCGTCCAATCCGTCGGGAATAATGTCTATGTTTAACAAACAAATAAAAATATGATTGTTAAAGATTTGGTTGTGAATTGTTAATTACAGTATTTATGTATTTTCTCTCTTTCCGTGGCTAGTAAGTAGTAGAGAAAAAATCCACTAATAATTTATCATTTAAAATACAGGTAAAACTAAAATCAATATCATTATTCTAATTAAAAAACAAACATGGTAACACAAAAAATAAAATGGAACAAGTTTTTATTCATGAATATTTAATTTTATGTGAAAAATGAATTCCTACAAATCTATCGCGTAATTCATCAACATTTTTTTTTCCTTTCAACGTATTTCATTCATAAAAATACAGCTTCAAAAAAATGCTCCGTTCAAATAAACACGATGAAAAAGGATGTTCAACTTATAAAGAGGAAACAGTAAAAAATGTTTCAAATTACTATTGAAATGTTTTTACAAAAAGAAAAATGTCAAAATATATTTTTTTCTGAATAGCAAACTAAGTAATGGGTGGCACATATCACAGATCTGTGTAATATAGTCCCACAAAAGCACACGCCGTATTACACGTTAAAAGCTTTTTTGATTTATAAAAGCTTCGCGAGGTGGAATCGTTTCATTTATGAAGTCGACTCTATCCGGTGTGAAGTTGTAACGGATGCGCAGAGCTTCTCCGCACCGTGGACTATTGAATCACATTTTACTTCATTTAAGAAACTGTAAAACACACCTTTATTAAAGGCGTATTTATAAAACGTCATTCTGATAATTCGAATTTAATTAAAAGTTATTGTAAGCGTTAAAATTAAATAATAGATTTTAAAATCGTTTAAGTAAATTATCAGTTTATCACAAAAAAAAATCTTGCGTTGTCCCAGAATAACAACACTAATGCCCAACGATGCTTATAACCAGCGGTGGGCTTCCAATACGCTTACAAGGAGCTCACTTAATCTCAAAGCAATTCTAGGAAATAGCTATCAACTCATAAATATAAAAACTGTAGAACTAAATACGTTGATATTATTAACCTATTATAATGGAGTTCTATCAAGTAAATGCGAAATCAATAAATATAAAGCAATTCTAGGATTTCTAGGGAAGGAGTTATTATTTTTATCACTCCTATACAATTATAATATGTAAGATTATGCAATTTACCGTAAACTTCAATCTAAATGGCTAAACTGCACTACTGTGTATACTGAAGCTATCGTAGATAATATATAAGTCAGAAATTGCAGTTATATACTAATTTGAAATGCGAATATTGTTTTCTCTTAAATTAACAAGGGGCTCGCAGGCATCAGTAAAATTTAACTAGGTGCTCGCGCGAATCCCTCCGAGCCCACCCTTGCTTATACAGTGAAGTATTTGTTTAATACGAATCAAATATTTAAGTAACTCGTTAGGTTTCACTTGAAAAGTAAAAACTTTCAAGAGGGGTGTAATAAACAAAACAAAATAAATCACTGTGATAATATGACAACATTTTATTGAAAACGCGTTTTATGGTTTGGGTGTTCGCCGCGCTTTTCTCATCTGTGATTAAGTGCGGAAATAAGCTTTACAAAGTGAATGAACTATAGAAAATTTAAATTAACTTTGATTATTCCACGTATTGTGTTACTAACTGTGACACGTGTTTCGCCTCTTTCAGAGGCATCTTCAGACTTACTATCGCAAAGTTTGCTTAAGTAATGAAGCAAGATTGATTCTAACATTTTAAAATTATAAAATTACAAAATGGAGGTTTGGGTTTTTTTCCTTTTAAGAGGAGCAAGGAGGGGGGTGTAGAATCGAAATAAAGCAAACAGATAATGATACTAATTATACTAATGAGTTGTAAACAATCAGAATGGGATTTTTCCTTTTTAAGGGAAGCAAAGAGGGGATTATAAAATCGAAACAGTGCAAACAAATTTAATCATACTACTAATGACGTTAAACATTACAAACTATTAAACTAATGAGCTGCAGTCAATCAGCTAGGTTTGTGATTACTCTATTAATTGGAAACAATTTGAGTAACGGGGAACCGCCTGTGCTATTAAGAATATTATTTAATAATATTTCTTTTTTGTTAAGAGTTTTATTTCATTACTTAAGCAAACTTTGCGATAGTAAGTCTGAAGATGCCTCTGAAAGAGGCGAAACACGTGTCACAGTTAGTAACACAATACGTGGAATAATCAAAGTTAATTTAAATTTTCTATTAAAATGAATTTCCACAAAGTTACCGCCGAAACCATCGAAAGTATTGAATGAACTATGTATACATCGACCGTAGCAGTAGCACACATCTCCGATCTTTACCGGAATAATTGGACATCTTTCTGATTTAGTATGTTCACTCGCTAATCTGTCGGAGTGATTATCAGACACTATAGTGCGCATTGATTGAGATGACATATATTTCAATAAATGTGCTAAGCCATCAGGACGTAATCATTTAAAAAAGAATACATTATTGAGAGTTTTCTTACTTATTCGACTGTAAGAAAACAAACAATATTCCTTTGTACTGAATTTCCACATTAATTTATCAAGATCAGGACCGGTTTCGCTCATGTTCAGCATTGTCAACTGACAATGTCAATTGAAATATTGATCAGGACAGGATGAGCGGAACCATCATCGCGATCTGTTTCGACTAGGGCAGGGATGGCGAACCTACGGCACGCGTGCCAGAGGTGACACGTTCGGCAATTTGGATGGCACGCGAACGATTTTCAAGTTCAAAAAAATAAAATTTTGACAAAATACACACAATCAAAAAATAATATTTGAGGATTTTTAGCATGCGAACCCAAAAAGGTTCGCCATCCCTGGACTAGGGCGTCCAATACCGAACTCTTTTTGTGATCCCGGGATTTATCATTCACCATCACCGTGCCACAATTGCTTAAAGTCATTGCCGAAAAAAATGGGTAGTTAAGATATTCCAGAATTTTCGTCCACACAAAGTGACGAATTACACAATTATTTATAAGTCAGAGACAATGCTTTTAGCTGCATCATTTGAAAAAGTTACGTCTGCCGGTGTGTCCAGCGCTGTAGAGTTAATTTTTAGCTCTATTTAGAGATTTGTACGTGTTATAGTGAATCCCTGAATTAGTACTACAGAATTCCGGGATTGGATACCCTAGTTTCGACTGGTCGTTAGTTCTACAAGCGAAACTGGTCCTGATTATAAATTTTAAAATGTTTTATTTTTATATTTGGGTGTTTTTATTCTTGCGCACACTTGAGCATATTTTCATAAGAACATAAAATATTAGAGGTGCGAATTCGTTACTTTGATTCATACCAAGAAAACATATATAAAAGAATTCAAATGAAATTCAACAACTTAATATTGATATTTTCGATTGATTCGGGATTAAATTCTACGGATATTCATTTACTCGTTGCGTTACAAATTGTGATGAGTTTTTCCCCAACTAAAAAGATATCATCAGACAGAACATAGCAAAGTTTGTTATGTTACGTTATGTTCCATGTAAGTGCGTGATACACATTGAAGAGAAGTTCATACTTAGTTAATAGAACCAGTTAAGCTTATATGCTTTAGTAATGTAGGTGGATAATACAATTAAAATAAGCATAAGTGATATTAAATCGTTATTGAATTCAATGCTAAAAGCACCCGAGGGGGTTTGATGTTGTTAAACAGACCACGCATTCTCAAACATTTTAAATATAATAATTCATATATTAATATATATTTGTTGTTCTATCTGGATTTGAATAAAATGTATCAATAATATTTTTCAATAATACTCGGCGGTAACTTTATGGAAGTTCATTTTTAATACGTAATAAAATGAAGTTTGTTACTCCACTTGTTGTGTTACGACTAAGGTATCCAATCCCGGGATCCCGTCCAGTTATATGTTGCCAAAATCCTGGGATCGCGACAGTACGAATCCCGGGATTTCGGGAATGAGAAAATGAAACAAGGAAGAGCTAAAAAAAAAACTGTCGCTGTTGGTAAATCCGTAATATCCTGGGATTTAAGATTTGAAAAATAAAAAAATAGCTCTCGCGCTGGTGATGCTGGGAATTACGTAAATTCCTGCGTTTTTGAAATTGATATTAAATTGTTTGAAAAATACAAAAATCGCCAATCAAAATTTTTATCAATCCCGAGATCACCTCTTTAAGAAGCACCACCAGAAGATTTACGAATAAACTAAAGAAAAAAACACGCGTCACAATTTGTAACACAACAAAGTAACACAGTTATCAAATTTAATTATATATTAAAAATAAACTTCCACGAAGTAACCGCCAAATAAACTAGAAAAAATATATCATTTTCGGTAAATTTTCAAATAGTAAAATATATTCAACAACATTTTAATTGATGTTTTCAGCGTCATTGAGTATTGCCCTAAAATTGTGCGTCTCCGACGGCCTTTCAGGTTGCCATTCAGACACGCTATGTATAAGCTAATTAGTTTCGACCAGTGAGCACCTGTGGGGTCGGTCGCACACTTGGGGAAACTCCCGGCTAATGTAAGTGCCAATAACTGCCGGCACTTAGGCGCAGCTCTCCCGATGTGTGGCAACAACGCTAAACGAATTAAACTGCGATAGTTGGGTTCCCGCGGGGCACATCTTAGGCACGCTTAAGCTTTCAACTTATGTTTATCAGAGCGAAAAATGCGGTACGAGACCAGTTAACAGTGACAGGCGACAACACGTAATTGATTAAAAATCAAAAAACGTCCATGTAATTGACATTATCCTCTTAGACTGTGCTCCATATAAATGACTAATTGAAGACGACAACGGTTTCAGATCAGATATCTTAAAATTGATTCTGATCTCTTTTAAGGTGTTCACTTTCCACACTTGGTTGAAAGGGATTATATTCAAAGAATAAAACACTCATTTTTATTAATTAACCGTTTGAATACCGCGAAAATAAATCGTTAATATGTCTCAAAGATACTGCGTGTTTTTGAGAAAAATAATTTTGCTTAATATACATTCGAATTCGATATTTTTAAAACCTATATTGACTCAGTATAGATAGCACTACACATATTCATCAACATATTGCTTATATTTTATTAGAATACCAAGTATTTTATTTTTGAAATGTCTTGGACATCCGTGTTCGCTTGCATATGTTCCGGACACCTGTGTCCGCTTGGCATTCAAGTGGTTAATTAAACTTTTATTTAATATTATCACGACAGGTTTAGCTCATGACGAGCATTATCAACCGATACTCTAGTATCCTTAAATTGATCTCGAGTGACATAAAATTGTCTTCAAGTTTTAATCTCGTACGATTTTATAATTTATTATAAACTTTTGTTGAATTGGTGTAACTGTAATGCCAAATAACTTTAAAAAAATCTAAATTAAACATAGTAAGTATATTGATTTCTCTTTATATGGCAAAAATATTAGGTTGACGTATGGAATTGTTCGCATATAATGCATACATTAAATGGATATATCGTCACTGTTCTGGCAGTAGTTGGTAAATAGCCAGCAAATGAAAAAAAAACAGCTTTTTTTGATAATCTATCTATCATCGATATTTTGTTACATAGATAATTATAATATCAAAATTTAGATGCATTAATGCCGATCTGACATAAATAAGAGTTTGAAAATTACATCAATATTTTTTTTATCCATATCCACTCCCAATGTGGAGCGTATGGCCTCTTAATAGAGGTATCTCAAAGTAAGTTTTTTCTAATTGAACTGTTTTTTACTCAACCTATCTTTTTTCAAATATAAGAGTAATTATAGACGGATAAGGTTAGGACAGAACTAGTGGTTAACTAATCGCTCTCCCTATTAAAGGATCGGGAGGGTGGGAAAGAATTTGTAGACGTCACAAACACCTATACCTAAGTCGATCGAAAAACTCGAACCCATGAGATCCGGCACGGAAGCCCACAACGCTAAGAGTATATAAAAATAAATGTTTTTTTTTGACAAAGTGGTATAATAAATGCACTAACTAGGGCATCCAATCCCGGGATCCCGTTCAATTTTCTGATCCCGAAATTCCGGGATTGAGATGGCCGCGATCCCGGGATTTTGGGATTGAGAAATTTTGAGGAAAACCCGATAATTTACACGAAATTGGTAAATCGGTGAGCTAAAAAAAAAACGAGGTTTTGCGAGATTCTGGGGAAAAGTATACCAAATTGGAGATTTAAAATTCCTCGGTGAGCTAAAAAAAAAAAACGAGTTTTGGTGAGATTCTGGGAAATAGTATACCAAATCGGAGATTTCAAATTCCTCGATGAGCTAAAAAAAAAAAACGAGTTTCGGTGAGAATCTGGGAAAAAGTATACCAAATCGGAGATTTAAAATTCCTCGGTGAGCTAAAAAAAAAACGAGGTTCTGTGAGAATCTGGGAAAAAGTATAACGAATTGAGGATTTCAAATTTCTCGGTAAGAAAATCACTATCCCGGGATCCCGAAATCCCAATCCCGAGATCCCGAAAAATAGGGGATCAATCCCGAAATCCCGGGATTGGAAAAAGGCTCCGGGATTGGATACCCTAGCACTAACTGAGTTATTCCAGACTAAGAATTGATTTTTACTTTTTTTAGTTTTGTTACTTACAAACGTTTGCCAAAGATATGGCGATATGATTAAGAAGAGAATGGAGTGCCCATATGGATTTTACGCCACTGTTCGTGCTTGTACAAGGCACATTCGACAGTTTGCCTTTGTTCGGAATACGTTGCAAATGTTCCGGAGCACGCAGATAATTGATTGTGTTTATCCTAAGTGCTTTCGACAATCTTGTCAAACTAAATTAAAGATTTGAAGCACATCAGAACACATGTAGCCGCAAGCTTATTACTTATATTATGATGTTAAATGTTATTTGATTTTAAAGCATTAAGATTCATAATTGTTCAAGATCAATATTTGATATACTTACAATTACTAGACATAACTTCCAATACAATTAAATGACCGCTCACGGTATAAAATAAAATTTGAATGAAGCAACATGATATGAGACCATTATAGGTGAAGTTAGCCAAGTGGTATTTTATAAAAAAATAAGTTAGATGCGTTTAATATTCTACACATCTTATAGCAAAATTTAAGTAACCTCACATTGCAATAGTGTTCCGTAAAATAAAAATATGCAATCCACCAAAACACCAAATAAAGACGTGATTGTACTTACAATTTAAAGTCCAAGAAAAAAGTTTTACCATTTTAATAGTTGGCTCACTTCACCTCTAGAGGGCCCCAATTATTTGAATCTTTGTTATGTTTATGTTATATT
Organism: Himalopsyche tibetana; assembly: GCA_030503985.1. NCBI lineage: Eukaryota > Metazoa > Arthropoda > Insecta > Trichoptera > Rhyacophilidae > Himalopsyche > Himalopsyche tibetana. The sequence continues at coordinate 1,848,166 of JAPJYX010000007.1, read as the reverse complement.
AACAGTATTTCATACTTCTTTGAAACCAATTACGAAACTTTCTTATTACAATGAATTCATTCATTTATTTGTAAGAGGTAGTAAACATTTTAATTACAGTCAATTTAGAGACACACTCGTATTTTGGATCTTGATAATGTCAAATGTAAATCCCGTTCGTATAAACAGACTTATTGATTATGCTCGTCACGAGAGAAATTTGTCCTGGTTATATAAAATAAAAGTGGAATAAGGTAAGCAAACTAAATTATAAATCAATCATGGGATTTTTTAAAAATTGCTTTATTTTGTGATGAGGACGACAATGCTTTAAAAAATATGTTTCTACAAGATCAATATTTAATAAATTAGAATTTTTTTTCCGTGTTTTTTTTTTAAATATATCTTTTTAACTTATTGTGGTAAACTTACAACACTTTTCATTTATTGAGAGTGATTTTATTCAAGTAAATTCTTCGAATATATGTATATTTACAATAAGAAGAAATGTGGCATCATTTTTAAAATTGGAAAAATAATATATTCAATCCAAAAACGATTTACAAAACATACATTTTAAAAAAACTTGTTTCGGAAAAACCACCCTTACGTCTCGTTGAGCTTAAAAAAGATGATTGTAAGAGGCCCAAGAATGGGATGAGCTTTTAGAGTAAAAAGAAAAATTACTCTGCGAATTCCACCCTGAATATCTCACCTTAATCCTCATAAAGAGGCTTTCGTTTGAGGGTGAGAATAAATAGAAGGCTTCGCACAATTCCAATTTGCAGCCTGGGAAAGGGTTAAGTTTCCATGACGACCGGTGTACTTGTTTATGGGCCAAGATTATCTATTTTCTTAACACGGTCCGACCGGCACAAAAGCCGATCGGATGATGAAAAAAATATTTACCGAGGATATTGTGAAAAATGTCATATTGGAACCGGATTTCGTGAATTAAGCCAGTTATAAATCGAGTTTATAATATGAAAAAAAGTCAAAAAGATAAAGACGTTAAGTAGATCGTGGTTATTATTATTGAATGGCAACTGACTGGTGTCTTTCATTTTTTACAAAGAGAAGAGCTTTTGCTTTATTTCTATTTCGATTTTCTCATGTATTTTTGATGTTTTTATTTTGAATCAGAAGAAGTTTTGGAGGTTATTTTTAATTTGCAATTCTACATTATAATAAGAGTTCTATACAATAAATACTCTGCCCTAAATGTACTCAAAGGTCAGTCTCGTCTTTTATACCTTACGTACAGTCGCGAATGGGTCCTTGCAAAAGTTGTTCCTATCCTGGAATTCACGATCTCTGTAATAATTTAATTATATTTTCTTAATTTTAAATAGTGTCGAACACCTTACATGTATTATCATGTTTGGTAAAACCGTTATTGTTATATTCGCCTGGTTTTACCACCCCTACACTGCACTGATGAGTTAACTGCAATTGCTTTGGGGTATTGAAGAGCAAATAGCAATTAAGTAGATTTAACTTTAAACGGTTGAAAACATGGACGGAGAAAATTAAATTAAAAACAAGCCCATTTCTAAATGTCGTCTTGAGATATACAATATCATATTATTAAAAAAATATATCATTTTCAGCTGTAAAAATGAAGTAATTTAGTTGTATACACATACCTGTATATATCAGATAGCTACATAGACTAGTAATGGATAATTGAAAACTGTTGTTTATGAAACTATCCAGGAACTAGTTGAAAGTAAATTATTTTACGAATCATTTTTGTGACAGTCAAGATAGAATGATGGAAAAATATATGATGAGTAAGGCAATCGTTTTTTTTTTTGGTCACGTCTCGTTACTACGATCGCGAAAGACGAACTTGGAAAATATTAAAATGTGAAAATACATCCAAACATTTGTGTACAAATCCATAAAACGGTTGCAATTGAGTAAAATATGAATTTGTGCGATAGAGCTTTTCCACTCGGCAACGAAGACTGCCGTGACGAATATGTTGACAATCAACATCATATTTAGTAAATATACTAATGGGTTAATTGTACCGCCTATTGTAAATCTAGTAAAAATGATTAACGTTGTTATAAAGATCTATTTTTAAAAACTTTAACTTTTAAAATAAAAGAAGTGTCAACTCCATCTAAAAATATCATTAATTTTGCAGCTTAATTATGTTTAAAAAATCATTTATAATCTGTCTAAATATTAACTTTGGACTTAAAGCAGTTGTAAAACTAAACTTTATCCATTAATATCATTTAAAAAGAGCATTCTAGGTAAAAAAAAAAAACTGGTGTTTTACTTCGCAAACTTTTAAATTAAAATTTCCATTTTGGCTCATTATAAACTATTACATTCGAGATAAAGCGAAAAGCTGAATCATCCTTTTTTATAATTAACGAAAAGTAACGACGCAACTTCTAACGGAGGCTTAAGCGGGAAGGCTTTCATGCTTCATTGGTCTCAGCGTAACGGTTTTTATCAATTAAGATATAATATTGATATGCTTCTTCTTACATTTTGTTCAATCGTTTACGCTACAGTAAATAACACCAGATATGAACTATCTTCTTGATGAGACTAAAAGGTCAATCTTTCAAGCAAGAATTCGCTATCTTTTGTTTACCGGTAAAATCGTTCTCGGGCTGATATAGTTATCTAAAAGATTGTCTTGTATAAAAAATATGAATTGGTTTATTGTATTACATTATTTAAGAAGTATTGGAAAAGGTTTTTTTTTAATTAAATGTGGATAATAAGCCAACGCGGGAAACCGTATTTTGGTTCAAATCAAAAAATGAAACAATGTGAAAGATTATATCATTAAACAGTATATTTCTTTTATACATCAAATTCATTTACATGTAAACGTGATCTTTTTGTGTGGTAATTATATTGAAATTGAATCCTGTTACTCTAATTGACACTGGTTCCAAAATGAGTTACACAATGTATTGTAAACCTGATGGAGAATTTTAGAATTTTATAAAGGAATAAAATACTGCAGCATAATGTGTTTTTTTATCGCAATATATTGATGTGTAGGCATATAAAACGATCATAAAAAAATCGCATAGCATAAATTTGAATCTAGCACATATCTGAATAAATATTTGTAGTAAAGAACTTAAGCTTAATGTAATAGAACAACTAGAAATCAATCAACATAATCAAGCCAATGAGATCATTAATGACCAAGCAAATATAAAACAATCACCGTTGCTAAAACCTTTACAAGACGCTTAAGTAACCAAATATAAATAATCACTTAAATTTACATTAATTTGCTTAGAATAGTCCCATATTTGTAATCGTTTCAAGAAACAAAGTCAATTTATTAAATAAAAAAAAATTTTTTGGAATTCAAATTTGACTGTTGGAAAGAATGAGAAGATGTATTGTTTGTCTCTTCAAAGGTTATAGTTAAGTTTAAAATAGTTCTGACGAAGGCATAAGCCGAAATGGCTATCAACAAAATATGAAATAATATTTTTATATTTAAAATATTTATTATATAAATTATACTTATTATATATTTTTTTTACCTTCTTACAATGGAGTTCTACCAAATAAATGCTAATTCAGTCGACAGTTAGCCTTTTAGCTGCCGTAGATAATTAATATTAATTACCTAGCACGCCGGCTATTAATTTAATTAGTTAATGACGAGATAACTCGTCTCTTGCGTGTTGAGCACAAAAAAATACGAGATATCGCGTCTGTGGCAGCCATCTAGTTAAAAAGAGTTCACCTTATAATAATTCGGCATATGTCTGATTGTATTGATAATGCAGATACCATGATAGTTCTACAAAGCAGTGCAGAGGTCGCAAATAACTCCGGCAAAACCAATATATTTAGTAATATAATACAACTAGCAAGAGTTTACTATCACTAAAATCCTAAAAAATGACTTATAATGAAAAGGGTTTTCCCGGACAGGTAAAAAAAACGGGGCCACCGTGTGAGCAGAACCTGATATGTATGTTGCAAGGAAGAAAAGATATATTTAGTAGTGATTCTATCGCATACTGGTTTTTGAAACAATGAATCTTGGTAGGAAACAAATCTATTGAATGGCTGGAGCAAGGAGGGCCCTAGTCACCCACTTCGCCGACGTCGGTCAATGAAAGAGCCGACGCGAGGAATAGTTTGGCCCAATGTTTTAAGTGAAATATGTACTTGTTAACCTTAAATAATTAAAAAGTTTCTCGGTTTCGATTTTCGCATTAATTACTGCTAATTGTGTAATTGACTTTTCATTTTGTTCATTCTTTTCATGTTTTATACCAAATGTTTCCTACATCTTACTTAATTTTGTTATAAGTAACCGTGTATCAATTTATAATTTCATCAGTTGATAATGCTCGTGATGCAGACAAAACAAATAATAATCAGTAAATTACAATGTGAAATTAATACAAAGAGTGTTTTATTATTTTGTAATATGATACCTAGGGCTTTTACAAAAACCGAATTATGAAAAAACCGGTTTTCGAATGACGATATTTTTCGAAAACCGGTTTTATTTGATTTCCGAAGTTTTACAAAAAATAGATAATTCAAATAAAATAGCGAGAAAAGTTCATTTTTATGTTGTTTATTTATATATATATATATATATAATATTACACCACAAGAAATTATTTGGTGTCTCTCTACTCATCAGAAAATATGATTTAAGAAAACACAAAGCGTCCTTTGATCGTTTAGTAACAAAATTTCCTCGATACCGAAAATACCCTTTCGCTGTGTATTGATGTGGCGCATATGGTATTTAAGCCATCAAATAAAAGATCCAAATTTTCTGTCCCTTTGTTTATAGACTCGTTCATGGAAAATTCGACACAACCGGTTTTCGAATGTCACAAATTTAGTCAAAAAACCGGTTTTTGAAAACCGACAAGCCCTAATGATATCCTTCTACAGAGAATTGACAGTAAGCATTTTAAAAGTACTAAGCAATCAATATGTTTTCCAGTCTTTTACAAAACCAACATCAATTTTCAAAATTTTAAACATAATTCTCTATTTTCTGCCTTCTCGAAGCTGAAGTATATGAAGTTGTGAGTTAACAACGTAACGTGAACCTTTACATAGTGATGGTTCTATATTAGTTCAAGAAACCGCCGCCACTATGTCGCGGTCAGAATAGCGCTGTCGCATAATACCGCCAAATCCGTCGAAAATATAAAACACTATAAGTTTCTGTTACTCCCTACAGAAGAGAAAGTAGACAATCAATTGATAATGCTCGTAATAAGAGAAATCGGTCCTAATCTTTTTAAATAAAATTCAGTGGCGGCTCGTGACTTAAAATCATTGGTGGGCTAGAGAAAAGTTTAGCATTGTATACTATTTACGAAATTGTGCATGTTTCCACTTCACCTTATACAGACTGACGTCACGTTGCCTGTTTTGTATTAAGTATGTATAGGGTTATTGCTTTTATTTATGCCAACTCGGTTTAAAATTGTAATACAAAGCACAATCGAGAGTATTATTGTAGTAAGACATAGCATTGTCTTATATTGACAGAGGAAAATATTGCATTAATTTGGGAAAGGTTATTTACGTTTAGAAATGTATTTATTTTGTTCAGCGGCCGAATTGTTGTTCATTTTTATTCAGCCATCTAAAGTTTTTTTTCTACACATTTTGGGTGAAAAATGCAGGTCGGGCTAAGCCGTAGTACGTAGAACCGCCACTGAATCAAAAGTGGGAGTAGTACAAAGGAATATTGTATATTTTTTTAAGTAGACTTTTTAAGGACAGAAAATGATTGCATACTTTGCTTATTGGATATTGGCTAAATTAACAATTATTGAAACAATTAATCAAATAAACGATGCGTAACGACAATTTAATTCGTGTAAATGTTTTTAAAATGCAATAAATCAGATTGAAAGGGCGGGGAAATGACGTGAGCCAGCCCTGATATTCAGCGAAAGCCGATAAGAGGGGAGTGGCGGGCAGTATTTAATTTGGCGAGTGGGAAAAGCGCTGACTTGGCGATTCGTAGACCGTGATGATGATTGGGCGGAATCCAAACTATAATTCAAAGATTTTTTCTACTCCACTTCGGAAATGTGTGGCGCTTTGTTTCAGCGATGGCCGATTTGTAAACGGAAAAGGCGTTGATATTATCTCTTAACAGGATTATACTTTTTTTGATGGGAAAGAAAATTGTTTTTTTTTTTAATCAATTGATCGCTTACAACGGTACATAAGTGTTACGCTGTATGGTATAATGAAAAACTACAAGATTTATTAATTTAAAACTTCGACTGACGGTGCTTGGTGGAATTTCAATATTAAATTTGAATCGTTCAAATTATGTACATTCACACAGATTTTTTCACCAACGACACGAGTTCAAGTTCATCCGTGTACTTGAACGGCTGATTATGCCGAAAGGCGAAACCCGGGTTAGTAAGTGACAAAATCTGTGTGAATGTACATAATTTGAACGATTCTAATTTACAAGATTTATTATTTAATACAAACATACCACTTGAAGTAATATGGTTTGTCATTTGTCCTGTACGGTGCTCCTCTTATTACGCGAAAGTCGAGACAGCGTTATTGGGATTCGCGTAATTAGGATACCGAAGCTCATACAAAATTTAAGGTTACGTGTTTTTCGCAAAAAATGCAAGACAAAACAAAGAATAAAAAAAATATGGACGAAATATTTAGTTACTAGTTAGGTAAATTGCATAGTCGTCCGCCAAAGTTTGATTGTATGAACGACACTAACAGCCGCCCGGCTGCGCGTGAACAGTCCCGCACGCACGTCCGTAAAGCACTCGGGTCGTTAGTGACAAAACTTGTGTGAATATACATAATTTTAACGATCCAAATTAAATATTGAAATTCCACCGAGCACCTTCAGTCGAAATCTTAAATTATAAAATATTTACTTCTTGAAATAATAAATAATTTACTTCCCAGATTGATCTGTATACATTTTTTTAAATGTTTTTTTGTGTGGCAATACTACAAATAATCAAAATATAAGAAAAAATCTAATTCAGTAAAAATTAACTCACTCCTCAAAGCGTTAAGGTCGCCTGTGTGGTCGAGTGGTCAACGTCGTTGGCTACCGCTACGGAGGTTACGGGTTCGAATCCCAGTTTTATAAATTGATTTTTCAATCGATTTATGAATTTATGTTCAAAGGAATGGATGTATGTGATGTCTTGAATTCCCCCCTCCCATCCATTCTATCCTATGTATGGGGCGCATCGAAAGCGATTAGCTAACCAGTAGTTCTGTCCTATCCTAGCCCTTTCCTTTTTTTTCTTCTCTCTTTGGAAAAAGATTGGTTGAGCAACAAGCAGTTCTCGTAGAAACACTTCTGTTGAGATAAACTCCATTAGGAGTCCATAGACTCCACATTGGGAGCGAACATGGTAAAAAAAAAGAGTTAATAAGTACTTATCTTTAAAAAAATATTGAAATAGTAAGTTACGACTTCACTAAATATTGATACTAATTATTAGCACACAAATTACAAAATAGTGGTTACAGTTTTTTCCTCTCATATGGACCCAAGAAAGGGGTAAGCACAAACAATAATAGTACTAATTACAAATTAATACCTGTATGAGGTAGGGTAAATCCTAAAGGAAAACAATAGTAATCCGCCTGTCCTGTTTGAAATGTTATTTAGTAATCAGTCATTTCGGTTAGCAAAAGTATTGGTTGGCATAAACTATAAGCTGTTCATTCGATACACTTTGTTATTTAATAGATGAGTATCGTAATATTTGTATTTGCATTGAAAATTTGATGATTTACTTCTAAATGATAACCAAACTAATTTTTGCATATAACAATCCTTGTCCCCAAAGATGTATATTTCAGTAAAACTACGATATTTCATAACTGAAAAAATTAGATACGCCCGCATGTTATTAAGCATGTTATCTAATCATAAAAAGTTCAGAAATAGCTTTTTCTTTGTTAAGAAAGTAGAATTTGATCCAACTTGAGCAAACTTGGGAAAGTCAACGAATATCCCAGATGGTCAGTTGAAGTTTTATCAATAAAAAGGCATGCAATGAGATAAGGCAATGGGTCATTAACCCTTCTAAATCTAATATGCGGCATAACAGAGTTGACTTCTTAAATTTGGCACATAACTGTGATAGAATATGACAAATACACAAGAACAATCAACCAGGGTCATCTGTACATATATAGTTGTAATGTATAATATAATAGTATTGGTTTTTAATGGACAAAATTGAATGACAGATCGGAAACTAACTGAAACGATATAAAACAACGTCATCAACAAAATTACGATTTGTGTGAAATTAAATAAAATAATCTCACGTTTCTTTCAACAAATTTAAATTGAACCGTATTTAATTATTCTCAAATAAACTGAACACCATTTTCGATTTTGTTTTATGCAATGATTATATCCAAAAATTAAAACGTTTTGTTTTTACTAATTCCACATTTATTTAAAAAATGATTAAGACAGTTTCGTCCATGACGTGAATTTACAGCTGATAAGAATACACATTAGTACAGTGCTATTTATGATGAAACAAGTAAAAAGTGTATGGCAAAGTGTATGAAAGAAATTTATAAATACAAAATGTTAGTAAGTGACACTAAGTTGACTATAATCAATATGTTAAATATCTCTTAACATAAAGATTATACCAATATCAGATCGCATCACGGAGGGTACAAAATAGTGCAGTTATTTAATATATACCTTAGACCAGTGCTTTCCAACTTTTTTCATTCCACGGCCCTCTTAATCTAAAAAAAAATAATCCGCGGCCCTCCTTAATACAAAACATGTTCTGCGGCGGCTCCCGGAGAAATTTCGCGGCCCCCAATATGGGAAGCACTGCCTTAGACGAATATAACACGGTATTAAAAAAATCAGGCTATAAAATAATGTGCATCATGAAAATGTATGGACAGTATTATTACCTCTACGTTGTTCTAACAAGGTTTGTCTGGCGCATTTTTGTAAAGTGACTACATTTGCTTTTTGAAGTAATTGCGAGTTATTGCCTTTCACAAACCAAATATAGCAAAATGAGTCACAATATAATAAAGGAATAAAAAAAGATAAACTTAAACTCAAATTAATAATAGTATTCTAAAAATATACAGTTGCTAAATCAGTTGAAGCAACAATTTGTCATTCAATCCTGCAATCAAACAGGTCGCTTTATGACTTACTCAGACTCTAATTACTTATTAATTGATTTGGCATTTACTTGGTAGAACTCCATTATAGCAGATTAAAAATATCAAAGTATTCTAGCTCTACAGTTTTTAATAATTTTATGCGTTGATAGCTATTTCGGCTTTCGCCATCGACAGAACTATGTTTAAACTTATATTTTGCTCAGCTATATATACTGGCTCTGAAGAGATACACAATGCATCAAGTTATTCACTCTATTTTTCAGAGTATTTATATATTTTATATTACTTGTGTATAAATAATTTTATATTTATATTCTTCAATATCCCTAATTTTCATTTTGTGACGGATATGGTGAAATCAACTCAATATATTGACCGCCAATAGAGCAAATTGTTTTTATCGGATATAATATAACATCATATGGCGAGTTTTATTATACACGTATAACTTATTTCAGCCTTGCGTATGACGTCTTTCTTATTAGACGTTGAATTATGTTTGAATGAAAGGCCAGTAACAAGCCAAAAAGAAAATATATTTTATCCAAATAGTATTAGGTACACCAGGAAGCTTCATTTATCGACATACCATAAATCCTAATTTATTATCCTCGAGCGAGTTTTTCACGTCTGTGCTATATACCTATCACTCGAGTAAAATGGAGAGGAAAGGAAAATAAAAATACCTACTCGAGAACGGAAATGAGTCGTTACGGTTTTGCGAGCCTCCGTTATTAACTGAGGATAACGGCCGTTATTGAATGGAAAATGTAACGAGAATTATACGATTAGATCAAGTTTAAGATATGACGAGATAAGGTAAAATGAAAAGTAGGATATTGCCGCATCGTGCCTCGAGTAGGTAACTCGAACGCGCCCTCTACTTATAATATAATGTTACTCAGGGTTGGTATTACACATTATTTAAAGTGCTTTTAAAGCATTCAATATCAAGTATATATTTACGGGAAAAATCAAATTCAAGTACATTGAATCAATATTCATCGGAGATTCAGTGAGCACCAAAAACATCAAATTCGCGAAATAAAAATATTTTCAAGAGGTATTTCTGTATATCTGACTTGTAAGTAAGACAGTTTTCTAGGAAAAAGCATTTTGTTGTTATCATTTCTACTCCCAATTTCTTCAGCAGAAGTTGTTCTACGAGAACTGCCGTTATTCAGTTGTTCAACCTATTTTTTTCGGATAAATTAATACTAGAAGGCTATGACAGAATTAGTGTTTAGCCTATGAATCTTGATTTTCACTATTAGGCTGTTCACTGTCAATACTTGGTGAAAAGGCATTATACTAATAAAAACACAATATTCATTTGTACTTCATTTCACTTTATTTAATAGGTCAGGACCGGTTTCGCTTATTGCGAGCATTGTCAACTGATAACAAAATATAATTTAACAATGGTATTTATACAAAAATAAAAAGTTGTAAACAACAATTAGCATTGAAAAAAAGTACATTATAAGTGATTCTAAAATAACACAAAATTAAAATGTTTAACACATCTAACATCTAATTAAAAAGACATCCAAGATTAATAAATTTAGATTGGTGACTGAAAGTAATTACAATCATAATTAAAATTAAAGTAAGAATTAAATTAAATTAAATTAAGAATCTTGATGTAGTTGTTTTTTAGGAAAGGAATGACGACATTACAAGCATTCAGGATTTTTAATCAAAATTAAAATTTATGAATAAAGCAGATGAATATGGTAGAAAATAAGTGACAAGCCATGTTTTGAAATGAAATTATTTACTTTGGTATTAACACTAAAAAACATCTTAAATAGTGGATAATCCATTTTATATTTGTGACACATTTCAGGAACCCTACCTGTTGTATTATTCACTGAGAAAAATTTGCTAACATATTTTTTTTCAATCTTTCGGAGTAGAGCATATGGCGCCTTAACCTTTCCGCCACGTATGACTGCTATGCATGTCCTAGCGAACATGCCCTCAGCGCGGGTGACACGTATAGATGTCATGGAAATTTCAAACCATATATAAGAGCTATCTATTGTGTTAAAATTGTATAACTTGGTTGAAAATATTACTAAATGTATATTTTACCAAATTCAATATTTTTTTAAAATTCCCTAGGGTACTCAACGTTGTACCCACCACCACCCGCTACGGCTTCACACTCTTTTTATAGGGTGTATTCAAAATTTTGCCAGAAATATCCCGAGAAGAAATTCTTCAAGACTTGGTTGCATGCACTACAGTGTGCAGAAATTAAAAGTTAATTAATAATTAAGTGCAGTTGAAAATATGAGATTTTATCTATTTAACTCCACTTTTTTTCCAAATGACGCGGAGAATTCTTTAAATGCCCTATAATTTGCCTTCGATGCAACCAAGTCGGCATGACCGACGGGGCCGACAGATCCGACAGATAGTCGTATCGTCTTAAGCAATTTTTCCCGTTCGTTATTTAAGTCTGGACATTCCCAAAGGATGTGATCAGCATCCTGAATCATATATCCGCATTTACATTCAGGGCTATTTACTAATCGGCCAAGCTGGAAGAGCTTGGCAGCGAAGTAACCGTGGCCAGTTATGAATTGGCTGGTCCAGAAATTAGGAGTCAGGACTTTGGTTCAATAGATGAAATTAGTCAAAAAAGATTAAATATAGGCTAAAATAATTTATTTACACGCCGTGAACATACGTCACCAATGCAAGATGGCCGCCATTGATTCATGGCGTTTCTCGTAATAACTGTGCGCCACGTATTTACAAAATATGCATATATCATTATATTATTTGGGATAATGTAAATAAGCAATCGAGTGCGGGTGAAATTGAAATTGTTCCGAGATTTTAATATTATAAGCATGGTATGGTGGTGGCGCAGTGTTCTCGGTCACGCGTGGCGGTATTTTGTTATAGAGGTATCAACAGAAGTTTTTTTCTGTGAGAGCTGCTTGTTACTCAGTAGCCCAACCTCTCCTTTTCGAAGATAGTAGGGATAGAAGAACATGACTAGCGATTAACTAATCGCTGTCGCTACGACCCGTTATTTTAAAAGTGGAAGGGTGGATTTTTTAATCATCACAAATACCCATGTCATTCAACAGAACTCGATAAATTGACCTTGAAAAAAATATTATAGTACTGTGAATCGAACTCTCGAGATAAGTCACGGAAACAACGACGTTTACCACTGCGCTATGGACCTGAAAAATCGAACCGGATTAAAATCATTTGGTTGGGAACAAACACGGTGGTACGCTTATATCTTAAAATAAATCAATGGGAAATTTTGAGGAAAATCATTACTGGCAAACCCAATAGATATCAAATATGGGTTATCGGTAAGCAAGGCCACGGAGTCGTGTATAAATGTATTATAAATCTTATATTTTTGAAGAGCTCATTTATTTTCTCGCATAAAAAAATAGTTACTACTTTACGATGCTTTTATGTGAGTACTTTGCTTTCGGTCGATGGCCGATTATTTTTTTACGTCATATTATTATGACTTGACAAAACTACGGAGTTAAATAATATAATGTTGAAGATTTTCTGATTTTGCCTTTAATATTTAACAGTCGTCTGGATGGTGTCAGGTTTGAACAGGTTATAATAAAAGCTTTAAGATTTATCTCACATTTGATACTTTGTAAGTATAAATGGTTATTGGAACAAATGGTATTAAAAAAATAAAACATTATTCTGTACTAATTCTACATATTTTATTTAATATGATCAGGACCGAATTTTTTCACATTTTTTTTGTAAATAAATTTAATGTTATGTAATTAATAATAAATATCAGTTTAATTTATCCTAAATAACGTTTTAAAAACCCCAGATTGCTTATCGTTTTTCGAAACACTGGAGTCATATTTAATAAGTGTAATATTATAATTGAGGAGCAAACATTCAAAAAGTGTTTTGTCACAAATTTTGAAAAATGGCGTTTTATATCAATTCTAATATCCCATAATAAAACCTATGAATGGAAATCAAAATAAGTGTTCAAAACGGTTTTTTTTCATATTAAGATGAAATCATAAAGTTGACACATTCATACAAACCGTCACTTTTGCAACATTTAAATCATCATTTTCCGAGCTTTGTATTTGTATGACAAAACACTTTTTGAATGTTTGCTCAATTGTAATTTGAATTAGGATGTTAGAGTAAATAACATGATGCATTGTGTATCTTTTCGGAGCCAGTATATATAGCTGAGAAAAATGTAAGTTTAATCATAGTTCTGACGATGGCGAAAGTCGAAATAGCTATCAACTAATAAATATAAAAACTTTAGAACTAAATACGTTGCTATTTTTAGCCTATTAATCATTTAGGCATAATTATTAACTACGCTCATCGGTACGCTACCAATACGTTAAAAGAGGTTCGCTCAATCTCAGAGCTATTCCCGGTGAAATTATTTTATCACTTTAATACATTAAAACACAAAGTTATGAAACAATAATTGATATGAAAATTTGAAAATGTACTACTGTATAGTTAAACTTTCGTATATAATAAAAACGTCAGAAATTGTGGGCAGGTACTGATTTGATCTGAGAATATTGTCTTTTCTCAATTTAACAATGTGGTCGCGTAATTCAGTTCACCCTTAACTACGCATAACAGAAGAAATATGGTGAAGCGCCTTTTTTAGAAAATTAGTAAATAAATCGATATTGACTAGTATTATCCTTCAAGAACTTATAAATAACACATCATAAAATCTCTTATAAATGTTATATAAAATGTATGTTTTTACACAAAATCAAAACAAAACTTGTAAAAAGCTGTATAAAGTAACAAAAGATTTCTCCACTTTATTTTATTGACTTGAAAAGTTTTCTTTGTAATTTCAGGAAAAGATTTCGAAAAATCAAACACACGAATACGCAAACAAAGAATCAAAAAAAGGTCGAATATAGTAATCAGTTTTACACTGTCAAAAAGTGTGAACTTACGGAAATGAAGCTGATTCCACATCGAACATGCTCTTTTTAGGAAATTTTATTTTCAAAGGTCTGTCAAAAGAGCTTTTACCAAAACACCTTTTCATGTTATAGTCGGCGAGCTTTTGTCGCTGTGCGAATACTGAGAAAATATTTTAGGTTACCTTTCACGTGAAAGCATCGATCGCATTTCAACTCTATCAATATCGGGACATCGTAATAAAAAAAATCGGTAAGTAATAGGTTTGCTACGTTAGTATTTTTCACCGTAAATCTATATTGCCTTGCTTAGTTAGGTCATAATAGTATACTTTATTATTTAAGGCAAATGCAATATAGCGGCGTAAACAAAATGTGGTGTGCTATTTTATCACTTTTATGGTATGTTCATCGTCGATTCTTGTTGGAGAAAAAATATATTCAATACTCTATTGTACTAATTGCACATTAAATATGATCAGCACTGGTTTTGCTCATCCCAAGCATTTTCAGTTGATGATATTCGTGGTGAGCGAATCCATTCTTGATCCTATTAAATAAATGTAAAATTAGTACATTTTATTTTATAAAATTTGAATCGATAAAATTTTGTACATTTCCATTAATTTTAACAAGATAAAAAATATTAGTTATTTTTAGTTCTACAATTTTGATATTCTAGTTCTACCAAGTAAATGCCGATTCAACCCATACATTTAATCAAAGTGGTCGGAAGCTAAGCACGGAAACAGACTTTTGAAAATTTATAAAATTTGAGATTAGTTTGTTTAGACGTATTTTTAGTTGTGCAACTTCAATCACCAATAAGATTTAATCTTGAAGGCTGTTTTGAATTTATAAGAAACCAGTGATGTTTTTACTGCAAAAAATGTCCTTAGTAAGATGCTGTGCTTATCAAATAAAACAAATGTGATAAAATATACTTCTACACCATTTAATATTTTTTAAAGTCAATGGAGCTTGTGATGGATCACATAATTTAAGCTATTATTTCCTAATCGGCCATATTATACCAAAAAATATCACTTACTTAAAAGTGTTAAAGAGCCTAAAGAGAATTTAAAATATTTATCCATATACCACGAACTAAGATACCTATTATCAAAACTTTCAGTCTCATTCAATACGGAATAGAAATGGTATATGAACCTTAGAGTATCAGTAAGAATGCTATATTGAATTCTATAAAAACATTATTATACTAAATTAATTGTATAAAAAAGCGTCAACGCGCGATCGGCAAGATATCAAATATTATAAAATGATCAGAACTGCATTCACTCATCACAATATTTTTGATACCGAATGAAATAAAATGAGTTATGTATAAATAAATAGGTAGTATACAAAACAATTTGTGTATTATAATGAACAGAATTTACAAGTATCTAATCTATAAAGAAATGACATTTTAAAAATGAATAATATACTATGTAAGCCGAACAGCTGACTCATGGCTGCCCCTTTCTTTAAATGATGACCCGTGAATCGTTTAATACCCTTCAGCATAATGAAACATCTGATTTTTTTTAAAACAATATAAATCTTTTGCAGCACTGCAGTTCTTTCACAGACTACAAAAGCTGTAAATCGCTAAGGGTGTAGATCGTAATTTAAGCTCCGAACTCTAGCGCTATGCAGTCTATTGTATTGGGAGCTTTCCATACAAATCTTGGCAATAATTACAGTCATTACGCCCTAAGAAAGCTCGTGGTGAAAGGCTCCAAAGCCATTGACTCGGCTGCGATACGACTCCTGCGAGTAACATTACACTCCGCTCAAGAAATATTCCGTAAAGGCTGTTGCTTTTGTGCTGCAAAAGCGTAGGGGAGCTTTAGATAACAAGAAACCTTTTTTTGAATGAATTTATCTTTGATACTGCGTGTGCAAGGGAAATTGAATACGGCTAAATATAGACGCAAGGCGTATAACGAATTAAGACATATTAAAGAGTGAGGAATGACAGAATACCATCCAACGTATATATGGACTTAGGCCTAATAAGACGGTCATATGGTTCCACAAAAACATCGTGTAATACAAATCTGTGTTATACGAGGTTTGAAGTTCATACAAAAATAGTCTGCGTTACAAAAAAAAACGAGCTCATTTTTACGTTTAAATAATTTTTAAGAATATATTACTTCCAATTTGGTGCAAGATCTTTTTTTGCTTTCATCTATCTATAGACATGTCCCGCTCTCCTGACGTTGATTCCATGTAGGAAAACGCGCCGAAGTGTAATTTTACGCTTGATATTGTAAGGCTACCGATTTGTGTACAAATATTAACATTTTTTTGTTGATTGTTGTTAATAACAAATAATAAAAATAATAGGTTATAATAAATAATGACAATTTTATTAAAGCATCAGAATGGCAATAAAAAACAGACGTAGCAGTCTGCCGCACGTATGCGGCCATACTTCTCAAAGGGTTAAAGAAATCGATTTGCGGTAAAAAAAAAATACATTTACAACTCAATATGTAACAAAATAAGCGCATTTTTATTGCAAAAAGTGAGATATTTTCCACTTGTAACAAGTGAGCGATATGTGTTGCAATAACTTGAGTTACACCTGCCAATATTATATTGTCATTGTAGTATTAAGCCGGGAGAGTTTTGCGGTAAATACCGAACACTTAATACCAGCGTAAGTTTCAAAGCTACCAAAAGCTCAACATTTCGTAGCAGTATTTAGTACTCCGTACTAAGACTTAAAGCTAGGGCGACTGTTGTTTATGAAAGCTCCCTAGTATGGGTAGGCTTATATAGGAGGCTCTACGTCATTTATTTCAATTTTTTCACGGTGCGAAAACGAAGTCTGATTGTAAATTATTACCGGGGTTTGTTTATATATTGGTTTCGCCTACGTGCTGAGAAAACGGGTTCATTATTTACACCGTATTTTTTTCACTTTAACTAGAACGGAGCAAAATTCACCACTTAACTATAATATTTGAAAAAACTGTTCAGCTCTAAGTAAAGCACACAGAAATAGCTGTATATAAATTGAATCGTATAGCACTGTACATATTAATTTACATGATACGTTAAAAGTATAAACGACACAATATTATTACGCCTTTATCATGGTTTCATAATTCAACTGTTTGTTGTTAGGGCACTCAATCCAGGACCCTTTTTTTGATCCCAGGATTTTGCGATTCGGGTTTCTGGATCCCGAGATTGTTCATTTACCATTGCATTGGCAAACAAGTGTCGAATAAACAGATTCGATAATAATTTTCTCAGTAACTCAGTGACCTTTTCATTAATTAGCTCCATGATTTGAAAAATTGTTGAATTGACAGACTCCAAAATTTTTAGATCTATTAGAATTTTTCACGCGAGAGGTAAACTTTTCCAGTTTAGTTAATTCTTAGTAAAATATTCGATTGCAGACAAAAACGCTATATTAGAGCAGTACTATAATAAAACTATTTCAATACTATCTTGATATTTTGCTCTGGTGTATGATACCAAAGAGTCGCGTTGCACGTAAAAAAGGAGATAGCAAAAATTTGCAGCGAACCGCGAAAATCGAAATTAAAAATACAAAAGAGTGTTTTCAGGGCGAGAGCGTGTGGGAAATTAGTATGGCAGAATTGTTCAGACCACCTGTGTCCCATTTTCATGAGCGTTATTGCTCCAGTTTACTTTTTCGAGAGGAAATATTAAAAAATGAAGCGGTCTCAAATTAATATTGTAACCGACAGAGAACATTTTCGTTCATGATCTTTCCCAAGCCGGAAAAAGTGTTGTGCGTATGAAAACTGTGCATTTCTAATTCGACTTGATTAAACGTATGTAAATATTTGTCTTAAATTTAAATCTATCAAATTTTGTACACTCCTACATTTTTTATCACTAGCTACCCGGTTTTCTCCTTTTGGCATCTTTAAGCGTTTAAAAGCACGGATGAAGTTAAGCTGAAGCTTGATAAATAATATTTTTGAAATAAAATCAAATTTGATAACATTGTTTTTCGACTTGCGTTACAAAGAGTGATACTTGTTTCGCCTCTTTGAGAAGCATCATCAGAATAATCGTAATAATTGTAATCGTTAAAAAATAATATAATTCTCAAAAATATCCACCATCTAAACCTTGATTTATCTGTCGGCTCGAAATGTCAAAGAAAACGCTGCACTTGCGCAGATTGCGTAATAAGTGAGTGATCGTGATCCCGGATCCTTTTTGAGATCCCGGGATTTCGGGATTGACAATTTTTGCAATCCCGGGATTGAACATTCAACTTTGTATAAAGTGGGATTCGGGGTTGAGAAAATTTTTATATTTCAGGAAAATCCAGGAATAAACGGAATCCCCAAAAATACCTATATTTTGAACTCTCTTTTTTAGACCTTGCTCAACTTTTTGTATTTTACTCAACCACGAAATCCCAGTATTAGTACTATCACAATTCCGGATCAAGATCTCGAGATGTTTTCATTTTTGTTTTTATTAATTCAAAAATCAAAATAGTTATTAAGCCAAGCCGTAATTATGGATTCTGCTATGAAACACTGAATGTTATCTAAAAGAAAAACATTTCGTTTTAGCAAACAAATTCGACAAACAAAACAGCAAAATAAATTTACAATTGCGGCAAGTCTAAAGTAAAAGAATATTTAATATGGAAATATAAAATTAATTATCAATATTGGGCTTCATACTGAACGAAGAAAAAAAATCTTAAAAATGGGATGTCATTTTATAAATACTTACTTTTTTGGACGAAGGTCTAGACCTTAGAACACTAGTGTTAAAAAAAATCCTTATCTTCTAGTCACAACAATGTATCCGTTATGACTAGGGATTCTGTGTCGAGACGTCCCGGGACAAAAGTCCCGGGACTTTTAAGGTTTTTTGCTGTCTTAAGTCCCGGGACATTTAACAACCAAGTCCCGGGACTTAAGACAGCCAAATTGTACATTTTTAATTTTGAAAAAACCATTCTAACAAATATAAATTGGATGCAAGCAATCGCTAATGTGACCTAAAAAGTTAATTTTAAAGTTACATTGGTGTCTATCCGCGGGATCAGTTTTGAAAAAAATGCATTATATTTAGGCCAAAGATTAAAGGCCGGGGTTTTAACAAAATTAAGTATGCATATATAACAGGAATCTTATAAAAGAAACAGCTGTTTGGATTTATAATTGTTGAAGTTTCAAATAACATCTATTTATATATTGTAATACGAAACAACCATTTTTAATGGGTAGAGAGAGACATGATGAAATACAAAAAAAAACTTAGACACGTGTTCGCTTAACTATTTTTGCAGCATGGGATAATCGCACAGAATTCCAAGAATTAATGGAACCAATAGTTATTTCTAGAAAATTATGTTATAAATCAAGGCGGCTTATAAATTTTTATTACCAACCGTTCTGCTAGTACTAATTGATTTTCGAAAAGAATACACGAAAGATTTTGACAAATGCTCCAAAACAATATTTTGAAATACGGAGATAATTTACTACAACGTCTTTTCTCCGTGGAAAAAGATATCGAGGTATCTGAAGAAAATATCGATGATGAGAAAAATATTGCAGAACTGTCACTGGAAGAAGAAATAAATAGACAGATTACAAAAAAACAAAAGATTTCTCCATTAAAAACTAAACGAATTTAAGATTTAAAAATCAACTGGAGAACAGAAACAAAGATTATTTTTTATATATAACATTAAAGCAACATCGACTTACAATGAAGATGAGCAACAACGTTTATTACAAAAATAAGTAATCGGCTGTCTGATTTGTCATTAAATTCATTATTATTTTTAAAAGCATATTTTGATAAGCAAGAATAAAATATTAACTTTTGTGTAAATAATACATACTATGTATGATTTGAAGTTATGACTTTATTATTGAATTAATTTAATATTTTTATTATTAATAAATAAATGTGTTCAAAAGATGTTTTTTTTTAATTAACGCATACTTTCGCCGCCCTTTTAAAGTACGCATGAAAAAAAAGTACGTCTAACTGCGTAAAAAACGCTCAAAAAAAATAGTTTAATTGAAACGAAATATTAAAAAACGTTTGGGAGAAAGATATCTTCATTTATGTTATTAGAAATTTGTTTAAATCAATTCATAATCGTATTAAAAATATAACTGTAGCAAAAACAAATTAAAAAATATTATAATTAAGTGTTCATACCTGATGTTGTTTTATTTACAAATGTTTTTCACTATTCTACAAAGTTACCAATGTCTCAATAGGACAAAAAAGGTATAAAAGCTGTATTGTGATTTGTGAAGTAACGGTCATAATTTTACCCAATTCATTGTTATTTTTTCAATACATGAACCGTTATCATCCCTTTTTAGTACATAAGTACATACAAATATTTAATTTTAATAAATTTATAATTTTATTAAAAGGGAAATAAAAGTCCCAAGTCCCGGGAAGTCCCGGGACTTTGACTTTATCACGTCTCGTGTCCCGGGACTTTAAAAAACCCGAGACTTCAGAATCCCTAGTTATGACACATTTGAATAGGATAGCGAAAAGAAGTTTAAGTCGCGCATTCTGGGTTTTATTGCGCACAACATCGTCTTAAAATAATTTCTTTGATTGTCGAAAATTTTAAAGTGGCCCTCTATTTAAATTCGGTCGTATTTAGTAACCAGTTAAAAGCTGTAATCGGTATTATAAAAAAGCTTTAATATTCTAAAGAAAATTTCGTTTTAAACTTCGACCGAGCGTTACCTTCGAGCTCCATTCACAATAAAACGAGATTAAGTAATTAGGGAAGCAGAAATTCTTGCCGTAAAAGGTAATTGTTGGCATAAAACTAAACGCGAAAGTATGAAAATGTTATATAACACATGGCATTTGTGCTTTGTAATGGTGCCTTATTTTAAAGTGTTAATTCAATGCAGACCTTTAAAATAATAAACATTAAAAGATATGATAGTCTCCAAGAGTCGTTTTCGCTGCATATTATTTAAGTAAGCTATGGATAAATTCATCAAGTAAGTGAAAAACTGGTGATTTAAAGTCAGAAGTTTTTCTTCTGTACGCTATAGCTCATGGAGACTTTTGTGACAAGGTCCTGGCCAAGGAAAAGACAGACTCTATCGCGTTAAACAGGTGGGTAATTTGTTCGGCATTCTACTTGTAACTTCATCAGTTTCTCTAAATAGCAAGATGCCGTAACATTAAGAATAACATAGTTATCTAGTTAGTTAAAAAATATAATTGATTCTGATTCGTGTGTTACTGTTTGATTTTAAAAAATATGTATCTTCTATTTATTTGATAATATAACAAATGTTAAATTTGAATCGTTTAAATTATGTACATTTACACAGATTTTTTCACTAACAACCCGGGTGTCGCATTTCGGCATCTTCGGGCGTTCAAGTGCACATATGAACTGTCTGTTATTGTCTTTGTACTCTATATCACTCATACTCTAAGCTGGAATTAAGAACCATAACCAATTTTGTTTATGTAGTAAGCATTTTCAATTGATATATAAACATGTCGATTGACGGCATTTGTTAAACGAAAATGACACATTGCAGAGTATTATTAATCATACAATTGATTTTAACTGTCTTCATAAAGTTAGTATTTGATTAAATTTGTCAGGTATATTCGAAAAATAAAGTAGATATATTAAGTACCATTTATATTCAAACAAACCAATTTAAAATGGCAAATGGGTATTATTTGGTTGATTTGATATGGAAAATAAATGTAAATTAACATACCATTTAAACTGCTAGGCTGGTCAGACTTAAAGAGCTTGTCTCATTATCCTGAAACAAAATAAAGTAAATATTAGCATAAGATGTAACAGAGTAAAAAGCTGTAAAATTAAATTAAGTTATAAAGTACAATTATTTTATTAATCTTGAAAAAGAATATTATTATGATGTATTCACGAATGAAAATTTAAAGCAATTGTGTGAATTTAAGTTGGTATTTTTAAACGTATAATTTTTATGATGTAAGTATTCAATTTTTTTCTTCCCCGTAGATGTGAAAGATATAGAAAATAATTTTGTTCTATGACTTGAATTTCAGATACAAAACGCAATGTATTTTCGAATAAATTATATTAAGCAATGTAAATTTATAAAAATATTTTGTGTTAATTAAGAAGCATCCTCAGAGAGACAGCAATTCGTTAACATTACAATATTCTGTGTCATGATATCAAAACACGTGTCACAATTTGTAGCACAGATATCAAATTAAATTAATCTTAAAAATCATCTTTCACAAAATTACCGTAGAATCCATCGAAAAAAAAAGAATATGTCAAGCTAATTAAATAAATTTAAGATTTCGATATTAATTTTGAACCGTTCAAATTATGTACATTCACACATATTTTGTCACTAACGACCCGCGTTCCGCATTTCGGCATTTTCAGGCGTTCAAGTGCACGGATGATCAGGCGAATGTGCTTAATTTCAACGATTCAAATTTAATTAAATAAAATCAACGATTTGGGTAACAAACACCGGCGTGTGGTGCTTGGAGAGGAGAATCCCTTTAAAAAGGAATATAATTTGATTGACCTGCAACTGTAACAAATATCGATTCAAGTCAACATCTAGGTTCAATGAGTAATTACTGGGTCGCGTAGAAGTACAGGGCAAACATAAAATTCGACCAAACTAAATAATAATGAAAGGGGAGATGAAATTCACTTGATAGTGGACCGCAAAGTTTGCGGTGCGGACCAATTAAATGGATCGAATTATCGTCTGCGGCCGAGTGACCTCGCAGGCGAGCTGGGAGCTTTAATAAAAGGGAAAGATAGGGTAGATTAATACTGCTGCAAAAGTTTTTTCAAAAATAAATGGAATTGTTCAATATACAGTCGAATTTTTTGTTAAGTCTCGTGAAAGCATGTACGTAGACAATAAACTCTTAATGTAGTACAGTGGTTCCCAAAGTGGTTTATACGGACCCCCAGGGGTCCGTGACAAATTGAAATTCATTTGGAGGTGCGTGGACGTCAGGGGGTCCGCGGAAGAATACATATAATAAATATTCCTGACACCTTGTTTATTATAACGAAAGTTAAAACAAATAAAATGGTAACAATTTTTACGTCTTGAGTAAAATATAATTATAATACATATTAAAACAAGTAATGACATTTATAATTTAAGAATTCGAGTAAAGGTGCTTGGTGGAATTTAAATATTAAATTTGAATCGTTCAAACTACGCCAGCAATGGCTTTAAACTCAATGATACATTTATTTCTTATATAAACACGAAACATTCATTTACTAAGTGTCAGTTCAAGTTCATCCGTGCACTTGAACGCCTGAAGATTCCGAAAGGCGAAACCTGGGCCGTTAGTGAAAGAATTTGTGAGAATGTACATAGTTTGAACGATTCAAATTTAATGACATTTAGTTCTGATTTGTACGTCATGTGAAATGCATTTAACAAATGTTCCTTGTAATAAATATATCATTTTAAATAAGATCAATTCACAGGTCTATAAATTTCAGTAATCATTAGGGTAATCAATCCCGAAGCCCGTGATCCCTGGGTTTTTGGATTGACTGATTTTAAATCCCGGGATCGGGCACTCAACATAAAATCGTGTATAAATTGAGAAAACTTTTGGTGTCAGGGATTTTTTCAAACTATTCAAGAGCCCAGGAATTTGCCGAATTGACTGTAACGTTTTGGCCGGCATAATTTTTAAAGACTGATTCTGTCACCCAGGAGGTTCACCAAACATATTCTGGAATGGAACACTTCGCAAGTCCGGAAAATATAACGGAACACTTAGCGGAATTTTTAAGATTTTTTTTTAAACTGTGTGGCAGTGTATAAAACCATTGCATTTTTTTTCTGAACACCTACTCTGGCTCTGCGGAACATAGTTTGGGAAACCCTGACAAAGAAGGTCCCAGGCGCAATACAATTTGGAGGCCCTGTTGTTCGGACAAAATAAAAACGTCAGAATAGTCCATGTTAAATAGTAAAAATAAATTGAAATCTGAAGAAAAATCAAAAGGGTTATATAATATAGCAATGTGTAACTATTTAATCACGGTCCGTCACAGCCAACTTATTATTATTATTATAAAGTCAAGTCTTGTATAGGTTGGTAAGTGAAAATGCTTTATAAATTTCTTGTATGACAAAGAAAAGTTGAAGTCGGAATTGTTACGTTAAAGAAAAATGACCGCACTGTTATAGATTTCGTATTTTCGTCACTTGATTTAAAGATTTTTTTACGAACTGAGTTGAATATAAACTGTACTATATAAACCTAAGCAAGGCCTTAACTAGTCTTCCGTATACTTTATATGTATGTCCTAGTTAACGAGAAATAATGTTTTGTCAGTAAACGTATACACACAAACATCATTGTTTAGGTTAAGGCATATGAGGCGCATAATGGCCTCACCTTGGCTTTATGAGCCAACTAATAACACTTCACTGTAATTATACTAATGAAGTGAACCTAGAAATCGATACACGTAATCCGTAATCCATCTATTTTGAAAATGTATGTAGTACATAATATATTTTGTTAATATTCTTCATGCGATGAAAATTTAAATAACTTCTTTTCTTAAGCTTAAATATATGATCACTGGGAAAGGAAATAATATTGCGAGAGTGAGCAAATTAAAGGTCTTTAACTGAAAGCTTTTTAAATAGCTAGGGTTTTTTATTCACCGGCTTTTCGAGATTATTGGGATATCGGGAAAAGTACACATCAGTTTCTGGATACCGGGATTTCCCCTCAAAATAAGAATGGACAAAGAAACAAATCTTCAAGGCTTAAAATTAAGCAGTACACATTTGTGCAATAAATACCAGGGCTGTGGAGTCGTGTAAAAAAAAGACTACTCCGACTCCAGCCTTAATATAACTAACGACTGCGACTCTAAGGACATTTTAAATAATTTCATTTTAACTTATAAATATGTATACCATCAGATCATCTTTAGTTAGCTATGCATGAAATGTCAACACTTTGGACTATTTTGCTTGAATACACATCATTAAATATATTTTTAACCTGATAAATACCTTATCACCGAAAAAGCAGTACTTATGATAAACACTCATTTAAATACTTGGAATAATATTTTTGATGCTGTCAAGTCAGTTTGAGACTGATTTCTAAAAATAATTTCAAAATTTGTCATATTTTCTTTTATTTTATCCACTAAATTACATTCATAGTTCATGTTTTAACAACTTTGGAATGAGCCGGGTTTGTAAGTGATATCCTCATTTGCTCTTCACTTTGAGCGGATATGATAAAAAAAACTATTAATCTTCATTACTTTTTATACAATCCAATTAATTAACGATATAAAAAAGTACTTATATATTTTTACACATTAAATGCAACACAATGAAACCACAAAGAAATATTACAATCACAGTCAAAACAAATACAAGATTACACGTCATACATATTTAAAGTATTGTGTTGTTTAACAGTAAATGAATTATAATAGATAACAATGAGATATATAAATAATGTTGTATTATCATCTCCATGTAAACTAAAAGAAATATTCAATTTTCTGCGTGCTCCCATCGCAAATATTACAATATTCAGTTTGCCTTGGCTAATACTGGCGGCATTATAGGTGTAATCCGAAGTAATTCTGTACGATTCCGTGGAGCATTTCAAGCCTTACGGGCGTATGCGAAGGATAAAGCTCACTTTAATCCCGTAATTATAAGCAAATTAAACCGCGATATCTCCCACTCATATTGCATACGAGGCGACCTCAACTTAGTGAATTCAAATAAGGTCAGTGTTCGTGTGCTTTCATTCCTATCTGTGTTCTAGGATAAAAGGTATTTAATCCAAGGGCTGCGTGCGTAGAGAAACAAACAAACGTATATAATAAGGTGAGACTAATGTATGTAAGAGTTTTAAATCACCCTAATATTGGAACTACTTGTAAATATATCAATACACCCAGTTAGCAATCGGATCGATAATAGTGAGATTTATCCAGCAAAGAAATCCAGGCGTTTGGACACGAATTTATAAATCGATTAATCAAATTGTAAAAATGTCCTTACTGCTCTTCTGCAATAGAATATTTTTTTCCATATCCGCTCTCTATACGAAGTTTCTCCAAGATTCTCTATCCCCCGATAGTCTTTTTTGCTTCCTCCCAGGTCATCCCAGCGTCCCGTAACACCGCTGAGTACATCTTGTGGATGGTCATCAGTGGACTTTAACCAGGTTGGTGGAAGGGTCAGGCAGGGTTCAGACTCTTTTGAGGCATCCTCAGCACGTGTCCATGCCAGGTCTATAGCCGCTTCTTTATTTTTTTACGTAATAAGAGGTTGGTTAGTCCGTTCTCTAATCTCCGTGTTCCTGATAAAGTCAGACAACCTTACTCCTAGCATTCGCCGCATCTGTTTTTAAAGCACAATATACGGTTACACTGTGCTTTTGTAAGGTGCCATGATTCGCAATCGTAAAGCAGCATTGTCATGTTGCACGCGTTTGAACATGAGGCACTTGGCTCTGACCGAGTACAACCGTGATTTCCAGACTTACCGCACCAATAATATGTTATTATCATACAATATATTAAAAAAAATCATAACCGTTTCAATAGTGTACTTCATACACGACTCGTGTATTTCTGTTACAAGGCGTGACACATGTTTCACATTTTTGAAAAGCATTGTCAGAATTATCATATATTAAGATTTGTAATATAAAATTAAATTTGATTATTTCGACTTGTTCTGTTAAAAACGTGACACGTATTTCGCCTCTTCGAAAAAACGTCATGAGCGGGTTCTGTGTGGTCTGGTTACAACTTGGATAAATTTGAAGATTTTTATTCATAACGAAGACGTTCATAACTATATTTCACTTATAAAAAATAATAAAACATTAAAATTTGAGCTCTTCATTTGACATGGCGTAAGAAACAAAACAAAAATATTTACAATATTGACTATTTGAAGTAAATAAAAAACTTATTGGCCATAAAATTAAAAACGGGTAGTCAACCATCTTCCTTAAAATGTTATTAATTAATAATTGACTTTCTAATCTAACCTTTTCCTTTCCTAACTGATCATACTTTATTTAAAAACAGTACTTCCTAAAAAAGATTATGTTACGACGTTAAAATAATGTTAAATATGTGAAGATGGCACGGTTACAAAAAAATACTAAAAACTATGTTTTTTTATTCGGAAATTGCTTATAGTAATTTTTTAACTCCTGACAATTTGAGAGACTCTGAGTGCCAGGATAAGGTGAGGACTAATCTCTCCGACATCTATTACCACATAAGGCCTACAAAGGATCAGGTCGTGACCAGCCCAGCCTCCGGCGCAAAATTCCCTTATCAATGTTGTTTGTTTCCCCAACACAAATGCGAACAATTACGTTTTGTTTACGCTAAGCCGAGTTGCTCTGTACGGATGTTTAATTTTAAGACGATTGTGGGGAATCGTACTGCCCTGTAAAGCGAAATCATGATTTCTGACAGAGATAAGTACTATATTTAAAAAAAAATATATATTAATTCAAATTCTCTACAATTGATACTTCTGATTCGCGGTATAACTGAATACCAAAATTATATATAATAGGAAGCGAAACGAGGTATAATTCTGTCATTCCTTGTGGTCTGTTCTAGGCAAAAATCTGGTTACATCAATTTGATCTCTTGCAAAAGAGTCTTTTCTCATAAAATTGATTTTAATGTTTAGAAATATTTGGCTCATTGTTATTAATTATGATACCTTTTCAAATATATTTCAAGTCATAACGAATAAATCAATTATTGTCGATAAAAGTTTAAAGCTCTTATATGTACTTTATTCTAACATTTGCTGTTTTTCATTAAAGATTAGTTGCCTAAAAATATTAAGAGTGAAAACAATGTTTATTAGTACTGATATATTAGTAATATTGCTTAAAATATCAAACGGTGTTTTACGATTTTCGATTGCCATTAAAACGTAATAAATATTTTTAATCTAAATATTCCACAAATATATTTTTTTTGATTTGTCTAAAATTATGATACTATTAAATAATATGAATATTTATTTTTATATTGCCATATAAAGGTAACGCAATTTATTTGAATCATTATTATTTATCTGTGAATATATTGATTTTTATAGATATATGTACATGTTTTATTCATTAAACAAAAAGAATGTAGACGGTAAAAGTTGACCATGTTTTCTTGCTTTCCAGTATTTTGTATATCAGCACTAGCTCATGCACAGGGTAGAAATAAGCACGGATGCCAGCGCTTTATGACTTCTGCTTTAAGCCCACATCGCAAACACTAAGAAATCAAGTTGAGCTTGTATGAATTGTTTCCGACATTTTGACGTGAACGAGGGTTGAATATCGAAAGTCTAAATTGTTTACGAGACTGTGTCTTAATTATTTTCAATACAAGGAATACTTCTCGTTCCACTATGTTGAATTATTTTTGACGTTAAGAAACTTATCATTGTTTATATAAGATATGCGCCCTTTGTAGCGATGAAACTAATTAATTTACATACGAACTAATTAAATAATATTCTATATTGTTGTAAATTAATCGAAAAGATACGCTGGTAAGAATAACAAATACGCTCCAAGTAATCAGTTGCTTCAAATATTTTAAATTATTTATTCTACATAAAGCAAACAAACAATCATTTACGGTACCGAGTTTAAAATGAACAGTGGAACAACTTTTTGTGCTAACTCAGCATTTTCTAATAAAGATCAGGAACGGTATTAATCTTGATTTATTATTTTATTTAACGTCATTCCACCAAGAATTTACAGTGGAATTTTAATTAATCAGCAGCGAGCGTTCAACTTTACTTTTTTTCTTAGAAAATATTCATTTGCAGAGAGCGCTGGTTTTTTATTCGCAGTAATTTTGTTTTTACATTAGATACAGATCCGTGTTTGATCTTCAACATTTCAATTATGGAAATGAAACTATTTGCACAAAGTAACATGTGATAAGAAGATACCTTTCTTATTTTACATTCAAAGCACCTTCATAATGATTGTGAGGATAAAAGAATTGAAGAAAATATAAAAAAAGATATAAAAAGAGGGCCGATTTACGGGTAGCAAAAAATTCAAATACTTTTTAAGCGTAAAGACTTTTGAAAGAAATTTTGACCCATATACATATAGTAAAATTGGTCTATCTTACAAGTGACACTGGATTTAAATCTAGGTTTTGCTTAATATTTCAATTATATTGATAAATTTTGATAACTACACTTAAAAAAAATTTTCGTCGGTATATTTAGATAATTTGAAATAGTCAGGACCGGTTTCGCTCAACTGACGATTGTTCCTGACCTTTTCAAATAAAGTGCAAAAGAATATTGTGTTTTTATTAATTTTTTCACCACGTTTTTACTGGATAAAGTAATATGGAAGGAGATAAAAATATCAAAAGGAATATACTAATGTATAAAAATATAAAATGACGAATTGAATAGAAAATAATAACATAAAAAAATGATTGTATACGGAAAAGATATTTGTATTTAATTATTGTCTGTATGTATTTAATAACAAGATCTAGCAGGAACTGAAAGCCTTGTCTAAATCGACGATATCAATATAAATGCTTGACAAGATGACAATCAAAAATAATAAATGCATTCTATTTTAAACACGTCAAGCACCGAAAGCTTTATAAACTACTCCGAGCCATGCTTTAGTTACTATTGCAGCCGCTTGCAAGTTTTCCGTCAGCCGTGTGGCGTTGCTGTTGTGAGGAAATTGCAGGAAAGTTAATTTCAAAGCCGCATTGACTGTTAGTTAATCGAGACGCTGACCTATCTGGTTGTTTACATTTCGTGGATTATTTAAGCGGAAGAATAAAAGCCTTCACAATGAGTATTTCTATGTTTGGAAAGCAAAAGAAGCTTAACGTTTTGTCAACAAATTTTGGGTGTATTTTGATACAGAGTTAATGTTTAATCATACCATAAAATGAACTACTAGAGTTTTATACCAATGAGACTATTGGCGTTCAGCAACTATTATCTCAATGTAAAATATGTTTTAAAAAAATCGGTTGACTGATAGAATGGGTGGGAGTGTATTCTAGACATCACATTCTTCCATGCAAAAACATAAATCAATTTATAAAAACTGTCCGTACTGGGATTCTAACCCGTGACTTCATTAAGCGAAGCCAACAACGTTGACCACTCGACCACGCAGCCGGAAATAAATTATATTATAATACATTCATGATATAACTGATTACCAGGCGTCAGTTTATGTTCATCCGTGCGCTTGAATGTCAGAAAACGCTGAAAGGCGAAAACCAGGTCGATGGAGACAATATAACAGGTTGTCTCTAACGACCAATCTTTCATAAGTGTACACGCATAGTCTTCCGATTTTAAATGAAATATTAAACCTTCCGGCATCTCCACTTCTATACCCTATATAATCATAAAATCATAAAACCTTTGCCGACAAACAAATAATATAATTCTTGAAACTACTTACTACTCAAATCTGTTGGCATTCCCATGAGCTTATCCTTTTCGCCATCAATGGCTTTGGACTCAGTGATGCATTTATTTCTTATATACACACGAAACATTCATTTACTAAGTGTCACTTCAAGTTCATCCGTGGACTTGAACGCCTGAAGATGCCGAAAGGCGATACCCGGGTCGTTAGTGACAAAATCTGTGAAAATGTACATAGTTTGAACGATTCAAATTTAATATTGAAATTCCACCAAGCACCTTCAGTCGAAATCTTTAATTAAAATTAGCATTATGATTTGTTTTAAAATAAAATTGAAACAAAATAATTCCATTTTCATTCTAATTCAATAAGGTTAACAAAATCATCTTATGGAGAAAAGAGAAGCTAAGCATCTATCTTTATATCGGAAATATGATATATAAATGTCAAATTATGGTATATTTTTTAAAATATTCCAATACTGAATGAACGAATACATTTCGAGCTTGACGTTCATTTCTTCTAAAACAGCTTATTCGTGAAATAATTAGCTGTCACAATACGTCAGGCGAAATATAAATAAATCACGTTATATTTTGTAAATATCGTTAAGATGATTAGTTAGCGAGCCACACAAGTAATATACAAATAAATATTGATTTAAAGTAAGATATTAAACCAAAACAATCTGGAGTAATTTGCGAAAACTTTTCTACGGAAATTAAGATAGAAAAAACGTTTTGAATGCAAAGTTGAAAGTAAATCAATAAAACATGATGTTTTGACCCACTTTTTAGTAACTACTCGTAAATTGAGTTGTTTTCGTCATTAAAATGTTCTCTCTATTTCACATTGAAACTCGTTTATTTTCCCATGCATGTGAATAATTAAAAGAATAGTTTCGTGGCCCAATTTTTACGAATATAACATATTTAAGGGTTGTATTTACAATCGTTTTCAACAAATATTTAGTGATCGTTTTCTATAAAGCAATTTCTGTATTACATGTAATTAGGGTATCCAATTGGGATTGACAAGTTTACCAATCTCGGAAATCCGGGGTTGTAAATTCAGCATAAAACCGCGTACAAATTGGGATTCGGGATTAAGAAATAAACGAACTTCTTTTATTTAGACCTCGCTCAACTTTCACTCATATTCTCAATCTCAAAGTGAAAGGATTGGAGGCCCTACATTTAATGTAATATGTTTTGTTAATTGTAATGCCAAATAGTCAGTATTCTAGTTAGATATACTTGTCATGTTATGCGATACTTATTTATGGTTTATATGTATGAGTCAATAACTGATCATACGATTCTTAGTTTATTGATTCTGGTATATTATAGTAACAAAATCCGGTACGTTTCCCATACTCACCACTGTATACAATAGAGAATAATAACAGGTACATTA
The DNA here is from genome assembly GCA_030503985.1 of Himalopsyche tibetana. Taxonomy (NCBI): domain Eukaryota; kingdom Metazoa; phylum Arthropoda; class Insecta; order Trichoptera; family Rhyacophilidae; genus Himalopsyche; species Himalopsyche tibetana. Next base: position 1,816,145 of record JAPJYX010000007.1, on the reverse strand, counting down.
TTAAAAGTATGTATGAAACTCCAGTAAAATTAATATCCAAAACATACTTACTTCAAATGATTGTGTTTGTTTGCTTTGTGCGAAGAAGTGTTTTAAGTAATTTTCTTAACTGAAATTAGAATTGATAATTTTATTATTTTACGGTTATTTAAAGTTTCTATTCCATTATAAAGCTTCTTATTAACAACATGCGCAAGAAAGGTCTATTAAACTTTTATTCAGTAGTTGGGATAAGTTAGGATCATTTTCTCAAAGCGGTATCTATCGCATGAGCTGTTAAACTGCTTACATTTAGCAGACAGGTACAAACTAATCTTATGAGTTAATTAATTCTAAGATTAATATGTTAGAATAAAATAACTCATAAGATAGCAATAAGCAAAGATGTATCAGATTTTGCATATTATTTGATTGATTGTTTTGATACAGTTTTAAAGAAAATAAATAGTCGTTGATAAAAATGAAACATAAGTAAATAAAATAGGCGGCCCGCCATTGCTAAATTTACTTTCTGCCTGGTCACTTTGGTGTGCTTTCAGTTAATTTGGAAAGCCGGCGAGATGATCATATAAATGTTATCAACAACGGAAGAAAAACCCGACAGTATTAAAAGGATACGTTTAAAGCACAAAATACATGGCGCCTAAATACAATATTAAATTTTACGACAAGTTGTAGTTAAGCTTCATTCGCTAATCTTTAGAATAAATTAAATTTATTAGTGCTTACTCGCAACTAATGAAATTTAGTGCGACTATGAAACTGTTTGGTAATAAACTCAAAATTGCCATTTTAATCTAACGAAATAAATCGGTATTAGCCGAGAGCGTTCCGATAAAGTGAAATTGATGCTTTTGCGAACGCTCACGACAGATATACTGTTTTTAATTAGCAGTTAAACTTTATAATCTTCCCGGAGTAGATGCGGGTGAGGGGCAGATAAAAACATTTGATAAGCTCTGTATTTATGAAACAGTAAACAAAAATTACCCAGTTAACCGTTTGCAAAATATAAACAATAATCACGTACTTGGGTACTTTCAGTGAAGTGTCGATTGATTGGGGATGGGGATCATACTTAAAATTGAATACAATAGGAAGAAGCTGACGCGAAGAGTCGGCGCCCAATAGGTAACTGAAAATAATATATTTTATAATTAAACTTTATAACTTTGTTACTCCGCTTGTTGCGTTACAAATTAAGTGTTTCGAAACGTTCGACAAAAAGTCGCACAAACTAAAAAATTGATCCTAATTTTAAAATTAAGGTTTTTTCCTTTTCTACCACACTTATGGAAAGGGTAAGATACAAACAATGATATTACTAATTAAAAAATATTACTTTTATTACGCACGGCAAATACCAATGGATATAAATAAATTCAACAATTGTGAGACAATCGTATAATATTTACTAATGTTTCATTTTTATCAATGGGTAATTATTTTAACAGATTAAAAATAAAAAAGTATTTTAGTTCTACAGTTTTTAATAATTTTATTCGTTGATAGCTATTTCGGCTTGCGCCATCGTCAGAACTATGTTTAAACTAATTTATGTTTAAGCTAAACTATGTTTAAACTAATAAAGGTAATTATTTTGTTTAAATTGTGATCATTTTCTATCAATTGATTTTTAGATATCTTAAGAGTTATTTAATTTTAAAATTAAAGTTTTACCTGTCTGTTGTACATGAGCAGTTTGACAATCTTGACAGGTCATGCGATATATACCGCTCTGATAGCTTAACTAAGCTATTGAATAAAAGTTTAAAAGATCTTTCGCGTGTATGTATTTAATAATAAGTATTATAATGGAATAGAAACTTTAAGCAAGCCGTACAATAACAAAGTAATCAAATTTTAATTTCAGTTTAGAAAATTTAATGTTTGAGCTTAAAACACTTCAGCATTCGAAGTATGTTTTGGGTATTAGTTTTGTGAGAGTTTCATACACACTGTGCCTGTTATAATTCTCTATTTTATACAGTGGCGAGTATGGGAAACGTACCGGACGTTGTTAATATACCAGAATCAATAAACTAAGCATCGTATGATCAAATCGGCAAACGACACCAAGTCGTTTGTACGGATAATAATTATTCGTGATGGCCAAATCCCACCCATTAGCGAATGCAATATCTCGGACGGTCATTAGGGGAGAAGCTAATTACTTCTATCTCTCTACGAATCAGGTTAATCTCGTTTCTGGAGGGTGAATTTCGTCAGTTCCGAACGGACGTGCCCCGCGGTGGCGTAACCCATATCCGTAGCTCGTTTTGAGCGCCTGATACTTTGCCGGATCAGATGGAAACTTTTCGTCAATTATATATTTTTTGGTGAAATACCACATTAAAATTAATTCTCCCAATTAATAAAATCCAGATTTAACGCTTGGAATAAATCACAGAGGCGTTTGATATTCATGATACATTATATTTTGATGGTTTACCCTAGCATTAAACACTCGGGGTGAATTCAAATTATGCAAGCGCGATAAACAAATATAATTATATGACTTATTAAAATGTTGATGAGTGCTACATATTATATTTGGTTACAACTGCAGACAATTATTAATACGCTTATCACTTTAGATTTGATATTACTCAAGCGATATGTTATTTATTTAACCTCCAATAAATGTGAGAAAAAATAATAATGAAAATAGTGGCGTAAAAATACGTCTTGTAGCGAGAGCGACTAGACATCAGTTCCTCTATTGTAATTTACTGCAAAACACACGTGCTTTATCAGGAGATTATATGCTATATTGGAAGAGGACATGGTAAAAAAATGCTTGTTGTTGATTGTAGTCCGTGGTCGAGCTGTCAACACTGTTTTCAGTAGGGTTCGAGTCGCCGTCCAAATAATTTAAAAAAAACATTGGAATCGCGTTAAAAGGAAAGGATAAATGCAAAGTTTACACTTTACTTCCCCATATTATATTCTAAAAACCATAGCGATAATATAAAATGGAAACCTTTTCTAGTCTCATATTTTTATACAAACTCTGAAAAAGAATGATTAAACGGTTGAATAACAACTATTTTTCGTAAAAAAACTTCCGTTGAGATGTTTGACAGAAGATTATTTGCTCAATATAAAAAAAAAATTACGTGCAGCAAAACAAAAAATACATGTCGATTGAATATGAAATGGAAAAAATCTTTAAATAAAAATTAAGTGCACTGTACAGGGATGAATATCGCATAACGACTAAAAGGAATATCATGCTTTCAACGGCTACAGTAAGACTTCCAAAATGCTAAACTGATAGAAACCTTTTCTCTTCAGCAGGTAGTTTAGGCCTGCAATCTTGAAAAGCTGAATCATTTTCCGGTGGGCTTTAGACGTAGCTTTGCAATTTGCAAAAAGGTGAGCTTTCGAGAAGCGTGGATCTAAACAAAGCCTCGAAAATTGCGGATCACCGAAAGCGATTTCTTATGTATGGAGAATAAGGCGGTAAAAAAATGTGACTGGCATAAAATCTAGTACAATACAATACATTTGAATGTCGCTCAATTTTCGATCACCGACAAACGAAAGGGGAATTTTTCAATAAAAATATTCTTGAAACGTATAATCTTGTGTACGGTATCAGATAGCAATTATGTACATATATGTTTGCGTACCATGAAATTCAGAAAATATCAGTTTAATGGTATTAAATGTTAACTTTTGGGTGAGTGAAATAAACTATTTCTTATTTAAATAAATAATGTGACTAGCTTCTTTGAGCTGAGTCGACCAAATGGTCAATAATATTGAAATCTATATACAGGGCAAACAACTTTAAAATTGTCAATTGAATATATCGACGGTTTAATTCTATGTTGCTACAACTAGAAATTGGTAGTTTTGAGATATGGCTGACCAAAGTTTTGACACATCTTAGCTGAGTTGTAGAAAATTAATAATTATTATTTGTCAAATATTTTAAGTGAATCATTTATCTCAATTCAATTCATACAACAGCTATAAACACGCCATTTTTCTCTCAGTGGGCAGATGTTTGCAAATTGAAATGAAGAAATAAAAGCAATATCATTTAAAAATGAGAAAATGCGGTGCAGGCAAACGTCTACACATTTACAAAAGTTCTGAAAACATAAAATGTGTCTATAATTTTCAATGAAACTTTATTTTATCATTATTTCTGTGATTTAAATGCACAACAAGTTGTCAATTAATTAAAGTAGTATTTGTTAGAAAATCTGTAAGCGTAACAAAGCAATGTATTTAGTTCCAGAAAAATTATAAAAGAAAAATAGTAACTACTTATCACGAATTTGTCAGAACATATTCTAAACTTCTTAAGTTATAACAAAATATCTATCAAAATTATTTTACAATACATATGCGAGTAAATACTGTGTTATAACGACTTTATAACGACAAACAAAGTGTTTTCTTCCATGGATAAAGAGCATGTTGGTATATTATGTATTGCCCTGTTAATACATGATATTTTACGACTGAAGAGCAATATTGTCGTCGTTGATGACCGTCCGTTAGTAGAAGCATGGTCCACAATTATTACTCAACATTAAACGGATCACTACCAGGTAGCTGTTGTATGCATTAGCAAGGTCGTTTCAGTATTAACATGACGATTTTACTACTGTCCGAGTTTACGACTTACAGTTAATAAATGATTTTGATATCCGAACATTGTACGGGTGCAAGTTTCAGAGATAACTACATTTCGTTTCGCAGCACATAATTAAATAAATTGTCTAATACTATATTTTTTTTGAAAGTGGGGCACATTGTAAAAATTAAGAATACTAGTGATTGATTAGATAGAAATTTTATTTGTAGAACTCTACTGTCAAGGTATAAGTATTTAGGTTTTTAATGTCAAAATAATTATATTAATTATATGTTAGTTGACAGTTATTTTAACTTCATGCAATCTTGCTAGAAATAAGCCTATCATTCATTCTGTTGGAATCTCAGTTGATTTGAGTATAATGAATAATTTTCAATGAAAAACGTTTTTTTACTAAAAAAATACATTAATTTCTACTAAACAAAAATCCAGGACGATTTTGGAGAAATATGAAGAATCATTTTTAATTAAAAAAAAACACCATTAAATTGTTTAAAAATAACTGTATAAAAGAGCAGTGAGTATAAGACACAATATATTTAACTTCATTTTATTTTTACTTTTTACAACATTTTTACAATTGCGAGCATTTCTGATAATCAATTCGTGTGAAACTAGCTTGATATTTTTGTAAAATTGTATTTATTTATCTAAATTTAATTATTTTATTCCAAGTTTTGACAGACGACAGCCTTTAAATAAATGAATTATATTTAGTTAATTTCCAGCAAGAAAATTATATAAATGTGTAGTAAGATGAAATTTAAAAAATGGGTCGATGTAACAACAATACAAAACAACCTAAATGTATTCTATTTTCTCCACTGGTTTAAAAAAAACTCACAAAGTATTTAATACTTTTGTTTGATAATAGAACGAAACGAGATAAAATTTGTTATATTCTGGTTACAAATATAATTCAAAACGTTTCGATGAACATTGTGAGCAGTTCTTGCCGAGCTAGCTCGCGCTCCAATTATCACGAATGGGCGAGAATGTAGATTGAACAGGTGAATGACTTCTTTGCGGCCTTTTGTACTGATGCGACCAACGAAGTAATACCCAGTAAATGCAAGTACACATCACTGTTAGGCAAAAAAATATCAGCCTCAATAGCTATAAAAATATAGCGAAAATCACGTAGGAACTGTATATGAAACTAGTGTAAAATTTATTTATTATGCATTATCGAAAAAGGGACAATTACTGAAGAAGCTTCTACGGATTGCATTCACACTTCAAATGTATTTGATTATAACGTAACACACAATGTTACCACGGTTAAACCCTTTAGCAACTGCGTTGTAATTTTATTGTTCTTTGGTGCGGCCATTTATTAGTATCATTTATTTGTATTTTGTATAAGCAATTTAACTTTAGCGGAATTCGAACGATTCAAAGTTTTAAGTATTGAGCGTTTACTAAATATTGACAGTAACGCCGTAAAGCAGACCTTGCAAGAATAGTTCTAGTATTGGACTGGTCTGTATGTTGAGTTTCTAGGAATTTCAGTAGCTCCAAGCGTTTGAGCATAATACAGTAAAACCCCCATTTATACTTAAGTCAGGACCGTCTAATTGGGAGTAGTGTAATTGGGGGAGTGAATCTCATACAAAATTAGGGATTTGAAAAATGCAAAACTAAGATTTCCCTTAGTTTTGCAAAAAAAAAATGGACGAAATTTTTAGTTACTAAGTGATAAAATGCAAAGCGCGCCAAAATCCATCAGAAAGACAGTCGCCCGGCTATGCGTGTATAGCCTGGCACGTGTTGAATACACATACGCTAACCAACATTTGACTGTATGCACCGCACAGACGACCGTCTCGTAGCAAAAATGGAATGCGACCGTCAATTGGGGGATTTGCGGCGAATATTTCAAGCCAGCGCCTAATTCGGGGTAGTGTAATTGGGGGTTCCACTGTACGCTGAAATAATTTTTGGTACTTTTTCTGGTGACGTCGACACAACCACAACCTCAATGCTATCTATGAGCCAAATATTGACACATTTAGAAAAGCTCAAAACCCACTGGCCACGAGTAGAATATTTCAAAATGCTCTTTTCTTTCATCTCGTCATACTCTATGAGGAGTCCAAATGTACTTAATTAGGAGTCCATATGCTAAATATCGCTCCAAGCGGTAACGGCTGCATAGTTATATAATATGCAACTATAACAAAGACATATTCAAGATAATAATATCCAATTGATTGCACATACGAGAAATTTGAACGTGACAAAATTCAACCTGCTGCTTCACTTCTAGACAATTGCTTCAAATCAAATCAACAAACACCTGCTGCTAACAGTACGCCGAACGTAAAAGTAGGCATTTAGAGATAATTCTATAAGAACGAATGATAATTAGCATAACGTAATAATAACAGAGGTGATACGTAACTCTCACACTTTTTATGCGTATGGGCACATGATTGCCACACACAACTAGGCAAATAAAACAATGGGCCTAGCAACATAATTGAAGATGCACTCAACTCTTTTTAAAAACGGATTTCTTATACGATTTTGAAATAACACGGTCCACTAACAAAAAAGGACGAATATTATATTTTTAGATTCATTATTTGTTAAAACACGATTTAAAGACACAAAAAACACGGAAACGTTAAACGGATATCCCAACAACAAACAAATGGCTTATTAAGATCAGACTGTCAAATATTTCTAGAGATGGATAGTATATTTTTTCTTAATTGAAATGCATATTATGAACAATATTTTTTGTAATTTACTTACTGGATCCTCATTGTTATTTTTTAACGATTTTCTGTACCAAAATGTTTTTATATTTCAAATAACGCTATTTTTAAATTCATGGAACGAATCTCATTTTTTCATGTTTTTTTTGTGAAACGTATCTACCGTGTAAAAAAAATAATATCAAGAATTTAAATACATCAAAAATTAAAGAGCAATATAGTTAAAAATTAAGTCGATAGTTAAAGCAATGCATACATCTAAATAAAACAAACAGTCATTTCTTTAATGATTTCATCAAGAACTGAAAACTGACGAAGTTTTATATGGACAAAAAATTATTTCATTCTTATTAACATTTATTTTCTACCCTAGGTGATGTTGAGTAACTGATTTACCATAAAATTTCGTAAAACAGCTGTTGAAATATTCAATTTGGTGTAAACTTGCTCCACATTGGGAGATCGGGTGAAACGTTTGCAGTTCTTTAAAAAATGTAGGTAGAACTCCCCTCTTTATGAAATAATATATATTTTTTTTAATAATATGATAAGAATTTGTTTAGTTTATAGAGTTAACACTTTTAACTGAAAAGAATATTTGATTCAACTGGGATATAGTTTATCGAAAATATTGATGACTAATAAGGAGGGAGATGAAACAGTTGGATTGACTTGTGGTTGTGAAATAAAAAAAACAATAAAGATAATTTAAGCCGCCAAAGTTTTGATAATACCACGTATTATCCCGTAATGAGAAAACTAAAGAAAAGCAGAAACGTATGTAAGAAAGTGAGCCAATTTTACATAACACGACTGGCCGACTTGCGGTAGCAGAGAAAAAAATGAGTAAATGATCAATACTGATATATAACATCTTCAATATTGTGCGCGTATAGACGAAGTAATTCAAAGGCATTTTCCGAAATATATTCGATAAATTGTAACTAAACTCGGCATTGGTAACGACGCAAGCATACACCTGTGAATAATTCCAACTAAATGCTTGAGATAAAGCTCAAGTTAACGCCATGAACTTTGTCAGAATAAGGCGGGCGGAAGACGAGAAATTTATAGCGAGCGATACTCTCATTGAAACAGTAATTATTTCATTCCAATAATAACAAAAGCGATAACAAAATACACAGTGTGAAAACAGTGTGATTATTGCTAGTGTGAATAGAGTATAAAATTCATTTGAAAGGAAGAATTTCTATACTTTAATGAAAGAATTGTTTTATTGTAATGAGAGGAGCGCAAAACCAAATATGTGCAGTATACCGCGTTTCTACAGTTTCTGCAGTTCACCGTGGACTATGAGGTTTTTTCCCCATATCTGCTCCCTATACGGAACATACGGTCACCAAGATTTTCAATCTACCGCCAGTCTTTTTTCTTTCTCCCAGGTCATCTGGACAGCTCCGCTGAGTGCATTCTACGGATATTCATCAGTTGCCTTTGGCGACGCCGGGATCCATCTGGTTGGTAGAAGAGACAGGTAGGGTTCAGACTCTCTTTATATATCTGCAGCACATGTCCAAGCCAAGTCCATCGTCGCTTTTTTTTTAATAGGTCCGAGTATTGCGTAAGATTTTTCTGACTCCGACTGTGGACAAAGATGTGTTATGTAGTTAAACATGATGTTGAGTGTAATCTCTATACCATAGGTTCCCAACCTTTTTCGGGTGGCGACCCCTTCTTATAAAAGCCATGTGAATAGGCGACCCCCCCCCAAAAATTTGAAATGCTCGATTTGTTATAATTTTTCCCGGATAGTCTCCGAAACTCCTTTTTTTTTTAGCTCACGAGGAATTTGAAATCCTCGATTTGCTATACTTTTTCCTCGGATTCTCCCCGAAACTTCTTTTCATTTTTTTAGCTCACCGAGGAATATGAAATCTTCGATTTCAAAATCGTAAAAAGTTGGCGACCCCCTAGAAAACCCTTGGCAACCCGTGCTCTATACATTATATGTCGTTAAGTTTGTCCGACAAACACTATATTAACATGATTAGTTTCGAAAGCCTCTGTCCCCATGTATTACGCACTGTGATCAGTATTCCGTAAACCGCACGCGGTGGCGCCATGCACTCTACACTTTATAGTCCCTAGGTAGGACTAGCCACTGTAGCGGTCTATGTCGCTAATTAAACACTTGCCACGAGACTTGAGTGGAGCGTGTGCTCGGCGAAACCGCCGCAGTACGGGATGTGGCTTAGGGGTATATTTATGAAAGTTTAGTTTAATTGAAATATGACAAAAAACTTACGAGGCTTCATTAATGTTGTACAAAGGCTTGGAGCAGAATATGTGGTGTAATTTGTTTTGCGTACCGCACACGTTTCAAATTGCGTCATTTGTTCGTAAAATGAAAAATTGCCACATCAAATAAGATTAATGCGGAAACGCAATAAAAAAATACTATTTTTTTGTTGTCGTGAATTTGAATGAACACACAAAGCTTACATATCAAATGATTTTTGTCGAAAAATAGAGCATAATAAACATAGAGTCGAATTTGGACGACAGCTCGCTCGCCAAAATATTGCAATAAGATCAAATATATAATGTATAAGTGAATATAATTTGTAACTAACTTATTACTCTGATGATTTTTTAATTATGTACACGTTAGAGGTGCTAATTTTTTTTAATGTGTGTTATTTTAGAGCCACTTATTGATAATTCCTACAGTAATTTGTAAATTCTTTTCGATGCCAATTGTTCATTACACTTTTTCATTTAAAGTTGTTTTTGTATAAATAGCACTATTAAATTTATTTCTTATCAGTTAACGACGCTCAGCATGAGAGAAACCGGTCCTGATCTTGGTTAATAAAAGTGGAAATTGAGTACAAAGGAATATTGTGATTTTTATTAATAAGTTGCCTTTCCACCAAGTTTTGAAAGTAAACAACCTTAAAAATATCATGAAGAATATAGTTTTTAGTACAAAACCAAGAAATATATTGTACATTTTTTATTAAAATATAACAAAGTAGTTTGAAAAGCTGTTGTTTTGAAAAATACCTTAAAGACATGCGGTCTTATTTTAGATTGCTTATTGTTCGAACACTTGAAAGAGTTGTAAAATGCGTAAACATAGCTATAAGGACAAGATATTTGACACAATTATTAAAATATGACGTACAAGAAACATACACCAAATTATGGAACTTATGTAGCGCGTAAAAAAAAGGATCAATCGCTTTAAAATATCAAAAAAACTTTAGACTAAGGAATTGATTTTTATTTGAGCCCAGCGAAAAATATACAATAATATAATTTGATTTTGTACTTTTTTAATCATCAATCGAGTTTCAAATCCGGTTGAAAAATAAACGCGCAATTTCGTACGAATCGTAGGGGCAGCGTAGCGAAGAAAGTGGAACACTTATTGCGGCAAGTGGAGGGTCTACGGCGTAGCTCTGTAGCGGAACAGTGTGACGTTTTTAATTACAGCTACGGACCGGGAGTGGCCGACTCGGCCGGATGTGGCTGCCGTGTTTAGAAATATACTTTTCCTTTCAAAGGAAAGTTCGCATATAAAGCACGTGAGATTTAAGTGTTTTACGGATAAAATGGGAAATTATCTGAATGTAGGATCTGTGAACCTACTTTTGAAGTTAGATAAAAATTAAGACAAAAAAAAAACTTTACTGACCATGTACGTTCCCAATGAAGAGCAAATGGATAGAAAAGTTTATAAAAGATCTGCTTGTCAGTCAGTTGCGCAACCTCTCTTTTTCCAAAGTAAATAGGGATACAAAGATAGAGCTAGAGCAGGACTAGTGGTTAGCTAATCGCTCTCACTTTATGATTATGTGGGGAGGGGGGGGGGGGATTCAAGTCACCAAATACATCTATACCAACGAACGGAAAGAAATCTATAAAAACTGTCCGTACTGGGGTTCGAGCCTGTGACTACTAATTACCACTTTTATTCAATAAGGTCAGGACCGGCTTCGCTCAAAAATTGTTTATTCCACCGTATTAATTTCATTTTGATTTGTTTAAGTAGCACTGTAATGATCATGATGAACGAAACTGGCCCTGATCTTGATAAATAAAAGTAGAAATAAGTATAAAAGAATATTTGGTTTTTCTTAATATAATGCTTTTCCACCAAGTATTGACAGTGAACACCGTAAATGTAGTACAAATGTTTATTTTATTTTTAAAAATATAATGCATTTCCAATAAGTATTGACCCTAAAAGTGAGCGATGTCAGTACTGAGATTCGAACCCGTGACCTCTGTACCCGAATCCAACAAAGTTGTTCACTCGACCTCGCAGGTGGCGATAATACGATGTAAATAAATATACTATACCTTTTCTTTAATTTCCCATTACAAAACAATACTTATTGGTACATTTAATAGTATTGCTTAAATGGATAAAACAGCGAATCTGTTTTCAAATATATGTATTACTGAATAAGCACAAATAGTGTTAGAAATACATAGCTTAAAATGGAAGCGAAAATGCTATTTCGCAGCAAACGGCGTATATTGTGTAAAATCAATTTAATACATAAGCAGTTACTTAAAAGACCATACGTTAACATTAATTTTGTATACGAAATTAAGTACCAATAAAAAAACATGTTAGTGGCTCACCAATCTTTTTGAAGTAGGCAATTTTACACGACGCGAGCGGGGGAAAAGTGCGAATCAGGCAGTTCCGCGACGAGAAAGTACACGCGTTTCGACCCACACAGCTCCCATAATAAATAAATAAATATATAATGTAATCGAGATCCAAATTCGCGACTCACCAGCATCCCATAAATGGCAGGCGGCCATAACTGTGAATAATAATAAATTATCAACGAATGGTGTAATAAACGTCGCACTGCCTACAGGGCGATTGCAAAATTAGTGCGTATTACTCTCGCATACGTGTGTGCAGATTCGACGGATTAATTCGTTAATCTTGCGCGTCAAAATTATCAAACTTTTCAGGAGCCTCTAAAATATAGCTGCCGCCATAATTATAAGGATTAAAAAGTTTTTGTCGCTTACTCGGGAGGCAGTTTTATTTGATTTAATTTTATCTGGATGATAAATGAGTCGTTTGTTTTCACAGGAATTTTTACCTATACATATGAATATCTACTCTGGTTCTACATCGTATCAGCTTAGATCATGTTTCTACAAAAGGCTCGATGTATATTACTTTACTATCAAATTTTGACATGGTGACGCATCTTTATGTAGTACTTGCCATAATTTGGTAATATAAATTTACTAAAAAGGTTTCAATCATATCAATGTATTTTAAAAAATATTGTTTACCGATAACTGGTTGAGATTCAGTTATTTTTATAAAGGACAAGGGATGGGACTAGAAAATCACTATCGCTACATTTAGTATGAAGTTTCAGATTGGTGAGAGAAGAGAAATTAAATATCAAATTCTTTCCTACATTTGAAAAAATACTAAATCGATAGTAAAAACAAAAAAGTTGTTGTTGAAAGCAGAAAAACACTGCTGTATACTTAGCAGGGGTTGAAGATTTTCCTTGAAATAGCGCAACCGGACTTGATCGTAAAATTATATTAATTAATAAAAACGAAATTACGATTTTCTTGTAAGCTTCTTGCTTTTGTTACACTAAATAAGTAATACAAACAAATATCTCTCAATATTACGCGAAACTGCGTTAAGAAAAACTGAATTGCTAAAATTAAAAATTTGGCCCGATGAACATGTAAACCAGCTGCGTGGTCGAGAGGTCAACGGCGATGCCTTCGATTACGGACGACACAGGTGTGAATGGTGATATGGAAAGTTTTTATAAATTGATTTCTTGTTTTCAATTCTCTCTCACCTTTTCTATTCTCAAAACGGGCGTAGCGATTAGCTTACCGCTCGTCATATACTTCTACCCCCACTCTCTTTGAAAAAAAATACGATGAGTACGCTCTTACTGAGCAGAACAATATTAGTAATCCATAAACTTCACTTCGAGAGCGGAGATGGTTAAAAAAGGGTTGCACGGAAAATATATTTAAACATTAATGGTTTATAAGAAAGCAGTAAGTTTGATTCGCATAACCTTGCACACAACCGTTGTTATTCACATGTCAGGCAGTGGTAGCGAAGGTTCCAAACATCGGGGGGCCGATTTGAACAAAATTTACGGCGGGGCCTTTTGTCAAAAAGCCTCTTCGTGTGTGAAATGCGTTTGCTTTTTATGAAGCGGTGCATGTGGAAAGGAGGCATTATAATAAACCTACCTGGAAAATACGAAAACGCTACGGTGTTTTCCATTTTTTCATCGCGGGGAATTTTTTTATTTTTCTTTAATGCGATTTTTATATGGACCATAAAATTTCTACATATTTTGTTTCAGAAATTTAAGTAGTGTGCATGCGTTACTCGGCAGACATAAATGTCGAAAGTATGACGCTTTTTGGTAACCTTATTCTATAGCCAAAAATGTTTTTAAAAAAATCATTTAGATTTGAGATAAATACTGTCAAATCTGTGGGCATTCCCATGGGTTTATCCTTTTCGCCAGAAATGGCTTTAAACTCAATAATACATTTATTTCTTATATAAACACAAAACATTCATTTACTAAGCGTCAGTTCAAGTTCATCCGTGCAATTGAACGCCTGAAGATGCCGAAAGGCGAAACCCGGGTCGTTAGTGACAAAATCTGTGTGAATGTACATAATTTGAACGATTCAAGTTTAATAAATACTGTTATTTTAATATTATATTTCTCTTTTAGGTGTTCACTATCAATTATTGGTGGCAATGATATCGACTGTGGAAAGGAAAAAGGACGTAACCCACAGTTTTTTCAAAACAACTATTTTTCGATAATCACAATGTATCAAACTTGATACACGTTCTATCAAAAGGATGCAAGGTGGAAATGCCGAATTAGTAGCTAAGTTTAGCTTTTAAGATTGAAAAAGATGACCTTTTAAAAAATTAAAACCAAGAAAAAATACTTAGACAATTTCTTTAATTAATATTAGATTATGTCAATTAAACACCAGTTTAGAAGTTTTCGAGCACTTCAAGGATGTGCATAATTCATAATTTCCATACGGCCCAAAATCATCAAAACACGTTTTTTTGCGCGTCCTGTAAAATTTGATTTGTGGGTTACGTCCTTTTTCCTTTCTTCAGTCGATATATATTCAAAAATAAAACAGTTTTTTTTGTAATAATTCTACTATATTTACTAGAGCAAATCCAGTTGCATTCATCCCGAGCATTATCAACTATCATCTTGATATTGCTCGCGATTTATCATCCGTCTCTGGAATAATTTAAACTGTACATTGTTTTAAATGGAAGTATACCTCCGTTTCACTAAGCCTGTTAGTATTTTTTGTTTATGGAAAAGCACTGTTAAAACTATAATACATTGAAATTACTACTCATTGCTAATTAGAAGGCTTAAAACAGGTTTTTGATAACGAAAATAGAAACATTACCAAGATTTTTAATTGATTAAAATAAATCCGAATTTTTAAATATTTATTAAGAATCATACACCTAATCGTAACGTAGGGAATATAAAAAGGGTTGAAATCAATTAATACATACATTTACGTCTTTAAATACAATTTCGTGAGTTGTTAAAACATGTAAAAAAACACAATATTCATTTGTACTAAAACAGGACTGGTTTCGCTAATGACACGCATCAGTTGATAATGTTCGTCACGAGAGAAACCGGTCCAGATTGTATTCAATAAAAGTGTGATTTAGTACAAATGTATGATTATTTTTATAAAAATATTTTTTTTTTTTTGTTTTGCCGCCTGAGTGGTCGAGTGGTCAACGTTGTTGGCTTCGGCTACGGAGGGCCCGGGTTCAAATCCCGGTACGGACAGTTTTGGAAATTGATTTTTCAATTGATTTATGAATTTCTGTTCAAAGGCATGGATGTATGTGATGTCTTGAATTCCCCTCTCTCACCTACCCTATCCTATGAACGGGGCGTATCGAGAGCGATTAGCTTACCACTAATCCTGTCCTAACCCTATCCTTCTATCCCTACTCTCTTTAGAAAAAGAGAGGTTGAGCAACTGAGTAACAAGCAGTTCTCGTAGAAACACTTCTGTTGAGATAAACTCCATTATGAGTCCATATGCTCCACATTGGGAGCGGACATGGTTAAAAAAAAAGTATTGACAGTGAACACCCTAAAAGTGATCATTTAAATATTATCGAAGTCATACAACTCTACCATTAGGCCACTTGTTTCATGTAAAAATGAATTTACTAATAAAAACAGTTAGGCATAAAAAAATCCAGTTTTATATTACATTATTTTTTTTATATTCCTGAAATGAAAGATACTTTTTTTATATCCGTAATTTACTCAGTGCTTTCTTAGGAATCTAATTTATTGGTTGCATGCCCAAAGTTTTTTTTTCAAATCGTTTATAAACTTTTTTACACAATGAACTTATTTTGTATTTCTTTAATACATTTATTTTTCACGTGGGTTTTCCTTTATTGCTTTATTTCTTCATTTCCGTGATATATGGAAATTATTTTCGTAGCAAAACAAAGTTTTAACAATTATTATTATTATATGTGGAGTTATTCGGTGGAAGCATGCAAAGGTTAATTTAATAAACGTGGAATGTTGGCACATGTCATTAATACAAAGAGATTGTTGCTAATTTGCGGGTTCCAGAAATAATGGTTCGAGCGATTTATTTCGGTCCAAATTCAGATACCGGACATGCAAGGAATACGCTTTTTTTACATAGAATAAACGAACGACAAACATGCAAATTACAAATAAATATAATGACTCTTAATTTCCGTGGGGATTCAGAGTGATAAGACATCCGTAAGAAATTTAATCATTACGTGCCAAGTACTTTGAGCCAAAGTGAATTTGTTAATCAAAGTAAGCTTCCAAGAACCTTTGTAAGTAACCCATTATCAAATTGACTTCTCGCCGTGTTCATAAAACAAGAGTTATAAATCCGGCGATGCACGTACTTACTTCCCATTAGAGCACACAATAATAAGAAACGAGAAACTAAACTCGAGACTTAAGTAACTGGAGGAAAAGTAGTCTAACGTTAAGTAATTGAAATTAAACACCGCTGTAGGTAATAGAGACACCGGCAACAAAGCAACGCGTAGTCAAAGTAGAGGCAACTAAGCCGATGTAATATTAGCCACTTCGAAAGGTGATGCACATTCTTAGACATAGGAGAGCAACTTGCCGTTGACTGCGACAGGGCTTTGCAAAACCATCGCATTTTGTACGTGTTTTTGCGCGGAAACGACTCAGGAAATAGAATGTATTATAAAATGGTATGTATGAAAAGTGATATAGTTTAGTTTTCAACAATGAAAATGACTGCAAAAAATCGTTCAAATTTAGTACATTCACACAGGTTTTGTCATTGACAATCCGGGTTTCGTTTTTCTTTCGGCATCTTTATTCGTTCAAGTGCACGGATGAACTTGAACTGAGTCTTGGCACTTAAAAGTATCGCGTATATACAAGACACTAATTTAGCACTAAGTTATTGTTATTGTTATTGATGGCGACATGTATTAATTTTAATGACTTTCAATTTACCTGGGGAAATATTTACCTAAATAAATAGTTAGTAAAAACACAATATTTCTTTGTACTTCATTCCACTTTATTAATTAGGTCAGGACCGGTTTCGCTCATTGCGAGCATTGCCAACTGAGCATTGTCAGCTCGCAATGAGCGAAATATTGTGTTTTTAGTAATATAATGCCTTTCCACCAAGTATTGACAGTGAACACCCAATGTGATAAATAAATAGTATTTATAAGTTTTTGTGGCTGAATGGTGTATGTATGAAATGAAAATGTATATATAATATGTATACAATGTATGCATGAAAACTATTATCGACGGCGCCATTAATCTATTGAATTTAAGTTTAGATTATGAAAAAATAAAAATAAAATACTTCTGGAAAGCTCCTAAAACTGCTCCTAAATACGTTGATATTTTTACCCTATTATAATGGAGCTCTACCAAGTAAATGCCAAATCAATAAATAAACTTCTGGAAAGACTGCTGAATTAAACTAATATGAAATGATATTAAACGTATACTTACCACACAGATATAAGCTTTTTCTTTTTACATCGATGAATTATCTTTATTGATAACAATTAATGTCAAGCGTCGATCGTCTATCGACATGTTACATTGAAATATGAGTGAACAAAGCTCTTGGTAATTTTAAATTTGAATTGTTCAAACTATGTGCATTCTCACAGATTTTGTCACTAACGACCCGGGTTTCGCCTTTCGGCATCTTCAGGCGTTCAAGTGCACGGATGATCTTGAACTGACGTTTAGTAAATGAATGTTTCGTGTTTATATAAGAAATTTTTACTAAACGTCAGTTTAAGTTCATCCGTGCACTTGAACGCCTGAAGATGCCGAAAGGCGAAACCCGGGTCGTTAGTGACAAAATCTGTGAGAATGTACATAGTTTGAACAATTCAAATTTAATATTGAAATTCCACCAAGCACCTTCAGTCGAAATCTTAAATTAAAAAAAAAAAACTCTTAGTGATCAAAAATCTCCGCCTGTACTTGGATATTTGACGTTGTAAACATCAGTGGAGATTTTCCATTATTCGATTTTTGATTTAAAGTAGAAGATGCTTAAATGTATTGCAGCGTATATAACCATTGATTTTTTTTTGCAACACCCATTTAGGTCCCACAGACCACCAGTGTTCCGCGGAACATAGTTTAGGAAACCCTGCCCTAGAACGTAAACACACATTAAAAGCAGTCATTTTGGCATGGAGCTAGCCAAGCAAAACCTGTGTAAACATGTATATTTATAAGTGCGTTGACCGGCAAGCTGATACTAAAGTTGTTTACCGCAATATGGGCATCGTATAATAATATTGTTAACGCGTCAAATCATAATGCACGCGCAAATATGCAACACGCAATTTGAGTAGAAACGCATATATGCGGGAACGGGCGCAGGTGTTGCGGCAGCTGATTATAGATTATTAGTATTATGATCATTGGAGGGTTTACCGCGGTGGTTTCGCGTGACATATTCGCGTATATCGGAAATGCTCGTCTACAATCTACGATATATTGTATGTCACGCGAGGGGATGCGTCGCTTCTCGCTAGTAATATGGTGGCTGACTAGGATTTTTTTATTACTTTGCCTTTATAGTATATTGACGATAATTTTTGTAGGCATTAAATTGGAACGAGTTAAGTGGGGCAAATTATATTTCTTAGATAAACAATTACATAATTGAATTCTTACATAGAAATATATTTTTTTGTGGATTTAGCGTAGAATTTAATACAGCTATCATATTTTGTGAGTTGACATTTTTATATTTGTCAAAATAATTGCTATATTATTGAGTTTATTTAAGTTTACGAAAGGAACTATATGAGAGCAATTTCAGAAAATATTATAAAAATATGTAAAATTTAATTCGATGAAATTGTTATCAAGAAACTTGTCGATTATCTTACCACTGAATCCATCGAAGGTATTGTAAAAAAAATTTGAACTTCTATTGGACATTTATATCGAAAATCAACTATAAACGATAGATTAATTTATTATCTCTAAAAAGAGGAAACTTAATAATTAGATGCTTCTTTAGCTAGGCTTGTCAGAAACCCAACGTTTTTTGCTACCAAATTTTGAAGGTTCAGGGACGTTTGAAACATTCAATAATCTTAGAAAAATAATTAGTATATATAATAAAAATAAATTTCAAAACGGTTATCTATCTTGTTTTTTTCTATTATATAAAAGATAAAAGTGCAAAATATTTTTTCGAACCCGTTTAAATTCTACAGACCATATAAAGCATTTACAATAGAAAAAAATAGCAATATGACCAGAAAGCAAGAGTTAATACTGCAATTCAAAAGTTGAATAACGTGCGAATGAGTTGAAGTGTAAGGTTGCGCCTTATTTCCTCTTCTTCACATGCACGCTAGCAACAGTGGGAGATTATTATTGTGATGATAGAGGCTCACTATAGCATTATGATGTAGAATAGCGCGAAAAAGTAAGACAAATTACACTGTGACTTTGTTCAACAATGGAATCATGTTTTCTCATGATATCCGAAGACTATAAAACGTTATAAATTCTTTGTGAGAACATCGTGATACATGAGATTTTTTAAAACTAGTAATATCCGCACACAATCCGGTAAATATGAAGTTTTTCATGCTTTCGTTTGAGCATAATTAATTTAAAAAATAATAACTGCCAATTGGCGCCCTGTTAATTTTACAAAAACGATTTTTTTTCACGTAATTGGTTTTCTTTAGCGTTCGAAATTGTTTTTAAAATGTATGTGTTAAGATTAACTGTAATATTGATAGAAAAAGCACTATTATATTATGCCAATTAAGCTTTTGGCAATGTATTGATTCGAGACCAATCTTTCAGTCATCGCGGATTAGTAAATTCACGATCTTGACTACCATGGACGAATAACAAATCTTTAACAAAAAACGGTGCAAAAATGTATGGGCTAATAATCACAAAATAAACATTTATTATGAAATATAAATTACAGTTAAAAAATGTAAATATGTTTGATATTATTTGTGGACTATTTTACAAAATATTAAGCATTGGCGGATTGCATTATCCTGGTTGACTGATATACTACTAAGCAAACAAAATGTAGTTTCATTATAAAAGTATTGACATTATGTAAATAATGTATTTGACCTGCGTGTAATATGAAAATGCCAAGCGCTTATTGAAAATCACCGACTGATGGACATATTAATTCCATATTTAACAGGTGTAAATATTCGGTACGACCATATAATGAATGTATTATTACAATAAGTGGTGTCGGTTTGTGGAGTAAGGCCACGTTAATATCAGGTGAGTTAAAATGTGAGAGGTTAACAGTTTAGTGTCAATGCAAATATATTTTAAATACATATCAATGCATTTACAAAAAAGGAACAAAGAAAACTCAATGGGTTAAAAAGGACTCGTTATAACGTAGTACGTTTTCTGGAATAATTATGTGTTTTATCTTTATTAACAGACGCTTTAAAGTTGATATGAATTTATTATGAGAGTTTTTTTTATGGAAAAACTAACTTCGAAAATATGTTTATAATAATTTATATATAATTATATTTACAAAACCTATTTTAGACATTTAAAGCAGTTGAAAAATCATCGACATTGTGTTTAACTTTCTAATACATATTTAGAAGTTTATGAGAAAATAAGTTTTGATTAACAAAATAAATAAAAAGGTACAAAAATCTATGTATTACTGGAGTAACATGAACTGTAAGGGTTGCAACAACAAATTTGTTTTAAAAAAATAAAATATAAATTTGTACTGATTCCCATTTTTATTTAATAAGTTCAGTACCGGTTTTGATCATGACGAGCATTATCAACTGATAATAAATTGGTACAAATGTATTTTTTTAATATGTCTTTTCACCATGTATTTGACAGTGAACGCACTAAAAGTGAACAAATCATTTTCATCATAATTTAAGAAAATACAATTATTGCTAGAAGTATTTACGAATATTTAAATACTTTTGTATTTAATATTGAAACAATTTATTAATCAATAAATAAACTACCTTAAAAGAAAACGTTTCCGTCAAAATCTTGCATTCAAATAAATAAATAATCATGCTTCACGAATTTAATTAATCTTTGGAAGTGGTCAGTTGTGAAAATGACGACCACAATTAATGTTACATTACCTCAGGTATGCACTTAAGGGAATTTTCAATTCCCAACATTTCAAATTGAGATGAATTATGTCGAAGGAAAGATAATATTCAGCAAATATTGACTTTGGTGTTAGATTAACTCAGGTGCGAAAATATTCTTTTTAATATTCAGCCAATCAATCAAATTGGCTGGCATAATTTGACTAACATAAACATTTTCGTCTTCATACAATAAGCTGTTGAAATAATTATAAGGCTGTTGAAAGCTACTTAATTTATAGTTTACCGATAACAACGCGTATCAGATGACAGTTCGTGTTATGTGTTTATTTCTTTAATTTGACAAACATTGTTCTGTGATTAATTAACTAAATTTAATTTCTTCGTATTCCATGATATAGTGACTGTTTCGAGAATTTTATTACGATAAGAATGTTATAAACACAATCTTCTTGTCAGATACTCATGAAAATATTATTTAGAATACGTTGAAAAGGTTACACTATTCGTATTCATGTTCGCACCCTATGTGGAGAATATGGAAACATAATTGAGCCTATCCAAACAGAAGTTTTTCTACAAGAACTGACCACTCAGTTGTTAAAAACCCTTTTATTTAAAATATAGTGGGGATAAAATGATAGGACTAGTGTTTCGCTAATCGATTTTGCTACGCTTGTCGTCAGGATACTATGGAAATTCAAGACATAATGTCTTTTGAACATAAATCAATTGAAAATCTATTAACAAAAACTGTCCATACTGGACTTCGAGCCCGTGACCTACGTTACCGTAGCCAACCAGTTTCGTGAGCTGAATTGGTCCGAATTATTGTGACTACTCTCAGCTTGATACATCATTTTATTTTTGATTTATGAGTTGAGAAATATAACTTCTAAATTATGAGGAAATTCAGAAGTGACACAGAATTAATAATTATATTATTCCACTTGTAGTGGAAATATTATACATTGTTCCTTTTTGCTAGTTTTACTTTGAACTATAGTACTTTAATATGAACTGTTTATATTTCTTTGCTATCAAAGATAAAAAAAATGTAACAATATTTATCACATTTTACTAAAAAAAAACAGCATAGAAAGTTTTCTTTTATGATGTTCACTGTCAATACTTGGTGGAAAGGCATTAAAATAATAAAAGCACAATGAGGAAATAAAGTACAAAGGAATATTGTGTATTTATTAATAACAATATTTATTTAATTTAAGATTTAGACTGAAGGTGCTTGGTGGAATTTCAATATTAAATTTGAATCGTTCAAATTATGCACGTTCACACAAGATTTATTATTTACATATATTTTAGAAACTATTTTTAAATATACCAGACTATGAAAGCTCAAAAATGTAACGCATTTTTATCTAGTCGGAAATATGTATTGTGGGATATTTTAAAGAAAAGAAGGTACTTATGCTTATTTGAAATATAATACTGATGGCTGTGCCAAGAACGGTAGTTTGACTTACCTTATAAGGAACACAGCTACATATATTATAAATACATGGTTCTGGCACTCCCTTAACATACAGCTGTATAACAACGATTAATGTTAATAAATTGGAATTACAACACTGACTGAGGGTGTTTATAGAACTAATGTTGCGGATATACAATACTAGCAAGACTTGTGAATAATGCTAAACTCGCGTTATAAATTAAGCAATGAACAGAAAAAAGACCGTGTTGATTAAAAAGATTTGGGGGTAGTATATCACCGAGGTTTTCCTACAGCTGAGATTTATCGCGACGAATATTTAAACGGAAAAGAAAACTCAATCTTTTCGGGGGGTGGATGATATCAACCATTAATTTAAAATATTAAAATATCATCATAAAATGTCTTCAAGCTACCGCCTGGAAATGTTTTTATTTTCACGGTAAATACGAAATTAGAATTGATAACTGGATAATTTTTTAAATCACTTTGGGTGAGCAGTATTGCGATTGTTTTAGAATCGTTTTTTGATTGAACAAGTCGAAAAATTTTATGATATTTTTTAACTATAAAGCCATGTAGATTGGTGTTTATTTCAATACAATCAGATAGTTAGATGCATTTTTGATAGTAATAAACCTTAAGTAGCCAATTTATTGCAATATAGTTCTACCAAGATAAAATGCAAACTAAAACAATAGGATATGTAATTCAGAATATAACTATAAAAGAATTTTATATATTACAATATTTTTTTTCAAATCATGTCAAATTAAAAACGCATTTTTTATTGTATTCGAAAAATTATGGCTCCTCGTTGGTTGAGTAGGAAAATCAATTTTGTGTGGAGTATGTATTTATTTTCCTTCTCTCTTTTTTATCCATGTCCGCTCTCGATGCAGAGCATATGACCTCCTAGTGGAGGGTGTCTTAACAGAAGTTTGTTTTCTATGAGAACTGTTTGTTACCCAGTCGCTCAACCTCACTTTCTTTCAAAGTAGTAGGGCAAGAAGGATAAGGCTAGAACAGGAGTAATGGTTAACCGATCGCTATTACTACACCCAGTTATTACAGGATCAGAAGGATGGGAGGAGAGGAAATAATGTGAATTGGCAACACACACACCCAGTCTTTGATCATAAATTTGAATTCTCAAATTCACTGTAATCTTACCGGGTATCGATCCCAGACCTGCGTCATTGGTAAAACAAGCTCTTACCAACTGGGCCACAGCAGGCGACGAACGTTTATTTATTTATTTTTCCTTTTCTGCAAAAGAAAAAAAATAAATCTTCTACTGTTGTAAATTATTATATTTTTAATATTCTTTGCAGTCAAATATGAACGACCTAAAGTTCCACAAAGGTCTTGTTAAGGCATGTCTTTTGGCGGCGAACGGGATGTTAGTGGAACGCCCCGCGGTGCAAATGAGAAAAGTTCCACCGCATAAGGGCAGACACGAGCGTTCACCATTCCACTGATTCCACAAGAGGAGGAAGCGGACTTCTCAGCGAGACATTTAAAATCGAATTCCGCGGCTTTGTGGGGCTCTCTTGACACGGAAAAGTGCGGTATCGCGGAATACGGCGCAAAAAAGGTCAGTTCGGTGGAGCTTGTGGAAAAAAGTAATATACGAGATTGAAAATGCCGAGGAGTTGAGATTTATAAAGCTATGGAAAGTGGAATTTATTTTTTTAATTCAGGTGATAGAATTATGCGTCGTTTACCATTATTGTTATAAAAAACAGATATATGGCAACTTCTTCATGTTTATCAAACTCCCTCGAAATAAATAAAAGTATAAATAAATTAAGCTTAATGCAGATAGATGTCAGCTGAAGATGCAAGATAAAATTTGAAATACAAGTTTGAATTGTCACTCATTAATCTGGATTCTCCTCTTTGATCGGTATTTTCAGAAATTTAAGTGCGTTAATATTGAATCAATATTAAAATTAATTCAGTTACATCGCCATTAATTACTTCTAGACTTATATTTTCTTAATTATTCTTAAAATATATACAATAAAAACAATTTACTAACTGCCAATTCAAATTTCTTCTTGAAAATAAGTATCCGACGATGCAAGAAATCGGAACCCTGGCTGGAAGTCACCAAACGTATGAAAACGCACAAGATTTTAAGAAGAAAGTTATTCTAAAGCCTTGGCTAACTACTATAGTATTTGGTGTTCGCTAATTTATGTGACATATAATTTTGATATTTTTATACGATTGACTATTCAAATTATATCTGTAACTATTGCGAATTTATTTCACCTTCCTTTTAATGTAAATCGATGATATATTTAATATAATATTATCATGCAGGCCGCGTTCAGTTTGCGTAACTTTGTGCGCGAGTTTGAATAGCAATAGACTTTATTTTTTACGGACACAAAACACAAACGAGCATCAACTGTGATAAGCCAAAAGATACAAAAAATGCTACAGAAAAATAGCAAAGGAAAACAAAGTAAAATTTACGTGATTCGGGTCGCGTAATATCATCATAACTTTCATTAGGGCCCCGCAACGAGATTGCTCCATAAATGTGCGAATCTCGATTTTAATACATTTTTATCGACGTATTATGCGACGCTCCTCGCCCTTCGCTCTTCGTATTTCGATGGAAATGTTTTCCTTGATTTTCCACGCGACGTCGCGTCCTGAAAATTGCATAACAGGAAGTCGCCGGGGTTGTGACGCAAACAGGGGCTGTGGAGGGGGGGGGGGGAGTTGATAAAATGGAACGGAAACTAAAATATGATGACTTCAGATTTTTTATGAAACTTAGTATCAGAAGCTTTTTTAAAATTATTTTTAATGTAATGAATAATTAAATTATAATAGTTTAAATTATGTTCATTCACTCAAGTACGACCCGGGTTTCACCTTTCAGCATCTTCAGGCGTTCAAGTCCACGGATGAACCTGAACTGACGATTAACAAATAAATTTATCGTGTCTATATAATAAATAAAGCCATTGCTGGCGAAAAGGTAATTTATGATTTATAATATTGAAAATATCATATATTTTACTCCCAAATTTTACTAGGCCATTTATTAGTCTTCTTCATATAACTAATCATAAATGATTTAAGATTTCGACTGAAGGTGCTTGGTGGAATTTCAATATTAAATTTGAATCGTTCAAACTATGTACATTCTCACAAATTTTGTCACTAACGACCCGGGTTTCGCCTTTCGGCATCTTCAGGCGTTCAAGTGCACGGATGATCTTGAACTGACGTTTAGTAAATGAATGTTTCGTGTTTATATAAGAAATTTTTAGTAAATGAATTACTTACTACTCAAATCTGTTGGCATTCCCATGAGCTTATCCTTTTCGCCAGCAATGGCTTTGGACTCAGTGATGCATTTTTATATAAACACGAAACTTTCATTTGCTAAGCGTCAGTTCAAGTTCATCCGTGCACTTAAATGCCTGAAGATGCCGAAAGGCGAAGCCCGGATCGTTAGTGACAAAATTTGTGAGAATGTACATAGTTTGAACGATTCAAATTTAATCATAAATGAGATAGTTTCACTCATTTTGCCACCAATATCCCTCTCCTTATATATGTCAATACTTTAAATAATTAGAGTCAAATTATAAAAAATAACTATGAGCAAAAGTATATTTTACAATAAATACTTGTAATTTGAGTATTTTTTCAGTAAAACAGTTTGTAAATTAAGTTGTGTGTAAATTGGATTGTAATTAATTAGACTAATTGTAAATATTCATTTAACTGCTGTCAAACGTCTGAAGGTGCATTTCAAATAATCAATTACGACATGTAAAAACGTTACAAGGAAATTACTGTATGGAAAACATCAGTGTATTGAACCCATTTAACATCACCGACCCTGGAAATGATCCTCGACGACGACGACTCGATATTTCTCAACCGTCGTATAACGACACGGAACGGCGTCGCCGTCGTCTCGTAAAATGTATAACGGCCGTTCGGGTCCCAGCAATACACAAAAGCCTGCGGAGAGGCTGTACATTCAGGTGCCACGTGAAATACGGTATCGAATGTAACGACACAGCGATGCAAGTGAATCGAGGAAGGCAGCAAACCTATCGTAAACAAGCACCGAGGAGATAATTGAAAATTTTAGTTTGTCTTCTGGAAAGACGATACAACACTTTTCTCCCCCATTGTGATGGCGTAGCGTGCGAGGATAGAAATTTCCCTGAATTGGAAAAGTTCAACGTCGACACATGCGGAATATATTGGAAATAGAAAATTGCATAGTGACATATTATAAACACTATCTATAGATACTAAACTATACTATATTTTCAATATTGTATTGGTATTTATTAGATAGAAATCAAAACTTATCGGGTAAAAAATAGCGATATATGTAATTGTTTATTAAGAAATATCGAATACTATAGAAAGCTATTGGTAGAGCAATAATTATCGATCCATTTTTGTATGACAAAATAAAAATGAATACCATATTACATATATCTGTTATATGAAAGAAAAACTCGAGTTTGACTAAGCATATAACACGATTTTATTAATAACTAGCCGGTTCCCGGCAAGCGTTGCAATGTCACTCAAAGAACGAAAGTGTTTTGTGTTTCAATTGTGTTTATTGAAGTGCATGTTTTCTTTTTCTGTTTAAAATTTGCTGCCGATTGTCTATGGTACGACACACGCGCCACCTACTGTAAATTATTAGTACTTTGACCTTCGCGCAAGTGCAAGCATAAGTTGTCAAAATGAACTGTATGGCAGACATACAAACATTGATTTTTATATATAAGACCTACTTTAAATTGATTTTACTATGCCTATAACCTTCCCGGAAGTGCAAGCAAAAAGTTTTATTGCAATCGGATGAGCGGTGTGGCAACGCATAAAAAACGAACAAGCAAACATTATTTTTTATAAATTAGATTGTTTTATTATATGTAAGGGTTGCAGAATCATCGATTTTAACTGATAAAACTGAATTTGTATTGATTATATTTTTAATCGATTCGACTGTTGCTATATCGATAATTAAATTAAAAAAACATTGATAACTGAGTTATTCCAGTCGTCTAAATAAGTATGGCACATGATTCGTTTCTAAATCGTTAAGTAAATTAAGTAGTTCAAATTCACAGTGAATTGTTTACTTTTAGGGTGTTCACTGTCAATACTTGGTGGAAAGGCATTATATTAATAAAAACACAATAATCCTTTGTACTTCATTCCACTTTATTTAATATCACACACAGTGAATTGGATCTAATTTCGATAATACGTCAAAAGAATAAAAAAGCAAGGACGTTTACCGGATTCGACAAAATTATACGAATAAACCACAATGAAAATCCCCCTGTAAGTGAAACCTTGATTAATTTTTATTTGATCATTTTAGCCCGCGTAGAATTAAAGTACAAAAACAAAATTAATGAAAATTGCGATCCGCACAAAGTATTTTGTTATCGAGAGCGGGCAAAAATTTGTTGCGGTTTTGAAGACTTCCCTTCCGATTGGGCGAGTGATTTAGAGTATTTCACTCCAACTTTTGGGTAAGCCTAACAGTGACGTAGAACAATCAGATGTTGTATTATAGATTGTTTTCATTTTATTCATTACATTTTGACGTCGACTCGAAGAGAAAAGACATCAACGTTTTGTTATGTGACTTAATTTCATCTCAAGAACTTTTGACCGTTAATAAGAATACTTGCTAGAATTACGAGCTGCAGGCATATAATAGTAGCAAGATCAATTCTTATTCATTTTAGATTAAATACTTTAATGACTGACTTGGTAGAAATACGGTGAAAAAATAAAAAAAGTATTTTAGTTCTACAAATATTAATTTATATATGGTTGATAGCTTTTTCGGCGTATGCCGTCATTGAAACTATACATGAAAAGATACACAATATATGACGCTATCTACATTATAAAATAGTATTATATTTATTAAATTGACTTTAGTGTTTCTTTGAACGATAACACATACGGGATTATTCAAAGTAAAATTGTTTTCAATTAAAGTGATTATTTATTATTAGTTACATTAGCGTCTTGTAGGGGTTTTAATAAAGGTGCTTGGTTAATATTTCTTTGACCATTATGTTATTTAATACTTTTGTTGTATACATTACTTTCCAAAATTATAAGCATCTTTATAAGCAATCAATATATCAGTAAGTACAAGGCATTTCAATATTTAACTATGTCTGTTCAACAACAACGTAACAAACGTATTTCCAATTGGAATAGACAATAATTGAACAATTGAAATTGTAAGCGAAAATTGTAGGGTATTTTAACCATAAAAATATCCTAAATTCAAAGACTCAAGCTGTAGCAGCAATTAATTAAAAAAAAAGGCATTTTAAAAATATATGCTAGCTGTAGAGCTGTTAGTAGTAGCATTGAGAGTTTTAGTATAACAGACATAGAGTAGCACTAACGCCACTGCTTGAGTTACTGCAAATGCGAGGGTATAGTACAGAGACCGAGTGAATTGTAGCAATCGATGGTCAATTAACTTACAAAGCAATAAGTCGAATCCACAAAAGCACTGTTCGGAGTATTCCCGAAACGCTTGAGAGCAGGAAACGGTCAAAGGGAACAATTTTCCACACCAAATTGGCCCTTTCACGTATGTAAACGATACTAAAACTTACAGTTTTGAGTGGCGGCCAAAAGTTACATTTGGTGAGCTCAAAGCGATCTCAAATTAAAACGGTTTCAAATAAAGGGTAAGCGGAATTTCGAACGTTTTCGACACATCGGTTTGACCCATGTTAAAAGTTATTTGCAATCAATTCACCTACCCAGAAAACCTTTATTTGATAATGCAACCTTCAGTTTACAATGGCCACACAGTACGACAGACCCTGTCATTAAATAAAGTCAAAATACAAAGAATAAATCCAAACGTGGCGATAATATATTGATATGTCAAGATACATCATTTATTCATATAAATAATTGTGTTGTCAAACTTGTTCAAATATTCACATATGAAATGCTGGAAGTGTTTAGGATACACGTAATAATTTGTTAGTTAAAAAATGAATATAAGCCGCGGTGCGAACTATTTGTAAGCATGTTTTAAGTCGAGTTTTCAATATATTCAATTTGTATACGGACATAATTTATTGGGTACTTAATTCTTCAATGTTTAATTCTGCAGTTCTACGTATAATTATTTCAGAACAATAAGTAACAACTTTATACAATTATAAATGTGAAAAAAATTTCGTTGTGTAAATTATTATTGCGCAAAACTGTTCAAGAATTTATCTTTATTAACTTATTACCAATTCTACCAATATTTTCATGTTAAAAGTCGAATTCTTTTCTGTACCGAAAACTGGCTTGGAAATATTTCTTCTCATATACTTACCACATAAAAACAAAATGTTTGAATGCAGTGTTGCAGAGGTTAGAAAGTTATAGATTTTTGTGCTAGACAAGAGACGTAATGAGGCAATTTAATGCCAGCACTTCCTATGTCACAGCTGAAATCAAATACGGCAGATTTATTCCCTAGAGGAAAAACGAACAAGAGTTTCCCGGGAAACTATGTGCCCGCTGCTAATTAGGTTCCCTTGCAGTGCCATTAGGGAAAAAATGCAATCAACGTCCATGTATGCGTCTAGCAAAATGTTCCAGGGCTTTAATGCAATTAATGTTTTCTAGGAATAGGCGAGACTATGCGCAAGAGTTCTCTTGCGTAAAAAAAGGTTCATGATTTTTTGAATAGTTTCAACCACTTACGTTATTTTTCATAGATGAGTGGCAATTAACACTCATAATGTATAAATAATTAGGTTTTAACTTCTATGTAACTAAGAGATCAAATATTTTTATTATAATAGATTTGGAAAAAAAACATATTTTAATATATTAAAATTGTTTAGGGTTTAAGCAAATTAAGTTATGCATACAGCCTTAGAAAAAAGGAAATACATATGTATATTCTTCTTTTTATACTTTTGATAAAAGACTCCAAAGAACCATTTCGTATATGGCGATAGAATTATCATATATAAGCATTCCTGGGTACAGGAGTTCGTGAGTTTAAATCGTTTAATTTTGAACACTTCCAAAAGTTTTGTGATAAGCAGTTCAGGTTTTACCTTTAGGAATCCTCAAGTACACGGAAGCATTAGAACCGATATTGCCTATTTCCAATTAAGCATTTTTGTTAACTCCTGTCGCTTGTGAGGTTTGATAATTGTCTTTTTAACTGTTAACTTGTTTGTCGTGTAATATTAAATATAAAAAAAAAATCCCACGTTTAATTGCAGTTCTGCAATGAATTTCCCCACGCGATAAATTGTTCCCATTCACTTTTCCGTGAAAAGTCAACAATATAATTATGCAAATAACATATTCATATATCTCGAATAAAGTTAGGTTAAACATTCACGCTGCAAAGTCGTCACGATCCGAAGCGATATGAATAAATAAACGGCTTGTACAGATTTCAAAGCATTCCTTGCCGAGCTCATTTAGCGGAAGACATGTGAATCAAAAACAAACTTCGCGGGACACTCCCTTCCAGACTTGGAAAACTATCTCGGCGAAGAATGTTCGTGGCGCTCGTGTACTCGCGATGTTTGAAATGTAGAAGGAAATCCTGCTCGTCGTTATCTCGCAGGATGTCAGTTTCTCAGATACTAGTGGGTAATACGATAATACCTGCCGCTTACATCGTCTGTCGCTATTCTTGCTAAGCGGGTGTACTTTGAAATTGACAATCATTTAGAAACACATTTCGGAAATGGCATCAACAATGGTAATCAACACGACGCAGTGCTAATATTTTCGATGAATTTGACGGCAAGTTGGGGGAGTATATTTTAAAAATAAAATAAATTTGACAACGTTGTTATTTCACAACAATGTTTTTCGTAAACAAGCTTACGATTGTTTGTCAGAAGATGCGTCTTTAAAGGACGAAAACACGTATTACAATTTGTAACATGCGGTATAAAATCGTCTTTTGATCTCGATCAGCGCATGCGAATATACCGTACAATGAAAGCAGAAGAGATAGTAAGTCATTAAGTGTGGTACGGTAGGAAAGGCAGAGTACAAAATCTTTTAGAGTTCTTTTAGAGTACAAAATGTACTCAAATGGACAAACAAGAGCCAGTTATATCTAAGAAAATATTATTTAGTCAAAAAAAGAAAGTAAGACAGTTTTATTATTTCTGACGGGTTAAAAATAACTGGGTTTAAAACATGCTTTAAATAAATTATATTTTCTTAAAAATGGTGGACAATGGTGATTCCAGGGTTATCCGTCACACTGAGACATTTCTGCGTAAGACAGAATTGAAGTTATGAAACGTAACGCCCTTTATCAAATTGATGGTCATTGTCACATGAATCAATATTTACATTGTCAAAAAAAACACGAGATAAAAAAATCTTACCTTTTGAAAATGGATTTCTTTTTATTTCATTCGTATCTATCAGCTTTCAAACGACAATCTAAAAAAGAAGAAAAAACAAATTTTAAATTTCAATTTGAATTTTAAAAAAAATCAAAAATACGTCAGTAATGAATATATTCTGATGATGCTTCTTTCTTGGAACATTTAATTTAATGTTGAATATTATATTTAATTCTATTAGAAGTTTAATTTGAGATTTGTATGTGAAAAATTGTGAGGAATTTTCAAAGAAATATTAACATTATTTTCAAGATATTGTCCAGTCAAAACTGAATATTATTTTGTTATATTTTAAAAAAATAAGGATTAATCAGAGTCGAGTTGAATAAATGGGCAATAAGGAGTGAAGTATTTAAGTAAGTAAGGGATATTTTAGAAAAAAATAAGTTGTAATATTCTACACGTCTTAAAATATTGGTAAAGTGAAGACACCTCAGTTAATTAATATACATTGCAAAAGTGTTATCTCAATAAAATAAAAAAAAATGTGCAATCCACTAAAGTACAAAGTAAAGACGTAAAAATGTACCATTTTGCTAGTTGGCTCACTTCACCTCTAATGAGTCCGATTTTCAATGCGATAATTTTTCGACGGTTAAACTGACATGTTCAATTTTGATCCGTCCTTAGATTACTTTTAGTATCCGGAAAAATCAACGAAAAGCACTGATCATTTTGAATTATAAACATGAAAGAAGAAATTCTATTAATATTCGTTTTAGAATTAGATTTGAAATGTGTGACAGCTGTTTGACAGGTGTTCCTTTACAATAAATTGAATTTCACTGTGGCTGAAAATATAATTTCCTTATATTGTTTCTCGTTTGGGTTTATTCTATTGTAAATATTACAGTGTTAAAGGTAGAACTGTCGTATATGTGTTAGTATGTATAAATAAGTATATACGTAGTCGACACTTGGAGATGATAAATCCTTTCGATCTTAATTAGGCGCGAAAATGTGGCAGTGTTGACGAACCATCCCACGAACGGGAAACCCATGGGTAATCAACTTTCACGCGAGAATATTACGATGTTTCCTTATTTCAATTTTGAGACTGAAGATAGGCATACTGGGAAATTAGTTTTGACGCGGGGGTTAAATAATTAATGCTTTGGTTTTTGAAATAGAAATGTTATATGAGGACCTCAATTTCATAACCTACCTAAAGACCATTTTTGTTTTTTTTTCAAATTGTGATGCCAACTTTTTCTGTATTTCAATATTTACACAATGAATATATTTCCGAATTCCTACATTTAGATACCAATTCGGCATTTTCAGCTTCCATCCTTTTGAT
The DNA here is from genome assembly GCA_030503985.1 of Himalopsyche tibetana. Classification (NCBI taxonomy): domain Eukaryota; kingdom Metazoa; phylum Arthropoda; class Insecta; order Trichoptera; family Rhyacophilidae; genus Himalopsyche; species Himalopsyche tibetana. Next base: position 1,782,879 of record JAPJYX010000007.1, on the reverse strand, counting down.
AGAACGTGTGGCAAGTTGTATACATTGTGATTATCGAAAAAAGCTGTTTTAGAAGAACTGGGGGTTACGACCTATTTCCTTTACACAGTCGATATGTTTACCTTGAATTCACCATGTTTCAATGGAGTGCGCGAAACTTCTACAACGTTCGCATTGATACTGGTAAGCGAAATGTCCGATTTTGTGGTTTCGCAAATCAAACTTTATAATTAACATCCAATATCGTTTTTAAGATTAAGTAGCAACAAAAATCGGTAAATTAGTATTAAGGGTACAACAAACACAAAGACAGCAAAGAAATATAGTCTGATTACCCTTATCACTACCTGCGTCCAGTAGAAAAGGACAAGCGCCGAATTTATTTTTTAAATTTATAACATAAGAATTAGAATCATTGTCTAGTTTATTCGTTAACGTTGCGATAGTCTGATAGTGCTTCCCAAACAAGCGATACACGTGTCACATTCACACATCAAGTGTGATAACAAAGTTATCAAATTCAATTTCATGTTAAAAACTTAGTTCTACAAAGCTACTGCTGAATAATTGACAATATTTCTATGCACTTTCTCTAGTGTATAGGGCTTATACAAAAACCGGTTTTCGAATGTCAATATTGTTTGAAAACCGGTTTTATCCGGTTTTCGAAGTTTTACAATAAATGGATAATTCAATTGAAATAGGGAGAAAAAGTTCAATTTGTTTATGTTTATTTATATACATAACTAGCTGTAAGCCCGTTGCCCAGCAACGTGAGATTTTTGTTGCATTGTGTTTAATTTAATTTAATTTTAATTTATTTAATTTAATTTATTTTAAATTAATTTAATTTAATTTAATTTATTTTATTTCATTTTATTTTATTTTATTTTATTTAAAAAAGTGGAGACTGGAAGGTGTGAAATCGAGGACTCTCACTCAAACAAACACTCACTCATTCACTCACTCAAACAAACAGACATTATCGGCTATTAATATATAGATAATTACACAACAAGAAATTATTTGGTGTTACTCTTACTAGAAAAAATGACTTAAGAAAACACAAAGCGTCCACTGATCGTTTTGTAACAAAATTTCTTGATATCGAAAATACCCTTTCACTGGGTAATGGTGTGGGGCATATGGTCTAAGATCCAAATTTTTTGTTCTTTTGTTTATAGACTCGTTTATGGAAAATTCAGCACAGCCGGTTTTAAAAACCGGTTTTTGAAAACCGACAAGCCCTAGGAATGCTTCATTTTGTCCCATTTACCTACTAATTATACTATATTTAGTGTTGATTTTCAAGTACAAATAAATACAATACAAATTATATTAGTCACCCCTGACATTGCGGCGGGGGTACGCTTAACGGGTACTATAGAAGAGGTTTTATAGTGCGGTATATGGCAGCGGATATAAACAGATGCTTATTTCTCACGAGCCCAGTCATTCCAACCACTGCGTAGCGAGAGAGAGGAGTGATTCATATTCCTTGACAGATTTCACTCGCGTGCTGAATTATTCAATTAGCACAGAGTTCAGAATCGCGAATTGCGATTAACGCGGTAAAGAGAATAACGTATGTGATGGCGCGCTAACCCAATTGGCGGCGATAAAACTTTAATCTAACGTGAGATTGAGCTCATTAGCAAAATTATATACATATGTACTCATGATAAATGATTAAGCCGGAATAAATAAATGAGCAGCGCCTCTCAGTACATCTAAACTCGTAAAAGTATCTGGATGAAATAAATGTAGTGTCACATAAATATTTCGTGGAAGATTACAAAATTTAAAAGATTAAGAAATTGTGAGTTTAGCCAGTACCCTGTTATGTATACAAAACATTATAGCATAGAGTGCTATGTTAAATTATCTATGACAATTTGTTACAATAAACCTTTCAAACTAAACTAATATCCTTCTCCTTTCTCGCCAGTTAAAATTGAGAGTTCAAATCGAAAGGTCGACAGCCAAGTAGAAACTTCTCGATACTCACATCGTTATTATTTAATAAAATATATATATGGAATTAAGTTGAAACAACATTGAATTTAAATGAAGTGTTTTAGTTATAATAAATCCATAACAACTCCTTTTTTTTAATGTGTAAGTTCCCAATGAAGAGCATATCGCCACCTGATGAAGGTCGATAGAAGTCTTACTGTGAGTATTACTTGTTAGTCAGTTGCTCACACTGTTTTTTAAAGAGTATGGATAGGGCTAGGGCAAGACTAGTGGTTACCTTATCACTCTCGCTAGGTCACGTTATTTTTGGAAGTAGGATTTTTTGGTAATCGTAAACACCCTTGGCTTAGTACAGAAATAGATGCTGTAATAAATGCTGTTCGTACTGGGAATCGATCCCGTGAGATCCGTCAAGGAAGCCGACGATGTTGACCACTGCACCAAAGACTCGACAATAATAGTGTGAGAAATAGTATTATTGATTTGCAATGTGAATACAAAATAAAATATACGCAAAGTAATTATAATTTCAATAAAAAATACACCATAAAATAAGCTTTTAAAAAGTTTTTGGGTATTATTTCATATGATTACTAAATCTGTCGTGTGGTGTAAACATATTTATGAAAACGAAATTAGCGTCGCTATACATTTTAGGATTTCTACACACATAAAACAAACTGTCACATGTCAGATGAATACTAAAAACTTTAAAGTCGTATACCCTGGATTGTATAATACGACATATCCCGTATAATATATTCAGGCACGTGACATATTATATAACGCAGTGGGTATAATTAGGTTTCGAGAGTAAGGTAGCATTGCTTAATTCAAATATGTACTTGAATTGATAAAACATTAACCGGCACGTGTCCATTCAAATTTCTTTTATTTGTGTATCATATTGTTTCTTCAATATCCCAAATAAATCAACTGACTTTACTATTAGTTTAAGGTTGTTATGGCTAACTGGACAGTTTCCCGAGTTTATATGTATATCGCACAGTATTGTGTTGATCAATTATTCATATCGACTGTGGAAAGGAAAAAGCAAATTTTACAGGAGGCACAAAAAACGTGTTTTGATGATTTTCAGCCATATGAAAATTATGAAATAAACACAACCTTGAAGGTGCACGGAGACTTCTAAACTAGTGTTCAATTGACATAATCTAATATTAATTAAGAAATTGTTTAGGAAAAACCTTTTTTTCAGTCTTTTTTCTTGGTTTCAATTGTCACAAGCCAATCTTTTTTCAAACTTAAAAGCTAAAGTTAGATACTAATTCGGAATTTGCAGCTTACATCCTCTTGATACAACGTGTATCAAAGCTGTTTTGATAAAACTGTGGGTTACGTCCACTATTTTACAGACTTCTCTTTGATGATTTTTTTATATTACATGTTAAGTATAGGTGTTAAACATTTTAATTTGTGTTCTTTTAGGGTCACTTATAGATAATTTCTACTTAAATTTGTGAATTCTTTTCAATGGCAATTGTTTATTACACCTTTTCATTTCAAATTGTTTATCGATAAAAAGCTTAACGACCGCTGGATAAGTATTTGAGTCTTTGAAAACCAATGGTTGCTGGCCGGCGGACTCATATATGCGTCCTTCGTCATACATTCCATTCTATTAAAAAGTATCTGGAAGCTATAAAATTAAATTTGGTAAAGAAATCGCAATTGGTTTACAAATTATATTGAATTTAGTAAAATTACATTTTTTTTGCGAATTTTTAGCAAAATTGCTCAGCCGCAAGGATGACATTCTATAAAAAAAACATGCAGTCGTTAAGCTGTTAAATTGTATTTCTTATCAGTTGACAATGTTCTTTATGAGCGAAACCAGTGCTGATATTGATAAATAAATGTTGGAAATTAAGTTCAAATGAATAGTGTTTATTCTTAACACATATAGTGCCATTCCACCAAGTATTGATAGTGAACAGCCTAATTTTTTAAATCATATTAAGGCTTAACATGTGCTACGTATTAAATCCCCCTAAGTAATTACTATTAAAATTCCACTACAGACCGTGAACATTCTCAATTGCATTTCCACACAGTTTTCTCGTGCCAGCTTTTAAATGTGATTTGATTATTATTTATTATTATCATTATTTTTTCACCGTTTCAAAAAAAAAGAAAATTCAAACCTGAGCTAAACACGTTTTAAAATACCTCCCTTAGATTGGATTTTTTCTGGTTTTCCCTGGCGGGGCATTGACTGTCAAGGTAGAAGTATTGATTCAAATACTTATTTACTCATTTGTTAAAAAAAAAAGTACAACCGTTTTAAAGAATGTTTGAGGGTGAAACGTTGCTTTGTGAGACTGGAAACGTAAAATATTCAACCTGTCAGAATGTTTTTTTCTTCTAAAAACTTCATTAAAAACAAATACAAAAACATACTTTTAATGTAATACAATACATGTTGGAAAGGCATTATATTCAACAGTAAAATACTCATTTCTACTTATTTCACTTTTATCTTTAATGAGCAGGACCGGTTTCACTTATGACGAAAACTATTATCAGTTAATGATGTAGCCGCCTGTGTGGTCGAGTGGTCAACGTCGTTGGCTACCGCTACGGAGGTCACGGGTTCGAGTCCCAGTATGGGCAGTTTTATAAATTGATTTTTAAATCGATATATGATTTTCTGTTTAAAGGCATGGATGTATTTGATGTCTTGAATTCCCCCCTCCCACCCATCCAAGCCTATGAACGGAGCGTATCGAGAGCGATTAGCTAACCACTAGCCCTGTCCTAGCCCTTTCCTTCTATTCCTACTATCTTTGGAAAAATAGATGTTGAGTAACTGAGTAACAGTTCTCGTATAAGCACACCTGTTGAGATAAACTCCATTAGGAGTCCATATGCTCCACATTGGGAGCGGACATGGTAAAAAAATGTACAGCATAAGCGAAATCGGTCCTGATCATATATAAAAGCGCAATTAGTAAGAATGATTCTTTTGTATCATAGAAAAGAACGAGTGCTACGCCAATTGCTGTGTTTTCGACTAGTTTTTTAGATCGAATAATGTGGGTATAAAGCGATGAAAGTATTGATATACAATTGGAAAATTATTGACATTTAAATTTGTCAAAGAAATATTAAGCTTTGAGCACTACTGTATAAAAAAATAACGAGTTACGAGTAGTCAAATTAAGTCTAGCCTCTACCAATAAATTGGACGCAAGATCTCGTCTGTATTGTATAGTTCAAAAATCGACTTACAATTCCGATATACTTATATATTAATTTTTAGATGAAAATAAAATAAGTGGATTCTGTTATTCTTAAGTGTTATTATTATATAATTCATGATGCATAAAAAGATCCATATATGCAAATAAAGTAATGATTTATACCGTTGTAAATGAAACGTTTAGCGATTAATGGCAGTTTGAAATGTTGATTTCTTATCACAATAAATTATTGATAACGAATACTTACTTAGTATTAATAATAATTCTCTTTCTAACTGAGTTAACATTTATATTGACTAACAAAAGGGAGTTTTAAATAGGTCAATTCGTAGTTTTGAACCATTGAACTAAAAGGTCGAGATCTCTAAATACTACCATTTAAAGAAATTTACAAGACCGGAATCAAATTGAAATAGTTGTGAGAAAAATAATTTTATGAATATTACAAGATATTATTATAAGAATAAAGCGATATTTATTCTAATTAAACTTTTGCTAAAGGCGGCGATGGGGAATGTACAGACAATATAAATGTTATTTACATACTTACTTACAATTCATAGTAAAAAGTAACCTAATAATATTTATTAATAATTGATTGCCGGGTTATATGGCGCAGTGGTCAGCGTTGTGGGCTTCCGTGCCGGATCTCACGGGTTCGCGTCCCAGTACGAACATCATTTTTCGATTGATTTATCGATTTCTGTTCGAAGGCATGGATGTTTGTGATGTCTTAAAATTTCCTCATACTGTTTCCGATCCTTTAATAACCGGACGTAGCGAGAGCGATTCGTTAACCACTAGTCCTGTCTTAGCTTTATCCTTCTGTCCCTACTACTTGGTCTCTTTGAAAAAGAGAGGTTGAGGAGACTGACTAACAAACAGTCCTCGTATAAAAAAATCGGTTGAGATACCTCCATTAGGAGGTCATATGTTCCACATTGGTAGCGGACATGGATAGCAAAAAATAATGATTTTTTATAATAAAAATATTTTAAAGAATGTCAGCTTTCCATGTTTTATTCTTTATTATTTACTTAGTGGAGTATTTTTACATTATTAAGTTGATGAATTTTCAATGATTTTTATGATGTTCAACTTGAAAGCTTCTGTTTCAGGAAGAAGCCTAAAGAAAAGCCGCGACAAGTAGGTTATCCAGTGAACGAAATGAGGGAAACACCCGCAGTGCACGATGCGAGAAAATTGACTAGACAGAAGAGAAGCGATCGAATAATCAGACGGAATTGTAATCAGCCCACTACAGCCTCCCAATTGAGGCTTTCGGGGAAAGAAAATTCTTCAATCGAGTTATAATACCTACTCTGTGTGTGGTAACAAGAAAATTTGAAGTTGAAATTTTGTAACTGCTGCAGCGGAGTTTCAATTTGGGTCGAGAAATTGAATTTTATGGTTTTGAAAGAATTTTGCAAACGTGGGTATGCATAAGTATATATAAGTTGTTTTACCTGATCTTGGAAAGAATGAAAGTAAACAAACTGGTAGGAGTGACTGAGTGGGTGATTGATTTTTTTTTAATTAATAGGAACTGTCGGGTTTGCCGGGAATTGCCCATGGGTGTAAATACGATATAGAATGGGAAGGTACTGAACAAAATATTATGTTTCTCGTGTTCTTTTTAATTGATGATGCATAGATTTATTTTGTATATTTTGGTATAAAACAGCGGTCACCAAACTACTGCCTGCGGGTCGGATGCGGTCCTCAAAAGATTTCAATCCGTCCATTTATTTTTAATATATTTATAAACTTAACATATAGGAAATATTATTTTTTTTAAAATTTCATAGAATTTCATCAAGAATATTTTTTGTCGGGCCCCAACGTTTTCGAAAAAACCATTCAGCCCGTTTCTCGAAAAGTTGGTGACCCCCAGTATTTGTTGCCATGTTGCATTTATCTTACATATACCGTTGATTAAAAGCAGAAGGAAATTAAAATTTCAGATATTGAGTTCAAATATATTTAGAACTCAATATTATCGGGAAATATAAGAAAAAAAATACATATTAAATAAAAATTGTAAATTCTATTATATTATATATTTGATTAGATACAATTCATGTAAAGTATAAAACTGATAGTCTACTAATAGTCGTTAAAATATAATCCTTATTTGTGGCGGTTACATTGTCAAATAGTGCCATTTCAAAGCCGGATCATATAAAATATGTCAAACTTCTTGAAAATTAGTCTTAAACATTATTTAAACTAATTACTTCCATAAAGTATAATTTTCTATAAGTGAAGGGAAATGATTTCGATATAAAAAAAATATGAGAAAGTACTGCTCAGAAGAAATATGCATGCCCTTTATTTAATTAATACATTATTTAACCCTTTGCCCGCGTCACCAAATTTAGCGAGCATGCCCTGTACGCGGCTGCTTTTTTGCGGATTTTATTATCGCGTTTTCGACTATAAATATAGGTTGTAATATTTTTTCAACTAAACAAATATGTTCATTGCCACCCAAAGTAACTTTTTCAATAATAAAATACAAAATATTTCTCGTATTTTTGGTTCAATTCAACAATAATCATTATTCATACAATTGCGTCGTGACGTCGCCATATTGCAAAATACCGCCACGCGCGACCGAGAACACTGCGCCACCACCATACCTTGCTTATAATATAAAATTATCGGAACAATTTCACCCGCACTCGATCGCTTATTTACACTATCCAAAATCTTGCATTGGTGACGTATGTTCACGGGGTGCTCCAGAAATAAATTATTTTAGCCTACATTGAATCTTTTTTGACTAATGCCATCTATTAAATTTGGTGAAATATACATTTAGTAATATTTTCAACCAAGATGTACAATTTTAACACAATAGATAGCTCTTATATAGGGTTTGAAATTTCCATGAGATCTATACGTGTCACGCGCGCTGAGGGCATGTTCGCTAGGACATGCGTAGCGGTCATACACTGTTAAAATTCTTGAATTATATCAATCATAATTTATTCATCATCATTAATTATATCATTATAGAATTGCATCATTATCATTTATTAATCATATATAATTAAAAATAACTTTTGCTTTGTAGGGCAGTACAGATAAAATTATTCAATAACTATATGTGAAACGTATATCACCTTCTTGAGAGTTAGTATAAGTTATCAAATGTAATATTATATTGAAAATAAATTTTAACAAATGATATATGGAAAACATTTATTATAATATAATCATACATATATATAGCTGTAACAACATTTCCATAATCCACGTATCCCAAGCTGACTATAAAATTCGATATTCAACAAAGTAAAGATCACTGTTTATAGAGTGAGCTGGGAAAAGTTTGCTAAATCTGTTTCAATGCAATGTCGCCCAGGTAAAGAGCGGAAATTTATGCAACGCGATTTCTATTCCGTTTTATGGCTGCAAAAGTCTGTAGATTATCGCCGCATTCTGTCGCCGGTGCTTACTACAACACGCCTGAATGCCGTGCTTATATTTAAGCTCATTGTATCACATTTTCACAATAGCCAATTTATAACTGGCTGTAAAGATCGACCATTATATCGTGGGCGGCGGCGAAAGTCGGAACTAAAGTAATCAATAGAGGGCGAGCAGCTGTCAAACGTTCACTCATACAAAAGTTTTTTTATCATTATAACTTTCTAATGCTTCTTGTAGCTATGGACAGAAAGACTTGTCAAGGGTTATTTTATTTTGTAATGCTATGGATTTCTTGGCGAACATGATAAGTAGTATTACAAAATTCCTCATATTATAATATCGCTCCTGCAGAACAATCAATTAACAGTAGCAACGCTTTCAAAAGCTCTTCTAGCATGACGATTGATTCATATATCAAATTGTATATGTGGAAATAAAAAACAGGCTGGAAAAGAACAATGAAAGTGAAGAATTACTTGAGTTTGTGCGACCCCCGATGCTGACAGGATGTGCCGGCTGACAAAAGTTTAAATGCTCACTAGCGTAAAATCCACCCTATTTTTTGAATTTGAACCAAGTCATATATAAAATATTCGTTAATTTTTATAGTTTTTTTCATCTGAGAATCGTCGGTTGGTGATAAGAATTTTGATAATAAATAATTATTAAATTTGAGAAGTGATAACGTTGATATTTTTTTTAAAGAAGCGAAACAGGTCCCACGCGACAAGTGTGGAATAACAAAATTATCAGCTGGAAATATGCTGCGTGGAACCAGTCCTGGTCATTTGATTAATTGTGCGATGACTGCATACTACTTTTTGGCGTAATAATAAGCCAAAATAGTAATTCACTGTAATGACTAATTTTCCGTGCATAAAAATCAAAATAAAAATAATACTTAACGTTTAGGGATCATAATATAATTATAAATATGTTTAAATGTAATGAAATAATCCGCAATTCAGAAAGCTTGATTCTGATGAATTATCTGAAAGCTTAGCCAAAAGCGAATATCTATATAAATATACGTAAAAAGTATAAAATTCGATTGCAATTTTCTCGCTGACGTAAACTTTAATAGACTCAAACGTCACGACCCGGTCTCCTTGTCCCTCTCGGCGACATTGTGCCTGTGGTGTGGGCGAGGGGGACGCCGACACCCTCTCGCCTCCGGGGAAATTAAGCCTCGCTAATGCTAGGACAAGCGGAGAGTTATCCGCGAATAGTGACGTCAATTTTAAATCCGGCCCATTTCCGAACAAAAAACTGACGGAATTAGAAAAGCGTTAGTATTTGAAATCTAAGGCAATTTGGAAACTCGTTGCCGTAAGAGAATTTGTGATTCTATACAGCACAGATATTTTTTTAAGAATCCATATAACTAAGTAGAAACGAAATCGGCGGAAAAGTTACGTCAAATAATATGTTCAAAACAGTAGTTTATCTTTTAAGTACATGCAATGGATCGATTAAGTGACATTTTTTATAAAAAAAAAATAGCGGAAACGATGAAATCCTTATTTGTTGAAAAATATTCAATGTATGGTGATACATTATTTATGTATTGTATGTTCAAAGTATTAGGATGTGCGAATTGCGACTTAGTATTTCACTAAAGCCAGCAAAAACCGTCTGGGATTCTTTGCCACTGGGTCAATTATTATTGACGAGAAAAGCACTTTTTATTGGAGTGTAGAAATATTCATAAGGATTTTGTATATTATGAAAATAAAGGGTTTGAACAAAGAGCAAATTTATTTAAGTATTTTCCAAATAAATGTTAATAAAATCGGTTTTTAAATAATAATCTATAAATCATATATAAAAAAATCTCGAAAGAAGATTTTTTAAACGTTTGATAAATATTTTGAAATACTCCGTGCATATCATTCATATAACACAGTTGAACAAACATCTAATAATTTAGAAAACTCTGCCAGCGAAGTCAACGAATTTCCTTCGCAAAGTTATCGTAGCAACAAATCGCTACGGTGACCGAGCCTCTATGCCACGCTACGATGACGATTCGCTTATTCTATCCGAGGCGGAATGGACCGAGTTTGGAATAGATAAAGGTAGTTATTTTATTTGAGGTGCAGAGGCTAAAGCTGTGTATGTATGGGACAGCAGGCTTATCTTTTGGCAAGGCTTTCGACACTCTGCATTAGTATAATGCATTTCCGCTGACATTACAAGAGTAGAAGCTTTCAACAAAGGATAAAATATTTTTCAGATTCAGTGGTTACTGTGAGTAAGCTTATTTTAAAGCTTATTTTAAGCTCAGTTTAACAAAAAAAACAATTTATCAAATTGCAAATTCAATCAAAAATAATAAAACAAAATCTCTCAACTGTTCAACTCAACTGTTTTCCCTGAAATTCTCTCATCCTAAAATATAATTTATGTTGTATTAGTTTTACATATTTCTATGTTTAACATTTGTTATCGTTCCGGGGAACACTGCAGTTAATTTATTACTTTTAATACTATATTTTTCAATACAAGTTAGAATGTTAATCGATGAGAAGATGTATTGTATATTTCTAGTATTAGACAGTATACTATTACTAGTGTTGCTGTAAGTAATGTAAGTAAACATAGTTCTAAGGAGAACGTAAGCCGAAATAGCTGTCAACTGTATATGAAATGATAATTTTTAGAACTAAAATAATTTGATAGTTTAACCATTTAACACATTTTTTTCCTCTATCAGTGCATGTGCAGAAAGAGAGTGTTTGTGTAGGTGTATTAGGAAACAGAATGAAATAAAAATGCCTGCCTCGTATTATATTTCGCTCACATCCTTCATTTAACATATGATTTAATAAAACAAGGAAAAAAATACAGCACACTTTTGATATATTTATCTACATATAAAGCAATGACGATAGTTTTGAGCAAGATTTAAGAATCACAGACTTCGTGAGCGCTGAGCGAATAATGACAGGAGTCCACTTATGCGTATGTGTAATACAAATAATTTATGATTGCCACTTGCCAGTGTCAACTTTCTTTTTAAAAAGGTGTTTTTTTATGAAATTTGAAAAACAAAAATGATTTTGTTGCTTATACTTATGAAAATAAAACATAATTTTAAGTTTTAGTTACTAACTATGTCGTGACGCTCAAAGAAAATATACAAACATAGAAGAAAAATTAATAGTATGTTTGTTATCTCGTTTTATACGTTGTGACTTATAATGCATTTCCGCTGGTTTCGCCCACCGCCAAAATGGCTATTGAAAGTTAGCGTAGCATCACACATCGTAGACTTTCACGAATAATTTTCGTCGTAGCTTACAGTTTAACCTGTCTAGAGCTTTAATCAGTAGTCAAATAGCTCAGTAAAAACAATCCAGAGAATTTTTAAAACAGTTATAAATTGTAAGGTTTAATGTGTCACTTTCGTAGCCAAGTGGTTGTGCTTTGTGGCTTTCTTCCTAGTCGAATTAGGGGTTTATATCCCAGAATCAATACTCATTTATGACTATTTATTCAAAGAACTTATAGATCCTCAAGATATTTAATTTCCTTTCCACCTTCCCAAAACTGGGCACAATGGAAGTTATTTTGCTGGTATTTAGTTCATATCATATCACCGTTTTAGTCTATGTACATATGAACAGTGAAAAGGAGTGGAAATGCTTCATTCAATTAAAGGCAATGTACTTGACTTATGTTTGCTTCCCGCGATTACAATTTATGTTGAAAAACTCCATTACAAGTTTATTGTGGCACGTCACAAAAACATTCAACAGCATGACAAATTTACACGTGATAATAACAAAGACAAAAAAAATAATCTCTTGTGTACAAGCTTTGAATATATGCAATTGGCAATTGTAATTAAGGTTGAAATATCAAATGATTACTTGTGTGAGATAGATAGATAGCTGCTGATCAAAATACTATGAAAGGTTATTTTGTAGAATAATTATAAAACGCTTTACACTTCTCCTGTAATATGTTGCCAATAAAAATAGGGATATACAAAATTATAATTTTCAAAGTGGAATATCAGGGTTAATGTATGCACTATGCAGTATGCACGCATCATAATTTCACCGACCACAACCTCCTATGCCCGGCATTTGCTTAACCCGCTAGCTGCAACGAATTTTGCGAACGTTTAGTCTCTTCTATTTTTCGGAATATGGAACATGAACTGTGTTCAATTATTAGCATATAATGTTTATTTAGTATATTTTAAATACAAAAGTTAATTTCCAGGGGGAGTAAGAAATACAGGCAATATATTTAGATACGATTAATCACCCGTTCAGGTTAAAAAAAATGATCAGCATAATTATGATCGATTACTTTTGGCAACCAAATTAGTTATTTATTGCATTCTTTACTATTTATTTTCAATACTTTATTTATTTAAAGCGAATAAGTTAGGGCATGGGAGGTAAAAACCCATTGCATTTGGCGACATCAATACATCTTAGACTAAAGCTTCTGTGATAAATAATAATTAATAATACAACATTGATTATTACATGTAGTTCGAAATGTTTAAATACTTGTTACTAGCTTCAATTTCTGACAAATTCATGTTATTTTTTCTTCTAACCTACCTCTTTTTGTCTCTGGCTGTGTGCTTGTGCATGAGTATTGCTAACAAATCATTACAGCGTTTGTACACGTCCACTCATTATTAATAGGTAGACAATTTATCTCACTTTATTATTATACATTGCGAGTCACGTAAAAAACGTAGAACTATGCGAATAGTGGCAAAACTTAATACCGTAACTCGACTACGAACCTACGTTAGTTGCATCGCGGTCACGGCCGTATTGTACCACACTACGTGAACTTAACTGTTCAATTGTGTTCTAGTTTTGCCGCTACGCGAACTGAACTGAGCGTACGGAACAAATAATGCACTTTGTGTCCTATTAGGCGCCATGGAAATGGGAAATATTGAGTTATGTGCTATTATTGCGAAGGGGCGCCTTACGCTTCAAATGTTTTACTGCACCACGCCGCTGCGGTCATTTGCATGTGCGTCCAGTAAATTGGACTAACTCACTTGAGTACGTGGTGGACACATTTGGAAAATGCTATGTCAACTTAATATCTGCAAATTGAACAACATTGATGAAAATGGAATGGTCTTCAAAGAGTATGTATTCTCAATCAGTAAGCACCGGTCTTCATCGACATCTATAAATTAAGACAAATTGTCGAGTGACTTATTTTACAAGCGTTCGTGTAATTGATAAAATCTAGCTTAAATAGGATTTGAGAAACGTCCTAGTTGAGTAAGGCACTCCTTATTATTCTATTTCACTACTAGTAATATGTAAAACAACGAGCTGGGAGCCTGTGGCGTGCTTAAACATTGCACTCTTTAATTGTTTCAATAAATAATTTTATGTCGACCAAAACTAAAAGATTAAAGGCTATCAATATATTTTGTAAGAATTGATATGGCCATTATTATTTTCGCAAGAATCAATTTCGTTGGATTGAACTCTACTGGAAATTCCACATTTAATTATGGTTGACAGACATTAATATTATTTATTTATTATATGCACTCATTTTAGGATTTAACTTTGTTAATGATAATTGATTGATTTTTGATGTAATAGTTTGCTTTGCTAAGAGGTCTTCAACTTTTTTATTTATAGTTTATTTTTATTAGTTGTAATACCAATTGTTTGTCATACCTTGTTTTTCTTACTAAACTTTTGTATAAATATCACCGTTTGATTGTATTTCTTATCAGTTGGCAATGCTCACCATGAGCGAAACCGGTCCTGACCCAATAAATTTTATGCGGGAAAAATACGAAAAATGTTTTATTATTTTTATTAAAAATAAACAGTTTATTTTTTTTGTGAATTTTGAGTATTGACAGAAATCAACTATGGGAACGACATTCAAAGAAGACAGGTGGCTCGCCACCAAAATCATTGTTTTTCCATGTGTCCAAAAAGGAAAACTCTCAAACTTTAATTTCGTAATATTATATCGTGCGATACTGTCTAAAGATTTTTCTCAAAGAGGTAAAACAATTGTTATTAGTAACACAGTCAGTGAGTGAAAAACAATATTAATTCTACAAAACTATTCAGACAATTAAATGTCAGATTTTGTCTCCTCGATTGAATTGTATTGTAAATTAAACATATCTGTATCTTTTTGTCTTTTACTGTAGTAGCAAATAAATATTTTTTATTCATATATGAAAAACGAAATTTAATCTGAAATAAAAAGAAATGATTTATTGAATTGAAATAATGTATTTTTAATCTTAACCACTTAATTACATTTATCTAAAATGCGTGTTTAATACGAAAAAGTCCCGTTGTATTCCTGGTTATTATTCAAATTGTTTCGTCGAAAAGTAGTCCTTTTACATAAATTAATTTATTCAAATGGGATCAAAATGAGCAAGATACGATAATTACGGAGTTATTTGGAAGAAATCCCAGGGGTGGCGTATGTTAATTCGGGCATTAGCATAAAATTCTAGTTAGTACTGAGATAAATACTAAACAAGGCGACTGCGACCGCTATAAAAATATGTTTTGGCATTTTACTAGAGCAATTATTTGCACGTTACTGCCCCTAAGTAAATTACTAACAAAAAAAGTATATTCGAATCAAATGAAAATGTATATTTGAGGATTATACGAAAACATAAAGACTTTTTGGCGCCATGAATGTTTATTAAGACATACTATTAAATTAATTAATATGTCTATTTGACATATCGTTCATTTTTACGTATTTTATATGAGTCGGTATTTTTTACAGTAGAAAAGGTCTTTAATTGAACGAAATTTATTTTTCATACAGTAATAAAAAACCGATATCGTTGTTAAAGTATGTATACTTCACTTTTAAATTGCTTATCGTCTCGTTATTGGTGGAAAAGTATTATATAAATAAGAGTTTTTAATAGAATTTGAATAAAGTAGATTCTATTCATTCGATACAAATTTAGTTTGAGAATATTTGTACATTATGTTATGGCAATAATTTTATTTTATTTAATAACATAAAATATGACACACGTGTGACAGATGATAGTTTGCAATAATCACCATACAATTACTGACCAAATGTATTATTTTTCGAAGGGAATGTTGTCATTAGCAAAATCAAACGAATCCCTCAAATGGTTTGTAATAAAAAGCAATATAAATATTTACAATATAACATTGGTAAATTTTGCAAAAATAAGCTTATAAAATAATTTTTCACGAGTAAACGACAAAAGTAATCATTTAAATTTTGCTTATAAAAATGACTAAAATACTAGCAAAATTATAATGATAGTACGGTATAACTATGGAATTTATTTATAATTCCATGCAAGAGCTTTAATTGCATTGCAATGATTTCCAGAAGTACATCAAATGAATATATAATTAATATATATTAAATAAAGATATATCAACAATATAATGAAATTTGCAAGCTTGCAGCGTTTCAGAGATTTCAGAGAATTCCAACATCACTGAAATAATTGTATTCCCTATTCGCATAGTCTGTTGCAAGCGCGATTGGTGGAAATTTAATTGTTTCATTTCACGTTTCTCCGTGTACGGAGACGAACTATACATTCGCAGGTTCATGGGAATAGTTCCGCTAATTGCTTTTTGCATTTTTTTGGCAATTCGCTGTTCTGCCATTTGGACTTGACAAAATAATAGAAAAACATTGTTGTCGGATTAAGAACGGTGTGCTGTAGTTCCTTAAGAAATTTCTGAAAAAAACTAGTACAGCTATTTTTCGCATTGGGTAACGTCATGAAATTTTGATAGTTTCTATAGTAATCATACACAACCATATTTCATTTTTTACAATCGAAATTTCCAAAAAAATAAAAAACTGTAGTATAGATAAGGCATCTACACTTTGGGAAATGATTAAACACTATTTTTTATAAGCAGGGCCGTGAAGTCGGGGTTTTTGTCTTGAGTCGGAAAAATCTTACGAATGAGACCCATTTAAAAAAATAAATATGATGTGTATTCAAACAATTGTTGCCAATGTATGCTAGGCTGACTAAAGGTAACCTGATGGTGTACATGTATATAAGTTCAAATAAAATGATTAAAAAAAATCTTTGTAGTCAGAGTTGGTGTTGTTTTTTTTTTAAATCTCAAAGCTGGAGTCAGAGTCGTCTTTTTTTACACGACTCCGCAGCCTTGGTTATAATATAAAGAGCAAAAATAATATTGAGTATTTTTAAAACTTAATAGTCAAAATTTTTAACATTTAAGAGAGATAGTATTAATTGTAAAGCTATGTAATACTCAATACATTAACATTTTAATAGTTTAAAAAAGCTAGTACGTTTCCAATCTGTAGCATATAAACTACTTATACATACACGTTTATTCATCTAAAATGTTAAATGATAAATGACTATCAGTGATGATATCTTTTCAAATAGTAAAAAAGATTGGCTTTATCTGATAAAAAAAATACACCAACATTTGGATGCACATCTAAATGTCGATGAATGAAAGTTTCAAAAATATTCAGACCCCTATACGATATAACGATATTCTTAAATCTTTAACACTCGATAAAGACGACTGACCGATTGATTTTTCTATATATATATTTACAATAACGGAAGTAAAAATGAGTTTCTTTTATAATAAACAATGTTAGATATGTATATCATTGAGGTTTACATAATCCATGTAAGTTAGTGTTTTACTTTATTGAGAATACAAACGATATTATTAACATATAACGACAGCGCAATGAAAATTCATCTAGTTATGTTATGACGTTACTACGTGTATTGGTGGTGAAATAATAAAAAGATTATTAAAGTTATTTTTTAAGTGGCGCTTTGTAAAGTCTGCAGCTGGCCACAGACCGCAGCACTGTGCTTCGCTTCATAATTGAGCAATATGAAATCATATAGCGTTATTTTTTACGTGTAAAAATGTGTATGAAACCATATCAGAAGTATAAAAGCACGGTTAGAAGGCACATAATTGCTTCCACTATCTGTAATAGATATACAGTCGAACTTGGTTATTACGAGGAAGATGGGACCGACTAAATTTGCTCGTATTTTTAGTATTTAGGTATTTTTAAATGCTTACAAACATACCCATCACATGAAGACATGAAGTATCTGGAGCGGTCACATAGCAAAAAAAGTCGCAATTCAAACAAAAACACACAATTAGAATTTATTTACACACTCGTTATATTACACTTTTATGTCAATCCACTATCTTGTAAAATTGATGCTCGTTTCAATGTTTTCATTCTTATTGTTTCAAATGTTTGACGAAGATTTTTGAGAAGTAGCTCGTTATAAAGATGAATGAAAAGTGGAGATAACCATAAACCAAAATGTCAACGAATGTTTCCTCACTACATCCGAAATCTCGCTATTTCAGTGATCATAGTAACCGACTCTATTTGGTGAACTAAAAAATTCCCTCCCACCCTTTCCGATCCTTTAATAACTAAAAAAGAGCAATTGAGCGACTGAGAAACAAACAATTCTCGTAGAAAAAAAAACTTCTGTTCAATAAGAGGCCATGTGATTAAAATTGGAAGCGGACATGGATTAAAAAAAACTTTATTGTGATATTCAATAAAATATCGACTTTTTCCAAAATGATAAATTTAAAAAATGTATTTTTTTAGGATATTTTGTATAATATAAGATTTTAAGCCAATAAAACATTGAAGCTTCTAGAATCTAGATATATGACCGAAGTGTTTACATTAGCATAACAGCTCTAAACGAATGTTTGAATATACCACAACTATTTACGTTTATGTTTCAATTTGTTTCGATATTTTATTTGTTAACGATGTTCCTCTAAAATCTTATAGAATAATTAGCACCAGTAATATTTGTCAGATCTTCCTTTACACGGGTAAATCAACTTTTGAATTTTTTTTAATGCTACGACCGAATCGTGCTTATTTCTATTAATAACAGATAAAAAGCACACTACAGAATGAAAGCTCTTCCTGTTTTCTGTCTCAGAATCAGATTAGATTTTATCATCGAGGTAAGCCCATTATACACGGTGTTTTTTTTTTGTTTCCTTTCATGGAGGCTTTATGAGCATTCTGGTCTCATCATCTAGGTTGTAAAGTTTTATGATGCACTTGGAGGATTGAACAAGCAGTGATGTTCTTTTACATTACTGCGGTTTTGCAAAGAAATGCATATGCGATGCAGCTCAGGCACTGCTCTGCATCATATCGTTCACTCGGGGGAACAGCAGTGCAAGTCATATGATTATAAATAATATTTTTACCCTTTTCGTTTCAATACATAAATATTAAAACAGCTATGTTAATAGATAAGGAAAATACATTTCAAATTTGAATCTTTCAAATTATGTACATTCACACAGATTGAAATTCCACCTTCAGTCGAAATCTTAAATTAAAAATACATTTCAACGATAAGCCCCAAATCATATGGACCCTCATGTCGTTTATTTAATGTGAATTGAAGTTTTTTTTACGAGAACTGCGTGCTTCTCAGTTGCTCAACTTATCTTTTTCGAAGAGAGTAGAGGTTAGCTAGGAAGAGGACTAGATGTAAGATAATCGCTTTCGCTACGCGCTGTTTTAGAATAGGCCGGGTGGGAGTGAATTATTTAACTTCACAGAGATCACGCCTTCGAACATAAATTCAAATACCGTTTAATAATTTAAAACGCTATTTATAAAACTGTCCATACTGGGATTTGAACCCGTGACCTCCGCAACCGAAGCCAACGACGCTGACAACTTTCATTAAGTCTTCAAAATATTCATTTAATTGTTTTATAATATTCACTTTTAAGGTGTTCACTGTCAATAATTGGTAAGAAGGCATTATTATATTCATATAATAAACTACTCATTTGTAAAAATTGAAGTTTTATTTGATATTATCAGGACCGGTTTCGCCCATGACGAGCATTATAAAGTAATATTAAATAAGTGAAATTAGTTTATAATATTCTTTAAAATGAACAGTTAAAAAGTCTCGCAAAAGTCAAGTGATATATCATTTAAATACAAACTGTGTATGTTCTAGAAACAATGGTGTAGATTTGTGTAACGACACACGATGCGCAGAAAAATGTGTAAAGTATTTATTGGTTCCAATATGTCATTATAGTTGATATTGATAAGATGAAGGCCCTCAAAATAAAATACTTTATTTGTTTTATATTTTGTTGCCATAATTTAGGATAAAAACGACTGAAAATGGTGTGTTTTTATAATAAAATAGTTATAGATAGTATACTTATGTGTACTGGTAGCTTTTTTAAACGCGTGATTGTTTCTAATATTTTTTAATTAAAATGATAAAAGTCTGACGTAGGTTATTAAAAAATAAATGATAAATGTGAACAGCGTGACCATTGGCAAAATCTGAACGCAATATTTTCATATCGCTGTATTTTTATTTGTACTGCCTTGTCCGTCTGTCAGAGATATTACGGCATTATTATTCTACGCGAATACAACATTGGTGAGGGAAATGGGGGCACTCTGCACGAATCATACGTATGAAAAATGGGGTAGCTTCGAAATGAAAGTTTCCCTTTATATGTAACACCACTTTTTCATTTATTCCTTGGTATAAAATACTGACTGCTTTTCTATATCAGAATCTAGTGATAATCATCTTAATCCTTTGGAAAACAGAGTGCTATAAAAAAATCCAATTTCTGTAACGTTTTGTCAACTTTTCTTTTAATTAAATTAAATCTACTAGGCAGGGTTAATACTCTCTTGGGGTATTCGCAGCACACGTTCAAGCCAGATACATCGTAGTTTTCTTACAGTATAGCACTGCTTTGAAATATGTATTCTTATCAGTTGAAAATAATTTAAGATTTCGACTGAAGGTGCTTGGTGGAATTTCAATATTAAATTTGAATCGTTCAAATTATGTACATTTACACAAAATTTTTTCACTAACGACCCGGCTTTCGCCTTTCGGCATCTTCAGGCGTTCAAATGCGCGGATGAACTTGAACTGACGCTTAGTAAATGATTTTTTCGTGTTTATATAATAAATAAATATATCATTGAGTTTAAATCCATTGTTGGCGAAAAGTATAAGCCCATGAGAATGCCCACAGAGTTGAAAATACTCATCATAAGCGAAACTGTTCTGTTTATTTATACTAAATAAATGTCAAATTAGTACAAAATAGTGTCTTATTGTTTTATATAATGCTTTTTCGCTAAGTACTGACAGTGAAAACCCTAAAAAAGTTATATTTAAGCCGTTTACGAAAAAGAGCGGTAGAGCGATATACTTATACTACTAAGTTCTTTATACTTATACTACTAAGTTCGTAAGTCATTAGTAGATAATGCTCGTTATGAGCGAAACCGGTCCCGATCAAATAAAAGTAAAAGTGGAATAAGTGCTTAGTTTTTTTAATACAATGACACCTTAAAAACACTGAATTTATGTTACTAATAAAGGTCCATTTTTAACATTATTATTTTGTGGCTGATATATAGTTTTTTTTCGAGCTGCTTCCCAACGGGGTTAGAATAATGGTATCATCAAGCGGGGTAAAAGTGTTACAAAAATCACATAATAAATAACATTGTTGATATTTAAAACAATGTTAGAATTGTCGAGAAAATCCTATGACAGTGGACTTGCGAAAGCAAATTTCAATTGAAAAATTGTATCGCGAACGTAAATCATTCTGGAGTTGACAGCAAAAAAACGTTCAAAAAGCCATGTGCCAGTGAAGATAAACGGTCGAGCGACTATTTTTTATTTGAAAAAAAATATTAAATTTATTTAATACTTTCAAGATCAGATGTATTGGAAAACGTATTCTTACCAGCTTTATCCGTATTTAGAAGTATAATTATAGTAAAAATAGAAACGTATTTAGTTCTACAGTTTTTAAAATATTAGTGTATAGCTATTTCGGCTTTCGTCATCGCCAGAACTATGTTTAAACTTGCATTTTGCTCAGCTTTATATACTGGCTCCGAAGAGATACACAATACATATTGTTATTCACACTAACATCCCAATACATAATACAATTATAATATCATATTATTTGTATTAATAATTTTATTTAAAAAGCAATCAGTATATTTCTTAATAAAAATAAATGTGGATGGTACCAAGAGAAAGAAGATCTTTGAGCATTACTTAATAAATTGGCACTTCAAAATATTGATAGTGTCGAAAATAGGGCATCCAATCCCGGACCCGTTTTGATATCCGGTATTTCGGAATTTACATTTTTTAATCCCGAGATTGAACATTTACCATTAAATCGTAAAAAAAAATCCGGATTTCATAAATTTTTAGTGGTCGATTTTCAAATGGACATTTACGAATCAGAAATCGTTGTCACTGTAAATTTGCACTTCTTATTCTCAATCCCGAAATCTCAGGATTAGTACTGACATAATCACTGTATCACAAAATTGGACGGAATCCCGGGATTGGACGCCCTAGTCGAAAACATAAATAATAGTATTTTGGCGAGTACAAGTTTTTTCAACGTAGATAATTATGGTTCTGTATCACTCATGTAGGTGATGTTTTATTCATAGACAGCTCAATAGAAACAATGGTGTAGAATTTTATGACCGATAATCAACTTTCTCTCGAAAAAACAAAACCATATACGCTATTCCAACTGGAATAATTAGAATATCAAAGCGATCCCAAACAATAACAATTACTTGTATGACATTTGGGTATATTTTCGGATACAATTTAAATGCTTTTAGGTCACGATTAACTAGTGTGATACTTTTTTAATGACTGTTGCTAAGTGGGTAAAAAGAAAATTATGAATACAAAGAATACATGTCTGAAAAAAATCTTTCTATTAGCGTGATTAAAAAACACGTGGACGATTTAATACGTTGTTTGAACAAGACTTCTCATTTTCAATGAGTGGATGTGAGACATAAATATAGTTAATTTGTAGGTATCGTACATACAATCTGACAGCAAAAAGAGGTTTCCACTAGTGGAGAGTAGACCAATCTCTTTGTCGGATTGTACTTAACTAATGATACTTCCGATATGTTGCTGGCACTTAAGAACTACGTGAAAAAACATTGCTAAGTGTTTAAACACTTACTTACTTTCGATGGTTTCGGCGGTAACTTTGTAGAAGTTCATTTTAATAGAAAATTTAAATTAACTTTGATTATTCCACGTATTGTGTTACTAACTGTGACACATGTTTCGCCTCTTTCAGAGGCATCTTCAGACAGACTATCACAAAGTTTGCTTAAGTAATGAAGCAAGATTGATTCTAACATTTTAAAATTATGAAATTACAAAATGAAGTATGGGTTTTTTTTCCTTTTAAGGGGAGCAAGGAGGGGGGAGGTGTAGAATCAAAATAAAGCAAACAAATAATGATACTAATGATTTGTATCGCTATTCTTTTTACCCGATTGTCACAGAACCTCGTTTTTTTTTTAGCTCACCGAGGAATTTGAAATCTTGAATTTTCCAATTTCGTGTAAATTTTCGGGATTTGCTCAAAATTTCTCAATCCCGAAATCCTAGGGAAATTGGATGCCCTAGTCACGGTCAATACTTGATAGAAAAGAATTGTACCGAGAAAAAAACACATTTTCACATAATGTGTTTTTAATCAATTAAATTGTTGCGACAAAATTAAAACATTTGTGATTTTTTAAGATGTTGTCACTCCTTCTTTAAAACGAGCGATAAACTAACTACTAGTCTGTTATTATCGTCTAATTTTTGTGCACTCTTGAGAATGATTAAAAGCTTGTTTTCATAAAAAGTATTTGGATAAAATTACCAACAAAAGTATGGAAATATATTGTGAATTCATTTAATAACTCACAAATGTTTTCTTGAAGCTTTTGCCGAAAACTGGAATAAGTATTTTGTTTTTGTGAGCAGCAATTTCTTTTGCTGGAAATTATATTAAAAATTGTGAAATATTTTTAAAATCCCATAATAGATGCAGCAATTAAGAACTCTGGTCTTTTATTTTAGCTCACTACAGTGAAATGCATTAATTTTTAAGTAAAAACGAGATGCGCTCGGTGACTAAAGAAAATAAAACCCACGGCGCCGAGCAGGCCCTCGCGGAAAACTCACAAAGCCTAACATTTTCATTCAGGCTAACTAGCGTCCTATTCATCGTACGGGAAAACTAAAGTAAGGAAAATCGAGGAGGAGAAAGAAAGGCACAGCAGAGATTCTCACCGCACACAACGTTGAGTTTTAATATGCGCGAATGAAGGAGGAAATGGATTATTTCGAGCGGAAACGCGCCACGATTTTTGATGAGCCAAACTGAAAAGGACGGCGGGGGCTCTCGCGCTGGCGCCGCTGCCTTCGGCCCGTGTGTGAAAACTTAATTTTCCCGACGCGCGTTAAATTTCTGTCAAAGCGGGTGGTAATTAAGGTTTTAAAAATGCAACATTTCCTTTGGAAAACGACGCTTTTAAATGTTTGCGTAATCAATTCGAATCATTCTACACCAGTGATGCACAAACCGCGGCCCTTTTTTAATTTTCTGGCGACCCTTAAATCTTTTTCTGAAACATGTTTTTCGTATAAAACATTTATTTAATAAACGTAAGCAAGGTTTTTCTTCAATGAAGGAGAATAAATCGGTTCATAGAAACAAGCTTACTGATGAAAATATTGTCTCAAATAAAAAAAATAGTTGAGAATGAACAAAGACCAAGGTCGCATTAACTTTTGAATTACAAATAAATAAGAATAAATATTTCACAATGAAACGATTTTTAATAAGCCAATACATAATCATTTTTTTGCATGGTTTATTTATGTTCACGTTTTCGAAATAACACGGTCAAAATAATGTAATAGAACCTATGATTCATTTATCTAAATTCACTTAATCTTTTTAACACTGTTTTTTTATAATGCTGTTTACATGGAACGTACATATGCTCCGTGTAAAAAAGGATTGAGCGTATTTTAAATTATTTTTTCTTTGCGGCCCAAACTGACATTAACTTATTTTATGCGGCCTGCTAGAATGTAAATGTTGTGCGTCACTGTTCTACACTATCTTCGCTTACAGATGACAATTATAAATAATTTATTTTATGCAGTAAAAGATGTAGAGAATTTTCCTTTTATATCTATCAGTTAGATATCTTTAATAAGATGAATCGTGATAACACGTGTTTTGCCTCTTTGAGAAGCATTACGATACAAACAACCGTATTGTGGTTTGGGAAAAAAAATATGCTTAACACTTGACAGAAATTATTATCGAACCTGTGGAATAACTTTATATTAAAAATGAACATTCAAAAAGTTAGCGCAGAATTCAGCGAAACTATTTGATTGAATTAGCATTACAAACGTTTCATATATTTAATGTGAAAATACTGTTTTAATTTATTGTCAATTTAGATCAACTTTTTCGATGGATTTGGCGAAACGTTACATAAATTCATTTTTAATTAAAATCGAGCAGTATTTCCAGGATCGTTACAACTGGTAACGATATATGTAAAAAAAATGTATTTTTTTAATTTAAAAAATACGCCTACAAGATAGCTAATACAAAATTGAGAAATACAGCATTCAATTTAATTGTTTCTTTGCCAAATATCCTGAGCCTTTCATGTAAGGGTAGATATTACAACTTTATTTTTTTAATGGCGATGAAATTGTTTTTTTTTTCTTACGTTGACGACAACAAAGCATACTTTCTATGATTTTTTGATTGAAATAAAAAAATATCTCCCGAACATCGAGACTCTCGAAAGATGATTGCATTTTGAAAAAAAAAACAAATCGGATTACAATTTATATTTCTTCCACGTTTTTTGTTGCCGAATCACTCGACAACATCAATAAAGCGATATTTTTACACACACAAATGATAAAAGGAAGAAAAATAAAAACGGAAACGTTCAAAATATAAGAAGACCTTCCGTATTATTTCGATTGGACCAATTGTCTCTAACCCTCCGGCGAGTTGCGTAATTGTGAATGTCGATTCACAGGTCAATATTGTTTGGAAAACGCTTTATGTAGCAAAACATAATGATGTTTGAAGGGGTTCCGATTCAAAAAAGTCAAAGATACAAAAAAAATATGATTTATAAATACGATAGTAAGTGTTTCGTCATCGCTCGATTGAACTGCTGGAGTTTGACTGAATGGTAAAAAATAGAAGATTATTTGTTGAAAATGTTGTATGTTTTTGTCATCTTACACCCGTCTCCTCTGAGCAGCCTGGGATTTCCATACTAAAGTTCAATGTAGTAAATTATATTATGTGAATATGAAGAGTTTTAATTTTGTCACTAACGACCCGGGTTTTGCCTTTCAAGTCAGTTCAAGTGCATCCGTGTACTTGAACGCCTGAAGATACCGAAAAGCGAAACCCAGGTCGTTAGTGACAAAGTTTGTGTGAATTTACATAATTTGAAAGATTCAAATTTAATATTGAAATTTCACCAAGCACCTACAGTCGAAATCTTAAATTATATTTAGACAATTACAAAATTATTTGTATCCAAATATATTTGTTTTGTTTCCTTACCTACCTTAAAAAAGAGGCGAAGAAAGAACAATTATAGATGTATCAGCGTAACTTGACTTCTCGCGAGGGCGCCACCATCGCATCATTAACGTTGCCATAGTCAACACGCCCTAGAGCGACAATTTTAGTTCCGAGTTCTGCCACAGTCAAGTTAAAATGATACATCTCTAGTTGACTTAGTTGAATAAGTCTTTTCTTCGCCTTGCTCTTCGTTCCTTATTACTTTCCTTGAAGAGAGATTAAAAGAATGACGTGTTATTTGTGTTACGTCAAATTAAATTTAGATACTCAATAACGAGTACAGAATTAAAATTATTGGTCACGCATTGAATTTGTTTTTGAGCCCTCGCTTCAGTTAATAGTCAGTCCAGTAAATGATTTCAATAAATATCGACGACGTAAGTAATGTTGCACTAAAACAAAGAATAATACCAATAACACAAAATATGTATTCTTTCAAATTATGTGTGGGTTAAGCGTACGTAATTACACTGTACGTACAAGTGAAAACAAGAAATTAATCGAATGTTTCGTACGTTTTTATTTGGAGCAAAAGTCGCACGTGACCTAGCGTTTCCTTCGCAATAATAACGAAGGCTTTCACGAAATGGGAAGGCTTTCGATTTCGTTTTAAGGGCCCGAAAGTGTGGGGCGGTCAATGCTCCTTATAATAAAAATAATGGCATTTATTTATTACGTTTGCTTCTAGATTTGTTGCGTGCACAAATTAACTGCATTTCGATAAACGGATTAGTTTGTTTAGTATTTTTTTTATTACAGATATTAAATCTGAATCTGAAATGAGTAAATCTATAATAAATAATAACCCAACCAAATTTCTTTTATGAATGCTATCATTTCACTCTCTTGGAGATCGAAGATAGTTTCAAAATTTACAGCATTTTTATCTTGTTCTTCGAGACCGAGTTAATAATCCTGAAATTCTCATAACTATTAAACTACATGCTCCTATTATTTCCTTCAATTTTATTTCAAATATGTGAAAAATACGACATCATTGCATAAATCCGATGCCACGAGATGACAATGCGACAATATGGATCGAAGAAAAGTAGAAAACTTCTACACTGTACAATACGATTTTGCGTCAATATCATCGTAACTCCAAACGCTCACTAACGTCCTTTGTTAGTTCGTTCGAGAAAGATCGTTACCCTTACGCTGTTAAACAGATTTACTGTCAATGCACTATCAAACGTTAGATACTTACTTAAAGAGAGTCTGCGTACGATCTTTACGAGGTATCTTCATAAATTTACTGTCTAGTGGAAAAGTTCTCATCTTTCTTGAATTTATGGAAAATATTTATGATTCAATCATTGAGTTTCATCGAAATTCCTTCAGTAAATATATAACATGAAGCTGTAAGTAAGTGTTAAAAAGCTTACGAAAACAGAATAAAATTAGAAGAACGAAATAAATTGTCAGTATTATATTCTTATATAATATGAAGTCAATATAATGTTGACATCTCAAAAGACTAGTGCTTAATAATTTTGTTATTATCTAACGGTTTAACCCGTCTTAATTAATGCAACTCATTAGTTAATATTTTTTTAACGTAAATGTCATTTGTATTACCATTATTGTTTGTTTGTTTTTCTATCATCCCCTCCTTGCCTCCTGTTTTTTTTTTTTTTTTATTATAATATATCAGAATACTAAAATTAAAATCATTCGTGCTTAAACAAGCATTTGTGAAAGTTAGACTGTCTGGCATCCTTAGCCTCTGAAAGAAGCGAAACACGTGTCACAGTTTGTAGCACGATACGTGGAATAATCTAAGTTATTTTATGTTAAAATAAACTTCTACAAAGTTACCGCCGAATCCATCGAAAGTACTATTATTATTTATTACTGTTTTCAAAACGATGAAATTGGGCTACTAAATAATGCGTTTATGTAAAATAATTTTAATTATTATATTCACTTGCAAATTCCATTGCATTTTAAATCTTCATTTGGCAATAAAGTACAAAGGATTATTGTTTTTATTAATAAATAAAACATAGTTAAGAATGCGATTTTTGTATTAAATTTATTTATATAATATCTTACTCCCAACCCTAAAAGGAAGACTTTACAAAACTCTAGGACATAAGCATCACGTAAGCCGTTTGCTGTAAACGCTAAAAAAAACTGCTACGGTTTCTCGAAAACATCTACGGCGGACTTCAGACAGGCGCGCTGTCATATTAAACGCCAAATCTACACGTTTAACGGCCAACGAATGAAAGCCTTCGCCTTTCCCGTCACAAGATGAGAACTTTTCTTTACTCGGCGAACACTTTACGAGACATTTGCAACAATTTGCGAGCTTTAAGCAGTTCCGGTACTTGCAAGGGCATCCTCAATATAAGAAACTCATTGTTAAACTTTTCAACAGTAGTAACGCACTTCCTTTCAGACATCTAAGATGATTTTAAGCCCCAACCGTGAATAAGTTTGCGATCTATTTGTGTAATCGAAATTTTACAACATACATTTAAAATAACTTGTAACACAAAATGTGATCAAATGAGTGTTACCTAGTCGTAGTATTGGCGTGGGAACGTATACAAAAAACAATACAAAATGGACAAATCAAACGAGTTTTTGAAATTCCCTTCTGTTTTACAGTTTCGTTTAAGCTGTATTAATAATGAAACTATTGGTATACAGAAAAAAAATTCTACGCTAAATTGGGTGTAGATAAAGTAACGTTTTTATGATTCATCAAAGAACGACTTACTTCTAAGATAAATATTCTGAGTAATTAAAAATAATCTGCAGCATCAAATCTTGTGTTATTTTTTCAAATCACATATTTGTTTTTGTAATAAATGTTTTTTTTATGCCAAATTAATCAACAACAAAGAAAATCACAATTTTTTGTGAAGGAAGAATAAGTTTACTTTTTATCTCAGAACTCATGGTCTTTTTCTATTGCCAATATTTTTAGGGCCAGGGATGGTTGCTCTGTACATACGTAGTAAAAATGTATATATCGTTCACAATCGGTCATGTATAATTCTAAAGGAACTGTCCGTAATATGATTTTACCCTGTGAACCCCGTAACCGTAGCCAATGTTGGACTCGTGGTCGATTGGTCCACGCCGTCAGCTCAGATTATGGTGCTCATGAGTTCGAATAGTTTGATAAATTGATTGTTAAATGCATCGATGTCTGAATTTTCCTCCCATCTATGCACTTCTAAAAAGGTTACGATGCGAATTTATTTCCGTATTTTTATTTTCCGAAAAAGATAAGTTGAGTAACTTACTAATAGACAGTCCTCGTAGCAAGACTTTTATTATTAAGATAAACTCTATACAAAATCAATATGTTTTACATAGAGAGCGGATATAAGAGACTTCATATAAATCAGCATTAATTTTTATTAATTTAAAGCAAAACATAGCAGAAATAAATGTGATTAATTTGACAAAAATATTGACTGCAAATTTAAAGAGATAATTTAAATTTTGCTTATTAATCAATAACTTCCAAATTATTTGAAACATTAAACCAATTAGGTAATAGATGAACGTCATACCATAGAATTGAAGCGTAAAAACAAGAGAGCTTTCCTGAAAGGGCGTTTAATGATGTTCACAAAAAAAGGTCTTGATAATATAAAAGGCGGATAAATTTTTCAAGAAATTTGTATGTGTCTAAAATGATATATCACGTGACACTTGCACACCCAACGTTTTGCACATACGTTTATTATAATATTATCAACACACCCTGAAACGCTTTATCAGAGTTTTTTATATGTGTTTTAAAAATACAATATTATACATAATGTCGTATCTCTGTAGAAGTGTATAGCAAACGTAATACTTATACTAATAAATGAATTATCATACAGTGTGTTTAAATTATTATTTATATAGAGGAATACTTTACTTGACGTATGATAGTAAACCTTCTTCATTGCTGAAAGAACTGTTCAATATTAAATTTGATAAATTTCATCGGTGACTGGAAAAAGCAAAAGGCAAGGATATCAAATTGCATTAAAAATTAACTGGTTTCAGGATCGATTTTTCTTAGCTTGTAATCATAATCTAATGATAGAAAAGTACACCGAACGACAATTTTTATAAGAAATGCTACATAAAAAAATCTTGATTTATAGTAATGCACAGAAGAAAAGGTTTTGACATGATAATTTTAGATAAAAAAATATTTACCCTTCGATGAACATTGTGTTAATTATATCATAGAAGTGTTATACTATCAATCCCTTTCCTGTGTCCAACACAAAGAAAAAATAAAGACCTCCATTGTATACTTTATAAAGTAGCGACAACAATAAAGTCATTAATAGAAAGGAAACATTATTAAATAACGTTTTAAATAAAATATGTAGATCAGCAATGTTGCATTTGTTTCCATTGGGATTTATCACACATAATAAAAGTAATAAGTTTATAATAAGTACTATCAAAGCTTGTATCTTACCTCCTCCCTGCGTCCAATCGAAAAGGACAAGCCCCGAATTTTATTATGTAAGTTATAAAGTAAGAATTATTATCAATTATCAGATTATAAGTAAACGTTGCGTTGGGATGATGATGCTTCTCCAAGAAGCAAAATATGTGTCACATTCTGTAACACAACAAGAGGAATAACAAAGTTATCAAATTTAATTTTACAGTAAAGTTACCGCGGAATCTTTTGAATATATATATATATTTGTTCCTCGCGTAGGACGTACGAGTCGCCAGTTACAAGGGCCGTTCGACTGATCAACTCATTGCCTAGCCTAGAGAACTGGACATTTTTAGTGACAGTATTTGTAACTGTTTTTTAGGTTTTACTTTTTTATTTTAAGTTTTACTTTTTTATTTCGTAATTTTGTATGTTGATTTTAATGTATTGTGTAGTATGATGTATTATGTTAATTTATTTTTTCTCATTATGTTAAGTGCATGGCGAATTGGCGTCAGCTGTAATGTCATTAATTTTTAAACAATAAATAACGAAAGTTACCACTTACATGTTACAAGTGTTTTATTTTTATATTTTGTTTAGTTAAACTGATTTGTAAAATACTAAAAGAGAGTATGTTGTAAAAAGTTTTATTACAACATACATATATGAAAGATACACCATTTTTATGGAACGAAAATATTGTTTGCATACATTTTAAACTATGCTAAAAGTAAATAGGCAATGGTAATAAATCCGAAAAGCCTTCTCAGAAAGATTATCAGCACTATTATTATTTATAAAATAAGATAAGTAAAGTCGGGTCTTGAAATTGTATTGAATCGTCCTATATAATACAGCCAATAAAGAAGCGTCTTCTATATTTGATTGCGCATTTGTTCAAATACATTTTCGACGCCCGGAAAATGCTTTGTGAGTCAAAATATTAAACACACCTCTCCGAGTAAAAGTTAGGGGAAGGAAATTTATTTTGACGCGGAAACAAAATTAACCAATACACCCAGAACCCACCTAGAGGCGGAACATTATTTGCATTTAAATATGAAACTTTATATATATTATTATTTCGCAAAATTTGCGAGCCAACTTTGTGCTTATTTAAGCTTAATCCGATATTTTATGCTCAAACACTTTCAGGCAAAAGCGAGAGTGTGCCGCACACCTACTAAAGTAAGACTTCTGAATTATATCCTATTCAATAAACACGGGTACTTTTTGCCGTAACTTTTGCCTTAGGCTAACAGCACTCCTCACAGAATATAAGAAAGGTGCTTGATAAATTCGTATATGCTATACGATATACAAAATCTTTTAACGAAACAACGACAGACGCCTGCAAGGTTACTTTTGAAATATAAAATCAACAATTACTGTCGATGTTGTACCCAAAAGATCTATGTTATTGGAATTCCGGCCACTCGGGTGTAGAGGTACGTCTTCAAATCCTTGAATATAAACATTGTCAACTTTCGTGGATTTAAATACAGAGGCACAGATAAATGTTTATATTTTATCACCTAAATTATTTAAGCCAGTAAAGGCGCGTAAACTAAGTAATGTTGAATTCTTCCCTAGGGATCCATATTTTCCACAGCGGTTCAAGAGAAAATTATTTACGTCATAAAATATAGAATAAGTATGTCAGGTTAGTGGTGCAGAGTTTAAAGTAGTTGGCTTCCGTCATGCATTTCACGGGTTCGAGTTCCAGTACGAATATCATTTTTTCAATCGATTTATCGATTTCTGTTCGATGGCAATGGTATTTGTGATGTCTAACTTTTCTTCCTATCTTTCTTATCCTGAAATAACGGGGCGTAGCAAAAACGACTAGTTAGCAACTAGTCATGTTCTAGCGCAATCCTAAGTATTCATGATCTCTTCGAAAAAGTCAGGTTGAGAAACTGAGTAACAGATAGTTCCCGTAGAAAAAGAAACTTCGGTTGAGGTACATCCATTAGAAGACCATATGCTTCACATTGGTATTGGATATAGATTAAATATTTGTATGCATATAAATAACGAATAACATGAAAATCTGTCGGATGGTATACATTTCATTTAAGAAAACCGGAACAATTTTGGAAGCTAGTTCAGGGTTTCTCAAGGAGACCGCAGAGAAAATATTATTATAGGTGAGCCAAGGGCACCCTAAATATAATTACAAAAATTACGCATTTTGTATTCGAACAAGGCATTGAATTCATAAAAACATAGGTAACAGAGCTAAAAAAAGAAAGGTCTCATATTTTTAAATAATTTTAGTCAATACCCAACTTTTTCAAATCATCGAGTTAAATAAAAAAAAAATAACGTGTTCGAGTTGGAAATTATTTTGGAATCTTTCAATTTCTCATTTTTTTCCCGATAGCCCAGATTCCGAAATAATTGTGTCCAGTCTCGAAAAACTAATAACTGCGAGTATAGGGACCACGGGCTCAAAAAGGTTGAGAAACTATGAGCTAGTAAACATTTTCAACTGATGAAATATTTATGAAATACTGGCAGGTGTTGTTTATATGTACTATACAGAATAGAAGTAGGTTATGGTTTTCCATGAAGGTAGTGGATAAGAAAGTGGAATCAAATGATATATAGCATTCTTTTTTTTTGTAAGAAAACATACGCTCACAATAAGTAAAAATGAGAACAGTTTTCGAAAAGTAATATTCTTCATGGATGCACAATCACAATTTTGAAACAATACTAAAAAAGAATACTATTTAACAAATTGTTACGAAATACTAGACGGTATTCAGCTGTCATATTATACTTGAACATATGACAGCTGAACAAGAGTACCGGACCGTAAAACATACACGTAATAAACAATGTTAATTTTTTCATGTATGTAAGCCTACATTGCCCAATTAGGTAAAACTCATAAAGATGTTGCAATTGTTCATAATTAAAAAATACCGTGTAGCGAAAGTGCGAGGCCCGGCAGTTGAATAACGCTGCACTAGTGTTCATAATACATTTTCTAGGAAGCGCTAATTGGACGCCATTCTCAAAATAAGTGTTTAAGTTTTGTAGAAACTAAAGTATGCAAGTTTCGTTTTACTTATATTCTGCCCCATTGTGCAACTGTTGCAGGCTGAGAATTTTAACAAAAGAAATTTAATCGTTGATATTTTGCATGAGGTATTTACTTATATATTACAAAAAAGTGTGACCGTTTTTAAATAATCAGACTTTACCAAACACGTAAAAGAAATATCAAGTTTTTTTATAACCCTCGTTATTTAATTAAATATTATTTTGATAATATATGTATATTTAAGCATAGTTTTAATTTACAAGTGTTGCACAAATAAGTATCAACTGTGCAACATATTTTTGGGTAAAGTATATGAAACGTAAACTACGTAAATTTTTGCTAAATTTACATATCGACAGGCAACGCCAACCCGCGGCCTAATTGAAGACTATTTGTGGGACAATTGATGTTTTTAGCTTTCTATATTTTTCACTTTTAGGGTGTTCACTGTCAATACTTGGTGGAAAGGCATTATATCAATAAAAACACAATAATTCTTTGTACTTCATTCCATTTTATTTAATTTGTCAGGACCGGTTTCGCTCATTGCGAGCACTGTCAACTGATCTTTTACTTTGGTATATATGTATATATACAATAAAAAAAGTTCTTGGATTTATTTAACTAGGATGTGAAATGAGCGTATCTAAATTTACTAAAGATGCTAAAAGTGCTTGTTTGAAAGTAATAAACTTAAGTTTGATCAGAAATATATCCTCGAAGATACGCAATACAGCAGCATTTTTGGCTACATATCGCTGCGAATCGTTCTTTCCAAAATTCAATATATGTAGTTAAAACAAAGTGTAGCAGCAGGTTGCTAGTTAAAAAATGGCCTATATAAGTGGAATGCACGTTGGCTAAATTATAAATAGATATGATAAAGATATCAAAACAAGTTTAATTATAACGAAAACAATATTTTGTTCAAATATGTTTTACTGTTTATATTTTTATATGTGCTTAGACGGGCTTAGCTAAGCTCAGTAGTATTTTTTTCGACCACCGACCGATTTATGATAAGCTTCCCTGGTGTAGTGTAACCTCACAACGGTCTTTAAAGTAATATTGTAGAAAAATACATTGAGTAGAGCAGTGCTTCCTAACCTGTGGGCCGCGAAATTCAGTACAAAGTACAAAAATCTATATATTTAAGTCTATCAAATCGGTGTTTCCCATATTGGGGGCCGCGGAATTTCTTAAGAGGGCCGCTGGATTGGATTGGATAGAAATTGGATTCTTGGGGAAAAGTATAGCAAATCGAGAATTTCGAATTCGACGGTGAGCTAAAAAAAAACGAGTTTCTGTGACAATCTGAGGAGGGCCGCGGAGTATTTTTTTTAGATTTAGGGGGCCGTGGAACGAAACAGGTTGGGAAGCACTGGAGTAGAGAATAAATATTTTACATTACAAGTAGTGGAAGAAAAACAGTGATTTTCTAACACAAACTTCACAAAGAAGCTTTGAACGAACAGCTATACTGATAAACTTCTATTTTAGACAAGTGTTTACCATCTAAAGAAATATATTTTTTTTTTTTTAAATCTTATTATGTTCATATAACAAAATCTCGCGGGTAAATTTTCAGTCAGTTGAAATAAAAATATAATATCAACAAGGAAATAATAGCTGTTAGATGCTTGTAATATTCGTAAAAATTAACCCACTCTTGATCTCTCAAAAAACTACGTAAAATAAGAAGAACTACTACTTTTCCATCAAGAATTGACACCTTAAAAGAAGTTAAAATTTATGATTATCTATTAAAAATGCTTAAATATCTTAGAATGTTATTTTCTCATAAGGATTCTCTATGTTTTATATCAGTAGCGAATATGGTTAAAAAAATATTTTATCACATTATGAAAAATTATTCAGTATTAAAATTCTGTTAAAAAAACTTCATTGCATACTTCCTCATACGAGACTAACTTTCGGAGTAAAAAAATAAAACTTTAGGAAAAGTTTCACAAGTAAATGCCTCCCAGCCCGCCATGGAACAAGACACGCTCCTCCGAGTCGCATACATAATGCATGCAAATTAAGTAATCCTGGCCGCTGTTTTTCTGCGCGATGCGAAAAACAGAAAAAAGCGAACCGTCTTAATTAAGGAGGCAGCGGCGGGACAAAGCTCGCAGTCGCCTCACTCTTTTGAACTTTGCCCAAACACTTGCCGCGAAGCCTCCTTCCGGCTACCCCAGCCGACTCACGCAAACTTTCGCGAAACTTGCCAAGTTTAATTCAATTTACTTTTCGGTACAGAATCTTCACATTCAGTTTGCGATTCATTATAATTTATATATAATATATAAAGCCCGTCAGAAAATTCTGTACAGTAGTTTAAGTATAAACACTTTTCTGTTTTACTTGTTAAAGTAAAAGTTTAAGCATTTTCTTAATGCGAATTTACGAAAGAATAAAATAATTTATTCAATATCGATCGGGTGAGATACTTTTTGTTATGATGTTTTTTTTATAGTTTTTTGTTATCCCTTTCTTAACTAAGATGTGTAAATAGTACACATACCTTCTAATCATTTGCATTTCTCTGTAAATATAATAAATACTCGGCCTAAAATTCAGGTATTCATCCCTTATACATTTACGCATTAAGTAATGCAATAATAGAAATATTGTAGTAGTATTATATAATTGTCATGATTCACTCCCGTTTGCCTGATGTGTAACGGATACACTGTAACGGTTAACTAATAAAAATAACTAATTTCTAACAATTATATAGCGTAGTCGATTTTTTCTAAAACTATATCTGCTTTTAGCGTGAAGTAGATGTACCCTGATAATAATGCATAAACTTGCAAACATTTAAATATACAAAATTATTCTCTTTAAAAAATGCATACATTTCTTAGCAAACAAGCAGCTACTGCAATACGTGGGAGTCAACTTTGTCGTCAAGTAATAGCGTTGACTGTCTTTTGCCGAAAAAACTACAGCTGACCGTCTTTTTACCAGGGATGTGGAGACGATGTCAGAGTCAAAGCTGGAGTCGTGCTCAAAAAAAACTATATTCAAATTTCTAGGGTTAAAAGTGGCGCCACTACATGCTGTGTAGCCTGAAACAATAATTCAAGCCGTGTTTTAAGCTAAGGTCGGAGTCGTTTTTATTTCTTAATGATTCCACAGTCCTGCTTTTTACAAAGGAATATCTATAATTTAATTTCCGTAGTAATTTTAGTGATTATTTTGCTTTTAAAGTAAAAGCATGATATACATTTAAAACATATGACATTCATAACTGAATCAAGCAATTTTTTCAAGCTTCTGCCTTCGAATTGTAGTATGCTGCATTCATGCTTGTAAAGCATAGGCGAATGTGAATATAATTTCTTCTTGTCGTTCTTAAATTGGTATTTATAATGATGTCTAGATGAGACACATGGTAAACATTTGAGTACCGAAAAGTTGAAAATAGGATCGAAAAGCGATAGGGTAAAAATTGACCACAGAAAAATTTGCATAATATTTGTAATGCATTTTTTGAAGATAACAATACCTATCAGTTAGATATTATTTGTACTTAGCGAATGGTTTAAATAGCAAGTATTTCGCAAAGTGAATGCACCCCATAGGAACTCGAAAGTATTTCGATTCTAATAGTGATTTTAAAATCTAAATCGCTACATATACTTAAAATCTAGGAAACGAACTATTTTTGTACAAGCAAATATTTTTAAAGGACTTACGACAATAAATTTTCAGTTGAAATTTTGGGATATTATCAAGAAAGGCTTAAGTTTTTTTTAGCCCTAGATGTATGTATAAATGAATTTAAATAATTATTAATTATGGTTACCCTACCAAAACAGAACAAGGCCCCTATTTAATTTTCACATTACTGGTTGGCTATGTACTACAACCGTGAACGTGTTAAATAATTTAAGCTACAACGCATATAATACATGTAGGGAGACCAAACTTTTGAGGGAATCTGCGGGTTTATGTGCAAATTCCCGCAATGCAGTAGCAAAGTAGATACGGAGGGTACACGGAGTTCCGTAAGTAGGTATATTAAGCACTTGATTCTAAGCTTTAGTTTATAATCCATTTGCATAATAAAGTTTAGTTTATAATCCAGAATAATCGGTGAACAAATCAACTATGCGAAACAACCAGAGGCCGATGAATAATTAATAATATTAACGAAAATATTAGTTAATGCCGAATATTGATGAGAACAGCGTATTCATTTAGTTAGAAAGCATCGCTACAGCAAAATGATTATAGAAAAATACATAATATAAGTACAATTTTTTCCGGTTATTAAAAATGTATTGCTGCATTCACATTCTTAACACATACAAATACGGTATGATGTATAGACATACGCTCCTACTACCACTTTTGTGGTGACAACTGGCAGACAGTTAAAATAATTTTTAATTTTAGTTAAATTAATTGTGTTTAAACTGTTTTCATCATGTACCCAGTAATATCGATTGTTGACCTTAAATGGCAACATTCTTTTTCGATACCCGATGCGATTTTTGTTTCTTTCTTTCTTGCTTTTTGGGACATGAACCGAACACAACGTGTGTGGGGGTAACTTCCCGGTCCTGGAACTTGCTCCCAGAGACCTTTAATTTAGAGTCACTTGTGGTTTTTTTCTTTTGTGGTTTTGTGCGATACGTTATTCACGGAATAGCGAATCGAAAAGCTAGACGTCCGGATGAAAGAACTGATATATTTATATCTCGACGAAAATTAAATTCATTTTGTTCTATGCCGCGCAGACTTGAGTATATTTTTTTCTTAACTTCTATAAAATCGTTTGAGCAAGCTAGGTATTATAATAATTATTGTGTATTGTAATAATTCAAAATTTCGGTTGTTAAATATTGTATGTGATTAAACTTTAATGATTAAATTTCTAATAAAACGTTTTCGCAACGGTGAGCGATGTTTTTTTATATATTTCTATCTACCTGTTTTTCGAGTTTAATCCAACTGCTGTTGGTCTTAATGACTTTTATTCCTGGGGTATAACATCGTGAAAAAAAGTAGAAATTTCTCACAATAAATGAAAATTGCTCAAAAATAAATTACGAGTAATGTCAAAACTTTTAGAGTGAAAGAAGAGCAGCCGAAAAAAAATATATTTTAATTTGCTAATTATAACAATTATTTTTACATTAATAATTTCATATACATCGGCAATTGGTATTGGTATATAAACAATAATTTTATAACAATAACTTATATTTTTTTCTCTATCAAGCGATAGAGCAGTTCATTGAAAAAGTCTATTTTACATGGCGTCATTTGGAGAAAGATTGTATATCACTTCAGTAAAGCTCTTTATTTATCAAAGATGTATTTTACTTTTTGAAAAAAAACTGTAACACGAATGACGCTGTTAGGCTGCATAACACCTCTTGTTAAAAACTTGAATAGAGTAGCGGGAGATATTGGGTAAAATAGCTGAGTACTCGAGACATTGTGAAAAAATCTATAAATTTACTGCTATCATCATTTAATATCAACATAACAAGAAATATGTTACTCGTGTGATCGCAGTCTCAACCAATGCCTGCGAATTTTTGTACATATTATTAAACCAATTTGACATAATATATTCATTGATATACAGAATAATGAGGATAAACAAAATGTACCATTTCCAAGTATCTAACGACCACAATCAACGTTTTAATAAACGTATGATAAAAGCTTGGGGTATAAGTAACCTGTCGGTATATTTATAAAATACGAGTAAAGTATGTTTATTGTATATTGTGGTCAGTTGAAAGCTTAATTATTTATTTCATATGTTACGTAAATGAAGATTAAGCGGAGCTTTTGTTCTTTGAAACACCGTGCTGTTTTAAATTTGCGTATGAATATTAGAGTGGCCTCTTTTATGGCAATACGAGAAACGCAAATAATCGTGAGAAGGTTAGGTTGGTGAACTATTAGTTTTATTTTTACTTAAATGTACATTTTTTAGTACAACCAACTTAAAAAAAAACAATACGCTGAAATCATATTTTCAAGAATCTGATATTTTTCTTTGCGCACAAATTCAAATTTGTATGTTAAAAAAATTAATAACATTATAAATATTGATTAAGAAAATTCCAATTTCCAAGCTGTAAATTGATTTAACTTACGGATAATTTTCGTCGAATACGATGAAATCTTTCAGCGGCTTTGTATGCGTGTATCTGAAAATAAATTAAATTAGTATTAATAACGTGTTTTACTGTTGAAATTTAGACGATATAAAAGTATTTTCAATAAAGTTTGTTGTTTTTTAGTCCCTGTTGGAATATGAAATCCTAACAGGGCATCTTAACAGAAATTTTATACAAGCGCTGGTTGTAGTAGGGTAGAAAGGTGGTATAATTATCAATGGGCACAACTCCGTAAATTCATAATTATACAAAAATAAAAACAAATAATAGTGAATAGGTTTCCCTAAAAATAAAATTCGTTAATATTTATCGTAACTTTGTTTTATTAAAAAAAATACTTTTTAAAAAACGTTACTTAAGTATTATTACTATGAGGGAGATATATTTCTTAACAAATTTTCGAGTTTAGAGGAATAAACCTCTCTGCGAATAATCCTGAGTATTAAGTACATGCAACTACTGTGGCAACAGTGTATAAGTTTTGTACAGTTAAATACTTTGATATGTTGACCTTACTACAGTGGAGTTATACCAAACAAATGTGAATTCAATGAATTAAGTATGAAAAAGACAAATTCGAAATTTTCTAGGAGAAAATAGAGAAGATTAATGAAACATTAATAAACATACAGTTAATATTACATCGCCATCAGCGAAATTCGGAATGATCGAAAGATGCAGGAAGTTAAGTAGAATACGCTCTGAAATAGGAAGCGCAGGATGTCATGTTGTTCCTAATGCTATATGTAGAAAAGACACCCAACTGGTTTAAAGTAAGTGGTAATTTAAATTATGTAAAATAATAATTATTATAGTGGAGCTCAATAATGAAAGTGAATCTATTATCAATTATACAAACGAATAGGTGTGTACTATTTGGTACACAGTACTGATTTACAAACTTAAAAAAAAAATTAAAGCACAATATGAAGTCTTCTCATCCAGAATATTCGTAATTTGTATCTACAATTTTATACATCTTGAAATGAAGGTTGGAAAAAGTAACGTCAAGCAAAAATATATAAAAATAATTCATTCAAGGTTCACGGATTCTTTTAAATGGTCTGTTCACAGTGTAGACTGTTTAGTCTTTTTCTCATCAAAGTTTTTGCAATTACCGTTGAATTCATCGAACATAATAAACGTGAAGCAGTTATTTTATTTTCTAGAAAGCGTTATAATTAAAAACTATGTGAAGTGAATACTATTTCTTCGAATTGGAACGTTTTCTGGATTATTAAGTGTGATATAAAAAATACATAAGTTTTAAATACAAATTGACAAATCGCTTTGAAAAAATAATACATTCAAGGATTTGAATGATTGAACCGTAATTAAGAAAATATTTTGTAATATAACAATTCGTTCACAGCGATTGGC
This sequence comes from Himalopsyche tibetana, assembly GCA_030503985.1. Lineage (NCBI taxonomy): Eukaryota > Metazoa > Arthropoda > Insecta > Trichoptera > Rhyacophilidae > Himalopsyche > Himalopsyche tibetana. Next base: position 1,741,681 of record JAPJYX010000007.1, on the reverse strand, counting down.
TAATTTTGAATTGTTAAAATTTTAAGTGAAATAAATTCATTCCTGTAGTACTAAAGTGGCGGCATTAATAAATAATAGATAAGAGCTAACATAACAGAGAATGCAGTAGAACGTGCTATGCAGGTGTATTATGCATTTATGTGATCTCATAAATTACAAACTCTTTGTATAATGAGAATTTTAATACGTTGCATAGCTATGAATAATTTATAATAACAATGCAAATTTGTTGCTGAATATATTTTTCAGACACAATTAATTATCTCTGCAGGCGGAAATAATTGATCAAAGAAAAGTAATTTAAAGAGTAAATCAAGTGGCAAGTAAATTATCAGATTTTTTCCTAGCACACTTGCAAATGAAAATCATCGAAATAAGATAATGAATGTTTAGGGTTCTACAACACCCATCATTAAATTAATATTTTAAGCTCACTACAATGGTGGTCTACCAATTTTATGCCAATTCAATCGAATAAATATACAAACAATCAACGCGCTTACTATCAATGCTTAGTATGCATAACGACTCTTATGAAGCATCTGGACATATTTTTTTCCAACGAAAAGTTGTCATTCTATTTTATAATTATCTTTATGGGATTGGGGTTATGACTTATGGCTTAAAGGATGTGCCTAATCATTTGCGATATGTACCTCTTTTAAGATTTTTAGAGTAGTCAATAATGAATAAATTTAAATTCATCCGTAATAATTTTGAATAACGTAAATATGTAAACTTTACCCAATGAGTAGCTTTTATAAATGAGTAATTTTAAAGAAAAAATACAAACGTTTCTTTAAATTTAACATAATAATTAGATGTCGTATTTTATTTTACATGCATAAGAAAAAATCAAATTTGTTCACAGCCAGTTGTTAAACATATAAGTACACAGTTATATGTAAAAAAATTCGCACGACGTAGATATTGCAATATAAAAAAAAAAAAAAATTTTTAGATTGCAAATAAAAATTAACAAGTTGCGACTATAACAATAAATAACTACACACATTTGTTTAGTTTTTAATATACGAATATAACTATCAAGTATTACGTTGATCCGGTCATTCCATACGAATCCGCAATTCACCAACCGGTTTGGAATAATTGAAATAGGAAAGATTGCACAACTTTTCCGTAACAGCAGTGTCACTTAAACTGTCCAATGCGTATACCCCTGAGGCCACCAATATAAGTTAATAAAGTTATAGATCTTGTTACACAATTGTTATTTTTATCGGAATATTAAAATTAAATGCCAAATTCGTGAGTTACAAACATGAGTTATTTAATAAAGTGGATTTTGGTCTGGTTAACTGAATTATAACAAAATATTGACTCAACGATATCATACGACAAAAGTTGTACAAGAAGAGGTAACATCATGCACAACGATTTTATTTTTAACATACAATTATATATCCAATATCAAATAATCAAATAACGCCTGCTGTAGCCCAGTTGGTTAAAGCCTGCTCTACCGATCACGCAGGTCTGGGTTCGATTCCCGGTCAGAACACAGTGAATATGAGAATTATTCAATTCAAAGTTGTGATCGAAGACTGTGTGTTTGTGATGTCAATTCACATAATTTCCTCTCCTCCCATCATTTTGGTTATTTTATAATTTGGTGAAGCAATAGCGATTAGCCAACCACTAGTCCTGTTCTAGCCTTATCATTCTTTCCCTAATACTCACTTTGAGAAAAGTGAGGTTGAGCAACTGAGTAACAAACAGTTCTTGTAGAAAAAATACTGTTAAGATACCTCCATTAGGAGGTCATATGCTCCACATTGGGAGCGGACATCGATTTAAAAAAAAAATGAATCTCGCTTCCCTTAAGTAAAAGTGGGATAAATATAAAATTATATTTGTATCAAGTTATTTTACTAAGCTTGCTGATGTTTTGGAGTAAAAGGGCAATAACAATAATTGTAAATGGAAATTTGTAAATTAAAATTTTTCAGTGTTTCGTTTTGGCAATCAATTGGCATACGCCTTTTTTCACTTTATCTTACTGTTGCTTTGTGTTGACGATAATCGCGCGTGAACGAATGCCACATCACAATACGAAGGCAAAACTATGATTATGGAAACTGGTTCGATAAAAAAAAGTCGCGACGTCATGTAACAGTTTGACAGTCGCTAAAAATACGGGCACGCTTCGACGTTTCACTTTTTGCATCAGAATTTATTACAGGTAGGAAATTTTATCTGTCCAGTGTAGCAATGACTATTTGCGAGGCCTAAACTCTTTTTGTTACCTCTATTGCCTTTTTCATCCCACTTTCCGGCGGAAACGATCATTTAAAATACAACTATTATCACAAAAACGCGCAAAAATTAATGCGGTTATTTTTTGCATTATTACGACACGGTATGAAAACCGATATCAATAGAAATCGAAGGTAAATTTATTTATACACTAAGTAATGAAAATAAGTCATAATAATACTGTTGTGTACGATGCGTACTTGTTGTATAAACGAATTGTATAAAAAGATATCTTTGTATTTATGCAATTAAGTAAGACACTATTACTATCAAAATAAGTGTTTATCATAAAGAATATTTATTTATGTCGTAATTATTGATAATTTAGCTCTAAATTATTACATACAATTGGTCACTTTTAAGGTGTTCACTGTCAATACTTGGTGGAATGGCATTATAATAAAAATAATGAAACATTTTTAGTACTTTTTCCACATAAAATTTATTAGATCAGGACCGGTTTCGCTCATGATGATCATTGTCAACTGATAAGAAAAACAATAAAACAGTGAAATTATTTATACAAAAGTTAAGTGATAAAAACAAGGTATGACAAACAATTGGTATTACAACCTAGCAAAAGAATTGAAGCAAAATACAAGGAAAATAAACTATAAATAAAAAGTTGAAGACCACTTAGCAATGAAACTATTATGACAAAAACAAATTAGGTATAAATTATCATTACCAAAGTAAAAACCAACAATTAGTGTATATAATAAATAAATCTTAATGTCTGTCAACCAAATTGAGTTTGGAAAATCCAGTAGAGTTCAATCCAGCAAAATTGATTCCTGCGAAACCGGTCCTGATCTAATAAATTTTATGTGGAAAAAGTACTTAAAATGTTTAATTATTTTTATTACATACAATTGGGTAAAGGGAGATGAAAAGAAGGGATACGACGGAAAGGCCCAACACCTTTATTAAGAATAAGTTATGGGGGGGGGGGGAAATAAGAGGGGAGATCCAATGGACCAATATAAAAGATTATTACTTACGATATTATTCAGAATAATGTATTTTGTTTCAGAGAAGTCTAGGCAAAAATTAACATTATCAAAAAACATTTTTTTTTAAATTATTTTAACCATATCCGATTCCAATGTGGAATATTAGAGATTATTCATCGGAGTCTTTCAACGAAAACTGCTTGTAGCATAGTTGATCAATCTCGCTTTTCTTCAACAGAATAGGTATACGGTTAGAACAGGACAAGTGGTAAGCTAATTTCTTTTACTGCGCCCATTTTATATGATAGGGTATTTTTTTTAGACATCACAGAAATCTATTCCTTCGAACAAAAAAAATCATAGATATATGTATTGAAAAACTAATTTATAAAAACTGGTATTCGAACCGACAACACCGTAACGTTCACCACTGGACTATGGAATGGCCATAAATCGCAATATTTTCATAATACTTAAATATTAATAATCTTTATTGCTCATTTATAAAAACTTTTAACAGTTAGATATGTGTCAATTGAAAAAAAAAATAAAATAGTCAAATCACAAAAAATGCATTTAAAGATATATTTCTATAAAATAGATTGGAATTAATAAGAAATAAGAATGGTCTACCATTAAACATTCCACGCTCCAGTGTTAAATAAAAGTAATCCTGCCCTTCTTTTTGAACTAGTTAATTACCTACTTAGTATGAGATAATAAAAAAATCTTATTTTTTACGACCCATTAGTGTAATGTTAACGAATCAGAAAAAATAGTCAATTACATTGTTATTAAGAGAAATGTATTTTTGGACAAGCAATGGCATTCATATTTTTATATTATGAGGCACCTTTATACCACGATATAAATGGGGAATAAAATTGATACAAATGTTAAACGATCCGTTTAAAACAAGATGTAAGAGGGGAAGCATTATCAAACAACAAAAAAAACTAAAAATCCTACAATTCACATCCTTTTAGGAGCAAAATAAAAATATTGGTTTTGTTAAGAGATAAATTATAACTTAAATGTTTTTTTTGGGGATTGGCTGACATATTTAAGATTTTGTGTTTAATAAAATTCATAATCATTCAAAATCAAAAGTTTGGAAGAGATAGCAACACCGGACGAATGCACCGAAACCGATATTTCGGTATTTCTTATTAAATATTGCAAAAATCAATACTGGGATCACACATAGTTTAAGTAAAACAAAAAACACAGCCAATTGGTATCTCAATACTCGGCGAGCAAATCCAAATAATTATAAAATATTCCATGGATATATTTTATTATTTTAGGGCTTATCAATTTCAGAAACTATAAAAGCACTATCTTAGCAGATTTAAAATATTTTAGTACATCGCAATAGTTTATTAAAATACGTAATTGTTTCTATTCCATTTAAATCGTTTAGTAAATCAGTTTAAGTATCAACATGTTTAATTTTGTACTGTTTGCATCAATAATGCAAATAAAATATGTTTATCTACATCAGGGTTTCCCAACACGTGGTACGCGGAAAAAATCAGTCATGGCTGACATTCAAGGAATGAATGATTTACAAATATTTAAAAAATATATATTTTGTCTTAATCAATCTTAGTCGACCGACGTCAATATGTACAAGTTTATGGTCTAAAATCCGGCAGCGAAATAGTAAGTAAGTGTATTAAACTTTGAGCGTATTATAATTGTGATGTGTGACTCCGCAAATATTTTTTTTCCACAAAACAAATCCATTGTGCTTACCATGTCTTCACATTTCTTACTTAGCAAATACTATTTAATTACAATAACAGACTTCATGAAATACAATACTTTTATATGGTAGTAAGGAGCTCGCCGGCCTTAGTAAAATTTAACAAGGGCCCTCCAGCCCACCCTTGACTCTACGGCCCGTAAAAAATTAGAAAATGGATAATTTGGCTCTTATTTCAAAAACCTTGTGCACCACTGATATAGCTAGAGAAGCTACGTTATGAAGTATAACTTTGCGCATATCAATAATGCCTGTAAGAATACATAGTATTACATTATATGATATAACTTTACAGTTGGAATAATATTGACTGGTAAGTAAGTAGACGCAGTGTGGGTCCCACGTGGGGTATATATACCGAGAGATAACATTTCAAAGAACAAACTTGAGTGAAGTTTGTCGTGTTACCTGAATAATTCATTAGTTTACGAACGATTTGAATAAAACAAATCATTGCTTCTCGAATGATACTTCACATATTACGCCCACCGAGGGAAGCTGCCTGTTTAAACATCTGATAAAGCTTTGAAACGAGAATTAACAGTACATTATTAAATAAGTAAATATTTGACGCAGTTGAACTAACACTTGATAGAAACTCATCTGAAATTTAATTAATTTCAATATATGTACTGAAATAAACTTAATTACGTATTCGCTGATAACTTCTGAACCCATATTAAATTTATCTCTCTGCTTAGTGCTGCCTTTTATCAAAGGATGACGATAAAATTTTATCACGTCAGTCTATTATTATCTTTGGTCAGGTTCAATCCAGGTCAATTTAACCCGCAGTAAATATTTTTTTGTGAATTTAAAATGTATTTTTTCGAAATCATGCTAATAAGCAATTATTGATACAAATTGTGAATTTTTCTCTCCCTCTTATGGTAATCGGTATAATCCCTACTCCCCCGTTGATTTACGAAATTTTTCATTATCAATAATTATGTTAATTTAATAATGGCCGTCAAATAAGCGAAATCGAATTGAAATGTATTTCCTTTTTCCACGAAAGGATGAGGAATATTTACATTTTAAGTGAATTAAAATCACAAATAAAGAAGAGCCTAAGCTCTAGTCTAAGATGGGCATCAAAATAAAGATTAAATTATTTCATATTATCATTTACGAAAAACGTTAAATACAAAAATATACGAATGTGAAATTAACGTAAGTGTTTTACCAAGATAATATTTTTACTGATGGACTTGGAGTTTAATTGTCAGAACTCCATTATAATAACTAAATATTTAGTTCTACAAGATTTACAATATATAGTTTGTAGATATTTCAGCTTCGCGCTATCAAATAATGTTTAACAAGCACTATGGAATTTTTGTGAAATAATATAACAACAATTTTTATTCCGAGAATGTTATCGACCGCAGTAAAATTAAAACATGTCTTTTTATAGATAAAGCGTTGCATTTTATGCTATTTTCATATATTTCCAACAGTTTCACTATCAAAACTTAACCAGAAAAGAACCGAAAGCTTCGGATTACTCTTTTCACGGCTTAATCCTTTAATTCTCAAGTGCTTTATGTAATCCAAGACTTCCCGCAAGGAGTAATTCGACTAATAAGCCATTCCTTCTATCTCCAAGGAAACGGGTTTACTCCCTCAGGGATATTGCAAGAAAGGCCCGAACATCATTAATAAATAATTTAATATAGGATAATAACTCCGCTTTAAAATTGAATGATTTTATTTAATCGAATATTTGATATTTAACCAAATCCAGATTCGGTAAAAGCAGGTAAGCACAGAATTTCTGCAAAATCATTCGCAAAATGAATCGCTATAGTTACGAAAAATTGCAACACCTAATGGAGATGTTTTTATAAATCATTATATCAAAGATCAACACCAGGTTGATCTTTGGGTGATTTAATTAATAAGAAAAAAACTGTGAAAGTGAGACAAAATAATTGTGGGTGTCGAAGTCCTAACGTATGTCGATGTAATGTATGTCGAGGCATTTAAAACCGATAGTAATTTGCAACTGAGATCAACGCTACAAATTCCGTAGCACGAGTTTTAAGCCGCTGCTTACGAGAACGTATTGAGGATCGACTACTTAGTTAATCTGGTTTTAGCACATCCAATTAAATCGCAATAACGAACGACCTATGTATGTTAATCCTAGATATAATCGAAACACACCTATAACAACAGATTTCGTAGACAATTTGTAAACTGACGTGTTTATTAAATCATTTATGTACTTATTTTTTGTAATTAATTGTTTAAAAAAAGATTTTTCTTATTTTTTACAGTCTAATTCACGAGTGATCAACGCTATCGGGCGCTTATCCCATACGGTTGTTCTGGTAACAGGTTTAAATATTCAAACGGACGCATTCAAATAATCGATTTGTGGTCAAATCCACGAATGAATGTGATGTTTAAATTGCCTCACACACGCTTCAAATTGTGGGTGGAAATGGTTAAAATAAATTCGAGGTAAGTGATAATTATTTTTATGGATTATTTTGAGAATAATCTCTTTAAGTCAAATCACACGTTACTTAAAAATGTAAAAACTTGGTATCGTTATGTAGACGATATCTTTTGCATTTGGACAGGAACAGATAGACAGTTAGATACCTTTTTACGTCATATAAATTCATTGCATACAAATATTAAATTCACACTAGAAATCGAGCAACAAAAAACCTTAAATTTTCTTGACATAACAATAAAGAAAAATAATAGCAACAGATTAGAATTTGCCATTTACAGAAAGCCTACTTATACAGATGTCGTCATTCACCATCAATCAATTCACCCGTGGTTGCAAAAACTCTCATCATTCCATGCAATGATTAATAGATTAGTTAACATCCCTCTCACTAAAGTCAACTTTGAATTAGAGTTAAACATTATTAAACAGATAGCTGTAAATAATGGTTACAACACAGACGTAGTAGTTAACTTACTTAAACGTAAGCAAGTTAAACAACTCATAGTAAATAATATTTTTTCAGGAGAGAAGAAAGCAAACGATAATATTAAAAACTGGCGTAGGATTATTTATTTAGGAGACATCTCGTCAAAGATAGTTAAATTTTTGCCAGACAATATAGAACCCGCGTTTTATACAGTAAATAATTTAGGTAAAATTTTATTGAACAGTAAAGATCGCGTAGATTCATCGTCACAGAGTGGTATCTATCGACTCTCTTGTGGAGACTGTCAAGCGTCTTATGTTGGACAGACAGGTAGAAACTTTAATATTAGAATTAAAGAACATATACGATGTCTAAAAAGTAACAATTTCTCTGAGTTTGCCAATCATTTAATAGAAAATAATCATAATTTTAATCAGATTTGTAATTTAGAAATACTCCACCGAGTAAATAAAAAGGGTTTAAAGATGAATAGCTTAGAATTTTTAGAAATTAATAAAACTCTTAACAAAAAAGAAATATTATTAAATAATATTCTTAATAGCACAGGCGGTTCCCCGTTACTCAAATTGTTTCCAATTAATAGAGTAATCACAAACCTAGATGATTGATTGTAGCTCATTAGTTTTAATAGTTTGTAATGTTAAACGTCATTAGTAGTATGATTAAATTTGTTTGCATTTTATAATCCCCTCTTTGCTTCCATTAAAAAGGAAAAATCCCATTCTGATTGTTTACAACTCATTAGTAAAATTAGTATCATTATCTGTTTGCTTTATTTCGATTCTACACCCCCCTCCTTGCTCCTCTTAAAAGGAAAAAAAACCCAATCCATTTTGTAATTTTATAATTTTAAAATGTTAGAATCAATCTTGCTTCATTACTTAAGCAAACTTTGCGATAGTAAGTCTGAAGATGCCTCTGAAAGAGGCGAAACACGTGTCACAGTTAGTTACACAATACGTGGAATAATCAAAGTTAATTTAAATTTTCTATTAGATAATTATTTCTTTTGATCAAGAAACATTCATATCGGTCTCGTTTTTATAACCTCGCAGAGGTTATTTTGAATTCTTGAAAAGTTAAAATATATTTTAATACTGTCATTTTTATTCGTGGTAATAATGTATTTATTTTTGTATTTCAAATCGATATATTTGCTGATATAAGAGCATTCTGAATTTATTAATCTGGGATGAATTTTTAATTATATGTTAGATGTGTTGAACATTTTAATTTTGTGTTATTTTAGAATCACTTTAATGTAATTGGCAATTTCTTTTCAATGCCAATTGTTGGGTATAACTTTTTAATTTTGTATAAATAGCATTGTTAAATTATATTTCTTATCAGTTGACAATGCTCGCAATGAGCGAAACCGGTCCTGACATATTAAATAAAGTGGAATGAAGTACAAAGGATTATTGTGTTTTTATTAATGTAATGTTTTATTTTTAATTTACATTCATGTAAACTTTGGCTGACGGTCCGATTTTTGTTAATTAAATCAAAATACAAACAATATATATATATATAACTACTTATACATTAAATAATACGCAAAGATATTTCTAAGCATTCGTCAGTAATTTTCTGGAAGTTTATTTTAATTAAAAAATAATTTTACTACTGCACTTGTTGTGTTAAAATTGTGGCACGTGTTTCGCCTTTTAAAAAGTATCATCATCGACGCTCTGTCTGATGATACTTTATAACGAGACGAAACACGCGTAACAATCTGTGACAAACATTGGAGTTACAAAGTTATCAAACTTAATCTTATAGTACACGAAGTATTATGAAAATTATTTTTTAAATCCAAGCCATTTGTAAATACCGTAGTCAAGGTCACCGTTTTTTCACTACGCATCGTATACCACGTGTGTTCTAAGCAAAACCATTATATTATACAATGAATTTCAAAACATTGTACACTATAGAATTATATTAAAAACCACTTCGTGATATCTTTGGGTACCTCTCCGTATTGTGTACGAGTTCCCATCTGCTCACTTTATACCTCTAATGAACCGAATGAAAGACCGCCTCTTAAAGGTGAGTCCATTAAAAAAGATGACATTCTGTGGTGCTTGTACAGCAAAGTGACTTTTAAAAATTGGGGTGTTTTATTCACACGGTTATTTAAATTTATAATGACAGGGTGACTAAGGGTTAATTATACTTAAACGCAGTTTACTAATAGAATGATTTTTCTATAATAACGCAAAAATGTAAAACATATTAACATACAAAAGTTTTCCAACGTTTTAAACTACAACTGAACGTTTGATGAATGGATATATAGAAACCTTAGCACCGTTAATCTTGGATAACAGCACATAAATCTTAGCATGCATTCACTCGATTACTCGCTACTCTTATTTCTAGATCATTTAAAAAAATGACACTTTTTTTTTTAATTTTAGAGCCCAGCCCTGTTTTGGGGTAAGTATGGATTATAAGTAATCAATAATTTGGAAAATTAAATCGTTCAAATTATGTACATTCTCACAAGGTTTGTCACTCACGCCACAGGTTTCGCCTTTCGGCATCTTCAGATGTTCAAGTGCACGTATGACCGTGAACTAACGCTTAGTAAATGAATGTTTCGTGTTTATATAAGAAATTAATGTATCACTAAGTTTACAACCATTGCTGGCGAAAAGGATTAACCCATGGGAATGCCTACATATTTGAATGGTGAGTAATTTAAAGAATTATATTTATTTTTGTTTGGTGGAAAAAAATATGATTATATTTACTTACATATAGTGCATAAGAGTGGGGATTTGGAAGATTTACCTGCTCACTCAGAACGCAAATTGAATTTATTAAATGTAGCGTACAGGTATTTGAATTAAAGGACACGTTCAAAGACTGCTGACAACTCGGCTTCTAGACCAGAAACCAATTACACAATTAGTTTAGAGAAATAAAAAACATATTTAAATGAACAATACAACCATTTCAATAAAATGAAGTTCATTAATTAGCGAGTTTTCAGTAGAGTAACACAATCAAAATTCTATCAGAAAATTGTTATTACAATACGAGCGCGTTAAATTTGTCATTTTAATTAATGATTGTGTTCAATTATTGCAATCAATGGGAAATTTTTAATTGCGTGCTGTATCAAAATAATTGATAAAGGACGAATAACACATACACACAGGGTGATAGTAAAGTGTTTACGTAATTACGTGTACATAAAAAGTATTGTTTAACTTTACGCTACGGTGGTTTAGTTCAAATAATAAATGGAGGGTATCCTTAAGGTAGAGCAAGAAGCATTTATATCTGTGACAGTCCTATCCATGTATCACTTATGAGGTGGTCACTAATTACACATTATTTTTAATATTATCAATACCGGTTTCGCGCATCACGAACATTTCCAGTTAAAAAAAGTGTTTAAGTATTTTTTTTAAAATATGTATGTAATTAAGCATATAATATATAAACATATCCGCTCCACATTTGGAGCATATTGCCAGCACACGGTTTCTGCAATATTCTTTATTCCCCGACAGTCTCTTTGCTTCCTCTCAAGTCATTCCAGCGTACCGTAGCTCCGCCGAGTACATCCTATGGATGGTTATCAGTTTACTTCCACGACCACAGGATTCATCCGGTTCGTAGAAGAGACAGGCAGGGTTTTTCAGAAACCCTTGGGGAATCAGCAGCACATATCCATCGTCGTTTATTTATATTTTATTTTGGGTGTAATGAGTGGCTTTTTGTCCGCTCTCTTACCCCGTAAAATATAGTTGGTAATCACTTATGAATTCACCTCAGTTAATTATTGAGGGTATTCATTATAATACATTGCTAAAAAAATCTAATCAAATCAAAATAAAAACTAATTCAAATACTACTTCCGTTGTACAGGTCATAAAACGATATTAAAACTTTTAAGAACGTCAATTTCGTTAATTCATTACGTCAAAACCAGTGGCGCAGTGTTTTAATTAAACGAGTTCACAAGAAAGATAATTAAGTTGATACGGAAGCGAAATTTTTAAAACAACAAACTGAAGTGATAAAAACAATAGACAATTAACGTAAAATATTTCAACACAAGCAAAACAAGCAGCCGTTTACCTTGTGAGATAATAAAGTCAAATTCAACGCAATTCACGAGGTATTTTTTCGGAATAGGGGGACGAAGTGCATGCCTTGAAGCTTTTGATATTGTAATAAAAATATTCAAGAATCTTAATTCATAAAATGGGTAGTGATAAATTTAATTAGCAAGATAAAAATGCGACCGCTGACATTTCACCCTTAGGAGAATTATTAATTCATTCATTTTTCACTTGGGGTTAGGAATTAATGAAAATACTTCGTTAGGTCTTAATTTATTATTACTAGAATAAATTTTAATTACGCTGAATTCAATTCTATGGCGTGGTAAAGAAGCACATATATAAATATTGACTCTTCTTATTGGACGTTACATCCTTCATGAGCAATGTTTGCGCTGTTTAAATATAAATACTTAAAACTAGGAACAAAGACTGGATCAGAGAACTGAAAACATCGAATTTGATCGCCAGCTGGATTGATATTTAAGTATTTAATTTGGGTGTTTGAGATGTGTTTCATATCATGTTAATTAAATAATTCTATTTCATTACGTTAATTTTAAATTATTTGACAATCCAGTGTAAATAAAATATTGAAAACAGCCTGTAATCATAACATATCGATACCGTGTTGACAGAAAATGTCATGACGATTTTTTTTTATTATCTCCATACAAAGAGTACTATTGTTACGAGTAGGCAAAAATATTAAAATTATCATTAAAATTGAATAAAAACAGTGTCACACTTCAGTATGAATCATAAACCTAGATTCACGCGCATTCATTGTTCCATAGTAATTATTTTTTTGATATGTTAACAAAGCATTGTGTGAAAGCATGTATCATAAATATTCACCATTTTTTAAATATATATTTTTTTTCTACAATTTACAATCTATTTACATATATACTGTGGATATGAAAAAGGACGTAATCCACAGTTTGTTAACAGCTTTTTTTCGATAATCACAATGTTTCAAACTTGATACACGTTCTATCAAAAGGATGCAAGCTGCAAATGCCGAATTAGTATATAATTTTAGCTTTAAAGTTTGAAAAAGATGACCTTAAAAATAATAAAACATCTTTTTCCACATAAAATTTATTAGATCAGGACCGGTTTCGCTCATGATGAGCATTGTCAACTAGGGCATCCAATCCCGGGATCCCGTTCAATTTTCTGATCCCGAAATTCCGGGATTGAGATGACCGCGATCCCGGGATTTCGGGATTGAGAAATTTCTAGCAAATTCTCGAAATTTATACGAAATTGGCAAATCGGGGATTTCAAATTCCTCGGTGAGCTAAAAAAAAAAAAACGAGTTTCTGTGAGATTCTGGAAAAAAGTATAGCAAATTGAGGATTTCAAATTCCTCGGTGAGAAAATCTCAATCCCGGGATCCCGGGATTCAAAATAATTCAATCCCGAAATCCCGGGATTGGAAAAAGGCTTCGGGATTGGATACCCTATTGTCAACTGATAAGAAAAACAATAAAACAGTGATATTTATACAAAAGTTAAGTGATAAAAACAAGGTATGACAAACAATTGCTATTACAACCTAGCAAAAGAATTGAAGCAAAATACAAGGAAAATAAACTATAAATAAAAAGTTGAAGACCACTTAGCAATGAAAACTATTACAACAAAAACTTGTCTTATCAGTTGACAATGCTCATCATGAGCGAAACCGGTCCTGATCTAATAAATTTTATGTGGAAAAAGTACTAAAGATGTTTTATTATTTTTATTATAATGCCATTCCACCAAGTATTGACAGTGAACACCTTAAAAGTGAAAGATGACCTTGTAAAAAATTAAAAGCAAGAAAAAAGACTGATAGAAAGGTTTATCTTAGAAAATTTCTTTAATTACTATTAGATTATGTCAATTAAACACCAGTTTAGAAGTCTCCGAGCACTTCAAGGTTGTGTATAATTCATAATTTACATAAGGCCCAAAATCACCAAAACAAAATCGTTTTTTGCGCCTCATGTTAAATTTGATATGTGTGGGTTACATCCTTTTTCCTTTTAACAGTCGATATATTGCTATTAGAATAACAACATTGATGAATATGAAATGTCTGAGTGTAAATAATTGCATTAAAATCTATGCTTCGTAATAATTGTACTACGGTCTATAGTCACTGGTAATCTTATGTTGATAGATGAATTACCATTAAGAGCTGGATTGGTGTTGAAATATACGATAAAAATACTGTTCCAGATGAATCTCTTTTTGAAGAGGCGCATTCATTTTTTCATGTGAACTTGTATATTGTACATTACTCGAAGCGTGGGATAATACAAAAGAGTTAATTCGATTTAAATTGGTCTGATATGATTTTGTGCATTTACTACTCCACTCCGATTTTAAACACGACGTATTTACTACCAATGGGAAGGTAGAGTTGATTGCCTTAATTGAAACGATTTACAAGCATGACTATCTAGTTTATGAAATTGTATATTTACCTATTTCCTTTATGAACACTTAAGTCGTACAGATATTATGAATGTATTACTTTTCTATACAATAGTGTAGATTCAATACGTTGAATATTCTATTTTAGTATGTTCGTTCCATAAGTCTACTTTATGGACAACACATGGAGCATGGTTTTTATTCAGTCGTAAAACCTGTCTTTTCGTAGATTGAAAGACATGGAAAGAACTTAAGATTTAAAATCTTTAGTTTTATTTCTTTGGTGATATCACCTCCGCTGACGAAGTATAATTATTGATGATGTGAACATATAAGAGGTAAGGTAAGCCAAGTGGTATTTTAGAAAAAAAATATAAGATGCGTTCTAATATTCTACGTGTTTAAAAATATTGTATAAGTGAAGTAGCCTCAATAAATACAGACTGCAATTGTGGTATTCAGTCGCTGAAAATTTTTTGGTATTGAAATTAAAATTAGCTAATCACTTTTGCTATCTATGCCTTGTCTTAAGAATAATTACAGAATCAATTGACGCATACGATGTAGACTACATCTCCTACGTGAACATTATAACTTCAAAATTGGAACCGTACAAGAAAGAGGTTCGATGAGACAAAAAATTGGTGGAAGTTGTATTTTTGATTGACACTGATCATACCGAATTTGGTGCAAAACGATCAAAAGCTCATCTTACACCAAGCTTTCTTCTCTGTCAATCTTCTGTAAAGTTCCCATTTTGAAGTTACAATGCTTTACGTTGGAGGTGTCGAGATAAAAATCTTATGAGAAAACTTGTCTTCTCTTTAGGCGTCAAACGTACGAATTGAAATTGTATATTACTGAATTAATTTCATTTGTATTAAATTAAAGCAATCTTGCTTCGGCAAATAGTTTGATTAATGTTTTAAAATATATAATATTATAAAAAAACACTCTTTTGCAGTAATTCCAGAGTTTTAAAAATGATCAGAATATTGACATTGCACACCTTAGAAATGGTATTTTGTCTTGTATTAAAATTATAAATTTTAAGTCATCCTTATAAGTTACACACTTAGTATGTAACGTTAGGCATCGCTGACATGGCGATATGACAAATTCAAGCATTACATTAAACCTCCTTCACCACGCTAAGGATTATGAAAGCGAGGACTATCTTCGGCAAACATGTATCCGGGCTGCAAAGGACGCATGGTCCTGAACAAACGGACCACTGAATAGGACTTATCTATCAGCCGCCGCGCATTTATTATTGCACGCATATTATTTAGCCTGCATACAATGAAGAGATTTATGAGCGTCGAGTCATGTATATCAACAGAAATAGTGCTGAACTAGGCTACACGAGATAAAAAAAACCGCATACATGGCGGAAAAGTTACTGATAATGGAAATTATTGTATAGTAATTTAAAATATTTAGACGAGTGTGAATGACCTAGCGACAACAAGCTGTTTTTCTTCAATCAAAAACACGGCTGAAAAATTTGCTAATCACGCTTTAAACGGAAATGATATTCAAAAAATAAAATATAAATTTGTGCATACCCATGGGTTAATCCATTTCACCAGCAATGGTGTTAAGCTTAGTGATACATTTATTTCTTATACTTATAAGCACGAAAAAAATATTTATTGAACGTCACTTCAAATTCGTACGTGTACTTCAACGCCTGAAGGTGCCAAAAGGTCCAAAATGGTTATAAAAATCTGATCATTTAATATTTTATTCTGACGGTTCATATTTCATATTTTAATTGATTTAAACTTTGACCATATATTTTGTTCCCTATTTTAAAGTCGATTTTACCGTTGGATCAAATTGTTAATTATTTGTGGTTTAGTACGCAAATTTTATAAAAAAGTTATTGCCAATGAAGATTATCAACTGAAAAAATAGTAATATTAAAACATAGCCTAAATGCTTTGATAACTCTTGCTAGTGACACGATTTTTAATATTAAAAAATACAATATTTCTTCTGCCATTTACCGGAGTTCCGTTTAATACTACGGCGAGGTGCAAAATGCATCAATCAGCGAAGCAAAAAGCGGTGACTGCCATCAAAGCAACACGGTAGACTTTTAATTAAAGAAAAGTTCCCGACATCAGTACAATGTTTGCTGGAATCTGGCTCATTGGCAGAGGGAGTGCTAATAACACTCATCGCTGGACGCTGACAGGGGGCAGCCGAGAGCACCCCTGTTGCGGGCGTGAATTATATTTCCCGTCGAAACTGACCCCTGCTGCAAACAACACCCGGCCCGGGGACGGCGTGACCCACCGCTCCAGAAGTTTGCTATTTATGGGTCGCGTCTCGTCGTTCATCTTCTTGCGAAGGGCGCGCCTATTCGGAGTTGGACAACAAACTATGGGCAAAGTTTCTCTGACCAAATATAATTAAAGACACCACACGGGGGGAAACTGCACACAATCCTCATGTTGAATATTTGCGAAGATGTTTTTTTCCAAATCAATTTGACTTATGAAACATGCATACATGATTACAATCTAAGATTTAGAGCTAGTGCTGAAATAGTAAACTATCAACAAGCTATTCGGTAACACTCTATTTGCGGTATTGATATGTACAACAAACTTTCCCTCTAAGCTACGCGCGCGCGCGGCCGCGCAGCAGTTGGGAAGCCCCCGCGGACTCATTCCACTTGCGCGCACTACAAGTCAGTTATTCAATTCATATTTGATCGGCCCGCGCAGCCTTTTTCCACGCAACTAACCTCTTGTCTTAAAGGGAGCATTGTGTACAACCTGAAGCACGATTAAAAATCAAAATGTATCCTAGAGTCGAAACTAGAGTAAATAAAAGAAAGTGAAAAAATCAAGTTTAATGACGTGTTACCAACGTGAATTTGTTTCGTAAGCTTAAAAAAAATCACTTTTAGGTTGTTCACTGTCAATACTAGGTGAAAAGGCATTATATTCAAAAATAAAATACTCATTTGTACTGATTCCACTTTTATTTAATATTGTCAGAAACGGTTTCACTCATGAAGAGCATTATCAACTGGTAAGATAATACAATATTACATTTTTATTTATACGAAACAAACATTTGGTATATCCTCGTAATGAGCGAAACCGGGTCTAATGATGTCCGTGATTCTTCAAAAAATGGTCAGGAACATTACGTTTCACATTCTTAAGAATTTCGGAATTCTCATTTTGTCTGGTAGATGCCGAAAGAATAAACGACCATGTAACATTCTCTATGAGAATTCAAACTATTACATGTTTTATCCGAACAAAAAAGCAATCGTTTCTTGGTTGTATTATATTTTAAAATGGTGACAAAAATATTGATTCTTATAAAATATAAGTTGCTTTTCTAATTAGACGGTATTTTAATGCTTGTTGACAGTACAAAAACAATGTCTCCAACACTTTTGAATTTCTAGTCAAGCTTCTCTAGTGAAGTACCAGTGTTGATTAAAACAAACAAAATTTCTAATTACGACTTGGAAAAGCAAGCGAGTAAGTAAACATTTCGTAAAAGTGCAAAGTTTTAATTGAAATTTCGGGTACACCCAAAAACATATCGGTACTTACGTATTGCTGGCGAAGAAGACCCAAGAGAAGGAATTCGATTGATAATATTATCCGCTGAACTGTCTAATGGCTACCAGATACTAATTGGTATCCCCTGAATAGCAGCGGTTCTCAATCAATTAATATTATATATAATTGAATACATGACATACGCTCAAACGGTAAGGGTAAGTTATAAATATTTTGTGACCGTCAAGCTAGTTTTATGACGGTATCTCAGTTACTATTTTAAGATGTTTTTAATTGAAATACCATTTTTTTTGCCGTATAGCTTCTCGTTGATTGACACATTATTTATCTACTGCAATTAAATGATTATTGTGTATTTAATTATTTGCGACATGTATGTTATATATTATATAGGGTCTTCAATGTCAAAGTTGTCACAGAAAATTATAAATTATAAATTAAATTGGAGCATATATACATAAGTTTCAAAATCAACAGTTATAAGTTGCCTAACTTATATATCAACAGTTATAAGTTGCCTAGGTAACTGTTTGAAGTGATGCTCCGTGATCTTGTGGAGGTCAGTATCGGGGGAAATAATATTATGGCAATGATACTAAGTATTATATTTCCACCGTGGCAACATTTTGTTTGTAGTTAAATTAGATATGTTGCATTTTTTCTTCTTATTTCGTGTGCTGAATGAAGCACATGACTTTCTAGAAAATATGTCGCTTGATGGTCATCTCTCTGGTCATCATGCCAGTTTTTTGATAATACGCCGAATAAATATATATCCATTGTTTAATTTTTATGGTATTTAGCGGCCTTTGTAAACTGATTTGGAGACCTCGATCCATTGTTTTCGTATTTATCGTATCCCATTTGTCGTGATTTTTATATAATTATTGAAGGATTTCCCGCTTGTATCGTTTTCTTAAATCCCACAAAACACGGTGAATCTGGATTCCACTTACATATATATATATTGAAATTCAAATAGGTAATAGTTTGAATAGTAACTGTTGTGAACGATTGTCAATGTTGACTTGATAACAAAACAAGATGGCTGTCTGACCACTGCTGAGTAACCGCAGATTAAGCGTGTAAAACATATGTAAATAAATAGTGCACATTACTTTACGATAGCAATATTTAAAGATTGTAATGTGTTTTTAAAGAAATTCAAATTACCAAAAGACAACAACTAATATTGTATTATCTTGCTCGGTGACTATCTATCAACGTTTAACAATGTATTGGATGGTAGTGTTTAATATTTAAAAAAATATATATATTTTATAGATAGTTTACTATATAATTTAAACGTCGTTTAATAGTATGGAATGAAATTGTCATACAAGAAGGTATAAGTACGATAAGCTCATATTTATCTAGACAGGTGGCATAAAACACTAAATTTCGCAAAATAAATGCAGGTAAAAGAGTCTAAATGTGAAGAGAACTTGGATGATTGATCATGGCTGGAAAAGCATTTCTTAGTATGTTTCTATATGAAAAACTCATCGTTATAATAATAAGTTATGAGAAACACTCTGGAATAAGTCTGAAGAAAGGTTTAAAAGATTCAACTAATCAAAACAGGTAATTTTTTTAGAATAAAATTTTAATTAATGTGCAATATCGCTGGATCAGCAAATGGATAGCTAAAGTGTACCCACAAGTTGAAATAGTTTCTATACATTGTAGACTGTAACCGTAATAAAAGAATACCACCACGATTAGCAAGTTACGTAACATTAAGAATTTGTTTTTTTTAAATGAGAAAATATAAAATTAAATCGTAAAATATGCAAACATCACTCTGCTGGCATTCGGATTGCTTCGTGAGTTTGGTTGTGCTGCTCTTATCTCAATTCAGTGTACCGTTGAAAGTGCAGGTGCTGAATAAAGAACAGATCATCGCAAAAAATTGTATTTATATTTTTTGTATTATTATTTATAAATTGTATGGAAATAAATAATGTACATTTTTAATGTAATAAATCAGTTCGAATGTGTCTGAATTTTTTTAATGTCATAGAATGCTAAAATTGATAACAAATAATTGTTTAACAACTGTTCTCTATTTATGGACATTATAATGACGCCAAGCCCTAGAAGTGATAAAACAAAAAACAATAATTACTAGCTTGCAGTTTGGCCGTATCCTATGGCAATTAATAATCATTACATCCATAGCTTGAGGATCATAGGGTGGTGTGTAGCTATTTATATTATAGAGGCGCCGTAAAGGGGTGGGGTGGCGGAAAGTGCAAACACTCATATCGGGCTAATATCGGCGAGCAAACAAAGCGGGGCGGTCGCCAATAATTCAGTTCGATATGATCGCCCCTGCCTGCTTGCCCCATTCCGACCGACTCACCCCTTACGCCCCCACTCCGGACTTGGCCAGCGGATTTTGTTTACTGAAAAATTGCGATTCGGTTTAAATGGAGCGGCAATGGGAGCTATTGAATTTTAAGATTAATAACATTCAAATTAATCTGATGACGAGGTGTTTTATTTTTTAATCGGCAGGTTTGACAAATAAGTTACAATTCAATGGTCTTTTGCATATCAAGTTTACTATTACTATTCAATGTAATGATTCACCCTGCTCGTAATTAAAGAATTTGTATTTGATCCGACTTTGGTACGCCGTGAGCCAGTAAGTCATCGGACTTGGCCAACGAGCGTGTAGTCGTCCATCTCTCAGGATCTGACGACGTTCGATGCTTTAACGTCGGTAAAATATGCATTCTACGTGCTCGGACAGAATAATATTTGATAACTGGGTTACCAGGTGATCAAATTATGCTGAGAGACTCTACTTCAAATCAGCCAGCGGAATTATGACCAGCAGGGAAATAAGACTAAAGTTCATATTCGTGAAATAACCGTGAAAAGATACAGTCTTGGAGCAGGCAACAAAAATTTAGTCAAAGTCAGGTAGGAAAAGATAATTTAAACACTTTTGAAACCATTGTGCAATATATTATGTGTGCAGGATAAAAATTCGATTATAACGGTTGACGTTTCTCGCTCCCCATGCATATTATTTATTTTGTCCAAATGACGTTATCGCTTTTTGCCGCGCAGCAGAACATTTTGTTTATTTTTGGCGCGTATCTGAATATTTAACGCCAGCGACATTTTGAAGAGCGAATGAAAAATGCAAATGGCGGTTGATTTGTGACAGCCGCAAATCGGTGTTTGCGAATTTGACGGAGCGGAAAAAAATGTGCAGAGATACGCTCTTTGAACCAAACAACAACAAAAAAAATCATAATTATTAAACATCAACTGTATTTTATACTTTGATCTCGTGTTGTGTGAATTTTGAGTTTGAAATTTTGTGCTAACGTACTTTTAAACTGTGATAATGTCACATGTCAAATCGTTTTATACCCTCAATAGGATTCAAATAATATTTTTTAGCTATAGTGACAGATATTATGATACGTTCTACTGAATGCTGTCAACCATTCATCCAGGGCCTTGATATTAAAAAGTGAAATTAAATATAATATTAACCGCGCATATTTTTATTTAGAAATGAACGCTTGGCGATGTATTTAACGCCTTCATCTCGAATGCCAGCTGTTAAACGAAAGTTCGCGAGTGTTTTCACAAGCGAAACTGGATTACTGTATTCAAATTTCGATATTGATTATTTTCCGTTTGAATTATTTTTCTCTCTCAAAGTTAAATATAGAAAAATTTGCTACAAACACAAAATTATCAAAACCAATCATTTATATCAATTTTAATGAAATGATCGATTATACATCATTATGAGGAACCTGAGTTTTTCTTTAGTAATGCTTCATCAATTCAATTCTTAAGTAAGCGATGATAATATTACGTCAATGATCAATACAATTTAATTATAGCTTTTAAGATAATATATAAATATTTCATTTAAAAAAAGGTGAGTTGTTTCATCCGATATCCGTCAATCGCCAGCCACCCGTAAGGTTGCTTCAACACCTCAGTTGATACATATTCGCTATTAATATATATCTATCTACCCGGTTTACATGTTCCAAAATAAAATTAATAAGCTTGAGTAAATTCTATAATTTCATTTGAACTATATAACCCTGAAAACAAAAAAGTTATCAGCTATCGAAAGGTGAGCGATATTTTTACAGAAGTATTTACAAATACACGACAGCAGAAATACGATAAAATTATGTGTGAATGTACATAATTTGAACGTTTCGAATTTTATAAAATACAATATTGCAGAGCGATTTATACAATGTACAATCTTCTGTATATATAATACAATGCCTTTCCAGCAAGTGTTAACAGTGAACACCTTAAAAGTGGCTTACATCAGCTTTTAGGATCTGAGCTACACAAACATAATACTATTGGATGAAATCATTCATTGGTTCATTTGTCAACACAAATTTTATAATTTCACACGCTATTACTATTTCAGGATATTAGAAAATCATTCAAATGAAATAAATTAAAATTAAATAATTCACAAGCAGTTCCCTTCATGTTTAAATTAATCGTAAATGACATAATAATTATTAAGCAAAGTGAAGTCAGTGACGTTGAGCAATTATTGTTTTTTTGCGTGATTTATTCTTATTTATAGCACATTGTTTTCTACCGGATTTATGTATTTGTTTACGTGATGAATCTTTCACTATTAAGCAATAGTTCGTACTTACATTAGAACAAGTTAGTTATTCATCTTACCCGGTTTCTCAGAGTCTCAAGTCTCCAATTGTTTTTTTTACACCCATGTCTGCTTACAATTAAGAGCATATTTTGAACTCTTTATCAATAAGTTTTTCTACGAAAACGATTTTTCGACATCACACCATTCCTTTGAACAGAAATCAATAAATCGATTGAAAACATTCTATTCGTACTTGAATTCGAACCTGTGAGTTCTGACATGGAAGCAAACGACGTTGACCACTGTGCCATGGAGAGCTCCAAATGATCACAATCATTTTAATCAGTGTTCCCCAACCCTTTTACACCTGCAGACCGGTAAAAATAGGTAAAAATGAAATATAAATGGTTTTTATGTAATATTTTTTAAATCTTAAGTTTATTGTTACAATTTTTAACAATTACTAAAAATACAAGAAAACGTGCAAGCGATAAAAATCCTATATTCAATATTTTTGCATAGCGAATTTCTTGAAATTCGGCATACTGTTTGCGGCCAAGCGGAAAGTCTCTGCGGCCCAGCACTGGGCCGCGGACCACCGGTTGGGGAACACTGATTTAAATAGCTTAAATTTAGTACACTCGCATGTGTTTTGTTATTAACAACTAAGGAATTGCGATTACTTGATCTGACGAAAACTGTCGGTAGTGACAAAACGCAAAGAAAAGTACAAAGTGTGGCTAATTTAAATTTGTTATTGAAATCCATCATGCACGTTTAGTCAAAATCATCAATCACATATGTATTGATTTGTGGATTTGAAGCCGAATGTAAGTGATATTTCTCTGACTTGGTAAATACTCATTTAAATCATGATAACGAGGCAGGTATAATCGAATGGCTAACTAATAGTTGTAGTATAACACAATCATTATATACTTACCATTTTAGAATGGAATTTGAGACTGATATTTCAGTTCGATTGTCATCCTATTTTGAAATCCTTCTGTCAGTTCATGTTATATTATGTGTTATATTTAGATCGGATATTATGGAATGAGTTATAGTTAAGTATATAAAAAAAATGAATTGTTTATAAAACCTTATTTGTCAGGTCATTTTTAAGCTTTCGAAGTCGTGCACAAAGAACAAAGTCCCTTTTTGGGTAACTCGTATGAAATTTTGATTAATATTTATTCAGAGATTCCATCTCCATATCAAATCAAAGCGTATTTATACGAATAATATTATTTCGCTGGCAAGTTTGCATACAAAGTGGTCCGTGTTAACAATTTAGAAAATCGAATGTAGAATTTCCTCTGCGGAACTAATGTACTTTTGTCGTGTTTGATATTGACAGGCACGCTATTATTACTGTGAGCTATTATTATTGCCTCAATTAAAACACGGAGCAGTTAATGCTGCGTCTTTGAATAACGATTCTGTAACTAGCACACGTCTGCATTGATCAAACGCTAACATTCTAATCAGCCTAATGTATTGACTCTCGGTTAGGCTAGACGCTTGGAATGGGGGATGAATGCAAATCATCCCCGCAGGCTTTGTGAATATTAATTCGCGGCTGGTACATCTTGTTGTCGTTTCATTACGACGGTCAATATTGGCAGAGGGTTTAATTCCAGGCGCGGATTAAGGATTTTTATCGATGAATGCGCCGACCTCGATTAACAAAAACCCTTCGAGCGGATCAGGGGGGATTTCGCCCACGTGTTTAGCCAATAACGCAAGTGGCAGATTCTTCAAAAAATAATTAAAGCTTCATATAAAATGAATAACACGTATTCCACAATATCCACAAAACAGGACAAGTAATCTTTTATCAAGAGATTTTATATCTCAGTGATGAAAAATGATTAACTACAATTCACAGCCTAATCACATATATAATATTATCTCTATTAGAGTTTAAATCACGGGTTCCCAACCTGGGTGTCGCCAAGGGTTTTCTGGGGGGTCGCCAACTTTCCCCGGTGAGCTAAAAAAAAAAGGAGTTTTGTGGACATTCCGGGGAAAAAGTATCGCAAATCGAGGATTTCAAATTCCTCGGGGAGTCGCCTAGTCACGGCTTTTATAAAAAGGGGTCGCCACCCGGAAAAGGTTGGGAGCCTATGGTTTAAATAAATCGTTCAAGGACATTCTTGCAGAAGAGTATTTGAGAGAGACGAAATATTTTTCTTTGTAATGAACATCCATAAAGAAATATGTAGACATTTTTACTGTTATGCTATTGATTACTGTATTTTCAGTCACCATTACAAATTTAATCTGAAGATATTATTGATTTGGCATGTCAATTTATTTCAGTATAAATTATGATCACTTACAAAGATTGCAAATGTGGAAAACTAAACACAAAAACGACAATCGTGCCGATAAAAAAAAAGTATTTTAAATTTATCAAAAAGTCTATCTAAATGTCTGCGCAAAAATAACTTTCGCACTTGGCGAAAAATCAGTTATGTATTTTATAATGGCCTTTAAGAGTACAGATGAATTATATCTTTATAAATATCATTACAAATTCGTCATAGCATGTACCCACAAGTGTTTTTACTGTTTTTAACATTTGGAACAGCTAATAATGCGCTTATGATAACCCAGGTAGTAGAATTAACAATTCGTTGTATTCATTAAATATTTTTTTATTTAAATTTGCGATTTGTTTTATCAATTGTTAATTATTGATAACTTTTTACACCCAGGGAACATTTTTTCAATAAATATCTAATTTAAGATTTCAACTGAAGTTCTGATATGTTCTGATAAATCTGGTTTTCAGTGTCCTTTCCGTTTTCCAGATATGAAACTTTGTACAATGAAAGCATTGCAATTTATAAATTCCGGATTTATTTTATCTTTATTGTTAACTAATAATTTGCCTAAAGAGTTTTTACAATAAAAAGATGGTCATTTACTAAGCGTCAGTTCAAGTTCATCCGTGCACTTGAACGCCTGAAGATGTTGAAAGGCGAAACCCGGGTTGTTAGTAACAAAATTTGTATGAATGTACTTAATTTGAACGATTCAAATTTAAATATCAAATTTCCTACTCTTAAGAAAATCTCAGTTTTCTTAAACAGGCATAAATATTTCAAATCACGACAGCTATCAACGTCAAATCCACTCAAGATCAAAATATTGAAAATACTTATATTATTACCTCTTTGATAGTCTCTAACCGCGTAGCTACTTAGGCAGAAAACCTAAGTCAACATAAATTAGCTCCACCATTAAAGCCGCCCCTGGCAATAATGTAAATTAGTAATCCTCGAGGCGGCCCTGTTTGTATAACTCCCGAGAAAGCGCCTTACAAATCGGTTAACCGATTCGGATGTCGTTAATATTATCGTGAGCGGTTAAGTACCCAATGGGTACCTACCCCGGTACTTATACTGGGCCGGTACCAATACCTATAGATGGTTGCCATCCATAGAATTCCTATGGAAACGAGATGATCGATTTTGGGATTAAATAGTTACCAACAAAAACGGAGTTTATTGAATGAATTAATTTTGAGTCATGAGTATTTTTTAATTTGAAAAAAAAAGTAACTTTTAGACAAGACAATCTTAAATTTCTTATTCATTCACATGGTACATTTGTCATAGTGTCAAGATAAAAATAAGCAAACTTTGGTGTGTCATTTTGTACTAACAATTTGTATATTTTAAAAACGTTAGCGACAATGACTATGTATTTTTATTCTAAATAGTTGAAAAAAAATCTAAAATATGTTACAAACAATTAGAAAGATCTAATTGCGTATCTTATGATGGATATCTATTGTGATTAATTATCCCTAATAATTAATACACATTAAAGAAAAGATAAAAACAACAAAGTACTTCAATCAGAATTCTGTTTCAATTGTTTAACCTAAATTTCAATTCATCAATATTACAGATTAATTATAGGTTATAATTCATAGCTGCGTGGTGGAGTGATTAACGTCGATATCTTCAGTTACGGAAGTCACAGGTTCGAATCCTAGTTCGGACAGTTGAATAAATTGATTTATGAATTTCCATCTAAAGGCATGGATGTCTGTGACGTTTTGGATTACCTAACGCCCATTCTATCATAATAGCGGGCGTAACGAGAGCGATTTACTCAACACTAGTAAAATCTTATGTTGAGATAAATTCTATAAGGAGTCCATATGCTCCACATTGGGAGCGGACATGGTTAAAAATGCACATATCTATTCATAAGAATTAAACACGTAATATTTGAGAGCTAATAATGGTTATATCATATTTTGTTTAGTGTAACCGACTATAATAAAAACATTTCTTTGTTTATTTGCTCCCGAGATGCTCACAATTATGATTTTATATTTAAATGATGGGTTACGTGTTATGTCTACTATAACGGATTGCATATAGAGGGTGGTGGTGCGTTAAACGTCAAGTACTGTGGGAATATATAGTCAAAAATGTAATAAAAAAATCGAAATTATTTGTACGTTAGAACAGGATATAATAATTTGTGTATTCTTGGCGAGGGTTATCGAGATTAATTATTCCTTTTGTTCCATATAGAAATACATTTTTGAACAAGTGGGAAATTTGCTTTGCCGAGTTTGCTTAGTACTCGAAAAGGTCAAACAATTATTGCAGAGAGTCGAAAAGCTCAATTATGCGTTAATGAGGATCATTAAAAAGCAAAAAAGCGTCCATCATTAAAACTCATTATATTGCTACAGATTGGACACGTATTGTTGAAAAGTAAAATTAATATTTTCTTGGGTCCGTAGCTCCTGGTTTGAAAGTGCGACACGTTAAAATTGTGAAAGTCACTCAACGTCTATGTATAACCGTTTTAAATATATATTTTTTTATTTCGAATAATACATTATGCAGAAAACGAATTTCCTTCAAAACGTTCTATTGATGTGATACGTGTTAATGGTCTACATCCTTCCGGATTAATCCTCACCCTATGCCTTCAATCTATGCAATGTAATAAACACCAAACAAAGAGAGCGACGTTAGTAAATCTCACAGCTAACCGATCAGCCAATAAGATCAAGCCATCTACGGCGTAGCTAGCGTAGAGGGTGGAATGACAGTGATTACCGACAGCGCCCGACGCCGTTGTTAATGAAGTCGGAAAAGAGCCGGGATCGAGTCCCGGGAGAGATTAAATTCAGATCTGTTACATCCCACGACACATTCACAATTCGATTTGCGATCCTGTCAAATGAAACTCTGCCAGGGGGTTGACGTTATTGGATAGGAATTGTCGAAAGCTCGCAGTTGTAGATGTAGCATTAGAATTTCTGCGTTGAATATGCCAATAGCTTTGGGGTTTATTTTACTTTACTAGTACTATATCCGATATATTTATTTGGATTTATGGAATAAATAACAAACTGAATTTCATTCAAACTACACAGTATAATATTGAGGATTTGTAAACAATATGATGTATCATCGATAACATCAATCCACTTTTAATTAAAATATTGATAAATCTTTAATTTAAATTGATTTTGGTATTCCACTAGTTGAATAGAATTCAATTAATAAATGATAAAATCATTTTTACAAAGACGCCGGTGAATTTATCGAAAACAATTAAGCTTTTTAAACATAAAAAAAACAATAAGGAAAATAATATATTATGTATTGTGACCTCGATTAACAATTTACTAAAAAGCTTTCATTTCATTATTCATGGCGTAACAGGAGATAAGGGGGTAGTAGTGCATTAGAGTCTTATGCCTAGTGATAAGAAATTAGATCAAAGCTCATGGGACGAGAAGGTTAAGATAATTAAGGGTCAATAAGCAGGAAGATAATATAAATTCAATATAACTTTCTTTCAAATAGTTTTCTATTAATATATTTATTTGGTTTGTCGCGGTTTGTCCAGTATAATATTTTTAATCAATTTATAATGAGTAAAAACAGTTTGTATAATATATACAGAAAAGGAATTTGTTGCAGTAGATCTATATAAATAGAGACATGTCAACTTATTCCTGCATTGCATTGTTTTTTATTATAATTATTATAATAACAGTAATTTGCGTAAATCTAATCTGCGTTCGTTTGAATTTTTATGACACAAAAACATTCACTATCTGACCGAAAGTATTTATTTATTTCATAAATATATAAAATATCTTTGCATCGTAAATTGCAAGCGTTTCATATAATGTTGGTATCTTTTTTCTAATAAATACGCGTAAGTATACAAGTTCATAATATGTAAAGATTAGTGTTGTGAATTCAAAATCGTCTGATGCCATTACCTTTGCGGGCAACACCACGCAACCGAACGGTGTAAGCCCAGCATTAGAATGTCAGTACCCGGCGTCTGAGCACTTTGAAACTGCCAGTGGACGTAAATAATAAAGTAGCCGAAGAACCTTTTGCAAATGTTCTGGGGTCTATCCTGCCCACTGAGACTAATTTTGGATGAAGTTGGGACTCCGTTCCGGGGAGGTGAATGATTAAAAATAGAGAATTGCCCTACGTCGTAAGATATATAATAAATATCGAGGCCGAAATGTTAATTATGTTACATGGTAAACTTTAAGGAGAAAACTTTTATGGCCTTTGAAGTTTTATTTTTTTCGCTAAGACCACATATATATTCTGAAAATAATAACTTAAATGCCAAGTCTTAGATAGGTACATCGTCATCACAATAACAAATACTTAAAGATGAACGCTTGCGTATTTATAAATACTGAATAAAACTGTGAAAGAATTGTATCTAGTTTTCAAATAATTAGCTTAAATCTACTGAATATAAAACCTTTAAGCAATAAAAACTCAAACAAAGACCAGTTATAAAGTGTATAAGTTATAGAAGAAAGGCATGTTGAATCCAATTACAAATTTTAGCAAAAGTCGAATAATATCACAGATCCAGGAATTTGCGATTTCTATAATCATTGTAAAAAAATACAAACATAAAATTGCACTTGCATTTGAAGTTTTTTGCAGTAAAATCTTGATGACGGGTTTAAAACTTTTCACTTAAGGGTTATGTAGGTTTAGTAGGATCGTCACGCTAACCAGGTGATCTCCAATATAAACAATACCTAGGAAGCTTAAGAGCTTTTAAGTTGTTCACTGACAATTTTGGGTGGAAAGCATTATACTAAAAAATAGCACATTTTATAAATAATTCCAGATTTTATAACAAAGATGAGTTAATCAGAGACAATCGAAAGACAGTACGTATCTTTATATTGCCAGCAAAATTAAATTTGAAGCTGTTATGTCAGAATTTTATTTTGAATTACAAAATAATATTTAATATAAATTAACAGATGAACGTCGCAGCGCGAGATGCATATTTTACTTAGATTTTATTATTACTTGTGAAGAAAACACATGACCAAGATCATCGGACATCGGATCACATCAAAATCTTGATATTGATTTCGCTAGGACTTGTATCTAATACTGTTTGATCGTTAGAACAAAGTAAGACCCTATACACCAAACACAGAATAAATTCTATACTCTACATTTACAGGAAGGGGAAGTTAATGCTTTACATACATATGTATTTAGTTTCATAAAAACAGTATATCAAATTTAATACATGGTAAAATGATGCCATATCTAATTAGATAATTTTGGAGGGTTGTGGTTACCATCTTGGAACGGTTCGCGAATATCCCTAATTATGGCGGCATATAATAAAGGTCGGACCGTCCATTGTGGAAACATTACGAACACAAATGTCAAATATGCGGAAAAGGAAAACGGGAAACTTCGTCCGACAATGGTAAAGTGACCTTTGAAAATAGCCGAAGCGAAAACCAAAGCTTTATATATATTTTTTTGATGTAAAAAGTTTTTCTGTGAATTGAAGTGCAAAAAAGCTACTTAAAAATATGCTTAAAAAAACTTACGGTTTACTGTTTGTATGGACGCATCAATCTGTAACAAAAGAAACACAAAACATTAGACATTTTCAATAACAAAAGATAAGCAATTTACAAACGGCATTGCCACAAAAAGAAATCTAATTTAAAAAGCTTTATTGAACATGCAAAAGAAGAGAGATCGAATTAGATTGTACTAAAGCAAAATTTTAGACATTGTTGTATATATCAATATTTAAAATCAATTCAAGTCAATTTGTACTCAATTTATTTTATATTTTGAATGATTTTTTCAGTAATAAGTACTTAACAATTTAAATCGTTACTGCGTTTTTTTTATTTATTGATTCGGTTATAATCGTTATAATTGTCGCCTGTGTGGTCGAGTGGTTAACGTCGTTGGCTTCGGCTACGGAGGTCACGGGTTCGAATCCCAGTACGGACAGTTTTATAAATTGATTTTTCAATCGATTTATGAATTTCTGTCCGAAGGCATGGATGTATGTGATGTCTTGAATTCCCCCTCCCACCCATCCTATCCTATGAACGGGGCGTATCGAGAGCGATTCGCTTACCACTAGTCCTGTTCTAGCCCTATCTTTGTACTCCTACTCTCCTTGGAGAAAGAGAGGTTGAGCAAGCAGCTCTCGTAGAAATACTTCAGTTGAGATAAACACCATTAGGAGTCTATATGCTCCACATTGGGAGTGGACATGGTAAAAAAAAAACGATATTAATCGCGAGCGACTTTAGTAATTTCTTGATATTCAATGAATTTTCGTATGATAAAAACATTAATTTGGAATTATTGCATTTAAATTATACCAACCGCAAAAACCAAACACAAAAATAATGTGTTGTATAAGACACCTCCCAAAATAAGATACTAATAAATTTGAGAATAAGTCCAGAAAGTGTTTATTGTCAATACTTTGATTTAATATTATTGCAACTGAATTTTCGTCAGTCAAAAATGTTCATCATTAGCGAAACTCTTATCTTATTCTTCTTAAAGTAAAAGAGGAATTAGTACAAAAGTTTTTTTTTAAATACAATGAGTTTTATAATAAGTTTCATTGTCCCTTTTCTATATTATATACAACACATCGTGTAAATATTTATAAATACGATGTATTTCCGCCAAGAATTTTCAGTTCACACTGGCAGGTATATTATACATGAGTATTATTTATTACCAAATTTTCTTTTAATAAATTCATTAAACAGAAAAACATTACACATTACCCATATCAAAATAGATTTGCGAAGAAAATTTAGCGGAGATACCGCCCGGTAATTATCATTTCGTATTGCGCCTGGCTAAACGACGGTACACGACGTCCATTTTCCACGTGGAAATTTTTGTTGGGATTAATAAATCATAAGGATTTATCTGTATTAAATGTTAATATGACTGTTGGCCGGCTGTAAGGGCGGGCGGTTTTATTCCTTCTTTTCTTTTAGCCGCCTGACAACCATTTTCCATCCCCGGACGATAAATCTCGCGTCACGCGATATTTCTTACCTTACTTCACCTGGTATGCACCCCAACAACCACTTACCTAGCCAAAGATACAAAAACGTGACCCCCTAGAGCTTACAACAGTAACCTCGTATATAGTAATTAGATATTTCGTAACTATTAACGTTATATTAAAACTTTTTAATGTACAATTAATCTACCCATATCACTTCCGGGTGCCGGTAAATTGCTCGTATGGAAATTGCTCGAATTACAAATTATTCGAATTGCTTGGTTATTTAAACGATTTTTCACGACTTTTTCTACGAATTTCATTTTTATCTTGTGCGACACTTGTTTAGAGAGTGAAATATAAAAATAATTTTCGTAAGTATTTATTTTATCCGTGTTCGCTCCAAATGCGGAACATATGATCTTTTAATGGAGTTTATCTCAACGGAAGTGTTTCTACGAGAACTGCTTATTAATTAGTCACTCAAACTGTTTCTATATATTTCCAGAAAACATAGAAGACTAGGGTTAAGACAGAACAAACGGAAACGATAGCTGTTTGTTACTCAGTTGCTCAACCTCTCTTTTTTTGAAGAGAGTAGGTATAAAAAGGTAGGACAGGACTAGTGGTTAACTAATCGCTTCTTAAAGAGGTGAAGTAAGTGTCACAATTTGTAACAAAATAGGGAGTAACAAAGTAATAATAATAAATGTTTAAAAGAAAAAATAATTCGTTGAAAAGTGAATTATTTTAGCCATGCTGAAGAAGGTATTAAAAGATGAAACGCAAAAAGTTTTTTTTACTGTTTTGCCCAATATTTATACAGACAATTATGATGGATATAGTAATTTATTCTGTATACACCCGTCATAGAAAAAATAAGCAAATAAACAGAAATACTAAGCCTCAGGTTTCACATAGTTAAAGTGCATGTTTTACGCGTGGCTGCTATAATTCGATCAATGCAGCAGTAATCGAACGTAGAAAGTAAAAAAAAACATTCTGAGCTCAAACGAATGGTTGAAAAGTATCAAAAGCATTTAAATACCTGTATATAATAATAACGCTATTGCCGTATAGATGTACGTATATTCAGAGCACTTAATGAGTTGCATAAAGGAATACCAGTGTGTATTTAATCCTCGACTTACCTACGGATGAGTTGTTAAAACAGCTTTGACATAAATACAATAATAATAAGGGTAATTTACTGCAAATAAAAAAGGACTAAGTAAAATTTAGGATTAAGTAAAACCATGCCATTTTCTTTTAACATAAGTATATTGTGAACAAAAGTTATATGTATATTTGTCCAATCGGTATCACATAATGATTTTCCATTCCTGTATGTTGGTGTCGTTAACATTTGAGTATACATACAACGTTGTAGTAGCAATGATATGCATAATAATATTGTGTTTAACTTGTTGGTTTTTAGGTGATTTTTAGGGCCAATGGTAGAGGCCTAAAAAGAAGAAGAGAAACGCAATAAAATATTTGTATTTAATATAATATAAGTGGGGGACACCGGGTATTAACTTACGGCGGTAAACTTTTCAATCGTATTTTTATTAGGTATGGCGACTTGTCGAATGGTCGGAAGGTATTTTTAGGAGAATGTATTTGGGGCGAATGTAATTCAAAGTGGGTACTAAAATCAGTTTGACTTGAAAATATTAAAAGTTTACGCTGAGCTTTTATAGGCTGTAAAATTTAATAGGGAACACGTCCAGCGTAGATCCCCCTGCACGCGAGTCGATAAAAATTAAGGAAACTCAATTTTATTGACTATGTAGCCTTTCAATAACGTTGATATTTCAATCATTTTAAAAGCTTGACTGCAAATACGAATATGAAAAAACATTAAGAAAACCATGTATACTAGTTTTAAAAAAAGGCACTATATTTTATATAAACTGCGTCTATACGGACTTTTAAGAATTTTCCAACACATAATATGCTGGTCGCCGCAGCTGAATGTAAAAAAAACCAGCGGTGCTATTCCCGCGTGCACAATACTTATTTGAACGGTCTGAACTGAGTATAGAGACCATCCAAGACAATCACGTGTCGAGTATTTCAGACCATTCAAATTAAATGTATGTATGTGTGCGGGAATACTACCGCAGTTCATGTTCAAAAAATATATGTAAAGATGGTTGATTTTTCTTAACGATGAAAGCTGATAGTTTGGAGCATATAGGCTATCAGTGAAGCATTTCTATAAAAGTTGTCTTTCCATTATTGTTGTTAATAAGTCGTAAGTCGTATACTCCATACCGTGTTTCGAGTCCATAGATTACTATAATCGAATATAAAAAATCTATTACCGTAGCTAAAACCGTTACAATATGCTAATGCCATTAATTATAAATAATTGTTATCGTTCCGGAACACATTAAAGTCAATTTATTAAATATAAAACTATATTTGGCAATATAAATAAGGATGTTTAAGTAGATGAGAGGTAACATGGTGTATCCATTTTAAGCCATCATAACTAAATTTGTCATAGTTTTTCATCATATTACAATGGTACACAAAGTAAATGTCAATTTAATCAACGAATATAACAACGTCGATCACGCGGCAACTATCCATGTTTGTCTATAACAATGGGAAACACACATAGTTAAAAACATGCAATTTGTTTTATGCAAGTTGGGAAGTTTTAATATACATATTTATAAAATTAAAATTTATAACGCAACCAGTGGAAAAAAAAGATATCAATATGAATTTCACATAAAAAACGACGTTTATAAATTCACCGTCTAATCCACGGGTTCCCAACATGGGGGGTCGCGAATGGATTTCTGGGGGGGTCACCGACTTTTTTCGATTTTCGAATCGAGGATTTCAAATTCCCCGGTGAGCTAAAAAAAAAGGAGTTTCGGAGACAATCTGGGGACAAGCACTTGTTAAGAGGAATATTTTTCACATATTTATTTAAAATCTAGAACGAAAATAATATGAATCGCAGTGTACACAATCAAAACAACGCCTTTCGGATTTTGTTTGCGATGTTTGTTCAGCGTAAAAATGAAAACAAAAAGTAATTAATAACATTATTGAAAAAGCGAAATTCTACGCAAGAGAACACAAACACGTGAGTTTATTTTAATTTTATTAAGTAAAGTCACTTGTTTTTTTTCCATTTTTTTGGTCAGAATACGCGAAACGCTCAGAGCTTGCAGCATCATAAAAATAATAAAATTCAGTGAAACAGCAATTTTAATAATAAAAAAAATCTTAATATAAAAACGCGTTTGTGCTAGTTATGTGATAGTTAGCCAATTATTATTACAAACCAGAACTGGTTGTCGTCGATTGCTCATCTTACTAATGAGGAGGAAACATTCAAAAAGGGATTTGTCAACAATTTTGAAAAGTGCCATTTAATATCAGTTCTCCATAATACAATATACGAATAGAAAACACAATTAGTGTTCAAAAAACGTCTTTTCATATAAAAACAAAACCACAAAGTTGATAAATTCAAGCAAACCGTGATTTCTTCAACACTAAAATCATCATTTCCGAAGCTATGTATTTGTGTGACAAATCACTTTTGGTGGTTCGCTCCTCATTTTTGCTAAGTTGAATGAGTCGCTTTCGTCGTTTTTATTTCTAAGATACTGATTCTGTTTTATAAGTATTTATTTATACTGTTGTCAACATTTAAGGTAGAAGAAATAAAATATTACTGTATTTTATTTAAGAGTGATCTCGTGATTGTACTAAACAGAACTTTAATTACTTTCTGAATACCTCGCTAAGCTTTTTTCTATAAAGTTAGTAAATATAGAAGTAGGTCTTGTCGGTTTTAAAAACCGGTTTTTTTGGCTCAATTTGTGACATTCGAAAACCGGTGTTTTAGCTTCGTAACCGGTTTTGCTGAATTTTCCATAAACGAGTATATAAACAAAAAGGCAGAAAACTTGGATCTTTTATTTGATGGCTTAAAGACCATATGCCCCACATCATTACCCAGCGAAAGGGTATTTTCGATATCAGGAAATTTTGTTACAAAACGATCAGTGGATGCTTTGTGTTTTCTCAAATCATATTTTCTGAAGAGTAACACCAAATAATTTCATGTTGTGTATCATTGTGTATATTATATAGATAAACAACATTTAAAAAATGAACTTTTTCTCGCTATTTTAATTGAATTATCCATTTTTTGTAAAAGTCGGTTTTTGTCCTGTATAGAAAGTAAGCTTGAGAGAATCTATCGTATTTGAATGACATTCTAAAAATGTATATTATTTTATTAGAACTTGTTTTAACCTTGTCCGTAGAGAAAAAAAGTGAAATATTACTAAAATGTTAACCGCTTTATCGTAAATTCTTCCATTTTATTGAGCCGATGCCACATAGCGATAAAACCAACCGGGATTTCCTTCAACGTATGTGCAAATTCCACCCGGGTGCATTTCTATCTGACAGCGATAATTGAAAATATTCCTCCACTCTGGCGTCAAATTAAATACGGATTCAAATCCGATCGGGGCGTCGCGTCGGCGTCGGTGAATCCCCGGCGGGTTCACGGCGACGCGGCCTCTTCGGGGAGCGCGGCTATCCCAGTCCGTCTGCTTGGCATCTGTTTCGTTCCCGCCGAAAAAAACTGCACGAAAAACTGAAGCACGGATTGATTTTCCCCGACGTTTTCGAGGGACGGCCGCCTACAAATCGCTTCACTGAAATGTTAATTAAAAAATATAATTGCGTCCTAGAAACGTTTGGATTTTTGCCTACAAACACAGAAACGATTTCTCTATAGACTGTATCACGTCACATTGCTAAATATTTAAAATTATATGCACTGAAGGTAGAGAGATGAATAATAACGTAATTCAGTGGTTTTCAACCTTTATGTTACTGCACCGTCCTTTGAAGAAAAAATATCTTCGCAACTCCCCATCTTTTATTTCATATAGTAATAAAGACACGTTTTAAAAAGCAAATAATTATTTTGGACTGTTCGCGCCTCCCTTTGCAATAATCCATGTCTCCCAGGTTGGAAATCACTGCCGTAACCCGAGTATGGTACAATACAAACGCTTAAATTAGTCTTAAATGAATATTGAATGATTTCCACCACGCTTTATCGATTTGTTATACAATTCTCATGATCTTTGATGGTCTAGCGCAGCGTTTCTCAACCGGGGGCCATGTGGCCCCCTTGGGGGCCACAGCATGCTCGAAGGGGGCCACAGAAGAAAATATCAGTTTTGGGGAGCCACAGCAGACTTTAGGGGGGCCACGGCCATTCAAAATATAATGAACTAAAATTTATATTAAAATCAAATATATTGCAGCAGAAATAACGTATTTATACATACTTTTTACTATTTTTTCAATGATATTTAAGGATACCATAAAAACCGAATCCAAAAGTAAGTGTCGACAATATTGTATTGACAATCTTGTCCACGGATTTCTTTCATCACCACATGATATTATGAAACTTGTGTGCGTTAAATATGTTTTACTTCACTAATGCTACTATCCATTTTACAAAAAACACATAGACATGAAAGAAAAGCCATTTTAATAATTCAAAAAGCTTTAAGGAGTTTCCGCAGCAAAAAAATAGGATTTATAGTATTCAGTGAAAAATTAGACACTGGTTTAATTAATAGTTTCTAACGAAATTTCCAAATTAATTCCAAAAGCTAGAAAAACGAATTATATTTCCAAATCTGTGATTTTGAAATTTCAGAGTGAAAATGCAATTATTCAGGTGATTCTTTTGAGCAATTTCGTTCAGTATCAAGACGTATGTATGAGATAGCAGATGATAAAAAAAACAACCAATTGAACATTTTGCCTTGCAAATTGACTAACCTAAAACGATGTGTCAGATTTTTTATGACGAAAAAAATAGTTAAGATAATGTAATGCTATTTGCCAAAAATCTTAAGACTCTCAAGGTGTAACGATTGAACAAGTAATTAAGATTTTTTATAAATAAAAGATATAACGTTTCAATTGTTGAAAGTATTGAAGTTTTACTTTGATAAATAATCATGTACTATTTTTTTTGAATTCCCTGCGCGATTCATCGTCAACATTAGGTTGTAAAAAATGGGACCTTTGTGTAAAACCCTTAATATTGTAATAAAAAATAAATTTCATAAAATCCTCGGTGCAAATACCAAAACGCAATACTAAAGACCAAAACTGATCATTGGCAAAGCTTTGTCTCTTCGCTTAGCGGCTAGTGTCCTTAGGGTCCTCCATGGGGTTGCAAATTCAAGTACTGCCCCGGCGGTAGGACCCCTTCCTACACCACTGCATATCATGCCAAAACTTCTTGCTTAGCAGGTATTCAGTAATTGAAGCCTAGCACCCAATCCATGGGAGTGGCTGGTAAAGTACGTAATCCAAGGTTTGTAACCTTATTCTCTTACAGAAAATTATTCTTACCGAATAATACAGTGCATTGATAGTCTTTACATTAAAGTTTAAGGCGCAACAGCTATGCTACATAATGGGTGTCAAGTCCCATGTGAGAAGAATTCTTTGACTGCCTCCTTCTCGACCAGACGTTTCATTCTTAAAGCCCTGTGGTGCACAGTTTTGCTACAGTCGCTGCTATGCGAATTTGGTACAATTGATGGGAAACAATTCTAAGGACAGGCAATCTTATAAATTCTTTCAAAATTTAAAAATGCGAATGGAAACCAACGTTTCGACTCCATATTTTCGAATAGGCCAATTTATAACTAGCCATGATCACTTCACTGGCAAGCTCTTCCAGGTCAGGTGATTAGTAAATAGCTTCAGGATGCTAATGGCATTTTTTAAAAATGTCCAAACATGAACAACGAACGGGAAGAACTGCATAAGCTTTTACGACCACAGTCGCATCGGGTGGTCCTGTTGGTCATGCCAACTTAGTTGCATCTTGGGAAAATTAAAAAGCATTCTAAGAGTTCACGGCGTCTTATGACAAATGAATTGAATTCATTTCATAAAAACTCCTTTGATAACGTTATTTTACTTTTTTTAGCATTCTGCACCCTGCAGTGCATGCAAACTAGTTTTAAGAAGTTAATGGATTTTTTTTAAACATGAATAACGCTGCAGAATACACCCCCGTATGAATAGTGTGAACCATAGCGGGCTGTGAAGGGTACAACGTGGGGATTTTAAAAAAATGTAATGTTATAAACTATTTTGTAAACATATATTTTTTTTAAAAACAATTTGTATTTTTTAAAAATAAATATACCTACATTTTTTTTCATTTTTCCGAGTCCCGAGAATTTTATTACTGGGGGTAGGGGGGCCACGGAAAAATCTGAGACTCAAAAGGGGGCCACGGGCTTAAAAAGGTTGAGAAACTATGGTCTAGCGAACAATAGTAAAAATACAATTGAAAAAATCTATTATTGCAACTTAATGTCGCGACGAATTTTTCTATAGTTTGATCAATTATTTATGGCCAATTATCGATACAGCACAAAAGTTCGAAACATCGTAAATCTATTTTCCGAAGAAGGCGCTCGTAGCTCGCTGCATATATAAATAATAAATTTAACAAAATAACATATTAGCGTGGAACTTACGACATTTATTTAGTGATTCAATACTTAAATTGTACGATGGTAACGTTTTTGTAGAAATGTTACTATAATATTTGTTACAAAGAACATTTCGAATGCGTAATTTACGCAAATAGAAGACTTAAAAAATAAACTAAAATATTGAATCAAGTTACTTCTTAATACTACTTGTCAGAACAAAGTGCCACTTTTCGACGCATGATTTACTAGAGCTGCTTTGAGGTGGTGAATCATAGCACCTTACGAAGGCAAAGAGTAACTGTAAACTGTGCCATAAAACAGATGCCTGTGGGAATATAAGGAGCACGGTGGTTTGAATGGTCAGGAACACGGAGATAAGAGAGATAAGATAACCAACCCTGTTTGTAAGGAAAAATCCTCAAACATGAGCCAGATCCCTGCCTGTCTTTCTACAATACGGTTATATTTAATGCCCTTTGAAAGCCAAAGATAACCATATATGAAATGTATTCGACAGAGATGCGTTATCAGAAGTGACTTCGGAGAAGACGGTACGAGGTTGGAAGAGGACAGAGAAACTTATTCTGATAGAAAATTTAAATTAACTTTGATTATTCCAAGTATTGTGTTACTAACTGTGACAAGTGTTAGTAACACAATACGTGGAATAATCAAAGTTAATTTAAATTTTCTATTAAAATGAACTTCCACAAAGTTACCGCCGAAACCATCGAAAATCTTATTCTGACTTACTCCGAATAAGGAGCAGAAACGGCGCAACAAAATGAATATCGTTGTCAATAATGTCATAG
The DNA here is from genome assembly GCA_030503985.1 of Himalopsyche tibetana. Taxonomy (NCBI): domain Eukaryota; kingdom Metazoa; phylum Arthropoda; class Insecta; order Trichoptera; family Rhyacophilidae; genus Himalopsyche; species Himalopsyche tibetana. The sequence goes on along the minus strand of JAPJYX010000007.1, from coordinate 1,701,374 downwards.
AATGTATGAGGTATCCAGCTTGTCAAACGACTTTGGCATGGTACGGTATTAGCTCCAATACATATCAGTGATTTGATATCGCGCCAAGTTAGCAGCAAATGGCAATAATTAACCCCCGGGTGTAGAGATCGCTTTGATCTATTTCGGTCATTTCCGCCAACGGTCGCATTTGCTCGCACTCTCGTCTCATCGATTACCAGGCGATAATGCCGACCCAGAGCTAACGTACATAAAGGCACTAAAAGCTATAGATAATGATGCATTTTGTCATATAAAAAAATCATCGACGATATTTATACCAATAACAGGTCTCTTTACAAACTTGTCAATTTCTACAATAATGCTACGTCTAGCAGATGACCACAAACCAGTTAGCTTAACGAAAACTCTTTAAATCCATCTTCGAGTTGAACTTTCAGTTCATTTGAAAGTGATATTTATAAACGAGAAGAGATTTATAAAAGTGAAACGACATTGTTCATGTGTTTTTAGTTAAAGAGTTTATTATTATATAAAAGCACATTTACTGCTTTTAAAAAAACATTACATCAATTCAAAACGAAGTTTTAGATTTTTGACATGAATCAGAATTGAGATAAGTGAGCTATGTTCATATAAATCATGGATGGTCAAACTTTTCACCCCTGAAATAAGTAGTAGCGGTCTAAAAAGTTGTCATAAAAACTAAAGTAATTCAAAGTATGATATAATATGTATGAAAGAAAAAACCAAATGCATAGATAATAAAAGACACTCTCAATTCTTCTTTCTAAGGATCAGGCAAACGACTTGCAACGGTTACGCGGACGACGTCTTGGCCGCCGTTGATATAAATGATGCAAGAGGAATCATAGCTATGCAAATATCTGTTTATTGTAGAATGCTTTTCGTGTCGTGTTGTGTCTTCTACGTTACCATGTATGTTGATATGAACTAGAACGACGAATTCTATAAATACTTTAATACTATCCATAAAGGTAAATTGTCAACACGGTTTGATAAATCATTGAAATATGACATTTAAAATTCTTTTGATAAATGCTGTATTCACCAGACGGTCGTTCCGATTCGTTGCAAACAATTGACACGCTTGACTTTCCAATCGACAAGTTATTTTCTATAAATCCACGAATCGGTGCTTTTTGCCACGTATTCCGCGACATATTTCAGTGTATATTTTTACACTAGAGCAACTCAAACTGAAATTGTTATATTGAATGATTCAATTTTAAATAAAATTTCGGATTCAATAGTCAGTAGGATAATATACAGTGCTAACGTCAATCAACTGAAATCAGTGATGTTAAAATAAGTAATAAATTATTCACATATTTTTCTTAGAACTAAACAATTTGGTAATTTTACCATAAAGCAAAAAAATAACTACAATACGATTAAAATTCCACTCAAAAGTAATTCAGTTTCTTATTACGTCCAAAATGAAAGAATCGGCGATGGACCTGGCTTGGGCATGTGTTGCGGATGCCTCAAGAGGGTCCGAACCAGCGGTGGGCTGCCAATATCTTAACTAGGGGCTCGGTAAATCGTATCCATTTTTTAATACAAGTACGCTCCCAATGTAGAGCGTATGGGCTTCTATTGAAGGTATCTCTAAAATATTTTTTTTCTACGAGAACTGTTTGTTACTTAGTCGCTAATCGCTCAACCTCTCTTTTCCAAAGAGAGTAGTGGGGATAGAATGGTAAGGCTTAGGCAGCACTAGTTATTAACTAATCGCTCACGTAACGCCCAGTTGAATTGAAAGATCGGAAGAATGGTAGAGAATTTTTAGACATCACAAACACCAATAAAAATAATAAAAGATTTTTAGTACTTTTTCCACATAAAATTTATTAGATCAGGACTGGTTTCGCTCATCGCGAGCATTATCAACTGATAAGAAAAATATATAAACAGTGATATTTATACAAATTTAAATTGAAATAAAAAGGTGTAAGCAACTATTAAAAATTTAAAGGATTAGCAAATTACATTATAATTACACAAAATTAAAATGCTTAACACCCATAACAATTAAAAAATCATCATCAAAGAATAATAAATCTAAGTGGCAAACGATATCAATTATAAACACAATTAAAATTTGGGAAATTTTTACACAAAGTGAAACACTACATTACTAAAGTAAATATCCTAATGATGATTTGGTGTTTTTCCCGTTTCCAAGCAATGATGTACTTCAACAAAAATCTTTTATTATTATGCCTTTCCACCAAGTATTGACAGTAAACACCTTAAAAGTGATCACAAACACCCATGCCTTCGAACAGAAAATCGATAAATCGATCGAAAAAATTATGTTTCGTACTAGGACTCGAACCCGTGAGGTCCAGCACGGAAGCCCACAACGCTGAAAGTAAACACGAAGAGGCAAATAAAGTCTTGTTTCATATTAAAATTTAATCATCTACAGAAATTGCATTCAAGTGCTGATTTGACGAATGATTTTCATATCTTAACAAGGGGCTCGGGCAAGTCGAAGTCCCGAAGTCGTGGAAGGCCACTAATTATTATCCACAGCACGTACTTAACGGAACTACGGAACTTTGCGATGACTTGGTAAGAAGCAAAGAGACTTGCGGGGGATAGAGAATCTTGGATGAACCATGTGATGATCGTATGCTCCGTATAGGGAGCAGCTATGGAAAAAAGTGAGTGAAACTATTTTTAATACAATTTCAGGTTAAAAAAAATAATCTATACTAAGTATATGAATGATATTGATTGTTAAAGGCAGAAAATAACTTTTCCCCAAAATAATCCAATATTTAAATACAAAACATATAAACACAATAATAAAAAAAGTAACGTAAATGAAACAGTAAAGGTATGAGTTATAACTGTAGGTTATCGAAAGGTATAAATATTAAATACCAAAATTTTGTGTCTACCTTATTGACAGTATTTCTATATAATGCCTAGCTTAACACCCTTTTATATTTTAAGCTGAGTAGAATTTTTTCACTTCATCCCTAGTTAAAATTGCACTACACAGCCCTAAAAATAAACGGCGATATTTGACTTATTGAGAAAAGCGAGCCAAAACGATAGTCCAATTCGTTACATATATATATTTCATGTATGCGCCTTAAGTGTATATGTAATTTCACTAGCGAGGGTAACATTTCCCATAAAAGTGACTGAATAAAATATTTACCACAAATCTAAAACTTTAAATTTCTTGATTAAAGAAACGTAGACACTTACTAGGCCTCAGTTAATTAGCAATACAAACCCTCCGCAAGAACTGCAATAAGAAGAACAGACCTTTTCTATCATCTAATTTTAAAAGCAATTACACATAAATGGGCTTTTGCGAAATGACGAGGGGCGGAGCGAGAGAATAAAACGCCCGCGGTGAAACAAGGCATTATAGCAGACATGAATATTCATTGTTTCTCGCGTCACTGATGAGATATTTTAACTCTGTCGTCTGAATTCGCAAACGTTAAAACATCCCTCGCTTTAGGGAAGGAAATTGAGTATTCTAAGAACGGGAAAATGGGTATTGTGAAACCTTAAGACATAACTTATCATCATTATTGTTTGCCCTTTGTCATATTCTAATTTTTCTGACCAACCATCAGTTAACTCTCGGCGCGCGAGCTTTTCTTTCACCTTATTCACGCAGAGAATTCTTCGATGTTTGCTTTGAAACTTCTTCAGTATTATATCTATAAAATATGACCGACACTGTTTTGGCATTTTTACACGTTAAATTCTCATAAAACGAATTATAACAACACAAAACTCTGTATTTGAAAAGCTTTACTAACATATTTGGGGATCGTCATAAGCTTGATACTTTACTAAAAGAACGGGCTATTAGTGAACAGATTATATACGGGATACTAATTATCATTAAACGGCCGAGTTAGTCACACTTTTTAAGTATATATATTTAAGTGCATGTTTCAAAATTAGTTCCGTACAGCTCAGCTCGGGCCATTCTTTTTTCTGTCGTTTGCGTAGCGGCATATAAAGTTTGCTGTATACAATACACAACGGATGGAAGTTGGAAACCTATTTGTAAACAAAGCTTTATAATTAAAGCAAAACTGAAATGATAGTGGTATTGATAAAAAATATGCAAGGACAACCGTTTATATATGCATATTGCAATGCTCTATGCTGTGAAAGAATTATGTGATCAAATAATGAATGTTACGCAATTGAAATTGTACCACAATACAGAACCCACCAAAAAAAAAGATGCTACGATAGTGAGTAGGGTTATATTGAAAATCAATTTTCGCAAAGTGACCATCGAATCAATCAAAAACATTCAAACACGTCTGTAATAAATAAGGTGACAAAATATCTAAGTTACACAAATATTGTTCTAAATATGGCTGATACAAGCGGTGGGCTGCCAATAAGTTAACATGGGCTTCGCTTAATCTCAAAATTCTCGATGTTCTGGAGAATGAGTGAATCACTCATATGCAATACTTAAATAAGCAATGGATTGTTACTTTAATACACATCATAATAAGTAACAATATGCAATTAACTGTAAATTAATCAATGTTAATGACTAAAAATGTACTCCTGTTTATACTGAAGCTGTGGAAGATAATATAATATATATGTCAGAAAATGTAGCTGTGTACTTATTTGATCTGCGAATATTGTTTTCTCTTAAATTAACAAGGGACTCGCGCAAGCCCCTTTTGAGCCCACCCCTGGCTGATACTTAGAATAGCTCAGATGAACTTAATTATACAATTTAAAAAATACCAACCATAAGTACTACAAAATAATATTTTTTTATTGGGCATAATTAATTATTTCCTTATGGTAGAAATAGTATACCATTTAGTTCCACAGCTATATATTCAATAGTTATTTCGGGCATACCGCGGTCGCACTATGGTTTGCGAAGATATGTCGTTAGGAATTGCTGTCAACTGTAATAATTGTTGTCGAACTAATCTATTTGATATTAAATTATAATGTAGTTATAGCAATCAAATCCGAATACAATCAATGTGTACTTAATTATGTATTGATTTCATCGAGCATATTAAATATTTACACCACTTATAACTCAAGAACGGCTGAAGCGATTTTTATGATCTTTTATTTATTGGATTCGTCTCCATCCAGAATAGCAGTAAAAGCATTAAATATAGTTTGGCTGGGTTACTAGGTCAGTTTTATAATTATCTGCTATTGCCATGGAAAACAGATTTAATTAAGATATTATTAAATTCTCGAGAAAAAAACTTTCTTTGAATCCAATTGATATAGTTGACAATATTAAGGTGCTTTATTTGTCGCTGCAAATACTATTGTTGTGTTCATAAATTTTCAGAGAGCAAGGAATTGATATCTATCTGGGCATGTTAACACTTTGTCTCATAAATGCGCGGCGCGGTATGCTCTGGAAATTGAGAACATTGACCGCGTTCGCAAAAGCTAGCACACTAAAGCCACTATCCCAGCGGATGACGCTTCGTATAATATTTATGAACACAGATTAAAAAGCCGGTCTACCATAGATAGGGGAGATGCATATGCTGTCAATAGCGCGCACCTTTGTGGGTGGAAAATTTATACGCCATAGCCTAGCGAAATTGTTGTATTGCAACGTCATGGCATTTATTTCCCCTTTGATGATTGAATATGCTCGTGTATATTTAATGATACGCTGCCCATATGCGGCCCGTTCAATATTTTTGTGGCCATCGAAAGTTTTATCTTAAAATTAAAATATAGTAATATAGTTTATAAATCATTTATTTCTCGGAAAATCAAATATTTTCGTTGATAAAGCAGAAAAAATCAGTTCATATAAATAGGCTTACTGATAAAATTTTGATTCAATTTTACAGCTTATTTACATGTCTAAATTAGTTGAAAAGAAGCCAAAAATCGCATTCACTTTTGAATTACAAATGCATGCATACCTTAACAATAAAAACTCTGGTAAAAGTGCTTATGTATACCTTATTCTCTTTTTGCACGGTTTCGAGATAACACGGTAAAATATAAAGAAAACTTTTAATCTTTTCACACGGTTTTGTGGTTAGTTGTTTTACGTGTAAAAGAGGATTGAGCTTGCTTTGCGGCCCGAAACCATCATGATATGTTTTTTATGCGACTCGCGTAAATAAAAAGGTTTTGCATGTCTTATTTGGTGCGTAAAACGAATGCTATATTTTTAAATCATAAATAAACATATAATGTATTGTGTTTTAATTTACATCACAAAAAAACATCGACGTGCAAGTAGAATATACCTTGCATTTTATTTTGCTTCAGATTTTTTTGGGCAGGAGATATTTTACGAAATAAAAGAAAAATATGCATACAAAAACCGCTTGAAACCGCAAACAAACTGAACATAGTTTTCTTTTAAAAATTGCAGTTTAAAAAAACCTTAGTGTAAATGATTAATCGAGACATCTTTCTATTTATGGAATTCAAACAAAAAAATACGACAAGAAACATTTAAAATATAAACTGATGTATATGGAAACTACAGACGACCTGTTTTTGCTCACTTCGCTGACTACTTCACAGGCTTGCTGATTTAGATATAATTAATTCCGGAAACACACGAGATCCTGTGGGAATCCTCGTACGTGTATGGCAATGTTATTGTTGGTAACAGATGCATTAGTGTCATGAAAAGTTTTTGAATTATTGATCAGAAAGCAAGTGCATTATTTCGTGAGCTTTTTGGCTTGTATCCTGTTTGCTAATTGATTGCATACAGAATTGGCGAATGATTGTGTTACGCGATTTTAAATTCCGGCACAGTTAATATTTTATTTTTTCAATGAATTTTCCATCGCTGAGGATGGGTAGCCGGCAATTTTCAAACCATAGTGATAATTATTTAGCGATGACACGGTACTGAAACGATCAGAAATATTTATTAAACTCTTGTCGAAATCATAACATAGTTATTTTTTACAATTTAATACTTACTCTAGTTAAAGTGCTGTTTTCTATTTAGATCGCGTAAAATTTTAATTTTTCAAGCCATGTCCGATGTCAATGTGGAAATATGGCCTCCATTAGGAGGTATCTCGACAGAAGTTTTTTCTACGAGAGTTGTACATTACTCAGTTGATCAACATCTCTTTTTCGGAGAGAGTAGGGACATAAGGATAAGGCTATGATATGGCGAGTGGTTAACTCAAGAATCCTTACAACGCCTCGTTACTTTAAGGCTTGGAAGGGTCGAGAGAAAATTTTATCATAAGCATCGATGAGAAATCGTGAACAGAAATGCTGTTCGTATTGGGACTCGAACTCATGAGATCTATCACGGAAGCCAACGACGTTGACCACTGTGCCACGGACTCGCTATTGTTAATTAAATTATTTAAATCACATTTACATTTTGAGGATACATTTTTAAAAAAATCAACTATAAATCTTTAGTGAATTGTGTAGATAACATTTACAGGAAAACAATTCGTCGATCATACTTTAAATTTTCTAATATGTCTAATAAATTTCTTCATCTTCTTTGACTATGTTTGTTCCCAATGTAGTGATTCCCTGTCTACTGCAAATTTATTCGCTTTCTCCCAAGACATGGCAGCAACGCTCAGTTCAGTCGAGTAAATCTTGCGGATAGCATCCGAAGGTTGTCGGGATTCCGCCGATCGGAAGAAGAAGCAAACAGGATTTTGTTTCTCCGGAGGCGTCATGACCCAGTCAGACCCAAACGTAACAGGGTGTTTTATTATTTATATTTTTCTAAAATATCAAATAATTATTCAAGTACTATATCATTATAGAATGGAATTAAGTTTGTGCCACTCGAATCAATATCAAGTATTAAAATGTAATCATATATAATATAATCATATCGCTGGCATCGAATATTCGATTCAAAATTCAAGGCGTTTCGTTTCATTCAAATCCAATCATTAAAATTGATGAATTTTCGACAGCTATTCCATTAATTATTATCCCTACCATAACCCTGTATGATTAATTATAATATCAGTGCGCAGTTTGATTTGGGGGGTAGCATTCCATTTGCTAGCACATCATTAAGGGGTATGTACACAGCGGCCCATCTCCTTGTCAGTGTAATCCGTCGCAACTCTACTAAACCCTTGTCATATGACGGCGAAGTTTCATCCATCTCCCGGGGATGAATCCTTGAACAAACAACCCTGAGGTATTGCTTCACAAATCTCTTATGGACAGCTTTGCGGGGTCTGCGCAGACATTGACGAATTAAAATTATCGGGACCCATTTGATTTTCAATGTGTCAGCTGGAAATATTCCACACGATCGATGCTTAGTAAACATTGTATTCGAAATGCTCATCAAATATCTTACCGGCTCGATAGCTTGCGGCTGAACTATACTCGCCACATATAAACACTCGAAGGGTATGATCTATTTTAAATATCAGATAAAAATTAGCATCATATTTAAATTTATCTTGACAGCTATGTGTTTTCAAGTATAAACTAGATGTGCTATGATGTATTGTAATAAATAATATTCACGTAATAAGGTGAAGTTCTTATAATATTATTCTATATATAGTTGATAAATATTTCGACTTATTTCTTCATCAAAACTATGTAAACATAAACATAGCGACATAACTAATAAGAGATTCACAAAACTTTTTGATATTATAATTTATATTGCGAAATATAGTATAACATTAGTGTTTCCCGGATCGATAGCAAATATGGAATTATTCAAAGCATTTTTTTTTTTAAATAAACTGATTATTTATAATTAATTAAATTAGCATTTTGTAACGGTCTTAGCAACGGTGATATACTGCTGGTGTATATAGTTAAATTAAAGTAAGTTTAAACATTGTTCTGATGAGGGCGATATCCGAAATAGCTATCAATCATATATAAAATTACACATGTAGAAATAAAATACTTGGATAGTTTTTCAGTTTATAACAATGAAGTTCTTTCAAGTAAACACAAATTCAATCACCCAATAATTTATTTTATTGGATTGTGAAAATATTAAATAATTCATTGATAGTTTATGCCTATGTTAATTAACCTTTGTTAAGAGTCTTGCCAAAAGCAAAACTATATGTTTGTACTTATTATCATATATATCTGACATATATTCAAAATTTCCCATCATATATAACTATGCAATATCTAATGATGCTTTAAAACGTTTGTCTGAAGTTGTTGATCTTGGTACAAAATTCGACTCTTCTTTCACCTTTCATTCGCATATCACTTATATTTCACTGCGTGCAAGCAAACTCCTTGGATTTATTGATAGACAAAGCAAACCATTTGAAAACCCAACTGTGTTTTGCACGCTTTATGTTTTTTTGGTCTTAAGTACGCTTGAATATGGATCCATCATTTGGAGCCCATATGAAAGTTCATACAAGCTGCAATTAGAGAGAGTCCATGAGAAATCTCTAAGATATTATTACTTCAAAAAAATTGAATTCTTCCCCTTTGATAATTCCTTAAAGGAATACTACCCCACCAAATTTCTTTTAGGAATGTTATTGTTTCACTCTTTTGAAGCTCGAAGATCTTTTTCAAGCTTAAAGCATTTTTCTCTTCTTCTTCGGGGCCGAGTAAATAATCCTGAAATTCTCACGACTATTAATTTACATGCTCCTAATTTATTCTTACGTGGGCGAAACTATGACCAAAGGCTTTTATTTCTAAAAATTTGTTCCTCGCTTAGGACGTATGAGTCGCCAGTTCCAAGGGCTGTTCGACTGATCAACTTATTGCCTAGAGAACTGGACATTTTTGGTGATAGTGTTCGTGAACTGTTTGTTAAATTTTTCTTTTTTATTTATTGATTTTGTAATATTATGTAGTTTTATTTTTCGTCTCATTATATTTGTTTTGTCTCATTAACATTCTGTCAAGTACATGGCGAATTGGCGTCAGCTGTAATGTCACGTACTGTAATTTTGATTTTTTAAACAATAAACGATAAACAATATTTTATACTTGACTTTATAGAGATGCTACAGTAAAGGTGGCATGAATTCTGGCTTTGATTGAAAACAATAATGAAATTGAAACATGCATTAAAATAATGATTGATGAAAGTTGAGGTTAAAAAAATATTTATCAAATATATTGAATGAACTATTTACGAAGGTACATTTTTTTTCTCAAACATAACTGAAAAGAATAATTTATTCTTGGTCGTGTTCTTCAGAAGTATTATTCAACCATTCAAAGTATCAATGACTTAATTCTTACTTACAGTTACAAAACGTCTTTTCGATTGCCAAAAAATAATATTTATCATCTAAATTTAAGAGAACCTTTGTCACATTGACAAACGATTCCTTATAGTGCCGAAAGCCACAGATTCTCAAACATATTAAAAATTATAAACATCATCACAGTTTGATATTTGATTTATTAATGTATTCTAAAGTCTGTGTCGAAGCCTTAATTAAAACTGGATTCTTATGACCACAATTTTGTCACGAATTAAAAAAAAACTCTACTCAAATCCGTTTGGCAAAAGGATATACGTAAACACATATTTGTATTCAAAGACAATTTTAATAGTCAAACTACTATTCTGGTTGTCATGGTACGTCAGGATTAGGAAGAGCAGAAATGGACGAAAGCATTATACGTTCAAAATACGTTCAAAGACTTAGAAATTAATATAATATGCAAATCGTTTTTTGTGAAGCTAAAGCGTATGTTTCATTGGTAAATTCATTGGCATTGCAAACCGATAGTAAAAGCGATACTATTCGGCAAAGGCAATAAGCTTTTTGCAGTGTTAAAATTCAATATAATAATTAATTAGCAATGAAAACGATTACAACAAAAAGTTAAGTGGTCTTCAACTTTTTATTTATAGTTTATTTTCCTTGTATTTTGCCTCAATTCTTTTGCTAGGTTGTAATACCAATTGTTTGTCATACCTTGTTTTTATCACTTAACTTTTGTATAAATATCACTGTTTTATTGTTTTTCTTATCAGTTGACAATGCTCATCATGAGCGAAACCGGTCCTGATCTAATAAATTTTATGTGGAAAAAGTACTAAAAATGTTTTATTATTTTTATTATAATGCCATTCCACCAAGTATTGAGAGTGAACACCTTAAAAGTGAACAAGTGAAAAAAAATAAGGTTACGTGTTATTAAGGCATCCAATCCCGGGATTCGGGATCCCGTTCAATTTTCTGATCCAAGAAATTTTGAGCAAATTCCGAAAATTTACACGAAATTGGCAAATTCAAGATTTCAAATTCCTCGAACCAAAAAAAAAACCAGGTTTTGTGAGAATTGGGGAAAAAGTATATCAAATCGAGGATTTCAAATTCCTCTGTTAGCTAAAAAAAAACGAGGTTTTGTGAGAATCGGGGAAAAAGTATACCAAATCGAGGATTTCAAATTCCTCGGTGAGAAAATCCGGGATTGGATACCTTACGTGTTATAATCGAAGAAATAATGTGATTATTAATTTAGTATAGGGAGGACTGAGTGTTAGAGTAGGTTTGACAATCGCAATCTCACATTACTTCGACGTAAATATTCAAGAAAGCGTCCTTTGTAATATAACAAGGGCGGTTGCTAACAGGTGTCGAATTTCCCAGCGAATATAAACTTTCTTCGCCTTTCTTTCTATTGCCAGACGATAAACGCTATGCGGCACCCTTCTTACACAGCAACAGAATATATAGTAATTATATGACAAAGAAATTCACGGCTGTGTGATTTGTTTGTGAAAAAAACACACAAAAAATATTCCCCCATTATCGGCTGGGAAAAAAGTAAATCGTGAAATTTGTAAAACTGACAAGAATTATTTATTATCGACGCGGTGAAGTTATGCGAAAGTGCGAAATTGTGAACGTATGGTATAATGGTGATAATTTCATCTAAGTGTATTCTCATTAACCCTTTCTTAACTAAGATGTGTAAATAGTACACATACCTTCTTATCATTTACATTTCACTGTATATATAATAAATACTCGACCTAAATTTCAGGTATTCCTCCCTTATACATTTACGCATTAAGAAATGCAATAATAGAAATATTGTAGTAGTGTTATATAATTTTCATGATTCACTCCCGTTTGCCTGATGTGTAACGGATACGCAGCTCAGGAGCGCGTGCTTTTTTTTCATAGTAAGGAGAGGGTTAAATAAATACAAATTATTTTTCTATGTTCTGTTGAGTCATTCTCTGTTTGACATGGAATCGTCTTTTTTAGCAGGTAGTGAACAAAATATGTTCTGTAAAACTCTTTTTTATTGAAATCATTAAGAATAATATATGATTGAAACAGAATATTAAAATATTCTAATTTCTCTAACCTTACAGCTCCACTTATATCGGGAGATACGTTACACGTAAAACGGCCGTGCAAAAAAAAACTTGTTAAAAAAATTAAGTAAATATAGGTACTTAAATGAATGATGGGTGCCATCACATTTGATAAAGATGTATTTAAGTACTTCGAAATTATGTAAAAACAAACCTTACTTAAGCAAACTTTGCGATAGTAAGTCTCAAGTCGAAACACGTGTCACAGTTAGTACCCACAATACGTGGAATAATCAAAGTTATTTTAATTTTTTTTATTAAAATGAACTTCCACAAAGTTACCGCCGAAGCCATCGAAAGTATAAAAACAAACCGTACAAAAAAAGGATTAGTTGCAATATTTAGATATACTTGTTGTATTTATCATTTAAGAGTTAATGAGACTTTTGTGTTTGTAAATTTTAAGTTAATTATTTGTGGTATGAAATTTTTATCAGTAAGTCTATTTCTGTGAACTGATTTATTCTGCTTTATTGGCGAAAAAGCTGTCACATTTATTGAGTTCAACAATTTACTTAAAACAAATTTTAACTTTATTTTAATTATAAGAAAATTAATTAATTTAAATATTTTTAAATAAAGCACGATTTAGTTCCCTCAATGTGTAAACTTGCTGGTTTACAAGGTAAGCGTGTTGAAGACAGAATTATTTTACACTTCCTTAAATAATGTATCTTTACTAATTTTACGAAAACCATTTCTGAACTAATTAGAAAGCTTATTTACGATGCAGTTGATTTATTTATTAACCTTATATTATATTTTCAAAAGGGAAACTTTACAGCTGTTTGCGAGAATGCACGAAAATCTCCTCCGCGAGCTTTCGCAGAGCGTCAGGCAGGTGAGGCGTCCAACATAAAATAGGTCCGCCTACCCAAAGGAGCCTTAAAGCAGGCTTTGATTGCGCGCCAAGACACCTAGCGGAGGATTTTATTACACTTGCGTCGGGGGTGAAATTACAGCCTCCGTACCTAACGCGTACCTATGCGCCTGAGCTTTCACAGCGCTCTAGAGTTCGGCAATGGGCGCTTTTGAAATATTGTTGGCGTGCGAGATATGAGCTTTTATTATCGCGGAACATAAGAAATTTCAAAAACGTGGCGCCGTTTAAAATGTCTTTCAAAATGTTTAAGGTATAAGAGTTTTTCTGACATTTTCAAGCCATTAAGAAGCCAGCCCCCTTGGTGATAAAGCATTAAAATATATCAAAGTTTCATTTTCAGTGGAAGCCTTATCATAAAGATATTTCATACTTTATAAAAGTGCTATAACACAAGCGAGAATCATGTTTTGATTACATAACCGTGTAACGAAATTATATATAAAATAATATTTTATAGTAAATGTCAGTACAAATTTCCAGTGTTTTTTTTTTTAAATATAATACGTTATCATTTCGATTTATCGTTTCCCAAATTGTCGGCAATACTGCAAGTCCGAAGTATGTAAATTTGACATAGGAGACAAAAAAACTATGTTATTACAAAAATAAAAAAACTTTTTACTTACGCTAAGTATTGAAATAATTAAATAAATCATTCCGCGTTGAAAATAAAGATACGTGTAAATACAAAAATATGCCATGATAAACTTACTTAATATATCGCAATAAGCAAAAAACACTACTTTTAGCAAAAAAATGAGTGACGCTTTTTTACAATATTGGAAAAAAAATATGGCATATAAAAGGTCACAAACAATGGCTCTTTAGCATAAAAATTGTAAAAAATGCCATTTTTTAAAGCTTACGACGCCCACTATCAATTCCAGAATTGAGATGTATTTTAGCAACCGACAAATATGAAAAAAATATTCACATAGTCTCAAAAAAACTGGCATTGAAATATAAAATGATAAAAATCAAAACTGACGTATACATGTTTCGGGGGAGATAAAAAATCAGCCTCGCGCATCTTGGGTCGACTTACAACCTGACAACCCTCTTCAGTGTAAAAATAATACGCCTCTCTATGCGAAAACACGAGTTCGAATCCACATTCACGCATAAATTATTACTCTCACCATGGAAACTTTAGCCTGGGAGATCTCACGCTGTGTTCGCGAGAGTGTAGGGTTTCGTAAGTAAGCTGAGAGGGAATGACACTGACAGGCAAAAAGAACCGAGTGAGTTAATGCGATTTGAAGTAGACGCAATGTTATAAATTTGAAGAATTGTGTTGTATTTCAAGGATGATGTTACACTGAAAATAATACGTCGACTAGTGGCTTAGGAGCATATTAAAGATTTAGATTATTCTGTCATTCAATTTAAATTTATTTAGAAATTGAAACGTTTGTATTAGAAAACATTTTTGTTTTGTTCATCGTAGTGGGTTGAGACGTTGAGAGGACTACGGCATTCAAATTTCAATTTAGGCACTAGAAAAATCAATTTACGATTTTCTTTTGGCGAACGCATCCAATTTCATCGTCCAATCTTACAAACAGAGCGAAGTGATTAGCTTATTACTGATTCTTTCCTAGCTTCAATCTATATTCAAATAGAAAAATACGGTAGCCTTTAACTGGCCTTAAGAAATAAATATGATAAAGGATTACAACATTGCAGAACTGGTAAGAGTCTATGCTTAATACATAACACAATGTTTTGTTATATTGTAAGAGGTGTTAAATATTCACTAAAATAAAATAAATATGATTATTCGAACGTTTTACTATTTCAATATTCGAACAATATAATGTATGAATTTCATCATTTTTGGGTAGAGACGCGTTGGATATAGTTTCCAGAACGTGTCTGAAGTGAGTTTAATGGTGTATAAATAAAAAAAAATATATCAAGATACAATGCGACACTAATTAAGATTCTGTTAACCCAGTGCTGTAATTTACATTAGTAACATTATTAATACTATGAATGAATGAGAATATATGAACATCAAAAAGAGCCGAATATGATGGACATCCTATTAGAATCCCTGCTATTGCACAATCTTCATTGAAATAACACTAATCTAGCGCTTAAAACATGTCAACGTTTTCCGTTGGAAAGCTTGTGATATGACCAACAGCAATGGCTGTGATACTCAATCCTGGGTCTGCTATACTAATAATATAATTTTTAATAAAAACATCAGAATCAGTTAACTATTTCATATAATTAAGTGCGAATCATTGATTTACCGTTTCTTTGTGTGTGAGAAAAACTTCTGACGGCTGGTTTTTGTAAAAAAAAATGGACATGCGTTATATATTTCAGGTCTTTAAAATTCGAACAATTCAGTTTTGTGGTTGGCAAAACGGCTTGCTATATAACCGCAAAGGTAATCGTATGACTGGAGGCATTTTATTTACGTTTCTTGAATATAAAATATTTCATCCTTCATTTACGCCCAAAATGGTGATCGCGATGTAAATTATGTAAGTATAACCTTAAAAGCTATATATAGTAGACACGCGTCGACGGTGAAAAGCCGTCTTCAAAGGGTAGTTAGTAAACGATCCAAAAGAGATACAATAATAATTAATATTTTCTTTACCGACCTCTAGGAAAATATTAATTTCGCCCGCGGCTTGGTTCGCTCCCCGTTCCTCACAAGACAAGAAAATCTACCCCAAAGGGTTAACTGTCGCATCAGTTAATTAAGGCTTTTAAGGCTCCGGTATCACCTTTGATTCGTAATTACTTTGAGGGATGATGACAGGTCAGTTGGCAGGTCATTACTAAGAGCTCGCTGCCTTTTTAATATTCTAAGGAGCTTGAGAAAGCTTTCTGATTTTTGACTGAATATTTACGACGTCTTTAAAGTTATCTTGCTGAATTTTATAGAAGATTCGTTTCGTCGAGAATAAATTTTGTTATTTATTATGAATTTCAACGTTTTCAGCCACAATATTGCATAATTTTATTATTTATCGAAATGAGCTGTTTGGCGCAATTTTTTTCTAATATCAGTATGTTTAAAAGTCTATTTAAGTCAGTTTCGAGTTGACAATTTTGTATGCCGTCAATACATTTGTTCACAGATACCTTGAAAACTTTCTGGCACAATGCAATTATAAAATAGACCAATCAAAAAGCTAAAAAATATGTTCGTTCTTTTGTGACATTTAAAAAAAGATACTTTGTATAAGTATATCGACTGTGGAAAGGAAAAAGGACGTTACCCACAGTTTTTTCAAAACAGGTTTTTTTCGATAATCATAATATATCAAACTTGATACACGTTCTATCAAAAGGATGCAAGCAGCAAATGCCGAATTAGTATCTAAACTTAGCTTTTATGTTTGAAAGAGATGACCTTGTAAAAAATTTAAACCAAGAAAAAAGTCTGAAATAAAGGTTTTTCATAGAAAATTTATTTAATTAGTATTAGATTATGTCAATTAAACACCAGTTTAGAAGTCTCCGTACACTTCAAGGTTGTGTATAGCTCATAATTTGCATATAGCCCAAAATCAAAAAAACACGTTTTTGCGCCTCCTGTAATTTTTGATATGCGTGGGTTACGTCCTTTTTCCTTTCCACAGTCGATATGGATTTATATAGCAAATGTTTCTGTGATCGAATCGCATGGCAATTTAAAGCATACGGAAGTATTTTGTTCCACAATCAACAGATATGTTAATTATAAAATTCCTATGATGAATACATTTTCAAGATCCAGTTTTGAGCTATCATCTGGAACCATACGTAAAAATGGAGTTTAGGAAAAACTTGTTAAAAAAAAATGTTACTATTGAAAGTATGGAAGAATGAAATATTAAGCTACAGCATTATATTTTTTGTATCACGTATTACGTCCGTTAAGAGATAATATATTATAACGAAAACGATAAAACTGTTTTTTCACGCAAAAAAATGGTGAAGAAGCATGTTTTTTTTTCATCCAAAACGTATAATGCGTATCGCCGTATCGTATAAGAAATAAATCATATTATTTTAGCCAATTACATATGGCAACTGACGCAGTAGTCTGGAGGTCACGGTCGAAAGCTTGATCGGCTGGTCGCTCGTGCGTCGATGTATTTAGCACGTGATTCTGGATAAATATATTTGTATGCCAGTTATTGATAAAGATTTTCAGAGTCAAAGAAAGATATGAATGTCTTTCACAACCATAACAAGTTTCAAGTGCCACGTTAAGCAATCGCTGCCATTTGACATTGTAAAGGCTGCGTTAATATACAGTTTAATATCGTGATATTGACATATAAAAATAGAAAATGGTTTTTGCGGTTAAGAGTATATTAATAAAGTGACTGTTCTGGTGAAGTCGGTAAGAAACAGATTGATAGTTCTGAATTCTGAGTGAACAGCAAATAAAAAAAATCAGGTTTCGGGATTAAGCCCCAGCGTCGATATTTTATGTTACATAGATAATTATAATACCAAAATAGAGACGCATTGATGCCGATCTGACACAAATAAGAGTATTAAGGCGACTCAGTAGGATTGCAAAACTTAAATTTGACCTACAGCATAAATATTGCACTGACTTAAATAAGTAACCACCACAATACGTATTTTTACAGTATCAAAACAAGCAAAACATTTGTATATTTCATTACAAAAATAGCAATACCACCTAACACACGGATGGATATTTAGACAGTAATAAGGGTTTTTCATATAAAACAATTTGTTATTGACGAAAATCAGTAAGTACTTTTTTATCTTCGTAGCAAAGACTGACAATCTAATTTACTTCCCCAAATATCTGTTGCAAAAATTATATGTAACTGAAACAATGCGTTAATTATATATACCGTGAAAATGACTTATAATGCTACATATGAGTTATTGATAGCAACAGTAAGCCATCGTATTTAATAAATGTAAATCAGAGACGGTGTTTTGTCAAACGAAATAATAAAAGAAATAAACAAGATAAACCATACAATACAAATTTCTCAAACTTTCTCTAATATATTGAAAGAATTTGTTTTTATTTTTAATTTTGTATAACCTATTTGTTATGATATTGATTTTAATATGAATACAGTTAAAAACATTCTGTTGAATAAAAAATATTGACATAATAAGATTAAAATGGAAAAAGTATTGAGTTCTAAAATAAATATAAATTTCAGTTGATAGTTATTTCTGGTTTACGCCATAGTTCTGACAGTGGATTTTCCGAAAATTATATTAACTATGTCTTATATTTCTTGTTGGACATCTAAGCTATCTTGGTGGATATTTGTAATCATTTTCAAAAAAAAAAAAAATATATACTGAATTCACGGAATAAAAACATGTTTGCTATCAGAAAACTTAGTTATTCCACTGATTACTTAGAATAAAGGTAAATTTCGTTAACTAATAATAGCTTTAAGATAGTTGGTATGAAGACGCTTCTCGAAAAAGCCAAAAACGTGTTACAATTTGTAAACAATTAGTGGAATGACAAAGTTTATTTGTTAATTTGTTATAAAATGATTTTGTCTTTAGTGAATGCCGAAACTATCGAAAATATTCATAATCCATGCATGTCTTTAAAGTCATAACCATATGTTATGATGTGTTTATTTTTACTTCAAGTTTTTATATAGCCTAACACTAATTCAATAAGGAAGAAACTAAATGAATAGTATGCCTGATCAAAAAAAGTTATTTGTATAATTTATATCAATTGCATAAATATATTCGTATTTTTGTATAATGTTTGGGAACTTTTTTTCTCTCGCCAATATACAAGTTCGACATTCAGGGCTGTGACAAAAAAACATAATACTAATAATATTAAAAGTAATTCAAACCATGTGATTGATTTGAATATTAATGTATTGTAGGTATAATATTGTTACATAATTTGGTAAGTTATCGAAAAAATATGGTTTTCAATCATTTAATATAATAGATTAGAAATTAAAGTCGTTAAGTTATATCGGCTGCATCGGACTAACTTTGTTGGGTGGTACAAAAAATGACTTAAATGTATTTCACAAGTTTATTATGTATCCATACATATGTATATATATTTGTCATATATCAATTTCGAATATTTTCTAGCATTCTGTTTTATTCAATTATAACTCAAAAAAAACAAGTTTGACGGTAGAAAAATGTATTCAATTAAAAAAAACCAGGGCTGTGGAGTCGGAGTCGCGGTATTTTGGCCGGAGTCGTGAAAAATGAGCGGCTCGATTTTTTTTTGAAAAATATATTTAATGATGTGTATGTAAACAAAATAGTCAAAAGAATTAACATTTCATACTTGGCTGACTAAAGATGATCTGATGGTACACATATATATAAGTTAAAATGAAATTATTGAAAAAAAATCCTGATAAAAACTCTACGTTGCAAAAAAACATGGTTTACCATCTGTATAATGATTCTTAAAAAATATTTACTGTTAATATCTTACCTTATCTAATAATTTTCAAGTTTTTTTTCGATTTAGATGACGAACTTTGTTTTTTTAGCAAAAATCTTTTGAAATATAGAAATGATTCAAAACTACTAATGTGAAAAATCTTTTTATTCAACTACTGCTACTATTATATTGAATAGAATCTCTTTTTAAAAGCATTGCCAAATAAATATTTCAAAATGCTTATCCATTAAGCTAAATACTGGTCTTTAAAATAATCGCTATTGGAAAAGACATTATTGTATTATAAATAATAATATTATTTGTAAGCGCATTGAGCAACCCTAACCCTAACCGCTATTTTGCGCAACAACTTTTTTATCGCAAAATAAAAAATACATTTCTTCGATTCATTTGTATGACCAGTGTTTTAAGTTAATGCAGAGTAATATGTGGCACGTGCACTCAGTACGAACGTCTTTCTCACACTGACTGGGTTTGCGAAATTTACGGCAAGAAAAACACATCCCCGAAAAATAGTTATTATTTATTGGTATGACAATTTTTTAATTTTTTTTTTGCTTTTAAATGTAAACAATAAAATGTTTTATTATTCCAATTTTTTTTAGAAGTATTTATGATCCAATTATGCTTTAAAAATCAGTCAGAAAAAGTGGGAAAAATGGTACATTTCAAATAGATGTACAATCATTATAAGTATTACATAAATTGGAAATTCTGCTCAAATCACTTTCTTAAACAAACCTTTATCTGCATTTCTTTCTAAGACATTAAACTTCGGTATCTTACAATAAACTCTAAAAATGATCAAAACGAAAGCAGTTGAAAAATTCTGTGTAAACTGTTTGCCTTTTATTCTTGAAAATATGACTATTTTCATGAAAAAAAAAATGTAATAGTGTAAAAAAGCGTTTGGAAAATGTAATATTTGAAAAAAAAAATTTTTTAAGTGAACGGTTCACGAGATTTCGTCGATGGCAAACGATCGATTTACTCTGTTTTCAGGCGTAAAGGTACTATATCCTCTTAAATTACAGCACAATGACAATCGCCTACTGTTATTGATTGAATTGGTATTTACTTGGTAGAACTCCATTGTAATACGGTAAAAAATAGTAAAGTATTTTTTTCACCGCAGTGATTTAAATGAAATTATTTACTACCGCCTGTGTGGTCAAGTGGTCAACGTCGTTGGCTATTCGTATTCGGCCACGAGTTCGAATCCCAGTACGAGCAGTTTTATAAATTAATTTTTCAATCGATTTATGAATTTCTGTTCAAAGGCATGGATGTATGTGACGTCTTGAATTCCCCCCTCCCACCCATCCTAACCTATGAACGGGGCGTATCAAGAGCGATTAGCTAACCACTAGTCCTGGCCTAGCCCTTTCCTTATATTCCTACTCTCTTTGGAAAAAGAAGAGGTTGAGCAACTGAGTAACAAGCAGTTCTCGTAGAACACTTCTGTTGAGATAAACTCCATTATGAGTCCATATGCTCCACATTGGGAGCGACATGGTTAAAAAAATAAATATATTTATAAATGCTCTGCGTGGATCATAGATTACGAATGATCTTGACAGGGTGTTGGCGAATTAATTAATTTACACCATCGCGTTCTTGAACTCTCCTCTAATATATTGGAAACACTATCATTGAAAATATCTAGTTGTTTTTTTTGTTGTAAGCGAACGACCGCCGAACTTATAAGTTGTTATAAATCTTTCTTTGAAACTCGTCTAGACGATGTGATCCCGTTATGGGTAAACAATACGATTAAGGTGTAACTTATCCTAGCTTATACCTATCAAGAAAGACAGTAATCTGGAACATAAGCACACTTGCAAAGTGCTCAAATTTCGTTTAGTGGTTTTGTTATTACAGTCATAAAAATATTACCATTTTCAATGGTGAGCTTTTGTTTCAGTATTGAATTTTATTAGCATAATCGTAAATACCACACTGCATTCATGTTCTCTATCAAATGACGTGACCCGAAAAAAAAATGCACTTGCGTCGTTGTTCTGCCGGAGACAAGAAAAATCAGCTAGAGCAAAAATGAATTACTATTTAACATTTTTATTTTAAAAAAGCATTGCTAATGCTCCATATGTTTTGAAATAGTAAAATCTTATGAAGAAAGTACATCATAGACAGCTATGGTCAAGATTGTTTTTTATTCGATAAACTTGTTTTTCCTTTCTGCATCACACCGAAGATGATTGTTTTTTTAAATCTAGTTGTAATATTCACCTTGGCGGGACTTGAGCCCATAGCAACTCGATTAGCAAGCTCTTACGCAATGTCTGCCAAACTGTGTGTCGCGGTTAGGGATTCCAACTCGGATATCCGGATATATCCGGCCCTTTTTAACTATTCGATATCCGGATATTTGGGGAAATATCCGGATAGTATTCGTTATAATTTTTAATGAAATATTTTACAAAATCGACGAAAGATTATATGAATACTGGGGTATTTATAACCTGGGAGAAGAGAAGAAAGGCCATTTCTTTAGCACAAAGTATTATTAAGAGAATTCACCTAAATTTGTTATCTAGTAATGATGAAATCTCTCAGGACTCTGATGAATAAATAACACCTCTCTATATTTCGACTTCCGAATTGCAACATGAAATGCGTAATTCTATTTTATTTCTCGCGGAAACTGACGACAATACAAATAATCTGAAAAAAAAATTTAAATACTTAGATCAATTTAAAAAAGGACGGGGAAGTTGAACGTGTTATTGAAAACACTTCTAACAATAAAACCAACATCAACAGCAACAGAACGAGTATTTTCAACAGCAGGACAAATTAAAACTAAATCAAGATCAAATTTAAAATATGATACATTTAATGCTCTCTTATTTTTAAAATATGAATTGTTAAAATCTGAATAAATGACTCGTTTTTAATGTATTATTTTAGTACATAAATTTATATATGTAGTAATGTTTTGTTATTTTCATACTTACTGAAACTATCCGGATAGTTGAAAATGACGAATATATAGAATCTCTAGTCGCGGTGGAAGAAGCCTTAAAATTTTAATTTTGAATAATGTCTATTCATTTAAATTTTCTTCAATTTTAAATAAATTCAACAACTACACATTCAAACAAATATTTGTCACTCCATACATCGTGGTCAACGCGACACATTTTCTTTTTAAAAGATACATTTCTTTATTTAAAGCATTTTTATTCGGTGTGCCGCGGTACAAGTCATTCATCAGTGTGCTGTGAAGTAAACAAGTTTGGCAGACACTGCTCTGACGCTACGTCTTACCTAGGCGAAGTCACTGCGAACGCGATTAAAACACGGTTTAAAGCGAATCAAAATATCAAAAAAACTGATCGCAGCGTGCGTTTTGTCAAGTGGACACTATAGCGGCGGAGACAATTTGATAGTATCGTGCCGCACCGAGTCGCTTTGCATTCGCTTTGATTTCGTCCACGTAAGACGTACAGTTTCCGCTAGAGCACAGAATAAGAATGAAGATTATAAACATGTATTTACAATAATTTTATGAACACCAGAAGCTTTTGTATAAGCAAGAAACGAAGTTACTTCCCATTTCAAGTATTTAGGAGCAATGAACCATTTTTTTGTATGATCAAATTATTAATAATACGTATAAATCTGTCTAACATAATAATGTAACATAAACACAGTATTCTGCATTTCGTTGTGTTTCGTGTGTATTCAAAATTAAGAAAATCTTCAATAGAACAGTGTAGAATTGCTGTTTTTGATCGTATATTCTTACCAACTGTAATGTATAGTTGGATGGCCACTAACCACTGAACGGGCAGACCATGTTTAACAGAGCGCAACGCATCTTACTCTTTGAAAGGCAGGGATGGGGCAAGCTGTGCGGCCACATTACATAATATGTTTGCCATATTTTATTTACAGCAAGAAATTAACGCAAGACACTGAGCAAAAAACAAATAATTATATAACTACATACATTGTATAGAATAATGAATATGCGAAGATTAAGTTTAAAATATTCACAATTTTATATACCTGCGTGAAAAAAACAAACGCGTGCCTTATGGTCGAGTAGTCAACGTCGTTGATTTCGGTTACGGAGGTCACGGGTTCGTATCTCAGTGCGGACAGTTTTATAAATTGATTTTTCAATCGATTTATGATTTTATGTTCGAAGGCATAGATGTATCCCATCCTATAAACGGGACGTATCGAGAGCGATTAGCTAACCACTAGTCCTGTCCTAGCCTTATCCTTTTATTCCAACTCTCTTTGGAAAAAGAGGGTTGAGCACCTGAGTAACAAGCAGTTCTCGTAGAAACACTTCTGTTGAGATAAACTTCATAAGGAGTCAATATGGTCCACATTATGAGCGGACATGGTAAAAAAATATATATGATAAAACATGGAGACATCCATAACCTAATGGGACAAAAATAGAGGTAAAAGTGAGAAAGTTTCACTTGTCCATCTAACGAGATATGTATCCGAGAATACAAAGGTAATATCACTTGGAGAACATATAACATATGTTGATGTAAAATATATAAAAAATGTAAAAAGCTAAAGGCATATATTCGATATGGCTTTGAAGCGGAAGTCTTAACCTAACCTTCAATTTTGAAGGGCAATTAATGCTGGAAGGTTAACACATAAACACCTACAAATTAAGCTTGATAACTTTTTTATTACACTATTTGTGCTATAACTTGTACCATATAGTAAACTTGTACACTTGTAGTATAACATAAAGTAATCAATATGTTTTCTTATTATAAAAATCCACATTAAATGGTTCTCCTTGTTGGACGTGTCCTTTTAGATTGGGTATTTGTTTTCTCGTATGCTACGATTTGCCAATATTTTGAAAAAGCTTTCCAATGAAAAAAAAGCCAGCCCTGCTCCTCGCAATAGACAGTAGAAAATTCTTCTACATGACAGTAGCCAAGTTTTCATTATTAAATAACCGCAGTTTTTTTGGTCAGTAATAGTTTTTGGGTGGTGGTTAATACGTTAAATTGTTTTCTAGAAGTAATAGTTTTAGATTTGAATCGTTCAAACTATGTACATTCTCACAGATTTTGTCACTAACGACCCGGGTTTTGCCTTTCGGCATCTTCAGGCATTCAAGTGCACGGATGAACTTGAACTGACGCTTAGTAAATGAAAGTTTCGTGTTTATATAAGATATAAATGTATCACTGAGTCCAAAGCCACTGCTGGCAAAAAGGATAAGCCCATGGGAATACCAACAGATTTGACTAGTGAGCAGTTTCAAGAATTATATAATTTGTTTGTCGGCAAAGGTTTTATGATTATATGATTTTATGGTTATATAGGGTATAGAAGCTATAGAAGCTATAGAAGAAGGGTATAGAAACTTTCATTTACTAAGCGTCAGTTCAAGTTCATCCGTGCACTTGAATGCCTGAAGATGCCGAAAGGCGAAACCCGGGTCGTTAGTGACAAAATCTGTGAGAATGTACATAGTTTGAACGATTCAAATTTAATATTGAAATTCCACCAAGCACCTTCAGTCGAAATCTTAAATTATATCAATATTGCTAGTACAGCAAGATTGACTGAACTCTATAGTAAATTAGTGTTAAAGTTTCGTGTTGTTAATCAAAATTTGTGGTTTAATAACAGTTGTTTTAAAAATAAAGTGATCCCGAAATTCATTTCGAGAAATGTTAAAATTATCAACGATTCGAAGCCTGCAGTTAAGGCTTTGCAAAAAGCTAAAGCAGCGTGGCTGAAAGCAGAAACAGGTCAATGGTATGTAACTCGTGATAATATCAGTCAATACCTTAAAGTAATTCATTGTTTGCTCGCACAGAAACTTCACCCCATTGAATTTGATACATTGGACCGAGACGTTAGATATAAAGTGTCAGAAATTATACAACTTAAATTTGAAAAACAGGCTTATAAACTAAAGAAACTTATTGAAGAGAAAAATAAAACATTACTTGAGAAATCACAGTTGATAATAAACAAGGAAACACCAATCATATTTTTCGATAGAGTGGTTAACCTTACTAACGTAACTTTAGAAAAAGACGAGCAAAATCTCTTATCAAAAGGTCTTAAATACTGTCCACCTTTACCGAATAGAAAATCTGACTATGAAAACCTTGCGATAGACTTAGAAATTGCACTACATAAAAATCTAACTAGTAAGCATATATGTTCTCGCATTCTTAAAAAGGATTATTTGTTGAGTGTTAAAAATAGAAGTAAATTTAACGATGAGTTAGTCACTCTTAAGAATATTAAAGATAAAATTAAAGAAAATAACATCATTGTCACAAAAGCAGATAAAGGAAGTACCACAGTTCTGCTAACGAGTAATGATTACGTTGATAAAATTAATAACTTTCTCGAAAGTAACAATATAGTCCAACTAAAAAAAGACCCTACAGTAAAATTTAACAAAGATGTCAAAGATGTCATTAACAGTTGTAATATTACGATCAACCCTAAAGATATATATTTTTTGTCTACACGGAATCCGTTAGCTCCCAAATTTTACGGATTACCGAAACTTCATAAACCTTCAATCCCAATTCGCCCTGTAGTGTCATATATTAATGCCCCAGCCTATAAATTATCGAAAAAAGCTAACTCCCTCATTCGTAACCACAGTGGATTCAACCCGACATATAGCGTAAAAAATTCATTAGAATTAGTTGAAAAACTTAAAAATAAAATCATTCCTTGCAATTCAAAATTAATTTCATTTGACGTGGTCAGTTTATTTACGAATGTACCAGTCAACAAATGCAAAAGGATTATCGAAGATACCTTAAATGCACGTAGAGTAAACCCAATAGTAACAAAAGAGTTATTAAATATATTAGACGTTTGCGTTGACCAGAACTATTTCCAATTTAACAATACAATTTATAAACAAACAGAAGGCCTTGCAATGGGAAACTGCCTATCACCGTTGTTAGCTGAGTTTTATATGAACTATTTAGAAGATACAATTTTTAGAAACAAAACAGAAGCCAAACCTATAGTCTATTGGTTCCGATATGTAGACGATATTCTTTGCCTGTTTAATGGAACAGATAGACAAATAACTAACTTTCATAACTTTATAAATTCATTAGATAAAAATATTAAATTTACTCTAGAATTCGGAGGCAAAAATATTAACTTTCTTGACTTAAATGTTAACATTGAAAATCATTCTCACGAGTTTAAAATATTTCGGAAGCCAACCTTCTCTGACACTGTAATCCATAAAAATTCAATGCACCCATTTTCTTATAAACTAGCCGCTTTTCATTCAGAAATACATAGACTTGTGAGTGTTCCTTTAAACAAAATAAACTTTAATATCGAATTGAAAATCATCAAACAAATCGCCATAAACAATGGATACGATATGTCTCTTATAGACAATCTTTTATCAAAAAAACAAACTAAACTTGCAGAAAAAATGTTATTTAAAGGTATAGTGTCAAAGGACATAGATCATACTAGGTATTGGCGTAGAATCATTTTTTTAGGAAATACAAGTCTTAAAATTAAAAAACAGCTAGCTGATAGTGTAAGACCTGCTTTTTACTGTAAAAACTCTTTAGGCAAATTATTAGTTAATAATAAAGATAAAATACATTACTTAAATAAATCCGGGATTTATAGATTGCAATGCTCTTGTTGTACAAAGTTTTATATCGGCAAAACAGAAAGAACACTGAACATCCGGGTTTTAGAACATATGGCAGCCTTTAGATTGAAAAAAGACACGTCTACTTTTGCTAATCACTTAATATCGGAAGGACACGTGTTCAATCAGGAACAAGGGATAAAAATGTTACACCCAAATACGGACAGTCATAAGCTCTTTTTCCAAGAAATTTTAGAAATCAACAAAGCACAGTTGCAAAATCTTCCGATTTTAAACGAAATATCAAATTTCCCCACATCTCCGCTTCTATACCCTATATAACCATAAAATCATATAATCATAAAACCTTTGCCGACAAACAAATTATATAATTCTTGAAACTGCTCACTAGTCAAATCTGTTGGTATTCCCATGGGCTTATCCTTTTTGCCAGCAGTGGCTTTGGACTCAGTGATACATTTATATCTTATATAAACACGAAACTTTCATTTACTAAGCGTCAGTTCAAGTTCATCCGTGCACTTGAATGCCTGAAGATGCCGAAAGGCGAAACCCGGGTCGTTAGTGACAAAATCTGTGAGAATGTACATAGTTTGAACGATTCAAATTTAATATTGAAATTCCACCAAGCACCTTCAGTCGAAATCTTAAATTATATAATAGTTTTAGCACAAGAAATAATTTCTACACAGCACAACTAAGTCTTAAATAACAGCCATTATGTACCGTTTCGGAAATGTGGTTTTCTTGACTAAGTAATGGCATTCAGAAATTAACAAATACCCTATTTGTATACATTATACATATATTAGCAGCAAGCTATTAGGGGCGAAATTGCCTTTTAATATATTATGCATCTACATCACGAAGTTAGTTTTGGAAACTAAATATATTATTCAAATGGTCTGAAGCCTTGGCTACGGTATCAGTTATTGGAGTAAGTTAGTTTGTCCGTCAATGTGAGAAGCCAGGAAAACTATGAGGAACAAATCGATCAGCCGCAAACAACCCTCGGGCGGACTAGTAGCGAAGACTAAACGTTGCGGTCAATAGATTGTATAAAATACTAGCTCGGGACCAAACTGTATGGACAAGTAAATACTGGTCGGTATATAGCATGGATTATTGATTTATTGAGCTAAAATTTGCTGAAGAGAATTTCATTATAGCGTGAGAAACTCATCACAAAATAAATATCAGTGTATTATATTCTATAGGTGACGAGTTTCGTTAATATTGATAATGCAATGCTATAATGAAAAATATGTTAATGGTTTTGTGTATTTTAAACTTCTGATCAACACATCGAATACACTCATTGATTATATAACATGGAAGGTTATAGAAGCTCTCCCTACATAAGAAAATCTTAATGCAGAAGAGCATCACTCAGACCTTTTAGCATATGGACTAGAACGCTAGAGAGTTAAAGGGTCCATACACCTAGAAACAAATGTCCCGGGACATGATCCTGAACATCTACGCAGTCTTAGGAACTATGTTCCAGAACATATGGGAACCTATCTCGGGTCACGGGAAATTTTCCACGATACGGCGTGAACAGGTGAATTTTGTGTTCCAGGACATGTTAGACTATGCATATGTAGACCAACTGGTCAGGCTCATCATATATGAAAGATATGACAGACCATGACATTGGTGGTTGGATTACGTCTAACGGGAACCGAAATCAGTTAGTTCAACTAACTGAATAACATTGACACGTTACAAAGAGCAATGCTTGGAAGACCATAGGCGTTGGAAACTGATGGTTAATTTTATTTATAATGTAATCAGTGTATAGCGCGAAGGACATCTTTCTACTACTCTAGAAACTACTTTCTTTCATACACTGTAAAAATATTTAATATTTAAAATCTATTATAAAAAAAAAAATATTTCTGTCGCAG
Organism: Himalopsyche tibetana; assembly: GCA_030503985.1. Lineage (NCBI taxonomy): Eukaryota > Metazoa > Arthropoda > Insecta > Trichoptera > Rhyacophilidae > Himalopsyche > Himalopsyche tibetana. The sequence goes on along the minus strand of JAPJYX010000007.1, from coordinate 1,672,190 downwards.
AAAAAAATATTTATCAATCTAATTATTACGTACACATTGGGCAAATATTTTCCAGAACATGTTTTTTCGATTTCAAAAATAATCAAAAGGAAAACAAATGAGTGCTTCATTAAAATAACGGCAATAACATCAAAAATCCTCTTAAGTTATAAATTCGTAAATTCACACGAGTTTTCAACAGTGAGCTTTCGAAAATCAAAACATGTTATAATATATGAATTACCATCAAAGTATACGGAAGTAACAAATCTTTCATGTTTTGCTTTGAGAAGTAAGCAACAGCCTATAAGATTGGAAGTCTTGAACTTCTTTAGCAGTAAAACTATACTGGGATAAGACTTAACAAAGAATTCGTTAATATCAAGTAAGCCTATATGAAATACATTGTATTATGAGCCGAGGCGACATATTGCATAGTCGCCTGCTGTGGTCTAGTTGGTTAGAGCTTGCTCTACCGATCAGGTGGGTCTGGGTTCGATTCCCGGTAAGGTCAATGGCAAATTGGATTTTTTTCCAATTTTAATTTGAGATCTAAGACATGGGTGTTTGTGAAGTCAATTCTCATTGAGTTAATCTCATGTGACTTTCAAAAATTCTCATCGAGTATATCTCTTATAATCTTTCAACTTAAACATATTTCACGCATTGGCGTAAGCTGTAATGTCAAATATTCTTTTAAAATTTAAAGATTTTTATTTTAAAAAAATAATATTGAATTTCTCGAGAATTTTATCTAACATGCTACTGATTTCTATCAGGGTTGCCGTTCAGAGATCGTTCTTTATTAGAGATTTTTCTTTATATGTGTCACATAAGACGACAGTTATAAGGATATTTTTTTTCTGAGGCGTTATGTATTTTATAGTAACATAAATGCCAATTGTCAATTACATATATCGGTGCGAAGACATATAATATTAATCATAGTTCTTTATCTATTGTTTTTTTATATATTCGGCAAGAAATAAAAAAAAACCACTGTCACAGATGTCACTGTAAACACGATTGTATTCGCTCATCAATAGTATTGCCAATAGATGAAAATATAAATTGACACAGCGTATATTAAAAAATGTTTTTTTTTAATTCATTCCCGCTTCCAATCTGGATCATATGGCCTCCTGATCAACAGAAGTTTTTCGACTGCTTGTTAACCTGATCTGTGCCGTGCGGTATTAATATGGCCGTGCATGGATGGCCGTGATATTTAAAAAAAAAAAAAAAAAACCTAATAAATATGTACTTTTTGGAAATATAATAATAGTACATCTCAAACACTTACCATATAAATACACGATGGGTCATTTCCGCCATCATTTATCGAAAAACGTTTCAAAAACGGAAATTACCGCCATGTAAGCGTAGCCCTGCTAGCGACAAATTTGAACACAACAAAAAAGGTTTTTTTTAAATCGATGTATTATAGATTGCATAACAATATATTTAAAATGTAAGTATCAAACTATGATTCCAAGAGATGTCACTATATGCATGATATTTTAAAATTATTATGTTTCTTGTGGCCTTTAAGCCGCGTCTCAAGTACTGCGTGTAAACACGCACATTTTGTATGGTCAGCCCTACGAACACGAAATTGTATGGCGTGTTAACACGTCCGTGGCAGAGAACCGGTTAAGAGAGGTACTGGTGACTTGTAAATCAAGTATAAAGTAGAGCGTATTAATTCGCTCATTTTGTATGGACGACCCCTTAAACACGGAATTGTAGAGCGAATAATCTCGCTTGCGGCAGAGATCCGGTTAATAAGTTGATTAAACTCTCTAGTTGTTTCTAAAGAGAGTAGCGATATAAATGATAGGACTAGAGGTTATCTAATCGCTCTCGCTGCTCCTTAAAATTAAAAAAATGAAATGGTGGGTGGTAGTTTTTATAAGTCAATCACAAACACCCATGCCTTCGAATAGAATTCGATAAATCGATTTAAAATATGCTGTTCGTACTGGGAGTCAAGCCCGTGAAATCTGACACGAAAGCCAGCGATGTCGACCACTGTTTCATGTACACGTAATGTAGTTAGTGTAAAAAAATAATTGCCAGTAAAAATAAATCAGCAACTAGTTCATCCATCAAAGCGTAGCCACTGCTCCGTATCTTCGCGTACTTCCAGTCAACATGTTTTCAAGATTAAGTTATCAGCCTACGGGGATGTAAAGCTTCATGAATTGTATGGTATGCGTAGTCTGTTCCGAAACTAAACTTCTGAAAGTCGGGAGTCTTTGAAGGGCACGTAGGACCAGCCTACAATAGCGCCAACTCTCTTGTTGATCTACAATGTCAATAGCTCGTGTATAAGGGATAATAATTCAACTAGCGGAGGAAATTATTAGGGGTTAACTGTTACAAGAATTTATAATCAGTAGTTACATTTATAATTAATATTTAGCCACGACCAGGCGTTGTTAACGTTTTCGTGTAAGAAGGTCGATTGAAAAAATCATTCTGTAAATAGATAGATCACTGATAGCGTATCCAATTCCGAAATCCCGATTCTCAATTTATACACGATTTTATGCTGAATGTTCAATCCCGGGATTGAAATCCAATACCGAAGCCCAGGGAACACAAAAAGGTTCCGGGATTGGACACCCTAATCAGTGATTAATTAAAGATTAACTATAACTCTCTGTGAGCCGATTATCATTGCTTATTCATTTAATCTAGTCGTATCACTTAATAACGAACACAAGTGATTCGATTCCAATATAATTGGATTCTAAGCGAGTAGTGAGTTTTCTCACTCGACCTGACTACTTTTCGCATAATTAAATTTCATATATTGTTTGAATATATTACTACAATTTCAATCAAAAAATCAATTTCTCTACGGAAATGACAATACACTCTGAGGTTAGATGTAATTGCAGATATGAAAGATAATCATAATACCTTTTGTATTCGTATTTTGTAAGTCCCGTATTTCTAATGTCAGCGAGAAAAAGCGGAACAATTCGCTGGGAAATTTCGAAAAAGTCATTGTCTGATAGCAGAAAAGAAAGAATGCATACAAGATAATATTCATGACCTGGTTTCTCATCACGAGAAAAACGTTACTATTCCTGCATCCCCCATACCATACCAACCACATAACGGGCAAGTGGGTACTTTGTGGGAATGCAGATGGGATTGTATTCACAATATGTTGTCGAACAGATGAACTCTAAAATATCAAAAATAAATAACTTCAATAAAAAAAAAAATGAAACAACAAAACCACAACAAGTGCATTTCCGCTGGAACCGACGGTTTGTTTTGAATGTAATATAATATACATTTGAATAACAATTAGATTTTATCACATACTTTCGATGGTTTCGGCGGTAACTTTGTGGAAGTTCATTTTAATAGAAAATTTAAATTAACTTTGATTATTCCACGTATTGTGTTACTAACTGTGACACGTGTTTCGCCTCTTTCAGAGGCATCTTCAGACTTACTATCGCAAAGTTTGCTTAAGTAATGAAGCAAGATTGATTCTAACATTTTAAAATTATGAAATTACAAAATGGAGTTTTTGGGTTTTTTTTAAGAGGAGCAAGGAGGTAGAGGAAGTATGATTAAATTTGTTTGCTTTGTTTCGATTTTAGAATCCCCTCTTTGCTTCCCTTAAAAAGGAAAAATCCCAATCTGATTGATTGCAACTCATTAGTATCATTATTTGTTTGCTTTATTTCGATTCTACACCCCCCTCCTTGCTCCTCTTAAAAGGAAAAAAAACAGGTTTAAAAACAACAATTCATTTATAATGGTTAAATTTTAATCGTTCTCGAGTGTTTATTAATTGAATATGTATTAAGTAAGACAAACAAAAAGCGGACATTTATTAAATAAACAGCATAAACTTAACCGTACTTCGATTGTTAATAAAACAAACTAAAGTTTTTACTATTGATCCATCGCTCAATAGTTATGAAACGTCTGACGATGGTTGCGCGCAAATTCTAAGTGCATTATTGAATGCACTTAGCGCAGACCCACCATATGCATCGTCATCCATAAACACTCTATGATCTCACAGCTTTTGCATCAAAGCGAGAAAGCTTTGCCTTCATATCTACATGGGATAGCGGAAAACCATCGCATGTCATCAAACCACTAAACTGATACATTTGAACGTCCATTACCCTAGGTAATGATAACGTTAATTAGTTAACAGTAGAATTTAAGACGTTGATTTCTGCAAATATTTTATCATGGTTTTTTTTCATCATACTTGCACTCTTAATGATTTATGTACTATGCGGTAAGTCTTTAAAGAATCTAAGTGTGAGACTAGCGAATTATTAGTATTGTACACAATATAATTATATTAGGTAAAACGGAAAAAAAAAAGTTGGCTTAGGTTACCTTGGATTTGTGTTGAAATATTTCCTTTTTATGTTAATTTTATTAATGAGAAGCCGGTAGTTCCTGGTTACGTTATCTTATGGATTATAATAAATAATTCACAGGGTATGTCTTCTTCTTCCACAACCGGTGTCCACTCATACTCATGGTCAATTGAATGCAGCTTGCTCGAGAGTATGATCTGAAAGTTTTCTAAAAATACATCCGATTGAACGATCATAACTTGGAAAGAAAGAGTGTGGGGCGACGACCCAAAACATATTTTTTAGAGAAATGTTTTTTACTTTTTAAATCTGAATTTTATTCGCATATTATCATCATATGTATTCCATTTTGAAAATTAATTGAGATTATTTCATTAGTAACTATGCATTTGATTGTTCACGCCAGTAAATTTATGTGCTTTGACATAGCAAGAACAATTCTCCTGTTGGAGGTAACGGCCTTACAGCTAGTATTTGGCTGTTGGGATATGAGACGAGTACGTAGCAATTTTCCCGTTAACGCGCACACCTCCCAAAATGTGGCCGCACACATTTTTCTATTCCCGCACAGGCCGCACACAGATATATTGTAAGCATAAGTTTGTTTCACCATATTTTTATATTTGCGCACACTTTTTATTTTACTGAAAATTTACTGCTCACAGAAGTTAATGGTCCGCACACACGATAGTAAAATTATATTATGTAAGTATCATTCGATAATATGTTTACAATGGCAATTTCAAATTAGGGAAACGATTTCTAGATTTTTATAACGATAGTATTTATAACGACACCTATAAATTCCACCACGTCAATGTCGAATAAAAATATTGTGTTAATCAAACATGAAATTATCATATCGACTGTGGAAAGGGAAAAGGACGTAACGTAACCCACACATAACAAATTTTATAGGAGACACAAAAAACGTTCCTTGACGAGTTAAGGCCTAAGGCAAATTATGCAATATACACAAACTTTTAGTGCATGGAAACTGATAAACTGGTTTTTAATTGACTTTATCTGATATTAATTAAATCTTTTTTCTTGATCGCAATTTTCTTATGCCCTTCTTTTTTAAACTTAAAAGCTAAATTTAGATACTAATTGGGCATTTTCAACTTACATCCTTTTGTTATAATGTGTATTAAGTTGTATAGACTGTGATTGTTGAAAAAAAGCTGTTTTGGAAAAACAGAGGGTTACGTCCTTTTTCCTTTCCACAGTAGATATGTTTGAATAAATGCGACACAACAGAGGGTCATAATCAAAATACAAATATTTATAGCAAAATGACACACGTATTGTTATTCTGCTATCAGTTAATTACCACAAAATGACAAAGAGCAAATAATAAAATGAGAACATATTTTATTTTATCATCACCATCTAACGCAATTATAGCGACGCAGTAAAAAAAATGCGACATATACATAAAATTATATATTTCAAACCTTTGGTATATCAATAAAGTTAACGTATACACTTTTAAAAGTGGATCGATTATTTAATTGGAGGACCCAGAAGACATCACGTCGATATAATTTATTGATTATATTATAGCAAAATGGATATGAAAATAATTGCATTCGTCTATGAAAGCCACGCATAACATATTAAGCACTGTCACAAGCGCGAGGTTATTTGGCGCCAAAGAAATATGTTTTATTCATCCATGCCCGATCCTAATGTGAAGCATATGGTTTCTTAATGGAGGTATCTCAACAGAAGTTTTTCTACATGAACTGTTTGTTACCCAGTCGCTCAATCTCTCTTTTTCGAATTATATAGAATACGATAAATAATTACAACGAACAAATATAAACGTCAAAGTGAAATAAATTTTATTATAAGAGTATAAAAGAATAGTTTAAATACTTAATTCATGCACCCCTAATAGTTTGTGCCCTAGGTGGTTGCCTATTTTTCCTGTATGGTGGCGCCGGCTCTGACTGTCACCACAATATTTACACCAGTTTTTTTTTAAAATAATAAACAACGAACCCTGCATAGTCAAATCAAATCGCTTGAGGTGAAAATATCAAAGTATTCGAGTCTTACAAATACTCGTAGAAATAATATTTCAATGGAGTTCTCCAAGGAAATGCCGATTCAATTAATAATATAATTTGTATAACTTAGGGAGCTAAAGCAAATTCAATTAACGCATGTGATAGTCGAACGAATCGGTAATATTCCTAAGACATCGGACGATATTAAATATGATATTATTACAATACTAATTAGGGATAGGAAGACCGGTATTGCTGAAATCGGGATCCCGGTATTCATGGTGATTTTTCAATACCGGTTCTCAAAATTTAAAAATAACGGTATTTTGGTATTGAAAACTAGCAAAAACCAAACATTGAATGTATAAAAAACATACATGTATTATTAGTTCCATAATGTGTATGATGTTTTGATTATTATTTTTATTTTTTGATTCGACGCTTAGTGTTCGAAATGAAGTCATGAAGTCGAAACAACAGCGTAACAAACTTCAATGGTTGAAGACTCACAGCGTTGTCAGAATTATTTACATTAATTATTTCGTATCAGAATTACTCAAATGCGCGTCAAAATAATACCGTATAAACACAAACAATACAACTCTCACGTGGTTTAATGCGACAGTAAGGAAATTTAAATTAAAACCACTTTTCATATCGAATGTGGAAAGGGAAAAGGACGTAACCCACAGTTTTTTTAAAACAACTTTTTTTCGATAATCACTATGTATCAAACGTGATACACGTTCTATCAAAAGGATATAAGCTATAAATGCCAAATTAGTATCTAAATTTAGCTTTTACGTTTGAAAATAGAAATTGAAACCAATAAAGAAAACTGAAAAAAGATTTTTCCAAGAAAATTTCATTAAATAATATCAGATTATGTCAATTAAACACCAGTTTAGAAGTCTCCGCCCACTTTCAGGTTGTGTATATTTCACTATTTTCATATGGCCCAAAATCATCAAAACACGTTTTTTGTCCCTCCTGTAAAATTTGCTATGTGTGGGTTACGTCCTTTTTCTTTTCCACAGTCGATATAGTAGTGTTTAAATATTAACATATGAATAAATTAGTAAAACCTTAGCATTTTGTATCTTTTAAGGTGTTTACTGTCAATACTTGAAGGAATGGCAAATAATAAAAATAATAAAACGTTTTTAGTACTTTTCCGCATAAAATGTATTGGATCAGGACCGGTTTCGCTCATGGTGAGCATTGTCAACTGATAAGAAATGTATTGTATTTCTTATCAGTTGACAATGCTCACCATGAGCGAAACCGGTCCTGATCCAATAAATTGTATGTGGAAAAAGTACTAAAAATGTTTTATCATTGTGTATCTATTAATTCACGATAAAATAATATCGAAAATTTAAACTTTTAAGTGGAGGTTGTATTGCTTGATACAACAAACGGATATATTATGTATCATACTGAGAAAATTAATTAAGCACTATGTTATGTTGTATTTATGCACATAGTATATTTGATACCAACATTGTAAGTTATGTTATTATAATTTACGCACGATAATTAGAGTAAGTCGTATCATTATAATTTATACAATAATTGATGACTTTTTTAATTGCTAAACAATAAAATATGTATACATATAAATATTATAAACAGATAAAAATCAATATCAAATTTAATTTGATATTATTGTTATTACACTTGTGTACCAAATGTGACACATGTTTTGCCTCTTTGAGAAGCATTATCAGATATAACATCGCAAGGTTTTCAAAAAAAATATTATAAAATAAAAATCGAGGTTTTGTACATTCCTATTGGACGCAGAGAATGGGGTAAGATGAAAACATTGATAGTACTAATTACAAATTATTTATATATAAGTCCCAATGGATATACATTCATGAATGGTGATCTGCCTTTCTTACTTAAAATATTATTTACTAATATTTCTTTTGTAATAATGACTATATTAATTTCTAAAAACTACAAGTCATTCATGATAATGATTATGCTTCACACGTGTCATTTTTTGTAACACAACAAGTGGAATAATAAAAAACGTTATCAAATTAAATTTTGTATAAAAAATGAACATTCACAAAGTTATCGCCGAACTATTGAAAATATATAAGATACAAATTAACTTATTCAATTCTTTTTATAGCAAAGGACGATTGTGTAAAGCCGTGATTAAATTTCGGATTAACAGGTAAAATTTCCGGTCAAATGACATAATAATTGTAAATAACATCGTGTAAATCATTTTCAATCAAAAAAGGCATTTTTTTTAAAAAATTTTAATACAGGGGTATTGAAATCACTACTCTTATTAATTGTCTGGTTGTTATAACGATTTCCGACGATTTTCAAACGAGTAAGACACCTGACTATCATTCAATGTAGTATTGATACAAACGTATTTGTAATCTTGTTAGAATAAGAAGGATGGCAGTTCTTTGATACATTACATTAGTATGACCCAGCATGCCTGTAGTAAGCCTTAAGGTATCATATGATAGGCGCCTACTATCACGGCATGTCCGGCTGTGACGTCACGGCGTTAACGACGCCATGAACCCTCATCACCCCCAACTCCCGCGCAGCTAGCTCTACATCCAGCTTGTCAAAATCCACTTCCGGCGCGTCGCACACCAATCATGTGACAGACACAGTTTCCGGCTGTCGAGTGGCTCCATCTCATCTTTGACGGACGACATTGTTAAATTATACAGGTATGTGGATATCGCAGAATGGTACCACGTCTGGAAATTTCCGACAAAATAGTTTGATACTTCACGATTTGAGCGGGAGAAGAAATCTACCTGCTTGTAAAACTTTACTAATTGGAAAAAAATAAATTGAACAAAACAATTGCTTTTGTTGTGACTAGGGCATTCAATCCCAGACCCTTTTTGTTATCACGGGATTTTAGGATCAACAAATTTTTCGATTCTGGGACTGATCATTCACCATAATATCATGCCAAAATTGTTTGAGATTCTCGGAGAATTTCGGGATCCCGAGATTGATCACTAGGAAAGTCGGAAATACAACTTCAAAAATAATACTCGGACACCTTTTTTTTAGCTCGCTGACTCGAATGATTGTTGGGAATTTAAAGATTGCACCATTATTGAAAAATGTGACAGCTTTTTTAGCTGCATCAAAAAAATGACTGCCAGTGACTCCAGCGCAAAATTATTTTTTTGACGGATTAAACGGATTTTTCAATTGATATAGTGAATATCGAAACCCAGGTATTAGTAATGATACAATCCCGATCCCAAGATTGGAGATAGTTGTGAACAAATTCAATCGACATTATTGATAAGTGATGTTGATAAATTATAAATGGCTTCTTTAACTGTTCATTATACAAAAAAAAATAATCATAAAATGCGTCCGTGTATAAAACTAAAAACATTAAAAAGTATTCAATGTACGCATGTGTGCTTTCGTAATAACATGCAAACAATTTTCTTATATGTATCTTTGGACAGACCTTTACGTTGACTATGTATATTCAATCAGTTGTTTTTCTAACACGTTTCTATTCAACAAAATACATACGTTATTGTAGATAATTAATAAGCGTCTTTATTGGCTAATTATAACGACTATCAAGAAAAAGGAGAAACAAAAAATTTATATGACAATATAAGAGAAGCATAATATTTAATTGTAAGTATATTAAAATGACCATCATATTATTACATTATAGAAAGTGTCTTGAATAATGTAAGTCAACATAGGCTGGACCCGAGAAGATAGAAAGAAACGTTTTTTTGCCATCAAATAAGAACAGTTTTCTATGAAAAAATCAGTTACGAAGTCATTTGTGAAGATTTGCGTTTCTGAATACGTAATAGAGGTTAATAAAAAGCGTGTGTTGCTTCAATAAAGTAATTACTTTCCATGGATTTGACGGTAATGTGAAAATTAATTTGATAAATTTGTTTAACTAACTGTGAGACATGCTTCGCTTCTTTTTGAAGCATCTTCAGAAAAAATTATCATAAGATTATTCATTATAGTAAGGACTTTTACGTCCACTTGACGAAAGGAAGTTATTATTTATATAAGTTTGCCTAGTGATATTCTTGAAAATTTAATTTGTAGCAACCTGATGGCAAAATTTAACAACATATGTATATAATAACATGAAAGATTCCGTTAGCGAGCTGTAATAGCATGTTCAATTTTATTTTGCGAAGATCTTGTGGGTCGTATAGCTGTTTATAAAACCATATTAAATTAACGATAACATAATAGATATGCCACGGCTCTTGCATTAGAGGAAACTGTGAAGCAAAAACGCAACATTCGAAATGACAAAACGCGAATCAAGTGACAGCTGAATAGTGGTAATGAGGAGAGAGACGTGCGGCGGGGTAACTTGCACGGCGCTAATGGTTTTTCCAAAAAGAAAAGTGTTTTTCCGGTCGGCGGTCGTTTGTCTCGGCAGCCTCCCGACAGCATGCGACAGTCGACGCGCGCTAAATCGTTACAGCCGTGACGTAACGATGCCGATTGCTGACAAAACGTCCAAACATACACACACAACAATTATGGATTCAGTTTTTGCGGCATTTGGTTTCAAGCTTCAAACCAATCAACTATTTATGATATATATTTTATCGGTTTTTTATTTAATTGATCATTTACAAATAGACTATAATAAAATACAAGCATCAATGTACTAAATCACGTTTCAAGAATCACTTCTGGATGTTGTTAATTGGACATAATATCAACGAAACATCGTAAGTTGAAAATTCTCGCGATTAGCAAAACTGATCCATAATATTAAGAAAAAACCATAACATTCCTTTGAAATTAATTACCATTTGAATTTATCAAGATCAGGACCGGTTTCGCTCATGGCGAGCATTGTTGATTGATCAGTTGACATTAGCTTTGTTCTTCTGCGTAATTCTGACAGTTTGCACATTAGAATCAAAAAGCTTTCAATTCGATTCTAATTCGAAAACGGTTTGCAAACCGTCAGAAGTACGCAGAAGAACAGAGCTAATGTTCGCCATGAACGAAACCGGTCCTGATCTTCATAAATTAAAATGAAAATTAAGAACAAAAAAATATTGTGTTTTTTCTATTATGATGCCTTTCCACCAAGTATTGCAAGTGAACACCCTAAAAGTGATCCATAATATCATATATAATTGTGCAATTAATACAAAAAAAAAACCATTATGTCAAGTAAGTAGCTTTATCGGCAGAACTGTTCTAGACCTTCCATTTACGGTGTACCTGGTTTTTACTCGTTATAACATGGTCAAAGATGTTTTCACGGAATCAAGTTAAACGATTTTCACTACATTTGATAAATTTTACTTCCCTTAACATTATAATTCTTAGTCAATTAATTTAATTTAACATCCTAATGGAAATTCAGCACAAATAGATTCTAAAAGACTTAAGATTCCTTTCATCATCCTACAACAAAGGTGGTCGGATCACGAGATTACTCAGGTACTTATAAGTTGCCCGAATGTTCCTCAGTTTTGAATCTTCAAACATAACTTCCTATATTTGCCAAGCGTCTGACGCAGTGCAAATATTATATTGTATCAAGTTCTTACACGCTACTTCAATATTATATGTTCATACTTAAGTATATTCTCCATACAAATATGGTGTACGTAGTGTTTGTCGTCAAACAAACAAAAGAAATTTCGACCTTTTGTTTGGAGCACTTATCTGAATAAACAAAAATATTTGGTTTCGAGAAGATATATAAATTCTGAATACTTCCTCGACAATATTCGGCTCAATATTACATATTTTGGTTGTGTAGTTTGGTTATATTATCCAATCTAGCGCCTATATTTGAATTATATAAAATCTATATCGTATTGTTGATTGATAAGAACTGGTAAAAAAATGAAAATGAGATATCGTTAATTAAAACACCAATAAGTCACTTTTAGGGTGTTCGCGTGTTTTTTTGGATTCAACTATGCTTTGAGATGTTTGTTAATACGTAGACGAATAACGATCCAGAGAATAAAGCTTATAATTAAAAAATAACTAACATTAGCAAAATACACGCCTAACATTGTATTTAGGATATGACAGTGATTATTAATTATTTTCAAGACTTATTAACGATTAATTGGAAAAGAGGAAACGTTTTGTTTTATATGCTTTACATACGTAAATAATAACAACTAAGTAATCATTTTATGAACAAAGGAAGCGATTATTTCAAACTAATAACGTTATAGATAATACGAAACGTGATATCACAAAGTTAAAACAAATAAACGCGCTAACTGGTGAAATAAACAAATTATTTTATATCTTCATAAATATTATTTTGCCGAACGAAAGGGAGTATTACGATCAAAAAGGTGCCCGTAATCGGAAAATCCAATTACTATTTTAAATATGATTAAATTTACTTTGTTAAAATACACAAAAAGCTTTTCATAAACACGAATATTAAATTATTGCTTTGGTCCGGCGAAAAATTGACGTTGTAATAAATTAAATAACGTACGTGACACCAGAGCGGGTATTGTGAGAATCATAATATCTGATTTCGAGATGTCAAAGTTCTCATTGAACTAAAATGTGATCTTCTTTCATAAATGCTACTGGTAAAGAGCGTTTGGCCACTTCTTGTGGCATCTAGGATTCAATGTTACCTCTTCGCTGCTTTGCCTCTTACCATCTAATGCCATCACATATGTAGTTTCGCCAATGTCCGATGAATAGTGTTTGACGGTCATTCTGGGTGCCGGAATCCCACCCGCCAGAAGTAACTAGCAGGGTTAAGCCTCTTCACAGTTTTCCAAGCAGAATATGTCCCAGGATATATTTTTCTATTTATTTAGTAATATTCAAAAAATTAAATACTCATTTGTACTAATTCCCACTTTTATTTAATAAGACCAGGACCGGTTTCGCTCATGACAAGCATTATCAATTGATAATAGAATACAATGTTACAGTGTTATTTATACAAAAAAAAATTAAGATGTAGTACAAACTTGGTATTGAAAGGAATTTACAAATAAAGCTACAAAATATTAATAATTGACAGTGAATCTAGTCACTAAAATTAAAATGTTCAAAACCTCTAAAATAAAATTACAAAACTAATCGAAAAGTGGTGAACCCACTTTAGGTGGAAGATAAGAGAGTATTTTATTTTTTTGAATGTAATGCCTTTCCACCAAGTATTGACAGTAAGCACCCTAAAAGTGTTTAGTAATAATAATGGTTTTTGTTCACTATCGAAAAAAATATGGATGCAATTACTGTAATACAAATTATTTCGCATAAATATTTTTCATTTGTAAGACAAGAAATTAAAATACACCCATTGGAAATCAATATAATTATATTATTTCAAATTAGTTGTTTTAGAAAAAAATATAAAGTCATATCATATATCCATTTCTATGATATAATATGTAAAATTGAAAAAATCAGCATTGAACTTGCCAATATATAAACCGGAATCTTCTGATTACTAAACGATCAACTGACTTAATATATTATAAGATAGATTTATGATTTATTTATATATAGCCAAGCGCTTACATTGACAATGTATGATATATTTACATATCGACTTTGGAAAGGAAAAAGGACGTAACCTACAGTTTTTTCAAAAAAGCTTTTTTTCGATAATCACAATGTATAAAGCTTGATACACGTTCTATCAAAAGAATGCATTCTGCAAATGCCGAATTAGTATCTAAATTGAGCTTTTAAGTTTGAAAAAGATGACCTTATATCATAAAACCAATAAAAAAAGACTGAAATAAAGCTTTTTCCTAGACAATTTCTTTAATTCATATTAGATTATATCAATTAAACACCAGTTTAGAAGTGTCCGTACACTTCAAGATTGTGTATAATTCATAATTTGCATATGGGCCAAAATCATTTTTGAAAACACGTTTTGTGTGGGTTACGTCCTTTTTCCTTTCCACAGTCGATATAATTGTATAAAAAAAGAAAATTGACTGAAAAAAATGTTTCATTATTATTCCGATAGAGGAAGAAGGGCCATAATGAAAAAAATACGATCAAATAAACGACCGACGCTTTTTCACGAAATGTTGCCGCCGCAGAGAGAATAAAAAATGCTCTTCAAAGAATAATGTCAAACGACAAAATTCACTCGAACTAGTCACTTGAGTCATTCATATGACAACACTTCATAAAAACATAAGGGATTCCCACAGGGACAACTTTGGAGTTTGTGAGGAAACAAAACAACCCTAAGTTCACTGAAGCATTTTTGCTTCCGTCTTTTCTTTTAGGTTCTTTGCTGTTTCCGGTGTAGAAGAAATTTGATAAACGGAAGGGGGCGCAATGGTATTATTACATTTGGATATTATAATCACTTAACATGTAACATATAAAAATTAATAACCTTGGTAGGGATTTAGTACAGGTGAGTTTAAAATATAACGTGGAAACATCCGTTAGACCAGTGCCAAAATTCAATAAATTCGCCATGCAAAAATATTGAATATAGGATTTTTATCGCCTGCAGGTTTTCTTGTACTTTTAGTTATTGTTAAATAAGAAGACATCAATAATGCGGCCCTGTATTTTATTTCTTGGCCATTTTTGTGCGGTTACATATTACTTACTCATACTTCTAAAATCTGGCTTCAAATTTGTAAAGTTCAGTTTATTGCGGATACTTATTCTGTTGTATTATTTTTTCTGTGTGCGACACGATGGTCGCTGGTTTTTTCAGAATCAACGGTCATAAATATTTGCTCTTCGATAGTGAACCCAGATGCAAAACCCTACCTAAATATACTTATAAATATACCAATAATTTCATAAAACATAATTGTTTTCACTTTTAGGGTGTTCACTGTGAATACTCGATGGAAAGGCATTATATTAATAAAAACAAAATATTCCTTTGTACTTTATTCCACCTTATTTAAAAGGTCAGGACCAGTTTCGCTCATTGCGAGCATTGTCAACTGAAAACAGTCGTATAATTATGTCCATTTGTAACAATATAAGCTTAAAAATATATTACATAAAAACCATTTTGATTTCATTATTAGTGGTCCGCGAATTTTTTCCCTATTTTTACCGGTCCGCGGGTTTAAAAAGGTTGGGGAACACTGCGTTAAAACCACTTTGTAAAACTTCGAAAAACTTCGAAAAAAATTGAAAAAATAAATATCACAAATCCAAGTCAACGATATTTGATTTGTACGCTGTACCATGTACGCTGGGACTCATAATTAAGTTTATCTCAACATAACAGGTGTTTCTGCGAAAACTGCTAGTTACCCAGTTTCTCAACCTCTCTTTTGTCCCAAAGATATTAGGAATATAAGATAGAGCTAGTGGTTGGCTAATCGCTCTCGCTACGCCCCGTTTTCCAAAGAAAGTAGAGTTATATAGGATTAGTGGTTAATTAAATTTTGGAAATTACATGTGAGTGACTGAGAAAATTACGGCTTGATCTCAGATATCGGTTAGAAAATTGATATTGACAATGCTGGGAGCTAAAAACCATTTAATCGCTATACTAATTCTCTTACCACTATACCAAACAGATCGACATAAAGAAGGATCGCTCGTTTCAAAAAACATGTTTCAGTGTGCCGTGGGTACAATAAATGAACTATTGCAATACAGTCGCGGTATCGGAAGGGTTAACTATAAAGTAGTAACGTGAAACTAATTGTTAAAATTCATAGTAAGCACAATAAAAAGTAATAAAACAAAACAATAAAATTCACAACATAATATAATTGTATTATTATGGTGCTCATAATTGAAAAGTTTGGTGTAAACTTAACGATTATTAGCGGAGTATTCTATTAGCTAGTTTATTTGTATAACAGAAGTAAAAAGCAAATATCCGTTTGAACTGAGTAATCAAATGAGTGGTCTGGTAAATATGTACGTGATAATTTATTATTGAGTATCATTGTAAAAAAATATCTTTTCACAACTGCTTTTAATACCAGTGTTTACAAACATTCAAAATAAGTGGCGACTGTCGTAAGGCAAGTATCTGGCAAATTCGCAACGGTTGAAGAAACAGCGATAGAGATGTCCCTCGTGAGGGTTTCGTTAAAACTCAAGCGAGCCGTTACGTCAAAATCTTTTACGGCGTACAAGAAGTTTTAAAAATGAATATTTTTTTACCAGAAATTGATCTTACTGTAACCGTTAGATTTATTTCGATTAACATTAATATTAATATTAATTAAAATTGATAATCTTAAAGTTATAATTTAAAATTAAAGAATACACGAGAAAAAATATCAAAGTATTTAGTTTTCATTTTTTTTTAAATTAGTTTAAAGCTATTTTGGCTAATGCCATCGTCAGAATTGTTGCCAGAAGAATTGCCAGAACAGAATTGTGTGCATTTGCTTAGATATCTATACTGGCTTAGAAGAGACACAATACATACAATAATTTATATTGCATTTATAAAACATGACTTAAATGGTTCTTAGAACGATAACAAATATGGGATTATTAAAAGTAAATTAGTTTAAATTAGACTAATATGTATTATTAGTTAGATTGGGAGTTTTAGTACCGGATGAATTGATAACTATTTGTTAATTTAAGATGTCATTGTCTTGATTACGCCTCTTGTGTTACGTCAACTAAATCTCTGTTGAGGTTATTTGAAAATGTTCACTGTCTGATATAAAATTAAATTTTATAACTCAGTTATTCCACTTGATGTGTTAGAAAGTTACCGCCGAATCCATCGAAGATGTTCTCACTAACCGTTTGAAACTGCATATTGAAAAAAAACTAGAGATTTTTGATGTTAAAAATATGTTCACACAAATTATTTTGTATTATTTTAATGCAAATTTGAATTGTTTGAATTTTGTACTTTTCCATGAGTTTTGTCGCTAACGACCCGGGTTTCGCCTTTCGGCATCTTTTATCCGAAAACCCTAGATTTATTTTAAATATTCCTATGTTATTATCTGGTCATTAATATTTTCAAAAAATCCCCATAGTTATAACAAACCGACTTAATTCATTGAAACTTGTATACAATCAATTTTCGCTAATTTACATTTTAATAGCCTTTTAACTTAGTGATCTACTTATATTTTTGTATATAAACGATACAAACTGTTTACTACGCGTCAGTTCAAGTACATCCGTGCACTTGGAATGCCTGAAGATGCCGAAAGGCGAAACCCGGGTCGTTAGCGACAAAACTCATGGAAAAGTACAAAATTCAAGCAATTCAAATTTAATATTGAAATTTCATCAAGCACCCTCAGTCGAAATACTTAATTATTTTAATGCGTTGATAATTTTTAATTTTTAATTTTGCGGTCAAAGAAACGAGCAAAAAGATACTTAATAGAGTTACAAGATGAAAGAAAAAGGTTTATATAATACCACGATAAAACCCAAAAAAAAAAAACAATTATCTCTATGAATATTATACTCTGAGGACATTGTCTTTTCAGGCACCTAATGAAAATTGTGAAATTACCGGTGTTTTCCGAATATTAAAAGCATAACAATTTTATTTATGTTTGGATTGATGATATGATATGATTGAGAATCGAGAACCAGTTGTCTATAATCCATAATCGAACAGCACAGCACTACATGACTTCGTTACCGGAAATAGAGCCTGTAATTTAGATCACAAGATTCAGGCTTCACCGATCTTTTATTGTTAATATTTGAAAAGTACAGCTGTAGAATTTGTTAAACTGTACAATAATAACATCGTATTTTTATAATGGCTGTATCTGGAACACTTTTCTTTAACAAAATGAACAAAACTTGATAGCAATGGTTATACTAAAGAAAACAAACGCGAAATATTACGAATTGTTTCAACAGATGAACATAATTTAATCTTGTCTATAAAACAATCTAGTTAATTATTACACAGCAGTTTATTGATATTACAGGTCTGCACGGGCCCGGGCCTGGCCCGCGGGCGCTTACCCGGGCCGGGTTCGGGCGGGTAAGCGCAATTGAGATTCGGGCTCGGGCCGGGCCCGGGTAAGGAATTTATTCTTCAGAAAATATTTCAGACTATGTTCGTGTCATAAGTCAGCCATTATGATTTTAATTATGACCAGTTCTAATGAGAATCGTAAATAGTTGTTAATTTGTAAAAAACGGTTATTTTTCGGTCTGTTGAGTATAAATCCGGGCTTCGGGTCGGACATGAGTCTTTCGGGCTCGGACCGGGTAATTTTGTAAAATTTCGGCCCGTGCAGACCTCTAATTGATATGCTATCTGTAGTTACCGAGCTCGCCTTGGCTCTGGATATATTTGCTTGAATAAGTTGTACATTAAAAAAACTATCAATTCTGATATTAATTATAAATTAATAATGCTTGTGCTCTGCGAAACTAGTCGTAAGGGTTAATAAAAATATGTATTTTAATATATTGCCTTTCCACCAAGAACATGAACACATATAAAGTGATTTTTACCATGATCGCTCCCAATGAAGAGTGTGTGGACTCCTATTAGAGTTTATCTCAACAACGGTTTCTACGAGAATTGTTAGTTACTCAGTTGCTCAATGTCTTTTTATTTACAAACAGAGACGGAATAGAAGGATAGGACTTATGGTTAGCTAATCGCTTTCGCTTCGACCCGTTTTTAGGACAGGATGGGTGGTAAAATCCTTTTGATATCACATACATCTATGCATTCGAATAGAAATTCATAAAAAAAACTGTCCGTACTGGGATTCCAACCTGTGACCATCGTAACCGCAGCCAACGACGTTGACCACTCGACCACGCAGGCGGCAATACATTGATTTGAAAGCATAGTGTTATAATGCGAGTGAAAATAATAATGTGTGTTGTTTATAGTTGTATAGGTATATAGATTATATTTTGATTAAACTAATTAGAATATATTAAGATTTTGACTGAAGGTGCTTGGTGGAATTTCAATATTAAATTTGAATCGGTCAAATTATGTACATTCACACAGATGTCAGTTCAAGTTCATCCGTGCACTTGAACGCCTGTAGATGCCGAAAGGCGAAACCCGGGTTGTTAGTGAAAAAATCTGTGTGAATGTACATAATTTGAACGATTCAAATTTAATTAGAATATATAAAACGTTTTAAATTAAATGTGAAAAATATGCATTTAAATTCAAGAAAACAATCATTAATAATGAATTATAAAACTCTCTGCTTTATTTTATTAAAAAAAAAATGAGAAATTAGTAACAATTATGCCTAAAATTAATATTTGATGCTTACAGCATATCAACTGTGGAAAGAAAAAAGCACGTAACCCACACATATCAAATTTTACAGGAGGCGCTAAAAACGTTTTTTGATGATTTTGCGACATATGCAAATTATGAATTATACACAACCTTGAAGTGCACGGATACTTCTAAACTGGTGTTTAATTGACATAATCTAATATTAATTAAAGAAATTTTCTCGAAAAAACCTTTATTTCAGTGTTTTTTCTTGGTTTTAATTTTTTACGAGGTCATCTTTTTCAAATTTAAAAGCTAAATTTAGATACTAATTCGGCATTTTCAGCTTCCATCCTTTTGATAGAATGTGTGTCAAGTATTATACATTGTGGTTATCGAAATAAAGCTGTTTTGGAAAATTGAGGGTTACGTCCTTTTTCCTTTCCACAGTCGATATACTTTCATATTTTATTATGTTATTGAATAAAAAAAATAGCGGTATTTAAGCTTATAAAACCATATACATAATAGCTTACTTTCCACCACCTCCGTTAAATGCTTTTTTAACATTTAAGGCAACATATTATTAGAAACAGACTTTTCGTAAGAATGATTTTTAATATATTGAGATTGATCGAGTCGCAAATGGCATGTCGACTGAGTTTCACCAATGAAGGGAGGGAGCGTAATGCTTGAACGGGAAGTGCGGGTATTTAGAAGCGTGGTTGGGGGTTACCCGGTATCGCGCCAAAGTTTTTCATTTTTCATCATCGCTGCATCAAAGGCGTCGAAGCCTTAGCGCCTCTGAGCAAGTTTGACACCCTCACACCCCCCCGTTGCATTAGCAGCCTCTGCTCCGTTGAACGATTGCCCGCGGTAAATCATTCTCAGTGCACTCTTTATCGCAACTAACTTAAAAGTACTTCTCAACAATTTATAAGATTAGGAATTTAACCACTTCCGCTCCGTTTATAAATACATTGAAAAAGCCGTGAGTTAAATATATTAAAATAATCATTTCTCCAAGCTGTCTAGTCAGTAAAATACAGACTTTTAAAATCATAATTGTCTTGGAAACAGCAGACAATCTAAACCAGTGGAGGGGGACCTGCGGCCTTTTGACTTGATCAAAATATTCACTTTAATCAAAAAAATAATATAAGAACGGAATCAACACATTATATGGTCAACGGTCGAAAAAAAGGGGGGGAGTTCAACGTTTTCTTTACTGCGGCATTATGTTAAGTAAGATAAGTAAGATGAAAAGGTAACCCACCCCACATAATGATTTTTTAGCCTAATTCGCTCTTAATGTGATATAATGCGTAAGAACTTATATTTCAGTTTATCTCAATTGAAGAGTTTCTACAACTGCTTGTCAGTCGTAAGTGACAAAATCTGTGTGAACGTACATAATTTGAACGATTCAAATTTAACTGCTTTTTGCTTGGTTGCTCAACCTATTTTCCTCAAAAACAGTAGGGAAAGAAGGATAGGACAAGGGAAGGACTAGTGGTTAGCTAATCGATCTCGCTACACCCGTTTTTATGATAGGATGTGTGGGAGGGAATTCAAGACATCCATACGTTCATGCATTTAGACATAATTCAATTGAAAATCAAAATTAGTATTGAATCGATACTTAGGGTCGACAACGTTTTCTGTAGTAGTTTCCTCAAAATAATACAATAGGCCCAAAAGTTTTATTTTTAGTGAAAAACAAACAAAACAACTCTGATAGCCTTCGGATTTTAAATGAAATATTAAACATGCCGGGATCTCCACTTCTATACCCTATATAAATATAATCATAAAATCTTTTCCGACAAACAAATAAATATAATTCGTAAAACTACTTACTACTCAAATCTGTGGGCATTCCCATTAGCTTATCCTTTTCGCCAGCAATGGCTTTAAACTCAATGATACATTTATTTCTTATATAAACACGAAAAATTCATTTACTAAGCGTCAGTTCAAGTTCATCCGTGCACTTGAACGCCTAAAGATGCCGAAAGGCAAAACCCGGGTCGTAAGTGACAAAATCTGTGAGAATGTACGTATTTTGAACGATTCAAATTTAAACAAAACAACGTTTCGAAATGGTGTTGTATTCAACTAGTATTATTAAAATATTGAATTGTCTGAATGCTGTACTCTTCCATTAATCTTGTCGTTAGCGGGTTTCGCCGTTCGGCATCTTCAGGTTTTTTCAAGTACACGAATGTACTTGAACATGAAAAAACCTGAAGATGCCGAACGGCGAAACCCGTTAACGACAAGTTGTATGGAAGAGTACAGCATTCAGACAATTCAAATTACATCAAGCACCTTCTCTCGAAATTATAAATTAGTATCATTAAATTGTTAGTTCCAGATTTACTAAAATAAATACTATGTTACTGATTTTATATTTTTGTATTGAATTTATTGATAATGTGTTAATGTTATAAAAAACTTATTATTAACTAATTTATTATATTTCATTGAGTTACATTGCTAAATATTGATTTTAAAAATTCAGTAATAAGTAAAAAGATGATTTTTTCTGGTTGGTACAGTATTAAGCTAGCGCAACGATATTTAATACTTGAAAAAAATGTTTTAACAATATAATTTTATAATAATGCAATTTCAGATTATAGAACATATAACGGACGTCATAGTTTAGTAGTAAGCCATTCGTAAATCGAAAAGAATCTTTATAAAATGCTTACTTGTATTGGAAAACTCTGGTCAAAAATACGAGGGGCATACCGATAAGGCTTCGCTCGACTGAACTTCACCCGCTTCCTTAGCTCGGCTTTTTATACCGCCCCCCACTGCCAAAAAAGACTCGAAAAAGTCTGAAACACTTGCGAAACTCTACCCCTCACTACTCTGCATAATACATCGGAATAGAAATGGAATAATGGAATAAATGTGATTTTTATTCAACATTTAATATTCAAATAAATGTTTATTATTGTATATTAATAAATTAGAATTTCGGTTATTTATACAGACGTAATTACAATTGTCATTGTCATGCACAACACACATACTTAATTATAAAAATCGTAATATTCATAATGTAAAATATACATACAGTAAAACCCCCATTTATACTTAAGTCGGACCGTGTAATTTGGAGTAGTGTAATTGGGGAAGTGAAACTCGTACAAAATAAGGGATTTTGTTTTTTTCCGCGAAAAATGCAAAACTAAGATTTCCCTTAGTTTTGCAACAACAAAAAAATATGGACGAAATATTTAATAACTAAGTGATAAAATGCAAAGCGCGCCAAACTCCAACACATCGCACAGCTATACATGTATGGCCTGTGGCACGTGTTGAATACACAGACACTAGCCAACATTTGACTGTATGCACCGCACAGACAGCCGTCTCGTAGCAACGGCAATGGAATGCGACCGATCAATTGGGGGATTTGCGGCGAATATTCCAAGCCAGCGCGTAATTCGGAGTAGTGTAATTGGGCGTTACGCTGTATTTAGATGAAAAGTATTGAAAAGAAGCAGTACGACATAGAAATCACGCGCGCGTGATAAAACATAATTTAATCTAAAATTTTATTTTTTAGTTTCTACCCTTATATCGAATAAGCCTTGAAGTCGTCAGTGCCGTTTAAATATAGGGAGAGAGTCATGAGGCATTTCAATAAAAGAAATTGAGATGTTTTTTTCACTTGCTGTCAATACTGTAATCATTCCTTTGAAATATTCAGGAAGAAGACAAAAATAAATAATACGATACTCAGAAAGGGCGAGTTATATGGATTATATTTAAATTTCAATTGGTATATTTTGATAATAACATCACGGGCTTTGAAATCGCCATGGCGAAAACAGGAAGAATCTTTTTATTTACAATGACGGAATAAATTATTAATTATGAATTTATTATATTACACAGTTCACAGTTAATTACTTGGTGGAAAGGCATTATAATAAGAATAAACAGAATATTCATTTGTACTTTATTTCCACTTTATTTATAAAGGTCAGGACCGGTTTCGATTACGGCGAGCATTGTCAGTTGACAATGCTAATAAACAAAGTGGAAATAAAGTACAAAGGAATATTGTATTTTTTCTTATTATTATTTTACAGAATACATTACATTACATTACAGAATAGTTGAGTAAATATTTATTATCCTAATAAATTACTATTAAGGCATTCAATTTCGTACTCTTTTTGTGATAGAAAGAAGGGAACCAGTTAAGGATTTTTAATCCAATAACCCCCTTTATTAAAACTCGTTTTGATATCGAAATACGAACATATGTAAACCTCACAGACTGCCTTTAACGTCTTGCGCTCCATTAGCCAGGATAATACCATCTGGACAACTAATAGCACGGTCCAATCTCCAGGATAATGTCTTTTGTAGTCGGTCTCTTTGAAGCTTTATTTTTGGTATTTCCCGAAATATTTCCGGGGCATAATTTTACAATAGTGCACTTAAGGGATTAAAAAATGCAATAATTTTTTTAAATATGAAAATTACAGTAGAGAGCTGCCTTATATGTTGATTTTAATAATATTTGAAGTCTTTACCTGCTTTGTATAAATAAGTTAGTTGTTTTATCTGGAAAGGCTGTATCCACATCTTGTGGGCGTTAGAGTTGTATGAAGTGTTGTGACCATCATTTTATTATGTGAAGGAAAAAGCAATTTCAACGAAATATATTTTTGACTACCATGAATCACTTGAACAAATTTTTACAGAATATAGTGATAACGATGCGTTCAGTTGATATAAGTGCACTATATGGTGACATAGTAAATAAAAATGTTGGTCATTTTTAAATTTCTGTTATGATACTTTAGAAAGCTTCCAAAATCACAGTTATAATGATGATTTATTTTTTATTTGATAATTTTGACATCATATATATTTTAATAATAAAAATACATATTTGAGCAAAGTCAGACTATGGGTATATTAATTCGCTTTTTTCACATTTCGCTTCCTTAACGATACATATTTGTATACGTTCTGACCTGATTCATGATTACATCATGAATTGTTTTCAATTTATTTAATAATTTATCTAATCCAACTCCGGGAGCTGAATTCCACTTTGAGAAAAAAGCTTTAATTGAAGACGGGAGAAACTATTTCATGTCTAAAAAATAATCAAATGCTTCTTGCTTGAAATGAAAAACGAATTGTTACCATGTAAACAAATAACGATAATATTGTAAAAAGAGCCGGCTGCGTGGTAAGTGATCAATGTTCGGGTTTGGTTACGGAGGTCACTGTTCGAATCCCAGTACTGACAGCTAATAAAATTTATAAGCTGTCAGCACTGGGACAATAATTAATTTTATACAATCGATTTATGGATTTCTGTTTGGAGACATAAACGTATATGATGTTTTGAATTCTTACCTATCACCTATCACATCATACAAAACGGAGTGAGAGCGATTAGCGTGAGTGTGTTCGAATAAAATACAATGAAAAGGGACATTGTATTTTTGTAAAACTTATGGCAACGTTATTTATATGAAAAACTTTCAGAAACACCGAGTATTTCTAAACATCAATATTGTTATCTATTCCAGCCTTTTGGGATGATCTTACATTGTTTCCAACATTGACTTCGAGGAAGTAATCAATATAAAACAAAATTTTAACCAATAATAGCAAACTGTAGGTACTATATTTTTTAAGAAGGACTGCTAGCATAGTGCGATTGGGTAGGAATGTCGGTACGTTGTAAAATTAATTACCCCAAAGACGGGCGATGTCTGTTCTTGGACCCTCACACAATACGGTGGTCGTAAAAACGTTCATGCTAAAATATTTCTAAAGTAAATCGATAATAAAACCCCATTTTTTTCAAAATATCGCCTTAAATAATACAAGAATGGTTTATTTTACAATCCGTGATAGCTTAGTGAATATTTTAGCTCAAATTAGTGGAATTTAATTACGTTTTCGAAGAAAATTATACCAAATATGATACGCGTTATTATGGTCACCATTGGAGCTACACAGATTGTCTCAAAAATACGTTTGACTTTTTGTTTAAAACCGTACTCAATTTGCTGGTAATACGAGTAAAATCTGGACCCAGAGTAGACTATTAGTATTGAGTAAATCTAGTGAGAGTGCAAAGTGTTAAACACAAATTCATTATTTTGTTAAAAATTCTAAAGTGTCAGTAATGGGATTCAAATCCGAGGTCACCGAATCAAATAGAAAAATAACCTAAGACGTTTACCACTTGTCTACAAAACCATAACTAATTTGCGTTTTATAAGTTACAGTAAATTAAATATGTTATGTTAATTTTCTTCGAAAATAACGACAAATTCGTTAGGTTATGATCTTTTCTATAAGGTTTCTTCAATTACATCATTATATAGGTGAACACCATTATTACATACCCTGAATGGATGAAGCGGCACCCTGTCGATAGACGATGAGTAGTTGTTCGTATAAGTGCCTCCGCAAAACACTGCCTTCGCTGAAAATTGATAAAGCACGTTTAATATCGTGAAAGCTTTTCTTTTACAAGTACTACAGATCTTGAGTGTAGTAGCCAGAACACCAGTGGTGTTTTGACACACTCTGTCGAAATGAGTATTTAATAGATAAAATAATTGGGTTAAAAAAATCTAAATATGCCTTTACAGAAAACATTAAAATCTTATAAATAAAAGAGAATAGGTAGATTGATTTGTTCGGCAGCATATTCAAATAAGTATGCACACATTTATTAAAAGTATTTTTTTTTTGAGATATTTTTGAAGAAATAATAATACGTGAGAAAAAAATGTTATAGAATAAACCGATTTAAGATAAAGATGCATGAAAAAAGTATTAAATACAAATATAATATAACAAATGACATAAGTTTCTACGAACTTTCACGCAATTGTTACTGTTGCAACATATAATCGTAATTAGGGCCTCCAACCAGATTTAAACCGAAACCGGTTAACCAGTTTATCGATTGTTTTAAATAAAACCGAAAACCGGTTTATTTTGCACGGTTAACCAGGGTTTACTGAAAACCTCTTTTGCCTTTAAGACAATGGATTTGTATACAACTATTCATACGTCGGATCCATGGAGCAATGGTCAACGTCTTTGACTTCCGTGACGTATCTCACAAATTTATAGCATGTTTTAAGTATAAAAATCAATTGTAATATTAATACCAGGTCCAGGGATATATAAATATTGATCTAAATATATTACTTTAAATAATTTGATATTGACGACTTTCAAATAATGATACGCAGCGGTGGATTTTTATTGGTATGATAAATAAGTGTCAAATATTTTTTATCAAAACTATGCGCGGTGACCGAACGCTACTGATAAACATAGTAGTTTTTACTCCGTGTGTGTTAATACATTGTTTTAATATTATATGAAACGATAATAGTTTAAAGCTGACATAATACATATCAAAGCAGAGATGCTCTCTATAATATTGGGTTGTCTTTTAATACTGCCAGCGATCATGAGATTGTTTAACGAGTATCATTTTGTATAGTGTTACAGGTAAACAGTCGACCTCCGGACATTATAATATAATTAAACAAAAATTGAATTACACGGTAAAATATTTTTTGCAACGTTTTTCATATTCATAATATCAGTGAGTGCTTGCATTTGTTGGTTAAACTAAGAGTGTGTATACAAGGAAGCACGGTGGAACCATCATAAGATCATTTCAAATGTAAATTGTCAAGAACAATAATTGAGTAAAAACACAATAATCCTTTGTACTTCATTCCACTTTATTTAATATGTCAGGACCGGTTTCGCTCATTGCAAGCATTGTCAACTGATAAGAAATATAATTTAACAATGCTATTTATACAAAAATGAAAAGTTATAAACAACAATTGGCATTGAAAAGAAATTACCAATTACATTAAAAGTGATTCTAAAATAACACAAAATTAAAATGTTTAACACATTAACATATAATTAAAAAGTCATCCCAGATTAATAAATTAAGAATGGCGATTGAAAGTAATTACAAACATTAATATAATGCCTTTCCACCAAGTATTGACAGTGAATACCCTAAAAGTGAACAATAAATGAATTGTCTTTCCTTCTTTCAAATAGATTATTCGAGAAGCGATATGAAGACAAGTTGTCAGTAATTCTTTCGTGTTACAGAATATTTATGAGGATTTGATAGACTAGAAGTAATGAAAAAAATTACAATTATTTATGAAAACGTTTATCTTTCGAGTTTAGTAGATTCGAAACCTTTACCACGAAAACGCTAAAAAGCATTTCCTGGCTGAATTTATCATACACATTAAAAATATGGTATTGATCATATTAAATATGTATATACGAATTCGGTTGAAGGGGGTTTACAATGAATGAAGGCTAATCGTTCACATAAAGATTTGAATACTATTTTTAGTTTAAATGGAAAAAAATATTTAGGGTCGTATTGATTCCTATAAATTCTATGCAGGATTAAAATATTTACAATCATTTCTGAGGTGTTAAAGGCAGTAATATTAAAAAAAAAAAACACTTTTAAACTAATTCCACACTATACAATTAAGACCGGTTTTGTTCAGGGTAACCATTAATTATTTAGTTGATTATATTCATCATGAGTAAAACTTGTCCTTAACGCAAATAAATAATGTATTATTAATACAGAAGTGTTGTATTTTTAATAAGCCTTTATTATTTAAGTACGTACTATTTGTGAAAACTTATAAAATGTACATTTACACGAGAACAATCAATGCAATCTATATTTCGATACAAACAAACCATTTGTCTACAAATTATTAATTACATATATATTTACAGGAGGAAAACAATTTAACCCGTTGTATGTATGTACAGACTTATAAATGTACGCTTAGCAATCATAATAATAACGAATGATTTTTAATTATAGAAAATTACACTAATTATTATACGGCGATTTAAATGGCATTTAGTTTATAATTAAAGGGGAAACCACAAGAGCACAAGGTAGGTAAAAACCGTGAAATTTATGAATCATCATTAAACAAAAATCAACAAAGAAAATGTTTATACTGTATTAGAAAATTACAAAAATAGACTGGGTTTTTCACCACCCATTTCTGTTTCTTCAGAGACGTTAGATAAATATTTTGAAGAAATTAAAAGCTAAATCTCATTTTTTTCATTAATAATTACTTTGTCTTCTGTTTATACCCGACGTTGAAAAACTGTCAGGTCGAGAAAAAGTGTCGTCACATTGCTTTTTTTTCTGCTATATCACAGGCTGTTAAATTAAAGCTTTCTGCGGAAATTTTGTCTGGCTTAAAGCTATATTTATAAAATTCGATTTTTCTATGACGAATAATTATTTCTCGTACCAATTTTTTTGTCGGTATCGTGTGATGGGAATTTTATGCGAATATTATAGAATATATTATTTGCAAATTACAGCGTCGGGTCAATTGTCAAGTGGTTATCTTCGTTAGCTACGGTTACGTTCCCACGGGTTCGAATACCAGTTCGAACAGTATAGTATTTAATATATATATTTCTATCTGGTCGTATTGATGTGTTATTTACTCAATAGATGGATTGCGGAGATTTGCGTAAGGGATAAACTAACCACTAGTCTTGTCTGTGCTTAAGCCTATCATTCGATTTAGTTTTGATCAATTGAGTAACAAGCAGTTCCCGTAGAAAAAAAATGCTGAGATAAGCTCTATTCGTAATCTGTACATTTCACTTTGAGAGCGGATATGGTTTATAAAAAAAATATGAACAATACCAGTTTCGCTCAGCGAGTAATAATTTCAACTGCTGAAAAATACGATTAATTGAACTCAGCTGATTGTATTATATAAAAAATTTAAAGTTTAAAAAAAAATTGAAGTTGTGTTACTACAACTGATTATTATTTAGTTGCTTGAACTCATTTTTTTAAGAGACTTTTGTGTACGTATTTGACACAAATCATTAAAAAATCAATTACTTAACGGTATTGCTAGTTTTGGCATTTTAGCTAGTGGCCATCGCTTAATAACTATGAAATACAACACTTAAAATTTTTTTTTTTTTAATTAAATTAAAAAATGAATGTCCACAAGGTTGCCGCCAAATCTATCGAACATAATACACGACTTGATTTGTTAGTATGTAATTAAGTATGCCTTTTTTTAAGGGTCAATTAATTGGTGAAAAATTATGTTAACGTCAAAAAAATAAAAAGAAGATACAATTTTAAAAAAATAGTATATCTAAATATAAAGCCGTGAATTGTGAACAAGCCGGTGTAAAAAAATAGGTATATAAAGAAAAATAACGTTGTTTTCAGTTGTTTTAAATAATTAAGGTTGTTTTTACTTGGGCAGATCTGGTGTAAAGAATATTCTTTTGTGTTTTTCTTCTTTTCTCGAGAAAACAATTCTTAATTATCTCGTCGTTTTCCCCCAGTATCGCTGCCCCTTATAAATTGTTAAGGAATTAACGAACACGGGACAAAATCCAGCACCTCTATCACCATATATTTTCCATTTGTTTTTTTGTACAGTGCGAAACACCCCATTTACAGAAAGTAGTAACCTTTTTCACATATTTTATGTCATATATTATTTAAAACATTTTGGTAAGATTCACTAATTTAAAATGTTAAGAACAATGTTTCTATTGAATGAAATGGTAAAATTATGATTGAAGACGTTTTTCAAAAAATTGGTAATGTCATCGAAATCAAATTTTACAAAAGAGACTAAACACCGTAGACCGAGAGTTAAACAGTAAATGTGAATTTTTCAAAAGAAACTTAGTAACTCTAATATGAGTTCACATATTGATACCAAATAAATGTTTGAAAACCACAGAAAGCCGTGAAAAATGAAAGGGGAGTCTACCCTGAAACTGCCAGTTTTGTTTTTGTCTGGTGGAATGACTTGGTTTTGTAGAACTATATAAAAGTTTGTGCCTCCATAAAAAGACAGTTTTTGTAAAATTAAAATATACAGTTCTGTATCTTACTCAGTTGACCAATAGATGGCATCATAACTCATTTCTGTCTGCCTGGACTGTCTCTGGCAAAAGGCTTCACTTTCAATAGTCTTACAATTTATTTTATAAAATATGTAAATGAAATGACATTTTATTAATTTAAAAAAATGTTACAACATCTTTTGTGTGTTTTAAAATTGTCCAAAAGCCATATTTATAAAATAACATTTTTACCCTTTTTGAATTTTCAAAAACATGTCAGTTTTTCAGTTTTTTTTAATAAATTTGAATGGTTCAAATTGTGTAAATTCACATAGATTTTATCACTAACGACCCAGGTTTCGCTTTTCGGCATCTTCGGGCGTTCAAGTCCACGGATGAACTTGAACTGCTCTTAGTAAATGAATGTTTCGTGTGTATCTAAGACTTAAACTGAATAAATGTATCATTGAGTTTGAAGCCATTGCTGGCGAAAATGATTAGCCCATGGGAATGCCCACAGATTTGAATGGTGAGTGGTTTTAGGAATTATATTTATTTTTGTTTGTCGGAAAAGGTTTTATGATTATATTTATATAGGGTATAAAAGTGGAGAGCCAGGCATGTGCAGCTGATCGTTTCAAGCCGAAAGGCGAAACCCGTGTCGTTAGTGACAAAATCTGAGTGAATGAGTGAATAATTTCAACGATTCAAATTAAATATTGAAATTCCACCAAATTAAATTAAATTAAGTTTTTTTAGTGTAACAATAAGAAAAAAAAGTCGAGAACAGAAACGGTATTTTATTCAATGAATTTAAGTGATCATAGACATTTACATTCTTCGAACATTGTTTAATTCAATGAGTAAATAAATCATTCCTTTTACGATTGATTTCCAAAAATACAGTATGTTTTTATTTTTTTATATTACGTGTATTTTTTAATTACTATTCAAAATACACATACGGGCGATGAAAATCCTTGAAAGAAGAAATCATTTAATATTCATTTAAATATTGCGCTCACAAGCAAATGGTTACCGATCACCCGCCTATTGGCTGATTTTGTATCTTCTTTGTACTTACCGATCTTTTATGACCCCGTAAATCTGCCTGTAGTAAATAAAATATCCCGATATGGGAGGGGTGAGTGACCTGTGACAGCAGACACCAAAAAAACGGGGGGGGGGGCAATTCTATGTATTACTGGATTTACTAGGATATTCATGTACCATTTTAACTTGACTGTGGCAGAACTCAGAACTAAAATTGTCGCCCTAGGACGTGTTGACTATGGCAAAGTTAATGATGCGATGGTGGCGCCTTCGCGGGCAGTCAAGTTACGCTGGTACATCTATATTATTATTTCAAAAAATTTAAATTCTTCCCCTTTGATAATTCCTTAAAGGAATACTACCCCACCAAATTTCTTTTAGGAATGTTATCATTTCACTCACTTGAAGCTCGAAGATCGTTTTCAAGCTTAAAGCATTTTTCTCTTCTTCTTCGGGGCCGAGTTGATAATCCTGAAATTCTCATGACTATTAATTTACATGCTCCCAATTTATTTTTACGTGGGCGAAACAATGAGCAAAAACTTTTATTTCTAAAAACTTATACCTCGCTTAGGAGGTATGAGTCACCAGTTCCAAGGGCCGTTCGACTAATCAACGCATTGCCTAGAGAAGTGGACATTTTTGGTGATGGTATTTGTGAACTGTTTGATAAATTTTTCTTTTTTATTTCTTGATTTTTTATGTTGAATTTGATGTACTGTGTATTTTTATTTTATGTTTTGTCTTATTATATTTTTCAAGTGCATGGCGAATTGGCGTCAGCTGTTATGTCATGTACTGTAATTTTGATTTTTAACAATAAATAAATAAATAAATAAGCCAGTATCAATAAAATAAATTACTTTCTATAGTATGAGCTTTCTAAGCGAAAATAACGTTGTGTCGTTATCTAATAGAGTGCTTTATTAGCTCATGCCTCAATTATCAACATGCGATGGGACGGAACGCAGAGCTTTAATAATTTAAAATATTCAATTCACCAACCCATAAATGTTTCCTGTATAAATTTAGTGGACAAAGTACATTTAAAACGGATGCACTTTTAATTGACACTTGTATCTTTAAGCTCGGCAATGTCGTAGGAGGAATTATAAGAAAGTTGTAGATATTTACAGTATTCAATTGAAATTTTATAACAAAAGTTTTTGACTTTTTTTAAATCCGTGTCCGTTCCCAATGTGGAGCACATGGCCTACTAATGAAAGTATCCCAACAGATGTTTGTTCTACGAGAACTGTTTGTTACTCAGTTGCTTAACTTATCTTTTCCAAAGAGAGCAGTAGGGATAGAAGAATAATTGTAGGACAGTATAATTGTAGCACTAGTGGTTAACGTATCGCCCTCACTACGTCCAGTTATTAAAGGAGTTTTTAGAAATCAAACAGAAATCGCTACATCGATCGAAAAAAATGCTGTTTGTACTGGGACCAACGTTCCCTTTAAGCTGCGTGCGTGCGCGGCCGCGCAGCAGTTGGGAAGCCCCCGCGCACTCATTCCGGGTTGGCGCGCACTTCAAGACAGTTGTTTAATTAATATTTGATCGGTCCGCGCAGCCTTTAAAATTTCCGCGCAGCTAATCTCTTGCCTTAGAGGGAACATTGACTGGGACTCGAACCCGTGAGATCCGGCACTAAAGTTATAGGAATTATTAGTTTCGGGATATAAAGATAGGACTATGGTAGGACTAGTGGTTAGTTAATAGCTCTTGCTATGCGCGTTTTTAGGATAGGATGAGTTTAAGGGAATACATCCATGCCCTCGGACAGAAGTCCGTAAATCAATCTATAAAAGCTGTCCATACTGGGATTCGAGCTCGTGACCTGCGCGTTCTAAGTCAACAACGTTGACAATCGACCACGCATATTATTAGAATGTTTCTGTTTATTGAAATATGTTAGAAATTTCGGGCGTATATTTGATTTTATACACATATCAAAATTTGACAAATAAATACGGGTACAAACCCCCCTCCAGTTAATCAATACTCCAGTAAGTGAGCATTCTTAATATCGCATACTCTTTAATTTTGATTTATTTTGTACCGATTGTAGGTTATATTTTGTCTGGTTGTTGTACGCGTATGCTACTATTCTCGCTTGCTATTAATATACCCAGAGTTCTACAGAGGAAAGATCGCTTATGGATATTAGGCAGCCAAAACCGTTGAACAGCTTAACGACCGCGGACGCGTATTTGAGTCTTTGAAAAACAAAGGTTGCTGACCGGCGGACTCATATATGCGTATAGGAGAAGTATCTGGAAGCTAAGAAAATTAAATTTTGTAAAGATATCTCAATTTGTTTACAAATTATAGTGAATTTAGTAAAATTACAATTTTTGCGAATTTTTCGCAAAATTTTATTTCGCCAGGTGAAATTTTATAAAAAAAAAACGTGCGGTCGTTAAGCTGTTAATATTGCTTTTTGGCAGAAATGCATTTGTAAAACATAAATAAAAAACATTGTTGATTTTTTCGAAACTCTTCATAAAACATTCTGGATCATAGGGATTCGATAAAAGAACAACTGATATCCAAAAAGAAGCACGTCTTATCGGCTCACTAGCTTGCGATTTCATGATTGTGTGCATAAGATCAAAAAAAAAACATTATATTGTTATTTATAAAGAAGAATGAAAAATATATAAAAATTAAAAAGCCCATTAGTCAACTGTCATAAAAATACTCGCGGATAATTTCTGGTCCATTATTAAATTAATGATATCCGCGGTAGCACGTAACAGATTTAATTTATTTATCTTCAGATCTGCCTACTTACAAAGCAAAAATATAAAATTATAAAACGTGTGAAATAAGTAAAACGTGTTCACATTATTTTGTCATTGTTCAAACCAAGGGAAGACTGAATAATTAATGATACTTTAGCATTGTCATTGACTTAAAAAATGTCTTTGTTTATTATCAGAAGAAATTTAATTTACTGAGAAGCTATCTTTTTTCAAAGATAATCAGAAAAAAACGCATGATTTTTAGGTGATTCGGGCACTCATTGTAATGGAGAAAACTTGAAGGATTGAATACTAGGGCTTATACAAAAACCGACTTTTGAAAAAACCGTTTTTCGAATGTCAAAATCAAGTAATGTTCATTTTTTAAATGTTGTTTATTTATATACATAATAATGCACAACAAGAAATTATGATTTGGTGTTACTCCTCAGAAAATATGATTTAAGAAAACACAAAGCGTCCACTGATCGTTTTGTAACAAAATTTCCTGATATCGAAAATACCCTTTCGCTGGGTAATGATGTGGGGCATGTGGTCTTTAAGCCATCAAATAAAAGATCCAAATTGTATGTCCTTTTGTTTATAGACGCGTTTATGGAACCGGTTACGAAGTTGGAAAAACGGTTTTCGAATGTCACAAATTTAGCCAAAAAAACCGGTTTTTGAAAACCGACAAGCCCTATTGAATACTATCCAACAGCGGAAGGTAAAAAAATGTTTTTTTCAGTTGATTAAATTCAAAAAATATGTACATTACAATATTGTCTCACAGATCTATGAACGTATCATGTATATATATTGAATTGAAGAAAAAGGACATTTGTGTAAGCAAAGCATTGCTAAAGCGTAATTCGTATTGATGTTTAAAGAACAGTATTGAATACCGGGTACATACATATATATATAAAGCTTTTTTATTTACTGTACAGTAAATCCACGACTGAATAATAAGACTTTGACGTATGCTGATGAGGTATGCAAATGTAAAATAAGGAAGAAAACGCGTTTATGTGTATCCTTCCTTAGGCAAAAACGTCAAATTCAATATGTCAGGCAGTAAAAAAACTCATTGAATTCGAAGAAAGTGACTACGTTTCTTATTGCAGTCGTAAAACGAATACCGCACGAATAAGGGATTTTATTTTCGCGCCCCATCTTTTGACTACACGTTTCGCGGAGTTGGGCGCTGTGAATCCTAACGCTGGTTCTGATTTTTAAAAGTTGTTGGCCAGTGTCGCTCAAGTTATTTTTAAAACATTAACTGGGAAATTGTTTTAAATATCTATATATTAATAGTCGATAAAATAATCACAAATCACAATTCACAAACCACAAATCACAACCCACAAATGTGTGCGTACTGATGTCCCAAAATTAAAAAATTTACGACATCTGTTCTGCTACTACTGCAAAAATTCGATAATTCACGGAATTTCTGCTACTACGAAAAATGGTTGTTAGCAAACTTGAACATTATTCCAAATATTAAATAATTTACGAAATTTCTGCTCCTACGAAAAATGGTTGTTAGCAAACTTGAACATTATTCCAAATATTAAAAAAATTACGAAATTTCTGCTCCTACGAAAAATGGTTGTTAGCAAACTTGAACATTATTCCAAAAATTCAATAATTTACTAAATTTCTGCTACTACGAAAAATGGTTGTTAGCAAACTTAAACATTATTCCAAAAATTCAATAATTTACGAAACTTCGGCTACTACGAAAAATAGTTGTTAGCAAACTTAAACTTTATTCCAAAAATTCAATAATTTACGAGGCCTATTTCTGCTACTACGAAAAACGATTGTTAGCAAACTTAAACATTTTAATTATTTTAAAAATTATATTATATACAATTTAAATACTGCAGGGCAGGGCTGTCGATATATGCCCCGAGATATATTTTTTTTACTATCAAAATTTCTGGCTTATTCAATAAATAGGTTTGTAATTTATTTTTCACGCCAGTAAATTTTCTGACAACTTAAAAATGCAACAAAACCCCCCCGTTGAGGTCAACGGGGGGGTTAAATAAACTATAAAAATAAAATAAAATAAATTAAAATAAAATAAAGTAAAATAAAATAAAATCAAATAACATAAAATAAAATAAAATAAAATAAAATTAAATTAAATTAAATTAAATTAAATTAAATTAAATTAAATAAAATAAAATAAAATAAAATAAAATAAAATAAAATAAAATAAAATAAAATAAAATAAAATAAAATTAAATAAAATAAAATAAAATTAAATTAAATAAAATTAAATTAAATTAAATTAAATTAAATTAAATTAAATAAAATTAAATTAAATACTATGCAACAAAAATCTCACGTTGCTGGGCAACGGGCTTACAGCTAGTCAATATAAATATTGAATGACATACTTTTAAAGACCGAATATAAAGCGATGTTTATTTGCGATCATAGTCAAGGAAAATTCAAGTTGTTTCAGCTTCTCTAGCAACTGCTCTTTAGAACATAAAATACCTGTATTAAATTAGGTGTACGTAAATCCTTCTTATTCACCTGGTAATATTTTTTTTTAAGCCTGCCACTCACTTTGATATAATCGAAGAATATAAATTGTACCCAAACGCGCCAGACAGGTCTTATTATAACTAGAAGACATATATAGGACTGAAAAAAATTACACACTAAACGAACGTTTTTTAAATAAGCATGCCATAGTACTTGTATTGGTAACACGTTAACATATCGACCCGTAATCGGCAGAACAACGTAAGCGACAATTGATAAATTTTACAGGAATGTCAAGTTTTAATTATAACGAAAGGTTTTATTAACTTCATCTGGTTATAAGTTCGCAAAAAATAACTTCTTAAATGCGGTTAGTAATGTTATGTATATTAAAATTTATTTTTTGCTAGCTTATTACGAGGGAAGTTAAAAAAACAACATTCTTCTGTAAAAATTATGAATTGTCGCTAACGACTTTCTGCCGATTACGGGTCGATACGACATTTTCTGATTTTGTGATTTTTTTCGTTTTGAATCTTGGACACGACGTAAAACAATAAGAAACTATCTGCTACTCTGGTCCGAGACGCAACACATATGTTGTGTTGCTAGGTAGGGCCGTTTGTTCAACCTGTAGTCTTCCAGATTTAGCAGTTATAGCCATAAAGCGTAATTTATTCACAGGGATATACTTGTAAGTCAGGCTTGGCTGAGCAAACTGCGAATGACCGCAGCTCAGCGTAGTCTCGCATGGCCCAGACAATGAAGCTGGAGAAATATAATACATACACTTCGGATTCGCTTGGAGAAGTTCCATAGCAGTATAAAAACATAATAAATATACCAATGACATGATTATAGTAGTCACGAAAAACGCATCACATTTCATTTTATTTCTAGCCGCTGAAAGTTACCAAACGCTGAAGCTTTCATTAGTTAAAATATGAAACATAATGTTCCATTTCAAAATTTAAGCTTTAATTTTGTAAAGCGTTTTGTCTCTTAAATATCATTTGAATCACCGTAATTTGAGGTTTGCACAACTCAACCACCATTTGATGTATACTTACAATAAAACCAAGCAGCAGTTGTAAATAGATTTGATCAATTTATTTAGATTTATATTTTAGAATTTGCTGATAACCTTTTTCACGTTTCATAACGACCTATTTTACATGCCTTTGGATCTTACGGTAATAGTCAAGTTTAACTTATTTTTTCCTCTACCATTATGCTATATTATATTGGTACTAAGTTTAATAAAGACGTATTTTAGTTTTATCTCCGAACACATTTTATATCTGATTAGTTGATAATGCTCGTCATGAGCGAAACCGGTCTTATTCTTGCAACATTAAAATTGGTACAGATTAGTGCCTTTACTCCAAGCATTGACAGTGTACACCCTTAAAGTAAAAGAAGTAAGTATATCAAGAGTGCCAACTCGACAAACTTATTACATATTTCAAAGATTTTTTTTAATATTATTAACACAATTATTCGTCAAGAACGCTTACAAAAAATATAGGTTTAACGAATGAGTGAAATCTGAACTTCGTTCCACAAAAATTCTACATTAATGACAACGCTTTTCATTTATTATTTTCCGAATTATTTATTTGAAGAAAAAGCTGATGACAAATATTTAACAACGATTACATAAATACATTTTAAAAAAACCCCGCGTCAGTTAAAGTTCTTACCGTCGTTGAGTTTTATTTATTCAACTTTCAACAAGTCACTTTTAAATAAATATCAAAAATATTCCCACAAAACACAATCCAAAAATAGCTCACTAAATATGTACATATAGTATAATACTTAAAAACTTACGTAAATGATTCAAACTGTTATCAAATGGTGACGACCATCGCTGCACGGTTGTTTAAATACAGGAATGTTTATTTTCTAGCTTATCTCTGAAATAATAAGAAAGTTGAACTTGAGGTGACTCGACGTACATGCATACGCATATCGATAATACGGCGCTCATTAAAATTTACATTAAATTACTCACTTGCATTGCATTAACTTTGAATTTCTAAGCAATAAAATATGCTGACATCTAAGGGCTTTCTAATAGTGATCGGTCGGCAAAGATTGCTCCAGGTGGCAATAATACTAAACTGTAAAACAAGTAACATAAATCATAGAGGAAGTGGCTTGAGCCACACACAATGGATTCCTAATGAAGTTTATCTCAACAAAAATGTTACTACAATTACTTCCCAGTTACTCGGTTGATCAATCTTTTCTTTTTACAAAAACAAAGTAGGAATCGAAGCATAGTGTTGGGACAGGACTAATGACTAGCTAATCGCTATCGCTACACCACGTTTCTTTAAGTATATCGACTGTGGAAAGGAAGAAGGATGTAACCCACAGTTTTATAAAAACAGGTTTTTTTTCGATAATCACAATGTATCAAACTTGATACACGTTCTATCAAAAGGATGCAAGATGCAAATGCCGAATTAGTATCTAAATTTAGTCTTGAAAAGGATGACCATGTAAATAATTAAAACCAAGAAAAGACTGAAATAAAGGTTTTTCTTAGACAATTTCTTTAATTAATATTATGTCAATTAAACACCTGTTTAGAAGTCTCCGTGCACTTCAAGGTTGTGTATAATTCATAATTTGCATATGGCCCAAAATCATCAAAACACGTTTTTTGCGCCTCCTGTTAAATTTGATATGTGTGGGTTACGTGCTTTTTTCTTTCCACAGTTGATAAAGTATGAGTGGTAGGGGCAGCGGTGGGCTGCCAATACTTTAACAAGGGCTCGCTTAATCTCAAAGCGATTCGCGGCAATCTGAGGAAGGAGTGGATTTTTTTATCATTCTTAAGCAATTAATTATATGCAATACAAACAATCGATAGTTAACAATATGCAATGTGCCATAATTTTATACAAGTGAATGGCTTAAAAATTTATTACTTTGTATACTTAAGCTGTCGTAGATAATATGTAAGCAAGAAATTGCAGTTATTTACTAATATGACCTGAGAATATTGTTTTCGCCTAAATAAACAAGGGCCTCGCCGGACTTAGTAAAAAAATAGCAAGGGGCTCGCGCGAACCCCTCCGGGGACTAAAAAATCTCGTTACATATTCAATATGTATAATTTTAACAATTCAAATTCACACAATACTATCGAATTTCTAAAAAACTAGGCTAAACGAAAGCAACACGGCTAAAAATAAAATAATCGGCTAATAGCCTGGAGCATATCTAATTGATAACATTTTCAGGATGCCATACAATCTTACACATGTACTTATGTATTATGAATGGTAAGATTACATTGTAAAGACCAACGGTTCATAATGAATGGAGTCGTTATTCGATGGGCGATTAGTATGCATGGCATATCGAATACAAAAATACTTAATACTTGATATGAAGAATAAAAAAAATACAAGTTGATGAAGACATTGCATTGACTCTATATTCGGTTTCCGAGTAACGTTTCCACTGACAGGGCAGGCCGTAGGTCATGTTTAACAACAATTTTATCTAAATTATTTTTTACAAAATTTAAATTCTTAACATAGTATTTTTAAAGGCGTTATGAAGCAGACTTTAGCAAGTACGAGAGGTTTAATGGAGACTCGCGGCTTATATTAACCCTTACCACTCGAGTGCCGCCATATCTGTGGCATATCCATAAGGTCATTTTTTAAGCATTCAAATTACAATGAATAATAATAGATTACATTAATTTGAGAAACAAGTCGCCAAAAAAATCGAGAGTGCATAATTTCAACAACAGTTGTTATCTGAATCTTGCGACGCCAGCTCGGATGGTGGTAAAATGCTAAGCGATAATTTTTGTATAAGGATAAGTTACATATCCTGGGTTCTGGGGCTTAGAAGGACTGTGCAGTATGCTCAAATAGAAAAAAATCAGATGGGAGATCGAAAACACGACTATTCTGCGAGATATGCGTGAATAAGGCAGGATTGCATATTGCCGACTGCTATATGAAATAGCACACGATGAATAAATACAAATAAAATATAAATAAGTAAGTTTTATTCATTATAAATCTATTCTCCAGAAATAATGATATTTTTTTTTACTATATAAATGTTTCATAGTGCAAATATGATGTTTGCGTGCAAAAACCGTTGAGTTGCCGGTATGCACATACGAAAAACAATTCGAGCGTTAAAGGTTAACAGTACTAAGTGAATGAGAAGAAGCCACAACTAAGGTATCCAATCCCCGACTCTTTTTGTAATCCCGGAATTGATCATTCACCATTAAATCGTGGGGAAATTCGGGATTACAAAATAATTTACTCGCCGATTTTTAAATCCTGGGAATTTACGGATTTCTTAAAATGACGTAAAATTCGGACATTTTTTTATGTTTCGCGCTGATTTCAAAAATTTTCGAGAATTTTTCTCATCGTATACTCAATCCCGAAATTCCGGGATTCGTACTGTCACAATCCAGGGATTGGAGGCCCTAACCAGAAAGGAAACCAATCTCAGCAATGTATCTACTGTTGAAATTTTATATTTTTTTATGAAGACATTTTAAATTTAATTTAACTTAAAACGAATAATACATATTTTAAGTATTATTTATACATAGGGAGGCTATTTTTAAATAAGTTTACTATAGAACGATGTTCTGTAAAATAAAAAACGTAAACAGGCAATTTTTAAAATGGCGTGGGAGCTTTTTTAATTGTTTTAAATTTCATTATAAAATGCAACAAAAAATTTTAAAAGAGTTTTAATTTACAAAATTAGAAGGTTATTTTTAAAGAAGAATAAAGTTAATTTAAGGTTTCAAAGTCTCTTAAAATATTATGTGATCTTCCAGGAGACAATAAATTAATATAAAAACAACCCTTATCATTTTCACAAGCCTGCGGGATATTAAAAAACAATTCTTCAAAATAAACGCGGGAGTAATTTTCGTCACATTTCTAGGGCATCGCACCGAATCACGTTGGTAGACATATCGAATTTCATTCCATCAGCCGTTAAGCCGCTTAAGTGATAATTTTACGTACTAATCAAAATTAGGGGATTAACGAAAATGTCTAGAAACTTCGGTAAACTCAACACCTATTATTATGGGCCGAGTCATCGGGTGTAATAATTCCCGGAATAAATTTGATGTATTTTGATCTGACAATTAATGTGGACGCATATTGAGGGTTCGCCGCCCTAGTAATTAAGTCTGGTTTAAAGAATACCCTCCAAGTATATTTTCAAAGCTACTTTGGTAAGAAATACCAATGAAAATTAGTGAAAAGTTATGCATATTATATTATTCAGTATCGGAAAACAGTATTTATGATGCCTGCAATTGATAATGCTTTTGCGTTATTGACATTCAGGACGTATTGGTCTGAGCCAATGCTTTCTTTAGTTAACAAGCCATGCTGTACAGTGAGAAACATTGTATTTTTGTAGACGAGTGGTCTGACACCTTTTAGTTCGAAGTCAAATCAAAAATTATCAAGAAACCGTTATTCTGTTATTTTTAACTTTTATTCTGTTATTTTTAACTCTAATTCTGTTATTTTTAGTAATGGTGATATGACAGAACGTCATGGCAAATACGAGGGAACTCAATGCACTAACATTACACTGACATCAAGGGTTACCTAGGGACAACGTATCGTCTTAACGCTAATATTAATTGTTTACAAATAATGTGAAAAAATGTAACGATGTTTATAATGGTTTTGCTTTTCGGCTTAAAATACCATTAGACGGGAGTCGTTTCTGAAAGTGACATTTTGCTACAAATTTAAAGAGAACTAACAGTTCCTTTTGTTGAGATTCTGACTAAGTTAGTACAAGTCTAACGGTATCTAATTACTGTCGTTTTGTGACCGCGAACAATGTCGCGCTACTCAAATCATTTACAAGCGAATCTAGTCATTTTGGAATGCTGAAACGTTGCTCAAAGTGTGCGCTTTTGTTTATACCACGGTTGACTTCACCACGCTTTGCTTAAATTGCACAAAAAATCATAGCTAAGGAAAGGGAAAAACCTAGTGAGCTGATTAAGACGGTCTCAATATGGTAATGACCTCTTAGTTTAATGATGGAATGCAACAAATACAACACATTCTGCGTTATTACTAGATTTTCAGCAATAGGGAACGGTCGCATGTGTCGAAATTATTAGCTGTATATAAACGTTAATATGAGAATTCTAACTCTCACTATTAATGGGTTTACAACTATTGCAAAGATGGTTTTATTACACTTTTATTAAAGAACTGTACGATTCCAACGTCAGTGGTAATTATAATTTAATTTATATACCACTTATATTTATTGCTTATACATTTTCAATTTACAATAGTATAGTTGCACGTAGCAGCAACTTTATGATCACTTTTAGTTTAAATTATATATACATACAATAATTTTGAACACCCATAAAGAAGTAAACCATTAACAATTCGATAACCGAGCGTTAACTGGTTCGACAACAGTTCAACTTTTCAAACGGTGTATGAGCGTCTCAGTCCACAATGTTGTATTAACACTAACAAAACTGTTAAATATGACAACATGCCGCAACAAAAATGAACTGAGCCCGTAACAATAGCTTTGTTATTCTGCGTCCTTCTGACGGTTTGCTTCGAATCGAATTGAAAGCTTTTAGATTCTAACTCGAAAACAGTTTGCAAGCCGTCAGAAGTACGCAGAAGAACAGAGCTAATAGTGCTCAGAAAACATCTGCTAGAAGTGGTAAAAATAAATATTCTATTCGAAGTCATAAGCTCTATTCTTCTGCGTACTTCTGATGGTTTGCAAATCATCAGCAAACCGTCAGAAGTACGCAGAAGAACAGAGCTATAGATAATTTATGTGAGAAGTTTGACAAGCACTCTCCTGTAGTTAACACAGGTGAATTTGTCTACTTATAAATGCATTATCTGCGAAAACGGAAGATCGTCACTCAGCGAGAGTTGACAAAATGCTGTAAATACCTGTGTAAAAATACTAATGATTCTTCATGCATTGTTTGCATTTTTTTTTAAATAATACATTATTATTTAATAGAAACTACTTTCTGTAAAATATTTGACAATATTAGGGTAAGTGGGACACGTAACAGTTAAAATGATTATATTTTATATACCATGTCACAGATCATTTTAACAGAAATGGTTAACCTAGTTGTAAGTTTGTCAGTGACGTCCAAAATAAAGAAGCGGCGGTGGACCTGGCTTGGACACGTGCTAAGGATGCCTCAAGAGAGTCTGAACCATGCCTGTCTCTTCTTCCAACCGGATGGATCCCGGCGTCGTGGAAGGCCACTGATGACCATCCACAGGATGTACTCAGCGGAGTTACGGGACGCTGGGATGACCTGGGAGGAAGCAAAGAGACTGGCTGGGGATAGAGAATCATGGAGGAACTTCGTGGTGACCATATGCTCCGTATAGGGAGCGGACATGGACAAAAAAAAGTATGTCAGACCCGTGGTACAGAAGATAACACCTTACTCTCACGAGTTCGAATCCCAGTACGTACAGCATTTCTCAGATCTTTATGGAGTTCAGTCTCATAGAACTTTGTAGCGAAACAATTGTGTCCATTAGTCAATCGACCTACCCAGAAAATAACGATGCTTATCGGTTGAGGATATTTTATAGTAATC
Source organism: Himalopsyche tibetana (assembly GCA_030503985.1). Lineage (NCBI taxonomy): Eukaryota > Metazoa > Arthropoda > Insecta > Trichoptera > Rhyacophilidae > Himalopsyche > Himalopsyche tibetana. The sequence continues at coordinate 1,627,733 of JAPJYX010000007.1, read as the reverse complement.
GTATTTTAGGTATTTATTAATACTTGTTATCACAAGTTGCAGATTGCACTTGTCTTGCTAGACGCCCAACATTCCAATGTCGAATAATATTAACTGAATTCCGTCCAATCGGAGTTAAAATTCTACGCACCACGACTCCCATAACAATTAGCATTCGTTCTTCATAGCGCGCCTTGTCTTAAGAGCGTCAGGGGAATTCAATTTGCTAATAATTAGACGAACATGCCAGGCATTCTTATTGCCTTATTGTTCTCGCCAATTAATACTGGGGGGTGAGATAATGAGAGGGTGAGTCGACTAAATAATACACCGTGGATAGGCTAGAGCGGTAGACAGGGGCGCGAGCTCACTCTTCTCTACTGAAGTTTAATTAACTGACCGAAACAGCCGATGAAAATGACGTATTGTGAATGAGTTTATAGTTTTGTGATATAAAGCAGTGGTTTCATTTGCTGGAATGTTCCTTTAATTGTTTTTGTTTGATGTGACATTGTGATTAATTATTATTGAAATCGATCGACACAAATGTTATCGGCAACATAATAAATGAAATCTAATCCAATACGAACCACAACCGACTGTCAAACCTAAATTGAAATATTGGCGAATACATCGCTAATTTAAAAGTTCTTTTTGATTGATTTAATCTTTCATTTCTAATATAAAATTATATTTGATAATTTTATATTAGAACTAGATACGTTTGTTGAATAATATTCATTGAACTTTTGGGTGTCTTGTGAGTTCTAATTAAGTTTACCGAAACATGTCTAAGTTCATACTACGAATACATCAGGTATAAGACCACCACATGGTATAAATTGATATTATTAATAACTTTGGCGGCCACTTTGTAGAAATTTATATTATTTCACCAAGACATTTGCTGTTTTGTTCTTGTTCGAATTCATCGATGCTTCTCTACAAAGTGAAAGACGTAGCACATTTAGTTACCCAACAATTGTAGTAAGAATTTTTTTGGTTGGAAAATGGAGTTTAAAGATAGTTATCTCAGTCTTTATAGACTGAACGAACGCCACAGCGCTGCTTTTCCTGTCACGTGATCATTTCCACAGGGCCAGTTGGATATATATTAGTTCCAGAAACCGACACCACTATCGGCCAAGACAGAGTTGACGCAAAGTAATAATCTTCTTCTTTTCGTCAGAACTATATCAGAACACATAGTTTTGACGAAGGCGTACCCCAAATAGCTTTCAAGTTGTATAAAATAATAAATAAAACTAAAATACTTACTAATAAAATTAAAGCTTTCCCGTTATACTAGTGAACATTTGTACCCACTTGCTCGCGCGATATTTTTTTATTGCAAAATGCATTACTTACACAGGGCCGGATCGGTCGATCGGAATAAATCGGGGGTTGCAGATAAATCGCCATGGAAAATGGCGCGCAGTACGGCTAGAGATAAAATAGACGGAAAGGAATAGCTAACAAAGGCAGACGCTGATTGAATACAAATCATCGACTTTGGTCTGGTGCTCCTGCCAGACCCGTGCTACTTGCTGTGTGCCAAAGGCGCCGACACGTTTGCCATGTAACGCTGGATTGAATTACAAATGCATGCGATTTGGGAGAAGTAATTGAGGTTATATTGGAGATTGTTGAATGGAATTTGTGCAATACGGAAATTATAAAGGCACGTTAAAACATTGATCAAATCACAATACGTTGACGTTAATTAAAAATAAATCAAATGAAGTGTTTAGGTATTTTGAGCGATGAACGGGACACTAATTCAAAATTTGATAAAGATACCAATCAATTCGTATAAATTTATTTGCATATTTGAAATTTAAATTTTTTTAATGAAAAAGGGACACAGTAAAAACTTGTTTTCATAATAAAATAACGTTTATAACCGAGTTATAACTAGGGCTGTGCAGTCGGAATCGGAAAAACCAGGGAAAAATAATTCGAAGATATTGAAAAATTATTAGTCTATTTATCATATCGACTGTGGAAAGGAAAAAGGATGTAACCCACACTATCAAATTTAACAGGAGGGGCAAAAAACGTGTTTTGATGATTTTGGGTCATATGTAAAGTATGAATTATACACAACATTGAAGTGCACGAAGACTTCTAAACTGGTATTTAATTGACATAATCTAAACAGATTAAAAATAACAAAGTATTTTAGTTCTACAGTTTTTAATAATTTTATTCGTTGATAGCTATTTCGGCTTGCGCCATCGTCAGAACTATTTCTAGTCAGAAATAGCTATCAACGAATAAAATTATTAAAAACTGTAGAACTAAAATACTTTGTTATTTGTAATCTGTTATAAATGGAGTTCTACCAAGTGAATGCCAAATCAATTAATAGACATAATCTAATATTAATTTAAGAAATTGTCTAGGAAAAACTATTATTTCAGTCTTGTTTCTTGGTTTTATTTTTTTACAAGGTCATCTTTTTCAAACTTAAAAGCTAAATTTATATACTTATTCGGCATTTGCAGCTTGCATCCTTTTAGTAGAACGTGTACCATATTTGATACATTGTGATTATCGAAAGCTGTTTTGAAAAAACTGTGGGTTACGTCCTTTTTCCTTTCCACGGTCGATATTGATTGGTGAAATCTACTAGAATGGTCTGATGGTAGACAGATATTTTAGCTAAGCGGGAAAGTTTTCAAAAAAACAATTCGGAACCGGAGTCTTTTTTACAGTCCCTGGTTATAATATAAAATTGTTTTTCATACCTCTCAATTTCAATTTGTTTTGTACAAAATAACACTGTAAAATTATATTTCTTATCAGTTGATAATGATCGCCATGAGCGAAACCGGTCCTGATCTTGGTAAATAAAAGTGGAAATAAGTAGAAAGGAATATTGTGTTTTCTTATATAATATAATACGTGGGCGAAACAATGAGCAAAAACTTTTATTTCTAAAAACTTATACCTCGCTTAGGAGGTATGAGTCACCAGTTCCAAGGGCCGTTCGACTAATCAACGCATTGCCAAGAGAAGTGGACAGTTTTGGTGATGGTATTTGTGAACTGTTTGATAAATTTTTCTTTTGTATTTCTTGATTTTTTATGTTGAATTTGATGTACTGTGTATTTTTATTTTATATTTTGTCTTATTATATTTTTCAAGTGCATGGCGAATTGGCATCAGCTGTTATGTCATATACTGTAATTTTGATTTTTAACAATAAATAAATAATGCCTTTCCACCAAGTATTGACAGTGAACACTTCGTGATCTTTGTGTTAAGTCTCAAATTGTAATTGAAAAATATAATAATATAAATTTGACATCAACCTCAAGAGGACTTATTGTATTCTTACTTCATAAAATGATGAGAGCTTATTACTTCATTGAGTGCTCAAATGATATTTTATTATGACATAGGGTTATCGTAACCTAGAGAAAAATGTCTAAGCCTGCGAAAAATGTGTCAATTGAGTGAACAGCTTGATTGGTTTCGTATATTATCTCCGATTGCCAGTCTGTTTATTTTCTTTTACGTGTCATATGAGAATCCAATATGTTTTCGATGGTTATATATAATATAAGTATATATTTCTATCAAAATACGACAGTATAATACAGGGGTCACCAAACTTTTTGGGAAACGGATCGAATTTTTTAAACTTACAGGGCAGGACGGCAAGTAAATTCTTACTGGAACCCAATCAGAATATTCTACTATGAGCTTACACAATAATTGAGTGCATTATTTTCAAAAAATGTTATCATGAGAGACTGTTTGAGACTGATTTCTAAAAATACTTTCAAAATTTATAGTTACTTCATGGTTCATATTTCAACAATTTTAGAAGGGTCCTGGTTTGAAAATTATAGGCTCAATTACAATGTAAATAAATGCATTAATTGGTTTGGCATTTACTTGGTAGAACTCCATTATAACAGATTTAAAATATCAAAGTATTTTAGTTCTACAGTTTTAATAATTTATGCGTTGATAGCTATTTCGGCTTGCGCCATCGTCAGACCTATATCGTTAGTTCTGACGATGGCGCAAGCCTAAATAGCTATCAACGCATAAATTATTAAACCCGTAGAACTAAAATACTTTGATATTTTAAATCTGTTAAATAAATGCAGTTAACATTTGAATTTATAATATTAAAAAAATATTTTAATTTTATGGTATCTATTTAAAAGTACTGTACTTCTAATTAAAAATAAATAAATTAATAATAAGGGCATTCCAGTTATTAAATTTATTTTTTTGTATAGATTAACATATATATTGTATAATATTTTTCATTTACTGTGTTATAATTAAAACATTTGGTGGTTTCGCCTTCAGCAACCCATTTTATACCTAACTTCCTAACAATAAATAATTTTAGCGAATTGACAACCAATTCATCATTTTTTTTAAAAATATATTTCTTATATTAATAATTTATATATAACGATCGAAAAAATTTGACGGGCCGTAGTTTGGTGATCGCTGGATAATATATTACGTGAACGAACATTGCGTTTATATTTTAATGCTGAATATTTATTTTTTTACAAAAGATATTTGTTAGAAACTGTTGTAATTGATGAATAAGCAATGAAGTATTCTGTCTGTTTAATATATTTGAATCATTTTACAAAGAAATCTTGGGTGATAACCAGATAAAAGTGTTTCGTGTTTACATATGTACTCATATGAGCACCTCAATAAAACAATGCTTCTGGAATGTTTCGAACTGATATCAGATCTGCAGTCTGCGTCTCAGCTGCGGGTAGACTCACTGATTATGAATTGCAAATTATACATTATTTGTGTTTTTTTTCCTACATCAGTGATTCTTAATTACAGTGAAGCTATCATTTTAATTACACGAAAAAAGCGAATTTGACCCCAAAAATAAAATAATAAAATAACGTTATTGTTTACGTATGTATGTATGTGTTTCAAGCAATTCATTTATTGAAACAGGGGTCGAATTTTCGGATTTAAGGATTTGGATATACAAAGCTCTGTTCTTCTGCGTACTTCTGACGGTTTGCAAACTGTTTTCGAATTAGAGTCGAATTTAAAGCTTTTAGAAGAACAGAGCTAAAGAAATAAACGCAAACGTTTTACAACTATTTTATTGGCAGATATACCTGAATGCTATATTGCATGGGTGGCCAAACTTTTGACCTCTGCGGGCGAAAATCAGTCGAAATCAGTCATAGCGGTCTAATACTCTTTGCTAAGTTGTCATAAAAAGTTGAGTGATTCAAAGTATAATATAATGTGTATGATAAGGAAACAAAATTGATTGGTTATAGAAGAAAAACTCAATTCTTGTTTTAAGGCATCAGGCGGGCGATTTTGAATGGCTACGCGGTCGACGTCATGGCAGTCGACCACTCGGATTTAAACACCGCCCCACATATTTTGAAAATACATATTAATATGCCCTCGTTATGAAAATATTCACCCAATACAAAATATTAATCGATATAAACTTATTTAAAACATATAAAATTTAAAATAACTTTGATTATTCCACGTATTGTGCTACTAACTGTGACACGTGTTTCGCCTCTTTCAGAGGCATCTTTAGACTTACTATCGCAAAGTTCGCTTAAGTAAATGAGTTAATCAGTTAGTAGCACAATACGTGGAATAATGAAAGTTATTTTTAATTTTATATTAAAAAGAACTTCCACAAAGTTACCGCCGAAACTATCGAAAGTAATTTGAAACATTTTATCTAGTAATTGTAAATTACCGTTGTAATAAACCATGTATATAAGAAAATTCATTTCAACAATTCTTGCCAGAAGAGAATCCAGTATTCGCAATAATGGACGTAGCAAAATAACTTAGCATTCATTTACAATAATCAGACAATATGAAATGTCAAGGCCGGTTTCAATAATGCATTAAATAAGTAAACAAAACCCATTTCATAGATTTCTTTCTACTCGCTTTGATTGCAACTGCGAAGAATTGTAGCAGATCTTTTTCCTTGATTTGAATGTATGTGAAATATCATTTCACACGAGAATAGCGATCGTTTTTTAAATCGAAGTGTCAATTCTGAAAGTTAGGTTATTATATTTATACAAATATATTATTACATACGATAGATTTCACAATTTCCACTAAAACTTATTTTATCGGCAAGGGAGCATTTAATTAAACTAATAAAACACAATTAAATGAGTGTATTTATTTAAATAAGGTAAATGATTATGAACCCGGGCCCTCCGTAGCCGAAGCCAACAACGTTGACCACTCGACCACACAGGCGGCCCGGGTTCAAATCCCGGTACGGACAGTTTTATAAATTGATTTTTCAATCGATTTATGAATTTCTGTACAGTAGCATGGATGTATGTGATGTCTTGAATTCTCCCCTCTCACCCATCCTATCCTATGAACGGGGCGTATCGAGAGCGATTAGCTTACCACTAATCCTGTCCTAGCCCTATCCATCTATCCCTACTCTCTTTGGAAAAAGAGAGGTTGAGCAACTGAGTAACAAGCAGTTCTCGTAGAAACACTTCTGTTGAGATAAACTCCATTAGGAGTCCATATGCTCCACATTGGGAGCGGACATGGTTTTTAAAAAAATGATTATAACATAAAAGAGTTGCTTATTATTTAATTCATGTAATTAATAAAACAATATTTAAAAAAGTGTCTCCATCACAATCGCGGCTAGTTTGAACTAGGTATTGCGAAACCGGGATTATAGTATCAATGATGTTTTTTAATACCGAAATACCGGATTGAAATTTCAAAAAGTATCGTTTTTTGAGTAATGAAAATAAGCCAAAATTAGTTTTGAAAATATAGAAACCATCTTATATTTTTAAAATTTGTGTATTGCCAGGTTAAAGAATTGATGAGCATCCTATTGATAAATTATTATTTTAATAAACAGAACTTTTTTATAATACGGGTATTTATATAAGCAATACAAGTATTTAATGTGAAATACCAAAATAACAATATTGATATATTCAAGCGAAATTTCAAACCATAGTTGAAACAAAAAAAAAGAAGGGAAACAGTATTTTTTTCGAAACAAAACACGACTTAAATGTATTGTATGATTACAGAAGAGTCAGAAATTTTGTATAACTTATCATAATATAAAATTATATTTAAATATATCATACGATAAGCTCAGAAAAAAATGAAGATACTATATAATTTTCAATGATACTGATGTTTGAAATAACGTAAAATTCGTGTTTATGAACGAGCATCCAGTACAAGCACAAGTTTTTCTTCGATCAAACAATGACTTTATTATATTTTGTTTATTAGTATTGGCTACAAAATCTAGTGAAGACAATTCAGCAAGAATCGAGCGACAACTTGAGTCTCTGCATTACAAAACCGGTTTCTTGAATTTCCCCGAAACCGAAATTTTTTGATTTGTGATTAGCAAAACGTACATAATTGACCACAAGACGGAGTGGAATTTTCGCTGATCATTCTCCAAGAGGCTGAATCATATGTAAAACAACACTCACCATTATTTACAAAAGGAAGATTCGTCATAGTATGTTACAAGACACGACTTCTCTGTTTTAAAAATGCTACAAGACCTCTACATTACCAATATAAATCAGCTTTTACTTAGTAGGTACTATGTGGTAGATTTTATTATCTGAATTTCGTGAGCTTTAATGTTCGATACTGCATAATATTGCGATCAAATCTAATAAATAAACTGACATGTGTACTTAATAAGTTGATTATAAAACATCAGACAGAAGTAAATATGAATCAATAATAATGTCCAATTTGAATTATTTTGATTTTGTACACTTCCATAAATTTTGCGATAGCGACCCGAGTTTCGCCTTTTGGCTTCTTCTGGTTTTATCAAGTGCACGAATGCACACATTGATACTTATTCTTCGCTTATAAATGATAAAAATGAAGGGTGGGATATGTATATATATTTCACTTTTAGGGTGTTCACAGGCAATACTTGGTGGAGAGGCATTATATTAATAAACACACAATATTCCTTTGTACTTTATTCCACTGTGTTTTTATTAATATATACATTTATCAAACTTACTGAATATTTCCTTGAATTTACTCCGTGATTTAACTAGCCGGCTGTGTGGACGAGTGTTAACGTTGTTGGCTTAGAACGCGGAGGTCACAATATCGAATCTCAGTACGGAAAGTTTTTATAGATTCATTTTTCAATCACTTTATTGATTTACGTTCGAAGGTATGGATAGATGTAATGTCTTGAATTCCTTTTTCTTAAACATCTTATCAATATGCGTAGAAATAGCAGTTAGCTAATCTTTCTATCCCACTCTCTAAGAGAGGTTGAGCAACTGAGTAACTAGCAGTTCTTTTAGAAAATCTTCTGTTTGATAAACTTTATTAGGAGTGCATATGATCCACATTGGGAGCTGACATGGTGAATAAAAAACCGGCTGATTTGAGTAATTAATGCAGATATATATATTTTAACACGCTGTATCTTCTGAAAAACTATGTTATATTCTGTGTATTTTTGCATTATTTAAATTTACAATAAATACATCAAATCCATTTCGTTCAAAGTTATTTTAGGCACAAAATACTATAAATAACTTAACGCTTTCTAAATATGTGGATTGCATTTGGTAATTATCGAATTTGGGACGATAATTTATAAATGGCGATAATTTCATGATTATTGAAAATGACGATTATCTTGAAACAGGGCTTTTTGACTTATTCCAGTATACCGACAGTTATTAAGGCCGGAATTATTAGAAATTTACTGTAGAAAGAAAAAACGCCACATGTAAGTACAGACTTCGGTCTTTGTCTTCGCTGTGCCTCTAAAAGAAATATCAGTGGTCAAACCATGTGCTAACCTTTGTACAGTAAAATAATAATAAAAGAATACAATAAACTTCGTGCTTTTAGACCTATTTTATACACATATACAAGTTCCGGCAAGTCATAAGAAATAAATCATTCTTTTTCAACACATGGTTTCCCAAAAGAACATGTTACAAATCAGGAGAAATTTATTCTTATGCCGACAAAAATAACTAATAAATAACATATTCCTTTACAAGTAAGCAAGCCATAAAACAATTAACTTTCATTGACAACAGAATGAGTGAAACTCCCACATGCTAGACAATAAACTAGCAAAATCTTTTAAGCTAAGCCCTCGACGGGGCAAACTAATAAAATTATCCCCAAACGTGCTGTTATAAACACGTTCGGCCCTTTCCGGAACAATTCGTCTAATTTCCAAATCCTCGGCTTTTGTTTAAAAATGCGAAAAGTTAAAATGTGCTCGCATTTAGATAACGCCTTTATGAGGCAGGGTCGGCGCGTGATGCCTAAATGAAAACCCGAATGAATAGCAATTGTTATAAGATAAGACGATAAACAATAAGCTTTGTTGTCGAAAAATAAACGGCTGAAAGCTTCTTTTCATATTTCTATTTACGGACTGTCGACATTTGCAGCGCGATAATTTTTCCACGCTTTTTTTTAAGTAAATGTCAACATTACTTTTGACACCGAATACGCCCAAAATAATAAACAAAAATTTCTGTCATTTTGTGAATGATAAGAGTAAAATGGAATTGGGTAACCCTAATCTATTGAAGATTACTCAGGCCAGCCAGAATCTCGCCTTTATTTTCTTTCAACTGGATTAATTTTGATGCCTTAAAAAACCCAAAAAGTACTCTTTTCGAAAATTCGTCCTTCCATCTCTAATTAAAAAAAGGTTGAGTGACAGAGTAACAAGCAGTTTTCGGATGAAATTATCTGTCGAGATAAAGTCCATCAAGGGTAGGTTATACGGTAAAAAATATCAAAGTATTTAGTTCTACATGTTTTCTATAAAATTAGTTTGTAGCTTTTTCGGCAAGAGTTGATAAAATTTAGGTTTAAACATAGTTCTGATGATGACACACGCCGAAATAGCTATAAAATAAAACAACTTAGATTATTCACGTATTGTGTTACATATTGTGACTTGTGTTCGCCTTTTGCAAATGCTTGCTTAAGTACGAATGATTTCAATTTTACTATTCTGATATATTATAATGGAATAATCTTAAATATTTTATTTTATAATAATATTAAAGTGAACTTCCACAAAGTTAACGCTGAATCCATCGTAAGCTATACATTAATTTTATATAAAAATGTAGAGCTAAATACTTTGATATTTTTTACCGTATAACAATTGAGTTCTACTATAGAAATGCTAATTCAATCAATCCATCAAGGGTCCATATGCGTCATATTGTGACACTAAGTAAACATTCAGTTATAAATAGATTAATTAATTCTTGATACTTAAATAAATACTATGCTCATGTATGTATATGATTGAAATTATTCATTAAAATTGCTTTTTTAACAAATTTTGGTATATACAAAACATTTCGGGGTAAACTTTCGATATAAATGTCGAAGCGACAGCGCTTCCCTTGGGTACAATAATAGTAACGTAAGCACAGCCGTATCTTTAGTTCTTTACAACCGAATGCGAAATCCCTTACATTGTAAACAGGGGACAATGCTGAAATATTTCAATTGAAGTGTAATCTCTTCCAGAGGAAGGTAGGCACGAACGCCACTGCAAACAATCCAGAGTGTCAATAGAGGGTTACTCCAGGAATGTCACGTAACATAAGGAGTCAAAGCGGGATTTTCAACAGCTGTGAAATATTATAATAGTATTATTTGTTCCTTCCGTAGGCATATTTCAAATTTATTTAGGGAAACTACATAGGTAAGAGAAAGGTATAATTTCAATTGCATCAGTATTAAATAAAAATATATTGTTCTGAAATAATCGATCAATACCTACTTCAATTCAATGACAAAAATCTGCTTGCAATATTGTATTCATGTCAGGTTTTTAAATCATATTACATACATAATACAATCAGTGGTAAAGTGCCAACTTAAAAAGTCTGGGAGCGCTGATTAAATTATAATACAGTACAATTTGGTTATTACGAGGTAGATGGAACCGACTGAATTTACTCGTTATATCCAAGAAAAGGTATTTTTAAATGATAACAAATATACCTACCACATGAAGACATGAAGTATCTGGAGCGGTCACATAACACAAAAAGTCTCAATTCAAACAAAAATATACAATTAGAATTTTTTTACTCACCCGTTACATTTTTCTGTCGATCCACTTTTCTTATAAAATTTAAAAATGATGCTTGTTTCACTGTTTAAGCCAGGGGTGGGGAAACGTTTCTTCTCAAAGGCCGCATTCATTTTTCTGATTCGAAATAAGGCCGCAGTAAACATTGACTAGGGAATCTTTGACCGGAATTTATGAATTTACAAAAAATACAGATTAATAAAAACACAATAATCCTTTGTACTTCATTCCACTTTATTTAATATGTCAGGACCGGTTTCGCTCATTGCGAGCATTGTCAACTGATAAGAAATATAATTTAACAATGCTATTTATACAAAATTGAAAAGTTATACACAACAATTGGCATTGAAAAGAAATTGCCAATTACATTAAAGTGATTCTAAAATAACACAAAATTAAAATGTTCAACACATCTAACATATAATTAAAAAGTCATCCCAGATTAATAAATTGTTAGCATTGTTAAATTATATTTCTTATCAGTTGACAATGCTCGCAATGAGCGAAACCGGTCCTGACATATTAAATAAAGTGGAATGAAGTACAAAGGATTATTGTGTTTTTATTGATATAATGCCTTTCCACTAAGTATTGACAGTGAACACCCTAAAAGTGAAAAAATACAGAATTGGCCAAAAGGCCGCACCAGGGTAGCCAAAAGGCCGCAGGTTCCCCACGCACCAAGACTCTCATTGTCTTCAAATCACTCAACTCATTAAAAAAACTCTTGGGTGGTCGCAGTGCTCTGTGCAAAAAATCGACTAACTCGTCCAATATATCATGAACTCTGGAGATCGTGAAAATTTATGATAGTGTACGAGCTTGTTATAAAAGTGAATAAATGAATGGAGAAGACCATAAACTAAAATGTCAACGAATGTTTCCTCATTGTATCCGAGATCGTAATAACCAAGTTTGAATGTATAATTATTATGGATTGCGATCAGTCAGGCGTTGGTCCTTGCATTATAGAATTTGCGATCAATGCGATCCTAATATGTTTTAATATTATTTTTATTTGTTTGTAAACCTGTATATAATATGTATAAAAATACTTAAAAATCGTGCAGCTAACACCTAACAAACAAAACGAAACTGACAAGATAAATAAATAAAGTTGTTACTTTAATAGATCAGGGGTTAACGTCGTGGTATACAAATTCATATAATATAATTCATATAAATGATCCAGGAATAAATATAATTGGGGATCGCTATTGAATAGACTATTCCACATCAATAATATTTTATAATCATATTCAATGTTTTCACAATGCTGGCACATTGTATAATACGAAATATGCAGTGAATACACATGTGAATTCAAATCCCGGCCATATTTATTCCGATTCGCAATTTGTATTCAGCTGTAGGAATCTAACGCTGTAAGGAATCTTGCATACCAGATTGCATATATACATATAATAATATGATTGTATGTATTTCAAATACCGAATGCACATTTTTGCGGTCGCAAACCAACGGTCCCACTTGCCGGCATCAAGGCAGTTCAAGATACAGTACGTATCAGTTATTTGTTTTTTTTCAAGATACATATATTACAGTTTATTAATTACATGATGAAATTCATGTCGCACAAAAACGTGGAAGTAATTAAGAAAAACACAATATTCCTTTGTACTTTTTCCACTTTTATTTATCAAGATCAGTACCGGTTTCGCTTTGTTAAAATATCCGAAATCATAATTATGTTTGCAATTACCATTGGTCACCACTTTAACTTTATTTCTCTTCGATGATTTTTTTTTAATTACATGTTAGAGGTGTTGAACATTTTAATGTCACTTTTTCATAGTTTCTACCAGGGCTGTGGAGTCGGAGTCGGAGTCGTGAAAAATGAGCGGATCGAAATTTCTTTGAAAAATATAAAATACAAAATAGTTAAAAGTGTTGACATTTCATGCTTGGCTGACGAAAGATGATCTTAAGGTATACATTTATAACAGTTAAAATGAAATTATTGAAAAAAATCCTCGGAGTCGGAGTCGTCTTTTTTACGCGACTCCACAGCTCTGGTTTCTACTGTAATTTCTAAATTATTTTCAATGCCAACCTTTACATTACACCTTTTAATTTCATTTTTTTCAAAAGAAATAGCACTATCCGTTGACATTGCTCGCCATGAGCGAAACCGGACATGGCCTTGATAAATAAAAGTGGAAATAAGTACAAGGGAATATTGTGTTTTTCTTAATATAATGCCTTTCCACCAAGTATTGACAGTGAACACCCTAAAAGTAAACGTTGAAGTAAGATCATATGATTGTAACAAAACAATTTTTCGTCATAACATATCCAGTACCTTTTTTACACGTTCCTTTGTCTGTCTATAGAAACATGTATCAAAACTTTTTATTGTGTTTTTACATTTTTACAAACGGTACGTAATAATAACGACATATTAGTGAAATTATCTACGACAGATTGAATGAAAACTTATGTCATAATTATGTTTCCGTTATGTTTTCATCACTGTTTATATATTTTATCACGCCATATAATTAATTACTTTAAATAATGTATTTATAAATTACCATATCAAATTGTGATGTGTGTGATTTTTATGCCTTTGTGACTTTTATTCTCGGTGATAAAAAAAAAACGATATATTGTCTCCGTGTAATGTTGCCAGCATGGGCGCCGTTCGATCCCCAAGATTAGAAAACGTACCCCGCCGAGAAAAGCAGTTTATTACAAACGCCACCATAATAATATTTCGATGTTTTATGATTTCTGTCCGTCGCACCGGGTAACCAATACGAAATTTATTCCCCTACAGATGGTTCATTTTTATGAGCGAATCACATTGCCAGTCTACGTGGTTTGCATACTCACTACCTATTGGTACCACAGCCTCGTCTGATGCCATCGGATTCGCAGGTATTCGCGCCGAAACATGAATCACGATATTTCAATACGCAACCCGCAACTTTATGTAAGACACGATTTTCGTTCAGTTTGAAAACGGGCTATCGAACAAGAATTGAAAATAGCTCACACTACACTACACACTATATTATTCGAGTTGAATGATTGCATGATGTAAACACATTGACGTTATGTATTACAATTTTGAAGAAATTATTAAAAACAAGTCGTTGCTTGATGGTACTATAATCCAGTGTTGTGGAGTCGGAGTAGGAGTCGAAGTCGTGAAAAACGAGAGGCTCGAAACATTAAAAAGAATGTTTATTCAAACCACAATAGCTCATAAAGTTGACATTGTATACGTGGCTGACTAAAGATGATCTGATGGAATACATATGACAAGCAAGTTAAAATGACACCATTTAACTACATTTTATTCATATTCGGAGTAGTTTTTATATTTATTTTAAAGCTTAAGTCGGAGTCGTCTTTTTTTACACGACTCTACAGCCCTGCTATAATCTATAAACTCACAATGTCTGATTTCGTTACAACTATCTTACGTCATATTCTGATTTGCTGTCCTAACTAAACAACTGGTGTTTAATACAGATTGAAAATGAAATGTACAATTTTATAACATTATCGGTACTCTTTTTGCGGTAACTGATATTTCATAAGAAGATAACCGCCTAATATATTTTTGGTTCATTAGATTCACGGCAAACAGAAACTTTTTCCCAGAATCTCACCGAAACTCGTTTTTTTTTTTTAGCTCACCGAGGAATTTCAAATCTCCGATTTGGTATACTTTTCCCCAGAATCTCGCAAAACCTCGTTTTTTTTTTTAGCTCACCGATTTACCAATTTCGTGTAAATTATCGGGTTTTCCTCAAAATTTCTCAATCCCGGGATCGCGGCCATCTCAATCCCGGAATTTCGGGATCAGAAAATTGAACGGGATCCCGGGATTGGATGCCCTAAGTACAATGCATCAAGGAGTCACAAAAAAGTTTCCGTAATATTTCCATTGCATTTATTAGGGTATTGTTGAAGATTACAATAAACTAAATATTATTGGTATTTAGCGAATGGTTGAAATAAGAAAAAAAAATGCAATGTGAATGCACTCCATAGAAACTCGAAGGTTAATAACAATCATTAGATTTTAATGGTAGATTGACTTTTGTCATTAGTTAATTTCACATTAGTTAATAATATTGTAAAATTTACAAAATATACTTCAATAAGCACAACATTTAAGAAAAAATTAAGATTTAAGAGTGTGAGTTGACAATAGCTTAGAATTTTTAAAACCAGAGTAAGCGATTTAAGTGAAATTTAACATTTAAACATTTTGTATAAATATCACTGTTTCATTGTATTTTTTATCAGTTGACAATGCTCATCATGAAACCGGTCCTGATCTAATAAATTTTATGTGGAAAAAGTACTAAAAATGTTTTATTATTTTTATTATTATTCCATTCCACCAAGTATCGACAGTGAACACCTTAAAAGTGATTTAAACATTTATCACAAAAATATGAAAATAATATCCGCAAAGTAATCGCTGAATTCAAGAATATACTATAATTTATAGACTTCAAACATGACATACCTACCTAAATTAAAAGTATTAATATATTTATGCATTCTTAAGAGGATGATCATATAACTAATTTTGAAATATGACGACTTCTCTTTGATTCCGTTTACGTTCGTTGACATCATTCATTCATTCAGTGTTGCCGCAATAACAACTGAAAAAGACATAATACTATATTCAAAATAGCGGGAATTTTCAACAGTTTAAGCGTAGAAAACTATTCATTACTTTTCTGTTAAGCGACATGCAAAACCGTGTACTCAAATGAACGGACTTCTAAAACGAAATTTTACATAATATAACATCGATTTGTACCCAAATGTTGTTTAGAATAAGATCGATTTGTCAAATGATTGGTTTAACTCAATTAATATTTTATTATATTTATATTCAATATAACGTTTATGTCGGTCGAAATCATCAATATGCAGATGGTAAAGGAGCAGGATTGTACTGTTCGAGCCCATAGCATGTTATTGTGACTTAAATTAAAAATGTTATGTTACAAACATTTATGGATTTAAAATATACACGAAAAATGTTACAGTGCATCTGTACATAACAATGTATTTTATAATGTAGTTGAAAAATTTAATATATTCTTATATGCTTACGTAACTTTCTATATAAAATATTTGAAATGTTTTTACCGAGTCTATTTGACGCATACCTTTATCAAGTAACCGAAATTGTGAAGAGTGCATTTGAGTAAAAAATACTTAAACAGCGATAAGATATCTATGTATGTGACGTATTTTAAAACAATTAACATCCAAAAGTACTCGTGACAAAATGACATCCGGAATATTGGTTTCAAGAAGTTATAGCGGTCGTTGGCGGAAATGAGCGATTTTTTAAAATTATAGAATTAAGTATATACTGTAACTAGTGCCCTACAGTTTATTTTAAACCAATGAAGACAGGGGTCTGTTTGGCGCTTGTTGGATGCGGTTATGAAGTAATTGTTTTTTTTAAATTAATTTAGGTGTGAGTTATTTATGAAATTTGATTTTTCTTTGTAGGTTACAATTTACTACGATAAAAAAATCAAAGCACCTTGTTTCACAAGAATTACACCATAAAGATAGAAGTTGTTTTAGTTTTATGACATTAATGATATGTCATCATGTATAAGTCATTTTTAGTGTGTTTGCTGCCGACACTTGGTGGAAAGGCATTAAATTAAAATATATATATATACATTTGTACTAATTCCCACTTTTATTTAATAAGATCAGAACCGGTAACTGATCGGTTGATAATGCTCTTCATGAGCGAAACCGGTCCTGATCTTATAAAATAAAAAGTGTGAATTAGTACAAACGTACATTTTATATCTGAATGTTGGAGTGAAGCCTCTATATATGAAGTAATATATTTTACATATCAATTTTTGTGGTTAATTAAAGTAAAAATTAATAATATGTTTTAATAATTCGTCTTAATAAAAAGATGTTTATTTTAATTTTTATAATAAATAAGTGAATTGTCAACGAATCCATATTAACATCGCCTCTTGCTACCTTTACTCGTTTCAACATTTAAATTCAACAATTATTTTAAATCAATTTGTCGTCAAATATAAAGAGGGTTTAAAGTCAACCAACGTTATCTACAAAGAGGTTTTTTCAGTTTTTGATTGATTATTTTATTTTTCATT
This sequence comes from Himalopsyche tibetana, assembly GCA_030503985.1. Taxonomy (NCBI): domain Eukaryota; kingdom Metazoa; phylum Arthropoda; class Insecta; order Trichoptera; family Rhyacophilidae; genus Himalopsyche; species Himalopsyche tibetana. The sequence goes on along the minus strand of JAPJYX010000007.1, from coordinate 1,610,447 downwards.
CTCGGCTACAGGATAGTCAAAAATCATTATGTCAATTTTTTCTAGTTTATTTTTAAATCACCAGTGAAGTTTAACGTTAACTATATAAATTTGTCCTTTTTTAATGTTTTATTAAGATAATACCTACAAATTTTAACATCACCATAAGCAGTATAAGCATACAGTACGCAATCAATTTCACCAAGGGATAAAAATGTTACACCCAAATACGGACAGTCATAAGCTCTTTTTCCAAGAAATTTTAGAAATCAAAGAAAAAACAAAGCACAGCTGCAAAGTCTTCCGATTTTAAATGAAATATTAAACTTTCCCGCATCTCCACTTCTATACCCTATATAATCATAAAATCATATAATCATAAAACCTTTGCCGACAAACAAATAATATAATTCTTGAAACTACTTACTACTCAAATCTGTTGGCATTCCCATGAGCTCATCCTTTTCGCCAGCAATGGCTTTGGACTCAGTGATGCATTTATATTGTCAAGGTTGGGTTTTTATTGGCACCCGCTTCCACAACCACTTTTGTGAGGAAAACTGGCAGGATTTAAAAAAAATGTGTAGCTAAATTAATTGTGTTTGAATTTTGTTATCAGGCAACCCGTAATATCAATTGTTTATTGTTTATTGTTAATGGTCTTAAATGGCAACATTGTTTTTCGATATCGATGTGATTTTTGTTTTTTTCTTCCTTGCTCTTTGGGATACCATCCGCACCTGACGTGTGTTGGGAGACTTCCCAGTCTCTGGAGGATACTTCCAGAGACCTTTAGTTGTAAATTCACTTGCAGTTATTTTTCTTTTGTGGTTTTGTGTTTTTTTTCGAGATGAAAGAAATAATATTTTTCCATTTCGACGAAAATTAAATTCCTTTTTGTTCTCTGCGCAGAGTTTAACGTCATTTTTTTTATTTTACATTTATAAAATCGTGTGAGCAAGCTAGGTTTGTAATAGTTATTGTGTATTGTAATAATTCAAAATTTTGTTGTTAAATATTCTATGTAATAAGTTCGTGATTGCAAATTTTCTTAAATAAACGTTTTCGTGAAAGTAGGGCGATGTTTGATTTAATAACTACCTACATGTGGACTCCAAGTTTAGGCCAGCGGTATTTGTCGTAATGACTTTTATTAGTGGGGATTTATTCTTGGGGTTTAACATCGTGAACAATAGTAGAAATTTCAAACAATAAATGAAACTCGCTCCGAAAAGAAATCGCGAGTAATGTCAATATCTTATATAAACACGAAACTTTCATTTACTAAACGTCAGTTCAAGTTCATCCGTGCACTTGAATGCCTGAAGATGCCGAAAGGCGAAACCCGGGTCGTTAGTGACAAAATCTGTGAGAATGTACATAGTTTGAACGATTCAAATTTAATATTGAAATTCCACCAAGCACCTTCAGTCGAAATCTTAAATTTAAAAAATAAATTATGAACATTAGGTTCTAAACAAGCATATGCTTTGCAAAGTTACAATATAATAGAAAGAGTTATTTGACTTTCCTGAAAAGTTACACCTTTGTAGATAGTGTTGGTTGACTTTGAGCGATCGTAAATATTTGCTATCCACTTGTTACGTGTTAATTTTCGTGATAAAAAAATATTTATTTAATTTACGGTCTGAGAATTTGAATTATTTGAATCGGAATTTAAAGGAAAAATATTACAATTTCACATTATTGTGTTTTATTTTAATAATAAGAATTTTTACACTTCAGTGTGTGTTGTCACTATAATACTCGAGTTTTTTCCTTTCGGCATCCCATCGGCAGAAGTCCACAGCGGTTTGCATATGTAAATGCATGAGGATTTAGTTATATCAAGCAACCTTATCCGATATTATAAATTGTGTTGAATTTCCTAAAATAATTGGCTGTATTACAAACTATTCTATTAAATTCATTTAATATCACAGCTCACGTTTGAGGAATCCGAGTATTATCCGAGAGTAGTGATTACATTGGTGTGGCAACACCTTAATTGTCAAAGATTTTATCACACCCAAAGGTCAATTTTCTACTTAATAACTATCACAGTAATCTGTTGCGCGTTCGAAAGCCTTAATTGGAAGAATACCAGAAGTAATAAAACGTTTATTATTGTTCTACTTACGCCCACGCCACTATCCACAGCCAATTTTTGTATCGAGAAAATAATGATGATTATTAATGATTATTAATTGATAAAAGTGAATAGTTACTTTAGTGATAGTACCAAAAAAAATACCAGAAAATAAATCAGTTTGTAGCTTATATAAAAATTTGAATCATTCAAATTATGTACATTCACACAAGTTTTGTCACTAACAGCCCGGTTTCAGCCTTTTGGCATCTTCAGGCATTCAAGTGCATGGATGAACTTGAACTAACGTCTAGTAAAAAAAGTATATTGTTTATGTAAGAAATAAATGTATCATTTAGTTTAAAACTATTGCTGGCGAAATGGATTAACCCATGGGAATGCCTACAGATTTGAATGGTGAGTAATTTCAAGGGACGTTAGTGAAAAAGCTTGTGTGGATGTACATAATTTTAACGATTAAAATTTAATATTGTAATTCCACTAAGCACATTCAGTATAAATCTTAAATTATAATACAAGATTAGTTAAATATTTTTCAACACTCTTCCGGCATCACGGCTACATTTTTACTTTGTAGGGATTAGATTTTTTGGGCGTATCTTTTTTTTGTTAAAAATAGTTTTTTAATAGAATATCAACATTTTTTTTGTGATAATGAGTCAAAAAAACCCAAATTCCTTGCCACAGAATGTCGACAAAAGAATAGAATAGTGGATATGTTTTCACTACTTTTCATTTACGGACAGGAGATAGCACATTAGAGATTAGTCTTATATTATTCGATGGTCTCTCTATATCTCTTTTCAGCCTGAGTCAATACTCAATAGTATTAGCTTACAAATAGTTTAGTAAGTTCAATAAACATTTTTTACTTGTGATATGAAGGCTGATGTTTTGTGGCATTCTAATGATTTAAATAAATATATCTCACCGATGTGTTTAAATAGATTATATTGAATTCAACATATTTAAAAGTAATATCAAAATTTACACGAAAAGGTAAAAGGTAAGGATTACGGAACAGATTTTTTTTAATGGATAAGGGAATTAACCTTTATCCGCCCAGCGGTCTTTCGTCGTTGTCTGCCCGACGGTCCCCGAGAGACTGGCGAAAATGATAAATAACACAAGTAATGACTTCAACATAACGAATCATTATTTTATTTTGGATTTCAATCAATATTTGCGTCTAATTTATTAATCTAAAATGAGTAACTTTACGCTGTTTCAATGTCTACTGGGCCATGGTTTCCTAAACTTATTGTGTAATGGAACACTTCGCAAATATGGAAATTTTCCCGGAACACAGCTTATTTTTAGGTCGGGTAATTCATAATAGTAAAAATATTGAGAAAAATATGTTATTGATTCTTTTGTTAAGTATTTTTAAAACATGTTACATACAAGTATGGGTAACCACAGCTCTTAGCGATTAAAAATCTCCGCCTGTACCTAGATAATTGACGTTTTTAACATCAGTGGAGATTAATCATCAATCGATTTTTTATATTAAATAGAAGATGCTTAAATGTGTTATTACCGTTTCAAATTTTCGCTGAACACCTATTTAAGTCCCAAGGAACACCAGTGTTTCGTTGAACATAGTTTAGGAAACTCTGTATTAGGCAATTGAAATAATGGTGGACAGAAAAATATTCCGTTTTTAACTCCCTGCGCATCGATTCTTTTCATTTAAACAAATATATTAACCGTTATAATTAATATTTCTGTTTGAAGTAAAGTAATTATCATAAATTTGAAACATTTTTTTATGATGCCTTTTATTTTACAGCTATATATAGAGATATAGTTGTTTTGGTGTGACCAAAATCAATCATTGATATAATGCAAGCAATGCTTTGTCAGCGAGCTGCTCTTATTGCACACAGCGCACAGGCTGGTGGAGGCTAATAAGAGTATGCAGTGTAATAGTTAGTGAATAGAACGAAATGGCAGTGGGATTAGTAAAACTGTTTCGAATAACAAACAATCACTAAGCGTGGTTAGCTATCCAATATCGGAGGATCGAAATGAAAATTGAACACTGAAAGTGTAGAAAATTGGCAGACATTAATGCAGTACAGTACCACCAATGATGATGAAGAATACATATGTATATACAGTTCATGTTATTCATGTTACACATTTTGGATTCTTAAGGCAATCATTAATATTTCCATCAAAGAAAATAGTCCTACGATAAATCGTTCCAATCATAATATTATGAAATAACATAACACTAATCAAACACTCCATTTGCTGATTTCATAATACAATTCAGATAACAAAATCAGTAGTTGCTTACTGATAGAAGATAACGACCATAACCAATTAACTAGTTATTAAGCTGTTATCTCATTAATTAATGGTGTCAAAACATTACAATCTTGACAATTGAAGTGTTCAATGAATATCGTACGCGCATTTAAGTATATTTTAAGACTTATAGAAATAATTAAAAACATCCGCCTGCGGCGCGGCGCTGTCATTCGTTCATTCAATAATGTAAGAAGAATTGTTTTAATATGTTCGCACACTGAGTTATTTAGTTTAATAGCATATGCATACACTGATTGTAATCAAATAACTATTTGCAAATATTACATGGACTGACTGGAATATTTATCACAAGTCTAGATAAACATTGCAAAACAAACGTAGATTTCTATTTAGGTCACTTGAGTATTCTCCAGGCGTATCAAACAGAAGTTTTGAGTGGGATGGCGTAAGATTATAGATTGCATTAGAACGCATTATATCGAAATTACTTACAAAAATTGACACTCTTTTTTAAGCACTAATTCTATTAATGCAATGCCGGCAGCTGATAAAGTTTGATCGAGACTATTATATTGAACTGAAACAAAATAAAATATCATTATTTTTTAACTATTTAACTGCCGCTAAGTGTACTTATGGCACCTATCACGCCGCAAATTTTATTGCAAAAATAAAACCTTCTAAATATATCGTTATTGAAATTTATCAAAGTTAACTAATAAAAAATGCCAAATAAATGAAGAGTGCGTGTTGTCGTTTGTTCAGCATATTTGTATGTTTAAAATAATTGATTTAGGTTACTAAACTCCCTATTAACCACTTCCCCGGCGAATTATTTTTGCAAAAATGTTCAAAATTTTTATTTTCTTTTAATTTGAAGCATATAGATAATATTTTTTTTAACCCTTCTAAGTCTATTTTTTATATTTTTTTTTATTAAAGATTTTTCTCCTGAATTTTTATATAAAATATACGAATTCTACAAAGCTAATTCATATAAATTGAATATCGTGAAATTGTATGAAACACGTATTTGTGTGAACGCCGAAAATCGAACAACGATTTTAAAATGTTTATATGGTCGCGCTTCGGTTATCACACGCATTTGCGTGAGCGCCAAAATTGGAACACTTTTTTTACACATATTCGTGTGAACGCCGGGGAAGTGGTTAAAGCGGAGCGTCTAAGACGCATACTTTCTATGAACGGGGGGGGGGTCCCGTCCAGTTATGGCAGTTAAACGGTTAAGAATATTGTTTGCATTTTAATATAAACTTCGTGGATTTGGTTACGATATTTATTGGTTCAAGAAATGTGCAAACCATTATATATAAAAATATATATATATTACTAGATTCAACGTTCTGGATAACTTCACTGCCAACTTACTGTATAATCTATATATTAATAGCCGATAATGTCAGTCTGAGTGTAAGGACGTCCTCGACCTACCAGTCTCCACTTTTTTAAATAAAATAAAATCTATAATAATCACTTTTCACTTTTCACAAATGTGTGCGTACTGATGTCATCGGGTCTTTTTCTTCTTTTACGAAATTTATTTGTTAGCGTATTTGAAAATTATTTGAATAAAATATATATACTACGAAAAATGATTGTTAGCAAACGTGAACATTATTCCAAAAATTCAATAATTTGCAATTTAAAAACTGCAGGGCTGTCGATATATGCGCCGAGGTCGATTTATGGTACTATGAAAAATGATTGTTAGCAAACTTGAACATTATTCCAAAGATTTAATAATTTACGAAATTTCTGCTACTACGAAAAATGGTTGTTAGCAAACTTCAACATTATTCCAAAAATTAAATAATTTACGAAATTTCTGCTACTACGAAAAATGGTTGTTAAACTTTATTCCAAAAATTGAATATTTTACGAAATTTATGCTATTACGAAAAATGGTTGTTAGCAAACTTAAACATTATTCCAAATATTAAATAATTTACGAAATTTATGCTACTACGAAAAATGGTTGTTAGCAAACTTGAACATTATTCCAAATATTAAATAATTTACGAAATTTCTGCTCCTACGAAAAATGGTTGTTAGCAAACTTGAACATTATTCCAAAGATTTAATAATTTACGAAATTTCTGCTACTACGAAAAATGGTTGTTAGCAAACTTCAACATTATTCCAAAAATTAAATAATTTACGAAATTTCTGCTACTACGAAAAATGGTTGTTAGCAAACTTGAACATTATTCCAAATATTAAATAATTTACAATTAAAAAACTGCAGGGCTGTCGATATATGCGCAAAATTAAATAATTTACGAAATTTCTGCTCCTACGAAAAATGGTTGTTAGCAAACTTGGACATTATTCCAAATATTAAATAATTTACGAAATTTCTGCTCCAACGAAAAATGATTGTTAGCAAACTTGAACATTATTCCAAAAATTCAATAATTTACGAAATTTCTGCTACTACAAAAAATGGTTGTTAGCAAACTTCAACATTATTCCAAAAATTCAATAATTTACGAAATTTCTGCTACTACGAAAAATGGTTGTTAAACTTTATTCCAAAAATTGAATATTTTACGAAATTTATGCTATTACGAAAAATGGTTGTTAGCAAACTTAAACATTATTCCAAATATTAAATAATTTACGAAATTTCTGCTCCTACGAAAAATGGTTGTTAGCAAACTTGAACATTATTCTAAAAATTAAATATTTTACGAAATTTCTGCTACTACGAAAAATGGTTGTTAGCAAACTTGAACATTATTCCAAAAAATCAATAATTTACAAAATTTCTGCTACTACGAAAAATGGTTGTTAGCAAACTTGAACATTTTTCCAAATATTTAATAATTTACGAAATTTCTGCTACTACGAAAAATGGTTGTTAGCAAACTTGGACATTATTCCAAAAATTCAATAATTTACGAAATTTCTGCTCCTACGAAAAATGGTTGTTAGCAAACTTGAACATTATTCCAAAAATTCAATAATTTACGAAATTTCTGCTACTACGAAAAATGGTTGTTAGCAAACTTAAACTTTATTCCGAAAATTCAATAATTTACGAAATTTCGGCTACTACGAAAAATGGTTGTTAGCAAACTTAAACTTTATTCCAAAAATTGAATATTTTACGAAATTTATTCTACTACGAAAAATGGTTGTTAGCAAACTTGAACATTATTCCAAATATTAAATAATTTACGAAATTTCTGCTCCTACGAAAAATGGTTGTTAGCAAACTTGAACATTATTCCAAAAATTCAATAATTTACGAAATTTCTGCTACTACGAAAAATGGTTGTTAGCAAACTTAAACTTTATTCCAAAAATTCAATAATTTACGAAATTTCGGCTACTACGAAAAATGGTTGTTAGCAAACTTAAACTTTATACCAAAAATTGAATATTTTACGAAATTTATGCTACTACGAAAAATGGTTGTTAGCAAACTTAAAAATTATTCCAAAAATTAAATATTTTACGAAATTTCTGCTCCTACGAAAAATGGTTGTTAGCAAACTTGAACATTATTCCAAAAATTCAATAATTTACGAAATTCCTGCTACTTCGAAAAATGGTTGTTAGCAATCTTGAACATTATTCCAAAAATTCAATAATTTACGAAATTTCTGCTACTACGAAAAATGGTTGTTAGCAAACTTAAACTTTATTCCAAAAATTCAATAATTTACGAAATTTCGGCTACTACGAAAAATGGTTGTTAGCAAACTTAAACTTTATTCCAAAAATTGAATATTTTACGAAATTTATTCTACTACGAAAAATGGTTGTTAGCAAACTTGAACATTATTCCAAATATTAAATAATTTACGAAATTTCTGCTCCTACGAAAAATGGTTGTTAGCAAACTTGAACATTATTCCAAAAATTCAATAATTTACGAAATTTCTGCTACTACGAAAAATGGTTGTTAGCAAACTTAAACTTTATTCCAAAAATTCAATAATTTACGAAATTTCGGCTACTACGAAAAATGGTTGTTAGCAAACTTAAACTTTATTCCAAAAATTGAATATTTTACGAAATTTATGCTACTACGAAAAATGGTTGTTAGCAAACTTAAAAATTATTCCAAAAATTAAATATTTTACGAAATTTATGCTACTACGAAAAATGGTTGTTAGCAAACTTTTTTTTTATTCCAAAAATTCAATAATTCACGAAATTTCTGCTCCTACGAAAAATGGTTGTTAGCAAACTTGAAAATTATTCCAAAAATTAAATATTTTACGAAATTTATGCTACTACGAAAAATGGTTGTTAGCAAACTTGAACATTATTCCAAATATTACATAATTTACGAAATTTCTGCACCTACGAAAAATGGTTGTCAGCAAACTTGAACATTATTCCAAAAATTCAATAATTTACGAAATTTCTGCTACTACGAAAAATGGTTGTTAGCAAACTTAAACTTTATTCCAAAAATTCAATAATTTACGAAATTTCGGCTACTACGAAAAATGGTTGTTAGCAAACTTAAACTTTATTCCAAAAATTGAATATTTTACGAAATTTATGCTACTACGAAAAATGGTTATTAGCAAACTTAAAAATTATTCCAAAAATTAAATATTTTACGAAATTTATGCTACTACGAAAAATGGTTGTTAGCAAACTTTTTTTTTATTCCAAAAATTCAATAATTCACGAAATTTCTGCTCCTACGAAAAATGGTTGTTAGCAAACTTGAAAATTATTCCAAAAATTAAATATTTTACGAAATTTATGCTACTACGAAAAATGGTTGTTAGCAAACTTGAACATTATTCCAAATATTACATAATTTACGAAATTTCTGCACCTACGAAAAATGGTTGTCAGCAAACTTGAACATTATTCCAAAAATTCAATAATTTACGAAATTTCTGCTACTACGAAAAATGGTTGTTAGCAAACTTAAACTTTATTCCAAACAATCAATAATTTACGAAATTTCTGCTAACTATAAAAATAGAATAAATTAAAATAAAATAAAATAAAATAAAATAAAATAAAATAAAATAACATAAAATAAAATAAAATAAAATAAAATAAAATAAAATAAAATAAAATAAAACAAAATAAAATAAAATAAAATAAAATAAAATAAAATAAAATAAAATAAAATAAAATAAAATAAAATAAAATAAAATAAAATAAAATAAAATAAAATATAATAAAATAAAATAAAATAACATAAAATAAAATAAAATTAAATTAAATTAAATACCATAAAATAAAATAACATAAAATTAAATTAAATTAAATACTATGCAACAAAAATCTCACGTTGCTGGGCAACGGGCTTACAGCTAGTATTTATTATTTTCGATGTATTCGACGATAGCTTTGTGAAAGTTCATTTGTAATTTAATATTAACTTTGTTACTTTACTTGCTGTGTTCGCACGGGTCACAATTTGTAACACAGCAAGTGGAGTAACTAAGTTATTTTAATTGTGTACATAAATAATATTTGAGTTGAGGTAGAGTATACTTGTACAAATTAAATTAATAGTTATTGTATCAGACCGAGAACCCCCCAGAGTGTCTCAATTGTATATCGGCTTGATGAGCTTCATTATAAATCAGTACGCCTCCAATTATTTGAATGGCCTTTAAAATAAAACAAAAGATTACGTAGGTAAGCGAAGGGTGTAAGGTAACATACGTCCAAAATGCTCAGGCGCTTTATTATAAACTAATTATTTAATGCTGTGGCATGAAGGTAATACATGATAAAACTCAGTTTCTGGGTGGGCCAGTCACTACATGGGCGACCACCCAGGATAGTTCGAAGCGAGCGGGTTAAGACGATGGGGTAGATTAAAATACTTTTATAGAACATGGCGCAAGCGTTTTATTTTGTGAAAAAGTGTCGGCTGACTTCCTACGCGCATTCGCTGGTCATTGACAGTTCCGTGCTTAAGTTTTATGTAAGTGGGGTCGAGATTTTTAAAAAAATGATCAAAGACTTTTTGTGACACATATCATTTTTTATTGTACCTGTAATATTAATTGTTGGGCAAATATTTGATTTACCATACATACATTATATGCCATATATAGGCGATTTTATTTAGAATTACATTTTTTCTATTGTTACGATCCACAGTAAGACCAGTGTGAGCGCAAACGTTATATCAGTCAAGTATTAATAAAACAGACAAACCTTACATTCAACGTGGTTTGAAGCAATCTCAGGTTGTATCTGAATAACTTTTTAGTGATTTTTCGTGTTCTATTCAAAACACGATCGATGAGGTGATGAAGTCATATCGATTTTCAATATTCATATTCGATATCAAGTACGGCAGTACATACCTAGTCAGAACTGAACTCACAAATATATTAAAGAAACCGAGAGGCAAAGAAATAATAAATAAGTTAAGGTAATGGTAACATCACAATAAGCTTAGCATACTCCATGCTGGTGGTAACGCTCTGTGGTATTGATATGATTTTAGCTAATAAGCTTCTTAATATATTCAATGTTGGTTCAGACTTAGGAAAATAACCTAGGAAAGTATGGCTTTCTTAAAAGATCTCGTGGACGGCACTGCGGCTAACCTATTATTAACGACTTTTACAACGAGATCGTGGGAGTCTCCGGATGACAACAATGCATGCTAGGGGAAATCTTCTTACCACGTATGTGAAAAGAAGTTCCGATTGATGAGTTTCTGGTTTTGGTAGTTACTGCACCGCCAGTCACATAGTGCGTTAAATTCATTTTTAACAAGGTACAGTATAGTCTGTGGGAAGTTAAAATGAAATGATAGTAGCCAGTACAAATAAAGCCAAACATCAAATATTCATATGAACCCTTCAAAAATCAATAGGGATGATGGGCGTGGGTTGATTACATCATGGTTTTCAGCGATGCCAAATCTAATCTTAAAGAGGTTATGGACAAGGCATACTTTCATTTGTTAAATATGATATATAACATGCTTGTCTTTTTTGCCACGATAATTTACCTTATCCCGCAAAAAACAATGCAATTATCTAGGAAGGTTAATTACGAATACCAAAATATTTAAAAAATCATCGTTGAAATCAAGGAAATCGATAATCCCGAAAATTCATTGTCGTTATTTATAATTTGCTTTATTGTTTTTCTAAAAACTTTTGTTTTGACATGTTGTTATGTATACACAACATTTACCTCTATGCTATATTAATTCTCTATGACATACTTGTAAGAATAAACCTTTCAACGGACTAAACCAAAATCCAATTAAGTACTTCTCCCCAGTTTAAATTGAGAGTTCAAATCGAAAGGCCGAACAGCTTAGTAGAAACTCCTCAATACTCACATAGGTATTATTTTGATTTAATAAGATTTAAGTGATTTATTATTAAGTGTATAAACTGTGTTATAGAATAAAGTTGAAACAAAATTTAAATAATAATATAGTGTTTCAGTAAAAATATATCCATAACTTGTTATGGTGACTTTTTAATATTGATATTGTATTCTTATTTCGTGTAAAATGTCGGTTTTTCTGATTTTAATTTGTTATATCTGTGACGTTTTCATCCCATCGCACTCTTCCAATCCGATTTTAAAAGCAGGACGTTAAAAGAGCGATTATTTACCAATTAGTGTTTTCCTCGATCGACTGACTATTCAAAAACTCCCATCAGGAGTCATGTAAAGTATTTGATACCAGACAAAAATAATATCTGAATCACGATTACTAAGTAAAAAAAAAAACTCAAAATAATCTCACGGTAAAGCATTCTGTGACATGACACAGAATGCAGAATACTTTTTTTAGATAATATGTTTAAAATATAAATGTTTGAGAACGCTTTGTTAAGATTTATCGTATATTTCGAGATCCCACTTTGATTTTGTTGAATATTACGACATACATTGCGGCAATGTTAACCCGAATGTGACTCAGGTAAATCGTACAGAATACACTTCTAACATTTATTTGGTTTGCGAAGTATAAACATGCCGGGTTTCCCTACGTACATTATATATTATCAAATTATCTCGTGGGTACGAGCGATAAAGCTCTGCTTTGTTGTAGATCGCCGTCGCGACGCCCGCGTATTTGTAGACCCTCCTCGCATCGCGACGTCCTCGAAAGCCTCCGTCTGTTGTGTAATTTGTTGTAAGTTTATGCAGGGTGAGCGTCCGTGCGTAATACAATAGCCGAATACTGAGAGAAATGGGATTCAGGTGGAACAGTGGAGTTGAGTTATTGTATCTATAAGATCCAAATTGTACGAGTAAAGAAAATTCATGGGTATGACATGAACAATAATATTTTTAGCTGATAACATGTAATAAAAGAATACTTAACTAACAATAAAGTACTTGGTCTCAAGAAGGAGTGTTTGAATTTAGTTTTCAGATAAGTTACTTGAAAGGGAAGTCTAAATAATTTCGTTTTCTCTAATCCTGATTTTTAAATAACTTTTATAACGAGTACAAAAATTAATATTTATCTTCCTTTTAAAATAAGTTGAAACAAAAAACCTACGATATGTTGCCAGATTTCAAAAATCTAACGATAATACTATAAACCGAATGTGACTAATAGAAATATTAAAATGTTGCTTTTACTCAGTAATAAACTTTTAGACTTATGTATTTTGATGATTACTAATTTATAATATTTGAATCTGTAAGAACAGATTAAGTATAACTCGTTTCATTATTAACAACTAACACTTGACATTGACAATTATAACAGTACAATAATAATAAACAGCTTAACGACCGTGGACGCGTATTTGAGTCTTTGAAAAACAAAGGTTGCTGGCCGGCGGACACGTATATGCGTATAGGTGAAGTATCTGGAAGCTAAGAAAATTAAATTTTGTAAAGATATCTCAATTTGCTTACAAATTAAAATGAATTTAGTAAAATTATAATTTTTGCGAATTTATTGCAAAATTTTATTTCGCCAGGTGAAATTTTATAAAAAAACGTGCGGTCGTTAAGCTGTTAAAAGTGAATAAAAATAGATTAGCAATAGGGTAAAAAATATTGCTCGCATTTTATTTAAGATATGCAAAAAATAACGAATTTTGTTTTGGTTTTTGATTGCAGTAAGTTATTTAGTACTAAATTAAATGATTTCTCATTTTGTTATAACAAAAAAATACGACAAAAAGCTGGCTCACAAGTGACACACGTGGTGACATAAGAAACGGCATATTTTTATGTATGTGTTGCCCACTTGTGTTTGAATATCTAGATAATTTAGTATAATATTGTACAGATATAAGGTTGGAGATAAAGAAATGAAAGCACCTCGTATTAAATATAATAATATATCATTGCATATTATACGTACGTAGTGATAAACTGATATTTGGTGACAGATCACGAGTGAAATTATTATAAATTGAAAATATTAAAGATTGAGACCTTTTTTTCTGCAGAAGATGGACATAAATGATGATAATATGCCACTACAGGAAGAATATAACATACCCGATAAGCTTCGAGGGAACGAGTTAGCCCCAGTGTATGAGACATCCCGCCACTGATAACAGTCTAAGATAGGCTTCGCTGTCCGCCCAAGGGTTATATTAGGACTACCCTTTTGTGACGAAACAAAGAGAAGGTTCAGAGAGGACTGGAGTAGTGCCTATTAACGTTTATTGCATTACATTGATGTGCCTTGAATAATGGTAGAATCACTTCCACACGAAGTATAAAATCGGGTGAAGGTACTAGGTAAAGAGAAAAAGTTCATGATCAATAATATGATGGTAAATGAATATGACAAGGTGTCAATTTGTTGTACTGCTAGAAAATATTCGGTCTAGGTAAATTCAAATTTTTGAAGTGTATATTTATATATATTATAAAAAAGTATATATCACTTTTAAGGTGTTCACTGTCAATACTTGGTGGAATGGCATTATAATAAAAATAATAAAACAATTTTAGTACTTTTTCCACATAAAAATTAATTAGATCAGGACCGGTTTCGCTCATGATGAGCATTGTCAACTGATAAGAAAAACAATAAAACTAAAAATAAATATCACTGTTTTATTGTTTTTCTTATCAGTTGACAATGCTCATCATGAGCGAAACCGGTCCTGATCTAATAAATTTTATGTGGAAAAAGTACTAAAAATGTTTTATTATTTTTATTAAAAAGTATATACGTTCATTTTCTTTTTACGCGATTAACACGAGACATTTCTAGCAATGAAAGCGATTTATGCCAAGTCCCTCATATAAGTACCTGTATATAATCAAGTGGCGATGAATAGTTTTTTTTTTATTCATAATTAAAATACGCTTTATAAATAATATGCCGCCTGTGTGGTCGAGTGGTCAACGTTGTTGGCTTCGGCTACGGAGGGCCCGGGTTCAAATCCCGGTACGGACAGTTTTATAAATTGATTTTTCAATGGATTTATGAATTTCTGTTCAAAGGCATGGATGTATGTGATGCCTTGAATTCCCCCCTCTCATCCATCCTATCCTATAAACGGGGCGTATCGAGAGCGATTAGCTTACCACTAATCCTGTCCTAGCTCTATCCTTCTATCCTTACTCTCTTTGGAAAAAAGAGAGGTTGAGCAACTGAGTTACAAGCAGTTCTCGTAGAAACACTTCTGTTGAGATAAACTCCATTAGGAGTCCATATGCTCCACATTGAGGCGGACATGGTTTAAAAAAATAAAAAATAATAGTGTAATTTACTTTTTGGGTTTTCGTTGTTACCTTTTTAAACAATTTATACCACAATTTTCTCACATAAACGTTTTTTTTTAATTTAAAGAAGCGATCTTCAATATATCTAAAAATTAGATGACTTTTATACACTTATTTTGTTGAACGTATCTACCATTTAAAAAAAGAATTGAGTGTGTATATAGATTTATTAGAGGTGAAATAAGCCAACTAGTAAAATGGTAAAACTTTTTTCTTGAATTTGTAAGTACTATCACGTCATTACTTGGTGCTTTTGTGGATTGCATATTTTTATTTTACGAAGATTACACTTTTATTAATTGAGGTTACTTAAATTTTACGATACTTTCAGACATGTAGAATATTACATAACAACGAATCTAACTTATTTTTTTATAAAATACCACTTGGCTAACCTCACCTCTAATGGGCCCATATGTTATATTCAGGGCTGTGGAGTCGAAGTCGTGAAAAAAAAACGGCTCGATTTTTTTAAAATATATATATTTAATGATGTGTATTCAAACAAAATAGTCAAAAGTGTTGACATTTCATGCTTGGCTGACTAAAGATGATCTGATGGTATACATATATATAAGATAAAATTAAATTATTGAAAAATTTCCTCAGAGTCGGAGTCGTCTTTTTTTAACACGCCTCCACAGCCCTGGTTATATTGATTATTTACTCAGCATAATGGATTAACGATATCGATCATACCACATAATGATCGCCTGGTTTATACATATTTTCAAAAGACCCGACCAAACCATATGACGTCAAATTGTGCCCATACGGCGCTATAAATCATTGACGTTTTCGTCCCTCGAAATAAGATTTAAACAAACCATCAAGCAAGAAACCAGCCTGTTGTATTTCACAAAGGCGAATATAAATTTAGATGTCTCATTTATAATATACAACATCCCACAGCAGTACAGAATATTCTAAAAAATATTTACCTACCTGAGATACAATCTCGTTGTCCCAAGCTTACCTTCGCGGTGGGAGGGATTCCTTTTGTAGCTCGCTATCAAAGTATAAAAAATAAAATAAAACTATCGGCCGCAAGGATGATGTGTTTATTTCGAATTTATCTCCCTTTATAGGTGTTGTCTCTATTTGAGAGGTATCAAAGAATTGCTTTATAGCCGATTGTAAAATAGTACCAACACCGCAGTATACGTTGGTTTTAATTTTAAAGGCATAGAAGATTCCTGGGCAGTCAAATATCTAAGATATGGTTATAAATCGTCACTGTTCTGGCAGAAGTTTGTAAGTAACAACTGATTAAGAAAAAACACAATATTCCTTTGTATTTTATTTACACTTTATTTATCTTAGGTTAGGACCGGTTTCGCTCACGGCGAGCATTATCAACTGATAAGAAATATAATTTAACAATGCTATTTATACAAAGACAAATTTAAATGAAAAGGTGTAAGCAACAATTGACATGAAACTTTATGAAACAAATTAATATGTTAGAGCAATGTCTGCCAAACTGTGTGCCGCAAGAAGTCTCAAGTGTGCCGCGGTGCAAGAGGCCGTCAAATTTTCAATTTTACATAACACTTATTCATTATAATTTTCTTCAATCTTAAATAAATTTAACATTTACACATTCAAACAAATATTTGTCACTTTCATACAAAGTAGTCAACGAAACACATTTTCTTTTTTAAAGAAACATTTCATTTTTTAAAGTATTTTTACTTGGTGTGCCGCAGTCTAGTCCCATTCACCAGTGTGCCGTGAAGTAAAAAAGTCTGGCAGACACTGTGTTAGAGCAGTGTCTGCCAAACTGTGTGCCGCAAAGTCTCAGGTGTGCCGCGGTGGAAGAAACCTTAAAAATGTTCATTATAATGCCTATTAATTTCAATTTTCTTCAGTTTTAAATAATTTAACATCTATACATTCTAATAAAAATAATAAAACATTTTTAGTACTTTTTCCACATAAAATGTTTTATTATTTTTATTATAATGCCATTCCACCAAGTATTGACAGTGAACACCTTAAAAGTGATCTATACATTCAATCAAATTTTTGTCACGTTATACAAAGTGGTCAACGCGACATTTCCTTTTTAAAGCATTTGTATTTGGTGTGCCGCGGTAAAAGTCCCATTCACCAGTGTGCCGTGAAGTAAAAAAGTTTGGCAGACACTGTGTTAGAGGTATATGTTAAGCATTTTAATTTAGTGTAATTAAAGAATCAATCAATTATTTTCAATGTCAATTGTTGTTTTATTTGAAAGTTTCGTCATCAAACTAAGTAAAATACTTTAAAAGGCTTTCAATCATTTTAAATAATTCGATTAGAGATATAATAAATAACAAGCGGATATTATGCGTCCTTAAATCAAATAAGACTGCAGAAATTACACTAAAACACGTGAATTACAGGAACGTTAAATCGGGGTTTCTCGGTAAGTCGGTGAATATACATTTGAATTAAAATCATTTGACATACAAATCAGAACCTATATCTGTATAAGTATGTGCATACTAGGACTTGTCCGTTTTTAAAAACCAGTTTTAAGACCCGGTTTTTTGACTAAATTTGTGAATTCGAAAACCGGTTTTTCAACTTCGTAACCGGTTGTGCCGAATTTTCCTTAAACGAGTCTGTAAACAAAAGGAAAGAAAAATTTGGATCTTTTATTTGATGGCTTAAAGACCATATGCCCCACGCCATTACCCAGCGAAAGGGTATTTTCGATATCAAGAAATTTTGTTACAAAACGATCAGTGGACGCTTTGTGTTTTCTTGAGTCATTATAAGAGTAGCACCAAAAAAATTCTAGTAGTGTGTTATTATGTATGTATATAAATAAACAACATTAAAAAATTGAACTTTTTCATTTCTTCATTATCCATTTTTTGAAAAACTTACACTTACACTTATAAAACAATATTGTCATTCGAAAACAGGTTTTTTCAAAAGTCGGTTTTCATACTATTAACGTGTTAGCATTACATTTTACGGTATAATTAAATAGACTAGTACTATTTCCACAAATAGCAGACGTACGTTAAAAATACTCAAATCAAATTTAAAAGGGTTCGATTCACCTCGGAAAAGATTTCGTTATTTACGTTCGTAGAATTTAAATATATAAATTGTGTAAGTTTCAAAGAAAATCCATTCGATACGTCGGCCACAAAGGCGAGAGAGAAACCTGTCCCAACCGGCGAGTGGTTTCCTTCACCAGGTAAAGGAATAAGAACAGCAGGTGTTTTTGGGTTAATTAAGTTTTCAAAGGCACCTTTGGCAGGATTGCGTGAAGGGTTCCAGAGCAACCCTCATATTATTAAGTGTACCCCCAAGGGTGCCATCGACAACCGTTTTTAAAAGATTGCATTTGCCCTGGGACGCATATGTGTGATACAAAGTATGGAATGACTCCGTTGGGATTTGTTTTATTAATGGTGAGTTGCGTTTGTTGGAAGTTTTTGTCAGTGTGGCATGTTTAAAAAAATCTAACAAACAAAATAATTCATTCATGGCAACATAAAAAAGATTGCTTCTTTACCACATGTGTCTGTAAAAACGAACAAAAATGGAAAAAAATAGAAAATTCATCATTTATGAATGAAATAATCATTCCAGCCATTTCGAGGTAGTGGATATATCATGATGAGAATATGCCTTGTTTTTTCGATAGAGTTCGTACCATAATTCATGTTATGAATAATCTTATTGTATTATTTAAGAAGGGGCTCCCGCGAGCCCCTTGTTTAATTAGTGATTTTAAAAGTAAGAAACTTTAATTTCTGACACATAAATATTATATTGACAGCAGCTTTAAGTATTAGTTTTGTAACATGGAATTCAAGCAAAAAAAAAATGGTACGTACTTATTTCCAAGTCAATCTTGAAACTCTTCACTCTTTCAAGATGGAAAGTTACCGCCGAATCCATCGAAAGTATTGGAAAGTACATCGTCCAACTATTGATAGTAATTATTTTACGGTATATTACGTGTCTTACGTATTATTATATACAGTATATTGTGTATAGTTTGATCGCTATTATCATTATTGAATGTTCTTTCATAATAGTGATAAAATAAGTGGATGTAAATGTCTTGAATTCCCCCTTCCCACTCATCTTATCCTAAAAAAGGGATGTAGCGAAAGCGATTAGCTCACCACCAGCCTGTCATAGCCTTCTCTTTATACCCCTACTTTCTTTGAAAAAAAATAGAATTTTAGCAACTGACGAGCACTTTTGTTGAGATAAACATTATTAAGAGTCCATACGTTCAACATTGGGAGTGGACATGGTATAAAAATGGTACAAAGGAATCATACAGTATGTTATATGGTTGTACTATTTTTACATTTAGCTGTAACAATTTTTCAATATAACCGGTTTCGCTCAGCAATTCCAACGGGAGGGAGAGTAAGACCACTTTTTTAAAATAAAATCTGGGTAATAAACCTGATAAAAAATTCTTAATACAAGTATTTTCAGCAAAAATAGTTAATATTATAAATTCAACGTTTTGTATTTTTTTATACCTGAAATTGAAAGGTATTTCAGATTTTCACGAAGGTAATATCTCTTCTATCCTTCAAGAATTTGATTAATATGCGTTCCGATAATTTTATTTATTTTTTGATCTCCGAAATGTTGGCTACCCCCCAATCATATAAAATAATCATCCCTCTAAATAACTTCATTTCACATTCTTCTGCGATAAACATTTTAAGAGCGCTAGGAAGAATAGACTTGCCACGCCCAGCCCAACGTGAGGTACAACTCAATTCGCTTTAGGGTCCGAAAAAGTATAAAAAGGGACCCTTAGATCCCGGGGATAAATAATGGATCCACCTACAGAGTAATGTATCAATCGGGACCGAGGAAAAAAATGAATGGGGGCCAATCATAACAGAGGCGGATCGAAGGAATTAAAATAATGGTCTTTTCCATCACTTTTGAAATTCATTTATTCGTATATAAATTAACGTGTTATTGATCGGGTCTTTTCCACCAATGTGAAGCGGTGGAACGGCGATCCGGCACTTTTTGTCAGCATTTTAAATATTTCAAATGAATATTGGCATTTTTTTTTATGAATACTGAAAACTTTTCTTTATTTTTCTTGGAAATCATTGCGATTGGCTGTTTGTCGCCATCTTTGATTCCTATTAAATGTTTCGTGACGGGTACCGTAACACTTTAAATTCAAAACAATACCAGCTCTACGTATCTTATGCATGATATAGTGTTTTTTTTAATGATAGTTTGAGTAACAAGCAGTTCTCGTAAAAGAACTTCTATTAAAAAGCCATATGCTTCACATTAGGAACAGAAACAATTGAGTTTTTTTTTAGTAAAAAGCTTATCAAGAAGTGAGTTCCGGCACCTTTATTTTTTTTTAAAAAAAGCACTGGTATTGAGTAATTAAATCAAGACACGCACAGAAAGAGAAGGACAAAGCGAACTAAAAATAATCTCATACTCTATACTTGTACACCATTCTAGGCTCATTTATTTATATTTACGGATATGTTCACCCAGTTTAAGTTCATGCGTATACTGAAAAGCTGAAACAGTGACCAAACACGTGAGCATGTACAAATTTGACCGATTCAGATTTAATACATAAATTCTATCAAGCACCTTCGGTCTAAAATTCTAAAAATAAAAAACATATATATATATTATATATATATATATATATATACAATCGATATGAGTGTAGTTATATTATAAGATGAGTACAAATCAATCCTGCATCTGAAGAAATTTAAATTTTGACTGACTTCTTATATTGTAATACAAAAAAGTGGTCATAAGTTTATTTGACAATAATCATGAAATTGTATTATTTTACATTTATAAACTCTGCTGGTGTCACATCATGGTAATATTGAAATGCACAAAATGTATTGGATTCAACTACATAATATCGACTGTGGAAAGGAAAAAGGACGTAACCCTCAATTTTCTAAAACAGCTTTTTTTTCGATAATCACAATGTATACAACTTGACACACATTCTATCAAAAGGATGGAAGCTGAAAGTGCCGAATTAGTATCTAAATTTAGCTTTTAGGTTTGAAAAAGATGACCTTGTAAAGAAATAAAACCAAGAAAAAACATTGAAATAAAGGTTTTTCCGAGACAATTTCTTTAATTAATATTAGAATATGCCGAATAAACACCAGTTTAGAAGTATCCGTGCACTTCAAGGTTGTGTATAATTCATAATTTGCATATGTCACAAAATCATCAAAACACGTTTTTAGCGCCTCCTGTAAAATTTGATATGTGTGGGTTACGTCCTTTTTCCTTTCCACAGTCGATATGTATATTACAATATACTGGTACAAGAATGTTAAATCGCCAGTGACACTTAAATAATCAATATTAATTACATTTAATTATTCATAGATTAAAAGCATGTTTCGTGAGATTGTTAATCGCATTTACCAATTGGAGATTATGTAGAATTAGACTATACATATTAACAAAATCAAGAGGTAACTGATAACGGTATAGTACAAAAAATATATAAATAAAAAATCACAAATTCGACTTGTCGTTGTGAGGTTTGTTGAGTTGTATATGCGAAACTTTTATCAGCGACAACCAAATCTCGTTAGAAGAGAATTTGGTCTCATTTCATCTCGCCTGCTTCGTCAATATTGCGTGATTGCACAGGCAAAGAAAGACACCTGCTGCCTGTGTTCACAATCTTATAGAAGAACAAAAAGTCTTCGAGGGTGACCAACAGGTTTGAAATAACCGGTTCGTAGCAAAAATATAATCAGTTAGTGTGGATAGCTCAATATTCATATGCAGATTTAATAAATGATATGGCGATAACTTTTTTTTATGGCAACTGTATATCTCCAACCGTTGTGCAACAAAAACATATGGGTGATTATTAGTTTTTTTTTATATATATCTCGATGACCTATTATGCAAAAAATAGTATGTCTTGATTTAATTGGCATTTACCTGAACTCCATTGTAAAAAGGTGAAAAGTATTCGAGTTCTACAAATATTATTTAATACATATTAAATCATAAGTTACGTAGTGCAATGTTTCTCAACTTTTTTTAGCTCCGTGGCCCCTTGAGTCTCATATTTAAACGTTTATTAAGTTTTTTGAGACAAAGTGACATGTTGAAAGATTCCAAAATAGTTTTCAATTTTTTGAATATGACCTGGCCCCGGTTGAGAAACTGTGATATAGTAGACCGTGTTATTTAAAAATACCTTACAAAAATCTTTTCTTTTTTTTTCGACTGTCGAACATATAATGGGTTGATTACGCTCTTTTCCCAAGCGCTTGCGTAAATTTTTTGATCAAAGTGAATATTTTAACCATCGCATCAGAGTAGCCAGGAGGCCGCAGGTTCCTCTCCGCATATACCAATGATTCAAACCTAACTTGTTTAGCACCGATATGTATTTCGACTAGATGAAAAATAAGATTGATAAACTAAGCATGAGAAAACTGTACCAATTTCTATACATATGCTCAAAAAAAAACCTTGATCACAACTTTACAACAAAACAAATCGATATTCAGCGCTGCCATATGATAATTTATTTGAAGTCGTTTAAAAAAAGTATTATACAATGAAAGAATCTACAATAGTAATTGAATAATATTTGTGCTACATCTTTAAAATGCTAATTCAACCAATCAATTATATGAATACCATTGAACTCTCGTCATTACAACCATGAACTTACAAAACAGTGAAATAAAAAAAATATACACATCAAAGATTGTTTCGATAATATGCGTCTGGCAAATAGCTACCCAATAATGGCAACGCAAGGTCACCCCACACAAAAACGTATGGCAAGTCATCCTCCTGCCTTCTTTGTGAGAGTCGCATCTCTATGGAGCCTTGTTTTTTTAAAACTTTGTTCGTGATGCGATGTTTTTATTTACCAATTCTTTACGTTTAGGTTTGTTGTGTCAGCACAATGAAAGGAAGATAGGAATTAAATAAGGTAATGTTCGGGGTTTGATAATATAATCGGGCATCTGAATTATCAACCAAGCTTAGTGAATGGTTTACAAAAAGAAATAACTAATGCATTTAATTATAACTGTGATTTAAAACAACACAACGTTTACTAAAGTTATTTTTGTACCGCGTAGTTAGAATAAGATTATTTTACTAAACTATATATTTATATGGTTACTAGCAGAGCCGTGGAGTCGTGTAAAAAAAGACGACTCCGACTCCAAGGAAATTTTTCAAAAATTTCATTTTAATTACATATAAGTATGTATGTATTCCATCAGACCATCTTTAGTCAGCAAATCATGAAATGTCAAAACACTTTGCCCTATTTTGTTTGAATACACATCATTAACGTCTTGCGCTCCATTAGCCAGGATAATACCATCTGGACAACTAATAGCACGGTCCAATCTCCAGGATAATGTCTTTTGTAGTCGGTCTCTTTGAAGCTTTATTTTTGGTATTTCCCGAAATATTTCCGGGGCATAATTTTACAATAGTGCACTTAAGGGATTAAAAAATGCAATAATTTTTTTAAATATGAAAATTACAGTAGAGAGCTGCCTTATATGTTGATTTTAATAATATTTGAAGTCTTTACCTGCTTTGTATAAATAAGTTAGTTGTTTTATCTGGAAAGGCTGTATCCACATCTTGTGGGCGTTAGAGTTGTATGAAGTGTTGTGACCATCATTTTATTAAGTGAAGGAAAAAGCAATTTCAACGAAATATATTTTTGACTACCATGAATCACTTGAACAAATTTTTACAGAATATAGTGATAACGATGCGTTCAGTTGATATAAGTGCACTATATGGTGACATAGTAAATAAAAATGTTGGTCATTTTTAAATTTCTGTTATGATACTTTAGAAAGCTTCCAAAATCACAGTTATAATGATGATTTATTTTTTATTTGATAATTTTGACATCATATATATTTTAATAATAAAAATACATATTTGAGCAAAGTCAGACTATAGGTATATTAATTCGCTTTTTTCACATTTCGCTTCCTTAACGATACATATTTGTATACGTTCTGACCTGATTCATGATTACATCATGAATTGTTTTCAATTTATTTAATAATTTATCTAATCCAACTCCGGGAGCTGAATTCCACTTTGAGAAAAAAGCTTTAATTGAAGACGGGAGAAACTATTTCATGTCTAAAAATAATCAAATGCTTCTTGCTTGAAATGAAAAACGAATTGTTACCATGTAAACAAATAACGATAATATTGTAAAAAGAGCCGGCTGCGTGGTAAGTGGTCAATGTTCGGGTTTGGTTACGGAGGTCACTGGTTCGAATCCCAGTACTGACAGCTAATAAAATTTATAAGCTGTCAGCACTGGGACAATAATTAATTTTATACAATCGATTTATGGATTTCTGTTTGGAGACATAAACGTATATGATGTTTTGAATTCTTACCTATCACCTATCACATCATACAAAACGGAGTGAGAGCGATTAGCGTGAGTGTGTTCGAATAAAATACAATGAAAAGGGACATTGTATTTTTGTAAAACTTATGGCAACGTTATTTATATGAAAAACTTTCAGAAACACCGAGTATTTCTAAACATCAATATTGTTATCTATTCCAGCCTTTTGGGATGATCTTACATTGTTTCCAACATTGACTTCGAGGAAGTAATCAATATAAAACAAAATTTTAACCAATAATAGCAAACTGTAGGTACTATATTTTTTAAGAAGGACTGCTAGCATAATGCGATTGGGTAGGAATGTCGGTACGTTGTAAAATTAATTACCCCAAAGACGGGCGATGTCTGTTCTTGGACCCTCACACAATACGGTGGTCGTAAAAACGTTCATGCTAAAATATTTCTAAAGTAAATCGATAATAAAACCCCATTTTTTTCAAAATATCGCCTTAAATAATACAAGAATGGTTTATTTTACAATCCGTGATAGCTTAGTGAATATTTTAGCTCAAATTAGTGGAATTTAATTACGTTTTCGAAGAAAATTATACCAAATATGATACGCGTTATTATGGTCACCATTGGAGCTACACAGATTGTCTCAAAAATACGTTTGACTTTTTGTTTAAAACCGTACTCAATTTGCTGGTAATACGAGTAAAATCTGGACCCAGAGTAGACTATTGGTATTGAGTAAATCTAGTGAGAGTGCAAAGTGTAAATATTTTTCAAAAAAAAATCGAGCCGTTCATTTTTCACGTCTCCAACTCCAGCCAAAATGTCGCGACTCCGCGACCCACAGTCCTGGTTACTAGTCGTTTACTTTAACTTCTAGACAATAAAATAATTCTCTTGACGATAACACCGGTGCTTTATGAAGTGAAAATAAATTAATAAACCTTTTAAAATGCAATTAACAATAATAAAATCATTAATAATTCTCAAGTCTTTGGATTCGTGTTTCCATAATCAGAAACACCGCAGTCTATCGATATAATTATTTGGTGATTACGTCTATCGAATTCGTAAAGTCTCTCTCGGAATATTATTGGAAATGTTTTAAGCTTTTCGTGTAAAAAAAGTACCGCAAAAACGTTAACGAGTTGAAAATGTAACCTTCAAAGGAGGGAGACGATTCGAGTCTGAGAAACGTTTTGATTGATTGCTTGGCGGAAGGCGCGCGTGAGAGAATCAGTCGGATAAAGGGCAAAGGAAGGGAAGAGACGTTCCAAATCTTGATCAACTAATTATAAGCATGCCAAAAAAATGATGATTTTGAAATGGATTTCTAATTCTTACGAGTTGTAAAATAATTAGGTTAATAATTGTTTGTCCGGGAGATAATGAAGTATTTTAATATCGTTATTAACGTAGCCGGGATTCCGGAATTTCGAATTTTTTGAATACCGAAATAAATCTTGAATTTTAAGGTAACTCAAATCTTTAATGAAATTGACTGTAAATTTTTGGTGGAAGAAGAAATAAAACAAAATATGTAAGTAAATCCCAAGTCAATCAAGAAATATAACATTTTTCGTACTACTTCCATATCATTTAATTTAACATGGGTCAGGAGCTGTTTGTCGCATCGTGAGCGTTAATCATGCTGTAATATAAAAATACTATTGTTATACCATGACCAAAAATAAAAAGACTTGATTTAACATTAAAAATTTTGGCAGCGCACTACTTATAAACCGTCAGACGGACATTTCTTGTACTATGCGTAGTTGACGATACGATTCAATATTGTGCTAAAAGACATATTTATCGACACACAAACTATTAGTCTTTTATGCTCAATGTCTTTAAGCTACATCTGAAATAGAATCCGTGATGGCATATAATATTTGTTAATTTATTAAAATTTCGTTTTTTCCATATTATCCAAATAGTAATACCGGTATTGGCAATGTACATTCGTCCAGTATAATAACCCCAAGACGCGATGTACTTGATTATGATAATATTATGTACACCGTTCGAGAAACAGAAAAATGACAAGGGTAACCGAAATGAATAAAGCGTACAGAGCCTGTCATACGAGACGTTTAAATATATTTATAAATACATATCTCCGTGTACCTGTATGCTAATAGATGACAGGAATTCGAATACATTGTAAGCTTAAATTACAAGACGATAAAATACGATTTAATAATCCGGTACAAGCAAGCTTCAGAAGTCCTATAGTCTATCGCATATTTATTTCGATATAAATCCTCGACTAAATTATCTACAATCTTCAATGTACAGATATATTATTTGTCTTTCATTTGAAATTTGCGTTTATCTGACCAATATAATAATTGAAGAATATGACACATTCAAATATATCAAAGTTTTTATCAGATTACTTATAACCCGGTTTTTATTCCATTAACAAATTTAGGGAAACTTTTATTAAATAGTAAAGATATGTTGGAATTGTTTTATTAGAGCGGTATATATTGCCCCACATGTCAAGACTGTATGTTTAAAGCAGACGGGTAGAAACAGTCATGTAAGAATCAAAGAACATATAAGATGTTTAAAACCGATATTTTTTAGAGCTTTTGAATAATTTGATAGAAAATAATAAAATTAAAAAAAAAAAACATGGAGTATTTCATTTTTTTAAAAATATTTCATCTAAAAATTCAAAAAATTGAAATATTCCATGTAGTAAATAAACTAAAGGGTAAAGAATAAACCGCTAGGCGTTTGTAAATTAATAAAGCCAATGATGGTAATGAGAAATACGTTCAGTAGAAAAGAAAAAAAATCTTTATTACTTTGTAGTTTATAATTATAGAATTAGAATCAATTTTTAGTTTTTTCGTTTTGCCTGATAATGCTTCTTAAATGTGCTAAGCACGTGCTACTATTTGTAACGCAAAAAGTAGAGTAACACAGTTATGAAATTTATTTTTACATAAAAAATTAACCGAACCAATCGAGATAATCGGACTTAGCTAAAAACGACGAGAAACTATGTATCTTAAATTATTCTTACGAAATTTCTTATACAAATATTCAGCAAATTGTTTGTATTATCAATATTCAAGCGAAATATCTAAAATGAGGTTTTCCTTGCGATGCAATCACAAAAAAAATAGGAATATTATAACTTGGAACAATTTTATGTTCAGTATTCACTTGAATTACAAACCGGAGTAATGGAATAAAATTACCTGTGTCACATGTATCTAGCACATGTGCCATTCAATTTAAAAGCAAAATTCCCACTTGTAACAGTAAGTGGATGCTGTTTAGTTGAAATTTATGCAAACCTACTAAATAAATCGTCAGTCGCATGTGGCTGAAGAACAAGTTTTATCACATATCCTAAGCACGGCCCTGCTATTAGCAATACGACAGTGACACCAAATCTAAATATCTACGCATGGCATTGTTAGTATAGGAATACTTACTGATTGAGAATCTTTTACATCTGTAATTTAAGATATGTACATAAAATTTTACCATACACTTATAATTGATGGCTAGGTTTTTCCAGAAGTTGTGTAACAAATTATAACAAGTGCTTCGTCTTTTTAAGAAGCGTTTTCAGACAAACTATCGTGCAGACTTAAAACACACTTTTTATACCACTAACAGTTTAGGTTTTATTTATTAACTAGAAAAGATAAGATAGAATCGCGTTCTTATATATTTCTTATAGTGGTTCTTATTCTTATTATTTAATAACAAATTATCAAGGTTTTAATAAAAATTAAAATATTGAAATACAACATATAGTAGATAATAGGGGTTGAGAATATAAAGCTAACAGTTCTCAGAAATGAATCTATTATAAAAGAAAAAACTCTAACTCACATTTTGTAATTTGTAAGTGTTTCAATTTTACCAGTATACTAAAAGATTTAAATATATCGAAAGATTAATTTAAAATGATACTATAAAAATGGATTGCTGGAAAACACTTAGTAAAAAAATTTAACGTTCTTTTGCACATATTTATAGAATATTCAATTGATATTTTTCTGCTATATATAAAAAAACAAGGACAAAATTAATAATAATTTTATAATTATGTAAACGATTATTCAATTGATTAGCAGAAACAAGGTTTTCAGGATTATTAATTGGACACTGTTGAGGGCTGATAGCGTAACGATAACAGTAGTACATGGCCCGATTTCACTTTGGTAAAAATAAATATAATTTATATTTTTACATAAATACCTTTTCACACTTCAAACCTAACTGGTGAATGAAAAAAGTTGTACATAAATAAAAGGTAAAATTGGCATTCGCAATGTTCTTGAATTAAAAGACAAGATTGTATAAAATGAGCAAAATCCATTGATTTACCTCAACCGCTGTTACCTGACATGCGGAATATTTGGCGAGCGAATCTTTCTTTGTGAACGCACGGACCGAAATTTCAAATCGATAATGACTCACGGCAAATGCATCCTTCTTTATATTCAAGCCTCATCTGCCGCCAAAAAGAGAATGAATCGCGTAAAAAAGAATTGATTTCAGAGTAGAAACGGGAAATGCCTTCTTACCTCAAACGAAAACGCGGGTTGGTATGCAACAAGAATGCCGACAGGTAGAGATATCTGGAATCAAAAAAAAGGAATTCATGAATGTATAATAAAAGATTTAAGTATTTATCAGAATATTTCTTATTTATATGATAATTGTGGGATAGGTATTATTACGTATGTACGGAACACCTTTAGTAAAGGACGTTTAATCTTCGAATAAGCAATACTTTTTCTAGCGACCGCCAATTCGATAGCTAATTTGTACTCAGTTTGGTTTGCCATTTTACCATAAAAAAACTTACGCCATAACAACGCTTGCAAATTGTGCAAATATATTTTAAATAAAAATAAATATTCAGCGATGAGGGCTATTTTTGGTTGGATGGCTACGTCAATAAGCAAAATTACCGCATTGGGAGTGTAGAAAATCTACAAGCCATTATTGAAACGCCTTTAAATTCACAAAAAGTTATTGTTTGGTGTACTGGTGGAATAATTGGTCGGGTCATAAAGTTACACTCAACGGAGAACGCAATAGATCAACGATTCCTGAATTTTTCGTTCCTGAATTGAACGACATTAATGTGGAAGAGCTGTGCTTTCAAAAAGACGGCAAACCATGCCACACAACACGCCCCATAATTGTAAACGTGTTGATAATTCTAAAAACAAACCTCTAAAAAGTACCCATTAGTATTAGCATATTTTGCTCGTGTTATGTTTGATAGAATTATTACAATTTAATATGAATGTATTACATCTAGTCATTAGGTTGTAAATTCTGTTTCTTTTTGTTTGTTTTTACTCTGGTTGTATTATATCATACATGGGAAACCCTTGGCCGTGAACCTCTAGCCTTAACCAACCTTCGAATACTTTTCGCCCAACCCTGACCATCTCAGCTATGTTAGTACGTAGAGGACAGACAAAAACCTTGAAAATTTAATTCGATTATCCTTAAGATATACCAAGCGTTTGTTAATGTAATAATATTTTTTTGTAATTTATTAGTCTGGCCCTTGACTCGGAGACAGTTTTATTTTTACCCAGAATCAGGAAACTTGGCCAATGCCTGTATAACATCCTCTTTTCTAATTTATTATCGTTAAAAAATGTATAGAAATTGATATCTATATTTTAGGTTTGAAATCCTCAGTTTTTAATTGTGTTGTATCAAACTCTCTATAAAGAAAACGAAAGCTTAAGAATTTTGTCGCAAAATAAAAATATATCAAGCAACTGAAATTTATTTAACATATACTTTTGAAAACTAGAGCACGTAAATACTTAAAAAAATAAAAGCGCTAACAAAACAACTAAATTTCAGGAAAGATAAACAGAAATACAAAAAAGTTTATTCATATAAATATTAAAAAACTTTCTGCCGCTTAATTGAGAAAGTTCGATACAAAAGCTACGGAATAAAATTCATATCGATTCGTAGAAAGCGAAGTCAAAATTCTGCCGCATGGAAATAAAGAAAACAATTTTCTTTATATTGTATAATATTCAGAGATAATTTTGTTACGTAATGCCAACGATGTATTTATTTATGAAAATTTATATTTTCAGTTTAAGTGGCTCAATTTCACATATAAATATTGTAAACCATAAGACATTTTACAAAGAATGTTTAAAAGTGTAATTTTAATTATATACTGTAATACTCTTTGGTGGAAAGACATGACATTATTAAAATAAAATAACTTGTGTACTTTGTAGTACTTTTAAAGAATGACATAATTATGCCTCATAGATGGATAATTGACGGAATTTAAATTATACATTTGATTTCAAATCACTTATTTTTATGTTGTGGAATTGTCATTTCGAATCAAAAAACTACCGTCGCGGTTAGGGCATCTAATCCCGGAACCTTTATATAAGACCGGGATTCACACTTTTTCAATTTCAAGATCCTGGACAATTAAAGTCGTGAAAAAATTTGGAATTTAAAAAAAAATCGGAATTTAAAAAAAATTTGGTCGTCGATTTTTAAATTCTGGGAATTTACGGATTTCCTAATATTCCTAAAAAGATCTCACGTAAATTTCAAAAATTATATCTATGAGCTGTTTTTTTGAGAATATTTCGATGAAACGAACGAACCGATTCTTCGCTGATAAAAATCGCATTTAATCCATTAAAAGTCAAAAAAGTACACCATTTAAGAATGGTGAGTAAAGAGCAAATGGGAAAAAGAGTTTAGACTAGGGGTGGGGAACCTTTTCTTAACTAAAGGCCGCATTCATTTTTCTGATTCGACATAAGGCCGCAGTAAACATTGACTAGGGAATCTTTGACCGGAAACAGGAATTTACGGTCAGATTATGTCAGGAATTTTCGAATTTACATAAATTTACAGAATTGGCAAGAAGGCCGCACGTTCCCCACGCCTGGTTTAGACATTAAAGAAATGCGATTAAGAATTTTCTTGATTAAAAAAATACGATAATTATGGTATTTTTTTCCGAACGTAATTTCAATTAAATAATAATTATAATTAGTCTGTGGTAATTTTAATTGGAAAAGGTTTTTTTCTTTTAATTTTGCTGATATTTTGACACGCCTTCTTATCTACGAAGTTGTCAAATTATTCTAAATAAATTGCGTTATAATATTAAATAATTAATGCATGAAATTCGAGAGGTCAGTGGCATGCCGAAAATCATTTGCGGAATAAATTAAGAAATAAGTTTCACTGGTTACGAAAATTTGAAAGTAACAATTATTTCTCAGGTGATTATTCGCATTGGGTAACTTCATTATTTTGTGAACCTCTTTTATTTTAATTCGGAGGCAAATTTATCGCTCACTGTTCTGCGGAGCCGAAGCGTGAAATATAAAAACTAATCACCGATCATACAATTAAAAAATAATAAAAAATACTAAGCCTATAACATCACAAAATAATACAGAAATATTTTCAATAATAATTCAGTACAAGTATGTATTAGTTTCTCAGAAATTTAATACTAAATACAAGCTGTTATCTATTAAGTTTTTTTTTCAATTCCTTTCAATAGCAATTGTTTTTTACCATCTCCGCTACGAATGCTCCATGCATATGGACTCCCAATGGAATTTATCTCAACAGAAGTGTTTCTACGAGAACTGTTTGTTATTCAGTTTCGCAACCTATCTTTTTTCCAAAGAGAGTAGGAATATAAGGATAGGGCTAGGACAGGTCTAGTTAGCTATTATTATTGAATTTGAAAACTAGCAGGAATGCCAACGTACTACGAATTAATATTATGAGTATAATATCATTTACAGGGACATCAGGCAAATCATGAAAAAAATCTAAATTTATTTTCTGTTTCGAATTTGAAACCAATACATTTAGGAGTAATTGCAACTCCGCCGTGAATGACACCGCGATGTAAATTTCCCAACGAGGTATTTTGCAAAACCACTACGTCATTATTCAGGTTAGTTACGATAACGCGCAACAGATCAGCAATAGTAATACTAGAAAAATTCAACCGTATACGATGTGATGATAATACGGTAATACTTGATCAACTACTTGTTTATTCTTTTGATTAACGTACGTAACAAGCGTACAAAACGAAATTCTGACTCAGTGCATAATATTAACATGACGTCATTTATTAATTTGGATTCTCCGTAGCAATTTCGAGATTGGAACAACTCATCGGCCATAAGTAATTTATAACAGCGAGCTAGTAGGATAGCCGGTTTACTTTAAATTGTGAAAGGAGTGACAAATTTTTCGTGAAAGAGTAGAAACATAAATTGACGGATAGGGCACAGACATTGGACCTAGGCATAGCAGTCTTAAGTCACTACAGGGGGCTTTGACCTAGGACATTCACTACCGGATCCCGGGATTGAACATTTACCATAAAATCGTGTATAAATTCGGAATTGAGAAATTTTTGCTCGACGATTTTGAAATCCTGTGATATTTCAAAAAAAAATAGTCGATTTCAAAAGCTTGGGAAATTACAGAATTCACAAAAAAACGACGCGAGACCTTTTCTTTTTTTAACCCTAGCGCAACTTTCTCAAATGTTCTCAACCCCGGGATTAGAACAAACACTATCCCGGGATTGGAGGCCATTACTGGACCTGATGATTAATCGTTTTTAAATGTAAGCTATAATAAAAACAGCTTGCTTTCTGACAACACATGGAAAATGAAGCCCGAATTGAGGACTCGCTTGCTGTATTGCGAAACAAAAATAATGGATCACGGGTTAAATCTTTATGGATTACTTTCGATGGATTAGGCGGTAACTTTGTGGAAGTTCACTTTAATATAAATATAAAATAAATTGTCAAAGTTTGTAGCACAATACGTGGAATAATCTAAGTTATTTTATATTTATATTCTTTATGGATTGTTCTTTTTCGTTTGATTTATTTCACTACACTTGTAAAACAATTGTAGATTGGGATAGTAAGTAATTCGTGTCAATCGTGTATGTAGATTAAATTATTTTATAAAGGTAATCGAATGAATCTCGTTCGCCTTGCCTCCTTGGAAATAAAAAGTTATTTTGCAAGCATTCGTTAAGGTGAAAACATACTGCCGACACCCGACGCCACGTATGCGTCTAGGATGCACGCACTGCCAACATCCAACGCGACGCGACGGCAGTGCGTTCCTGTTCCATACAATACAATGGCAAATATGTAGCTATGATCTCATCCAACACGCTTACGTGGTGTCGGGTGTAGACAGTATGTTTCCACCATTAGCATCGCACGTCCAGTGCGTGAGGGCGTGCTTGCTTGGATGTTGTTTGTCTCGCTTTTTTGAGTACCTTACTTAATCAGAAGGATCACAGTTCACA
This sequence comes from Himalopsyche tibetana, assembly GCA_030503985.1. NCBI lineage: Eukaryota > Metazoa > Arthropoda > Insecta > Trichoptera > Rhyacophilidae > Himalopsyche > Himalopsyche tibetana. Next base: position 1,576,610 of record JAPJYX010000007.1, on the reverse strand, counting down.
ATATAATGCAGACAATGGTCGGTTACCAATAAAAACAACAAATCGGAGGTTTGGGTTTTTTTCCTTTTAAGAGGAGCAAGGAGGGGGGTGTAGAATCGAAATAAAACAAACAGATAATGATACTAATGAGTTGTAATCAATCAGATTGGGATTTTTCCTTTTTAAGGGAAGCAAAGAGGGGATTATAAAACCTCCAATTTGTAATTTTATAATTTTAAAATGTTAGAATCAATCTTGCTTCATTACTTAAGCAAACTTTGCGATAGTAAGTCTGAAGATGCCTCTGAAAGAGGCGAAACACGTGTCACAGTTAGTAACACAATACGTGGAATAATCAAAGTTAATTTAAATTTTCTATTAAAATGAACTTCCACAAAGTTACCGCCGAAACCATCGAAATCGGATAAAACTCATTTGGAATATAAAGATATTATACAATACACCTACATGATAATATAAAATGACATTAGGTAACTTTGTTACTCTACGTGTTGTGTTACAAATTGTGACACGCGTTTCCCTTCCCTAAGAAACAAAAACTGAAAATTGCAAACACTCGATATTTTACTAAAAGAGATGAAATAATATTCACGGTAAGATCAAGCGCCATCATTCAATAACAAAATGCATCAGAAACAGGCAAAGGAAAAAAAGAATGCGGAAAAAATCTTATTTCAGAATAATCACTTAGAATAATTATTCAAGCAATACAAAACGGAGTAGTCTGCAAGTTCAATTAAGTCACGCGTACAAAACTGTGGTATTAAAAAAAGTAATTTGATGCGGACTCAAGATCGAATAGGGATTGCAGTCCCGGTTTGTTTCTCGATACCGGGATTATGAAATGCGACCGACTGTAGCAGTCACCAACGTTATTCAAACAGGTAGCAAGGATTCGATTTCGAAAGAAAAAAATGAAATAATTATTTTTGCTACGCCCATATTTACACTGTTTTAATCTCCGAACGAACATTTCAATATAACGATCTTCCAATTGATTAGATTTCCGCGAAGATGTGATGTTTTACGTTTATCTTATTCTAAAAATATATAGTCGGGTAACGTTTTCGTTAAATATAAAGTGTTAAAATTGTGTACATTTTTATGCGTTTTGTCCAAGATCAGGAATTTATTTTTCGGCATCTTTAAGTGAGGAGCAAACATTCAAAAAGTGTTTTGTCACACAAATACAAAGCTTGGAAAATGATGATTTAAGTGTTGCAAAAGTGACGGTTTGTATGAATGTGTCAACTTTATGATTTCATTTTAATATGAAAAAAAACCTTTTTGAACACTAATTTTGATTTCCATTCATAGGTTTTATTATGGGCTGTCAGAATTGATATAAAACGCTGTTTTTCAAAATTTGTGACAAAACACTTTTTGAATGTTTGCTCCTCAAGTATGGCAATTGGCAACCGATAACGATTTTTCTGTCGTTTTGATATCTTTGTTCATTGATAATGAATGAAGGAAAAATTATTCGGATCGCCGTCGATAACTTAGTTTAATTTAATGCATGGTGATTCCGAAAGGCTAAACACGGGCTGTAAGTGACAAAAAGCATGGAAATATGATATTGAAATTAACACCATCAGTATAAATCTTGATTCGATGTTATCTTTATTAACTTATTGTAAGCAGCAGCAGCCTTCAAATCATATCATTTTCTTTCGGGATTAACGATGAACTCACTTAACTAAAACGTTAAATTACATTGCATTATAATTATTAAGTTTCAAAACTAAGCAGGTGGGATGAGAGAGATAACAATGTACAATTAAGAAGAACTGTTTGTATCGCTATTGTAAAACAAGTTTTAATTTAATTTGGTGACCGTTGAACGATTTCGTACATTCAATCCCGAGTATTTGGTTACAAGAAAAACAGGCGGCATTCCGGGATTGCAATCCCTGCACAATATTAAGTGCATGCAGAAACGTTTCTCAGAAATCGGTGTATTAATTATTATTGAAAGAATAATCATGTCACGCCGCCATTAGGTGTAATTTATTCTCTTTAAAACATACAATTAATCAAAATGACAAGACCGTATTGAAACGTCTACACAAATAACTCGCACTTCATCTTTACAAAACTATAAAAAAACGCCTTTTTAGATATGTATAATAAATATCAGGAGTGGGATACTTGCGGCCTTCTTGTCCTTAATAAGACCTGCCCTGGCCCAATACTTCAATCGCCATAGGTTGAGCAACTGAGTAACAACCAGTTCTCGTAGAACACTTATGTTGAGATAAACGAGTGAATATGATAAACATTAAAACCGGTCATGGTTTTAAAACAATGAACCTAAAATGATCATTATTTAGATATAACGTTGAACATATCTTACTAAGAAGAAACTACATATTAACGCCTAAATTTAAAAAAAAACAGTAAATATATTAATGTGCGCTGTATACAAGGTTCTAAACGTTCCTATTTGAGAGGGACTGTCCCAAGTTCAATAGACAAATCCCGAGTCCCGCATTGCATGTCACTCTAAAAATCACTACTTAATTTAGTTTAATAAAGTTAATATTTAATTAAAAAATGATCATACTGGGTTATCATTGAATAAGTCATGCTGGAGACGATAAACTATTGTAATACTAAAACTAGACAAAAAGGCATATATATAATTCCATGTTATATATGCCGCATTATAAATAATATATGCGCATATTGTTATCATACCGACGTCTCTATACAAGTATTTAGGCCTGTCTTATAATGTGTAATATGTGAAGCAGTAGGGATTTAAACCGATCCTTCGAGATTTACGCATTAAACAATGTAATGGAGGCGAAGGGTTGGGTAGGTTTGCTTGGGAACTCATTAAATATAATCAATTTACGCCTGCGAATAAGAAAATTTTCGATATCGGTGTAAGGCAGTGGTTTCCAAACTTTATGTTACTACACCTCCTTTTAAAAAAAGTAACCTTCTTGCCTCCCTTTTTTTTAAATCCATGTCCGCTCCCAATGTGGAGCATATGGCCTCCTAATGGGGGCATCTCAACAGAAGTTGAGCCTATTAAATAATGTGGAATTAAGTACAAAGGAATATTGTGTTTTTATTAGCATAATAATTCTACCAATTTTTCTTTTTTAGTGGTAGTCAGCTCAAATTCATTACTTTGGCTAATGAAAAATGAATTCTGTATCCATGCAATCCTTAAGATCTTCGAAATCATTGGAATAGTGCGGCACCGAACCATCTACGATTGATGTTTTCTTTTCAATATCGGCTATGTTTCAGATTTTTTTGATAGTGAACACATTTTTATGTAAATTTGATTTTCTCAGCGTCACTTTTTTATGCATTTTCGAAGCAGAGTATAGTATTAAATTGCTCCGCTAGTTATTTTTTTTAAAACAAATCAAATGTATAAAAATAAAAAAAAAATGCATTCATTAATTCGTAAAATCTTGATGGTACACGTTACACGATTTGTTCCATTTTTTCGCGCCCCCAGTTTGGAAATCGCCGGTGCTAGGGATGCACAGTAGGCGTTATTATATGAAGTAAACTACGGTAGATTATGGCACCCTTCATGGATTATGTTTTCCCGGTTAACCTTTATAAATATTATTATATTCCTATTTATATAGAACGATTGAGATAAAGCTATCGTGTTATCCACGCGCAAATTTCGCAGGCCAAATATTATATGAGTTTTTTTAATAGGCATCAACCATTCCAAAAGTATATCGCAATTAGATGAAGTATGTGTAGTGATGTAGCTGGATGGTTAACGATATTGAGAGTTTTTTTTTAAAAGTGCCTGGTGGTAAGGTTATTTTTTATTCAAATAATAGCCATTTGTATTGAAAAAAAAACGCTTTTCTACATTTAATTATTAGGATTAGAACTCGCTCGTTTTCGCTCATCACGAGTATTTTGAACCGCTTTGGTTGAGATAAACTGGTTCTAATCCTAATAAATAAATGTTAAAATAGTTCGATTTTTAAAAAAATATATTGCCTTTCGACTAAATAATGACAGTTGTCCAATCATCATTGTCCTAAAAATTGACCATTTATTTGTAATAATAATAAAAAAATAATCGTAATGTTCAGAACCGATTTCGCGTATTGTAAGCATTGTCAACTAAATTGTTTCAATTGGTATCGTCTTTTTCCGAAAATAAGACATCCTCCGAAAATAAGCCCTAGCACAATTTTATGGAATATAAGCCCTCCCCCAAAAATAAGCCCTAGTTAAAATGTGAACGCCAACATGTGGCGATTATTGCTAGTGCCACACTATTTATATTTTCCCACTTGCAACACCGATCGATGAGTGAATCACGTGATCGCACGTCAGTTGCCGCCGCCTACTGTCAAGAACTGATCTCCTTGTCTTACATCGTTTGGATTAATGATCAGGAAAATGATTTCTTTGGTCTATGGTTATTTACAAGGGAGAAAAAAAGATCTAAGTCAGTGAAGGGTCTGTCGTAACAGATATTTTATTTCATGCTCAAGAAACACATATTGATTACATAATAATTATTTATTAGCATGAAAAACTTCCTTGCTAAGAGGAAGATTGATCAAATAATGATTCCAGCGGGAATGACTGCCTATCTCCAGACACTTGATAAAGCAATAAACAAGCCATTCAAGGATTATTTGCGCATGGAAGTTAATGAATACAATGGTGGAATTGCAATGGTGAGAAATCAACGTGGAAATTTTGTGAAGCCTGACCTACAAGAAGTAGTGAATTGGGTGAAGAATTCATGGTATAAAATAACTGACAGTTGTGTTTCAAATGCACTACGAACAGGCTAATTAGACAAGAAGTACTCATTTAAGGATAGCTATATTGCAGGACATGAGTGATTCGGTTCAATGATTCAACAAGAAATGAATTTGGAGGAAGTTATGACGACGTTCCAGAAGAAGATGACATGACTGTATTCGAATAAAAATAAATGTAAAATTCCTATTTACAAATAAATATTGAACGAAAATGTATAAATCTACTTATTGTACTTGAAAAATAAGCCCTCCTCCGATAATAAGCCCTAGATCGTATTTCGGACCAAAAAAGAAAGTAAGACAGTGTCTTATTTTCGGAAAAAGACTGTATTTACTTCGTAAATCCTTTAAAAATATATAAGCTTGCTCCTATTAGTAGTATTAGATATACTTCTAATTAAGTACCACATCTTAAATTTCGTGTGTATAATATTTATATAATCGTTCTCTTGATTGCTCGTTTTAAGAAGCAAAGAATAGGTGTAAGCGTGGGAGGGAAAAGAAGCATCAATTACATCCATATCTTTGAATACCAATATATAAATATCACAACCGAATATTACAAAAAACCTAAGACGATTGACCATTCAGCTATAGAACTACAGCATTAACTTGTTCTATTTATCCTTTAACCAGGAACTCAATTAAGAACCCACATAATAATACTTACGTATAATCGAAATTTAATCAATTACCCATCCTTGATTCTGGTGACCCGAGAGAGTGGTCTTACAGTCGAATCTGAATTACGTGAGTAGCAAATACTTGGCCAATTAATGGAGTAAAAACGTAACACAAAGAGAAATGTAATATTCCCAGGTGGACGTCGACCTTCTTCAGAAACAATTTTCGGCGCAATGGCCCGCGAATGGGTTCGCTTCCCACTGGGAATAGATATCGTTTCGTTAATTGGATTGTACTAACAAAAATACACATGCTTGTACTTGTAGATGGTATCTTCAATTAATTTGATTTTGATACGGGTGAACGAATTAAAAGATTTTTTGCGATGTAGTCCTTCCTGCTTGAATTTTATGGATTTAAATTTTTAGTCCGATAATTTTATTTTAACTAATTTGTAATCAACATATTAAAATTAAATGTACAACTTAATGTCTGCGTTATAAACGTGGCTACAATGAACAGACCGACGCAGCAATTGCCTGGTAAGCAAGGAAAACATAACCCGATCCAAATCGTTGATAATAAATGTGAAATATTTTTTATTAAACATACATTTTTTTAGTTTTATATTGATAATCCATTATACGCGTTATTTTCGGGATAGATAAGTCGTGATAGGCTGAAAATAATTTAGATTCTTAAAACATTATAATGACATAAAATAAATTTTAATTTTGAAGAGCACAATATGATAGTGACCGGTTTCGTCCACCGACCCAGTAACCCAGCCATACTCAACCTTTTTTTCCTCCGGGCCGCATTCCGATATTTGCTTCTCTACGTGGGCCGCAACATATTTATGGATACTCCTTTTTTTTAGCTCACCGATGGAGGGCTTACTGGATCGCACATTAGGGCTTACTGGGCCGCAGGTTGAGTATGACTGCTGTAACCGATCACTTTATAAATTTGTGGAATAAAAACTACAAATTGTAAAGATAGTTTAAAGATAAGAGCTCAACTCTAGCAATCAGATGGGGTTGAGCTCAAGTCCCGGCAACTTTAATAATAATTGAAATAAAAACTATATTCGAGATATTGAACACTGGTGTTAGTAATATATTTTCCCTTGAGTTCATTTTTAGTGATTTTACAACACAACACAATACACGATTTGTAGCACAGGTGGAGTAACAGAGATATCCAGTTTAATTATAATATAGGCCTATTAGAGGTGAAATGAACCATGTGGTATTTTAGAAAAAAAGTTAGGTGCGTTGTAATATTCCACACGTCTGTTAAAGTATCGTAAAAGAGAAGTAACCGCAGTTAATACACATTGAAATAGTGTTAAGTATCTCCGTAAAATAAAAATATGCAATCCACCAAAACACCAAATAAAGACGTGATTGTACTTCGAAGTTCAAGATTTTTTTTACCATTTTACTAGTTGGCTTACGTCACCTATAAAACAAACTTTTCGAGTTGATGTCAAATGTTTTAAAAAATCAAAATATCTGTGTGTTGTTGAGATCTGACGAGACAAAATTAACTTTGTTCAAATTAACACTTTGTAAACGGGCGTTTTTTAGGCAACTTCTAAGCCAAATAATATTTTCGGCTGAAATTTTCAAAGAAATCATATGTGACATTTAATCATTAAAAATAAAATGAAAACATTTTGAATACGTCATAATTTCACTACTTTTCTAAGCTGAATATAAAAACCTGTTATTAATTTAGTAGATAGCACTCCACTTGTTATCAATATGAAATATTCAAAATATTCTGTATAAAAAATAACATCAATCCATACCTTACCATTAAATAAATAATTATAGTACAAAATCTTCATTCCTACAAATTAACAATCACTGGAAGTGTGAAATCTGATGCCCTAAATATTCGAGAAATATGTGCACCTTTAAAAAATAATACTATGTGTGAACGATCATTCGGGGCATAATAAATTATGAGGTTTATTGCTTATTGTCAAAAAGGGTCACTTGCCGCGGCAGTTATTTTGAAGAAACCATTAAATTATGAGTCAGTATACCAACAAAACCGACAGTACGCGATAGACGTATTTTTATGTGTCCCGCGTATAATGTGTTACGATAAAAAAAAATAATAGACTTCAAATTCATGGTTATCTTACACCATTCACGTGATCTTTAAGACGTATCCATCAATGATTTAAGTCATTAGTAAACAGACATTTCGATTAGACATTAGCCATAGCTACCGACTTGGTTTGTTTTGATCCGAATTAAGGTATTAAGGTGACTAATCAGCAGGTTACTGAGACGTCGTAGGATCGCTTGGTGTCGTTATAGGATTACAGACACCGGACATTGACATTTCAGGTTGCCAATCAGAGTGTTGGTTAAGCTTTGTCTTCATATCCAACTGCAAATGGCATTAGGTACCGATTTGAAATCTACATTGCACAAGTAAACATGGATTAAGTTAGGTAAATGCTAGAATAGATCACTTTTAGGGTGTTCACTATCAATACTTGGTGGAAAGACATTATATTAATAACAACACAATATTCCTTTGTACTTCATTCCACTTTATTTAATAGGTCAAGACCGGTTTCGCTCATTGAGAGCATTGTCAACTGATAATAAATTTAATTTAACAATGCTATTTATGCAAAAATGAAAAGTGGCATTGAAGAAAAATTACATTAAGTATAAGTGATTCTAAAATAACACAAAATTAAAATGTTTAAAACATCTAACATATAATTAAAACTCATCCAAGATAAATAAATTTAGAGTGGTGACTGAAATTAATTACAATCATAATTAGAGTTTTTGTTTTTGTTTTGAGAAAGTGATAAAATGCTACATAAATAAATTGAATAGGCTTATTGATAGTTTTTTGTTTTTCCCCGCTTCCAAGTAGTTGAAGTGTCTACATACTTAAACAAAATCGACAGCCAAGAAGATTCTGAAAAGGGAATTTTTCAAAAACCATATCAATTCTAACAAAAGAAATATGTATATTTGTTTTAATATATAAAAGAATAGTTAACAAGTGTTAATGCAATGGATAAAGTAACGGGGAACTTGCAAAAATAATTTGATCATTCAAAAGATCTTAGTAGATCTTTAGCGTGATTTGGATGTTGGTTGATAGTTTCTCAACATTTTAACACGAGGCCCTCTTTTGAATCTCATATTTTTTCATGGCCCTCTTAACCATATTAATTAGTTTTTTGAGATTTGGGAAAAATTAAATTTAAAAAAAATACTAAGAAAATCCACATGATACTGGTTATTTGTGTCCAAACTGTTGCCGGGGGTTTGTCGAAGTGAAACTCCTCAAAACTTGGTTGCAAGTATCACGGGCGAAAAAAGTGACGATTTTTTTTATGATACCTTTTATTTTTAGCTACATTGCTTAAAAAATTACGTCTGCCTGTGACATCACTTAAAAAATCTATCGTTTAAGCCAGGCGTGGGGAACCTGAGGCCTTTTGGCTACTCAGGTGCAGCCTTCTGGCCAATTATCTAATTCTGTAGATTTTTGTAATTTCGTAAATTCTTGGATCTTCGATGTCAAAATCCTTGAAAGACCAAAAAAAACGATGGTAATTTTGGGAAAACCGCAAATTTCTGGGCTTTAGAAATTGGCATGAAATTGTTCCTGGTCAAAATTCCCTAGTTAATGTTTTCTGCGGCCTTCATGTCGAATCAGAAAAATGAATGCGGCATTCCCCACCCATGGTTTAAACACTGTTATCTTAGGCAAGTTAATTCTATTGAGCTAAGCACCAAGACAGATTAATCTTTCGTCAGAAATATTCCTATGAATATACTTTGTAGAGGCGTACTTTTGTGCTTCAAGGATTTGATTGTTTTAAATTAAACGTTTGATTTCTTCGCAAGCTCCTAGCAATTGAAAATAGAAGAACCTTTGAATGACATATATATCGAAGATGGCGTTATGCAGATGCCGAGCATGCGATAAAACGCACCGCAATTTTAATCAAAAGTTCTATCAAATATTATTATCTTAGATACTGTAAATTGCAAAATTTTAACGAATGCGTTAGTATTATATTTTACTTCACAAACCACTAACTCAATGTTGAGACGTAACTTCGTAGAGCGAAGCCTCGCAGCAAGTAGGAAATATTTAAACTAATTTTTGACGGCATTAGCACGCGCATTAGCTCAAGTTTTAGCTCGGAAGAGTAAAGGTGGAAGGCATGGTAATTGCAAAGGCAACATCGCGAGGGAGGTACCCAACTTCAGTGTTAAATTGATTATTCTCATATGCTATTCCGTATATCCTGAGCATAAATGTAGCGAGTGAGTTAACTTTACGTCACTTTTCCTATCTAGATCAGGCAATCTTAACACGAGGCCTGCAGACAGAAATAAATAAAATTTAAAAAGAATAAATGCAAAGAGTTAAAGTGAAAAATTACATTCATTACACACATTTTGCGAGAATAAATTGCCAGTAAGTACTTTTATTTGATCATTTTCCCCGTACAACTCCTTTAGCTAACAAAATGTTTAGAAAGAAATACTTAATTAAGTCAGCTGGTAACAATTAATTTATATAATATAAAACATATCACATACATTTTTCTCTATAAAAAGTGATGATTACATATCTAATGATTTGACATTTGAACTTTAATAAGATAACTTATAGAAATAAAAATATGTATATCTTGGATGGATTCGGATTTTGTGGGAGTTCAATTTTAATATAAAATTAAATATATGTAATAAAAATAATAAAAGATTTTTAGTACTTTTTCCATATAAAATTTATTAGATCAGGACCGGTTTCGCTCATCGCGAGCATTATCAACTGATAAAAAAAATATATAAACAGTGATGTAATTTGTGTAATTATAATGTAATTTGCTAATCCTTTAAATTGTTAATAGTTGCTTACACCTTTTTATTTCAATTTAAATTTGTATAAATATCACTGTTTATATATTTTTCTTATCAGTTGATAATGCTCGCGATGAGCGAAACCGGTCCTGATCTAATAAATTTTATGTGGAAAAAGTACTAAAAATCTTTTATTATTTTTATTATAATGCCTTTCCACCAAGTATTGACAGTAAACACATTAAAAGTGATAAATATATTTAGTTTAACGTAAAGAATTTTGGCTAATTGCAATTCATTTATAAAGATCTCTCATTTTATGAAAAAACAAAAGGTTATCGGTTATAATAATATAGGAACGATACGAATATTTGAAAATGAAATGTTAATGATTTTTTCATGTCCGGGACATTGATGAAGACATAATTATATAAATAAAGAATTTAGTTAGTTTCCTTTCCAATTAATTATCATTATCATGTTACTAATAATCACGGTTGCTTAACAACGCAAAGCAGCTTAGCAACGCAGACATTTTTTCATGAACTATGGGGAAATCGATGTTATAAATATCTGGAAACGACTTGATTCCGCGCATATTTTATTGAAATAGAAACTCGCTTTATCCTGGAAAAATAATCATTTTTTACATGAACGGTATGAAAATAATAAAAAAATATAATGTACAAATAAATTGCGTTATATATTTCGATGATTATAATCATGTTGATTCGGCGATGAGGATTTGACCCATGAACGATCCTAAACAATTTTTAGTAAACATTTTATCTGACCTATAACTGCCCGCGTCTGTTGACTTATACCAAATCAATTGCAATGAAAATAGCGGAATGAAATAAAGTTGTATAAAACAAATGCCTGATATTTTGGTTACATTTCAAAAGTTTTGCATCTTCATACAAGGAAAGAATACAAAACAGACTTGATACATCATGTAAAAATTGTTCAAATTATTTTTAATTTTAATGAAATAAATTAATTATAATAAAATAAATTGTCTCGCCGATTTATTGTGACTAACAAGTAAATGTAATGGACCACTTGTTTATATACATACAGTGTTGCCAGACCGTGCACCATGGCTTGTTTCACTATTATCTTATAAATACTCGTGTATAATTTAACCTTTCATTTTACGTATAGCCATGAATCCCACCATATCATATTATACAGCTTCTGTAATTCTTGTGTTGCAACAGTTGAAAATGTTCACTAACTCGAGAAAAATCGCTTACGTTGCTTAAATAGAAAATTTGGACTGTATAATATCCGAAGGTTTATCTCCTCAGAGTACTCGACATTGTACCCCTCACCTGACATATCTGCGCCGCACACTGTACGAACATTAAATTGATTGAATGAGTGTATCAGGAGCATTAATGTAAGACTAACATAAATAAGCAGCTTTGATTAAAGATCTACTCAACATTTATATGACACCGTTAAGGTAAATGAATGCATAGTACTTGTCTGATGTAATTTTAGTTAGTTTTTTATTATTATTCAATTCACAGCATATTCAATGAAATCTACAAGTTCACCTCACCTGTTTCAGAATGTTTTATGCGCATACATACAGAAGTAAGTTAAAAGTTCTAAGTACTTTAATGTAACGAAAGAGAAACAGGTGAAATGAAATAGAAAAATTACAGGAAAGAGTATTCCTTATGCTGGCGTTGTACTTTATTGAATCAGTCATTTCTTAGTAGGTAATTAACATTTCTTGTAATCAATCTATGTCAGGTTACAAAGTTTTATGGCTTCGTATGTAATTTGTCCAGTCATCCGAGGAATTGATAAAGAAGATAAATACTGGTTATGTTACATAAGACATCATAAAACTAACAATACATAAGTAAATACAGTAGTGGGAAGCAAAATACATATCGCTACCTGAAAGCAACAGTCAGATAAATAATAAAAAACTAGTTTTGAGATAATTGAACGTCACAATTTATTTCATTAATTTGGCTGACGCTTTGAAGTAACAGTGTAATATCAATAAAGAAAGGTAACAGTAATATTTGGCTTCAAATGGGGGTGTCTTTTTAATCATCTCAGTTCCTGAGCTGATACAAGCGATCGATTGGCATAATAAAACCGTGTCTTCAAATCGATTGTGTACATTTTATTTCACGAGGATTCTATGTAAATTGATTGTTTTTAAATGAAAGAATATTATGTTAAACTTTCATATGCGGATACAAATATATATCATAATTTATCAGATTTAATTAACATTTCAGAGTTTATTAAAATAAATATGTAATACTTATATTTAGAGATTTGATTGTTTAAAATTTCACTAAACTGGATGATAATATGGAACCGTAATCGGCAGAACAGTGTAAGCGACAATTTTAAAATTGTAAAACTAAAAACTTCTATATTTTTTACCTTATTATAATGGAGTTCTTCCAAGTAAATGCAAATTCAATCAATACGCCACAATTAATGAATTTTATAGGAATGGTCAGGTTTTAATTATAACAGGTGGTTTTATTATCTTCCTCTCGTAATAAGTTCGCAATAATCCATGTAATATTTATAAATTGTCGTTTACGTTTTTCTGTCGATTACGGATCTATATGTATATAAATGTATTGCGATTCAGTTAGCTTATTTATCTATTTCGTTAACATATCGACTCTGGAAAGGAAAAAGGACGTAACACACACATAGAAAATTTTACAGGAGACGCAAAAAACGTGTTTTGATGATTTTGGGCCATATGCAAATTATGAATTATACCAAAGCCCTCTTTAGTAAAAGCCATGCTATGGAGCTGAAAACAGGTACTTTTTTCAGATAAGCGGGCCGGCGTCAAAATTTTCAAAGTAATATCACATCATTATGAAGCCATTTGTTTCTGATATATAGTAGGAAATACATATTTATATTGTAATTACATATCTTTTCAATTACATATTTTTCAAAATAAGAAAAAAATCACATTTTCTAAGGTTTTTGAAGAAAAATCTCGGAGAACAAAAGCAAACAAAGAAGGCAAATCATTTTATTAAAATTATTTTTTTTACAATATTTCAATACAGAATATGAGGTTGGATAGTTCATTAAAAAAATCTACGTCATTATTGGGATTTTAGTGAATTAATAATTAATCTCAAAATTTATTTGTGCACACTGGTTCGTTACTCAATCTTCGTTACTCAGTCATATCGGTAATCAAAAATCAGTAAGTCAAACTAGGGTAGCACATTTCATTTTAAATATTATTATTGATTAAATCATCATTTACTTGGTAAGTATATTGCCATTATTATATGATAAGACGCAGCATTTATTTCATAATATCACAATAGGCGTCAAAATCGAATATAATATAATATGGATTCCGCTTGTTACTGTTGTTTTATGTTATTTATAATCAATATTTTATATAACTGTGATATTTAATAGTGGGAAGTTAAATTTTATTAGTTTTACCACACATCGCATTTCTTGCCATTCGCTATATTTCTTACAATCATTACATAATTTGCATATACGACCCTTCCAATGTATCGTAAATTGTAAATTAATAACACCAAAGAATCACAGAATATCCATACAAGAAATCTTTCAAACATGTTATATTCAACGAAAAATAAGCTCATAAATTGGAATTTAGAGTTGATCTACGTATAGCCGCCATACAATTTGTTAGGAGCGGCTGGGATTTAACGGCCCGGTCTTTTTTGCTGTTTTTTCTACGACACTGCTTGGAACTTAAGACTGCTATGATTATACACAACCTTGAAGTGCACGGAGACTTCTAAACTGGTATGTAATTGACATAATCTAATATTGATTTAAGAAATTGTCTTGGAAAAACTTTTATTTCGGTCTTTTTTCTTGGTTAATTTTTTCAAACTTTAAAGCTAAAATTAGATACTAATTCGGCATTTGCTGCTTGCATCCTTTTGATAGAACGTGTATCGAGTTTGATATATTGTGATTATCGAAAAAAACCTGTTTTGAAAAACTGTGGGTTACGTCCATTTTCCTTTCCACAGTCGATATGTATATCTATGATTTTGTCTTTTGAATATGTTTAAGTAAGTTAACCGTTTTAAGGAAGAAAGTTGCCTGTAAGTAAAGCAGTCTTTTATTTATCCTGCAAGAAAGAATGTCAACAAAAAGAAAGCCATTAAGAGTGATCTTGCTAATATCAGAAAAGAAAATGTATTAAGCCTTTTTTCTTCAGATTACCAACATGAATCGTGATCGTGTATTTTTATGGTTTCCGAATACTGATCAAACAAAAAAAAGGATTCGTCAATTTCATTAGTTATCCGGGGATTTTTACACAACCGAAATAGAAACCATAGATAACAACTTGTTCCGCAGCGAAGGTTTTTGCTGAGTATGGATTGACAAATTCGCAAAAACTGTAAGCTCGCTCCAATCTGTCATGCGGCTTGACAGATATTTCCATTACGGAGCACTCCCAAACTATCTGCGCCTACCTATCTCATGTTTCGTGCTGGAAAAAATTGACTCAGCTGTCAAAAGATTTTCCAACTACGGATTGGCAGTTGTTTATCAAGTATAGTATATGAAAATTCCATAAATTCTAAGAAGCATCGTGTCTTCAAAATATTTAAGCTTTTATAAATGTCCAAGAACTTGTCAGAAAGATATTAATTTTCAATTCTTTTTCCATTTACTAAATGAAGTATTTTTTTTCTATTATCAATTTTATTAAAACAATGATTGTTTTAGATTAGATGATTTTCAAAATGTAAAAACGTATTACAATTTAGACATCGCACATGATTTTGATCCATAAATTTAATTTTCTACCTTCTGCGCGAAAGAAGCATTTATAATACGATATTTTGATTAAAAAAATTGAGGTTCGGGTGGTATAATTGTTCGAAATGAATATAGAAGAAGAGAATTTGATTGACAAAGAATTATAAGCAAATCAAAACAACGAAAAAATAAACTTTTGTATGTCAAATTATGCCGTGTATTTGTTGGATTGGCCCGAGCAGCCTTTGAATTTTCTGCGCAGTTAGACTCTTGTCTTAAGAGGGAACATTGAATGCAACTATCCACGCAATAAATTATCCAAATTTGATGTATTCCATTACTTTTCCGTGAACCGTTTCCGGCAGCTAAAAATTTACATGAGTATACATATAATTCGAGTGTACATTCCAACTGCGACGCGATTCTCTTTTTCAACTAACTATGATATTATAATTACGCCCTGTAGAGCTACGTAGCAAAGGCACAGGATCGGTTGAATCCTCCATTTAATAATGGCTGATAATGATGTTGACGGAATGGAGTATCAGCTAGCAGAACAAACTCGTTTCAAAGCGATTGATTACGTTGATTCTGTGTTTATTTTGTAAAATTGCTTCTGGAACGAGGGCTTGTTTTAATTAATTCGGCTCAGTATCTCCTTAGCACTTGGCATGTAGGTAGGGTGTAGTAGGATTTAATTACGCAAATATGCATAGCTAATTAAAGTGAAGTACCCGGCCGACATCGGGCACGCGATTTTATGTCAACTTGTTAAAAGTACTTCGTTAAAAATGTAGATAAAATGCTTTTTGAAAAATATTAAATATATCATTTATCATATACAAATAAATGTTGTATGTATAAACTATTAAAATTATGCTAAAAAAGCAGCGATTTCAGAACGAGTTCATCCAAAAACTAAACAAAACCGTTCCGTACACTTTTGATGAAGTCAGTAATTATTGCTAGGATATTAAGTAAGGTAAATATTTCCTCAACTATTAATCAGAAGTATCAGCTCTCACAAAGTAGGTTTGAATGAATTGCTGTTTGTTCATATTATTATATACATCATGGGTGGCCAAACTTTTGACCTCTGCGGGCGACTTATTGCTGAAATCAGTGGTAGCGGTCTACTAACACAGTATGTGTTATGTTCTCGCAAGAAGAGTAGTAATTCAAAGCACAAAATAATTTAAACGAAAGGAAAACAAAATGGATACAAAATGGTTGATGATTGTCCCAACACCACCCGTTATCCCTGCCATCTTCAATAACGCAATACGATCAAGTGCATGGTCAAAAGTAAGGTTTTGTGCAGCCCTGTATCGGACCAAAAATATGAGAAACTCATTCACGGCCTTAACACACAGCCGCTGTCATGTAGGATTGTGTGTGCATTAAACGAGAAAGAATTTTTATTACCTTCATTATTTCTCGTTTTAAAGCATGTGTGTGTGATATAAAGCATTCGTTTTAAATAATGTTCTGTTAGATTTCTTTGACCATGATGAAGTTACATATAATCATTAATCAAATTTCGATGTTTATATTATATCAAAGACGTCATTTTACGTTTCTTCTATTTTGCTTTTTTTTTGTTTAAATTATATTTATAGCACAAACCATACTGAATGTTTTTTTATTAATATAAGTATTTAATTGTATTTTTTTTACCAAGCAGCACATATTTCTCCTATATATTCTTTTATTCTGTCAAGTTTCTTACGTCGCGCAGAAAGGTAGAAAATTAAATGTAAAGATCAAAAGGATGTGCGATGTCTAAATTGTAAAACGTTTTTACATTTTGAAAATCATCTAATCTTAAACCATCATCGTTTTAATAAAATTGATAATAGAAAAAAAACCTCATTTAGTAAATGGAAAAAGAATTGAAAATTAATAAGAGCTTAAATATTTTATAAATAAATTATTAGTAAATACTTTTTTGAATATGTCTGGTAGCTCTCAGTTTTTAAATGTATTTCCCAAGAGAGTCCTCTTTTCCAAGACTCCAAGTAATCAATATTATTATTGTTTATGTCCAAATTTTTTTTGCCTATAAGAAAAGAAGGTCATACTCTTAATTTTATTTATTATTTGTAAACAATAAGAATGACATTTGTTGGTGAATATTTGACTCATAGATTTAGTGTAAAGATGTGAAACGTGTTTATATAAAAATTAACAATTTTAAATTGCTTTTATACACAGTTGAAAAACGTAATTTTGGTGTGCTGTACTTCTTCATATGATTAAATTTAATTTGTAATATTACATTGCCAAATCAGAACTTAAATTGTACGCGAAATAATAATAAAAAAAACAACTAAAACCTAATTAAGATTGCAATACACTTTAACTTAGAGTAGAATTTTAGAAAAGAAAACTAAACAATAATAAATAAAGACAGACATTGTTGTATTCGCTCTGGCAGTTAGTTTCAAACTCTCACAATGTTTTGCTGAAGACTAGATTATTTAAGTAATTTATTCTGTTCTTGTCTCAAGAAAATATAAACTATTAAGCCTTAGGTCTAGACTGGAGACGGAAAATTGTATTTACGTTGTAATATAATTTTAACGCGGCGCATAAATAAATTACAATTAAATTAATCAGCACGCACTTTACTCGCCGAAACTACTATATTAATTTGAGAAGAATAACAAATGAAACACGTATGAAAAATAGATTTCGTTTTAAAACATAATTATCATTGAGATTTAGTAAAATAAAAAATATATCGATTCATTCCAATCAATCTTCGGATTTGAATCATTTAATAAAAAAACGAAAGAATTTATCCATTTGAGTCGGCTGGTTTACTTAGACGTTCTTACGGTGAAAATTTTCACACGTTTTCACCGGTAAAATAAACTGGAAATGGCATAGAAATACCAACTATCTATTTTATATTAAAATGCCAAAATATTTTTTAAGCCGCTCTTTTCAAGTTTAATGTATGTATAAAATTAAAAAAAAAACTTAAATAGAGCACTTCAGATATGAAAAAATATTTGTAATTTATAATTTATTTTTGATTTAAAAAGTTACGTTTATATTTTTATAAAACACAATTTGGCTACCGGCAAGCGTTGCAATTCTACTCAAAGAATGAAAGTGTTTTGATCGTGGTTATTGAAGTACATGTTTTCTTCTTCTGTCTATTTGACGTTTGCTGCCGATTGTCTATGGTACGACACACGCGCCACCTATTGTAAGTTAATTGTACTACAATCTTCGCGCAAGTAAAACCATACGTAGTCAAAATGAACTGTTTCGCAGACGTACAAACATTGATTTTTATATATAATATCTACTGTAAGTTAATTTTAATATGCCTATAAACTTCGCGCAAGTGCAAGCAAAAGGTTTTTTGAAGTTTTATTGCAATCGGATGAGCGGTGTGGCAACGCATGTAGTACGAACAAACAAACATTCATTTTTAAATATTAGATTTGTTATTGCGCATTTACGAGTTATTACAACGGCATTGATTATAAATTCTATGCCCCGCTATTCACTGTGACGCTTCGACTCAGTGACAGAATTTAAATTGACTCGTAAAACATTGCGGCGTAAATTTTTCAATTCTCAACGGGCGTCACTAACTACCACTTCGTGTGTTTCTTTTTTTTATTTACCTTTTGTGCGGATCTGGGAGCAGTTTGATTGGACCCACATTTTATAGGTCCCGCTGTCTTTGTGCACAGCAGAAAAGGTGTGTTTTATTTAATTTGTAGAAGGATGTTCGGGTCGAGGGTTTTTTTTACTACAGAACTAAGGACAACGCCTCGTGTAATTCAAGTCTTAGACTAAAGTACGACTGTGAAACTACCAAAATACAACACGATTTGTTTCCATATACAATTAAAATACCATACAACTTGGTAGGGTTGTATTGAAAAAAAGAGGGTATCCGAATACCCTCAGCTGAGTTTGTCGAAATAGTGTTTTTTTAATCCATATCCGTACCGAATGTGGAGCTTATTGCCTCCTAATGAACGTATGAGTAGTGTAGTGGATGGAAGAAGGAGTTTATTACCCCGTTATTTTAGTATTGGAAAAGTGGATGTGAATGTTTAGACAACACAAACATCCATGCAAACAATCGAAAAATCGATTTAAAATGAATTATGTTCGTACTTGGATTCGAGCGCGTGAGGTCCAGCATGAGAGTCAACGACGTTGACCATCGTGCAATGGACATGACCTGAATCTTTACCCTCTAGTGAAATTTAAATATTCTATCTACATTTAGAAAGATTCCATTTTGGCTTCGGGCACATGTAGCCAGGATTTAAGTGGCTTTGATTTGAGTACTCATTTAGGGCTGAATCAGCAATGATCTCAAGACATTGTAATTGTCAAAACGAAGTACCTATATACAGTAAAACCACCATTTAAGTCAGTGCCGTGTAATTGGGGGTAGTGTTATTGGGGGAATCTCATACAAAATTAAGGATTTGGTTTTTTTCCGCGGAAAACGCAAAACTAAGACTTCCCTTAGTTTTGCAAACAAAATATTTAGTTTTTGTAGTAGTAAATATCCTGCACACAGGCAGACGCCCAGCTATGCGTGTATAGTCGGGCACGTGTTGAATACACAGACGCAAGCCAACATTTGACGGTATGCGTGGCATAGACGACCGTCTCTTAGTAACGACAATGGAATACGACCGTGCAATTGGGGGATTCGCGGCGAATATTTCAAGCCATCGTGTAATTCGGGGTAGTGTAATTGGTGAGAAGGTGTAGAAGTGACTTTAAATAAATCAAACATACAAACAAAATACATATTATCTTTTCCTAAATACCGTTCACGTAAATTTGGCACGCTAATACCAACAGTAACTAAATAAGCAATACAAATCTCGCATGCAAAAAAAGCGGAAACAATCGATTCTACTATCGATATTTCACAAAGCAAACTTTTACTTTCAGAGCATTTTAATTGGTTGGCAAAATTGTAATGATTAAAGAATTTAATAGCTTTTCAATTCACAAAGGCTGGATAAACGTGAGATGTGCAATCACACGCTATTTGAATTCTGCCGCTACTTCTCGGAAATACTTTTTCAAAAAAAAAATACAGTAGAACCACCATTAACACTAAAGTCAGTGTAATTAGGGGTAGTGTAATTGGGGGAGTTTATCTCATACAAAATTAGGGATTTGGTTTTTTCTGCAAAAAAATGCAAAACTAAGATTTCTATTAGTTATGCAAAAAAAAATGTAGGAAATATTTAGTTACTAAGTGATAAAATGCAAAGCGCGCCAAAATCCAACACATAAACAAACGTGCCAGGCTATACGTGTATAGCCTGGCACGTGTTGAATACACAGACGCTAGCCAACATTTGACTGTATGCGCCGCACGGACGACCGTCTCGTAGCAACGACAGTGCAATTGGGGGATTTGCGGAGAATATTTCGGGGTAGTGTAATTGGGGGTTTCACTGTAAAACGTTGTTGTCCCAACAAGGGTTTTGTCTTTCTGACGAGTATCTCCAGATTACTAAAAATAAAAAAAACTATTGTTTTTATCAAACGCATTACCGATAGCTTCCTACAAGTAAATATATTTTTTACAGTAAAAACTATCGAAATGGCTTCCATAAAATAATAGTTAATCACAAGGTTCCAACCTTTTCCTCGGCATTTCCCCTTCACCATTGTTTAGAATATACTTACCCACCCATAAATAATAAACATATAATGAAAGTATGTAAAATATCATCAAAATGCAAATAAGTAATTGCTGATGATACTTTTATTTACAAATATTTTGAAAAAATACTCCCATATTCCAGATACGTTTTACTTTAACAGCAACATTCGATAATAGTTTTCCGTTACATAACATAACTCAAAGCCGCATCCAATTTGATTATTGCATTATAAAAAATATATGGAATCTTATTCGCCAGATGAGGACCGCATTACCTTTCTCGAGATTCCCATCCATTCTCGAAACAGGTTGTACAATGGGCCAATACATTTTCACGAGTCACATAAAAAAAGATTCGAGTCGCAGGTGTCGATTCGCCGACTCGACTACGAAGCGCAATAGTTCCGTCTGCCATGCGAATGCGAACCTATTCTATTTACGGTAACAAAGTTTTACGAAATTAAATTTTAAGAAAAAAGATTTAAGTGCTTTGGTTTTTATTACAGAAATTTTAATCGTAAAACGAGTATAATTTTTCATTTTTATAGATATTACATTTTAATTCTCCAAAGTTTAATGGATTATTGGATTTTTAAACTGCTTGCGAGGAAAGCACTCTTAATTGAGTTAAGCAGAATAACAATAAAATGCTCCTTTGTGTAATAAGCAGGGACAAGTTATATTTTTATATCTTTTTTACAAACACCGAACAAGATGAGACCACGCTATAGAAACTCGCCATACAGGAGACTAGACTCTCATACAAAATTTGAGGTTAGATTTTTAAGTGTATTTTGTAAATTGCACGAAATCAATTTATAAAACATTTTTTTCACTTTTGTACGCCCATACATATTTTAAGCGGCTCGCTTTGTTATATATTATATATTTTTAATTGGATGACACATGTAGTTATTTTTACGACGAGTTTAAAAATGTAATGTTTTGTTGAAATCGGTGCTCTACGAGGGATTTCCAAGACTGCTCTATCAAGAGAGCGGCTACAGAAGGACTTAATGATTAATTATCTAGCAATCATACGATTCTTCTACTTGAACATTTTTTCTTTGTTCGATGAATCCAGCCCTTGTTCAGCGTCATACAAAATTCAGATAAGTTCATATTTTAATATTTAAAAAATAAATCTCCAACAAATAATATTTTAATAAGTAGACTCCTTCTAGCTTTTTTACCGCTTAATTTTTACAACTCTTCATAGCACGTTTAAAAGAATCATTATATGTATTTAATATCTACGATAAAGTTAACGTTTACGATATTTTTCCTAAAGAAACAAAACGAATCAAGAAGAGAATAGATGATTTGAACGAATCTTAAACGAAGCGATTAATTTATAATGGTGTAATAAACAATGATATCAACATACTAATTTAAACAAGAAGGGAGTTGAATAATCTCTTGAATAAATCGACGGAACATAATTGAGAGAAGAACTAAAATGATAACTTAATATGCTATGTTATTTTTCTTTGACATTCAAAAACTAATGAAAGAATAATGAAGTAGGGTCACCCTGATTTTATATATTTCTTTCAAATTTAAATGTATATCAATTTATTTTCTGCAGTGTATGTCAGTTGCATTTCGAGACTCACATTGTATAAAATGACACGCGAAATATATTTTAAAGTAGAAATGTTTGATATAGTTGTCTCTTTCATATTCATGGGTAATTAAGAGTGTAAGTTAATAATTATACCTAAATTTTGTGCAATAAAAAACGAAAATAAAATGCACTACATATATTATTGAAGTAAGAATAAATTGCACTTTGAATAGGTCAAATAAATTAACGGTGCAATAAGAGAGGCATGCTGTCACGAATTATAGAATGATTTTAATTTTCTGTCGCTGATATATTTATATATAGCATGAGTAGCCAAACTTTCGACCTCTGCAGGAGATCTAATAATAAGATATGTTGTCAAATTAAGTAGTAATTCAAAGCACAAAATAATTTGTATGGATCAAAAAAGAAAAGGTAATAAATGATTCACTCAATTCTTGATTAAAAGCATCAAACGGGCAACTAGAAAGGGCTACGCGACGTCGACGTTTTGGCCACCGCTGGTATATAGCATACGACATGTAAATTATGTCATTCTGTCGTCAAAGCCGAGTGGTAAACCTCTCGTTTATTAATTAACTAGCTGACCCGGCATGCGTTGCAATGCCACTCAAAGAAAGAAAGTTTTTGTGTTTTAATTTTGTTTATTGAAGTGCATATTCTCTTTTTCTGTCTATTTGACGTTTGACGTTTGCTGCCGATTGTTACGACACATGCGCCACCTATTTTAAGCTAATTGTAATAAAACCTTCGCGCAAGTGCAAGCATATGTTGTCAAAATGAACTGTAAGTGCTGAAAATAAGTGCTTTTGGATATATTTTGTTTTTTGCCTGGTGGGTATATGAATAGATCTGCAGGTTTTTCAATGCGTGAACAGGCCAGATACAGCTGCCCATGTAAGAAGCATTGGTTTTTAAAATTTAGTCCACACACTTGTAGCGATTGTCCGAATGCGAGTCGCACCGGGAACTGCAAACATTTGAATTCTAATGGCCTATTTGTCGGAATTATTGGGATGCTTGGCAACAGTACATCGTATCCTTTAATTTCTCCATTTAAAATTGTAGCTTAGATGATATCGTTCATTACTTTTTCACTGAAAGCCTGGTACCGTGCAAAGTCGTGGTGGATTTATATTTCGGAGAAGAATGATAGGTACGACAATTTTCAGTGTAAAAACGTGCGGTAGCATGCCTGGAAAATCAAGTGAGTTTAAGAATTCAGTTGGATAATTGACAGCTTCGTCTTGATCAATTTATAGTATCGAATAGACTTATACGTTGTTTCTTTGCCTGGTATTTCGTTTTGAATCCTGAAGTTGATAGCATTACCATCGTTGTTTTTGACTGCTAATATTACACGTACACTAAGCCACTGATGATTTTTGTAATTCTGTGCGATATTTGGGAAAACTTTGTGCAACAATTCGCTTACGGTTCCTGTAATTTTACAAAAGCTTGGTGGTAATGTGTGGATTCATCATGAATGCGCTGTTTGATCACCATCCAAAAGATTTGCTACAATTGCAGATGAAGCGATTGCCAATGCAATATTGTTTCGTGATCCAACGTTTTGGCTTGTGATTGATTGCATGCATAATTCTGTCATACGCTTTGCGTTGTTCTGGGGACCAATTTCGGAAGATTTGTTTGAACAAATTTACCCAATTTGTCGACATCAAATTGTGTTTGTCGTTCCAAATCACGGTAAAAAGGGTTGTTTGCATGTCATTGTATCAGACGATCGGGCTTGAGCAGTGAGAGCTCGAACGGTTTCCAAACTTGCTCGTCTGTTTCTGAAGCTCGTGATGCCGTTTTATTTCGTGCTTGAGGTCTAAATCAACTAATAGCTAGTTTTTAGGTGGCATAATTGTTTGACAGCGAAAGAAATGCTTTGTGACGACTATTACAAATTCACTTGATAATTGTTTACAATACCCTTTGATTGTTTGACGTAACCATGGCACGTATCAAACGTAACTAAGGAGTCATAAAATACCTTGCTTATTTTGGACTTAAGTTGCTGCGCACTTAGCGCCATCTGTCATTCAACAACATAAATAATTTCGTTCTGTTTGAAATACGAACGACGGAAGTCAAAAATATTGAAAAAAAAATCTGGATAAGGACATCCTTTACCTAGCGGGATAAAATATACTTAAAAACCTATTCTACTATCTAACAAATATACATTTAAAAAATCATAAACATCGGTTAAACCTATAGAGATATAGGTAATTTTTAGAATAATTGAAATGTTTAAGTTTGCTAACAAATATATTTCGCAGAAAAAGAAAAAGATCTCGGGATATATATCGACAGTCCTTCAGTATTTAAATTGTAAATAATATATTTTTTAGAATATTTGAAATGTTTTAAGTTTGCCAACAAATATATTTCGTAGAAGAAGAAGTAGATCTCGGGACATATATCGACAGCCTTGCAATATTTGAATTGTAAATAATATAATTTTTAGATTAGTTAAAAAGTCTACAAATATATTTCGTTGTAAAAGAAATAGACCTCGAGGCATATATCGACTGCCCTGCTGTATTTAAATTGTAAATTATTAAATTTTTGGAAAAATGTTAAAGTTTGCTACCAACTATTTTTCGTAGTAGCAGAAATAGAACACGTTAATTATTTAATTTTTGAAATGATGTTTAAGTTTGCTAACAACCATTTTTCGTAGTAGCAGGAATTTCGTAAATTATTAAATCTTTGGAATAATGTTCAAGTTTGCTAAGAATCATTTTTCATAGTAGCATAAATCGACCTCGGCGCATATATCGACAGCCCTGCAGTTTTTAAATTGTATGATATTGAATTTTTGGAATAATGTTTAAGTTTGCTAACAACCATTTTTCATAGTAGCAGAAATTTTGTAAATTATTGAATTTTTGGAATAATGTTTAAGTTTGCTAACAATTATTCTTCGTAGTAGAAGATGTTAAAATTAAAGTCTAAATATATTTCTATAAAATATCCATACCGTCATTAGAATATTCCTAATGCATGTAAGAATTTAAAAAGATTTTCAAGGCCGGATGCAAAATATAACCTTACCTTCCAATAATCGAATCAATGACACTGAACAAAATCTGTCAAATCAGCTCCCAGCCCTATAATTTTAGTAATAAAAACACAATAATCCTTTGTACTTCATTCCACTTTATTTAATATGTCAGGACCGGTTTCGCTCATTGCGAGCATTGTCAACTGAATAAAGTGGAATGAAGTACAAAGGATTATTGTGTTTTTATTAATATAATGCCTTTCCACCAAGTATTGACAGTGAACACCCTAAAAGTGATCTATAATTTTAGCTTCAAAAATCGAATCAATATATTTGATCATTTAAAAAACGTCGTAGCGATGCAAACTTTCAAATAAAGTTCTCTTAATATTGTTACAATGCTTCAGTTCTAAGCCAGGAAATTTGAATTTTGAACATAAAAAGACGTCCATTTCAATTGTTTTAAAGTCGAATGACGGATGTCGGGAATATTGAAAAAAAAATTCTGGATAGGGACACCCTTTCCTTTCACTTTCAGCACTTTCCTTTACTATTCAATAAAGTATTTATATTAATAAAGATCGATTATCTACAACTTGTAATTACAAAAAAATACACTACAGCATCTGAAGCGAGCATGGTTTAAAAAAATAAAAATCGATATGTTCTCCCTTTTCCGTAGAACACATTTACACTGAACTCCACATTTACACGGTAAATACGCTCACGCGATACCGAGTAAAGAAAACGTGTAAACAAAATACTAAAATTTAAAATTTGTGGTAGATAGGTTTCCTTGCATAAAACTCAATTCAGGATATCAAAAAATAAAATTCATTATTGCTTATTGAATTTAAAAAATACTTTTTAAAAATCAAAAGTAACAAAAATTATTTACTATCACTATGAGACAAAAGACGAAGCTGTTTACGCACATTTTTCACGGTGTCGCTTTCATCTCTTGAGATATTCAAAACCTGTGTAATATTTCTTTTAAAATTTATAAATGAATGGTCGATGTTTTCTCTTTTTTTGCACTGTGCTATTTCTAAATCGTTTTAAAATGGACTTACTCGCGAGCCGAGTTGGTGTATTCTATTCAAATCAATGAAATAATTATATTTAAAACGTTATTCCTACTAATACGCGGTGTACGTCAGCTTGCGGTCAACTGTCAAAGTATAATCCAATCACCATGGTAACAGCATTCAACGTCATGTTTGTGTCCGTGTTCCATTTGAAGAGGTTTGAAAAAACGAAATGTATGGAGACATTTGTTTTATTCATAATTTCTTTGCCGTGATATTTTTCCGATGTTTTAATGCTTATTCTGCTATTCTAGGCGGAGACGAATTTAATAAATCAAATATCATTAAAATCCGTGCTGTCATTCTCGAGATATACGTGGTGTAACAAACCCCACTTTCTTTTATATATATAGATTGATTTGAGTGCAAACGCATATGTCGCTACCCTAAAGCAACAGTTGGATAAATTGAAAATACTAGTTCCGAGATAATTGAACATTAAGAATTGTGTTGTATTTTTAAATATGTAATTAATTAAGCGTTTATTTGGTTTCTTTTACGGTTGATGATAATACATAATAAGAGGTTTTTTTTGTATACTACTATCTGTATCGTTATTCTACTAATCTTGCAAATGCTTTGAAGATATTGTACAATCAGTCAGTTCAAGTTCATCCGTGCACTTGAACGCCTGAAGATTCCGAAAGGCGAAACCCAGGTCGTTAGTGAAAAAATTTGTGCGAGTGTACACATTTTGAACGATTCAAATTTAATATTTAAATTCCACCAGGTACCTTCAGAAGAAATCAGTCGAATACTGTGCAATATCAATAATTGTAAAAATTAGATTTTTCTTTTAAACGGGGTTTTTTTCGAAATTAAAATATTTCGGTATTGCATTATAAAGGTTTACTTTTCAGCAATCAATTGACGTACAAATGTTAAAATCGTCATTTTTCATTTTATCTCACCGTCGCTTTATGTTTCATGATATGTTTCGATGAGGAAAAAGCGAGTGATTAGTTTATTATCAAAACTTTTCTAATCTCAACTCTATATCCATGACGTCACTGGAAAAATGAAAAAAAACAGCGTATGTGATATAATTATTAACAGAAAAAAATGTAATAAAATATTATTAAAATAAATATATCGACAGCGACCATAAGTTATAAAAAGAGAAAATAGCTGACAGTATCATAACGACATATAATTTTGCAAAAACTTTGGTGTACAAGTCTAAGTAAGTAAAAGTGATTTAGTAGTCACCCGTTGATGTTCTTTCTCATTATGATAAAAAAGTATGACAACTCAAATATTTATGTAGGTTTATTCGAAGATAATAAAAGTCAATTTCAATATGAAATGAACCGTGGAAAAATATTACAAGCTTAACAATGGAACTTTCTCAAAATTTTATTAATAAAAAGCCTTAACAATGATTGCAATAAACAATGCAGTATTATGATTAAAATATTTCACGGTGCAATGAGCAAACAAATAAAATACAATTCAAAGTAGTTACTCCAGTTGTAAGTAACTATCGTTTAAAATTTGGGCACCTTGAATTTCTTTCTTACGAAACAAGCTATATTTGCTGTACGAGGAAATTGCGAGCTTATTGAAGTAATAAATTACTTAAATTAATTATTATAGATTTGGCAGTCTTAATTTTCGACAAGTACAAATGTAAATCACCTGATCACGATCAACAATTAGATTTTAAATACTTTTACATTTAAAAAAAAAAACAGATTTGCATACGTGTCTTGGGGCACAATATGGATTGAGTGTATTTACTGAATACGTGATAACTCTTCTTGATGTGTTTTAATGAGTATTTATGTCAAATTAAAAACAATATATGTTTCAATTTTAGAAGATTTATTATTTGCTCTAGATGCGAATGGAGTAGGTAATTTAGTCAGTAATATATTCGACAATGATAAAATGGAAATTTGCCAAATTATTAAAAAGGCTGGCCAGCCCTGGGTTGCTGACCACTGAGCTAGGCTAAGTAGCGTCTCGTTTGAATTAAAATGAAATTTATAATCGAATAAACCCAGTCATCTTTTTATACGATCTCGCTTTTATGTGATATTATTAGATATGAATGTTTTTCTATAGTTCAAGGAGTGGTGAGACTACAAAAATAATTGTTAATTCAATAAAATAATCTGCGGCAGAATCTTCGTAAATAAATTTTCACCGGAGTCACAAATTAAATTCATGGTAATATTTTTAGGCTGAGACAAAGGATTTCGGAAATGTATTTAAATATTCAGCCAAAAAACTTATTTGTAAATATTAAATAAATAATATCATATGTCAAATGCTAAAAAGCGGTTTTATAGAGGAATAATTAAAGTTGAACAAATTTACACTCAATGCCTGACCGCAAACATACGATGGGGAATTACGCTTCAAGATTTCTATCTATTAGTTTCCGAATGTTTCTTGCATTATTTGTGTTTAACATTAAAATAAATTGATTTAAGAAATTATACAAAGTAAAAAATTGCACGTATTGAATGAATATGAAACGCAGCATTTGTTTCTTACTGCCACTGCTAGAAAATTTGTAAATTTTTCCTCAATCACGATGATATATCTTTTTTTAGATTATCATCATTTCTTCATTTCCAATGGAGGCACTGCAATTAAGTTATTGAATACTTTTGAAAGAAGATTTTCATGGAATGTTCAATGAACATCTTCAAATAATAATATTTAAGCATATATATTTTATTCTAACAGTAAAATCTGATCGTTTGATGTGCATGTTTTAAAACAAGGAGTGGAAAAATCACTTCTGACATCCAACAAAATTTATTATAATTTTACTTAGGTAGATTTTACTAGCATTTAAAAATATTAATTTAATTCTCAAGTTTAATTAATATGAATACTATAAGCACACTGTTTAATTAGAAACGTTTTTATATTCTTATAGTGCTACAAATGAAGTCTTATCTAAAACGTTTTACTCAATAGTTAATATTACAAATAAATAGATATGATATGTAAATGAATTCGTATTTATTTCTGCTGTGGTATCGGTCAAGTGAATCAGATAATAATATGTGTTTCCTCTATGGAAATTGTAACAATCTAATATACATAGGCGAGCAAAGAATGGATGCATATTAAAACGGCCAGCCGAGCGCGTAGCGTCACGGTTACCGTAGTTACTTTAAACGCGAGGGTTAGAGAGTCGAATCTTGACAAAGCGAATTGTGCATTTACACACATAAAGCATCATACAAGTAATTAGATACATTTTTGTTGTTGTTGAAAAGCAGCAAAGAGTACGGTGCCCATGTTTTAATCAACTGATTTGACTTTTTAAATTATATCAGCTTCCTACACTGAGCATACTCTGACCACCACAGGGTGCCTTCGAGATTCTATGCCCTACTCCAATATCCTTGCTGCTTTTCAGCGTACTGTGGCATCATCAAGCACATCTTACGTATTGTGAACAGCAATTTGGAAAGCGGCGACATACACCACGTGGATACAAAAGCAGGACATTTCTAATAATAAATGGGTGGTATATCCGATACCTATTTTACTACGAAGTTTTTGATAACCAGACAAGTCAAACCACTGTACTAAGTTTTCATTGCCCAGTGTTTATTTAAAAAAATACTTGGATTTAGTAAACGGATGAATATTTTTGTGTTGTCATCAAAAACAGGAAATTATTTTGTCAGTTATCTTTTACTTCGTCCATGCAGCGTCCAGCATCAATGTATGAATTATGTTGCAGGCTAAATGATAGATGAAATATTGTACATATGTAAATACGAATACAGAAATAAAAAAGTCACTAGTTACAAAAAAGTGTCACATAGAAGATTTCAGCCTTTTTATTTGTTTTATTCATATCTGGTACTTATCAATGATAGCTTTTATAACGTTTATTTTTTTATCGGAGTCTCGAGAAATATAAAATAATTATTTCAGTTTATGTATGCACTAAAAAATATAATAGTCATCAATTAACTGGGTACATTCCATGGTATATGAGGGTATTTCAAGCTTTATTTTTTTAGTTGAGTTTACTTTAAACATTGTTAAGTGCAACGCTCCCGTCTAGATGAAATTAAAAAATCATAGACTTTCATAATTATGAGCGAAGTTCAGTGAATTGGGAAAAAAATTATTTCACAATATGGCTGTAAAATATAAAAATACACGCCGATGCAATCTGTGCAAAAATACACATATTGCCTAAGTACCAACACTGACAAACAATCAATTTTGTACGTGGGAGGAAAATGGCTTCAATGAGCTTACCTTTATGATCGTGTGACCAATCTTCACAAATAAAAATTGATAACACGTAAAATAATCTATCACACAGTGAAAGAAATAGGCGTTTGTCAAATACAAAATATGTATGTATGGAAATAAATGAATGTTTTAGATATTAATGCAATTTAATTATTTTGAGAAATAAGAAATTCTATAAAAATTACATTGATATTCTTTCAATGTTTGTAAAATTTGAAAAATCTTGAAATCATATACAAAAGATCATTTCAATATACGACACAATATAATGAGACCGAAGGACTTAATGGTTTTTTTAAATGCTCCATTAAGGACATATGATTCACAATAGCAGCATACATAATATTTATAAATATAATAAAAATAATAAAACATTTTTAGTACTTTTTCCACATAAAATTCATTAGATCAGGACCGGTTTCGCTCATGATGAGCATTGTAAACTGATAAGAAAAACAGTAAAACAGTGATATTTATACAAATGTTAAGTGATAAAAACAAGGTATGACAAACAATTGGTATTATCATAAACAGTGGTTTTGTCATATTAGTTTCATTGCTAAGTGGTCTTCAACTTTTTATTTATAGTTTATTTTCCTTCAATTCTTTTGCTAGGTTGTAATACCAATTGTTTGTCATACCTTGTTTTTATCACTTAACTTTTGTATAAATATCACTGTTTTATTGTTTTTCTTATCAGTTGACAATGCTCATCATGAGCGAAACCGGTCCTGATCTAATAAATTTTATGTGGAAAAAGTACTAAAAATGTTTTATTATTTTTATTATAATGCCATTCCACCAAGTATTGACAGTGAACACCTTAAAAGTGATTTATAAATATGCTTAAGGAAATAACTGTTAACTAATTGCAGTCATTTGAAATAAAATAAGTCATCTTTTCAGTATACGTTGAAAAATTATAGTACAATCAAATTTGAACACAGCAGAAATCATCAGTTAGCAAAATAATGCCAAATAGGGTTACACTTTACGTAAGTTTTATTTGGTAATTATAAACAAGTGCCATTGTAATAAATTATATAATTTAAGTAAAATAATAATATAGTTTTATAGATAGATATCAATTAATCTGAGCTATGGGATCATTTTGTTTTATATTATACTATTTATATTTAATCATTATACAATAAAAGCCAACAGACTCTCAAGCATATTCCAACGAGATTATCATCAATAAAGTCAGAGATAGAATAAAAATAATACTTTTAAATATGAAAAAAATTAAAAACTACACAAATTATATCTTTTGAGATTAAATTTGAATTGTTTGAATTTTGTACTTTTCCATGAGTTTTGTAGCTAACGACCCGGGTTTCGCCTTTCGGCATCTTCAGGCATTCCAAGTGCACGTATGTACTTGAACTGACGCGTAGTAAACAGTTTGTATCGTTGATATACAAAAATATAAGTAAATCACTAAGTTAAAAGGCTATTAAAATGTAAATTAGCGAAAATTGAATGTATACAATTTTCAATGAATTAAGTGGGTTTGTTATAATTATGGGGATTTTTTGAAAATATTAATGACCAGATAATAACATAGGAATGTTTAAAATAAATCTAGGGTTTTATCCGACCTATTATTAATGAGTTGATTTGTTTTTAAGCCTTTGAATTAATATTTAATGATAGCAAGTGCTTAAATTATTAATAAAATGACAATTATTTAAAAGGGTTAAAACTTTTGAGATTAAGTTTAGAAGAGACTACCCTAATAATACAATTTTAATTTCAACAATCAAGCATATAATATAGATTTTCTATTACCTACATATGAACCTTGAACATTCTGATTAGTCAATGATGTTCTTATCTTTAGGCTACAGAGGCCAACAATTGATAAATATTTTGGAAAAAATAGTCAAAGTTTGAATAACAATTAAAATATATAACAAAAACAAACGTTTGGTGACCATAGTTTATGAAACGTGCTGGGAAACGCCTGGAAAAGAGACGAGTTCACACAAAACATTCGCTGTTCTCCGCTTTTAATTAGCTAACCATAGACCGTAACAGGTCAGCATTGACTTGATCTACCGGGTGACCATCGTTGTAAATAGCGCATACCATGTGAATCTTACATAAAATATATAATGTATTAACAGTTATTCATTACAGCATAAACGAAAAATGATTGTTTTAATCCTTCATTCGCCAGAATGTATGAGTTCGGAAAAGAACAAGCAACGATATTTTCTGTTTTTAGGACTGCATAAGTATGAGGATTCGAACATGTAACTCTGCAACAGACTTGTACAAGCGCCCAAGAGCGTTGGTCACTCAGCTACAAGATACACAAATGAAACGCACGGTAAAAATCTTATGCATAACTCTATTTTACAGATTTATTTTGGATTTTTGTCATCCAAGACGATTAAATAGATAAATAAAGGCTCACTCGTTTATAACGATGACATAGAACCAACAAGTACAGTGGAACCCCCGATTACACTACCCCTAATAACGCGCTGGCTTGAAATATTCGCGCCGAAAATCCCCCAATTGCACGACCGCATTCCATCGTCGTTACTACGAGACGGTCTTCTGTGCCGCGCATACAGTCAAATTTTGGCTGGCGTCTATGTATTCAACACGCGCTAGACTATACACGCATAGCTGGGCGTCTGTCTGTGTGTGGGATATTTACTACTACAAAAACTAAAGATTTCGTCCAATTTTTTTTTTGCAAAACTAAGTGATTTCTTAGTTTTGCATTTACTGCAGAAAAAAACCAAATCCAGTTTTGTATAAGATTCATACCACCAATTACACGGTCCCCACTATAGTGTAAATGGGAGTTTTACTGTATTATTAAATTTCGCGACAAACGTTTTCTTTTAAAATTTATTTAGTAACTATAAAAAAAATATGACCCGGCATTATAACTGTATACCAAACAAAAATCCATTATAATTAAATTACATCTGATCATTTATTGGTTTGGAATTTACTTGGTAGAACTCCATTATAATAGGGGAAAATATCAACGTATTTAGTTCTACAGTTTTTATATTAATGAGTCGATAACTAGTAGTTCTGACGATGGCGAACGCCGACATAGCTATCAACTCATAAATATAAAAAAACTGTACAACTAAATACGTTGATATTTTTACCCTATTACATCTGATCAGCCTGTGCAGAGAAGAGCGGGTCTGAGCATTGTTTTCCCATTATTTTTACATCTACGTTAGTTCTTTCTTTGTTTTTTCCCCGTTCTTCTTTATTCATCATTATGCCTTTGAGTTAAATAGTCTGAACAACTTCCGATCTTCAATTCACAATAACAATTCCAATCAGCGGTGTAAACATTATTAGTATCGATTAAAAATACAGGAAATTTACACGAATATAGTACTAAGAATTTCGACTGTACCAGTAATAATTTCAATCCACGTTCAATGTCATGCTTATTCAGATACATAACTATCTTTCATTCACACACACTTTTACGTAGTTCGCAGTATAAGATAATCTGAACATCGGTCACGGAGTAAAGAGTAAAAACACAAAACATGTTGTGTTAAATAATTTTAAAACGCTGTTAAAATCGTCAAACTTATGGCGAACTTATTTTGAAGATTGTAGAAATCGTAACATTATATACTTCAGTAAAACCCCCATTTACACTATAGTCGGAACCGTGTAATGGGGGGGGGGGGTGAATCTCATACAAAATTAGGGATTTGGTTTTTTCCCGCGGATTTCCCTTAGTTTTGCAAAAAAAAAATATGGACGAAATATTAAGTTTTTGTAGTAGTAAATATATACCATAGACGCCCAGCTATGCGTGTATAGTCTGGCACGTGTTGAATACACAGACGCCAGCCAACATTTGACATTTGTATGCGCAGCACAGACGACGGTCTTTTAGTAACGACAATATAATGCGACCGTGCAATTGGGGGATTTGCGGCGAATATTTAAAGCCAGCGCGTAATTCGGGGTCGTGTAATTGAGGATTCCACTATAACACTTCACGTGAACATCTACTATTTTTATTTATTTATAAGTACGCAGTGTTTTTATTATTTATGAAATAAACAACGAATACATTTAGGCACATAAAAGGTGAAGTGAGCCAAGTGGTATTTAATAATAAGACCTAGAAGCGTTGTAATATTCTACGTCTTAAATTATCGTAAAAGTGAAGTAACCTGAGCGTTAGTGTTAAATAAAAATATACAATCCACCAAAACACCAAATAAAGACGTGATTGTACTTAAATTCTAAGAAAAAAGTTTGCTATATGATGGCCCATTTGTTATATGATGCATCTCTTCCCATTTTTAATAGGTTGTATGTATTTAACGTGTTGTTGAATCGTTTATAGATTAATTATATTAAAATGGATAGATTGAATCGGAGTCTGCATTTCTGCAACAAATCTGTCATCGTTTCGTTTCGTTTCATATGATATAGTATGTAGAAATAATTTCTAAGAAATTCATTGTCTATTATTCTCTATGCCGGGTTGTTGCCATCTGCTGAACATTATAGCCATATTGAAAAATAGTATTAATAAATCCATAATATTTCTAATATTATGGGTTTTACCGGCGAACCCAAATAACAAAGAGATTTGGTGTATTTTTGATTTTACTAGATTTTACTAGCTTTTACTAAATTGGGAATATTTGAGTATTGGAAAATCCATGAATATATTATTTGTTTATACTGTGGATGTGGATTTATTATTTAAACATATGTTTCATTTATTGACTAGTAAGTATATTTGTTTTGTTTTCATAACAAAATAAAAAAAGATATAATTTTACGAAGAGTATGAGTTTGTTAAATGTGGCTTTATAGGTTGCAAAAAGTGGAATAGTAGAATACATTTTTCTTGGTGAAAATGATATATGTCATACACTGATTTTCATATCATGTGTGTTTGTTACTTGGTCGCTCAACTATTATTTTTAAAGATTAGTAAGTAAGGATATAAGGATAAAGCTAGGACAGGATTAGTGGTTAGCTAATCGCTCTCGCTACGCCCAGTTATTGAAAGATCGGAAGGGTGGAAGGGAATTTTCAGACATCACAAACAACCATGCCTTGGAACAGAAATCGATCGAAAAAATGCTGTTCGTACTGGGACTCGAATCCGCGAGATCCGGCACGGAAACCAACAACGCTAACTGCTACACCATAAGACCCGACAACTTATTATTAATTTACTAAAAATAGACTAACTGACAAAAAGTTCCCGTTAAATGCGCAACAGTGCTTGATTTCTTTTTTCTTATAGAATAATGAATTTATTTTTAATAGTGAAGTGATTTTTGTTTTTAGTAACTGTTACCAAACATTTATTTAATTTAAATTTAACTGTAAATGTGAAAGAATACAATTCTGAATTGAAAAGAAGACACTTAATTTGTCGACCGACGGCGGTTACAGATATAAAAAATTATAATATTTTACACAAGTAATACATTTGTCGATACCTGTCTATGCGACACTTACGAGTTTCCACATAATTCCATGATTGATGATATATTTATTACATCGATGGGTAAAAAAAAAAGTAATTTATAAAGAAAATAAGAATACCCAGTCGATTAGTATTCATTTTTTTTGCTGTGATTGAAATATAGATACAATATTTAATTATTTAAGTAATCAGGATTAATAGTTAATGATACCTCAAAAGCGTCGCGTGCATAGGGTTAATAAAGCAGATGGGTTATTTTGTTGAGCTATATGGGAATAATAGTTAATTGCATACTAATAAAGCTTAACCAATATACAATATTATTATTCGTATAACATTAAACTAGCGTACCGTAATTAGTAAGCACCGTATAAAATAGTTTTAATTTGGATTCCAATAACGTTAATGACTAGATATTAATATAATATGATTATAATTATTTATATTGTCCGTTATAACGGGGCAAACATTTTGGCTGAAGGACTACACTATTTTTTGAATGAGTGACGAGTTGCAAGTTTATGGTATACCTATATATCTATATATATTAATAGCCGATAATGTCTGTTTGTTGTGTGAGTGGGTGAGTGTAAGGTGTCCCCGATTTCCCACCTTCCAATCTCCACTTTTTTATTCATACTAAATTTATATATTAATAGTCGATAAAATAATCACTCGCTTTTCACTTTTCACAAATGTGTGCGTACTGATGTCCTCGAGACTTCTTCTTCTTTTACGAAATGTATTTTGATTGCGTAAATTTTCAAATTAATAGTTAATGAAGTAAAATAAAATAAAATAAAAGAAATGAAATGAAAATAAATTTAAATTAAATTAAACTAAATAAAATTAAACACAATGCAACAAAAATCTCACATTGCTGGGCAACGGGCTTACAGCTAGCCAGATTCATGGTAGAGTAAGCAACGTCGTTGGCTCCGGTTGTTAAGCTCACGGGGTCGAATTCCAGTACGGACAGATCATGGATCGAAGGCATGGATGTCTGTGATGTCAAAAATTTATTCCAAGAATCTATCCGATCAGATAAATGAGGTTAGTGACAACGGTTAAATAACTACATTCAAGTTCTGGCTGAAGCCAACCCTTTTATCAGTTCTATCTGTGTTTTTTTCGAAAATGAGAGGTTGACAAAAATTCAGAATTGTGCCTGATAATGCTTCTTAAGCAGTCAAAAAATATGTTACCATTTATAACAGAGCATGTGGAGTCAAAAAGTTATACCTTATTTTAATAAGGAATTTCCGTAAATATTAGAAATGCATGTTATTGAAGGAATACAAATAAAGTGCTCTCTGAATCTTGTGCTCAGTTAATATTCAGTCTTGACATGTCACTCAATGATGTACTGTGTTCGGACACTTTTTCGCAACTAAATAATTTAACCAACCTAGTCTACCAATCCATTCAAGTATGCTAGTCGACCAATCTGAATAGGCCATTAGGATCGACCTTGCAACCGGGAAGGTTGAAAGCGATAAATAATGAGACCGTATTTATGCACGGAAAACAAGAATAAGTATCTTACTATTTTAATACATATCGACTGTGGAAAGGAAAAAGGACGTAACCCACACATATTAACTTTTCCAGGAGGCGCAAAAGACGTGTCTTGATGATTTTAGGCCATCTGAAAATTATGAATTATACACAACCTTGAAGTGCACGGAGACTTCTTAATTGATATTTAATTGACATCTAATATTAATTAAAGAAATTGTCTAGGAAAAACCTTTATTTCTGTCTTTTTTCTTGGTTTTAATTTTTTACAAGGTCATCTTTTTCAAACATAAAAGCTAAATTTATTTACTAATTCGGCATTTGCAGCTGCATCATTTTGATAGAAGGTGTAACAAGATTGATACGTTGTGATTATCGAAAAAAACCTGTTTTTTTTAAAAACTTTGAGTTACGTCCTTTTTCTTTTCCACAGTCGATATGAATATTATTAATTCAATATGTAACAAGATGACACAGCGGACACATAATTAGCCTGATGCTTGGCATTAAGGTTAGTAAACAACTTTGAGTCGTAATAAGTCTGGTCTGTTGACACCCGAAAAAATTCTGGTAATTTATGAGACGTTTGCCGATAAGACAAATTAATATCCGACTAAATTGCCAAAATAATTCTCAGTGGATTGCCATTTAGTCGTACGCATTCAGTTTCCAAGCGTACGTCCTCAAAAGGCTAGCGATCAAAACCGGTTATCATAAGGCATTTTGGAAGACAAAATCGACATATAGGCGAGTTGTGAAAATTTCCAAGAAGCACCAGCACACCTGGCGTTTCATTAAATATTTGTTCAGAGTTGACTTCACTGTTATTTTTGGCAGACTTCTTGCATCTCCGGTCTCGTTAATCAATGCATTCCCAAATCGCCGAAACGACAATACACGAGATTTAGGCATCTTCAGGCGTTCAAGCGCACGTATGAACTTGAACTGACATTTAGTAAATTATTGGATCGTGTTTATAAACCCGGTTCGTTAGTGACAAAACATGTGTGAATTTACATAATTTGAACGATTCAAATTGAATATCCATATATTGCCTACAAATAAAAAACTGTTTTAACAATACGTTGTGTTCGAAGGTATGGGTGTTTGTGAGGTCTTAAAACTTTCTCCCACCATTCCAATCATTCAATAAATGAGCGTAACGAAAGCGGTTAGTTAACCCTTCTCTTACTATGCAAAAAAAAAACAAAAGCTTCTGAGCTGTGTATCTGCTACACATCAGGCAAACGGGAGTGAATCATGACAATTATTTGTAGTACTGCTGTAGTAGTGTTATATAATTGTCATGATTCACTCCCGTTTGCCTGATGTGTAGCAGATACACAGCTCAGGAGCTTGTGCTTTTTTTGCATAGTAAGGGAAAGGTTAACCACAAATCTTGCCTAGCCTTATCCTATATCTTACACTTTCTTTGGTAAAGACAGGTTGAGCGATTGAGTAACAAACAGTTCTGTTGCAGTTACAGTCTGCAAAATTTGTTGAGATACCTCCATGGAAAAACAATGCATATTATTTCGAAAATACTTTTGGCGACTATCTTTAGTAGGAGGTAATTATATTCCGAACAATTAATTGTAAAAGCGGGCAATTGAGTAAATAAATTTGCAAGTTACTGTCGTATATAATAGAGAGGAAAGTAGTTAAGCTCAATCTTAACAATAAAATAGAAAAAATATAAACAACTATTCTTACAGTGAATCGTTAAAAAGAATAGCTCAACAATTTTTTGAAAATTTATCTGTCCGGCTATTTCTACTGTTCCTCGTTGTATGGTAGAATTGTCTGCCCTCGCACGTTGCATGATGTTTTTCATTGAGCAAAAATAATTGAGAAAATTACCATAAAGAGAAACGGCGCGTGTGATGGCCAGGAGCGTCTAAACGCGCCAATACAACAACTAATCTTATGTATAACAATGGCTTCCGGATTACGCGATTTAAATAATATTTAAAACATATTTATCAGTCTCTTACTTACAATGAACAATTGCCTTTTTATGTGAACCGAAAAATTGTATCAATGAGGCGTTTTAGTATACCTTATTATTTATTTAATAATATGTAGTTGTAAAAATCTCGCTTTCCTTTTTGCACGACTCCAGCAAGATACAAATTAATGTTTTGCTTATATCGGAAATTATTATACATATTGTGAAGACTGTAGCATAAATAAGCCCCGTGGTCGAGCTGTCAACGTCTTAAGCTTCGGTTACGGTGGTCACGTCTTTGAATCCCAGTACGAACAGTTTTTATTAATTGATTTTTTAATTTCTGTTCAAAGGCATGGATGTATTAGATGCCTTGAAATACCCCCCCACCCCCCTCCAATCCATCATATCCTAAAAACATGGTGTAGCTAAAGCACATGAGCTAACCACTAGAATTGCCCTAGACCAGTGGGGGGAACCTCCGGCCTTTTGTCTTAATCAAAACATTCACAAAAGTGCGTAATAAACCATTATATGTTCGACAGTCGAAAAAAAAGACGTTTTCTTATGTTGAATCAGATAATTGAATGTGGTCTTTTGAAATGAAAAAGTTCCCCACCCTGCCCAAGACATATCTTTATATTTCTTCCCTCTTTTAACAAAGACGACAGTAAAGATCAATTCTCGTAGAAACACTTACATTCAGATAAACTCCATTAGAAGTCTATATGCTCCACATTGAGAGCGGACATGTTAAAAAAAATGTTTTGTGTTTTATTTTTTTCATTTTAGTGGTTTGACTTGTTACCGTTTATTTCACGTCCACCCCGGTTGAGAAACGCTGATCTAGACAATTTTAATAGCATTGACCATACATTACTATTTACTTACTAACCGCACTTTTATAAATTTTAAAATACAACTCTTGTAAAATTTATTAACCGTCGGATACGATTTACTGTCTATTAGGGGTCAATATTTTAGCTATGTGTAGAAAATCTTTTTATTTCGTTTTCTCCAACTGAAATTCAATGGCATACTTGTAATAAAATGTCGACAATAACATATTCAGACATTCAGTCAATATTGCAATTTATACATAATAAACAGCAATGGATGCAAAAACCAGTTTTAATACCGCGAAGTACACGACAACTCTACCCGACTATAAGTACACAATATATTATTAAATCTAAAGATATTGACTTGAATGGGGAAAAACACTGTAAAAACCAAGCCGCCTCATTGTGTAATAATAGTAAGTAAGTACTTATAAGCTGTTAAGTATTTGATGGACGAAACAAGAAATAATTAATCATAACTTTGGTACATTAAAAAATAATTTGAAAAAAAATCATAATAAGTAAGTACATAACCATTACACATTTAGGCAGTGTTTGATGTAATTATATTAATCACACATTAATGATATAACAGTTTAATCACTTATTCATGAGCTGATTATATTGATTTAATACATTGATGTATTGGGAATACCAAATGAAAAAAATAATACATATCCGAACGAGTGTAAGCGAGACAGTGCGAGTTACAAGCTTCGAGAATTATTATAAAATAATAAACCATATAAGTAAGTAGTAATAATTAGGGTATACAATCTCGGAGCCTTTTTCGGTACTGATTAATTTTTTATCCCGGGATCAGGATTAGCTCACCGAGGAATTTGAGATCCTCGATTTGGTATACCTTTTCCCCGGATTATATCCAAACCTCTTTTTTTTTTAAATCACCGAGGAATTTGAAATCCCGATTTGGTATCATTACTTCAGTACTTTTTCCTAAACTTATCTCCGAGAGTCAATTTTTTCCAAAATCTTATCAGTTTTGGGATTTGCTCAAGATTTCTCAATCCCGAAATCTCGACCATGAAGGTCCCGGGATTTCAGGATCAAAAAATTGTACGAGATCCCGAATCCCGGGAATGGATATCCTAGTAATAATAACCCGATTAGGGGTGGGCTGAAAAGGGCTCGCGCGAGCCCCTTGTTAATTAAAGAGAAAACAATATGCTCAGATCAAATTGGTATATAACTGCAATTTCTGGCTAATATATTATCTACGACAGCTTCAGTACACACAGTAGTACATTTTTAGCCATTAAGATAGACAAGTTTACGGTAAATTGCATATTGTTAAATATTATAAGTGTATTAAGTAACCATCGATTGCTCATTTCAGTATTGCATATAATTGCATAGGAGTGATCCATTGAGAAAAATTCACTCCTTCCCCAGAACAACGAGAAAAGATTAAGCGAGCCCCTTGTTAAAATATTGGCAGCCCACTGCTGCATATATCACTGTATATTACGCACTTTAAATTACACCAAATTAATCATCTGAAATGGAAAATATTGATGCATCACATACGTCATGCAATATTGTCAACAAATCAATCATAATTCAAACAAAAACAACGTAATTGAAATGATGCGATTTTAAGATGTGTACTGAAAATAAATAATTATTAAACATCATTAAAATTAATTTTAAAGCCATAATGTGAGTTATCAATAGGGTATGCGAGGTCAAGGCGTCGTTAGCCACACATGATTCGTGATAACAACAAATGAATGTCAAAATACGACTACCTAGCGAAATATTTTTGTATGATTAAAAACACTATATAATTACCAAATAAGTACTTACATTACTTAAATTACAATTTACTGGAGTTTTTCCATCACAAGCAAGACTTTGTTATAAATTATCCTGATTGGATAATCATATTCACCCGTCCCTCGCTTAACACGATTTTGGTTTAACACGGTTTTCATTATGGAGATTTTTAAAATTAAATCTTGCATTGTAGTTTCTTGAGACGCTTAGTGTCAACGAGAAATGAAGCAATGCATAGATATGAAAAAAAAATACACGAATCTCAAAATTGATAGACAATCATAGATTAAATTTTTTTTGATACGGCCGACGGAAAATGACGGAAATATAATCGAAGGCATTGGTGAAAGCACTGATGATGACATTCAGCCAAAAATAAGAAAAAAAACAAACCCCGTGATAATTTCTAGTGATGGTGAGATCGAATGTTTCAATAATTTTTCAAAAGTAATGTGTATTTATTTTATTAATATTTCTAAAAAAAGAACCTATAACCCTCTTTTCTTTACATTTGTTAGTCTCGCTTTACACGGTTTCGTTCAACACGGTGATCTAGCAGAACCTATCTTCCGTGTTAACTCGGTAGCTAAGGTAACTCGTTCTTTAATGGATAAAGGGAAACAGTTTTTATTTTTTAACTATTGCCGATTCTAATGTGAAGCATATGGTGTTAATGAAGCATTCAACAGAAGTGGTTTTCTTAATCTATGGCCGCTCAAGAAACATTTAGTCAAATACCAGCTTACTGAATAAATAATGAAAATATTCTAGCAAACTAACCAGCATAATTAAATTGTTTTGTAATAGGAATTTCTTCTGTAATATTCTTACCGATTTTGTTATAAAGACTTTCTTATTGACGAGAAAGAAATTCTTAGTATTGAAAATTCTATTTGAATAATGCGCGGTTCATATGAAATTAATCACGTGGTCCCCAATCCCATCCACTGATGTCATACTAAAAGACACCAACCAACTAAACACGATAATTTTTAACAGCTGTGGGCTGCCAATATGACGACAAGGGGCTCGCTTAATCTCTAACCAATTCACGGTGTTCTGGGGAAGGAGTCAATTTTTTTTCACTCCCATGCAATTATATGAAATGCTTAAATAAGCAATCGATTGTCACTTAATATACTTATAATATGTAACAATATACAATTTACTTTAAACCTATCAATGAAATTGCAGTTATGTATTAATTTGATCTGAGAAAATAGTTTTCTCTTCAATTAACAAGGGTGTAAGTAAACCTTAGTCCACTTATGGTTCTACATCACGGACTTAAGGAACACGGAGACATGATGATCTAATGTTTTGTGAAACGGGACCGATAACGCGTGAGGTAAGAATCTTACACATACCTATCAAAACCAGCCTCTACTAACTTAAAATAATCGTGATCTAATTTATCTGAAGATGAAACTGATAAGGATATTTTGATCTTTACGGCCATATATTTTAATACTTGATTATATTAGTGGTTTGAATACATTTGACTATCAAAACCATAGCGACTTGTAAGGCAAAGGTTAGCAATTAATCGACTATAAAACCCATTACGCGGAGTTCGCAAAATTTTACATCACGTGCAACACTCATTAATTGTGCATTGGTTACTTAATGATAATAACAACACTGCAAAATTTTAAAAACTCACTAATCAAACCCACTCAAGTCGGAATATATTATTAGACGTGCAAATAGTTTTAATAAGTGCTAAATGACCTCCAAAATGCAACTTTTGACCCCAACGGCACAGCGGTGAGGCTTGTTATTTTGAAATGGTTGATCAAACACAAAAGTAACACTCAGATTTTCAAATTCACCATGGGAGAGTGAGTTATTTATTACCTTAACAAAAAATAGAATATATTTATAAAGCCGTTAGTCGTGAATAATATGAATTCAATTACACGACGTAGCATGATGTCATTTCATCGTATTGGTATCGTGTACAAAATACGATAGTGCGTATAGTTTAAAATAAACACCACTTTTTCTGCGACAGCCAGTTTGACAGCTCAGTTTGGTTTGCCATTTTACCATTGATTACGTAAGAACGCTTGACAATTGTGTGAATTTATTTATTCGTGACACCCAACGGAGAGTGCTATAGATCCAAGAATACTGATTATTTGACAGCTCAGTTTTGTTTGCCATTTTATCATTAATTACGTAAGAACGCTTGCAAATTGTGTAAATTTATTTATTCGTGACACCCAACGGAGAGTGATATAGATACAAGAATACTGATTATTTTGACGACTCAGTTTTGTTTGCCATTTTATCATTAATTACGTAAGAACGCTTGCAGATTGTGTGAATTTATTTATTCGTGACA
Organism: Himalopsyche tibetana; assembly: GCA_030503985.1. NCBI lineage: Eukaryota > Metazoa > Arthropoda > Insecta > Trichoptera > Rhyacophilidae > Himalopsyche > Himalopsyche tibetana. Next base: position 1,532,052 of record JAPJYX010000007.1, on the reverse strand, counting down.
CCCAACGGAGAGTGCTATAGATCCAAGATTACTGATTAATTTGACGGCTCAGTTTGGTTTGCCATTTAACATTAATAAATTTACACAAAAACGCTTGAAAATTGAGTGAAATTATTTATTCATAAATGATACCGTCCAGAACGTTACAATCAACAGAGAGCGCTATAAATTACTGACATGTTCGACCAATGTGGAAGATCTCTGGTTTCAACAAGACGGCACGTGTCACAAATTGGATGTTGCTGTAAAAAGAGTTGCTAATTCAAAAAACAAATCTCTAAAAAACACCTTTATAATGGACACAATTAGGTAATTTCTCTATTGATTTATATTTAAGTATAGTGTCAGCAATATGAACGGATAAGGAACATTACCAGCGTTTGCAATATCAATTTGAGAAAAATTTACGACATGGATGGCAGCTGTTGGGTTATTTTCCAGAACCCTACAACTTCTCTCGCATATTACATGCTTTAAAGTGGTGGTTTACCAACCTGCTGATCCAAGCGACGGTCGTATTTATCTCCATCTATCCAGCGAATTCTTGGCTTTTCTGTTTTTCTACTACCCCAAAGGATTTTCAGATTTTTCACTTACAGCCATTGCATGATCAGTCTTCTGTTAACGGTGAAGTGGGCGTCATTCAAAATTAGGATAACATTGCATACTTAAAAAGGAGAAACTTTTAATCACTATTTTTATTTTGTGTTTCAACTAAATTCAACCTAAATGTGCAAGAAGAAGAATTAGTACATTTGAACCCTTAAGAAGAAAAGTGAGCAAAATTATGAAACTTTTAAGCGCCTTCACAATTTTTTTACGCAGTGGATCACTTACATATTTTTATTTTTGAAAGAAAACACTATTGACGTGTGTAGTTTGTTACTGGGCTGACTTCACTTCTCAGGGGCTCATTTTATCCACAAAGAAAAAGTATATTAATAACAGTACTTGCATTATAATTGATTAAAAGAGTTGTTTTTAATTGATAAAACTACAAAACAAAAATAGTACAAAATACTTTGCAATGACGATATGACAAAACAAAAACGTGATATTATTACTACAAGCATTGTAAGGAAGATGATAAAAATATAGAAAAGGCTAAGTGACATCCTTAAAATGGCCTAATAAAAGTGCAAGTGTCAAATGTCTTCAATACACGTATCATGTCTTGTGTGGCCGACCTTAATTTCGTTTTCAGTCCCATAGGAACTGCTTTATTCAAATCTACGCATAAAATCGCTGTCTTATTTTCGAAACCGGATATTACCATTGATAAGTAAACCACGTAACCATAATATTATCCTGAGAAATAAATTCACCTTTTATTTGTTACACTACACTACTAGAGCGATGTTCTTCATTTTCATACTAGTAATACCCAACGCCGACGGATGATTTTATAAAACAGTGCGATCCTACACCACAGTTTCTCAACCTTTTTGAGATAGTAATTCGTCACCTCCTTTTGAGTCTCATATTTTTCCGTGGCCCTGTTCTTCTTATTGTTCATATTCGCTATCTAAGTGCTTTGCTACCTCCCATGACATGCCAGCATCCATTAGTTCCACATAGTACATCATATTGTTAGTACAGGACGCCAGAATCCCACCAGTCGGAAGGAGGGGAAGTCAGGATTAAGACATTCCAGAGGGATCCGCAGCACGTGACCCAACCAGTTCCAACGTCTCTCCACAAACATGGACGTGACGGCGCGCTGTCTTTTACGTTCCTTTGTAGCCGAATTCCTCACAAAATCTAACCACCAAGCATCTGTTCTCTAATCTCAGTATACGGTTTTTCTGAGTCTTCGTCATGTGACACGATTCGCTACCGCAAAGCAGTAGTGGCACGCGTATTAAAATTTATATTGTCTTACCTTCGGGTTCCTATGGCATTAGCATTTCATTTTTGTTTATTTCAACCATTCGCTAAATCACTTTTAGGGTGTTCACTGTCAATACTTGGTGGAAAGGCATTATATTAATAAAAACAATAATCCTTTGTACTTCATTCCACTTTATTTAATATGTCAGGACCGGTTTCGCTCATTGCGAGCATTGTCAACTGATAAGAAATATAATTTAACAATGCTATTTATACAAAATTGAAAAGTTATACACAACAGTTGGCATTGAAAAGAAATTGCCAATTACATTAAAGTGATTCTAAAAACGTTAGAAATATTACCGAAACATTAGTTGTTTCACCAAAAGAAACCAAGAGACTAAATTTGAAACAAAGCTCTCGCGTCGCAAATTGAATTAGTCCATTAATTTTTTTAAAGGTGCTACCCACACAAAACATTTGCATTGTTGATAAGGACAATTAATAATATTTCAAAACCCTAGTATTAAATTTGCCATTTAGGTGATTGTACGTGCACAATAAATGCTTACTATAAAATTAAAAGTAAATGAGTAGGTAATTACTTATCAAAAAAATATAATCTAACCGTTTGAGTATTCATTCAACGTACTTAATACATATTACAATGAAAATATTTCCGTCAGATAACCTTCAAACACCCATTTCTAATTCGCTGGATTTCACTGTGAACATTTATTTAATGGTAAGAAAAATATCCTTCAGGAATTTATTATGATTATTGACGGTTTCTATAATTTTCAATTTAGAAAATGGCTCATATTTATTATTATTAGGTGGTCGTAAGTGACAAGTCTCATGCAGCATTCATCGATTAATACCAGTAGCGAATAAAGACTAGCAAGTAATCAGGGGTGGGCTGTAAAGGTGCTCGCGCGAGCCCTCTGATAATGAAAAAAATACAGTTGTCTCCTCAGGCCAAATCCAACCTAACTGCAATATCTGGTATACATTAATATAATTGCATAGTCAAGGCTAAGACAAGAAGTTAGCTGCGCGGGCCAATCAAATATTAATTGAATAGCTGTCTTGGAAAGTCTGGGACTCACGGCTGTACTCGGTCAGAACCAAGTGCCTCCTGTTCAACGCATATATCTTGATAGTGCTGCTTTACGGTCGCGAATCATGGCACCTTACGAAAGAGTAACCGTATACTGTGGTTCGAAAACAGATGCCTGCGGCGAATGCTAGGAGTGAAATGGTCTGACTTTGTCAGGAATACGGAGATTAGAGAGCGGACTAACCAGCCTCTTATTAGTCCAAAATAAAGAAGCGGCGATGGACCTGGCTTGGTCACGTGTTAAGGATGCCTCAAGAGAGCCTGAACCCTGTCCGTTTCTTCTTCCAACCGGAGGGATCCCAGCGTCGTGGAAGGCCACTGATGACCATCCACAGGATGTACTCAGCGGAGTTACGGGACGCTGGGATGAAGCAAGGAGACTGGATGGGGATAGAGAATCATGGAGGAACTTCGTGGTGACCATATGATCCGTATAGGGAGCGGATATGGAAAAATGGAGTTGTCTTGGAGTGCACGCCAACCCAGAATGAGTGCGCGGTGGCTTACAAACTACTGCGCGACCACGCGCGCGCGCAGCGTAGAGGGAACGTTGCAGTACCACTGCTCAAGCAAAACGTTTATAACACGCAATTTTGTTGAAATGTGTCAATATTGTAAATCTTCACTATAATCATATCATGTAACATTCGATTGCTTTAATAATTATGACATAAGAGTGATAAAAAATCCGCCCATTTCCCGTGACACCGCGAATAGCACTGTGTTACAACGAGTTCATTGTTCACGTATTGGCAGTCTGGACAACGACTTAATTGTGTATTTGAAATCAAATATGGCATAATATCCCGTAGCCATGTGGTCAATGCTGTTGGGTGTTTGTCCACAAGGTCGACGATTCTAATTTGACAGAGGAAACTTTCTTTCGTACACGACATGTTAAGACAGACAGTTCTCGTGAGATAACAATAGAGATGGTAAAAAAAAAATTGACTAATAATAATACACAAATCCATAATACTTACACTTATGTAATAAATCATAGAACAGTACATAGTGGTATAAGAAAAACTACCAATAATTTACATGCCGCCTGTGTGGTCAACGTCTTTGGCATCGGCCACGCAGGTCCCGGGTTCGAATCCCAGTACGGAAAGTTTTATAAACTGATTTTTCGACCGATTTATGAATTTCCGTTCGATGGCATGGATGTATTGAATTCCTCCCTCCCACCCATCATATCATATGAACGGGGCGTATCGAGAGCGATTAGCTAACTACTAGCCCTGTCCTTTTATTCCTACTCTCTTTGGAAAGAGAGGTTGAGCAACTGAGTAACAAGCAGTTCTCGTAGAAACACTTCTGTTGAGATAAACTCCATTAGGGGTCCATATGCTCCCCACTGGGAGCGGACATGGTAGACAAAAAAAAGAAGTTTACATCTGTTTTAAATCACTCAGAATCATTATTTTTTTCGTTTGTTAGTCAGACTTAATCGCACACTAAATTCTAGATTAGTCTAATGGGGGTGTACGTGCAAGTTTTACGTAATTTGTGATAAAAAAAAACAGTATGCTATTTTGATGCACATTTTTTCGTAGAAAGATCTGTGAATAATGGGGATGTCATTTTGATGTTAATTAATGTGAAAGATGTTAGAAGAACAATAGATTGCAATGTTTTACACCATTCTGTTTTTTTATTGTCTTCTTCGATTCTTTTTGTTTTTTTTTCACCGAACTTCAACGTCACATGTTTCAAAAGAAATTTTTGGTCATACAAATAATTGTTTAGACATCGTACAATTTTGATTATGTTAACTATAAAAGATAACTTAAATATTTTCGCAATAAATCTTTACAGATAGAAAAACACCGAAAATAAGATGCGATATGAATTTGAATACGTATCTAGCAGAATTCTAGAAATTGCTGCGAAATGAAGTCACCGGTCAAGAAAGTATAAAAATACTACGTATTATAGAAATGGTTTTTTTGCTTATAAAAAATACCATTTCATAATTTTCAAACAATATGCGATAGGAGTGTTATGTGGAAGGACCACTCGATTTTTACGCTGGAAGCACAGCTGTGTTTGAATTTCAACGCAATTTGTTTATATTATACTCACTATGAAAACGGCATTTGATTTGTTTATCATTTAAAATTGAAGAAATTTTATGTGATAAGCAAGTTGTGACCTGCCCTATAGATATTTCATATTGCAGACCAGAATCAGACGGGTGATTAGTATGTTGAATGATTAATTACATGCCTAATGAAAGCAACCATTTACAAACGCATTTAAGATGTTACAGCTTCAATTTGGAAAATATTTACACTATTTTAAAACCGACGTAAAAATCAATAATATATATTATTATATCACAATTTAATAGTTTTTATAAATTAATATTAATAGAAGTATTAATTAAACTAGGTCATTGATATTTTGAAATATAATTTGTATATTTGTAGTGGCGGTTTAATTACTCTATAAACGTATAAAGCGCGCGTTTTGGGGCCTCAAAAATAGCATATTAATTATATCACCCATATAATTTTTGTTCAGGTTTTAATATATTTTGATTAATGTACATGGAATTTTCGGTTGTTTTAAGGTTATCTGAAAAATAGGGTCTTTAAATTTTATTGAACCTGGGGCCTCTCATGTGTTTAATCCGCCAATGTATACTTGACATGACAATATGATTATGAACAGTGTGTGTATGATGAGCCAAAATACATAAACAAAATTAATATCTAGCAAAACATTGAATAGCTTATAATGTTTCATATGCACAAAGCCAATATAACAACAGTTTTTAGCAGAAACAATAATATACATATCTGAGAAACGTTTATGTAAAAAAATATTGTTTATAAAAAAACTTACGTCAGACGGATTCTTGGAGCTGTCAATAGCGAAAATCATCGGTCATCGCAATTGTTTGTAGCACATAAAAAAATTAATTACGTTACAATATTCAAACACTTGTCTTCACAAAACTATCACGAAAATGTACAATTAATGTTTTAATTATAAATTTCAATTAATCCAATTTAGTGTGTATTGAATTATAATAACACAGCACTTCACAGCACGTGAATTTAAACTGTTGTATTCAGGAAACGGTACAAAAAATTTCCATGTTATTTCACCTTCATTCAATGATGTGTTTTACATTACATTACAGTGATAGCGTTTATATCTTAATAACAAATATATAGTTCAAAACAACAACAAAACACAGAAATGTCGTTATTTAAACCAAAACAAAACGATGCCAGTATCAGGGAATTGATTCTGATTGAAATTTTAATCCAATCGGAATGTCACTCGGATAAAATTGTCAAAAAGTTCGTACGGAATATCGAAGTCCGTTGTGGGAAATTTTCGACGTAGCCTCAACGCGACGGTATGCTAACGACTGATTTTGTTCTAGCTGAGTAAAACATGCGGCCTCCTACTTTCGTGAAACTTCGTGAGTCTTCGGCGATTAGAGCGAGATACTACTATTCGCATCTTTTTTATTTTGCCGTACGGTGTTGCGTCTTGCGTTTGATTATCATTTTTTTGCAATAAAAATATTAAATCTTATAAACTGGTTTGCCCAAACATTTGCTGTGTTTATATATTTATTTTTATAAAGGGTTTTTTAGTTTTGTTTGAATGCTTTTATTTTCTTATTAAGACTAAGCTTTAGTCGGAGTCGGAGTCGTGAAAAATGAGCGGCTCTATTTTTTTTGAAAAATATATTTAATGACGTGTATTTAAGCAAAATAGTCAAAAGTGTTAACATTTCATGCTTGGCTGACTAAAGATGATCTGATGGTGTACATATATATAAGTTAAAATGAAATTATTGAAAAATTTCCTCGGAGTCGTTAATTATTTTTAAGCTGGAGTCGGAGTCGTCTTTTTTTCACGCGACTCCACAGCCCTGGCTAATACTATTGTTTTCCGTATCCGCTCCCTATACGGAGCATATGGTCACCACACGGTTCCTCCAAAATTCTCTATCCCTTCAGTCGCCTTTCACGACGCCGGGATCCATTTGGTTGGTAGTAGAGTATCCAATCCCGGGATTGCGACACTTCTAATCCCGGAATTCCGGGACTGAGAAAATGAAGCATGGGAGAGCTAAATAAAAAAAAACGAAAAAAAACTCTCGCGCTGGTAATTTTGGTAAATCCGCAAAATTCTGAATTTTTGAAATCGACATAAAAAATCCCAGGATTTTAAAATCACCGACCAAAAATTTTCTCAATCCCGAATCCCAATTTTTACGTGATTTTATGTTGAATGTCCAATCTCGGGATCCCGGAATTGGAAATAATTATTGCGAACTTAACATTGTTTTTACGATACTGCGATGTAAGCTATTCTCAAAAGACATTAAAAGAATTGTTGGCTGTCATTCCTTCTCACCCATTCTGATCCCTTAATAATTGGGTGTAGCAAGAGTGATTAGCTAACCACAAGTCCTATCCTAGCCTAGTCCTTCTTTCCCTATTAGTCTCTTTGAATAAGAGAGGTTGAACGACTTAGTAACAAACAGTTCTGGTAGAAAAATATATTGAGATACCTTCATTAGGAAGCCATATGCTCCACATTGGGAGTGGACACGGATACAAAAAATTTAAAATGTGATATTCATATCGACTGTGGAAAAGAAAAAGGACGTAACCCACAGATTATTAAAAACAGTTTTTTTTTCGACTTGATACACGTTCAATCAAAAGGATGCAAGCTGCAAATGCGGAATTAGTATCTAAATTTAGGTTTAGAGTTTGAAAAAGATGACCTTGCAAAATATTAAAACCAAAAAAAGACTGAGATAAAGGTTTTTCCTAGACAATTTCTTTGATTAATATTATATTACGTCAATGAAACACCAGCTTAGAAGTCTCCGTGCACTTTAAGGTTGTGTATAATTCATAATTTGCATATGGCCCAAAATCATCAGAACACGTTTTTTTTCCCTCCTGTAAAATTTGACATGTGTGGGTTACGTCTTTTTTCCTTTCCACAGACGATATGTATTCCATCAGATCATCTTTAGTCAGCCACGTATACAATGTCAACTTTATGAACTATTGTGGTTTGAATAAACATTCTTTTTAAATTCAATTCAATTTAACACCAGTTTAGAAGTCGCCGTGCACTTTAAGGTTGTGTATAATTCATAATTTGCATATGGCCCAAAATCATCAAAACCCTTTTTTTGCGCCTCCTGTAAAATTTGATATGTGTGGGTGACGTCCTTTTTCCTTCCCACATTCGATATGTCACTTGCGTGGCGCAACTGTCACAGCATACGGTGGTCGCACATCTCTGCTTCCTGCACCTGCCAATTCTGTGCTGTGTCGCCTGCTGAAACCTGCCTCATTATAATTGGCAAAATATGCATGTTTTTCTTCAAATCATTCACTTGGTTTTTATTTCAATTCAATGACTAATTAAAATTTTACTTTAGACATTAATGTGACACGATTTCACTGTTTTCTATTTCAATTTCAATAAAACAATAATTATTCTATCATGAATCTCGATGCCGTGAGACTCTGTGCTGATTTGATTGCTTGTTCGCATACTTTTTTTCTCTTAAATACAAAAATAGGCAACTCACTTAAATCTTACATACATAATTAGTATCTCAAACAATAATTAAAACGATCTTTTTGGTCGTGAGAATTTGTTTTTCATGCTTCGTTCATGATCGGACTCATTTTTTTTTGCCTTTTGTAAATATTTTGGTTAAGCACTTACTTTCTGCTCTAATGGTTCTTTTTGTATTGTGATGTATATTAATTATGGTGTTGAATGTCATTCATTTTACAGTTGCTAATAAGCAGATTTATATAAGTGAAACTTTAACACTGTCGTTATATTTCATAGAATGCATAACTGGAGCAATAACTCGACACTTGTATTCGCTAAATATAGCGAAAGCGATTAGTTAACCTTTTCAGTACCACGATGTTTTAAACTAAAAAAAATCACTTAAATACCTACCGTATTTTTTAAATAATTTTTGAATAGTTTTAAAAAATAGTACTGAATTTATGAATATTAAAAGTTTACTTATAAAACGATATATATAGTTTAATATTTTCAAGTTACATTCGTGGTCTTCAGTGGCCTTACGGTATTCATGCCGTTCGTATGTAGCGGCCACCAGTGGCCTTACGGTACTGAAACTGTCCCCGACTTCCCCTCTCGATTATTTTTAAGCAATAAATAAATATTAGAAATTATATGATTGAAAAAAAAACGATTAAATAAATAATCATTTAAAAATTTAGAATATACCTACTTGGATTAAACAAAAGGAAACCAACAGATTTTTTTTAGAATGGAGAAATTGAGCATTAATTTTTTGCAATATTTTTAGATTTTGATGTAAATGTTGTGAATATGTATTGTTTTGCTTAAATGATATCCATCGTAAGATCACTTTTTAATAAATCACAACAGATACTTACTTCGTACTTGGATCAAACGAACGAAAAAAAGTAAATTCAATAAAAATAAGGCAGAATATCAGTTTGATTTCTTTATTAAATTAAAATTTAGAATATTTTCTATAGGTACATAACAAAATATCTAAAAACTAGAGCATCTGATCCCATGCCTTTTTTGTAATCCCGAAATTTCAGGATAGATATTTGACATTAGGTGTTTGCGGAATTGCCAAAATTTAATAAAATGGGATATGACAGTACTAATCCCGAGATTTCGGGTCCGGTCAGTTGGTTCTTTTTTGTTTACCTCAACACAATTATCATATAAGTAAATAACGAAGAAACAAAGCATTACGTTATTACGTACAACACTTAAAATATCAATTTGCATTGGGAATGAATTTAAAAATTGAAATGCTCTCAAAATAGGACGAATGCTATCAATAATCCATCTGATATGCTCCACATTGGATGCGGACATAGGATAAAAAATAATTGTTTTCAAGGGCTGGAAAAAATATTCTCTCATTTAAAACTGCACGACATTTTTTCGCTCTCTATCTAAGCAATTGTTCAAAAGAAGATGAAAGGAAAAAATTGTGTTCCGTGCAAGTGAATAATTTTTCCACTCGACGGTGACTTCAATTCTTTGTTGAAAACTGTGTCACAGCGCTATCATCTTTCTCACAATGTTAATGATACTTGAAAACGAAGTCGACAACTATAAGAGTAAGTGGCAAAACCTCGCTATTGATTTTTGCCCTGACGTAAAGCTGACTGATACGTTGACGTTGAAAACAGGGACAATAGCATTATTACTGTGGCAAGTTTACTTAATAATTGAACACCATCAAAACCTACCCCTGTTATTGAGCGTAAAGCTCGCAACCCCAAAAACAACAACTTTTCCGAACACATAAACTTAATATAATACATTATATTGTATATAATGAGTAAATGCAAACAAAGTAAAATATATTAATGCGTACAAATATAAAAAGCTTATTTAAAATACATTTTATTAAGAAAATAAGATTTTTTTTACAACAATCAGGACCGAATTTGCTTAGCGAGAACATAAATAATTTCATCGTTAATTTGCCCATTAGCTAATTTTCAATAATGAATATTAAAAAAAAAATGTACATCATAGTCTCTGTACTAATTTATTTTTAATTTGGTAAAATTTTTGATTCCCGATTAAATTTATTTATAATGATACCTTAACATTTCATTTGCAGACTATGGATTTAATTAATTGAGTAAATATAATGATTTCTATGGTAACTTGTATTTTTTTCATATTTCTTGTATTAATAATTAGTGTTGAAATACTTTCTCGTAAGCCATATTCGATTCTAAATAAATAGCCTTGTTTAATAATTTAGATCACGGGTTCCCAACCTGGGGGTCGCGAATGGTTTTCTGGGGGGTCACCAACTTTTTTCGATTTTGGATTTGAACAAAAAAAGGAGTTTCGGAGACAATCCGGGGAAAAAGTATAGCAAATCGAGGATTTCAAATTCCTCGGCGGGAGGGTCGCCTAGTCACATGGTTTTTATAAAAAGGAGTCGCCACCCGGAAAAGGTTGGGAACCTATGTTTTAGATGGATTTACCGGAAACTTTGTGTTGATATAAAATTAAAGACGATATGTGACTTTGTTACTTCACTTGTTGTATTATGCATTGTGACACATGTTTCGCTTATTTAAGAAGCATTATCAGACAGAGCGTCGCAAGGTTAAGGAATAAACTAAAAATGATTTTAATTATTGTTTTAAATAAATCAATGAAGAGCTCTCCGCTTACATCAGAAAAAAGAAAGCCCCGATTTTAATTTTGTAAATTATAACATAAGAATTAGGATCAATTTTTCATTTATAAAAGAAAATAATAGTTTCATCTTTTTTATATTACTTACTGCTTCTTTCATCTTTTGGAATGCACCAGATGCGGTCTGGCTACACATAAAGATTGCAATACGAATCAAGATCGGTTTTTCGATATTAAAAATAAACAAAAATATTGTACTATATCATAATCATATACACCAGTGTTCTTCCACCTATGGTCCGCGGACCGGCACCGGTCTCCGAACACTTTTATGTTTCGAAATTTTCGGCTTGTTTATCTCCTCGATGTTGATGCAAAATAGTGAATGAATGGCCTTCTAATATCTGCAAGGTGTCAGTTATCTCACGTATTTTAAATTTAAGATCGGTCAAAACTACATTGTAAACATTTTTATGTTTTCTGGAACAACTGCCGAATTTAGGGGACCAGATCATTCAGCTTAGAAATCATGAAATGAGCGTTTAGAAATCAGCAAACCACTTCTCTACCATTTATATCGATGGGACAGAGTCCAAATAACACTTGTCAAGCCATTGATTTACTTGAACAGTATTTTTTTCCATTAAAAAGCAATGCTTTATCAACACACGACATTATAATTTTTCCATTGTTTTGAAAATTACAAAAGTAGCGTCACTAAAACCACTGCACTATAATTTGTGAACTCAACATCAATTGTTATGAAATTTTGACAAGTATTATTTGAAGGTTGGTGCTTTCTTAAAATCATATGAATTTGTCAATAGTGGCACGATCTATGTGTCATCCTACGAACTTATTGAGTGATGTTGGTTGACGCCGGTCCGCGGATGTAAAAATGTTGAAGAACACTGATATACACCATTGAAAAAGGTAATCAATAGTTCTTTTATAATTTCGTCGTGAACAATTCTATTAAACTATGTGATAATTATAAAAATCATAAATACTAGGATCCCGGTATTGCAATGACTAGCTTCACACAGTTAATCGAGAGTAAATTTGATTTTTCTTCAATTAGTTTTCGAGAAGGTATTATTTTTGAGTTTATCAGGAAAAAATGTGTATGCTCTAAGGAAAGTATTTTTTGTAGACTGGTAAGATTCTGTTTGGTGATAGTAAGAGTAGAAACATTTTTCCAATATTCAAATACGAGGTGGACGTAAGTAAAATAAAATGGAATCGTATTAACGTAAAGCTACAAGGAAATAAAATAATATTTAATACAGGGCGGAGGATTCGATTTCCTTCTGTAAACGAATCCTTAATCCTGTTTAGTAGATGAGTTACGCGTAACGCAAAGATACGGAATAATGATAAAGCCCGAAGGCAGACGAAGTGACGATCAAGATGTGACTCAGGGTGCGATAACGAAAGCTCGCTTAAAAGTTTCGAATTGAAAAACACGGCTATAAAACGCGTTTGATTGCAAGACGAGAAAGCTTATTTTAATTAAGGGTCCTAAATTAAAATCTCATTCTGACAGGGTTGCCAAAACATGTAAAGCATACTTACTGCGTACGTGTGACTGAGTAGTAATCCAATTAAAATAAATTAACATAGTGTTGTACGCAAAGTTTCAATAAATTAAAAAAAAATCTTTAATGTCGCTGTAAGATAGAAAATAAATTGAAGAAGAAAAATTAATTAATAACGGTAAAAAAGAACAAAAAGATTGTCTCTTACTTTGTTCACATAACAATATCGACTTTGGAAAGGAAAAAGGACGTAACCTTTTTTTCGATAATCACAATGTATCAAACTTGATACACGTTCTATCAAAAGGATGCAAGCTGTAAATGTCGCATTAGTATCTAAATTAAGCTTTTTAGTTTGAAAAAAGATGTTCTTGTGAAAATTAAAACCAAAAAAAGACTGAAAAAAGGTTTTTCCTAGACAATTTCTTTAATTAATATTAGATTATGTCAATTAAATACCAGTTTAGAAGTCTCCATGCTCATCAAGGTTGTGTATAATTCATAATTGGCATATGGCTCATAATCATCAAAATACGTTTTTTGCGCCTTCTTCTATTCCTTTCCACAGTCGATATAATAACAGTAGTGGGTTGAAGTGTTGCAATCGCAATTCTCTTGCAATAGTCGTCCCGTATGATTAAAGGGATGAATGAAGGGTTAAGGCACTGTAAGATCTACCATGAAAATATTCGAATGGCTGCTTAGTTTGCTAGTAAATTCTTGTTTATTTTTTTATACGGGTGTTGAACTATCATGCCATTTTTTACACATGTATTAAGGTGTTAAGTCATCCAAGTGTTAAAAAAGGTTTGTGAAAATTGAAAAATGAGCGTTCGGTTATATTGCTTATTTAACGGCTAGTCTCTTTTCAATACTTCATGGAATATATTTAATAGATTATATAATATAAGGATAAACCATAATTTACAGTTAGTCTGGCAATGCTTATCAAAGAATTAAGTCACGCGACATACTTGGTTACATAAGACAAAAATATAAATGTTAATTTAGTATTATAAAATATATATTTGTCCACTCCACGTAGCTTATTCAAGTACGAAAAAAAGCAACAAAGTATGCAAGCTTTAAATTGAATAAGAAATAAAGTTTTATTTTATCAGTAAATTGCCTTCATTTAACTGTAAGTAAAAACAACATTTAACAGTGATCTACTAACCGATGCTTGAAGTACACTTCACGAAGACCAACTTCCAAGTTTTAAATAGCAGTGAAAAAGAGGCGAACCTTCTCAGAGCAAGTAAATTTTTTAAAGTGTACTTTCTTTCTTCTTGGATATCTCAAAGAAAATATACGAGAATTATTCAAATCACTTGACTATTTTATCTGGCCGAGTTGTATAATAGTTTGTATGTTTGGCTATTTTAGTTTATTTCTCAGCGAGCTGGAACCTCTTCAACGAAATATCGTGAAAGTTCTTTAGTTAGTCTTTCTTTGTGAAGATATATATTGCTATTTTTAAGCAATAAAGCGAAGACTTTAATATCTCTTTGTATATTTATTTTTGCTTTTGATGTAATAAAAAAAATATTCTTTGATGAAAACACGTTTTTAGATATCAGAAAAACAGATATATTATGCCTAGATACACATTTAATCAATAAAACCAGTTTTAACATTATTGTTTGTTTATCTATCCATCCCCTCATTGCCTTCCATTTTTGTTTGATTTTTATTATAATTTTTTTAAACCATATCCGCTCCCAATGTGGAGCATATGGACTCTTAATGGAGTTTATCTCAACAGAAGTGTTTCTACGAGAACTGCTTGTTACTCAGTTGCTCAACCTCTCTTTTTCCAAAGAGAGTAAGGATAGAAAGATAGGGCTAGGACAGGATTAGTGGTAAGCTAATCGCTCTCGATACGCCCCGTTCATAGGATAGGATGGGTGAGAGGGGGGAATTCAAGACATCACATACATCCCCACGCCTTTGAACAGATGTTCATAAATCGATTGAAAAATCAATTTATAAAACTGTCCGTACCGGGATTTGAACCCGGGCCCTCTGTAGCCGAAGCCAACAACGTTGACCACTCGACCACACAGGCGTTTTTTTTATATAATAATATATCAGAAAAATAAAATTAAAATCATTCGTAGCAAGCATTTGTGAAAGTAAGAAAGTCTGAGGATGCACCTGAAAGAGGCGAAACACGTGTCACAGTTTGTAGCACAATACGTGGAGCCAGTGAACACTTTGAAGTAGGTAATTGAAAAGATGATCAAACATTTTTCTGGAGATAGTCATGATTTTCCTTCTACATACGTTTTACTGCCCGACTGCGTGGTCGATGGTCAACTTCGTTGGCTTCGGTTACTGAGGTCACGGGTTCGAATCCGAGTACGGAGAGTTTTATAAATTGATTTATGAATTTCTATTCGAAGGCATGGATGTATGTGATGTCTTGCGTTCCCCTCTCCCACCCATCCTATCCCATACACGTGGTGTATCAAGAGCGATTAGCTAACCACTAGTCCTGTCTTAGCCCTAACAGTATATTCCTACTCTCTTTGGAAAAAGAGAGGTTGAGCAACTGAGTAACAAGTAGTTCTCGTAGAAAAAAATATGTTGAGATAATCTTCATTAGTGGTCCATATGTTTTACATTGGGAGCGGACATAGTAAGAAAAATCATTTAATATCTCATACATTTTTGTTCTTAAAAAAGACAAATATAAGAGCTTATTATTAGCTAGACTAACTATTGATTGAATTAGAATTTACGTGGTAGAGCTTTATTATGATTATTAATCGATTATTTTATCAAATATAATGAAGTTGTCCGTCCGGGGATTAAATTTGTAAGCACCGCTAAAACATAAAACAGTTGACCACTAGGCTACAAGGCTCGAAATAGATTTTTCTGAAGCACAGTATTATAAGGCTTTGAATAACGTTTTTAAAATAAGAGAATTTAATCATAGTGTATACTAATTATACATATGAGGCGTTCAGTATCAAAGATGACCACGTCATGTTTTTGCCGAAGAACATTTTTTCTGTTATATCTGGTATGGAATTTTAATACTTCCATAATAAAAATAATAAAAGATTTTTAGTACTTTTTCCACATAAAACGAACAGGTTGTATTTGCATCACCACCTTTGTTATATCCGTTTCATTAATCTAATTCTAACCTATGTTAACTGCTCATATATATTATTTATATGTTTTTAAAATTTATTTCTTTTGTAAGAATTGATATGGTTTTTAAAAATGTCTTTTTCAGAATCTTCATTACTGCTGATTTTGTTGAAGTACATCATTGCATGGAAGCGGGAAAAACACCAAATCATCATTAGGATATTTACTTTAGTAATGTAGTGTTTCATTTTGTTTAAAAATTGCCCAAATTTTAATTGTGTTTATAATTGATATCGTTTGCCACTTAGATGTATTATTCTTTGATGATGATTTTTTAATTGTTATGGGTGTTAAGCATTTTAATTTTGTGTAATTATAATGTAATTTGTTAATCCTTTAAATTGTTAATAGTTTCTTACACCTTTTTATTTAAATTTAAATTTGTATAAATATCACTGTTTATATATTTTTCTTATCAGTTGATAATGCTCACGATGAGCGAAACCGGTCCTATTTTATGTGGAAAAAGTATTAAAAATCTTTTATTATTTTTATTATAATGCCTTTCCACCAAGTATTGACAGTAAACACCTTAAAAGTGTTCTACAAGTGTATAACAATTAACTTTTAATAATGTTTTTACTAAAGTCGTTTTACAGGCATCATTTTAAGTTAACTGATTAAATTTTATTCAGTATTTTTGATGAAATATAAATGCTAATAAAAACACAATTTTTCTTTGTACTTTTATATCCACATTTTTGGTAAATTTCCCAAATTATAATTATATATGAAATTACCATTAGTCATTACTTTAACTTTATTATTCTTTGATGATCTTGGTAATTATATTTAGAGGTGTTAAACATTTTAATTTACGTAAGCTTATAGTCAATTATTATAACAATAATTTGTGCTGTAATTTGTATTATTTTCAATGCCAATTGTTTACTTTAACTTTTTTATTGCTATTTGGTTTTGTATAAATAACACTGTTGAATTATATTTTCCATCAGTTGAAAATGCTTGCTATGAGCGAAACCGGTCCTGATCATTATAAATAAAATTGGATTTAAGGAATATTGTGTTTTTATTAATGTAATGCCTTTCCACCAAGTATTGACAGTGAACATCAAAAAAGTGAATATAAATGTGTAATGTATAATAAGTTGAAAAATAAAATGAAATCGACTTGGCCAGGTTTGATACCGGGTGCCTAATATTAATTTGTTTATATTATAGACAAAAGCAGCTGATGATGATGGTTCATAAACGTATTAAAGGTATCTCTAATCGCCTTGTTTCTTATCATTCCCGATTATGCCGCCCTCTCGTTAAAAATCAGGAATTACAAACTCCACTGTTTACGACGAAAATGTTTTTTTTTGTAGCCAGGGCATTGGCGTGATCATAAAGGGCAGTTCCATTATGGAAATGTGCGGATTCGTGATGGAAGTGGGCGGGTTGCATGGCTCCACAATGGATGGAGGTAACTTTATCTAAGCGGCAAAACCTGGCAAGTTTATCATTATTCTATTCATATTGCTTTAAATTTAAATAAGGGATGTACAAAGATACCGCTAGGGACGCAAATCGCGGGTATATTTGATATCACGGCAAAAATCAGAAAACACTAATTCGAAAATACGTATTCTGTGAATAGTATACACAATAATTCAATTCAAACTGCTCTATAAAAGCTCAATCAATCATGGTCGTTACATAAAATTTGTTATTTTACTCATACAATGAATTTACACCAATAATTTACAATTGCCACATTAAAATGAAAATATTTACTGTAACACTGAGACGTAAACGAAGCTGGGTAGTGCAGCGCAATACAGCACAGATTTTGTATTTCATGAAGAAGCTCAGATCACAAACATGCGTTAGCTCTGCGTTCCGTTGTAGTGCCGGCACAGACTCCTGCGTGACTCGTGCACCTTAGTCAGTGACAACTAAACTTTTTTAATGAGATATACTAATGTAGACTACTCTTAAAATACTCTTAAAACACTTCCCTTACGGTGCTAAAAAAATATTACACACTTTTCGCCATTTAATGGTCGGTAAAAACCCAGGACGTACATTTAAAATAAAAAAATGTTTTTTACTTGGTTCTTTGGGGGCCAGCAACATATCGGAAGTATTTTTTTAGCACCGTGGGGGAAGAGTTAAGGGTAATTTTGTGTTATCCACATATGTCACTAACGTGACGCAGCATACGCTGGTCGCACATGTTTTCTTCGCCTGCACGCACTTGCCAATTCTGTGCTAACCTGCACTGTGTTAAAAGCGTCTCTTCATATGCGTAGCCGTAAATAACCTTTTAGCTGCCGTAGATAATTAATAGTAATTACCTAGCACGCCGGCTATAATCTACAACTAATAATTTAATTAGTTATTGACAAGATAACTGGTCTCTAGCGTGTTGGGCACGAAAAATTTTACGAGATATCTCGTCTGTGGCAGCCATTGAGTTAAAGGTATCTGCGCTAATCGTGTTGTAGTGAAATCCATTCTCTAGTGATGTATACGGGGCGAGATAATAGTATCAAATCGTTTATCTTACATGTTTTGCAAATTCATAAAAATATGGGTGTTATTGAACTTCACTAAAGCCAAGTGCATTGACTAGTGAACCACGGTGGTCGGCATAGTACAGTTTTACTTGTGTATGTTTGATAGTTTAAGTACTATTTTATTATTGCTCGATACGTGTTGGCAACAATGTAATATATTTCCTTCAATTTTCATTGCGTTTCTTTTGATGATTACTAAACAAAAGTACATTCCAGAATTACCTAACTCCGTAAAGCTCGGCTCTTAATCCGCCTAATGATTTCTGTCGGGCCAAATTTGTATGGACGAGAGAGTGTGGGTTAGTCATAAAATCCAGCTTTTATAGTTGTTTACATCGGGATCGAAAGGGTTAATGCCATGTGGCCGGCGTAATAAGACACATTTGAGACTTCCATTCGGTTCGTAAAAAGGCCAAAGTGAGGACATTAAGCCAATGCCCGCATCAAAGTATCAAATCAAACTCTCTGAATACTTTGAGACTCGGGACTATTTAATGACAGACAACAAACTATCCTTAGTTTAATAAGGAAATGCTTGCTATTTATTGAATTTGGATGGTTCCATAGTAACGATTTCCAGAATGTAATAAATTGCGTATTTGCTAAGAAACTATATTTGTATACCAGAAATGGGTATATCATTTGAGTTAAGATTGTATGAGATACGGGGGAAACCTAACCAAAAATATGAGGGTGTCAATCGAAAATTGAGACATACATAATGAACAATCGTTCTTACGGCCCAGTATCAAGAATCAGGATTGTTATCTATGCCAAGACTCGTTGTACAATTTGCGACACACTAAAACAATGATTTTATATCACAACGAAACGTTTTAAGGGACTATATTATATTTATAATGATTTTTTACAAAAAAAATCCGGAATTATAATTATGTTTGAATTTACAATTAGTTAAAATCTTAACATTAGCTTTATTACTCTTTGCCAAGTATTGTAATAACATTTTATAGGTATTATTTTCCCTCATTCATATTTTGTACTTTTATTTGCAAATTCTTTTCAATACTAATTGTTTACTACACCTTTTTTATTTCATTTTGATTTGTATAAATAGCACTGTAAAATTGCATTCTCTTATCAGTTAATTCTCGTGATGGGTGAAACCGGTCTTGATCTTAACAAATAAAAGTATTGACAGTGAACACCATAAAAGTTAGAAATATGTGTGTTTCAACAACTCCCATGTGGTTCAAATAGTGAACGGATTCTACCAAACATTACTTTTCCGAACACGAAAACTTCGAACAGGAATAGTCCGAACACGAACTCTCCAAACACCGATTCTTTCGGACACAGAATCTTCCGCACACAGGTCCTTCCGGATATAGAATACTTCGCACACCGAATACTCCGAAAATTTAAATATTTTTAATAGAAAAATCATTGTTTTATTCTAATGTGGAATGTTTTATGGCTATTATGCCAAATATTTTTCAGAATGAAAACAAGAAACGTATTTAATTTTCACGTATATAAGCAGTTTATAATTTTATTCATATTTTGGCTTATTATTTTTGAAAATTGTGTTGTGTTATAATTGGGCTGATCTTTTTGATTATATTGAAAGAAAATACCATGCATATAAATAAACATTTAAAATTGAAAATTGACATCCACAGTACTTTAAACATAATTTTATTATCTTACTGATACACATATCATATTTTACATTTACTTGATAAATGCAAAAATGTGTATATCAAATATTAAACATATTGTGTGTTTGTAAATTTTATATTGGAATGACTTTAATAATTAATTTTAATAATTGTTATTATTGGAAGAAATGAAAGTATAGTTGAAGTTATTCTTATATCTGTTTATTACTCTGTTTTTTGTTGATTAATGTGGTCATGGTTATTTAAGTTTTGGGAATAAAATATTAAAGAAGACACTGATATTTTTATCTAGTGTTTGTGTGTATATAATACATTATGTTTCAGAACTGATGAGATTAAATGTTATTGACATTATTGGTATTCTTGTTCGGAGAGTTCGTGTTCGGAGTATTCGTGTTCGGAAAAGTAATGTTCGGTAGAATCACCGAACCGATTCAAATATGATATTTACGATCAAAATGTTAAGTAGATTAACAGCAAAGTATTTATATGCCAAATACTAAATAGTGTATTAATC
The DNA here is from genome assembly GCA_030503985.1 of Himalopsyche tibetana. NCBI lineage: Eukaryota > Metazoa > Arthropoda > Insecta > Trichoptera > Rhyacophilidae > Himalopsyche > Himalopsyche tibetana. The sequence continues at coordinate 1,511,515 of JAPJYX010000007.1, read as the reverse complement.
TGATAACTTTGTTATTCCATTTGTTGAGTAATAGAATGTGACACGTGCAGAAGCATCATCAGACTTAACATTCCAAGGTTTACAAATACACTTTTTTAACATAAAAAGTGAAATAATAACGTTATTAAATTTATTTTTTTATTAAAAACAAACTTCCAAAAAGCTACCGCTGAATCCGTCGAAGATAAAATACATTAGGTTAAAAAAAAATTCGGACGATGGCGTACAGCCGAAATACTTATAAACCGATTCACATACTTCCATAATGAAATACTTTACCGCGGTTACCTTATTATGGTTTTGATATTAAATTTATTTTTAATATAATCAAAACGAACGAATCTCAAAATCAGGCTTGGCATCGCGTAATTTTGTAATATATAATTAAACGAATAACTTTAAACTGTTATTAAATTTCTTGATTAAGGGTTTAAACACAATTTTAAGCGAAGCTCTGTATCAAAAACAATAGTGCCTATAGGTACTAATCATAATTTTCTTAGAAATAAGCCACTAATTATGAATCAAAAGCCAGCTTCGCTGAAACATAATTAAGACTGAAAAGCCTTTAACAAGAATCCTTTTATTACTACAATTTATCCTTGGCTATATTAGAAACCGAATCGATACTGACGTAACCATTTTATGATTTTTGAAATTTTCTATCAGACAAATTATATTATTACCTACGTTTTACACAAAGGCAACTCGACATTAATAAATTAATTACAGAGCTGGAGTGGGGAAAAGGAATTTAATTTATTTTCCCTGTTTCGAAATTGCTTCCAAAATCATCCATCTGTTTTCTCGGTACTTTGACTCGAAATTAAATTTTATGTTATTTTTGAAGAATGTCATCTTTTTCGCAATATTAATTTTACGTTCCTGCGAATACCTTTTGAGTTTTTTTTTGCTGGCTTCGTATTGACAAATTAAGAGACATTTTGTTTTGAATATTAAAAAAACGTAATATAAAAATTGATCAATTCATTTATGATACGCCATGGCAGTTAAAAATTTCATCATCCTCAATTCATACTACATGTGATCAGTGCATATTTCTGTTATACTAATTGTTTTTGACATTATAAATTATATTGTAAAACAATTCCCAGTTGCTAAGATGCATAAGTTGATAGTGATTATTATGAAAGTATACCTTTGAACTTACTGTTAGTGTTCTATTCATCTCTTATTTTTTTTGTAATGCGATTGCAGATTAGTAGTATTTATTTGAACAAATATCGATTTTCATATGATCCTATTACGTACCCATGAATCATTTAGATTACTTGAATGAAATTAAAACTATCAACATTGCGCATAATCTATAAAAAAAATTGAAACTCTCTAGACAACTTATTTATCCTCATTAACTTCGGTAGTTTTACATGGTTTTTATAATCAATCCTGTATTCATTAAAATACATGCATTTTAATTAATCTCGTGGTCAGTGAAGTTGGTCCTGATATTAATAAAATGTAGATGAATATATATAAAACAGTTTCATTTTTTGTTTAAGTAACTATGTTATGTTCATATGATATTACCAACTAATATGTAAATTACATGACCGCCTTTGCTTTTCTAGAAATTATTTTTAGCATAATTAAAAAATATTGATATAATTTTAGATTTCGACTGAAGATGCTTGGTGGAATTTCAATATTAAATTTGAATCGTTCAAATTATGTACATTCACACAGATTTTGTCACTAACGACCCGGGTTTCGCCTTTCGGCATCTTCAGGCGTTCAAGTGCCACGGATGAACTTGAACTGACGCTTAGTAAATGAATGTTTTGTGTTTATATAATAAATAAATGTACCATCGAGTTTATAAGCCATTGCTGGCGAAAACGATAAGCCCATGGGAATGCCCATAAATTTGAATGGTGAGTAGTTTTAAGAATTATATTTATTTTTGTTTGTTAGAAAAGGTTTTATGATTATATTTATATAGGGTATAAAAGTGGAGAGCCAGGCATGTGCAGCTGATCGTTTAAAATCAGATTTGAGTAGTGAGTGGTTTAAAGAATTATATTTGTTTGTTTGTCAGAAAACCTTTTCAGTTGATTAATCTCTCTTTTTCCAAAGAGAGTAAGGATAGAAGGATAGGACTAGGACAGGACTAGTGGTAAGCTAATCGCTCTCGATACGCCTGTTCATAGGATAAGATGGGTGGGAGGGAGGAATTCAAGACATCACATACATCCATCCATCTTCGAACAGAAATTCATAAATCGATTAAAAAATCAATTTATAAAACTGTCCGTACCGGTATTTGAACCCGTGCCCTCCCTAACCGAAGCCAACGACGATGACCACTCGACCACACAGGCGGCATCATCATTTATCATTTATATAAATACAGTATATTTAAATCATAGTATAAAATGATATAAAAATTTCAGATATACTACATTATAAAATATATATATAAAAAATTACAGTAAAAATTTACAAAAAGTTTTGCTTCTTTGTTCGTTTTTTGCACGGCTTAAAAGTATTCCGTTTCCTGGATTTTTTCCGCGAAGTGTTTTTGACTCTTACAACTTCGTCAGTATATGATCTGAGAATCCTTCCGCGCCGCAGCTTCCGGACTTGGAATTTTAGACTCCGTTCGGTTAGCATTGGATACGTTACGGATTATAAACTATGATAAAATAAATATACATACAATATTTATCTATAACATTGCGTGGTCGAGTGATCAACGTCGTTTTCTTCGGTTACGGAAGTCACGGGTTCGAATCCCAGTACGGGCAGTTTTGATAAATTGTTTTATTAATTTCTGTCTAAATGTGATATTTTGAATTCCCTCCAACCCATATATTCCTAAAAAACAGGCATAGCGAGAGCGATTAGCGAACCACTCGTCATGTCTAGTCATATTCTTCTATCCCTACTCTCTTTGAAAATGAGAGGTTGAGCAACTGACTAACAAACAGGTCTTGTAGAAAAAAATCGGTTCAAATACCTTGATTAGGAGGGCATATGTTTTACATTGGGAGCGAACATGGATTTGATAGTAGTTTCTACGAAGTCAAAGGTTAGTAATTAAATATTTACAGTAGTGAAGGAAAAATCTGTTCATTACAATATAATATATTTTTACTAAGAAATTAATATTTGTAGAACTAAAATAGTTTTTTTTTCACCTCATTGGAAATGGAGTTCTACAAAGTAAACGCCAATTCAATCAACAATTAAACTAAGGTGGTCAATATGTTTTTAGAAATTTTTCAAACTGAACTTTACCGATAAGTAAAACAGAGGAGTTTTTAAAAAATGCATTTTTTCTATGAATAAAAGGGAAATATTTTTTTTTTTTTTGCGTTTTTCCACCTATTATAGGTGCATAAAATGTATTCAAAATATGGTTAGGTTAGGTTAGGTTAATTTAATTATTGAGTAATATATTTTTCCTTTTTTTGAAAAGTTACAATGCTTTAAATTAAAATATTGTAATGATTTGAAATTATGTTATAACTAAAAAAATGGTTATGAAAGTTTTTAAGTTATTAAAAGCTATTTTTTTTAAACTTATCTTCTTAAAGTATGTGTTAATTGTTAGACATTGAAAAACGACATCTCACGATTGCATTGCATGTCTTTTTCTATAACTTTTTATATATAAAAGTTTATTTCAACGAATAGATAGTAGACATAATATGTATAAAACACATTATTCATTAATCACGCAATGCGTTACTGAGCAGAGGATACGTGTTTCGTTATCACATCCTGTTTGCGAGCTTTTGCAAAGTGCCTGCAACAAGCTTGCAACTTATGTTTTCCTGCTGACCGTAAAGCTATGCTACGACGAAAGCTTCCGCGGGAAGGCTTCATACAATACAGTTTACTCTTGCTTATTTAGTTTAGATAACACGGAAAGTTATATGTGTGTATATCGTTTATTTATATTATATGAAGTTTATAAGAGTTAGATCAGATGAAAAGTATATAAAGATAACGAAATTATCATTTTATTACTATGGTCCAAAAATACTCGTTTCCATATAAATTTATTATTTTTATTGATTACTTGAATATCTATCTTCCATAAGTATTCAACGTTATACCTGCAATCACTCAAAAGAATAACGGTTTAAAAGTGTTGATGATATGTGCTTTTTAATGATTGTCAAGAGTGACTCAGGAACAGTTTCCTTAAATGAATGAACCTTATTTTTACACAGGGGTTACGTTTCATGCAAAACAGCCGTGTTTAAAATTGGTGTAAATATATGTGAATAAAGGAAAGGTTCCGATAAATTGGACCGTGCAATTTAGAAGACATGCAAAAATGAATGAGCATTTGAGCACTTTTATGAGAGTGAGCTTGAAAAATTCTTCTAAGATGACAAAAAAATATTCAACAAAAACTTAGAAACTACACTTCGGAAACGTTTGTTCCGTATTTTTGAGCGATTATTTTATAAGTAGATTTTGAGTGCGAGAAATTAGAATAGCAGAGTAATCAAAACAACGAAGGCAGCGTTTGCGTAATATAGCCAGATCTGATTGATAAGCTTTTTCCATTCAAAAAAATGATGAGAAAGAAAAAAAAATGTTTGGAAATCAATCATTTTACATAATCAAAATTGAACTCAAAAAGTATTTATTCTACTTATGATATGGATAGATTACCAAGAGTGGTTTCGCTAGGTTAGTGAACTCTTTTGACTGAAGAAAAAAAACAATTTAATTGGACTTTTAAATATAGATCATGATTACATATATTCCAGGGTTGGGCTTAGCTACATCCAGCTGGCATGTTTGTCTCCCGACATGAAACATTTTCTATATTTGCATACATACATATAAAATGAAAAATATTTATTTTATTTGAAAAAGTTTCACAGTTGAATTTTATATTGTATTAAACAATATGATAACTTTTTGATGATATACGCCTCCGTGAAATTTAATATGCCATATTTAATTTTTGGGTGTTAGTTTAAAATTTCTGCCATATAGCATTCACGTCGCACTTCGCTGTAACAAAATCTCAAACGCACGTTTTACGTTATAATAAATTAGAGCAAAAGTCATTTTTGGGATTGGGCCGAGCTCTAAAAAGAACTGTTGCTGCTTTATTATTAAGTGACTTTGTTAAGGCGTCATAAAAAACGTTATACTTGGATGCGAGTTGTTGCCGAACAAGCTCACTTCAGAGTATTTTTAAAGACGTTTTTATACTCCTGTCCTCTACAAAATGAAAAATCCAAACAATTTGCAATATAAAAGTTTTTATTGAGTGTTGGGGTTTCGGTATACAACTTTATTGTTGAAAAATACCCTTTAGTGAAAATGCCATTTAAAAAAACAATCAAATTTGATTACTTACGGAAGATGTCAGAAAGAACTGATTGTAATGAAGTTCTTGACATTTATTGCGTATTAGTAGATCCATTTTTGATACAGAAAGGATTAAAGAGTGAGATTGGAAACTGGCTAGTAGTTAGTTAATAGTAGTGAAGTTCTCGCTGAATCAGATAACCCGATTAGAATCAAATCTATAAAAGTGTTAACTGTCAATTAAACTGGACTATCTTTTTACAAGGTTTTAGAAAAAAAAACACAGTGCTTCATACCTTGGATGTACTTACTTCTCAGCATTATGCTCAGAAAAGCTAATTCTTGTTATCCCGAAAATTTTGAAAAAAATATTACATAGACTTTCAATGAATTAAGAGGCATACAGTGAATGCGATCTCGTACTAAATGTGCGTAAACGTGTTGGTTTTTTGTATAAAAGTGGTCGTGAGCAACGTTCCGTCTAAGCTGCGCACTCATTCCGGGTTGGCGCGCACTACAAGACAGTTGTTCAATTAATATTTGATCGGGCCGCGCACTCTTTGAAATTTCCGCGCAGCCAACCTCTCGTCTTAGAGGGAACATTGGACTTGTGAGTATAAGGCATCCAGTCCCGGATCTTTTTTGTGATCCTGGGATATCGGAATTGACAATTTTTCCAATCCCCGGGATAGAACATTCATCATAAAATCGTGTATAAATTCGGGATTGAGAAATTTGTATTTTATTTTTGATGTCTTCAATTGATTTTCTATGTACATTTATTTGTATCGCGTATACAAGCCTAAAATATGAAATTAATTAATGAAAAGTTTTGTTGTCATTTTATGAATATGACATCATTGTATCATTATGATAGACCGATCTTATTCGCTGACGAATTTTACAATATCAATAAATGAATCTATAAAAACGTATGTCAAAACAATCTTATTTCAATATTTTCTAATTGCAAATTTCTTAAAATGCAGACTTATATCAAGTAAGCTTCATATGCATAATCCTTAAACAATTTCCATGTGTTCTTTTCTTTAAAGCTTCCGCCTGTGGAACTATTCAAAGCTAAACTTGCAAGAAAGTGCGGAAGCACACTGGAAGCAAGGCTGTACCGACTACCAACACCGTGTCAAGGGATATAACAAACACGCTTCCGGTACAAGGAATTGAAAGCTTCTCTGCAGATGATAAGTTGTGTTATTGCTGTTATCAACCCCGGCACGTATCACTTATGAGATTTTGGATTTAAAACTTATACACTAGTTGTTAAAGATGCTTGTTTTAATGTCATAATGTATTATATTTACATATTTAACAGAGCCTGAAAATTTAATTTTATTTAGAGAACGTGAGGGCTTCGGCAAGTATACGTTTTGACGCAACATTGAATTGCTAAAATTTATTAACAAAAAGCAATATAAGTGGTTGTGCGAAAATTATACAATACTATTGACTGAACTGGCATTTACTCGGTAGAACTCCATTGTAATAACGTATAAAATAGCAACGTATTGTTGATAATTGTTATAGAACTATGCTATAAAAAAATATATTTGTGTAGATTTTTACATAGTTATGAAGGCAACTATATTGTCTATAAGACAAATATGCTTATAATGGAGCATGTCAACAAGAGTTTTTATTAACGAGAGATTATTGTTATTCACTTTGTATACCTTTCTTCATCAGAGAAGCCAGGTAATGATATCAAGATGTGGTAGTAGTTAGCTGATCGCTATCGCTTGCGTATTTTTTGAATCCATGGAATGGAAACTGTGGGGTCACCTCTTCATAACAAATTGATGTAATGCACGAAGACCCAACAAAAAGAGGGCCTAAATTTCAACATACTCAATATAACATATAACGTGGGTGGGTATTGACTGACGTGTGTATGAGGGCCCAAAATTTAAAGCTACGCCACCAAAGAAAATGCAAATATTATACATTCAATTGAAAAACAATAAATTTATAATCGCTTATTTAATTTAAGCGTAATGATGGAGTTCTTCGAAGTTAATTACTATTCAACCAATTCGCTTATAAAGTATTAAGATTAAGTACATATTATATAAGATAATATGTACATATTTCCTTGTTGTTAAATGTTTTCGTATACTGTTTGTGTAATTTCAACATAACCTTCTTTTTGCCTTCGTCAGTGCTATTATATTCTGACAAGAGTTTTAGCGAAACGGAATTACCCTACTATGAAGAAATTATAAAAAAAATATTGTAAAACATTAGGTATACATTTAAATATTGTTACCTTGATAAATTTATACCAAGAAAATATCAACCCTGCTTTCTCATACATGAATTTACTTCTAGTATATAACTGCTGGAAATTAGCACTTAAAACTTGATTTTCCGATATTATGACTCGTTAACTTAAAGTTTTTCCATCAATTGTTAGAGTGTTGACTCGCTTCGCTCGGTTTAATCGCTTAATGCAATATTGGAACTTTCAGTAAGTACCTTAAATGGAAAATCTTAATATAGATCTCAGCTCTGAGAATAGAAATCTATTTCTACATACTTACTTGAAAACTTTCATTTCAAATCGAATGTTAAAAGTTTTCGCTTATTTTACGGTGAATATGTATAAAAAACTTCAATAGTATAATCACAAGAAATATAGTCAATAATATATATTTTCATTCGTTGAATAAACACTAAATTAATTTACTATTTTTCAAAAGCGCAATCAAGCCAAGCAATTTTGAAAATAAAATACGATTTTGTTTTTAAGATTGCAATTTACTTAAGTTAATTATTTCTTACAAAAATCGAAACTGGGCTTGATAATATGAATACATTTCATGACTTTTTACTAAGAATTGACAGTGGAAACTTTATTATAAATAGCAGTTATTGTTTTTTTTAAATATGAGAGAAAAAGATAGTTTCAATATTATTTCAATTGAATTACGATTATATTAATTATTCTAGCCTAAAAATCTTGGCTAAGTATAATATTTTATGTCACGAAATGCATGGTGGCGTTTATAAATCAGTAGTGAAGAATTTTTTGCTTAAAATATAACAAAATACATATTTAGTATATTTTTTTATATATAAACTTTGTTATCACAACCATATGTGCATATAATATTTTATTTTAGTTAAAAAATAAAATATTGTTGTCAAACAGAGTTTTGTTCGGAGCGACACTATATTAAAAACATTTATTTCAATGGTCATACCACCACCAACTGTCAAACTTATCTTGAATGAAAAATCATCAAACAAATCGCCATTAACAATGGTTATGATATGTCTCTTATAGACAATCTTTTATATAAAAAACGTATTAAGCTAGCACAATAAATCTAACACAAGGGATTAATAACGAAAGACTCAGGTGATATTAGGTTTTGGCGTAGAATTAATTACATAGGACACACCAGTTTAAAGATAAAGAAGCAGCTCTCAGAAAGTGTTAGACCGGCTTTCTATTGCAAGAACTCTTTAGGTAAATTATTGATAAATAATAAAGATGTTATAGATTATAAAAACAAATCTGGGATTTATAGATTGCAGTGTAGTGATTGTCCCAATTTTTATATTGGTAAAACTGCTAGAACCTTAAATATAAGAGTGGCTGAGCATTTAGCCGCTTTTCGCTTAAAAAAAGATACTTCCATCTTTGCCAATCATTTAATTCTTGAAAACCATACGTTTAATTTTGACTCAGGTATTGGTTTGTTACATACTAACAGGGGCGAGTTTAAATTATTTTACCAAGAAATCTTAAAGATTAATCGAGCTCAGCTCAACAGTTTGCCAATTTTAAACGAGCAATATTATCTACCAAATTCTCCATTGTTGTACCCCTTTTAAATAATTGTCATTTTATAATAATTCAAGCACTTCCTATCATTAAATATTAATTCAAAGGCTTAAAAACAAATCAACTCATTAATAATAGGTCGGATAAAACCCTAGATTTATTTTAAACATTCTTATGTTATTCATTAATATTTTCAAAAAATCCCCATAATAATTACAAACCCACTTAATCCATTGAAAATTGTATACATTCAATTTTCGCTAAGTTACATTTTAATAGCCTTTTAACTTAGTGATCTACTTATATTTTTGTTTATAAACGATACAAACTGTTTACTACGCGTCAGTTCAAGTACATCCGTGCACTTGGAATGCCTGAAGATGCCGAAAGGCGAAACCCGGGTCGTTAGCGACAAAACTCATGGAAAAGTACAAAATTCAAACAATTCAAATTTGTCAAACTTATGTTTTTTACAAGGCCAAATCTATAACAAACTTATGTTTGCTGGCACAAAGTTAAAGCTGCCTAATTCAAAGTGCGCCTATTCAAATGAATGTTTGTTCGTACCAAAGTGCGAAATATTCGAAAATCAAGTTCACTTGTACAAGTGAAAACCATCCAATCCACAAACGCAATTATTTTCAAACCTTTTTAATATATATTAAAATGTTAAAAGATGAAAATTTCTATTTCTTATATGATATTCTATGGGTAAAACTCATAATGCATAAAAAAATGAGCCATGGAAGCTTAATATCTGCACATAAATTAAAAACTAAGAACAGTTTTAAATTATGAGAAGGTAGGTGGCGAGTGTCAGAGATGAAGAGATGAAGAGGTCCGCAAACGTTTTCCCAGACAATTTCTGTCTCACTTCGATCCCGTGTTTGTGGAAAACTCGATTTAAAACTTTCTCTTATTCGACCAATTATATACGCCATTTGAATGCGAATCTACCCCAGTGTGCCCACCCCATCTTGCGCTTCGTCCCCTACTCGAGGCTTTTCCTTACTCGGGTTATAAAATACAAGAATAAAATCCAGACGCGAGTCAAACGCAAAGTGGTGTCTTACAGCTTTATATTGTTCTGTAATACTATTGTCTACTTAATGAAAGCAGAGTTATATTCTAATATCGCTATATTGTATCAGATAAGTAATGCTGCAAGGCTTTCAATTCCCTACGCAGTTGTGCTTAGGGTATTCAATACCAGGTATTACCAAAACCGAGATCTCGATTTTCGTGGCGTATTTTTAATTAAGAAATACCGAACTCAATATTACCGGTATTTCAGTTTTGAAAATTTATTTCAATCAAAAGATCGATATAAACAAACCATAACACTTATTTATTATTTTTTTCGAGGCGAATACAAGTATTTTAAATCTTAAAAGGGTTGTATCAATAATTAATTATTATTTAATAACACCGTAATTTATTTATGATAATAACCCATATATAATCATGCTATATATTATATGAAATATTGATATACCGATTTTGATTTCAATCAGAATTAGTCTTTTTGATGCTTTTTAAAATTATTTTTTGCAATACCGGTTATAACTATAAAATATCGATAAACCGGTATTGATATATTTGTCCGGTATTACAATCCTTGGTTTTGTTGCAAAGTTTTTATATTTCAATTGATTTATGAATATGCGTCCAATGCCATGTCAGTAACTTTCGTAACTCTCCCTTTCATATAACATAGAAAAACTTGTGAGACTTGATATTTTCTTACTTCATCAATATATCTCTTAAAAGTTCTATTTGGCATGTGGGTTACGTCCAGCTTAATATTGAAATTCCGAATTAATTTTCTTAATAAAATAACTACAGTGTATTTAAAAAATATATCCGTTTTTCTTCAGAGACTCATTTCTAGTGCATATCATAGTACAGGTTCGTTTAACATACATGCTACTATCGAAAAACAAAAATAATATTTGAATCACTCTTTCTTCTAATGTGTTCTTTTTTAACTAGCCGTTATAGCTTAATAGAGCGTTTAGATCAGAAAGACCTAGATTTAAGTATGGGCCAAGTCAACTTTCACATATTGACTTTAGTTTAGTATGTAAACTATTATAATGATTGATTCAATGAAATATCTGCCGCATTTGATCATCGATGATCTGTAATGTCACAAACTATAATTTTTTTTTCGCCTAAATATAATATATGATAAATATCGTCGCTCTGATAACAGAGGTTTGTTGTTATATAAAACGATCTAATTACCAGGCAAAGTTCATCTCTTGTAAAAAATGCTATATATGGTGCAATTAAAAATTGTTACTGCCATTTTATGACACCTAAATTTGACGTACTTTAACTAATTAAAAAGGCGTTTCGAATAATTAAAATGTTTCTTACAAAATAATTTTATTCTCTTTAATTTATATTCAGCTGTTTTTTATTACAACTTTCTTCATTCAGAAGATGTCCAATTACTGCAGCCTTTTCGAAAAGACCTTTACTTAGTCAGTAAATTCTATGTCATTATTTTTTTTACAGATGGCCTCTTGTTAATATTTAAAAAGAAACGGTAATTATTTTCTTTGTATTGTTTACTTTTGTTCAAATAAAATTTGCGTAGTTAAATATTTTGGTACACTTTGTCGCAAAATTTTAATTCCAACATTCAGTATATTCAAAATTTTGATTTTATGGTGTGAATATAAAAACCAACAGAAGTCTTGGTTTCATCTCTTGTGTATTATGGTAAAAAAAACGTGGGCTAATGTGTGTGTGAGAGGGGAAAAAATAGTGTGAACGATGAAAGGTTATACTGCCACCGAACGTTTTTTATCACGTTAACATTTTTCAGTATTGGTTTAATTAGTTTTTGCCAATCAAATAAAATGACAAAATATATTTTGAGACTAACGTTACTTCATTAATAATACGATTTATTATTTATGTAACAAACATTAAATAAATTTCTTTGGTAGTTTTTTTTTTTAATACATCTACATATTTCCAATCTAATGTACATATTTAATGTTTGGCTATACTACGGGAATGGGAAAAAAACAGTAAAATAGCTATTTCGACTAAACGTTTTTTTTTGTCAGAATGGTGTGGATTTTCACATTGAAACACGGAGAAATTGGCAATATGATTTTTTAAATTATTATTACAAACGATCTTATCAAACAATTAGAATATCATAAAACAAATCGTATAATAACAAAAACTGTGAAAAAATTATCATGAAATTGACACATATTTCGACAAAAGCGAATATTTTTTTAAAAATCGGCCTCATTTTTTTAACTGTACGTTTTATATTAGTTAGTGAAATTTAAAGCTTACAAAAATTACTCCTGAGAAATATTTTTTCCAAAATGTAATTAATGAATAGTTATTTTTCTTGGAACAAAAGTTCAGCAAAATGTCTTTGTAAATAAATTGCTTAATTTCTCTATGATTTTCATTTGATAGAAAATTACTATGCATCGATTACGACAAGGGTGTCCAACCTTTTTTGCATTGGGATCGACTTTTCAATCATGAGTTTTCTCGCGATCGACTACTAACATGATTCTTGTAAGAAATTTTATTTAGTAGGGTTTTTTCCTTCTTCAAACTTAGAAATTTTCATTTTAAATGCGAAATACATATCATTAGATAGATGTGTGCTTACAAAATAATTTAATTTCAGTATTTTTGTATATTTTATATTCAAATTATATATTTTTTCGAAATTCACGGAAGCTTTCGGGATCGACCAAATTTTGCTTTGGACACCCATGGGTTACAAGTTAGTGTATTACAATACTAAATATAAGTCGATTTTTTATGCCTTTGATTTTTAAGTTTCACCATGAATTCATTAAACGTTAACTAAGAGAAATATTACTCCACCCTAATTTCCCTATTCATATCTTAAAAAGCCTGAATAAATATATACGAATTACGCGCCAATCAAATATATCATGAACAAGACAAGCCTATGCTCTGTATATATATTAAGATCAAACAACCCCTTAGGCTTCCTCAAGTACTAAACCTCAGGAAATATTAATTTCCTTCCCTCTTAATCACTATCTCCACATCTATTTCGAAAGAGATCTCTCGGCAACGTCGTTTTGCTCCAGTCGACCGACGGCTTAAGAAAATTAAAGGCAAACAGAAAGACTACTTGTAATAACAATGAGACTGGCTTCCTCGGAAAATTTTGAGGCTTATCTGCTGTCTTTCCTACAGAACCTACATTCTTTTCCTTGGCGTAGAGCAGGGATAATTATAGATAATCCGTAGTTTATCAGTGTGATAAAAGTTTTAATTTTATTTAAGCCTTCCTCAACTGTAATGAAAGGTAATTTTGGTATATAAGTAGCAATTTATTATTTCGGAATAAGAAGATTCATACGTACTTAAACATGAATTTTAAAAAAAATGTGTAATTGATAAAATCTATTTAGCTAGAATTCTAAAAACATCATATCATATTCATAAAAATGCATTAAATAATTATGATTTTAATAATTAATTAGCTATATTTGTAATATGTCAGAACTAGGGTATCCAATCCCGGAGCCTTTTTCCAATCCCGGAATTTAGGGATTGATCCCCTTTTTTTCGAGATCCCGGGATTGGGGTTTCGGGATCCCGGGATCGTGATTTTCTTACCGAGAAATTTGAAATCCTCAATTCGTTATACTTTTTCCCAGAATCTCACCAAAACTCGTTTCTTTTTTAGCTCACCGAGGAATTTGAAATCTCCAATTAGGTATACTTTTTCCCAGACTCTCACCAAAACTCGTTTTTTTTTTTTGCTCACCGAGGAATTTGAAATCTCCGATTTGGTATACTAGGTGGTCTTTTACCCAGAATCTCGCAAAACCTCGTTTTTTTTTAGCTCACTGATTTATCAATTTCATGTGAATTATCGGGTTTTCCTCAAAATTTGTCAATCCCGAAATCCCGGGATCGCGGCCATCTCAATCCCGGAATTTCGGGATCAGAAAATTGAACGGGATCCCGGGATTGGATGCCCTAGTCAGAACATAAAATCAAAAGTCATGTTACTGAATAACAACCAGTTCTCATAAAATAATTATTAACATTAAATGTATATATATCTTAAGCATTGCGGCCGGGAAAGGTCAGGTAAATTAGAATACGTACAATCAAGTGCAGGAAGATCTTGTTATGAACATATGTTATAAATAAATACATATTTGCGGAAATTTATTCGTGGATAATCAATTAGTGTGAAGAAGCGATCAAATAAAAATTAAGTTATATTTGTGGTATAGTTTAATACCCCTGATTATTATAATAAGTGAAGTTTCGCGATGTCGAAAACCACTCGCCTGTCTTGGCCAAATAATTCATTTTATATTGTAAGATTCAATTTAGATTTACGGTTCCAAATATTCCCTAATAATAAGATTGATTTTATTTAAAAAAATGTTTCTTTTGTTACTTGGTCTGTTTTGTTTAGGCTATAATACGTGAAAGTATGCTTGGTATTTTTTTCTTGAAATTGTATTTTTATTCCACATAAATATATTTAGAGCCAATAATAACGTAGATAATACTTTACAGATTTTTTGCAAGAACTGATGTCTAGCCAATTTCTTGCGAAAATTGGCAAAAAGAGGAGTTAGTGAAAAAACTAATATTATATAATATATATGTAGTTCGAAAGATTGCTCTTTCTAAACCTAAAGCATGCTTTTCAAGATCGGATTTTGTGCGTTTTAAAAGAGAAAATTACAGAAATAATTGTTCTTTAATACGTTCGTGTTAAAAGGTTGAATTAACTTTTTATTCAAGAATCCAAACCCTTAGTCACATAAACTATTAGACAAAAGCCCAACAGCATTTACCACTAGGATGCAAAACCTATCTTAATCGGATACCTGTCAATATTTTCTTAATCGGTATTATTACTAAGTGCATTGTTAAAAAAATTATCAAATTTCAAGTGTTGTTAATTGGAATTAAATGTGAACGGAGTAAAATGATAATATAACAAAGTTGCAATGCTTTTACTGTATAATTTTTTTTATCTGGAAAACCGAGAGGACATTGGAGACCAGAGTATCAGGGTATGGCAGCCTTTAGATTGAAAAAAGACACGTCTACTTTTGCTAATCACTTATTTCGGAAAGTCACGTGTTCAATCAGGAACAAGGGATAAAAATGTTACATCCAAATACGGACCCCCATAAGCTCCTTTTCCAGGATGTTCTAGAAATAAACAGAGCGCAATTGAACAGTCTTCCAATTTTAAATGAAATATTTAACATGCCTGGGTCACCACTTTTATACCTTATATAAATATAACCATTAAACATTTTACGACAAACAAAATAAATATTATTCTTAAAACTACTCAATACTCAAATCTGTGGGCATTCCCATGGACTTATCCTTTTCGCCAGCAATAGCTTTAAACTCAGTGATGCATTTATTTCTTATATGAACACGAAACATTCATTTGCTAAGCGTCAGTTCATGTTCATCCGTGCACTTGAACGCCTGAAGATGCCGAAAGACGAAAGCCGGCTCGTTAGTGACAAAATCTGTGTGAATGTACATAATTTGAACGATTCAAATCTAATAACAAAGTTGTATGTAAAATTGAATCAAATAATCGAATAAAACATACATTGATTAGTTAGTGTCTTCTGTCTTTCCGATTTCCGATTTCCTTTGCATTAGCACGAAAGATTTTCAATTGAGAAAACTTATTATAGATACTAGTCAGTGTAGAAATATCCTCGTAGTTCATCTGTCGTAGAGCTGTGACAAGAGCATCTACAAAGTGTTACTAAGATTGGATCGTAGCAGTCGTCGTAGCTAATCGTTGCTACAGAGTGATCAATCAATTTGGTTTAATTCATCATGACGTGCAGCAGACAGTTTTGTTTAGCAAAGCACAGCTTGTTGTCTCCCTTACTTAATTTATTAACTTAGTTTAGAAAAAGATTGTATAAGAAATATGACATAATTAAATACATCCAATATAAATGATTCATTTTGACGAGTTAGGGATTTTTATAATTATTACACGAGTCACTTTCAGAAAGATTTTGCTATAGTAAACATAAAGTAGCAATGTATTTTATTATTCAGAGATTATTCAACATTATTGATATTTTTTCGGCACCATCCATTGTAAAAACTATTTCTTTATGTCGGTCTATTTAACCACACAAGATGTTTTATTTTTAGTTATACATATTTTGAACTGGAATTCAAAGGAGAGAAATCAATTTTATAAGAGAAATATATTTTTATTCACTTAGAACACTGTTTAATTAAATTAATCATAATTTTCAGCGTTCAATGGTTGATTTTGATATTTTGAAATTTTCAATTATTTCTATCTTTGATTAAAATTTTCAATTTTTTCAAAATTTCTATCCAGCAGATCTAAAAAAATAAACAATATTTAATTACCTTATATATAACAGGTTGTTCACCACTGCTTAATTTATTTCCAATGAGTTTAACCCTTCCTAATTGATGCAACTAATTGGTTAAATATTTTTTAATTTGTAGAATCATTATTGTTTGTTTGTTTTTATACTCTCCCCCTCCCCTCCTTGCTTCCCGTTTTTATTTTTATAGTATAGGTATCATGTTAGAATATTAAAATTTAAATCATTAATTCTTAAACAAGCATTGTGAAAGTAAGATTGTCTGATTATTTTCAATTTTATATCAACCAATATTATATTATTGCGTGTTTATTCAATATTATATTTACAATATTATATTGCGTATTTATTCAATATTATATTTACTATATTATTGCGTGTTCTGCTTAAAATTTCATAAATCAGGATCGTTTTCCGGTTAAAAATAAGTCAACACTCTGTAAATATAATTACGTTAAACTATAATTAGATTATAGTAAATTTCAACTTTATCAGTAAATCAATTCTTGGAAGTAAACCTTTTGATGAGCCAATTATTCACCAATGACCTGATTCGAGTTGGCACTGGACACCAACATTGCCCAGCCTAGCCAGGCCCAGCCACATGATTTCCGTATATATGCCATCCTCACATAATCGGATAACAATCAAGCTTCCCAAGAGATTTTGAGTTCGAATTCAAAAGCTCTATGTGAATCTATATCGTATAATATATGTATATATGTGAGGGATGTCTAGTTAATTTATTGAGTGTGTATACTATGGTTGTGAATTTGCATTAAAACTCAATATTATGTGTGGCAAATAATCTTTAAGAAGTAAAATAACTTGAGGTTGATGACAAATATAGGAATTCTATATTTTTCCAAGAGGGACGTCCATTCCAGAGAACGTTGTGTAAAAAATATAGAGCTAAATTTAAAAAAAAACGAGAGATGGTTTCATCATGGTAAGATGTAATTACATCAAAGTATTTAAGTTCTACGAATATAATATTATATATGGTTATAGATTATGTAGACATCAGACCTATGTTTAAACATATATTAACCTAGGTATACATATGTAAATATATACAGGTTTAGAAGAGATACACAATACAGCTAGGGCATCCGGGATCCCGTTCAATTTTCTGATCCCGAAATGCCGGGATTGGGATGGCCGCGATCCCGGGATTTCGGGATTGAGAAATTTTGAGGAAATTTTCGAAATTTACACGAAATTGGCAAATCGGAGATTTCAAATTCCTCGGTGAGCTAAAAAAAAATTCTTCTGGAAAGAGATTCTGGGAAAAAGTATTCCAAATCGGAGATTTCAAATTCTCTTTTCTATTCTGACATCCTTATTTATATATCAAAATATACTATTACATTTAATAATTTGGTTTTGGTGTTTATTAAAACGATAACAAATATGAGATTATTCAAAGCAAATTAGTTTAAATTTAAGTAATTATTTCTGAATATTTACATTAAAATCTTGTGTCTTAGCAACGATGAAGGATTAATATTTGATTGGTCTTGTTAGAATTGAATGATGTCATTAGATTGATAATATCTATTTATTCATAGGGTAAAAATATCAACGTATTTTAGTAAGTTCTATAATATGTTGATATTTTTACCCTATTATAAAGCAGTTCTACCAAGTAAATGCCAAATCAATACATATATTTATTCAGGTGCATTTAGCCTATAGTCATTGGTCATGCAAAAGTAAATTCATTCAATAAATGTTTCATTCCTCTAATAAACAACAATGAACAAGCAATCTTTTTTCAATGAACTTAGCGGCAGATTTGAGGAAAATTCTTTTGAAGTAATGAAACAAGATTGATTCTAACATTTTAAATTATGAAATTACAAAATGGAGTTTGGGTTTTTTTTCCTTTTAAGGGAAGCAAGGAGGGGGGTGATTGAATCGAAATAAAACAAACAAATAAAACTTTTTTTTTTATTTTAGACAATAAATAAATGAAGAATTTAAAATGAGTGAATGATATAAATGTTATGTTAGATTATTATTTCATGAAATATAACCGCCCCTGCATATACAAGGGGTGCATTGATCCAATGCCACATTGACCGGCCACCACTGCTTAGAAGTCTATGATTGATTAAAAACTAGGATGTGTTCCGATTTTGTTTTTTATTGATTTTAATTTTTTCTTGTATCTTTTTGCGTTTGACAAGTGTTCTCGTGGTGGTTCATAAAATATTAATATTATTCTATGATGGCTGCAGCGCTGAAAGTCAATATTAATTAAATTTAAACAAAAAACAGCACTCATTCAACTAACAAAACAAAAGAAGGGCATGTCTAATTAATCAATTCTGTTAAATGTCTTTCAAAATGACACTCAAATTAATGAAAAACCTTCGTCTTATTCGTTTTTAATTGCTTTTTCTTCCATACTCCGGACGACCGTGTATCCAATCGCAAATTAGAAATGGGTCAAATGACATTTATGTATGGCTTAAAGAAAAACATTATTATTTTACTTACTGACCATATTATTCAATATATTTATTCAAAAAATCCTCTCTAGGGTAGCATATTGACTCCTTTACAGAAATTGATTCGTGAGAACAAGTTGCAATCAGTTGCTCAGTGCCGGCGCGAGGTTATTTGTCGCCCTAGGCAAAGTTCACTATAAAATCGTATAGGATTTCAGGATTTGAGATTGAGAAATTTTTGCTCGACAATTTTGAAATCCTGAAAATGTGAGTTTTTTTAGCTATCGCGGAGATTTTTAATCACTACCCGATTTCAAAAACCCAAGAATTTACGGAATTCCCAAAATAAAAAAAATGGAATTTTTTAACCTCACTCAATATTTTGTTGTACTATACAAAGCAGTACTTTTGTGGCGGCAAAGTCTTTTTATGAATAGATATTTAATATTATTAAATAATAATTAAAAAAAATACTTCTTCATTTATGCGCCCTCTTATGGTTTGCTCTCCCTAGGCTGTTACCTATTTCGTCTATATGGTGGTGCTGGCCCTACAGTCAATCAACTTCTCAAAGGTAGGTGGGTGAGATTGAAAAATATTAATATCTTGCTAGGCTCTCTCGCTACACTTGGGTTTATGGATGAAATTGGGAGAAAGCTTGTGCGAAGCAATGCTAGCATTATAAACATACATTAGAACCTCGATTATCCGGACTAATTGGGGATGAAAGTAGTCCGGATAAGGAAAAATCCGGATAATCGAAAAAAAAAAATAATTTACACGGAAAGACATGTATGTACAATCAGTGTAAATAATTTTTATTTGTCTAGATTAACATAAAGCTTTAGTATTAAATTATTTTTTATCAAGAAATTCATTTATTAGTTTTTGCTTAAATAAGCTAGCTGTTCTTTTTGAAGCTGCCAAATCGCGAATACTTTTAAGACATAAAATATCCTGAGATACACTCTTCTTGGCTCTCAAACCACTTCATGGTGACATTTTAGCACTGAAAATCCTTAGAATGAGCATGACCAATATTTCTTTCTTTGCATATTTCTTCTTTGTTTTCTTGATCTTGCTGAGACAAATATTTCCTTAATTATTTTCACATCATTCAAAATTTGAAATCCATGATCGTTCGTATAAAAATTTAACCACTTGGTAATATATTCTTCTACACATTCAGTAAATATTGAAATTTGTGCTATTACTTCTATTATGTATTTTATAACAATTTCTGGTGTGTTACTTGAACTTTCTGATAGTCTTTTCAAGAATTTGTTCCATGATTTTTTCACTGTTGACAAATAAATCTAAGAAATTCCAACTCTCAGAAATTTTAACGTAAAAATTTCATCGATCTTGTTTAAGCATTCTATTGATAGGCTAGATTATGCATTATCAAGTAATAATAATGTTTTTCCTCTTTTATTTATGCAGTTTTGATATTTTTTACTTTTGGAATGATTTTAGAAATTTCGCCATTTATCCTGGTTTTTTTCTGATGGTAATATTCAACCGAAAGATTTCTTCGATTTCAAGCAACGCAAAACAACGAACAAAATGGTATGCACTCCATCACATATGTAAACAACGGTGGAATCAATTTCCCACAAGAAAATTGGCAAATTCGTAAAAAAAATGTTCCGGAAAATAATCCGGATAATCGAAAATCCGGTTAATCGAGGTCCGGACAATCGAGGTTTTACTATACAAGTTTTTGGTTGGTAAATACATACATCGATTGAAAATCAGTATATCATATGAAATTATCCTATCACACTCAATAGAAATACCGCTTGAGGGATTGGAATTTACATTAAATAAAACATTTCATTAATTTACCACTTTGTGAGTGACTGTAGAAGAATTCAATAAATCACTTATTTCAGTACATCCAAATGAATGAAATTCTCCGCATGTAACAAATTATTATTGTGTTTGCCCAAGTTCCTTGTGCATTACGTACGAAAATTGAATAATAACATATTTCTCTCATAACAATAATACATGCAGAGCTTTCGAATGCAATTTCGCGTTGAATAAATAATACTGGCAATCTACTTAGAGTAGTGATAAATTCCGCTGAATCTATTGTCTGCAAATCGGAGATAGAAACCGAGTGAATATTTTACCCGACGAGTATTATTATAATGGAACGAATACATCCATACTTTCACTGGGGTTCTGATTTTTTTTTCGAAGGGGATATGATTTCTGATGATTATTATAATGTTTACTTTTTACAAACACGAGTATTGCTCACAAAAACAGACAAAGTTAATAAAATTATTATTTATACTTTCTATTGAAAATAAAGTAATTGTTCCTGTCACATATGTCAAAAATATGAGTTGATGTTATTGAAAATGAAGTCTGGATTTAATTAGTAATTCATATAAAAGCACAATTTCACAGAACTTTTTGCACGACACTAGACCAGATGACCATCGTGTGTTAAAAATAATCCCTCAATAAGAGAAATTGGTCAATTCTTGGTGGGAAAATAATACATTAAGAAAAATAAAACACAACATTCTTGTACTAATTTCACATAAGGGATTTATATTTTTTTAATCCCAAGATTCCGGGATCACTCACCATAATAGCGTGCCACAATTCACAATTGCTTGAAACCATTGCCGAAAAGATTGGGTGATTAAGAGATTCAAGATTTGTTGTCAAGTTTAAGTATCGATTTGGCAAATCCCTTATTATTGAAAAGTGTGACACTTTGCGATATTTACGAGATCACAAAATTTGTCAGGGTATTAAGATTGCAGGACCTAATTTCACAGTTTGTTTAATTTTCAGGACTAAATTGAAAGCAAAAGCGGAGAAAAACAAAGCAAATGGTATTTGTTCTACCAAGAAATTGGCAGATATGTCATAATTGAAATTGTAAATGGTTAATGGTTTAAACATAATATAAGATTTATAACGCCTACGTCTCACATTCAATTAGCCATTTATTTCCCATTGGAGTTTTCTACTCTGAACACAAGTAATATATATTGTGATTATCATTCTTATTCTTTGTGTCTAACCTTTCTACTCGTCCAGTTGAATGTAACACATCACTCTTCATTTGGTAATTTTCAAGCCAGGAATTAAAATCAATGTTATGGATTATTTTTCACTTAATTTAAATTCAATGATGTTTTAACTTTATTGCATATATATAATTTTACACTTTATAAATAAATCGCTTAATCTTATCATCAAAATAATATCGAACTGAGTATCGAGAAGTTTCTACTAAGCATTAAGATGTTTCGATTTGAACTCTCGATTGTAACTGACGAGAAAGGAAAAGGATATCGGTTTAGTTGAAAGGTTTATTGTTACAAGTTGTCATAGATAATTTAACATAGCACTCTATGCTATAATTTTGTATATACATAAAATCAATGACTGTGCTATAAATAAAAGTCTGACGATAGAGTAAACCTAAAGATGATTCTCAATGAGGTGAAACATGCGTCCAAACTAGTAACACAGCCAGCGGAACACAAGTTTACTTTTATATTGAAAATAAATCTGTTTTTCACACTTCAGATGGCGCCGCTACTGTACAGCTGAGATAAGCACCAGAAGGAAAACTGACTATGGTATAACAATTGGCTAGAACTGGAGGCTGGAACCACTCACACGCTCTCCGTAGCCTCGTGTGCTGTGCGCCGAGTGTGTTCCAGACTGCCAACGAATTTATGGCTCTGGTACATTTACATTTCAAAGGTACCGTAATATAATATTATTACGCATTAATTTATTTAAATAAGAAAAGCTTTTGGCTCAACATACGTGACATAAATCTTTTGTTTTTATTGTTGGCTTAAAAATTAATTACGAAATAAAATGTTATCAGTGTACGCATGAAAAATTATATTCAAAAGAATTGTCAATGAAAAAGAGTATAAAAAACAACTTTTAATTGCAATATCAACAAATAACGAATACTGAGTTAAATTCTTGACAGAGAATTATTTTTATTTCAATAAAGACATATTATATTATATTTGGTTTTAGAATCCCGTTTAACTTCTTCGCATTAGCTTATTTTTTCGCAAATCCATTTTATTATATCAATACTTCGGATTTACAGGTTCCAGTATTCTGCAGTCTAATAAAATCTCTAGGATACCTTCAGATGAACTCAATTATTTTTTCTTTAAGAAAACAATGTTCTTTCCCGGATTCGATACCGATTTATTACCGTCGTGTGGATTAAGAGGAAAGCCTTATGTATGCACTATTCATCGATATCGGTTGGAAATTGCATATTTAATACTCATATAAAGCTAGAAGACCGACTCATCATATTAATATAATAAAAGAAGCATTACTGTACAGTTGATAAGAAAATAAAGAACATATATTTCTTGCCTATTTTTATCTAGAGATACAAAGAAGAATATACAAAGCTGTCTCTCATTTTCCTGACTATTTTTGACTTCTAGACTTGGTAAAAAAAATTAGGTTTTTTTTAACTTTACTCCCACATGTATTCTAAAAAAATATTATACTAATATAAAATCTGCCAGCTGAAAAATTTGAATAGAAAAAAATAGCTTAGATAAACCCTTGACGAATACATACTGGTAAATTTTTAATATGTTTTGTTGTTGTACTACAGAATTAAAGGTTTTTTACACGATATTTATCAAATATTCTTCAAACAGAGGCTAGCTTTTAAGTATTAGTTGTGACATACATTTTTTTTGAATTGAGAAAATGAAATCAACATATTCACTAAATTTTATGTGTGATAACATGTATATTCACTTATACGACAAAAGAGAAAAAACAATTAACATTACTGATCAGCAAAAAATAAGCAAACGAATAAAAAAAAGCAAACCCAATCTCAATTGTTGTATTGTTTTAATCTAGACTCACCTTTACGAAGAAGTTCTCAGCAATAAATCTATGGGTGTTTGTTTAATCAGAGAAAAACCAACATAAATGTACAAACAATGTTGCTTCTCATATCAATCCAGTTTCTGATGCATATGCTGTTATGTTACTATTTGTTTGTAACTTAGCTTTACGAGTTAGTAGTTAAATGAAATTATAGCAACGATAAAAAATACCTGACAAGATCTCAGTAGCAAATAAACAAGAAGTGAAGCTATTCAAAATATTAGACTGTTCTACTTTATAAGAATGATATTATTAAAACAAATTAAGAAAATTTGTATAGTTTTCAGTGGTTGATTGGCAATGATCTGTACAACGGTTGTGCGATTGGAATTGCAGATCTCTCAATAGATTTTTTAAAGTATTGATATTTGAATCAGAGAAAAAAAATACGTTGAACAAATTCTTCCGTACGAGATTTTTTCGAAAACGAATTATCCGTACATAGTAAACTCCGAACAAAAAATATTCCATGTAAATATTTAAAAATATATAAAAAAAATGTTGTTTTTTTAATGTTTAAATACAGGGCTGTAGAGTCGTGTAGAAAAGGATTTTTCAATAATTTAATTTTAAATTAAATTATATCATCTTTAGTCAGTTAAGCATGAAATTTTAACACTTTGGACTATTGTGGTTTGAATACAAATCATTAAATATATATTATTTTGAAGTTTCCATCCGCTCATTTTTCATGACTCCGACTCCGAAGAATTATTGAACCAAAATTACAACTGAAAAACAAGGCATTTTCAATATTCACTCTTTTAAAAGACTATTTAATCTGAAAGTAAATTAATAAAAACAATAATCCTTTGTACTTCATTCCACTTTATTTAATATGTCAGGACCGGTTTCGCTCATTGCGAGCATTGTCAACTGATAAGAAATATAATTTAACAGTGCTATTTATACAAAATTGAAAAGTTATACACAACAGTTGGCATTGAAAAGAAATTGCCAATTACATTAAAGTGATTCTAAAATAACACAAAATTTAAATGTTCTACACATCTAACATATAATTAAAAAGTCATCCCAGATTCATAGCACTGTTAAATTATATTTCTTATCAGTTGAAAATGCTCGCAATGAGCGAAACCGGTCCTGGCATATTAAATAAAGTGGAATGAAGTACAAAGGATTATTGTTTTTATTAATATAATACCTTTCCACCAAGTATTGACAGTGAACACCCTAAAAGTGATGAAAGTAAATTAGACAGACCAGCTTAAAAAATATTTATTTTCCTTTAGCCTTATCTCACCTGAAATATGTAAATTAAACAAATAAATTACATTCGGTTCTCACCAAATATTTTATCATCAAATAATACATGGCTTTTAAAATAATTGAAATATTCAAGATTGAGAGTAGTTTGATAAGCGATAAAACATTGTTAGTATTATAAACAATACGATGTCTGATTACTATCACATTCAGTCTAAAATTGAAAGCTTGTAGCTCCACTAATTCATCATTTCAGGATATTATACGATATTTTATTGAAATATCAAAAAAAACATATAAATTATAAGAAAAAAGGCACATAAATATGATTTTAGGTGTCATAGAAATTACAAAATTTTTACTAAAGAAATATAGTAAATTAACCGTAAATATTCCGTAAAACTTATTTATTAGGATTAAAATATGATCACTTTAAGTAGACAATGTGTTAAGCTAAAAATGATTCTGCGAGCCCTCATAGTATTCACTCAGTTGTTATGTACATGACCTCAAAAGTTTCAACGTCTTGTTGTCATTTTCGAGCTCTATATTTACAGCATATATATGTTACCTTAACTAAGCTGTCATGTTATTTTTACTTTATATATCGCATGCCAATATGCTAACATTAAATAAATCCTAATTTCATATGTAGTCTGTCGAGCGCTCGTCAGTGAATCAGTACGTTTACTAGTTATTCATACTTTGACAAGTCAAAGTGAATGTGAATTTTAATGACGCATGCTTCAATTTTAGCTGCTGTTTATTGAATGAATTAGCGAGATTTCACACTTCAGCTGTAACATATTAATATGATAATAATACTGAAAATATTGCTGTATTTGTACTGCTTACTTATACTTGATTGAATATTTTTCATCAAACTATTTTCCCTCTGTTATTTACTGATTTTTCGCCTGTGTGGTCGAGTGGTCAACGTTGTTGGATACAGAGGGCCCGGGTTCAAATCCCGGTACGGACAGTTTTATAAATTGATTTTTCAATCGATTTATGAACTTCTGTTCAAAAGCATGGATGTATGTGATGTCTTGAATTCCCCCCTCTCACCCATCCTATCGTATGAACGGAGCGTATCGAGAGCGATTAGCTTACCACTAATCCTGTCCTAGCCCTATCCTTCTATCCCTACTCACTTTGGAAAAAGAGAGGTTGAGCAACTGAGTAACAAGCAGTTCTCGTAGAAACACTTCTGTTGAGATAAACTCCATTAGGAGTCCATATGCTCCACATTGGGAGCGGACATGGTTTAAAAAAAAAATACTGATTGGAAAATTTATTTAATATCTTTATATATCGACTGTGGAAAGGAAGAAGGACGTAACCCACACATATCAAATTTTACAGGAGGCGCTAAAAACGTGTTTTGATGATTTTGTGACATATGCAAATTATGAATTATACACAACCTTGAAGTGCACGGATACTTCTAAACTGGTGTTTAATTGACATGACCTAATATTAATTAAAGAAATTGTCTCGGAAAAACTTTTATTTCAGTGTTTTTTCTTGGTTTTAATTTTTTACAAGGTCATCTTTGTCAAACTTAAAAGCTAAATTTAGATACTTATTCGGCATTTGCAGCTTCCATCCTTTTGATAGGATGTGTGTCAAATTGTATACATTGTGAATATCGAAAAAAAGCTGTTTTGGAAAATTGAGGGTTACGTCCTTTTTCCTTTCCACAGTCGATATATATATTTGCAATACGTATGGTTAAAATATTAAATCTTAAAAAAAAAATCTTGTCCATTATTTTTGTATCAAATCTTCTTCGACTTAAGTTGTCAGAAAACTCTTATCAAACAGAGCTTTTAAGCAAGATAATGATGATAAGTCGGATACCAAAATATACATTTAAAATTATTTATCTTTAGGCATTCAACAATACAAACTTTTTTCCTTTAAAAGGTATTTCAAAACCAGAAGCTTCCTAGAAAAATCTCACACCATTTCCGAAGCGTTCAGCAATACTTTTATTAAATTCTAAAAATATTTTTATATCGAAAGCATTTCCAAAACTGTTCCAAGTATAAAAGTATATTTATTAAATATACATCTACTAAAAAAGTGGTAATAAAGGTTTTTTTTTTACCATGCATGTCCAGCCTTAATGTGGAGTATTTGACCTCCTTTTTTTCTTCGAAAACTGTCGCTCAGTTGCTCAAATGCTCTTTTTCGACGAGAGTAGTAGAGATAGAAGGATAGGGCTAGGACATAACTTGTGGTGAACTAATCGCTCTCGCTAAACTTCATTATTTCAGGATTGGAAGGGTGAGAGGAAATTGTTAAACACCATAAGCACCCATGCCTTAAAATTGAAATCGATTAAATAAAATACTGCTCGTACTGGAACTCAAACCCATGAGAACCGTCACGGAAACCAACGAAGTTGACAGCTGCGTTACAGACTTGACGTTGGATAAAGGATACCCGATCATCAACTGAATGTTCAATGTCATCATAATTGGCTGCAGTGTCTACGGGTTTGAATCCCAGTATAGACTCTTATTTATTTAGTCAATTTACATTAAAAAGGTATGAATGTCTATGATGCTTACATTTCCTCTCCATTTGATCTTAAAAACGAAGCAAACTCAAATCGGTTAGATTAATATTATTCTTATTATATTCTTAACTTCATTCATTAATGTGAATATGTTAGAAAAATTATGATTGGGCAACCAAACAACAACCAGTTTTATTGTGTTAACTTTTCTGGTTCTAAGCTCAAGAAATGCGACCCCAATACCCACATTTTCTTAAATATCTATTTTAATATGGGTGATACAATGTTTAAAATTAAGGTTTTATTATATCATAGTTTTTCGGACCATTTGTAGTTTATATAAATACGCGATAACGCGATAAGCGCCCATGATAAGCGATCGTTCGTAAGATAGCTGGGCTAAACTCGGCAATTTCATATGCGAGCTGGGATGACGTCTTTTTTACGCGCAACTTAAAATATGATTATTTATTAAAAAACCACGGATTTTTATAAAAAATGTATGAGAAATGATGCAAAGATATATTTTAAAGCCCTTAGATTATTTATTTATATGAAATTCATAAGAATAAGGCTAATAATGAGGAAACCACTGGGGTACCTAAACGATCCCCATCGGATGAGAAGTATTTTTCTAGTCTCCCAGCCGCGAGTGTTAACAATCAATTCTTATTGGGGTATTATTTTTAAAAATAACATTTTTTTGTACTTTTATCCCACTAATATTTATAGGAATCAAGATTAGTTTTGCTCGCGACGAGTATGTTTAACCAATTTAAATTAAAATATACAGGAAATAAAAGTACAGCAACCAGTTTTTGCAAAAAAACTACTGGTGAGATGGTCGATTACAAGTTCATATTTTTTTATTGCAGCGGACATGATTAAAACAAAGAAAATACATCTACACACATAAATTGTTCTTTCATGACAATGTACAAAGTTATTTTGTGGCTGATGAATGTGGTTGCTTTTCCACCAAAAGGTATTGAGTAAATTTGCTTAAAGATAAGAAATAATATAAGTAAAAGCTCATTTGATTTTGGGATTTGCAGAGACACAGCTATTTAAATGTTTTCAAAATCTCATATTAATATTAAATAGAATGCACATTTTTTTGTTAAGAAAATTACTAGAAGCAATGCGCACTATTTTAATTTACAAGCCAAAAGCTGTTGAAAAACGAAAAGAACCATACGACAAGAATACTAGAAAAATATTTTCATATTTATAAGTAAATAAAAATAAATTTTGTTTGTTTTACAGAGCATTTAAACCACAATGATTGAGAATTCCTTAATCAGAATACAACAGCCCGAGTCGTAGTTCGTAAAGCTTAACAAAAAAATAAGCACGAAAGCTCTCCGCAGCTTAGGTAATGCTGAATTATTATTCCTTTACCGAAATAAACACGAGTTGTTGAAACATTCCGATGGAAATTTTCAGCTTTTTTGTGGTTGGTCATACTTTTCGTATTATAAACTGAAAATAGATAACTAACAGTGAAATTATTACATATATTATAAATAATGTATTTGAAAAACTTTCTTGTTAGTTATTTTGAATATATTCTAATCTTTGGGAAAGCATTTTTGACCTAATCCAGTAGTCTACAAACTTAGTAACTTATATAAGAGCTTCTTTCTAAATACTTATTTCTTGGTTTGATATCAGTGTTATTCAGCCACTTGTTAAATTTGACTAAAGCCCCTTGTTAATTTAAGAAAAAACAATATTACCAGACCAAGTTAGTATATAATTGCAATTTCTAACTTATATATTATTTAAAATAGCTTCAGTATAAACAGCAGTACATCTTCAAGTATACATCATTGACAAGTATACGGTAAATTGCATATTATTAAGGGTATTAAGTAACAATTGATTGCTTATTTAATTGTTGCATACAATTGCAAAGGAGTGATAAAAAAAATCAAGCCTTTCCCAGAACACCGAGAATTGATTTTAGATTAAGCGAGCCCCTTTTTAACGTATTGGCAGCCCACTGCTGGTGTTGTTTAATAAATAAAAGTCCTTGACAAGACTGTAGCTGGATGAAAATTTACACTTATTTTTTTAGATTTGTAACTTTAATATTTCACTTGTTTTACATCTTCGGTTTGTCAGTCTAAATATGTTTCTAAAATAAGTGAAACACATCAGACGCATCAAGAAACACAGCGGTGTGAGAAGATGGTGGTAACATTATTGTTAAATCACGTCAATTTTTACAACCCCTAATCAATCAAACTAATAAATACATTAAATAGCAGTTTTAGTTCACAATTCATTTTGACTGGTCAATGTATAAGTCTACTAGTAATTGTATTAACTTACTAACAAGCGCTATGCATAGTAGAAATCAAATTACGGTTTATATGAGGTTAAGTTAGGTTAGATTAGATATGTTGAATAGAAAAAGAGAGCGAGAATAACAACAACAAGTTGAAGTTTTTGAGGTTATGTAAAATGTCAGGTGACATTTAAACACACAAATTGCATGACTGAGAGCGCACAGCAGTGAAGTGTTTTGCAACAATATGCTTGTCCGGCGGTTATTTTTAAGTTTTTCAATTATTTAACTAGTTAAAAAACACATTGACTAATAAAAATCTTCATTTGTTCCCTTGTGTATACTAAAACTGGCTACAATAGACAATCTGTACATTTATTATTTAGTTTATACAGTGACTAAGTGTATACTTTAACTGTAACATAAATACAGTGCCGGTGCAAAGTTGTTTGGCGCCCTAGGCAACGGTTATTGGTGCGCCCCCTTTTTAACAAATCGTCCATTTTTTTTAAATAATGAAAATAAATCCATTCGAAATCATGAGATATATATATTTGTTTTATATATCCATGTCCGCTTCCAATGTGGAGCATATGGCATTCTAATCGAATTAACTTAACAGAAGTTTTTCTACGTAAACTGTTTTTTATTCAGTCGCTCAGCCTCTCTTTTTAGAATCATATAGAATACGATAAATAATTACAACAAACAATTACAAACATCACAATAAAATAGGATGTACTATTATTTATCATTAATATTTGAATAGATTATTTTCAATACTCTTTTTATGTGCCCCTTAATGGTTTGCGCCCTAGGCGGTTGCCTGTTTTGCCTATATGGTGGCGCCGGCCCTGCATATACAGTGTGAGTCTTTATTAGTGAGGTGAGCAAAACGGTAAAACTTTTCACTACGTCACGTTTTTACGTGTTTTTGTGGATTGGATATTTTTAATTTATTAAAAAAAACAACATTTCTGTGAATATTTACTAAGATCTTTTCACTTTTACGATACTTTAATACAAGGTGAATATTATAACACATTTTACTCCTTTTTTTTCTAAAATTCCACTTGTCCCACTTCATCTCGCAGGGGCTTATATTTATAACCACAAACTACCTCTCAAAATTTGAACATACATTTGTAGTATGAGTCCTTATTCTAATGGCTTTATTTTGAAACTTCTATGCGGAATGGTAATATAAGCGTGTATTAGAGTTTGAATTTTAATGCATGCATGCGCCACACTACTTTAGCTAAGCTGCGTGAAGATGCTTGCCAACTTTATTAAACTGGATTACTTTAATATAATTAGACAGCTTATGCTGCTTAGTGTGGTTTGAACTGTGAACAATTTGGTTGTACATTGGAGTAATCGAGCCACTTTATAACAGATTTTTTTTGAAGTTATACTTCATTAGGCGCGTTACGCAAAAAAGATGAAAGTGAAATTTTAAGATACGCGCGCATCACCGTCACACAAAATTCACAGTTGGACAGTATTTGAGTATTCAGTAGTATAAAACAGTATACGGAAACTGATCTGAAAAATATTGTGATAAAACGAATTTATACATTACGGTTTTATACAAGCTGCAATAATAGTGAGATCAAGAGTACAAAGCCGTATACGTAACGGCTGTAACAAACGGCGTTGATTAAAAAAATATTTATATCGTACTGCTATA
The DNA here is from genome assembly GCA_030503985.1 of Himalopsyche tibetana. Classification (NCBI taxonomy): domain Eukaryota; kingdom Metazoa; phylum Arthropoda; class Insecta; order Trichoptera; family Rhyacophilidae; genus Himalopsyche; species Himalopsyche tibetana. The sequence continues at coordinate 1,479,875 of JAPJYX010000007.1, read as the reverse complement.
TACAATCGATAGATTTTGCAAACAGAATATTATTTGAAAAGTGAACGGAATATCAAACATGGCGTAGATATACTTTGTATCAGACATTTGAAAGGAAATGAACAAAAACAACGTAAAATATACTTTTAATTATCTTTTTAAATATAAAATATGTTTTATATTGTAGAATATTGGAAAAACACCAAATCATCATTAGGATATTTACTTTAGTAATGTAGTGTTTCACTTTGTGTAAAAATTTCCCAAATTTTAATTGTGTTTATAATTGATATCGTTTGCCACTTAGATTTATTATTCTTTGATGATGATTTTTTAATTGTTATGGGTGTTAAGCATTTTAATTTTGTGTAATTATAATGTAATTTGCTAATCCTTTAAATTGTTAATAGTTGCTTACACCTTTTTATTTCAATTTAAATTTGTATAAATATCACTGTTTATGTATTTTTCTTATCAGTTGATAATGCTCGCGATGAGCGAAACCGGTCCTGATCTAATAAATTTTATGTGGAAAAAGTACTAAAAATGTTTTATTATTTTTATTACAAAATTTCTACTGTTTTTTTTACATAGTTAACTAACATATTAACATATAACTAACAAAGTCGCCTGAAATAGAAAAAACATTAATGAAGTAGGTGGTATAGTTTTTAAGACGGGTTCCCAGCCTATGGGTCGCCAACATTTTTCCATTTTGGGTTTGAACAACAAAACTTCATTCAACTAAAATTACCTTATTAAAAAAATGCCCTTTTCAATTGCATCGGGGTCGCAGGTCACATGAATTTTATAAAAAGAGGTCTCCACCCGAAAAAGTTTGGGAACCTATGCTTTGATAGGAGACAAAATCTGTTGTTCTTTTTTTGTTTTTGGACTAGATCCTTATTGAATATTTTCAACGCATTTATTGTTGTATACTATTCACCTACATATATCATGTAATTTTATTTCTAACTATGGTAGTTTCAAATTATCAAAATGTTTTGGTAAATATATTAAATATACCATGTTATGATCTTTATGAATAATGCTGTGATCTGTCAACCTTGATCGTCATCATTGTGTAAATACTATTGGCTGTATAGAAAGCCTTCTCAGATACAATACTTATTGGAAAATAAACAATAAATTGTGCCACAATTGTAATCATTTATCAAAATATTGTTTGATTACATTCCAAATTCGATTTGACTTGATTTTAAACATCAAAATATCGGGGATTTGCATTTTGAAACCAGGTATTTCATTATTGACAAAACAATACAAAAGTCGAGAAAGTAGTTTTAACAATACCGGTATTACAGTACTAAGTTGCAAAACATGTAGATTTTAAAAATTGTGCATTAATACAAAACTGTATTGATCAAACACAGTAAATCGCAAAGCAAGCATCATTTGGGTAATTACTGTTAAAGTACACCTGGCATTTATTTGAATCACTCTACGCTGCTGTCGATAAAATTAAGTTCGAGAATACGACGAAGAAGATTAATCTACCTTCAATGAGTAAGTAGAATAAATAATTTCTACCCAATGAACTAAAGCTTCTAAAAGCTTGTGCTAGCTCATTTAAAAGATACATTAAATAAATGTAAAAGAATTACAAGAAAGAAACAAGGTATACTTCTATGTTTTATTTGCTTTGCGCATATATTATTTATTGGGTTTTCCCTCTTTTTGTTACATAGACAGAAGAAAAAATTTAAGCTTTTTTAATATTTGAGAATTTTTCTCTTTTACGTCAAATAAATTTATTATGTTCTTTAATATCGGTAAAATCATAAAAAGCTCTTAAAAAATAAATAACCATACAAAAGCGTACTTCAAATAATTGCTTTCGAAAAATAATCGCACTTCATATATTAAATTTTACCTTTAAATGCAAATCTAATTATATTTTATGGTAAAAAAGTCTCCTTTTAATTATTTTTTCGTTTGTAATTTCATAATCTATTCACTGGCACAGAAAAATATAACAAAAAATCTCTTTCTGTTAGTTTAATTCATTACTAGAAGAAGCTTCTTAACTTTTACTCTTATATTTATCAACCGATACATAATATAGCTCTGTAAGTAATTTGAGAGAAAAATTGGATTCTCATACATATAAAATATACTTTAGTTTCTTTGGCAGGCGTGGTAAAAGTTTTCTCCGCAAAATCAATTGCTATTTCTTACTTGAATTTAGTTATAATAAACTATATATACCTAACTAATCATTTGGTTTTGCTTAAGTTTCTAAAAGTCTTCTGCAAAATTTTCTGGTCAAGTGTAAAAATACAAATATATGTCTTTGTTGTATATATTCTTAAGTTTAAGTGTTACAGCTCACAAATAACGTTCTCCGGATGATTACGTTCACGACTGAAGCAGTTTTAACGCGTGCCGGCCAATTATTCGGCGTCAGCTAGTTTACTTACAAACGTGTGAACTTACCTTTTTGCTCGTTAGGGGTAATAATTAATAAAATGCTAAATATAATAAATACAGTAGTTATGGATATGTGAGTGTATATTAAGCATTTACAGACACGAATTTGAATATTTTAGTATTTTCAACTTATTTGATAGATCTTTAAAAGCTTTTAAATCTACTCCTAGAATGTCACCGCAATTATTATCAATAACCCGGTATCGGTAAATGGATTATTCCGTATGCGAACTGTTTGCACACCTACAATTTCATATTCAACATTTTTTTTCAAATCCATGTCCGCTACCAACGTGGAGCATATGGCCTCCTAACGGCCTCTACAGAAGTTTTTTCTACGAAAACTGTTTGTTACTCAGTCGCTCAACCTCACTTTTTTTTAAAGTGAGTAGTAGGGAAAGAAGGATAAGGCTAGAACAGGACTTGTGGTTGGCTAATCGCTATTGCTACACCCAGGGAGGAGAGGAAATGATGTGAATTGACATCATAAGCACCCAGTCTTTGATCACAGCTTTGAATTGAATAATTCTCAAATTCACTGTGATCTGACCGGGAATCGAACCCAGACCTGCGTGTTTGGCAGAGTAAGCTCTACCAACTGGGCCAAAGCAGGCGACACATCACATAATATAGTGAATTCAAAAAATAATGTTTTACATGAATAAAAAAAATATTATAAAGATATCATATTTATTTCATGCTGTGAAATACAAACAATAATAATCTGTGTGCGCAGTATTCATGTACGGAAGAATCCTCGAACCGTTCTTTCCTTACAGAACCGAAATAATGAATGTAGCATTCACGGTTGCTTATTTAAAATACGATAACAATTAAAAACGTAAACCTGTATAAACATGACGTTAAAAGTATTTTTTTTATAATAACACTAATAATATTCGCCGCCTGTGTGGTCGAGTGGCAACGTCGTTGGCTTCAGTCACGGAGGTCACGGGTTCGAATGCCAGTAAGGACAGTTTTATAAATTGATTTTTCAATCAATTTATGAATTTCTGTTCGAAGGCTTGGATGTATGTGAAGTCTTGAATTCTTTCCTCCCATTTTATTCTATGAACGGAGCGTATCGAGAGCGATTAGCTAACCACTAGTCCTGTCCTAGCCCTATCCTTATATTCCAAGTCTCTTCGGTAAAAGAGAGGTTGAGCAACTGAGTAACGAGCAGTTCACGTAGAAACACTTATGTTGAGATAAACTACATTAGGAGCCCATATGCTCTACATTGGGAACGGACATGGTAAAAAAAATCAAGAATTAATTCGAAAACATTTAGTCTGCGATCCGTATTTTGATCACACCTGCCTAGACTTTCACTGGAGTATTAACAAGGTTGATATTTTTTGTCAGGCACATTCCGCTGTCACGTTCGTTTATTTACTGTGCGAATACTTTTGCTTCGTTTCTTTTTGGTACGCAGATCCGATGGTACGTAATCTCTGCACTCATCCCAACGTTTTTATATGGAAACAATTATTGTGAATTTTTCTGTTTCTCGTTATTCTCATGGATTTGCACAGAAATATCATTTGACGTCGGAGATGGTAATAAAAAACAGCTTTGCGATATTAATTAGCTATAAAACAGAATTTATGTGAAATCGAAAATATTTTTTCATTCATACTAAGATATCGTTTTACTCTCGTAATATGGTTATTCGTAGCATTGTCAATGTGTAAGGAAACATTAAGTCTTAATGTATATAGTTATTATTTATCATTACTCATGAAAACGTTTCTTTAACTTCTAGCATTATGGCTTACAAAAAATTGAACGTTAAAGCTCATCGTGAACTACCAGATTTGGAAGTGAGCGATGAACTTAGTTGACTTTGAAGATATGCGCATATTATTATTATATTGTGTATTATGTCTTGATTTCCTTCAATATTTTCGCATGTTTTAAACACGTTTCTGCTTACTTTGTTCAGATGTTGTATTCTGTTCTTTGTGATACTCTTCATGCACTTTGAGAATCAAGTCACTTCTCCTCACCTTTGTTTGTTTTCATTTTTTAATTAACATTTTGGTTTATAAACTTATTCTTAAAAATGTTACAAGTAATAAGCAAAATTATTTGTATCATAATTGATGTCATTAATAATAATCAAATGCAGCAAATGCTTCAAGTATGAGTCGTGGCCCGTGATGTACATCACAAATCACAATACTTGCTGACAAGTTACGATTGATATAGAATGGACTAAGGATTTCAATCCAGCTTAAGCCGAAACCGGTTAACCGGCTTATTTCATGTTTAAAAAAACCCGGTTTTGAGATTTGGTATATAAAAAGTCTAACAAACAATGCAATATGTACAATGATGCACAACACGTTTTGGGGATCTTGTCAAAACAAAACAAGAAAGTGTTCTTAAACCGTTTAATAAATCGAAACAGTAACATTTTCTACAATCTGTTATAAACATATTTGACAATTTTATCAAAATCAATAGAATGAGAAGGGTATAAAAACTTACATTTTAAAAGTATACATTAAAAAAAATTGTAAAAATTCATTTAGTCGATATTGTTTGCCATGAGCGAAACTGGCCCTGACCAATTAATAATGTGGAATTATTACAAAATTATTCTTCAGTAATTAATCAGTTTGAGAAATTATCAGTATACGCTTTTGCCAAACCAAGATCATTTAATTTAAAACATACATGTATAGTTCACTGAAACAGAAAATTTACAATGCTACCTTTTAGATTCGTGCAATTTTATTTTTTTTCTTCATGTAATCATTCATCATCTCATATTTAATCTAGCATTGTCCTTCGTCTTAGATCGATATTCACACTTGAAATTGTGAGCTCTACAAACGCCTTCCTCCCAGCAGATCCTTGACAGCTAGACTTAAACAATTAATTTTCATAGTATTTTTACAACAAGAAATTACAATAATAATTTTCCCGATTTTCTTTCCGAGTATTCCGTCCGTATAATAACATCCCACAGTTGAACAGCATTTGTCGCCAGGCTACTAATTGGAAAGCACTCGACAGTTCCACCAAACACTTAACTGCTGTGGAAAAACAAATTTTCCACTAGACAATTCGACGCTCTCACTATTTTATCGAGTTTTCAATCACACGATAAATTTAAAAAAAAAAACAAGTTTTTTACTGATAAATATTATAGATCCTTTATGTTTTGTTTTAATCGATCCTTTTTTATTTATTTCAGAACGTGGGAACCAAGGATTTAAGGCCCAAATAGACAATTTAGACGCCAAAGTAGAAACTTTAGTATGTGCATGCAAAAATATGATTGTCAGTGATTAGGGCCGTCGCAAGAATTTTACCACCTCAGGCATAATTGTATTTTATGGCCCTAGTTAATATATTGCCTTGGGAGTTAGGAAATTCGGCTGCCTCTTTGATTACCGCTACACGCGGTCGCTTGCTCCGCTTGTACGTATAGCCGGCACTGTCTGTGATGTTATTATATTGAACATTTTCTATCTGAGCTAACATTTATTTTTTAGATTCAATATGTTTTGCAAACAAGGGTCGTACCTATTTCAATAAACACTAAGAAAAAAAGATTTCTTTCGAATCATTACAGAATTCCTAATAAAGACACAATATTCATTTGTACTTTATTCCACTTTATTTAATAGGTCAGGGCCGGTTTCGTTCATTGCGAGCATTGTCAACTGATAAGCAAAATATATAAACAGTGCTATTTATACAAAATTAAATCGAAATAAAAGGTGTAAGCAACACGCCATATGTTCTAAAACCCGGATGTTCAGTGTTCTTTCTGTTTTGCCGATATAAAACTTTCGGCAAAACAGAAAGAACACTGAACATCCGGGTTTTAGAACATATGGCAGCCTTTAGATTGAAAAAAGACACGTCTACTTTTGCTAATCACTTAATATTGGAAGGACACGTGTTCAATCAGGAACAAGGGATAAAAATGTTACACCCAAATACGGACAGTCATAAGCTCTTTTTCCAAGAAATTTTAGAAATCAACAAAGCACAGCTGCAAAATCTTCCGATTTTAAACGAAATATCAAATTTTCCCACATCTCCACTTCTATACCCTATATAACCATAAAATCATATAATCATAAAACCTTTGCCGACAAACAAATTATATAATTCTTGAAACTGCTCACTAGTCAAATCTGTTGGAATTCCCATGGGCTCATTCTTTTCGCCAGCAGTGGCTTTGGACTCAGTGATGCATTTATATCTTATATATAACACGAAACTTTCATTTGCTAAGCGTCAGTTCAAGTTCATCCGTGCACTTGAATGCCTGAAGATGCCGAAAGGCAAAACCCGGGTCGTTAATGACAAAATTTGTGAGAATGTACATAGTTTGAACGATTCAAATTTAATATTGAAATTCCACCAAGCACCTTCAGTCGAAATCTTAAATTAAAAAAAAAAAACCTTTTATTTCAATTTAATTTTGTATAAATAGCATTGTTAATATATTTTTCTTATCAGTTGACAATGCTCGCAATGAGCGAAACTGGTCCTAACCTATTAAATAAAGTGGAATAAAGTACAAAGGAATATTGTGTTTTTATTGATATAATGCCTTTCCACCAAGTATTGACAGTGAACACCCTAAAAGTGATCACAGAATTCATTGAAGATTGAGTAAATCATATTTAAACATAACTGACTTTCTAAACAAAATAAGTAGATTCCTTAAAATTATTAAATTTCTTCCTCAAGAGATTTACATCTCTGTGCGCAAGTAATCTATACTGAGATTAGCAAGTCCTTCTCACCTCTACATCAGTTCACCTACACGTTATATTGAATTAAGTAAAGTAATTAAGGGATTAGAATCAACACTTTGAAAAAATATATACAAAAGCATTTTATTTTACATGTTTTACTCTTGAAGCAAGACTGCGACTTTGCAGGATTCATGGAGAGCCAAAAGACCAAAGCATTATCACCAAATGGTCCTGATAATTTTCAAATAAAAGTGAAATTAGTACAATTGAGTATTTTATTTTTTAAATATTGTTTAAGACATTTTCACCAAGTATTGACATACAACACCTAAAAAGAGACTTACAAGTGCTGCAAGAGATGTAATAGTGAGTGGAGTCGAGAGAAATTGAGACGATCAAGATTTACTCTTATAACTGGAGAAAAGAACAAACAAATCATTTCTGTCAATGAGGTATATTTGAATTAAAAAATAGTTACGAAAAAAGTTGACGAATTGCAAGCGGATGAATTTTGGTTCTGAGTTTTGACTAACACTTTATAGCTCCAGCCAACGATATTAAAATGCATTTTTGCATTTCCGCGTGCTGTGGTGTTTTCGAAAAACAGCGCCGATACCGATACATTACATTCCAACTGCTGCAATTGTGCAATCCATAAATACAGGAGTATACATAACGTTTCACAAACTTTCTTGAGTATTACACAATTTTTTGAAATATAATATTGAGATTATATGATATAAAAGGTTATTTGATCAATACGATTTCTGTTTTGTACATATAAATAAATGCAACAAATATTAATTTATTACTTTAAAGATTCTTTTCAAAGAGACAAAGCACATGTTATGACTGTCAATAAATTTACCGATGATTATCTCATCGTCCATCATATCGATGCTCTAGTTCCAGAGTGCACTATGTCTGAATTTTGCAGTATCAATTAAGGCATGAAAAGTATTTCAGACTACATATATATATCTATCACTTCCAAATTATGCTCCACTAGATTCTAATGCAGCATATTAACGTTTTGGTTGCTCTTTGGAAGTGATAGATTAATGCAGGAATTTTCTCCATGTCACGCGTTGGAACGGCGTTCCGGCACCCTTTTGTCGCATTTTTAACGAAATTTTAATCAAAACATTATATTTTTATTTTGCTTTGAAAACTTTTTTTCATGGAAAACATTGGCTGTTTGTTCCTATCATAGGTCTATTTTCAATGATATGTACTGGGTACTATAGGAAACGTAAATTAATGTAATATTACAAAACAATACCACGTCCTTAGACATACCCTGTGACCAGAACCAGAGATTAATGCTTGATATATTGTGTTGACTTTTTTGCCGACAGTCGGGTTTGCAGCGCAGTGGTCAACGTCGTTACCTTCCCTGATGGATCTCATCGGTTTGAATCACAGTTCGAAGCAAAGTTAATCACCAGTCCTGTCCTACCTATCTTTATTCTTTTAGAAAAATGAAAGCTTGAGCAACTGAGTAACAAGCAGTTTTTGTAAAAAAAACTTCTATGTTTAGAAAGCTATATGCTTCACATTGGGAACGGACACGGATTAGAAAAAAATCTTGGCAAGGAGTGGGTTCCTTTAACTTTTATTACAAAAAAAGCACTGGATGTATTCTGAAATACTTTGTATACGTAACTCGATACTGCCACATTCAGACGTAGTTCACTCTGGAATTAGGAAACAATTACATAATAATAAAAAATCGACAGTTTTGGAACCATTTGAGATACCTAATACATTGTGCAATATGCACATAAAATCGAAACTGATCGAGGTGTATTACCTATATGGAATATTTATGTATTTGTACTTAACAGTAAAATTGCAACAGTATCGTGAATCGTGATGTTTACACGGAATCTGTAACGAGTTTCAGCTTATATAATGTGTTTACATTTTTGTATGTGTATGCATATTTGCCTGATATGGGAGGACATTGCAAGTTTGCTGGAAAAGTCACTATATTTGCGTTTCTGGTAAGCTTGCTATGAGATATTTTCAATCGATACTTTTTTATTGGGTAGACGGTATAACGAGAAATATAATATTGAAATAAAATGTATTTACTATAATAATGCTGTCACATTTTCACCAAATTTTGAAGCGTCGCCAAAAACAAATTAATTATTTGTCATAAGTAATAAACTAGTCAATTTTTTATCGTTTTTTTGCAAATCAAAAACGCATTCCAGGTTTTTACGCTCCTCAACAATTTATACGAATGTAATTTTACTTTAATACACGTTAAAAATATTTTTAAAAAATCCGAAATGGAACGCATTATTGTATTTTACATTGTTTTATATGGGGAAAATATTTTTGCATAACGAGTATTTCACATAACGAGTAAGATTCTAGAACGAATTATACTCGTTATGAGAGGTTACACTGTATTTCAAACAATGATTTATAATATGAATGAAGCGATAGCAAAATGTTATTAAAATTTAAAATACATATTGTGTCGTATTACAACTAGTATTTCACGAGTATTAAGTGTGGGGTTTTCAACTACGGCCCGCGGTAGCAGCCTTGTTTTCATGAAATATTTTAACGATTTTTAACGATGGTAGGTATGTTGATAGTGTGATGGTGATGTTATGGTGATGCTTTTAAACCAAAGAGTTTCAAGTCTCGTTCATTATATTGTTAATTAAATAAGTGGTTCTTTAGCTATAACATACTAATTATAATAAAAAATACCCTACACCGATATCATATTCAAAATTCAGAGAACTGACAATAAAAATACGCAAAGGATTATTCTATTTCGAATTTTATTATAAGGACACATGTATTCATGTGTCCATATGTCTTAGTTAAAACTTTTTATATAAACGTTATTTTTTTTATAATTTAAGATTTCGACTGACGTTTGTTTGACTGACGAAAATCTGAAGTTTGAACGATTCAAAGTTATTTTTTTCATTTTTTTAAAATTAAATATACTGTCTGTAACACACAGCACAACAATGCGCTAGCGAACGATGCTTAGATAGAAAGGGAGCTTTGTGTGATGAGCTTATTTTAACAGATATGTATAGTATTTCTAGTTATATTATAAAATTTTAGTTTAAAAAAAATTCTCCGCTGATATTATGCTGAAAACCGGATATAGAAAGAGAGTTATTCGCAAAAGTAGCTACTCGTTCTCTCGGTGCCTTATAATTTGATCGCCACTCGCGGCATTTTACGACGAGTTCATATGGACAAAGTGGGCGTGGTTATATAATAAACGAATAAGAAAAAACTTGTGACGCAAAATCGCTATTAAACTCATAAATAAATGTTCAAATAAATTAAATCACAGATGTTAAAATAAATTCACTGGATTGACAGCTGTTAGAATTTTAATCCGAAATTTTACTCGCATGAAAGAATTGAAAATTCGCGTTAAAATAACACCGCGTCAGCTATTTGCGCCTTTTCCTGCGTAATGTGGAAAACATACAAATTAGTGAAATCACCCATAATTGTTCTATGAAACGCTACATCGAATAGCAATGCAAAGTAAAAAAAGTATATGACTACTTAAATGGTTATGTTTTTCAATAATTAAATTTAGTAAAGCTATAATTTTAGCTTTTTATAATTTTGAAAATAGTATCTATGTATATATAATATTTTCCTTAATTAGTAGCAAAAGACTCGTAATATGACATCTCAAAAAAAGCTTTTTTCTCGAGAATGGTACGTTATTCCGTTTTGGTGTGGATTAAAATAGGATTTTTGACTTCCATTTAGTTATTGCTTTTGATATTCTCTGTTGATGGTACAGACTATAGTCTCTAATCCCGGGATCTCATCCAGTTTTGTGATTCCGAAATATTGGGATTGTGATAGTACTAGTCCCGGAGTTTCGGTATTTAGGATAAAAAGTGAAAAGTCCATGAAATCCCGTAAAGATTTTTTTGAAATCGGACAGTGAGATTTTTTTTTTGAAATTCGCCGTCGAGCTAAAAAAAACGCACTAATAACTCTTTCCAGGCTAAATTAATTCTCTACATTGTACACGATAAAACGATCTAAAAGTGAAGCATAAAAAAATCACGTTTCATTAAAGTATACAATTTGTTTTCATTTAACGAACAAACAATGAATAAAAATTTACAGACTCATAGATGTGAATAAATAGACCCTTTTTATGTGTTACAAAGTGGCATGAGGAATAAAAAAAAGTAACAAAGGCGCTCAAGTTATTTATTTATTGAAAAACAGCGCGCGCGAAAAATCTGCGCAATTTTTCAATCGGCATTTTCCCAGACGCGAGTTTTCCGAGAGGCCGAGTGAGGTTTGATTTTAAAGCCGGGCAGTCAGGCGGCGATAGTTTTTCTGATTTTCTCATGTTTTATTCACGATTAATATCTGGAGAATGTTCCCGCCTCGGATTTCCCATTGCCATTCAGCGTTCAAGGCGGATTGTTTTTGTTCGAGCAATATCTTTAGAAATAAAACATTCTTCTTACATAGTTGATGTAAAATAAAAATAAAGCAATTCCAATAATACCTGGGAGAAACATCAAGTGATAAATATTATTTTATAGTTACGCAAAAATAAATAATACATTTACTTTGCAATTACTTCTCGTACAAACAGTACGGATTTCTCAATTAGTAAATAAATGCACTAGTCCGTAGCCAAGTCACAAATGATTTTTTAACTTACGTGCGGACATTTTTTAAAATATTTATTTAACATTCTACTACCAATAAAATCCTTAATGTCAAACAAAGATATTAATTTGCCATTGAATGATCATTTTTTAATACATTCGATGGTTTCGGCGGTAACTTTGTGGAAGTTCATTTTAATAGAAAATTTAAATTAACTTTGATTATTCCACGTATTGTGTTACTAACTGCAAACACTTAAGCAAACTTTGCGATAGTAAGTCTCAAGATGCCTCTGAAAGAGGCGAAACACGTGTCACAGTTAGTAACACAATATGTGGAATAATCAAAGTTAATTTAAATTTTCTATGATCATTTTTTATATATCCGGATAGGGGTAAACATGAAAGGCCAGTTTTCAAATTTGACTTGGTTCTGCAAGCCCCTTGTAAAGTTTAGAAAATAAAATATGTTCAAATGTTTATGTAAATAATACAAGGTATAAATAAGCAATATAACTAAGTTTAAGAATGCAGTGATGTATATTTTATGTGTCTTACAGATTTGCGACATATATAACACTGTCTCTAACGACTTAAGTATAATTAAGTAATTGAAACAACAAAAAAGTTGGATTTATCGACTCTTGCAATAAATGGTTGTTTAGTATGTTTCATCTATTTACGGTGCATTGTGTACTGTTGCATAGAATATGTATATAAACAAAGATTCAATTGCTTTAATAATTATTATGTATAATTTTATAAAAAATGAGAAAATCCATCCATCCCCGGCATACCGCGGATAGTTTTAAAATAAATCAAGCCCCTTGTTAGCGTTTTGGCAGACCACTTCACCAACGCAACAAAGAATGACTTAAATACTGTTGTCGTAAAGAACCATTTTAAGATGTTCCATCATGAGTACTTATGCTCTATTAAAAACGGATGAAGTAGAAAAATAATGGGATTTGATTTAATTTGAATAGTTTACATCATTATTACGTCGATGTATTAGTTTGAATGTATTTGTTTTTATTTTTCAACAAAACGAATAACATTTTATATTGCATCAAAAAATATATATTCAACTGATCGAATTGCGTTTTCAATCAATTAAATTCAAAAAATTTATTTAAAAGTGCCTTTTTAAATATTCGATGAGAATTCAGAATACGCTGCTACACACACGTTTTCATTATTTTTTTTTCTGTTATAATTATCATTCGAGCGAAACGTATGCAATACAAAATAAATTCGAATTGATTCATCGTGATCCTAGTTAAAATAATTTTAAATCGCAATCAAATTGAATGCCAATTAAAACAATATTTACAAAACGATATTGAAATAATACATGAAATTAATATACGCGGTGCAATTCCAATTAAATTTATTTTTCATATTACATGTAATATGATTTATGTTTTTAAATTTTAATTGGGTTATGTTTTTTCAGAATACAATTTAACTGTATGTGTATCTTTTTTATTCATTCCACGTCTCTCTAACCCCTTTTGGCAATCAAATCGGATAGAATTATAAGTGAAAACTAATGGTAAGAAGAACTGCAAAGATCTAAGCTTTTGGGTACAAATATGTAATTAGTTATTAACAAATATATTGAGCGTTTCTTTTCAGGAAATCCATTTTACTAATTAAAAAAACAACTCGCAGGCATGAGATTGTTCATTCATTATTTGTTCGTATATGATCTTTATGAAAAACGAGTTTGAGCGAGTAAATTAAAATCAGCACTTATCAAGCCCTTAACCCTTTCCTTACTATGCAAAAAAAAAACACGCGCTCCTGAGCTGTGTATCCGTTACACGTCAGGCAAACTTGAGTGAATCATGACATATATATACCACTACTACAATACTACAAAACTATTATTGCATTACTCAATGCGTAAATGTATAAGGGAGGAATACCTGAATTTTAAGCAGAGTATTTATTATATATACAGAGAAATGTCAATGATAAAAAGGTATGTGTATTATTTACACATCTTAGTTAAGAAAGGGATAATTAAGTATTTTGCATGAATATTAATTTTCATATATGTATATTTCCGAAAATAATCGCGACGAGCAGTTGCAGTCTTGATCATTGATAAAACGGAAACAAATAGTTTAATATTTGTTAATATAAAAAAAAACTGTTGAATAAGTACATTTACAAAAAAAATTCAACCTTGACATCAAAGATTTTCAGTAAAAACCTTAGAAATGATCGATGCTATTCAACCTATTGTATGATTGACTGTTAATACCAGAAAATGGAATAAAACTTGTTACTTAATTTCTAACGCGTTCAATGTTAACTCTCAAAATATGTGTAGCATTTTTTAATGAAACTTTATATCTAGTCGAATGTATAAACTTTATACGTATGCAGAAACATATTTTTAAAAATTCCTATATCCCGTCCTAGACATCTTTTCCGACTTGAGAAGGGCAATCTTTTCTTATTTTCCGGCCTTTTTAACAAAGAAAGGAAAATCAGGGGTTTTTATTGATATAGGTTCACGGATGTGATGTACGTTATATACATATATAAATATATTGAGCGTTAAGTGATTACATATACGAAATCGAAGATATATTAAGTATTTAAAAGAAGATTGAATGGTGACTGTTCAACGTTCTATTCTGATTGATTGTCAGTATTTTTTTAAGAGCAACAATAATTGAAAACATATATGTATACTAGAAACAAAAAATCAATTTTAATTCACATTAGAAATTACTTATATTTTTTTGTAGAAATGGTTGGATTTCGTTGCCGTATGAGTTTTTTTTCTAAGCGAATACCCGGTAAAGGAGTTTAGTTCTCAAATGAATAGATTCATTAAATATCGTTTTTTTTTCAATAGAATCGTGTCGAAAGGTAAATAATTTTTGCGAAGTTTTCATTCCCTCTTTTGCGATCTAGAAAAAGAGGTGGGGGCACAGGGAAGGCAATTAGCCAGAATCACTCTTTTAGTCTTTTTCATATCATACTAATGAAATATGAATCATTTTTTTTTCAAATATTTACTATACATTTTTTTTCTTTTGTTGTGAGTAAAAAAAAATATAAGATGTAACATTTTCAAAAGGATCATTAAACAGAAATATGTTTAAATCAAAAAAATGATTACATAGCATATATGTATTTATTTGAAGGTTGAAGGAAGTTATTTGCGGGAAATAAAACGTTATTGCGGGTATGAAATGTACTTAAATGAAGAAAAACTGCATAAATTAGACGCAAACTTTAGGATAACGTCATTTCTGGAAACGTGAATCAAGGTTTCATTGATACAACAAAACACAAGAAGGAATTCTAAGTGTTTTTCCATTTGAATAATTTAGACGTAATTTACGGGAAATAAATCGTTGAAGTGGGCTTAAAATATATTAATTGACTTGGCATTTACTTGGTAGAATTCCATTATCACAGATTAAAAATATCAAAGTATTTTAGTTCTACAGTTTTTTAATAATTTTATGCGTTGATAGCTATTTCGGCTTGCGCCATCGTCAGAACTATGTTTAAACTTATATTTTGCTCAGCTATATAAACTGGCTCTGAAGAGATACACAACGCATCAAGTTATTCACTCTAACATCCTAATTATAATTACAATATTACACTTATCATAATTAATCTTACACTTATCATAAATTATTACGCTGAATTAAGATCATACAATGGTTCAAGTCTATTATAA
The DNA here is from genome assembly GCA_030503985.1 of Himalopsyche tibetana. Taxonomy (NCBI): domain Eukaryota; kingdom Metazoa; phylum Arthropoda; class Insecta; order Trichoptera; family Rhyacophilidae; genus Himalopsyche; species Himalopsyche tibetana. Next base: position 1,464,360 of record JAPJYX010000007.1, on the reverse strand, counting down.
TTAAATATCATAAAAATGATTGTGAAGCTCTTTTGTTATTATCCTTAATAACAAAAGATGTTTTGTTGGCGTAAATATTGAAAATGTTTATTAATTTCCCTTTTGTGTGATTAAAGACTTTTAATTTAATAAAATATCCACATTTAAATATGCAGCGGAAAACAAAATGTAAATAATGTTGAAACTTCTATTTATTCAACCACAGAGAATTTATAAAGTACTGAATGCAAGCAAACTAAATATTTGCCATAAAATATTAAATTTATTCTATACAGGAAGTGAAACAAAAAGCCAAAATAAAACTTTATTCGTTGCTCATTTATTGCCTGAGTAAATAATTTAACGTTTGTTTTTTTTCAGAAAATATGTATCTGAATTTGGTTGAAAATGTTATTTTACGTATATTGCCCATACACATTAATTATTTATAATTAAGTCTGCAGCCATTACATTATTCGCCCAGGAGTTTTAGCTTACCATCCAACGGTCGACTGATGATCGTATATGTTTTTTTGAAAGTGGGGAGGAAGAGGGGGAAATTTCCATCTAACAATCTGATTCTCACAAAACTAGAAAAGGTATGTATTTCTCAACACAAAATAGCCAATAGAGAAAACGAAAGATTTAAATCTAAATCACTGGACGAGTAAAAGATATAACGATCCATATAAAAATTTAATGAGGACAAAGATCATGGTTGTTTAATGACATTCTCAAGTGTGGGTCACAACAACGCTAGGCCCAGAGAAGTGGGATAGACGAGACTTTGTATAATATTTATGTGATGAAGTGGCTGCAAAGATAAACGGCAGGCAAAGGAAGGCGGAGGACCAATTGGAGATGGATTGGCGCTCTCAAGGTTTACCCCAGGCTGTAACGCCAGAAAATAAGAAAATGATGCAAAGGATTTACTTAATAATAATGAATAACACTACAAATTGTCTTGTAGAGTTCATATTAAAAAAATTGATCTACATCCAAATCTCAGTAAATATGAACAAATTATTAACTACTGTGAACAAGCGGAACAACTGGTTGCGAATCTATAAAGCCTTATGCAATTTAACAAAAACCAACAGTACTTTTGAATGTTGTGTTCAGTTGAATTTTTAAAAGCCTATTTTTATTTCGGGTAACCACAAGTTGGTGAGCTGTTGGTACTAAAATATTTTTTTGGAAATTTTATCAAATGATTTATTATGAAAACTTATTTTTCGTTTGCTATGTATACAGTACGATTTAACCTTTTAGGATGATGTGTCTGCATTTTTATACTTTGTTTATATTACTGAGGGTTGAGTGTGATGCGATAAATTCTGGTATAGTGAATCTTAAACTATTTGTCAATCGATGGAATGGATCGACATTATCAAGACTTATGCACTTATTTGCGAAACAAAATTGTCTTTCCATTTGAGAAAAGTGGTATTCTTAAGTCCTTTAAGTTAAAAAAAAGCTTGCACAAAAGTTTCGATTGATATAAAATATTTAATAAAACTAAAGATTCACGATCAAATCCTTCGATGATCTAGTATAATGTTTTTTAGGAATTTGGATTTAAAAGTGCTTATAAAAGATATAGTATAAAGAAATTTACGTTTAAAATAATTAATCGCTACTTTAGTTTTATTACTATTTACTTCGCAGTTTCCCCGTTTTCAGCGAGTATCAATAAATACCAAGAATGAGTCGCATCGTGTGGTCACAATATAAAATGTATGCATCGAAAATATATTTCGTCTCTAGTATATGCAGTTTTTTAGTTGCAGCGGCGTAGTGTTCACTTGAGCGGTGTAGTTGGACGCGCGCTGCACTTTACGATCCAATTTGTATCGAGTATTATCGAACATATTGCATGTTGCAACTTCTGTTACAACATGTAGTTGGAACCGACATGTCGCAAATACACTCGAATTATTTGGCTTTATACTTTTTGATGCGTATATCTAAGCATTAGAAATATATGTAATGCTCTTAAAGATATATTGAATGGAAGTAAACTTTTCACTTAAAAGCTCCGGCGAAGCAAGGGAGTGTAAGCTACTCAATGAGTCTCGAGGTTCACGAGACTATCGAATCAAAACGGGCAAAGAGGCCTGCAAACGAAAAAGTTTTGTTATTTTAAGCTCATTATTATTTGTGTAGCAATTATAGACTGTTTGATACTATGCATTTAAATGTATGCACAATAGTAATATTCCTGTCCTAAAAATCGGTCGTTTATATTTTTTTATTGGAAACGAGAAAGTAAATCACAGATACATCACTGAGTGGAATGTTTAAGCGCACAGAGAAAGATTTAAATTAAATACTCAATATTTTTTCGATAGTCTTTCACTATTGATAAGCTTTTAATAATGCAAAACTTTTAAAGAAGGTCTACTGATTTATCAAAAATAATTATTACGTTGCTTAAAATTTTTGTAAAAGAGTTAATTAATTCTGAACATGAATTTATAATAAATACGAAGTTGATGATAAAACAATGATGTTTAGAGTTTTACATTATATATTTTTAACTGAAGTAGTTTGTTAAAATTAACGTCAATGGGAAATTTGTATTGCGTCTTAAAAATTAGCTCCCCTTCAAACAGTTTGCTGTAATCTTTACAGTAGTCGATGGCACTAATTTACATCCCTTAAAAAATACATTCATGGCCAAAAAAGCTTTCAAGTGTAAACACGTGTAAGCTTATTTACGACTAGAATGCTCTGGGTATCTTGCTTATGCGCATAAATATTAGGCTAGATGAATGTCTGGCAAATGTTTCAAAGCAATGCTCAGAAATGGATGTGTAAGCTTTTGCATATTATATTATGTTGACTTAAATATCAATCATCACTGGTATATTTCTGCATACAATTTTCAAAAAATAACATTGTGAGGATGCTGGGAATTGAATTGGAGACGTGTTATTATTTCAGTCCCAATGTTTTCTTTAATAATCTTAATGGCTTTTAAAATATCGCATAAGACTATATTTTAAATTTTATTTGAATTCTACTGCTACACACTTATATTTATTTGCCAAGAAATGACAGTTCACAGAACTTGTCATATGTTTAATTTATTTTCTAGTTTTCCTCAAGCACACTTTTTTTTTAATCTATGCCCTCTCCAAATTTGGGGAATATGGAATACGCCCTGCTATTTCCTATGATTGGAAGGTTGGATGAAAATTTTCAGACATCACAATCATTGATGATTGAAAAATGCTGTTCGTAATGGGATTCGAACCCGTGAGATCCGTCACGGGACCTGTCGAGGTTGACCACTGTGCTACGGATCAACATTATTGCATGGTAAAAATCTCTCGACTCGAAAATAGAATACAAAGTTTTGTGTTTATAATACTTATGAATAATATCGAGGTCGAATTTAATACTGATTTTCAAATTTTTGAAAGAAGATTGGAATGGGAGCCAATAAAAAAGAAAAATATTGTTACAGTTTTTTCTGTCGGATTTGTTTCATAATCTAAGTGTCTTGCGAGTGCTAAATAATTCATATAATTATGTAAGTAAATTGACCATAAATGTGTGGGTAATGATAAGTATTTTTTGAATAAAAAAGCCATGTGAGTTTCCTGTAAATTAACTGAAAGTGTCCACCCTCATACGGAAATAGTCAAATATTTGGAGTCATGCCAAACATTGTCACCAAAAAATATGTTTTGTCGTAGGAATGAAGATTGCTTTCGTGTTTTATTTTAGAATTTATCTTCCTGAGAAAACCTTTGCCCTGGCAGCACTAAATTATCCGTGACTCGATACAATGCTCGGAAACAAAACATCGCTTTTTTAAAATTCTTTATTTATTCTACTGTTTTGTTTGTTAAGCAGTAAATAGTAGAGAAAGTGCTTCCGTACACTCTTTTGTGTCCGCTTTTTAGTTAATGTAAAATCATTAATTTTCACTGTTGTCGAAAGGTCATTAAAGCTGTACGTTCTACGCTAAATTAAATTACTTTTTAAATAATACATTTATACTCTATGTACTGTAAGTCCAATTAATATAACACCAAGATTGGTATACCTTACAGACATAAGTAGCAGGTACTTAAGTATAAATAGCTACCTTTAATTATAAATTAGTTATTTTGTACTGAAGCGTGTTACTGGTTAAATTCACTTGTTTGATAATCATTCTCTTACCAACTTATTGGTTTGAAGCTTTGATGTATTTATTATACAAATACAATTATGCCAAGCTTAGCTGAGAAGTAATCGCTCTTGAGCTTTCGTAATTCTTAGCAGACAAAGATTCAAATCTGGGAATTGACATTTTCATAATTTGTCTACAATAGCTTCACGCTTTCCGACTGTCTTTGTCCGAATAAATAATTAATATAGTCCAATATATTTTAAAAAGTGTATTCAATGAATAGGTATTATAAATAAAAGTTTATAACTTCAATTATTGTATACCCATATTTATTTCCATGCTTTTTTTCCTCGCTAGTAAAAATATTTTTGTCTGGTCCGTAGCGCAGTGGTTAACATCGTTGGTTTCTGTGACTGTACGTCCTTCCAATTTTAAAATAAAGTGACTCAGTAAGCGTTTAGTCAATCACTAGTCATGTGCTTCCTCTATCTCTTATATCATTCTTCCTTTTAAAAAAAGGGAGGTTGAGCAACTGATTAACAAGCAGTACTCGTAATAAAACTTATGTCGAGATACCTTCGATAATCCACCTATTTATGTATGTATATATTTTTATTGAAAGCTTCGTGGTCAAGTGTTCAACGTCGTTGGTAACGGTTACGGAGGTCCCGGGCTCGAATCGCAGACCGAAAAGTTTCTATTGATCTTTAATTGATCTATGAACTTCTGTCCGACGGAAGTTGCGATAGCGATTAACTAATCACTATTCTTGTCCTACTCATGACTTTTTATTAATATTCTTTTATAAAAAAAGAGAACTTGAGCAACTGAGTGACAAACAGTTCACGTAGATATACTTATGTTGGGATAAATTCCATTAGCAGTCCTTGTGCTTAACGTTGGGAGCGGATATGGTAACAAAAATAATACCCTCGTTGTAGAATATTTATTCGTCGCCTTATGATCATTATAAAGTTTGACTAAATAATGGCTTACAGCGTACATCTACTTATAAGTTAGTTATAATAATGTAAAGCAAGATTCGTCTTGTTAAGTGCAGAACAGCGATACCTCATGAATTCATTGAAATACTTCTAAACTTTTCTCAACTAATGTAGTTATACTCACAGCAATTACGAGTGAATATAAACGAAATTGCCCGCAGAAATTTAAAATTCAATTTCGATCTCGACTTATTATTAAGAAAGAAAAAGTTAAATTCCTTTTCAGGACGATCAACTTTATTGAACCAAATATGTATAATTTCTACGTGCTAGGAAATACCATTTTATGATATCTTGATCTTCCTTATTGGTTTTATTAGTTGAATTAGTTTTAAGCAGAAAGCATGCGGAATGGTAAGAATCTTGCAAAAACCTTTATGCACCACTAAACTCTCTTTACATAATATCAGTTTATTGAAATATTAATCTTTCAAGTAATTCATGTTGACTTATAAAATCAAAAAATGACTGATAAATGATGCAAAATAAATACATGTGATTCTTGTAATATTATGTAAATAAGAAAGGTTTTTTATTTATTAAAATTATAAAATTACTAGATGCTAGTTTCTGTATTTATTTTAAACTTAGAAAAATGGTCGTTTTGTAAATAAGTCAAACCACGATTTTTTTACTTATTTTTTTTGCTAGAAGCAAATACGATACGTAATGAAAAAAAGCTGCCTGACTAATTACCTCTTAACAAACTCGTTTTCTCTGCAAATTGGTTTTGTTGAGTAAATTACTTTCTTTCAAACAGAAGTGTCGTAACTCGATAAGGAACTGAAGATGCTAATCAAAATTGCACTCGGGGGTAAAATGGTGCAAGCCTCGCAATTCCCGTTGAGAACCTTTTGCGGACTGGCTATGGACTGCGGAAAACGAGAAGGTTGTTATGTTACTAAGGTTGCATGCGCGCAAGGATGCGGCAACGAAAGATTTTCTTCGATGAATTTTTCCATCGAGGCTTTGTATCGTTGGAAAATGGTTGATTGAAAAAATAATAAAATGATTTATGTTACGCATAGAAATTATTCAGTATTTTTATTTCTTAATATCATTGAAAAAATCTTTTTACAATAAATTTAATGGAAAACTAACTATTAATATTATTTATTTTGATTTAACTGGTAAGTATTTTACGCATTGATTTAAATTCTTACTACATTTTGCATAGTGATAATAATTTTGCTCTTTTCTTCCTTCTCGTTTTGTTATTGCGTTTTTTTTTTATATATTGCTTTTCTACCAAGTATTGACAGTGAACACACTAAGAGTGTATTATATACTTAACCATAATTATCAACTATATATTTTTTTTAATTCCGGATTTTTTATTGGAAACCAAATTTTTGGCTTGGATTCCAAAAATAAATGCATTACAAATCCGCTTACTTTTTAAACTGTGAAGATACACCAGAGTGAAGTGTGAAGAAATTGTGTACGACAGTTGGTGAGTGTAAGACGTGAGAAGCAGAGAAAGATGAAAATGGAAATTGCTTCGTTTATATATTTTGGCAAAGTGCAGTAGCCACGAAATTGCAGTCGTTGTACATAACAAACTGTCTAGTCCATTTTACAATATTAACTATTGAGATATTCAAATTTACTTCATAGATACTTAATTTGGTAAAAACTCTGCATGTAATGTATTTTTAAAATCATGTTAGCTCCCAATCTGTTAACCATGTTTTTTTTTAATGGCGTTTATTTCTACAGAAAATGTTCTAATATAACTGCTTTTTTCTCAGTTCCTCAACATCTCTTTTTAAAGAAAGTAGGGATATAAAAATAAGACTAGAACAAGACTAGTGATTAGACAATCGCGATCGTAACAGCTCGTTTTAAGGACTGGGTGGGCGGCAAGTAATTTTAGACATTTTATGCTTTAGAATTGATATTCATAAATCGATAGAAAAATCTGTTTATGAAACATATCGGGATTTGAACACGTGACCTCCGTATCGAAGCCAACAACGTTGTCTCCGATTTCATATTGTCACATGGTAATTTTTGTCTAAAGGAGGGTACAAAAAAATGGATGAAAAAAATTTTCTTGTAATATATTATAGAAATTCGCGTTTAAGTTGAATAACTGAGAAAACTATCTAACTATCTAAAACTATATAGGCTATTCACAACTTAAAAATATATATATCCAAATATTATTTTCATTCAAAATAATTGTCTAACATAATCTATGAGTAGAGTTGTCAAGTGTCAGGAACAAAAAAAGTGAAAATTTAAAAAAAAGTTTATCTTGCTCATTTTTCTTTAAAATAGTGCAGGTAAAAAACCATATTTTAAAAGGTTCAGAAAAGATTATATCTGGAATCATAATTTACATACATAAATTAATATATTATATCAAAATATTTCTTATACAAAGTCCAATTATCTTAAACAAAATATTATACGATTTATTCCACTTAATAACTGGCAAATACATATGTACATAAAATTAGTTAGGAACTTGAGAAGTGTGCTTAAAAAATAAATTGTTGAATTTAATCATGTTCATTCTCATTCTCAATTTCATCATCTCTGTCGCTATATTTATCTGCAGAGCTTATTTGGTGCAAAAGTTTTTTACTTTGTGTGAAATTATTGCCAAAATTGAAAACGAGGACATTCTGGCTATATATAATAAAAAAAGAGAGAAAAAAGTGTGTAAAAAGAGACCTGTTGCCCACCCTATCTATGAGGCAAGTTTCGATATAACTGTGATATTTTCAGATATGTAACAGCAACATAGTGGTTGCTGGTACCAAAAGCTATATGCGTCTAAGGCTTTGAATTTGTCCGACATTATCCATTACCACTTGCAACTTGGAGCCCACAAGTGTAGAGATTTCCTGCAAGATATCAGCAAATGAACATCCGCCTTTTAAGCAATGGAAGCCGTCAAGCCTATGTTTCTTTATCTTATCATCATACTTGATTGATTGGTGCAGTTCTTTCTTCTACCATCATCATCAGTTAGTCGTAAACTATTAAAAACAATAAAATTAGTCAAATGTTTTCACACACCACTTTTAAGGTATTTACTGTCAATTATTGTTGAAAAAATAAAACACTTTTACACGTAGTAATTACACATATTTATTAATAAATATCAGAAGTGGTTTCGATTATCACGAACATTATCAACTGATGGAAATATAAATTGAAGAGTTATTTATACAAAGTTAAGAAGGACAAATAACGACGTGTAACAAACAATTGATACAAATTATACATTAATGAAATATAATCTTCTAGAATTTAAATTTTAAGGACCTTAATTCTTTTTTCTTAATCAATCGTTTGATACGATTTGCTATTATTCTATTTTTTTTAAAATAGTTTTGCATCTGCTTATATTTTCATCATTTGATAATTCTTGTAATCAAAAAAACCGATCCCGATCTCTAATAAATAAAGTAAAATTAGTAAAAAAAAAGTTTTTTTTTTCATTTATTTACAATGAAATATTTTACTAAGTTAAGCTATGATTTATCTTTATGACATCAGTCTAGAACTAAAAGCGTTTATTCTTTTAAAATTTAACTAGATAGGTAAAAAACTGAAATTATTTATTGTGATGTTAAATTGATATATCCAAAAAAATCACACTATTGCTTTATTTTATGATGAATGAAATTTAGTTGCTCGCAATTCGTCCCAACCCACTCACCTTTAAACTCTAGTCCTGTCTAAGTCTCATCTTTCTATTATAAGTGATTGCAAAAAGGAAGCCTGAATACCATGTTCTGCTTGAATACTTTGTTAGGAGTCCATATGCTTCACATTAAATGTAGGCATAGCGTTTACTCTTAAGAAATGTGTTTACAAAGTTCCTTATTATATTATATATATTTATGAGTCGCAACTTTTTTTCAATGTTTATATTATAACCGTTTATTTCTTCAAGAACAAAAAATACAAAACGTCTGTTTTGTGTCAATCTTACCTCAAGTAGAATAGCATAGCAGTAAACAGATGATGAAACATATGAGCTTAAAGCTTCTGTGTAGAGATAGTGAAATGTATTTTTTATCTTAATAGTTTTGGGACATAATGGATTCAGAAGGAATACATTTTTAAATTTTCGAGGTGTTGTACAAATAAAAAACACATGTGGATTTTTTGAAATTATCAAACAAACAATAAAGAAAAATCATTATTTTAAAAAATAGCTTATAAATTGAAATGAATTGATTTTACTAAAATTTTAAACATTTTTTTCATGCTTCTTTCACAATCATATATTAAATTGATCAGGATCGGTTTAACTTATAGTTTAAAATGCTAATGATAAACGAACCAGTCATGGTGGAACTGTTCCAAAAATATGTATTCTATACATTAAAGGTGTAAAAAGAACCATGAATTTATAAGGGTCGTAGTAAATTATCGATAGATACTTTGAGCTTGTTGCGATCAACATAAATATAAACAGTTTTTGGATCGTTGGTGAAAAAACTTGTGAAAGTCTGCAAAATTTGACCGATTCAAATTAAAACTTATAAAGTGTCTCATCTACTTTTAATTATTGTTTATTAGAGATATTTTTTAAGCCATGCCCGCTCCCAATGTGGAACTTACTAATATTGTAGTCTTAATATAGTCACCTGCGTGGTCGAGTGTTGAACGCCGCCGGCTTCGGTTACTGAGGGTGTTCGAATCCCAGTACGGTCAGTTTAATAAATCGATTTTTCTTGTATTCCCCCTAACACCTATCATATTCTAAAAAATGGGCGTAGCGTGAGCGATTAGCCAACCACTACTCCTATTCTAGGCCTATCCTTGAATTTCCACTCTCTTTGGAAACAAAAAAGGTTGAGCAACTGAGTAATAAGCAGTTCTCGTAGAAACACTGTTGACATAAACTCAATATATGATCCAAATTGAGTCGAATCAATATCAAGCAAATTATCTTTGAGAATACCTTGGTACTTAGTTGTTCAATATTTTATTTTTGAAGAGAGTAAAGAATGATAAAATAATTATTAATCGGATGTGTGTTAAGGAATTTAAGATATATAATTATATGGGGGAAAATATGAGATAAAATTCAACTTCAATGGATATACTTTCGATGGTTTCGGCCGTAACTTTGTGGAAGTTCATTTTAATAGAAAATTTAAATTAACTTTGATTATTCCACGTATTGTGTTACTAACTGTGACACGTGTTTCGCCTCTTTCGGAGGCATCTTCAGACTTACTATCGCAAAGTTTGCTTAAGTAATGAAGCAAGATTGATTCTAACATTTTAAAATTATGAAATTACAAAATGGAGTTTGGGTTTTTTTTCCTTTTAAGGGGAGCAAGGAGGGGGGTGATAGAATCGAAATAGATCGAATAAATTTATTTCGATTCTATCACCCTATTTATATCATTTTGTAATTTCATAATTTTAAAATGTTAGGATCAATCTTGCTTCATTACTTAAGCAAACTTTGCGAAAGTAAGTCTGAAGATGCCTCTGAAAGAGGCGAAACACGTGTCACAGTTAGTAACACAATACGTGGAATAATCAAAGTTAATTTAAATTTTCTATTCAATGGATATTTTTGGATACCAAGGAAAATAAAACAACTATTGACCTATATATAACATATGTAGGTACGTAACTGTCACAACAAGAGAGAAAATTTCAAACCGAAAGTGTGAAGTATATTTGAGTTTTTACGCTTTTGAAAATATAGCACTCGATGTAAATTACATAAAAGGGCTGCTCGGTCAGATCCGAACCCAAAAATGTCAAAAACACGTCGCCCCTCAACATTTACGCCCCTTTTTTAATGATTAATTATTTCGTATGAGGCGAACACTCTCACTATTCGCAACTAAAAAGGGTACGATCCATTTGAAGAGGTCTGTGAGGTACAGTCTGATAATTCAAATTAAAAATGTATTGGCAAAACAAAATGATCATCAGCAAATAATTGTTAGTACAAAAAATATTATGAAGTCTAAATAAATTATAATGAAAGTATCTCAGACACTCATGGTATTGGATTTTTCTAACTTTACCTCAAAGCGTAATGTTTAAATATAAGTAATTGTCGGGTCCATGGCACAGTGGTCAACGTCGTTAGCTTCCATGCTGGACCTCATGAGTTGGAAGTGGAACAGCAATTTTTCAATTTATCGATTTTTGTTCGAATGCATGGATATTTGTGATGTCTGAAAACTCGCCCCCACTATTCCTATCGTAAAATAACGGGGTGCAGTGAAAGTGATTAACCAACAACTAGTATTGTCGAAGCCCTATACTTTATATACTTACTATCTACGAAAATAAGAAAGGTCGGGCAACTGAGTGACAAAAAGTTCTCGTAAAAAAATATCTGTTGATATACCTTTATTAGGGTGGCCTACGCCCCACGTTGGGAGTGGAATGGATTTTTTTTAAAAAATATATAAAACATATTTTTCTTTGATGCACACCAGGAAATCGATCGACTGCTTGTGGGTGAAAACTATCATTGAGAAATAGTATTCTCAAATATTTGAATAATATTTTTTGCAATAACTCAAGGCAAATGTGAGAGGAAAATATATTTTAAGCAAACATGCTCAAGTTCCAAAAGTTCAATATTTGGTATTGGCCTTGGTAGGACATGAGCCCTTTTGATCACTTAATGAAACATTTACGACGAGGCTAAATAATTGACAGCTTATCAATGTTTTTAGCGGGATATTTACAATTCATGAATTTTGATTATCATGGATATCTGCGATAAACGAATGTTTACAACACAAAAACAAGAGCATTTAAATAATTAATTTACAAAATAATAAAGCTGTTTTGAGTACAATTTTTTTTTTTAAACTTTTAATTCCTAAGCGCAAAAATGTAGAAAAATGGTTGCAGGAAGTTTGATTGAAACTTACATTTTGCAGACTGTACGAAAATAAAATAGGTAATACAATATTCGCATGGGGAAGTATCTGGTGAAATGTTGGCATCGGGTGACAATTAAATGGACGTAAGCTCTTGATTAAGAGGCTCTAATGACTCCGTTTACTAAATCTTCAACAGTATCAATATCACTTCTAAATCACAAGCAGAAATATTCGACGAGATGTAAAAAGAGATTGTTGAATCGGAGTGAGCTCAAAGAAGAGCAAAAACTATTTTGTTTTGTGGAAATTTATAAGTGTAAATTACAGTTATAAATTTCTTTGGAAAACTTTTTTGATCAAGCTTTCAATTTTTGAATACTAGCTTTTTTTTTAAATTGTGTTAGTCAAAATAAAATGACTTTTTGAACTATCATTACATTAACTTATTTTTATCCATATTAAAAATCGAAACAATAACAACGATGTAATTCTTGAGACGAAATTAGAAAAATAATTGTTGGAAGTAAATGTTGCTTATAATTGCAAATGAAAAGGATACTATGAACTGACTGATTGTCAACTGATCAGTTGACAATGCTCGCCAAACTGTTCTTGACCTTTATAAATAAATTGGAAATAAAGCACAAATGAATATTGTGTTTTTTTTTAATATAATGCTTTTCCACCAAGTATTGACAGTAAACACCCTAAAAGTAGATAAACAAATATCATTATAATAAGCTATCAGCTTCCATAAAAAAAGCATAAAATGAAACAACTAGTAGTAAATACTAGGGTATCCGATCCCGGAGCCTTTTTCCAATCCCGGGATTTCGGGATTGATTAATTTTGAAGATTTTCTCACCGAGGAATTTGAAATCATCAATTCGCTATTCTTTTTCCTTGGATTCTCACAGAAACTCATTTTTTTTTTTTTAGCTTACCGAGGAATTTGAAATCCCTGATTTGGTATATTTTTTCCCAGAATCTCACGGAAACTCGTTTTTTTTTTTAGCTCACCGGAGAATTTGAAATCTTGAATTTGCCAATTTCGTGTAAATTTTCGGGATTTGCTCAAAATTTCTCAATCCCGAAATCCCGAGATCGCGGCCATCTCAATCCCGGAATTTCGGGATCAGAAAATTGAACGGGATCCCGGGATTGAATGCCTTAGTAAATACTATAAACAATTACATGTAAAATCGGTATAATTGTTAGTAGTTAAAATAGTGCTTTCTGAAATACAACATAACTAAATTTGTCATGATTCAAAAATTAAATTTTTATTCGTAAACTTTCTTAATTTTTTAAATGGAAATATTTAACAAAATAGTTAGCCATAAATATGACAGAATATAAACTGCAGGTCTAACGATGCAAGTTTTTACACGTGTCAAAATTGCAGACTGTCCTATTATTACCACGTTAGTTTTTTTTCATATATTTGTTTATTTTAATTTGTGAAATGAAACGCCTATTTTTCTGAGAGCTAGAATTATGTATGTTTATACGCGAGAACTTTTATTTTAACAAATCGGAAACATGGCTCTATGTTAAGTTCAAGTAAATAAATGAAATAAGACTGACTATGTCGTAGTTCGAATTGATTGAGAGCTTTTTTCTTTTTTACCTTTCCGTACAAGTTAATTACTTGTCACGTAAGAAAAATCAGACCTACAAATAAAATAAAATCTCCACAAACCACTTAGAAAAAGTAATGTGATGGTAGGTACTTTCGTATATTGTACATAGGTATTTTGGTGTAGGGAAAACGACCCTTTTCGAGTTCTTTTATAATGTCCCCGCAATCTACGCATTCAGCCATACACCTCTGCCGTATTCATATTTCAAAACGTGAGTGACAATAATTATATTTGCGCGTTACATTTTAAATAAAACGACTGCCCATTCGCAGACAATCAATCATAGAAATATTTACATACTATATTAATAATATTCTAATATACATAGTTTATCAGAAACATAGCCATTTTTTAATTAAGCGTTCCGTTATATTTAATAATTCATTTGATAAAATTCATATATGCGTGGAATAAGATATTATGAATTTGTTTTTGTTTTTTTAATACTCGAAAGTTACTATTTAATACATTAAACATTTTTTTATTATTGGTATATACGCATTTTTTTACAAAAAAACATTGGTATTACAGCTATTGTCAATGCGCCAAATATTTTGATGTTTAAAATCCACGCCTTAGGTATCAAATTTAAAATGAAAATTAATTGATATGGCTCTTACTTGGAATCGAATCTATAACCGCCTGGTCGGTAGAGCAAGCTCTAACCATCAAACTACCGTGGGTAACAATTTTAGCTTACAGATAATATTATTTAAGCTACACAAATATTGACAAGTGAAATAATTTTTTTACAAAGTAACCTTAAAATTAAATGTTAATTAAAATGATGTGTAAAATAATGTTTTTAAATTTATGTGATAGTGATAATAAATACATAGACGTATTTTGATTTAAAACATTCAACGTTTTTCAAAGGACCCTATTAAAAAACGAAAAATTCGAGAAAAAAATTATGCTTCAAAGCTTCAAATAATTCTATTTTTTTATTATTATTATGTATTTGTTTTTATTATGGAATATGTTTTTTTTTAATTCTTCATAATTAGTTACATATTTCCGGTTAATTTAATTTCAACAAAGACCCCTCCAACTCGAGTACTTTTGTCTTACTGTCGAACCATTTTTCTCCTGGATTATTTACATATTATCGGCAAGATTTTTTGTTTTTTTTCATTGGGTGCATTTTAGTTTCATGTTGGAAAAAATTGCGAAAAGAGCAGTGAAATTATACGCAAAATAGGAATTATTCAGCCGGAACATAATATTTAAATAAAAAATTGAGGGAATCATAATAAAAACACAATATTCCTTTGTAATTCATTCTACTTTATTTAATATGTCAGGACCGGTTTCGCTAATTGCGAGCATTGTCAACTGATAAGAAATATAATTTAACATCAAGGTAAATTCAATCAGGAACAAGGGATAACAATGTTACACCCAAATACGGACGCTCATAAGCTCTTTTTCCAGAAAAATTTGGAAATAAACAGAGCACAATTGAAAAGCCTTCCGATTTTAAATGAAATACTAAACATGCCGGGATCTCCACTCCCATACCCTATATAAATATCATCATAAAACCTTTTCCGACAAACAAATAAATATAATTCTTAAAACTACTCAATACTCAAATCTGTGGGCATTCCCATGGGCTTATCCTTTTCGCCAGCAATGGCTTTGAACTCAATGATACATTTGTTTATTATATAAACACGAAACATTCATTTACTAAGCGTCAGTTCAAGTTCATCCGTACATTTGAACGCCTGAAGATTCCGAAATGCGAAACCCAGGTCGTTAGTGAAAAATCTGTGTGAATGTACATAATTTGAACGATTCGAATTTAATATTGAAATTCCACCAAGCACCTTCAGTCGAAATCTTAAATTATAGAATATTGTGTTTTTATTAATATAATGCCTTTCCACCAAGTATTGACAGTAAACACCCTAAAGGTGATCGAGGGAATCAGTAAATCAGGGAACGATTAATGCGGAATTATTTAACATGTTGTTAAAATAAATAATGTTAGAATGGCAAATCGTATACTGTAATAAAAAAAGGTTTAGTCTAAACTATACTTATAAGCAGGTAATAAGATTATTCGTGTTATTTTTGTGTAAAATGGACAAAAATGCACTTAAATATGATTTGGAATCAAATAATCAGTACAAACTCTCAAAAAATCAATCAAACTTCACGAATTGTACTACTTTATCCCCTTTAAAGGTTGGGTTGTGGTAATTTGTTAGAGTTGCGCAAACGTCAATCATTCGAAATGGGTTTCGCTAAGTAAATCACCGCACTTAATCTAATAAAACGCACTTTTAGGCAGGATTATTTCACACTTACGGGAGAGTAAGTCTCGAGTAGAACACTTCATCAACACCATTACACCAGTTTTACCAACTTGACAATAAAATTGTTAATAATATTTTATCAAAATAAAAAAAAAACAATTATGGCAGGTATTTTTGTTTATGAAATACCAATCCACATTTGAAAAACATCATGAACTCTGTCTGGTACACAACACTTTATCCAGCTCACCATAAATTATATAAGACAGCTAATTATTACTATCAACTGAGAGTGCTTTATGTAATTCAAAATGGTAAATGTTTCAAAGTTTATCAACGTCAATTTTGATATTTTGTTTTTCAACAACTATTTAATGATTTAAGATTTGGACTTGTTGCTTGGTAGAATTGTAAATTATTTCTTATATATGTATACACGATACATTTATTTACCAGGCGTCAGTTCAATAATTTCAACCGTGCACTTCAACGCATCAAGATGCCGAAAGGTTCAATCCGTGTCGTTAGTGACAAAACTTGTGTGAATGTGAAAAATGTAGCTATTTAATGTTAAAATAAATCTCATTGTTTTACCACTAAAAGTGGTTTGATTTTTTTAACTAAATATATCTGACACAAAGCCATAGATTGCTTTGATTTCTTCCCTTTTCCCGAAGTTTCATATATCGGATATTTCATAGAAACCGATTCTTATTTTGATTATATGTCATAACATTTAATGTATACAATAAAATTTGTCAACTTTGTTATTTCACTTGTTGTCTTACGAAATGTGACACGTGTTAATAATATAAAACGTTGATAATATTTAAAAAAAATAAGGCATATTTTCTGGGCATTAGTACAATCCAATAAATTCTTAGAAGTTGCTCTTGATACACTTTTACTGTATCAGGTAACTGAACTGATTTTTGTAGAACGCTATTTGGTCAAGCCGTACTGATGATAAAAACTTACGAATGAATATTTTATGAACGACCGATACGTTGAAACTAGAGTAGTATTTTGACGTTTGACAAGTAGCAATTTGTATTTCAGACTACGCTGATAGTAATTCGACTCGTTTAACGTTTATTTGTATCACATAATAACATAACACAAACAAAATACTTGTAACCTTTCATTTGGCTAATGGATTTTGTTTACTCTATGACTTTTAATGTATAAGTAATTGAAAGTTGCCATTACTTAGTTATTGATATTCAAACGCGTGGTTAGTAAACATTTGCCCTCAAATTATTTTATCGATACTGCTTTATCGACATGTTATCAGTTTTGTGTGGAACGAATTGGGGATTATTTAGAAACACGCTAACATGAATGCGTAATCAATATATTTTTCTTATATTGTACCTTCCATATTATGCAGAATTCTTCGGTTTTTCTCAGATAACCAACACTTTAACATTGCGTTTTGATGTCAAATTTGTATCCCCTTCATCCACGTTGAACAAGTGGTTCTCATAAAGAACCAAAATTTGTAAGATATTCACATGTAATTTCAAAAACATACAGATATTTTATTTTTATGTAATAATTTCCCCAATTAATTGAACGTCATTAAAACAAATCATTTATAAAGTTAATACATGTAACCATAAAAAGCTTTTAACTTAGTGGTGAATAAATTTATTTCTTATTTACACACGATAAACACACCTAAAGTTACCGAAAGGTAAAATACATGCCGTGAGTGACAAATCATGTAAGATTGTACAAAGATTGAACGACTCAAATTTTCATTATGTGTAATATGAAAATTAATGATTCGAATTTATGTTGTCACTATGAGAATGAAATATAATGAAAATGTACATCGTTATAACTATAATATTTTATTGCAAGTTGTTTAACTCTTCAAATAAGAACCATTTTACGAATATTTCGACAGAAAGTGAAATTGAAAGGATCAAAGAAGTTATACGCTTAATAATTAGTCGAATGAAATGAAAGAAAATGTGTTTCTTACTGGGCCGTATATAAACTGAAAACTTTCAACTTAATTGACCAAAAAGGCCATTAGTGTAATTGCTGCAGCAACATTTCGCCATATTATGCGGGTAAAATGTGTGGTGAAAAAAGTTTAATGCATGTTGACATCAAAGCTCATAGAGTTAGAAGCTTGTCGACGGTTTTTAAAGCTTTTTTCGACGACAATGCAGTGAGCGCGTTTCTCCGCTCACAATATATTTTTCACTGAGATTTGTGCACTCTCAAAATTGTGTACTCATGATAAGAGTAAGCTGTCGCGACGCGTCGTGTCGGCTGATATGATTTAATGCCATGCTTTTAGCAGTGCAATAGTTATGTAAATTTTAAAACTCGTGTGTCGTTTTGTAAAATACTTTTATATCCCTTTAACAGAACTTAAGTCATGATAACATATATTTTAAAATAATGCTAATCTTCAGATAATTGGAACTTTCGCCAAACCGTCACCAATGTTGGTGAAGTATCAAATCAGTGACGTTCCTAGGCTTTGTGGCGCCCCTAGGCAGAGATCGAAAATAGCGCCCATTTGTTTTCAATATTTCCTATTATTCTAAGAATACATATACAAATATAGAAATTCGAATTCTCTAATCACTTACGTACTCAAACAGATGTTTTGACACTTATTCCGTTCAGGTAATTCATAATATATGTGTACCTTATGGACGAAGATTCTCACGAATGAATATGATCCAAAACCTCATATTATTGTTCAATAATTATGGAAAAATACCTATTACCTTTACTACATATCATAAATAATAATTTAAATTGTAAATGCACTTGCATTATACAATTATCGATTCTTAATTTGGTATTTTGTTAAAGACATTGAGGCATCATATTTATTCTAAGCAAAATTCGTGTAAAAAATGTAATCATTTTAAAAATCTGTAAATATTTGCCGCTCCCTAGGACTGGCCGCCCCTAGGCAACTGCCTACTCGCCTATGCCTTTGGGACGTCCCTGTATTAGATTACCTTAAAAATCATTTGAACCACTGATTCATATTTTGTATTTGTATCACCAATTGTTTCTTACACCTTAATACTCTGTTCTGTATAAAAACATATGAGCGAAACCGGCCCTGATCATTTAAAATAAAAGTGGAATGAGTTTTTTTTTTTATAAAATGACTTCACACTAAATATTGACAGTGGAACAACTTAAAAGTGATTAGTAATAAACTACTTCTTCTTCAAGTTTTCACTTTTTTAAAAAGTGGTTAAGTAGATAATCAATTTATTTCACACATTACACAATTCCTTCAATTTTTATAAAATTCCAACTGTATTTAACAAGATATTTTACTCGAAAAATATCACACAAATTTGTACTAATTCCCCGCTTTTATCCGATAAGATCAGGACTGGTTTCGCTCATGACGAGAATTATCAACTTATAAGAGAATAAAATGTTGTAAGGAGAAAACATTCAAAATTGATTTGTCACAAATTTAAAAAAATGCCGTTTTGATAGTCCATAATAAAATCTATGAATAGAAATCACAATGAGTGTTATTTTTTTTTCTTCCTATAAAAATTAAATCATTTAGTTGACACATTTAAGCAATTTGTGATTTTTCCAATACTCAAACGTCATTTTCCAAGCTCTGTATTTGTGTGACAAATCACTATTTGAATGTTTGCTCCTCATTAATATCATTGTTTTATTGGAATCCAGGACCACCCATTTATTTATTTTTGCAAAGAAAACTGAGAAATGATACGGTAACTTTACTACGTAGCCAATAAAAAGCGTTTCATTGTATGCGAATCGGCCATTTTTTTGCTGGACAGCAAATAGCGTTTAAAGGGCTATACGCTATACGTCCCTAAATGTGGGGAAACAGAAAATGGTCTGGTGTTTTATGTAAGAGATGGACGCAGTTTTTTGATAAGTTCAATACGATGGTGGACCCATCGAGTATAGGGGACATTGAAAATCCATTATGGACTCAAATAACTTTTTTCTCTCTTTAGAAAAGTTTTTTCTTTTCCTAGTGGGGAAACTTTATTGGAGATCTAAAGTGAAACAAAATATGTTTTCAGCACACTCTTCAAAATTTGAAAGTATGTTATCGAGTGCATATTGATATTATATTACAGTATTATATATATAGCAGCCGAGAAAGGTTTTATTTTAGTTTAAAAAAAGATATCATCATTTTCATTCACCTTGTTCACAAATAAAAATTAGCGGTCATACAAAATTGAAATTTATTGGACTGATGTTATTGAACAAAAAAAATCTAAACATATATAATAAATGAGAATAATTAATTACTCAAGTTATTAGAATTTTAGCAGAGTCTTTCTAAAAGAAAAAAGATCGCTCTTGATAACTTTACAATATTACAAAAAAAAAAAATACAATCTGTTACAAGTGTTACAACCAACTGCGCCTCTAACACTCATGGCAATCATTTTATTTATTTTTATTAATCAATTTAATTATTCATTTAGGAATTTATTGTTATCAATGTACGATTATTAATTATTTAATGTTCTATATCAGCATTATCATTAGTTTATCATATCACATCTTTTGTATTAATTAGGCCTTAAAGTAATGCTTTTATACAATTTATCTCATTCTACAGATATTCATTACCACTTACTGTTACTTTACTTACACTTAAAAAGTTAAGAAGTCAATTGATTTGGCATCTCAAGTGTGTAGGTAACATGTAAGACTTTATCGAAAACTTTCCTTTGAAGCTTTCAAATGTTGATTAATCGCTTATATTGACTAATCTTGCGAATGTTTTTACACTGGAGTTACTCTGCAAATTCAAAAGGCAGCTTTGAAATGAGTTACATGAGCTTTGATTTGCCGTTGCTTTTGAACTCGTTCTATCAAAGTGCATTGAGTTATTAATTGTGTATTTTTCCTTTCAATAAAAAACGTTAATCGGTATAGCCGCTTATATACTTAACAATACAATGAAGCCAGATGTTGTTAATCGGAAAAAGCATTTAAGCTTCTTAATTCATATTTAGAGACGACTATGGTTTGAAGCAGCAGTTGAAGTGTTCTAGGTCAGTGCTTCTTAACTATTTTATTCCTGCAGAATGGCACAAATATTAAAGTCTAATTTCACATGTTTTAGTATACAAGCAAAAAAATCGTTGACCATTGGTTGGAAAAATTGAGTTTTATATGACAAATACTGAGTTTTGACAAATAGCAGGGCCTGTTGAGACGATTACAAGCAATCATATAATTGGGTCAACTACGTAGGGCTTACTTTATTTGCCACTGAATCTGAATGTAGTAGTTGCAAAGTTTGCTTTCAGTTTGCTTTCAGTTTCCTGAATATTTTTTTTCATTGGTATGGGTACAAACTAATTGCTTATGTTCCCTTTACGCTTATACTCTAATGTTTGAGTCCAAGGTCTAGATAATAATTGGAAAACTTATCAGATGAAGTATTTGAATGCGTATTTTTTTATCAAATACAGACAGTGTGTGTTGAGTTGAAAATGAAAATTTAATAGTTCGCTTTCATTTTCCCTCTCTCTATCAGCAAGTGCTTTAAGACAATCGTATAGGTTTTCTACCATAAAGTTGCAAGCAAATTCTGTCGTTTTTTTTAAGAACTTACCTAAAGCATCAATTTTCCTGTCGAAATTAATGCTTTAGGAAGTCTACGAATACTAAAAGCAGAGCGTAGAAAAATCTACAAACTAACTTCAGATTTTTTTCTAATGCAATCCTTATATTTTTTATAGATTTGGTGGTGACTTTGTGGAAGTTGATTTCTCCTTGAAGATGCTTATTAAACAGGCGAAATATATGTCAATATTCGCAAACACAATACGTTAAACGACTGAAGACCAGTTCTAGAAAAAATATTATTTAGATACCTGCTTTGATTGATATGCTTCTAGTTTGGAGGGTGCATAGATTTAAAAAAAGCTTTTTTATGTTCTAGTTTTATAACAAAAAAAAAATAACAAAATCGTTTTCAAGCATATTTTACCATAAGCTGTTTTGATTTTCCCACTATTAAATCAAAACCATTTATTCGAAGGAGGGCTTTGTTTAATAAATTATTGTCACTTATTCGTATACATAAAACGATATGACATAAATAGATTCGTCCCTCATTTTAATCGCATCAATCACAACTCAACGCATTCCATACGGTCGAAAATGTTTATGTTGAAAATAAAAAGCGAGCACTTCATTGTTATTAAATAAAACATTTCTAAATGAACAGTTACTGTGAGCGATAAAAATAAAAGAAAATCACGCTTCACTTTTCGAAATGCTCGGTATTTGATAATAACGCGAGTTCGTTCCGGTAATAAATCATCATTTTAAGGCATGCTCTTGCCAAGGGCTCTGACCTTAAGTGCATTATGGAGGTACTTTGGATGACGTGCATCGAATCTTCCGCCAACGCATCTGATGCAACACAATGCAGGAGAGTGCCTCACTGCACGAGTCGCAGTCTTCATAATACCTAAAGCCTTTTATTATCTTTCCCTTCCATGTGTCACTTTTAAGGTGTTTACTGTCTATACTTGATAAAAATGCAATTTGTATTTAAAAAAACAAAAACTTTTTTGCACTAATTCAATATTTATTAAATATTATCAGAACTGGTTTTAGTCATAACGAGGATTTTCAACTGATAAATTTAGAGCGATCATGAGCACTTGTAAAATCGATAACAATCTTTGTATAAATAATGATTTAATTTATAATTTAAGATTTCGACTAAAGGTGCTTGGTGGATTCAACATTAAATTTGAATCGTTAAAATTATGTACATTCACACAGATTTTGTCAATAACGACCCGGGTTTCGCCTTTCGGCATCTACAGGCGTTCAAGTGCACGGATGAACTTGAACTGACTATTAGTAAATGAATGTTTCGAGTTTATATAAGAAATAAATGTATCATTGAGTTTAAAGCCATTGCTGGCGAAAAACATTAGCCCATGGGAATGCCCACAGATTTGAATGGTGAGTAGTTTTAAGAATTATAATTATTTTTGTTTGTTAGAAAAGGTTTTATGATTATATTTATATAGGGTATAAAAGTGGAGAGCCAGGCATGTGCAGCTGATCGTTTAAAATCGGAAGATCTTTTTGGTGGCTGTGAATTGTCGATTATTGGTGAAAAAGCATTACATTCAAATAATAAAATACTTTCTTGTACTAATTCCACCGGTTTCAATTTTTTATTATTCTGTAACGTTTGCGCCGGTTTGTTTTTTTTTCTCATCTATTATATTCTGGTTTTGTAGCCAAGGAACTGAATCCTCTGTTAGTTTCAAAATTTTAAGCTTGGTAGTGTTTATATAAATAAATTAACATACACGTTAACTGCATTACAAAGCCCTGCATTAAGCAGTGCAGTACATGTGTTGTGTGGGTGGGTTGTTATACATAATTTCGTATGGTTTACATGTCAGCTGTTCGTGTATCTGCATTCCACTATCTTGACTTCGCTCGGCCTGTGCATTCCTACAATATTCAGAAATTTCCAAAATTAATATAATCTTTGTAATATGACGCATTTCCAACAATTTTCCCCCGCTGAATGAGTCGGGTTCTAATCATACGAAAAGACTGTAAATTATTAAATTTTCTTTATTATTTATAATTTCCTTTTTTTTAAATTGGCAATAGAAAATATAGAATACTCAAATAACTATCTTATCATTGTTGATGATATAGTTTTATTCATAAATTGAGATAAACAATACATTGAAAAATAAAATTAGCAAGCTTAAAAGCTTTTAAGAGTATTATTTGCGTTGAAAGTCCACACGGTGAAATTAAACTTAAAACAATTGGCCAAAATAAGGGGATTTCCACCGAGGTTGGACTCGGGGTTTATGTAATTTTCATAAATTTATATTGATTCACATGATCCTCTCTAACATTTGCCAAGTTCAACGTATTGTCATCTGTGGTACAAATAAAAAGAGCTAGCTTTCTGGAGAGTCTGGGCTCAAGTCCTTATAATGCCGATGTCAAATTTAGATTTTGTAAATTAAAATTTAAGATCTAAGACATGGGCTAATTTGTGACTTTTTTCTTCAAGTTTGTCTCGTCAATTTTATCTCGCATGATCGTCCAATCGTATTTTGTTTTCGACGTATTGAGCTTAGCTGTAACACTGAGCCGAATATTTGTGTTTAAACATTTAAAATAATAAAAAAAACATAAAGATTAAATTATAAGAGAAGATGTGGTTTCCAGCGCTTGTCACAAAGTCTAATATGAGGCGATTAAAAGTAAAAACTGAGACATTCATATTTTTTAAAAATCCAAAATAAATCCGCGTCTCAGCATAATAACGTTTCCTCGTTGATATGCCATAAATAATTGGCAGCAAACGTGCACATTTTTTAACTCGTAAAATGAAATATAAGATTAAAATATTTGTCATTTCACTGGTCAATCAATTTTAATTCGAAAAACGTTATTTTATGTTTCTTTAATTATGAAGTTGAGGTGAGACATTGGAGCAGGCTAGAACTCAAAATCTAAAGATTGTTACGTGAACTTATTGTCCAGATGTTTCTACCTTAATGCGTTCATAAAATGTATTGTACTGTTTACGCAGTAAGCACTGTATAGAATAATGTGTTTATTAAACTAAGGGCATCGACCATAATGAAATGTTATATATGGGCGAGTGCATTCTTGTGTGATGGTCCAATGGCAATGTAAATAAATAGACGGTTAATGAGCGAGATAATGTATGCTTAAGATCTCAAGTTTAAATACTATTTTTAACTGATATGTCTTTAGAAGAAAAAATAATATTAACATTAAAATAATGTTTACGACCATGGCATTAGTAGAGAGAGGTACTTTTACTTGGTCTTAAAATATAATAATGATAAATTCATGCCGCTTTTGTGGTCGAGTGGTTATCGTTGTTGGCTTCGGCTACGGAGGGCCCGGGTTCAAATCCCGGTACGGCCAATTTTATAAATTGATTTTTCAATCGATTTATTAATTTCTGTTCAAAGGCATGGTGTATGTGATGTATTGAATTCCCCCCCCCCCTCACCCATCCTATCCTATGAACGGGGCGTATCGAGAGCTTACCACTAATCCTCTCTTAGCCCTATCCTTCTATCCCTACTCTCTTTGGAAAAAGAGAGGTTGAGCAACTGAGTAACAAGCAGTTCTCGTAGAAACAATTCTGTTGAGATAAACTCCATTAGAAGTCCATATGCTCCATATTGGGAGCGGACGTGGCTTAAAAATTCATTAGAATAGTTCAAATTGTGTAAACTATTGGGTTTCGCCCTTCGGCATATTTATGAATTCAGTGGTCGGATAACCGTGAACTAAAGTCAGTGGCAAATGATTCAAATTTGGTATTAAAATTCCATCAATCACCATCCTTAGTCAGAATTCTAAATTATATAATAGATATGTGTTTTTTTTAAGATTACAATGATTTTAATGTCAAAATTTCACGATTGTAGGCAGTGCTGTACTCGTGAGTGAGTGGCAAAAAGTATATTCTAAGGCTTTTTTCACAATACTGCACACTAGGGCTTATACAAAAATCGACTTTTGAAAAAACCGGTTTTCGAATGCCAATATTGTTTGAAAACCGGTTTTATCCGGTTTTCGAAGTTTTACAAAAAAATGGATAATTCAATTAAAATAGCGAGAAAAAGTTCATTTTTTTTATGTTGTTTATTTATTTACATAATAATACACAACAATAAATTATTTGGTGTTACTCTTCAGAAAATATGATTTAAGAAAACACAAAGCGTCCACTGTAACAAAATTTCCTGATATCGAAAATACCTTTTCGCTGGGCAATGATGAGGGGCATGCGGTATTTAAGCCTAACTTTTAATTTTCTGTCATTTTGTTTATAGACTCGTTTATGGAAAATTCGGCACAGCCGGTTACGGAGTTAAAAAACAGGTTTTCGAATGTCACAAGTTTTGCCGAAAAACCGGTTTTTGAAAACCAACAAGACCTACTGTACACCCCATCATCAAGTTTGTAACGTGTGTTGCCATTGGATAAGACAAAGTAGAACAAACTAAAAAATAAATAAAAATCAAAAATTTTGAAAAATTATTCAAATGATGATAAAGTATATTTTTTATATTGACAAAATCTCTTTCGGAAATGGATTTTAAATGGTAAGTTTTTCATCTTGACACTTCATTTATCGTTAGATTTAAAACATGTGCACACACAAGAATAATAAACCAGGTTTGTTGTGACTAGAAGCTTTTATCTGTGTTATATTTAGAAGAAAAGACAACAATTAAGTTAATGTCTTTTTTAATTTAAATAAATCAATGTTTTATGGAACTGTTTAGGTGACTGATGCATACATATTCTATTTTAACGATTTGAGTGCCATATGGTTGTTTAAAATTAGTATTAGTTGTTTATATATAAAAAGCTTTTGTTAATTTAACAGCTTTGATCATAAATTATTATGCTGTTCTTATAATTAAACTAAAATAACATGAAGAAATTAAACAATAATTTAAAACACACAGTTAATTAAATATTGGGAATTTAATTGAAAAATCTAAACTAACCGTACTCTCATGCATCTTGAGATCATGTTTGATGTTTTTGAGATAAGTATACAAAATAATTTAATAATTTAATAATAATAATGCATTACTACATACATACATATATATATAAAAAAAATAGTTGGGTTGTTACGGATTAATTTTTACTAAAACACTTGTATATGTTGGTTCAAATTTTATTCCATATATCATAATTGTACACATATTAAATTTATATTAACTTTGATTATTCCACGTATTGTGTTACTAACTGTGACACGTGTTTCGCCTCTTTCAGAGGCATCTTCAGACTTACTATCGCAAAGTTTGCTTATGTAATAAAGCAAGATTGATTCTAACATTTTAAAATTATGAAATTACATAATGGAGTTTTTGGGTTTTTTTTCCTTTTAAGAGGAGCAAGGAGGGGGGTGTAGAATCGAAATAAAGCAAACAAATAATGATACTAATGAGTTGCAATCAATCAGATTGGGATTTTTCCTTTTTAAGGGAAGCAAAGAGAGGAT
This sequence comes from Himalopsyche tibetana, assembly GCA_030503985.1. Lineage (NCBI taxonomy): Eukaryota > Metazoa > Arthropoda > Insecta > Trichoptera > Rhyacophilidae > Himalopsyche > Himalopsyche tibetana. Next base: position 1,437,431 of record JAPJYX010000007.1, on the reverse strand, counting down.
TATAAAATCGAAACAGAGCAAACAAATTTAATCATACTACTAATGACGTTAAACATTACAAACTATTAAACTAATGAGCTGCAATCAATCAGATAGATTGGTGATTACTCTATTAATTGGAAACAGTTTAAGTAATGGGGAACCACCTGTGCTATTAAGAATATTATTTAATAATATTTCTTTTTTGTTAAGAGTTTTATTAATTTCTAAAAATTCTAGACTATTCATCTTTAAACCTTTTTTATTTACTCGGTGGAGTATTTCTAAATTACAAATCTGATTAAAATTATGATTATTTTCTATTAAATGATTGGCAAAGTGACACGTGTCACAGTTAGTAACACAATACGTGGAATAATCAAAGGTTATTTAAATTTTCTATTAAAATGAACTTCCACAAAGTTACCGCCGAAACCATCGAAAGTATTAGTATAATTGTACACTTTTAAATAAATCATTTATCTTATAATCGAATAATAACAACGTAAGTTTCAAGAGGTCTCTACTGTGTCTTGACGACTGTTCGATTTGAACGTTGAATTGAACTGAATGGAAAGGAGTAGGATATCAGTTTTGGACGTTGAAAGGTTATTGTTGCAATTATAGTATGTCATACATAGAGTATTAACATAGTAAGTACTTTATGACATGATGTCGAGTATACAAAACAAGGTTTTAAAATTTATTTTGCACACCTTAAAACCTCGGCTAAAGATCGCTATCGGTGTCTGTGCTCGCATTTTTAAATGAATAATATGACATGGTTAGAACGATCAATCTTGGATCAGTATTTTTCAATAGTGTAATACAGTAGAACCCTCAATTACGCTACCTCGAATTAAGGGGGTATTGTAGTGTAGAAATTTGAAAAAATCGATTCTTTCTTTTTGATATTTTTTTTAAATTTTAGACATTAGAGAGTATGCCATCAAAAGGATTTTTCAAAATTTCAATAATTTACCGAGTTATAGCAATTTTGGTGACGCCGCAACTAAGCTGGAACAGATCGAAACTCAAAACTTTCAACGCGTTTTTCTCGAAACTACTTTTTCAAGCTGACGTACATAATATCTCAAGTTCTACCATACCGATTTATTTGAAATTTTGTGTGAACTTTCTGCATACATTTTTCTACAGTCCGTAGCAGATTTAAGTCAAAATTTTAATTTTTACTATTTTAAAAAAAAATTAAACTAAAAAAATCATTTTTTTTTTACTTCTTCGAGGTAGGGGTTATAGCGACATTTTCATCAATTAAGAATCCGTTAAAAAAAATTCAGATGACCAGAAAGGTTGGAATTGTGTCCGTCAGGAAACCACATTTTTTTTGGACCCTCCCTTTACCAGCGGATAACTTTTCGAGTTTTAATTTTTTTTTTTTTAAAAAAATATATATATTTTTAAAATATAAATAAACGAATGGTAAACAAATGGAAAAAAAAATCTTTGTTTATTTTTTACAGAGCTCGAAGAAACACCCAAAATTCATGTCTCTACACTAGAATACCCCCTTAAAGGCCGAATAGAAATATTCGCCGTAATTACCCCAATTGCGCGGTCGCATTCCATTGTCGTTGCTGCTGTACACACAGCCGGGTGGCTATCTGTGTGTCAAACGTTGGCAAGCGCTATGTGTTTTATCACCTAGTAACTAAATATTTCGTCCATATATATTTAGTTTTGGCAGTTTTGCATTTTTCGCGAAAAAAAAACGTAACTTCTAATTTTTGTATTAGATTCTCCAATTACGCGACTTCCAATCACGTGATCTTAACTTTTATGTAAATGGGGTTTCACTGTAGTATATTTTACATATTAGAAAAGTGCTTTATTCACTTTGGATAAATAGTCATGATAATTTTAAGCATTTTTAATGGCGACGAGAAATTGTGATCCTGTGGTTTTTTGCGATTGTCTCAAAACTATTGTACATTTTTTGAGATTATGATATATGATACTAAGCCCCTCAAATATTGAGTCTAGCAACTGTGCACCCCGTAATTTAAGGATCGGAAAGGTAAGAGAGATTTTTTGAACATCACAAGCACCCATGCCTTCGAACCAAAATCGATTGATCGATTTCAAAAATGCCCTTTGTACTGGGACTCAAGCCCGTGAGATTCGCCACGTTGACAATTGCGTCACCACGGACCCAACTATAAAATTGTACTCACTATTTATTTGTGTTTCCAATTATGCAGCGAAATTCGCTCATTTTGTTTTCAATTTAAACTCAAATAAATTTAAATGATCGTGGCTTAACAGTATTGAACATTTTGGATTATATGCTACGACCGACCGGACAACCGACTAATGAGATCCATTTGACGTTTCACATTGTAGTTATCAGTTCTTGTTAATACATGCCCATTCAATTTTATTGGTATTAAATTGAGTTGTAATATAATTTGATGCCATGCTTTTTTCGAATAATCGTTATTTAAACATTCAAATATCAAAATGATATGAAAGGTGTACACAAATTAAAAAATGTTCTTATTCATAAAATACAGTATTCAACTACCTTACTACCTTGATTATAGGGCGTATTTATTTCTTCTTATTTTGGTGTCTTTGAATTCGGAGGGCGTCTTATGTTCGATGTCGTTATAGATGACGCTATGTTACGATACTTTTTTCGGCATATAGAGAGAGGGTGTGTTTTAAAATCTAATATTCGAAAAAATACGCTATTTTTATTACGTATTAATGACACTTAAATATTGATTTATAGTTATATTGTATTTTAAAACGTTTTTTATTTTTAAAAACGTGTATTACATATTTGGTTCTGAAAGTAAAAACATTTTGACAAATAATGTATCAAAAATAAACACTCTTTTGTACTGATTTTATTTTTATTTTATATAATCAGGACGCGTTTTGCTGATGATATCAATTAATAATGTCATGATCATATAAAATAAAAGTGAAATTAGTACAAAACAGACTTTTATTTTTTGAAAGAATGTGTTTCATAGACATATATTGATACAAAATTTTGATAAATACGTTTATCATTATTTAAATAATGTTAATTTGAATGGTTTATTTAAAACAATAATATAGTATCGTAGAGTTAATGATTTTTTGTAGTATTCTTGTTTAAATATTAAAATGTATAAAAAACACAAAGAGTTTAGTTTTAGAAAAAAAAACTCTTGAATTTTTGCCGAGTCATACGAGAACTTGAATTTTAGAATTGTTGCCGGTTGGTTGAAAATTGCCCAAAAAGTAAAGAGAAGATAACGCGCATAATCTGCACTCTTATGTAAAAGATTTTTTTAAATGTGGTTATGATGGAATCATTGACAATATTCATTTTTGTGTAAAGAAAAACAGTTACTTCCATTGTTATCATTTTGCAAAAAGCGTATATCAATATGAAAAATCTTCTATAATATCTATCTATAATAGACACGTATCTTTCAATCGATAAGGGGCCATTAAAAATCCTAAATTCAACATCCACCTCGCCATGCTAGTGTGTGAAAGCTTTAAAAAAAGCTTTAAATTCTAAATACTGAAGTTCAGTAGGTAAGTATTGGGTACACAGCCTGCCGAGCTGGAGGCTGGAGGCTTTCGTGCAATCCATCCGCATTGCGCTCGCTAAGTTTCCGTTTCAAATATCGACATTCCATTTTATACATCAACGGTTCGACCAGCTGTTGGCAACTGTAATTCAATGCAATGTTACACAACTCGGTAAGCATCAGATAACCAATACCAACAAAGGCGGGTGAAAATTTCCATATTCTGCAACTGTGATTCTCCGAGCAGAAGGCTAATCAATTGACGTAAAACTACTTATTGTACAAACATGTTATATTAAAATGCTCCATGAGTAATACGATTGTCGAGTTAGTCAAATCCGTGGTGTAGCGGTCAACGACGGTGGCTTCCATGATGGATGTCACGGATTCAAGTCCCAGTACGAACAGCATTCGATTTCTGTTCGAAGGCATGGGTATTTGTGATTTTTTAAAATATCCCTTGCAACAACAAAACGTTGCGAAAGCAGTAAGTTAAACACTAGTTCTGTCGAAACTATATCCTTATATTCCTTTTTTTAAAACCATGTCCGCTCCCAATGTGGAGCATATGGACTCCTAATGGAGTTTATCTCAACAGAAGTCTTTCTACGAGAACTGCTTGTTACTCAGTTGCTCAACCTCTCTTTTTCCAAAGAGATTAGGGATAGAAGGATAGGGCTACGACAGGACAAGTGGTAAGCTAATCGCTCTCGATACGCCCGTTCATAGAATAGGATGGGTGGGAGAGGGAATTCAAGACATTACATACATCCATGCCTTTGAACAGATTCATAAATCGATTGGAGAATCAATTTATAAAACTGTCCGTACCGGGATTTGAACCCAGGCCCTCTGAAGCCGAAGCCAACAGCGTTGACCACTCGACCACATAGGCGGCACCATCTTCGAAAAAAAGATATTAAACAACTGTGTAACGAGAAGCTCTCGCAGAGACAATTTATGTTAAGAAATCTCCATTAGGAAGCCATATGCTTTAAATAACGAGCGGACATAGATAAAATAGTAATATACATCCTTCACTTGCTGTGTAACTAAGTATTTAACGTGTTTGAAAAGCAAGGTTAGACTTACAGTAGTGACTATGATTTTTTATTTTAATTAATATTGCACAAATTTAATCATTTCATTTGTTGTTGAAATATTACGAACTGGTTGACAGATTTTTTTTATAAAGAAAATTGAATGATATACGAAATACGTCAAAGTACAATATTATTCAGGTGCGCTATAAAGAAGCTTTTATAAAAATAAAATTTATCATTTTTTTTTAACTAGTTTGAGGTCAGGTCCTATGGTTAGCGTTGTGCGCTACCGTACCGGATCTCACGGGTTCAAGTCCCAGTACGACCAGCATTTTTCCAATCTCTAAAAATTCTCTCCCACTCTTTCCGATCCTTTAATAACTAGGCGTAGCGACAGCGATTAGGTTACCACTAGTCATGTCATAGCTTTATCCTTCTACCCCTACTACTCTCTTTCAAAAAGAGAGTAACATACAATCCTTGTAGAAAAAACTTATGTTGAGATACCTCTATTAGAAAGCCATATGCTCCACATTAATGACGGACGTGAAATTATAAAAATAAAAAAAGTTTAATATCACTGCTAAGGATTGCTTAAAAAGCGCCAAAGCTTGACAAGTGACGTTTTCTTTGATCTATCGATAAGAGAGGTTCTATTGAATTCCTTCTTTTTCTTACATTGTTTATTATTATTCAACTCCAACGAGGAATGCATTTTATTGCCTTTACATTTCACTGTTTTGCCATAGCAAGTATACGATGTTGTAATCGATGATATATTTTATATTCGAGCAGTATTTTTTAATCCGCTTTATTTGATGTCATAATTGATTTATATTGATTTTATTTGCACTCATGAGACTTGTAAAAGTGTTCGTACTAGATTTATAAACCGAGAGTATATATTGGTAATACGATAAATTGCGTTGAGCTTTCATGAATAAGAATTTTTTAGGGGATCGGTTATAACTTTGTGGAGTTTTATTATTAATATACAATTATGTATGAGATTTTATTAATCTGCATGTAGTGTTACAAACGTTAGACACGTGTTTTGCCTCTTTAAGCACAATTCTCAGACAGAAAATCGCAAGATCGAATATACTAAACATTTACCACATATACTAAATAATACGGGGTGAAAAATGAGCAGTGTATGAGATTTTGGAAAATGGTAAAATTATTAGTAAATAAGTTGATATTATGTCCGTTAGGATTTTTCGTCCGTAATAAAAGAAAATAATCTATAATAATGTACTATCAGTGATTGTATCTTACCCCCTCCCTGCTTCCAGTAGAAATGGCTTAAGCCCCGACATTATTTGTAAACTTATAACTCATCAATTAAAATAAACTTTAAGTTTTATTCGTCATCAGCCCACCACATATGGCGCCTGCAGAGTTATTTAAGAAAATCATATTTTAATGAAATTCATGGCTTCAAAATGGTAAAAAAATAAACCTCGATATACTTCAATCATTGATAGATAGTAGGTATGCACACATAAATATGGAAAAGCTAGTAAACAATTTACTTTGCTCGTAACTACTAGCTCTGTGATATTTCTACTGTAAGTGAACACATCAAGCATCCCACTTTGAAAATATGTTACGATTTATGATAGATGATGTATTTTTTTACTGCAGTTGTCTGCTTTAAAACAATAGCACCTGAGTGGGATTCTTGCCCTTGAAAGACATTGCAAAAACGTTTGAGTCACACTTTGAGTTTTTTGGAAAGAATTCGGTTAGAAAGACGGGAGGAGTTAGGATCGTATTAGTAGTTTACTAATCCCTCTCGCCATGTTTCGTTTTGTAGGAACGGACTAATGGAACAGAGTTTATAAGCGTTATGTTGTGTATTATACATCAATACCTTCAATCAACAAAAAACAATATAAGTGTTTTTACCGGAATTCAAGCCCGTGGATACTATAATCAAAGAAGACAGCGGTGACTACTCTCTTATGAGTGTGGTAAACATTATATTATATATAAACCAGCTGTTATTAGTATGTAACACGTTTGCATGAAAGTCATCTCATAGTTTTCGCAAAGAGGACTATAACTATGCTTTTGAGTTTAAAATTGCATTCACCGTGTCGCTGCAATATTGCACATTTATTTATCGCTTTAATAATAAAAACTCTCCTGCATTTGTATACGTCGCGTCGACTTTATTTTCTGTATTGAGAATGTTTTACGACACCTTGTTATTTTGCATCTAAAATTCGAAGAGTAATAAAATATTTTAACGAGTCTTGTTTTATTGCCAGTTGGCGATTTAACACTCTTTTACATCGTCAATTCTTCAAGTTAATTAAGCAATTATTTATGCACGTGCAAATTTTTTATTGAATTTAAAAACGTCTGCGCACTAAAAGCTGTGAATTTTAATTGTCTGTATTGAAGCGTTCCTTTATCAAAGTTTCTCTTGGATATCGAGGAATTTTTGGTTATTTTTTGTTTAAAATCATTGTCGTATACAATTTACGGATCGGAAAGCAGTGGTGGGTAGAAGAGGGTAGTTATCCAGTGAGTCATTGGTATACTACTTACTAAATAACTTATACGTTAACCGATGATCAATTTACTACAATTTACTACCAAAAAATACAAACCATTCTTGAGTCGTCTTGTCTTGATTATATCTTTCTGAGATAAGATAGCTAACTGTGGAATATTTTAAGCCATACTGTCTATCAAAATCGGTCATATTCTTCACACTGTCTAGTTTCTACCTAGACTTGCCTACATAATCGCTTGCTTAGTTTCAATGGAGAGCACAGTTTTCACACTTAAATCCCATAAAATTATCAGTTGTTTTTAGCTTAGAAAACAACTGACAAAAATTTTGTGAACGAAAAACAAATAGCGCACAAAAAATATTATTACAATTGTTAAGCTAAATAAAAGTCTACAAAAGCACTGTAAAAAATTCGTCAGCAGAAAATATTATTGTGTTTGTTGTCCAAACAAAAAAACTTTCGTAGTGCAAACTGCTCGTTAACCTTTAGCCTTCTGCATAGAAAATTTATAACAACAATGTAACCGCTAAATAATTTAGTTTTTATTATAAAAGAATTACGTATTCAATTAATTAGAATTATTATTATGAATAATGGTTTTATTATTTTCAAGAAATTATTGTCCCACTTAAATGATTAATACATTTCAAAGCTTTTATATTATGAAATCCTTGTCTTATATTATTGCTGTATCAATCTTCTTCTCGATGGCCTATATTGTTTCTTGGAATTTTCTTAAACAGTAATATCTCAACAACATTGAATGGGCGTTATCTCCCGGTCGCTTTGGCAGATACTTGTCAAAATCAAAATTGTTGTATCAAAAATGCGCTTACGCCACAAATCTCATTCTCGTGTTCCCTCGCAGCAAGAAACACTCGACTATTTTCAAACAATCTACTCCTCCGAGATGAATGGCCGTAGGATACAATTTACATGTAGACCGCCAAGTTTTGACCAGTGGCGCCCGAAGAATAATTTATTAATGAGAAGGTAAAAGTAATTGGTTTATTATAAATTATAAAATAAATTTGATAGCTATTCGAATTCACGCCACTTACAATAGGGTTGTACCAGACCAGCCGTAGGAAATCTGCGGCCTTCAGGCAAATTCTGCAATTCTGTAAATTTTTGTAAATTCGTAAATTCTTTTTAAAGATTTTGGAGTTGAAAATTCCTTGAAGACGTAAAAAAAAAAAGTGCCACGCTGGTAATTTTGAGGAATCCGAAATTTTTGGGCTTTAGAAATTGGCATGTAATTGTTTCCGGCTAAAGATTAACAAGTCAATTTTTACTGCGGCCTTATATCGAATCAGAAAAATAAATGCGGCATTAGAGAAGAAAAAGTTCCACTCCTGTACTAGACACATATCAAATCAAATCGGCTAACAGAAGTGTGCTAGTTTTCAGTTATTCGTAGAGTAAAGAGGTAATTGAAAGATCGGAAAAGGTCAGAGGGATTTAACGTTGTGGGCTTACGTGCCGGTCCATTTGTTCACCTGAAAAAAAAAATGTGTTTGGGTGACACTTGTCTTTAAAATCAAACGGATTTATTTGACAAACTAAAAATACTATCGGTATACGGTTAACTGGTAAGCAACGTTCCCTCTTAGCTGCTCGCATGCGCGGCCGCGCAGCAGCTGGGAGCCCCCCGGGCACTCGTTCCGGGTTGGTGCGCACTACAAGACAACAGAACAAGGCAAGAGGTTCAATTAATATTTAATCGGGCCGCGCTACCTCCGCCCAGCCTTTGAAGTTTCCGCACAGCTAACCTCTTGCCTTAGCCTTGCCTTAACATTGCTGGTAAGAGGCGTTCAGTAAAAGTCGGTTGTTTTAAGTTATGAATGCAGATACTTATTTTTTAGCGCGCTGTATTTTCTAAAAAACTAGTTCATACATATTCTGTCTATTTTTACATATTTTGAACATCATATCCATCATGTCGATTCCGTTAAAAGATATCTTTGACAAAAAAACTAGTTCAAATTCATCTGTGCACTTGAACGCACGAAGATTCCGAAAGGCGAAACCCGCGTCGTTAGTGAAAACACTTGTGTGAATGTACATAATTTGAACGATTCAAATTTTTAATAGTGGTTGAAACAATATGTTATAGTTATATTGCATAAATAAAGATGTAAAAATTTCATGATTATAGAAAGAGTCAATTTTTTCAAAACACAAAAATAATGTAATATCACTGTAAAGCTACAGATATTGACAACATATTTTACAATTATTATCTTATATAAAAGAGTCCACCGATGAGTTGAGTCTTTTGAGTTGAAGTACGGCAGTATGTTGTGTGATTGACAGATACTGATTGAAAACCAATTTTTGTTCGGGGACATAGCATTCTAGATTGCAAACCAGATTTGAACTGTAGATTATTGTTGTAAACTGATATTCTGTTAGGTTGTAAGCCCGAGAATGTGTGCTTTTTGATGAAGTTTAATATTTTTATAACATTAAAATGAAAATTCTTCCTATTAATTGTCTCTATCCAAAATGTGTTTTAGACGTGACGAAAAGCTTTTAAAGGTTCTACAATATGGTATACTGTATAAAATGTACGCCATTGGTCACCACCCCGCTCCAAACAAAAGAGAGCTTCGCGATCCGTTCACACAATGGCTGAGTAATCACTGTCGAGTGATACTGCAAAAGCTCGCTTCTGTCTATACTCTACGTACTCTATAATAATATACAGTAGAGCTTTTCTATGGTCTGTATTCCATACTAAGTATACCTAACCGACGCCGCATGATGTTGAGAATTTTATGGAAGGGTTGTAAGTACGCAAAGATGGAAGGCTGCTAGATAACTTTTCTTACATGGATATAAAGAGAAAAATATAATGCATAAACATACATATAAAGGTATGTCGAGTTACACTGTAATATGATACGAAAGAGTGCAGGGCGAACATAACATACCCAATGTCAATTTATTTCTGAACGCCATGTTTATTTGTTCCAGTCACAAAATTGTCTAACCAATTAATACATACAAATGAATAAAATTATACAGGTCAGTAAATACAATACATTTTATTTGAAGTTATGTTGATTTTGCTTGTCAAAATATAATACTTAATTGAACAATTTTTTTTTATCGTTAAACAATTATTTATTTAAAAAAGTTGAATACATATAAATAAATTGAAACCGTCACCGAGTGTACTGTGAAAAAATAATTTGAGCCTTATATATAATCATTTTACTGTCTATACTTGGTGGAAAAGCATTATATTTATGAGGAAACCTTTTCCACTAATTGGAAATTATTCATTATAGTCAAGGCCAGTTTTTCTTATCGTTAAAATGATTAACTGATTATTATCATTATACAGTTTTTGGTTTGAGAGATTAAAAAGGTTTTTTTTTTACAGAATATAATAAGCTCTAAAGAAGCAATCATCAAAAAGTAATTATTATTAGCTTGTACGATCAAAACAGAATGTAAAGAGACTGATTAAATACATGAGGGTCTTAGTATAAAAACTCATAATCACGATGTTTGATGTTTTTGAGATAAATATGCCAAAATATTAAAAATGCATCAATCACTACAAAATATATCAAAAAATAGCTAAAGCTCGGCTAAAGGTCACTATCGGTGTCTAAGCTCACATTTTTAAATGAATAATATGACATAATCAGAAAGAACAAATCGGCGATCAGTCTTTTTCATGGTGTAATAGTATATTTTGCATCTTAGGAAAGTGCTACTTTTATCTTGCGTTAAATAATCTTGTCGCCTGCTGTGGCCCAGTTGGTTAGAGCTTGCTCTACCGATCACGCAGGTCTGGCTTCGATACCCGGTCAGATCACAAGTGAATTTTAGAATAACAAGTTGTGATCGAAGACTGGGTGTTTGTGATATCAATTCACATCATTTCCTCTCCTCCCATCTTTCTGATCCGTGCACTTGAACGCCTGAAGATGCCGAAAGGCGAAACCCGGGTCGTTAGTGACAAAATCTGTGAGAATGTACATAGTTTGAACGATTCAAATTTAATACTAAGCCCTCATATATTTTTTTGCGTTTATGTTAACAACACATTCTCGTAGAACTAATCATGCTGAGATGTTACATTATAAGCCTATATTATGCTTTAGATTAAGAATGGACATGATAAGAAAAAACATGTTTTTATTTAATATTTTTTTGCTTACAATTGAGAAATTATTGCAACTGTAGTACATTTTTACTGATGCTTAAGATTTGTTACCCAATTTTCTGCAGCGTTATTGATCTCCAGCGATCCGTCTTGTATACAATACAAAGTGCTGTAGAAACATTGCTCAACAATAGAAATTCCTGAAGTTAGCTAGTGCCGCCGAGGTCGCGGGGCTATACAAAGAGCGGCCGCAGGAAATGGAACACTTGTCGGGACACGAGGCGCCGGAAGTGGCGTAAGTAGGCATGACGTCGTCAGAACGACGCAGGCGGTCGACGCCGACGCCGCCACACTCACGCTGGTAATGCATTCCGCTGGGAAACGAGATATGATCTGAAGACTAACGAGAAGTGGGAGAAAATTGACGTAAATAAATATAGGATGAAATGTTTGCTGAAAGTTTTTATAGGATTCAGCGACAAATACAAAGTGTTTTCACATGTAACAAAAATTAATTTAATAGTACTTTCGATGGATTCGACGGTAACTTTGTGGATGTTTATTTTATATTAATTTAATAGTGTTCATTAAAGAATCATAACTTAAACACGATACGAAAACCGTGATATAACGATCGACAGTCTATACAGCCCAAATTTAAGGTATCTCGTAACACAGTAGGAAAAAAACATGTTTAAAATTCGATGACCAGAGACTTAAGTGTACTAATGTACTAACATTTAAAAAAATGTAGTGGAAAGTTTATTTGTTAAGATCTATAAGCTCTGCGTATTATAACGCTGAAAAAATTATAAATTATAACGGGAATCTGCCTGTTGCAGCTGTTATTCTTCGTTTAATTCTTGTGTTATTTTAATTTTATTAAAATCCAGTATAATTGGTATATACTATGTTTTTACGTATGACTCTGACTCCAACTCCAAGCATAAAACACATTTTTTAAAGTTTCGTAGCATGCCATGGAATTACTTTTGACCCTAGGAATTTGAAGGACTCGTAATTCTTTTTCTGACTCCACGACTCATGCATAATGCGACTAAAGAGCCCTTGTTTTTAAAAAAAAATAAAACGCTGTTTTTAGTGGTATGATCATTGCTGGATTACTTTGCGTATTAAAATTTCATTGTTATTAATACAGTTCTTTATAATCATATTGTATTTAGATATATATGCTCAAAGGCTGTAAAATAAATGATTTTATAATACGCCCATTTGTAACATGGGCGTTTGCTCAGTAATCAAACGATAATAATACCTTTCAATTATTCGAATCATTAAATCATTGGAATAACTACTTTTCTTTACAATTACGATTGTAATAATTTAAAGATATTCATATTTGATTGAAGTAGAATAAAACCACGTCGCCTGCTGTAGCCCAGTTGGTTAAAGTTTGCTCTACCGATCACGCAGGTCTGGGTTCGATTTCCGGTCAGATCACAGTGAATTTGAGATTTATACAATTCAAAAATTGTGATCAAAGACTGGGTGTTTGTGATGTAAATCCACATTATTTTCTTTCCTCCCATCCTTCTGATCATTTAGTAAATAGGTGTAGCGATAGCGATTAGTCAAACACTGTTCTAGTCTTATTCTTCTTTCCCTACTACTCACTTTGATAAAAGTGAGGTTGAGCGACTGAGTAACAAACAGTTCTCGTAGAAAAAATCCGTTGAGATACCTCCATTAGGAGGCCATATGATTCACATTGGGAGCGGACATATTTTCTAGATATTGTTTACTCAAAAATGATTTTCAGAAAGATAAGAGTATATTTTGTGATAATTTTTTTTAACCGTAATGCTAAAATAAAAAGAAAACTATTAAAAAAAAATCTGTTGTAATTTTAGTGACATATCATCTAAGATTTCTATTAGGCATTAGTGTATTCAGAAATATAAATTATTTCCGAATACGGCTTCTTCTCTGAAGATAAGCTTTGTCGTATTCAATCAAAATCTAGTCCCACATACGTTGATAGAAGCGATGATGGGTCTGTTAGGATCGCTAAGTATGCAGAAAATTTCCTGCGCCACGGCGGAGGTAAACGATGTTACATTAACTTAAGAAACTTTCCGAAAGGGTGGAAGGAAAACTCAGGCCTAACAAAAGTTTCGACGCCTTGATTAAGTAACTTAATCACGTTGGAACAGGTTTCTGTGTACGTACATCACAGTTAATGACCTCCAAGTTTAGGCTGCAGTAAGTTCACCTTTTTGTTTTCAAGGCTAAACACTATAGTAGTGAGAACAATCTCATCATATTAATTTTAATGTTATGTTATGTTTACACAACATCTACCTCTATTCTATGTTAGTTCTCTATGACATGCTTGTAACAATAAACCTTTCAACGGACTAAACCAATATCCAATTCCTTCTCTCCAAATCTATCTCTGTTAAAATTGAGAGTTAAAATCGATGTTATAAATCTAATACAAGAATGGTAATGGATGATGATTATTATTTATTTGTAAAAGATCTTCAAGCTCCAAATATCAATATATTTCTATCATTAACTGTGTAAAATAATCAAATTTTTACTAGAGTTATGCAATAAAATATCTGATCACGACGTATTACAATAAATTTTAAGAATAATAAATTGAAATAATGTAAGATCAAATGCTGACATTGGATTACCTCGAAGAATATTAAGAAAAACGCAATATTCCTTTGTACTTTTTTCAACTTTTTATTTATCAAGATCAGGACCAGTTTCGCTTATGGTGAGCATTGTCAACCGATGATAAATACAATTAAACATTGCTATTTATACAAAAACAAATTTAAATAAAAAGGTGTAATTAAAATAGAGAGGAATATTGTTTTTTTTCCAAATATAATTCCTTTCCACCAAGTATTGACAGTGAACAGCCTAAAAGGGAACGAATAATATTACAGTTTAATTTATAGTAACAATAGACTGCGAGATTCATTTGTATTAAATTAATACCGATATTGATTAAAATCAATGTTAAATCATTTTAAAAGTTATATTTCTGTTTAATAGTCCGTGTATTTAAGTAACCTATACCAAAGTTATAACTAAAATTGTAAAAAAACTTTACTATAATCAACACGATGCTGTTTTATTTATGGAAAATTTAATCGTAATTCTAGTGAACTGTTGTATTTATTTTTACCAGAAAAAAATATCTCATGCAATTAAAAAATATAGCATGCTATATCGTAAAGTTTTATTTAAATGAAAGTGTTCATTTGTAAACGAATTTGGAGCAATAACTATTTGCCAATTCCACGCAAACAACAAAATAAATTTTTCATGTATTCTTTTACGTCACATGCGAAAAGTTGCTAACTAGTTTTGTTAAAAGTAGCCGAGTAGAATGGCACTTCTTTTACCAAATTACGTTGTTTTTAGTTTTTCTATTAGTCTGGGTCGGGCCTAAAAAATAAAAATACGATTCTACTACATCTAAAATTTAGAAACGTGAAGACCTTAATTCTTGGTTACGATTTAGAAACGGATTATGACATTTTAGTTCAGTCAAGCGCCCTTCTTTAAAAGTATTAATTGAATGTTATAAATCCTTAGATTTATTACGCCAGACATATTATGTGTCATAACAAAACATTCAGTGTCTTGATTTATCTGTCTGTTCGCAACACATTCATATTTTAGTATAAAGACTATAAAGTTAATAGATGTGATTTTTTTAGACAGATTATGCCAATAAAAACACACACATAAAAAAGTAGGCAATAAGATTATATTTTTTAGCTATACAAAACAAAGAGTATGCAAAAGATAATGTTGAATAACCTGTTGTTTGTAGGTATGTATATACTAAATAACTGTGGGTAATTTTGAGTCTAAATAAAAAAGCGATTATCAACCTGGTTTAAAAATTTGGTGTGGGTGTCATGCCTTGCTTGTCTACCAACCGAATAGATTCTGAAGTCGTGGAATGTAACTAATGACCACCATAGGATTTATTTGGCAGAGCTGAGGGACGTTAGAATGACCAGAGAGGAAGCAAAGAGACTGGAAAGGTATACAGAGTCTTGGAAGAATAGTGTGGTGGCCATATGATCCTAATATTGTCTAATAAAGTATGGATTGAATAAATAAAGAGTTGCATTAACGTGAGTGGTATCTTCAGGCACCAGACTGAAAGCCATCATTAGGCGAACTGACTCGGTGTAATGATTTATGTAATATATGCGATTGGATTTATCGATCACTTTTAAGGTGTTCCCTGGCAATACTGTGGAAAAACAATACATTATAATGAAAAATAAAACACTCAATAAAAATAATGATTGCCATGAGTGATTATTAAACAGATATATTTAATTTCAGTGTCTGCGTTCTGATGTGTTATTTTGTATTGCAGAATAGTTCAGTGAGTGAATGTTTTCTAGTCAAGTAAGTCGTTTTCTTTGTAAAGATCGTCTCTCAGCTTGTTTGTAAAACTACAACAAAAGAATCGTTCGAATTTAAGTGTTTTTCTTCACCTTTTCGCTTCTTAAGCGGAATGAAGTTTTACAAATATCTCACTTCAGAATTTTACTTTGATTAAAAAGTCACTCTCATTATTAATGTGTATTTTTTATAATTAAAAATTGTTGTACATATTGGTAATATAAAATAAAAATTAGCTTTACTTTCTTTGTACAAAACCAACATAATATTTTTTCTTTCTTTATGCCTTCAAGGACAATATCGACTCGTGCTACCAAAGACACATTTGACAAGTCTGGCGGCTTATAAAAACTATTCTTATTGATCTGTATGTTAGATAAAAAAATCAAAATAATAATAAGGGTTTTTTTTTCATTTTTAAAACAGCTATTTTAGTATCGAAAAGAACAGTCAAGATGTAAGTATCGCAATCTTTACTATGCACTGAGAGAAAACGCATCCCCAAAGCAATAATACAGATTGAGCCCGTGAGTAACTTGTTACCTTTTTTTATATAAAGAACAATGATAATAAGATGATATTAGAAGTCGATTAACCTCTAATGGAAAATTCATAAGAATAAATGTTTAATTGAATTAGTAATAACTTAATTCTTAAATGGATCAAACGACTATATTAAAAAATAAAAAAAATACATTTATATTATTTGAAGACGTAAGAAAAGCTGTAATTTCAATATAAAATCAAATTCGCTCAAATTTTTTATATTCCAATGAGTTTTATTACTAACGACCCGGTTTTTACCATTCGGCATTTTCAGGCAATCAAGTGCACGAATGAACCATAATTGATGTTTAGTTAAAAGTTTCTATCGTGTACAAATATAATATAAAAATGAAAAGTATTATCAATAAGCTTAAAAGTTATTGATGACAATCTAGGTTATTTTTATATATGGCTTGATATTAGAGACCTTCAATAAATTTGGATACTAACTAAATAACATGTGACAATTGTTAAACAGCAATATGTATGAGCATGGTAATGCTTTCTGATTTTAGACGGGTGAATATTAATTGACGTCGTTTATCTAAGAATTAAAATATTCTGATTTTGGGAAAAATTTATTAATGAAAAAAAATCAAGTTTATACTGTATGATTTCCTATTGTATCTCCTACTGCAATATCGTTTTTTGTCACAGAATTTATTTATTACATCATTCCTGTGTTTTAATCATAATATTACGGGTTTGACTTGTATTATATGTTACATAAATGGAAGAAAAGTTCGGTACAACTCGGCCGTAAGTGCAATTGCTTATTTTACTATCGAAGTCAAATAGACATCAACTAGATGCGTAGGTTCTGATCCTGGAAAATGCTCGGGACATAAAACTGTCCCAGAAAGAATTTCGAAGAACTTTCCGTTTCCAAAATACAGGATAAATATTTCATGCGTCCGTAAAAGTCGTCCCTTTCGGGGGAATAAAATAAAATATATTTGACGCAGTCCCTCATAAGCTCTGACGTGGCATTTCATGTCCGCTGATATAATAACTGCTGAACACCGTAAAAGTCCAAAGCCCGTGTAGCCAATAAAATATACGAGACTCATACGGTGGCGCACTAATTCGCTTAGGGGTTTTGCGAACACCCTTTTAAAAATATATGCTTAAATTACACTTTTTACATAGGTGAGAAGAGCCGCTTTGAGAGAAATCATTTATTATTTATTATTTTGAAAGGCTTGCGGCGGTAAAAGTTGTTTTCACGCATGTACATAAATTGCGATTTTTTATTGTTTGGTCAAATGTATATTTTACAATGTATTGAGTATTTGTTTGATGATTTCTTTTACATTTTTAGCATTTGAGAGGTACAGCTGTTATCTGAGTGAGCAATTGCATCAATGCATATTGCGATGGTACAATTCGTAATCTCTGTCAATATTATACGTTAGTGCAGTGTTCCACGAGAGTTTATTACCGGTCCGCGAAGACTTAAATATTTCGAATTTTTTTCGACTGTATTATCTCTTGGATTTTGATGCAAAATGGTGAATGAACTGCCTTTTAATATCTTTAAGATGTCGGCTATCTTACGCAGCTTCAATTTACGATCGGTCAAAACTATTTTATGGATTTTTTAATATGTTTTCTGAAACAACTGCCGAATTTGGGCGTGTTCAGAAATCATGAAATGATCGTTTAGAAATTAGTTAACCACTTCTGTCCGAATAACACTAGTCAAGCAATTGCTTTGCTTTAGCGGTATTTTTTCCCATTAAAAAGCAATGCTTTATCAACGCACGAAATTCAGATTTTTCCATTGTTTTGAAAATTGCAAAAGTAACGTCTCTAAAACCACTGTAACTTGTGAATTTAACGCCAATTGTTATGAAATTTTGACATTTATTATTTAAAGGTAGGTACTTTCTAAAACTCAGATGGATTTTTCAATAGTGTTCTATTTTTGTCATCCTACGAACTTATTGAGTGATGTTAGTTGACGCCGGTCGGCGAGATATTTTTTAAATTATTACCGGCCCGCGGATGTAAAAAGGTTGAAGAACACTACGTTAGTGTATCCAAATTATTATTTTAATTTAAATCGTTCTTTTAAGTGCTTAAAATACATACATATAAACAACACTTAAAGTTTTAAAAATTCATTCTAAGATTGTGATGATTTTTTAAAGTATGGTTATGGGGGGTCGATAAGTTAAATAAATTTGGTTAAAACATTGATTTAGTATAACAAATTAATTTAATAAAAAATTTTCGATTCTTTTACACATTCCTCGATAGCCGAAAAAGAAATATAAAATATGGAAATATGACCATGAAAAGTTTATTAAATATTGGAATACGTCAATCTTCATTGGATTTTCAAACAAATGGGCCTTTAACTGTAACAAATTATCTCAAATTAAATAGTTGGTGGACAAACATTAATTCAATTACTATTGCAGTTTACAACCGGTATTTTTTATTTAAATACAAGTATATCGGTATTGAAAAACAGTTTGATTTTGCAACCCCTACCAACAACGATCTGAACATTTATAAAATTTATAACAGATTTAGAAAATATTGAATAAAATAAGTAATAAATAAAATCTCGCATATTTTCGACAGAAAAATTCTATTTTATTTAATAACTTTAATATTTACAATGTTTTTCGCCAAGAATTTAAATTACACAATGAAGAATTGTTTTCATTAGATTATTTTCTTAAAAAAATACTTCACTACCTATTTTCCACTTTCAGTATATCGTACAGTTAATATTATTTTGTTTTAAAAATAAATGCAAGAGTATATTTTTTTACAAATTTAAATATTCCTAAAGCGTGTTAAAAGGTATAAACACTTCTCCAGATATTCACGAAATTTATTCACAGCACCATTTCTATGAAAAAAAAAACTAAACAAAAAGTCATTATTATACAGAATTTGGTGGCGTAACGAGTTTTCAGTTAATTTTCCTGTTTGGCCAAAATGCAAAAAGCTTTTTTTGGTAGCGGGAAGTAATTTAAAATATTAGACATTCTTTCGCGATGCGGTCACAGGGTAAAGCTCTTAGCGAGCGTCGACAGGCCATGTTTAAATATAAAAATGCCTTTGTTCAGTCCGAAATATGACTCATTACATGTGACGCAAATTTAAAAACTCCATTTTATCACATTAAAATTTAAAATATAGTTTTGGGATGCAACGCTACGTTTAAAATTAAACTGAACTGTTAAATTGACTAGCGTTCTGAATTGCAGTTCTGATTTTATTTTTACTTTCATATAATATTTTTCATTTTTGATTGTATTGTCTATGAACGCTGTTGGGGTTTTATAGGCGGAGACGGTGGGTATGGATCTCAGAAGGAAGTTTAGTATTTAAAAGGTTAGTATCATGATCATGAAAGTGATCGTAGTATTGTTTTTAGAATTCTAACTAGGTGTAGTTATTTTTCTTATTTTTTCGTCATTCTCTGTCAATCGTAGTTCAGTTAATAAGTTTTATGTTTTCCCTCTAGCATTAATAAAAAAAAAATGTTCCAAAATTATACATTTTATTAATACATACACCAGCACCAATTTTTCTCTAACAATAGTTATTTTAAATTACTAAAAACAATTTAAGCCGTGTTTTTTTTATAATATGGTTATTTTAATGTTAAAAAAATTAAAACCTATCAACTGTAAAATGTTATTAAGCTAGCGACATAACCAATGTTCCCTAAGACGAGAGGTAAGCTGCGCGGAAAATTCAAAGACTGCGCGGGACAATCCAACAAATGCGCGACATAATTTGTTATATTTCATATAAACAAAGGAAAAGTTATTTTAATTTGCATAATAAAAACTATAATAGTGTTATTTGAATTTTTATAAATAAGTGTATTAAGTAAAACATAAGAATCAACAAGAACTCATTATTTTTTGAAAATAACTTAAAAACAATAACAAATTATGAAACTTATCTTTGTAGTTTATTCTATATTTAGATCGAACTCTTGTTATGATAATACATAAGAATGTAATAAAAATAAGTTAAATTATGTAAATGTTCAATTTATAATGAATTTCGGTCAATTAGAGCTATTTCAATTTATAAAAAATGGGTATACTAAACTATATTAGATTGCGCGCCAATCCGGAATGAGTGCGCGGGAGTTTGCATATTGCTGCGCGGCCGGGCACGCGCGCAGCTTAGAGGAACGTTGGACATAACACCTTTTCATCTAAGATGTATTTTAATTCATTATTTATCCTTCATGATATATATATCGCGGTCACTTTTTATTAAATCAGACCTTTTAAACTGTGAATTGGAATTTGCCAGTTTATTTATCAAGCTTATATTTATAAAACATTTTTTTCTATATAAATGAAATATATTGATTTTTTCCCGGTTTCGCTCTGGTTGTATTGATCTTTAAAACGCAAATAGCAAAAAACATTTTTTTAAAACTTATGGCGTTATTTCGTTAAACACTTATAAACCGTACTTACAGAATATATATAGTTCATAGATAATTGATAATGGTAAATGTAGAATGTTGAAAATAGCTTCGTTGACCTATAAAAGGCAGCCGGAATGTCATGTGCAAATTTTAACTACTCGAGAGGAGTTCTCGTAACAGATAGACAATCATGCAGACACGTATATTATCTGTTTCTTAGTATAAATAAACGCCTTCTGAAACTTACATTTTGGTATTTTTTTACTAAAAATAATGGTGTTCTATCACTTAAATGTCAAATCAAAAGATTAAGCGGGTTGTTTTCATAAAATATTATAATTTCACTATTTATCACAAAACTAATGAGATAATTGTTAAAAGAAGGTAAAAAATATCAACGTATTTAGTTCTGTATTTTTTATAAGATGAGTTTATAGCTATTTTGGCGTGAGCCATCATCAGAACTATGCTTAAACTTGCATTTACTCAGCCATATATATACTGTAGTATAAGAAATACGTATTGTTATTTTCTCTCTATTTGCGACATCGGACAGACAGGGTGGATTATTTTGACTCGACCTAAAGAGCATGTAAGATCGTTTATCAAAAAAAACGCAATTATTATATTATATGGAATTCTGTCAAGTAAATGCCAATTCAATCGATGAGATATTTTTTTATTATAATAATGAGTTTGCCTACCGAAAGAGACGATTCTGGATGTATAATTTATAAATATAGTTTTCATTGTATTTATTTTTCTAAATATAACTTAATGATTCCAATTTGCTGAACCATTTCGCAATACCAATGTTCAGACGAAGACCTCAACTCATACGGTTCAAATGATCCGGGTGATATTACAAAAATCTGAAACCACCCATGTTGAAAGCTCCGTATGGAATGTAAAGCTCGCGCATACACAGCCTTCGCCGGTAATAAATTTAGAGTTTAGATCGTAAATACGAAAATAATGCGACCTTTTTATTTGGGCGTGTTAAAAATTCGATTAAGGGTAATATGGGTCTTTTTCATAAGCCGTGGAGTCAGCCCTATCATTGATGTTTATTATTGAAATGAATTAGCAAATGTTTAATGAAATTTTAGCAGAAAACAATCAAACATGTATTTTTTATTCACATTTTACTGTGGTTAATTTAAATATAGCCGTAAAATTATTGTGCCAGTGATAACGTCTTTAGGCATTCATTTTTATTTATCTGAAGGGTATGGATATGTATAAGTATATAATAGAAAATTTAAATTAGCTTTGATTATTCCACGTATTATGTTACTAACTGTGACACGTGTTTCGGATCTTTCAGAGGCATCTTCAGACTTATTATCGCAAAGTTTGCTTAAGTAATGAAGCAAGATTGATTCTAACATTTTATAATTATGAAATTACAAAATGGAGTTTTGGTTTTTTTCCTTTTAAGAGGAGCAAGGAGGGGGGTGTAGAATCGAAATAAAGCAAACAAATAATGATACTAATGTGTTGCAATCAATCAGATTGGGATTTTTCCTTTTTAAGGGAAGCAAAGAGGGGATTATAAAATCGAAAATGAACTTCCACAAAGTTACCGCCGAAACCATCGAAAGTATAAGTATATATTTAATATGTACTTATAAGTATATATTTAAATATATAGCTGTATGAACCCTGATTTCGTTGGCTTTTATATAAATTTTGACGCATTGTTATAAATTTTTAAAATAAAGTATGTTATTTAATAACTTTCAAACCTCTTCCGTAGAAAAAAAAAAATATAAAATGAATAAATTGAATTTGAAAACTTTTTTACTACACTGTGTTACGTTTTGTGACAGCTGTTAAGGTTTGTGTTCACTTTATAAATAAATGAAACACATGTCACAATCAGTTATCTTATTATATTTAAATATAATTCAACTTTATATTGAAAATTAACTTCCACAATTTTAACGTCAAATTTATCAAAAATATTTTAGTAGAAAGTTTTTTATTATATTATATCGTTCTCACGAAACCAAATTAGTTCATTACAGTAATTTTTATCTTATAAGTTTTAATTTAATAAGTAAATAATTTTTAAGAAACAGCTGTTATATGTATATGTGTATTTAAAAAAATTAAAAGGTTTTTCATCTCCGCTCAGCAACATACCTAGCAAAGTTTGCCATAGAAATGTGAAATGCTATGTGGTCGTTCGCTGGCCACATCGTCTACCGCAATCGTGCTCATGCCCTCATACCAGCCCGTCGCATCGTTCTTGCTTGCAACTGACTGCCGACAATCCCTGCACTTAATTAAACCTACGTATAAACTAGCCTTAGGTGGAATGGTCTCCTGCTCAGAGCTGCGACATAGCTTTTGTAGACTGCAATGTTTCAAATTAATGGGATATAGCAGGTTTTTAATCCTGAAATAGATGGTCAACGGTTTGTAACTCCTTAGATTGCTAACATATAAATATAATATAGTTTTACAAACTTAAGTTTACACTACTCATAGCAGTAATGAAATTTTCTGAACGGTTAGCTTTTTGACAAGGTCGATAAAAACATTTGTTTTTATCAGTGTTTTTTCTTCTATAATCGTAAAAAATAATAAGAAAATTGTAAACAAATAATAACTGATTTTGAGAGATGAGTTTAAAAAATATTATCACCTGTATGGGTGTTTCTGTCAATTTTTCTTCTTGATTTGTAATTTTATAATGAAAAATATAACACATATTTCGTTAATTTAATCATATTCCAATATAATCACAACTGGTTTCGCTCATCGCAAGCATTATCAATTGATTTAAATAAAGTCCAACGGGAATATTTGTAAATAACTGAGTAGGGTTATTGAGATCGTAATAATATCATTTGGTATAAGAAATGAATTAAGAGATAATCATGCAAATTAAAACAATACAAAGGAAATCTTACAAATGAATACAAAATAATATGCAAAAAAAAAATAATTCTCATTGAATCAGAAAAATAAAATGAGATTAAAAAAAAATCTGAGATGTTCATTAAAAAATTGGCCAGTACAATATTTTATTTATTATAGTTAACTTATGTCATTAAAGTAATTAAAATTTGATATTAAACTTACTTTTATTTAAACTCTTTAAGAAATGTAAAAAAAATGATTCGGGTGGCTGTCTCGTACTTTTTAATTTGGTATTTTTTGTTTTATAGTTTTATAGTTTAAGCTTTTTTTCCTATTATGTGATTTCTTAAGATTGAATCAAAACTACTGTATTTAATTGTTTATTTGATGAATCTATACCTAGTAAAAAAATAAATATGTAAACAAAATGAAGCATTCAAAAATACGATTCAAATGTCTTTTTTTATCAAAAAAAGTCAATAATTAAATTTAAATCTTCAATGTATGTATGTATACAGAACATGCATATTTTTTTACCAATTCATGTATAAGAGAATCACATTCAATAACTACGCTCATTTCAACTAACGATCATATTATTTCAACAAGTGTTGTCGACTTTGAAACAATATCATCACATTGAAACATGTGTCGCCAAATGAAATTGTCTGGAGACTTGTCGTAGAATCATAACTCAAATCCATAGTTAGTGTCGTAGCACATCGAGCGTCTACGCCGTAGTCGAAATCATTTCACTCGAGAAAGCTGCGAACGTATTTATTAAGCTTTAGCTTAATATGTTCGAATCTTTGAATAGGGGATAATAACAATTCGGTAGACTGCTTGAGAAACTAAATCGGTTTTAATGGTTTGTATAATATTGAAATAATCGGCGGATCTAATGTATTTAGAAATAACCAGATGAACGATTTTTTTTGTTATAAATTATACACAATATTTGGCAGCGAATCGAACTAAAATTTTTGATTTATTTTATCATAAGTAAATGGTAAAGTTGAAGTAATTAACTATTCATCATATATATATGGGTAAAATATACGTCGCCTGCTATGGCCCAGATGGTTAGAGCTTGCTCTACCGATCACGCAGGTCTGGGTTCGATTCCCGGTCAGATCGCAGTGAATTTGAGAATTATTCAATTCAAAGTTGTGATCGCAGACTGGGTGTTTGCGATGTCAATTCACATCATTTCCTCTCCTCCCATCCTTCTGATCCTTTAATGGGTTACCAAAGTACTATTAAGAACAAACTATTTTTATAAATAAGAATTTATTAGCTGCGGACAATTTATGTATAACATAGTATTATATGTTACAATTTTTAATTATCCTTGAATATATCTAAACGAAAAATAATATATTTAACTCTTGCGGCTCGGAGACTAGAAAAATGCTTCTCAGCCGATGGGGGTCTTTTTTGACCCCAGTGGTTTCCTCATTATTAGCCTTATTCTTATGAATTTCAAAAAAAAAAATAGTCCAAGGGCTTAAAAATATCTCTTTGCATCATTCCTCATACATTTTTTTATAAAAATCTGTGTTTTTTTAATAAATAATAATATTTTAAGTTGCGCGTAAAAAAGACGTCATGTCAGCACACATATGAATTGACTACTGAAGAGCGTTCCAAATTATCATACGAACAATCGTTATCGCGGGCGCTAATCAGCTGATAAGCGTTATCGGGTATTTATATAAACTACAAAAGGTCCAAAAAACTATGATATAAGAATACCTTAATTATAAACATCGTATCACCCATATTAAAATAGATATTTACGAAAATGTTGGTATTGGGGTCGCATTTCTTGAGCTTAGAAACGGAAAAGTTAATATAACTTTGATATTTACTTGTTGGGTTCGTGAGTCAATGATCAATATCATTGGCTTCAGTTGCGGAGCTTATATTTTGTATTTTGTGATTTTTTTTCGAAGACGTCTATGCCTGCAATGTTTAAAATATCCTCCCATCACCTATTCAATGCAAAAAAATATGAAGTAGCGAGAGCGATTATCTAATTGATAGTTTTGTGATAGTTTTTAACTTTATAGCACCCTTTTATTTAACAAATATAAGTGGAGCGAGTTCCGTTGTTCACAAAACTTCATTGAAAGTATTTCATAAAAAAATGTTTTTAAAACTTTGTAAATTCTCGTATCTTGAAAATAATTATATACTATTACTTTTCATGTTAGTAATAAAATGACTATTAAGCAAAATTCAGCTTTATGTTAATGCAATATTCCGTTATTTACGTAAACATTCAACCGTCCTATAAAGCGAAGTAATTTCAAAGACAAAAGGTCTTGCTGGGAGGCTATCCCGAACGAACGCTTTGTGGTCTCTAGAAATGTTTGGAAACGAGATTAATGCTACAGATTTCCAAAATAAATCTCACGTTTAGATGGAACGTATGGAAATCTCTTAATAATTAAACTTCCTACTGCACCAAGACATTGCGGATATTGTAAGGAATACACGCTTTAGTGTTATTATTTATATAGATTAACAGGATAATGGATCTAGGAAACATTATACAGAGAAAATTGCGTCAAAAAGAATGGTATAAAGATATTGAATTACTTTTAAAAGCCTTTCGCCGTTTATTACTGATAAAAATGTGTGTTTCTTTTTAATTTAATTCAATAATACCTACAAATTCGTTCATTGCTTTTAACGAATTCGTAAAATTTCACCTCTCAATAATAAATTAATCAAGTCTTAGAAACAAATAGACCGCAAAAAGTAGTTAATCAATATTAAATAATAACGTTTTGTCCTTAATTAACATTTTTTGTATCTTTTATATGTATGTTAGAATAATTATCGTTCATAAAATAATATTAAATTTTCTAGCGATCAAAAAATCCAATTCTTAAGATTATAATATAATGTTATATTATAACATTTAAAAATACCCACTTTTTAAGACAGTAGGCATTCCCATGTAATGACCTTTTATCGATAATTACATGTAATTTTAAAAACCTACATAAACTGTATTTGTTTAGGTGATTACTTCCCTAATTGATTGAACGTCATTTAACTCAAACTTTTAACAAAATTAGTCCAGATCACCATCAATAGTTTTAAGTTTACTGGTAATATATTTTTTTATATGTACACGATCCAGCTATTTACCAAGCATTAGTTTAAGTACATCAATGCATTTTACACACATTATGAATTAACGATTGAAATTACAAACACATTAATAAATTTAATCAAATTAAATTTAAGATTTAGAATTTAGGAGCTAGGTGAAACTTCAATATTAAATAAGTGACAGAAAAAAACTTGTTTTGTCACTAACGACCCGGGTTTCGCCTTTCAGTATCTTCAGGCGTTCAAGTGCAGGGATTAACTTGAACTGACGCTTAGTTAATAATTGTTTCGTGTTTATATAAGAAACAAATGTATCAGCTATCGGTTTCAGTATCAGTATAAAAACAGTTCAAATTCATCGATGCACTTGGACGCCTGAAGATGCTGAAAGGCAAAACTCGGGACGTTAGTGAAAAAACTTGAGTGAATGTACATAATTTTATCGATTCATTTTTTTATACCAACTGTGAAACTATCTTTCTACTAGGTTTTAGTTTATTTAATAAGTAAAAAATAGTGTGTAATTGATCATAGAATCAATAATCTTTTTTCAATCGCATCGGTAAAAGATTTATAGCGACAGTTTGCCGCTAGTTTGAGTAAAAGCTCTGTGTCTAGGCAAGCACATAAATTTTTCATTTTCATTTCGCAGGTGTCCGCCTCTCGAATCCAATATAACATTACAGCCTGAAACTGTAGTATGCGGATAGTTATTTTAGTGCTGAACTCTTTTCATGCTCCGACTGAAAGAAAAGCATAAATCTTAGTTACGCAACTCGGTCATATCAATAAAAAAGGAAACTCCGAAGAAATTTCCCGCTACGATAATTTACGACTAGTTAGCTGGCCACCTTGTGTAAGTTAGTGAGGTGCGGACCTTACTGTTTATTTGGTTTTTTTCTCTTTCAATATTTGCTGGATGTATGATTTACTGGTTTATTAGAGAAGCCATTCTAATAGCGTAATTTATTGCTTGATATGACGCAGAATATTCATTAGAAGTAAGCAGCGGTGGGCTGCCAATACCTTAACCTTAATACGCTTAACCTCAAAGCAATTATCGGTGTTCTGGGGAAGGAGTGAATTTTGCTATCACTACTATTCAATTATATGCAATATTTAAATTAGCAATCGATGGTTACTTAACCTTTCCCTTACTATGCAAAAAAAGCACATGCTCCTGAGCTGTGTAGTCGTTACACATTAGGCAAACGGGAGTGAATCATGACAATTATATGTAGTACTGCTGTAGTATTGTTATATAATTGTCACCCTGACGGCGGCTACATTAATATTTTTTCATTACGTATACCGTTATCATCCCTTCTTGGTAAAAATTAGCCGTAAGCATTGCATACATCCATTACATAAGAAAACTAATAATTATTAAACATTGTATTAAAAAAATGCAATTTTTATTAATACGTACTTTCAAAAGGCGCCGAGTGTATGTAATACATACATACATATAACATACACGAAAATATTTAATTTTAATAAAATTATAATTTTATTGAAGGGGAAATAAAAGTCTCGAGTCCCGGGATGTTCCGGGACTTTGACTTTATCACGCCTCGAGTCTCGGGACTTTGAAAACCCCGAGACTTCAGAATCCCTGATCAACAGTATTTAAAATAATATTTGTAGAACTAAAATACTCCGATATTTGTTTACCTTATTACAATGAAATTATAGTTAAACGTTAATTCAATCTAATGTATGTAAATAAGATTGCAGAAAAAATTGTAATACATTTTACAGATTTAATTTTATCTGTTGAATAAAAAGAAAGTTAAGACACTGCGGTCATAGTGTGAACTGCCAGTTTAATCTTGCAATAGGTTAAATCCATATATCTGGACCAGTAAATACACGTGACTGTGGTAAAGCATGAGCTGAGGACATCATAATATATTATTATGAATTACACATTTATTTACCTAAATCAGAACCGTTTTTGATCATCATTCGCATTTTCAACTTTTAAGAGTGTAAAAATTGGTAAAATGTAAAAATTATAACTATCAATTGCGATTGCAAATTAGCATAATTTTTTCTTCTCGTTCTCATAAGAAGTTCTTATGTATAAATTCCTGTCATTTTTCTCTTACCAAATTATTTGTTACAACCTTATTAGTTTTACTATATTAAGTATAAATAGCCCTGTATTTATTATGTATTCTTATAAATTCTTACAAATATCATAAAATTTATCCTGAATATTTTTCAATTTATAAAGATGTCTTTAAAAAGATCTTACACGCTAGTGAAACTTTTTATTTAAATTTGAATCGTTCAAATTATGTACATTCACACAAATTTTGTCACTAACAAAGTTTCAAAGAACGATTCAAATTTAATATTGAAATTCCACCAACCACCTTCAGTCGAAATCTTAAATTTGATTTATTCATTTCAAATAATAAGCCAAATATTCGTTGATGTATAATAAATAACCTTTTTTATTACCAAATTAGATATTTCGGTGTTTTATACGATGGCGAAAGCAATAAAAAAGTAAAAAAAAATATGATGGGATGTGTACCGAATAAATAAAAGTTTTGATTTATTGTCGAGCGCATCAAAATGTAGGCTAAAACCTTTGCTACGATTGGGTATACACACCACTTACGAATTCTGTTTCGTATTTATCATTTTTCACTCTGATAGATGATTCGTACAGAAAAGCACTCGTGAGATACGAGCTTGCTAGAACGGGAATTGCAAACTGAAATCGTAATGCAGATAAAGTCTCACTAGGCAGAGTATGCGAATAAACTTTATAAATAATGATAAACAAAGTAAAAAAAACTCTCTAAACATAAGTTGAATAGTTCGTCAGTTTTGTCAATAACGACCCGGGCTTAAAAAGTGGTTCATAAAATGATAAACAAATCTTACGAACCATTTAAATCTAAGATCGGCTTAAACAAATAATACTATACTAGTAAGTAAATACCTTATGGTTTACCTGACAATTAAATTGGTCAATATAAAGGTAATTTATTTTCAATTTTATACAATTTGAGATCTTATGCATACGTGCCTTGATAGTTGTGATTTTTTTGCTCCTCGAGTTGATTTCACCTGATTTTAAATGTTGAGTGATTTTTAAAATACCTAAATGTTTTTCGGTATACATTTTTATCAATTGGAATTTTTATTGGTATTATTTTTTTTTTCACTTTTAGGGTGTTCACTGTCAATACTTGGTGGAAAGGCATTATTTTAATAAAAACAATAATCCTTTGTACTTAATTCCACTTTATTTAATATGTCAGGACCGGTTTCGCTCATTGCGAGCATCAGTTGACAATGCTCGCAATAAGCGAAACCGGTCCTGACATATTAAATAAAGTGGAATGAAGTACAAAGGATTATTGTTTTTATTAATATTATTTTTTTTTGTTCAGTCACAAGAATCAATTTGACACTTGACAATTTCTGAAGATACCAAAAAGCAAAAATGTATTACATGAAGTTTTTCTTAAATTAAAATTATTTTCTTATTAGAATTAAAATACATATAAATATATAATTTATCTGGAAGCATAGGTTTGTCTGACTCTACCAAAAAAGATGGGGAATTTTTCATTGCAACTTTGTATCTATTTATTCAACTTCTGTAAGCATGCACGATACGATTGTATGATGCCATATAGATATTAATATTTAATATTTCTGCTTTTATTAGGTATGTTAGCATGAGCTTTAAAACGATTATGTTTTGTTACTATTTGCACGGAACAGCAATTAAATGCTATTTAAAAAGTAAGGTTTTTTGTTTAACGTTGAAATTTACAGCCCATTAAGTACCCACCGAATATGTTGCATATATCAAAGAAAAGTGGTCAATTTTGTGGTTAAGTTTGTTCATAATAACCGCAAATAAATAAGTAATTTTATTAACTGGTGCGTCGCGTAGTAATAATTATCTTTACGTTACTTTCAGTATCCTTATTGCTTCTAATGTGTCAAATCAGCTCACTATTTTATGTTAGCAACTTGCACCCACAGTAAAATAAAACAGTCAGTTAAATATAATTTCACGTTAGATCCGGGAGCCGTGTTTTCATATGATAAGCTAGCCGAGCGTTGAGTCCCGGAACCGTGTTTTCACGTGTTTTAAAATAGAGCCACCATTGTGGTATCAAGCAACATTTTGTATAGAAGACTCAGTATTATCATTATAACAGATACTCATATTATTCTGAATCAGTCTTTTAATTATTACTTTTATTAAAAATACTAACTGATTATACAAACCAAGATTTAAGGATATCATTGCATACGCATTTGATGCGTCCATTTGTCCTTCTGAAGATTACATGATGGTGCAGTCACTGAGTTCGTTTTCATTTTAAGCTTAATATTCTATACAAATGCTATGCTTCGATTAACTGAACTTTTTATTTTTTAGAACCTATCGTCATCATGCATTCTATCTATCGATTTACGAGAACTCGCTTTACGCGAAAATTTGCGGAACTTAACTACCGTGCAAATCGAAGTATGGTTGTTTTGCTAATCTCACAAATATAATAGTTTTATACCTTTATTGTGTCATGAAACCTTTTATTGCCAAACAACAACATAATAATATATAGAACATAAAGTAATAAGAATAACGTGCTACAAAGCCGTCAATATTTGAAAAATTGACTTGCTGCAACCGATACAAAAATGAAAAATTGAGTTGTTTTCTATTAACAATAAATCATTTTCATTCTGAGATGGCTTTTGGAAGGGTAAATATGTGGCATTATTAAATTTTGATATAAGCAGACATGTTTTGCGAGATGAAAAAAAATACATTCAAAGAATAAATAAAATGTAATTCGGAATATTCAGGTCAGGTGAAGCGGAAAAGAAATACAAAAAAATGTATGTTGTTCCCGAAAATATGATTCAAACAAAATGTTTATTGTGCAGTGGGTCATTCAGATCAAAAAGTTGTTTTAAAAAAAATACAAAAGATAAAATTATCAATAAATAAATAAATCACATCCCCATCACAGCTTATAAAAGCCAAGGCGTCAGATATATTAGATTTAACCACGTGATGCCAAACCATCTTGATGAGATTTCTGAAAGTAAATTCAAGGTCGAATCGAGGATAAAATACATCACAGTCTGTCCATTATTTCAAATATTAAATTAAAAGGATAATAATTTTGAACTTCTCCTGTGATCAATCCATATTCTAGAGTCTAGATCAGCCATACTCAACCTTTTTTCCCTCCGGGCCGCATTCCGATTTTTGCGTCTCTACGAGGGCCGCAACATATTTATAGTAAACTGTATATATAACACATATGTATGTATTATGATGTCAAAATAAAACTATTTTATTTATGTAAATATATAGATTCATGTATTTTTCATTGTAAAAAATAAAAATGAACAACAAATAAAATATCCATAAAAAGTACACAAAAATACCAATGTATCCAAAATATTAAATCGTTTACTTAAAAATTAACATGAATTTTGGTATTGAGTCAAACTTTTAACTATCTTTTAAAGATATTTGGTGACTATAATTATTTTGGGCCGCACATAAGAGCTGATTGGGGCGCAGGTTGAGTATGGCTGGTCTAGACCCATCTGATCGCTAGAGTGGAGTTTTTATCATTAGACCACAAATGTCATGATAACAATTAGTAGCTCTAACTACTTTAACAGGGTATTTCAAAACATGTCGTTTCCACTTCTTTCTGTTGTCGACGTACTATAGTTTTTTTTTTTATTCAATTTCGGTTTTATTTATTTATTAAAAATAAACCACTTTTTTCCACTCACTCCAAATTAATTTATTAGAATCAGGACTGGCTTTGTTCATTTTACATTCATGCATTTTTTTCACGATGGAGTGATTTAAGCGCGTTCATCCCATGAATAACTGAATGCACTGAAAGTTCTGTAAAAGCTCAAAAAAATGCCTTGTTGAAGCTATTTTAGAGCTTTAAGCTCATGAAAAGCTCGTTACTCCAAAAGATCTCCCAAAGCTTCAGCGTAAAAAAAGTCTTATTGTAGCTTATTGTTGTGATATAGGTGATTTGGTTATTTTTTATTGTTGAAGTTACTCAAGCGTTAGTTTACTTAAATCTTGGGCGCTAAAATATGAATCAAAGATTGAAGCTATCGATTATAGCGCTATACTGATAAAAGATCCTACACTTCACCACTGGTTCTATGCTTCAAAAGCTTTTTAAATGTGTAGATGCCAAGAACTCCACTTAAACTTGGAGCCTTATCAGAAGCTCTGTAAAAATAAACTAAATAGGTCATTTTATAGATAAAAGGTATACATATTGTTTGAGATATATAAGAGATTAAAGCTTACCAAAAACATGGTTGCATTAATAGTTCTCAAAGATTTAAATTAAAAAAGTCACCCAAAATGATTCAAGAACTTTTTGATTACTCAATTATTGCTGCGGCATAAGCTCTCTTTGAGGTTTTCAGATAGGCTTGTAATATTGAGATACGCGACTTAGAGCTATTGGGCAATTCTGCTATCCCAGGTTCATCCAATCGTTTCTTTATGTTGTCTCCTAAGAGTTTATTTTTTTATCAACATTATCTTAATAAAAATATGAATCCGGATCGCCATAATCGAATCATGTAAGTAATGAAGTAAAAACATTGTGTAAATGGTGATGTGTTTTGAAAACAGACGTTCCAACTATTTTCCGAGGAAAGAGCGAGCCTTTACAGACTTATTCAAAGCTTATCTCTTTCAGTATGTAGGCTTATAGACTAACAATAGAATGAAAAATGTATAAAGTAGAACAACATTCAAACGAAACGATTCCAAGAAAAAATTTGCATAAATACGTAACATGCTGTCACAGGTAAATCACACAAAATTTTCATGTGCGATAAAAAGAATTGTTTGAGATATATAGGTCATTCTAGGTTTCAATAAAAATAAACTGTTAAATACTTTTAATACGTTTGTGGTAAATCTCAATTTACGAAGTCTGATTGTAAGCCAATCAATCAACAATCCTCTCCTAGATTAAGTTCAATTTGGTGATTAGCAAAAAAATATTTGAGAATAAATCGCTAGCCTTGAGGCCTTTTTTAACGAGATAGGGCTTAAATCAAAACATCATAATGTGACGTTTCAAGAGACTCAAGTTACATGCTCCCAATTTTTGTTACCAATGCAAGTATCCACTTGCGCTTTTCATCAGAGCCACCAGTTGAAAAGACTGTTCGCTTAATAAATGTATAGACAAAAACGTGCTTACATCCAAATATGAGACACGCTGACAATATTTTTATATTATAATATTATAAGTCGCCTGTGTGGTCAAGTGCTCAACGTTGTTGGCTACGGCTACGGCTACGGAGGGCCCGGGTTCAAATCCCGGTACGGACAGTTTTATAAATTGATTTTTCAATCGATTTTTTTTTTGTTCAAAGGCATGGATGTATGTGATGTCTTGAATTCCCCTCTCTTACCCATCCTAACCTATGAACGGGGCGTATCAAGAGCGATTAGCTTACCACTAATCCTGTCCTAGCCCTATCCTTCTATCCCTACTCTCTTTGGAAAAAGAGAGGTTGAGCAACTGAGTAACAAGCAGTTCTCGTATAAACACTTCTGTTGAGATAAACTCCATTAGGAGTCTATATGCTCCACATTGGGAGTGGACATGGTTTAAAAAATAAATACATATATATTATATAAGTTGCCAAAAAAGCTTTTACTAAAAGATAATGGCAATGTCATTTTTTAAAAATAAATAAAAACATTTTACCGTTGACTAAAATATTTTTTTTTAAGATATCGTTTTTTAAGTAAATTTGCCGTAATGATTTTATTTATTATTTCAGTAACATTCCTTAATACTTACAATGCACCGATATTAAGAGCAAGTTAGGTAAAAAGCTTTGGTCAATTTATATTATTATTGTTGAAAACTCTTAGAAGAATACGTACTTATTTGGTTGACTTTAAAGTTCAATGATATATCTTGAAAATATACCACGTCCCAATGGTATACATCTTTGTGACAAACATCAAACAAAATAAATCTTACAAATCTAAGAAAAGTCTGTTTTTTTTAAACCGTGCGCATTGGGTCTTAGTGAAATATTAGATTTTAAGCCCAGCCGTGTGTCAGATGATTACCATAAGTTACAAAGTGAATATTCACTTTACAGACTGCTTAGAAAATAATTTGATTTCTGTTTTTTTTCACCATGTCCGCTTTCAATATGAAGCATATTAACATCTAATAAAGTTTCGCTCAAACTCTCTTTTTTTTCAAAGAGCTTAGACAGGGCTAATAAAAAGCTAATCGGTCTTGCTTTGCCTTTATTTTTAAGATAAGATGAGTTTAAAGGGATAATTAAAAGCATCACATGTATCCATGCCTTCGAACAAAAATCCATAAATCGATTTCAAAAACTATCTGGACTGGGATTAGAAACTGTAACCACAGTATTATAAGCCAATAACGTTGATCGTTCGACCACGCATCCAGCAGATATTTTTTTACAGTATAATAGTCAATATTTTTTAATTAAATAGTGTTATTATTGTAACATAGATGAACAAAAATAAAATATTATACCGTTTTATTTTAGTCCATGGAGAAATGGCTTTGTTTATAAATTTGATAACAAAATTACAGTATTTAGTGTTTAAAAATGCATGAAATGTTAACGAATAAGCACAGAAGCAAAATAACTTAAAACACTAAATAAAATGAAGCAGAAAAACAGCAAATAATTAGGTTGACAATGCGTTGATCAGACGAACAGGCGTTTTAATTGTAGTGTTTACATAAATGAAAAAAGAGCAATTTTTAAGAAAATTAAACATACCAGTTTCATGTTAGCTTTATTTCATAAAAGATTCATTATTGTAATGTTAAATCATATTTTTCTCCAAGCTTATCCTGTCCTCGCAAGATAGTGACTTAACAGAAACATACAACACTAAAGCCATTATCTAATCCAGGGGTGGGGAACCTTTTCTTCTATAAAGGCCGCATTCATTTTTCTGATTTGACAAAAGGCCGCAGTAAACATACTAGGGATTTTTTTTGGTCTTCCAAGGATTTTGACATCGTAAATCTCAGGAATTTACGAATTTACAACAATTTACAGAATTACAGAATTGGCCAGAAGGTCGCTCCAGAGTAGCCAAAAGGCCGCAGGTTCCCCACGCTTGGTCTAATCCGTGTCTTATTTTGTGTTTTTTTTTCATTTAGTGATAATGTAAGTCATAATATTTGTTCTATTGGCCAACAATCATGAGGAATTCTGAGCCTAAAGTTCTTTAAAGAGATTCAAAGTAAAGCCGTATTTAAAAAAAAAATAGGCCAATCAAATCAGTATGACACATAAAATGCAATTATATTGAAAGTATTGTGCACTGAAAATAAGCAGCATTCGTTTTGCGACCACACTATAAGCATTAGAAACCCCTCACCCTTTAGCATCCAAGATTCATTTGAAAGACAGTGGGTGCCAGAACGTGTACCAGGAAAAGCTACGCTATGTCTTTCTCTTATTAGGTTTGTCTTTTTGTCTCGGAGGACAGCTTAATCCCGTGTAATTAGTTAAACTTAAAGCCGGCGTCAAACAGATGTACGGAATAATCTCGTTTTAATATCCAACAATTTCTTGTTGC
Source organism: Himalopsyche tibetana (assembly GCA_030503985.1). Taxonomy (NCBI): domain Eukaryota; kingdom Metazoa; phylum Arthropoda; class Insecta; order Trichoptera; family Rhyacophilidae; genus Himalopsyche; species Himalopsyche tibetana. The sequence goes on along the minus strand of JAPJYX010000007.1, from coordinate 1,401,179 downwards.
TAGTAAAATGGTCTTTTTCTGGTCTTTTGCAGTTTAAAAAGCGAAGAAATTCCGATATGTGTACCTACATACTCAAAGTTATGACATTTGTATGAGTTTAAGATTTCGACTGAAGGTGCTTGGTGGAATTTCAATATTAAATTTGAATCGTCAGTTCAAGTTCATCCGTGCACTTGAATGCCTGAAGATGCCGAAAGGCGAAACCCGGGTCGTTAGTGACAAAATTTGTGAGAATGTACATAGTTTGAACGATTCAAATTTAATTTGTATGAGTCTTGCAAAATATTTAATCTGAAAGGTAATAATGTTTTATGTTCTCTTTGTGTTTAATAATAGTAGTTAATACTGGTTTAATTATTAGCATTTAAAATTTGACGTTATAGAAACCCAAGGCGCTCTACCAAAGTCACAAAATGTATTGCAAATATAAGTTTGAAATTAACATAGTAGATATTGGAACACCCATATGACTTCTGAGAAATAATTAGTTCTGAAGCTATTGCGATATATTTTTATCAGATGAATCTTTAAATCATGTTCCAATAAAAGTGTGTCACTTTTTCACGACTTTGATTTCAAATAACAAACACCCTAGAACCATTGAGGGTTATTATCAGTTGCCATGAATGAGAATCCTGTTTAAATTTATATTATTACAATATCAATAACAATTTTATTTATATATAGAAATGTAGACATCAAACAAATTTAATAAAATGATTTTACTCATTCTTCTTCTTGGCCCACATCTGTTGTATGTGTAGAAGTATAAATTATATCCTTCACTCGAAGACCCACGTGTAAATGGTCAATTTCGGTCTACCAGCATACTTAACTTTTACCAACCAAATCGACAGATGGTCGGATAGAAAAGCAAATAGACTTGAAGCCTTTCAGCAGCATCCGCAGCACGTGATTAAAAATTCGTCACAAATAAAAAAGCAAACCTTCTAAAACCTCTTGAAATATAAACATCTTGCTTTAAAAAAAAACCTTAAAAGAATCTGTTCAGTTAAGCTTAGAGGAATGTTTAAAATCTTTTCCTTGAATATGTACGAGCAGAAGGATTGAAAAGTGTAATACCTAGATCTGTACTAAAACAAAATCTCAAAGCTCCGACCTTTTTGTATTATGCTAAAGCGTTAACTTTGAAAGCTCGCTGTTTTTTTTTGCTACAAGTTACAAGTCTGAAACTTTTTTTCACAAAGTAAGTAAGCTTAATAAAATTGGACGTAGTCATGTCAATCATATGTCAAGTTAGAGCTTAACCAAAGGCGGCGTTATTTTTGAATTTTAAAAACCTAATCTAAAGGTAAAAAGAAAAGTTTTTAGACATGCAAAAAATGACAAGTATAATTGGTCGTAGATGCATATGAATAAATAGTTCACAACGATATATAATATAATGCACGTATTCGTATACATAACTATAGATTACGAAGCAATCATATCCTTTTCGTTTGTTATGATTGACATTTTGTTGTCAAATAATCCGATAGAATGATTTTAACAAATAACCTTACTAATGTAAGTTTACTTTTTTCCGAAAACTTATTTAAATTGGTGCCCTTATTTTTAACATCATACTCTCCTAGCAATCTCAACAGGTAGTGACTCGTGAGAACTAGTTTATTAATTATTCCAAAATGTTTCAAAATAACTAGAGGTGTTCTAGAATAATTTTCCTCAGATTTGTATACTTTTTTAATATTTAATTTAATATTTTTTTTGTCTGAAGGTAAAAATAGCCAAATATTTAATTTCACAAAAATAAAACATATAATTGATAGCTATTTTGGCTTTACGCTATCGTCAGGATTTTCTAGTTGTGTAAAAATTATCTTATAGTTTGTGTGAAATAAAATACTATTTTACCTTACTACAACGGAATTCTACCAAGTACATACTAATTTAACCAATAAGTAATTATTTCTTTGAATTTTTTTTTTTATTAAGAAATTTATTTTATTTAATTAATACTATCCATCTTCTTCTTTTCTGGCGCTACATTCCAGTGGGATTATCGCTGATCTCCATAGTTAATTATATCTAATTAATTTTATTGTATTGTATAATAAATAATTTTCCTTCCAGCCAACCAACAATTAATTATTACTTAATAATGCAATATAAAATCAGGGCCACAATGACATGAATATATCCAGTATTTTTGCTGTATAAATATGTATATTGTAACATTAGTAGATCGTTATTTGATAAATGAAAACACGTGACTGACACAAAAAGATCAAATTCTTTGTTTGCTAAATCCCCAGCGATGTCATAGCGTCATCTATAAAGATATCTTTTTTTCTTCCGTTACAGACTACAGTGCAGAATAAATAGCAGAGTGAAAAAAAATCTCGGTGCGGGATAGAATGGGCAGCGAGTTGCCTCATTATTCATCTCAGTCCATTTCCCTACTGTCAGTGGAACTCCATTATAGATTTCTGTTTACGCCTTTTCCACTTATTTACTCGCTCGTTGCTGTGATGTAGAATATTATTATATTTTGTATCATCATGTACACCTTCATTTCTAGCTTCGTAACCAAAAAGAGAAAAACATTCTAGTAACTCTCTTCTTCCATTTCCCAGTGCAATTTATTACTGTATTATATTTCAGATTTCTTCTGCTTTCTTAATGGATAAATGAAAGAGGTTTTATCACAGTGCGGGTGAGTTTTCAATTATCATACGAAAATAGTTTGGTAGCTATTTATTCGTAGGTTTAAATACAATATAATGATACAATTCGAAAAAATTGTGAGTATGTTTTAAAAAGTAATTAACCCTCCAAGGACGAGAGTGGCCACATGTCACAGTAAACACCGTTTTCTATTGATCCCACTATTCATCCTTTTCTACCTGAATATCGTTGTTTTCACTCATATTTAGTTAAGAAGGGTTACTGCCTTCAGTTAGTCATCAGCCGCGGGGACAGAAACGGCCACCAAAAGCACATGTGATTTTTTGAATTTCCGCTTTTAATGGACTTTTTGAAACTGTTAGTTATTTTTTTATCAAAGCATCAAATTATTAACAGTTCTTTTGCTAATATATTTGTATTGAAATTATGTTGATTTAAGAGGTCATATTGTAAATATTTTTTAAAATTTCACGTTTAGTTATATTCCAACGCCGAATGTTTGTGTGCCCATACGGTCACGCTCGTCCTTACTACTGTCCGTACACAGTATTACACGGTAATAAAAGGATGAGCATGACCATATAGTCATGCGGAGTTTCTATACAACGACATTGCGTTTTTTTTTTAATTTTTTCTTAAGAATAAAAGTTATCCGTGACTTCAATATGGCTTAAAAAATATTTCCTTATCGAAAAAAAGCTCTCGTCTCTGGGGGTTAATTTACTACTATTGAGGAAATATATATCAATGAAAGATACGTATTTTGTGAATGGACTGTATGTTACGAGACTTACTCGTGTTTGACGTTGGTTATTGGTGAAAAATAGTAAAGGTCCTGAGATGGTAGAGTGAAGTAGAGAAGACTAATGAAGAAGACTCTTTTTTATATTTTTTTATTTTATTTTCCACTCCCAAAGTGAAGCATATACCTCTTATGAAGATATATTAATAAGAGTTTTTCTACAAGTTTTGTTTGTTATTCAGTCGCTCAAACTTTCTTCCAGAGAAAGTAGTAGAGATAAAAAAAAGGTTGGGCAGGACCGGAATAGTGGTAGGCTAATCACTTTCGCTACACCCTTTTATTTTAAGATTGGAATGGTGAAAGGGAATTTTTAAAAATTACAAACAACCATACCTTCGAACAGAAATTGATTGGAAAAAATGCGACGTTGACCTTATAGACATCCTCAACATAAAACTAGGCATAAAACGCAATGTGAAGAGATCCAGGTTGCATTCGGATGGAAAAGAATATTAAAAAAAAAATACATAGCTAATTTTACCTCGAGGAGACATCAGTCTCTATAAATATTTTATTTCGTCATTACTGTAAATCCAATAGAATCATTTTTTTATCGTATATTTTCTATAAACACCGCTCCCATGAGCCCCAAGCTTATCTGAAGTTAATCCTCTCTTGTAGTCCAACTGCCATGTTTTCTTTCTTTAAAAAAAATATAATACAAAGTTGCCTATTATATTCTGAAGCAGTAGCATGAAAATCCATTCAGACAAAACACAAAAATCTCCGAATCCACTAGAGATGTCTCGAAATAGATCGAATATACAATTACCTTTAAAGATTACAGGAATTCAAGTACATATTTGATTTCTCAGATAACTTTATCATATTTTGCAGTAAAAATCTGTGTTAGTTTCACTTTTCAATTATAATATAGCTTATTTTTACAGTTTATGTTTTGATTGGTCATTTGAATATTTTTAAGATTATTAAATATTCAATTGGGATTTGTAAAAATAAAGAAACAATGTAAAAAGCCGGCTTTTTACTATTCAAATTTTGTCTTAATGTATCTTTTTTATCAAATACATCCACGGCTTTTGAAATATCCATAAGTCGATTGAAAATTATTATATTATATTATTAGCATGACAATACATTGATTGATATATTGAGTTTGGAACATCGCCAAACGAACAGGACAAATGTGTAAGAGTATTTATAACTTATCCGTCAACTTGGCACAAAGACTTCATTGAAATGAGTAGGTACCTAGTATAGCATCCAATCCCAGATCCTTTTTGTAATCCCGGGATAATTCACCATAAAATGAGAACTTCGGGATTCAAGAATGCGAGATTGTAGGTCGCTTTTTGTCAGCTCTTTCGCATATTTCAAAAAAAATTTAGTCGCTGGCCGATTTCAAAATCCCAGGAATTTACGTAATTCACATAAATAAAAAATGTGGTAACTTTTTTTAGCTCACTGGCTCGTTAAAAATGTATCCTTGCCTGTTTTCAAAAAAACGTTTCGAGAATTTTTGATTGTTTATCCTCAATCCCGAAATTCCGGGATTGTGATAGTAGTAGTCCCAAGATTTTGCGATTCGGTATCTTAAGATCGGAATCTCTAGTACCTAGTGAGATTATTCTATTTGATTTTTATCGTATTTTTTTAGTTAGTCATAACATTCTGAGCAATTTAGTTTATTTTTTATCATTAAACATACATATTAATAATGCCGCCTGTGTGGTCGAGTGGTCAACGTTGTTGGCTTCAGCTACGGAGGGCCCGGGTTCAAATCCCGGTACGGACAGTTTTTATAAATTGATTTTTCAATCGATTTATGAATTTCTGTTCAAAGGCATGGGTGTATGTGATGTCTTGAATTCCCCCCTCTCACCCATTCTATCCTACGAACGGGGCGTATCGAGAGCGATTAGCTTACCACTAATCCTGTCCTAGCCTCTATCCTTCTATCCCTACTCTCTTTGGAAAAAGAGAGGTTGAGCAACTGAGTAACAAGCAGTTCTCGTAGAAACACTTCTGTTGAGATAAACTCCATTAGGAGTCCATATGCTCCACATTGGGAGCGGACATTGTTTTAAAAAAAAATATATAATATAGTTCATCGGTACATTTTTTGCTTTTTTAAAAAAAATATTAGCTTTTTTATTATTATTTTTATTTTGTACGCATCGCACCGACAATCGAATCCCATCAATGATGAACTCATGGTATTTCGTAATAAGGAAAAAAACGTAAATTAAAAATATCATACAATATTTACAGAAACTAAATCTTTAAAAAGTAATAGTTAGATTACTTATTCCGAGTACTTTAACTGCACGAGTATAAAAAGAGTTATTCAATTGAACATCTCTAGTCTCCAGGCACTCGAGTTTCAAGAGCTGGATTCCCTTTTAATATTTTTTTTCTATTGCCCTTTGATGTTGAATATATCAGATATTGTTTGTTAAATTATTCCGCTCACGATCGTGCCTGCAATAAAATATGAATTGAGGTAAAAAAAATGTGTATCTGGCAAAGATTCTCGAAGGAAACAATCTTTGTAAAACTTATGCAAATATTTGATTTTGCTACGCTGTTTGTTGCGAAGTGACACGATTCGTATTGAATATTCAAATAAATGCATTATATATTGTATTTGAAATGATATCGTGTTATCAATACTGTCGTACAAAATAACGCCCTGTGATATTGATTAAATATTGACAAGGATATTTGTAGTATAAAAAGGATTCTCGTAACAATATTTATGAATTTATATTTACAGCATTTTCCGGTCTTGATAGCAACTGTAAATTGGTGATTCACTTTGAGAAATAACAAGCCTCTTCTAACATCCAACAAGCTATACTAATATTGATGCATATTTTTTCCATATCGGTTCCCAACGTGGACCATATGGAATTCTAACAGGGTTTATCTCAATATACAAGGATAGAACACATTAGTTTCTCCCTATTACTATACCCCGTTTAAGAATGATAAATAAAAACAAACTATTAGTCTACGTAGTGACAGTATTAATATATATTTTCATTTAAAAACAAATAGCATTACAGCTAATTCCAACGCGCCAAACACAATGCGAGGTAAAATTCTAAAGAGTTTTTTTTGTCAGTCAATCGAAATTAACTCGAAGAAAATTGACATTACAAACACTCATGGCTTAGATTGTTATAACTTTTTATTGACCTTACCGGAAATTAAGCCCAGACCCGTCTGATAAATATAACCAAACTTGTATTGATGAGAGTGAGATAAGACCACAGAAAGCGATTTTTGGAATATTACAATCAGTGGTGTAGTGAGGCCAGGTCAGTCCAAGTCGGCGACCTGGCACCTGAAAATGAGGAAGGCGCCCTGCCACCTTTTTGACTTGTAACTTAATTTTCAAGTACATACATATATTAAAAATCGTTTTTTTATTGATTTTATTGTTAAAACTTGTCTTTTTTTTTTACTTCAGACGGATATAAAAAATAAATATGGAAGAAATCAATGGCCGACCTGGTACCTATTTATGTACCACTTCACTACTGATTACAATCATCGCGAATCACTTTATTTATCACTCTTGCACTGCTTTGTCAATAGCAAGCAAGGTGACAAATAAATGACTTGCAGACGACTCAACAAAAATTTAAACGGTAATCATTTTTTTCTCACATTTACACAGCCTTTTCAAGAGAAAAAGTGAGAAAACAAACGAGTGTCTGAGAATTAAATCAAAATTAAGCCAGGAGTTATTTATTTTTTGCAGGCCTGTGGAGTCGTATAAGAAAAGACGACACCGATTCCAAAGATTTTTTGCAATCGTTTCATTTTAACATATTATATTTTATATTTATCCATCAGATCATCTTTAGTCAGCAAAGCATGCAATATCAACACTATGAACTATTGTGGCTCGGATAGACATAATTTATATTACACGTCGCTCGTTTTTCACGACTCCGACTCCAACACCGCAACTCCACGACTCCGATTCCGACTCCACAGCCCTGGTTTTCTGTATGCGCCACTCGAATAAAAACCGTAGAACCCATCGACGATTTATTCAAAAAGCTCTAAATTTGCTTTGGGTATTTTTAATTGATTACACATTATTGGTTTTCAAAGCTTAAAGCATGTCAAAAACGTAAGCGTCAATCAGATTTGGCCAGCGTAGCGTATAAAGTATAAATGTCCCAATGCTCGGCGACTAAAATCCTTATTGAATAATGAATTAGAGCCTGAGAGATTGCCCCTGAAGCGTGTGTGTGTATTTATGGCGTCTAATTATTTTGACAGATTTCTCTGGAGAGAAGAGTCTTATACGAATTGACTGGCGTGTTAAGCGGGTTGCACCTTAAATAATTTACAAAAGGAAGGACAAGAATATTAAAAATAACAATCCTCCTGATTTGAGATGAATATTAAATTCAGATTTTTCAATTTATACATAATATTTTTTAATTTTTCGATCAACTAAGGGATTACTATCGGACGGCATAGACCTAGGTATGTGATATGTTCATACTTCCATCCCCACTTTATATCCAATCCTGAAGATGTTGCGTAGAAAGAAAAATTTGTCGAATTCTAAATCCATTCTCTTCATTCCCTATTGTGAAGAGGAGAGTTAACTGATTGACTTAAAGTTTGGATAAAAATCATTTTTATTGCAGTTTTTGGTATGGAACACGTATTTTAAACATTTTTTTTATTCGTGTCCGCTCCAAATGTGGAGCATATGTCACTCTAATGGAAGTATCATGACAGAAGTATTTTCTACGAGAAATTCTTGCTACTTAGTTGTTCAACCTGTTTTTTTCGCTTCTACTATTTACAATAAGAAAAATTAACCGATTGACTTACAACTAGTTCGTATAGAAGCCATTTATATTTCAATAATTTTACATTTTGAGAGCTGACTAAAATTAAAATTAAATGTTTGGTATTGTAAATAATAAATTTATTCGAACCACATAAAAGATAGAAAATTTAAATTAACTTTGATTATTCCACGTATTGTGTTACTAACTGTGACACGTGCTTCGCCTTTTTCAGAGGCATCTTCAGACTTACTATCGCAAAGTTTGCTTAAGTAATGAAGCAAGATTGATTCTTACATTTTAAAATTATGAAATTACAAAATGGAGTTTTGGGTTTTTTTCCTTTTAAGAGAAGCAAGGAGGGGGGTGTAGAATCGAAATAAAGCATAAAAGATCATTGTAATAAATAGAGCTTTTGTATTTTTATTAAGAAGTAAAAAAAATGTATTAAATTCGAGTCGAAGCTCTTTTGATGTTATTAATCATGTTTAGCCTTGACGAATCATTTCATCAAAACACGATCCATTCACATACTGTTTGATGATATTATGTTGTTCGGTTTCATGCTTGGGGTTTATTAGTTCATTGTGGTTTAGATGCTTTTGCCTCATTCATCATATTGTATGTCCCCTCGTACGACCGTAAGCCACATGCGTTTCATTCCTTTTGGACTACTCCCGGGTACTTCCTTTTCCCATAGTTCACGACAGGTCCACATGTTGTGCCCTGGCTTACCGAAATAACCCTGAATTGATCGGCAACAATTTTTATGCGTGCTAAATTTTAAGAAAGATTTTATATTTAATATACCATGCCTCTAACCGAAAGGTCAAAGTTATCAGCTTCAGTTGTAAAGTTCACGGATTTGAATCCAAACGAAAGCTATTCATGGATTTGTGTTACATTACGTCTTACCCATCATTCACTAACTCTGCATTAGTCATATCCGTTGATATGTTGGGCGATAATGTAACAGGCAGTTCTTGTATGACAACTTCTGTTGCAGATAAGATTCTCTTAAATTTCTTATAAAACAACTTAAAACAATTATTTTTTAACTCTATGAATAAATTTTACCATACGCCGAGAGATAACGATAATAAATGTGACGGTTTTAAAATAATAAAAACCAAAAAATATTTGATTATTACAGCTAATTATAGTGAATGCGCTAGAGATTTTGTTTTTTTTAATCAAATTTTTACAACTAGAAATCATTTCAAGACGAATAGACATTTCAAAAATTTATGGAAAATAACTCAAATCTATAATTGAACAAATCTATTTTTTTAAATACCATTGCCAAAATTTCAGCTGAGACCACGCTTTTACGACGGAACTTCAAAGACCAACGATTTTAATCTCCCGTCTTACTCAGTACCACAATTGAGGATTGTAATCCTGATACGGATATAAATAATTTCATTAATTGATTAACAATTGATATATTGATCCATTATTGACTATATTCTTATCTTATTTGAGAGACGAGAAAAAGTCTTTAAGCGATTAAAATCATCCACTTAGATCACTCATTAGAAGAAAATAAGACTGATTTACTGTCGTTAGAAGATATTTTTTTCCAAGCCATTTTTAACATATATCATATTAAGTTATGAAATACGTCCACACTCCATATATCGCAAAAAAAAGAGAAATACCATTAATACTCTCAATGAAAACGATTTTTAGCTAGTGAGATTGTAAAAAAATAGTAAAATTATTTCATGTTGTAAAATACTTACCAACGGTTTTTAGTCTCTGACTTCAAAGGAACCCTCTTCGAATACATCGACATGTTACGCCTTATTGAGTGTGTGGAGCAAAATGATTAGGGTTGGCAAATCTACTTTGCCTGAAGCGAATTATTATTTTCGCAATCTTGGTATATTTTTAGTTCTAGAATTATATTAATAATGTTTTATGAAAAACAAAGAAATTTATATAAATGAAAATTATATCGTATGTACATTTTTTTCAGAGCCGTAAAATTAATTATCACTCTTGTGATTGATTGAACATTTATCTTCGAGTAGTCCTATAAATTTAATAATGGAAACTTCATAACATTTAAATTCCAATAGTAAGTTATCATTCATTTAAATCTTTATAGCATATGCTTTTGTATTTTTCAACCATTACATATGTACTAAGTAAACTTTATTTATTCTTACAAATGCATATATGTAATGGATAGAATTTTAATAATGACATCTAAATGAAACGAGTCTTGTTAAACTCTTTTTTTAATCTCTTATAAATATTAAACATTTAATTCATTTATATTTTGTACTGTTGAGTGAGTACGAACTGACGATTTATATCACGCATAAAAATACACATTGAAAAATAATTCTTTTATTCAAAACCGATATGATTTAAATAACGAATAATGTTAACAAAAAATCATAAAGGTAATTATTTCACCGTTTGGTGGTTCTAGCTATTGCTAAAGGTAAACATTGGAAAAATTAAAGTTAAAATTAAATTAGGCAAGTAGTGATAATATAGACATATTTTAGGTTACATGATTAATATTGTTGAAGATTGAATCATTTCATGGTAAAAAGACAAAAAATAAATTAGATATTCATATATCACCATCAAGATTATACGTAGTTATATGGGACCATTAGAGGTGAAGTGAGCCAACCAGTAAGATGGTAAAACTTTTTCTTGGAATTTTTAGTACAATCACGTTTTTACTTGGTGCCTTGGTGGATTGCATATTTTTATTTTCTGGAGATAGCACGATTGCATTTTTTTTTATTTTGACTAATGTTACTTCTTTTTACGATACTTTAAGACCTGTAAAATATTACAACGAATCAAACTTATTAATTTATAAAATACCACTTGGCTTACTTCATCTCAAATGGGCCCATATGATACCAGCATTAAATAAGTAAAAGATCAATACTATGCTCATTCAGGATAGGTGAGAAAAAATCTCTTCAAAATTCAAATCGAAAGGAGCAAATCATGGATTCGGTTACACAACGTCCTTACATAAAAAAAACTACGTCGCTTTGATATATTATTTCATAAGTTCAATAAATGTGCGGAAGTCGTAAGAGATTTTTTTTGTCAACCCTAGGCTACCCAAAATAAACATGCGCATTGACATACTAGTATTGTCCCACTCACTATTCACGTACTTCCTTTGAATCCACTATAAGGGGGATTTTTTAAGCAAAAAAAATAATACCTACTTTTGTTTTAAGATAAGACGACAGTCGCTTCCTATATAATATATACAAATATATTTTTTATTCCCTTTTCTTTGGGAGGATTTCAAGATTGCATGCCCGTGGACAATATGAGTTTGACTGGTTTATGTTATGAAGTTTTTTTATCGATGTTTATTTTTGTGTTTTTCTACTTAGGCGGAACGGGAGCAGGCTAGGCACTGTCTGTTTATTCAGCCAAGTGGCTCTCAAGTGCGCCTCTAGCATTTTGTTTTTGTTTATCATATTAAAGACCAAATATTTGAGTTCTGGTATCACTGGCACTGTTATGTCAGCGTGATTAAAGCTTCAAATTTCAACTTTAATTTGAAATGAAATTTAAAAACTACATTTGGTAAAATTCTAAGCTTTATATTAAAAAAATAAAATACTCATTTTTACTAATTATACTTTTATTTAATTAGATCAAGACCGATTTCACTTGTTTAGTCGCCATGAGCGAAACCGGTCCGAATCTTTTGAAATAAAAAAGGAATTATGTACTCAGTAAAAATTGGTATTTTTAAAAAATAAAATTCAAATATTGTCAGGGAACGCCCTAAAAGTGATTCTAAGCTTTAACAGTCTGAATCTTTAAAAGGTTTGTCTTGGTAAGACAAAAACAGTGGCAAATGCAAAAAATTTATAAGACACGGGTTCCCAACCAGGGGGTTGCGAAGGGTTTTCAGAGGGGTCGCCAAATTTTTTCGATTTTGGATTTGAACAACAAAATAACGAAAAAGTATAGCATATTGAGGATTTCAAATTCCTCGGGGGGTCGCTTAGTCACATGGATTTATAAAAAAGGGTCGCCACCCGAAAAAGGTTGGGAACTTATGTTATAAGAGATCTGTGACGTTGTCATAACAACCAGCGGTGAAGTGTCCATAAGCTATCAAGGGGCTCGCGTATTTTCAGAGCTACTCGCGGCGTTCTGGGGAATAATTAGAAAATCGGTCGAATTTAACGTAATAAAGGTACATAAACAAATATGAAATATACAGTAAAATAGGTAATATCAACACCTGAAAAATTTACTTTCCTGCGATTTCAAGAGCGACGCAGAAATAGATACCAACTAATCTTTTCGCTACAATTTTAAGTTTTAATAGTTATACTTTAACTGACGTAGATATATTACAAATCAGAAATTGCGGTTACATCCTTATTTGATTCAAACCTAACAAGATGGCCTTTACAAGCCATACCTGATATTATGTGTTCGCTTAGCTTTATGAAGTTGCTTAGCAACCAATAATATTATAATATAAACGTCACAAATTATAAAACATCATACTAAAATCTTAAATATTTTAAGCAACTGTACATCCAATATATAATTTCGTCAATTCCAACATCTGTGCCTTTAACCCATAAATTGATTGAAATATAAAAACGTAATGATAAATTATATAAGTGTCCAACAGAATAATATTTGATATCGAAAGTTTATTGAAAACAGTTTATGAGATACTGGATTGGTTTGTTATTTCCACGTTCATATTATTATCTCCGGCAGTTGCCTTGTTCTTTCCAAAAATAAAACCTCTTACCATACCTTTACAAAATACAATTCACTACCAACTGTTTAATGTTTAATTTAATCTTGACTCTTTAAAAAACAAGACCATAACTTCCATAACGTACCTAAGTCCACTCTCAATACTAAGTGCATTACTTAGATTCGTTAAGTATTTATTATCTCTGTTTATATTTGGGTAAACACGATTATTTACAATTGTGTGTTGTTAAATACAAACGTGCACATATTCTATTATATTAATTGAACTTTATAATCTAATATTTAGTAAACTAAGCAATAAATAAACTAAGCTTCGATATCACTGAATGATTTATGATGTAACGGGATGAGCTGTTTATCTTACTCCTCCACCTTCAATATTTCCTGCTATGACAACCAACCACATAACCCTCAATATCCGCCTTGAGCATTTGTTCTCGGTGCTCATATTAAATTTGTCATTTATGATCATAATATTAAAAAACAATTCCCCTCCCATTAATATCGTTTTGAAAAAAAAAGTGTTCCAAAACAGAACATCGAGTTTATGTTTATGTTTATGTAAATTAAAAAATAGACGTTTATTCATTCTATTTGATGAGAAAGTAAATTTATTTTATGTAATTACATCAAAGAGCTTTAGGGTTATTAAGAGCTTCTTGTTGTAGGCATTTCTCTCCTCCAAAATGAATAATTAGCGAGTTGATTATTTTATGTTTATTTCAAACATAAATAAAACTATTAATCGGAAGAAGGTCTTTAAAAGTAAGTATTACTTGTTAAAGAATATACACTCATTACAGACTAAGCGTTAATTTTTAAATGAACTTTTTTTTGGGTTCTTCAATTTTTAAATCTTTTACAAGACTACACATACACGCAATGTGCACAATTTTCTGTGGAACACAATATATTTGTAATATTAACAAATCAATGCATTTGGAATTAATAAGTTTCTATGTGTCACTTTTTTAGCCACCTGATTTACTCTTTTTTATCCATATCCGGTCCCAATGCGGATTATATGGTATTTTAATTGAGATATATCAATGATGTCATATTTTATGTAAAGAAATGTTTTTTTTTGTTTCCCTTGACGAAATTAAACTTATTATCATTTAATTATGTCGAGTCCTATGACGCAACGGTTGACTTTGTTGGTTTCCGAGCCGGATCTCACGGACTTGAGTCCCATTACAAATTTTAACATTTATTATTAAATTTAAATTGTAATATTGAAAACACGCTGCCTAGAACACGTGAGCAGGGGTTTTCAAACTACATAGTAGGAACAATGCTTACGACAGGACTAATGGTTAGCTACTCGTTCTCGCTACGAACAGTTATTTTAAGATTAGAAGGGTGGGTGTTAGGTCATTTTTAGATATCGCAAACATTCATGCCTATTAACAGAAATCGATAAAACTATTGAAACAATGATTTTAAGTAGTGCAACTGCCAATGAAGCCAACGACGTTAACTAATGCGTTACGGAAACTACACATTAAAGGTTTGTGCATTTTATAAAGGTATTTTTTTTAAGGCCGCCTGTGTGGTCGAGTGGTCAACGCTGTTGTCTTCAGTTACGGAGGGCACGAGCTTAAATCCCGGTACGGACAGTTTTATAGATTGATTTTTCAATCGATTCATGAATTTCTGTTTGAAGGCATGGATGTATGTGATGTCTTGAATTCCCCCCTCCTACCCATTCTATCCTATGAACGGGGCGTATCAAGAGCAATTAGCGTACTACTAGTCCTGTCCTAGCCCTATCATTATATTTCTACTCTCTTTAGAAAAAGAGAGTTTGAGCAACTGAGTAACAAGCAGTTCTCGTAGAAACACTTCTGTTGAGATAAACTTCATTATAAGTCCATATGCTTCACATTAGGAGCGGACATGGTTAAAAAAAATTGTTATTAATACTGTGTTAATATTGTCAACATACAAATTGCTGTAAAAAATATGAAATTCAAAGCAATTCAGATACAACAATTGCAAGTGAAATTAATTTCTCGGTCCCGGAATAAGCGCTGCGTTTCTATATTTAAAATAATCGCTCGAATTAAAAAGGAAATTTTAATCTCGCTCAAAAACAAAACGCAAACTCAAAAATAAAGCATGACGCGACATGTAAATACCTCAGATTTAACCAGCAAGAGAATAATCTAAAGTAATTTGCATAGTAATCAGTTTTTATGTTGCCCGTGGGTACTCGGTTTTGCAATGGCCACATTGTGTACCTACTAGGGATGTATAGCCGAGTAACGACTACCCGAGTACTCCTTAAAAGTTTCGAGTATTATTCTACTATTGTTATTGAACTACTAATTTTATTGATGCGAACATAATTTAGTTCTAGAAAAGTTATTTTGAATTTCTAATTTGGGACTAATGCCACTTAAATTCAGATCAAAAGTTTGCTCGTGGTAAGTGTGGATTCTCAATTTACAGGACTTGGAATTGTTGTTTTTTTCACTATGAAACATTTATTCAATGCTTCATAATGATTCTGAATTGAATTTTTTAAAAATGTATACACATACATTAATTAGGAAAAACATTATTTTGTTGGTAAATCATAATTCTGTTTCTCTTCTACAAACCAGATGGATTCCGCCATTGTGGAAGGCCACTGATGACCATCTATAGACTCGGTGGAGCTACGGGACGCTGGAATGACATGAGAGGAAGTAAGAAGACTGTCGGAAGACAGAGAATCTTGAAGGAATCATGTGGTGGTCATATGCTCCAACTAGAGAGCGGATATAGAAAAAAAAACATAATATTGCCGGTTGCGCGGTCGAATAGTTAACAAGGTTGTCTTAGAACACGGTGGTCATGACAATGGATATCTTTGATAGAATGATTTATGAATTTCCGTTCGAAGGCATGGATATATGTGATGTATTTAATTCTTCCCTCTTACCCACCATATCTTAAAAAAACGGGACGTAATAATAGCGATTAGCTAACCACTTGTCATATTATCTTTTAAAAAAGAGCTGTTAAGCAACTGTGTACCAGAAAGTTCTTGTAGAAACACTTATATTGAATTAATCTCCATTATGAGTCTATATGCTTCACACTGGGAGCGGATAATGTGAAATAAAATGCTGCCACCAACGTTCCCTCTAAGCCGAAGGGTTAGCTGCACGGAAATTTCAAAGGCTGCGCGGAGGCTGTGTGGAGGCTGCGCAGAACGATCAAATATTAATTGAGCAACTGTATTGTAGTGCGCGCCAACCCGGAATGAGTGCAACTGCTGCGCGGCCGTGCACACGCGCAGTTTAGAGGGAACGTTGGCTGCCACCCGCGTAACATTGCAAAATCCAGCATGCGGCCCAGACAAAAAAGGTTGAGTATCGCTGCATTGGATCCTAACACACTATACGTGCTAAGATGTCCAGTCCTTCTAAAATGTCCCTATATATAATCAAGTAGTGATGAATAGTATTATATATTCGTAATTTCAATACATAACATTATGAATAATATTTTGTGTAATTTACATATATATCTTCATTATTACATTTTTCTACGCGATTTTCTCTACTGCAATGTTGTTCTTTTTACAAATAACACTGTTTTCATTTTTTTTCATAGTGTGATTTTTATAATGTTTTACACTGTTGTTTATGGAAAATATCGACTGTGGAAAGAAAAAAAAAACGTAGCCCATACATAAAAAATTTTACAGGAGGCACAAAAACGTGTTCTGAAGATTTTGGGCCATATGCAAGTCATAAAATATACACTACCTTGAAGTGCACGGAGACTTCTAAAACGGTGTTTAATTGACATAATTTAATATAAATCAAAGAAATTGTCGGGGGAAAAACTTTTTTTCAGTCTTTTTTCTTGATTTCAATTTTCACAAGCTCACCTTTTTTCAAAATTATAAAGCTCAATTTAGACACTAATTAGGCATTTGCAGCATATTCTTTTGATAGAACGTGTATCAAGTTTGATACATTGTGATTACCGAAAAAAAGCTGTGGGTTATGTATTTTTTCCATTCCACAGTCAATATGTACCATGTAAAAAACAAATTGAGTGTATAAATCTATCGGTCAAGAAAATATTCGGATACAGGTGCAAGAGATAAAATCGAACAATTCGACATCGCTATTGGACCCACTTCGTGTAACTTGTGAAATTTTCATAGAACAATGAACTGCTTATTGCTTTAACGTTTTTATGTGTGAACCGCCGCGTTTTTTTACCGCACAAATGAATGAAAAATTCACATGTGAGAAGTGATTGCTATTTTGCTTGGTTTGCAAAATTTTTGCGCAAAACAAAATGTGGTTGGCACTTCTCTGGGACCACGTATCAGGTTGAGCCAATTATAAAAAAAAAATCAATTAATAGAATAAACGCAAGCATTTATTTTTTAATAACGACAACCTAAGATTGTCAAAATATAAAGACCATACTTTTAAAAAATATAATTAGACAGAAGAAAACCAAAAGATATTCACAACGTGCATGAAGACTAATAAACTGGTGTTTTATCAAATCAATCCAATATTAATTTAACAAGCTGTTTGAGAAAAATCTTTCTATAAATCCTTCTTTCTTGATGCAATTTTTACAGGATCTTCTTTTTTTAAAATTTAAAAGCTCAATTTAGATACTAATTTGGCATTTACATCCTTTTAACTGAATATGCATAAAGTTATATACATTGCGATTATCGAAAAAGGCTATTTTGAAAAAAAGTGTGGGTTAAGTTTTTTTGTCTAGCTACACTTGGTAAGGTATATATTTAAATAAATAATCTAATATATTTAGATAGTTATAAAAAATTAATGTTTTATGGTTTATACATAATACTTTCGTCAGAACTAAAGCTTGGCAATCTGTCTGGATGCATGTAATGCACAGTACACACAGACATACACACAATATATTTATTCGGCCTAAGCAACATCTCCGGCAACATGTCGGTGACCTGGCACCTGAAAATGAGTTAAGTCGCCACCCTGCCACCTTTTTGACTTGTAACTTAATTTTCAAGTACATACATATACATATGATGAGTGCAAAGGCTTAAACATTATTAGAACAAAATCTTTTTTTATTGATATAATTGTTAAAACTTGTGTTTTTTTAACTTCGTACGGTTATAAAAAAAAATAGGAAAGAAATCAATGACTGACCTGATACCTATTTATTTACCACTACACCACTGCACAGCACATAATACACACACTCCTCCACCTTTTGTTTGCAAATGTCGACAGTCAATTTATTGGTTTTTTTTAGACTAAACATAATTTTGCGTTGTTTATAATACGATAGAATTCTTCTTATCCAATCAATAAATATTAAAGCCGTAGATTTCTTCTTCGACCATATTCCCTCCCTATGTGGAGCATATGGCCTATGTGGAACATATGGCATGTTTCCCTGTCTCCTGCCAATTGATTTGCTTCTTCCCATGACACGCCAGCATCCCTCAGTTCCGCCGAGTAAATTCTATGGATAGTACCCTACGGTCGTCCAGAACGCCGGAATCTCACCGGTTGGAAGAAGAGGCAGGCAGGATTTCACAGTGGAATATTAAAACTTAACGTCATATATTAAAAATCATTGATTATAACTACATAAAAAAACTTTATGCATTTTTGCAATACCTTTATTAAAATAACTATTCATCAAAAGCTGAAATATGTTTCCGCCCTGCGTAAAAGGTACGAAAAAATCAAAACAGAGATCCAATAATAATGCTTTTGAACAAATTGAACCCTTCGCGCTCAAAATTCGGGGAAGCAAAAAATGAATCTTCACAAGCGGAAACCTTGAAATATTTCGGAGCACCTTCTTGATCGTTGAACTCTGCCAAAGCAAGACGACTGATGGAGATATATATATATTTTTGGGTGGGAATATTTCATTTTATATGAACCTGAAGCGGAAATGTCAACGCATCTGTGGTCTCATTATAATATGTTCCCACTTCCATACAAATGGGTACATCAACTTAGTAACGGCGTTCGGTAAAAAATGTTTCTTTTTTATTTATTGTATGCTATTTGTGAAAACAGAAATTGACCATGGTATTTTATTGATTGATTATTTTAACATTTATAACATTCACAGGACCAGTCGCCGAGTAGTCGGGGTCTTCTTCTCTGGTAGCAGCGTTCGTGGTTTTGGCTCCCAGTACAAACCCTTTAATGAGTAGGGGCAAAAGCATAGCTGTATGGACTGTCTTTTATTTCATAACCATCCATTCATCTGATCCCAAATTACGAAGGTTTAGGTAACAATTAGTATTGCCATACTTTTATTACTATATTCATATTGTCTCGAAAATATAAATTTTGATAGAGAAGTTCTTGTAGGAAATTGTCTACTGAGAAAAGCCCAATAAAGTTTTTACATGGTGCACAAGGCTTGGAAGAGTATCTTTAGTTAGATATAGTTAAATGAAAAAGTAAAAGTGTAGTAAATTTTATTATTTTCAATGTATGCTCAGCATTCATTGCTGGATTATAATTCTCTATGTGAAGCTAATACCATATGTTTAGCAAACATGGCATATAAAAGTTATCAAATAAACATCAACTTTCAAGAACATTGACCGTTCCTGACGTTGGATTACTTTGAAAGCTTAAATCAATTGTTGTAAAAATAAAAATAACTAGCTGTAAGCCCGTTGCCCAGCAACGTGAGATTTTTGTTGCATTGTGTTTTGTTGCATTGTATTTTATTTTATTTTACTTTATTTTATTTTATTTTATTTTATTTTATGTTATGTTATGTTGTGTTATTTTATTTTATTTTATTTAATTTAATTTTATTTTATTTAATTTTATTTTATTTTATTCTATTTTATTTTATTTTATGTTATTTTATTTTATTTTATTTTATTTTATATTATTTTATTTTATGTTATTTTATTTTATTTTATGTTATTTTATTTTATTTTAATTTATTTTATTTTTATAGTAAGCAGAAATTTCGTAAATTATTTAATATTTGGAATAAAGTTTAAGTTTGCTAACAACCATTTTTCGTAGTAGCATAAATTTCGTAAAATAATTAATTTTTGGGATAATTTTTAAGTTTGCTAACAACCATTTTTCGTAGTAGCATAAATTTCGTAAAATATTCAATTTTTGGAATAAAGTTTAAGTTTGCTAACAACCATATTTCGTAGTAGCCGAAATTTCGTAAATTATTGACTTTTTGGAATAAGGTTTAAGTTTGCTAACAACCATTTTTCGTAGTAGCATAAATTTCGTAAAATATTCAATTTTTGGAATAAAGTTTAAGTTTGCTAACAACCATTTTTCGTAGTAGCATAAATTTCGTAAATTATTTAATATTTGGAATAATGTTTAAGTTTGCTTACAACCATTTTTCGTAGTAGCATAAATTTCGTAAAAAATTCAACTTTTGGAATAAAGTTTAAGTTTGCTAACAACCATTTTTCGTAGTAGCAGAAATTTCGTAAATTATTGAATTTTTGGAATAATGTTCAAGTTTGCTAACAACCATTTTTCGTAGGAGCAGAAATTTCGTAAATTATTTAATATTTTGAATAATGTTCAAGTTTGCTAACAACCATTTTTCGTAGTAGCAGAAATTTCGTAAATTATTGAATTTTTGGAATAATGTTCAAGTTTGCTAACAACCATTTTTCGTAGTAGCATAAATTTCGTAAATTATTTAATATTTGGAATAATGTTTAAGTTTGCTAACAACCATTTTTCGTAGTAGCATAAATTTCGTAAAAAATTCAACTTTAGGAATAAAGTTTAAGTTTGCTAACAACCATTTTTCGTAGTAGCATAAATTTCGTAACATATTCAATTTTTGGAATAAAGTTTGAGTTTGCTAACAACCATTTTTCGTAGTAGAATAAATTTCGTAAATTATTTAATATTTGGAATAATGTTTAAGTTTGCTAACAACCATTTTTCGTAGTAGCATAAATTTCGTAAATTATTGAACTTTTGGAATAAAGTTTAAGTTTGCTAGCAACCATTTTTCGTAGTAGCATAAATTTCGTAAAATATTCAATTTTTGGAATAAAGTTTAAGTTTGCTAACAACCATTTTTCTTAGTAGCATAAATTTCGTAAAATATTCAATTTTTGGAATAAAGTTCGAGTTTGCTAACAACCATTTTTCGTAGAAGCAGAAATTTCGTAAATTATTGAATTTTTGGAATAATGTCCAAGTTTACTAACAACCATTTTTCGTAGTAGCATAAATTTCGTAAATTATTTAATATTTGGAATAATGTTTAAGTTTGCTAATAACCATTTTTCGTAGTAGCATAAATTTCGTAAAATATTCAATTTTTGGAATAAAGTTTAAGTTTGCTAACAACCATTTTTCGTAGTAGCAGAAATTTCGTAAATTATTGAATTTTTGGAATAATGTTCAAGTTTGCTAACAACCATTTTTCGTAGGAGCAGAAATTTCGTAAATTATTGAATTTTTGGAATAATGTCCAAGTTTGCTAACAACCATTTTTCGTAGGAGCAGAAATTTCGTAAATTATTGAATTTTTGGAATAATGTCCAAGTTTGCTAACAACCATTTTTCGTAGTAGCAGAAATTAGGTAAATTATTTAATTTTTGGAATAATGTTGAAGTTTGCTAACAACCATTTTTCGTAGTAGCAGAAATTTCGTAAATTATTGAATTATTGGAATAATGTTCAAGTTTGCTAACAACCATTTTTCGGATTTTAAATTATTTAACAATTATTTCCAATAAAAATCAAAAGATCAAATCCAATTTTTCAATAAAAAATCAGTTGCACATTTTGTCCAAGTGTATGAAAAAAGCAAAATATTATTCTATGATATATCCATATCATAATTTGAATATTCTTAATGTATTAAAGAATTCTAACAGATTTTCAAGGTCAGACGTGAAAAGATTCATCATTATGATTCAATTGATCAAATCCGCTCCAAAAAATATTAGTCTCACATCGACTCACACGATCAAACGATTCATTTCGATAGCCCTATAATCATAGTTTGCAATAGTCGAATTAAAGTCTTTGATTATTCGAATATTATGATGTATGGTGATACAATACTTTAGCTCTACACCAAGAAATATCAAATTTTCAAACGTGGCGATATCAGAACATTCACGCCCGGTTTAAAATAAGCCGCTCCCATTGGATAGAACAACATTTCAAAAATGTGCTGTTCAGAATAAATCGAAATCATTGGTCTGTACCTTACTGCGGACGTCCTTACAGACGGACCTTATCGACTATTAATGTTAAGATTGAATATAAGAGAGATATAGGGGTAGCCGCCTGCGAGGTCGAGTGGTCAACATCGTTGGCTTCGGTTACGGAGGTCACGCGTTTGAATCCCAGTACGGACAGTTTTATTTTTAAATTATCCATTGATTTATGAATTTCTGTTCAAAGTCATGGATGTATGTGATATCTTAAATTCCCCTCTACCCACCCATCTTGTCCTATGAATGGGGCGTATCGAGATCGATTAGCTAACCACTAGTCCTGTCCTAGCACTATCCTTCTATTCCTTTTCTTTTTGAAAAAAATAGATGTTGAGCAACCGAATATCAAGCAGTTCTCGTAGAAACACTTCTGTTGAGATAATCTCCATTAGGAGTCCATATTCTCTACATTGAGAACAGACATGGAAAAAAATAAGGGTTGCAAGCCTTCTTAGATTTTTCCTCTTTTAATGCTCACAAATATTTATCTACAAACCATCACATTCTCGTATTTTTTTATATTTAATTCATGCAAAGTATCATAAATCTATCCACCCAAATTTTACCCAAAAAAAAATTGGCGACACCGAATTATTTAAAAAAATTAAATTGGGATACAAAATATTATGCATTTTTAGTAGACATTAAAAATCTTGTTTTTTAAATAAAGTCTTACAACTTTCTTAAATCATCTTCAAAGTCAAAGTCCTACTGTTTGTAAATGCTGGAGACAAGGACGGAGTAACGCTGTTTTTTACGACATCACTCAAAGCCTTGAATCCTAGACAATTCTTCTTTTTAAGTTATAGTTTATTTAAGACATGCCGTTACTGCACTAACATGTTCAATTGGCATTTATATGAGGTGCTTCTTCTCACAAGATTCAGAAGAGCGAATATTGATTTAAAATTTGCATCTTTGACTGGATTCCTCTTTGATTTTTTATTTATTTTATATGAAATATATATATCTCGATATAGATTTTCCTTTGAAATATTATAATATTGAAGAATTTGCGCTGTTTTATACATAATATATAAGAAAGCTTAATATATGGAGCAGAGATATGCCATATGAAATGTTATATTTACTTACGGAAATATCGAATTTCAATTCCATTTTCTTTAAAACAACATTATTAGAAAAAATCGACGGAATATGAATATGTAATCACATTGCATATAAAATATGTCTTTACGTCGGGACTTAATCTTATTGATATTAAAAAATCTATAAATTTTAATAAATTAGCTTGGATACAATACTTTTGTACATCTTTTCAAATTGATGTGTGGGTTTTTCCCTTAATTACACCGTTTCTTGCAAAGGAACTAAGTAATATTTTGTTTTATTCAGTAGATAAGCTTAATACAATTGAACAGAAATTTTTTCTAAAAAAAATAAATGTGAATAATAATTGTACGTTTACAAAATAAAAAAAATCATTATTTTGATTTTTCTTCTGTTGATATATCTTCAATATTTTTTCCATTGCGTTCACTATTTCTAATTAAAACATTTTTTTCTATAAAGATTATAAAATTATTTATGATTGTAAAAAATTCTCTTCTGAAAAAAATAAACACGTGCCATGTTTAACTATAGCTATACAAAATTTTTGATAAATATATCAAAAATGTATATCCAGAAAATAACCGCAAAAATCATTTCGGTTTCAAGAGTAAATTATAAATTTTCTATCAAGCGTCTGATTAAACAATATCAAATTTATGTGATTTTTGAATTTTACATTTTGTTACTTCAAAAGTTGATTTTTCATTTATATTAAAATAATGATATTAATACGATAGAGCGTATCGGATGTGAGATAGACAGCATGTTGAATATTAAATAATTTAGCGTCGCTACGCGCTCAACCTTTCAGGAAAGCATATTTTTTACAAAAGATACCGAGATATATAATGTTGAAATAATTAAAAATATTCAAACTGTAATAAATTCTTGTTGAATATAGTTATTTTATTCATATGCGATACAGTTTGATATAGTGGCAGTCGTGTACAAAATTTTAACATTAAACAAAATTAAAACCGCCAGCACATTGATCAAGATAAATATGATGGAGTTAATTAAAAAAAACATGATATTATTTGTATTCAAAATCAATAGAATACAGGTTATCATTTTTTTTATTAAAACCGGTGTCAGTACAATTAAACTTTTTAGAAAATTTGCATTATTTTTTAGATAACCTTATTTGCTTAGGATCAGTAGTAAAGCAACTCAATATTTTCTTTACATTGTTACTTTTCATTTCACATATAAGTTATTAGACTGTTTTGATCATATTCATCAAGTATTGCAGAGAAAAATATGTAGGTATTCCGTCACCAATTTCCTGTCGTTGTGTATGTTATATCTTACCTAAATCATAAGTAAGTAAGTGATGATGTTAAATATTAATTTTGAGTCGAATTGAAAAAAATGCTTTCAAATAAATACACATAATATAACTTGTTAAAGATGAAGCATGAACAAACTTACTAATGGCATGTTGGTTTATGACCGTGTTGATCGTTAACTTGTCAAGGATACAAAAACTAAAATACACTGTCAGTATTCTTGCAAGGATATCTAGAGGTTGATTTGAATTATCGACAAACAAACAAATGATTAAAGTTAAGAGTTTCCTTGCCACAAAGCTCATTGTAAATAAACTTTGCGATTGTTTGCAGAGCTTTATTGTAAATTTATATTTGTTTTCAATACACACAGTCTTGGTTAATGGATTGAGCTTTAGATATTGGCAAACATTTTGTAATTAATCAAGAACTTTCGTAGCGCTACTTTAAAGTTCGAGTTTTTGTGATTAATTGATACAAGTTTAGTATTTATTATTTCAGCAATAATTTTCAATAAAGCCTAGAGTGGCTTTGGGAATTGGTTATTTTGATCATATTGGATTAGTTTGCTTAAAATTCAGATGATTGATTTCAAATACTTTAATGAAGCCAAACAATAGCTACTTCCTTTGTAAATTTTTCGTAATTTCTGTTGTTTTAAGCTTACTCAGTTTATTTATCAATTAAAGATGATATGATGTCTATGTTATATAATTTTATTTAATAACTGCCAAAAGGTGGTTACTAGGGCATCCAATCCCGTAATCCCGGGATCCCGTTCAATTTTCTGAAATTTTGAGCAAATTCTCGAAATTTACACGAAATTGGCAAATTGAAGATTTCAAATTCCTCGGTGAGCTAAAAAAAAAAAAACGAGTTTCTGTGAAATTCTGGGAAAAAGTATACCAAATCGGGGATTTCAAATTCTTCGGTGAGCTAAAAAAAAAAAAAAAACAAGTTTTCGTGAGATTCTAGGAAAAAGTATACCAAATCGGAGATTTCAAATTCTTCGGTGAGCTAAAAAAAAAAAAAACGAGTTTCTGTGAGATTTCGGGAAAAAGCATAGCAAATTGAGGATTTCAAATTCCTCGGTGAGAAAATCTCAATCCCGGGATTCAAAATAAATCAATCCCGAAATCCCGGGATTGGAGAAAGGCTTCGGGATTGGATACCCTAGTGGTTACATAGATTAATAAAATCAAAGAAGTAATACATTGTAAGTAATTGAAATTATATCTTTTAATCACTAAGCTGACATATGATATTTTTTATGGTATGTTTGAATAACATTTTGACAAATTGTTTTACGTATATATTGACAAAATATATATTTTTTTAAATAACATTTCTTTAATTAAGAGATCCATTTTTTTTTCTAAGTATGTTATTCTATCACTTTTTACAAGGCCTTCGGTGGAATTTACCAACCATGTAATAAAAGAGTTGAGTGTTTATTCAATTTGTCCTGTGCAATGAAAACAAATGAAATATTTTAATGTTTTATTGTATGAATACAAAGTTTCCCATTAATGCACAGACAGAAAATGTTTGCCTGTTGTCTTTCGCAAAACTTTTTGCAGCAAATTATTTACTCAGCTCAAAATAAATGAAAGGTTAATAGTCTGCATGAAAAATATGCATTTGATTTTTACTGAAACAAAATAAACATGATATGTTTTTGGGCCCTGAGTGCTTTATTTTGTGTATTAAAATACCGAAAACTTTACTATGTAAATTATAAGGCATTAATACTTCATTTATTAAGAAGTGTCTACAATTTTAGATAGACCTTTTTCTATTATACCATCCTCTTCTAGCTAACCTAGTATTTTGTGGTGCTTTTCAAATCACCTAATGTGGAGAAAACCGTATTCTCTCACCAGGCGCATAGTGAATTAATATTAGCTCAACACATCGAGCAAAAAAAATCAGATTTAAATTCTTATACGGTCTTTAAAGTCTTACGGTCTTTTCTCGGTATTAAAGTTTATATTTCAATGTCATATTTGAGAAAGTTTTGAGTATTTGTAATGTTACTCGATTATCTGGGAGTTTACCGTGTATAGTGTATAAAGTGATCAAGGGAGTTATTTATATATACATATTTGCATTAAAATTGATCTTACCATGCTAAATAAATAAAATAAGATGATTTTGTTGGACGTTTGAAATACTAATGACGCATAGAATAAAAAGCAGAAATTTCGGCAAATACATGAGAAGGACTTATTATTCATGGTTTGAATCAGGATTGGGAAAATCTCCTTCAGTGTTAATTAAAATAGTTTAAAATTATCAGGGTCAAACTTAAAAATCGGTGCCCAGCTTCTATTTATCAATAAAATCTTGATGTAACGTTTCATTAGCCGCGCAGCGAATTTTTTTAAATACCATTTTTATACACAGATTTTATATAAAAAATAATTGATAGTTAGATCGATATAAAAAAGATCATAAATTATTGAAATAACCATATTGAACTATAAGTATTTTTATACTTTCGATGGTTTCGATGGTTTCGGCGGTAACTTTGTGGTAATAAGTATTTTTTGTTGGACAACACAGTACCGCAGTATAAAATTATAAGAAATGTTTTCAACTGCCATTTACTAAAATATTTTTGAATGGTTACCTTGAACAAAATCACTGACTTACACCTAACCAAAATCATGAGAATTAACGTCAAATTTACTAATTTTGATTGAGCTTAGGTTATTAATGTGCGCTTATAAAAAATATGATTTAATAATTTTAAGGAAGCTTTGCAGGGTAACGTTATGTTTATCATGAAGTATTTTTAATTTGAGTTGATATAAAGTGAGTCAAAATGTTGTTTTTACATACCATTTGCAGCAATGGAATAAGTAACAACTCAAGGGAGCATGGTTTATTCAATAATATTGGAAATTGGTTCCCTAACAATTTGAAGCAGTCGCTTGATTGACAAAGAATTTCCTTTCCCAAAAACGATATTTCTCATGAATTTATTAAGAAATATATTGTTTTAATATGGAAAATCGTGTTAACTTCTATTATATGCATCTCAACAATGGTTGAATACCAGAAACATTTTACCTGATTCATAAGATGAAGAAATGTCGTTGCAGTAATCTAATGCAGCTGCAAATTTTCAATATTTTAATATGATGGAATAGTATTGAAATGTGTATTGCCTCTATCTAAGGCATTGCAGAAGAGGGAAAGGATTAAGTCAGGATCAGTTGATCGTGAAACTTTGATCGTGAAACATCGTCATTTGCGTGCGAGTTCTACAATTCATCACTGAAAACCAAGCAATCGAGAATTAAAATTTTAATAATTTTGTATAAAATTTTAGCCATGTCAAAACGCTTGGAAGTATAGACTCATTTTATGAGAAAAGATAATAAATGCAACTTGCAACATGAAATGCGTGATTCTATTTTATCTCTCGCGGAAACTGACGACAATACAAATAATCTGAAAAAAGGTTTTAAATACTTAGATCAATTTAAAAAAAGGACGGAAAAGTTTGACGTGTTGTTTAAAACACTTCTAACAATAAAACCAACATCAACAGCAACGGAACGAGTATTTTCAACAGCAGGAAAAATTAAAAATAAATTAAGACCAAATTTAAAATATGATACATTTAATGCTCTCTTATTTTTAAAATATGAATTTTTAAAATCTGAATAAATGACTTATATAACAAATAAACTCGTTTTTAATGTATAATTTTAGTACATAAATTTATAAATGTAGTAATTTTTTGTTATTTTCATACATACTGAAACTATCCGGATATATCCGGATAGTTTCAGTTTTACTATTCGATATCCGGATAGTTGAAAATGACCAATAGTTGGAATCTCTATATGGGAGCACATTAGTGAAAAGTGAAAATGTATTTGATAAAACGTGTAGGCGTGAATTATCTAACTATAAATTTTGTTATTTTTGTCAAATATAATGTCAAATAGTAAAATTTAATAACAAATGTATTGTAAATTCAACGAAAATTTTTGTTATTTATACTTGGACGATTCGTTGGGGTTGAAAGTTTGACTACTTTCCCAGCCTGGCAAAGCGATATGTTTTCATATCAACCTGGATTTGGTAAACAATTTTCCACGGTTCGTTACGGACGGTTTTATTTTTGTTGATCAGCGCCTCCAGGGTGTTTGCGCTTATTTATTTTAACGTATTTCATCCAACGAGTGTGCAATGGGGGAGAATTTCGAAAAGTGTCAGGCATTCATAAAGGTTTGTATTTTTAATGATTCTTCTTTGCCCGGCACAGTTATATGAATTTTTGATAGCAAATGTTAGTATATTGAACATTAAATGCTTTTGATGTAAAGTTGGTTGTATTTTTTTAATGAATATTATTATTAATGAATGCTTGTCTCGTAATAAATCTAATAAAATACATTTGAACACAAGTTCAAATATTAAACGACTTTTTAAAAAAATAAATAGACATTATTTATTATAGATCAAGACCAGTTAAACTCATTACGAGCATTACCAACTGACTAAAAGTTTTGTATTTTTTAGTATTATGGAGCAAACACTATAAAAGTGACTTACAAATATATTATATTACACATTATAATATAACAATTGGTTTAGTTAGATTAGACAAAATGACCAATACAATTCTATACATAAATTTACTGGTCATACAATATCTAGACGGACATTATTGTAGGCTATCCATTGTTTATTTATGCGATTAATTGAGACAGCGGTAAACTATTAGTAATTAATTGGCGGTAGTTAATTGTGGCGGCGAACTACGGGCGGTAAATTATCCAACACTCGCTAAAAAGATATTTCCTAATATCAATATGACTAAGCTTTCTGCGATTTATAAAAAACTGTAAAATTGTTTTTATAAGTAAAATTAGTAGGTATAATATTTGTCAAAGAAATTTACCAACAATATCAAAATAAGAAGTGTAAATACGTTTGGAGTTTTGAGGTACATAAATAAATACAATATTTTCAGAAATAGCAGATAAGTTTGTTATCGATCACAGTGTGAAAGTTTTGTACTAGACATGTGTTTTTCAATACAAAACATAGCGCGAATAAGTTCCAACTAGATAAAGTTCCGCAAAGCGCACCGTTCATTCTGATGTCTTGTTTGGGACTTTTTGGTCCATTTTATTTTTCCTTGCGTCCGCTCACATCTGCGCCAATTGGAATACCATTTACAAGATTTTTTTACGCCAGCAGGTTGCACGGGTATTTCTCTTTTATTTTGAAAGGTAAAGTTTTTCAAATATCAAGGCTTTGTGGGGATGTAAAATAAAACTATGCGAAAGTTTTTATCATAAACTCCGTCTAATGAAAAAGAGCTTTGGGATCTTTTGCCGTATTTTTTTCAAACCTTTGTATGGCAGCTTTTTTAAGTTTTTCTATAAACGCACACGAATAAAACATATTTTTTTTTAATAAAAAAAAGTGTAACATCATATATTATGTACGGTTTTCTGTTTTTTTTTTGTATATAACTTCTATTTGAGTATTTCAATATTTAAATAAAATACATTTTTCACTTTGAAATCTGAGGTTTTAATAATGAAAAAATGTCTAGTTGGTATGTGTTTCTCTCATATATAATGTAATATATAAAAAAACATATTCAATCAAAACAAATAGTACTGAAAAGTATTTAATTATTCAAAAATAATTATGTTTTTTAGTTAATAACTTTTTCAGAACCACGCTTTTGTCTCTAATAAGGTGAGAAAAACTGTTAACATAAGCTCTGTTCTTCTGCGTACTTCTGACGGGTTGCTGACGGTTTGCAAACTGTTTTCGAATCAGAATCGAATTGAAAGCTTTTAGACTCTAATTCGAAAACCGTCAGCAAACCGTCAGAAGTACGCAGAAGAACAGAGCTATAATGGCAATATAATAAATAAATACCTTTTCACATTATTGAAATATAAAAATTGATAACATACCAATTTGCGAAAAAATACAAAACTATGCTAACTTGGTTTCTGCGGCCAAAAACAATAATTCTATAGGTTTACCAGTGGCGGATTATCCTATTAGCAAATTAGGCGAGCTCTTGAGGCCTCCGAATTTCAGAGTCCTCAAAAATAGCTTACATACATTTTGTTCAGTTTTCATACAAATTTTTACTTGTTTACTTTAAATATTCTGACGTTTTTATGTTATCCTTAAAATAGAGTCTTCAAATTCTATTGTACCTGGGGCCTCCCATGTGCTCAATACACTACTGCGTTTTTCTATATTTTATAAAATGACAGAAATGCTAACAAATATCATTATTGTGATTGGCAGTGTAATTTATGCACCAACTTCATCCCTAATGTAGTTTAATACTCATATGCATAGAAGTTGCATCTCGAGTCTTCAGAATGTCTGCAAAATGAATTTCGTCGGGTGAAAAGCTCGGTCACGATCATTTGTGTATATATGTTAGTGCATCTCATCAAATGCATAAACTGACTTATTAAATCTAACACGGCCTGCTACAGCGTAGGGGGACTGCGCGAAAACTGTACGTGGTTAATTAATTCGTTTTTTTATACTTTATTTTTTTGTTAATAAATCTACCAATACATGGGCTCTCAACCTATGGGTGGCGACGGGTTTTCTGGGGGTCGCCAACTTTTTTCGATTTTGGATTTGACCAACACAACTAAAACTACAGTCAACTAAAATTACCTTATTGAAAAAGTGCCTTTTTCAATTAGATCGGGGCCACGGGTCACATGGCTTTTGTAAAAAGGGGTCGCCATCTGAAAAAGGTTGGGAACCTATGTACTAATAGAACAAATACGATTCTGACAAAAAAATTCGTAATAAAAAAAAAAATTAATGCATCACTTTTTCTATAACGAGCGGTAAGATACCAATACGTTAAAAAAGGGCTCGCTTTATGTTAGAGCTATTCAAGGTATTCTGGACAAAGGGTGGAGTTTTTTTGTCATTATTATTAAATTATTAAAACAATATTTATTTAAAAAATCGAATGTAACCTAATATATTTATAATATGTGACAATTTATAATGTACCGTAAAATTATTTATATAAATATCTGAAAATATACAGTAGTGTACAAAAATATTAAAATATTGACTTTTTCTAATTTAACAAAAGACTCCCACGAGCCTCAATTCAGCCCATCACTGGCTTAAGCAAAATATTTTTTTTATTTGTTTTATACCGATGATTAATTCACATAAATAATACACTCAAGTTGAATTATGATTTTTAGCAAAAGTAAATACAATTTTGATTAGCAACGGTAAATAAAATGAAATTGTAATAATTGGCAAATTTATTAAATAAACAATTTATTACTAGCGTAATAAAACTAATTCCGATAACAAATTTGATTACGGATGAAATAGTGAGTGGCAGAAAAAATAAGATGATCTCCAAAAGAGTAATATTTTTTTTGAATTGACAGAAATTTTAATTGTGAACTCGGTAAAAAGTAGTATTGGGTTAGTATAAAGTATCATAAGAATGATTTATGTACTTAATAAAGTTAATAACTATTGACGGTTATTTAGATTATATTTTTAATGAAGAAATGTCGAAAAAGTTTTTGTTATTTTAACGTTTATGTTATGAAACTCTTACTAATAAGTGCATAGTATTTACCAAGTGATTTTTTTTATAAACCATAAAATAAATGTGTTCAAACAAAACTAATAAAAAAAACCTTATGCAAAACAGGATTAATAATAAAATTAAAAATAGTTGATTTGGAAGTTGTTTTGTTTTACCCTTTGAATGCTGGAAGAATCGCATACAATCCTACACTCATACACGCGGAAAGTATTATTATCATAGAGGCGGAGGAAGTAGTACTAGTGGGGTGTCGGTTTAGGAACGGCATGCCATGACATTCCTGCAAAGTATTCGCTTGAGCCACAAAATGGGTGCGCTGTCGCAAATCTACTCTACAGTGTTCCACACCGTGTAGAAGTTATTCCATTTAATTATTTTTAATGAGTAAGCACTTTTCCCCGAACAAATTAATTCGCTAAAAAGCAAATATTTTTATCGATTCAATTTCAACGGGTGAAATTATTATTTTTCTTTTTCAACGATGAATTGAGATTGAAAAAAATACCGACGCCTGTTTTGCATTTTATTTATAATTAAAAACAAAAATAACGTGGGTATCTGTTTGTCACAAGAAATTCTCACAAACGGTAAACAAAAGCGAGTGACTTTTCACGTGTCATTCTGGCTGTCATTTCTACGTCAACTGCTTTATTTTCAAGTTTCAAAATTCTAATTTAAGATTTCGACTGAAGGTGCTTAATGGAATTTCAATATTTAATTTGAATCCTTCAAATTATGTAGATGCACACAAGTTTTGTCACTAGCGACCAGTGTTCCCTCTAAGCTGTGCGCGTGCACACAACTCGCCGAGCGCGTGCACATGCATAAGAACAGAGCGCACAAAAGTTACACCAGCTATACCACCACCAAAATAAATAAATTGTCATTATATAGTGTTGTTAATTATTTTCATTATAAAGAATAGCCATTTCGTCAAGTTGGTCTAAATACCTTTATGTGGCGCAATTTTTTTTTTAATTTCCTTTAAAAGTTGCAATGCCAATGTATTTTGCGCACACAACATTTGGAAAGTTAGAGGGAACATTGCAACGACCCGGGTCAGTTCAAGTTCATCCCTGCACTTGAACGACTGAAGGTGGCGAAATGCAAAACCCGGGTCGTTAGTGACAAAAATTGTGTGAATGTACATAATTTGTACGATTCAATTTTTTTTCAAAATTATAACTGATCAATTGATTATAGTTTTAGAATATTATATATATATATATTGTCAATATAAACCACACCAAAATAACGTACAATAATGAAAAAAGTCACATGCTGTAACTGAGGCTTATTCTAATTTATATAGAATGTCGTTGAATCAATCCCGGGCGAAGTTGGGAAATCAAGCTATTTATTACATACTCTTCAATTTAAAAAAAATGCATTTACCCTGGTTATGAGCTATAAAAGAATTAATAAAGCATTTTTGATAGAAATAATCTTATATTCATCATTGAAAACAAAAATAGGAGAATAATGGTTAAAATAACGAAAAAAGAGTTTTGCTACCCTTATTTTCAAGAATTTTCTACAGCATTAAAACTTGTAGATTAAATCAGGTATCTGACGATAGTTTTTCTGGAGAACCACGACGTGCATTTATGAATACGGAATTATGCTAAATGAAGTGATGTTTGTATGAAGGTATATGTAAATACGCCAAGCGTCAGTTTTCACAGCGTTCTCTCACAAAATCCTTTTGGTTATATGTCCCACGAAAGCTCTCCACCCTGCCACACAATCATTATTTGCACTTTTCTCGCAAAACAGATTTTTCTAAAAGCATTGCTTTTGCGAGGTAAATTTAAACAATAATGAAAATACAAAATGAGATTACAAATCCTTGTCAACGCGAAAATATTAAATTTAATAACATTTATTATTAAAAGCTTTCATAAAAAAGGGGTTGTTTAAACGTAGTTATCTTAAATTTTGTTATTTGCCATATTTTCATACTTATAACAATTCATTGCAATCAACCATTTTTTGACACACCTAGTTTGATTTTTATTTTATGTTATAAACGAAAAAATGGTTTTTAAAAATAAAATTAAAGTTATAGAAAATATTCACATACAAATTTCAAAATTCATAACATGGAAAAAAAACACGATTAAAATTTTATGTTAAATTTCATCAAACACCTTCAGGCGAAATCGTGAATAAAACTGTCTTGCAATAATACTGTCAAAGCTTTATAAAGCTTTATATTTGTAGATGGATTTCTCGTATATTAAGCAAAACAACATTTCTGATTTAAATTAATGTGTAAAATGATTCCATAAATGTTATTCTTTTCGTATATTTTTATTCGTTCATTTATTCATCTATTCGGCTGAGTCTCATTTACGGTGGGTCGTTCATTTGGAATTCAAATGCAAAATAGTGTTTGTACAGCCGAAAGGGTTTTTTTCGCAAAATAATGGCAAAAATGAAGCGGTTTGTTTGATTTTCATGATTCATCGGTCGGAATGTATTTCATTTGAATAAATTTTAAAACTCTCACCCAAATGGCCGCCAAATATTTGAAAAATATTACAAAAGAATTCAGATAAATCTATTAATAAAATAACAGCAACACGTTTGTGATATTTTGGTCGATATTACTATTTGCTCAATTACTTTTTCAAACACTGTGTAATTTGAGTTGTCTATGACGACTTTTTACGAGATACCAATCTTATTTTTTCGACCCTCTTATAAAAACTAACAGACTTGCAAACTCTCATTACACTATTCAAATAATCTCAGCAAAACAATGATAAAATATACCAGTTCTGTAAACAAATATTTACGGATGAGTATTTTTAGATGATCATCCCAGAGGTGGACTACCAATACGTTAACAAGCGCCTCACTAAATCTCGGAGCTATTTGTGGTCCAAAAATATACAGGTCATGAGAATAGCTGAACAATGTACATTGCAAAATTTAAAAAAATCAAGGACAGTTGACAGATAATATATATATATATATACGTCAGGAGTAGCAGTAAGTTGCTGATTTGATCTGAAAATGTAGTTTTCAATTAATTTATTAAGGTGTTTGCCGCCTAAAGTTAAAACTAATTTAAGGCTTGCGCAAGTCCCTCTGAGCCTTCTTCAGTCGACTCCTGAATCAACCTTATTTTTTTTAGATAGTTACGTCATATGCACAATTATTCCATTATATATTATGTCGTCATCAAATCAATTTGATTAATTAAAGGCATCATCTAAGTAAAAGGTTTCTCATGTGTTATTTAAAATCAGTATCTTAATCAATCTTAGTATCAGCAATTCAGCACAGATCAAATGAGTCGTCTGGTATCAAAAGCAGAACTGTTCCATACATCATGTATCGACAAGTTCTGCTTTTGATACCAGACGACTCTAATAATTGTCTGTATCTGATTCTTATTTACAAATTGATTATACTAAATAATTTTATTCCATTGAGATACAACTTTATATGTGGTTCCTGTTGCGTGATTAATTTGTGAATAATGGATCAGAATCATTTTTTTGATATCACACTAATTGTTGTTAAAAATAATTTATGTGACCCTAATTTACATTGTTAAGAAACTTATTTGCGAACTCTGTTAATAAATATTTAAAATTGACTTTTAAACTCATTTTACTTTACCAACCATATTTATTTTTAATATTGTCTAATCTTAGATCATGGTTAATTAAAGTGTACAGTTTCTTATTTTTTTTTAATTATAGATGATTTTGTATCGTTCATTTATAACATATATGAATAATTATTTCAATCAATCAATTCTTGTCATGCTTATTTTACAAAAAAAAATGTATGTTACATCTTGCCATAAGTATCACTCAATTTTGGTTCCCGGTAAATTGCTCGAATAACAAGATAATCAATTTGTTTCCGTTTGTTCTGTCTTAGCCCTAGTCTTCTATGTTTTCTGGAAATATATAGAAACAGTTTGAGTAACTAATTAATAAGCAGTTCTCGTAGAAACACTTCTGTTGAGATAAACTCCATAAAAAGATCATATGTTTCGCATTTGGAGCAAACACGGTTAAAATAAATACTTACGAAAATTATTTTTATATTTCACTCTCTAAGCAAGTGTCGCACAAGATAAAAATGAAATTCGTAGAAAAAGTCGTGAAAAATCGTTTAAATAACCAAGCAATTCGAATAATTTGTAATTCGAGCGATTTCCATTCGAGCAATTTACCGGCTCCCCTCAATTTTATATGGTCTATATCGATTTAAATATCCACCAGTTTATATTGTTTGTACTGAACAAAACATTTTACGATCTTTATTAAAATAAAAACAAAAGGTAATAGGTACAAAGGGTTTATTTTTTCATAATTTATGATAACTGACGAAGTTAAAATAACGCCATCAAGCTGGTTTCCGTATGCCCATCATCGTCAAAAAGTCAAGCTGAAGCTGACACCTTCAATCTTCTCCGAGCACGTTCACAAAACAAGAAAACTTTTAAGTAAGTAATAATACAAGGAAACTTTTGGACCGCTTTCGGATTACAATAGCGCTGCCACAGCGGATCGAAATAACACTTCGAAAAGGTGTTACAGTACGAAACGAACAGACGGGGATGTTATTTCACCCCTGGATTACGATCGAAAATAAAGCAATGAGAATTTAGAGAAAGTTCTGCAAATTTAGATTCAAATTTATAGTTTTAAAGCCAGCTGTAATAATAATCTTACGGTTCAATCACGAAGGATTATTTCTTTTGAAAACAAATAATTAGAAACGGGTCATTAAGTAAATAAGTATAAAATACCAGTTCAAAAATTGCTATAACGTTTCTATAGCCTTAGTTTTTTGTTTTGTTTTTCGGTACAGATACTCAGTGGTCATTTGTTTTCTAGTTGCGCCTGTAGTTCAATAGTTATTTAAACAAAAATATATAGATTCTAAGTGACACAAAAATAATGTTTCTTAGATGTTTTCGTTGGCAAATTACGTATGTCTACTTAACTTATTTTTTATAACAAGTGCGAAAAAATATTTATTGTATAATATTTTTCATATTAATCTGAAATGATTAATTTATATGACGTAGACCTGGTTTTAAAGTACGCCATTAAATCGAAATCAATCAAAAAAGCTCGCTCAGTAAAAACACAAAAGCAACACATGATATAGATTGGTGAATAAGTAATAAAAAGCTTTCCACAATCCACAATGGCAGTCATTATAAATAATGACTTTATATTTCTAGTGGTGTTATGGTATGAATAAATCATAATTCAAGCCGATAGATTAGTAATTTTGTATAATATGTTTTTTTATAATAACTATCAATTCAATAATGATATCGGTCAATTGTATAATATTACCATGCTTTGACTATTTACTGTCAACTGAAGGATATATTTCAGTGATTTTGATGTTTTTTGATAACACTTACTGTGTAACTGCGCGGAGTCGTCTTTCACTTATTTGTAAAGCATCTTCAAACGGAATATATCTCAGAAAAAGAATATATATACTGTAGATCTAAGCTTATTTCAATTATTTTTTAAATTGTGTTTTTTAATGTACAGATATGACAAGTTAAAATAACTATTATAATTGATTTCTAAGAATTCACTACGAATCATTTTCAAACATATAATATATTTTAGTATATCTAATATCTTGGTTTCGATCAATTTATCGATTGTTAATTTTCACTTTGAAATTAAAATGAATAGGGTGCTATTAAACTTGTATTATTTCCTATTTTAGGAAATAATAATCCTAAAATTAATCTCTCTTATTGAAACGTCAAAATTGAAATTGGGTGTATACCTCTTTTTCCCACACGTAAAATTTATAGATTTCAAAATTACTGAATTGAATAACTCCGTCCAAAATTTTTATATTAATTTTATTTTCAGTCAAAAGTCAGTTCCACAATAATAAATAGGTATACATAAATAATATAAAACAATAAATAATTAACAAAGCATTTAAATATTTGGCCTACATTAATCTGAGTAATTGCTGTGAGGTTTTTGACGTCATTAAAGTCGAGCCTTTAGATGTTTTGATAAATGCATTTGTGTTCAATTATAGAGAGGCAGTTCTCAAAATGACCGACCATTAAAATTATCACTACCTGATTTGAGCCCCATAGAAGCTTTGATTGATGGTGTTAATTAGAGGTGATGGTTAAGCTTTCAATGGCAGAAAACAAATACTAAGTGATGACTACACATTTTCGTTATACTCGTATTACCATTTTATTTGATTTCATTTACTTGTATTTATTCATTCATCTATATTTAAGCATAAATGATGCTTGATTGAGGTTGAATGTAACTTTCGAACATTGGCCTTAGAACCTTTTCGTAATTTGTCGGTATACTACCAGAAAAAAAACCTTAATTGGAGATAGTCAACTTTTTCGAATATCACGAAGCGAACTGAAATGTAGGACAATGATAAAAATGATTAAATAACACTAGACTAAAATTTTTACAGCAGTAGTGGGCTAGCAATATGTAAAAAAGGGACTCGCTTAGTCTCATGATATTTTTTAATACTCCTATACAATTATATGCAAAACTTAAATATGCAATCGATTGTTACTTAATACACCTATAACATGCTGTCACGGTTGGGTTATTAGCACCCGCTTCCACTAGCACTTTTGTGAGGAAAACTGGCAGGATTTTTAAAAAAAGGTTTGGCTAAATTAATTGTGTTTGAATTTTGTTATCAGGTAACCTGAAATATCAATTGTTTATTGTTAATGGCCTTAAATGGCAATATTGTTTTTCGATACCGATGTGATTTTTGTTTTTTTCTTTCTTGCTGTTTGAGACACATCGTGTGTCTCAGGTCTCTGGAGTGGTTCCAGAGACCTTTAGCTGTAAATTCACTTGCAGTTCTTTTTCTTTTGTGGTTTTGTTTATTTCCCGAGATGAAAGAAATAATATTTTTCCATTTCGACGAAAAATAAATTCCATTTTGTTCTCTGCGCAGAGTTTAACGTCATTTTTTTATTATACATTTATAAAACCGTGTGAGCAAGCTAAGTTTGTAATAGTTATTGTGTATTGTAATAATTCAAAAATTTGTTTGTTAAATATTCTATGTAATAAATTCGTGATTGCAAATTTTCTTAAATAAACTTTTTCGTTATAGTGGGGCGATGTTTGATTTAATAACTACCTACCTATGGAAACCGAGTTTAGGCCAGTGGTATTTGTTGTAAAGACTTTTATTAGTGGGGATTTATTCTTGGGGTTTAACATCGTGAACAAAAGTAGAAATTTCTAACAATAAATGAAACTCGCTCTAAAAATAAATTACGAGTAATGTTAATGCAACAGTGTGCAATTTACCGTAAACTTATCAACCTAAATGGCTAAAAATGTACTACTACTGTGTATACTGAAGCTGTCGTAGATAATAAATATATACGTCAAAAATAGCAGTTGTATACTTGTTTGATCTGAGAATATTGTTTTGTTTTAATAAGTGGCTCGCCGGCACTAGTAAAATTTAGCAAAAGTCTCGCGCTAGCCCCTTCGAGCCCCCTCTAACAGTTAAAATACGTAGCTGAAGAAATAAATCTTTACAGCTGAAAAGCATTGTGTTAATTATAGGTTTCTGCCAGTAATAACTGCAACAAAATTTAATTAGTTCGTTTTACTTCTTTAAATATCGAAATAAATAAAGATTTTTTTAATAAATGAGTTTGTTTTTTCAGACAAAATAGCGTGTCTAAATCTATAGATCTGCATTCATAACTAAGACACCCAATTTTCGACTTAAAGTTTTCTGGTAGTAAGCCGATCAGGGTATCCAATCCCGAATCTTTTTTTTAATCGCGAGGTTTTGGAATTTACAATTATTTTGGGGTCTGGGTTTACGGGATCCCGAGATTGATCACTTAAAAAATGAGAACTCAATTTCTCAAGTTAATATAAAAAAAAAAGTTTTTTTGGCCTCTTATTATAATAAAAATCAGTTACATTAATAATACATGTGTTTTATCAGAAAAATTGAAAAAAAGAAATTCAAGCCCATGTTTTAGAAATATAAACATTTCAACATTACCACTCGTTCAAGGTTACTAGAAAACGTTGTTTTTTTTTTTTTTATAATTTTCAACTGATAATCGTGTCAACTTATGAAAACAAAACCAATTAATTAGTTAATAACAATGATGGTGCTTTTATACGGTAAAGGAAATAATTAATCACTGAAAAATGTTCGTTGGGAAATTTTGCATTATTACTCTTAATTATGTGGCCTGATAAACTTGGTTCATTTTTTATCTCAATTTAAGCAGAGCTTTTATTGTGTTTCCTGACTAGATTGAGCTTTGGGTCACGCCCATAGTGGGACAGGGTATAAAACTGTTGACCGCAGCTGGTGATATGTCCGGATTTAGGCTTTTGCCCCACACGCAAACACTGCTAGGTGTCAGTTATCTACGCTCATTAGGGCGATGTAAAAAGTATGTTTTATAAAATTACGATTCTATAATTATTTAAAATAACTATGCAGGTTCAAAGGTAAAAAAGCGTTTTATATTCATAATTATTTTAAAAATTTCTACTCATATAATTATGTTTTATTCAAGCAGAAACGATATGAATATAATTTGATTACCAGCTACCCGCTTTTTTCATATGACATGACGATTAAGTAATTCAAAACGTTAACAATTCGGTAATTCCTCATTATTTATCAAATACATTGATCCAGTATATCATAATTATGATAATCAATTTTTTACTTTTTACAATCAGAGTTTTTGAAGATGTAGTAACAGTTCAACATCACTGAGAATAATGAAATACGGAGAACAGCATAAAATGTTAAGAAATATTCCTCACAGATTTGGTATTTTATGCAATTTCTACAGTACTCCGCAAGACATATTTAAATACGTGATTGTTTTTTGAGGTTTATATTAACTATTAAAAAAAACACTACCGTACCCGAGCGGTATCGTGAAAAGTTGCAGTTGGCAAAGAATTTGTTCAATGGCATAAAATACAATATGAAAATAAGATAAAATATGTTTTTTTGTTATGATATTAAATTGATGTAGCATTAACTCTTAATGTCGTTAATGTGAAAGTTTTCCGAGCCTCCTTCATCGCTGATGTTTTGGCCATTTGAATTATCTTTTTATCGCTGCTGACGGAAGGGCGTGATCGTTACAGAGGTGAGGATTTTGTAGTCATTATATGCATTCATATACAAATTGTATAATATAAACCTCCTAACATTATACCGAAGAGTCATCTTCACGATGTCAAAGGTCGTGCTTATACGTTGTATTAACCTTTCTAGCACTTCTTGATGAAATTCTTGGAATTTGATGCACTTACTTTTCAATCGATGTTTAAATTGGTATTCAAATAATGGAGTCTCAGATTTTTTTCATATTTTCCACCCCCCACGAAAACAAGGTTTAATTAGAAAGATTTTTATTTTACTACTATTTAATTTTTACTAAATCTTTTAATCATCAGCCTTTTTTGTAAAGTAAAGTGTCTTGATTAAATAAAGTTCCCCCTAAATCGAACTTCCTTACGCCGATTCATTAAACGTGCGACAGATATGGCAATACAATATACCGAGAGGTATCAGTAAAAATAGTTTATGGAATGGAGCTTTATAAACAAAATGATTACACAATTTTTTGGGCTATAAAATTTATGTAAAAATCCTCTGCACGTTCCATTCCATAAATAACATTATTTTTAGGAATTAAATATAAATATAAATAACCATTTAAAAACAAATTTTAAACGAATTAAAAAATATATTAACAGGATTAGATCAATGCATACTATATGTATAAAAATACTATATTTATGACTCCAACACTTACTGGTCATCGCGGCATAGTTTGTTTATCTGGAAGTAATATA
Source organism: Himalopsyche tibetana (assembly GCA_030503985.1). Classification (NCBI taxonomy): domain Eukaryota; kingdom Metazoa; phylum Arthropoda; class Insecta; order Trichoptera; family Rhyacophilidae; genus Himalopsyche; species Himalopsyche tibetana. The sequence goes on along the minus strand of JAPJYX010000007.1, from coordinate 1,359,115 downwards.
TTAAAGGTTAATGTTTGAAATGTGTGAACGTAAATTACTTTGAAATTTGACGCTTTGCTGTATTAAAGCTCTCGCAAAATGGCCAGCTCTGTAAAATGAATTTGAATTAGCACATTAAACTTGGTTCAGAGGTTATTATTACTTTTTTTTTTTTTTTTAATTTGTTGGGTCCTATGGCTATATTCCGTGCTGGATTTCAAGGGTTCGAGTTCCAGTACGAACAGCATTTTTTTGATCGATTTCTGTTCGAAGGCATGGGTGATTGTGACATCGAAAGTTCCTTCCCGCCTTTCCGATCCTTCAATAAACCACTAGTCTTGTCGTAGCCTTATCTTTCTATCTCTACTACTCTCTTTGGGAAAGATAGTTTAAGCGACTGAGTAACAAACATTTATCATTGAAAAGTTCTACATGGATAAAAAATAATTTTAGAATTACAGCTCATGCCGAAGCGCTAAATATTTTGAATTTGAAAAAAACATACAAAATTAGCAATGCAATTTACGAGAGCAACTCGTGAAGAATTACAATATAAAAATCCATTTCTAATATCTCAAATATAGTTTAAAAAAAAAACAATTTTGACATTGGTCTTACCGGGACTTGAACCTATACACACCTAAATGGTAGAGCCAAAACCTTTCCAACTAAAAAACAGTGGGCGTGGGATATCATATATAAACTGAAAATGTATTTGAAATCATCAATAACTAATATATATAGATGTTTTTATTTTTTGATAAATTGTGTGAATGTTGCGAAAATTTGTGTTGAAGTCAATTTATGCAAGCTTAATTACTCGCTAGGTAATTTGGTAATTTAAATTTAAAAGATGATCGTCAGTGTTTAATAATAAATTATTTACTCTTTTATGTTTTTTCGTTGTTGTTTTTATTCAATTCAGAAAAGAGGTAGATAATAATTGCTTTTTCTACATAGCAGTCTAAAATGTACTCATTGTGAATACCTCCATTCGTCGGCTATTTTTGTCATTATTTTAAAAACCTTCACATACTCTCGTGGCCTTTGTAAGCGTTTTCAGCTATAAAAGAGTACTCACAGGTTCATAACAAAAAATACATGGCATAAATCACAGAGTATAAAAGCTTCAAGGTATGATAGACAATGCCTTCTCTCACGGAGGTTCCACAAAAGCTCTCCACAATAACGAGGGTGGTCTGCAAGGTTTTTACGTTTATTAAAGCTCACATTACAGGTATTTTAAACTCTCTACCTTGATACCTCAGGTTACAGTGAAGATTTTTTCATGGCATTTAAATCCAAACATTTTATTCGCGTGACTGAAATGACAAAGTAAATTATTAAGTTATTTCACCCGGTCACTTAGTAATTTAAATACATAGTTAAATTAATTCATTTTATCGTCTTAAGTGTCATTTTTTGAAAAAAAATGATTTTTACATCACATAGACGTTGACTAAGGTAACATTTAATATAATAATGATATATTTATGGTTTTGAATGTATTAAACACTGGCCACAAATACAAATAAAAAATAATTGGAATAACTCAAATTATATAGGTAAAAAAAGTCGGGTCCATAGCTCAGTGGTCAACATTGCTGGCTTCCGTGACGGATCTGACGAGTTGAATCCTAATACGAACAGCATTTTTTTTCGATCGATTGCTGTTCAAAGGCAAAAATGTTTGTGATGTTTGAAAATTCCTTCAAATCCAAAAAAAATTAGCGTAGCGAGAGTGAAAATCTCACCTCTAGTCCTGTTCTAACAATATTCTATCTATCTTTATTTACTTCGAAAACAAAGAGAGGTGAATTAACTGAGTAACAAGCAGATCTTGTAGTAAAACTTCTGGTCAGATAACTCTACATTGGCGGCGGGCATAGATTAAAAAATAAATATTTTTATTATGTGAATGAATTAAATACAAACAGATAAATATTAAAAAAAAAATAAAGTCATTGTGAAGTCCATAATAATTTTGAACTAGTATTTTTTTTATATTATATTTTACCTTATCTGCTCACACCATGCTGCTGAGAACTGCTATGGCAAGGGCAATGAGGCAAGCCCTTGTTTTGTTGCCGTTAATATTATCCTTCACGTTTATGAAAGGTTTTCTTGAAAATTTAATAAGGATTTTTCCGAAATACGTATTTATGCGGAACTGAAAGTGATGCACCACCTGTTTCATATTATTTTACGAATAATTGTATTATATTAAGGGTGCTGGCATGTGTCTCGAGTATTTATTTTATTAAACTTAGGCACGTAGCATCTTCAGGTTTTTTAAGAAGATTGAGCACTCATTATTTTACAAAATTATTTTAAATAAATTATCATGTAACCAAATGAAACTTTTTTATACACTGTTTATTTAACATTAATTTACAGATCAATCTTTAATTTATTTATTGGAAATTAATTTGAGATAAATTCTAAAAAAAAGAACAAATTCTTAACGAAGTAATGTGACATTACAAATTGTGCTACCTGAATGGTTGCTATGGATTCGACCAAATTGATTTTTATTTTAGAATACACTCTTGTGCGTTAGTTGTATTTGGTTGCGGCGTACATGACTTATATGCCTTATACGAAAACTGACTTCTGAAAAAACCGGTTTTCAAATCTAATATATGTTAAAATTCGCCTTAAGATGTTTTTTGAAGTTTCAAAAAGGGTAATTTAATAAAAAGAGAATAAGATAAAACCTTATTTACTCAACATAACAAAATTACAAAAAGTTACTAAGATTTTCATTATTTCCACGTACTCGCGTAACCGAGTTAAAATGCTCATAAAAAATATTCTGAACGCACTTATTGACTATTAAGCTACGTATATCATTCACTCACGGCAGTTGCAAGTCAAAATACTAACGTTTTTAATTGAATAAAATTTAAAAAAAATATTAATTTTCATATTCAAAGCCCGGTTACCAAGTTGAAAAAACTGGCTTTCGATTGCAGCTAATTTCGATTGAAACATACTAAGCTCTAATGGCTAAAAACTAAAAAAAATATGACGATTATGTTATGTTGAAATATTTATGTATTTAGAATATTTTATTATTATTGAAGAATACAATAAATTTCTTTTTATTTACCCTTATTTTCAATTTTTTTACCAACATTTGTTATATTTCTAGTTCGAGGTCCTACATTCACTTTTCAGTGAATTTCTGGTTTAATATGTCAGCTAACATTTGAATTCTATTGAGTGCAGTGGCTAACGTAACTCTTGCAAAGCTTCGCAAAACTTAACCTACTTTAAAAGCACGGCTGCCTCAAACAAAGCCTTAAATAATATTCTGTACGTAGAATTAATGCAAATTTTTTGCATCACGTGTGTGCTTATTTTTTAAGACCTCGTCTATATGTTAAACGCTTTCGGCAAAACTCCCATCCGGAGAATTTTCGCTCAGCACTTCACTTACCTTTCAAATAAGCGTTTTGAAAAAAAATATATTCAAAAAGTTCAAAAGGAATTTTCAATAAAGTTGAATGTTTTTTTTCAGTGGAAGTTTCATACACGTGTTTAGCAGGGGAAGCGAATATTTTATTGAAGTAGGAAATCAATTTTTGAAAGAACTCGGATTATGGAAGTTTGTCACTGAAAGAGAATGAAAAAATGTTTGATTGAGTTTTACGTTCCAAGAGAATGTTTTAAATTTATGGATATTTTTGCCTGATAAATTCATTTTTTTTAATAAATTCATTTATTCATAGAATATGCTATTTTTAAGTATAAAATTATAAACATCATTACGTTTCCAAAGCGTATCTGGATCAATAAGAGTGTTGAGAATATAATTATTAAGAAAAATATTTTTTAATTAAATATTAAAAATATAAGTAATGTCAAATTTGAATCGTTCAAACTATGTGCATTCTCATAAATTTTGTCACTAACGACCCGGGTTTCGACAAACAAATTATATAATTCTTGAAACTGCTCACTACTCAAATCTGTTGGCATTCCCATGGGCTCATCCTTTTTGCCAGCAATGGCTTTGGACTCAGTGATGCATTTGTATCTTATATAAACACGAAACTTTCATTTGCTAAGCGTCAGTTCAAGTTCATCCGTGCACTTGAATGCCTGAAGATGCCGAAAGGCGAAACCCGGGTCGTTAGTGACAAAATTTGTGAGAATGTACATAGTTTGAACGATTCAAATTTAATATTGAAATTCCACCAAGCACCTTCAGTCGAAATCTTAAATTATAAGTAATGTCAGCTTCGTGGCGTAGTGGTCAACATCATTGGCTTCGACGAAAATCACTGACTTAAGTTCCAGTACGAACAGATTTTTTTTCTATCAATTAATGTACAATGTACATAAATAACAACTATTCCACAACGATTAATTAAAATATAGAAGTGAATAATCCATTTTATAAAAGTACATAATGAAGTAATGGAAACATTATCAATTTTATATGCAATATTTTTAAATGAAGCCCGAAAATTTAAAAATAATTAAATGATAAAAATAAATCCCTAAAATATGAGTCTTAAGTGAAATATTATATATACAAATATATATCGATATGAAATTTAGGAAAATATTTCACTCTGAAATTTTATTAATACTGTGTATATTTTCTATGCTCACAAACCATAGCCAGTCAAAACAGATGAGCGTCATACGACCTGTAAGTAAATACGCAGGTTTTGCGCGCTAAAAGCTTTCAAAATTTCAATATAGAGACACAAAATTGCACGGTCGATAATGATTAGATTCATTTTCGTTAATAATATGACAGGCTTTTTGATATTTAAGACCCGAATATATTTCAATGTTTTAACGCTTCTCGTAGTCTTTTTTTATTTTAGTAAATGTATGAAATAAATGTAGTATATTTAAAAAATAAATAATGACAGTACATTTTTATGAAATAATCAGGACCCAAGTTGAAAATGCTCGTGTTGAGCGGAAATATTGTGGAATTAAAAAAAATGTATTTATAAAATGGCTTTCCATCATAAATCTATTGAAAGTTTATTAATTGACTTGGCATTTACTTGGTAGAACTCCATTTATAACAGATTAAAAATAAAAAAGGAATTTTAGTTCTACAGTTTTTAATAATTTTATGTCTTGATAGCTATTTCGGCTTGCGCCGTCGTCAGAACTATGATTAAACTAATATTTTGCTCAGCTATATATACTGGCTCTGAAGAGTTAATAACTTGATGCATTGTGTATCTCTTCAGAGCCAGTATATATAGCTGAGCAAAATATTAGTTTAAAGATAGTTCTGACGATGGCGCAAGCCGAAATAGCTATCAACACATAAAATTATCAAAAATTTAATGTTCTATGATATATTGCGACCTTAATTATAAAACCAGGTAACTAGATTTAAAATCCTTTTGATTATGATTCAGCATTTACTTCTATAAAATTGAATTGAAAATTCTTCATTCCAAATATATAAAATATTAATTTTCATTTTCCCAGCAATGGTAATATCAATTTTCTAACTTAAAGAGCTTATTCTTAAGATTCGTTTTAAAGTTTTTCGCTATCGTCGTTGTGTAAATATATAATAAACTTTAAGATTTCGACTGACGGCAGTTGATGACATTTCAATATATTTGAATCGATTGAAATTTTTACATTTCAATACGGTTTGTCTCTAACGGACCAGGTTTCGACATCTGAAGGCATTTAAATGCACAAATGAACTTTAACTGTAATACGACGTTTAATTCAATAATGATTTATAATATGTTTTATGAAAATTAAAATGGTGATTTAAGAGTTACACCCCGCCCAAAGGATCGCGTAAGAGGTAGGTAATTAAGGAACGTGAGCATCACTAAATCCATTAAATTGTACACAACTTACATACTTGTGACCGAGAAAAATGTAGTATTCGTATTAGATTCTTAAAAGAATAAAAAATAAAGCTTCTATCATAAATTAATACGAAGTACAATAAGACAATATAAGTCAATAATGTTAAACAAAAATGCTAATAATTGTTTCATATTTTGTCTATTGTGTTGAACATATTGATTGATACACACACATTTCAAATCACTAACAGTCACAACATCGCGTGAATATAAAGACAAGATATTTCTTCTGAGGTCTCGGCTTAACTCAACTGTGATTTGAAAGCTCATGTTAACACTTAATCAGCTATTGTTTATTTACAGTTATCAAAACCAAAGCATTCAATGTATATTCAATATTTATTCGGTTGTTTTAACTTTTCATTCTTGGAAGAAAAACTTTATATTCATAATTCGATAATGAAAAAACAAATGGACCGTAACTTACACAAAACAAATTTTACAAGAAGTATTATATAAAAAAATATTTTGTAATAATTTTAGGTGAAGGGCATACTATGAAATATACACAACCTTAAAGTGCACAGGGACTGAAAAAATGGTGTTCATTTGATTTATTCTAATATTATATTAATAAAAACTTTTTTAAATTAATTTTTCCTGGATAAGTTTTCACAAGCCATTCTTTTTCAAACTTAAAAGCTTAATTTTGATACTAATTCGGCATTTTCACCTAAAATCTTTTTGATAGAACGTGAATCAATTGTTCTGATTACTGTTATTCTGATTTTAAAATTTCAGCTCTTGAAACATATGTCGAGTTTATATCAGCAGAAGTTTTCTACGAAAACTGCATATTACTCAGTTTCTCAACCGATCTATTTTTTTTAAAGAGAGTAGATAATAGAAAAATAGGGTTAGTTGTAAGTAAATCGCTCTTATGACGACTTGTTTTTTTAGAGTCGGATGTGTAGGAGGAAATTTTAGATATCACAGAAATCCATTCCTTCGAACAAAAATCGATTAAAAATCAATTTGTAAAAACTTTTCGTACTGAGATTTGAGCCTGCAAGCACAGAAACTGTAATCGCAACATTGTTGAATAATATACCACGGATCCGATATAAAATGAAATGGGATTATGAAATGATTTTCATAGAACAATGTAAAGAAATAAAATTAAATATTCAACATTAAAGTTAATTTGGTGGAAATTTTACACCTAGAAAGTGTTGTCCCTGAATATATTTTTTAATTCATTTTAGCATTAATCCATAAATCAATTTAAAAACTGTTCCAAGAGAAATAAAGAACTGTGAAAACCAAAACGGCATAGGTACAATAGCTACAACCACTCGGTTCTAGGCCCTAAAGCATGTATTACGAAAAAGAAATTAAAAAATATTTATTGTCGCCGATATTGCACTGGTGAGCTTTATATGAGTGTCGCTTAAAGGGTACCGTCGATATAGCGCCATCAATCTTATTTCGACGTCATACTCGGCCAGCGCGCAACGCGATTTGCAATTTTCGATTCACCATCAATCAAATAGAATCCCATAGAAACGTTGGCTAGGGTTAGCCAAAAACATGCATAAATTGATTTTGGCTATATAATTCTACGCATGCTGGCCCTACGTTGCATTTATTATGCTTAGATGTAAAACTATTGATTTCGGTGCGATCTATTTTTTTTTGGTTTTATTATTTAAATATATAATAAAAACAATCTTAAATAAAAAAAAACTTTTTGTATATACTAATTCCATATTGGAACCTTGAAAGAACTCCATTGTTTTCAGGTGAAATAGTTATGATGAACGCAGTCGAAATAGTCATCGACTATATGTAAAATAATATTTTTTGAAGTAAATATTTTGATATTTGTTTACCTTAAATATTCCATATTATTTATTTTCAAATCAGAACCGGATTCACTCATCGCAAGCATTTACTAATGAAAAAACATTGAGTAGCAAAAAACAGTCCGGAAGCTCTTTTAAATTTTGAGTAAATTTAGAAAAACTAATATTACATGTATGCAGATAACGTGTATTAAAATTTTGAAGTTGTGTTGATACTCGGCTCTCAAAAGGAATGTTTTTTTTTTAAATGAACCAAATTTTTGAATTTATTTTTTCATCATACTATGCAACTATCACCCGCATAGCTAGATGACATTTAGGTGAAAAAAATACATTGTTTACAGTTAATTTTTGATAGAATAAAACGACGTAGGATTATTTAAACAAAATTAAGTAAAGACTAAAAACAAGATGTTACTTACGACCAGTAGAGAATTATAAATTAATATAAACATAAAAAATAATTCAATTTATTAATGAATGACACTTAATTAAGCAACATGTTTTAGGTCTCTTATAAATGAATACTATTAATTATCATTATTTAATAAAACCAGACTAAAATGAATTAGGTAAGAAAGGTTTTTGAAGTGGGATTAAAAATAATTCTTGAATCGTGTTAAAAAAATACTTATCACAAATTATATTTAATAAAAATTCTGTTCAATTTGAATTTCAAACAAAAGAATTTGAGAAAAGCGTCTTTTAATCGAGATGTTGAAGCTATTTTTAAAATTTGAATTGAAGGGAAGGTGAAATGACTGTGAAGTTAATGTGAACAATGCTATAGTTGGGCAAATATAAAAATAGCTAATTAGTGATGTAATATAAAAGAAAAATGTGATAGTATCCAACTGAAAAATGTTGCTTTACTATTTATATCGTTTTTAAAATACGATTTTAAATATATATAACTATGATAAATTTTTAGAAATATTTGAAGTGACGAACAAAATGATTGCCAAAATAAAATTGTCGTTGACGTTCAGGATATAGCGTCCTCAATTTTCTACAATCACGTATCTTAACCTTTTTAGTTTTTGGGTTTTTTTACGTAATTAATTCAACACATATATATTCCTCTCCTATTCTAAAAAATAGTACATTTCATTCTTTATTTAACCTAAAACAAAAAAATTGGTAAAAAAATATTTGGCAAACATATGGTCGTGTGCAATGTTTAGGATAAAAAGGGCAGGCGTAGATGGAAATGTATTTACTTCTTTCTTCAAGTAGTGTTTTATAGCACTAAAAAGTGATAGCAATACGAGTAGAATAAGGTAAATTTCTGTGTCTACTGAAAACTTGTATATTTTGAGATACGAGGTTACAGAAAATTACCGATGATACAAAACAATACAATTCATTCAGATTTAGAAAATATTTCAATTTTTTTTTCTTAGTTTAGTATATCCGAAAATATATTTCTGAAATTTAAAACAATGATTTTGAAAATAAAAAGAAATTTTATTCAGATAGTGAAAAATGTCAAAGAATTAAGTTATAAAAGAATAATGTAATTTAATAGATGCTATTATGGTAAAACGTTCATTGATATGACGATATGTCAAAATGTTTATAATTTTTGTACTAAATACTTTTTTTTAACTTTATCAGTACGAATTTATATTTAATTTGCTAATTTAATTAATGAATTTTATCTATCTCACCAGGAAGAATATTGTTTTACAGTGAGCTTAAATTTTGTTAGTAGATTATTAACAAAAAAAATATCTTATATATGCGTCCAAAAAAGGTTTTCGAAAGCTTTTTGAATATCAATCGCCCCTTTCAAATACCCTAAGCCTATATTTTGGGGTATTAACAATAGAACCCAGCCTATTTTGCTCTATTATTTCCATCAAGTGCGTAAACTGTTTATGTGCCTATATAGAATAATTCTACGAATAAACATTATACTATTGAAATTATTATTGAATAACACTGAACAATACGTTGAATGTTAACTAAAATCTTCAAGTACTTATCGTGATATTTAATATAAACACAGAAGTATTAAGAGGCGCGCAAAGGGTTATATTAATCGCTTTATTGTTTCATTAGATACATTGTGATGAAGAGCTGTGATTATTAAAACTGAAATGTCTGAAATAATATTACGTTATTTATTATATTATTCATATATTAATTTTTGTTCATCATTTTGTTTTTCTTTTGAATTCGTCAATTATATATAAGAAAATAATAGAATGGCATCGTCTTAAAAACAGAAAAATCAACGGCTATTTCCTCATTAAAGAAAAGTAAAAATAGTTTTTTTTTACCATGGAAACACGACTAGTGTTATGGTAATCTCTCTCGCTACGCTCTGCTTTTAGGAAAAGACGGGTGGGAGGGAGGAATTTAATAAATCACATAAATACGTTCCTTCGAACAGAAATTCATTAATCGATTAACAAAACTGTCCATACTGAGATTCGAACCTGTAACCTCAGTAACTGAAACCAGTAAAATTGACCACACGACCACGCAGCTGACAACATTACAATTTAAGATAAAAAAATATGTCTTCTTTTGTTTACAGTTTTTATGTAGATTCGTAAATATTTACCTCACTTTATTCCACCCTGTATTCCTAAATAAGCACGTATTTAATTTCTTTCTATAACTAAGTGTTATTGTATTTTATATTTGTATATAAATAAATACAAAATTTGAGTTGTAACAGAGTAAGAAAGTGTAGTGCATTAGTTCATGAAAATGTCAAACTGTGAAATTTACTGGGTTGTGAACCTGAAAGCTAACGTAAAAAGCTTTCCAACAAGAATGTTTACGTACAATACAATACACAAAATTTTTTTTTTTTAGTTATAGACAGAAATTAAATATGTGCTTATTTAGGGAGACAGGGTGGTATAAAGTGAGGTAAATATTTATGAATCTACATAAAAACTGTAAACAAAAGAAGACAATTTTTTTATCCTAAATTGTTATGTTGTCGGCTGCGTGGTCGTGTGATTAATTTTGCTGGTTTCAGTTACTGAGGTTACAGGTTCAAATCCCAGTATGGACAGTTTTGTTACTGACTGAGGTCAGTTCAAGTTCATCCGTGCACTTGGACGCCTGAAGATGCCGAAAAGCGAAACCCGGGTCGTTAGTGACAAAATCTGTGTGAATGTACATAATTTGAACGATTTAAATTTAATATTTAAATTCCACCAAGCACCTTCAGTCGAAATCTTAAATTATTGAATTATTTAATGTTTAAAATTGGGCTTTGTTGGTCGTTGATCTTTTTCCTCTTCTGGCGATCTCAAATTAAATGTCTTGCTTTTTTTACAGTTTATTTCAAGTGATAAAATAATATTTGGTGCTATGGAATCGACTCACCTTTTCTGTGAATTAATTACTTGAACTTATACGTTCTGAATTATCCTATTTAAATTATCACAATAATATAAAGCCAGAAGCTCTTAAAGTAATACCACTTTTATAACTAATTACATTAAATAGATAATCGTTGAAATTTCAAGTATAGCTAACAATCCACGCAAACAGCTATCCCGTAAGTTCTTGACATGGCGTGTCTAATTGCTGTAACAATTCACAAAATCAAATTAAAAATAACGAACCAGACAATGATATAAGTTTCGAGGCCCTATTTCCGAGCCAGTAGTTAGTAGGTCGTATTGTTGTTTACGGAAGCCATTCGTTTTAATTATTATTGGCATTACGGTATTAAACAAAGCCTTCGTGGAAGTCATTACCGAAATTTTAATGGAAGCCTGCATATTTAAAGAACTCTCATTAGTCGGCTTCTACCCTTTCTATTTGGGCACATTTAAAAACATAAATTCTACCAGTAATATTTTAAGCAAAATATTGTCCGATATATTCAAAGGTTAGTTGTGATATTGTGTATTATAAACTACCTTAAGTCGTGTCCTGGGTCCTCCTTCTATTTTATGCTAATGGATTATGTAATTCCTTTTATAACGTTTGTTGCATTCCATGCGTTGTTCAGTTGTGCACTAGGATAGCAATTGAACAATAAATACTTGACGTGTGATTTGTGTATCTCAATTCTTTTTCTGTATGACGTTGCTAAATTAGTTATAGCTAAGAAGTTTACCTTAGTATAGTAGCTAGCAAGTCAGCGTATCCTGTATGTCTGACCGTTGGTCGAACTGATTTGATTAATTCCCCACGTTAATTATTTATAATAAAACAATCCTAAATGTTATGAGCATATTATAGACTCTTTCTTTTCCAACACTAGTTGAATATTATAAACTTTAAATTGATATGAAAGCTATTCCATTATTTGGGAACTTAAATGACAAACTCCAGATTTAAAATGGTTTTAAAAGAGGCGAAAGTCCCAGTAATATCCCCAGTGGAAAAACAAACTTTGTTTCCACAAAGTTATCACTGAATCCATCATAAATAAAAGTAGATGGTTTAAAAAAATATATATAAGTCAGTCACTCAACCTCTTTCTCAAGGGGATAATAATAGGAGGATGAGGCAACTTAAGGTGCTTGTTGCCAGTTAATGGCTCTGACTGTATACTGTTTTCAGGATCAAAAAAGCTGTGGGTAGGAAGGAATGAAAATATTATAGACTTCTATGAAATTCGATACGATTCCTGAAAGATAAAATGTTTTTCATAACAATAACTTTATCGCTCCTGAGATATAACAGGTTAAAACGGAAAAACCCATTAGCAAAGAGTATTATAATGTGCTATATAGTATAAGTTGTAAATGTGTAGATGTTGGTATAAGCACTTAGACTTTTAAGAAAATATCATCCAAAACATTAAATATTTAACAAAATATTAAGTTACTCAAGATAATTCGAGGGAAAAAGTCATCAATTCGATTAAAAATCTAAATTTGATTTTGACCTGTTTGGAATTGAACCCGGACCAAGTTGACTGCTGTTGAGTACTTGCTTTAAGCACTAAACAACACAGGTCAATACATTTTTTTAGTAATCAAGTACAGAAGTTAGTAAGCCTAAAGAAGGGCTCTGTTTTTTTCTAAATCATCTAGTCTTGTTGTTTAGATCTCGGTTTTTTTATCAATATCAAATTTAAATTTATTTTAAAATTTAAATCGAAGATGAAAGATGTGAGTTTTGGTAGTGTCAATTGTCCTCGAGTTGATCACAAGTATAGCACCCAATTCTGGATCCTTTTTTTGATTCTGGGATTTCGGGATTGACAATTTTTCCAATTCGGGATCCCGGAATTGAGCATTCACCATAGAATCGTGTACAAATTCGGGGTTGAGAATTTTTGCTCAGCGATTTTGAATTTTTTTTCGTGTCACTTGTGATTCACACTTGACTAACGAAAAAATCTCATCTAACTTATCTCGTTTGATCTTTTAAATTCAAAACATTTGGTGCATTAGTATTATATTTATATATTTTTTAAACAAATTTAAATACATATAAATGATCACTCAGCGTTATAAAGTTAATCGTTAAAGGAATCTATCAATGTTTTTTTGTTTAAATTCAAGATGTCATACTAGTGTGAATTACTTGTAATTGTTTATAAAATCAAAGTAAACGATTTTCAAAAGTGTTGTAAGTAAAGCTATGCTCTAGCAGAATCGTACGTCGCGTTGCCTGTTGAAAGATCTCATTACTCGTGACTGAAATTTACTTCTGTGTGTCCCAAACGTCGCTCTCAGATTCTCTTTAGAGACTGATATAAGTCCAAAAGAAGTTTATTTTACAGACGTGGATAAACTTTTAAAGCAACTGCGATTTTTAAATGTGTTTACTTGTCGTGTTATGTTATTTGAAGCGTATATATCGTGGGAGGGCTAAAAGAAAATAGTAAGATAATCTTAAGTTGCAAGTGTTTTTTTATATATTTTTTTGCTATTCCAGTGAATATTAACATACACTTTAATAAAAAAAGAAACGTAAGGCAAATTAATATAATTATTTTCCATAGAAAGGTGAATCTTCTGAAAGTTAAGATCAAAGAATTAAAAGCAAGCATCACAGCTTAAAGGGCGAATACTTCAATCAAATAATAAAGTGGTAATCAAGAATTGCACTATTTCCGGTGACTAACCAGATATTTATATTACGGTCTCCAATTTTTTAATCCCAAAATCGCAGGATTTTGATCTCAGTACTAATCTCGAGATTTCGAGATTAAGGATAAGAAGTGAAAAAATCAAAATATTTTTACGTAGCCCAGCAAGACATCAATTACATATTAAAATGTTAAAGGCAGCTTTCTTGGTCGTTCAAAGGTAACAGGTTTGGTGCGGTTGATAGCCTCAGGAAAGTTCATTCAGAAAATATTCAGGAAAATAGCACACACTGCATGACTCCACTAAATGTTCTGCCATCTGGAAATACGTATAATACATGTAATACATTATGTAATGTAAAGTATTTATAAAAAACAGACCATGCTTTCAATCTTTTATTTCAAATTTTAAATAAAAGATTGAAATCACTTTTCTCACGATCGTTCACAATATTAAGCATATGAGGTTTTTATATAGCATTTGAATACAACAGGTTTTATGTCCGTCACTCAACTTCCCTCCAAAAAAGAAGTTGATAAAAGGATAAACTATTAACAAGTTCAGTTGAATTTGAATCGTTCAAATTATGTACATTCACACAAATTTTTTCACTAACGACCCCAGTTTCACCTTTCGGCATCTTCAGAACGTTCAGAACTGACAATTCAAGTCCATCCGTGCACTTTAATGCCTGAAGATACCGAAATGCCAAACCCGGGTTCTTAATGACGAAACCCACTTAGCACCTTCAGTCAAAATTTTAAATTAGAAAAAGTTCAGTTGATTATGTTTTTTTTTAACAACGAAGAGAAATTCATTCCTTCCGACTCTTTATACCAAATTAATATTTATTCGCTCCTCCATATTTGATGTAGTGATTCGGAAGATATGCAAATCAACCGAATTTCTTTCATTATTACTTCAAGCCATTGATCAAAAGCTCAGCATCTGTCACCATCTGCTACAATTTTTATCACTCCCCAAGCGTTTTTGTTACAGGGCGAAATATGCGGGGTGAATTTTTTAGTAGCCTTATGTAGTGAGCTCTACACTATTTTAAAAATCTGACACGGAATGAAGATTTATTTAAAATGATTTACTCGCCGTTTATACCACACCTTTAATGCATTCACCCTTGCTGAATATAATACCCTATGGCTTATATGGTCCGAGAGTGTTAAGTAAATAAGTGCCTCAGAGTATATTTTATTAAAATCCCCCTTTACCTTTACCCTTCATTAAAATTTATCGGAAATAACATGTATTTGACATATCCCATTGAAATCTCGGGTCTTGTTTCGCGCAGCTAACAACCAGTGCAAAAACTGTTACGTTCAATTGCTAAATTGTGAGTTGTTAGACTTATCTATAAATATATCTAAAAAATGAAATAAATAGGGTAAAAATACACAATTATTAACTTTTCCGGTTCTAAGTTCAAGAAATGCGACCCCAATACCCACATTTTCTTAAATATCTATTTTAATATGGGTGATACAATGTTTATAATTAAGGTATTCTTATGTCATAGTTTTTTGGACCTTTTTTTGTTTATATAAATACGCGATAACACGATTACGATATCAGGCGATAAGCGCGCGCGATAACGATCGTTCGTAAGATAGCTGAGAACACTCTGGAACACTCGTCAGTTGTAAATTCATATGTGTGCTGGGATGACGTCTTTTTTACGCGCAACTTAAAATATGATTATTTATTAAAAAACCACGGATTTTTATAAAAAAATGTATGAGGAATGATGCAGAGAGATATTTTAAAGCCCTTAGACTATTTTTTTTTTTGAAATTTATAAGAATAAGGCCAATAATGTGGAAACCACTGGGTTCACAAAAGACCCCCATCGGCAGAGAAGTATTTTTTTAGTCTCCGAGCCACGAGAGTTAAGCAAAAATACCAGTGAATATCAGGAAAAGACATTTCATCAATAATTGTGAATATTCAAATTTTCTCGACACAAATTAATAATGTGTATGAAAACTTAATACTTTTAAAATAGTTACTATTTTTATTGTTTATGCGGTGCTTAGTAACGGTTGCTAGTTTGATGCTTCTTAAAGAAAAACAATTAATGTTAAATAATATATTAATTCAGCTGTCAATTTTAGAGTAAGATAATATTGCTTTTAATTTAAATGTATTATAACACAGCTATAGTGCAACACAATATTGAAATTATCAATTTAATTAATATGTTACTGTGAATTGATAATCAAATTACATATTGGTTTTCGATGAAAAAAACTGCAATAATAAACTTAAATCTGTTTTAATTCATACTTTTCAAACGTATTACTTTTACATTTTAAAGTAACCAAAATCACGTTGCCTTGGAATAAGGGATGATGTTTTTTTTCTTTTTTTACATTACTTGCTTAACAATATTTGGTAAAACTGGCAATGTTGATCATCCCTTATTTGATAGAACAAGCAAGTAAATGTTTAATGCAGTCTGAGCAAGTAAGCAGCTCTCTGTGAGGATCGTTCTTCGCCACGGACCCCCGAGTGCAGTCGCCGCTGGCTGTTGGCGCGTGCACCCCTTCAATGGGGTAGTATATGGTGCATAATGTGCTAAGTACACAGGGGATACCTATGGCTTGAATTCGATTTAGACATAGATGAATGGTCGCTCGAGACATTTCATTTCGGTTGAAATAAAGTTATTATTTTATTTAATAATTCTAAGAGGGTCTGAAAATTTGATTGGGGAAATTCATATTTTACTTTGATAGCATGCAATGGCTTATCTTTCGTGTTGAAGTAATTATTGCCGACAATAAATAATAATAAATAATTTTTTGGCAGACTCGATTGCATATATTTTATTTGTATATATGTTTAATTCTTAACAAAATATTCTTCAGTCGAAGTTTAAAATTAAATTCGTTGACAATTACTTCAAAGTAAGCGATTCAATAATCATAAATATTAATTTGTAATAAATTGGAAGACTCTTATTTGAATAAATAATTTTTGGGTAACATTAAAACTAACTTAATCTATAAAATCAGTAAAAAAATCGATAAAAAATGTATTATATAAACACAATACAAAGGACATAGATTCAATAAAAATGTCATAATATAGACAACAAGCAGGATAACTCAGCCACTTCGATTTTTGTTTGTGAACAGAAATGTATCGATACTACAAAAGCATTCGTAAAAAATCACCATCGTATTCATAGAATGCACGTACACGTCAACGTCAGATTAAGATTAAAAAAGATAAGCAATAATTCATAAATACATATATCTTATATATATAAAACAAAGTGGGGTTGGTTACACCACGTATATCTCGAGAATGGCACTACGGATTGTAATGATCTTTGATTTATTAAATTTGTGTCCGCCTAGAATAGCAGAATAAGCATTAAAATATCGGAAAAATAACACGGCAAAGAAATTATGAAGAAAATTAATATTTTCATACAGTTTTCAAATGACGAACAGCTTGAAATAATGAAAATGTCGTCGTATGCAGATTTTATCCGCTAGATGGCAACTTGTTTCCAAAATTCATTTCTTTCTGCTTCTTTTGCATACGATTGACTTTTAAATAATTTTAAATTTAGAGTATGGATTAGAACAAAAAAAAATCGATGATATGAAATGAAAACGAAAGAAAATCGGATAATATTGAAATAAGGTTATGTTTATAATTAGGTATGATAATTTTTTTGACAAAAATATTACGCTGTTTGCACGAACGTTGTTCTACTCTAAGATGCCACGTTATTACACTTGAAAAGCTACATCGAAGAAATTTTAACGTCGAAAGCAAGGCGATGCGGTTCCTGCTCATCCGAATGACTACTGATGCTCTTGGTCGCATTTACACAGTTCATCCGAAAAATGACGAATGCTTCTACTTGCATGTCAACAGCTCAATTTGCTTGAAAATGATACTCATTTGGACATGACAATCGCTGAAGAAATTGTTTCTGAATCTCCAAGTCAGATACGCACATTATTTTCTATCATTATTTTGACATGTTTCCCATCGAATCCCCGTAAACTGTGGAACAAGTACAAGGATGACATGTCCGAATACATTTGACATCGAATTCGTGTCAGTTCAGGAAATCCCGATCTCGAGATGAATGAAGAGATACATAACCAGGCTTTGCTTTTGACCGAAAACATGTGTTTCCTCATGTGCGGCAGTTTGTTAGTCAAGTTAGGAATGCCAACGCCAGATCGTGGAATGAACGACGCTTTCAATCGAGAATCGGAACGTGAACGTGAATATGTTCAGTTTGAACGAATGTACCACTGTTGAATCCTCAATAGAAGGAAATTGACGATATGTTAACGATGATGGAAATGGTGGCTTATTTTTCCTCGATGCGCCCGGTGGAGCTGGGAAGACATTCCTCATGTCATTGATTATGGCCACTGTTCGTGCGAGACAAAAAAATCTGTAGCAGTTTCTTCTTCTGGAATAGCGGCCACATAGATAGAAGGATGCCGAACGGCTTATTCAGCGTTGAAATTGCCGTTAAATCTTCAAACCATTGAAAAACCGACATGCAAGATTGCGAAACACTCAGCAATGACAATTTATTTGGTGACAAATACAATCATCACCTGGGATAAATGGACAATGGCGCACAAATGCGCATTAGAAGCACTCAATCGAACTATGAAAGATCTATGCAATAGAGGCGCAATGATTCTACTATCTGGCGATTTCCGCCAAACACTACCAGTCATTCCAAGATCGACTGCTGCCGATGAAATAAACGCTTGCCTCAAATCATTGACTCTGGCGCTATGTGAAGAAACTTCAGCTGACGACAAATATGCGAGTTGCATTGCTAAACAATCCATCTGCCGAAGATTTCTCCAAGCAATTGCTGACTATATATTTATTTATTGTAAGAAATTAAAATTACAGTACATGGCATAACAGCTGACGCCAATTCGCCATGTACTTGAAAATATAATAAGACAAAATATAAAATAAAACATCAAAATCAACATAAAAATCAAGAAATAAAATAGTAAAACTTTACAAACAGTTCAAAAATACTATCACTAAAAATGTCCACTTCTCTGGGCAATGCGTTGATCAATCTAGCGGCCCTTGGAACTGGTGACTCATACCTCTTAAGCGAGGTATAAGTTTTTAGAAATAAAAGTTTTTGCTCATAGTTTCGCCCACGTAAGAATAAATTGGGAGCATGTAAATTAATAGTCATGAGAATTTGAGGATTATTAACTCGGCCCCAAAGGAGAAGAGAAAAACGCTTTGTTTGAAAACTATCTTCGACTATCGTCGGTAATGACCGTGTTCCTGTTAACGAATCGAACGTATTGATTTCGTTTCCGCCAAATTTTAGGACGGCTTCATCAACAAAATGTTCCCAAACATCTAATCACAAAAATCACAATTGGTTGAGTGAACGAGCAATTCTTGCGGCGAAGAACAAAGATGTGGATCATTTAAATTTTACAATTCAAAATCAAATCGTTGGTCCACTACATTCCTTCAAATCTATCGACCGTGTAACAAACGAAGTCGAAGCAACCAACTATCCAACTGAATTTTTAATCTCATTGGATCTGCCTGGCTTTCCACCGCACAATTAACAACTAAAGGTTGGCTCGGTAGTCATCATGTTTCAAGTTATCAAGTTAACATAACACTTGTTGATTCTTAGGCGTAACGAAGTTCGTTGGGTCAGCTAGTATATATATAATATTCACTTTTATGGTATTCACTGTCAACACTAGTGAAAATGCACTATTTTCAAAAAACAAAAAACTCATTTGTAGTAATTCTACATTTATTGAATATGACTAGAAGAAAATGCTTGTGATAAATGAAACCGGTTATGGAAAGATAAAATAAATAAGTGATAATCAAAAATAGGTGTTTCATTTATTGAATATGTATACATATATGCAAAACCTACGATTCTTTGTTAAAAACACACATATCTGTAATATCACGTGAAGGTAATTTCTTCTCGTGACGCCATCTTTTATAGAAATTGCATGAGTTATTTTGTTGCCATTTGTTTTTTATGCTTATTGAGATTTGTCAGCGGTCTTAGAGAAACATTGGAATTGACTGTCTCACTTGCTAAGGATGTTTCCATTTTCTTCCGACCTTTGGAATTTTGGCATACTATCCATATAGTATGATTGGTGGAACTAAAAGATTCTAGCATGCTATGGGACGAAACAATCTGGTTACAGAAAAACCTGAAGACACTGTGGGGTTTTTAGTTTACTTCAAATAAGAAGTATATGACCCAAAAATAAAAATAGTTTTTAATAAAGAATTTTTCGTTGTCTAATTTTGACTCAAAGTATTTAGTCTTAAGCTTATTTGACATTATTATTTATTTTCAGTATTATGCTAGTATTATATTTATAGAATAAATATTAAATTAATATTTTCTTACATTTATTCGTTTTCTACAAGACGATTATGTTAGGAAAAAAGTGCTTAAGCGTGTGATTTAAAATTCCAGTAGTTGGCCAGTCTGAGCAGCAGTAAAAAGCAAATCTTTCCGTAAACGTTATAACGTTCACGTAGTTAACCATAAGAATACATGTTATTTTATTAACTGCGCTAGGTTTATTTTGGAAACTATTTTCTCCTTTAAAAATAACTTTTATATTTATAATACAACAAATGGAAAAAAGCCAAGCCATCGGCAAAAATAACCAATGTCATTTATTCTAACCCCAATGCAATAAATAAGAGCTTTTGATTAAAGCTCCATTAATAAATAATGACACATAAATAAAACGAAACAGATGAGTTCGTTTAAAAGGTTGGGCGGGAGGTAGGTAAGCGAGAGCTTTTTATTTTGGATTTTATTCCCTAGGCCTACAGGCGATATATCGTGAGTTATAATTCCCCTAACCGTTACAGTGAGGGTGAAGGCTTTTTTCATTTAGATGACACATTGGAGATTTTGGTAAAAGATTTATCAAATAATATTTTTTATCGCACCGTGACACTTCGATTTATCATTTGTCAATCCATTCAACAATAGTACTGAGGCACGAATAATTAATCATAAATTAATGTTTATTTTGTAAAAATGTAAGCCAGTTTGATTTAATATTTTATTATCGTGTTCTACTTCAATGTGGTCAATTGAAAAAATTACTCTTTTTCCAATGGTAAGTTCATACATGTATTTCCCATCCCTTTTTTAATGAGTGTATCTCATAAAAGTATGTATTTTTAATACTTTTAAGCAATAATTGTGAATGCTTAAGATGTAATAACTTATGACGTCAAATTTGAATTGTTTGAATTTTGTACATTTCCATGAGTTTTGTCGCTAACGACCTGGGTTTCGCCTTTCGGCATCTTCAGGCATTCCAAATGCACGGATGTACTTGAACTGACGCGAAGTAAACAGTTTGTATCGTTTATATACAAAAATATAAGTAGATCACTAAGTTAAAAGGATATTGAAATGTAAATTAGCGAAAATTGAATGTATACAAGTTTCAATGAATTAAGCGGGTTTGTTATAACTATGGGGATTTTTTGAAAATATTAATGACCAGATAATAACGTAGGAATATTTAAAATAAATCTAGGGTTTTATCCGACCTATTATTAATGAGTTGATTGATTTTAAGCTTTTGAATTAATATTTAATGATAGCAAGTGTATTAATAATGATAGTAAGTGCTTGAATTATGCATGTACTAACATGGGCTTTTAAATAAGTAAAAATATGTTTGGAAAGCACCTGCGAATTCATTTATCATTGCTTCTTGCATGATAACAAAAGTTGTTAATTCAACAAATTACACATGATAAGTGAATTTAAATTCGTGGTTATGTAAGCACGGTCTTCTGTAAATTTGAATACAACATATATTTGCTGGATAGCTCAACATTAAAAATATGCAATTGAAAGTAAATTCACAGAAACACAATACAATCGAAGATTACGTAAATTAGCTGTCATTATGGTTTTCTTGTATATAATCAAAAAGCGGTTTTCATTTGATTGACGACAATTTGGCTGCCGAATATCAAAAGACGACCCCAGCCAGAGAAAAAAAAATCTATTCAAAATTTGATAGGATTCACACAATTCTTCTACAGCATCTTTAAGTAATTTTCTCTCAGTTAACATTTTATTGAGGCGTAGTATTATTGTATTTATTTTACCATTATAAGAGCCAACTGGAACTCAATTAATTTACGAGACGCTTGAAGCTAAATCATTTCGTATTTAATCGAAATTGTGATCAAGCATGTATGAATGTGCTTATTAAATTAATGTCTTTTGAATTTATATTAAGCACATGACTTGGCACAAATATTGTGAAAATAAATGGTTATTTTAGACATCAGCAAATTAATAGCGAGCACCGTTGATTAATTTCCAACATACATATAGCGATAGCTTGGAGTAGAAACTATATAGGACGAATGACATAAGAATACTGCTGATAAAAACTATAAGGATTCAAAAGTTCTTGTCCTGAATGTACGATTGTGATTGAAATTTTAGACTTATATTTTTAAAGAATATCCAAAAAAAAATACATTTTATTATTACTTTGTCTTTCAAAATATACTTACCGGATTAAACTAACCGGAGACAATATTTAATTTTCTGTTTTAAAAAATGTAACTTTGCAAATATTGTGTTAAAAAAGCTTTATTAACCACGGTAAAGTCAAAATCGAATGAAAATCGGACTTTTTAGATCATGAGCATGACAAATTTGAGAGTTTTTTCTCTTTGGGGTGATCTTAAGTGACCTTTTTTATGTTATTTTTTAATTTGCTTAAACGACTACTAGCTTATGAAAATAAATTCATTTAAAACCACTGGCGTCGTAATAAAGTATTTAAAGCTTACTGCTATAGAAAAATACAAAACATAATATTTCTGTCAATGGCGTGATGCTGAAACAGTTTGTTCAACTTGAATTTTATAGTTTTCTATTAAATTCTATCAGTTATTTACCAATTAAATCATATGGTTAACATAAAATACTTTGCAAATAAGCGATATTAATAAATTAAAATCAAATATTTAGATATGACTTTTGTATATAAAGATACAAACTGTTTACCACGCGTCAATTCAAGTACACTCGTGCACTTGAAATACTTAAAAATGCCTGAATCGTTAGCGACAAAACTTATGGAAATGTACAAAATTCAAACAATTCATATTTGATATTGAAGTTCCACTTAGTAAATGAATGTTTCGTGTTTATATAAGAAATAAATGTATTATTGAGCTAAAAGCCATTGCTGGCGAAAAAGATTAGCCCTATGGGAATGCCCACAGATTTGAATGGAGAGTAGTTTTAAGAATTATATTTATTTTTGTTTGTCGGAAAGGTTTTATGATTATATTTATATAGGTCAGTTCAAATTCATCCGTGCACGTGAACCCCTGAAGATGCCGAATGGCAAAACCCGGGTCGTTAATGACAAAATTTGTGCGAATGTACATTATTTGAACGATTCAAAGATAAAATGTTATTTTTGAACGACTGTAAAACAAATTTCGAAAGATATCTCAAAAGCAAATTTGCAAAAATTATTGTATTTTTTTTGATTATTTATATATCGCAATTAGCTTTTATATTAATGAATGATTAACACGCATTCTTTAATCATCCATTCTCCACATTTTCTACGCTGCGTCAGTGTACTCTTGCAAATGGTGCGAGAATAATTCCATATTGCCGAGTGAGTGTACACTTGCGCGACATTAAATTAAGTGTTATTAGTGAAGCGTTAGGGATGGAAAGGGTGCTAAAATAAGGGTGGAATTATTGTCCTTATTCGACCAACGATACAATGGGGTGGGTTAGCGGCAAAGCACTTAGAAAAATGGCATGATGAGCTCGGAAAAAATTACGGGGGACGGGCGTGTTATTTATGTTTATGTACATTTTGAATTATTTAGATGGCAGATGATTTTAGCATCACCTTGCTTTTATTTTTTTATAACATATATGGTACCAGAAAGAAGAAAAATGTATTATATTTCATAAATGTGATGTTTTAAGGAAACTTATTTAAAACTTTAAAGATATTTATTATGCTTTGATGGATGAAAACTGTTAATTTATCTTTACTAATTTTCGGAATTTATGTTTATAGTTTAACATTTATGTCTTTTGTTCATTCAGTCAGTCAGAAAAATCTTTTTCTATAGAAAGTCAAAATGAAATTATGGTTCTAGACCAGTGGTTCTCATGTGCGGCCACGAGAGGATTTTGCTGCGGCCACCAACAGTTTCATAGTAAATCAAATAAAAAATGTATTTTTTCAAATTCATTTGTAAAATTATTAATTTTTTAGATTGATTGAATGCACCTGACTTATCGAGCATTTAGTCGAGTTATTTACTTCAAATGACTCACAGAGGTATCATCATTCATGAGATCATTCAGTGTAATGCACTTTATAAAAAATAAATATCGAAACCAGCTGACAGATGCAAACTTAGAAGCGTTGATGCGGCTTGCATTGGAAGAGAGAACTGTTGAACAATTTCCATTCGAATTGCTTTTAAATAAATAAATACCAGTAACTTTAAATAATTTACTTTATTGAATATGAATTAATCCTTTTTTTTAAGTTAATGCAACTGCTATTGTTATCACATTTGGTGCGGCCACGAGACATTTCCATAGGACCGCCGATGCTTATAATGCGGCCACCATGAAATCTAACGTGAGAACCACTGTTCTAGACAAATAATAGAAGTTTTCTGATCGCAATTGAGATTTGAGTTGTTTTCATTAGAATTTAATATGTTCCACGTTCGGCGCGATAAGCTGTCACGAGCATACGCTGATCGCACATTCTTTTTTCGCCAGCCTGCACCTACTAATTCTGTGCTGCCTTTCGCTGCGTCACTTACATCTTGTTGACGAAAAATAAATAATCAGACAATACAAATAAAATGATTATAAAACCAAATGATTCGTTTATGTATAAAGGTGATCTTTCAACGAAGTAAAAGTCTGCTTAAACCATGTATATCAAAAACACATTTCATTTCTAGAAAAACTTTTCCGTATAGTATTATTAATATATCTGAAGCGTCATATGACTAAGCACATTAAATGCTTACTCGTACGAATAACTACACCAAGAAAGATTTCATTTTATATATGGAAAACTGCCCAGTCACGTATTTTTTGCAAAAAAAATGTTGAATCACTTATAGTATGTTACTCTTGGTTAAATATTATTTAATCATAATAATTGTCTTTTGAGTTTTTATTAGGTATATCTCCATCATATTAATAACAATAAATGAAACAAAAAGTCATTAAGATTAACTGCTTCTCGATTTTTTATGCCGACAAAATTAACATATATTTTCATTATGAAATATAACCGATTCTAAACAATATCTTTTATTTTGATTGACAGTAAATTTGCAGTAAATGAAGCTATTTTGTTTCATAAAATAAAGAAGTTTTAGTCGACAGCCATTAAGTAAAAAAGTATTGTGAAAAAGATAAGTGAAGTTGCTGACTAGCAAGCAGCTCTTGCATAACATCATTTGTTGAAATAAACTGCATAATAAGTCCATATGCTTAAGATCAAATTTCAACGCTTGTAGGTTTTGTCCAAATTATTCAAATGGGAAATTTCTTTTTCAAATATACGGATATATGTAAAGATTTCATTGAAATTATTATATGATATTATATATCATTATGATCAAGACGCCGAATATGAAGCTCTGCCAAAAATAATTAATGTTAGTCTCACATGAAGAATAAAAAATGGCTTACTCTTTGTATGAACGTATTAGTATAAAAATACACTATTCAATGCATAAAGAGAAATAGTACTGAAGATTTGCGCCCACGTCTGCATGTATTTTCTTTCACACTCATTTCACAAAATTGATTGGATGAAAACAGAACGCAAATAAAGGATTTACGTTTTTTTTTATAACTACATTCAATCGTCTATCTAAAAAAAAAACAAAAAGTTCCTTGAATATATGACACGTTTCGTTTTTTTGCCTATATTTTACCTACTAAAATTATACAGTGAATGCAAAGCGGGCTGTCAACTTTTTTGGCTATTTTTTTATCTCCTGGGTTGAGTACAGACTTAGTATTAATATGCCTTACACTCACTTCTTAATCTAAGTACTATAATGATAAAAATTCTCTTATATAAGAACTTTGAAAGGAAATAAGTAGATAAAACTTATTAATAATGTCTAAAATTGTGTAAGTTTGGCCAGTAAAGCATTACATTATTATCAGAAATTGCTTCTAGTTTGATATATAACATTAAAACCGCTTCAGTACCGTAAAGACACTGGTGGCAGCTACATACGAACGGCGTGAATACTCTAATGCCACTGAAGACCACTAATGTAACTTAAAAATAATTAACTGTTTATATCATTTTATAAGTAAACTTTTATATTCATAAATTCAGTCCTATTTTTTAAAACTATTCAAAAATTATTAAAAATATGCGGTAGATATGTGAGTGAATGTTTTTTTAGCTTAAAACATCGTGGTACTGAAAAGGTTAAGTGTTCACTTTGACTTGCACAGTCTATATAAATGTTGCACAACTAATTTTTAATTTACTAAAAACATCGATTTATGTAAAGTAAACAGATCATCAGAAACAAAAATCCGATTCTATATTTTATTATCAAAGTATAAGTAAAGAATTAAAATCATGTTACATAATTTAGCGAGTATTTGTTTCAGTATGGCATTTGGATTTAAAAATGCGTGTTTTACGCTGTCGCTTAAATTATTACAGTTTTGAAATTCCATTGAAAAAAAAATCTAATCCATCTCGTATAAAACCGAACCGTTTTTAATCCTATTTGCCGGATTTGTAAAAGTACTTGTCATGATTTACGTCATGTTTTTTAAACGTCCTTTGAGTGCGTTGCGTAGTCGTATTTTTGGTTAACGGGGCGATTCATTTAGGCAAAACCCACAACAGTACAACGGTACCTAAGTCATTTAAATCCAATCGCTTTGAAGTGACTGTGGCTTCGTAGAGCCTGTGGCGTAGAGGGGTAGCTACGACTCGTGAATAGAGAAAGAAGGCAAAATTGGGTCTACGGTGTCGCTAATACGACAGTATAATGTTTTTTCACATTGACAAAAATTCATATTATATTTCTGCTTAAGCGAAACAAAGACAGGTACTGCTTTTCGTCTATCGAGTATTTTTTTTAAAAGAATATTCAAACAATCATTTCCATTCGACATTTAAATGACAAACAACGATTATTTTCTTTTTAAAATTTATTTTAATTAAAAATAAAGTTTCAAAGATGAGTTCCTCTCTGTGAAACTGAATTTAATAATTTAATGATCAAATCCAAAATGAAAAATCAAATTATTGCTTAAAATATGGTGTGCTGTGCACTCTTTTTTTCAAGCAGTGATATTTGGATACATGGAGTGAAAATACAATATTTTGGATCCTTATTACTTAGATCGATGCAAAATTACCAGAAGTTATTAAAAGTTTATTTACTTTTCGCCTAGACACATATGTTCAATCTTCGAATCGTGAATACCATTTGTAGCAAAAACACAAATGGTTTTTCCTCTATAAAGAATTCAAATGATATGGTTTTGTGTAATTATGCTTTCCATAATATTTATTTATATTCATTTAACTTCAAACTTTATTAATATATTTTATGTCACTGATATACTGGCAGAAGGCGAGAAGTCAAACCCGGCTGTTTTGAGTTATTTATGCAAATGGATAGATTGGGACACCCGTACCTTATGAAAAAATAAATTCAGTTATAGTATGTGTATGTGTATTTATTCAAACATAACATACATCAAGTCAATTCCGCTCAAAAGTATTGTTGGCAAAAAAACTATAAGTTACTTAACTTTGTTAAATATCTGAAACAAATTTACTAATAATTTTTTAATTTAATGATTTTTTTGAACGATAAGTAAAAGATATAGTGCATAAATGCAGACGTTAAAATTTTATGATTATCGAAAATGACAATTCTCTCGAAACGAGGTTTTTTGACTTATCGCCTTCTGCCAGTATATCGACGATAAGTAACTTTTCAGACAAGTTGGTTGTTGAGTATCCCACCACCATCCGTTATGTGTATGCGGCCGCATTTTCACGGCCGCCTTCCATAACGCAATGCGATCAAGAAAAGAAAATAATTTATTCCGTATATTATTGGCCCGATACAGACCTGCACGGGACTTTTCTTTTAACCATGAACTTAACTTTTCAGACAGTCAAAACACATTTGATTATTTATATTTCAACAAAATATACTAACTGTAATTTTATAAATTTGTTTTGCGATAGTAATATTGTCTCCCACTGTGGATTTGGGTTCAACTCCCGGTATGGTAAATGTCAAATTTAAATTTGATACCTAAGTCGTGGGTGTTTGCTTATTTTCCTCAAGTAGGTTGACTTTAAAAAAATATTCTCATTGAGTTTATATCGTGAAATCTTTCAACTTTTAAATATTTGGCGCATTGGCATTAGCTGTAATGCCAATTATTTTTTTTAATTTAAAAAAATATATACTAAACAACCATTTTCCAACTCGGTATAATTTATGATTGTCGAATCAGTCTATACACATCCCACATGCAACAATGGTTTTGAATAAAAATAAAAATCAGGTAAAACCTTATCCCCCTTTTTATAGCGTCATCTACCAATAGACGATTTGCCACTGCAATATCCGGAAACATACCCTCCCCCCGTTTAATTTACGTTTCAATTAAGCCTACCCTATGGTTGAATGACGCACTTCTCAATGCACCGTTTTGTACATGGCTTACTGGACTATTCAATTTTTTATCCCAGATACTCGTGGACGTCGATTTGCTTATCTTTTATGTTTTCAGCAAATAATAATTACAAAATTAACCAGTAATAACCGTTAAAAAATATTTTATTTTACTTGTTTGTCAATATAAAATAAGTATGACGATGTCTACGATGATATGTAGAGAATCTTACATAATATTGAATAAAACTTCACTGAATTACATCTTGTCTTGGATGGCAGAAAGAAAATACAAAATACAGTATTATTTAAGAGAAGTTCATCATGCAATTACTCAAATTTTTCATGTATATGTGGAGAAAAAATGTTAATATAAATGAACATTTAGTAATTATTTGTTACATCGTGATTTATATCCTTTAGTTGATCTAGTTGATGCTTTAAAATTTCGACTGAAGGTGCTTGGTGGAATTTCAATACTTAATTTGAATAGTTCAAATTATGTACATTCGCACAGATTTTGTCACTAACGACTCGAGATTCGCCTTTTGACATTTTCGGGCATTCAAGTGCACGGATGAATTTGAACTGATGCATAGTAAATTAATGTTTCGTGTTTATATAAGAAATAAATGTATCATTGAGTTTAAAGCCATTGCTGGCGAAAAGGATAAGGCCATGGGAAACCCGGGTCGTTAGTGACAAAATCTGTGTGAATGTACATAATTTGAACGATTCAAATTAAGTTGATGCTTGTTTCTGTTTTTTTTTTAAATTCATGTCCGCTCCCAGTGTGAAAAATATGGCCTTCTAATGGAAGTATCTCAGCAGACGTTTTCCTGAGAGAACTGTTTGTTACTCAGTAACTCAACCTCTCTTTTTTTAAATAAATCGATCGTCGAGATCTAGAAGAGTCGATCTCTCTATGCCCGGTTGTTAAATGATCGGTAATGGTGGGAGGGACATCACAAACACCCATGGCGTCGAACAAAAATCGATCGAAAAATGCTATTCGTACTGGGACTAACCCATGAGGTCTGGCACGGAAGTCCACAACGCTAACCGCTGCGCCATTGGACCCGACTGATTAAAAATCTGCAATACCGTTAGCGTAAAAAAATATAGTTATGATAAAAAATACAGTTCAGGCTAAAAATAAAATGATTGCTATACATTTTTGTATTCAAGACAATGCATTAATTAAGTGGTGTGTTTATTATATTGTTCTAACATAGTCTTATTTTAAGCTGTGAAACTTTCTGTGCTTAAATTAATATAACCACATTAAATAAATCCTGGCTATGAAGTTAAATTGTAACGTTCTAGTCATTGAGGAAAGTTGATTTAACTTGCGTGGTCAATATTTTTTATCTTTGAATATATATGTACTGTCAATCGATTGATAGATTTGTATAAAAAACATAGATTTCTTTATATCTGATGTATTTGTATCTTCTAGATATAAATACATAGAATATAGATGTTTTTACCTTTTCCAAAGTCTTTTACTCGAATCTAAGAACGGCCTAAAGAGACAGTGATATATCTCTTACTTTATTATTATCCTCCCAGGGTATATGGGCAGAAAAATATCTATTCAATCAGTCGTGACATTAATAAATTTTGTTAATTAAATTTGGGTTTAAACAATAAACAATCTTCGTCTGTCCTCCAATGAATACAATTTTTTTGTTTTTATAGCTGTGTTAGATATAAAATATTGGCTTGGTTACTGTGCTTAAGTGTTAGCAAATTATTCTGATTACATAATTGACTTTCAAATAAAACATACGTATACCTCTATAAACACACCCTGATTGACCCGAGCTATTCCGTTTGTAGCGGCAGCGGCCGTGTTTGGAACTGCCGACAAAACTTCCGGCTATGGGCAGGTAATCAGTCGGCGGTAAAGCCTTCGCCTGAACGAGTGCAGCCTGCAGTGAATGGAAAACAAGCTCGCTGAGTGGAGGCGATTGTGCAATTGCAGATCGCTTGCAGCAAGTGTTTGGTTAATTAATCCTCACGGGAGTGAATCTAAAACTGCACTGCTGCATTTGGGTAAAAGTTTTCTTTGCAATGACGCATGGAAATGGATTTTGAAAATGTATTTTTAACGTGCATGACAACTGGAAAATATTGTATTGATAAATCATACATATTAACAATCTTTGGCTATGAAATAAAATTACTTGACGAAATATTAAATGACATTCAAATCTCAAAATTCAAAATTTCGAAATGCAAAACCCAGGTTGTAAGCGACAAAGCATGTAGAAGAGTACAAAACTTCAACAGTATCAGATATCCATATTTTATGTAAATATGTTGAAAATCCTCGCTAGCTTAATGAATCTTATTCAGTAAAGTATGTACAAAATACATGATATTTCCATTATTCCTTGAAATATTATTAATACCAGCAATGGAATGATAATAAAATATTGTTATACATAATTAATGTTTTTTTCAATTACCATATTTACTGAAAAGGGTTGAAAAATAATTGTACATAATTTCTATTAGTATTAGAAACGTACCTTTTTCTCATACAGATTTGGGGAAATTAATATAATTTAAAAATGTAATAGTATTCGATTGTATTACTCAATTGACCAAAACCACTCAATCACTGAAGGAAACCGATCTGGATAGTATTTAATTAAAATCTTGAACAAACGTTTATGACATAATTTTATTAAACCGATATATTGTTTGCTATTTTTGTGGCCGAGTGATAAAACATCATAAATTCAAACTTCCAAATGAACCCACATCGTCAGAAATTTTCTACAACCTCGGATCTCAAAAGGTAATAGTTTTTAAGAAACACATAAATGTATTTTATTTGACCGCTATCGCCACCACCATCGCTACCGCTATCGCTTTATATCGCTATAAAACACAACTGGAATGGTTTTGTCCTTAATATCTATGACGAAGTTAATAAGGAAAGAAGCAACGACGCTTCCTTTTATGTCATCCTCTCCTGCCAAACATAGTACATGACTACATTACTTGCCTATTATTAACTAATTTTTTGCAATTGTTTTTGTATTAGTTTAAAAAAAGTTTGAAATATATGTTTTTTGGGATACGATCATAGGAATTTGTGTGTATTGATATTCTGAATTTATGGCATCAAAAAAATGTCAAAATTTGAAATGCAAGCAACAATGTTATCAAACATAATTTTGTGTTCAATAGCATTAATGTCGATGTTGTTCCTATCCACTGACAGAATTGATATTCCAATGTCTAATCTTCTAATAACGTTTGAATGATGACTTGTATTTTATTATTCCTATCATTATATCATTCATACTTGCACTTAACCTGATCTGTGCCGTGCGGTATTAATATGGCCGTACACGGAGGGCCGCGGTTTTCTTTCAAAAAATAAATCCTAATAAATATATATTTTTGGACATATCCTAATAGTATATCATATAGACTTACCATAAAAATACACGATGCGCCATTTCCGCTGACATTTATCCAAAAATGTCCGAAATAAATGATCCACAAAACCTCAGGGTTGTCACAAAATTCACACGGAAAATCGTATCACGGTCGTATATCAAAAGTAATTCTATCATATCAAAATTGTATCTTAAATATATATATAAAATACGGCGAACAGTTTAAAACAAATTAATAGTCTTCTAACGTGTGGTATGCCTCAAAACAAGGTTCTATGCAGAGAGCCACTTTACATTGTTTGCACTTATACCTAGATGTACTTTGTTGTCCTTCCATTCTCAGGCGTTAAAATAGTATATGTAAAAAATCAAATATCCAGGAAACGTAAATTGAAAAAGATATATAAACAATCGTCAAAAAAGTTACGACACAGGAAAATCTTATAAAATAAACAGACACTCACAAACAACGCAGGTTATAAAGTTTTAAAACACAAAAAATCATTTGGTAAATAACGAAAAAAGACGTAAATTTAAAAATAAACTGTTAATGTATCTAGTTATAAAACTGTTGTAAATGAAATACTTAACAAAAACGATATTCTGGCCCACAAAACCAACTAAGATGTGTCAAACATGAAAACACACACATAACTGACCATTTTTCCAGGATCATTGTTACTTGCAGTGAGTATTCAGAATAGAAATAATTCCCCGTTTATAAATATAATACTGGACAAACATAACGTAAGAATAAATGGGAAGTCCCGGTATTTCATTAGTCACTAATAATATGTATGGCGTAACCCTATATAGTAGCGCCGCATATCAACAA
Source organism: Himalopsyche tibetana (assembly GCA_030503985.1). Lineage (NCBI taxonomy): Eukaryota > Metazoa > Arthropoda > Insecta > Trichoptera > Rhyacophilidae > Himalopsyche > Himalopsyche tibetana. Next base: position 1,326,400 of record JAPJYX010000007.1, on the reverse strand, counting down.
CACACGAAAACTTTTGTCGACGTCAAAAAATCGATGTATTACAGATTAAAATTCAATATCCTTCGAGTTCAAGTATTACAACACAATCTCAAAAGATGTCACTATATGCGAGTTAAATTTAATTATTTAAGAGAGGTACTGGTGACTTGTAAATTAAGTACAAAGGAGAGCGTAATATTACGCGCATTTTGTATGGACGGCCCCTTGAACACGGACTTGTAGCGCGTAAATATACGCTCTGGGCAGAGATCAGGTTAAGTAATTAATGGCTTGTACCTAGGGCTTCCAAGCCGGTTTAAATCAAAGCCGGTTAACCGGTTTATCGCATGGTTTGAAAAAAACCGAAAACCTGTTTATTTCACTCGGTTAACCGCGTTTTATCAAAAATACTCGTTCACTTATTTTTATTTTTTTTTTCAAAAAGAAAAATCTTTTAGAATGGATTTACTGCGTAGAAGCGAAAACAATTTGCAACAACAACAACTGAGTAACAAGCAGTTCTCGTTAAAAAATAATTGTTTGAGTTGTTATGTATACTCAACACCATATCATACAATGTTTATTTTCTACGAGATTCTATTTTCAAATTGTTTCATTCTAGAATGAAACAATTGAAGTATGAAATAGCAGTTAAAACAAAACAATTGCAACCTGTCATCTCACTATTTTTCTTCTTGATTTATTAAGATTGATTTTATAAAGTGTAATATTATTATTGTTATCAGAATAAAATTGAACTAACATTTAAAAGTGTTTTAGTAAAACTTATAAACATAACAGAGTCTATATGCTTCAAAGTGGGAGTGGAGACATGATATAAGCTAATATTATTGTATTCTTCTATATTTTTGTCTAAGCATTGGATGTCCTGTCTACTCGATATGCTTAAAAAATAAATGCATTTATTTAAAGATCTTCCTTTTGATGAGTTTTATTATCAAGTTCTATTTTTTTATTTGACATATTTTATCATAAAATATTTTTCCACATTTGATATATATATATATTTACAATGCCTTCTGTGTTCCATTTATTAGATAAATATCGATTTTTCATCAAAATTGGAGCATTTAGGACAAATGTTTAAAATTTTCCACAAAAAATTTTTTTTTTGCATACTTACCTAATCAAAATACGTTATATTTCGGTTTAAACCAGTTAACCGGTTTTATTGCCAGAAAAAAACCAAAAACCAGTTAGTTGGAAAGTCCGGTTAATTGGAAGCCCTACTTGTACCTATTGCATAGAAGTTTTGATTGAAAAATATTCAGAGCAAATTATATCAGCTTACTGCTTAATAATAGTATGTTCTTTAAAAAATAAAAATAAAGTTATTTTCGATAAATATCGAATAATAAAATTTTCTTGGCAATAAAAAATAATACTTATTTTCTGCTAAGAAGAAGTAAAACTTGTCAAGGTTTTATATCAAAAGTATTATACGTGTTCATGCTTATGAAATTTCCTCGATAGTTTCTTTAGAAACAAAGTTTAAATCAAATGTATTTTCATACATTGTAAATTACTTATTGTTTATCGGAAAGTTATTTAATGTTTTGATATCTTCATAATGTACATGAGAAAAAAGAATGGAAATTTATAAAATAAAGACTTAGTTTGAAATATGATACAGTATATTGTTGTAAAAACTTTTCCATTGTTACAATAAAAAACTTTAAAAAGCTTAGATGAAAGCTCCACACGTAAGCTTTGTGTAATATCTTACTTTTTATTTCATTTATTAAACAAATTATCAACAGGCACGTGCCTATGTTTGTGTGTATAAAAAATAAACACTTTTAATGCTTCTAAAGTTGCCGCACGCTAAAATGAAATTCATCAAATAAAAAAATCTTTTTCAAGAATCTTGATACGTCATTTCTCGTAGCACTTTACCATGACGTAACATATATTTTCTAACGAATGAATTATTGTCGTATTCCAATGAATAATTTTCTTCTAAGGGAAATTATTTTTGTATGCTGGTTATTTTTAATGATTTGTGTACACGTTGCTTAAAAATAATTATGTTAGTTGAATTAATTTCTGTTATTATATTAAAAAAAATATTTTTTCTTATCAATACCTGCTCTTAATGTGGAGCATATGGTGTCGTAACAGAAGTTTTTCAACAGCAGTTTTTTACGATAATTGTTTGTTACTCAGTTTTAGAGCGTAGAGATATAAAGATTGGGCCAAGACATGACTAGTGGAAAACGAATCGCTCTTGATACGCCGTTATTTAAAGATTGACAGGAATATAATTTTTTGATATAAAAAACACCCGTAGAAAAATAAATCGTTTAATTAATTGAATAATTTTCATGATTTTTCATGACCGTGGTGCAGTGGTCAACGTCGTTAGCTTCCATGACGGATCTCACGGGTCAAGTCTTAGTACGAATAGACAATTTACTACGACTAGCTGTAAGCCCGTTGCCCAGCAACGTGAGATTTTTGTTGCATAGTATTAATTTTAATTTTATTTTATGTTATTTTATTTTATGGTATTTTATTTTATTTTATTTTATTTTATTTTATTTTATTTCATTAAATTTTTATTTATTTTATTTTATTTTTATAGTTAGCAGAAATTTCGTAAATTATTTAATTTTTGGAATAATGTTTATGTTTGCTAACAACCATTTTTCGTAGTAGCAGAAATTTCGTGAATTATTGAATTTTTGGAATAAAGTTTAAGTTTGCTAACAACCATTTTTCTTAGAAGCATAAATTTCGTAAAATATTCAATTTTTGGAATAATGTTTAAGTTTGCTTACAACCATTTTTCGTAGGAGCAGAAATTTAGTAAATTATTTAATATTTGGAAAAATGTTCAAGTTTGCTAACAACCATTTTTCGTAGTAGCAGAAATTTCGTAAATTATTGAATTTTTGGAATAATGTTCAAGTTTGCTAACAACCATTTTTCGTAGAAACAGAAATTTCGTAAATTATTTAATATTTGGAATAATGTTCAAGTTTGCTAACAACCATTTTTCGTAGGAGTAGAAATTTTGTAAAATATTTAATATTTGAAATAATGTTTAAGTTTGCTAACAACCATTTTTCGTAGTAGCCGAAATTTCGCAAATTATTTAATATTTAGAATAATGTTCATGTTTGCTAACAACCATTTTTCGTAGGAGTAGAAATTTCGTAAAATATTTAATATTTGAAATAATGTTTGAGTTTGCTAACAACCATTTTTCGTAATAGCCGAAATATCGTAAATTATTGAATTTTCGGAATAAAGTTCAAGTTTGCTAACAACCATTTTTCGTAGGAGCAGAAATTTCGTAAATTATTTAATTTTTGGAATAATGTTCAAGTTTGCTAACAACCATTTTTCGTAGGAGCAGAAATTTCGTAAATTATTATATTTTGGAATAACTTTTAAGTTTGCTAACAACCATTTTTCGTAGTAGCCGAAATTTCGTAAATTATTTAATTTTTGGAATAATGTTCAAGTTTGCTAACAACCATTTTTCGTAGGAGCCGAAATTTCGTAAATTATTTAATATTTGGAATAATGTTCAAGTTTGCTATCAATCATTTTTCGTAGTAGCAGAAATTTCGTAAATTATTTAAGTTTTGGAATTATGTTTAAGTTTGCTTACAACCATTTTTCGTAGAAGCAGAAATTTCGTAAATTATTTAATATTTGAAATAATGTTTGAGTTTGCTAACAACCATTTTTCGTAGTAGCAGAAATTTCGTAAATTATTTAATATTTGGAATAATGTTCAAGTTTGCTAACAACCATTTTTCGTAGTAGCCGAAATTTCGTAAATTATTTAATTTTTGGAATAATGTTCAAGTTTGCTAACAACCATTTTTCGTAGGAGCAGAAATTTCGTAAATTATTTAATATTTGGAATAAAGTTCAAGTTTGCTAACAACCATTTTTCGTAGGAGCAGAAATTGCGTAAACTATTCAATATTTGGAATAATGTTCAAGTTTGCTAACAACCATTTTTCGTAGTAGCCGAAATTTCGTAAATTATTTAATATTTGGAATAATGTTTAAGTTTGCTAACAACCATTTTTCGTAGTAGCCGAAATTTCGTAAATTATTTAATATTTGAAATAATGTTTGAGTTTGCTAACAACCATTTTTCGTAGGAGCAGAAATTTCGTGAATTATTTAATATTTGAAATAATGTTTGAGTTTGCTAACAACCATTTTTCGTAGTAGCAGAAATTTCGTAAATTATTCAATATTTGGAATAATGTTTCAGTTTGCTAACAACCATTTTTCGTAGTAGCCGAAATTTCGTAAATTATTATATTTTGGAATAACTTTTAAGTTTGCTAACAACCATTTTTCGTAGTAGCAGAAATTTCGTAAATTATTTAATATTTGGAATAACGTTTAAGTTTGCTAACAACCATTTTTCGTAGTAGCAGAAATAGACGTTGTAAATTTTTTAATTTTGATTATTTTATCGAATATTAATATATAGGTATTTATTTTTTGAAAAACTTATCACGCTTATCAATCGGATTTTATTATTTTCATACGATCAAGATGTACTGTGTTTAAAAAAAAATGTTATAAACAAAAAAAAAAACGTTTAAGGTTAGAGACTCGAACCACTGACCATCAGCTTACGAATCTGGCGCTCTGCCTTTTGGGTAGAGCGGAATTAAATCTACGTGCGAAAATTAGAACATATATGTTTTGCTTCAAATAAAAAACAAAAGTTTCAAAATTCGAACGTAATTCAATATATATAATGTTATTTTATCGTATCGTATCGTTGTTTGTTTACCCGAGTGGTAAAGCTCTCAACTCATAATTCAAGGACCGTGTTTCGAATCCAGACCAAGGCGCTTTTTTGTATGAGAATTCAATTTTTCAGCGATTTGATATGTTCCATCAAATAATAGTATATAATGACGTCATCGAAAAGGTAGGAATAAAAAATGGCGACATCGAGGCTGGTGAGGGGGAGGGGGAGGAGGAGAGGAAATCGAGGAAAATCATAAGTAACAGTGTATATTGGAAAAATATGTCTTAAGTATGAATAAAAAGTGACAGCGGGGCCTGGCAGGACGAGGAGGGGGAGGGGCAGGGGGAGGGGAAATCGAGGACATCTTACACTCAGACGGACATTATCGGCTATTAATATATAGATATGATACTTAGGTATTCAAAATGGTATTTTCGATGGATTGGCAGGCTGTATCTTTTATAACATGAAATAATATGAAACGTGTCACTTTTTTTAACCTAATAATTTAGATAATAAAGTTGTATTTTTTAATGAAGTTAATTTGATAATAATATAATATAATAATGAACAAGTAACCAATGTTTTTTTAAGCACATGGCAAGTTAGAAGATTCATCTACAGTACTTGATAATTTTACTATTAATTAATGAAAATGTAACTAATGTTAATTGTTTAAGCATTTGATAAAACAAATTTATGAAAGGAGTAAATAAAACAACAATTTTCATGTAATGCTACAACTATCAATCAAACTCGAAAGTAAACATCAGGAGTATGCTTGTTTAAAGTCTTGTTATCTTTAAAAGGAAAATGATTTGAGCGATCTATAACGTAAAAAAAAGCAAAAGTATTTTTAAAATCAATTTACTTGAGTAAATACTCTTTAAATTAGTTGTCTTGAAAAAGTTATTTCGAAATAAAATATTAGTGATATTTTTTTGTCGTTCGCTCCCAGTGTATTTTATAATATATTTTTAATAGCACGATAAACGAAAAAACAATATTTATTTTCTTCCACTGGTAAACTATAAAAAAGTCGTTCTTACTTAGGTTGAAGATTTTTCTCTTTGGAGTTGGCAGAAATCAGAAAATCCACTTATTTCGTCAAACATCTTTTAAGGTGAAACCAGTTTCGTTTGTTTTAATACAAATTGTGAGATTTATTTGATACTAGGCTATAATAATATTGCACAATATCTTTCATCAAAAATTACATTCAAACATTAAAAAAAAACTTAAATTATAACTATATTTTTTATCACCCTATAGTATTTAGAAATGTCACCGTTATTGAAAAAGAAAACTTATTAAAGGCATGGCGCATTATTTGATTTTCCGTAAAAAATAATTTATTCTGTATGCTTATCAATAATGCCAACCGCTAATACAATTTTCTAACTCTACCCATTTTAATCGAAACATTTAATTGAGATTAATGCTCTACGTATGTTTTGATTTATAAACCAATTCCAAATGAGAAAATATTTTCGGTCATAATTGCTATGCATATTATAATATTTTGTTGGCCTAAAAGTTTTACTGGTTGGCAAAAACAACCATGACTGATTGAATAAAATGGCGGAAAAGGGTTAGCAAAATAGCGATAAAAATAACTCGTTTTGTTATTCTAATTAAGTTCGAAATGATTATTTTTTTTTGTGTTGAAAATTTGAATTTTTGTTTTGTTTCTATGAATCCAAAACATAAAGTATTTTAATACTTTAATTTAATGACAAAATTTGTGAGAATGTACATAGTTTGAACGATTCAAATTTATTTTAATACTGTTTTCAAATACTGATTCAAATAAACTTATAGCATGTACTGCGGTCAAATTGTAATAATCGTTTCAGACTGAAAAAAAGAAGATACAATAAGACGTAGATTTAACAAAAATCGCAAATATTCATAACACAGCAGATCAAATGTCTTTAATTTTATGCCCAGACTACACTGAAGTAAAAATAGCGAATTTTTGTATTTTTAACGTTTATCATTGCAAAAATACATTAAAAAAGATTAAACGTAAGTACATGTTATTTATGACATTTTTCATTTACTATGATTTGTATTGAAAAATTTTTCAATAACTTAGCCCAACTTTTTTAAAAACAAAATTGATTCAATAAATAGGCGTAGATTATTTATAAAAATAATGTAATATTTTTTATTCAATTATTACCGCAATGTCAAATTAAAAATAATAATATTTTAAGGAGAAAAAAATGTTTATTGCAAATAAAACGAAGCACTATGCATAAATTAACCTTAATTTGCTGTAACAACAAATGATAACTGCGAAAAATTCACATTCTTACGAGATGCTCTATTCAGTACTAGCAGAATTTTTTCGGTTGATTTATCGATTTTTGTTGGCATGGGTGTTTGTAATGTCTAAAAATTTCCTCCCACCCTTTCGATCCTTTAATAACCAGGCGTATCGAGAGCGATTAGTTAATCACTAATCCTGCCCTAGACTTATCATTCTATCCCTATTACTTTCTTTGAAAAAGAGAGGTTCAGCGACTGAGTAACAACGGTATCTTCGTAATGTATCATTCGTACACATGTGACATGAAAAGTTATTTTAAAAACACATTTATGATAATCTTCCACCAGAGCTTTCGAAAAATTACTGAGCACTTCATTTTAATTTTCCAACGACAACCAAAATAAAAGCCAGCCCAACATTTGGCTGATTCCGGCGAACGAGTGGAATCGCAAATGGGCTGCCATGAGTTAGTGTAAGTCGTACGGTGCAAAAGCCTTTAGCAGCCGAAATGGAGAGCCTTCATATAAAATTCTGATCTCGCAGACCGTGTATCGTCGCGTGTTCAGATTTTTTCATCGGAAACGTGAGCATATGACGGAGGCTTATAGGGATGGTTAATATAATATAAGTAGAGCCTACAATAAATGTATGTCTCTTTTATGATTTTACTGTCAATTCTTTGTGGGAAATAAATATTTTTTTTAATATTTGGCGTAACAGCTGATGCTAATGCGTCAAATATTTTAAGGTTGAAAGATCATACGAGAAAAACTCAATGAGAATTTATTGTTAGTCACTCGAGATCATCTCGATATAAATTTACATCACAAATACCCACGTCTTAGATTTCAAATTTAAATTTGACATTGACCTTACCGGGAATCGAATCCATATTAATAGAGAGTTATGTCAAAATATTGGAATAACTTATACACATTGGAATAAGGTGCCAATGATATTTAGTTTCCGTTAAAAAAGTTTCTAATTTTGTTCACTATAATCACACTATTATAATAGTATGATGACATTTAAAAGAAGAATAAGTATAAAGTTGTTTGCCTTTTATTTAAACATATTTATATATATATATATATATATATATATATATATACACGAATAATGATATTTGATATAATTGGTAACCCTGCAAATCAGCCAAAGGGCAAAATCGACGTCTGCCGCGAGAAATTTTGCCTTTCCGAATACCAATAAGAGAGAATAGTAGAGCCTTTGAGAAAATCAATCTTCGATAAGTAAACTGATATAGTTTATAATCTTTCTAGGCGTAAAGTAAATAATCTATAAGCTGTTTGTTCTGGCATTTATATTTAGTAAATGAAATCAATAAGCTATTCTTATGCAACCGATGATTTTCAATCGATATACAAGTGAATTGATTTATTGTTTTAAAAGTATAATAATAAATTTCTTACAGATCAGTTGGCCGTACACCACCTGACATTTTTGCGCTGAAACACTTTTAATAAGCCTTTTTTCCAGAGTTTTTCTGCGAGAACTGCTTGTTATTCAGTTCCTCAAACTTATTTTTCGAAGAAAGTAAGGTTTTTTTAAGGATGGGGCAGGACAGGACAAGTGGTTGGCCAATTTCTTTCGCTACACCTTGTTATTTTAGAATTGGAATGGCGGGGAGAATTTTATGACATCAAAAACATTTATGCATTCAAACAAAAATCGTTTAAAAAAATTGTGTTCGTACTGACTTTCGATCCCGTAAGGTCCGGCATGGAAGCCAGCGACGTCGACCACTGTGCCATGGATCTGATGTTTTTGGCTTTCTCAAACTGTTCAAAGTAAAAGTTTCAAAAGTAACATTTTTTTTGTATAAAGCAAAACTCTTACAAAATTATTCTTAAAAATGAAAATTATCGTGAAAAAATGTCCAAAATCTCTCGAAAATTTTTGAAATCAATTTTGTATTCTGATAAGAGAATTCCATTGACATTCATAATTATTGTTTTTTCGAGCTGAAGTGAAAAAAATATAAACGTAAAAAAAAACAATGATGCAATAGGGCAGTATACCAAGTGGGAAAATCAACTGCTTAGAAAATAAACGTTACGGGAACTTTTATTTCTCTTGAGATTTCATATAATTTTCTGGAGTGAAATCGAAAAAGAAATGTTTATTAGACTTCTTGATCCAATATACTACATTAATAATAATAGTTGTATTAAGGCTGTAGTGCTTTTCTGTTGGATTAATGTATTGTTTCGTAGATACAAATTGTATCATAGATATTTCGATACACATTTTGTCATATATAATAGATAAACCTTTGTTAACAATAAACTTTTAAAAAGTGTCGAATTTACATTTTAGTCAATCTTGGAAACAGTTGCTCGAACACGTTTGTTATTCATTTAAAATAGTTAAACCATACTAAGAAGATTAACATTACGCGATTTTAACGAGAAACTTGTCAGTATGTCTCTCCGTTGAGATTAGGGTATCCAATCCTGGCCATTTTTTTTGGATCACGGGATTTCAGAATTCACAAATATTTTGGGGTATGGGATTTTGGGATCCCAGGATTGATCACGGACGAAAAGTGAGAAATTGAGAGATTCGAAAATAATATTTAACTCGGAGACCTATTTTTAGCTCGATGACTTACCGTATGTCTTACGTGGACGAAATCAAAGCGACTCGGTGTGGCACGCAAATATCAAATGGTCTCCGCCACTATAGTGTCCACGTGACAAAACGCACCCCGCGATCAGTTTGTTTGATATTTTGATTTTCTTTATGCCGCGTTCGCAGTGACTTCGCCCAGGTAAGATGTAGCTTGAAAAATGTTATTAATCGACCAATTCTACAATTGTAAAATTATTTAGAAACGTGACACATTTTTTTAGCTCTACTCACGGGTTTTTAGGTGTTATAGTAAATCCCGAAATCCCTGGATTAGAACTAAGACGATCCCGGAATTACAGGATTGCAAAATTGGTCGGGATTCTAGGATTGGAAGACCTAGTTGAGATGGAAAGCAAAGAGAATTGGATAATAAAAATATCTATAGCTTGTTAATCGCTCTAGTTGTGTCGGGATTTTCAAAACCATAGGGAATATATGTGAATTGCTACGGTAAGAAAACACCACAATTTAGAATTCTCAGAATTAAATTGATAAATATTTTCACTACAACACATTAAGAAAAGGTATTTAATCTTTACAACTGGTTTTCATCGTAAATCATACTGTAAACAAAACGATGTATTTAAATATTTTACTAACTAGTTTATAACGTTAAATTAAATGGTGATTATAAAACTGTCAAAAAGCCAAAATGTATTTGCAATCGAAGCTTAATTTTATTTTAACGATGTTAAAATATACAATATAATTGTACATTCATTTCTGAAAGCAGTCATTATCACGTAATAACTAATAACGTAAAAAATATGCACGTGTTTGATGTCAGAAATTTCCCGCTATTAGATTTTATGCGTCCCATTTGAGCGGATCGTTTAGAAGGTGAATTGCGAGTCGGCGTGCCGTTACTCAGGCAGGGTACCGGGCTGAATTCGTACATAAATGTAGAAAAACGAATGAATGAATGAATGTTTCCACGTAGGGATGTCATTGAATGCCATTTACGTTGCGGTGAGACGTGCCTGAAAAAATGCGCCTCTATGGCAACGTGCAATGGCGTAGCAAAACACGTACATAAAGATGTGTCATTTTTTTTTTATTTATAAAAGATAAAATACAATTTGACCATCGAGTTTCAAAAACCATTCTAAACGGATTTTAATTCATATTTCTAGTAAGGCGGGCGATAGCTTCGAAAACCATTCTATCTGTTGAGGAAATTATTTTGAAAACAATGATTGAGAACGGAGTTTCAAACATTTTTCCAAATTTCTGGTACACATTATATCGTCTGTGGAAAGGGAAAAGGACGTAACCCACACATATCAAATTTTACAGGAGGCACAAAAAACGTGCTTTGATGATTTTGGGCCATATGCAAATTATGAATTATACACAACCTTCAAGTTCACAAAGACTTTTAAACTGGTGTTTAATTGACATAATCTAATATGAATTTTAAAAATTGTCTGGGAAAAACCTTTATTTCAGTCTTTTTTCTTGGTTTCATTTTTTTACAAGCTCATCTTTTTCAAACTTAAAAGCTAAATTAAGATACTAATTCGGCATTTGCAGCTTGCATCCTTTTGATAGAACATTTATCGAGTTTGATACATTGTGATTATCAAAAAAACCTGTTTTAAAAAAACTGTGGGTTACTTCCTTTCTCCTTTCCACAGTCGATATACGTAGAAATTAAAAGATTGTATCAAATTTCCTAACACATATAAAACAATGGTAAGCAAATGAAAAATCTAATGAAAGTTATGTATATTATGCACAGCCGTTTTTTCATAATTTACTCAAAAATTGAAAAAGTACTTCAGGGTGCTTTTTGTAACTCGATGATTTAATTTACTCCTTACATAGTAATATTAAAACTATTAACAACGGACATTGTTCACACTAGGGCTTGTCGGTTTTTAAAAACCGGTTTCAAAAACCGGTTATTTGCCAAAAATGGTGACATTTGAAAACCGGTTTTTCAACTCCGTAACCGGTTGTGTCGAATTTTCCATAAACGAGTCTATAAGCAAAATAACAGAAAATTTGGATCATTTATTTGATGGCTTAAAGACCACAGGACCCACATCATTACCCAGCGGACGAGTATTTTCGATATTAGCAAATTTTGTTACAGTAGATGCTTTGTGTTTTCTTAAATCATATTTTCTGAAGATTAACACCAAATAATTTCTTGTTGGGTATTATTATGTATATAAATAAACAAAAAAAAATGATTTTTTTCACGCTATTTTAATTGATTTTTTTGTAAAACTTCGAAAACTGGATAAAACGGTTTTTTCAAAATTCGGTTTTTGTATAAGCCCTAGTTCACAACCTTTTAACGAACGTAAGAAAAAAAATTAAACTGAAAAAGGGCTAGTTGTTTACTGAATAATATTTCTTCATGGCATTTACCAAATTGATAGAACTTACTTTATCAGTCATGGAAAAAACAGAAAATCCATTGCTTTAGATACCAATTCCTAAATAAATTCATCGAAAGGAATATGTAGAGAAGTTTTATTACAGAATTATTGAAACTATTCATTACGCAATTAAAAAGGATGAAATGCTCCGGGTTTTAGCCAATTACCTGACATTTATTTGGGTTTTGATAATAGTTTGAATAATTTTTATTAAATTTAAATGATTTAATTTACAGTGACCTTGGAACATAATTTGGTATGAGGAAAATTACCAGAAGTTGGTATTTGAAATTTTAAAGAAATTAATTGTATTCATCTCTATTGATATATTTAAGAGACTCTTTGAAATGTAGTGACGGACCAGGATAAGAAATATATCAATCATTTATGAAAGAATAAAATAAATATATCATAGTTTATTACAAATGGTTAACTAGACTACTCTACGCCAATGAAGAGCGTGTCAGGGATGGGTGTCACCATGGGGTAAGGGTGCAGATAATGGTATTTTAATACGCGCTGCCTCCTTTTTTTGCAAAGTATAGCAGCACGAAAGAGGTTTTGAAATGCTTACTATGAAAAAGAGTTACATTCTACCCTTCATAAAAGATTTGAATAGGCAGATTTAGCATTTTAGTTTTGCAGTACACGAGATACAAGACAAGGAGTCTAATTTTTTTAATCAATAATGTTTTAAAACTCATTTTTTGTGCTCAATTACCTTCCAGTGTATAAATTTTTTAACAAGAGCGTCGTACCAATGTTTAGTGATTTAAGTTTGCAGTAACGATACAATTAATGCAATAATAATTACAAGATTTTTTCTTTTGATTTCAGAACTTTTAATAAAATGATTAAAAAAAATTAAATTACTAATAACTTTTTTTTAATTTTCAAGATGTAGATTATGAACAAACAATGGTTTTTTTAGTGGAACCTGTTGGAACTTAGTGGAACCCGGTGGAATCATGCGAGGAATGGTTTTTAGTTGCTCGACCTTTTAAAAATTATTCTTTTTCAGGTAGTTGTTCTATCAACGCTCCGTTTTCTGATTTGGGAGAAAATATCATTAGTTGTTACTAAATTTTATATAGCAATTTATGAAAGATTCGTTAAAATGATTTTAAATCTGGACTCTACAACAACAAAAAACAAAGGCGTGATCAATTCGAATCCAATTTCTGGACTTAAACTATAGTTAAAATCTTTAACAACATTTAAAAATAATTTGTGATAATTTTCACTGATTGAATTCATTAATTTTCTTTCTCGCTGTTGCATTACAGAAAGTGGCCATAAAACATTGGCTGCATGCACATGCCGAGTATTGGTTGGAAAATCTTCTAATACAATAAAGTAACGTTTTTAAATATATTCTTTAACATTTTATCCAGATTCACTCATTCCTCAAAATCTTGTAAAATCATGAAACGTTACAAGTCGGCTTATGCTAATTTTTATGTAAAGTCAGTGGCGTGGGGAGGAAAATGTGACACGAAAAAAAAAACATTTCGCCGCATAACATGTTTATTCACTCGCCAGACCGTCAAATGTAAATCCATGACTTTTACATCTTTTTTATTATAAGAAGTTTTTGTGTTTTCTTAGGCTTAAGTAAATAAAATTTCCTGAATAAAAGAAGCTCATCATTTATTTAGGCTTTTTTGTTGTTAAAACTGCTGTATCAAATCAGAGCTAAGTAAAGCATTGCGGAAAATATAATAAATAAATGAGTCATAAGTTTCGTCCCATTAAAATACAAAAATGTAAAAAATAATTTACATAATGATTCATTCATTCATGTTCATATGTCTACGGTAGAACATTTACTTTTCGACAAGACTTGATGAAAAATAAATAACTTAAAATACATATATTTCCAGATAAGATTACGGCTTAATAACGGCAAAAAAGCATTTTTAAACAAGTGGTCAATGTAGTTGGCTTACGTGATGAATCTCACGGGTTCGAATCCCAGCACAAACAGCATTTTTTCAGTTAATTTAACGACTTCTTTTCGAAGGTATTTCACTTATAACGTTTTAAAAATCTCTCCTTTTCAACCTTTCAATCTACTAAAATCTCTTGACGAGATGAAGTAATAAGCTTAGCGGTTACGTGCCAGTAAAAATATGTTTAAAGAAAGATATAATAGCTGTAAATTGATTTTTTGGTAAGTAATTGAGAACAATAGTGCAATACGAAAATAAATTTTAATTGTAACATAAAACCTATAAAAATTAAATATTTAGTATGCAATAATTGAAATGTGAAAAGGTTAAGTGAGCAAAGTGATGCTTTCAATAACGCTTAGTCTATTAAAAGTTATGCTGGTGTATCGATAACATAACATATTGTTTTGCTTTATCTGAATATTCCATTTTTTTCTCTTAAAAATGATGTTTTAGCGACCTTATCACAGTGGGTGATTTTTTCAAAATAAGCCTGCTCTATTTTTATAATATTGGCTAAAAAAAATCTCATTCCTTTCATTTTAACTCTACGAATATTTCAATATTAAAAAATAAGAATTTCAAATGATGTAGCAACGTTGAAAACGTTGAAAAAATTCACGGTGTCGCAGCAGCCAACCTAACAAAACACGAAAGAATTTTCAATATTGCCACCTTGGCGCCTAAATCTTACGTAGAAGGCGAATATATATTTCTCACTGAGGTAATATTTCCCACTGGAAGGCAATTTCGTAACAAATCACACTGAGAGCAATCTGGAAAATCAAATCACGCCCTGGCTTGATCTTATAATATTTGGAGTTCTCTGGATATGGCAGAGAAAATAATTTATTATTACTTTCGCGCATTCAATATTTTCTGATTGGTTTGGAAAAGCACACAATAAGATATTACCTAAGGTTACTATTATACATCTTAAAATATTAATAACGAAATAAACAGATCAAAATATTAGTTTTTGGTTTTAATACATCTTATTTATAAAATATATAAAACACTTTTTTCAAAACACACTCTTCGAGAGCATCATTTTAAAAAAAAAAATTTAATTTTCTGAAAGAAGATTCATAACTGAACTGTAAGTCAGTACTTGATAAGCAAAACATGATACACTAAATTGATATTACTAAGCACATTCTTATTTATGGTGTTCCGATCTCGCAGTTTAAAAATGAAATTAATTTTCTGGTAAATATTTACAAAACGTGAATCTTTAATAACGCTCGCCCGTCTTCTTATAATTTGGTTCTAAATTATTCAAAGACAAGTAAATATTTTATCTCGTTATTAAGCAGGATTTTATATAATAAATCTTAGCAAGAGTTACCTGTGTTTTAATATCAGGTATCCAGATTTAAATATAAAATTAATACTTGTAGCAAACATCAGCTGGTATAAAAGATTTCCCTGAGCATTGTCTTCCGCTTTCAGGGGATAACATTAAATTCTAATTTGGGTAATATCCTTAAGCACCGCCTATAAATCTCTATTCTTATAAAAGATCCGAGACTTTCGTTTCATATCTCTCTTCCTTATTTATTTAAGCTTTCAATCCGAGACTTTTTAATAAAGCTTTGGTAAGAATCATATTGCGTTCGATATACATAAATATAGTAGAGTAAGTAGATAAAACAATAATCGTTACAGATGTCTACAAAATCCATCCCTTTGGGAATAATAGGTTGTAAAAAGTGAACATAAAATTAAAATTCATTTATTTTCAGTAGACTTAATATAATACTTCCGTGAGATTTTAAGAACGTGCTTTATTTACCATTTTTACGCGCTTGACAAAACAAGGTGCGAAAAAAGAAGTGAAGAACAGGTTGGATTTTCGATACCATTGTTATACATGCACTAATATTTCAATTTAATATCTGTAGTACTTCTAAGACATACGGTAGAAAAACAAAATATATCAATTTAAAGCCGTTAATATTTGTATTCAATTTCCTCAGATTGTGCGTGCTTTCGAGCTTTTATTAACTCCTTTATTGAGCGAGATAGATGTGTTATCATTTTCGATGAAGAAAGCTTTCTTTTATCCTACTGAAAGCTCTCAGTGAATGCGAATGACACATACGAAAAATATCGAAAAGCTTTATAATAATACAAACGTATCTTTACGTCAAATGTGGCGGGTATAAAAGGCGTTAAGATAATATCTGAATGTATTGTAAATATTCGGTAGCAGAGATAGTGAAGCAACGAATGTAATGAATAATATTCCATTTTTCTTTTTTTTACTGTCAGTATTTGGTGAAATGCTTTCAAATTTGATGTACATAAGAAATAATTTCTCTAATTTTTTTTAATATAATTCAATGGGCTGTTGATAAGCAAGCTGCTTTAAGCCAGGGATACACGACCCGTGGCGCGCGGTTTGTTTAAACTCTTTTATGGCCATCGAAAGTCATTAAATTTTGTAGCTAAATATTTAAAATGTTAATAAATACACCTAATCTTCTTTTGCACGGCTTTGAAATAACATGGTCGAATGTAACAGAACTTAACAATTTTTTAATTTTCATATACGGTTTTTTCGCATGACTGTTTAACATGGAATGTATCCCCCATGTAAAAAGGGGATTGAGCGTACTTTAAATTAAATATTTTGTTGCGGCCCGAAACCATTATTATTTGTTGCCGGCTAGAAGAAGAAAGGTTGTGCATGCCTACTTTAAGCAAATGACAAACGTTGTGGATTCTCAATACATCATATTATAACGCTATAATAAAAATAATAAAACATTTTTAGTACTTTTTCCACATAAAATTTATTAGATCAGGACCGGTTTCGCTCATCGCGAGCATTATCAACTGATAAGAAAAATACATAAACAGTGATATTTATACAAAATTAAATTGAAATAAAAAGGTGTAAGCAACTATTATTATTATTTTTATTATAATGCCATTCCACCAAGTATTGACAGTGAACACCTTAAAAGTGATTATAACGCTATGTTTTCATTTACTTTCCATAAAAAAGATCATGTATTTACAATGTTTTATTTGAACATTATAACAGGTAGTCGATTTAAAAATATAATCGTGTCTTCGCCTACCGCTCGTTGCATATTTTCCGTTACATATAATAATTATTCACGATACCTTAAAATCCATCAAGCTTCGGCCGCTGGAATACCTCTAGTACAGTTTTATTTATGCGGGAATTATGCGGCGTTGGTTTGGATTCATGAATAAGTTAAAAGTTCAGTGCATTGTGCGCGCCACCAGCAAACTGGCCCATGTCCGGCATTCCCCGTACTGGCCACCTACCGCCTACCCTCTACTTTGTGAAAAGTCCACCGGGGACTGGGCACAAAGCGAGTCAAACTACTATCTAGTGTCGGGTGTGAACTCTCTCCTGAACAGCCGCTATATTATACCATTGTTAAACGGAATAGAAAATAAGTTGACGCTTGCTTGGAACACAAACAAATAATCATCTAGTTCAAAGCTTTCGAGTGCTTTTGATAAAATAATGAGAAGATTGCTATAATGTTTTTTAAATCATTACCTTATTAGGATATACGCTTAGAGGAAAAAAGTATCTACTTACATGGAAATCACACATATACGTTTGAGATTTTGGTAGAATTTAAATGAAATTCCGCCTTTTTTTGTTTCTTCTCAATATAAAGTTTTAGTGGGACATTTAACAAAATTACATTTAATGCGAACTTGCCAGTAAGAGTGTAAAGAAATAAGGATGGAGTTAGTAAAAGACTTGTATGAAAAAATACAATATTCCTATGTACTACTTCCACTTTTATTTCAAAGGATTAGGAACAGTTGACATTGCATGACGAACATTATCAACTCTCAGAAATCGCACTTGAATTTAACAACTAGATTAGATGCATGAGCTTCTCGATATATTTATCAATATTATATTCAGTCAACAAAAGTATTTCTGAAATAACTATAAACAATATGTAATATAACAAATATTATATTATTAACGACTTATAAGAAAATGTAGCGCCTAGTGTACGAGCAATTTAGTGTACATATAAGTAAACAACGTACTTTAAGTTCAGGCGCCTTTTAACTTATTTATAACAATTATTACTGTGTTATCTTTTCAATGTTCTGCTTTTGAAGTATACAATAAATAATATGGATATGTAATCGTGAATGTTGAAATGTAAGATTTGTGCCGTAGATCAACCACTGTTTAAATAAAACAAGTTCAATTTGCCCCTGAGCAAAATATTCAAATTATTAGTTTAAGATTTGTTTTTTTATTACATGGCAGTTTTTAAAGTTACTCTTGCTAGAATCTTGATCAACTTGTGTATTAAAAGTATTACAAACATGTTTACAAAGTCAACCGAAAATGTTTGAAAATAAAAATGAAATTGACTGGGATTTATAGCTTGGGCCCGATACGAATTAAGACCTGGAAAAAAGAATTTTAATTTTCATAATAATTCCTTATAAATATATTATTTATATTCGTTAGAGAATCAGGCTCAAATTATTTTTCAACAAATCTAATTAAGAAACAAATAAAAACATATTTTTTTAAGAGCACTTTTGTTTCATCTATAAATTACTTTTATGGATATAATAAATTCGTTCTTCTAAATCTTTGAAAAATCTTCAAAGGGGAAAATTCAGTAATTTGTATTCAAAATGAAGATAGCTTAACTTTTTAGCCCGCCGCGTGCACCTGTCACCAAAAATCTCTTTTAATAAATTTGAAACTTTCAAATTGTATTCAAATTTTTGCATAATGTTCATTTTATATTTCAGACTATTTATTTATATTAGCATGTATTTGCATAGTAACAATAAGTAAACCGTTATTTTTGATGTGGAGTTCGAAGGTTCAAACCACCGCCACTTACCTTCTTCCTATCTTTAAACAAGCAAAAACAAATGATTGGTATTTTAATATAAAATTAAATTTTATACCTTTATTATTTCACTTACTTAGAGCAGCGTTTACGAATAAACTAAAAAATGATTTTCATTCTTATTTTATAAATTACAACATAACATTTGCGATTTGTTCTTTTTACTGGACGCACGCTGGAAGGGGGTAAGATATTAACTTTATAATACTAATTAAAAAAATATTTACATTATATATGGTAAACTTCAATGCAAATGCGATCCAACTATCTTATTAACAAATGTTTCCTTTTTATTATGATATTATCAATTTCCAAAAACACCAAGCTTCACTTTATGAAGTATTTCAACATTTTTATTTTTACCAAAATTACGAGATTAGTAAAATAGCTAGATACCGATAATAGTATAAAAAAGCCTACTATTATCTTTTATCATGAACTGTAAAAGAAACTAAATAAAACGTATAACTAAATAAAATTAAAGTTCAATTATCTTGAAACTAGTATTTTCGACATATCCCACTGTTGTGTTGGTGTAGCGATATCATCACTAGTATCCGGAAAATATTTTAAAGTACGATAATCTGTACAATATATTTTTTAGGAAAATAGTTTGTAAATGTAAAAGTAATCGTCTTTTAATAATAGAAGAATGAGACTCAATGTAACGCATCCATTTGTTTGTAAAGTGGTGAAAACATTACTCAAAAACACTATGTGTAATAAAGTACCGTTAGAGTATTTCAAAGTAAAAGTTCAAAACTTCTTAAGTACTACTGTACAGTAAAGAAATTACCATACAGTTCTTATCTACTCCACAGGGGAAGTTGCGTGCTTGTTTATTTCATTATTTTTTTGATATAATCTAATCTATTGCTAATTTATCAACACTTACAGCCTGAACCTTGATGGTTTTCCGCAATACATTTTCTTTCTACGAAAAAGAATATTTTTTTTATTTTGTACAGCGATTGTACATTTGTGGTACATTGAAAAAAACTTTTTTTATCCATGTCCGCTCCTAATGTGAAGCATATGGCCTCCGAATGGAGTTATCGTCACAAAACTTTTTTTCCCATAATAACTGTTTGTTACTTAGTTGCTCAACCTCTCTGTTTCCAAAGAGAAGTGAGGGTAAAAGGATAAGGCAAGGGCAGGTCTAGTGGTTAACTAATCGCTCTCGCTACGCCCAGTTATTGAAGAGGTTTAATTGATTCATTCCGTCACAAAAAAAAAATTGATACTTATTTCGGCCAATGCTAGAGTATATTTCATATGACGGAAATACTTTAATACTGAGAGAGTCGGGTTTTGATTCAATTTTATGTGTTCAGTAAATTTATTTGAGTTATTGATATTTTAATAAATATGTATTTTTTTTTTACCTAAAACAAATATTGAAAACAATTTGTAGTTCGTATTTTACAATTTATTTCTAAAATAAAGTATGATAAGAATCCTTTTCATTGGTTGAAAATCTTCACTGATAAAAAAGCTCTTACTTTGCTAACGAATAATTTAAATTTTGTTTACGTATTAAATGTAAACACACAAAAAGTCTCCTGAAAACTTCCTAAATAATGTTTTTCACATCAACTTAATTCGAACCATTATTTCCTTTGAATTTATTTCGTATCTTTTTTTTATATTCAATAAACGAAATTTACCATCCCTGTAAAGGCTTGGTATGGTATAACTTAACGAATAAATCACCAAGTTGTTGATAAATAGCGGAATTTATTATTTCTTGTTCTCTAATGGGCAAAACAATTTGATTGAAATGGGGAAAATGTTTTAAGCATTTTATATTATTACCGAATTTTGTAAACGTTACATTAAGCCGGTCGCAATAAAAGATGTTTATACGTTGTTAGCGTTTAATTTATTGGGCTACTTGACAAGATACTAACTAAAATATGTATAAACTTTAATAATAAATAAACCATTTGTATAAAATAACGGTCACAGGGTCTCGGTTAATTGATAAATTTCTCTCGTAATTTCACATGTATATAAATCGAAACATATATGGGTGGTATATTCAGTCAATTGTCAATATTTGAAAGATTAATACAAACATTTAAAAATAAAAATATATTTCATTCATACCATAGTTAATAAAATGTGTCAAATTTCACGAAGCACTTTCCGTCGAAATCTTAAAAAAAAATATAATATTGTTTTTTTTGCCGTCCTGGCGAATTTACGTCTATCCATTTGAAATAAATTTACCACGTAGTCGGTAGAGCAAGCTTTAACTAACTATACTACAGTGGGCGTTTATGTTTCAAGGTAAAGCAAATCAATGTTAAATGCAACCTAAAGTGGCATGTAATAATGTTTAATTAATATAAACATTATTTAGTCTCGGACGTTTATGAAACAAATGAAATTATATTTTTTTTTCGATGGATTCTTCAGTTAATTTTTAATGTAAAATTTGATATCTGTGTCATATTTATTTGAGCATATTATAATTAAAACAAAAAATAGTTCTTTATCGTGATCTCGAAGAAGTCGACATTTCTACGTTATTTAAAAATAATAATAAGTAATATTGCTATAAAATTAATCAAAAATATATTTGAGACGTCCTTTAGGTTTTTTTTTGTAACTTATGACGTCAAATATCTCATGAGACTGTCTCAAGTGGATTTGAACACACCTCTTCTTTCATTCTTTTCATATAATACTCTTCAACTTTTCTCTATAGTAGGGCGTCGTTTTGTAACAGTGTCAGCCATTTTTTTTTGTATTAGCAAGGTTATAATAAAGAATATTTTACAATTGAATCTAATAATAATTGTATATAAATGTCTTAATACATTTGATACGTAAATACTCAAAGTAAACAAAGGAAGTGGTAAAATTAGTAACACAATCAAATTTGGTAAAGACTTTGTTAATGTGCGCCGTTTTTACAGTTTTTTTTAAAAAAAATCTATATTGTTAATTCGTAATTCAATAATAACCATATATAAATGTTTCAATACAATTAATTCACAATTCGACACTTTAAAACGTGGACATTTAAACAAATATATTTCCACATAACTAATCCATCGTCGCCAGTAAAAACGTATCAAATGAATTTTTCGTCGTCAGATGTTCTGAGTTTCTAGCGATCATTATTGGACTTTATTTAAAGATGAAAAACCCATGAAAAAATAAAAGATATATTTCAAATGTGAATACTTCTTTTCTCATGGACGGTTTTTTTCCGTGTCCGTTTTTATACGTGTACGGTTTTTCCATGTGCGGTTTTGTCAGTGTCCGCTTTTGTCCGTGTACGGTTTTTTCCCGTCCGCTTTTTTCTGTTCGGATTAATTAGTTCACCACAATTTTGATGAAATATAAAAATAAATTAAAATTGCATTATATTATTTTATATTATGAAGTGTACACCAATTATAAAATATCATTTTCACAAGGTTTTTAAACTTCCATGTGCCCCAACAAAACAATAATGGAAATGTATTATTAATATATACGTGTGATTCCATTACTTTTTACTTTAATGATATACGTTGAACAATTCCTTGGCATTTTTATTATATCATATATTCGATAACAAATTTTAAAATGGCCAAACTTGTGTCTCAAGTCTTGCAACAAACTCGTTGGGAATAGTTTGACAGTTTGTTGGTACACGTGTGTTCGCATACACGATAAGCATGTCAGACGAGCTAAGTCCTCCAAAGCCGTTTAACTTTGCAGCCCGCAAAGAGAGTCTGCTTTCTCGTCCGTAACCAATAATAATACTTTGTATTATCAGTCAGTCTTATATATTGTTTAAAAACCTTATTTGATAATATGTCAGGCGTGGTAATGGACTACATATATCGCGTAACAAAATATCGTAAAGAAATCTTTTTATATTTTAATCATAATACAATACAAACACAAATATTAGCCGATCTTATGCGGAAGCAGTTCGACAAAAACTTATCTAAGTCAGTCGCAAATTTCTTTTTTCATCAGCATGGATCAAAAATGGGTGAAGCTAGGAAATGAATTATAGTTAGTGTCACACTTAAGAATTCTGTGTCAAGAGAAAATAAATTCAGCTCTGTTTGCCAGTCTTGGTTGCCAGGATATTTGTAAAAAAAACAAACCGAGGCTTAAGAGTTGCTAAATTTTTAATAACGTATGTATAAAGTGTTTTTTTTTCATTCAAAACAAAAATAGTTTGATAACTTTGTAACTCTACATATGTTTTGAAAACTGTTAAAAAAAGAAAGGAAATTTCACACAGCTGCCATACGTTTTAATATTTTAGATCAAAAAATAAGTTTGCGTTGGATTTGAGTTACCTAGAGGTCGGAAAAGTATTACTTTTTCATTTGAGTAATGAATAAAAAATACATAACAAAGTTACTGAATTTCATATGCAGGCATTTTCGTTTACTATTTCTTTCGTTAAAAGCACAGTTACAGTACAAACTCTCGAAACGCGAGAATGTCCCGGGAAACAACAATCAATTGTCACATGTTCTGAAACTTTAGTTCTAAAAAGTCGAAATTTTAGACTCGCTAGTCACAGCATATATCACAATTTTTTGAGTATAGAAATTGTTTAAAAAACAGATAAATGTCTTGGGTAATAACTAGACTCGAGAACTAAGGATAAAAGCTAAAGTGCCTTGACCACTCGACTATAAATCTAATAAATTTATATAATTGAAGTCCTCATGCAAAAACAGCACTATTTTTATTTTAAGTCTGTAACGAAATCAATAAAAGGTAAACTTAAAATAATTTAAGCAGCTTCCTGATGCGTTATGTAATTGTAGCACCGAAGTGTTCTTGTTGATTAAGATCGATTGCCTCAATTAAGTCTTCAGCCCAATCAACTCAGTATTATTTGTCTTTATTATAAAATCAGTGCTGATGATGCTACTCTTTATCAACTTCATATTCTAGATCTAAAAAAATGATTATATTTGTGAAATAAATTGTAAGTTCAGTCAGCTTAAAACCGAGTTAATGTTTACAATTACGCATTCTTCATATTTATTTATTTATGTTAGTTATATATTCACATAAAACATGTCTAAAGTTTATACAGAATAAAATTTAATTTTTCCAGTAATTTTATGTTCAAAATAATTGATAGCTTGTTTACGAGAAAGTTATACTTTGCTACGGCGTAGACACGCGCTACGACACAATATATTACCACCCCGTACCTATTCTACAGATTTTGACATCTTAGCGGAATTTTATGTGAAAACTTTTTAAAAGTGTATTTCATAAGTGGGGTCAGAAGTTTCTTGAGCGAAGTAGCATTTAAAACTTGGCAAGTTTCCGCTTAAAACGAAGCGCAAGTTGCCGCTGTCATATGTTTTCTTGTGGCCCAAGAATAATCTTGAATTAAACTAGTCATATAAATCAAGGCATATGCAAAGAGGGTTTCACACTTTATTTGATTGTTTTATTTTCATGATATTCTTAAAATATGACGCAAGTGATAAAGATTTGTAGGTAAGCTGTATGATAATTTAGATTTTACCACCACATTAGATTTGGTACGGTAAGTATTTCTTTATTGCTTTAAGCATTACACTTTATATAAATGATGAAAGCTTATTTAATAGAACTTAAACCTGAACACAGTAGATACATGTACATGTGTCAGCCATTTTCTTAGGGTAATTGTTGTTGTAATATTATATTAAAAATATAATAGATTACAATGAAATCGTTGTTTTTTTTCTCATATTGTTTGGGAAATCAATCGTAAAGTTTCATTTAGATCATAAGCTTTATAGAAATTTTAAATCGAATTCAAACTTTTCATCATTACGCGCAAGCACTGTCTTAAATATAATATTTTATGCCGTAAGATAATGGGTGTTATTTTGAAATTTGTTAAACTTAGCTCGCCCAATCAAAAAGTAATCATCTATTACCCATTGCTCATACAATAATACCTATGATACTGCATTATCACATACGTTCCTAAAACTAGGTTTTCTAGTAAATCTTTGTAAATATGAGGAACTATTTCAATGGTTAAAGATACAGTTAAACCTTACATAAGTTCTTACTACAATGTACAATAATTCTAGAACAAAATGATTCTTGATTGTGTTACGAAAGCGTATAATTAAAAAAAAGACGGTTGATGTAGTTCTGGTTGCTGTAATAACCGGTAAAGTTGGCCGATGTAAAACTATTACTGGTGATTTAGAGTCCGCTATCTTTGTTTTATTGTCCGGCCGGACGTCCGTTACAAAGTGCTATGGGAAAATATTTTTCAGGAGCTTTTGAGACCGGAATCGTTCTGCTAAATTTTCGCTTCACTATTCTGAGCTTAAAGTTCTTTTAAATACAGGTTGAGCGTAAAATAGTGGCATTGCCTGCGGACAACGGAAATGAACAATAAATTTTGAATTGAAAGAAGCTAGATCTCGGAAAAAGATTTTTTATTTTTAAATCTTTTTCTATGTAAAAATAAAGTGCACTTTAAAATACAAGACTGACCCTTGAGAAGAATAAGTGAATATCTAAACTTTTATTTTCTTTTAAGACCTTCATGGTAGATATTAAAATATGTATTAAATGACACGTTTGGAAAATACTTGATGTTGATGTTGAGTATTAGAGCTTGTTAAAAAGATTGCTAAAGATTAACGATGTGCCTTAGAATAGACAAATAAGCACAGCAGTTACTTGAAGAATTATGCTAGTCAGATATGTCGTTCGATAACCATGTACTAATAACTCTAAAATAAAAAATATTTACTCTTCAAGTAGAAATAAATTTTACACTTAAGTAAAATTTGCCATAACCAAAAAATATGCATGGGCCAAAGTTTCGCTCCTACGAGAAATGGATTATTATTTAAGGATATCGTTATTGGCAACGCGTTTATTCTTTTGTAATTTTTTGGTAATTTCATCTAGAACTTTCGACGCCGACCACTAAAAGAACGAGTACTTCAGTTCATCAATACAATCGCATCAAAATATACAAAAGTGACAGTCCAGAAGCAGTCACATATATTAGTTTTTCAATACTTAAATGAATAAATGTACGTTACGACGTCATGATCTAACTATAATATGACAAAAAATACATCGAAAGCCAACAGTATTAGCCATACAGCTCACTTTTGGGGTGTTCACTGTCAATACTTAGTGGAAAAGCATTATATTGAAAAAGTTAAATACTAATTTCACTTTTATTTTATAAGATGTTACAGTCTATTTATACAAAACAAAATAAATTAATATGGTGTAAAAAGCAATTGTACTGACAGGAATTTACAAATAAAGGTACAAAATATGAATTAGGTGATACTCAATTGACGAAAACTGAAACGTCTATTACCTCTAAAACATTATTAAAAACACATCAAAGAATAATTAAGCTACAATGGAGACTAACGGTAGATTCAAACGTAATTATAATGTTGAAAATTTTTACAACATAATGTAATATTGTAAACAAAATAATGTTATATTATAAATTATTTTGTAAAAATGTTTAGCATAAATAATATTGTATTATCTTATCAGTGGATTATACTTGTCATGTACGGAACCTGTACTGATCTTATATAAAATAAAAGTGGAATTAGTAAAAATGAATATTTTATTTTTTGAGTCATTCTGTTGTCTAAATCATTTTCTGTGGAAGTCTCCTTTTTGTATCTAACCAATTCTAAAGGATTTTAAAGGAAAAAGTATTAAAGCAAAAACCTGAACAATTGTTAAAATAACAGCACATCGAAAACATTTAAATAAAATACATTTTGAAGGGATATATTGAATAATTTTAATGGCTGATTGCATTTATTTTTATGTCTTATAATTCCAGCAAATAACAGTAATGTGAAATAATCCCGCATTCGTCGTTATATAACATTACTCTTTATTTGAAAATTACTTTATATAAGATAAATCGATGTTTCACTTTGTATTAACAATGAAATGTTGGAATCATTTCAAAAACTGCTTGCATTAATTTTCATTATCAAATTGTATTTTTTTTGATGATGTGCTTTATTATATTATATTAAATAAAAACGCAATATTTCTTTGTATTTCATTCCACTTTATTTAATAGGTTAGGACCGGTTTCGCGCAATGAGCGAACCGGTTATGTCCTATTCAATAAAGTGGAATGAAGTACAAAACAGTATTGTGTTTTTATTAATATAATGCCTTTCAACCGAGTATTTATTGACAGTGAACACCCTAAAACTGAACATTGTATTTAATTTTTAATTATTTTTCTGTATGTTGTTTGTAGTTTGCGCTATTAATATTTGGTCTTAATTGTTTTTTAAATCCATATTTGCAATAGCTTTCAAACCAATAATTGCTTTTTTTGACAGATTAAACAAAAGCTCATATATTTTATTTTAATAAAGAAAAACGTATTCGGAAATTCGTTTCCAAAACTGATTATATAAACGATGAAGCAATATAATTTTATTGGGTAGGCGGAATTCTTCCAAACAATCAGAGCTAACAAATAAGGCTCTATTTAGAAATCAAATATTTCCTACATTTGGAATTGTATTGCGTCGTAAAAAAGATATATACATCGCAGTGGAGCGATTGATGTTCCGGGGATTTAAATCAAATCAATTTCGCCCGACAATAAATATCAATCGGATGGACCACTATGGAATCATTATTGCTTTTCAATCGACAAATCGACTTTTCCGTCTAAATATATTGATATAAATTACACCGCACTGGTTAAGTTGTTTGTTTGGGTAGCACTCTAAAAGCATGCTGAAAACAGTGGCGTAGACAATATATTTTTTTAAAAAATATCCACTGTCAAATTGGAGCACAAATAGAGAATTTAAGCCAAGGCTTCCCAACCGGTGGAGAATCCCCCCTTATGTGTATTTCAGAGTTCCACAGGGGAATCGTTGAATCGCTAGATTCTTAATTTTTTTGTTATACGTAATGTTGAATAAGTGCTTAAGAATTACAGCATACATTCAGCAAAAATCTACAAAGCCATAAAAAATAATAAATAACAATTTACTTAATGCTCAGAGAACGCTTAGTCATATGATAGCCTTTGGGTAGTTGTCAAAAATAAGAAATCGGAAAAGCTAAAAAACGTTAGGTTATTTATAGGTTTCTGCCAGTAATCTCTGCCAATGAAATTGACTCATCTTCTTTAAATTTCAAAATAAATAATTAATT
Source organism: Himalopsyche tibetana (assembly GCA_030503985.1). Classification (NCBI taxonomy): domain Eukaryota; kingdom Metazoa; phylum Arthropoda; class Insecta; order Trichoptera; family Rhyacophilidae; genus Himalopsyche; species Himalopsyche tibetana. Next base: position 1,298,327 of record JAPJYX010000007.1, on the reverse strand, counting down.
TTATACGAGATAATAAGTTTTTTCAGACGATAGGTATTTATTTTTGACTTAGAATTTTGGGGTCCTCATACAAAAGTTACATAAGGCCCCTCCATGCAATTTAATATAATGAGTATTTAAAATTTTCGGCCCCCATTTTCGATGGGCCTTCATGCATAGCATGACTTTGGTTGAGGTTAGAACTAGAGTATCCAATCCCGAAACCTTTTTCCAATACCGGGATTTCGGGATTGATTAATTTTCAATCCCGGGATTGAGATTTTCTCACCAAGGAATTTGAAATCCTCGATTTGCTATACTTTTCCCCCGATTCTCACAAAACTTCGTTTTTTTCAAAATTTCGTGTCAATTTTCGGGATTTGCTCAAAATTTCTCAATCCCGAAATCCCGGGATCGCGGCCATGTCAATTCCAGAATTTCGGGATCAGAAAATTGAACGGGATCCCGAATCCCGGGATTAGATGCCCTAGTTGGAACGCCACTGTAGTTATTGGATCATACGAACTTCTAATAAAGCTTATCTAAACAGAAGTTTTTACAAGAACTACAATATTTTCTCAACCTCTCTATTTTTGATCGAAGTAGGCAAGGATAAGACTGGGTCAAAAATATTGTTTAGCTCATAACTTGTCGGTGAAATTCAGCTAAAAAGTATACTCGCCGTCACTCACTTGACGGCTAGTAACGCAAATTAATTAATCTATAAAAATATAATTTACAAAGATCAAGTTGTGTTTTCATCCGTAAAAAATAAGGTCAGCAATAAATACTGAAAAGAAAGTATTGCCTTTTTTATAAAAATAATGTGTGCCACTGTAATTTTGTTGATGAGTGCGTAATTTAATTATTGGAGAGTATAGCACTGTATAGGAATCGAACAAACATTGTATTGACACATTAAATTTGATATTCTATTGTAGTTAAGCGTCGGGAATATTTCAATAAAGATTACAACACTTAGTGGAATCTAGGGTATCCAATCCCGGAGCCTTTTTCCAATCCCGGGATTTCGGGATTGATCCCCTTTTTTTCGGGATCCCGGGCTTGTGATTTTTTTACCGAGAAATTTGAAATCCTCAATTCGTTATACTTTTTCCCAGAATATCGCAAAACTCGTTTTTTTTTTTTTTAGCTCACCGAGGAATTTGAAATCTCCGATTTGGTATAGTTTTTCCCAGAATCTCACAAAAACTCGTTTTTTTTTTTTTAGCTCACCGAGGAATTTGAAATCTTCAATTTGCCAATTTCGTGTAAATTTCGAGAATTTGCTCAAAAATCAATCCCGAAATCCCGGGATCGCGGCCATCTCAATCCCGGAATTTCGGGATCAGAAAATTGAACGGGATCCCGGGATTGGATGCCTTAGTGGAATCATACAATTCATTTTGCCACCAGTTGTGACAGGTATCCTAATTATCGAAAATATGTATTTTTTAAAATATTTTACTTAGTAGTTATGCAATATGTCTCGCTGCTTTATTTTGATTTTCTTTTTCATTTAGGGTTATAATATCAAAATACCTACAAAATTAAACTAAGTAGACATGTGTTTTAATATTATTTTTTTGTAAATTTGTAATAATTTGAAAATTTGTAATATGTGAAAAAACTTACAACAATTTATCAATTAGGTTTGAATGAACCTTTTTTCTTCTTAGACTGTTCACTGTTGTCCGTGAATTTTTGCGTAGTCTTAAAATATATTCTTGATGGTGATGATTGTTTTAGAATATCATAAAATGTGATTGACTCAAAAAGATTACATAATTTAAGAAAAACACAATATTCCTTTGTACTAAATTTGCACTTTTTTATCAAGAGCAGGACCAGCTTAACTCATTGCGAGAATTGTCAAATGATAATAAATAAAATTTAAATAAAAAGATGTAATAAAAAATTGGCATTGAAAAGAATTTACAAATTACAGTAGAAAGTGGTGACTAATGGTAATTATTTGTAGTTAAAATTTCGGAAATTGTGTTTTTTTAACATAATGCCTTTCTACCAAGTATTGACAGTGAACACCTCAAAAGTGATTACATAATTTTCTTGAGAAATATTAAAATCACCCTTATTTTCACCTTAATATAGTGAGCAAAATAACGAATTTGAAAACGAAAAATTAAGACCTTTTTATTTATTTTTAATATTTTGGACACAGTCTAAACGTAATTACATATGATAACGGTGACATAAAAAATAGTTGATTTAGACTAAGTTTAAAATATGAACTACAGTCAAGTATACAAATACTTTAAAACTGCTCGTCATTTGTCTAGTTGCAGTGTTCATTGAGTTATATTCGAAGCAATATATTAGTGCAAGCAATGTACTAAGGCACACATTCTCGAGACATCCATTTATCACGACTTAACTTGCTCAACTGAACTGAATGACGATGCGATCAATAGGAATCCTTTCAAAATGTTTACTTAGAAAAACGAGGTGTTTTTAAGTATAAAATTGAGATTATTTATTAAGTAATTATAAGAGTTTCGGTGATACCTAATACTTAATTAATAACAAAAAGTTAATTAACCACTTAAGAAATTAATCCAAATAAACAATATTTGCGGGACAAATATTTACATTCAGGATAATTCTTAATGATAAAAAAAATAATTTCTTTTGTGGAAACATGTTTTTATCTATATTTTATTGTTATTTTACGAAATTTTAATTTAGAGTTTATACTTAATGTATCTAAAGTATGTAATAAATTAATATATTAAAAGTGAATGAACAAATTTTTACCAAATCAACCAAGCTCGACGTGGAATATATAAAAACAAGTTTTTTTTTATGGATTCAGCGGTCACTTTTTCGATGTAAAATTAATTTATATCTTTGGAATTCCTTTTTAAATTTATAATTAAAGAATAAGAATCAATTATTAGTCTATTTGTAAATATGTCAATGCTAACTGTGACGATGCTTCTCAAAGAGGCGAAACACGAGTCATATTTTGTAACACAACAAGTGGAATAACAAAGATATCAAATTTATTTTGTTATATTAAATTACCCATTTCCATATCTCAATAAAATATGTAAATATATGTATGCATAACAAAATTCATATCAAATTTTTATTATTATTATTATTTTACCGGTATATTACCGGTAAACCGGTAAATTTGAAATTGTATGTGAAATTTCACGGTAAATTGCATGCCCTAAATATAGACAAGCACTGTGAAATTCGATCTGATCCAGTTTACGTATATTACGTACGTTACCTCTAGTTGATTGCTACCAAAGGCTGTATCAAAGCGGTCCATCAAAGCCTTGTCCACTTCATTCGGTACCAATACAGATGCATTGGTAATAATATATGCGGAAATGGGACCAAGAGAAGCGTGGCTCCTGTAAACAGAAGCCGATTATTTGATATTAGTTACTCATTGCCAATTCCTGTTGGACATAAATACGACATGTAGTTAATATTAATTAAAGACTGGTGCGTTCTATGACGGAATTAATTATTGAGTTGTTAATGTACATTACAGATCGGTAATAAGTAAACCTGATTCAATTTTAGAAGAGGCTCAGGAATAATATAAAACAATGTTAAAACATATTAATAAAAACAAAATATTCCTTCGTATTTTATTCCATTTTATTTAAAAGGTCAGGACCAGTTTTTCTCATTGTGAGCAATGTCAACCGATAAGAAATATAATTTAACAGTGCTATTTATACAAAAATAAATTGAAATGAAAAGGTGTAAACAACAGTTGACATTGAAAAGAAATTACAAATTAAAATATAAGTGATTCTATAATTACACAAAATTAAAATGTTGAACACATCTAACATATGATTCAAAAAATGGTTAAAAAAATAATTTTAGTAGATTTAATTTAACGTTAGAGGTGTTAAAATATTGACAGTGAACATCCTTAAAGTGGTTAAAACATATTTTGAAGATAAAAAAGATGTTGAGTTGGAAATTACTTATAAAAATAAAACTTATACCGTTATAATTTTATGATGATTATTATTATATTATATTACAGTTTTAGAACAATAAACGTAAAAAAATATATTTATAATGATCTTCAAAACTTCTCCGGAAAAAACTTTGCTCAAGCTTTTGGTGCACATATGCAGCATGTTTACGTCTAAAAGCTGATCTTTGAGTATAAATTTGATACTTTTACAGATTTAATACCTTGATCAAATAACTTTCGATTGATTTAGAGAGAAAAAATAAGACACTGTGTACGTTTTTTATCCATATACGAAGAGACTCCTTCAGCTGATTCCCATCGGAGGATGTAATTTCAAATATATATCTCCGGTCGAACTTTATCTGGCATGCTATTATTGGGTAGAACATTAGTCGAACTACCGGACCAGATGCTTCTGAACTGCGAACTGCGAACAACGATTCGGTATATTTAAGTGATGCTATCTTTTTTTAATCATATTCCACAGAAATTTTAAATAGTAAACTTATGTTTTATGAGGCGCAATAAATGCCTTTTTACAATGCATCCGTTAAAAATAAATCATAATCATGTTGCAAGTAAGAATGTAAACTTATTTTTTTAGTAATGGATTTGGTTGGATTTGTTATTTTCTGTTTAGCTTAAACATTTTTTTATTATTTTGAACTAAAATATTACCAGAGATGTAACACTTAAATCATTTAAAAACATTTTAAAAAGTTTAAGTCGATAGTAAAATATTTAATTTAATTTTAAAAATAAAACTTAAAAACGAAGATCATCTTTAACCACAAATAAAAATATGGATTTTCTTAATTTAAAAATCACTGCAAAATTTAATGTTTATTATTTTTTTTAATAGTGAGAGTTAAAAAATAATTTATTCAATGATATAATTATTTATAGTTTTTCTGAAACTGGCAAAAAATCGACGAGAATTGAAAACACAAACACTTACGTCTTAGATTTCAAAATTAAATTGAAAAAATCTTAATTTGACATAAACTTTACAGGGAATCAAACCCAGAGCCTCTGATTTGTAGAAAAAAAGCTCTTACCATCTTGACTACAGTAGGTGACATTTAATTTCGATAGTTTAAAATTTATGATATCAGCTGAAAATGTTGCGTACTATTTTTTAAAGTGTAATATTTGGTTGACTTTTTTGTCAGTTTTTAATGACTTAATTTTGTTTTTACAATATAATGTTAATATCGTATGTTATACTGCAAAAGCAATATAATTTATCATTTGTGACTATTTCGTAATGTACAGATAAATTAGTAAATAAATCATTCATCTAAATCAAAAAATCACTTAATTACGTATAAAATTTAAATATTTTAAAATATAAAACTTAACTGTGAAAAAATCTTAGATATCGAGAAATCATACAAAATTCCTATAGACTTTCATCAATTAATTATCAAGCTTCATAAATAGCTCAGTAGAGAGGTTCAACAACGTAAATGGAATAAGAAGAGAGGACTGATCGCTCACATTAATAATTGATTGTCAAGATAAGAATCATAACGGAATCTAACCTAAGAGAAGTGAGCTATCTGTATTACTAGATATCGACTTATAAATGATTACTAAAGGAATAACCGTAGGATATTGTTGTAAAATAAACATTAGATATTAATTTAGAAGTTTGAGCCCTATTTGCAGGCTTGATGTAGGTAAACGCATTTAATATTAAATGAGAAGTTGATGTATATTCAAATTAAATATTATTTAAATGTATTTTCAGAGAAAACAGCAATATGATTTTACATTAGAGCTTTCATACGATTTGTATTAATAAATTAATTAACTATCAATTCATGATTTTTAATGCCTTATCTACATTCACATCTTCCGGCGATTGGAAATGTTTAAAAATAATGGAATATTTATTTAATTGATAGTTCCGTTATTTCTAAAATATCGCCGCGATGCATTATTTAAGATCCCTTCAGTGGCACGGGGTAATCGTGAAATAGAATCAACCCGATTGGAGTAAGGATAATGGCAGTTGGGAGGGATGTTTGGTTGTAAGTGCTTTTCCCATCATGTTGTTCGAAAGAAAAACTACAAGCTTTGCAGGCGCAACGGCAGTTTTTTCAATATGGGGTCCCATGATCATTGAAACTTTTATATGGGGAGCTTGTTTACAAATAATGCAATAAATTTAAAGCTGAAAGTATAAATAAATAAACCTCAAAAAGATGATCCAGGAATACAAAATTTAGCCGTTTGAGATAAATAAAATTTAAAAGTAAAACAGTGCAACATTCAAGGGATATTATTATTTTTGTATTTGATTTCATATTGATTTGGTGCAGGTTTATGCGGCATAAAGCTACCATATTTAAATTAGAGTTCAAAAACCTATTTTTTTAAATGAATTTCTTTTAATAAATTTATTGATATTACATATATATTGGATTACTTGTTTAAAAATGAAAAATATATTATTATACCCGAATAAATGACAGCCCTTGTGCCACCCGCTCTGATTTATTTGTTTAGTCATAGTTCAATTTAAATATTATTTACCTTGGGGTTTTTTTATCGAGCACATATTATTTAAAATTGAATATAATTAAACATTCAGTAGCTTCGGTTCGATCAAGTATTTATTAACTCTTTCTTGTCCGCTTGATTTAATGGAAACAATCTACTTTTAATTCTTTATTTATATGACACAAAATTGTATGTTACTCTAGCTTTACTTAAATTATGTCCGTTGTTGATAATATTGTACAGTATTTTAAATATAGCTTAAAGTTTCGCATGGAAAGATTAGAATTAGTGAGATATCTAACTATTTAACATTTCCTTCTTATAAAGTTTGGAAGGATGGCATGCAAGAACTCGCACAGTGCAAATAGCTTCCCCGCAAAAGCATCAAGACGAGAAGGCTTGCAATTTTCGCGCAACTTTGGCAATTTTCGCCGGCAGGCGTTTGTCTACCACTAACTCCGAGGTCGGCAATGCAAACATTTCTTCGGTGAAACTCGGTATTTGTCTTCGGAGCTTTCCGCTGCGCTTAACAGAGCTTTCAACTTTCAGCATGGGTGGTACTTTTAAATTTAAGACTGTGGCACTAACTAAGACTTAAGTCAAATCAAAGAACAAGGAAGAAAAATAGCACAGCTTTGGCGATTATTCGAGTTTAGTTTAAGAATGTTTTAACTGTTTCCTCTGCAAAGCTACTGGAATAACCTATTTTATACGTATTATAATAAAAAGTTTATAATTTTCTTCTTCACGGAAGCAAAATATTTACCTTTCAAAATTTATAATGACTTTTAAACAAAGTTTGTAATTCATATTTCTATACTGACTGATGAATACGCAGGTGTCTAATTGCCAATTAGACAATATTAACTGGACTGAAGATAACGTAAATATTATGGAAAATCATAACAATATAAGATTTTGCAATAATATACACGATGCTTGTATAACTACGTGATTTGTATTTTATTTAAGAGACGACAACGAAGTTTGATAATGATATTCAGGAAGTCACCCGAAAACTTAATTCATCCAGCGGTACTCATAAAATAATTAGTTAAGTTTTTTTTTTCTTTTTAATAACTTAGTTTCACAAGAATTATTTAAATGTTCTTGAAGCTATTTTGGCTTCTGAGATATTTTAAAGCTAAATATAGTTTAACTATACAATCAACTAACTTAGAAGATATAAACAATATATTATATAGTCTTACTAATTCTATCCCAACTTTCACTTAAAATAAAGTATTCAATACAATATTTATACCATGAGTTCTTTTAGGGAATGGACATACATGGTTTTAATTGTGTCCGCTTTGTTAAGCGGTGCAAAGGTTGCTTGAAAGTTTAAAATTTACTAATTTCACATGTTCATTTAAATATCAGGACTGGTTTAGTATTATCAAATGACGCTGAAACTTGTCTTAATCTATAAATAAATCAGTATTTAAATTAATACAATGCATTTTATATCTAAAATTGGGAACAAACACCTTAACAATATACATCGCTTAAAAGCAGTAGAATATAATTTTAAAAATAAATATACAATCGAATTGTTAAAACTTTAATGGTACGGTTAATAATTAACTTTTGTGTTATTTTTTAAATGATCGTTAGTTTTGAATAAAAGACTTTCAGAGAGAGAAGTCGGGTTTCTTGAGCAGTTGTGATTATTTTTCAAAAATAGCTTGTAAATAGATTAAGTTAATATTCCAAGAATTACATTTTGATTTCATACGAGCGTCATTCTTTCTGGCATCAATCTTTTAAATTATAGTTTTAATTTATAACTTTTATTTGATTTTGGCTCAATTCTACAAACGTATTGATTTTCACTAAAAAAGAATTTCATTCAAAATAATCTTGTAAGATAAATAATTAAAAAATATTTTTATTATTTGTCGTAAAATTTCGTTTTTAAAAACGAGATTTCCAATAAGAACTTTGTATATGTATTACTTGACTACTGTTTCAAGCATAGCCTAGTAACTTTATTAGTTAAAGTAGAAAGGGTTAATTAAAATACACTCATTTTGTATCTAAAACACATCGAATAGAGCTTAAAGCTTAACCGAAAGTGTATTAACTAAAGGTCTTAAGAGCTTTAGATCCAACTAAACTAAGGGTATTTAACAAATATTATCACTTCCAATGGGAGGATATCGTAGCTTTAACCTTAATCCACTAATTACAAACAAGGCAATTCCTTTATGTTACGTATTCATTAAGTATAAATCATTTCAAGAGACTAGAGTTATGAGGGTACATTTTTAATTGACATTTTACACAACAATCTCAAAACCGCAATGTAAAACAAAGAAACAACATAAAATATTACCAGATGTGTCTCAATATTTTTTTAATAATCAACAACTTTTGAATTAAATTTACCCTACTAAAACTAATTATTCATCACTTCTATTACCGATGATCTTTCTCCATCTGAAGTAATTCTTTGCTGTTTTGATTGTTTCAATCAGTCGCTTTCTTTTTTAAAAGCTTTCATTCGACACTTACAGTGATAAACATTTTCTCCAGACTCTTCAAATGGTGGGCTTAATAATCGAAATATATTCCTGTATGAGGTGGAACTGAGACGTTTTTGTACACCAAGCTTATCTAAAATACAAATTCAACTTTTGAATGCGTCGATTCAGTATACAATTACAACATTAAAGATTGCACAAGCTTCAATTTCATTCAGAATTTTACTTCCATATTACATTGCTATTAAACATTTAACCTACATTCATATAAAATCTTGAATTATTATTCAGCTTAATTCATCAACGGATTGTACGTATCTTTCCAGTAGTCAAATATATATTGCATGGCAGCCTTTAGATTGAAAAAGACAAGTCTACTTTTGCTAATCACTTAATTTCGGAAAGACACGTGTTCAATCAAGAACAAGGGATAAAAATGTTACACCCAAATACGGACAGTCATAAGCTCTTTTTTCAGGAAATTTTGGAAATAAATAGAGCACAACTGCATAGTCTTCCGATTTTAAATGAAATATCAAACCTTCCGGGATCTCCACTTCTATACCCTATATAATCATAAAATCATATAATCATAAAACCTTTGCCGACAAACAAATACATATAATTCTTGAAACTACTTACTACTCAAATCTGTTGGCATTCCCATGAGCTTATCCTTTTCGCCAGCAATGGCTTTGGACTCAGTGATGCATTTATATCTTATATAAACACGAAACTTTCATTTACTTAGCGTCAGTTCAAATTCATCCGTGCACTTGAACGCCTGAAGATGCCGAAAGGCGAAACCCGGGTCGTTAGTGACAAAATCTGTGAGAATGTACATAGTTTGAACGATTCAAATTTAACAATGTGTATGTATTTTACTCGTAAATTATGAAGGTAAACAAATAAAGAATACGATGTATTTCTACATTATCAGCGTGCTTGTAATTCATTAAAATACGTGAAATAAAAGTGACTTTTCCCATTAACTTAACAGTTAATTAACCAAGTTTATATTTTCAATAATAAATTATAGGAATGTGTGTTTTACATTTATTAAATACTCATTGAATAACTTCTCTTTATCCTTGAGGTAATAAACACAAAATACACCTAGATGAAATTATTATATAAACATCATTCCCCTCTTATTTATAAAACTTCCCAAGAACCAATCGACTTCTAAGCAACTTCTATGAGTATGTTTAATGACATGCACGTACTTGAGTTGTCTTGAAACGAGTTTGGGCTTTTGATTAATACCTAGCTAACTGGACTAGGGGTGGTTTTGATGTTGTTATTTGTCATTCATGTTCGTACAATATGCCGTGCAAGCCAGATGGCTAAGGTAGCTCTAATGATTATGACTGCCTTATTTATCACAGCAGGGTTTAAGTTTCATATTTATTTCTAAAAAAACGAGAAAGATTTTTAAAAAATGCTGGTAAATATTTTTCTTATAGACCTGTAGCAAACTAATCAATGCTTGGATTGCGTTCTTTATTGGCTCAAATACCTTACCAAAATATCACAACTTGCTTGGGATATAGTTATTTGTGATGCTTATATTCCCCTCTTACTAATTCGATTCTAAAAACGAATTGTTGCAAGAGTAATTGTGTAACTCCTAGTCTTTTTTCTTGAACTATTACCCTGTAACAGAGTTTTTCAACGGAGGACACAACATGTTCCAAGGGGGTCACAGAGAATTTTTATTTTTAGGGAAGCCACATTACAGTTTTGGAGGTCCACGGAGCTCATTTTGGGAAATCCGTAAATTCCTGGAATTTTGGATTTCAAATCTCCAGAAGAGCTAAAAAAGGTCTCACGGCGTTTATTTTGGGTAGCAAAAATATATGTTTGTTACGTTGTTAACTTTTTACCAGTCATCATTCATACACTGCATTTTTTTTTCATATGATAATTTAATATTCAGGTAAAGTATAAATATAATTATATTACTTGATCTTACTAACTACTGCTGAATTATTTAAACAGTGAGTAAGTGAAAGGTAAACAAACGGAATGTCTAATAAAATAACAAAAGACTCACAATCCGAAGAAATAATTTCACCGTATTATTATAATACGAGGGCATTTGTTAAATGTCCGACAAATAAGCTAATAAGACCTATGGAGCAGACAAAAAAGAGAATAAATGCGCACAGAGACAAGCTTTTTCCGGCTGACAAATTGGTTATTTCATGAACATTTCCTGCCTGACAGTATTAAAAGCTCCGTGGACCGCTTCTATCTTGTTTGCAAGAATGTTAGGGTGTGAATATTTGAAACGTTTGGTCTTGACTAGAGATTGCAACACTAAACAAATTCACCAATACCAGTATTAAATATATATGTAGTAAGCAAACAGAAATGTTTTTTATAATAATCTTATATATTTTATTATTTATTTTAGTAGTTGATACATCAATGCTGATAATGAATACAAAATAAAGTTGAAAACACTTTTACGGTGTTCACTGTCAAAACTTGGCGGAAAGGCATTATATTAAAAAAACACAATTTTCTTTTTACTACTACAATGTTTATTTAGCACGACGAGCAATATATATTTTTTATTTCTTATCAGTTGATAATGCTCATCAAAAGTGAAACCGGTCCTGATCTTGCTAAATAAAAGTAGAAGTATAACAAAGGAATATTGTGTTTTTTAATATAAAGTTATAACTTATATTACAATACGTTATAAGTAGGGAATCCAATCCCGGATCCCGTGCAGTTTTCGATACATTTCAATCCCGGGATTAGAAGACATGATCCCGAAACTATTTAACATTTGATTTTCTTATAAAATAAAATCGTCTTGGCTTTGTAAAATAAAACGCACCCAATTGATTGTGTAAATCCTCAAATATAATAATAATGTTCTATTGTTCATTGCTTCACAAAGCTCAATTAAGATAACGTATTCGAAAATAAACTCTGCAGGCGAAGACTATAAAATGAAATACTAGAAGTCACTAATAGATCACGATGTAATGAATCGCAAAAATATTAAATTCCATAGCATATTATAGATTTCTGTAAGTGGACACTTTTGGCGGTAAGACGATTTTTATTAGTATGAAATGTTTCTTGTTTCTTTCTCATATTGCAATGTTGATATAATTTTTATAAACAAATTATATAATTCTTGAAACTGCTCACTAGTCAAATCTGTTGGTATTCCCATGGGCTTATCCTTTTTGCCAGCAGTGGCTTTGGACTCAGTGATGCATTTATATCTTATATAAACACGAAACTTTCATTTACTAAGCGTCAGTTCAAGTTCATCCGTGCACTTGAATGCCTGAAGATGCCGAAAGGCGAAACCCGGGTCGTTAATGACAAAATTTGTGAGAATGTACATAGTTTGAACGATTCAAATTTAATTGCAATGTTGATTGATTTTTCATTTATTGTTATGCCATTTTGGCTTTGCTTTATGTTTTATGCGTTGTTATGTTTATTATTATCTGTCAAATCTAGTGTGATGATAACTTAAATGATTTTTATATTGTTACAAATATGTATATAACTTTTTTAAAAATAAAATTTCTGGCTAAGGTGGTGAAACAATAACATAGTAACTCCTTAAAATTAGACTCGACAAAAAATCACTCCTTTTAGCTCCTATATAATACCAGTGTCAAAAAATATATTTCATTATTTCTACGGTCGTATTCCCAAGAGACTATACTAAAGAATATAATATAGAATAAGTTGTATTACTGATTTTTGACCAATGTTATAAATTTCCTTTAAAAAAGTTAAATGTGTAGCACTATAAAAAAAACCCAATTTTGGGACTAGCCCCGGGATCCCGGGATCATAAAATTGTAATCCCGAAATCCCGGGATCAACATTTTGGCTCGGGATTGGATTCCCTAGTTATGAGTACGAGGCATAACACTACAATGGCTCTGTTTAAAAAATAAACTAAATATCAATTTCGAATATAGTATTGAGACCTGCAGTGAAGAGCCATTAGGATATGGCCGTCTCGAAAATCAGTTTATCAGGTTATAGATGGAGGCACGTGTGAGAGCTGTCCAGATGATCAATGAATTTTCTAAGAACATGTACATATTCAGCAATAAGTTTTGTTTTCTTTATCTTTTTATAATTTAACGACATAATATATTCATTTTTAATTTCCTGCATTATCAATGTTATAACTGTCAAATATTTATTGCATTAGCGTCAGCTGTGAAACCATGTACTTTGATTTCTACAATAAATAAAAATGAATAGAATGCCAAGAATAATTTCAATTAACGATAACTTCTATCACTTTTAAGGTGTTCACTGTCAATACTTGGTGGAATGGCATTATAATAAAAATAATAAAACATTTTTAGTACTTTTTCCACATAAAATTTATTAGATCAGGACCGGTTTCGCTCATGATGAGCATTATCAGTTGAAAATGCGCATCATGAGCGAAACCGGTCCTGATCTAATAAATTTTATGTGGAAAAAGTACTAAAAATGTTTTATTATTTTTATGATAACTTCTATTTTAAAGACATAAAAAAAATCATGTTTTATTTTCAGAGTACAGTGTGTCATAATTAAATACACATCAAGCAGAAAACAGCACATTCAAAGAATGAAAAGATTTTTGTTTAATTTTATAAATAAAAATTGTAAAAAAAAAATATTTACTTTTGGTATATTCACAGCTGGCTTATTCGTATGTGAGTTTTTACTAATTTAAATATAAAACGACTTGGATCGAATCTCACACTGGATAAGCAATACAGGTTGATAAATTTATTTAATGTAGTGGAACATACAAATTATACAATGCACATATGTATGTATTTTAGAAAAAATAAAAGTTTAATAACAGTGACGTCATGTATTACAAAATATAATAAAAACAAGAAAAAAAGGAATTTTAAAAAAATGATAAGGTCTTTGATTTTTTGAAAACTGATTTCATGTATTTTGCTTCAAACAGAGATCATATATTTTTGCATCTTTCAAGATTTCGGTGTATAATATTTTATACTATAACAAACGTAGCGAGAATTTTTTTTTTAATGAAAATATTTTTAAAAAAGCGACGAAACAATTTAGGAGAGAAAACAAAGTACATAGCCATTTATTTGACAAGTCGACATAAAAAGGTGAAAATGCCCCAAAAAGCGTGACAAAAAGCAACAGTCCTGAAAGATTAGAGCACGCTGTAACCTACAACAGCAGGTTGTCTGTTTTCCTTGACAAACGATCCTGCATTCTGCCTGGTGCCTTGTTCCCTGGCAGATATCCTTGTTAGTCGTACTGGAGAAGTGACACATGACACGTGGCACGGTGAGACAGGTGCTTAACTAACGGGGGTCGCGCCTGGGCGATGCGTATCTCTTTTCATGGGAAAATGATGCTACGGCGTAGCGCAAGGTAAAGTCTCCAATGACATACATAAATATAAGCTTCATTACAAAAAACATGTTTTTAACCAATACATTTCATTAACATGTTCTTCCAATATAAAATTTGTAATGAGGAGTATAAGTTTACTTAAAAATGGTTTTTTTTTTTAATTTAATGATTATTTTTAATTATTAAATTAGTAGTCTAGTAGTAAAATCTCAGCCTGCTGTAGCCCAGTTGATAAAAGCTTGCTCTACCGATCACGCATTTCTGGGTTAGATTCCTGGTCAGATCATTGTGAATTTGAGAATTATTCAATTAAAAGTTGTGATCGAAGATTGGGTGTTTGTGATTTTAATTCACATCATTTCCTCCCCTCTCAGCCTTCTGATCCTTAAATAACTGGGTGTAGCAATAGCGATCAGCCATCCACTAGTCTTGTTTTAGCCTGATCCTTCTTTCATTACTACTCACTTTGAAAAAAGTGAGGTTGAGCGACTGAGTAATAAACAGTTCTCGTAGAAAAAATCTGTTGAGATATCTCTATTAGGAGGCCATATGCTCGATCATGAAAGCGGACATGGATAAAAAAAGTAAGAACTGAACGTTAGAAATCAGATGGTTCTGAACTTAATATTAAATGTTTTTTCTTAAATATAATTTATGAGATCTCATATCTCTCTTAACATGGGAAAAATTTCGATTTTTTTTTAAAAATATCATCGAGTCAATCTCATATTACTTAAAAAAATAAAAAAAACCTGGCATTTTGGCTATAATAAAATGTAATGCATAAAAAAATATATGCAATATAACATTAGGTATATGTTTTATTTTAAAATTGTATCGTTACTTACGTTACGTAATTGTCCCATTCACAAGATTGTAAAACTTAAAGTTCTTGATCTGTTTTTGATGAATCGTGGACATGAATTGTTTACTTTGTTGTGTGGAATCATCTTGACAATGTCGATGTTACTGGAGAAGGTTTAGCTGTGTTTAACAGTATTGCCTTGGATGTCAAGATATTCCACGCGAACGTGAGCGAGTTCAGATGAATACTATTTTTTATGTATTGAGGTAGTATTTGTCAGCTCTTACTCAGTTAACTTTCTGTGCCAATTTCAAATAAGAGATTTTTTCTACGATTTCTTTTTGAAATTTTAAGCTAATATTCTTTTTAAAATAGCAATCGCAATTAATTTACAATTTGTATTTTTTCCAAAATTTTTGTAAATTAATACATAAATAAATATTTAAGTCACAGAAGCCAAATAATACACTTTCAGTTATTTTAGAGAACATTATTAATTTTAATTATAGCCCACAATAATGCTCCATAGTCGTATTCAAACTCTTTATGACTTTTTCCCCAAGATGAATCACAAAACGGTTGGAAATTGAAAAATTTATTTGGCATCCAAAGGCAAGTTTTTCTTGATATTATGATATTATCCCTTTTTGCTCTAAGAAATTTGAAAACAACTAGCTCTCGTCTATAACGACTGCGACTCTGACTCGACTTAAAACACGACTTTAATTGTTTTTTAGGATAAGTAGCAAGCATTGGCGACACATTTGACCCTAGATATTTGTATCAGTGGCGGCCGGTCAATGTGGCATTGGATCAATGCACCCCCTTTTTTTTTCAAAATATTTGATATTAGGCAAGGAGAATTAACTTTACAAACACCCATGTTTTAGATCTCAAATTAAAATTGAAAAAAATCCAATTTGATACTGACCTTACCGGGAATCGAACCAATACCCACCTGATTGGTAGAGCAAGCTCTAACCAACTAGACCACAGTGGGTGACATGCACTTGTATATGCGGGGGCGGTGATATTTCATTTAGACCATTCACTCATTTTAAATTCTTCAATTATTTATTGTCTATAAATTTATTTTACTATATATAAATTTATTATATTTATTAGACAATAAATACATGAAGAATTTAAATGAGTGAATAGTATAAATGTTATGTTTGAATATTATTTCATGAAATATAACCGCCCCTGCATATACAAGAGGTGCAATAGGACACAATGCCACATTGACCGGCCGCCATTGGTTTGTATACACAGTGTTTTTTAAAAGAACTCAAAGTTGTCTTTTTTAAGTCCGACTCTGACACCAAATCCAAATTAATAGCACTACTACTATCATCACATTTTAATGTTCACCTTCCCCGAAATGTACAAATGTTAAGCTTTTAAAAATATTATTTGAGTCTCTAATGTAGTCAAGAATTAGAAAAATATTTGTTATCTGCAGCATTTTAACCAAAAAAAGTGCAGACATTGCAGAAAACACTTAATAAAATACATTATGTTGATATATTTTTTGAGTTTTTTTTGTGCTGGAAAAGTGGTACAAATTCTTTAAACAAAGTATTTTAAGCAGCGGTTTCTTTACGTCAAGATCAAAAATTCGATAACAACATTAATCTGTTGATCTACTTCAAAAAAAACCAACCTGGAGTGTTGTAAAATATCACTTTTTAAAAATCGAGCTTTTTCCTCGAAGCACGTTTCGAAAAAGAAAAATGACTTGCATACAAAAGGATAAAAACACACGCCAAAAACACTTTGCTGATATTTAAAAATAAATCAACATGCGTGTGAGTAGAGGCACGATACCCGTGTATTGTGTATTGTAACGGAAGCGTTTGGGTGTGTTATCGCGTGGCGTAGCATGGCACTGCCATTGCTACTGGCACCGGCAGTGGAATGGGCATCAACTCGCGTCATGTCGCGCCTGATGAATGACACTACGCCGCTTGACACCATCTACGCCAGCGGCGCGTAGCAAGAGGGCGTAGAAACCGATAATAAAAAATATACTAGAATGGTATTCAATGGGCTGACGATTAGTTTCTCGTATATGGCATTGAAAGATTTTTTAATGACTTATAATAAAAAATAGGATTTCATCCCATTCAATTAAATTAAGCCAATGTAATATGTTGGAGAAAATTTTGTTTTACAAAATGAAGGTACTAAAATTATTGATTGAAAAATTAATATTTAAACATAAATCTATAAAATTAATAAACTTTTAGACACAATTTTAATTTTATTCTTGATTGAAAATTTATCAAAACATTATAAATATGATTTACTTTATACCTTTGTTGAATAAAGTAACTTTTGAAGCGTTTCTTAAATAAAAATGATATGGAAGTTTATATTTTGATCCATGTACGCTCCCAATGTGGAGCATGTGGCCTCCTAATGGAGGTATCTTAACATTACTTTTTTCTACTAGAACTTTTTGTTACTCAGTGTTTCAACTTCTCTTTTCCAAAAAGAGTAGTAAAGATGTCAAAAAAGGGCTATGACAGGACTAGTGATCAACTTATCGCTCTTGCTACGTCCAGTTATTGAAGAATCGGAAGGATGGGAGGGATTTATTTTTTAGACATTTTATTTTTTATTTTTACAAACAATCAAGCCTAAGAACAGAAATCTATAAATTGATCTAAAAATTTCTGTTCGTACTGGGACTCAAGCCCGTGAGGTCCGGCACAGAAGCCGACAACGTTAACCACTGCGCCGTAGACCCCAAATATATATAACCCAGAAAATCAAAAAATTCTGTTGCAAAATAAAAATTAAGGGATCTATAAACAATGCATTCTTGTTTCAAGTTCAATATAAACAATTCTTTAATGGCACATATTCATATGTTTGACAAATGTTTCAACTACCACTTAAATAACTAAAGTAAATAAAAAAAATATGAGTTTTTTATAACCACTGGTCTACAATATTCACATTCTACGAAACATAAATACCTGCGGTGTTACGGTGCGTAGCAAATACAAGTCGACAGCCTGGCGTAGGCGGAGGAGTACACAACAGCTAAAATTATATGGCGTAGAGATCAAAGCTCGGGTCACAAGGTATTCAGGTATATTCGGGCTGGAATTATAAATTTAAACATAAAGTTAACAGTTTACCACAGCAAAATATTACAAAAGCGGCGTGTTATAATATTTCAAGGCATTGAATAAGTTAACATTTGTATATTTTATGAAGATAATAAATAAGTAATGTCATTTACTTTTTTAATTTATTGTACACTTTAATGGACAGTTAATATTTAAATAGATTTTTTGTACAACCATTTCTAAAGGAGACTGTGCATCGCGATTTCTTATGGAGATTTTTATTGAATAAGTAAAGAAAAATAATTATACATAAAATATGTATTTACTTTTAAAGTATCAAATTTTCAACTGGTTCAAACATTCAATGATATCATACTTCTGAGTAAGTTTGAATTGGCTTGTATCCAATGTTCCATTTAAACTGTGCGCGCGCGACCGCGCAGCAATTTGAAAAACCCAGCGAACTCATTTCGGGTTGGCGCGTATTCAAATACAAATATCAATACATATATTTTCAAGTTGAAATATCCAAAATTAACCGAAAAAAATAAAAAAAATTGAACATTTATATAATTCAACTAGAATTAAATTCTTATCTTTTATCAGAAGAAAATAATCGATCTAATTTCAAATCGCTTTTATTTATGTAAAAAACAAAATGAGTAATGTTATTTCTTATTTTTTATTCAATACAATTATAATTAAAAAAATATTTATGAATTATCAAATGGTAATGATATTATGCAAATTAAAACAAAAAACACTTTTTATATCAAATATGACAAATTAGGCCGCGCATTTGTTGGATTGGCCCGCGCAGCTAGCCTCTTGTCTTAGAAGAAGCATTGCTTGTATCTTTCTTGTAAGCACTATAACAGCTATATGAAAAGGTTTTAAAACTAACGTACCATTCCTTAATATTTAAAAAAAAAACACTGTTTTACATTAATTCCATTCTGATTATATAATTATGATCAGATGAGCTCATTACGAATGCTTTCAACTGATTTTGAACATTCAATTGAAAATTATCGTCATGATCGAAACCAATCCTGATCATATTAAACAAAAGCGGAATTAGTACAAAAGAGTGTTTTTTTATATAACTCCTTCAAGTTATTAATCATTAATTAGGTAATTTATATGGACGAAATTTCAATTGTATAAGTATATGGAAGTCGAAAAACCAAAATATTACAATACAACTTTTAATTACGAAACTACTAAAGTAAAACATCATATTTTAAGTAATACTCTTGTATAAAGCTTTTAATTTGGTCCGAAACACTTTGCCTCATTAAATACTTGCTATATAGCAAGGAAAAGTTTTACGCTTTGACAATCGTGTTGAACAAGGCAGTCCTTAAACGTAACATAATTCCAACTACAAAATAACCCGTGAAGTTAACTCCTTGTGAGTAATTAATCAGCTGTCCGTAATACATCATACGTGTACGTTACGTGTTTACGTGTACGTGTAAATAAACGGACCGCCAGAACCCTCTTTAGTGGGTTATGTTGTCATATATGACAAGTCCACAGAATGAGTTGAACACATGAGCTCGGCGAGTCCGTAGATTAAAAAGACGCCACCACCATTCATGTGTATAAATAAAAATGTCTTTATTTATTCAGCTAAGTATCTAATAACATATGTTCTTCAGAAAATTAAATATACAAACTTGTACGTATTCAATCAGGAACAAGGGATAACAATGTTGCACCCAAATACGGACCCTCATAAACTGTTTTTCCATGAAATTTTAGAAATCAACAGAGCCCAATTGAACAGTCTTCCGATTTTAAACGATCAACTTCACATGCCTGGCTTGCCCCTCTTATACCTTATATAAATATAATCATAAAACCTTTTCGACAAACAAAAATAAATATAATTCTTAAAACTACTCACCATTCAAATCTGTGGGCATTTCCATGGGCTAATCTTTTTCGCCAGCAATGGCTTTAAACTCAATGATACATTTATTTCTTATATAAACACGACACATTCATTTACTAAGCGTCAGTTCAAGTTCATCCGTGCACTTGAACGCCTGAAGATGCCGAAATGTGAAACCCGGGTCGTTAGTGACAAAATCTGTGAGAATGTACAAAATTTGAACGATTCAAATTTAATACAAACTTGCTTTGCTCGTCCAACACTGTATTTACATCTTATTATTTAAAACGTCAGTTTCCAATAGTGTAGCAAACTTAATATATAATTTTTCATTAACTGTGAGTGTTTTAAGAACAATCGTCCAATACTTGGTTGCGTGTACAAAGTGTTGCCAAGATGAAAAAAAATCTCATTGAATTTAGGTTTACTTGCTAAACGCAATTTTTTGTTTTTTCTGACATTTTTAATGCGTTCAGCATTTTGCTTTATATTTTAGATTCTTTTATTGGTCTATTTAACAAACGCTATGTTTTAACGGTGTTTTAAGGCTCATTTGGTGTTTAAAAATTAGACTAAACGCGAGTTGGCGAGTTTTTAAAACAGGGGTCTCAATCATTGTCTCGCATGAAATGACCAAAGTTTTTGACAATGGTGGCAAAATTTCCCATGAACATTGTTGGTTCTACTCCATCCTTAGGCTCAGGGAGTCTCTTTGATCACGTTTAGTTCAGCACTCCAACAAGACTAGCGCTGACTTTGAGTTTCCTTGTTAGTAATTTGTTTTGTGTTTCAGTTTTGGGGGGAAAACAAAAGAATCTGACACAATGATAATTTCTTTTGATGAGTACCAAAGCCCTTGCCTCTTATGTTAGGCTAATAAGTTTTAACATTATTTATTTTGTATATACTTAAAGTAATTATGAAAAAAGTATACGATGAATCAACTTTGATGTTCATAAAACATATTGTATTATTTTTTACTTTCATTAAGCTTTCTTACAGAAATTAATGATTGAAAAACATTACATATTTTTTATGTAATTATTAGTTTTAAATATGTTTTCAATACGTTTCGTGGGGCCTCAACTCACGTATAAATAATTATATAACCAATGATACATAATAGAATTAATTAGAGTTCTCTCAGCTCAAATCTGTAATTCAATCGTCCACTCAACCGTTACACTAAAATTAATACCACACAATAAATATGTAACATTCTCGCCGGCTTAAATTCTAAAACGAACAGTTTTTATAAATTGATTTTTTAATCGATTTATGAATTTCTGTTCGAAGGCATGGATGTTTGTATGTCTAAAAAATTCTGCCACCTATGCGATTCGGTGCGGGAGTGATCAACTTACCACTGGTTATGTCCCAGCTCTATCCATCTATCTCACACTATCTTAAAAAATAGATGTTGAACAACTGAATATCAATCATTTTTTACAGAAAAATTTTATTAGGATTAGCTCGATTAAGAGTCTATATTGGAATCGGATACGGCTAAAAAAAATTAAAAAAACAAGCAATTTTAAATATTTTTTAAGATAGAATGTTGACGTCCGTGTAACTTTTCATCAATTGTCCATCGTCATTCTCTTATGTTTTTTATTAAATTGTTGTTTTCTATTCATATATGGATACTAGACACATCCATCAGTGATTTTTGACCACCACAATATTTTTTTATGTGTCGCAATTGAATAAAAGATTTGTTTAAAAAGGTTAACATTTGTAAACAAATCGGTAGTCATACAATATTGAGCGTAAACTACCATTTGGGATCAATTCCAATCCTAAACTCGACGTCTGTAGAGTGTAACATGCACACAAAAGATTTACCACTTGAAATAATAAATAATATTCTTCCATCCGTATTCAAAAAAATGTTTTTTATATTTTTGTGTGTGACGATATTATAAATAATCAAAATGTAAGAAAAAAATTAATTCAGTAAAAATTAATTCACTTCTCAGAGGATTAGGAGTTTACCAAGGATAATTTGTACTAACAGTTCGAGTATCAATACGTCAGTCGAGTGTTGAGTGCTCTTTGGTGTTAGCCATAATAATCAGTTAGATGTTCACGGATAAATAAATATTTAATCGAATCTTGCATTTGCATTCAAAGAGATGGACGGATGTCTGCTATGTTTAAAATCTCCTGCTATTCCAGGAATTGTATTCTAGAAACATGTCACAGCAAAAGAGATCAACTAACTACTGTTCTTTTCTTAGCCTGATTCTAACACATAGAAAAGGATAATTCAAAAAATGTCTGTATTGATGCTCTTATAGAAGTTCATGTAGTCGACGTATAACCGAGTAAATCTATATTCACTTTTAGGGTGTTCACTGTCAATACTTGGTGGAAAGGCATTATACTAATAAAAACACAATAATCCTTTGTACTTCATTCCACTTTATTTAATATGTCAAGACCGGTTTCGCTCATTGCGAGCATTGTTAACTGATAAGAAATATAATTTAACAATGCTATTTATACAAAATTTATAACTTTTCAATTCTGTATAAATAGCATTGTTAAATTATATTTCTTATCAGTTGACAATGCTCGCAATGAGCGAAACCGGTCCTGACATATTAAATAAAGTGGAATGAAATACAAAGGATTATTGTGTTTTTATTAATAAATCTATATTATTGATAAATTAATCAGTAAAATAATTAGAAGCATATAAACAATTTTGATTTTGCAATAATGTGTATCATCTGGAAAGAATATTAACAGGAGTAAAATAAATTTCCGCAATAAATACCTAAATAAAGGAATTTTGGTTGCCTCAAAACTGCATGACAAAACAATCTAGATTTTTTTTAGGATTTCGACTAAAGGTGCTTACTTCAATATCAAATTTGAATTATTATGATTCTGTACTCTTCCATCAGTTTTGTCGATAACGACCCGGGCTTAGCCTTTCGGGATCTTCAGGTTTTATCAAGTGCATGAATGCACTTGAACTTTTGCATTCATGCACTTGATAGAAGATTGGAAGAGTACAGAATCAAAATAATTCAAATTTAATCTTGATTTTATTTTCCTAAATTTGTTATAATAAATAAATTAAATTAAAGCATTACTGATTATAGATTATAGAGTACAGAATCAAAATAATTCAAATTTAATCTTGATTTTATTTTCCTAAATTTGTTATAATAAATAAATTAAATTAAAGCATTACTGATTATCCTGTAGTTTGATTTATAAAAAAAATTGTTGCTTTAAAACGATGAATTTTTACAAATTACAAATCTCATACAGGTATTAAACATCACCGTTAAAAACATTTACATAATATGATTTAAATATTGCTCGCGTATTGATATTGTTTATTATTTAGATATTTCAATCATTTTTACAATATTGTAAAAAAAGAAGAAAAAAATAGACCTGCGACTAATCTTCGGTTGGCTTTTTATCTATAGGGGTCGAAAATATGACCTCAAATATTGCTTTTATAAAACCCATTTCAATAATATGTTAATACGGTATCCGTAGCAAATTGAAAAGCTTGTAGAGCAACAAGCAAAAACTATCAAGCCGCCTACTCAGTAGATGTTCTCTGCAGCATTGGCAGGTAGCCAAAGAAGGTCGACCAAGAAATGCCTCAATGTCAAACGGTCTGTAAAACCTGAAAGATGTTCAAGTTTTTTTGTGTCATATTTCACGTTAAAAGCACAGCATACGATGGTGGTTTTTGTGAGGTTGCATGTCGAGACCGATTTCAACAACTTAGATTTTTGTCTTACACATCTTAACCTTAATTACGTGTAGTAAAAAGCCAGACTTTTTCCTAGATATATAAATAGAAGTATTATATGGATATAAATGAAATTTGATTAAATAAGAAAATTAATGAAATATTCTAAATAGAAAATTAGACATGAATTTTTAACATGATTATGTTGAAAAACTTTGAATTAAACTGATTTACATTTTGCAGAGCGAACGCATTTAGAATTTGGTATGAATTAGAATGTTTTATGGCGCAGCGGTTAGCGTTGTTGGCTTCCTTGCCGAGTCTCACGGGTTCGAGTTCCAGTTCGAACAGCATTTTTTCGATTGATGTATCGATTTCTGTTTGAAAGCATGGGTGTTTGTGGTGTCTGAAAATTCCCTCCCATCCTTCCGATCATTCAATTAACCTCAAGTCTTGTTTTAACCTTATTCTTCTATCCCTACTACTCTCTTTGGAAAAGGAAGAATGAACAACTGAGTAAAACAAATTTTTCTTAGAAAAACTATTGTTGAGATAAAGAGGTTATATGCTTTACATTGGGATTGGGCATAAATAAAAAAGAAAATAATGATCTTGAATTTTTCTTCTTGATTATTGAATTTTAAAATATTTAAAAAACCGTAGATATATAAATTTATTTATCATTGCTGATGTAACTGAACTAATGTGAACAGAAGAAACTAAACGAAGTCAAAAATAAAAACAGAGGACAACTCGTGAAGTATTGAAAGTTAAAATTTTAAAGCCTTCTAAAACTTTTTAAAAGCAAATTCAATATAAAGATGACGCATAAATAATTGAAAAACTTTGATTATTTACAATGAAATCCAATTGATATTCTAAGAACTGAGATTGATTGTTGTTTTTTCTTTGTGTCCATGGTAACACAATAATTCATACATCAAAAGCGTTGTACTATTTTTAAATAAATATCTTTGAATGTTGATCATAATAAAGGTTTAAAAAAATATTTTTTCCGTTATTGTATGGCAGTATAATATAGTGACTGTTTGCCAATATTTTTTTAAAATTTGTATATAAACGATAAACAAAGTCTATGCGGCAGTTTCGATATTTACGCAAAATATGTTGAGTGGGTTTGATTTTGGTTTTAGGCCAATTGAATAAAGTGCTTATACTAATAAAAAGCTACATTTTTGTTACGTTTTTCGTCCAACAATTTTGTATAAAATTGACATGTAAGCTTTTGTTTGAAATATTTTAGAGGTAAATATGGTTTTACTGTAAATAAAATGCTAATCGCGTTATTTGCATACATATGTTATTAAGTCGAGATGAAGCCTGCATATTGTTTCTTTACGAAACAATTGTTATATTACTAAAAACAATTATTGACTCAAAACATTTATATTTCGTATTTAACTTATTCTTATAAAATATTTAAAATATCATCTTCTGATGTACTCGATGTTTTATATATCACCATCTAAAACCTTACACCTCTTACTTTTATAGTCCAAAGTACGACAGCTAAAAAAAATTAAAACTTTTGCTAGAAGTTTTTCAGGAACGACTGTAAAATATTTAACTTCTATACGTGAAAGTGTGTTGAAAAAATGACAGTTTACAATTATTGAGAACTCTCTACGCTTTTTATGAATGACTGTATCAAATTGTTGTGTATAAAATATACCTTTAATTAGCAGCCATTAAACCTATGCGTCTGATTCTTGATATAAATACAATGATTACCAAGATAATATTGAAGTATATTAAATTTAAAAAACAGTTTCTATATTAGTTTATTTCAACAGTAAATAAAGTATGGAATAATACAATTTTTAATTGAGTTAACTTAAAAATGTATCGTAGATCTCATTTATAAACTTGTAAAAATAAATGAACTTGAGAACTCAGTAAGTTATAAGTTATAGTGAAAAAATAAAATGCATTTGCTATTGTTGAAATCAAGTCGACAACACTGGCCACAATCATTGAAATAAAAATGTTCTCTTCTAAAAATGTCATCCGTTTTAAAGCTTTTTCACTGCTGTGAGACATTAAATATCAATAACGCATCAGCCTTTCTGACTTTGAAATACTTATGGAACTGCCAAAATTTTACGGCTTTATATTATAGTTACACAGCGACTCAAGTAAAAGTCGAGATATAACCGTAAAAGGAAATTGCTTTTACCTTGGGTGGCGTAAAGAAAACCTAACCTCCTTTTCATTATTCAAAGATTACAATAAAAAAGTACGGCTATCATGAAAGAGAAGCCGAACTTTGAACTGAGTTTCGAAGCTAACCATTCGCGTTAATCTTTTTATGCCCCAGCGGTGTTCCAGATTATCCTCATACACTTTGCTTTAATCTGGAAACTTTGTGACTTTCCGAAATATTGCTTGGCTCAGCGGGAGGTGACTCCAACCTTTCCAGTTTCGAAGGCACTGATTTAATCTTAAGAAAGTTTCAAGGGCACAACGAGGTTTTTTGTGTTTTTAAAGCTAAATTATAACTATAATTTGAAAGGAACAATTTATGAACGAACTTCATATGGCTGCGTAAGAAAACAGTTTTTCAAACTTGCGCAAGAAAGTTTTTATTGAGAATCAGATCGAAAAGCATCTATAGGTCGTTTTATTTTTAATAAAACTGAATCCGATCTTGATTTATAATTGATTTATGACATATAATGTTAGATAGCGTATCTAATATATATTATATATCTTTAAAATAAAAAGTGAGCAACTTTATTAAAAATATGTTGACCAAAAATATATTTTATAAAAACAACCTAACATTAATAATTTACATAATATAGTTTATAAAACGGGCACTATCAAGACCAAAAATATATAATCAAGAAATATGCCTAATTATTTTTTGACTGATTTGCATTTTTAAAAATTTACCAAACAATGGCTGCAATCAACACGATAATATAATGAGGACACCGGAACCGTAAACTTCACTTTTAGCTGAACATTTCTTGATTCTTAAGAATATTTATTAAAAAAGGGAGATTTAAAATAACAGATATTATATAAGTGAGTTGTAAAATAATAACCACATTCTCCGCAAAATTTAATCTCTCAAAAGAAATCAATGGGCTGCAAAAAATGATATTTTATTTTAGAAAGATTACTTTTTTGTTTTGAGAATATTTTAAATTGTGTCTTGGAGAAAATAAAGTTCAGAAATAATATTGGTGAAATTATCTCTAATAATACATAATATATTATTTTTAAAATTCATAGCACACTGATGAAATTGTTAAAGTTTCATTTTAAAAAAAATATATTATATTAAAGTATTTATTAAACTTGTATAAGCAAATCGAAATAAAATCTTTCAATTTAAAATGACAACTACATTACGACTACATACAAAATGACACATGGTTAGTAACAAATTCAAAAAATATAACAAAGAACGAATTAAAGAGTTAACAAATTCTAAGCAATACAATATATTTCACTATTGAAATAAAGTAATATATTTGTATGAATATGTTTACGTATTGCGTAATTGAGTTTATTTTGGTAAGCCCGTGTTCATCTGATAGTTTACCTCTGAAACAAAAGCCTAACCATCTTCTTTTGCCAGTAACTGAAGACCGTGTCATTATTGCAAAGAATTGAGTGTCTCATTTCTCTTTTTGCTGTTTTCTTCTTGAATCGTTTTTAATGCGAATAATATATTTTTAGATTGCAAAGTTTCCGCCTTAAAATTACAGCAATTTATTATATTTGTGCGTTATTCGGAGCTTTAAATTTGTAATGAAAAATAAAAAAAGCGTAAATAATCTACAAAATGTATTTAATAAAGTTTAACAGTTTCACTTTTTTTTTTTCTATTCCTAGTTATACATATTTTTTTATCAACCATATCCATCCTCAATGTGAAGCATACACCTTCATTGAAAAATAGCATAGCTGAATTTTATTTCACGAGAACTAGTTCATATTCAATTGAATAAATTTTCAATGACTGTAATGATATAAGAGTTTATCTATAAGAGTTTATCTCAACAGAAGTGTTTCTACGAGAACTGCTTGTTACTCAGTTGCTCAACCTCTCTTTTTCCAAAGAGAGTAGCAATAGAAGGATAGAGCTAGGACAGGAAAAGTGGTTAGCTAATCGCTCTCCATACATATGATAGGATGGGAGGGGAAAATTTAAGACATAACATACATCCATCCATGCCTTCGAACGAAAATTCATAAATCGATTGAAAAATCAACTTGATCAACAAAACTGTCCGTACTGGGATTCAAACCCGTGACCTCCGTAGCGGTAGCCAACAACGTTGACCACTCGACCACACAGGCGGTATTGAAAAATCTAGTAGTTATCGTATCTATCGTTTTCCTATTACTTTAACTATCCAAAACACAAACGTCGATGATTTTTATCATAAGAAATTCAAAAATTAATTAAAAGAAATTTTGTTAAATTGTCAGATGTTTGTGAAGTCTCTTCTCATCGAGCTTATCTCGTATGATTTTTTAAAAATATTTGACACAATATCGGCATTAGCTCTTATGTGAAATTTAATTTATTTATATTATCTTGTACTTGTGTTTGGTATTTAATTTTAAATTAATAATTGAACATGTTTATACATTCTTAAATAAAATTTACGACTTATGAAAAGTTTCTGGATACGATGTATCAACAATAATGATAATATGTTGAATGCACATTGATAAAAATAACTGTATTTATCATATTTTTCTGCGTTTAAATTATTAAAATACATTTTTTTTAAAAGACAAGCAAATAAATTTTGATGCTTGAAACAATATTTTTAAGTTTTCCCATTTTCATAAGCCAAAAGTGGCCTTATCCGTCCGATTAATAATTAAAATATATTGCGGAAAACTTTCTAAAAATCCAACCCCTTGAAAACCGTTTGCTAGAATATTCAAAGAATTTTTGGAACCCTTTTAGCACTTACAACTTTACTTTAAATTATAAATTGTTTACGAGAGATCAATAGAATATTTATTTGATGAGGTAGAGCTTAAAACGCGACCAAAGAAAATACAAAGGAAAAGTTGAAACAGATAGTATATATATATAACATTGTGTATTTTATGTTTTCCCTAATAGATTTAAATAATAAACTTCGTTTTGTTTTTTGGATAATGCTTAATTTCGCATACAGCTTTTTTGACAAGAACTTTAAGAGTTTTTCTTAACACGCATTAATGGATTTCACTATTGTCACCACCTGCGTGGTCGAGTTTCAATGTCACTCGTCACACAACGTCACAACGGAGGTCACGGGCTCGAATCCTAGTACTGACAGTTTTTAAAGATTGATTTTTCAATCGAATTACTCTCTTTGAAAAAAAGAGGATGAGTAACAGACAGT
Organism: Himalopsyche tibetana; assembly: GCA_030503985.1. Classification (NCBI taxonomy): domain Eukaryota; kingdom Metazoa; phylum Arthropoda; class Insecta; order Trichoptera; family Rhyacophilidae; genus Himalopsyche; species Himalopsyche tibetana. The sequence goes on along the minus strand of JAPJYX010000007.1, from coordinate 1,269,094 downwards.
TCTCGTAGAAAAACATCTGTCGATATATCATTTAGAATGAGTAGGTTGGGAGGGAATTTTAAAGACATCACAAACACCCTTGTTTTTAAACGTAAATTGATAAATCCATTGAAAAAATGTCGTTCATACTAGGACTTGAACCTGTGATATTTAACGAAATTGACCACTACGCCACGGGACCAAAACTTAAGCAATATTTTCACTAACTTTTAATGTGTCCACTGTCAATAAGAGGCATTATATAAAAAAATAAAACACTTTTTGTACTAATTCCATTTTATACACACCAAATAGTGTATTATTATTCAATATAATTGATAGATTTGAAATGATACAATTGTAGCATATTTTAAATATCTTCAATATTTGATTTAGTATTTCTTTTATTTTCTCTATTAAAACAACAATTACATTTTGTATTCATTATATTTCATAAGTTATATTATGGTCGGAAATACTTAAATATAAGTTGTTATACAATAAAGATTATTTTTCCGTTTTATCAAGACATATACATATAAGTGTCAAAATAAAAAAGGACGTAACCCACAGTTTTTTCTAAACAGCTTTTTTTCGACAATCACAATGTATCTAACACGATACACGTTCTATCAAAAAGATGTAAGCTGCTAATGCCAATTAACTATCTAAATTTAGCTTTTATGTTTGAAAAAAGATGAGCTTGTGAAAATTAAAACCAAGAAAAAAGACTGAAAAAACGGTTTTTCCTAGACAATTTCTTAAATTAATATTAGATTATGTCAATTAAAAATCAGTTTAGTAGTCTCCGTGCACTTCAAGGTTGTGTATTTTTCATAATTTGCATATGGTCCAAAATCATCAAAACGCGTTTTTCGTGTCTCCTGTAAAATTTGCCATGTGTGGGTTACGTACTTTTTCTTTTCCACAGTCAATATGCAAATATATATCTGATTTAAATCAAAATTAAATAATGATTGTTTACTTACTTCTATATAGTAATTGAATTCGTGTTTAAGAGTTAAAAATAATTCTTAGATACTTATTGAACCTTTTCGAAGTCTTCAGGCAATTTTTATATATTAAATTACATTTCTTTACATTTTAAAATACGTGTTATTTTGGCATTTTCCCATTATTGGCCCCAGCCCAACAATCAGCTAGGCCCAAAAAATGAGTCTACCGTTGGCCAAAACAACCTTTTTTTACTTCCTAAGACTACCTACTTTATAATTCATATCAGCTTAACGAAAATTTCCGGTACACCGTGACTCGAATCTTCAACCTCGATTGCCTTATAAAATCTCCTATACTTGGGGCGCGAGGGGCATTCGATGAAATACCAGCCTGAATAATAAAATGGAAAATTTCTTCTGTCAGTGTCGTTAATGATGATTGGTTTATTGGTATTTGCTCCTTTTGTCAATTTTAAAATAAAATCGAATATTTTTTACGCTGACACGTCTTTAATAAATTTTTTTGGCGTATTTTTTCCAAAAAATATATTTAAAATTTTTTATTGAACAAATTTAGTAATAAAATATTTTAAATTTATTATTCCGTTCAAGTTTGCTTCATTATAAAATACCATTGTATATATTAATCACGTAGCGGTTATTTGAAAAATAAAGATTCTTTTTAAGGCAGAAGAAAAATTTTCAAAATCACACCATGAGTGAAATTTTATAAATTCTTTTTTTTTTCCAAATTTTTAAACCGAAAAGCAATGTAATCAGTAAAAAAAATATATATATTTTTCGTCAGAAGTGTCAGCTGTGTTGTATTTTAAAGAAGGAATTGTAATTCGTCATGTGTGTTTCATTGCTATACGAATTAAGGAACATGCGCATACAAATGTTGATAAATGTTTTTAGCATAAATGTGTTTTTGATTTTGCGTTTTTTGGGGTTCCCATTCAGAGTAGATATTTGATATTTTTTTTCGGTGAACAGTGAGAATTTATTTCATTATGATAATCGCTATGCAATGGTGGTTATATAGATACATATATTTTTCATTTTGGTGGTTATATAGATACATATATTTTTCATTTGAAATATTTGTTAAGATTCTGAATATTGTGTAAGCAAAGATTTATTAAATTTTACTCTAGTAAGCACATATGAAAATGTGGTAGAAACTTTTGGGAACGGTCGCTCATAAGTACTTCAAAAACGACTTTCAAAAGCTATAAAATTAGTATCTTACCTTTCAAATATTGATAACTATTAGGCGAAATAGGCACATAACATTTTAGATGAAAATCGATTAATGAAAGGGAAAATCGGAAGAATTATGACAAAGTAACAGAAATTAGCCGAAAAGATAAAAAGCAAAAATAATCAGCATTGTAAGTAATGAATGGTTTTGAAGATGTTCTGAAGTTTTATGAAAAAAATATTTAATATTATTTTGTGCCATGTGACTTCCGTTTAATTTTTGAAATATCAATTCATGTAATTATCTAACTCATTTTGATAAATTATACTTTTACCTTGAAAAGAAATCGTTTAAAGCACATAACTTTTTGAGGGATTCAAGCTTAAGCTTTCCTTTACAATAAAGCTCACCCACGTGCTGGGCAGTAAAGTTTTTCTACACACAGGCTCCGTCACTTTGAAAGTTTCGCAGCGGAGCCTGTGGTGACGTTTGAGAACGAGCTTTTAAAAAGGATTCAAAAGACTTTGAATTTTTACCTTGCGGCTACAATGTGGGAATAGAATTCCAAGTGCTATTCTCACAGACATAAGTTTTAAGCGGATAAACATTTTCCCAAGAAATAACGTTACCTGTTCACTGAAGGAAATTTTACATTTGATTAACATAAAGTACAATATTGTAACAATAAGTTCAAAACCGTCTTCTTTGTCAGACGTTTGCTGAAAATTGAAAAGAAAATTGTTTTACACTGCTACGTCTCAGAAGCTTTACATTCTACTATCACGTATAGAAAAAGAGCTCGATTCATTTTTTTAGTATATAACACCGCTTATTGGAAACAGAGAGTTTGATAATTGTTACTCTATCTACTGTTTATTATAACCATATTAAGTGAGTATATGATAACGTTATTTTTTTCGATGAATTTGGCAGTAACTAATAAAAAATCACTATCAAAATAAAAATAAAAATAAAACTAAATTATGACACGTATTCCACTTCTTTAAAAACCATTTAAAGACTAATAAGTAAATATCGATAAAAGTTATTCACTTTTAAATTATAATGTAGATGTTAGGTTTTTCTTTCTACTAGAAATAAAGAGGCTAGTCGCAACGTAAAAATGTTTAAAATTCAATAAATATTTGAAATATTGATATATATAATTATACAAAATAACAAACATTTTTTTCAAAATTATACTTTTTTATAATGGTCAGAACAAATATCGTAATAATGCTCACTATAAATAAAACTAGTAATGATCATAACAATAAAATGCAATTATAACAAAACATTTCCAGCAAGAATTAATATTTCACATTATTTTGTTCTGTACACAAGTATTATCGTTGCATTTGTTCAGTAATTAAAAAAATAGCGGATACTTCTCTTAGAAGCTTGCATCTGGTTTCAACTAGGGTCTTAAATCTTGGGATCCCATCCAATTTTTTCATCCCGAAAATCCAGAATTGTGATAGTCATAATCCCAGGATATCAAAATTGAAGGTAACAAGTGAAAAATTAGTAATGGAAATCTATAAATTCGTAGGTTTTTAAAATCGGCCAGCGATCAAAAATATTTGGAATCCGCCAGCGAGCTAAAAAAAAAATAATAGTGCTGCAACTACTTTTGCATAATATTTTAAAATCTCTCAGTTTCTAACTTTTGCCCAGTGATCAATCAACAGAGATTCCAAAAACTCACTTCTTAATAAGACATATCGTGAATCCGGAAATTCTCTCAGAATCTCAAACAATTGTGACGCGATGTTATGGTGAACGAACAATCCCGGTATCCGAAAAGGGTCCGGCCCTATTTTCAACTAGTTTTGTAGCTAAGATTTTTACTCTTGAGTTCTAGTAACTCGACTTTACGGTCAAGAGTTTAAGGCCCTGAATGTCTTGAATGGACTTTTCCTTCCAATCTATTTAACAAACTATAAATATATTTGTTCTTAAAGTTTTCCAAAATTTTCATATTTGTGCTGAAAATGGGACTTAAATAGAGCGATTTGTCTAGTATGTTTTCTTTGTCAAAACCTTAAATCCGTACTCTTATCAATAAATCTTTTTTTTTTGAAAAGCCACGCTGACATTATCTATCAGATGTTAATTATTATCTATGCTCTTTTGGGAACGGTGTTAGAAAAATCTCTATTTATTTTTTGATAAACCATAAAATTAATTGGTGCGGCTCAAGAGTAGATTTAAGGGGAGAGCGGGATAAATCGAGACGTGGGGCAATTAACCGTGAATAATAGAGGAGAGTGTCGTCTGCGGGCACTGCTAATTAGATTTTTATCGCAGTACTAATGAGAGTACGCCTCGTATATATTACAGTAAAAACGATCCACATACCGCAGCGGCATTCTCTCGGTGCAATTATATCGATAAATTTAGCGCTTTTAAATTGTAGCTTTTGTGTAATGCGTTTTGTGGTCGCCATTAAATGGTTCTAGATTGCGAGCGGGAAACATTTTTCTATTCATACACTGTGTTGTGGTTTTGAGATAACGAATGCAAGTTTCGGAACAATATTAAATTTATTTGAACCAAATTTACATATCATTATTTTGTTCGGCCATGTTTTCAGTTACGTTTATAGCCACGTTAAATAATCGAATATATTACACTGACCCGCTTAAAACTATTTAAATTCAATTTGTATCTAGTATATTAAATTGTATATCTTTTTTATTGTAAATTACGAATGTGTTGTATAATTTTAAAGTTTATAAAGAAATAATAAGTGACAATATGAATAGATTTTTGATTCACGTTTTTTTTAATTGTTTATCTTTCTTAACATTTTTCAGTTATTGTATTAATGCCACAACTTTTTAATAAATGCTTTTTTTAATTGTATAGTAAGAATAATTATGAATGAACATGGTACATATCAGTGTAAAATGTAAGATATTCTGGCTGATTTTAGAAAAAAAACCAACCCATTCAAGATTAAATAAGACACACGGTAGAATAAACAAATTTACATTTCTTAGATATTATGAACATCTTTTCAACAACCGTTTGAACTATTATCCAATGGATTTTTTTATTTACATTTGCAAAGTTATCTTTATTTAAATATTTTTGAATTTGTATTTACACAACTTGTTTGAGAAATTAGTATATGATTAAAACAAGGCATATGGGTATCTTAATAAAAACAAAATATTCCTTTCTACTTTAATCCACTTTTTTAAATAGGTCAGGACCGGTTTTGCTCCTTGCGAGCATTGTCAACTGATAAGAAATATAATTTAACAATGCTAATTATACAAAAATGAAAAGTTGTAAACAACTATTGGCATTGAAAAGAAATTACCAATTACATTATAAGTCATTCTAAAATAACACAAAGTTAAAATGTTTGACACATCTAAAATATAAATAAAAAGTCATCCAAGATTAATTAATTTAGATTTTGTGTTATTTTAGAATCACTTATAATGTAATTGGTAATTTCTCTTCAATGTCAATTGTTGTTTACGAATTTTCATTTTTGTATAAATATCATTGTTAAATTATATTTCTTATCAGTTGACAATGCTCGCAATGAGCGAAACCGGACCTGAACTATTAAATAAAGTGGAATGAAGTTACTTTCGATGGTTTTGGCGGTAACTTTGTGGAAGTTCATTTTAATATAAAATTTAAAATAACATTGATTATTCCACGCAAATGTTGCTTAAGTAATTACTTAAGCAAACTTTGCGATAGTAAGTCTGAAGATGCCTCTGAAAGAGGCGAAACACGTGTCACAGTTAGTAACACAAAACGTGGAATAATCAAAGTTATTTTTAATTTTATATTGGAATTAAGTTTAAAGGAAGATTGTGTTTTTATTAATATAATGATTTCCACCAAGTATTGACAGTAAACACCCTAAATATGAATATGAGTATCTGATCACATCTAATGTGTGTATTTGTAATAAAGCTTCCTTAAGAAGTTTCAGTTATATCGATTAAACAAAAAACTACAAAACGAATGAAAATTTGATATTATATAAAAACGTTTTTGTAGCAAAAAAGACCGTGACAAAAAACCTTCATTAAGTTGTATTGATTAATTTAAAATAAATATTTCATTCAATTAAATATTTGAGATGGCAGCAAGTTTTCTTGCATTATATAAAATTAACATGATGCATGAAGCTATAATTATTCAATTCGTTTGTGTTTTGTAGTTTTCAAAGCAAACGTTATTATTAGCCTTTCAATAAAAAACCAAGTCATGGTGGAAAAGCTCGCTTTCAAAGGAAATTAAGTAAAACATTGCACGGAGCAGGAAATTTGCGCTGAAGAGATTGGAGTCCGGTTTGCCGTAGCAATTGAGTTATTTTACAAAAGTCTCGGCCTTTTGAGTAAACAATCAAATTACAACTCAACTTCGAAGAACAACAATTGACATTTTAATGAAATAATTTCCCATAATGATTATCATCGTGTATTTTTTTGAATGATCGTACTGTCAGGAAACAATAATATTAGCTTATACTACGTGAATTGTATATTATTATTTTGATATTTATTATATTTGATAATATAAAAAATAAAATGGAGGTTGTATGAAGCATTTTTAGAAAAAAATACATTTTGACGTTTTTTGACATGATCTTAAGTAACATTAAACTATCACTTTAACTTTTTAATAAAGGTTTTACGACAATCAATAAAACTGTGAAAATCCGGTTTTAGTATTTTAAATCCATACATTGGAAAAACAAGTTTTGCTGAATATATGATTGTATTAAAATTTTGATTAAAAAATATAAACATTATTTGTATTAAAAATAATAAAACATTTTTAGTACTTTTTCCACATAAAATTTATTAGATCAGGACCGGTTTCACTCATGATGAGCATTGTCAACTGATAAGAAAAACAATAAAACAGTGATATTTATACAAAAGTTAAGTGATAAAAACAAGGTATGACAAACAATTGGTATTACAACCTAGCAAAAGAATTGAAGTAAAATACAAGGAAAATAAACTATAAATAAAAAGTTGAAGACCACTTAGCAATGAAACTATTATGACAAAAACCAATTAGGTATGAATTATCATTACCAAAGTAAAAACCAACAATTAGTGTATATAATAAATAAATCTTAATGTCTGTCAACCAAATTGAGTTTGGAAAATCCAGTAGAGTTTAATCCAGCAAAATTGATTCCTGCGAAAAGAATAAAGGCAATATCAATTCTTACAAAATAAAAGTAAACTGAGAAAATTAAAATTCTAAAGAAATAAAACAGTACAAAAAAGGAAATGTAATAGGCTAGAATTATGTTAATGAAACGGATATAACAAGGGTGATGATGCAAATACAAGCTGTTCATTTAATAAATTAGAGTCCGGCAAGAATTTATGTCTATTTATTTCTAAGATCTCTTGTTTATCAAGTTTTAAAGATTTATTGTTAACATGCAGATCTAATAAATTTTATGTGGAAAAAGTACTAAAAATGTTTTATTATTTTTATTATAATGCCATTCCACCAAGTATTGACAGTGAACACCTTAAAAGTGATTATTTGTATTATTAAAATCTCTTTCTTTCTATAATAACTAACTACATTGTATTTTTAGGTCGTCTGCTTACTCAAAATCAAAACCAGAATGCCTTAAAACTGCGTTTACGATATTATAAACCAGTTTTAATGCTAAACACGCAGACTATACCTACCAACTGTTTATTTTTATTTATGTCAATCTTTGATTCTTTCCAAATCATCTTTAAGCTTTTCGCAAAATTAATAAAATTATTTATTCAATTATTATAATTTACTATTTGGAGTGTGTTCCACAAGAGTCTGATAAATCTCAATCCAAAAAAGCTTTTGAATAACAAACTACCTCTTTTTAGTATGGTGTGTTTGGATTATGGTTTATAACTTGGACAAATACTCATGAGATATTCTTTCCATTGATTTGAAAAAATGAACGCTACTAAGTTTCTTTTTTAGTCTACATCAGTTTAAAGGGCTATAAAAATGTAATGACTCATATATGGCTACAATTAAAACAGAGATAGGGAAGATAGAGATTTGGCAATCTCATAAAATTGTTCCCGTAAAAGCAGTACAACAACATGAATTAATGAGAATTATTTAGCAGCAACTAACCACTACTTTCCAAGTAATTTACTGGAAATGGTACTCGAGGGAAATATTACAATGGCATTAAAGAAATCCAACAGCGAGGGCCAGTCCAACTAAATCCCATACAATGAATGATGAATGAGTCCAAACACGTCCGCAACCCAGTATGACTAAAACTGTAATCTCTTTTAAAGTTGTTCTGAAACTTCCTTCAAAATCTCCAGCGGATTCTTTCGAGGAAATAACATCATATAATATCGTCAAATAGTGGTTCTTAAACTATTTTTTTATCGATTTTTTCAAGCGGCTTATAATGTGTTGCTTTCCATTACTATTTAAACATTGTCGAACCCATTCGTTTTCGAGATCACATATTCAAATATCAGCACAAACAATCTCTTAAATTGTTTTTTAAAACTATTTCTATGATTCCTTGTCCCAGCCTTAACCTTTTCTTCAAAAAAAGAGAGATTAAGCAACTAAGTAAAAGCAGTTCTCATAGAACAACTTGTATTTTGATAAACTCATTAATTAATACATTAATGTACGGTATGTTTACTAGTAGTATTTTTATGATAAAAAAAAGTTTTATGATTTATTGATTGAATTGGCATTTATTTGTTAGAACTCCATTGTAATAAAGTGAAAAATATGAAAGAGCTTTAGTTGTACTAATTGTTTAGAACTAAAATACTTTAATATTTTTCACACTATAACTTTAAAATTGTTGCACAATCAATTTTAATTTATTACAATATATTTGTTATTTTACAAGATTTTTAGCTACGGCTGTTCTTTGTCTTTGAGAAACAACTTGGACTCACTTAGGCTTATTTTTTGTCTATGATTTTCAAAGAAGTCAAATACATGGCACGCCTATGTAGTTACAAAGCTAGACAAATAAAGAAGTTAAATAATATTTCAAATTTCTCGTAAAAAATTAAATCTGTCTAACTTTTTGTTTAACGTAATGCGACTGTAAAATAATAACATAACAAGTGCTGCTAGTTCAAATTATTGATAAAACAATGGATTTTTTAAAATTAAAACATTCATTGTTGTTAAATAGATTGGTTATCACTGGAGTAGCACACAAGACATGCGAAAGGACACAAAACTAAAAAGTTTACAGCCTCAGAACGGAAACTTTTAAGTAGTTTCCGAATTGATGCTCTGTGAAAAATTGACGTCGCCTTATTTTTACTTCTTTCCAACTCACGACAAATACCATACAAAAAAGAGACAACAGATGACATGGCGATAGATGTAATATAAAAAGACAAATTTGTCGGCCGGCAAGATATGTCTTACGGGGACAATGAAATTGAAAAAGTCTTTATCAATACAGCAGTGTCAAATAATAAAATATTTTACTTTTCTATGGTATAATATTTTAGTCTTTAATTAAGGTATATTAGAAGTCAACTAATTTAATCTGGTATTTTATTGAATCTATGAATTTTTTTCATATAAAATTAGCTACTTATAGTTTTATAAGTGCAGGTGGGCTGGAGGGTGCTTGGTGGGGCCCGTTTGAGCCCTTCGATAAATTTGTCTTATACCAGCAAACCTTTGCTAAAAAAACATTTACCAATTTGCTCAGACCAACTTTTTTCTGATGTTTATATTATCTACGACAGCTTAATCGTAAAATTTTGAAACATATTTTTGCATCTATCACCGAACATCTACACCAGGGGTGGGGAACCGTTTATTATCTAAAGGCCGCATTCATTTTTCTGATTCGACATAAGGCCGCAGTAAACATTGACTAGGGAATCTTTGGCCGAAAACAGGACTTTAGGGTCAGAATATGTCAGGAATTTACGAGTTTATATAATTTTACATAATTACAGAATTGACCAGAAGGCCGCACCAGAGTAGCCAAAAGGCCGCAGATTCCCCACGCCTGTAGATTCTACACACTTGCTATATGCAGTAGGTACCTATATTTTTCGCCTATTTATAAAATAATTATTAAACGATATATTTTGTATTGTTATATATTTTAATATAAATATATTCAGTAGCATATAAATTGTTTTAAAATTTATTGAATATACTGCTATAAGAGTAATAAAAAAAACGCAAATAGCTCTGAGAATAACTTATTGGCAACACACAGTTTATAGGGTAGGATGTGCCCAATATTCATAGCTGTCTTTTTAGTAGTGATCGAAGTATTATTATATTATATAATTGTTTGTAACAAAAATTATTTTGATCGATAGATATCTAAATCAATTACGATTAACGTCACTAATGACACATGTATGCGAGGCTTGTACAGAATGTATTTAAGCTCAACGAACGAGCTTTTTGTGAAGTTTGCGGCAATTAGTATTATGTTAAGATTTTGGGTGAGACAAGCTAGTTATCCAGTTAGTTTAGATGCTCTCTGCCTACTGGCTTTGAAGTCTACTAACGCCCACCACAACAAACTTGCTAACATTACTTGAATACCATTTTACTAGCCTTGCATGCATAAGCCGCAATATTCTTTTGTGTAGACGACACCAAAAAAGTTTCTATACAAAACTAAACATAATAAAAGCATATTTTTTTAAAATACCAAATCATGATATTTTGATACTAGATATTTTTTTCCCATTTTTATATGTGCACTGCCTATATAATTTAATTAAATTTTTGGCTCGGTTCAAAAATTATTAAATAATTGTAGATTTAATTGTATAATTTCAACTACTTTTTTGATTGATTTATCTATTTCTGTTCGAAGGCATGGGTGTTTGTGATGTCTAAAAATTACCCCTCTCGTTCCAATCCTACAACAACTGGGCGTAGCGAGAGCAATATGCTAACCACTATTCTTTTCCTAGTCGTTTCCTTCTATCCCTTCTACTTTCTTTGGAAAAGAAAGGTTAAGTGACTGAGTAACAAACAGTTATCGTTGAAAAAAATCTGTTGAGACACCAGCATTATTAGGCCATATGCTCCACCTTGGGAGCAGACATATATTTGAAAAAAATAGTGCAAAGGCGAAACTATAAAGTATTTATTAATATTATATTGTAATGTCAACTGTTTATCTTATTGAGTTTTAATAAAGGTTCATTTAAAAAAACAACAGTATTATAAAAGTAAGCTTTTGGTTTATCAACTGTATTTTTTGCTGTTAAATATAATATAATATATCTCAAATACAAAATTACTTAGATATAAACTGTTTCTGTGTTTTTCTCAAAACCATTGTTTTGTAGTTTCAATTTATTAATTTTGTTTCGTCACCTAAGCCCCCTATTTATTGTGATTTTTTGAAAAAATAATCTCAATTGTTGCTATCGATATTATTTTTTACTTCTCAACAAATCGATATTAATTATAATTTAGTATTTGTGGTTCTAGTTTGAAATTCCGACAGTCGAAATTGATGTTAGGTTTTAGGATTAACACACAAAAGTATTTTCTAAGATTTTTCAAAAACCACTTAAAACCACTTTACACATTATATTTTTTTTTTGCATAAAAATCTGTAATTAAAAAATGTAGCATTTATTTTTCCTTAAAAATGAAAGCTATTAAAATTCTTACAGATGGTATTGTGCCGCATAACAATTCATAGCCGCAAAGCTCAAGTTGTGCATATATTTCATAACCCTTTGGTTTCTTTCATTTTCACAACTTGGTTGAAAACTTTGCGCCATTGTCTATGATTCGCTATAAACAGGCTATCATATGCTTTTGAATATATATCTCTTCGTTTCCGCATTAAGAAAAGTCTACACGAAATGAATTATGTATTAATCAAAATTTTCAAAGACAGCTTTTTTAAATGTACATATAAATTAATATCATGGAACAATTATTATTTCCTTATCTTTAAGAACAGTTTTACAAACTAAATCTTTTATTAATTTCTATATTTCATACACAATGTGTAGCATATGGACTCCTAATGGAGTTTATCTCAACAGAAGTATTTCTACGAGAACTGCTTGTTACTCAGTTGCTCAACCTCTCTTTTTCCAAAGAGAGTAGGAATAGAAGGAAAGGGCTAGGACAGGACTAGTGGTTAGCTAATCGCTCTCGATATGCCCCGTTCATAGGATAGGATGGGCAAGAGGGGGGAATTCAAGACATTGCATGTAGGGCATCCAATCCCGGGATTCGGGATCCCGTAATCCCGGGATCCTGTTCAATTTTCTGATCCTGAAATCCCGGGATTGATACGGCTGTGATTCCGGGAATTCAGGATTGAGAAATTTTGAGCAAATCCCGAAAAATGGCAAATCGAGAATTTCATATTCCTCGATGAGCTAAAAAAAACCAGGTTTTGTGATAATCTGGGAAAAAGTATACTAAATCGCAGTATTAAAATTCCTCGGTGAGCTAAAAAAAAAAAAACAAGGTTCTGTGACAATCTGGGAAAAGTATAAAAAAACGAAGTTCTGTGACAATCGGGAAAAAAGTATACTAAATCGAAGATTTAAAATTCCTCGGTGAGCAAATCTCAATCCCGGGATTGAAAATTAATCAATTCCGGGATTGGAAAATGCCTTCGGACAGAAATTCATAATTCGATTGAAAAATCAATTTACAAAACTGTCCGTACTGGGATTCGAACCCGTGACCTCCGTAGCCAAAGCCAACGACGTTGACCACTCGACACAGGCGACAAAGTTTGCTTAGAGCAATCAATTGTTTACCTGACAATGTTATTATTTTAATATGTTCTAAAACTGATGAAACTATAGTGGCAAACATGTTTTCACAATATTGCATCATGTGTATTTGTCGTACATTAATACAACAATTGCCAACGGCGCCGCATATTGTCCTGAGGCTAAACGGAAACTCCTCTGCGAGGAGAAAAACGAACGAAGTTTGCTTCAAGTTTCCGATTGTTCCGAATCGTTTGTGTGCGAATGGAATGGATAAAACGGCAAAGTTGAAATTGTCTTTTCGAAAACATTTTATGTAGAGGAGTGAGTAATTGCGCATTAGAGAGAGCAGAGGGAACTTTCGCAGATTTATTTGTTTTCACCGTGCGAGTTATTTCAGTGGCCCGGATGTGTGTGCAGGTAGCCACCCTTGATTGGCACAATTTATTTTAATAAGTTTGTTTCCGACATACATACTCCAACGAAAGGATTCGGCAACAATTGTCAGCCTTCTGCATTCACAAACAGCTTTCAGCATTACTCTAAAGCCATTGATAAAATTAATGGCCTAGTTTCATAGATCGTCAAAAATTTTATGTTTTGAGTTACATTACCCATTATTATGGCTTCCTAATAGAGGTATCTCAACAGATTTTTTTTCTACGAGAAATGTTTGTTACTCAGTCGCACAGCCTCGCTTTTTTCAGGCAGGGAAAGAATGATAAGGCTAGAACAGGACTAGTGGTTGACTAATCGCTATTGCTACACCCATTAAAGGATCAGAAGTATGGGAGGAGAGGGAATAATGTGAATTGACATCACATACACCCAGTCTTTATCACAACTTTAAATTGAATAGTTCTCAAATTTTATTTGTTTTTTTTTATTATAGTACATCAGAATAGTAAAATTAAAATCATTCGCACTTAAGCAAGCATTTGCAAAAGTAGTTTGTCCGAAGATGCATCTGAAAGAGGCAAAACACGTGTCACAGTTTTAAGCACAATACGTGGAATAATATAAGTTATTTTATCGAATTTTTCGAATCCATCGAAAGTATAAAAAATATATCAGTTAAGTTAATAAAAACACAATAATCCTTTGTACTTCATTCCACTTTATTTAATATGTCAGGACCGGTTTCGCTCATTGCGAGCATTGTCAACTGATGAGATGTCAGTTGACAATTCTCGCAATGAGCGAAACCGGTCCTGACATATTAAATAAAGTGGAATGAAGTACAAAGGATTATTGTGTTTTTATTAACATAATGCCTTTCCACCAAGTATTGACAGTGAACACCCTAAAGTTATATTTGTTAAGGATAATTATATTTTTCAATGTAGGCCTAAGACCGTATCCCAATACATTAACATTCCCATACGATACGACTTACCGAAGAAACCAAAAATAAATGGGCATGTAATAAGAAGTTACAGATATCTTTCTGCCAAAGAGGAAAAAATAAAAAGACTTTTCAATCACAGCAATTTGAAAGAACTTGTTCTTCTTGCTTTAAATATGTCTTATTTCGCAAAAAAAATATCATAATTTTCAGAATAATTCCACCTTGATGATATTCGATTATTTATTTGAAGTGTTTGCTTAATATCCTATTAGGAAGGATATGTAATTTTTTAAAAAGAATAAATCCATAAAAAAATGTCAGCAATTGTTACAGTCAGAGATTTTATTAGTATTACCCACTTAGACTTCTTTTAAGGTATTCATTGTTAATACTTGGTGGAAAGGCATAATAATAAAAAAAATCTCTCATTAACACTACTTTCTCTTTTATTTTAAATGAACAAGACCGGTTTCACTTATGACGAACATTATCAACTGATAAGAGAATGCTTTGCTATAGTATACATTTTTTTAGGAAGTAGCAAACAATTGATAATGAAAGAGATACAATATATGAATCAGTGACACTAAATTAACTATAATTAAAATGTTTATAATGTAGTTCTAAAAATAGTTTGAAAACTCATCAAAGAACAGTTAAGTTAAAGTGGCGACTAACCATAAATTAAATAATTCAAAGTATTACATTCATAACTAAACGACAATTAAGCAACTTTTATAATTGTAATCAATATATTCAATTTACAATTTAGTTGGGTATAAATAAGAACAGCTTTTTTGTTTGTTTTTTTTTTATTTTTTAATCCATGTCCGCTCCCAATGTGGAGCATATGGCCTCCTAATGGAAGTATATCAACAGAAGTTTTTTCTACGAGAACTGTTTGTTACTCATTCGCTCAACCTCACTTTTTTCAAAGTGAGTAGTGGAGAAAGAAGGATAAGATTAAACAGAACTAGTGGTTGGCTAATAGCTATTGCTACACTCAGTTATTAAAAGATCAGAAGGATGGGAGGAGAGGAAATGATATGAATTGACATCACAAGCACCCAGTCTTCGATCACAACTTTGAATTGAATAATTCTCAAATTCACTGAGATCTGACCGGGAATCAAACCCAGACCTGCGTGATCGGTAGAGGAAGCTCTAACCAACTGGGTCACAGCAGGTAACTTTTTGATTTAACAATTGAAAATATAAATAATCGACATATACATAGTGATAATATAATCAATAAATCTTTTTCGAAGTTAATTCAGATTAAGTCGGTTGGAAAAGAGAAATGTATCGCTTATTTATAAAGAGCTTAACCGTTTCCAACTTGTACTATTAATGCTGTTGCAAATACTTTATTACCTTACATATTAAATCATTTTCACTTAATTTATATGCAATGAATACAAAAAAGGCTTTACAGTATTTTAAAAGACATCATTAATAACCATTGAAGGATATTTAAGCACGAAGCACGCCAGCAACTTTCCATTATCAAGAATACCAACATGAAATAATGAAAACACATGGAATGAAAATGCATTTTCCAATTACAAAACTGACTCTAGCAGCGCCTTCTATGAACGCCGATAACCATCTTGAACCGCAGCACTGTTACAAGCGACTGAGGTTCGTCAACAGTTTGTCAACAGAAAATATACACAAGAAATATTTCAAAACATACTGAACTGCTGATTTTGAAGTTGCTTAAAAATCTATCGATTGTCACTTACACTATACATTTCAATTGATGTAAAATGTGATTGATTGAATTGGAAAGTAAATATTGGTAGATCATCATTGTTTTATCATAAAGTAAAATTATAATATGAGTCAGTGCACTGAAACGCCTGAAAATGTCGAAAGGCAAAACCTGGATCGTTAGTGACAAAACTTGTGTGAATGTACATAATTTTAACGATTAAAATTTTGTTATACGAGTTTAAGTATGTAGTTATATTAGACGTAGAAGGTGTCGTAAATTCTGCTTCAACATTACTCCAACATAAAATATACGTCGAGAGCTCCGAATGAGAAATATATTTTTAAAACAGTTTATGGATTTGATAATGAAGGCATAAGGGGTCGTTGATAAGTTCGTTTCTTAGCAAAGGCTATACAAAAAGAGCGTTAGGCTAAGCGTAAATTAAGACGCCAAAGATACAATGCAGTGCGAGGCAGCACAGATTTTGTAAAACATGAAGAAGCACAGACAGCACGTGCGACGAAGACATGCAGTTGTTCTGCGCTGCTCTCCGTTGTGGAGCCAGTACAGATTCCTGCTCGGCGCGAGCAGGTTTGAGTACACAAAAGACAGCTGTATCACGCAGGTGACTTATTCAATGAATGACACATAATCGCAATATTTAAAAATATATATTTCTTTACAAAATGACAATCAAGGTTTATTTTTAACGAGTTATTCGATAAAAAATTAAAATCCTAAGTAAATTCAAACGAAACTTTTACACTTTCGATGGTTTCGGCGGTAACTTTGTGGAAGTTCATTTTAATAGAAAATTTAAATTAACTTTGATTATTTACTGTAAAGATCGCGTAGATTCATCGTCACAGAGTGGTATCTATCGACTCTCTTGTGGAGACTGTCAAGCGTCTTATGTTGGACAGACAGGTAGAAACTTTAATATTAGAATTAAAGAACATATAAGATGTCTAAAAAGTAACAATTTTTCTGAGTTTGCCAATCATTTAATAGAAAATAATCATAATTTTAATCAGATTTGTAATTTAGAAATACTCCACCGAGTAAATAAAAAGGGTTTAAAGATGAATAGCTTAGAATTTTTAGAAATTTATAAAACTCTTAACAAAAAAGAAATATTATTAAATAATATTCTTAATAGCACAGGCGGTTCCCCGTTACTCAAATTGTTTCCAATTAATAGAGTAATCACAAACCTAGATGATTGACTGCAGCTCATTAGTTTTAATAGTTTGTATTGTTTAACGTCATTAGTAGTATGATTAAATTTGTTTGCACTGTTTCGATTTTATAATCCCCTCTTTGCTTCCATTAAAAAGGAAAAATCCCATTCTGATTGTTTACAACTCATTAGTAAAATTAGTATCATTATCTGTTTGCTTTATTTCGATTCTACACCCCCCTCCTTGCTCCTCTTAAAAGGGAAAAAAACCCAATCCATTTTGTAATTTTATAATTTTAAAATGTTAGAATCAATCTTGCTTCATTACTTAAGCAAACTTTGCGATAGTAAGTCTGAAGATGCCTCTGAAAGAGGCGAAACACGTGTCACAGTTAGTTACACAATACGTGGAATAATCAAAGTTAATTTAAATTTTCTATGAAACTTTTACAATACAAAACCTGTGAGTAAAGATAAACGCACTATTTGAGCTTTGTAAAGCAGTTATTAAAAAAAATTTATAACTTCAACTGAAGGTGTTTGATGGAACTTTAATATTAAATTAAAACTATTTTGATTCTGCACTCTTCCGATACGATATAAAATGTTCGCTGCTCGTCAGTTCAAGTGCATTCGTGCACTCGATAAAACCTGAATATGCCAAAACACGAAATCCGGGTCGTTATCGACAAAACTTGTGGAAAAGTACAGAATCAAAATAATTCAAATTTAGTTATTAAAGATTAAAAATAAAGTAACAAAAACGGCCTGATGTCGAAAAGTCAACATTTGAACATTTGTGATACCCTCAATTCCTTCACACAAAGCTGATACTAAAAATGGACCGAAGTAAGAGTGGTTTTTTTACCATGTTCACTCCTAATAAGGAGCATATGAACTCCAATTTTATCTCAACAGAAGTGTTCTTTCAGTTTCTTAATTTTTCTTTTTCGAGGAAAGTAAACTAAAATAGAACTAGTGGTAAAAGTATCGCTTACGCTACGTACATGTTTTATTTTTACTGAAAATATTAGACATTACAGCATACCAAAAATTCATAAATCGTTTAAAAAATAAATTTATAAAACTGCCCAAACCGGGACTAGAACTTATGAGCTCTGCAACCGAAGTTAGTGGCGTTGGCCATTCAATCGCCTATCTGGCTAGTCCAGCTACAAATTGTTATTATTAACTACTGGTGTTATACTATTTTTAACATTATATACTTTTTACCTCCGCAAAAGAACGGTCGAACAACAAGCGTATCTTGTGTTATAGATTCAGCTCCATTAGGATTCCATATACTTCACATTGGTAACGAAAATGGATACATACGAAAAACAAATGAAACAAAAAAATCTTATCGTATACGCTGCAACATAAAAGAATCATAATATATATATATATTAAAAAAAATATTTATAAATAACCAACCTGTTATCGAACTGTTTATGAGGCCTAACCGTTAAGCTCTGTTCAGTCACGAACGCTTAAAGTCCTCTGAAATAATTTCTTGATTAGCCATCACGTTATATGTGAGGCAAGGGTTGTAGGGAAATTATTATTGTTTATTGTTTTCTGTTAAAATCTTAATTAAACGTACGGATAACGTAAAATTTTGCCAACTTTGGCATTATAAATAATACTAAAATTATATTTTATCATGAACACACAAAAGGTCTCGATTACCTAGATTTCTAATTTAATCTAACTAGAATATAATTTTGTTTGTTTAAACAAAGTTGTTAAATTTATTGACCTTTTTAATTACATATAGATAAGATAATATTTGTTTTAATAATTTGTACGCTTTATTTAATTACATTATTGAAATATTAAACCAATATTTGGCATACCGGAAAGTGTGATGGGATAATTTAAATACTATAGCTGGAAATTTGATGGCGTGTATTTATCATATCATAATTTGTTGTTTAAACTTGATTTAAACGTCTGTTAATTCATTATTAAAATTTAAATAATGCTTTTAGATTTTTTTTATTTTAATAATAGTTTAGTAAACAGATATCGTTCATAATATTATTTATGCTTATGTAAAAATTTAGATATTATTGCACTGAATTCAAATACATCCGCGTCATTTTGCCAATTTGTAAAGAATTGAAACACATTTTTAAATATTACGAGTAATAAAAACAAACAATTATCTGTATTAATAAAAACTCGATATTCCTTTGTACTTTATTCCACTTTATTTAATAGGTCAGGACGGATAAATATAGATTTTGTTTTATTTTAGAATCACTTATAATGTAATGCCAATTGTTGTTTACGACTTTTCATTTTTGTATAAATAGCATTGTCAAATTATATTTTTTATCAGTTGACAATGCTCGCAATGAGCAAAACTGGTCCTAACCTATTATATTAAATAAAGTGGAATGAACTACAAAGGAATATTGCGTTTTTATTAATATAAAGCCTTTCCACCAAGTATTGACAGTGAAAACCCTAAAAGTTAATTATCTGTATTGTGAGATATCAGTATTAAGTTCAAAAATTCAAACACTTTCAACTGGTAATAAAATACTCGTCACGAGCAAAACCGGTCCTGATTATATATAAAATAAATAAATGTGAAGTTTGAACAAAAAAGTGTTTTGTTTGTTGAATACAATGGCTTTACACCTAGTATTGACAGTAACAACATTAAAAGTGATATTTGTATCTGTTTTTTCTTAAGACTAAGCGTGTAATAAATATCTTAGTATTCATTATGCATTCGCAATAATGTTATTTTATTCATATGAAACCTTAATATGTTTTTTGAATATACGTTGGAGAAAAGTCACTAAAACTGGCACTACTTGAAATCGAACATATATGTTATAATATTCAATTATCTTTACAAAATACATCAACAATTTATTTAGTGTCCATTTATACAAATAATTAAAAATAATTATAACGTACATTTTTTATGTACTATCTCCCTGTTCAATCCAGTTCATGTCAGGTCCACTCCTTATTTTCTTTTCAGCCCCTCGCGTGCAAACCTACAACTTCTACCGTAGTTATTTCTTTTTGCCTACTGGAAAAAAACTATTTTTTCTAATTGCACTTTACGCTCTTTTAGAACTTGCTTAGTTTAATAAATGGAAACACCGTCTAGCTAATAGCATGTTAAGGTGTCATGCTTTTTTGTAATGACTTTTTTTAAATTTTTAAATCATATTACATTATTATTGAGATTTACAATTACTTGCATCAAAGTTAATGTCATATTTATGAAAGGGTAAAAAAACTATTCTGTACCCAAATTTTATTCGTACTTTCTTATTTCAGCAGTAAATTGTATGACAATTATTAAACTTTCCAATATAAATTACATTATTGATAATACTTATCGTACGATATACGCAGTTTCCTTGTACAAAAAAAAATGTGTACTAAAGAATCTTACACAAAAGAATAACTGAACTTGTATGTAAGACACGTCTAGCGGCAAGCCTATAATAGTTTTAAATACATAATAATGTTCGTACTACAGAAAAAAAATATATTTTAATTATAATTCCTAAAGTTAAAATATTATCGAGAAAATAAAACACTACTCAACATTTATGAAATAAATCCAGAGAGTATTAGGCATTATTTTCTCCAGCAAAGATTTACTGTCTTCTCTATTTCAGCAATTTTTGTTATATGAATTGAGCTGGCTATACTTTTAATCATACTCGTATTTTATAACATTTCCACATATTATATGTGTGGAAACGAGGTAATTTTTGTCACAGTTATATTATTATCCTCAATAAACTCATGATTTTATTATTTCTAAAATACTGTCAAGCGGTAAGTTTACCGCAGATGGTCTCAGCTTGTGAGCATATTGCAGAAAATTCAATGTAGTAATTTTGCCTAGCCACAATTTCGTAGATATACGATGTGGTTTGATCCACTGAAATACAAATTAAAAAACTGATAGCATTGTTAATTTTTCAATTTATATATATATTTTGACATTTTATCATTTTTAAACAATTTGTGTAACAACGTTTTTTTGTAAGCCAGTCCTTTAAAATCTTAGTCCGGTGAGTAATTTGTTTTGAAAGATGTTAGTAGTTAACCGACCACTCTCTTATTGCTTTTTATCGCCATATAATACTTTTATGTTTTTAAGCAATCAGCAGTCGACCGTGTGAAAAAATAAACTGTTTAAATAAAAAAAACGAAACATTACCTCTCATCATTTAGTTAAAAAAGTTTTTGCAAATTCATATTAAAATCTATATACCATTCCCTTTTCAGTGTAATTTGTCATGATAAGTATTGTTTAAGATTTTCTAGTGTATGCCTTGACAGTAAGATTTCAGGGCGTATGCTTGTGCATTGAGTGGAAAGACTTATGGAAATCACTTTTACAATTTTCTCGGAAAATACGAAATGGAAATTTTATTATTGGATCTTCATCGGGGCAATAATTTCACATCATGCATCATTTGTTTTATCTCTCGTTTTTACGACGTATGTTAAAAAGCAATTCACTAATGAAAATCTTTCAAAAATGTTGAACCGAAATGTCTTTTTACAATTTTTTAGAACTTCGACTATTTTATTCGCGTCTTTTTAACGAAAAGATCAAATAGTTTTTTTTGCTCTATAGTAAAATACGTTTTTATAATTTGAGCAGTAGGCATAGGCATTTTCAATGAACAAAAAATATTTTTAAAAACTAATACTTATTGTATATATGTAGGTATCAGGGGGAAATGAAGCTGATCAAATAAATATAATATATTATTTACGAAAATATGTATTTTTATTATATTTATATAAGTATATTGTGTTTGTAAAAAATCTCTTAACAAATTAAATATAGTAAAACCACATATTTTCTTAAATTTAGTATTGATAATATAATAATCTATTTTTTTCTCTTAACAAAACGTATTATTTTCGCCAAGAGCCGTTAGTCAGAAATCTTGAATATATAAAAAATGATTTATAAAACCACAATATTGTCTGAGTATACTTTTTGTTACAGATACACATTTATATTAAGTATATTTATAATATACATATCGACTTTGGAAAGGAAAAAGGACGTAACCCACAGTTTTCTCAAAACAGGTTTTTTTTGATAATCACAATGTATCAAAATTGATACACGTTCTATCAATAGGATGTAAGCTGTAAATGCCGAATTAGTATCTTAATTTAGCTTTTAAGTTTGTAAAAGATGACCTTGTAAAAAATTAAAACCAAGAAAAAACACTGAAATAAAGGATTCTTTTAGCCAATTTTTTAAAATTATTATTAGATTATGCCAATTAAACACCAGCTTAGAAGTCTCCGTGCACTTCAAGGTTGTGTATAATTCAAAATTTGCATATGGCCCAAAATCATAAAAAACACGTTTTTTGCGCCTCCTGTAAAATTTGATATGTGTGGGTTACGTCCTTTTTCCTTTCCTTAGTCGATATGTAAGCGAAAAATGTTTTGTTTTTTTATTTCAGAATCGCTTGTTTATAATGTATAAAATTTCACAAATTAAATAAAACTACAAAGTTGCTGAATTAAACTTTTATTCAAATGAATTTTAGTATCTGTTTGAGCTTTTGCCGTTTCACACGAACAGTTTTCTCGGTTGAATTATATATTTTCATTTTGTTTCGTAGAATTTTTTAAATAAACAAAATATTTCACGTTAACACAAAAGCGCTTTGCAAATAATTATTTGAATTGTGTTTTAATTTAACATTTAATTTATATATCGTTCCGTAAAACTTTCAGTAAATATTCGTATAATTTAAAATCCCCTCAATAATAACTAGTATTCAAATTTTAGTATTTATTAGTTTCACGTATTGAATAAGTATTTAATTGGAAAACTTATAATGAGGGAAAATGATATATATTACGATCAGGAATTGTAATATATAGTTGATGGCTATTTCTGTACCACAGCATTGACGATTCGGTAAATGTTTATACCCAATATCATTGCATGACATGTGTCACAACAAATTGCCGTTATAAAGCACCATCCTGCGGAATATTCAATTGAAGATAATCACAAATGGCAGCTTTTTCAATCCATCTACTCTACGAAATATCGTCGACTATCAAATAAACAGCCCAATAAATCTGTTTTATTGCCGAGCAAGATGTCACCCCGTATTTCTCGTCCGTTTGACCAAAGGTTTGGTCACGCGTACGAATTTTCCCAATATTTTGTGCTATGTCAGATTTTTTTTGCAAAGGGTTTTTAAATTACCGAATAACTTTTAACATATATATGTATTTAAATAGTGTTATAGACTTCCATATGCTTAAAATATTGTTATTCCACTTGTTGTGATATGTATTTTACGCTATACAAGACTTTTTTTGTAGATTGCTGATGAAATCCAATAATATTTAATTGATAACGTATAGGATAAAATTTAATTTGATATAATAAACTAAAATTTACAACGTATTTGGTTATACAGTTTTTATGATATTAGTTGATAGCAACGGTTGCTTAAACCCGTAATGTGATTAATAATAAATATCAGTTTAATTTATACTTATTTACCCTGAAAAATCCCATATTGCTTATCGTTCTTTGAAACACTAAAGTCATTTTAAATAAATGTAATACTATAATGGTAATACGAATAAGGATGTTAAGATGTATTGTGTATCTCTTCGGAGCCAGTATATACAGCTGAGCAAAATGTAAGTTTAAACATAGTTCTGACGATGGCGAAACCAAAATAGCTATCAAATCATGTTATTAAAACTGTATAACTAAATACGTTTCTATTTTTACCCTTTTATAATGGAGTTCTACTAAGTAAATGCTAATTCAAAATTAAACTTATAGCCAAAAATTATAGCAAATGGGCCAGTTTTTAGTTGAATTTCATCGTGCACATGAATGTATACTTATAGAAAAGTAAAAAAATTCCATCAAGCAACCACAAACAATATCACAAATGAAAATATTAAGGTCAGAATATATTGGTTTACTTTGTGTAGTAGAGCGCTAACGTTCAAAGTTTCTAAATTATGGCTCAAAATATTTAAAAAGTTTTTATATTATAACCTCTCAGTGCTGGCGCCCTAGGCAAAAATTATTGACGTGCCTCCTTTTTAACGAATCGTCCCATTTTTTACGAAATAATGAAAAAAAATATCTCGGGATCACAGAAATATTTTTTTTTAAATACCCATGTCCGCTCGCAATGTGAAGCATATGACCTCTTAATGGAGGTATCTCAACAGACGTTTTTCTACCTGAACTGTTTATTACTCAGTCGCCCAGCCTCTCTTTTTCGAATTATATAGAATATGATACATAATAAAAAAAAAACAAATACAAACGTCAAAATAAAATTAACCTTATTATTAGATTATATAAAAATAATTTAATTCTCCATTTATGCGCCCCCTTACGGTTTGCGCCTTATGTGGTTACCTATTTCGCCTACATGGTGGCGCCCCGGCCCTGTAACCACTGTATATAAACGTGATCTTTTAGTAGAATAGACTTGTTCTGATAAATCTGACATGCGAAGGTTTTATACATTTTGATATAATATCATTTTATGTTTTATCACTAACACTAACCTTACTTTTGCTATTTTCGTACACGTTATAACCAAGCTTAACTGTAATTACTTTGTCTACACATTTTACTACCATTTATAATTTTATATAAACAAACATTCTATTATGTTCTATTACAACGGCATCGTATACTGTATTTTAATAAGGTTTTGAAGTAAGTAAATTATTAAATTTAAGCACTAAACAGTTAATAACGAGTCTTTTGGGTAGGGCAAATGAGCACTTTGTCTAAATCACCTTATATAAATCTTCCATAACAGATGTTTCTCACAATTTCGTTCACATGTCATATTATATTTCCCGACTCACTTCATAGCGAAACCCTCTCGTAGCTCTCTTGTCGCTGCTTAGCTAAAATTAAATTATTTTTATCATGTATTTTGAACTTAAAATATGAATACAAAATATAAATACATTCATCGTATTTAAAAAAATGTTTTGGAAAGTTTGATTATACAAGATCAGAGATATATAAAATAAAACACGCCAGTTTAATAGTCGAGTAGTCGAATTTTGCACGCTTTTGTGGGATTAAGCTTCATAAACTTTTAACTTTAATATTCGTGATAACGAATTGAATTTAACTTTTAATGTTAAATTAAATTTGATATTAAAATAGACACGGGTTTTGTCTTTTTAAAAAGCATCACTAAAAACACTTTTTAGCATAGCAACAAAGCTATCAAATTAAAATGTATTTAAAAAGTTAGCTATTCTTTGATCCACTTTAAGGATGTTCACTGTCAATACTTGAATGAAAGCTATTTAGTTGATTATGCTCGTCATGAGCGAAACCGGTCTTGGTCCCTTTAAATAAAAGTTGAACTAGTACAAAAAAGTATTTTATTTTTTGAACGCTTTAATGCTATGTTTATTTATAAAAGTTCTATCGTTCAACCTTCTTCGTTTCAATAATTTCTGTCACTCTGTTATGACGAACCTAGTTAAATTTCATTTAAGACAGAATTAAACTATACGTCAAAACTAATTAAAACCAACTTATCTTGGCAGCTGCTCAAAACTTGATAAGTATCAACGCAGGATGTTATATTTATGATATGATTTTATAATTAAAATTCATTTTATTCGTGTGAATTAATTCCCTTATAGTCAGAAATAACTGTAATGTAGACAAATATTCTATACATGTTTGTTTATTTCTATTTTCCGCAATGATTTTCTTTTCTTTCATTTAAATTGTTTTTGATTTATTCTGTTCAAAATTAAATTAGAATGTCGACTATTACATAATAAAAATTTGTACACATATTTTGTGGTATTCACGAATTACTGACATGAATATATAACTGTTTAATCATTTTATAATAGATGTAAAGCCTTGTAATAATGTAGCAAGATCTATTCATGATAATTTACACATGTAAAAATACCTGATCCATGTTCTTTAGAATCGTACATCTTACCCATTGCTTAAAAAAAACACAGGTGGCTTTTTGCTGTATTCCGGGTGGCTCTGGCCCCAAGAAAGTATTTTTTCTATTCGGGAAAAATTCCCCAGGGGAATTTTCCTCGGATGACAGTCGGAGGGATGTTATTTAATCCTAATTTTCCCGGTCCGGTAAACTTTTATCCGGGCGGTCTTTGTTCGTACATTTGGGCCAATGTGTGTGTTTCTATGAACTGTTTGGAAGTATTTAGATGTTTGTGTACCATGCACGGTACTTTGGGTTACTGTTAATAGGATTATTTTAATCATGAAGGCTCTTTTCATTACAGTAAGTATATTTGTTTTAAGTTTTTAAATAAGTTTTTCCCTTGAATAACTCTTTGTAGTAGTTTTCTTACATTTTATAGTTTGTTTCAATGATACGTGTAAGTAAAAAGTAGAACATTATATTATTTTGATAATGTGAATATTACTATTCTGATAAATTTAAAAGCCCTAAAAATATTATAATATATAATAAGGTCAAAATAAGATGACCAGTACTTTTCTTAGTGAAAATATGCAAAATCAATGAATAGTATTTAATTTAAATTAATAGCTTTATCAGCCGATGTGTGTATCTTTATTTAAAGTAAATTAACATTTGTAGGAAATGAAATCAACTATATAAATATAAGCATACTTCTTTACATAATAGTTTGTCAAGGGTAGTTTTCATAATTTCAACACAGTTTATAAATAAAAATATTTAAAAAATCGAGATTATAATTATGTTAGAATTAACTGCTAGTTTTCACATAAGCATAGTTATTTTTTGATTCATTTTGTAATTATGTTTTAGAAATATTATAATTTTAGTCACTCAGTCATATTTTGTACCTTTATTTGTAAATTTCTTTCAATATCAATTTTTTGTTACATCCAATTAATTTTCTTTTAATTTGTATAAATAGCACCCTAATGTTGTATTCTTGAGCGGTTGATAATGCTCGTCATGAGCGAAATCGCTCGTGACCTCATTAAATAAAAGTGAAATTAGTATTTTTTAAAAAGAATCTATTTAATTGTTTTATAAAAACAGCATCAATGTCGCTCGGCAAATATGTTTAGAGAAAAGATCATTATGATAGTTTTTTGTTTGTCAATTTGTTTCACAATTTTCAATAAATAATGTTAAAAATAGCCAGTATCAAAAGAATTTATGTTCGTAGGTAAACCTTATTCCAAAAAGCATTCTCGACAGATATATATACATATTTTTCAAAGAGAACATGGACGCAACGAGAGACACTTTCTTTGTATTTGTTCTTATTGACGAAATAACATCTACGAACCGCGCAATGCTCAAAGTGTGTGCATATGAGTTTCTTACGATCTCAGCCCGCATTGAACATATGCGTATTATTATTTTTATTGAATGAAAAAAACCTTTTGTTCTTCTTGTCTTTGTTATGTTTGTTTCGTGATACATTTTTTTCTTTCTTTATTTCTTCCTTGGTTTCCGCAACGGTCTTTCACGATTTTAATAAATTCTACTTGCACGACTTGCTAGGTACGACAGTATTAGCTTTCATAGTATATTAAACAATTTTTGTACGTATGTAAGTATATAATTTATTATTATGATTTTTTTAACGATCGTTTTTTAACGAGGACCAGAGTATTGCTAAATAAGTTTATGGAAAGAGAAATATGTGTTTTATGGGTTAAAAATAATTGCGCTTGTACATTTTATGGTTTTCACTGGTACAAGTAAACTTGATTTTTGATTTTGTTGAAAATATAACAAAATACATATTTATTATATATTTTTTATATTTAAAATTTGTTATCACAACCATCCGTGCATATGATATTTTATTTTAACAGATTAGAAATATCATATTATATATAAGTATTTTAGTTCTACAGTTTTTAATAATTTTATGCGTTGATAGCTATTTCGGCTTGCTTCATCGTCAGAACTAAATATTTTATTTTAATTAAAAAATAAAATATTGTAGCCAAACAGAGTTCTATGGGGCTACACCATAAGTGCAAATGATCTAACCAAAAGTCCTTTTTATTCAAAGCCTTTGTTTGTTATAAAATATCTATCAAAGCTTTTAATAAAGTTCAAAGCGTTGCTTTTTTATTCTGACACTTAAAGCTGTTTATTTCAATTTGTTATGGATTTTAATTAACTTAACATGATTTGATAACGAGAAACTTACTGTCTCGACACTACATACAAAGTTTAAAACAGCATCAACATCATTGATTAATTTAAGATTTCGACTGAAGGTGCTTGGTGGAATTTCAATATTAAATTTGAATCGTTCAAACTATGTACATTCTCACAAATTTTGTCATTAACGACCCGGGTTTCGCCTTTCGGCATCTTCAGGCAGTCAAGTGCACGGATGAACTTGAACTGACGCTTAGTAAATGAAAGTTTCGTGTTTATATAAGATATAAATGCATCACTGAGTCCAAAGCCACTGCTGGCAAAAAGGATAAGCCCATGGGAATGCCAACAGATTTGACTAGTGAGCAGTTTCAAGAATTATATAATTTGTTTGTCGGCAAAGGTTTTATGATTATATGATTTTATGGTTATATAGGGTATAGAAGAGGAGATGTGGGAAAGTTTGATATTTCGTTTAAAATCGGAAGATTTTGCAGCTGTGCTTTGTTGATTTCTAACATTTCTTGGAAAAAGAGCTTATGACTGTCCGTATTTGGGTGTAACATTTTTATCCCTTGTTCCTGATTGAACACGTGTCCTTCCGATATTAAGTGATTAGCAAAAGTAGACGTGTCTTTTTTCAATCTAAAGGCTGCCATATGTTCTAAAACCCGGATGTTCAGTGTTCTTTCTGTTTTGCCGATATAAAACTTTGTACAACAAGAGCATTGCAATCTATAAATCCCGGATTTATTTAAGTAATGTATTTTATCTTTATTATTAACTAATAATTTGCCTAAAGAGTTTTTACAGTAAAAAGCAGGTCTTACACTATCAGCTAGCTGTTTTTTAATTTTAAGACTTGTATTTCCTAAAAAAATGATTCTACGCCAATACCTAGTATGATCTATGTCCTTTGACACTATACCTTTAAATAACATTTTTTCTGCAAGTTTAGTTTGTTTTTTTGATAAAAGATTGTCTATAAGAGACATATCGTATCCATTGTTTATGGCGATTTGTTTGATGATTTTCAATTCGATATTAAAGTTTATTTCGTTTAAAGGAACACTCACAAGTCTATGTATTTCAAGTTCATCCGTGCACTTGAATGCCTGAAGATGCCGAAAGGCGAAACCCGGGTCGTTAATGACAAAATTTGTGAGAATGTACATAGTTTGAACGATTCAAATTTAATCATTGATTAAATTGCCATTTACTTGGAAGAATTCGGACGATGACATAAGCCAAAATAGATATAAACTGATTTTGAAAATTTAGTATAAATCAACATAGCCTGCATTTCCGTTGCTATAACATAGTTCGGTGTGTATTTTCCTCTTTGGGCCGAAACACAAACACAGCCTTAAGAGGAAAGCTGGTTTATGGGGAAACTTTTTGTGTTTACTTTGCAAAATGTATTTAATACAAAGCGCGGCGTGTTTAAAACAATAAGCAATGTTGAATTATATTGAAAATCAAACTTTGTGTCTAACTAAAGCACCATTTTAATAAACATTGATACATCTGCCAGTCCGTAGGGTAGCGGTTTCCGTCGTTGGCTTCCGCGACATAAGTCTTTTTTATTGATTTATCGATTTCTTTTCGAAGACATGGATATCTGTGAAGTTTAAAAATATACTTTCGGAACCGACCCTTTCAATCCTAAAACAAAGCGAGAGCAAATAACTAGCCACTAGTCCTTTCGATGGTTTCGGCGGTAACTTTGTGGAAGTTCATTTTAATAGAAAATTTAAATTAACTTTGAATCTTGCTTCATTACTTAAGCAAACTTTGCGATAGTAAGTCTGAAGATGCCCCTGAAAGAGGCGAAACACGTGTCACAGTTAGTTACACAATACGTGGAATAATCAAAGTTAATTTAAATTTTCTATTAGCCACTAGTCCGTTTTTTATCCATGTCCGCTCCCAATGTGGAGCATATGGCCTCCTAATGTAGGTAACAGAAGTTTTTTCTACAAAAACTGTTTGTTACTCAGTTGCTCAATTTCCCTTTTTCAATGTAGGGAATGAAGGATAAGGCTAGAACAGGATTGGTGGTTGATTAATCGCTATCGCTACACACATTATTTACGTTATTAAAGGATCAGAAGGGTGGGAGGAGAAGAAATAATATGGATTTACATCACAAACACCCAGTCTTCGATCACAACTTTGAATTGAATAAATCTCAAATTTGCTGCGATCTGAACGGGAATTGAACCTGCGTGATCGGTAGAGCAAGCTCTAACCAACTGGGCTACAGCAGGCGACATACTAGTCCATACTATATCATTTCTATCTCTACTTTCTTGGAAAAAATGAGGTTGAACGATTGAGTAATAAGCAGATTCAAAAAAATAGCTGCATTTAAAAAAAATACTTTTAGCACTAGCTTACACTGTAATGACAATTGAATACTGTAAGCAAAATTGTGAATTTTGAATGAGCTTTTGCAAAATGGACCAGCATTAATTAAACTTTACTATGTCTATAGCAGCGCGTATAAAATAACAATTAGTAATTACATTGTATTACTGGGTATTATATTTAACATTTTAGTAAAATGGGCATTATATTAGAAAAAAACACAATATTTCTTTTAAGATTTCGACTGAAGGTGCTTGGTGGAATTTCAATATTAAATTTGAATCGTTCAAACTATGTACATTCTCACAGATTTTGTCACAAACGACCCGGGTTTCGCCTTTCGGCATTTTCAGGCGTTCAAGTGCACGGATGAACTTGAACTGACGCTTAGTAAATGTATGTTTCGTGTTTATATAAGAAATAAATGTATCATTGAGCTTAAAGCCATTGCTGGCGAAAAGGATAAGCTCATGGGAATGCCCACAGATTTGAGTAGTAAGTAGTTTCAAGAATTATATTTTTAATAAACAAATCAATATAATTCTTGATTACTTACTTACTACTCAAATCTGTGGGCATTCCCATGAGCTTATCCTTTCTTACTTCTTACTACACTTCGTGAAAAGTCTATATGTTCCACATTGAGAGCGGTTATGGTTACGAAAAAACATGATAATATTGTACTTATTATGAACATTTTACAGGTATAATTGTCAATAACAACTTTTTAAACACATTTCCTGCAATAAATGTACAAAATAAAATATTATTTGCTTTGAAAAAAAATATTTTCTTTACCGTTTTCGATTTTTAATATACAGCCAAGAATTTTTACCGATTATCACTAAATAATAAAAACACGACAAAAAAGAGAAATAAAATAAAATACCGAATTATTTTCACCTAGGTGATTCCATTTATTTTTCCTCCAATGAAATTCTATAAGACTCTTAAATAATAATACGTACGTAACGTAAAAAAAGTCTTTTTCAATATCATACATGATCAACTCTAACGATTGAATCAAACCGATTCAGTTTCGTTACGAAATAATGATGTACGACGCATACTGGAAATAAAATTCTGACGTAGAGTATTTTCGTATGATCCCCCATAAGTAGATTTTCCGCTTCTTCTATTGAAATCGTAAGTCCTGATATATGGACTCAAAAAGAAACCGATGTAAAAAAATACAATCGAAAGATAAAGAATTTTTTCAGAGTTTTTAAACAAAATAAAACACTTTTCTTTGCGTAGACTTTTTTAATTCAAAATGTTCGCAGAAGTATTTTAATGATGATAAAAACAATATACGTTAGTATGTATGTATTACCAATTATTTGTAAGCCTTTTGATTTGAAAATGTGACGGTACTGCATGGCCCAGTATGATTTTAGTATAATATATACTTAGTTATATATAAATATTTTTAATTTCTTATTAAAAAGGCAGTTCGTATCTTTGGTATTATATATGACAGTAAAGCTACATTCAGATTCTTTTGATCCTTATTTATTTATTAAGAAAAATGTGTTTCAAGTAAGACATAAGTTAGTATTACATATCGACTGTGGAAAGGAAAAAGGACGTAACCCTCAATTTTCCAAAACAGCCTTTTTTCGATAATCACAATTTATACAACTTGACACACATGCTATCAAAAGGAGGGAAGCTGAAAATGCCGAATAAGTATCTAAATTTAGTACTTGAGTTCTAAAATACTTGAATGAATACGTGAATATGTGTTTGGTAAATAACAAAAATCACATAGCTCTAAAGCAGTGAATCAAAAGTATACATATAACTGTAAAAAAATCGAACCTAAGGATAATAATATTTAAAAAAAAACTTCATGTCGATGAACATTTTTTTTAATAAAAATAATAGTCGTTGTATAACAATGCTCGGTATGATTTAGTATATGGCTCGAAATCATGTCATTAACCCTCCAGAGACGAGAGCTTTTTTCCGATAAAAAAAATATTTTCTAAGCCATATTGAAGTCACGGATAACTTTTATTCCTATCCAAAATTTAAAAAAAAAAAAACGCAAAGTCGTTGTATAGAAACCCCGCATGACTATATGGTCATGCTCATCCTTTTATTACCGTGTAATATTGAGTACGGACAGTAGTAAGGACAAAAGTGACCGTATGGGCTTGCGAACATTCGGGGTTGAAATATAGCTAAACGTGATTTTTTTTAAAAATATTTACAATTTGACCTCTTTAGATCAACATAATTTCAAAACAAATATATTAGCAAAATAACTGTAAATAATTTTATGTTTTTATAAAAAAATATCTAACAGTTTCAAAAAGTAAATTAAAAAAAACGGAAATTCAAAAAATCACATGTGCTTTTGGAGACCGTTCCTGTTCCTACGGCTGATGACTTACTGTAGTCCGTACCCTTCTTAACCAAATATGAGCAAAAGCAACGATATTCAGGTAAAAAAGTATGAATAGTGGGATCAATAGACAACGGTGTTTTGTGTGACCATATGGTGACGCTCGTCCTTGGAGGGTTAATAGTCACCAAGAGTAAGTAAACATATCAATTATACATCCATTCCTAAGCACAAAGATTATTCACGATTAGAATTATCGTCAACTTAATCATCGTTCTGTATTGAATCTTCTCATTGTGTAATTAGTGATGATTTATTAAATGTGGGTCGAGAAGTATTATCATGGCACAAGAATATTAGAAAACATGCATTACTGTAATTCAACCATTTAATAATGTGTCAACAGTTCGATAATATCTGATTTTTAGAACTTTTGCATCAGCGTATCTTGTTAGTTAGTTTGTTTAGGAGTATATTTTTTTACATATTATCTAATAAGCTTACTCACAATGTTTTACTTTATGGTCTGTTCCACAGAATATTTGATATTCAATGGATATACGGGTTCAAAAAAGTAGACGACATAAATTTTAAGTATAGATACGTATATAGGGTATAAATTGCGGAAAGATATATTGAACTTAAGAGGGAAGATTCGGTTCAGGGGAAACTTTGAAACTTGTTCTCGTTTCTTTGAAGTTCTCAAAACGAAATTTCTCTTTGGTGGACTCTAAAGTGATTGCATCTAGTCAAGAACACATTTTCTTACTAGTTTAAGTTTCTTAAAATATTTTTGTTTGTTTGCAGTCTCTGAAAAAGTAGACAAGAATATTGATCATTTAATAATGGATTCTCAGAATACATTCAACTTATCTCTACAAAGGAAATTAATTTTATCCTTTGAAATGGAAATTTCTTTTGTTCAAATTTAAATATAAAAAAAATATATGTTGGAATCTGTCAATTACAAACGTTTATTCAATAACGTATGCTTACAATTAAAAATCACAAAAAAATCAGTTTAATGTGAATTTAATGTCCCATCTTTATATCAAATAAGTGAAAGGAAACAACATCAATCAATTTTATTTTTATTCATTAATAGCCGGCTCCCGGCAGGCGTTGCAATGCCACTCAAAGAAAGACAGTGTTTGTGTTTTAATTGTATTTATTGAAGTACATGTTTTTTTTATGTGTTTGTTTGATGTTTGCTGCCGATTTTCAATGGTACGACACACGCACCACTTACTGTAATTTAATTTTACTACGCCTATAACCTTTGCGCAAGTTGCATGAACGGTATGCCAGACATACAGACATTGATTTTTATATATAAGACCTACTGTAAGTTGATTTTAATATGCCTATAACCGTCCCGGAAGTGCAAACATAAGTTGAAGTTTTATTGCAATCGGATCAACGGTTTGGCAGCCCAAAGAGAACGGACAAACAAATATTCATTTTTCCATATTAGATATCATATTCAATCGCTTTCTGCACTGCTTTTTAAACGGTATAACTACGGGTATTGTGACTGAAAAAATGAATCATAATCAAAAAGGGTCACGGGCTCAAAAAGGTTAAGAAACTATGGTCTAGATCAGGTGTGGGAAACTTGCGACCTTCTGGCCAAATCTATAATTCTGTATTTCTTTATAATTTCGTAAATTCTTGGGATTTTCGATGCCAAAATCCTTTAAAGACCTAAAAAAAAGGTCCCACGCTGGAAATTTTGTTAAATCCGTAAATTTCTGGGCTTCAGAAATTGGTATGCAATTGTTTCTGGCTTAAAATTTCCTAGTCAATGTTTACTGCGGCCTTCATGTCGAATCAGAAAAATGAATGCGGCTTTTGGAGAAGAAAAGTTTCCCCACTCCTGATCTAGTCTAGATAAACTATTCAACAGTTAATAAAAAAAAAAAAACACCAAACTATACTGCTCGGTTGCGGTAATGAGAAATTCAATTATCTCAGAATGTTCCTAATAACATTTGAAAAGAATAACTTATTTAATGAGTAAACAATAAAACAAATAAAACAATAAACTTAGGACAGATGGTGATGCGAAGTAGGCTTAAAATTGAAATACAAAACAAATATAGCTTACACGTTGCAACAGGTAAGGTTCTAAGGATCTTTAAAAAATAAACTCGCACAAAACGTGTAAATAAAAGTTTCCGTCGAAGCCTCTCGTAAATATTTACATATATCACGAAACAAAAACAAACAGCATCCGGATAATGCTCGTATAGCCATGTTCACAAAAGAAGTTATATTTATTTAATATACATACATAAAGAGAACTTTAAAATGAAATAAAGAATAAAAATCCATTTATTTTGTTATTTTATAAGATTGTAAAGTTTTAAAACATGTTACATAAGAGACAAGATGCATATCAACTGTGAAAAGAAAAAAGGACGTAACCCACACATGTAAAATTTTACAAGAGACCCAAAAAACGTGTTCTGATGATTTTGGGCGATAAGCAAATTACGAAATATCAACAATCTTGAAGTGCACGGAGACTTCTTAACTAGTGTTTAATTGACATAATCTAATATTAATTAAAGAAATTGTCAAGGAAAAATCTTTATTTCAATATTTTTCCTTGGTTTCAATATTTGAGGAGCAAACATTCAAAAATTGATTTGTCACAAATTTCGAAAAATGGCGTTTTATATCAATTCTGATAGCCCATAATAAAACTTATGAATGGAAATCAAAATTAGTGTTCAAAAAGGTTTTTTTTTCATATTAAAATTAAATCATAAAGTTGACACATTCAAACGAACCGTCACTTTTGCAACACTTAAATCATCATTTTCCAAGCTTTGTATTTGTGTGACAAAACACTTTTTGAATGTTTGCTCCTCTTTTATAAGCTAATCTTTTTTCAAACTTAAAAACTAAATTTAGATACTAATTCGGCATTCGCAGTTTACATCCTTCTGATAGAACGTGTATCATGTTTGATACATTGTGATTATCGAAAAAAAGCTGTTTTGAAAAAACTGTGGGTTACGTACTTTTTCCTTTCCACAGTCAATATAATAGATTGAATTTTTTAACGATAACTTTCAACTAATTTAAAATTTCAACTGAAGGTGTTAGGTGGAATTTAAATGTTGAATTTTTATCGTCTTTCAATCGAAATTTGATGAACATGTCAGTTCAAGTATATCCGTGCACTTGAGTGTATGAAGATGCCGAAAGGTAAAACCCGGGTTGTTAGTAACAAAACTGGTGTGAACTTGTAGAAAGTTTGAACGATTCAAATCTATCTAAATCTAAATAAAATGTATCTTAACTGTATCATTGAGGAGATATCATCTTCGGTGTGATGCAGAAAGGAAAAAATACAAGTTTATCGAATAAAAAAAATAAAAGTATGGATACAATGATAAGGCTAAAAGGGAACTAGTGCTTAACTAATCGCTGCGCTCAGTAAAGGAATGGTTGAAAGGATGGCAGGAAATTTTCAGGCATCACAAACGCCCAAGCCTTTGAAAAATGCTGTTCTTACTGAGACTCGAACCCGTGAGATCCGGCACGGAAGCCAACGACGCTAACAGCTGTGCCATTGGACTCGACAATTACATTTAATTTAACAAATTATTTTTACTTGTAAATATTTTTTTGATTAAAATTTCAATTGAAAAAAACAATTAAAAGAAATTTATTTATTTATTTAGCATTTACATGGTAGAACTCCTTTATAATAGGGTAAAAATATCAACGTATTTAGTTCTACAGATTTTATATTTATGAGTTGATAAGCTATTTCGGCTTTATTTAAGGCGAAAGCCGAAATAGCTTTCAACTCATAAATATAAAAAAAACTGTAGAACTAAATACGCTGATAATTTTTACCCTACTATAATTAAAAGAAACAAAATGTTTTGGGAATTAGGAAGACAAATTATTTAAAAATAGGTTTTAGTATCATCAGTATTTGACATTCAACATTCAATTAAGAAAAAAAAGCTCTAGGTTCATCATTCACGTCTTGTGAATCATACTACATACTAAAAGTAAAGACGTTTTCAAAATCGCGATGTCAATACAAACATTACGGATTCCGATCAAATATATGTCAGCTTTTGTGATAGTAAAAAATAAAGTATGTCAAATTCAAGAATAAAAAAGCATTTTTATACATAAAAAATTATTGCGATTTCCATACATTTAATAGGTACAAATTTTCATTATATTTAGTGTATTTGTAAAACAGTTTATATCAAGAATGTAATAACGGAGTATAAAGCTTGCCAATATATTTTTCGGAAACCTTGATAATAAAAATAAATGTTTAGGAATATTCTTAATTCATTTATGACACTGGCAGTAGGTGCAATGGTCTACACCTGCGGTCTCTTGACAACTCTGATGCAGCCTTTTGACTTGATCAAAATATTCACTTTGATCAAAAAATTATACGCAAGCGTGTGAAAAAAGAGCATAATCAACCCATTATATGTTCGACAGTTGATAAAAAGAAGGGGGAAGAGTCAACGTTTTCTTTACCGCGGCCTTGATGAAAATGTTCCCCACCCTTAGTTTACACTCTACAGCAGCGGTCGGGGAACTTTTTTAACCATTACCCCAAAATATTTTTGCGTATGTCGATATTACCCCCTCATAATAGACAAACAAAATAAAATTCTTACATCGGAAGAAACAAGATTGAAAACCCCGGTTCCCCGACCGCTGCTCTTCGGTGACATATATAATGCCCGCTGTGGTCTAGTTGGTGAGAGCTTGCTCTGCCAATCAAGTGGGTTTGGGTTCGATTCCCGGTAAGATCAATGTCTTAATAATAATAATTGGATTTCTTCAATTTCGAGATGTAAGACATGGGTGTTTGTGACGTCAATTCTCCTTGAGTTAATCTCATGTTGACTTACAAAAAATCTCATCTAGTATTTCTCGTATGATCTTTCAGCTTAGAAAACTTTCAAATATTTGACGCATTGGCGTAAGCTGTAATGTCAAATATTTTTTTAATAAAATTTAAAAATATATATATTAATAAATATAATAAGGACATATTGTAAAGTAACCCCTTAACTAACATTCGTGTTATTGATAAAATCTAACATAGTATAATTTTGAAAACATCTTAGGTGAGTTAAGCTTTTCTTAATTTTTTATTCCACAAACAGTTGTCTGTAGAAAAATCCACAGGGATCCAGTAACGTGCTTAAGCGGTGACCTATTTTTTAAAAATAAATAATTGTATCTCGACCAAAACACACTAATAATTTTTGAAAGTTTTTCTTAGCGTTAACAAAATAAAAAAATATTTATTTTCGCTTTTATTGGACATTCATTACTAATTTAATGTTGAAATAGTGGTGATTTGTATAGTAATCATTATGTATAAAATAATACAAGCGAGTAACGAATATATATATATATTTTTGATAATATTTAATATTTGTTTTATTTATTATTATAACAACACTTCTAAGAATATAAATTTATTGTAATACACGGTTTTTAGTTAAAATAAGCATAGCCTAACCTTGTTACTAAAGTTATAGACATTCTGCTCAGAAAAATTTGCTTAAAAAAATAAAGACACGAATAAATACACGATTAAAATAATCATGGAATATACTAAATTTAAAATATTATATAAAATTTTACTTATCTTCTGTTCGTGTTATTTGATTTGATAATATTTGTTAAGCTAAAATGCTGAATATGTTAATATTTGTTATTGTTACAACATTATAGTTATATTTATTGAAGCACGCTCTAGCGAATTTTAATTATTAATCTAAATAAATTTCCAAGAAAATTATTTCTACCCGAACGCTAAGAAAAATAATAATTTTGATAAAACGGGTACGCGGCGTTCAGAGAAGCGAAATTAAACGTTTAGAAAAATCGTATCCATTCGTCACAATTATTTTAAAAAATCGCCCGAGAGAGAGTCGTTTTAATTTTCTCGCTTTATTCTTTATTTCACTTTGAGCGTTTGCTCTAAGTAAACAGATATCTTTACATTAAGCCTTATTCTACGTTCTTTATGATCTGTTTTGAAGAAAAATTACGCCATTAGTAAAAACCAGACGTTTCAGAGAATATAATAATTATCTCCAAAAAAAACTTAACTTAAGTTTTGTCACCCTGTTCTGTTAGTGACTTTAGAAACACTTCTGTCGGTAAAATTCAAATCATAGTTTTAGAATTTACAAATAAAAAATAAATGCATATACATATACACATACATATGGTACTATTCCGTTAAGTATATATTATATTATACTATATAGAGCAGGGTTTTCCAAATTTATTGTGTGATGGAACACTTCCCAAATCTGTAAATGTTACCGGAAAACTGCTTACTTTTTAGATCGCTAATTCATAATAGTAAAAATATTGAAAATATATATTAAATCACTTAATATTTTGTTTTTCTTTTAAAACATGTTACATACAAATATGAGTAAATAATGAAGTAGAAAATGTTTAAGTGTGTTGCAGCGTAAATAACCATTCCAAGTTTTTGCGGAACACTTATTTAGGTCCTACGGAACACCAGTGTTCCGCAGAACATAGTTTGGGAAACCCTGACAGTATAATAATATAACTAGAGGATAAGTCGTCAATGGTGTCTTAAAACAGTGACATAGTCGTGATTAAATAAATTACTAAATATCAATTAAGAATCGATTCGATAAATTCAATTCGAAGGACACGTAAGATGTCTAAAAGGTGAAAGTTTGTTAATCATTTGTATAAAAATGATTATAATTAAATTGATATTGAAAACGTAGAAATACTCCATAATGAAGTAAAAAATGAACAGTTTGAAGTTTTTGAAAAATTATAAAGTACATATTAAAAATAAAACATTAATAGATAGCATTTTAAATAAGAAAAGTAGTTCAATATTGTTGAATTTATTTTCATTTGGATTTGCCGTTACTAATAAAAGTATATAATTTAGAATTTTGTTTTGTAATTTATAACTTTTGAATTAGAATATTTTTTCAAACTTATTCGTAATATCGCATTTTTTGCAATGTTGCCAAAGTTATCAAATTATTTTTTATTGTAACTGATATTTCTTAGATGAGAAATAAATTTCTGTTATTAGCGAAATTACAGAAATCGAGCAAATATAATATCACATAAAATATTATGTCAAACTAAGTCATTTCGTACAATTAAATTTTATTACTATGATAATAACGTAACCGATTATGTACATTAAAAGAAATATTTTGTTTTTATAATGTTGAAATAGACGTGATGGTTCTTTCGGACATCCAGATCTAGTTTCGTCTCCAGATTTTTTTTTTTATTTATAAAACTTTGCCACTTCTTTTGGAGAAAATGTTTTTCTTTCCTGACCCTCATCAAATTTTCTGTTTAAAGTAGTTTTATTACTGCCATTTATAAGTTACTAAATAATTTTTACTTGATTGATGACATTTAAATTATAATTTTTTCCAACAATTTTTTTTTTACCATTCCCGCTCCCAATGTGGAGCATATGAACTTCTAATGAAGTTTATCTCAACAGAAGTGTTTCTACGAGAACTGCTTGTTACTCAATTGCTCAACCTCTCTTTTTCCAACGAGAGTAGGAATAGAAGGAAAGGGCTAGGACAGGATTTGTTGTTAGCTAATCGCTTTCGATACGCCCCGTTCATAGGATAGAATGAGTGGGAGGGGGGAATTCAAGCCATCACACACATCCATGCCTTTGAACAGAAATTCATAAATCGATTGAAAAATCAATTTATAAAACTGTCCGTACTGGGATTCGAGCCCGTGACCTCTATAGCGGTAGCCTACGACGTTGACCACTCGATCACACAGGTGGCTTATTTTATTTTACTTATTATTATCGAAGATCTATTTACTATCTTCGGAATGAAATGATCATGATATCAGAAAAAATGTTGATTTGCTAAGCGATATAATGACGAAAAGTCTTTGTTTGAAATCATATTTTATTTATCATTAGTGATGAGTATTCATTTTTCCAAAGACTTTAGTTAGTATCACGCATTGTTTACTCTCGCGGCTCGGAGACTAGAAAAATACTTCTCTGCCGATGGGGGTCGTTTAGGGACCCTAGTGGTTTCTTAGTAGTGGTTGGTAGTTATTCTTATGAATTTCAAAAACAAAAATAGTCTAAGGCCTTTAAAATATCTCTCTGCATCATTCCTCATACATTTTCTTTTTATAAAAATCCGTAGTTTTTTAATAAATAATCATATTTTAAGTTGCGCGTAAAAAAGACGTCATCCCAGCACACATATGAAAATGCAACTGACGAGTTACCCAGCTATCTTACGAACGATCTCTTATCGCGGGCGCTTATCGCGTTATCGCGTATTTATATAAACTACAAAAGGTCCAAAAAACTATGATATAAAAATACCTTAATTATAAACATTGTATCACCCTTATTAAAATAGATATTTAAGAAAATATGGGTCTTGGGGTCGCATTTCTTGAGCGCACAGATATGTAATTTGATTGATTGATGACAATAAAAACGGCATTGTCATTTTAACTGGTCACTTGAATATTTTAATCTAAAATCATTTCATTATTCTGAAATTTTTAATTTTAGGAATAGTTCGATATGAACTCAGTACGTTTTTTTTTCTATATAATCCTTCACATGTGTATTTACCGAATATCCCTAAATGTCATTTATAGTAAAGTGCTGACTCCTGTTCAAGGTGAACTGCAAGAGTAATATAAATACCCTGGCGCGTGGGAAGGGGTGTAAGTGGAGGTGCTAACCGGTACAGGGCCGCAGTAGGGGGGGGTGAGAAACAAATCGTGGTCATTTATTCTTGAAAGCGTGCGCTCGAGTGATTGGGCTGGCTGCGAGAGTAATGGCGTCTGATGCTGGAGTCACTCATGGTATAATTATGCAGATATTTTTGAAAGGCACTTTATTACGTGAGTCAACATCGTGGGGTAGTTTGGACACTGTATTTTTTGCACTTTTAATATTATAAATTGTTGCAGAAAAAAACATTGTTTTGCGGGATTTTTGCCAAGCGATCGAGATGGCTAGCTTTGGTTGCAATACTGAAAGATTCAAATCCTGTTATGGGTAATTTTATGAATTGATTAAAAAATTGTGTTGATGTACATTAAAAGTAGA
This sequence comes from Himalopsyche tibetana, assembly GCA_030503985.1. Taxonomy (NCBI): domain Eukaryota; kingdom Metazoa; phylum Arthropoda; class Insecta; order Trichoptera; family Rhyacophilidae; genus Himalopsyche; species Himalopsyche tibetana. The sequence goes on along the minus strand of JAPJYX010000007.1, from coordinate 1,226,950 downwards.
GATAGAATGATAAGGCTTGCACAGAACTAGTGGTTAATAAATCGCTCCCACTACGCCCAGATGTTCAAGTATCGTAAGAGTGGGAGGAAATTTTTGTACATCACAAACACCCATGCTTTAAACAGAAATCGATTTAAAAAAATGCTTTTCGGACTGGTACTCAAACCCGTGATATCCAACAAGGAAACCAACAACGCCAACTGCTGCGCCTTAAGCCCTAACCGACAAAGCAGTCATAATCTGCTCAAAACGAATTATTATAATGTGATATTTACATAATAGATATGTATTTCATTTTGAAATTTTGACTTCATAATATTATCAAACTGGAACGAGTAGATTTTTGTTTTTATGTTAATATATTTCAAATAAAACACGAGAGCTTAAACTTTGGCCAAAATAATTTTTTATAAGTTTAACGATACTGTCGGAAAAAGTTTTGAAAAGTTACTTCCGCGCACGGTTCGTCTCCGGCGCAAAAGCTCTCAGTATTAGCGGAGCAAACGTAGGTAGATAAATGTCTAGCAATAATGGTGATGAATGATGGTGTTTTAACTTGTTTTTTTTTCCATTTCTGGTAACCATGTTTCATTTTTTAATGTACGTACAGCGTTTTTTTTATACAAGCCTCATTTATTTTGAAAAATTGCACACACTCTATTTTAGGAGCTTTATTTTTATAGTAGTTGTTTACAAGCGTTTTATATTGTGTAATACAAAAATTTATTTTTATATATTTCTACGTTATTAATTTATTCATATTTTTTGAGATGACGTCATATTTCATGACGCAAGGTATTGTCTATGGAACTTATTTTAAGCCAATGACCTATTGACAAAGTGATCAATGATCACCTCGATATAATGGAGTCATGTCAGCAAAGCGGTATTCAATAAAGTTTGAAAGCCCGATTTTAAATTAAGTGAACTTTACAAATGGTATGAACATAGAATATGACACAAATTTAAAAAAAATCACTAGTGAATTTCCCAAAAATAAATATCTTAAATAATATAATGTAATTTCATACAGCCATGAGCGAAACCGGTTCTGAGCATTGTAAATCAAAGTGGATATAAGTACAAATGAACTTTTTAAAATTATTTCATACATTGTTTGGGATGTATAATTATTATGTTTAAATGTGATTTTGCGCACATCAGATGAGTAGTTAGCACGCGTCAAAACGACTGCAGATATGGTCTTGAGTTCGTCGTATACAAATACTTTTGTTTATGTAAGACTTTTTGCACAGACATTTGCAATGTAAAATGTCACGTATTATATGAAGGTGAGATTTTTGCTTGCAGGAGTGACGGATTTGTTATTGAATGTGCGGAAAACGAAACAGTGCGGCCATTTTAATTTTGTTTGGATACGGTGGAGTGATTGAATAATAAGATGATTCGTCCGTTTGCATTGTCTGCTTTATTCCATCTTTGTTTTTAATCCTTAGTTCACTATTAAGAGCTTTAAATTTAAAAAAAATCAGTACTTGAATTATAATTATAAAACGGCTTAGTTTAATACTCTTTCGTATACAGCTTATTTGAAAGAACAACGTAGAAATTACAAATTTTAAAAGTTTAGAGTTAACTATGAGAAAAGTATTGTAATAGGTTTATTTACCTGGTCCAATTTAAATATATATATACATTCATATTTTATATACAATATCTTAAGTTACACTGAATATGTTGATTTTAAATCGATACATAGCCAACGAAATCAGTTTTAACTAAATGAGATTAAATTGAAAGATTTGAAAATTTTACGTTTTTTTAAAGAAAGCGATGAATACTTTTACGAAACCAGTTACAGACAAACGACCCATAGAAAAGCTTAGAGTAGAGCAGTTTGAACTAGACGATATTCAGAAGCAAACAACTTTGATGATATTATAAAATTTGCATATAAATAAAAAATGCAAATAGCTGAAAAAAACGATTAAAAAACATTACAAATTTGTCCCTAAATACTATGAGCTATTTTTCAATTTATAAAAGTTCATAAAAAAAATGACAGGACTGGAAAGTAGTTTACTTTAAGGGGTTGTAATTCTTTATTTTTTTTTTCAAAATTAGAAAAACAAATAGCACCGTTTGAAACTATAGTAAATTTGCCTTATTTAATCCACATACATTATTTCGGCTGTAACTCCTTAACGATTTTATTGTAGGCTATATGTAAGAAAAAAAGGGAATCATGATTTCTGAAGAACTATACATTTGTCAATTGCTTTATAGGAGAAGCGATATAATGTTGAATGTTCTTCAATCACGATTTACCGCCTTATTTCAAATCGGCATGTAATATACTTGTGTATGTGATGTAGTTATGCATACCTTTCGCCTTCTAAAAGACCAACATGTTTTAAATACACTCATATAATGGTGTTATTAAAATGGTTAAATGACCTAATATAAAATTTTACAGCTACACATAAACGTTATATATTGATGACGTTATCTTATGATTGTGTTTTATGTGAATCCAGTGCAGTTAAAATGACGATTGCAATCAACGTATTGTGGGTTGGGGGGATGGGGTAGTCATAATTGAACGGCAACGGGACACGCTCGTCTGTTGGAATAATTGAGACTTAAACGTGAAAATGGCGCATTATAATTATTATTTCAGTAGACCAAACAGCACTACAGCTGTAATCAGCACGGAAAGCTGTTAAAAGCAAAACTTGGACACGCGTTAAATGTGAAACTATAAATTGACTAATACAATATTGTAGTTTTATAAAAACACAATATTTCTTTGTACTATATTCTACTTTATTTAATAGGTCAGACTGGTTTCGTTCATTGCGAGTCAACTGACAATTCTCGCAATGCGCGAAACCGGTCTTGATCAATTGAATAAAGTGGAATAAAGTACAAAGGAATATTGTGTTTTTATTAATATAGTGCCTTTCCAACAATTATTGACAGTGAACACCCTAAAATTGATATTGTAGTTTGTTAGGAATGTACAATTATATTATAAAGTATTACTAGAATGAATTATCAAATGGTATTTGCAGCCGTTTTTACTTTGCATTGGAATAATTATTTTATTTTTGTTAATACACAATTAAACTTATTTATAAACATTTCATGTGTTACCATGTTCAATTAATCGTTTTGAATATTATATAAAAAAAATACTTTCATAAACTAACCGTCGAATTTACCAAAATCCAGCAAGCGGAATTCCTCTTATATCGTTTTATCGATTCAACGATGACTTTCTTACCGTTAAATGTTTAAATAAATTTATTTGATACGCTAAATTCTAACGACAAATAATACTCTTAATAAAACTCTAAAGCAAAACTCTTCTAAAACAAAAAAGAAATATTATTAAATAATATTCTTAATAGGACAGGTTGTTCGCCATTACTTACATTGTTTCCAATTAATAGAGTAATCACCAACCTATCTGATTGATTGTAGCTCATTAGTTTAATAGTTTGTAACGTTTAACGTCATTAGTAGTATGATTATATTTGTTTGCTTTGTTTCGATTTTATAATCCCCTCCTTGCTTCCCTTAAAAAGGAAAAATCCCAATCTGATTGATTGAAGCTCATTAGTATCATTATTTTTTTGCTTTATTTCGATTCTATCACCCCCCTCCTTGCTTCCCTCAAAAGGAAAAAAAACCCAAACTCCATTTTGTAATTTCATAATTTTAAAATGTTACAATCAATCTTGCTTCATTACTTAAGCAAACTTTGCGATAGTAAGTCTGAAGATGCCTCTAAAAGAGGCGAAACACGTGTCACTGTTAGTAACACATTACGTGGAATAATCAAAGTTAATTTAAATTTTCTATGACAAATAATTCATTCATCTATACAATGCTTTATATGCATAGATACAATTATGTTTTATATTTTAATGTTTGGGTAACCTTAATTAAAACGGATGATGAGGAAATAATCAGAATACCGTGTAAATTTATATTTACGTGAAGGTGGATTTAATTACCTTTTGGGTTTTATAGAAACACTTTCATAATAATTTGTATAGTAAAACTTTATTCAGATTTTCTAGTGTTTATTAGGAAAACGTTTGAAAAATTATTTACACACGATACTTAACGCTATACTAACCACTATCGATAAAAAGGGGCAGCTTTTTATGTTGAGGATAAGCAATTCAACTGATTTACAGGAGTTTCTTAGAAGTAACCGAGCTACAATAAATATGGTAGATATGCGTTGAAAGTAAGTGTTAAATGGAAAATTTGTATGATTTAAGATAATATAATGTATTCGCTTTCCGTATGCAACCATAAGCTATTGAAGTAACCTAGTGAGCGTAGCATACAACTGACGTAGTGGATGCAGTTTGATTTGTTGCCTGTACCACCTGCATGCACTTAAATAATAAATAACCGTTTTTCTTTGATATTTCACTATTTATCATTTCTATGAACGAATAAGCTGTGCTCATAATGCATACGACAAGAACATACTTATTTTATTTACCTAAGCACCCGCTATTACAACCTACAAAATCGCTGAACATCACCTCGTTCAGCGATACATGTTTTATTACTTATCAAAATTAAACTGAAAAAGTGGATTCGAAGATCATTGTGTGATAAATGAAGGCTTATTATAATACGAAAAATCTTAAGGTGTATAACTCTTTTAACTACTGACAAATTCCACTGCAAATTTATGTAATGTGAAATTTGTGATTTCGTCATAACAACGATATTCAAACAGAATAAAGACGAAATAAATGCTTAATATGCGAAATAAAAAACTTTTTAAAGATATTGATGGCAATTAATTATATGTAACCAGGAGGATATTTTGAATACATATAAAATTGAAACAAAAACCATTGTTTGGTTGAAAAATTGGGTTTCAACCATAAAACTTTTTTTATGAGTGACAAAATCTAAGTCATCGTGAAATCGTTTTGAACTAAAAATATTTGTTATCCTCAATTTTGTTGGATGAGATTTAGGTAAAATTGAAAATTATCAAATTTATAATGTCAAGGGTAAATTTTTGTTTTCAATTGACATATGATATGTATTGTAGATTTATTATGCTTTTTTAAAGTAAATATTGTGTATAATTGATGTTTTTTTTAACTTTACAGATAGAGCATAAATATGGACATTAATTTAATTACAAACGAAAACTGGAAAAGATCGAAACTTAAATAACTGTTTTATGGTTATAATTATATATTACACAAAATGTCCCTAAAGATTAAAAAAATAATGTGATAAAAACTCTTTTAAATGAAAGAGCATTAATGACTTCTTTGTCTTTTAGGTTACTTCTTAAAAGCAATATACAGCATGATTCATCGTGTCGCTTAATAATTCTATGGGCAGAGTGAAAAGCTTTGGTTTTCTTTCATTTTCATATGAAATAGACTAATGAACTTTCTTTAAACGGAGATTTTTCTTTATCTCTCATTTCTTTTCATTCGCTGGAAAGCTCTCATTCTTCTGCTGAAATCATTTTTCTTCACTTGAAAGAGATCTTGAAGGACTTTTATGTGAAAAGAATATATTACGGTCTTGGTAAAAATCAAAGAAAGATAAATAACATTGGTTCGTACTTATAAGTATTCTATTCAAAAGTGACTTAATAAACTCAAAAAGAAAAGTGAGCTAATTAAAAAAAAAAACAATTTATTGTTCGTTTGACATATTTAATGCTCGAGCGACCAACAAAGAACAAAAGTAATTTTATTTTTATAAAATCTTCTTTAGTGAAGTTAAGAGTAAAAAAAACATAATTATCCTGTATACCAGTGGTTCCCAAAGTGGTTCCTGTAGACCCCTAGGGGTCCGTGACAAATTGAAAATCATTTGAGGGTGCGTGGACAAAGTCAAGGGGTCCGCGAAAAAAAATATTTTTAAAAATCTTGACAGCTTTTTTATTATTATTAAAATTTAATTTGTAAAGGCAATTTGTTTTTTTTTGATAAAATATTTTTTGCGACACAAACTTGGAATGCAGTATTTTTTCGACAGCCTTAAGATTTTTTGCAACTTAAATTTGGGATGCGATCAATATTCCAATTTGGGATGCGATCAATTTTCTCCGAGACAATTTTAGTTTCAAGTGACAATATTTTTTGCGATTCAATCTTCGAATACAATATTTTTTTTGACAGCCATCAGATTTTGTGTGACACATATTTGGGATGCGATCAATTTTCCAATTTAAGATGCGATCAATTTTCTCCGAGGGACAATTTCTATTTTTAAAAAAAATATTTTTTGTGATTCAATCTTGTAATGCAATATTTTTTCGACAGTCATCAGATTTTTGCGACTCATATTTGGGATGCGATCAATTTTCCCCGGGACATTTTTTTTTTCAAGTGACAAAATATTTTTTGCGATGCATACTTGGAATGCAATATGTTTTTTGACAGCCATCAGATTTTGTGTGACACATATTTGGGATGCGATCAATTTTCCAATTTAAGATGCGATCAATTTTCTCCGAGACAATTTTTTTTTTCTGACAAAATATTTTTTGCGATGTATACTTGGAATGCAATATGTTTTTTGACAGCCATCAGATTTTGTGTGTCACATATTTGGGATGCGATCAATTTTCCAATTTAAGATGCGATCAATTTTCTCCGAGACAATTTTTTTTTTCTGACAAAATATTTTTTGCGACACAAACTTGGAATGCAATATTTTTTTTTGACAGCCATCAGACTTTTTGTGACATATATTTGGGGTGCGATCAATATTCATTAATGGAGTGCGAACAATTTTTCCGTGACACAAATTGTTGATACAAAAACCAATTGAAATGAAAAGGTGTAAACAAAAACTGACGTTAACACTTAACGAGAAACTGGAAGTAGTAAAGTCATTCTAATTAGCGATTTTTACTTATGAAAGGATTTTAAATGAAACATAGAACAAGTTTTTCATAAATTATATCGTTTTTATTGTTAAAAATGTGTGGGAAATATATTTCCTATGCCAACATAATGACATTTTCTTCTGGGAAACAATTATCCCTATGCCCGCTTAGAAAAAAAGCATGAACTAATATAAAAATAAATAACTTAAAAAAATATTTGAAAATCGGTTAGAACTCAAAGTTTATGGTTTGTGGAAATTTTCTTAACATGGATATAGGCAAATATGTAGGTACATTGCAAATTTTGCAAAGAATTTTTTTTTTCAGTCTCTCTTGTACTGTAAAATCGGCATCTTTTATAATTTGACAAAGCTGGCACATGATCCCCGACGTTTACAAGTGCAACTTCATCAGGGACCTAAAACCACATTTATTTTTCTTGAAGATCGCAGCATGTCTTTGTGCGGAGAAAAAAATATTTATTAGACCTAGAGCTTATTACAGCTAGAAATTATGATGGGCGCTGTTTCGGGAACAGTGATTTTTAATATATAAAATGTAGAAATTGAAAACGGCGCTTCAAAAAGAAACCATAATAACCGGAACCAATCTTTCTTCTTGGATTTTCTCCCAATCGAAAATGAAGACCAAATTTATCCACACCCCCATACTAAGTGTACTCGTATATAGCCAGTAGAGTTAACATTTCTAAAGGTCACTTTTAATTCTATAAGACATGCAATAGTAATAAAATATAAAAATAATGAATTCAATTGTATAATACGCCAACAGGTACAGGGAATATAACATCCCACAATTCAATAACATCGTGTTCTTGTCAGGCAAAAGGTATACACACATATTTCAATTTTTTTTTACGAAACAAAACTCACATATGTGTTTATTGTATAATAAAATTAAAAGAAAAACTCAAAATTTACACATATGATGCAAAATATTCCACATACCGGGTTTTTTGAAGACATAATTACCAATTTTATGTACCTAATGCACAAAAACAGTTAAAGCTAAACAGTAGCGTTAGCTGTGGGCACAAACGATAGACAATATATCTGCTTGCCAAAATGACATTAAGTTGAAATTTAAAAACCTATGGATTATAATAAATCAAGAAAAAATCGCTTGGGAAGTATATGTCCCCCCGCCTGGTTAAGGATTGACAATAATTTACAAATTACAGTAGAAGTTATTCTATAATTACACAAAATTAAAATGTTTATCACCACTATCATATTATTAAAAAATCATCAAAGATTAACCATCATTCACCATAATGATGGTTATCACAAACATAATTATAATTTGGAATTTTTTAACGAAATGATTTAAAGTGCTACATTACTAAAGTGAATTACTTATTGATATTTTAACTGCTTTAACTGCTTATAAGTAGTGTGAATATTTTTACAAAATCTACAGCTATGAAGGTTCAGAAAAAGATTTATTTAAAAACCAAATCAATTCTAATGAGCAAAATAAATACAATTAAAAAATTATCTATTATATAAGAACAGCTGACGACATAGACAAATTCATTTTTTATATAATACACAATAGGTTATAGAGATATATAATAATTATTTTCCATGCTAGAAGCGGAAATTATTATAACAGTATTTGATAACTTACTTGTGCATTTTTAGCTTGAATAACACCGCTGAAACCAGATGTAATATCTGTGCTATCAAAATATCATGAATCTTGTAATGACACGATAAAGCCAAGTCGATGACATCTAGGTTCTCCCAATATTTTTTTATTGCCTGGGTGAATTTTTCCAATTCTTGTAAAGTGTGAAAAGCTTCGTATCTGTTTGAATGATAAGCGGTTTTAACACTAACACCAGCGCCACCATCACGTCACCATCTTGGTGTGGAACTAATACTTATTGATGACGTCATTTGTCTTGGTTAGAACACGTCTCAACTTGCCTTGTTCCTTGTCATTGGAATTCTACACACCGAGAGGATTTTCAAAGGATCACGACAGCAAATTACTTAAATGTCAATCTATTATCGTCGTTTATACACATTGAGAATTGGTACTTATCACAAACATTTATACTTATAATTGACACCACTGATGTTTCATTTGGGGTAACAACGTTTTTTGTATGATTGATAATCTTATTTTATACGAAAAACTACATAACCAGTAGAAAGGTTTGCAGAAGTATCAAATTATATAATTATTTTAAAAAATATAGGATTAAGTTGATAGCTATTTTGGCTTTACATCATCGTCAAAGTATCATCACTATCAACCATACCCTACAATTAATTCGTATATCACTAAATAATATAGTAGTTTGACAATGTAACCATAATGTTCTACTCTAATTAGCGCGTTTTTACATATTCGTTTAAATATAATTAGTTGTAATTCACAATATGACATTTTTATTTTATGTTTGAGCTGATATTGTGGTTAAGAAAGGGGCAGGGTTGGGTTTTAGGGGGCTTGGAGGGGCTTTCGTAAGTATATTGTTAAAATAACTTAGGCCAGCGGGTAAATTTAAGCAAAACAATATTCTTAGATCAAACCATTACTAATCCTAGTTGCAATATCTGTAGGTGGTTTTAATGTATCGTGAAACAATGTTTCTTTGTACTTCGTTCCACTTTATTACTTAGGTCAGGACCGGTTTCGCTCATTGCGATAATTTTCAACTGATGACGCTCGCAATGCGCGAAACCGGACCTGAGCTAAGTAATAAAGTGGAATGAAGGACAAATAAATATTGTGTTTTTACTAATATAATGCCTTTCCACCAAGTATTGATAGTGAACACCCTAAAAGTGTATTATGTAGTGTGTCACTTTTTGAAATTTTTCGTAAAATACATTTTTTTGAATACATAATAATAAAATAGATCTAGGCAACTTTTAACAAAGTTTAAAAATGCTTAAAGTATTAAATTTTGATACAATATATTGAACATTTTTGCTAACGATGTATGGACCGATTATCCAGCATATTAAGGGGATATATCCCCTTTTACTCACTCTGAGATTAAGCGAACCCCTTGTTATCGTATTGGCAGCTAACCACTGGAAAGCTGAATAATAATTACAGTAAAGTTAATTAAAAAAATAATTTAATTAAAGTAGTTACTTGCTCAACACTTTACACACTTAAAATGATAAAAATATGTTTTTTTTTTACATATTTTCTTTATTTATTTGTTTGAGTTTTTCAAAATGAAGTCTCCCCGCATGACGTACGTTCAGCGATGGCAGAAAAGTAATTGGTATTTGAATTAAATGTTTTTTTGAGTTTTATCTATTGATCTGAAGATATTCATCGAAGTATTTTGCCAGCAGTTATTGTTTTGTATGTATCGTTTTTATTTTAAATATAATATAATTCTTTCTTAGTATGGTGATAAATTTTAAGGCATTGATATGCTAGTCAGGTTTCATCTAAGGAAGACATCTTACACTGTTTGAGGGATCCTTCAAGGAAAAGAAGGAGTCAACTAAGGACAAAGTTAAATTTAAGCGATGCTAATGGGACGGCTATTTTTGGAAACGAATCGATACAAACGGCTCTTAAAATTTTCAAATATATTTACTTTATGTCCTGCATAATATGATGAAATATTTATATAAAAATAATGTTTTATGAAAACAGTATTATTCAAATATCGGATGAAATAATTTCTTTATGCTAGTGACGTATGTAGATACTAAATGACGGTGGCACATATGAAAATTATTTCATTAGACTTTGGTTGCAAGTTCAGATAGAAAGAGAGTGTTGTTGTTGAGTTATGATTATTTTTCTGTGTGCTACATTACAGAGAAACAGATAAGTGTTAAGGTGTTTGAAAAATTGTACTTTTGAACATTAATTTTCTTAAATGAATTAAATTTCAGCAGCGATCATTATAACTCTTTGCTTTTCTTCAAATATCTTTACTTCATGTGTGCTATGAATTGAATTGACATTGACTTGGTAGAACTCCATTTTTATAAGGTAAAATATCAAAGTATTCAGTTCTACATTTTTTTAAAATGTGTTTATAGCTATTTTGGCGTGCGCCATCGTAAGAACTAGGCATCGTCATCATTGTATGGGCACCACCGTCAAAATTAAAGTTTTTACATAGTTCTCACGATGGCGCACGCCGAAATAGCTATTAAGTAATTTTATAAAAAAAATGTACAACTTAGTACTTAGATATTTTTACCTTACTTCATGTATGCTTTTTCTGTATCGATATTTGGTATAAAAACCTTGATTTTATTTTATTTTTCTCCTAGTCAAAAGAGACAAATGAATAGTGTAGTATAATTAGAAAATATTAAACATAATAAATATGTAACAATTTTTAACAGTCTACAACACATTTTCTTCTTCTTCTATAAATATCTTATAATTTGTTATTACATGGTATCTATCTATACCCATAAGAGTACAAATTAAATAAAACAATTTTACCCAAATATAAGCATATTCAAATTGAATCAAAAAGAATTATTGTAAAGTAGAGTTATCTATAGGCAAAATTCTGTGCAACTAATTTTATTTATATGTCAAATATTTAACTCTTTAGTTAAGACTTGTTTTGTTAATTGTAGCAATGCAATACTTGTAATTATTTTTTATCCATATCACAGACATTTACAATCACAGCAACGTAACTAAATTATACGTCCATAATACGTGTTTGTATTCATTTGTGCGGAATTGCGTGGGTACTAGGAACAGCGTACAGTAACCTTAATTCCCGTACATTACCCGCCCTCAGGGTTGGTCGGGTGTCGAGCGTCGACTACCTCTTCGCTTGCTTGCCAATTCCACTTCTCACTTGACATGTACGACTAAAACAAAATGTCGAGTAATGCATACGTGATGGTTTTACTAACAGCATTTCATAAATGTCTCAACACATATTCTGATTACGTAATGCATTAAATGTTTTGTTTTAGGGAAAGTTATAATCTAAGAACAATTAGGCTTATGTTTCACTATAACGTACATATTAACGAAATGTACTGAAATATAAGCATTACATAATGTATACGCAAACATTATGTCGATTGGTGCAGGGGCAAAAAAAATTACGGTTTAAAGTGTCCGTAAAGAAATTTGCCTCTAAATATACATTTTTGATTAATTAAAATCGAGTTTATAACAAAAACGGCAGGTTACATACTCCTGTAAAGCAAACACGTCAGCTACTAAACGAATTTTACAAAAAAAAACAAGTTAATACTAATATGAAGATTTAATTTAGAACTCCGACTGAAGGTGCTTGTTGTATTTAGTATTAAATTTAAATTATTTTGATTCTTTTCTATTCCAGCTTTGTCGATAACGACCTGGGCGTCGCTTTATACTGTGCAATTCACTTTTATGTTTGTATATAAACAGGGGTGGGATTGAGGGGGCTCGAAATGGCTCGCGCGATCCCCTTGTTAAATTTGACTAAAACTGGCGAGCCCCTTGTTAATTTAAGAGAAAACGTTATAATCAGATCAAAATGGTGTAAAACTGCAATTTCTGACTTCCTTCTTCGGCGTACTGTCTCATTGTTAAATGGCGCGAGTCTTTTGTGAAATGTTACTAACGTCGGTGAGCCCCTTGTAATTGAAGGAAAAATAATATTCTCAGATCAAAAGAGTACATGACTGCAATTTTTGACCTATACATTATCTACGACAGCTTCAGTATACACAGTAGTACATTTTTAGCCATTTATATTGATACGTTTACGGTAAATTGCATATTGTCACATATTATAAGTGTATGAAGTAAAAATCGATTGCTTATTTAAATATTGCATATAATTGTATACGAGTGTTAAAAAATTCACTCCTCCAAATCATCGAGAATTGCTTTGAGATTAAGCGAGCCCCTTGTTAACGTATTGGCAGCCCACCGCTGTATATAAACGAAACAAACCGTTTGTGGCTCGTCAGCTCAAGTGCATACGTGCACTTGATAAAATCTGAAGATGCCGAAATGCGAAACTTGAGTCGTTATCGAAAAAACTTATGGAAGAGTACAGAATCAAAATAATTCAAATGGAGATTTAACATTACCTTTTTCAGACGTTTAAACTATAAAATTAAAAATAGTTGTAGGTAATTGATTTTTAGACAATTTATGATAATAAAAACATTTGTTTCCCTAGCATTTCAGTCAAGTATACTTCTTACTACTTACTAGTATAAGTTCCGTTATTATTTTGTCAATGTTTTTCCAAATCATGGCTCCCAGCGATCTAATCCTTTTCGCAGTGACTAGGTTTATGAAGTGAAATATTCACCAGGCCGAAAACCCATCACATGGAAACGTCGACCGCCTCATTTCCCTGTTTTATATTCAGCGGTCGAGTCAGCGAGCCACGGACCGTCAATTGCGGGACATTTTTTTTTTCGCTTTTTTTTTTTGAAAAAGTGCCAAATAAGTTCACCGCAGCTCATCGCGGAGGGTGCAGGGTGCAGCAGCGCACCTCCTGCTTTTATTGCGCACGCCGTGGAAGCTGCATGAATATTTTATATTTTTCTGGGACTATTTTTACGTTTTGCGGTTCAGGCTTTTCGGTATTTTTGTTTATTCTTACGCGAGAGGCTGCCTGCCATGATAACGTACATTTTTTATACATTGTGCTTCGATTTAATCTCACAAAGAGGTTACAAATATTATCACAACTGAGAAATAAACAATGAGACTCACTTCCGTCTCGTCCTGATATTCATTGTGTATTTCCTAAAAGGAAAAACGCAAATAAAATAATAAATAATATTTTGTTAAATCGACTCAAAATCGATGAACAACATAACATTAAAAATATAGCAGAATTACCTTATTTTTTTTTCAATTCCTTACTCTTACCTGTGTTGCCTGCTGTGGCTCAGTTGGTTAGAGCTTGCTCTACCGATCACGCAGGTCTGGGTTCGATTCCCGGTCAGATCACAGTGAATTTGAGAATTATTCAATTCAAAGTTGTGATCGAAGACTGGGTGTTTGTGATGTCAATTAATTAACATCATTTCCTCTCCTCCCATTCTTCTGATCCTTTAATACATAGCGATTATGCAAACACTAGTCCTGTTCTAGCCTTATCTTTCTGTCCCTACTACTCACTTTGAAAAAGTGAGGATGAGCGACTGAGTAACAAACAGTTCTCGTAGAAAAAAATTCTGTTGAGATACCTCCATTAGTAAGCCATATGATCCACATTGGGAGCAGACATGGATTAAAAAAAAAACTCCTAACTAGAATACAACTCTTGAAACGAGTCTTGGTAATGGAAATACGAAATAGTATTTTTTTGAATAATTTTTAAATTTGAATTGTTCAAAGTATGTACATTCACACAGATTTTGTCACTAACGACCCGGGTCTCGCCTTTCGGCATCTTCAAACGTTCAAGTGCACGGATGAACTTGAACTTCAAGTTCAAGTTCAAGTTCAACAAGTTCAACGCCTGAAGATGCCGAGAGGCAAAGCCCGGGTCGTTAGTGTCAAAATCTGTGTGAATGTACATAATTTGAACAATTCAAATTTAATATTGAAATTCCACCAAGCACCTTTAGTCGAAATCTTAAATAAGATTAATTTTTATATTGTTTTATAAAAGAAGAACATTCTCAACTAAAATGTCACTATAAGACTTTCCTTTTCAAAATCATATTTACTTTTTTATCATAGATTCTGGATAGCATCTTTGATAAGAGTATTCTTATCTAAATTATCTAGGATTGGCTGTAGTATTAAAGATTGTTGAAATACTTCTACAATCGAAGTTATTACTGTCTGAATTGGTAATTTTACAAACTTTACCGACGAGTCGAATATTGTAATGTTGAAAAATAGTACGAAATAAACTTGATAACAATATTTGTTGTATGTCACTCGAGGATAATAATATATCTCAAAATTAAATTGGAAAAACTTAAATTTGACATCGAACCCAGACCCACCTGGTCGGTAAAGCAAGCTCTAACCAACTAAACCAGTATTTCCCAAATAATGGGTCGGGACCCGGTACCGGGTCGCAGAAAGCAAAATCCCGAGTCGCCATTTTCCTAAAATAAGTCTTTATATTTACTATATATTTTCGTAATAAGCAAACATAACGAAACGCTGTGTATAGTCAAAAATAATCGCGTTGTAGTTGGAAGTATGGATAAGGAATCCTTTTACAGTGACGGTAAAATCTGAAACAGAATTGCAGGTTTCAGATATTAATTCAATAATTGAACTCTCGTGTGATATGACACTCAAAGACATCTTCAGCAGAATACCACTGATGGATTTCTGGCTATCTTGTCGTCAAGAAGTCCAGTTTTAGCACAAAAGGCGATAAAATTTCTAATACCTTTTGTCACAACCTACAAGTGTGAAGCAGGCTGTTCAACATCGGTTTTCTTAAAAAATAAATATAGAAACCAATTGGAAGTCGCACAGGATCTAAGAATAAAGCTATCAGCCTTTTCTCCAAACCTAGAGCGTTTATTTAACAAGAAACAGCAGCACACCTCACATTAATAAACTATTGGTACATTTGATTACTTTATAGGTTTATCAGAGTAAATTATTTCGCATTATAAACATATAAAGACTGTATGGACATAACTATAGCGACCACAAGTTAAAGACATTTTTAATAGTCTTTATTTTTTTAACTTCGTCCACTCACACATAAAGTTATGAGAATCATGTCAGAACAGAAAAGATTTCTTACAGTACTATTTAAAATCCAACTATGTAACCATTGCCTTCGGAAATGGTAAAGATAGACGGATGTGATCAATGACTAGATGTCAGCCAATCTCTCTTTCTCTCTACGCTTTGTTTATAAAATCATTAAAGAGATAGATTAAGTAAAGAGATTACAGACAAACAACATTTGGGTATATCCAAAATAAATATAACAGTTTTCGCATAAAAAGTGCTCGAACGCAAATGGGCCAGAAAAAAATAATGTATTATCTCTATTTAAATATGCATAGGGAATTCAAAAAAATAAAACTTTTTCCAAATAAAATGCACAGAGCCATTATTTTATTCCGTCAGTTCACTAATTGGCAGGCTCGTTTTTAAATTATGACGCCTCCCAGAGGATTTTGCAAATCGCAAAAATTTTACTCGCATTCATCAATTCAACAAACAAAAATTGCAGCTTATAAACGAACAATATATATTCAGTTTTTAAGTCATATTTGAAACTCTGGTTACGCGATTGCATTTAAATAATAGACCTTTCTGTGCACTAATTCAACAGAAATATTTTAGTGGTTTTCATAAATGTAAGGCTTAGTGCTTTTTTGGCAAGCTTTTAACCATTCATTAATTCATGGTCTCAATATAGTACGAATGACTATCGCAACTTAAGTAATTGAGAAAAATAGTAAAAAAATACTGTACAACCAATTACATATAAGCCTGATTTTATTGTTTTTTTGTACGGATTGAGAAAAACAATTAAGATTTTTTTACATATTATAAAACAATAATGATCAACTAAAAAATAACATCGAGTCGGGTCCTACGCGGTTAGCGTTGTGGGCTTCGGCTCCGGACTTCACGGAGCCAATTCTCAGTACGAACAGAATTTTTTGATTGGTCTATCGACTTCTGTTCAAAGGCATGGGTGTTTGCGATGTCCAAAAATTCCCTCTCACTCTTTCCAATCCTTTAATAACTGGGTTTAGCGAGAGCGATTAGTTAACCACTAATCCTATCCTAGCTTTATCCTTACTACTTTTCTCTTTAAATAAGAGAGGTTGAGCGACTGACTAACAAACAGCTCTCGCAGAAAAAACTTGCGTTGAAATACCTCCATTAAAAGGCCATATGCTTCACATTGGAAGCTGACATGAATTAAAAAAAATAACTAATAATGAATACGAATATTTGCCAAGTTTGGCAGTTTCAGTTTGAAATATTGACTAACATTTGAATCTTTGAAATGCTATTTTAAAAAAATGTTTTGAGCATGACCAAATACTAATTATAAAAAATATAGTTGTTTATTAAGTACTTAAAAGCTTTAAAAAAGTCCGAAGCGAATGATTAGGAGATTATTATTATATGTATGTACATATATGTATATAAACTATGAAATGCCTGACAAATCAGTTGACAATGCTCGCAATGAGCGAAGCCGGTCCTGACCTTTCAAGTCAAGCGGAATACAGTACAAAGGAATATTGTTTTTTTATTAAAATATATCATAATATTTTTTGATAAATCTGTTTATTATTATCAGAACTTTCAGTAATTTAATACATCAAAGAGTGTAACAAAAAAGTTGCTACGAAATAATTACACTGTTATTTTATGCCTGTACAAGTTTTCCTATAAATCTGTTATGCGTAGACCGTAGCATTCATTATACCTCTACGGACGTGAAATATTACAATTTAATTTAATTGGCACATACAACAATAGTATCCGAAAACAGAACAGTACACCGCTTTGTAGAGGGTGGAGTGCTGTTTATATCTCAATCTCAAGCAAACTCGTAAACAACATTAGTGTACACTTTTACAACAGTATTCATTACTTTGAGGTGAACTTGATTATTGAGTACACTTGTCATTTGATTAAAATTAATGTTTAAAAAAATCACGAAACGTTCTTGTAAAATTAACATTTGAAGGCGTTGCTGTTCTCCAATTGGGCAATCGGTAATTTCTACCAAATGCTTATCCCATATTCATTTTAAATTTTTCCCTGTTATTAGAAACTGTTTTAAAAATAAACGTAATTTTAAAAGCTTGTTTTTACTTTGGTAAAGAGGATGAAGATTAAGTTCTTCTTCAAGTGAATTTTATAAAATTTATACATTAAAATACTTATCTGCTGAAGCATAGACAAAGTTAACTATATAAGGTAAAATATATCAACGTACTTATTTCAATTTTTTTTATAATATTAGTTTATAGCTGTTGTTAGAACTCAAAAAAATTAAAAAAATGTATAACTAAATATGTTGATATGTTTTACTTTATAACAATAGAGTTCTACCAAGTTAATGCCAATTCAATCAATAAAATTAACCATGTTAAGTTTGCTGTGAAGTATTGCTAAAACGGGAGTTTAACACCACTAAAACATTTAAATAAAAAGTATGTGCAATAGTTCTGTAAAAACAGGATATGCTTTCCATGGTAAGAAACTCTGAAGTAGTTCTGTGGATTTAGATACATAAGTATATAACCGTTATCAAATATACATATATATGTATATATATACTCTGAGCTAATCTTTAAAACCAATACATACTTTCAGGTTTCATATAGAATTCATCCGTGTTCTTAAAAGCCTGAAAATGTAAAGAAGTGCAACTGAGATAAAAAGCGACAGTAAATATAAAAGATAAACCAATTGAAACGATCACATCAAGTAACTTTAAACAATATTCTCAATCATTTAGCATTTTCAATTTACAACAAACGGTATTAATTTGAAAATTTATGTTACATTATCTTTGTCCACTACCGTACGAGACACAATATCATTACCGTCTTGCAACAGAAGTGTTGCATAAAAGACACTGCAAGAATTGCTTTTCGTTATATCGCAAAAAATTTGGTCACTTTCTATTCACAGCTGAAAGATGTCAGATGAGACTGTCAATATAAAGTTTGTACGTGAACGCGAGAACGTTTTTACTTTATCCCGTCAACTGTGAAGATGGTAGGTGAACCCAATATTTCTGCCAAAGCTATGAATTCCATAATAGGTACAACATTAGAATTTCTCACACTGTGTGTTTGACACTTAACAAGTGACTATTCGTTCTTCCACACAATGGCATGTTCGATTTTTCATTTTGATTTGTGTTGTTGCAGATTGCACTTGCTGTCTTCTAGAGTTCTAGATGTCTTACAGTGTAAATGCAGATTTTCACCTGAATTGTTAACTATTTTTTATATTCATATCACAATTCGATGATAGTTAAAAATATGACGACTAAAATTCGGTTTCGGTTAAAAACGAGTTTCTGTGAGATTCTGGGAAAAAGTATAGCGAATTGAGAATTTCAAATTCCTCGGTGAGAAAATCTCAATCCCGGGATTCCGGGATTCAAAATAAATCAATCCCGGGATTGGAAAAAGGCTCCGGGATTGGATACTCTAGACTTGTTGCCCAGTCTTTCTTGACCTATATTTATATGAGAGCGGTTAAAGATGAAATAACCTAAAATTGAATAACTTCAATATTCCATTTGTTGTGCTACAAAATGTGACTTTGAAATGTGTGTGTTTATTTGATAAACATCATCAGACATAACAGATTATTAATAATCATTCATTTTTATTAATGGATTAATGATATCAATGTTTGTATCTTACTTCTTCCCTGCGTCCAGTAAAAAAGGAAAAAATTCCGAATTTTGTGTTGTAATTTCAGAATTTCAATAAAATTTTATTTTATTCGTAAAAGGGCAAAACATGTGTCACACTTTTTACACAACATGTGAAATAATAAAGTAGTAATTTTTGATTGTATATTCAAAATGAACTTCCACAAAAGTAACTGCCAAATCTATCGAAAATCATCCAATAATCAAACTAGCCAAAAAAACACATGACTGTTTCAAAAAGCTCAAATATAAGACCGGCGTGATTTTTTTTATTAGTTTTAATTATTTACCGTGCTCCACCCTGGACCATAGTGGGTACTTTAGTTTCAGTTTATCGCTAAAAAAATACCCGTGAAAATTATGTATATTGTATATCTGTTGGGTATTTATTTACAATATGGAGCTATATTCTATTAAATATTCATTGTTAAAAAGTAAGCTGAGATTATATGTTTGTCACGATTTCCAATTGTATTTTAAACAATTTTTTTTTAAAGTAAATCATATTACAAAAACTAATTTTCGAAACTGAAATATTATACAAAGGCTTAAAGGTGTTCACTGTCAATTCTTGTAGAAAGACACAGCGTTAAAACAAACACTTATTGTACTAATTATACATAAATTTATCTATTATCGGGCCCAGTTTCGCTCATCACAAATGCCATATGTTTTTTAAGCTGACAAAAAATACATCTTTAAATATATGTTATAAATTTATTATTTCGGCGGTAACTTTGTCAAGGTTCATTTTTAATCCATAAAAGAAATTAGATAATTTTGTTATTTCAGTTGTTGTGTTACATCATGTGATACGTGTTTCGTCTCTTTTAAGCATCAGCAACATTGCAAGGTTTACGAATTATTCATTCGAAGAACGTGTCTTATTTTTTTACACAACAATTGTATTAGCGAAGTTATTAAATTTAAAACGATCTAGTTGTCACAAGGTCGACGTTATCTATATTTAAAACTAGCTGACCCGACGAACTTCGTACCGCCTCAGAATCAATAAATGTTGTAATAAAAATAATAAAACATTTTTAGTACTTTTCCCACTAAATAAAATTTATTTGATCAGGACCGGTTTCGCTCATCGCGAGCATTATCAACTGAGTTATTATCATCTGAGCATTATCATCAGTTAATAATGCTCGCGATGAGCGAAACCGGTCCTGATCAAATAAATTTTATGTGGAAAAAGTACTAAAAATGTTTTATTATTTTTATTATATTGCCATTCCACCAAGTATTGACAGTGAACACCTTAAAAGTGAATAAATGTTCTGTTAACTTGATAACTTGAAGCATGATGATTACCGAGTCAACCTTCAGTTGTAAATTGCGCGGTGGCAAGCCAGGCAGATCCAATAAGTTTAAAAATTAAGTTGGATAGTTGGTTGCTTCGTCTTCGTTTGTTACACGGTCGATAGATTTAAAGGAATGCAGTGGACCAACGATTTGATTTTGAATTGTGAAGTTTAAATGATCCACATCTTTGTTCATTGCCGCAAGAATTGCTCGTTCATTCAACCAATTGTGATTTTTGTGATTAGATGTTCGGGAACATTTTGTTGAATGAAGTGAAATTGCAAAAATTCGGCGGAAACAAAATCAATCCGTTCGATTCGTCGACAGGAACACCCCCGTTACCGATAATCAGCAATTGCTTCGGCAGATAGATCGTTTAGCAATGCAACTCGCATGTTTGTCTTCAGCTGAAGATTCTTTACATAGCGCCAGAGTCGTGATTTGAGGTAAGCGTTTATTTCATCGGAAGCGGTAAATCTTGGAATGACTGGTAGTGTTTGGTTGAAATCGCCAGATAGTAGAATCATTGCGCCTATAAAACATCTTGAGTCATTGCACAGATATTTCATACTTTGATTGAGTGCTTCCAATGCGCATTTGTGCGCCATTTTCCATTCATCCCAGGTAATGATTTTACTTGCTACCAATGACCAAAGTTTTAGTGTTTCGCAATATTGCATGTCAGTTTTTCAGTCGTTTAAAGCAGTGCTCCGCAAGCGGTGTGCCGCGAGGCGATGCTGGGTGTGCTGCGGCGCGAATCTCTAATAAACGAAAAAAAAAATTAGTTTGGTCGATACTACAAACTATTTCTGATGACACTATCATAGAGAAGCAGAAATAATTATTTTTTGGTTGAAAGAATATGTTATATGTACAGTCTGCGCAATAATGTTTCGCGCACCTTGCGAAAGTTCGCTAGGTTTGAAGGAATGTAGTGGACCAACGATTTGATTTTGAATTGTGAAGTTTAAATGATCCACATATTTGTTCTTCGCCGCAAGAATTACTCATTCAATCAACCAATTGTGATTTTTGTGATTAGACGTTTGGGAACATTTTTTTGATGAAGCCGTCCTTCGTTGAGACGAAATTGTTAAAATTCGGCGGAAACGAAATCAATCTGTTCGATTTGTCAACAGAAACACGGTCGTTACCGACGATAGTCGAAGATCGTTTTCAAGCTTAAATCATTTTTCTCTTCTCCTTCGGGGCCGAGTTAATAATCCTCAAATTCTCATGACTATTAATTTACATGCTCCCAATTTATTCTTACGTGGGCGTAACTATGAGCAAAAACTTTTATTTCTAAAAACTTATACCTCACTTAAGAGGTTTAAATCACCAGTTCCAAGGGCCGTTAGATTGATCAACGCATTGCCTAGAGAAGTGGACATTTTTAGTGATAGTATTTGTGAACTGTTTGTAAAATTTCAATATTTTATTTCTTGATTTTTTATGTTGATTTTGATTCTGATATATTATGTAGTTTTATTTTATATTTTGTCTTATTATATTTTTCAAGTACATGGCGAATTGGCGTCAGCTGTTATGTCATGTACTAAAATTTTTATTTTGAACAATGAATAAATAGATAGTCAGCAATTGCTTGGAGAAATCTTCGGCAGATGGATCGTTTAGCAATGCAACTCGCATGTTTGTCAATTATTTGAGGCAAGCGTTTATTTCATCGGCAGCGGTTGATCTATCTACGTGGCTGCTATTCCAGAAGAAGTAACTGCTACAGCAATTTTTTTATCTCGCATGAACAGTGGCCATAATCAATGACATGAAGAATGTCTTCCCAGCTCCACCGGGCGCATCGAGGAAAAATAAGCCACCATTTCCATCATCAATTACCTTCATTAACGTATCGCTAATTTCATTCTGTTGAGGGTTCAACAGTGGTACATTCGTTCAAACTGATTGGTTCAATGCATCTCGATCATATTCACGTTCACGTTCCAATTCTCGATTGAAAGCGTCGTTCATTCCACAAACTGCCGCACATGAGGTAACACATGTCTTCGATCTAAAGCAAAGCCTGGTTATGTATCTCTTCATTCACCTCGAGATCGGGATTCCCCAAACTGACACGAATTCAATGCAAAATGTATTCGGACATGTCATCCTTGTACTTGTTCCACAGTTCACGGGGATTCGATGGGAAGCATGTCAAAATAATGATAGAAAATAATGTGCGTATTTGACTTGGAGATTCAGAAACAATTTCTTCAGAGATTGTAATGAGTATCATTTTCAAGCAAATTGAGCTGTTGACATGCAAGTAGAAGCATACGTCATTTTTCGGATGAACTGTGTAAGTGCGACCAAGAGCATCAGTAATCATTCGGATGAGCAGGAACCGCATCGCCTTGCTTTCGACGTTAAAATTTCTTCGATGTAGCTTTCCAAGTGTAATAACGTGGCATCTCAAAGTAGAGCAACGTTCGTGCAAACAGCGTTATATTGTTGTCAAAAAAAATATCACACCTAATTATAAACATAACCTTATATCAATATTATCCGATTTTATTTCGTTTTCATTTTATATCATCGATTTGTTTTATTCTAATCCATACTCTAAATTTAAAATTATTTAGAAGTCAATCGTATGCAAAAGAAGCAAAAACAAATGAATTTTGGAAAAATTGCCACCTAGCGGATGAAATCTGCATACAAACGACATTTTCATTATTTCAAGGTGTTCGCCATTTGAAAACTGTATGAGAATATTAATTGTCTTCATAATTTCTTTGCCGTGATATTTTTCCGATGTTTTAATGCTTATTCTGCTATTCTAGGCGGATACGAATTTAATAAGACAAAGATCATTAAAATCCGAGCTGCAATTCTCGAGATATACGTGGTGTAACAAACCCCACTTTCTTTTATATATATAGATTTAAACGAATTTAAAATAACAACTCTATCTATAGAATAAATGGTTTATTTATTTAAACAATCTTAATTTTATCAACACTTCCCTTTACTATTCAAGAAAGTATTTATATTAATAAAGATCGATTATCTACAGCTTGTATATATAAAAAAAATACACTGCAGCATCTGAAGCGAGCATGATTAAAAAAATCGATATGTTCTCCCTTTTCAGTAGAACACCTTTACACTGAACTCCCCATTTACACGGTAGATACGCTCAACGCGATACCGAGTAAAGAAAAAGTGTAAACAATTATATTAAAATTTAAAATTTGTGGTAGATAGGTTTCCTTGCATAAAAATAAATTAAGGATATCAAAAAATTAAATTCATTATCGCTTATTGTATCTTAATGTTATATAAAAAATACTTAAAAAAAATCAAACGTAACAAAAATTATTTACTATCACTATGAGACAATAGACGAAGCCTTTTACGAAAATTTTGAATGACATATCTCTCATCTCTTGAGATATCCAGAAACTGTGTAATATTTCTGTCCAAATTTTTAAATGAATAGTCGATTTATTTATCTTTTTTTGCACCGTGTTATTTCTAAATCGTCTTAAAACAGAGTTCAGTGTATTTTAATCGTTAAGTTGGTGTATTCTATTCAAATCAATGTTATGCGTTATGCGTAATAATTCATTAAAAACGTTATGCGTAATAATTCATCGAGCTAACCTTCTTGCTGAGTAAAACTATTATCATGTTGAAATGAAAATAATGATTTCGATACCCAACGCTCAATAGGTTTATCATCTTGATATTGAATTGATATTCATCGTCTCTTTGCCAAAACATTAGCGAGTATTGCAATGCATTGTATGAACGGTGTGCTTCGTATCCAATATCGTTTAAATACTATTTCACAGAAGTTGCGCCACATTATAAACTAATTAAAATACACTGTTCCCGCTATGAGCCATGAATCCCGTGTTTGACCATAATTGGATAAATAGATTTTTACATCAGAATGATTTATCGGAATTAAAACCTAATAAAAATCGATGAAAACTCAAAATAACGGCGCATGTATACCAGAGATAATAATGTATACCTACATAGCGAGCAGTCAACTGTCAAAGTATAATGTAATCAATGCCATCTGGTGGATTTACTGGAAAACAGCATACAACGTGTCATACAATGTCCACGTTCCATTTGTATTTTTCAAAAAAACAAATTGTATGAGGACAATTATTTTCTTAATAATTTCTTTCCCGTGATATTTTTCCGATGTTTTAATGCTTATTCTGCTATTCTAGGCGGATAAGAATTTAATAAAACAAAGATCATTAAAATCCGAGCTGTAATTCTTGAGATATACGTGGTGTAACAAACCCCACTTTCTTTTATATATATAGATTGTTTCTAGCTGTCTAAAAACGGTTTTTGTCAAAAATTTAACCGGTTACTATGTCGTAATTAATAAACACATAGACTGTCATAAAATATACCTGTCGTGTAAACAAATCTCGACAAATGAATGCTAAATCAACACAAATTGTATAACGATGCCTTGTTTAAAGCCCTTTCATTCATGGTATACAATTCACTAGTAACCAATCACAAATGATAGATTTATCTATTGGGAAAAATCAATCCGTATTCAAAACTGACGCATAGTAATCCCATCTCCCGTGACGTCACATTTGCATACTTGAAACAATGGTGTAATAATGATCTATTGTGAGTCCGCGATGAAAATTTACCCTTCCACATCAGCGCTAACCCTTTCCGTTATGTGTGGTCATCATTTTGGGGGTTTGGCCGGAAACTGACAGCGGGGACAGGGTTGTCAATCATAATGTAAGAGCGAGATTATTTTAATTGATTTACAATCAAAACATAATAAAGCTTTCGTAGCAATAACTATGCAGTCAGTAAATATACCTTTTTAACTTTAACCTCCAGAGACGAGACCTTTTTTTCGATGAAAAAATATTTTTTAAGCTTTACTGAAATCACAGATAACTGTTATTCCTAACAGAATTAACAAAAAAAAAACGCCAATTCATTATATAGAAACCCCGCATGACTATATGGTCATGCTCATCCTTTTATTATCGTGTAATATTGTGTACGGACAGTAGTAATGACGAAAGTGACCGCGTGGACACGCAAACATTCGGGGTTGAAATATAGCTAAACGTGAAATTTTCAAAAATATTTACAATTTGACCTCTTTAGATCAACACAATTTCAATACAAATATATTAGCAAAGGAACTGTAAATAATTTGTAATAACTAACAGTTTCAAAAAGTCTATTTAAAAAACGGAAATTCAAAAAATCGCATGTGCTTTTGGTGGTCGTTTTTGTCCCCGCGGCTGATGATTACCTGAAGTCTGTACCCTTCTTAGCCAAATATAAGTGAAAGCAACAATATTCAGGTAGAAAAAGAATGAATAGTGGGATCAATAGACAATGGTGTTTACTGTGACCATATGGTCACGCTCCTCCTTGGAGGGTTAATATTATTTTAAAGCTGATATTTTTTTATTGAACTCGTCATTTGTCTTATAATATATTTGTGAGAAAAGTTGGATTCTTTAAAAAGACTCTAGAGAAATAAATGGATGTCTGTGATTTTTCCTATCTTCTCACAAAGAAACGTGCTGAAGAAAGAAAGGTATTTTCCAGCAATTTCCATTTGTAATGTATATGAATTCTTAATTGCTTATCTCGACAGAACATTCTTCAAAACTGTGACCAAATAAACAAATCACTTGGATATACATAAAATCGGTAAATACTTTTTTTAAAAAAGTACCCCTTCTGGTTAAATACGTGTTGAATAAATAATTTTAACTGTTGAATAAATTTTGATTATGTTTTTATATTTATTTGTATATTTAATCTTTCAATATCAACATAAACTTGTGTCAGTAAATTCTTAAAAATAATACCAGCTCTTCAATTATTGCGCTTTTTCATCTGATGCTGAAGAAAAAAATATCAAAGTTATTGACAACACTTAACTAATAATAAACTCAATTTGTCGGGACTATGAGACAGTGGTCAACGTCGTTGACTTCCAAGCCGAACCTCACGAGTTTGAATCTCAGTCCAGAAAATTTTCAATCAATTTCTGTTTGAAAGCATGGATGTTTGTGATGTCTAAAAATTCCCTCCCTCCCTTCCGATCCTCAAATAATGAAGCGTAGCGAAAGCAATTAGCTTACCACTAGTCCTGGCTTAACCCTTTTATTTATATCTCTATTTTCATTGAAAATAAAAAATTCTCTTAAGATACCGCTATAAAAGGCCATATGCTCCACATTGGGAACGGACAAGAAAAAAAGTTGCCTTTTCTGTTTTCATAATTTTCCCGCTAGTTTCTTTTCTTATTCATAAATTTACTATGTTTATTTGTTACAGAATATAATATGGTTCATTTTATCTTTTTCGTAGACTATAAATAATATTTATTAAACCTTTCTTATTGAGAAAAATGATGTTTTTCTGGTGAACCCTGAAATAATCGGTCAATAGTGGTAGGGTTGAACCATACGTCATGCCACTTGCATGTGCGTTCTCTGAGTTATAATAGGAACCTGGTTGCGTCCAGTCTATATTACGAATAGCTGACTACTGGTTATTGGCAAGGGACCTTCACTTAAACTGATAAATCATCGTATTGCTTGAAGCTACTCAATTTATAATTTATGGAAAATATCCAATTAATTTTAAGGTGAAAAGTTATCAAAGTTGTTTAGTACTACAAATACTATTTTATACATGGTTTATTTTTGAGTAATAGTAGTTTTGATGAAGGCATTAGCCGAAATAACTATAATGTTTCCACCGTATTATAATTGAGCAAGTAAATTTCAATTCAATCAATAACTTTTTTATTGTTTATTAATATGACAGTTAATATGATAGTCGAATAAATATCGAATATAGTCGAATATATGTAATAAAACGAAAATCCATAAACCAATCGTAAAGTCAATTTATGAAACTGTCCGCTTTGGTATTCGAGCCCATTTACACGGCAACCAAATAAGACGACGTTCAGATCTCGTCTTCATGCCCAACTTGTTTTACTTTACATAATAATATGATTTAATTAACGTGTTTGTTTGACACATTGCTTGTTTTATTGAAAAGTATTTGTAGCGCCATGTTGCAAACACCCACTCTCACCAGTTTTTGACGAAATGGTATATGAATGCAGTTAAGTGCTCCATTGAAAAAGTTATCATTTTTTTAAATTTAAAATTGCAAATTGTATTCCGTTTTGTCAAAAAATCAAAATCAATAATAACGCGACTTGCAAAACCCGCTCTAAAAACGCCAAAATACTCTCTCTGGATAAAACAAACACGTTTATTGACAATTAAACGAAAGTTGAATTATAGATTTTATTTATTTTTATTTGTATCCCGGAAGATATAAAATAACTCTTAAAACTCGCTATATACACAAAACAGTTTTTGTGATTTACTTAAAACTCAAAAAATCCCCCAGAGTGGGCTTAGCAACTCAGTGCCTCATTTGTATATTAACAATTTAAGCTACTACGAATTTGAAGATAATATAAAAAGTTAATTGTACCTTATGGTACACGTCACAATACTAAAAGTAATAATTACTTAGACAGGTAAGACTATAACATAAATTAAAAAACTTCAATATTTTTATCTTATTACTTTTTAGTTAGAACTCTATTAAAAACCTTTTTCATAAGTTTCTATCATAAAATTCTTCAATTAAATACCTGTCTTTGAAAACATCTTAAACTACTCAAGTGTCAAAAAGCTCCAAATCCCGAAAGTAAAAAGCTTCAAAAGTTAGTTGTGACTTTCTTGTTAGTAGGCTTTACTTGTGGAAGAGCACTAACCTTGGCAGTAAATGCGTTCCAGGACATACGACCCAACCGCTTCACAAGTGAGGTTAATGCCACTTAAGGGGTGTCGTTTGGCGCAGAAGTTACTCCATAACAATAAACCTTCTCTTAACTAATATCTCTGCAAGGGATATCATTCAATACCTTGTAATATTGTTGTAATTTTTGGTGGGAAAGTTTTTATCTCGAACAACTTTTTACGCAATTTGGGAAAAAAATAAGAAAATAGTGTTGACAACAAGCAAAAGGAGAAAATATTTTTGGTAGAAATTCGTCGCCAAAGCCCATATATATAAAAATAAATAAACATGAAGTTAACGAAAATTTGTAAATTTTTATATTTTCAAAAACATCATCTTATTGTAAATTTTATAATTGAATATTACAATTTGATGAAAATTTTCTTCCAGCAAAAACAGCGTCAGCATACTTTATTTGATAAATTGATTGTATTAGTCAGATTTATAGAAATATAGTTAGTAATGAATGCTATAAGATTAATTTTATGGTTTTGTATTATTTCATATTTTTTAACGTAATTGTTTCGATCACTTTTAAGATGTTGATGTTAAAATATGAAAAAATAAAAGCATATTTTGTACTACAGCCATATTTATTTGATATTATGATGACCAGTTTGCTCATCATGAAAAGTTTTAACTTATCTGATCAGTTGAAAATGCAATTGACGAGTGAAACCAGTATATAAAATTGATAATATAAAATAAAAGTTAAGTTAGTACAAAGGAGTGTTTTGTATTATTTTTTGTATATCAGTATTTTGCTAAACAATGAAGTTTTTTAAAGGACAGTTTGCTATAAAAACTGTAAATACTACTATGACCACTTGAGAAATATTAACTTTATAAATAAAACTAAGAATAAGTCTTAAATAAAGAAATGAAATTCTCAGAAGATCCATTCTTAATAAAGTAATACACTTGTACAGTATTCCAAAATAACTTTTAATATTATTTAATTGTGCCGTGGTAAAATTTCGAGTAGTTTCTTCGTGTATCACTCACGAAATACATTGCTAGAATTTGAAAGATAATTTGAGCAATCATGTTCTAGATTGAAACGTATGTAACCAATTATTTTTAATGACAGACAAGAGGCCTCCGTACTGCACCCTTATCATCTCAACGTCAAGCTTCATCTAAAAATTGTTGTATCCATGGCTACAGTTGGAAGGATTTTGACCGTAGAAGATATCTATAATCACTTAAAATCTTGTGTTTAATTTTACGAGCATATTAATTATTTGTTAATCCATTTTGCGATATTTTATTTATCTTCAGACAGAAATAAAAATACTTATTGGAAAAGTGTCCTATATTCATGTATGTTTTTGAAGAAATATGGTTTAATGCTTCATTTTTTTAATACTTTCGATGGTTTCGGCGGTAACTTTGTGGAAGTTCATTTTAATAGAAAATTTAAATTAACTTTGATTATTCCACGTATTGTGTTACTAATTGTGACACGTGTTTCGCCTCTTTCAGAGGCATCTTCAGACTAACTATCGCAAAGTTTGCTTAAGTAATGAAGCAAGATTGATTCTAACATTTTAAAATGATAAAATTACAAAATGGAGGTTTGGATTTTTTTTCTTTTTTCCTCTTTGCTTCCCTTAAAAAGGAAAAAATCCAATCTGATTGATTACAACTCATTAGTATCATTATCTGTTTGTTTTATTTCGATTCTACACCCCCCTCCTTGCTCCTCTTAAAAGGAAACAACCCAGGCGAAACACGTGTCACAATTAGTAACACAATACGTGGAATAATCAGAGTTAATATAAATTTTCTATCTTCATTTTTTTGTTTGCACTTTACTTGTGTTTTAAAAAAGCAAAACGGCTTTCATTTGCGGTAGTCTGTCGGGTCCTATGGCACAGTGGTTAGCGTTGTGGGCTTCTGTGCCCAATCTCTCGGATTCGAGTCACAGTACGAACAGCACTTTTTTATCGATTTAATAAAGGCATGGGTGTTTGTGATGTCTAAAAACTCCCTTCTACCCTTCCAACCCTTCAACAACCGGGTGTAGCAAGAGAGATTAGTTAACCACTATTCCTGCTCTAGCCTTATCCTTCTATCCCTGCAACTCTCTTTGATAAAGAGAGATTGATCGACTGAGTAACAAATTTTTCTCTTAGAAAAACTTCTGTTGAGATACCTCGATTAGAAGGCCATATGCTCCACATTGGGAGCAGATATGGATAAAAAATACCTTCTGGATATTGTCGCGATTCATGAAATTTTACGATCAACGGTAGATTACAAAAATCATTTTAAAATATTAAAAAAAACGCTTTATTTATACCAAAATAAACTTCATACAAAACATAATATTGATAAAACATTTTGTTGTGTGTTTCAAAAAAGAATCTAGTTTTTATTTGATGGACTTTTACGTTCACCATGAGATCTTTCACATTTTCACTAATTGATCTTTTTTAAAATCCATACGCGACTAGCTGACTTCATCTTATGTTTGTTCGGTATTTCTGATACCTTTCATTCTTGTCTTTAATATTTTAAATGAAATCTCAATATTACGAGTTCGCACTAGCCCGAGTCGATAAATAGACTTTGACTGTGTTATAATAAATATAAGTAAGATTTGATTCATTATGTCAAACAAACGCTTGTGATGACAATGATAAATTCTTTTTACCTTCAATTCAATAAAGACTAGTTTATTATGTCGTTAGCGAAAGGTAAAAGTAAAACGTTAACTGCATAAACATAACGATTGATCGTAAGAAACCAACTTGAACGTAAAAATACAGCACGATAAACAAACTTAGTATTAAATTAATCTGGTCCATTATTTAAACATTATTTACAAAGGTTTTTATTACAGTAACTCTCGCCTACTTTTTATAATATATTATATTGAATATTTTTAAATCCTGGCGTGTATGGTTAAATA
This sequence comes from Himalopsyche tibetana, assembly GCA_030503985.1. NCBI lineage: Eukaryota > Metazoa > Arthropoda > Insecta > Trichoptera > Rhyacophilidae > Himalopsyche > Himalopsyche tibetana. Next base: position 1,195,693 of record JAPJYX010000007.1, on the reverse strand, counting down.
TTGAGTGAGGTCTTGTAAGATTTTTCTCTGTATAAGTTTCTTTTTGTAGAGAATTTTTCCATTTCACCAAAAGATAAATACATCCTTTTTATTTTCCACTAGATTTAATGTACGATTTTTCAGGTTGGAAATGTAACATAAAGATTTTATTACCTAGAAAGCATAAAATATCGAGAATTCACAAAAAGAGACACTATAAATACTTTTTTTATGCCTGGGAGTTTCGCGTGATTTATAACGCCGGTTAGATATTTTCGTAGAAATATATTATGATTGGCTTAGTATTATATGTTTTTTATTTATCATACTTAAGAATGAAGCCTGAAATATTTGTTTGAATTTTAAACCACTTAGAAAATAGGCTTTTGCAATTATGCTGCCTTAGAAACCAACAAAGAAACTAATTCAATTTATTAAGATAAATTATACAATTTGTGAAAATATTGCCTCATTTGTTAGTCTCCATTACATCAAAGATGTTTCTGATTATAGAAATTTAACCATGCAAAGGATATCAACAATTTACTGATTAACTGATTTTTGTTGGCACTACAAGCTTTTTGGTAGGAGAGTGATTAGGTTGTTGGACTAATTGTTTTTTTTTTAATCATATTCGCTTTAAAGTAAATATACAATAATGAAACTTATCTCAATAGACGTTTTCTACGAGAGCTACTTGTTACTCAGTTGCTTAACCTTCATTTTCGCAGAGATTATAGTATATAACATAAGAATATAGCTATAACAGAACTAGTGGTTAGCTAATCGTTAAGCTAGCGTTTTTCGTGGATCGGACGATTTAGTAGGAATTCTAGTCAAGTTTCATGTTTTAAAAACTGCCCGATTGGGATCCCGTGAGCACCGTAGCCGCAGTCAACTATGTTGAACACTCGACCACGAATCCAACTGTTGGTTGTTTACTATTTATTAATTTCTGACAAACGTTTTTAATTTAGTTTATTGATAGGAAATACTTGTGAGATTGTTTTTATTTTGTGCTTCATAAAACGAAGTTATTCATTTTTATTTATTTATATTATTTTTATTTTTTAATAAAAAATTTTTTTGACATTACAGCTTACGCCAATGCGTCAAATACTTTTAAGTTGAAAGATCATACGAGATATACTCGATGAGAATTTTTAAAAGTCACTTCACAAACTTTGAATGTTTGAGAATTGACTTCACAAACACCCATGTCTTAGATCTCAAATTAAAATTGAAAAAAATCCAATTTTGACATCGACCTTACCGGGATTCGAACCTAGACTCACCTGGTCGGTAAAGCAAGCTCTAATCAACTAGACCACAGAAGGCGGGAAGTTGCTTTGATACATAATTCAACTACATCTTTTAATAGGATTTTTGTATTCATAGTCAATCTATGGAATATAATTAACGTAATTTAGTACTAAAGATGATTATTTATATTTAAGTAATATTTATAAACAAACCATTCAAAATCTACAATTATTTGTATGTACCAGTTATACCATGCACTAAGAGTCTTTCTTACTAAGAAAGAAACCAGGATTTTTTAAAAGTAATTTTGATTGCTACACCACGCCGCAACATTGTATTATACTAGGTCCACTAGTCATTCAGTCCGAGAATAAGTACCAAACACACACACAGTCCCTAATTTTTATTCTATCTAAGATATCTTTATTATTCAGCAGATATTTTTCATTACCAACAATGGGCTAACTCAGATAAAGGTTTACAAAATAAATATAAGCATCATGTAATACGATTGATATAGCGTATTCAAAGTTTACACAATAGTTTTCTGACTATGTCAGCGGTTGAACCGAATTCTTTTCTTCGTGTTTATCATTATATTGTTGTGGTCTATTTATATTAATCTGATATTCTATTCAAAAGCAAAGCACCAACGTTGGTAGGCTCGAGATAATTTTGCCGCATCGAGTCTTAGAAAGCGTGGAGGTAACAAACGGGCCAAAAAAGACTGTGCAGGCGGCAGCCTCAGAATGAAAATCCCATTACCTTCTTATCTCTTTTCTCAATTCTTATGATAAGGAAAAGGTTTTCCCTTATTTTCACAATGAAATGAGAACATAGCGAACGTCTTTCAGAATAACATTTGAAGTTAATCCCATTTTCTATGTATTTAACCTCGTAATATCATCCCGCGAAAATTCCTTTTACGACTGTAAATGCTTCGTTTAACGAAGAGAGGGTTTTTATACACTTTTAAGGGTTCAATGTTTTATATTTGTTATATTAAAAGTTTAATGCATTTAAGGGTGCAATTTTCTACAGTAATATTACAATAGATGATAATTTAAATTTATTAGTCGCATTCGGATATCATTTCATTGTACATATTATGTTATTCATATATGTTGTTTTGATAAGCTTAAATTATTAGAATAGAGGTCAATATTAGAAGTGACAATCCAACAAATTAATATGATTTTAAATATGAAATCATATGAGAAAAGAAATCGTTAGTAGTGCGGTTGAACTGCGATCTAAAACACTACATGAAAGACAATAAATTTATATTTTTATAATAAAAATAATAAAACATTTTTAGTACTTTTTCCACATAAAATTTATTAGATCAGGACCGGTTTCGCTCATGATGAGCATTGTCAACTGATAAGAAAAACAATAAAACAGTGATATTTATACAAAATTTAAGTGATAAAAACAAGGTATGACAAACAATTGGTATTACAACCTAGCAAAAGAATTGAAGTAAAATAAACTATAAATGATAATTCATACCTAATTGGTAACCTAATTCTAAACGAGCTTATCTTAAAAAAGGGTTAATACGAAAACTGCCTGTACTCAGTTGCTCAACCTCTCTTAGTGAGTAGGGTTAGAAGGATAGGACTAGGACAGAACTAGTTGTAAGTTAATCGTTCTGGTCGCATAGTGAGAGAGGGAGTTCAAAACATGACATATAGTCATGCATTCGAGAATTTATTAAAAAGTCAATCCATAAAAAATTTCCGTATTGGGATACGAACCGTTGACCTACGTGTTCTAAACCGACGTTGCCACTCGACCACGCAGACGGAAAATATTTTTGAGTGGCATTTTTATTTAGTATTAATGTTTGTATTTTAGCTTTTGCCAGTAGCCCAGTATATAATTGCTTTTACATATATCCATGTAATGTATGAGATAATCCAATTGTAAAAAGAAGATTAGAATAACTTCTTCTTCAACTTTTCAAAGTCAAAGTATTCTAGAAAAAACAGTAGTTTAACTGTTATTTTCATTAAAAATAGTTTTTTTATTTTATCAATTAATATTTAGGTTTATAATATTACATTTGATGTGTCCATTTGTCCTTTTCCGTCTTGTCAAAATCTTTTTGAATTGTAGATTTAATAAATAAATAAAACAGGATGTAAGAAAAAAAATCGAAGTATATTTTGATATTAACAGCTGCAGCAAAAAAAACCCTGTAGAAACTTAGAGGTGTGCCCCAAACAAAAACAAGAGTTAGACTTGGTACATGTGCAAATATTTTAATATGGCTCTCTTTAAAAAACAAATGGCAATAATATTATACGAAATTGAATAAATAGTCTTTTAAGTCTTACAAGTTTCATATTATTTGACCAAATAATTTTAGAGTTATGACACTTATAAAAAGCCCTTAAGATAAAAGTGATTCTTCTAAAATAAGCCGTGCAGACGGGATAGCTTAACATGATTTAGGCCGGGGCCGAAAGAGTTAATAAAATATGATTTCACTATAACAGCCAGTCGCTAAATTTCTAAAAATAAATAACACTGAAAAGATAACACGTAAATTATTGTTCGTTGCTCTCAGAGCGTTCATTTCGATCATGAATGTTCTATAAATATTATAAAATAATATCATTTCACTAGTAAATGTCATCAAAGAGAAAATAAACATTTTTTTTGTTACAAATAAAATACAAACACCTACGTCAACCCTTTTTAATTCGATTTGATTCATGACATCTGTGATAATATGTAGCACCAAGTAGTAAAAAGCTTTTATTAAACATTTTATTTTCATTATATTGTTACGCGATAGATACAAATAAAAACCATATAATTAAAATAAAGCTTGTATATAAAAATTCATATATTTTTTTTATTATTAAAACACCAATGCAAGCTATTTCGCATTCACTTTAAAAATTTGATTGTTATAGTCCGCGTGTTTTTTTCTGGCTTGTTTTACTTGTAATTAGTCGTTCTTTTGAGGAAAGTAAAGCCAACAAAAAGCCGTGAAATGGAATTAAAATGCCCAGCGTTGTAAGGCTTGAATTTTCACTGGGCCGTTTTCCCGTTATCTTATTTAATTAACAGATAATTTTGTCCTTTCTATTTTCATCCCCCATTTTTTCCAGACTGCTTCCCTCTGATAGCAATAAAGATAAAAGCCTTTGTGGGCCCCCTTTTTCAGTTTCAGATACTAAAATATAACCAAATAATACTCGCCAACCCATTCGTATGAATCTTTTAGGCGAATTAGACATAAAAAATATGGCATGTCGGCCGTCATAATGTTAGCATCCCAGAATTTTAATTTTAATACGGTATGGCTAACATGTTTTTTTACTACAGGGATATTTTTTTCAGTTAAGAATACGTTTTTGTGGAGGCTTTAGTAAAAATTTTACCCATGTATCCAATTTTTAAGTGGTTAATGTATACTTCATAGTATACGATATATATAAATAAAAATGTATTTTTTTAACCCTCTACCAATATATGTAAATGAAAAGTAATGCGCTAGTCTATCATATATTTTAAAAAAACTTTTAATTCGACACCGTAGTGATAAACATAAGTCAATTAATTTTTTTATGACTTATCGCGAAACTTTGATGGAAAAAATTAAAAATCTTATGTAATCAAGAAATATGTATAACAATAATCATAAGGTTGTTTTACTAGGTAAGTGGATCTCATTAAAAAAAAATAATGATAATTCTTATAAACATTTAGTGATAGAACAATTAAAGATATAATGTATGTTTTCTATAAAATTATAGGTGAAATAACTGTCCTCGCATCTTTAATTTTAAGGGTTAAAAAAAATTGCGCTTGTGAATTGGATGGTTTTCACTGGTACAAGTGAACTTGATTTTTGATTTTGTTGAAAATATAAAAAAATACATATTTAATAAATATTTAAAATTTGTTATCTCAACCATCTGTGCATATAATATTTTGTTTGAATTCAAAAGTAAATTATTGTAGCCAAACATATTTCTATGAGGAGCTACACTATAAATGGAAATGATCTGACCAAAAGTTCATTTCATTTTAAGCTTTTAATTTATACATCAAAATCTATTGAACTTCTCTTTAAAAACAAACTTCCAACAGATACTTTATTTGTAAATATTGATACACCCAGATGCGTGGTCGAGTGGTCAACGTCGTTGGCTTTGGTAACAAGTTTAATTGCCAGTACGGTGAGTTTCTATGAATTTGATTTTTGGATTTCTGTCTAGATTCATTAATATATGGGATGACTTAAATTCCGAGAGCGATTAGCTAACTCACTAGCCCTGTCTTAGTCCTATCATTATATCCCTCTCCCTTTCAAAAAAAGAGGTTGAGCAACTGTGGAACAAGCAGTTCTAGTAGAAAAATTTAAGTTGAGGTAAATCTCGTTAGGAGTAAATATGCTCTGCATTGGTTTAGAAAAGTATTAATAATGATGATTCAAAAAATAAAACATCAAATTCATAAATTTTAAAGACTAGAACAAACAGTTAATTGTTATATAATTAAAAATACGTAACTAGTTTAGAAAGAACTTCTCTACGACTAGACTTTACTGACTTTGCAATATTCGAGACTTTTAATGGATCAAATAAGTATCAAGTTTGAGTTTTACCTGCACTTTAATCAAATAAAAAGTACGGGAAAGTCAATCTCGGCTTTAGCGCTTAAGACAAAGTTTGTCCACTTTGCAAGTTTTTAGTCTAACAAGTTCACAAAGAGCGAGACCGATTTAGTGGATGGAAACTTTACCTGAGAATGTTTATTGTCTCCACATGTCAAGTAATCGGGAAATTTATTAAATTGTTACAAAACACACATTTGCAGGTACTCACTGGCATTTCTATGTAGTAAGACATTATATTATATTAAAGAATCAAAAATTCTTTAAATTATCTAGACTGGTCTTGACCATCAAGATAAAAAAATATTAATTATGATACAAATAAAAATGTAAAGGATCACTTGGTAATTACAAATTAATTTAAAAATATGTAATGAAAAGTCACATAAATAATATCAATAATAATTCGCGCAATATTGAAAAGAAAAAATCCAAGCTGCACTCGAGTATGAAGAATTTTCCCAATATATTTTTATTATCATATATTTGAAATGAATTTCTATAAAATTCAGAAGCCAACTGAATTAGATACAAACTTTTAAGCTGTTGTGATCATACACTCATATTTACGATCACTTAGTTAAGTGAGTCGAAAGTATTCTTCAAAAAAGAAAATATTCTTCAACAGATTCTTTTTATAAAAAAGTTATTTTGGAATAGTTGTAATATATAACTACAGATCATTTCATAAAATTTAATTGTGTGAAAATATCATTTTTAATATATCTAAATCACGAAATATGAAACAAAACGTATAAGGCTATGATGTCTAAAATCCACTCCTACCTTCCCGATCCTAAAAGCTGAATAAACCAAACGGTAATCTTGTCATACCGAGATCATAATATCCGGTTTATCTTTAAAAAAAGAGGGTTAAAAAAATTAACTTAGTAACCAGTAGTTCTCGTAGAAAACTTATTTAAGATACATTTTATCATGAAGCAAAATTTTCCGCATTTGAGGCGCACATGACAAACAAAACTGTCTAAAAATCTAGTGAAAATTATTTTATGGACCAAATTTTTTTGAATAGTTAATACAATATGTTTTTTTGGGTGAGTAAATCTTTTTCATTTTGATTATATTATTGAAAATAAGTATTTAATAGTACTTAAGATGATAAAGTATTTCGCTTTAAAGCTTTTCATAATTTAAAAAGAACAATATAATAATAATAATCAATTTTGAATTACTTTATCCCCACATACTACATTCCATAGATGGAAAATGAAAAAAGGTAGTAGCTAACTACTCGCTCTTTTCTGATTCCATGTAATTTTACTTACCCTCTCAGATGTGCAATGCATAGTATAAGCACTCCACCCAGAGCGCAAATATGGACTTAAAAATTAAGATTTGCTGTTTTCAAAAATATGGCAAATTATTCGAAAACTCCTCTTAAAAGTAAAAATCGTTGTTGAGAATAATCTAAATTCTAAAGTGACGATTTTTACTATAAAAGTAAAATTTAATCAATTCTTAGTACAACAAAGAAAAGTTTATTACCTGCATAAAGGCAATGAACTTGAAGATTTACAGCTTTGCAAAGTTACTTGCTTTCAGATCACCTGAATGGAAAAGCTTTTAGATCAATTGTCTTTGTGTTAACGTTATCATTCAAAATTCATGAAAAGAAATTTTACATGAACTTTAAACAGCTATTTTGCATCAATTTTCCGACGTAAACGTGTTGTTTAAACATAAAAAAATAATGCTTTCATCAATAGTTGTTTATTACCAAATAATATTCAAATCTGAAATAATCTGTAAATTTAAATATTAAGCAGCGAATTTAGCTTATCCAGAAATGAGAAGTATTTAAATTTAAATCGTTCAAATGATGTACATTCACACAGATTTTTTCACTAATGACCCGGGTTTCGCCTTTCGGCATCTTCAGGCGTTCAAGTGCACGGATGAACTTGAACTGAGAAGTTTTTAATTTAAACAATCCAGTGATCAGAAAATTCAAAATAAATACATTAACGTAAAATATTGAATGATGCCTTATTTATAATTTGCCACTGGGATCATTATAGAATAGGTTTTACTTGATTTTTTCCTTTAGAATTTAAAAGATTTACAATATTTTTTTTCAATATCTTGACGACATGCTTTCCTCTCAGAAAAAACGTTTCTGTATGATTATTGATTATAATTTTAAAACTATTTAGCAGTTTTAGAAGGAGTAAAAAAAGAACAGGTAACTAAATAAGAGCGTGAAAGGATTGATTTGTGAAATTATATAGCGCGTAATGTCGATTTAAATTTTTGCTTTCGACATTATTTCTGACTGCTGACTATGTTTCGCGTCACAAAACAATGAAAGCTATAACAAATGTATAACGGCCGCACTCAGGTACCATTAAAATCATAAAAAGGTAAATTTTTCCTTCTGACTGCGCCAAAAATGGTCGGCGATCATATTTTTATTGCCGGCATTCCGCGCTTGAAACAGAATGGGACAAGGAATAAAGCGGGTTTCTCTTAGTGCTGGCGACCTCCAGAAACTATTCCAGGCATATTTCTTGTCCATTATGCGCTTAATTACACCCTAGGGACAATGCGAAGTTTCATACACATTCTTTCACATACTACCCAGTGGTGTAAAGAATATAATTTAATAGAAAATATATTTTTTTATAAAATGGGACTCTGATCTTTATATCACTAATTATTATGATTTTTCATATCCAAATATGTAAGTCTCCAGTAGGACAAGGATGGACATGCGACCATTAAAAGCACACAGTTTTTTTGGTAGTAATTATTTGGTAGTATACTTATGAAAAAAACTACATTTTTATTAAATAACATTGAAATGTGTTTGTTTAATATGTTAAATAATATCGCAAAAGTCCATTGCAAGTGATGAGTTATTTTCAAAAATTAAGTTCCTACTTTACACCAGACGCTCGCTAGTAAAATAAATATAAACCGCATAGTATATTATAACATACATGATTTTAAAAGATCATGAAAACTTATGCCACACTAAGCTATTTGAAAAAATATCAATTTTAACTTGACAGTGAAAATATTTTTTTAAACAGTTTGATCGTACAGTTATTGGTATATGATTTAAATTTTTCAAATAATATCTGACGTGTCTGTTATTAGTAAGTACTTAACAAATGTTCTCTTAATATGCAAATCTAATAAAATGGAGATACTAAATCTTTGCTCAGATGATTATTGTTCAAGATGATTACTGTTATTGAATTTCGATTTCAAATTTGAATTGTTTGAATTTTGTACTTTTTCATGAGTTTTGTCGCTTACGACTTGGGTTTCGCTTTTTGGCATCTTCAGGTATTTCAAGTGCACCGATGTACTTGAACTGACAGTTCAACTCAGTTCAGACTCAGTTTAAGTACATCCGTGCACTTGGAATGCCTGAAGATGCCGAAAGGCGAAACCCGGGTCGTTAGCGACAAAACTCATGGAAAAGTACAAAATTCAAACAATTCAAATTTGATATTGAAATTCCATCAAGCACCCTCAGTCGAAATAATGAATTTTAATTTATTTAAAATAAAATATTTTCAGTTTAAGTTATTTGCAATGAAAACATGCAAAAAGTATATTCATTTATCATTAAAAAAGTGTTTTGATTAATTTGTAATTATTACGTTAACGACTTATATTTGTAGAGAGATGAAAATGTTTTGTACATTTAATTTTTTTCCCAAGCCACTGAATCTATCTCTCTGTTAAATTTTCTCTTAATATGGTGACTCGGCAGTTTATTTTCTAGTTTCTATCACATTGTTCAGATCTTAATGGAATATTGTTATTATGAAAATATGTCACGTCATAAAAACGAACAGACTACGAATTGCTTGAACGTGACTAATTTACTAAGCGAGATAAGAATAAGCTGAATATTTTAAATAAGCCTTTCACAATGTCATAAATAATATTTAAGTACAGTTATTAGTTGACTGGATAAAACATTAGATTAACTACCATATATTTAACGGATTTTTTAGTTGTTTTAATTATTTTTTGTTCTCAACATCTTAAGTATATAAATTATTAAGGATGCTACGAACCATTTCACGTTCTTATTTTATTAATTTATTCAATTTTATAATTACTTCCAGTTGTTTTAGGTTACTCTCGCTTCTGTATCAGTATTAGACGAAAACTTTAATAGACTGTCATTTGGATAAATGCTATTTGGTATTGTCAAGAATTTACAATAGTTATGAGGAGAAAATAATTAAAAAAGAAACATAGAGATTAAAACCACAAACAGTTCCCATAATTCATTGGGCTTCATAAAAACTAAGCCAAGCGCAAACATCTTATTTTTAAATGGTTACTATTTTAATCAGCTTAAAATATGTTATGTTTCACAGTAGAAAAAACTTTTAGACGCAAACTTTTTTTTTTATAACTCTACACTTTAGTGTGTTGTAACAAACTTTTAGATAACTGCTCCTAAAATACTCCCAGCAATCATCTAATGCAGAGGTAGGCAAATCTTTTGGCTGTCGAGCTGCATTGGGGATGAATGTTTGACCGCATGTCACATTAAAAAACCGCAAAATGAATTAGTTTTTTTATACAAAATTAGGAAGGGAAGTGGCATAACTAGGATTAGTGTCACCCGGTGTGGTTTATTCTGCTACGACCCCCCACACATTTTACAGGTAAAAAACTGTATCAATGCAAAATAAAATAATTTCACATTATCAGGGTAAAACTAAAAAAAATGTACTCCACTATTAGTTATATTTCAACTTACAACCGCGCAACCCGTCTATTTTTTAATTACTATTTTTTAGCAATATACAGATTTTTAAAAACTTAATTTATCAAAACAAATGAACAATAACTTGTTTTTTTTAATTAAATATTTTTCAATACTACGAGATGATTTGCATTTTATTGCGGGCCGCCATTTTTCCTGGCCTGATCTCGAGCATTTAACTTTTCTTTGTTACAGGAAACTCTATTAATCAGTTACGGTTAGTGGCGGGTTCACTGTTGAGTACTTCGAGAAGAAAAGAGTTTGTAAAAAAGTTAAAATCGTTTAGGGGTAATTGGATATTTGCTTTGTTATTTTTTTTACCAACAGTAAGCAATATCAAATTTAACAAATATTTTAATTTAATGACTCTTTTAGAACTTCATTTTTATCCGTTGAATAAAATTAGAAAATATGTTTAGCTAAGTGAAAACATTTTTTACATAGAAACATTCTGTATGAGTCACTCAGCCACTCTGTCACGGCGACGTGTAATTCGTACAATGTCTTAAAAGAAAACTCTTTCCATACAAAACCAATATTGGTACAAAAGGGATTCTCCTAGTTTTATTATACTATTGCATAATAAATTTCATTCAAAAAAGTTATGATTACAAATCAAATTTAGAATTTTTTCTCGTGGTAGTATTCATAATATAAATCAACCCGTTCCCTTCAATACCTTTGTATAATAAATACAATCCTATTAATTTAATTGTAGGTAGGAAAGGGTGGGACTCATATTTCCGGCCTTTCTAACTTTGAACAGGGCCGGCGGTCGTTAGACCGACTGCTCCCCAAAGGGCAATCCTTAAACGAGCCGAAATGCGCTCAGCCTACGCCAAATACATTTACGACAATTCAGGATGCGAGCACTATCTATAATGGATCATGTATTTTTTTACACAAAATCTGTCAAACGCAAAATTACAAATATAATTATTTTATACACTTTTAAATTTAAATATTATTACAAGCGCACATTTTTTCAAAATAATTCATTGCATAATTTATTCATAAGGCTTATTGGACTATTTCAAAATACGTTTTTACAAGAAATGGTTATAACTGTGTGTAACACAAAATGACTGTTCACATATAAACAAAAATACATCACAACTTACGAGGACTAGCTGTAAGCTTCACTACTTTTATTGTGTGTAGTAGATAAATCAAAAATAATTCAACTTTAAATCCTACAAATATATAGTTTTTTTAAAAGCAATCGGACAAAATATAAAAAAAATATTTATTTTAATATTGTATTTAAACATTTTTTAATTGGTTTTTATTTTCAGATGTGTTTTGACGTCTCGTTTTTTCAATTAAATGAAAAATAAATCCAAAAAGACTGTATATTAAAATCGAAAAATCAACAATAATTAGTACAGTGAGACCGATCACGTATTTTAAATTCAAAATATTTTTTATGTTTAATGAAATGAATATATGATATAATTTTATAAATACATTAAAAAAGTGCAAAAAAACTTATATTTATGAAAAAACTATTCATCAAATTTTACAAAAAATCAAATCTTAATAAAATTATTGGAAAATCATTGTTTTAGTTTCTACATCATTTTTTATGATAGTTAACTTATAATTTATTAGGTTAGATTACTAGATTGAGTAAAGGTAAATTATTTTAATATATGAATAATAGTTCCCGCTTTGAAACTTCAACAATAAATCTATTTACAAACACTGTTGTATCGCAGTAGGTCCTAACTCACCTATCCCACGGTTCACCGTTATTGTTTTACTAAGAATGGAGGTGGGACACACCCGACCTGATTTGTGGATATTACTACGAGAGGATGCTTCACCCTCTAATAAAGGGTAGTTAAAATACAAAAGACAATTTTCAACTCGAGCTGTTAAATTTTAACAATACTGTTTCGGGCTGATGGTTTTGTTTTGAAACTTTTGTGGCGGTATTTTAATTATAATGACTACTATAATAATAATATGGTCATAAGTAAAAAGCCAGCTTACGACATATCAGATGTAAACGACACTGTTATTTCGACGACAATAATAAGGTACAGTAGTAACAAAAGTAGCCAATAAAATACACAAAAGAAAAATTAGTAAAGTTTGAATCACAGATTTAGATTTACTGATGGAAAATTGTTATTTGCTATAAGCTGGGTTTTTACTTATGACGGCTGAATAATATAACATAAAAGTACATTGATTTTTAAATAAGACAGTCCACTGAAAATAACAAATACTTTATTCTTACACGAATTATTTGTTCTAAAACGATTTCCAGACACAAAAAAGACAGAAGCGGATAACGGATTATATAATACCAAGTGGCAGTAACAACAAACAATAGGCTTTATTAGATCCTTTGACATATGAGTTGTAAGACATTTCTAGCAATGAAAGTGATTTTTGTTCAGTCCATCATAAAATTCACCGTATATAATCAAGTAGTGATGAATTGTATTTTTTTTCCTAGTTAAAATACATATTATGAATAAAATTTTGTTTTATTTGCTTATTTGGTATTCATTATAATTATTTTTTACGACATTGTCTATATCATAGTGCTATTATTGCTTTCATGACACGGTCTTTAAAATTCAAGAAATCTATCTTCATTATTTTATGAATTTTGTCATTTTTTTAAAGGGTTTATTGTGTATTAAATATGTAGTTTAGTGTAGCAAGGGTATGGTTGATTCGACTATTTTTTAAGCATCTCTGTTTTTATATATCCTGCATCTTTTTTTAGACTTTTCACATTTCACATTCAACCAATTAATGTTTACTATTGCACAGAGTATCTATATTATTATGAAGTAAATTGATACAAACGACCCTCACGTATAACAATGAAGTTTGCATTCAAAATATTTGAGATCATTTTAGATAATTATAAATTTAATTTTTAAGTATTGATAAAACAGGTATGCTTTGAATTCCCCTCGTATATTTTAAACATTACCCGTTGATATATTGCGTGCTTTGGCTTGTTTCGAGTCGAGCTTTAAAGTTTGTCACTCTGGCCCCGGTGGAAATTCACCGAAGAAGAAGAAGAAAATGTCGTCGTCCAAATGGAGCTTTGCATTGTTTTCACGTCCACGCCAAGGTCGCCATTGAATCACACCTTAACAACTCACAGAACGTTTAACGATCAGCACAGTTTAATTTAGTTAACAACAGAAAAAATAATGATCAATTTTATTAAATTAATCAAAATGATACTTGACTTAAAAGGGACGCTTATAAAGTTTAGTAAAGTCGTGTAACAGCTGTAGCATACTAAATAAAATAATGTATGACTACTATAACACTTTTGTACCAAGTGCTTGAATTTTGTTGTTTTTTTTTATAAATTTAATGGAACTTGAGTAACGTCTACTGACTCCTTCAGGACTTACCACAAGTATACCTGTTTAAGCCATGTTTTTGAAAAAAATTAAAGGTCGATAGATGAATTCAGATAGTATTTGCTGAATTTATTATTTTAAAAAGGCCTTCAATTGACATACTTTGTGTTTGTTTTTTTTTACTTTGAAGACTATTAATCAGTATGTGTTCATTTTACTGAAGTAGTCATATTATCCATTTTCCTATTGAATACAACGCTTAAAATTAATGAGATCTTTCGCCTGAAAATAGCATCTAGTTATTCTGTTTATAAATTAACTTAAATCAGTGAAAACATATAAGTATCACAAAGTCAAGAATTAGTTAGTAAAATGGTTTATTTTCACTGATATAGAGAGTGCGTGATATTATATATTATACATTGAATTGAAGTGAGATTCAAAAACATTTTTTTGACAAATGAAGCCATTGAAAATATTAACATTACCACTAGTGCCTCCGATCCTGAGATTCCGTCCAATTTTGTGATCCCGAAATCTGGGATTGTGGTAGCACGAATCCCGGGATTTTGAGATTGATAAAAATTGAAGAAAGTTGTGCGAGGGCAAAAATTTTTTTAATCGACTAAATTTTTTTTTAAAAATCCCAGGATTCCAAAATTGTCGAGCAAAAACTTCTCAAGCACGGATTTATATAGTATTATATGGTGAATGTTCCCGGGATCCTGGGATTGTAAAAATTGTCAATCCCAAAATTACGGGATTACAAAAAAGGTCCAGAATTTGATGCCCTAATTACTATTTATCATAATAATTTATTTTGTTCAAAGAGAGGTAAAACAATCTTTGATTTTAAGTTTATATTCGAAATATGTTTCAGTTAAAACTTTCAGAATATTATCTTAATTAAGCATATTAATGATTATTTAAAAAATAGTGTTACAAATTGCAGTAACTCTTGTGATGGTGATGAAGTATGACGAAAACGGCATCTGTTGTTTGGGTACTGTAAGCATTGAAAGTTGAAACATTTCTCCATTTCCGAATACAAATTGCGATGGAAATGTTACTTTATCGTTTACTCGCCGATCGAAAGGCCCCAGGGGACCGGCCACGTGTGTTGACTGCATTTGGACGTGGTATCTGGTACTCAGTCTCAATTTCACCCCATGTTTTCGTCCCCGAACGATTGGGCTATCAAAGTTGTTTGCATAAATATTTGCTTAAACTAGTGGAACTTCGATTCTATGCGCATTGCATTAATTAGTAGCATGTCTCAGTATTTGCATATAAAGCAACATAAAATCATGTATCAACAATTCAACATTTTTATTTTTTTGACAACACTACGCACAACTAAAAAATGAATCTTCAATTTTTATATTTAAAAAAGCTTTAATAGAACAGTTGTTGAACGAACAAAATAATTGACAGAGGCTTGGTGACTTCAAAAATAAAAACCAATTTACATTCTCTTTTTGAAATACGTTTACAATCTAATATATAAAAATGAATGTTTGTTTGTTCGTACTTTATGCGTTGCCACACCGCTCATTCAGTTGCAATAAAACTTTCCCAAACTTTTTGCTTGCGGTTCCAGGTAGGTTATAGGCATAGTAAAATCAATTTACAGTAGGTCTTATATATAAAATTAAATTTTTGTATGTCTGCCATAAAATGCTTGCACTTGCGTGAATGTTATGTTAGTGTCGTACTATAGACAATCGGCAGAAAACTTCAAACGTTAACCAGACAGAAAAAGAAAACATGCACTTCAATAAACACAATTAAAACACAAACACTTTATTTCTGTGGCATTGCAACGCTTGCCGGGAACCGGCTAGTGCTAAATAAAAGTGCATGCGTGTCTGAGAATTAGCTAAAATGTTTTCTGTATATTGTAATATGTATCTCTTTTTTAATTTTAAGCACACTAATTACAAATCATATTATTTTGATTAAAAGGAAAAAACATATTAGGTAACCATTTTTATAAATCAATTGGTCAATCCTTTGTTATCAACGGATTGACCGAAAATTTTCTGTACGACATAGCTTTGCTATTTTTTGCATTGCTTTTACTTAGTGACACTTAAAATTTGCTAGTTCACTTAACTTAAATACTGTTTTTTTATATTGGCTTTATGATGCAGTGGTCAATATCCTAGGCTCCCGTGAAGGATTTCACGGTTTCAAGTTTCAGTACGGACAGCATGTTTTCAATCAATTTATCAATTTTTGAAAGCATCTTTAAAATGTTTGAAATTCCGTCCCAAATTAAATATCCAAAAATAGCAAGAGCGATTCACTGAACACTAGCCCTGATGACGCTTTCCTTTCTATCTCTACTCTTTTCGAAAAATAAGATAGGATGAGCATCTGAATAATAAGCAGTTCTCGTAGAAAAACTTCTGTAGAGAAACCTAATTAAGGTAGTTATATTCTTTACTATGCTATTGTATGAGTTAAAAAAATAGCTTTAATTTTTTTTATTTTTATAAACACGAATGAAAAGTTTTTTAGCTATTCTAATAAAATAAGTAAACATTTTGATACTTGCATAAGGCTTTTTATGAAAATCATTGCACTTACTAAATATATTTTTATTAAATTGTAGCATTATCGATAAGAAAAAACCAATTCTCTTTTGGCTTCTTTGACCAACATTGTCACGTGTTAATTTAATATTTTTTAACCAATTTTACTTTAAAAAACCTTCAAACATAAAAATTGCGACGGTTGTTTCAATCTAATAATTCGATCAATCATTCTGACAGTGAATACAAGAACTTTATCATAAATTATCATCACAAATGAAAATGAACAATTATTTAACAAATCCTGATTACATATAAATATCAATAAAAACAATAATCCTTTGTACTTCATTCCACTTTATTTAATATGTCAGGACCGGTTTCGCTCATTGCGAGCATTGTCAACTGATAAGAAATATAATTTAACAATGCTATTTATACAAAATTGAAAAGTTATACATATAAGAAGTACAAAGGATTATTGTTTTTATTAATATAATGCCTTTCCACCAAGTATTGACAGTGAACACCCTAAAAGTGATATAAATATCAGGCTAAAATATTTACATTGAAATAATATTATGAGACAAAAAAGTAATGAAATATTACTCATACACTTATGAAGTGTTCGTATAAAGTTGTACCTACAGCAAAATTTTTATCAAATAAAATATATTATCATACAAAGATTCGACGACGAATTTTTCTAAGTAGAAGTAATCATCGAGGTTCCCTTCTCCCCTGACTCAGCACCTACTAGATGCATTGGGAGTTAGAACTCTTGAATTCTCTTTATGTGTTTTAAAATAGTGGCCATGCAATGTTCTTTACCCACTTGAAAGCCTTCTTGGCACCTTCACAAAAGGCTTCGTTGCAATTTCAATGAAACTGCATTTCCTTTTCGGAAAACTCAATTTGTTTTAAATGAGGCTGCAGCGTGTACATTGGGAAAGCATTTGCATAACGGATTTTTTTGTTTGACTATTTATTAGTATATATATACATTGATCTCTAACAAACACCTTGATGATATGAGCACAATATAATTAATTTTATTTTCTAATGCTTCTAATTTTTGATTAACACATGATTTAAAAAAATATTTTTAACATTAACGAAACACTTTAAAATATAAGGTTTTCGTATGATTTAGTAATTTTATTTTTTAATAAATAATAATATTTTGTTGCAGAATGTGATTGTAATGCCTCAAAGCATCATTTTTGCTCGATAGATGTAATAACATAAAATATTTGTTTATTACGAATTTACATATTCACATCAGGTTTATTCATTATTCAATGACAATTCTTCGTTATATTATATAAAAATATATTTAAAACATTTTTAAATGCTCTCAAGAACAATCTTATTTTGTTCAATGTTTCTTTACTATTTTAATGTTAATTTTGCAGTTTAATGCCTGAAAATTCTGAAAAACAAAACGTGAGCCATTAGCTTCAAAACATATGTATGTTCGTATTACGATATGTATGGAGACTCCATAATGGAGTATTAAAGACTAAGTTTTTACGGTATATATTTTACATGTTTGTATTACTTTATATCACAAAATTTAGAATATTTTACATATTAAATGAAAGCAATACGTTTCAGAGGATTGTAAAAGAACAGTTGAAGCAAATAAATACACATAATATAAACAACTTAATTAAATTTGATGATCTTATAAATTGAGTTGCTTGTAAAAACAATTCCTGAAGAAAGAAAACTAAATCTTGAATTGTGAAAAGCATTTGATAAACATAAGAAAAAGCCTCGTAAATGTTATGGCAAAGTGAAATTTTCTTCGTAACAACGCCGCATTTAAATAACATAAAAAAAACAAATAACCAGGCAGTTCGCAGCGGAAAGCAAAAGATTAAATTTTCCAAGAAATAAAACGAAACTAAAAATGTAAAACTGGGACTTATATTACATTCCAATCATTGAAACGACTTTCCGAGAAAGTTCCAAGCCAAATGTAAAATTCTTTAAGAGGTTAAAAACAATTTTATGTATATAATATTTATTTGACGAGATATCATTTGTAAAAAGATTTTTTGGTTTATCTGACAATGAAAATTTGACTGGTTATCTTGATGGCGAACTGAAAAAATCAAAACATTTTTTTTATCGATAGTTACAATTTTTGGTGTTTTTGAACGTTCATTAAAAAAATGAATTCTGTATGATGGTTCTTCTAAAAGAGTCAAAAAACACGTGCTACAATTTTTAACACCACAAGCAGAGTTTTGTTTTATTATTTTCTTTAAATGCCTTATTTTAACTTATTAAACTGTAAAAATACTTGAAAATATAAATAACAAAACAATGATGTTGAATGAGACTGATAATCCAGCTTGATTAATTGTTAGGCTGGCTTATAACGATGATAAATTATTAGTTTTATTTTTCAATGTTAACACAAATAATAATCGACCGTTTCCTACAAGAAACTTTCAATTTTTATTAATTGTAGTAAAATTACCTAATCTCTCATTATATAAAAAAACAATAGAAGCATGGTCTTGAAAAATCAATAAAAACTCGCTAAATACCAGCAATAGCCATAAATAGGTACAAACTATGGAAACAATACATTACGCAGTTGATTGAGAGAGAGTAAATCGATAACTCCATTCGAGAATGCAACCCTTGCTACCTGCATCAATGTATCATAAACAAATAAGAGCTTTTCCACTCTACTGTGGAATTGACATCAGTGAAGATACATTGTGTGATATTTGGGATTACAAACATCAATTCTCATATTATATAAAAAGATAAACGTGAGAAAAATGCGGTCATTTGAGATTACAATGATTGCAAATTAAATTATTATAAACAATTTCAGATTTGGCGCAAGGTGTACAGATCAATGTTATAATAAAAGACTATGGGTGAATACACTTCCCTCCAAGAATAATATCGACCTGTGAAGTCAATGACGTCTGAGAAAAAAATGGCCACCTGGTGGCTTATACAACTGCGCTCCGTAAAATTTTTATCTTTAATCAAAAATTGATCAATTTGAAATTCTGTTTTGTAAAATTTCAATACCGATACTTTGTATGTATTTTTAAGCTTGGTATTTTGGTTTAAATGTCAGCCAAAATACTGCAACTCTAGTTCCAGTAAAATTGTTATTGTAATTTCTATACGAAAGATAACTTTTTAATATCATATAGTGAAGTTTTTATCTCCTTAATGATGTATTATATGTAAAAGTTACCACTATTTTAAATTATATTTGATCAACTTTAACAGACCTGAAGAAATTCAAGATATGATTCCATAAACAATTCAATAGCGAAACATAAATACAGATATTATGATCACAATGAGAAATAAATAGCCCGTAGAGCGCTGACAAAATGGCAAGAATTTTTGGAGAATATCCAAAAGTCGTGAAGAGGGTTTAACGTAAAATACAAAATATGTACGTATACTTCTTGCAAATCAAATAACACAATGTATATTATTTACGAAACATGTAGTGCCCTTATCTAAATTATTTTTTAAGCTATTTAAGCTAACAGCGTAAAATATTATATGTTGAAATACAATATGTAAGTAATGTATAATAAAAAAGTATTAGCTTTTTTATAATTGTGAATGAGTTATTAAAAAAAATGTTCATATTTAATTAAAATATTTAATTTTGTTAATTACCTCATAACTGAAAATATTTCCATAGATTTTTAAGTATAAATGAATGAACTTTTACGATGTCAATAGTGTCATACCAAAAACTCATCATTTGTTTTCTTCTTCTTGGCTTTTTGAATTATAACTTATATTGGTACATTTAACATTAAATATCTTAATTTTAATAAAAATGCATAATATATGAGCACACCTCTCTCTTCCTCACGTATCAAGTTGTCGTTTTTAACTTTCATTATTAATTCGTATAAGGTTCGTAGAAAATATATCAAATAACGCTTTATTTTATTACTAATCTTAAGTTTTGGGTTACTTTTTTTTATTTTATTTCATTTGTTTATAAATTGATTTAATATATTAAATGTGTTTAAGGTAAAAATATATGCTACCGAAATAAAGATTAAAGAAGTTCTTAAAGAAAACACTAATTTTAAAACTTATTTCATATTGACATACATATGTTAAAAACTAACAGAACAAATATTTTTTAGAAAAATAATTTATTTTTGATTGCATATTATAATTTTATAAACCTAAATTTACTTCAAATAAAAGTTTTTAACCTTTTCGTTAGAAATAGTTATTTAATAAGAAAAATAAAAGGTCTACGTTTAATTACGTCACAGGTGTCTTATCCATCTTATAGTACAGCATACGGCTGGTAAAAGTAGTAATATAAATAATACCTAATTTAGTATTAAAAAAAATATCTTAGTTATTTGAGTTTGGCAATAGTTAATAATGTAGAAATACTTGATCGCATAAAAAATAAACTGTGAAGTGTAAAGAGTAACCTTAAAAGTAATCAATTATTAGTAACAATATCTTTTTAAATGGGGTCAGGGGGTGCGCCAATATTAGGTTTATTTCCCTTAGGATTTTCCTTCCAAACAATAAATTTAATCATGGTTTTTAAGACATAAAACTTGTGTACCAGTACTTTTTCTCTAAGAAGTGTGGATTTTGTATTTTTAAGTGCACGTTTAATCGACACAAATATTGATAACCGTTCCTATTTATACAATCCTAGTGATTTACTAACTTCTAGTCCTATCATTTAATTCATACTCTCTTTGGAAATATGAGAGTTAAAACAACTGAATAAAAATTAGTTCTCGTAGAAACACTTTTTTGAAATAAAGTTTATATGCTCCACATTGAGAACCGGCATGGTACAAAAAAAATGTTTTTGAAGCATATAGTAATTATCAAAAGGAGTTGAAGACTAGAATGATTAAATATTACATGACTTTACGAAAGGTTAATTGATTTTTTAGAATTGATTTGATTGAATTATTAAAATGGTATCTACAATATAATACGATTTTTTTCTAATCATATTGTATTACTACTAAAAACAGCTTTTCTCATACCGGATAATGACTAATTCTTTCGGTTATACCGGTAGTGATAAATTACGGTAATTTTGGAATACCTTACCACAGCCATGGTCTTGTTACATATGTTTTGTATATATGATATACCAGTGAACTTATGCGTGTTAAAGTATTAATTTACATAACTGAAGCAAGCCACACATAAGATTGAGACATATTCAAGAGTTTTCCACGCGGAAAAAGGATCAACCACTCGTCTCTGGGGTCAAATGTGACGCTACTAAAATGTCTCCATACTGCAGTAAAAAATCAAGGATGGTAAAATATTTCGTTAGACTATTGCCAGCCTTTTTTAAAAAGACTTACTTAGTAGATATTACCAACAATTTGTGGGTGAGAACGTAAATAAAATAATAAAATTTGAATTTACTGTAAATAAAAAAACGCCGGACAATTGATTTAATTTAAAATGTATGTATGGAAAAGTTATACCTTTTTTGATGTAAAATATTTCTATTACATATTACTATTATACAGCTTGGCCACTAGTCTAGCTTATTAATCGTTTATTTTGGTAGCCTTGTTTATGGGCTCAATCCTCGTATCAACACGTTTTTATTAAATTTATTAATTTTCATTAGAGTCCACGAATCTATGTGATATTGAAAATTCCCTTCTATTCGTCGTTCTTCCTATCACAATTTCTCTAAAAGTAAGAGGTTATGAACAATCCACGTACAACGTTGTAAGCAAATACATTTTTGTACTAATTTTGTATAATTTATTGAAAATCAGAACTGGTTTTGCTCATAGCGATATTTATTATTTGTCGAATTAGTATAAAAAAATATTAAAGTCTTTTTCAAATTTACATAAATAACCTTTGTCGATTTATATTTTTGCCAGTTGAAAGTTTTCGTAATGGTAATTTAGTAAATATTCGTTTCTACCAACACAGTAAAAACCTTATACGTGATAAAAAGTTAGGTTAGAAGACAAATTTAAAAATTGGCAAAGATATTTATTGTCCATTTTATTTCAACAAAATAAAAATAGTATTTCTTTATACTCACTCACGTCCACGTGGTATATATTTATTTAATAAGCTTAAAGCGTTGGTTAATGTCGAAGTTGTGTCCACTGGCATCTTTTTCAGGTACACAAGTATTAAACTCTAAAGAGTTGAAGAGATCGCATTTTTACAGTGGCAAAAAAGAAAAATATTGTATTATAAAGTTTTTTTCGGACGTCTTAAGTAAAAGTCTACTTACACTAAAGTAAATTCACTGCACTGAGTTTCGAGTAAAATCCATATATTGGGATAATTGAAAATATTCCCAAATATAAAAGTGAATCGAACAAAAGCAATATTAAGACATTATGAAATGTCATTTTTTTAGGTTATTTTATTTGTATATTATTAAAAAACAGCAAGAAATTCTAAATGAAAACGTTTAACGATTTTTCTGTGATAGCTATAATCAAGCAATATACTTTTCTTTATATTAGATATATATAAGTATTGCATATTTTTCGTTTTGCAAGCCCTGAATAACGGTCATATGAAAGGTTCTCATGGCGACCCTATATATTTATTTCGCTTCAGTCTCACTTTCATGGGCCGTTAAATTTATGGGGATGCAAAAAAAGAAGCGCTACCCTTACATCGTTTGAATTTATAAGGGCCGAACCATAAAACGAGAAATGACAAGAAAATAATTTGATTCCCGGGCGAAAATTTCGTTTCACCTCTGACTGAGAGAAAGGATTCATTAAATTAAACCTTTTACATTTAAAAAAATATGAAATGAGGTCAAATTTTTATTCAGCATTCACGTGTGCAACACAGGCCATGTTTTTTTTAATTGGATTAAAAATATGAATACGCTGAAATGATATAAAAAAATTGAACGCTTTTAAACGACGAAAATCAACCGAGAGCGCTTAAAATATAAAATATCAAATTACAATATATGTTTTTTGTATAAATCAAATGAGGACTCAACTGGAAATAATGACAGCAGTCTACCTTTTTCATCGAAAATGAGTTAGGTATGTTATCTTGTCAAGTTGGGAATCCGGTATATAAATAGTAAGTATTTCATATTATATAATAAAAACTGCCACCATTGTTGCTTGAGCCGTCAAATGTTTTTTTCTCCCTACATTACAGATATTTGATGTAATGTTCTTGTTTATTTTTAATGTGTTCACTGTCTGAAATCTGTCTGAGCTTGCTGATTAGGAACTCATATACACCAAAATAATCAATGTACAAGTGATAGTTTATAAAAACATATTTTAACATCTTTATCACCAATCGACAAGCAAGAAATCGTTTGCGTATATTATAAACTGTGTTATATTTCAATAGTTGAATTCGAATGGTTAAACAATAAATTTTATGAAAAAAATTACAAAAGATGTTAGAACATCGGAATAAATGTAAATTTGGGGCCAAAATTGTGTTATTCAAAAATATCACGAAGAGCATTTTTTTTAAATCACGTCAAACATTTTAAGGCCTGCGAAAACATAATTATTATGTTGATTTTACGCCAAATAAACAGACGGAGTAAAAAACCAGTAACTAATTTAACTTTTTCTTTATCCAAAATGAATCTGCAGAAATGTTTTATTTCTTGTTGGATTCTAAAAAATGACAAATCCTAGCGCGTTTTTCGACGAAGTAAATCCAAAAAGTAAATATAAACTCAGGTTAGATTAGCGGCAACAGGTGGGAAAGAGAAACTCATTACATTCATGTCACTTTGAGTTTGCAAGACGCTGTCTGTGTTTTTATTTTTTGCCTCGCTTTTTGACTGTTTTTTAATATATTTTTAAATAAAGGGAAATTTACGTGGCAATTTGATTTAGGGCGGGATTGTAGGTAAGACATTTTTTTAATCAGTAAGTAAATGTCAAAAGGCATAAACATCCTGCTTCTTTTTGTATTTGAAAATTCCGTAACGAATTTCGGGATAAAGAAATTGCTTTTTTTTCTAGTTTTCGTAAATGTTACAATAGAATAGGTTTTTTGCGTTGTTGATTGCTTTTTTAGTTGACAGTTCAAAGGGATTTTTTTACATTCATAATGCCACATTTGCAAACATAATATGTTTATTACAAGTCAATTACGAATGGAATAAAAATCTGCTAAGATTATCTTGACAACAATAAAATACTGCACAACTCTAGATCAGGTTTCTGAGTTTTATTTTATTTTGTTGGCCAGGAGACAAACACCAACTTTATTCTGAATTTCAAGTACCACAAATTTTGTCTGAATAAAGTAACTTTTAAGTAAAGAAGTTATATATAGGTGATGAAAATGCACACATTGCTTAGTAGCCAATCATATCCTTAAAACCACTTGGACTTGGAGAGAGCGATTACATTACTACATAAATTTTCCTTGCCATATTTTCGAGCCTTACTCTCTACGACAGGCATGGGCAACCTTTCCTAGTTATGGGTCCAAATTATCATTCTGTCTCCGAGTCAAGGGTCGGACAAAATTATTAAACAATAAAGTAATATGAAATTAAATAAAACACGTTGCTAATTCTTATATCCTATATATTTATATAATGAACGACATAATATTTATATTATATACTGATTACAAAATTTAGTGTGAAGATTGGCCTAGTACTTGAATTACGA
Organism: Himalopsyche tibetana; assembly: GCA_030503985.1. Taxonomy (NCBI): domain Eukaryota; kingdom Metazoa; phylum Arthropoda; class Insecta; order Trichoptera; family Rhyacophilidae; genus Himalopsyche; species Himalopsyche tibetana. The sequence goes on along the minus strand of JAPJYX010000007.1, from coordinate 1,170,506 downwards.
GACTATCAATATTGGCGTTGGTATTGCTTAAAGATAATCGCATAGAATTTTTGAGATTTTTATCTGTTATCCTCGTTCAAATTTTTGACTTAGTGTGTTTCATCGCCGAAAAAAACTGTTCAGACGTATATGTGCTGCCAAAAACACAAATGATTTTTCTTGCAAATGCGTGTTAATTTGTATATTTTTTCCACAAAATATAATTTATAAAAATCCGTCAAAGCAATATTGTTAATCACTTTTAAGGTGTTCACTGTCAATACTTGGTGGAATGGCATTATAATAAAAATAATAAAACATTTTTAGTACTTTTTCCACATAAAATTTATTAGATCAGGACCGGTTTCGCTCATCGCGAGCATTATCAACTGATAAGAAAAATACAAAAACAGTGATATTTATACAAATTTAAATTGAAATAAAAAGGTGTAAGCAACTATTAACAATTTAAAGGATTAGCAAATTACATTATAATTACACAAAATTAAAATGCTTAACACCCATAACAATTAAAAACTCATCATCAAAGAATAATAAATCTAAGTGGCAAACGATATCAATTATAAACACAATTAAAATTTGGGAAATTTTTACACAAAGTGAAACACTACATTACTAAAGTAAATATCCTAATGATGATTTGGTGTTTTTCCCGTTTCCAAGCAATGATGTACTTCAACAAAATCGGCAGTAATGAAGATTCTGAAAAAGACATTTTAAAAACCATATCAATTCTTACAAAAGGAATAAATTTTGAAAAACATATAAATAATATAGAAGAGCAGTTAACATAGGTTAGAATTAGATTAATGAAACGGATATAACAAAGGTGATGATGCAAATACAAATACGAACAGGTTGTATTTGCATCATCACCTTTGTTATATCCGTTTCATTAATCTAATTCTAACCTATGTTAACTGCTCTTCTATATTATTTATATGTTTTTCAAAATTTATTCCTTTTGTAAGGATTGATATGGTTTTTAAAATGTCTTTTTCAGAATCTTCATTACTGCCGATTTTGTTGAAGTACATCATTGCTTGGAAACGGGAAAAACACCAAATCATCATTAGGATATTTACTTTAGTAATGTAGTGTTTCACTTTGTGTAAAAATTTCCCAAATTTTAATTGTGTTTATAATTGATATCGTTTGCCACTTAGATTTATTATTCTTTGATGATGAGTTTTTAATTGTTATGGGTGTTAAGCATTTTAATTTTGTGTAATTATAATGTAATTTGCTAATCCTTTAAATTGTTAATAGTTGCTTACACCTTTTTATTTCAATTTAAATTTGTATAAATATCACTGTTTTTGTATTTTTCTTATCAGTTGATAATGCTCGCGATGAGCGAAACCGGTCCTGATCTAATAAATTTTATGTGGAAAAAGTACTAAAAATGTTTTATTATTTTTATTACAATATTGTTAAATTGTGATTTTAGCACTAAATCCCCCCGAAGCTCAATAAGTTTCATCTGTAAATTTGCTGGCACATTATTTACATCCACATCCATCGGACGAGCAAATATAGCGAATGTGGAGTCTTTGTATTGAAAGTCGTATCAAATTGCTCCATAAGTGCCTTCAGTTCATCTTAATAAGAATTATATGTGATATTTGTACGAGTTGATAGACAACGAAAATGGTAACAATTTTTACCTCTTATCTGATTTTCCAAATCGTTTATTACGAAAAACATTGTCATGTCCATGCAGTGCGCCCGTGTCATCTCCATTATTTAATCTCTCTTGGAACTATTAATTTCTTTTTCTATTACTTCGCCGAGATGAATCAGGGCCGGACAAAATAGCTCGGTGGGTTGGTGGTTGCCCATATACGCTCTACGAGAAAAAGAAGTTGAGCGAATTCAGTTTAAATGAGCTCTAATAGAAGTCCGAATTTACACGAAAGTAATGGACATGGCTGTAAAAGTAAATTTTTTGTGATACAATTGAACAAAATTAATCATCGAAAGTTATTTCGTTTTTCAGCTTGATCAGAAAGCAAACAAATTCTAACAAGATTTTCGTCTAATAAATCAAAAATAAGAAAGTTTTCGATGTAGCAAAGAGTTTTGATCAAAACTAAATAAATATATAATATAAAGTTGTGATTGAACTACATCTCTCGGAGAAATAAAAAAGCTAGACTGAAAATTTATAGTTGTTGGGTGAAGTAAAAAATGGTTGAATCAGATATTTTTTTTACTGTTTTTCGATACACATTAAGGATTCATTGTTTTTCGATTTACCACTTTTTGCGCGTTAAATCTACGATACATACTCACACAATGGCTTTAAGTACGAAGGAAATTCATTCCGTCCAGTTCTTTTATGCGAATATAACACAATCCCTTTTTCATCTTCCTTTCAAATTCTTATCTCATGGCAACAAAGCTAAGCGTTTTGTTAAATCGCCAGAGAAAATAAATTGCTGAAGCGTGAAAATAACTTTCATGGCTACGACGGGTAAAGAGAAAAATCTATCGTCATTTTTGATTCCCCATTTATTTCAGCTGACCACACGAGTCAAATATACAATATTCAATATTTTAAATTAATAGTAAGGTCATGATGAATTTGGATTACTTTATTAATAGATACGAAATTTCCATCAGCCTATGGCACTCAGTATTTTATCCATCTCCACTCACTATGGAATCTCATCTCTTACTAGGTTTACCCCGTAGCACAGTTAAATTAAGCCTTTTAAAAAGTGTCTTAGAAGCAGCTGTCTTAGTTTTGTCTGATATGCAATAAATTTAAAATTCGTAATCAGTAGCTAATATGGTTAAAAAATACTTAGATAATAATTAAAATGCTAAACAATTGTACCATTTAACCAAAATGATAACTGGTTCAACAGTTGGTCAGAATGAGTTGAAAAATATTTTATATGCACATTTCTTCTTTATCTTCATTCTCATGTTTGCTGAAGCATATGACTCATAACAAGCCAGCAACTATCAGATCCGTTGACTGCATCCTATGGATAGTACCCGACGGTCATCCAGAATGTCGGAATTTCACCAGTTGATAGAAGAGGCAAGATTGTTTCGCTCCTGTATGTATTTTTTTAATGTCCTCGAATTTTCAAGTCTTCAGTCAACGGTTTGAATCTCCAATAAAAAATATTCATAAATTGCATCTTTAATACATTTGTTTAATGTCTTTGCTTTTAAATTATTTTTCCTCTTACCTTATTCTAAAAACAAGACGTTATGAAAATCATGAGTATTTTCTTTATCCCATCCTACTTTCCTCCCTTTCTCTGACGGATGATGTTAAGCGACTGACTTATAAACAGTTTTTGTCAAACAATGTATTAATTAAGATTATCCTTTTATATTGCATAGAAGAAGACATGCCTGAAAATTATAGTAAAACTATATGTGTTGTAAGTTAAGTATAAAACAACAAATAGTTGCACTTACCATGATGCTATTTTTACTTAAAAACACACACACACATATATATATATATATCATTAGTTAAAAACAAAAAACTGTTGAAGATTCACTGGATTGGTTTACACTTGACAGAATAAGTCGTATTTAAATAGTGTCAATAGGAAAGAAATAAAAGTTCAAAAAGTCCTCAAAGCTTTGATAACAAATATTTATAGCACGTTTTTTCAAATTGTGCGATGTCAAAAATATAAGCACATTATTACCATTAAGCCACGGCACATATTATTATGAATTATTATTTAACACAATTGATTTCCTAACTCTAATTTTAGCAGAATTTGGTTTCCAGTTTTAGATGTCATACTATGATAAAAAAAAATTTCGCCCACACATAAATACGTGTTGTATCCTACTTCATTCTTAAAATAGACCATAGAGGGCATGTGTAATAAAAAATCCTTCCAATCTATTTTTCTTTCCAAACCTATCTAAAACGAGAAGTTGAATAATTGAATTACAATCAGATCTAAACCAGAATTTTCGATTGAACCGATTAAAAGTTTAGTAGGAAGATGACATAGAAATTATTTAAACGAGTAATTTGATCTTTTCAGTCAAACAATTAAAATTAGCTTTAAGCAAACAAATTGAACATTCAATTTAAAATAAGTTGATTAAAACATCAAAAGTTTAATGCAATAGAAATGGTAAATAAATAAATTATTTTAATTAATTAAAAGTCGATAAGAACATAAATGGCAGAAAAAAAATATTTTTCATTCAATTAAAAATAAAACACTCTTTCGTACTACTTCCTAGTTTTTAAGCAAAGACCAGGAACGGTTTTACTTATCACGAGCATTATAAAAGAACTAGTAAAAAAACAGTTAAGTTTTTAATATAATACCATTACTGTCGGTGAACACACTAAAAGTGGGTATAAATCAACATATACATATGTTCAAAAAAATACTTTTCTATGGCAAACGATCTATTTATAAAGATGAACATTTTTGGTGTTAAATCCAAAGTTTTAGTTTTGCTCCTCGTGAAAATTTTTGGTTGACCTTTATTCCATACTTTTAAATTTCACAGTTGTGAAATTAAAATAATAGTATTTTTATGCACAATGCCTTTTTATGATAAGTCAGAGTGATTTATACAATAATTTATTTTTTTAAATCATGAAAGCAATGTAGATTCTCGGAATAAAAATATTTTCCAGCAGTTCCATACATGCACGAAAGAGTTTGTGAGATACTAGGGAGGTTGATGATGATGACTATATTAAACACGTTTATTTATTTTTTTATTATTATTATTCCATATCCGCTCCCTATACGGCGAATATGTTCACCACGAAGTTCTTCCATGATTCTCTATCCCCAGCCAGTCTCCTTGCTTCCTCCCAGGTCCTCCCATCATCCCGTAACGCCGCTGAGTACAACCTGTGGATGGTCATCAGTTGCCTTCCACGACGCCGGGATCCAAACACATATTACCACAAATAAACTACAAATAGTAAAATTCTTACCGTCAATTTAAAAATGTGGTAACCCTAAAACTGTTTGGGGTAAATTTGATTTGGAAGCAATATTTCATAAGGGAAGCAGAAATCAATAAAATGATCTTGTCATTGTGAAAGGACGCGTCGGTGAAGGAATTTCCCATTAGAAGGTAATCGTGCGTCCAAATTTCACAGTCGTGGCAGTACAATTGATAATAATTCAATTACAAAAGTTGTATAAAACAATCTGCCTCGTATCGATTGTTCACAAGGGTAGAAATATTATCGTGTAATGCAGGTATCTTTAAGGGAAAATTGAATCAAAAATGTATTTCAATGGTTTAAAACAAACTGATTGTATTATTTAAAATTACAGATTTAATTTAGTTTACATTGGTAACATTATTAAATGACGTACTTCATATTATTTTACCAAAGATTAATAACGGAATAAATTTATTCTTTTATTTAGTTTTTTGTTAAATTAATCGTATTAGCTGTAATTATATGAAAAAATTAAATAGTTTTTAACGGTTCTATGGTTTAAAAATTCATTTTTAATATCAAATTAAAAGTAAAACCAGATTGTGTAACCAAGTGTGATGTTTTGTTTTGCCTTTTTTAACGGCAAGTTATTAATAAACTTACTTATAATCTTTTTTGTAAAATTTTTTGCTCATTACAATGTTACTATAAAAGCACGGCACGTGTCATCACATGAACAAAAAACTGTTGTTTGCCCTTCAGTAGGCTTTTGTTTTCTCAGCTGAAAATTATTTTTTGATTGAATTCAAATTGTTTTTAAAACGTATTATTATTATAGCATAGTTATTTTTGAATTGTTTAAATAAAACTAAACAATAGATTAGTTGGCAGGCTGCAACTTCACAACCAATCGGTAGTTGAATACATCACTGATAAATTTACCGATGAAATCATCAGTGAATCTGAGTATGTATACATATATGCAGACTTCATATTGAATTTAATAAATTGGTCTATAGAAGCTATACACCACATTCATGTGAAATATACGAACAATGCCTTCTCATCTCTCATATTAATTGTATTGCTAATGAAGTTTCTGTGAATAGCAGAAAATAAACTATCTTGGTTTCCAGGAATATGTCAAATTAATTTCATAAAGACAATTAATAACTTAAACATTATTACTATAGTCAATCTTTTGGAGAAAGTTAAGATCGCTGGAAGAGCTATATTTTTTCAGTATGTCTGCTCTCAATATGCAACGTGTGGGTTCTCAAAGTGATTACTTTCTACATACGTTTTTATATGAACACTGTCTGGTACTTAATTGCTCGACCTCAAGAAAAAAATACATGTTTGTGTATCCTGTCTATTGAGAATAAAATGAAATGCAAAATATTTCATCCTTATTTTCATTAGAATAATCCAGTTTTCTTTATCAAAAAATCCAAACAGAAAAAACGGGTTTGGATTATTTTTTAAAGTTTTTTACAAGTTAAATAATGCAAAACTGTACTTCTTAAACTATGCAATTCAATTAATTTTATAAAAATATTTACGTTTCTTCTTATTTTAGATAGCATTTGTTAGTTAACAATTTCAAATTTTGAAAAAATTAAAACGTTAAAGCTCATTTATTTGATAAGCTTTAGAGTTTTTGGCACTATCTTTCTTTATTAATAGTTATATAAATTAAAATTCTGATTTATCTAACAGTCTCAGAAAATGATTCTAACGATGTATAAAAGATTCCCACCAACGCACAATCCCAACTTTTTTTAGTCGTATAAAAAGACCAAATTCATTAAGAAACAATGAAACCAGCTTTTGCATTGAAAATATAAAATAAAGTTTAATGAAAAATGGTTTTCACTGAATGAGATTTTAATTGGAAGCATTAAATCTGATTCGGGCTCATTAGGGTCGTTAAATTAAACAAAACTGAGTTTTATTAAAAAGTAATAGAAACCATTTCCATTCATCCTTTAAAAAAGGAGATCTATTCTCTTCAAACCCAGTATCATAAATCATTTTCCTGAAATTAATTATTTAATTTATATCCTAAATTAAAAATCTTAAATTTGCCAAATCAGAATAACTGCAACTGCTTTATGATAGTAAATTGAGTAACAATTATTATAAAATTTTCATGGTGATTTTTATAAAATCTTTATCGGTGTATACGATGGTGAAAGTTTCATTTACTTTTTAATTGTGCTTAATATACGTCGGTTCCCAATAAAAAGCACGTGGCCTTTTAATGGAAGTGTCTCAACACTATTTGCTTAACTAACTAACTATTTGTTACTCAGTTGCCCAGTTTATCTTCAAATAATGGGACTAAGACAGGACTAGCAGTTAGCTAAACACTCTGAATGATTGAGAGGTAACTATCAGACATCATAAACAACCGTGCTTTCTAACAGAAAATTATAACGATTGGAAAAAAATCTGTTGAACTCGTGAGATCTAGTGAGAAGCTAGCACCACGAATTGTCGTTTTTCTGTCATTGACTTCACAAGACCGCAGCAGGGAACATTTTTTGTATAGCACTTAAGTTTAAATAAAACCATTATCTTTTGTCAGGTTTTATAGTTAGTCAACAACTCCAATATACTTTTGTCATCGAGTAGTAATTTTTAAAAGGTTGGATTTGGAAATCGCATTAGATTTGCATTTGATTTAGCTTTAATTTAGAATTTAAGATATTAAAATCTAAAAATGCCTTCTACCCTGGCACGAGTCGGAAAGGAAATTATTGTTCTTTATTTTCTTTTTTAAAAGGTAAAATATAATATTAAAATAATAATTGATGCCTTAACTATTTACCCAGTTGTATAGCCAACTGTGTCTCGCGAGAGATTTTAATTGCTTCTAAGAATTCAAGGATATCCATTATCAATTTTTGATTTTTTTTTCGTTATCTTAATTTTTTATAAAATTTTGTGTAGCCAATTGCTAGAGAATTGTAAAAAATATAGATGTACATTTTCAAACTAAAACCAGACAAATTTATCATTATTTTTTTGATATTAAGCATTCACTTCAACTTGAATCCTATTTTAAAAGAGCTTAACGTTTATCGATAAACATTTTACGTACAGAAATATATATTATTTCGAATTTCTAATGAGAGTTAACAAGTATATTTTTTGATTAAAATGAGATACTGAAAACTAAAAAAAAATACTGAGATATATAAAAAAAACCTGTGTTTTCATTGTGTTTATAGTGTCTTATCATTTCCTTTATCTTATTTTATTAATCTGAAAATATTTTAAGACGAGTAATCTAAACTCTTTCACAAAATTTAATTTACCAAAGATTTTCTTGTTATGACAACAGTTTCAAGATGGCTTGCAGTGCTTTACGTGAAGTGGCATAATCCTAAGTTATAATCTAAAGTTCTTCTATATTTTTTAATAAATAAGTTAATTTCTTTTCAAACTTTAATATAAAATGTCTAAATAATCACATTTTCTTTTTTCTCTTCTTTTTTTATGTTACGAGCTTTTATTGTCAAGAACTCAGTTGTTTTAAATATATTTTTGCCTTAGCAGTAAGACGTTTTCCAAATTTTACTCATTTCGAGCATCACAGATCAAATCTTTTTATTTTTATCTCAAAATACATTGTTTTATTTAATTGAATTTCTTTCTCATACAAATGTATTGCCCAATTATAAAAATAATAGTCTACGAATTTGATTCGTAGACCGCTACGCCGTAGAACTGCTGTGCGTCCTCTATCACAACTCCAGTACCATTATTCTAAAGCAAAGAGGAGTGCACATAGAAGTCCGTACATCAGCAGCGGTTGAACACAATGCCCCTCCCGCATGGCGAAGACAATAATTCTGCAATAACAATGCAGTCCATAGAACAATATCAACTTAGTGGAGTATCTAAGAGAGCTAGCAAAAGCTCTGTAATACGATGATATAATACGGTTGCTCCTAGCTTGGTTAAGTCAGCTCAACTATGTTGTCATTTGATTTAGTTTTAACTCTCATTTGAATGTTATCTGTGTAATTTTACATAATAGTGTTTTCAAATTGAATATTACAATGGTCTCGTTTTTTTTCAACATTGACATTAAATTTTCAAATCATTAAACCTGAAAATACAAATCAGAGATTTGGAGACAGAGGAATAAATTATTATAACAGATACTAGAGTTTTTGAATATCAGTAGTCTTTTGCCTAAATCGGTTCAGGTTATATTTAAAATAAAAAGAACAAAGTTATAAAAATATTGTTTTTCTAAATATTTTTATGTTTGAAATGTATGTTTGTATATGTGATTTGACAAGGCAACTCGCGGACTCCTATTTCAGAGCCCGCTAGCCTCAAAGTGTCCCCAGACCACTTATTTGCAAAACACAGATATAAACATATTGAAGAAAACTAAAAATGTATACTAACACGAATTTCTATAAAATAATAGTATTTCATAAAAAAAAAAACACACAATATTCCTTTGTACTTCATTCAACTTTATTTTATAGGTCAGAACCGGTTTCGCTCAACTATAAACAATATATAAACAGTGCTATTTATACAAAATTAAATTGAAATAAAAGGTGTAAGCAACAATTAACAATGAAAAGAATTTACAAATTACACTATAAGTGACTTTACAACTACACAAAATTAAATTTTGTGTATTTGAGAAATTTTAAGCGGAGTGAATTTCTACATTACTAAAGTAAATAACTTAATGATGATTTTGTGTTTTTCCGCTTCCAAGTAATAAGTCTGTGTACTTTAACAAAATCGTCAGCAACGAAGATTCTGAAAAAGGCATTTTTAAAAACCATATCAATTCTTACAAAAGAAATAAATTTTTAAATGTATATATATAATATAAAAGAACAGTTAACATAGGCTAATAAAATATGTTTTTAGGGCATTTTTTTTCTTTGCTTTGATCTCTAATGATTTATAAAAATCTCATAGTATTTACCTCGTACGATGTTGTAAATTTGATATTTTTACACTTTTTAATAATTAAATAAAGAAAGGTAACGTGATAAACTTAGAACCACAGACACCAATATTTAATTTTCGCTATTTTGAGAATAATAATTAAGTAATTTGATTATTAAAAATCGATACAGCTTAATAGAAGTTATCAATATCGGATAAAACATTGCCAACGAATAAAATTAATGTGATTCGAGTAAAGTCTGAAAGAAAAATAGTTTTCTTGACGATTCTTTTCTTTTTTTTTTCATTTTCCAAAAAAGCCAATGTAACGAGGCAAAACTGTAACGCGATGCCAATTTCTCAAACTCAAAAAGCGATTCCACCTGCAAGAAATTCAAACGAGAGCCTTGGCTAACAAAGTGGCATAATATTTCAGCCCCAACCTTATGTCTTACCCCTCAGTCCAACCCAGCTCAGCTTTCGTAATTTTAGAACCTGGAAATATCCTATAAAGAAGTAAATACACGGTTTTTCTTTTAAAAATGTTAAAATCAAAAGTTTGTCTGCAAAAATGTCACTTAAAATCAGAAAAATGTCTTTCGATTCTCAAAATGACAGTTCAAGCAAAAAAAAGAAACGAGTCCCCAAAAATTACATTCACAAAATGTCCGATATTATATTAAAAGTATTGAATATTGCCTCAAAAATATTTTGTATTGTGCCAAAAATTATCCAATATTGTTGTAAAAAGTATTGAGTATATGTACTGTACAATACTGTGTCAATTGAATCTAAAAATATGTGTCAAACGATGTTCAATCTTGGTTAAAAATAAGCCCGAAAGAGTGAAAAATGTTAAAGTTTGTAGGAAAGTTTAAAACGCTTAACGAATTTGCGAAGAGCGCTCTTCGCTAAATCATAGATGATAAGACTAAAAACGAGCTTAATCTGATTTACTGTATTGCTTGTGATTGCTCCCAGTTCTTCTGAAATCGAATATATGGTGCAGCGGTTGGCGTTGTCGAATTTCACGGGTTCGAGTCCCAGTATGAACAGTATTTTTTCGATCAAATTATCGATTTCTGTTCGAAGGCATGGGTGTTTGTCATGTCTAAAGATTCCTTCCCACCATTTCGATCCTACAATAACTGGGCAAAGCGAGAGCGATTAGTTAACCACTAGTCTTGTCTTAGCCTTATTCTTCGTTTCTAACTACTCTCTTTGAAAAGAAAAGAGGTCGAGCGACTGAGTAACAAACAGTTCTTGTAGAAAAACTTCTTTTGAGATAACTATATTGAAAGGGCCTTATGTTTCACATTAGAAGTGGACTGGATATAAAAAAAAACATGAAAAAAGGCATATATTTTGACAAATCATAGTGTCCGCTCGTAGCTTAGAACCTGGTACCCGACGTATCGTCATCAAATTGGATGGATGCCCAAAGTTTCGACAGCTCGGAAAATTCATTTAGTAAATTTAAAAAGAAAATACTCAAAGAGAAATCATATAATTATCTGATACACTAGAATTAAGTGCCTTTTTATTCTGGCCCAGCCGGTATAAAATCGCTGAACACCATGAAATCATTGACTTGGCAATATGTTTTTTCCGTTTGCTCATAAAAGAATATTTATTTATGGCACGTAAGATTTGCAGCTTCATATGGCATGGTTATGTTGTTTGAGTTACGGTGTAGCTAACGTTAAGATGATTTATTGCGTTTTTTTATATTGAAAATTATGACCTTTCAAAAAAAACTTGTATTCAAAGGTAGAATTTCATTTGTTTAAGTACCTTCTTTACGGTTTTGGATCGATCGGGTAGAAAATAGCTTTATTTTATAGGCGATAAACATGAAAAATGGTGTTTCTAGTATCTCACAATACAATATGTTGTAAATTGTACATACTCATAGACGATACAAATTTATTAACATTAGCTTTGATTTCCAAACAGGAGTACACTGATATTTTAAATTTAATTGAATCTCAAAATTGATAACTATGTTATTCTTCTGATACCGGATACTTGATCTTTAATATTAACATTATATTAAAAAATATTTTCCTTTGAATCGATGGAAAATATCCAATCTTTTTAGAATATATTAGGGCTTTTAAGTTGTGATAAAACGAAGGCATTTAAAATTGTTCCAACTCCGACTCAGATATAAAAAGACTTAAATTACGTAATCTTTGCGTATTTCAAATGAAAAACATTATATATTTTTATTTAAATAAAAAAATAGAATCAGTCACTTGATTTTATTCACGACTCCGACTTTACATCTTCGAGCGTAATATCAACGATTAATTCATTAAAGACCATAAAATAGTCACGCTTCAATATATATTATGTATTAAAATAAATATTATAGTCCAAATTATTAAAATCAATTAGTTAAAAGTGATTTGTTCTTTATAAAAAATAAACGGTTTTAGGACAAAGTTTCTATAAATACTGTAAGTATTTATTTAACTTTTCTCATTTAAAAATCATCGAATAGAATAAAGAAAAAAAGTATTTTTAAGCTTTTTTATAAAATAAAAATTAAACTCTGTCATTTTCATTAGTTTTAAAAAATACATTTTAAATAAAATAAAAGCCATACTATTTAACATTTACTGTGAGGTCATTTCACATATATTTTTAATTAAAATCGTGTTCTCTTTCTTTGCAATCCAATATGTTTCATTTACGATATGGCAGTATATTTCTAGATGGAAAAAACACAACACAAAAACATACAATCCCTAAATTCATATTACAAAATATAGAAGGAATCAAAGTATATAAATGGAAAATCTCTCTAAAAGTAGATTTGATAATTCAATAAAGCAAAACAATATTCTTTGTTAACATCAGTGGTTTTCAAATAAAGATACGAATTGATGTTTTTTCAAATACACGAGTCAACAATTTTAGAATAATTTCGAATTTTCAGTCAAATGAAAGTGTGCGTAAAAAACATCTGTTTTTCAATTTAACAAAACAAGCTTTACTTCGTATTATATTGGTTGAAGTAGTGGGAGGCTACAAAAACATGGATACAAAAATAATTCTTTGTATTGTTTCTTTAACAGTAAACAAAAGTTTTGATTTTGTTGATTCAAAGTAAGATATATTTTTTAATTTGTGAAAATAAAAATACTCAACGGAGAAGCATGTGAAAAATCTTTAAATCTTTCTAAAAAACCTCATAAAAGTATTTTTTTATTCAATTTAGGATTTTATAAATAAAAAATTGACTCAACTTGATAATTTTTCTATCACACAGGTTGTATAACAAATGCTTACACGTGTTTTGCCCTTTTCACTTTTTACATTTTAATTTGTCTGAAGACATTCAGACAAATTAAAATGTACTCATATTCTTAATATATATTTTTTTTTATTAAAAATGAACATTCAAAAAAACGTCTGTCTTAAGCACATTTTCCCAAGCACATTCAACCATATCCCTCTTAAAAGCAAAAAATACGAAAGGCTATCTAAGAAATTTATTTAAATATTCAGAACAGAATAATGCAGTTAACATTTTTTATGTCCAATAAAATACTTTGATACTTAAATTGTTATAAGTAAACTTATCCTAGTGAGAATGATGAACTATCGGTCACTAAATCAGGTTAACTAATTAATGAACATTAATTAATGATTTTCAGTTGGTTATTTGCAATAAAATTTTCAGTAATTATGTAAAACAACTCCACGATATCGTAGGTACCATTTGTTTTTATTGTAATTTTGTCGACAATGTGACAAATAATATAATAAGTAAACCTATTAATAGGAAGTTTTAAAATAGTATTATATAGGCTTAAAAATACAGCCTAATATTCTTCCAAAATCCCTATATTTTCCTCAGGGTCAGCACCCCCAAGAGATCGATGATCTTCTTTGGTAACCTATGGTTTCGAGCTTTATAAGTAGTCCAAGTTATGCCAAAAGACTTAAATTATGGATACTGTGTTTTTCAATAACAACATCTAATCAACACTTTGACAGCAGTAACATTTACACAGTATTATTGTTAATATGATACAAACTTCCGGTACCTTGCGAGAAATGATTTAGTTTATGAAAAAAAAACTGTCTTATTTTTTTTCATTCAGACAAAATAAGTCGTTTTACTTTCGGTTTACAAACATAATACTTCTTCGTCTTTATTTGCGATGAATTGATCTCCATTAATAAGATACAAATAAGCTAAAATGGTCAATTTTACGGCAGCGTTTATGATAAATAATGAAAAGACCGCAGTAAAATGAAACGAATTCGACAAACAAGTCAGTAAATATGTCCATAATAATGGGACATAAAACTAAATACAACACATTTCATAAACCTAATACAGTTGTTTATTGGAACGGAAAGACGTGACAGAAGAACGTGAGTAGTATAGCAAATTACTTTTTTGACAAATTTATAGGGAATGGCCTATAAATAGGGTTACTGTATAAATAAATGAAGTAGGTATTTTTGACAAAAATCATTTAAAGGATAACTAAAAATAATTGTTCGTTAATATTAATTCAATCGAGAATAAATATGAATACTATATTAAAAAATAAAGATTGAAGTGAATAAAAAATATCAATTTAAAATCGTACTCGTTTAAATTAAACCAATGAGTGGTATAAGAACTGTGTAGTAGCGGCTACTACACACGTTCTTATACTGCTACTAAGTAGCCTACTGGACATTCATACCAAATTAAATTTTGAAATTGTAACTGACAAATGGAGAAGTCTTAAAAAAATAAAACGCTAATTCTTATATTATTATTAGTGCATTTCATTTTTTGAACATTTAAATAAATTTTCAACAAGAAAATAGTACGTTTTAGTTGAGATTTTTTAGTTGAGAGCTTTTATATTTGTTCTCAGTGGGTTGTTTCTCCACGATATACATAACTGAAAAATATTTATTTATTTTATATTCTGCAAGTAACTTAAGCTCATTGTTGACGTCATCATTATTTTTCTTTTATTTCATCTAGTCTATGTTACAAGTATTTGGTTCTTATAAAAATGCGTAAAAAATTAAATGGTTAGGTATACAATATCTGTGAATAAGCTTAAAAAAGCTCAACTCCGAAAAAAGCTCATAAAACATCTGAAGAAAGGTAAGCAGCAAAATAATAAACATCCGGAAATTCGAAACGGAAGTGTGGGGCGTTTGCGAAGGTAACGTTCGGTGTGGGGAGGTACAATAAGGCTTCAGGGGTGATACGACCTAAAGACAACGGGGTTAAAACTAGCGTAAGGGTTGAGAAAGCGCAATAAATCTAATAATCGATTGAATCCTTTCAGGTTTCAGATATGGGATTACTCCAGTTACGAATTGGAACAGATTGCTGGAGTTTTAGTAGAGAAATAAAAAAATATTTCTTCCTTAAGAGAGAATATCGATAAAAATGCCAAGTAAATAATTCAGAACTGCAATGACATTTAATTCGTCTTTTAAAATTTGAAATCTCTTGCATAATCAATTGTAAGCAATAGTGATGCAAATATTTGATGTCTTTTCATAATTTATTACTGTTATAAATTTAGTTTACTATAATTATAAAGTAAATAATAAGTATACTCCGTTATCTAAGCGGACTTCAATGCTGGCAATATTAAAAATAGCAACCAAGCCGACAGAGAAAAGAAAAAGGAATATCAATTGGAATAAAATAGACTAGGAAATTAATTTTATTTTAAATATTGTTAGAAACAACTTTTAACTGATTTATCTGGATAAATTTTCATTTGAAATAAGACAGAAAATTTTACCGAAACCGCTATTGAAAGAAATTTCCTAAAAATTGAAATGTGTTTATTAAATGTTTGTGGTAAAGAGTAGCCGCAAACTTTATATGAAACTTAGCAACATTCCTTGACGAACAATGGATGCTTTATTGTCCATGATAAAGGTAGATTACTGAATGCCAAGAATTCAGGGTTTTCTTAAGAAATGCAGACAGATGGCGTAAAAGCGAGGCCCGCGCTCCCGTCCGGTTGCAGCTCGAACTTCCGCCCCGCTGCCAGCAGAATGTTTGTTTTGTAATTGGTTCCGGATGATAGTGAAACTAATGATATATGGGAAATTGCCAGAGAATTTGCTTTGTTTACGAGATTTCAATACAATTAAAAACAAGCAATTATTCATCCGGTCTTAAACTTGTAAATGTCTCTTGTAAAATATTTCTACCAAAAAAATATTTTAAATTTTCGATTCTCGAATGTCATATTTGGAAACAGATAATTATCATCAATTTTTTATTATTATTTAGCTGTTTTTAACAGTTACAGCGTACTTTAGTCAACTTCATTATTAAATTAGTTATTTTTTCACTGTCTTTTATATAATAAATAATGCAGAATATGTTCAAAAGTATTAATAGTTTAATATTGTATTAGTAATCAAGAACTCAATTTTAAATCTTCTCGTGAATTTTATTTTAAATAGATACACTTGAGAGTTTTAAATTGCTCTCTGGATTGTATCACCCTTGCTAAAGCTGGTATGGATGTCTGCCATGTTTTCAACAATCCCTAAATAATCTTTGCTCAAAAAAATATAATCAAAAATAAGCCCGTGCAAATATTGCCTTTCTTTCTCAAAAAAGAGATTGATCGATAAGCTTGTATTCTTTGAGAACAAATTCATTCAAATCCCTGGATACAACTTTTCAATTTTTATTAGATTCCTTTAATTTATAATTTTTGACAGGCACACATTTAACGATTTTATAATAAACTTCATATTGTTTAATTTGTATAATTTAACAGTATTTTTTACAGTTATTTTTTTCATTTATTTAACAGTTGGCCTTTAATACAGAAAGATTATATTATTTTCTGATAGAACATTTTTTTGTAGAAATATAATGTAAAGAAGAATATTGATACACTATACCATGTTATTATGTGTTCAGAAAAAATAAAAATGACATTTTTTCTCAGTTTCAACAGCCCACATTTTTATATCATAAAGAAAATCGATTCTACTTTATGATGCCCAAAGGTTAAATTCAATGGCTTAGTTTCAGGTTTGACAAATCTAAGCTGAATTGCTAAAAAAATATTATTGTTGGTTCTTTATTTTTGGTGAATCTTTTAGTCACTTAACTTAATTCAATTAAAATCATTGCAAGGCTGACAAAATCGTTACACGATAATATCTTGAGTTGTATTTATATGGAACTGTGAGAAGATTGTTTATATTTCTTTTTTTCATTCGCAAACATCTGTCTACTCGAATAAAACTAGGAAATTTCTCTAGATGTACTTTTGTGAAGCTTTAGAAGAGAAGTATTCGAAAATAATGAATAATAGCTCAATACATCAAAATTTTAACACGTGGTTCTATGAAGTTAGCTGATTGATATATGTATAATAAAACAGCTGTAAAAAATTTTTGAATAACAATAACGAAATAAATGAAGACATCAACAACATCAAATAATAATAAATTAGCGTTACAAAAATGAATTTTTATAATTATGAATAAAAGTGATTTTGAATTGATAGAAGATTTTGATATACGAAACTAATCTGTACGTACGGTAAGCTATCAATAACAAGCCAAATGCTACTACTCCTAAAACGATAAATCAAACACTAACTGGTTATCAAAAGTGCTGATATATAATTTAATATGTATACATCCTTCAACACTCGCACGAATAAGTCATCGGATTAATAAAACTCATACAATACAGAACAGCCAAAATGTTTAAATAATTTCAAATTACATATTATGGGTTGCCCTGATTTAAAGGGGAAACGTGCCGCTTATAGCAATCGGCTCAGAGCGCTTTCCTATTTGTGTTATACCGCTATATCACAGTGATATTTTGTCAGATTGCAATTCTGAACACGTTTTAGAAATATTTGTTGTGAATTATATTATACAAATATAAGCAAACATTTACGACTTTAGTAACATGTGGTGCTAAAGCTATTTTAGTCGACGTTAACGGAATTTGAATTGTGGACATGCTGAAAACATCAATGCTTATAAAGGTGGTTAATATTGAACTCGATATTTGGCATTTTGCATTTGCAGACACATTGAACAAAAATATATTGAACTATTTATATGCAAACTTGATGCTACAGAAATTTGGTGAAACCATACATAATTTATAATTGAACAATTTTAACTGTTATATTTTTCAGAATAATATGGTCTTATTAGAAATGACGACATAACAGCAATGCTTTGAATTATTTGTTACGGAAATATTGTTTTTGTACAATTCGATATTGAACTATTCGCATGTTTGTTATCATACAGGTATTGCAGTTTTATTTAACTGTAAATCTTTCTGTTGTTAAAAATAAAGCTAAACTTTTACTAATTTTTACTATATTTTTAAAAATCTTTCTTCCCAAAGATGTACATGTCGGCAAAACTGCGAGATTTATAATAAATATTGTCAATAATACGCTTGTGTTTATGTGTTTATTTTTTATTTACAAATAAAATATGTTTGTGTAACCAAAGTCTTGAGAGGGGTTAGATAACGACTCGTTATTTCCTAGCCCCGCATTTTTAACATTACTTTATATGAGAAAACGGTTTCAGTTATTGACTTTAAAAGCAGTCTTGTTTAACTATTCATGTTTATATGGTACTCTAAAGCTTTATATGTTATGCATTAAAATATAAGCCGAAATAATTGATAAGTATTCTTTTTGTATAGACCCTTAAGACTCACGATCATTGAATATGATGTTATTAGTATTTTTACTTTATAATTAGAAAAAGAAAATGGGTGGAAACATCGTAATAGATATTGTGTTGTGATACTTACGTATACCTAATGATGTCATAATAGTAATTGAAAATAATGGCTGAAAAGATCGTAAAAACTAATTACGTGCAAACATTATTAAATTAACTTTCATTATGAGATTTTTAATGTGCCTTCCTGACTAAACTACCAAGGTTATTAGGGTTTAATGATGCCAAATATAATATTTTTACAAAGTAAAAGTGACCATCAAACTTTGAGCTTAGGTAAGACATTATTTATTATAGGGTGACGAATGTTTATTTATATAATAATACATATTATAAACTCGCATTTTTTACTGTTATAAACGTTTTTAAATAAAACCGGGTACGCACTAAATAGTTAGTGTAGCGATGTTATGTTTTAAAAAAGGTTTCAAAATTATATATTGAATGAAATCGTTTGCTTCCGAAAATGATTATAATTATTTTTTTTAAGAAGTAGACATTAACTTTATCACCAATGAAACTATCTATGTTAAGATAAAATTATTCGGGCAAAGCAGTATTATAAACGAGTGAGAGAAAGTATTTGATTAACCTTTAATTTGATGTGAGTGATTCTGAAGTCTCGGCTTTTTTCATGTCCTAGAAAATTCTCGCTACCTGAACCCATAATACTGTAGTATTTTTTTATTTAAAAAATAAATAAACGAATATTTGTATGTAAAAAGTACAGTAACATTCATTCAATATTTTTTCAGATAACGTTTTGATTATAAACACATAATAATAATACACATCTAATATAAATAATTTCAGTTTATCTATTTTCTGAAAATTTATATAAGAAGTAAACTTTAGAAACCTAATGAAATTGTGTTATTTTTATTTAGAGTCTATGGGTCTAAATTATGCAGTTAATAACTTTAATAACGAACAGATTAAAAATATCAAAGTATTTTAGTTCTACAGTTTTTAATAATTTTATGCGTTGATAGCTCATAAAATTATTAAAAACTATAGAACTAAAATACTTTGATATTTTTAATCTGTTATAATGGAGTTCTACCAAGTAAATGCCAAATCAATTAATTAAATAACGAACCATCAATAATGGCAGCCGCTTAAGTAAATTCGTATTGTAGGATTGTTTCTTCATGTCAGGACACCACCTGTCAGCCAGAATGAATATACACACACACACAAAAAAGCAACAAGACAAGCAAAATTAAGACAACATGTCAACTAATCGATCATTACTTTTTTTCCAAATGAACTTTTAAAGTGATTAGCACACAGTGATTTAACATATATTTTTTTATTAATTTATTGCAAGTTGTCACCTAATTGTCACCCTACTTTAAAATATATCACAGAACAATTCAAGGCGAGTCTTTTTGTTTATACTCCGCTATTTCCCGGGGTGTTATGAACCTGTATCTTACGTGTATACGCCGTTTCCATTTACTTTAACACTTATTTCAGACGCTTCCGGTAATTTACCGGGAAACTCAAATTAAATTGCGGAACGTTATCTTTCTAAGCGCTGTCTGAGTTAAATTTAAAGAAAAGCTGACTATTATTATGTGGTTAATTTTGTATAGCCTTAATTAACATAGTCGTTAACAGCCGTTATCAAATCCAACGTTAGATCAAAGCTTACAAAAGCTTCTTTATTCTCATTACAGATTATTACTAGGAATATAACTTTGACTAAGGTATTTAGCTTGTCTGAACTGATATTATGATTATTATTACTTTAGATTTACTTAAACAAATAGATATAACAAAATTAAAAGCTTTATAACAAACATTTTTTTATTATAAAAAAATAATTTTAATATGGCGTTATTTACTTACTATTCTCCATCAATTTGATTCATTATGACTTATAATGAAATATTTCAAATGAATTTATTAAAAGTCTTACTACTATGTTTGTACTAAGACGAAAAATAATCCTATAAGACAGAGATGGCAAACCTTTTTTGCAAGTGGGTCAAATTTGATTTAAAAAATTTTAAAAATAACTTCGCGGGTCACATAGATTGAGTTCCTCGCTGGTTGGCTTGAAAGCTTTAAATAAAAACTATCATTTGTAAAAGTTCAAGCGGGTTAGATAATTTCTCACGCGGGTCCACTGCGTGACCCGTGGGTCCCTTGTTCGCCATCCCTGATATAAGGTATAAACAAAAATATCTTGATATTTTATTTATTGACTTGGCATTTACCTGTTAGAACTCCATTATAATAGGGTAAAAATAGCAACGTATTTAATTCTAAAGTTTTTATATTTATTGGTTGATAGTTATTTCGGCTTTCGCCATCGTCAGAACTTTCTTCTGACAAGTTCGAGAACGAGTTCTGACGATTGTGAAAGCCGAAATAGTTATCAACCAATAAATATAAAAACTGTAGAACTAAATACGTTGCTGTTTTTACTCTATTATATCTTGACATATCGTTATTACTTATGTTATATATGTGAAATCAAACTTTTTGAGGTGACAAAATAATCATTTTTTATCAATTCAAAGTAGTGCTGTGCTATATATTTTGAAATATAAAAATATAGGTGCTTATAAAGACTATTAGATCTGAAAAAATATTTTTGTCAAAGAAGCCATCGAATCTGTCAAAAATAATAAATATATAAATATAAAATTTTCATTCACTTCTCTGTAAACTTTAATGTCAGACTTTATATTCATTTGGCATGGCTATGTCTATATCAAAATAAATATTACAATTTTCGGTATTTTTTTGTACAAAATATCTGTCTGCGTGTTCCCTTTGTATTTTCAACACGTATGACTTTTTGTATTACCTTATAATAAAATAAGAGTCAGTGAATATATTCTACGTCATATTATACCATAGCTAATATATATAGCGACGTAAAAAACGTTAGCGTTATGTTATCGGGGAACATAAAAGTTCACAACGATTACACTCGTCATCCAAAAAGGTCGCATCAAAAGGCCTGCTCGAGCAGAAAGCTCTACAGGAAAAAACTTTGCGGAAAACATTTTAGAAAAGCTCACATTTGCCCGTGCAAAAATAAACCTTTCAGACGTTCTCTTAAGCCGAAATGAATTATTCCTTTTGTGGGGCTAAAATAAATCTTATATGTATAACTGTCCAATAGGTTTGGGACAGTCTTCTCAGGGATCTCAAACGTTTTCTTTAAATAATAAAAACAAATTCAATATTTACATACAGATAAATTTTCCACTAATTGTGACACGGGTTGCCTCTTCTTTGAAAATCATTTTTAGCTTTTTTATTTTTTGCTTATTTTAAACAAAGCTTCATCGCAATTAAATTATTTATTTTAGTAAAACATTATAAATTTTTGGTTTATAATTTAATATATTGAATAATGGTGACTGGTAGCATTCCACCATAAAAAAATGACTGGGGTGTAAATGTTAGAGAAAGGTTTTTGCACATCATAAGAAGAAGTAAAACAATTAGCGGTTGACGAGAAATCTTGGAGGCACTACATTATAGTCCGAAGAAAAGTGGACCAGTTTAAAAGAGAAGACGAAACATATAAAAATAAAAGTATGGATAAAAACACTAAGGTAATTTTAATATATTCAATGATACATATCGTCAAAAATCTTTTCTTTAACATTAAAATGATGTGAAAACATCATAAAACCATTACTATGAAAAATTTGAAGTCATTAATGTCTTAAGAATGAAAACGTTAATTTCATATTTTTTTTTATCCATGTTCGCTCCCAATGTGGAGCGTATGGCCACTTAACGGAGGTATCTCAACTGTTTTTTTCTAAGAGAACTGTTTTATTTTCTTTCGCTCAACATCTCTTCCAAAGAGAGTAGTAGGGATAGAATAATGAGGCTAGTATAGGACAAGTGGTTAACTTATCGCTCTCACATTATTGAAGCATGGAAAGGGTGGAGGGGAAATTAAGACATCGCAAACACCCATGCCTACAAACAGAAATCGATAAGTCGATCGAAAAAATACTGTTCGTATGGGATTCGAACCCGTGAGATCCGACACGGAAGCCAGCAACGGTAACCACTACGCTATAGGACCCGATAATTTAAGATGATTATGCAAATACCAAAATTATTTTATTACAACTCGATTATTGTATCGACGCAAAAATATTTTTAATAATGTTAAACTTCGACTCCCTAAAGATGCTTAATGAAATTTCGTCTTAAATTTTTTGATTTCTAAATTGTTAAAATGTTGTATTTTAAATATTTAGTCACTAGCGAGCCGGGCATCGTTTTGTGCGTATTAAGGCATTTAAGTGTACAGATGAAGTCAATTAGTAAATACGATAAAAATTTAATATTTTTTATGTTAACAATATATCATACGTAACCGCTGATATTGCGCCACTGGACTGATGAAAACATTACGTTCTCAAGCTGTTATAGGTATTGAGTTATCGTATGAATAAAAGCTTTTGAAATATAAGAGTTTGCTTTATTTATTTAATAGAACTTTTTAAATAGGTACTTATACTGTTTTTATATGCATCCTAGGACTTGCAAATAAAAGTTATTGACATTTTTGTTTCGAGAATTCACCGTTTCATGATGTATTAGTGCTTATCAGCCTGAGTCAATACTGTTGCAGGTAAGTGTTATACACAAAAAATAATAATATGATTTTATTTTATGAAAATGATTTGAATCTACAAACTTGTATAATATTTTTAAAAAATCTAATAATTAAAATTATATTTCTTTTGAAGCTCACTATTTTTATTTGTTATTGAATTATTTTCTATTTTGAAAAATGATTTTCAAAATAATAATCATTTTACGGTGTCAACTGCCTGTTTTGGTAGAAAGGGAATAGATTTTTTAAAAATCCAATACGATGTATGAAACCGAACCGGATCAATGAAATCATTGTTTAATAAGTGGAAATGTACGATTTATTTTAATTAACATCATTATTTTCATTTTTTGCATTTGCAGCACTTATATTAAACTTGTGGATAACTCATTATTTTTTAAGTGTAAGTTGATCTTGAAAAATCTATAAAACTAAGCCTATCTATTTCTTAAATAAAATAAAATAACTCAGATTATACCACGTATTGTGTAACAAAATGTGACACGTGTTTCGCCTCTTTCAGATGCATCCTCAGACAACTACTTTTGCAAATGTTTGATTTGGTACGATTACTTTCGTAAGATTCGTTTCGATTCTGAGTTATTTTATTTTATATTAAAATGAACTTCCACAAAGCTACCGCCAAATCCATCGAAAGTACTATCTATTTTTATTTTATTTTTGTCATGTAATTTTAATATGATGCCTCTTTAGATTTAGATACATTATTTGAACCCCTTGTTAAAAATTGACATAATGATTTTCCAATTTTCGATTGAATGGTTAATATTATTTACATAAAATATAATATTTGCCAATATGTGCCAATGCACCAAATATTTTTTTCAATTAAAAAATCATATGGTATAAACTTAAATAAAAGTGGAATCTCAAATACGCCTGTCTACGATCTCAAATTGATTTTTTTTGTGATGTAATCTTGCACGGATTTGCGCCCAAACCCATGTCATCACTGATACAAAGTTCTTACTGCTAGAATACAGAGTAAATGCACATGTCGATTTATTCTTTTAACATTCGTCTACCTAAAACCAGAAACTGTCATATAAATTTACTTACATTTTTTTGAAATTTAGCCTAAAATCCTACCTTTATTTTATCAACAGTCTTTCAAAAAAAATAAGTAATATGGATGTTTTCAATTGGAAAAAAATGTTCTATAAAAACCATAAAAACCTTCATTCAAAAAAAACATAAATATACACATATATATTTTATATAAAAGGCAAGAAATTTCTTACAAAATACCGTTCTATTCAATCTTTGTTTTTGGCAACAAAAAAACTTTTTGAATAAAATCCAATCACTAAACACAATATAACCTTCACTAAAGTGTATCTTTATTTCTCATCAGACACGATTTTCAACGATATAGCACCCTTACATAACAACTTTTGGGAACAGTACCTAAGCACTATATAGAGATTTGACCTCGTATTAAATAAATCATTTTTCTTTCAAAGACGATTTTTCTTTATATGCGGAGACAAATAAAGGCAAAAACTAAGATATTTTATTTTTTTATTTCATAAACTGTTTGTGCTAAAGATAAGATACGATTTGTTATCTAGTGCTATTTTTTAATATATCTAATTCTAATAAAAATAATAAAACATTTTTAGTACTTTTTCCACATCAAATTTATTAGATCAGGACCGGTTTCGCTCATCGCGAGCATTATCAACTGATAATAAAAATACAAAAACAGTGATATTTATACAAATTTAAATTGAAATAAAAAGGTGTAAGCTTTTTATTAAGTTTTTTTTTATTTCAATTTAAATTTGTATAAATATCACTGTTTTTGTATTTTTCTTATCAGTTGATAATGCTCGCGATGAGCGAAACCGGTCCTGATCTAATAAATTTGATGTGGAAAAAGTACTAAAAATGTTTTATTATTTTTATTATAATGCCATTCCACCAAGTATTGACAGTGAACACCTTAAAAGTGATATCTAATTCTGTTTATGAACACTGCAATAAAAATACATTATATTTATTAAAGTTAAGTCATATCGATTCACCATATTTTCCCACTGCAGACAAACTTAACCACACGTTTTAGAACTTTAAGGTAAATATTTGTTTTCTTTACATCATTGAATTTTAGTTATACGAGACTCAAAACCAAACCTTTTGCAGTCAATCTTCACAAAGTCAATGCAGATTCCAGTGAACGGAAATGATATTGATATCATCTGCAGTTTCAAGAGCTATTTTTTCAAAGTTATGGTTTTTAACAAGTGTCAAGTGATATGAGATTGAAAGTCAAAAAGTAAAAAATATAATAATACATGTCAGTCACAAATCTTACGCCAAAAATGAAAACTCATCACTGTCATCAAAATGGTTGAGGAGTTCATGTATATTAGATTTATATCTAACGTCTAGAATAGTTTCAACAAGGAATTCAACATAAGATTTGTGAATAACAAAAGATACTTTTCATGTTTTTTATGGACTCTATAAACAACCTCTTGTCATAGCAGTTCTAACGTGTTGGTCAGAGGTTACAACACTCAGTGCTAAGGTTACTTTGAAGCAATAAGTGTATCAACGAAAAGATGGCACTTGGTGAAGTTGACACAACCACGGGCTTAAATGATGCTACTGTAAGAAAGCACTGCCAAATTTGTTGATACTGAATATTTATACAAGACCAGACATTTATAATAATAAACCAAGCATGGATATGTGAAACCTCTGACATTTTCTACCCTTGATGAACGACAGTGCTGAAAGACTGTGACTTCGTTGGGTGGATGGTGTATTAGACGTCAATGATTAGCATAGGAAGGCGGAGGACAAAGTGAAGTGGATTGGGATACAATTTAGACGGCCAAAGTTCTCCCTGAACTCTATAAAGTCAGAAAATAAGAATTTTAAATAATCAAAATATATACACTAATTCAATTATAGATAAGTAATTTATTTATTCAATAGGTTTGAAGTAGCCCGCTTAAAATTTTAAAATATTATAATTTATCACGCAAACTATTAACACTTATATTTTCTTTACAGGAATAAAACAAATAAAAAAATATAACTTACTTTTAAGCAATAAGAAAAACTATATGTGCCAAACCTACCTCTATTGGACAACATAAAGCGATATATTATACAGTGTGTTCTTAAATACACCCGTCGCAATTTATCTACTAAAATAAACTGTGTTTTCTTTACTGTCCATACACTGTGCAGACTATCAGTAAAGAAAAAGCTTCGTTTGACCATATTGGAACGCCGGTAACGTCGCGACACAAGCTTTATTTATCGACCGACGTCCTAGCAACCCAACCACAAATAACCCAGCTGAAGGGTCGCATAAATATCTTCATTCCTATCTCAGGCCTTGGTCACCATTCCGGGAATTTACTTCGCATAACTTTGACAGTGGAATAATACTGCGTAATAAATGCTATCCACATTATTATAATTGGCGTATTAAAATACTAAAATATGTCTTGTAACATTTCTGATATCATGCGCCTTTGCTCACGTTAAGGTTATTATCATATTATGCATTCAATTTATTATAATAGTTCATATAGCCATTTTAAGTAGAGTACTATGATTGAACTAAAAGTGTCAAGTGTTCTTGCTGGTAAGGCAATATAAAAAAGGGAACAAATTGAATGTTCAGAATTTAAATCAATTTTTGATCAGAATAAAAACATTATACGTAAAGAATATTTTATAAACATTTTAGTTAGGTTACGTTAGATTTTTTAAAAAAATATATTAAAATTATGACTACTTACACTGACCGAACATGAGCATTTTATATAAATTCTGACTGGAAAAATACGAGCCAAAAAAAATTCTTTGTAGACATATTTTCTAAACTGCAAAAATCTTTTACTGAATCAGCATAATTTTTATTGAATATATATATATGAACATATTTCATTAACATTTAGTAAGTAGATTAATTCCACATATTTTAAAAATACTATCAAATATATAGGAAAGTCTTTTATTTAAAAAAATGACAAAAATTTGAGATACATGTTTTAAATTAAGAATCTGACACGTTTTTTTTGAGTAAAAATCGACAAGATGAATTTAGAAAATGGGTGACTCTTATTATAAATATAAATAAATTAAATGTGCTTATTCAATCAAAAATTAAAGTGAACTTTGTATATCATAGAATCGTCACTTACTCACAGGCAGAAAACGATTGGTTACAAAGATTAAAATAAAATAAAATTAGAAAATTGCAATCTAACATTATTTTTTTACAACGACTAGAAATCGAACAATGTAAATATGTTAATTAATTTTAAATGATGTAAATTTGAAAATTTTCGAAGTCATCATACAACTTTTTGTACTCATTTCAAATCATTTTTTAAAACCAGCACAATCTCCACTTCAATAGAAAATTTAAATTAACTTTGATTATTCCACGTATTGTGTTTCTAACTGTGACACGTGTTTCGCCTCTTTCAGAGGCATCTTCAGACTTACTGTCGCAAGGTTTGCTTAAGTAATTTGCTTAGTAACACAATACAGTGGAACCCCCAATTACACTACCCCGAATTACGCGCCGGCTTGAAATATTCGCATTCCATTGCCGTTACTAAGAGACGGTCGTCTGTGCTTCGCATACAGTTTTTTTTGTAAAACTAAGGGAAATCTTAGTTTTGCGTTTTCCGCGGAAAAAAATCAAATCCCTTATTTTGTATGACATTCACACCCCCAATTACACGGTCCCGAATATAGTGTAAATGGGGGTTTTACTGTACGTGGAATAATCAAAGTTAATTTAAATTTTCTATTAAAATAAACTTTCACAAAGTTACCGCCGAAGCCATCAAAAGTATCTCCATTTCAGTTTTAATTTTTAATTTGCTTAGTATGTATGATAAGCAAGGCTATTTTCAAAACGTTTTTCTAATGTCATTTTAATCAAATCCTTTTTTATTGTCTGTTGAGTATGATAATTCATCACAACACTGGCAATATAACCTATAGTTAGAATGGCATATTTAAATCAGAATAAAAATAATAATAGGGCCAACTTAAACATATTTTAATTTATTATATCGAATCCGTGTTGCAATGGTCAACGTTGTCATTTTCGGTGACGGATCTGATGGGCCCAAGTCTCAGTAAAAACAGTATTTTTTTCAATTGATTAGTCTATTTCTGTTCAAGAACTTTCCAATCATAATTCACTATTCATGTCCTAAGTTTGTCATTTCTATCGCAACTCTCTTCTGAAAAAAGGAAAAAAGAGGTTGAGCAACTGCTTAATACGCAGTTCTATTAGTAAAACTTTTGTTTGGATACCTTCATTAGGGAATTATATGCTCCTCATTGGGAACGGATGTGGATTTAAAAATTGGTAAATAACAAATAACCTTATAATAAAAATAATAAAACATTTTTAGTACTTTTTCCACATAAAATTTATTAGATCAGGACCGGTTTCGCTCATCGCGAGCATTATCAACTGATAAGAAAAATACATAAACAGTGATATTTATACAAATTTAAATTGAAATAAAAAGGTGTAAGCAACTATTAACAATTTAAAGGATTAACAAATTACATTATAATTACACAAGATTAAAATGCTTAACACCCATAACAATTAAAAAATCATCATCAAAGAATAATAAATCTAAGTGGCAAACGATGTCAATTATGAACACAATTAAAATTTGGGAAATATTTAAGCAAAGTAAATATCCTAATGATGATTTGGTGTTTTTCCCGCTTCCAATCAATGATGTACAAGCAACAAAATCAGCAGTAATGAAGATTCAAAATTGAGTTTGGAAAAACCAGTAGAGCTCAATCCAGCAAAAATTGAATCCTGCGAAAAGAATAAAGGCAATATCAATTCTTACAAAATAAAAACAAACTAAGAAAATTAAAATTCTAAAGAAATAAAACAGTACAAAAATGGAAATATAATAGGCTAGAATTAGGTTAATGAAACGGATATAACAAAGGTGATGATGCAAATACAAGCTGTTCGTTTAAAACTTTAAAACTTGATAAACAAGAGATCTTAGAAATCAATAGACATAAATTCTTGCTGAACTCTAATTTATTAAACGAACAGCTTGTATTTGCATCATCACCTTTGTTATATCCGTTTCATTAACCTAATTCTAGCCTATTATATTTCCATTTTTGTACTGTTTTATTTCTTTAGAATTTTAATTTTCTTAGTTTGTTTTTATTTTGTAAGAATTGATATTGCCTTTATTCTTTTCGCAGGATTCAATTTTTGCTGGATTGAGCTCTACTGGTTTTTCCAAACTCAATTTTGAATCTTCATTACTGCTGATTTTGTTGCTTGTACATCATTGATTGGAAGCGGGAAAAACACCAAATCATCATTAGGATATTTACTTTGCTTAAATATTTCCCAAATTTTAATTGTGTTCATAATTGACATCGTTTGCCACTTAGATTTATTATTCTTTGATGATGATTTTTTAATTGTTATGGGTGTTAAGCATTTTAATCTTGTGTAATTATAATGTAATTTGTTAATCCTTTAAATTGTTAATAGTTGCTTACACCTTTTTATTTCAATTTAAATTTGTATAAATATCACTGTTTATGTATTTTTCTTATCAGTTGATAATGCTCGCGATGAGCGAAACCGGTCCTGATCTAATAAATTTTATGTGGAAAAAGTACTAAAAATGTTTTATTATTTTTATTATAATGCCATTCCACCAAGTATTGACAGTGAACACCTTAAAAGTGATAAATAACCTTATGATGAGATAATTTCTTGTACCATTAATCTGTGATCCCTTGACATCAGAGTGCATTATTTTTTTATTTACGCAGGATTTAGTAGTTTTTAAGATTTTTTGCGCATTATTATTTTTAATGATTTTATAATAATGTAAGAAATATCCGTTTTGTATTTTAAATGAACGAGAATAGTATTGATTTTTTAATTAGTAAGTATTTAATTAGTAAGATGCCGAAAGGCGAAACCAGGGTCGTTGGCGACAAAACTCATGGAAAAGTACAAAATTCAAACAATTCAAATTAGTAAGTATTATTTATATTTTCTTCAATGTAAATGTTATTCTATTCCATTGAATGTATCAAACCCTGTAAAGCAAAGCCTGCATCAGACTCAGACGGGCAAGAATATATTTCACTGCGCGTGGTCACGTTACTGTCTTTTGATAGCGCTAAAGGAACCGTGAAAGAAATATCTAGCATTGCTAGAAACCCATAACTTTAACGCCTCACTGGATTGTGATTTTAAGCATAATGTTTGTTCTGATACAATGTCTGACTAACAAAAAGAAAACGAAAAAAAGTGCATAAATAGTTCTAATATTGGTTGAAAATTAAATATTTTAAATAGACGATAAAAAATGGGAAAAACTTTTTCGCTAGTTATAGGAATATTTTTTTTATTATTTGTATTCATCGACCATATTCGCTCCTAATGTGGAACATATGGCCGCCACACATTTTCCTATCTCCCGCCAATTGCTTTACTTCCTATCATGTCATCCCATCATCCTTTAGTTCAACCAAGTAAATTCTATGGATAGTATCCGATATTTCTCTAGGGTGCCAGAATCTTACCAGTTGAAAGAAGAGTCAGGCAGGGCTTAGGCTCTCCTGAAGTATCCGAATCGCGTGGCCCAGCCAGTTCCAACGTCTTTTCATGACCACTGACGCGACGGGCCCTGTCTTGTACGTTTTCTAATCTCCAAGTTCCGCTTGGTGAAATTTAACATAATAATTACAAAATAAATATCAGTTATAAATCAACAGTTGCAATGATTTTTTTTAATGTAGTATTTTATGAAATTTATTTAAATATTAAACATGAATGTTTTTTGTATTTATTTTATAAAAAAGAAAATCGTATACAGCACTTAAAATAAGTACATATGCTCTTAAAACAAAAACATTACTAAATTAACAATATTTACATATAACTCATCAGTATAGTACTTGGCTATGCAAAAAACATTTTCACGGTTATCTATTTAACATACGCATTCGTGTCCAATAAATCAAAAATAGTAAATTAACAGATACCTATTCCACTTCTTGATTTTTTTGTTCAATTTTAGATGTGAATTTACCTATAAAGTATCTATTTTTTATGATTTATACCATAACCGTAAGATTAAAATAAGTAAATAAATTATTTTTGCAGTAATAGTTTAATTTGTGTATTTTTAATTAACTCATATCGTTACACAGGCTAATAATAAGCTATCGCTTTATCTTTTAAATACTTGAAATTATACGATGTGCCTCATACATACTACTCCGATCACGGTAAATCACCCAAAACAGCTTTTCGTATTTTTCCAAATGACAGTTAAGCTATTCCTAGTTTGAAAAAATATATTTTGCTCCACCGCAAGTCAAGAAAATAAAAGCGCCAAATAAACAATACGAATATTTGGAATAAAAGTTACAATGTCAATATATAGGGAATCCCCTCGGATATTATGAATGTTTCTGGGGCGTCGGAAAGTAAACAGCGCCGCGGTGCTAAGCAGGAAATAAGCACCGGAGCTTTGCTGTTCACACTGTGTGGAGCTTTCTTGATCTATAGTCAGAAACGAACTTAACAAAGATTTTTGAGACATAAAGCATAGCACTTAGTGAAAATTTTATGAAATTTTCTTATATTACATAATAATAAAGCAGTTAACATTTTTAAATCAATAAATGACAATATAATTAAGTATTTCGACTGAGGGTGCTTGATGGAATTTCAATATCAACAGTCAGTTCAAGTACATCCATGCACTTGAAATGCCTGAAGATGCCGAAAGGTGAAACCAGGGTCGTTAGCGACAAAACTCATGGAAAAGTACAAAATTCAAATAATTAAAAAATGACAATATGTTTACTCTGTGAAAAACTATAATTATATATTACTAGCCGGTTCCCGGCAAGCGTTGCAATGCAACTCAAAGAAAGAAAGCGTTTGTGTTTTAATTGTGTTTATTGAAGTGCATGTCTTTTATTTCCGTCTGTTAGACGTTTGACGTTTGCTGCCGATTGTCTATGGTACAACACACGCCCCACCTACTGTAATTTAATTATGCTACGCGTATAGCCTTCGCGCAAGTTGCAAGAACGGTATGGCAGACATACAAACATTGATTTATATATATAAGACCTACTGTGTGTTAGTTTTAATATGCATAAAAACTTTGCGCAAGCGCAAGCAAAAAGTGTGTCAAAGTTTTATTGCAATCGGATGAATGGTGTGGCAACGCATTAAATACGAAAAAACAATCACACCTAATGCAATCAAAGTGTAGAGCACACGATTTGACAGATTCTAAATATTCCATTTTAAAACAAACAATAGAACGTTAAGCTTGAATTGTCTGAATGCTGTTTGATCGTCAGTCGACGGTTGACAGTCGAATTGCATGAACGGTAGACATACAAACATTGATTTTTATATATAAGATCTACTTTAAGCTAATTTTAATATGCCTATAACCTTCCCGGAAATGCAAGCAAAAAGTATGTCATAGTTTAATTGCAATTGGATCAGCGGATTGGCAGCCCATAGAGTACGAACCATCAAACAAACATTCATTTAAATATGTTAGATACATATTTAAGTTTATATTTTAACAAAGTGATCTAAAATTATAATGCAATGTGTCTTTCTTAAAATATAAAAAAAATATTTATTTTGTAATAAATTAAATTTCAAAATAACCATATTTCAAGTAAAAGATACCAGCATACATTTTTTTCTTTATGTAACAATGTACTTAAAATATTATTAGATACCATGTCCCATATGTCAATTCTTTACAGTTTTCTTTGAAACTTTTCACTGTAAACTATATCCAACGTAACGATGGATCTGCATCTTTGCCAATCTGTCCCTACCGAATTTGTCAGCAACCAAACAACGTGGAATGTTGCGAGAAGCGCATTTTCCTTATGCAGGAGATATTGTATTCTATAATGGAATACATCAGAAGTCTGGAGAGAGAGCTTTGAGCTTTGTTATACAGCCTGTCCCTCAGACATATTCCCCGTCTCGTGCTACGTAACTTCCAACGTGGAAGCCCGTCAAGACTTCGTGCTTAGCATTTTATAATACCCACAGTCTCAGAACGTCTAGACCAGATTTTCCCAACCATTTTACTTAAAATATCAGTTTTAAAAAGGTATACTCATCAAAAATCTCCGATAACCTAATTTACTCAATTTACTATTTCAATGAAACTACAACATTCAGTAAAATTTATATTGAAAGTAGAAGAAAAAGTTTACTTCCATATTTAATTTTTATCAATAACATTATATATTCTTACGTGCGCGTAATTCCCAATTTATTCTAATGTGGGCAAAACTATATAAAAAAAAAATTCTAAGAATTTTTTCCTCGCGTAGGACGTATGAGTCGCCAGTTCCAAGAGCTGTTTAACCGATCAACTCATTACCTACTGCCTAGAGAAGTGTAAATTTTTAGTAACAGTGTTTGTTACTTTATACTTTTTTATTTCTTGATTTTATATATTGATTTTAATGTATTATGTAATGTTTTTTTATTTTAATTATATTTGTCAAGTGCATGGTGAATTAGCGTTAGACGCAATGTGATATACTGAACTTTTGGTTTTTAAGCAATAAATAAATAAATAATCAATCAAATGTGAATTATTTAAACTTTAAATACTAGATCACGAATTATAGAAAATAGTTGCTGATCGCTAGCAATTAAATGTGGATTCTGTCGTAAGTTTGTAGAGGTTTATTTTTAATTTTAAATATGTTTTAAAAATTGTTATTTTACAGGTTATGTAACAAGATGTATCATGTGCTTTGCTTTTTCGAGAAGCATCGTCAGACAAATTGACGTAAGATTATTTAAGAATAAACTGAACAATGATTTTTATTCTTAACACATAAATTACAAAATAAAAGTTGGGGTTTGAGTAAAAAAATATTATAAGTTTAAAAAACGTGACATGAAACTAAATAGAATTAATACCGTAGTTAAATAATTGAAATTCAATGTGGGTTAAATTAAAAATAAATATAATTACTACTCAATTTATAGGCATTTTATTTTATTTTATACATTATTGATTACTATTAGAGTAAGGTTAGTTACTTTGCCTTTACAAAATTATCCTAGAATTGAATATTTTACTTTGATATGCTTAACTTTTTTTATAATACCACTTTGGTAAAAAAAAAGTCCGGATAAACTTGTCAATGAAACAACAGCTTACAATCAAATTATTTATGAAAACTGTCACGTTCTTTCCCCCCTTTTGTTTGCATTATATAATACGTGATATTCGGTTGCCAAGAAAAAAGGGTTTCGTGTAAGAAAATAAATATACTTACACACATTATAAACAAACATTGATAAAATGTTTGTGTACACTGACACGGGTTGTTCAACTCAATTTGAAATGTTTCTTTATTGAATATATGCACAAGAATTGCGATGGAAATATTTATCGAGATATTGACCTAGAGTGCGATAAATAAACAACTTTCAACCTTTTTGATAATATAAATATATAATCGGATAAAAGATCTTTCTTCTTTGAATATTTCTTAGAGTTATAAAAAAATGTAAAATTAAATAATATTGTTCTTTTTTGATACTGGTATGAATAAAAAAAGAACAATATTTCAAAGAAAAAATGATTTTTAAATAACAGATAATAATATTTTTTAACCATAAATTTACTAAATTTTAATTGACAACGCATCCAGATATATAAATATCAGTACTTTAAATTAAAGTAAAATATGCATAGAATTATGATTTCAATACCGTGCAAGTCATTCAAAATTGATGTTATAAGATTTCATAAAATGCTCAGTCATTAAAAAATATATTATTGTCATAACGATTGATTTTACAAAATAGCACGTGGCGATTAAGAATAATACTACTAGGAATACGGTGGTCTGACTTTGTCGGGAAAACGAAGTTAAGAAAGCGGACTAGCCAACCGTTTATTACGCCGAAAATAAAAATAAAACGACGATGGACCTGGCTTGGACATTTGCTATGGATGCCTCGAGATTATCTGAAACCATGCCTGATCCTTCCGCCAATCACGTCATAGAAAGCCACTGGTGACTACGCACAGAATTTACTCAGCGGAGCGGGAGGTAGCAAATAGACTGGCGGGGGATAGAGAATTTCGGAGGAACCGTGTGGTGACCATATGCTCCGTATATGGATCGGATATGAAAAGAATTAAAAATAATAATACATTTTCAAAGAGTGTCATCGATTTTGAAATCTGTCAATATTGATACAACCCTTTGTCTCAAACAATTACATAAAAACATGTGATGATTTCTTTGCATTCAAAATTTGGTTAAAAAGCAAAATCCTGGAACTATTATTTTTTAAAACCGGTACGTCTGTCTCAAAAAAACCTTATTATCTCCGTGATCCTGTTTTCCGTAATATTTATATTGTAATCACTAAACACATCCATTGAAAAAAGTTTGAAACACGTACCCGATTTTAATTTGTTTTTAATTTTATATCATCGGTGAATTTCTTATAAAATACATAATAATTGTTGTTTACACCTTTTCATTTCAATTTTTTCAATGAGTTGACAATGCTCGCCACAAGCGAAACCGGTCCTGACCTTTTTAAATGAAGTGGGGAAAATAAAGTACAAAGGAATTTTGTGTTTTTATTAACAGCCTTTCTACCAAGTATTGACAGTGAACATCCTAATAGTGATTAATATTTTAGAGTGGGCATCCAAATTTCAATAAATTAGGTTTTATTACAATAAGGATACGTGATGTGACTAGCCAATAGTGACTAGACAATATCGTCTACATACTTGAGCGAAGTCACTTATATTTAATTTAATTAGCTACAAAGCGTTCTGCAATATCAAATTTCGATGTCCTAATTTATTGTATTGATTCCACATTATATTTAATTTGAATTCAAAGAGAAAATTAGAGGGGATAACAATAATAATTACACACGAAGGTGCTGTCTACTGGGACCAATTGTAACTGCAGATAGTTCAATACAATTAGACTAATAATATTATATGTACATTAGTAATAGTCTAACCATTAATATTACATAGCTTTGAACAAGCGTAGATAGATGACGTAATTGAAGGTTTGTGTTCGAATCTATAAATACACCCATCCCTCGCTTAACACGATACTAGCTTAACACGGTTTCGCTTTAACACGGTTTCAGTTTTGTTGAAGATTTTTTTTTTTCGATTAAATCTTGCTTTGCAGACGTGCGCACAGCTGTGGGAATTTCTAAGAATAACGGTTAGGGTATATCTTTTACATTTTAAATGTAAAAAAAATAGTACCTGAAAATAATGCATCAGACATTTAGTCTCTCGTTGCCCACTCTGTTGATAAAAATCCCCATATTAATATCTTCTAGTGAGAGTGACATTGAATAATATCTTTTATCTCTGTTCATAATGTTTCAATAAATTTTCAGTCCTATCTACCAATTTCTTTAATATTTCTAAAAAAGAACCTATCCTCTCTTTTTCTCACATTTGTTAGTCTCGCTTAACACGGTTTCGTTGAACACGGTGATATAGCAGAACCTATCTTCCGTGTTAAGCGAGGGATGGGTGTAATAAACAATTTATTCAATATCTACGACAAATACGCTTCAAAAATAGGAATTTTCCTTTTTTTCCCCCACCCTTATGTAGAAAATAAGCACTTCTAATCAAACACTTAGTAGATGTTATTTTCAATTCAATCGTTCACTATGTGCTTTTTTGTGAGGGTAAAGATAAGAGTAGTTCTAGGGAAAGGTAGTTGTTATTCAATTAATCACGTTACTCTTAGCTTAAATATATGTGTACCATAAGATCATCTTTAGTCAGTCTAGCTGGCAACACTATGGACTATTATGTTATGGTTTGAATACATAATAGTCCATAGTCATTACATATATTTTTTTAATGGGTCTGAGTCGTAAGATTTTTAAGTAAGTAAGGACTCCCAAAACCCCGACTTCACGACTACCGACTCCAACTCCACAGCCCTCGTTTTAATAATCAGAACGTTGAGCATCACAATTTTAAAATACATTAATAAATTGTATTTTTTTATTCATGTCTGCTCCCAATGTAGAGCATATGGTCACTTAATGGAGGTATAT
This sequence comes from Himalopsyche tibetana, assembly GCA_030503985.1. Lineage (NCBI taxonomy): Eukaryota > Metazoa > Arthropoda > Insecta > Trichoptera > Rhyacophilidae > Himalopsyche > Himalopsyche tibetana. The sequence continues at coordinate 1,133,141 of JAPJYX010000007.1, read as the reverse complement.
CAACTGTTTTTTTCTACAAGAACTATCTGTTACTCAATCGCTCAACTTATCTTATTTAAAGAGAGTACTAGGGATAATACCAGAACAGGATTAGTGGGTAACTAGTCGATCTCGCTACACCCAGTTATTAAAAGATTCGAAAAGGCGAGAGGAAATTTTTAGACATCACAAATACTTTTTCTTAACAGAAATAATTTATTTTTAATAATCATTTTTAAATGTAACTTACACGTCGGTGACGTAAAATCTTCATTTTTTTTTATCTTTACCTTTGTCAGTTAAATTCTTTTTACATTCTTCTATCATTTTATTAACAAACACAAGAAACATGCTGTTACGTAAAGTCAAGACCGTTTCTGCTTAATTTTCTCTGACATATTACATTACGTTTCGCTATTTCTCAGTGGACCGTAGTGTTCACAATATAATATATATTATTTTATATCCAATTGTTGTTTATTCAATTTACTTCGTTATTACGCTGCCTTTATTTTTCTTGACGTAGCTCACGTGATGAGAGAAAATTCGATTTACGTGGAAAATAATAAATTACGTCAACAATCAAGCGAGTCCATACAAAATAAAATATCTTTTCTTTTCTTTTTTTCAACGTAGAAATATTGTTTATTTTCTTCACCAAAATACTTTTTATATAACAAACAAGTTTACTTATTAACCGCTAAAAGATAAAATGTATTTTTTTATTATTTTCTTATTTTCTTATAGTATTGTATTCACACATATTCACCCATACCACATCAAAGAATCCTTTTCGTCGATCAAATTTCTTGATTCTTTCTAGGTCTTGTCAAAATCTTGTAGCTTTGTCAAATATATTCAGAAAATGGTAGATTAGTGACCTTAAATGGCCTTGAAATCTATTTAGTTTGAAGAATACACGAAATATGCCTTAGAATATCTATAAAAATACGAAGTAAATAGTGAAACAAATTAAAATGTTTTCTTTGCAGTGTCGAAGTTGTAAGAGAAGCGGTTCGCTGTTTAATCACCTTATTATTTTTACAAAGTTCTGTATTTTTACTGTCATTATTTTATGCTCGCAACTATTAAAATGGCAGCATTTTTATGTTGGTTTACTTCTCACCCGCATAGTGGTATAGCTAGACGCTCGATCGTGAGCTAGAAACGAGTATAATGATTGGAAATGAGATGATATTATATATTTTCCAGAGTTATACACTCTCAAGAATCTGGATTTGCGGACAGTATTATTTTTTTAAAGATAATTAAGTTAGTGACTTTATTTTTTTTCTATTTGAATTGATTTATTTTTGAAAGTTAATTGCGTTATTCTTCAAAATTGCAGTTTCAAAAAAAAATATGTTCCCTTGCTAAGTTTGTTAAAAAATCTTATAGTCATAAATCAATGTTGTTCGTTTTAAATGCGTAAAGAAAATTAATTTATACAAAGTAATTTGTTCTACAAAATTTTACATCGGAATTAACCGAAACCTTATAAAAAGTCTTGAGGACTACGACGACTCCCGCTTATCCGGATGTGAAAAGAAGCGGCTTTCGCTACTTCCTTCGAAAAGCATTAAATTTATACTTCCGGTTTCCAGCTCACCGGAAATTTGACTTACTTAAAACTTCCAAGAAGTTACTTTTTCACTTGAACTTATTTAAAGTACTTCGCCTTTACTGCAGAAATACTTTTAAGGATATGACATTTCTTTTTTACAGCTATTTGAATATCACAATAAAATGATTAAGCATCATCTATTATATTTGAACAGGTTCATATAAAATAACCAGTAATATTATATGAATGATTTGTCACTTAAAACATTACCGTTCATAACATCCTATTTATTAGCTAAATGGTGTTATTTTTACATAAATAAGAACAATTATATGAGTATAGGATGTAAAAAAACTGTTTGAGAAGTAGGAACCGTCTACTTTGAAAAAAGATAAGTCATTTCAGAACAAAAGAGGCCTTCACTAAATGACAAAAAGCATTTTTATTAAAGCACTGTTATTGTGCCATATTCACTCACGATGTAAAAAAAGATGAAAAGCTGGCGCAAATCAAACGTGGGTAACAGCGAATTAAATTTCTTTTGTGAATTTAGTAAAAAGACTTTCATTATAATTTTTTTGACTTATAAAATTTTGAAAAAAGGTTCTTATGCATAATTATATTTCACTTTTAGGGTGTTCACTGTCAATACTTGGTGGAAAGGCATTATATTAATAAAAACACAATAATCCTTTGTACTTCATTCCACTTTATTTAATATGTCAGGACCGGTTTCGCTCATTGCGAGCATTGTCAACTGATAAGAAATATAATTTAACAATGCTATTTATACAAAATTGAAAAGTTATACACAACAGTTGGCATTGAAAAGAAATTGCCAATTACATTAAAGTGATTCTAAAATAACACAAAATTAAAATGTTCAACACAACTAACATATAATTAAAAAGTCATCCCAGATTCATAAATTCAGAATGCGATTGAAAGTAATTACAAACATAATTAAAATTTGGGAAATTTTTGACAAAGTGATAAAATGTTACAATAATAAAGTGAATATGCTTAATGATATGAATATGCTTAATGATAGTTTTATGTTTTCCCCGCTTCCAAGTAGTTGGTGTGTTCATTCATTACTTAAACAAAATCGACAGCCAGGAAGATTCTGAAAAACAAATTTTTCAAAGACCATATCAATTCTAACAAAAGAAATCTATATTTATTTTATTTTATTTTTTTAATTTATATAAAAGAATAGTTAACAAGGGCTAATGCAATGGATAAAGTAACGGGGAACTAGCAAAAATTATTTGATCATTTTATCTTTTTGTCAACATTTTATCACTTTGTCAAAAATTTCCCAAATTTTAATTATGTTTGTAATTACTTTCAATCGCATTCTGAATTTATGAATCTGGGATGACTTTTTAATTATATGTTAGTTGTGTTCAACATTTTAATTTTGTGTTATTTTAGAATCACTTTAATGTAATTGGCAATTTCTTTTCAATGCCAACTGTTGTGTATAACTTTTCAATTTTGTATAAATAGCATTGTTAAATTATATTTCTTATCAGTTGACAATGCTCGCAATGAGCGAAACCGGTCCTGACATATTAAATAAAGTGGAATGAAGTACAAAGGATTATTGTTTTTATTAATATAATTATATTTACTTCGCTTTGTGGAACATTTGCGTTTATCAATACAATAAACTTAATTTCTACTACAAATGAAGAAAAATGAGTAATCTAAACACGTGTTGCTAATAGAAGTATAAAATGAGAAAATATAAATACAATGTTATAGACTCTATAGAGGATTTGAAAAAGTTACAAATTTTTGGCAAAAGTGATGAATTTCAATTTTTAACAATCGAATAAAAAAATTGCCAGACTTGTAAGAATTACGCTCAAATGAAGAAAACTAGGATTTTCAAAACTTTTTACAATTTCAAATTTTTGATTCATTTTATGTTAAAAAAGTATTTTTCGTTCGTTTGCTAGAGTTATTATTTGAAGTAAAGTTCCAGTGAAAAACGATTTTGAAATAAATTGGAATTTCAACGTGGCGAAGGAAGTTTTCGATCATTTAATTTAAGTTTATCCTTGCTCCGCAGATTTTAACAAGTGGCAACGCTTTGCGATTACAAAAACACACTTAAAATATTTGAAGCTTTTTAAATTGCTTCAAATATATCAATACAGTTTAATTAAAGCTTTCTTACAGAAATGTAATTATCTCTGGCTTATTATTTTACATTTAAAATGTTTTGAGTCCTAATAAAACTGGTATTGTTCAAGAATTACAATTATATAAGTGTTTTAAATAAATATCTTTTAACAAAATATCTTCTCGATTTTCTAAGTTTTTCATCTAATTTTCATTCTTTCGACATCATTATTAAATGAATGGTTTTCATCAGTTTTCAACGTAAACAGCTTAAAATTTATATCGTTTTAAGAATTCGTATGTATCGAAAATTTCCGTGCTGTTTATCTGGAATGATTTGATATTTAAAATGACTTTGATATTGGCAGAATGTCGCTATGCGGAATATTTTTATCATGTTGAAAAAAAAAAGCATACTGATATATAGTAAAGAGACACTATAATCGCAAAACAAAAATGATCATAAATAAACAAATGGTTCTAATATAGCTTTTCTCTAGCGTGCCAAATTTGATCGTAATGTTTTACCGTTTTGCTAAATAAGTTATCGCAAAAATACTCCCTGATGAAAATATGTGATATTTTTTTAGATCCACATACTGTAACACTAGTTGTATAAAAAAAATAACACGGTGTATCAAAGTGATGTCATGTTTTATAATATATCGATTTTTTAAACTGTTAAGTTGTAAATGAAAAAATTCAAATATTACTATTTCAAATTTAATGCAATTGAGAGCAAAGGAAACTTGTATTTAATTGGTAAATGAATTTTTAAGCATTTTTGCAAAAAGGTCTGAGTTGATTGAAATTTTTAGTAAAATGATATCTTATTTTCGACCAGCAGCTGTAGCTCTGTGCATCATTATCTTATTGTTATCTTAAAAAATAAATTGTCTAGATATACCGTAGAGATTTCCGATTAAAATTGACCAAATAAGTATCTCACATAGAAGTTTACATGAAGCACAAGTATGTATTATACCTACTACGCTGCAAACTATTTTCTTTCGAGTTTCATAATTAATTAGTAACATAATTATTTCATTACGAAAGTTGAATTAAAAATAATATTAACCAAATGTCTTCTTTATCAAATCATCAGGCATCGGTATGCTTAAAGCATTAAAATGGGGCTTGGCACATATAAGGTTGGACAACTCTGCTCTAATTAGACATATGTATATACTGTTTAAAAATAGAAAAATACATTTAAATTAATACAGATGAAAAATTTCTACGAACGAAAATGTTCTTTTGCGTGATTATGAAGATAATGCTATGCTAATATAATATAATGAATGCCTTTAATATATTAGAAATCTAATAAGATAATTTCAGTTTAATATTTAATCAAGGCTTTATTACGACGATTCAATATATGAACCTCACTGATAAAACTAAATCGTTATCAATTTATATTAAAAATTACAAATGTGTATATTAAAAAAACTATGTACGACGCTACATCATTACATATAATTTGAAACGGCTCAAACATTGAATTGTATTCACTTGTATAGTAAAACTCAATCAATTTCCAACTATGAGTATGAAAGCTTTTCAAAAGCCGTGTACCTATTGCTTTACGTAACACACCAATAACTTTCGCATGACCACAGGGCTCAATTTTCATGCGCCTTATATAGATAAAGTAATATCTTTCTGAGATGAGTTTTAGATAGATAAATCCCAAGACACTATGAAAAAAACTATAAAACTTTTTAGAACTATAATACGATTTTTCTCGCTCATATTTCGAGTTGTTATTTATTACAGATTTCAACGAAGTCACTCTCATGCTTTTATAGTTTTTCAGATGCATTTTATCTTTATTTCTTTATCAATAAGGTGTATATTTACAAATACTGAAAAAAGGGTGTTTATTTTCATATTATATAAGAAAATTTAAAAAGTTTATCGAAATTATGATAGTGAAATGTTTATTAATTTCTGTATTGATTCTTTCTACATCAAATGCATTAAATAAAATGTTAATTCGAAAATAAATCATCCAAAATATTTATTTAAATGTTCACATTTACTTTTTATGCAATCGTCATAGCCGAGGTGTGCTGTGTGTTTTTCTTAGTAAATTGTGCGATCAATTGTTTGAGTCTTCCAAAAAAAAGATTGTGTTTTTTATCAATTAATAGATGCTTCCTATGTTAAATATATCTTTGATCCTATTCACTTATATCTATCTATCATTAAGCCTATTCACTTTATTGATGTAGCATTTTATCACTTTGTCAAAAATTTACCTTTTTAATTTAATTTATTTTAATTTAATTTAATTATTAATTTCTTTTCAATGTCAATGTCAATGAGCGAAACAGGTTCTGACCTATTAAATAAAGTGGAATAAAGTACAAAGGAATATTGTGTTTTTATTAATTTAATATTATAGTAATCATTCCTTTGTCGCATTCCTTACTCACTATATTATATATAATATATACATAATAATGAACAATCTTAATATAAAACAAATAATACAATGTTTTCAACAAATACCAGTACTGCTCTTTTATCTCATTTTTATTTTTTTTCAAGGCGTGAAGTGTCAATTTAGTGAGAACTTATTATGTTTAATAAAATTAAAACATTATTTTACTAGATCAGTCGATAATACATTCGACGAGCGAAGCCAGATATTGGTAAACGATGATATTTATAAAAAAAAGTTTGGTGCTAGTACAATATAAGTAGTGTTACCTTCCACGAAGAATTGACAGTGACAGATGTGAAACAATTAATATACGGTAAAAAATATCAAATTATTTAGTTCTGCAAAATGAAAAAATCAATTTATAGCTATTTCGACTTATGCCATCATCAAAACTATCTTTTACCAGATATTTTCAGATATCTATCAGATATTTTTTACCGTATAACAATGGAGTTCTACCAAGTAAATGCCAATTTAATTAGTGAAACAATTATATTAAAGATGGTTATAAATATACTTGACATTTTTTTTTGAGTATATTGTAAAAAATAATTTGTTTTGAATTATAATCCATTGTTGAACAAATACATATATAGTACAATTCCTATTGCATTGAAAATAATATAAAATTGCATACATAGTATTTTAGTATATTGTATTCAGTATAATAAACATTGAAATGGGTATGAAGCTCTGATTAATTTTCCAAAGTTTCCTTTAAATAAACCTAATCGAGAGGAAATAAAAGTCTGGCTTTTCAATTTATGAATACAGTTCATTAGTTACAAACATTACTTTTTGCAAGTAATAAATCAAAACGAAAACAGCTTTATTTAAAACAAGTCAAATGTCGGTAGTTGTTATTCGCGCTTTTGTATGATTTTTTCTTGTTCAATAGGTTTTTTGTTAGCCATTTATAAGCTCCGGAATACATGTCGATAAAGCCATTTATTATTTTCCGTTGCGCCAACGGCTTCAAAAAAAATACGAAAGAACGAATCCATTAAAAAGAAGAAAGTTTCTTCGTTGACGTTAGAGAAAAACACGGAAAAACATTTGGCGTTTGGCAACCGAATCTTTGAAGTTTGATTTTTACAAATAGTTGGATGTTTTTTTAGTATTTTATAAATTTATGTAATTAATCTTCTTAGATAGGTGTGGAAAACTATTTAAAATTTACAAAAACTAAATATAAGAACATAGAAAATACTAGGTATTGTCGTAGAATCATTTATTTAGGAAATACAAGCTTTAAAATTTAAAAAAAACACCTGGCTGATAGTGTTAGACCAGCTTTTTATTGTAAAAACTTCTTAGGCAAATTATTAGTTAACAATAAAGATAAAATAAATTACTTAAATAAATCCGGGATTTATAGATTGCAATGCTCTTGTTGTACAAAATTTTATATCGGCAAAACAGAATGGACACTGAACACCAGATTATCAGAACATATGGCAGCCTTTAGATTGAAAAAAGACACGTCTACTTTTGCTAATCACTTCATTTCAGAAAGACACGTGTTCAATCAGAAACAAGGGATAAAAATGTTGCACCCAAATACGGACGCTCATAAATTCTTATTCCAGGAAATTTTAGAAATAAACAGAGCGCAATTGAACAGTCTTCCGATTTTAAATGAACAGCTACACATGCCTGGCTTTCCACTTTTATACCCTATATAAATATAATCATAAAACCTTTTCCGACAAGCAATATAAATATAATTCTTAAAACTACTCACCATTCAAATCTGTGGCCATTCCCATGGGCTAATCCCTTTCGCCAGCAATGGCTTTAAACTCAATGATACATTTATTTCTTATATAAACACGAAACATTCATTTACTAAGCGTCAGTTCAAGTCCATCCGTGTACGTGAACGCCTGAAAATGCCGGAAGGCGAAACCCGGGTCGTTAGTGACAAAATTTGTGTGAATGTACATAATTTGAACGATTCAAATCTAATAAAACAGAGTCTTTCATCAAAACCTTTTAACCTTATGAAAATGATAAAATTCTCCTTATATGAAGACACGACGTAACGATTTATTTATATCAACGAGTGATTGAAATCATTAAAAGCTTGCAGAGTTTTATAAACTACCTAATATTTTCTAACATTCATATATTTTCTTACACATTTCTCAGTGTCAATTTTTAGCACGCAAAGATTCTTTTTACAAACAAATATTGTTGAAACTGTTATTATAATTGAAGTACCTATGTGTTTTTTTTTTATTTTCTAAAAAATAATCCAAAATTCTACGTTGAATATTAAAATTATCATCATAAAGAAGATACATTTATATAGTCACTGATTATTTAAAATGTACATTTTCAAGAACGACGATATCATTTAATTTTTAATAAAATACATTTAGCTTAGAACATAAATGTTCTCTAAATTTTCATGTTCAGATCGCAATATTCCAATATTGGATGAGAGATAACTTGTAAACATTCTATACAAAAAAACGATAAGCCTTCCTAAGGGGCTAGTAAAATACAAGTGTTCGACCGTATTACTTATCAGCTATCAAACTTGAACTAGATTCGACGATGTTTTTTGTTGTTTTGAGGTTAGGCTGGGTTCAATCCTCTTATTTCCCAGAACTGTCATTAGTTCGAGCAATAATTTATCGGCCGAAACAAGATGGTGGCAATCCGAAGCGAATGGCGGATTAATTATGTCTGACAATGATAAACGATCCAGATTTATAAATGGCGCAATGCACTAAAGTTATTTACGCGGGACTTTTTTCAAAATTTACATAAGATTGGAATTTGATTTTTAAATAATACATGTTGTACCGTATGGCTTACATTAAACACAATAAATAGTTGTTCATCTTCAATTTTTAAGCTTCAAAATATTTGTAAAATTCAGCGACCGCGCATAAAGTCTAAAAAAAATATTTTGTAAATTTAATAACAATTTTATCAAATACTATTTTTGTTGGAAATCGAAAACTTCTTGAAAATTCTGCCGTCGTTTCTTCGTGACCTGGTTGGTACACTTTGAGTTATAAGGAAATTACTGTGGCTGCGCTTGGTCAGTTAATCTAGTTTCCCATGCAGTACTTTGGTCATATTGACATCAGAACATTTATAAAGTAAATAAAAAACTTATATCTTACCGAGAGAATACAATCACAGAGAAAGTCCATGAGGTAGTTATGATAGCTCATAAATTAATCTTACTTTGTCTAATGAAACACTTTAAGACACGCCCTTACTTTATATACCGAATCAAGAGATATGAATTCAGCAAAACAATTGTAAAAATTGTGCGCACTTGTACATCGGAAACCTAAACAAAAACTTGATGAAGTGTACGGGAATTGAATATATTCAAAATAAATGTGGTCCACTATATCTATAGTTCAACCAAGAATATCAGCAATTGTGTTAGAATGTACAATGCAAAAAATATATAGTTTAGTCAAATAAGATACAGAATAAATTGTGTTTGCTTGGAGAAGTTTTTAATGTCTGTCAAGTGCTTGATAAGTAATTTAACTCTCGCGGCTCGAAGACTAGAAAAATACTTCTCTGCCGATGGGGGTCGTTCAGGGACCCCAGTGGTTTCCTCATAATTGGTCTTATTCTTATGAATTTCAAAAAAAAATAGTCTAAGGGCCTTAAAATATCTCTCATCATTCCTCATCCATTTTTTTTTATAAAAATCCGTGTTTTTTTAATAAATAATCATATTTTAATTTGCGCGTAAAAAAGACGTCATCCCAGCAAACATATGAAATTGCAACTGATGAGTTTAGCCCAGCTATCTTACGAACGATCGCTTATCGCGGGCGCTTATCGCTTCATCGCGCTATTGCGTTATCGCGTATTTATATGAACTACAAAAGGTCCAAAAAACTATCATATAAGAATATCTTAATTATAAACATTGTATCACCCATATTAAAATAGATATTTAAGAAAATGTGGGTATTGGGGTCGCATTTCTTGAGCTTAGAACTGGAAAAGTTAAAACAACAAGAAAAATGGTGAATAGGTTCATGGAAGCAGCCAGAATCTATCCGGTGATGCCACGCTCTTGATGATGATTATGGAGGAACGTATATGTAATGTATTAGATTTTTTTAAATCTGAGTTCATTGATTTGAAACCTTTATCAGGATCATTGAATAAACACAAGCAATTTAGTCTGACTAGGTATATACAAATACGCAAAAAATGATTAATTTTTAAATTTTGATTTATTCTACATCATCTATCGAATTAGTTAAATTGTGTGTGTAGACGATACCGTCAGGTTAAAAGTTTATCGAATTGTTCACACTCCAATTGCCCGAAGGGTGGTAAACGTTTTTCCCCCAACGCTCGGATTGTGACGAGAATTTCAAAAAGTTATAGCATAGCGCTTAGCTTATATCGGATAAATAAACACCTGTTTTATATAAGCTATAGCACTTTTATTCATTATTTTAGATAAGAAAACTATACAGTAAACATTAAAATAAATTCTAATTAGAATATTGAATATATAAGGTTAGTAAAAATACTCTTTCAATAGGTTTTTCTATCAAATTAAAACTCATATTTTATCTATGTGGTCCATTGGTAATTTTTTGTTAACAAAAATTAGGTTAAATATTATAACCATGAGATTTGACAATGCGATTTAAATGATCAAATAAAATTAAAGTTTTTTCTTTCTAGCAAAAAAAATATGTTCTGATTGTACAAATAATTTTGTAAAAAACTATATACTTTTTAATCTTCATATTTTTTTGTCGTTTTTAAATATAGGATAAGGAATTATTTCTGATTAAAAATCTTTAAAAAAAACCAAATGAATCTATCAAAAAATAAAAAGTATGTATATTAGATATTTCCCACATTTAAAACTATCAAAACAACAAAACTATTTATATGGAAAATAAAAATACGGCCAAGATATTATAAGAACGAAGAAGAATTACTGGTTGCTAACATAAACATTTTCAGCGTCCTGATTGAAGTTTTGTTATTTTTGTTGCGTGAAAAATTAAATTCTGCTTTTCAAGCCCTCTACTTTGAATCTGAATATGACGTAATATAATACATTACCACTTCGTGGTATCAACCTTAAAATTGCGTTTCAATATTATTAAACAATTAGTAAAAATCTGTATCCAAAGTTCTAACAGAAAAAAAATAAGCACGTCGTTTATCGAAATTTAATTACCAAAAATACGTTTCATTGAATTCCATATCATGGTTTGATTTTTTCTTTCATACGGAAATCTTATTGTTTAAGTTTTAGCAAATAATAATATGTATATATTTTATAAACTGTCATGTGTGTTTTTATTTTAAAACTCATTTTATATTCGACATTTAGCATGAAAAAACTTTTTGAAGCTTAAAAAAGCACGATAAAATAAAAATTCCAGGACACAAAAGTGCAAGCTCTAGCGGTGCCGGTGTCAACAAACTTTCTCTTTGCCGAGCTCTACTTAAATTAATAAATTTAACGTTTCGTTTGATAGCGAACGAAAAAAACGAGTAAACTTTTCCTTCAGTGCGTCTCTGCGCTGGTGACTTTTTTGAATAAAATTTGAATATATTACGAAAAGCGTCATGGACTATTAAATTTTATGACACTTGTAAATAGGGGTTTTATTTTGGGTTCATGAACAAGTTATTTTATTAGTATCTTATTTTCTAGTAAACTATGTTATTTTTGTCGAAAAGTAAAGCTAAAAAATCATTCAAAGTTTTTAGTATCCGTTTATTGAAAAATTTAGCATTATTTTTTTTTCATTTGACAGCGATTGAAAACCGTGGCAAAAAACGTTGGTAAAAATTGGTGATACTTTTACCTGCCATAATCAAACGTTAAAAATTAAATAATTTTAATCGCACATCCAACATCTTTCTTGTGGTATGGTAGAATAAAGAGACGAGATAAAATTGACTTTTTATCAGTCAAATTACCAACGCTTTTTTTTAAGAAACACGTTGTGTCATTAAAAGTACGGGTTTCACCTTTCAACATCTTAAAGTATACACTTGGTAAATGGTTGTATCATTGATATATAAGAATAAAATTAACTATCACCAAGATACAAGATATTGGTGAATGATGGCAATCTGGATTAATTTTACTAATTATTTGATTTTAATTACGTTGAACAATTTGGAAAAGTAATTACATAAAAAAATACAATTTCCGTATAAGATCATCGATAATTACGTTTAATTTTCTACAAAATATGTTGGTAGCAAAATCCGTGGGAGTGTACAAAATTTTATCGATTAAAATTGAATATTTACTAAGTAACAATTTTCTGATCAACATATTTGCTTTTCATAAGCTTAACTAAAACAATTCTAGAACACTATTTTTTGACCGTTCTTAAAACCTAGTAATAATACTTCATTTTGTTATTTAATTGTCTTAAAGTGGAAATTGATTGACTGATAAGCTAAACGTCCTTGTTAAAAATATTTATATATTTCATTTTAGAAGGCATTTTAAGTCTTTCGAAGAATTTAGCACATGTCCAAATGAAAATGTATTCAATTGATTCTTTAAATGGTTACAAACCACTGCATTGAAAATTTGTATTATTATTATTGCTTTTTGATCATTTTGAACTCTGAGTAAACAATTTATTTAAAGCATTTACTTGGCAGATACAACCGAGTATTAACGTCTAGAGGCGGAAGTGAAACATGGCTTGACACAGCGATTAAAAACAATATTTGAATAGAAGCCAAGTATACGTATGCCACAAGGCTTGTTCCTACTGCAATAAGCCGCACATCCGGCTTGTTTTCTTACCATTAATCCGTTCGACGTTGGCCGTCACAATATCGTTATTTACTGCTCCTGACTCTAGTGAAATGAATGAGAAATACGTTTGCGGAAGTACGCCGTTGGGCTTGTAACGCAAGGAAACGAAATAAATTTTGATTTCATATTTTTCAGACAAGTTCAAGGCATTCAGAAATTTCTTCAACAACTCAAAGAAAAGAATTGAATAAGTCGTCAAAATTCATTTCAATAATATGTTTAAATTATGGTTGTTTTCCTAATTCTTAGTGAACATATTTAAATTAAGTCATGACATATGACAAAGCTACAGATGTCATTAATTTAGTCGCTCAACAGCGCAGCGCAGAATTCACTAAATATTAATTATTTGATTCTCATTGATGAAATTATACCGCTATACCTTTTAAACTACACAATGTGTGGTTTGTATTAAATACCAATACATGAACATGTTTTGGTTATTATATCATATTAAAAGATTTTTATTTAAGAAATAAAACCATGAAAAATTATTTGTTCACTCATTAAGACAATATTTATTACATTTTAACAGTCGATATACATATATTTAAAGTAAAAGGTTAAATGTTATTGGGAGGTTATGATTGTGGGGTCGAAAATGTAAATGACCACATACGTCATAATGTCTAAATGAAATGGTTTTAATAGAAAAGAAGCCGAGATCCAGTTAAGACATTTTTACATTTTATTAGCAACGCTTAGAACTTTAGATGAAATAAAAGGTTCACCATATTTTTCGACTTTTTATGTAATTTACTTCTTTATTTAAAAGTAGTATAGAAGTTTGTCAGTTTATTTTAATATTTATTTTTTTATATACAGAGTATGTTTCAATTAACGTAAATTAAGATTTAATCAAGACTTTGAACAATGGATGCAAAGCTTTAGATTTTACAGCAATGACATACAGTTTACAAAAAGTCGTGTAATTCATATCAGTTATTTGAAATATTGAAAGCATTTTTATTTCTATGATATTTAACTTGGTACCTGTAATTGTAATTCTCAAACAAAAGGACACCCTCCTGACAGGACAACTTTGACTTATTTCATCTATCTAGAGATATATTTGAAAGCCCATCATTTAATTTTTAAAATGGAATACTGGTATTCATTTTTTAATCAATATTAAAACGATTTAAATTTGCATAGTAATATTTTTTGTGATAATGTATAAGTATAATGAAATCTATTAGTTATTTAATTAAAATGCACATAGTTGATGCTTTCTACCATATCCTATTTTGTCTTATATTCATAGACTTGGCTCTAACTTAATTTCGTGCTCGATAAAGCCAACGAGAGAGGGTCTGGCGAATCGCCCTCGCCTACATTTTTTGTACATAGATAACTGTTCTTTTCTTTTATTTAGTGGTGAGGTCGTAATAAAAATATGTAGGTAGAACGTACCATCCAACAATCAATACGAGTATGCTAAATATTATAAAAATATAAAAAAATGGCTTTCGCTTTTCGTTTTTCAATCGTAAGTACTAATCCATATTTTATTTTTTATGCCACACAATTGTCAAATCAGTTTATTTAAAAAAATCTTTCTGAAAGTAGTTTTTTCAAATTGTAATTGAAAAAAAGTTCAATAACTTATTTGAAAAAAGAAAATCGGAATCGGAGTTGTTTTTTTAACGACTCTAAGGCCCTGGACTCTAAGGCCCTGGACACAAATTTTATTCAAAATGAGCCAGTCTAAAACTAAGGACCTGATACTGAACGTAATAATTTCTTATTTAATTTAACAGAACCACAAATATAGTCATGGAGATATTCATTTTATATACCATAGATTTTCGTGCTTAATAATTTTATAATAAAATGGAGATAGGTAGAGAAAATTGGATATGATAAGCGTTTGCATTTTCATAGTATAATATAATGCACAGTACAAAAATTAATATCACGGTCTAGAAGTCTCTTAAGTATCTTTGGGTTCTGCCACAGTTCAGTTATTAACTTTACTGTAGAAAGCGCTTATCGACGTCCCAGCGTTTAGCGTCGTTTAACGGCGCTAACGACCATTATAATCGCGGCGTTAAACGACGTCGCGTCACCGTGAAACCTTACGATGAGACCGCGAAGGCTGCACTTCCACGTGCAAGTTATTAAAGGAAAAATACTTCAGTAAAATGGTCAGTACAACGTCAGGCATTTTAAAGTACGGTGATTTAGGTCGCTAACACATTGACATTTTTAATGTAATAGAATTCATCAACAATATTTATGTTATATTATGCTCGTAAATCTTGGGCTCTCATCTAATCAAGACTACGAATACATACATGGAAATTTTTCAAAATATATTTTTGCTTTTTGGATTTTTCGTTCACGCATGGATATTTATCGTTTATCCACGAAATCTAGCTTTGCATAATAAATGTAAAAAAGAGTGATTAGCCAACTAATCAGTTCTCTTACTTTCTAGCGTACGTAGAGCTTATTTTGCTATCGATGCCATATGCTATACATAAAGCAAAGAGTTTTCACTTATTGCTTTAGTTTTTATCACAATAACATTTCCACCTTAATTTAAATCATTCACTAACAATACGAGCATTTATTTTTAAATATATGATCAACATTTTTATTCAGTATGGGAAAAAAAAATATCTTCATATTTCTTTTACCATTTTTTTGTTTCACTTTGTAATTAGTTTTATTCAATTGTATATATACCCTGTATCGATTCGATCATCAGTTATGATGTCAATTGTTATTAATGCAACTGGTTCCGATATTTATTTAAAAATGTTTTATTTTTTTAATATAATGTCTTTCCTCCAAAAATTGACAGGTAACCCTATTTAAAAATGATTAACAAAACATTATAATTTACTTCCTAGTGGTTGTAGAAAATTAGTATTCGATTGTAAATTTAAAAAAAACAAGTATAAACAAGTGAAAAAAGATTTATATAGCCCACTACAATTTTTCAATTGAATACGCATGTTATTTTTTTTTATGTTTATTTATATGCGTTGCAAATGCGCACATTTAACTCAAAACATTTTAATTTATGAAGAAATTTTGCATGGCAAGAGTGAGTTTCTATGTCTTAGAATCATAATGCGTACACATCAAATTTACATTACTTCAATTTTAATATCTCACGTTGTCATTAATATAACAAAGAGCTTTCATTAGAGAATAGTTAATAATTTTATGACTAATTATTTCATTTATATAATTGCTATACCTAGTAACGCACAATTTTGGGGCTTAAACACCCTTAAACTGAATTAAAAGCGCCGTGGTTGTGATAGATACTATACCTGTACTGTTGACAACTTCTTTGTTGCGTCACAAGTCTCAACCAAGGTTCTATAAGTTTGTATTTCGAGCCACAACTTTACAGCCATCATAAACTTGAAATGCTTTTATTCCAACAGAAAGCATTAGGAATACTCTGTATTTATTTCCAATTTCATTCATCGTGGTTGGTTGATTAAAAGACATAACCGTTATTTCAGAATTAAATAGATATTCAAAATCTACAAGTTGGTTGTTGAGTATCCCACCACCACTCGTAATGTATGCAGCCGCATTTTCACGGCCGCCTTTCATAACGCAATGCGATCAAGAAAAGAAAAAAATACTCGTTATATTATTGATTAAAAGACATAATCGTTAATTCAGAATTAAATAGATATTCAAAATCTACAAGTTGGTTGTTGAGTATCCCACCACGACTCGTAATATATGCAGCCGCATTTTCACGGCCGCCTTTCATAACGCAATGCGATCAAAAAAAGAAAAAAAAAATACTCGTTATATTATTGGCCCGATACAAAGCTACATGGGACCTATCGTTTAACCATGCACTGTTGTGCTTGAAAGATAAAGATAGAAAGAAAAAAGAGAATGTGACTTCTTCAGTCATTTAGTTTAAGTTATAGTATCCTGTGTATCCGTATACAAAGAATCCGCCGTGGCGGAAGAGTTTAATCTACTCTGCGTTGAATTTAAAGAGGAATCAAGAATATCCCGTTTCCCATATGATGTTGCAAGTTTTTCGAATGCCTCAAAAAATATCAATACGACTATTTAAAAAACATTACAAATAACATGCGGAAAAAATGCAGCGATTGGAATTACAATGATAGTGAATCCAATAGTTGATGATACTTTTGCAGGATGCAGTGTTAGACTCATTGCAAGACTGACATAGAATGCATCAGTATTATGAAAAACTTGTGAATTGAAAAAACCATTTAAGGACAATTTTGAGTTATGACGTTAATTAATAGCAGTTAAGACAAGATGTCTGGCTCACAAAACTGTTATCTGATAACTTTGTATGTATCATCAAAAATAAATTAATAATACATTATTAAATTTAAGTTTACTCTCAACAACTAATTTTTTGTAATTTCAAATGATAATAATAGCAGGAAATTTAATTTCGTAATAACGGTATTACGATCTGTAGAAATAAAGCAAATTGTTGCATTCTATAAATATTATAAATATAAGAAAAAAAACACCCATGGTCAAAATGGTTATCACACTGAAATGGTGAATAGGTCTGTTATAGTGAATTACTGTGCAATCAACAAATACCTAACGGCAACAAAGCAACATTGTTTTGTTTCCAAGTCATATTTCACTTGTTAGTGCTTGAGATAAATTCAAAGAGAAGAGATATCACAAACACCCATGTCCAAGATATCAAAATTTAAATTTAAAAAGTTTACATAGGTATTAAACTAAAACTGAGATATTGTATTATTAAATCTGATATGATATGATATGATCCCGAGATTTCAGGATACAAAATTCCGATGTTAAATCCCCTAGTTGTGATGTCTGCGGGTCTGGATTCCTATAAAAGTAATTGGAATTAGAATTTTCATATTAATTATGTGGATTTTTGTGAGTCCATTTGTTCCAAGAGCGCACACACCTGAAAAACTTATTGATAACTTAAAGAATTGAATCAAAGGAAAAAAAATATTGTTACAAGAAATAAAATAATTTCTTTGCGTCATAACCATACGTTTGAAATTCAATATTCGCATTTTCACGACTGTGATTTCCGGTCTGAGCAATAATGACTAGAAGCACTCTATCCTATCCCAGAGTGTTGCCACACAGACAATGCATTTTTTCCCCATTTTGAAATAATGTACCCACACTCAGTCATGCGAGAACGCAATCTGTTGACGCTTTATACAAGATTGAAAATGTCTCTTCCCCTAGCAATTGTGAAAGCCTTGTGAAACGGGGGATTGCCGCAAAAACCAATGCGAGAAGCTGTGCATGCATACACATTATAAATTCATAGAATACCGTAATATAAGTGAGAAATCATGTTGTATTATATGTTTCCAACGAAATAATTTAAAATACGATCAAGTATACAAAACTTTGATATATTTTTCGGGTATCAAATATCAAAAAAACATCTTTCATAGTGGACTCTAGAACAACAATATTCAGTCGTTAAGATTAGTTCATATCATTAATTATACTATGTGTTTCACAAATCAAATAGTTTATGACAATATATTTTAACCATTACATTACAGTTGTTTAAACTTACATGAATTTTAGTCACTAATAACATGCGTATGGGTTTTGGTTTTAGGCATTTTCAGGCTTTCAAGTGAGCGAATGCACTCAAACCGGCAGTCAACAGCTAGTATCTTTAATGTTACATAATATATAAAAATATAATTCAGAAAATTAGATAATTTTGTTATAACCACTCGGTAAATGAACTATATTTGTGTTGAGCAAAATTTATTTTTACAATGTTTTGAACTATTGATGACTTATCTAATTTTATTCTTAACTCTCTCCAATAATCTTGTCCTAGCCATATGATTTTATCCTTTCTCTCTTCGAAAGACAGGCTGGCCAGTTGTGTAATGAGGAGTTCACAAAAAAAAAACTTTTTTTGAGATACATACATTACGAAGCCAGTTCCGAATTAAGCAATTGAGAGGCGCTTAGTGCGCTTATGGGTAAATCTGCTACTGTACACATATGTATCACATTGGGACCGGCAGCAGATGAAAAAGACATAAATTAAAAACATATATATATATATATATATATATATATATATAAAACAATTGTTGCGAGATCGATAGGTTTCTGCAATAACAGGGGGTCATAAAATACATAAAAGGTCATTTGGAAACTTCGAAAATAGCTTTTAAATACTGGGTTTTTGATTGTTATAATAAATATCAGAAAGCATATTTTGTATGGAGAATTTTTAGAAATTAAACAATACATATCGCTTCGATTTTACCTTTCATAAAACTGAGTATTTTCAAAATGGTTCACCAGCTCTATTTCCTTTTTTCATAGTTATTTTACTAGATCATTTTAAAAAATCTTTGTTTTTGCCCACTTTGCCCACTCTGATCAAAAAGTGCTAAAAACTATTTTACCTACATATTTTTTCAATTATTCTCTTTTCGATTTAGCTTTGATGCTAAAAAAAGCTTTTCAGAACGCATTATCGAAGATTCGCATGCAGCGATTTTATTTATTTCGAGAGGGATTTTGCGAAGAGAATCAATTTTTCAAACTCCCATATCACCGAGCATTTAACGTGAATTGAAACAAATGAATCGGAAAAACAAAAGGGGAAACAGAACTGGTTGTGGAAACTCATGCAAACCATTTTTCAAAAACATTCATGGATTTAGTAGTACAATATATAGTGGATTTTTTCTGCGAGTGGCGTTTAAAATTATGAATACGCTTGCGCCATTAACTGCAGTTGGTAATCCAAGCACTACAATAATTTCGGTCACTAGATTATTCATTTAGTTTTCATTTTACTTTTAAGTTTGCAATGATTGAATTTTGAAATATTTAGTTGAACTTGAAAATATAATACATTTAGCTTAAGAACGGTTTAACCTATTTAACAATTATCAGTAATATCATTCATCCACAGAATTTTATTAATCTTTGCATCCTTCAGTAAAAAATATAGACCTTTTTATGTGCATGTCGTTGCGTTCAAATACTTATTTTAAGATACCTCCACTAAGATATCATGTGCTCCACATTAGGAGTGGACAAAATTTTAAAAAATATAAATATCAACTTAAGAAATATAATAATACCTGTACTACTAAAATCATTATTAATTATTTTGGCTGTTAATCTTAACAATCTATAGATATACATCTGAATACACTCACAATTTAAAAAAAAAATAAACTAGATCGAAATTTGAACAATATTCTATAAATTTTGGCTGATTGTAATATTTATTAAAATTTTATCTGAATCGATTAAGATTCTCATGTGATAAAGGTTAAATAAATTGAAACGATGAAAGTCAGATAAATAAAAAATAATATGACACATTTATTTTTCATTTAATCTGATAATAAATATTTAAATAATGTTTATTCGTTTTGAAATCGAATGTGTCATAGTTATACGCATAATAAAATTCAAAACGTTTTACCTTGTCGAGATATAGAAATAATTTCCATCAATAAATCTCGACATATTCAAATTTTTAAAAGCTTTTGTATTTTTCGACTGTCTCTAGACTTTCAGCCATTATATTCTTTTATGACATCACATATTTCATAGACGGGACATAAGACTTCCATTTCTATAATATTCACTTGGCAGAATCAAAATTTATTGATGAAAGAGCATATCTCTATCGTTATTTCTGAAATAGAAACGTATAAATGTTTTATGGTATAAGCGAATAACTATATGATAGAAAATGTCATAAAAGAGTTTTAAAGTTTATTCACTACTTAAAAGAATAACGACATATTTTTATAAAATATCATTATTTTTAGGCTCATATTTTTCCAATGAGAACTTATATTACGTTGGTCAGAATTTATATTAAATGGTCATAATATATCGGTCAGAATAAATAGCCATAATTTAGATGAAATTAAAAACAAACTAACCCAACCTGACCAAAGTAATATAAAATATTCTGGCCGTATAACATTTTTATTCCGACCGTTCATATTTTTATTCTGACCAATAATTGATTTAAGTTCTGACCATTTAATTTGTTCCCTTATTTTTATAGATGTTCTTTATTTAGTTGATAACGTTACGGAGTGATGAGTTTTAATTTTGCATAACATTAATTCTTCCGTTATTGTTTATAGGGTCCAAGATAGGATGCCCTAGTATCAACATGTATGTAAAAATACTTATTTATCTCTTAAAAATACCCAAACGGTAAAAAAAACTTATTATTTTTAAATTAAAAATATGAAATATTTTAATTATGTATTTTTTGATACACGTATTTCTACCAATAATTATTTTATACACCACATTTACAATAAATATATGATATTTATTATTATTTGATTCCTCAACAAAACCAATGGAAGGTATAAACATTTAACTATATCTCAAACCATTTAGACACGAAAAGTATTTAAAGTTTGCTTGATATTGAGATACAAGTGTAATGCATTGGAACGAATAAATGTTCCAAGTTTAGTTGGAAACTTAAATTGTGTTTTCGCCTTTAGCATAAAATAATGCGTTGAAATAGACGTTAACTTACTCTGGACTGGTTTTAAGCTTTCGAAGTGGAAACCACGTATTTCCGCCTACTATCTTTAACGTACCATTCAAAAATTAATTCTCTTTGTGTTCATACATTTAAAATATTATATTTAACGTATTCTAGAAATTATATTTAGAAAAAATATGCGTATATATATATATATATATATATATATATATATATATATATATATATTATACCGTAGTAATTTTGATTATCACTTTTGTATAAATGAAAAAAAATGTGTGATTGTTATAATTGCCAATTTGACATGTAGTTTTCGATTTAAATAACATGAGTTAATAAACTTAATAATATTTTTCTTAACCAAATGAGGATCAACCGAGAAAAAACATCGGGAAACGCTAGACCCAATATTTTAAATAATACTAAATGAAGAAAAAAACAATCTATGAAACAAGTTTTCACACGAAGTAAGCAGTAGATAGATAATAATTATTTTTATTTTAGTATAATATTGATAAATTATAGTATTATGAATTCACTAATTATTTTGAATTAAACATATAATGGAATATTTTTTTTGCAATTCTTTTTTCTGCCTTATTTCACATTCAATTAAATATAACATGAAAAACGTATTTATTAAATTAAATTATATATGAACTCATCTATCAAGTAGATATATTTTATTAAGTAAGAAATAATGTTATCGCTAAGGTTTCAACTCCGACATTTAAATCATTTTTTTTTTAGAAACTTATTTCTGTTGATGCAAAGGTTTTTGGATGAAATAGTACAATACTTGGAAAGTTACGAGAAAAACATTTATTGCATGTTAATTATACTATTAGGTTATTAATGATAGCGCATTTTTAAAATAAAAGCTTTTGATTGTATGTATTTTTTAAAAAATAATACGAATTGCTCATTAAATATGTACAACATTTTTGAATCAATGATCAAAAACATACCGCTAAAAATTTTTCTCCGAAGTTCTATTTTTTATTTTGTTATATTGTTTGAGATTTCATAAAATCCTAAAGTCAAAAGAAACGAACTAAAATTGAAATTCCAGGGTGGACAACGAGCGTTGGCTGTACTACATAATTATAAAAAAAATGGCTGCCATCGAGAGAACGGCATGTCTTGTATTTTAAATTTAATAGAAAGACTTTATTTTATAAATTTGTATTATATTGAAAAATATTTCATTATTTTTCTACTGGTTACTGTTCTAATTACTTCAATTTTGTGTGTCTTTGAAAACGTATGTTTTATAAATAATTTTAATTTTGTGCTGCTTGTCTATAATTCACCGCTTTTTGTTTCATATACATACATAAAATATTATTTAATTTTCGTTAATAGGATTAAATGAAGTATGTGTAGATTGTAATAGATTGAAAACCCACATGTTAGTATATACTTAGTTATATTAATAAAAGTTCAGTTGGTAAAAGAAAACCGTGTGACTTCGAACATATGACACCTATAATTTGTTCCGTGTGAATTTTTCTACCGTATGAGTTTAATTATTTAAACTATAACCTTAGCCTGGACATTTTCAATTACATATATCCTTATACGCCGCAAAAGCGTAAAACGTTTTTTTTTTTTTGTTTTCAATATTCTTTTGATGGATCATTAATTAAACGTATAGAACTTGCACCACAATTATTATTAACCGCCCTAAATATATATATATATATTAAAAGAATACTTCAAAAACAATTCAACTTGTTTTATTTTTTGTGAAATACTTACTAATTTTTTACTCCTCACTCACGCTTAATCGTATAGCTGCAGAAATATGAAATCAGTACGCCGAAAAGGCGATAAGTCACTACCAGTTATAGAAAATTTAAATTAACTTTGATTATTCCACGTATTGTGTAACTAACTGTGACACGTGTTTCGCCTCTTTCAGAGGCATCTTCAGACTTACTATCGCAAAGTTTGCTTAAGTAATGAAGCAAGATTGATTCTAACATTTTAAAATTATAAAATTACAAAATGGATTGGGTTATTACAAAACAGATTAGAATTTGCCATTTACAGAAAGCCTACTTATACAGATGTCGTCATTCACCATCAATCAATTCACCCGTGGTCGCAAAACTCTCATCATTCCATGCAATGATTAATAGATTAGTTAACATCCCTCTCACTAAAGTCAACTTTGAATTAGAGTTAAACATTATTAAACAGATAGCTGTAAATAATGGTTACAACACAGACGTAGTAGTTAACTTACTTAAACGTAAGCAAGTTAAACAACTCATAGTAAATAATATTTTTTCAGGAGAGAAGAAAGCAAACGATAATATTAAAAACTGGCGTAGAATTATTTATTTAGGAGACATCTCGTCAAAGATAGTTAAATTTTTGCCAGACAATATAGAACCCGCGTTTTATACAGTAAATAATTTAGGTAAAATTTTATTGAACAGTAAAGATCGCGTAGATTCATCGTCACAGAGTGGTATCTATCGACTCTCTTGTGGAGACTGTCAAGCGTCTTATGTTGGACAGACAGGTAGAAACTTTAATATTAGAATTAAAGAACATATAAGATGTCTAAAAAGTAACAATTTCTCTGAGTTTGCCAATCATTTAATAGAAAATAATCATAATTTTAATCAGATTTGTAATTTAGAAATACTCCACCGAGTAAATAAAAAGGGTTTAAAGATGAATAGCTTAGAATTTTTAGAAATTAATAAAACTCTTAACAAAAAAGAAATATTATTAAATAATATTCTTAATAGCACAGGCGGTGCCCCGTTACTAAAATTGTTTCCAATTAATAGAGTAATCACAAACCTAGATGATTGATTGTAGCTCATTAGTTTTAATAGTTTGTAATGTTTAACGTCATTAGTAGTATGATTAAATTTGTTTGCATTTTATAATCCCCTCTTTGCTTCCATTAAAAGGAAAAATCCCATTCTGATTGTTTACAACTCATTAGTAAAATTAGTATCATTATCTGTTTGCTTTATTTCGATTCTACACCCCCCCTCCTTGCTCCTCTTAAAAGGGAAAAAAAAAAAAACCCAATCCATTTTGTAATTTTATAATTTTAAAATGTTAGAATCAATCTTGCTTCATTACTTAAGCAAACTTTGCGATAGTAAGTCTGAAGATGCCTCTGAAAGAGGCGAAACACGTGTCACAGTTAGTTACACAATACGTGGAATAATCAAAGTTAATTTAAATTTTCTATTAAAATGAACTTCCACAAAGTTACCGCCGAAACCATCGAAAGTACTACCAGTTATATTTGTCAACAAAATTGATTTAGTTCACACCTATTTCTTATCGAAATAAATAAATGTAATATGTACATATAAAGAAGCTTTTTTCCAGACAATACAACGTGTTTAAATCGATTGATCTGCATTAATAACCAAAAAGCATTCAATTTTGACAAAACGTTTCCGGGCATTAAACATAATATGAAGGTATTACTTGCAAACCCGGCTCTAACGTAAGCTGTTGAAACATGATCCATGAATGTTACTTAATGGATAAAAATATTTATAGAAATCAGTCTCAAACATTGCTTGACAACATCCAAAATATCATTCCAAAGTACTTTTAAAATATACATTTGAACCATTTTGGAATAAGCCGTGTTTACAAGTTATACCCTCATATATTAAACATACATACAAAAGTATCAACTTACATATATTATGTTTTTTTTAGAAAAAAATTAAGGACAAAAAATTCAGTGCGTCAACTAACAAATAGAGATTTTACTATTCAGTTTTTTTTAATGAATTTTGGTAGAAACGTTTTATTTTTATTTGGCAGATATTGCAATATTTGAACGAACATACACTAGAATTAACATTATGAAACTTATTTAATTAATTAATTAAAGTAATCTCAGTTATTTAGAGCGAATACATTTCGTTATACTAAAACAATGTGCAAACACGCGTACACCGCACTTATATGGAGCTTAGAAAACCCCTTCCGGTAGATAAATTCGCAATTCCTTAATGCCGAAGTAAAACTTAATTATAAATCATGAACGTGAGTCTTACTCTAACAAAGATGTTTCTCTTAACAAAGGTGTTTCACCACAATCTACCTGTCTAATGCACAGAAATCCTACAGGCTTAAGACATTGTACGCCTGCCCAGATAATATATTATTACTTAGCATAATATCAGCAATGTAAAGATCAAACAATACAGATTTAGGTATATATGGATCTACATATCAATAAGTATGCACACACTTAGAATTGATTCAATGAATTTATAAAATATAATTCGGTAAAATTTTCTCATGTAAATTATAAGTGTATTTACTATTAAGAAAAGAAGAAAAACTACAAGCATCAGGAATTGGTCAGAAATACTAATTTCAGCAAATCGATGGGAAATATTTATATCTACACTTCCAACGAATAAAATAAAAATTCACTTTTGTTGAATTCGCAGAAAAGCACAATTTAACAGATTAAAAATATCAAAGTATTTTAGTTCTACAGTTTTTAATATTTTTTATGCGTTGATAGCTATTTCGGCTTTCGCCATTGTAATGGAGTTCTACCAAGTAAATGCCAAATCAATTAGAATTTTTTTTTAACCATGTCCGCTCCCAATATGGAGCATATGGACTCCTAATGGAGTTTATCTCAACAGAAGTGTTTCTACGAGAACTGCTTGTTACTAGGGTATCCAATCCCGGAGCCTTTTTCCAATCCCGGGATTGAGATTTTCTCACCGAAGAATTTGAAATCCTCAATTCGCTATACTTTTTTCTTGGATTCTCACAGAACCTCTTTTTTTTTTTTAGCTCACCGAGGAATTTGAAATCTCCGATTTGGTATACTATTTCCCGGAATCTCACGGAACCTCGTTTTTTTTCCTCAAAATTTCTCAATCCTGAAATCCGGGATCGCGGCCATCTCAATCTCGGGATTTTGGGATCAGAAAATTGAACGGGATCCCGGGATTGGATGCCCTATTTGTTACTCAGTTGCTCAACCTCTCTTTTTCTAAAGAGAGTAGGGATAGAAGGATAGGGCTAGGACAGGATTAGTGGTAAGCTAATCGCTCTTGATACGCCCCGTTCATATGATAGGATGGGTGAGAGGGAGGAATTCAAGACATCACATACATCCATGCCTTTGAATAGAAATTCATAAATCGATTGAAAAATCAATTTATAAAACTGTCCGTACCGGGATTTGAACCCGGGCCCTCTGTAGCCGAAGCCAACAACGTTGACCACTCGATCACACAGGCGGCTAAATTTAAGCTTGAATAATATAAATTTATTGATGTTTAAAAGCTGAGAATTCATTAAAGTTAATTTGTAAATAACGTTCTGAGTTACTCTACTGCAAAATAATCAGATGTGATATAAAATAAAATTTGATAACTTTATTACTTCACTTGTGATCAAACGTGAGTTAATGTGTAAAGTAAGGGGATGTCGTTAAAATAACTTGTTATTTTTTTTTAATCAATACGTCTCCCAATCTGACACATACGTTTTTTTTTTAAATTATAACTCGACGGTATTCAGTAAATCAATCTTTACTTATAGGACAGTAGCATCAAATAAAATTAAGGCTAGGAATGTGCCATTAGAAATTAATTTATTGCTCGTTCTATGTCCCGTTTCTAGTAGAGGTCGGTGGTAAGAATTGTCAATATCACATACATTCATGCTTATATATATGGCCTAGTTCCATAGAATGATAAGTCAAAAGTTTGATGCTTTCAGATTGTTATCCATTATATTGGGATACCTCTGTATTATAGCTCCACAAAAGTACAACTAAAAAATATAACGAGTTTCCATTGGGAAAGCAGATTTTGAAATAAAATTGAAATAAAAACATGCAAAATCTTCTTTTTAAAGTAAATGTCGACAATATTGTATTGACTATCTTGTCCACGGATTTCTTTCATCACCCCGTGATAATATAAAATGAATAGAGTTTATCGAAAATCACCAAACAATAAAAAAGGTGCGCCACCAAGGACCTGTTAATTTCCTCTCAAACCTTTGAGTGTACATATAGTGAAGATTTTGCAATGCCTTTTTGTGCGCCATAGTAAATTCGTCCTATTGAATGAGTTGATATGATTAAAGTATTTCACCCATTCAGAACTTTTTTTGATATTGCATGTTGGTGTTCAAAAGCAATTTCTTTGCCGAATGCGCTGTTTGACCACCATCCAAAAGATTTGCTGCTATTGCAGATGAAGCGATTGCCGATGCAATATTGTTTCGTGATCAAAGTTTTGGCTTGTGATTGATTGTATGCATAATCCTATCATACGCTATGCGTTGTTCTGGGACCAATTTCGGAAGATTTGTTTGAACGAATGTACCCAATTTGTCGACATCAAATTGTGTTTCTCGTTGCAAATCAAGGTCAAAAAGGTTGTTTGCAGACCATTGTATCAGACGATCGGGCTTGAGCAGTGCGAGCTCGAACGGTTTCTAAACTTTCTCGTCTGTTTCTGAAGCTCGTGATGCCGTTTTCTTTTGTGCTTGAGGTCTAGATCAACTAATAGCTAGTCGTTTAGGTGGCATAATTGTTTGAAAGCGAAAGAAATGCTTTGTGACGACTATTACAAATTCATTTGATAATTGTTTACAATAAATACCCCTTGATTGTTGACGTAACCATGGCACGTATCAAACAAACGTAACTAAGGAGTCATAAACAACTTGTTTATTTTGGATGCTGCGCACTTAGCGCCATCTGTCATTCAACAACTTAAATAATTTCGATGGATGTCAGGAATATTGAAGAAAAAAACTGGATAAGGACACCCTTCACCTAGCGGGATTAAATATACTTTACAACCTATTCTACTATCTAACAAATATATATTTAAAAAATCATGAAAATCGGTCAAGCCGTTTCGGAGGAGTTCGACAACAAACACCGTGACACGAAATTTTTATATATAGAAGATATATGTATTTAAACTGACTGACAGATAAAAGATTAAAAGTGTACTAAAACGACAAATTAAAATAAATATACTGCTTTAATATAACAAATAAATAACCAGATAATAAAGCAATGATTTTTTTCTGTATATTTTTTGATGATAAAGGAGTTTTAATTTATATGAATTGGTAGTTTTTTGTAAAATATACTTGTGAAAATACTTTTATTACATATAAACAACACGTATATATTTGCAGATAATTTGAATTACTGTTTGAACGTATTGCTTTAAACTAATTCTAATTATCTTTTATTTATTAGTAAGAAGATAAGATATTATACGTCTATCACTCTTTTGCGACAAGTAAAACTTTTTTATTTAACTACCTAAACAGAACTTATAAAAAAGTGAAATGAAAAATTCTACTCGTTTACGTTATAAACGACTTTTGCAATAGTAAGATAAGATAAATTACGGCAAGTGCTGGTGTTTTAAAAATGGGAGACAATATGCAAGACACTGAAATATTGCGTTAATTATGCGACATTAGAGATATCCCAGCAAGACTGGTCCTCTTGACAGATGACAACCGAGAAATATAATGAAAATGTTTAATTAAATATTCAAATGGAATTACTTCGAAATGACTGTTATATTAAATATTTCATTTCATTAAAAAGACGTTAAGCAAAAACGACCATTGTACATTATTAAAAATAGCCCTTTAAGGACAGGGTTTCCCGTTATTGTATCTTACCGTCAAATCGTTAATATGATCAGAACCGCTTTCGCTCATGACAAATATTATAAACTGATAAAATAATACAATATCAATGTGCTCTCTATACAAAACTAAATAAAATTGAAAGAGTGTAAAAAACAATTGATATTGATAGAATTTGCAAATAAACGTACAAAATACGAATAAATGACCATAAATTTACTAAAATTTAAATGTTTATTAACTCTAAAACATAAATACACAACGCATCAACGAAAAATTTAGGTGATGGGACTAATGTCACCACTTTAGTAATATTGTATTCTCTTATCAGTTTATAATGCTCGTCACTAACGAAACCTCTCCAGATCATATTAAATAAAATTGGTATTAGCACAAATGAGTATTTTTTTAAAAATGCAAATAGTTTAAACCCTAAAAGTGTTTTTGTCCAAATAAAGTTATCTATGTACTATTAATTCTTCAAGTTTTTCTGCATTCAATGTTATGCATTATAAAATATATCCTTTTAATATATTATAGAAACTCACCGGAAGGCGATGTTGGGATTGTTTCTAATTAAATTGCTAAACTTATTTTTTTGAGAAGCCATACACGGATAGCATTAACACAGGAACATAAAGTTGTTACCTTATCGCTGAGTCTAAAATTCAATATAATTTTGACTTGTCTTAAAAAGCCTATTCACTTTATTAATGTAGCATTTTATCACTTTGTAAAAAAAATCCCAAATTTTAATTATGTTTGTAATTAGTTTCAATCGCCATTCTAAATTTATTTATCTGGGATGACTTTTTAATTATATGTTAGATGTGTTAAACATTTTAATTTTGTGTTATTTTAGAATCACTTTTAATGTAATTGGTAATTTCTATTCAATGCCAATTGTTGCTTATAACTTTTCATTGTTAAATTATATTTCTTATCAGTTGACAATGCTTGCAATGAGTGAAACCGGTCCTGACATAATAAATAAAGTGGAATGAAGTACAAAGAATTATTGTGTTTTTATTAATTAAAAAATAAACACATCTTATTTACAGCTACAGTCCCTACATATTAAGTACACATTTGACATGTATTTGGCTATGTTTTATACTTACGTAATAACAAAAGTATTGATCTATTTCATACGTCGACTACATGAAACATTTCACTACAATTATTTAAATTATTTGAAATTGACGACAGGGTCGTTATCGTAACAATTTTCAAAATGACTTGTATTTAAAATGATTGAACGTTTTAATAAAACATTTTGGTTATTAGACGTTTTCTCATTTACCGTTGAAAACTTCTAATTCACAATTAATTATCTTATCTATACACGTATTATATTTAAATTGAATTAGTACGATGATGGATTATGAATAAGTAATAGAGGGTGGCGTGTAGGTATAATTACTTGAGAAATGCGGCATTATATTAACATAGATTTAATAGGTTTACGGATAGACATAACTGACATCATTAAAGACAAAGAATATTGCGAAATCAAAATATTCTATGAAAGCTGAATCTGGGAAATGGTTTTTGAATATGAATGGTCCGCAATCGAATAACGGATTTGGTATAATTAATCTTAACATTAATAGCCGTTAAGGTCCGTCTGTAAGGACGTCCGCAGTAAGGTACAGACCAATGATTTCGATTTATTCTGAACAGCACATTTTTGAAATGTTGTTCTATCCAATGGGAGCGGCTTATTTTAAACCGGGCGTGAATGTTCTGATATCGCCACGTTTGAAAATTTGATATTTCTTGGTGTAGAGCTAAACTATTGTATCACCATACAGCATAATATTCGAATAATCAAAGACTTTAATTCGACTATTGCAAACTATGATTATAGGGCTATCGAAATGAATCGTTTGATCGTGTGAGTCGATGTGAGACTAATATTTTTTGGAGCGGATTTGATCAATTGAATCATAATGATGAATCTTTTCACGTCTGACCTTGAAAATCTGTTAGAATTCTTTAATACATTAAGAATATTCAAATTATGATATGGATATATCATAGAATAATATTTTGCTTTCTTCATACACTTGGACAAAATGTGCAACTGATTTTTTATTGAAAAATTGGATTTGATCTTTTGATTTTTATTGGAAATAATTGTTAAATAATTTAAAATCCGAAAAATAATTGTTGGCAAACTTAAACATTATTCCAAAAATTAAGTAATTTACAAAATTTCTGCTACTACGAAAGATGATTGTTAGCAAACTTTAACATTATTCCAAAAATTAAATAATTTACGAAATTTCTGCTACTACGAAAAATGGTTGTTAGCAAACTTAATCATTATTCCAACAATTAAATAATTTACGTAATTTCTGCTACTACGAAAAATGGTTGTTAGCAAACATAAACTTTATTCCAAAAATTCAATAATTTACGAAATTTCTGCTACTACGAAAAATGGTTGTTAGCAAACTTAAACATTATTCCAAAAAATCAATAATTTACGAAATTTCTGCTACTACGAAAAATGGTTGTTAGCAAATTTAAACATTATTCCAAAAATTAAATAATTTACGAAATTTCTGCTACTATGAAAAATGATTGTTAGCAAACTTGAACATTATTTCAAATATTAAATAATTTACGAAATTTCTGCTTCTACGAAAAATGGTTGTTAGCAAACTTAAAAGTTATTCCAAAATATAATAATTTACGAAATTTCTGCTATTACGAAAAATGGTTGTTAGCAAACTTAAACATTATTCCAAATATTAAATAATTTACGAAATTTCTGCTACTATGAAAAATGATTGTTAGCAAACTTGAACATTATTCCCAAGATTTAATAATTTACAATTAAAAAACTGCATGGCTGTCGATATATGCGCAAAATTAAATAATTTACGAAATTTCTGCTCCTACGAAAAATGGTTGTTAGCAAACTTGAACATTATTCCAAATATCAAATAATTTACGAAATTTCTGCTCCTACGAAAAATGGTTGTTAGCAAACTTGAACATTATTCCAAATATTAAATAATTTACGAAATTTCTGCTCCTACGAAAAATGGTTGTTAGCAAACTTGAACATTATTCCAAATATCAAATAATTTACGAAATTTCTGCTACTACGAAAAATGGTTGTTAGCAAACTTGAACATTATTCCAAATATCAAATAATTTACGAAATTTCTGCTCCTACGAAAAATGGTTGTTAGCAAACTTAAACTTTATTCCAAAAATTGAATATTTTACGAAATTTATGCTACTACGAAAAATGGTTGTTAGCAAACTTAAAAATTATTCCAAAAATTAAATATTTTACGAAATTTATGCTACTACGAAAAATGGTTGTTAGCAAACTTGAACATTATTCCAAATATTACATAATTTACGAAATTTCTGCTCCTACGAAAAATGGTTGTTAGCAAACTTGAACATTATCCCAAATATTAAATAATTTACGAAATTTCTGCTTCTACGAAAAATGGTTGTTAGCAAACTTGAACATTATTCCAAAAATTCAATAATTTACAAAATTTCTGCTACTACGAAAAATGGTTGTTAGCAAACTTAAACATTATTCCAAAAATTCATTAATTTACGAAATTTCTGCTACTACGAAAAATGGTTGTTAGCAAACTTAAACATTATTCCAAAAATTGAATATTTTACAAAATTTATGCTTCTACGAAAAATGGTTGTTAGCAAACTTAAACATTATTCCAAAAATTAAATATTTGACGAAATTTCTGCTACTACGAAAAATGGTTGTTAGCAAACTTAAACATTATTCCAAAAATTAAATAATTTACGAAATTTCGGCTACTACGAAAAATGGTTGTTAGCAAACATAAACACTATTCCAAAAATTAAATAATTTACGAAATTTCTGCTAACTATAAAAATAAAAT
Source organism: Himalopsyche tibetana (assembly GCA_030503985.1). Taxonomy (NCBI): domain Eukaryota; kingdom Metazoa; phylum Arthropoda; class Insecta; order Trichoptera; family Rhyacophilidae; genus Himalopsyche; species Himalopsyche tibetana. The sequence continues at coordinate 1,100,129 of JAPJYX010000007.1, read as the reverse complement.
AAAATAAATAAAAATAAAATAAAATAAAATGAAATAAAATAAAATAAAATAAAATAAAATAAAATAAAATTAAATTAAATTAAATTAAATTAAATTAAATTAAATTAAATTAAATAAAATAAAATAAAATAAAATAAAATAAAATAAAATAAAATTAAATAAAATTAAATAAAATTAAATAAAATTAAATACTATGCAACAAAAATCTCACGTTGCTGGGCAACGGGCTTACAGCTAGTTTACATTATACTACAATTTCCTTGATAGGAAGATATTCCGATGAATATATAAAAAAATAAATTTAACATTTTTAGGTTTAAATGTAAAATTACAGAATCTCTGGATATTTTATTCATCATTCGTTTAAAAGTGAATATGGAAATCACTTTCAGATGACTGATTTATTAATTTAATAAAATTAAAATATTTTTTTGTTTTATTATCAATAGCTATGCTTGAATACACGTGCTCTTATTTTACTCTGTAACATCTGTGATGTCAACTGATATTTGATTAAAGTCACATTGTAACAAAAAATAAGAAATAGTTTCAATGTTCCAAACTTTAAAATACCGTATTTATTTATTTATTTAATTAACATTGTACAAGGTTGACAAATTATAAATTTAAAACTTTTACAATGGAGAAAAAAAATAGTATAATTTAATATTAAAATCAGTAAAAAAAAAGTGGCAAGGAAGTCAACTGAGTAAGCTCCGACGAACTCTACTTTAATACATAAAAAATAGTATTCGTCGGAACTCACCCACGTCTACGTGGAATATGTCGACATCCGAAGCAATATTATTGAACACCGTTAAAGCTCTCCCCAGTGGCATCCCCATTGGCAGGCTGGTTCTACACCTTGGGAGAACAAACAATTCATGTCCACGATTTCTCAAAAAATAATCAGGAACATTTAGATTCACATTCTCAAGAATGGTGGAATTCTCATTTTGGCCTCGTATAAGTCGAAAGAAATATATGGCCAGATATATTTCTCTTCGAACGTTCAAGCTATTAAAGTTAAGCATGCCTAAGAGAAAGTCAGTTGGATAAAGCCATGGGTAATATCCATACACCCTCATATAGAGAAGTCTCAAAAATTTCTTCTGAATCCTCTCCACCATAAGGGTATATTTCGAGCATCTTGGGGCCCAAACAATGGACCCACTCTCAAGCCTGCTTCGAACCAAAGCGTTGTACATTAATATTAGAATTTTAACTCCCGGTATTAGTTTGCTCTCAAATTGTACGCCAAGATCTTTGATTGATGAAATTCGCGAGAGAATTCGGCCATTCATTGAATAACGGAAAAATAACACTCGCGACCTTCTTGTAAAGGATAAAAGATTGCATTTATCAATATTGAAATCGAGTCTGTTACACCGCCCCCAATCTATTATATTATCTATATCAGACTGAAGACGATGACAATCATCTAAGGTGACAACTTTCAAAAAAAGTTTCAAATCATCAGCAAATAACAATATTGAAAATTCTTCAACATATTTTCATTCATAATTAATTTAATTGATTCAAAAATGATGTCTATCATTTTAATGTAAAAAATATATTACTTTAAAAAGATACCATTGACAAATATATCGACCAGTAATAGGCAAAAAATCATAACCGACAATTTATAAATTTTACAGGACAAGGTTTTTCTTAATTGAGATCGAAAAGGGAATTCCTTAAGTGCGGTTAGTAAATAGTAATATATGGTCAATACCTCATGACTCAATGAGTGACTCAATACCTATCATGATATTATAATAAAATTGTCTAACTATTTTCAGTTCTTTAGGTCAGCGTTTCTCAACCGAGGTCCTACGCTTAAAAGCTAAAATGCACAGGCCCTCCAAAAGATCCGGCAAATGAGATAGCGCTCTAAAATTGTTGTCAATGGAGCCTTATGCGATATTGAACAGTTATTGGCTTCTAACGTAATTTACCGAATTGTGTTGTGTAAATTCTTTTGCCGATTAGGGGTCGATATTTGAAGCTTACAAATATTTATATTATGTAACACAAAATACTCTATTCTACGCTCTGTAAGTTTTCCTTATTTCGATCATATTTTATATTAAACGTTATTAATGTAAAATAATAACATCAACCAACACAACTGGTCGAGGTAATTGTGCGGTTTTCGTTAACATAGATAACTGAAATGAGAAACTGTGAGTGAAAATTAGTCATTATTCATCAGTTTTATCTTTCAAGTCATCTTCGGCGACACATTCAAGTAATAGCCGTAGTTGGTTGGTACCCACTTCTCAAATATGTCATTCCAAGTTCTATTAGGAGAGTCAGTCATGCATAGAATTGAATTTGTCAGACACCTCACCTTTCACCCTTGCCGCATCACGTACCCGCTATGCAGACGAGATGATTTTGCATGAGATCAAATGAAATTCACTTCAATAGCTTTGATAAGTCATTCGATACAGAATTCCTTGTGCAACATATTGCCTTCGATGCGTACATATATTATCAGGACGTAGCAATTCTTAACGTATCTCATAACTGCCTTTAATATTTATTTCGATGAATAGAGAAGCACAAGACTTAATAGAATGTATATAAATAATATTATTTCCAATCAAAGTCAATATGTATATAACAGGAATATGATATTACTAAGACCTCTAGTCTGCACGGGCCGAAATTTTACAAAATTACCCGGTCCGAGCCCGAATCTAATACCACAATTGTTGCCCGAACCCGACCCAAAGCCCGGATTTATTCTCAACAGACCGAAAAAAACCCTTTTGTTTTACAAATTTACAACAATTTACGATTCTCTATAGAACTAGTAATAATTAAAATCATCATAGCTGACATATGACACGAACATAGTCTGAAATATTTTTCTGAAGAATAAATTCCTTACCCGGGCCTGGCTCGAGCCCGAATCTCAATTGCGGTTACCCGCCCGAACCCAGCCCGCGGGTCGGGCCGAGTGAGAGCCCGCGGGCCAGGCCCGGGCCCTTACAGACCTCTACTTTGGACAAAAGATATAAAAGGAAATCTATAAGAAATCCAAAACTCACACGGGTTATGACTACAAAATATTTATGTAGAATAAAAACCGATGTATTACAAACTTTACGTACGAAAAAACGACAAAATTATTTATTATTTTGTCATTTAAACATTCATGAAAACGGTAAATCATATAAATTGTTGTTAATAATTCTTGTAGACCTTTAAAATAATCAGATTATCAACTTTCTTGCCTTGAAGCTAATAATTAAACAACAAGCTGTTCACAGACAAGTATTAACGTGACAACGACTAATAATAGTAAACATTTTTTTAAAAGATTGATCATAATTACCTTGATTAATAATTTATTCGTTAAAAATATATCTTGTTTAATAAATGAAAGATAACGAATCTAACCAAACGTCTTCTGCCGCTTTTAGGAACGGAACAATTAGAATAAATATGGAATTGTTTGTTGCTGTAGTAATATTCCAACTATTTTCATTTCTTTATCTTTACTATGATAATGGCCGTAAAACTCAAACAGCTGTTTATATCGTGTTTTATAGAACCACTACCAAGAATATCTAGAATTATTGCTGTCATAAAATTTCTAAATCTTTTTTCAATATTTTTTAATATTGAAAAATTTCGGTAATTCACAAAAGTTCGTGCTGAAATATTTGTCGTTTATCACAGTCCTTAATGTAGCTTCATGAATAATTCAACAGAGATAATTTTACACGCTGTTCTTTTTAAAAAATCACTTTACTACCGCCTTACGGAAATATATGATTAATATAAAACAGAAGTTATCAATTTTCTTTGAACAAGTTCTTAAATAACTGTGAATTTGAAATGGAGTAATTTTCACCATTTGTGAATAAAATATTTTCAACTAGGTATTGAAAAAAAAACAAATTTATTTGTGCGTACGTGATTAATACATTTCTATATATGTGTAACATAAAACAGATAAACAGAAGTATGTATGGTTGTTCGTCAAAAGAACTCCTCACAAACGGTAAACAGTAAAACTAGAAATTTTCACATGTCATTCAAGTTGCCAATTCTATAAGAAATGTGGTTTTAATTGAGATTTAATTCGTCCCTACTGTACAATAACGGGCATCACTTGAATGGATTGTCGTCATAGAAACTGTGTTGATTGAACCAACAATATTATGATATAAATGTCAAAAATAATACACTTTGATTCAAATTACGAAAATATTAAAACCAAGCCAAATTATAGATAATATTTATTAAAAAAATACTGAACCTTTCACAGACAAAATCATTTTGACATCGTCACTAAAGATGTGCTCGTGTGGTACCATCAAACGAGTTATCACCATGCATGAAAGACGAAGCACACAGCGGAAGCAAGTGAATATTCGTTAATTCATATAACAAATAAAAATTATCAAATAAAATCTGTTATACCGACTAAGAAAACAAAAATTCTGTGGACAAACAGCAATTATAAATATTACATCTGTCGATTTCAATGGATCGTCCCGTGCAATCTTTTGTATCAGAAGATTTTTGATATCTACTTCAACATTTTATAATGCGCTCAGTAAACAAATCTATAAAGAACATTGTCAAGTATATCTTAAAGACTTCCGAACAAGATGTATTTGCTGCTCAGTCAAAAAATAGTATTAGAAATTAAATTATTATTTGAATCTACAGGAAACGAAAGCGGATACTTATCGGTTGTTTTTATATAAGCAAAAATTTACTTTTCCAAAATATTTTTTAATGAATGTTGTATTATCCGTTTATTTCAATAACCTATAATTATAACCAATGTGGTACAATTGTTATTACTAGGGACTTTCATGCAGTAATCTAAGTCTCAAAGTACTGACTTGTGTCAACAACAAAGATGGAAAATTTAAGTGCCTAAAGAAAATCTTGGCGGAACTACAAGTATTGTTTTCTTTGTCATATTTATAAGAATGTTTTTTTCGTGTTGTCAAAGGGCATAAGTAAATATTTATTCATAACAAAGTTGCTGCAGATATTTTGAGAAGAACTGCGCTTCTTTTCGACTTCAAAATGCAAGTTGTAAAATCTATCAATTTTTGCTGCATTGTATAATTTTAATGAAAAACCTTTTTGTTTATATTTGAATGTTTAATATCATGAAAATATTTAAGAATATTTTAGGGGAAGCAAAGTAGGAAATAAGTTATTTTGTAAGTTTAAAAAAAATCACGAATAAATTCATGACATAAGTCGAGCCATAAGAGTCAAATTGAAGATTTTCTATCGTTCTTTTTGACATATCAATATTATTTCGATATTTTTTTTGTGTTTTTTCATATGGTAGAGCACGAAAAATAAATATGCGTTAGTATAAATAATCAGAGACAAGACACCACCCTTTTGTAAGATCAAGTTCGATATTTTATTGTAAAAATGTTTATGACAGATTCCTTAGTGTATATTTCATTGGCTTCGCCATTTTTTTATAAGTTTGCGACTTAGTCAGTAAAGGCCCCTTCACAGTATTAGCGTCAGAGGATCGCGAAAATTGTTTGCCAAATCAATCACTTGTCTATTCAAATTTTTCTACTTGAAAACAGAAGCCGATGAAAACTTTTCACATTTTTTTACATCACTCAAGTCGAGAATCTTCCCGCTACATTACACGCTCTCCAAAAGTCAAAGCATTCATCATTCTGACATTTCTAACGAGTAGCCGTTTTATAAACTATTACAATATTTTATAAATGCCATCATCATCAGTCATTGTTTATCGTTTGCTCTATAAAAGAAATCATAGCTAACGTAAATACCGAGCTTTCTTTAGACACATATTATTTACATCACTATAATCAGTAACGTACTGGGTATGAAAAAAATGATTTGCTAAGAGTCAAAAGGCGCATACTCAGGGCGAAAATAGATGCAGGTCTTCTTGAGAGGGGGCCGCTATCGTATACACATGGATGGACATTATTTCAGCAGTCACTGCTCGAGTTCAAGTAAGCCACTGGTCACTTGTTCATTTTTACAGAAAAAAAATAGATGAGAATAATAAAGAATCCTTAACTATGCTGGAATATTTTGAAAATAGTATAATGCTGGATTTCAACAATAACATGAATGTTTTTAAATAAGTCACATAAAAAATTTGTCTTCAACCAGTGTTCTCCAACCGGTAGTCCGTGGCCCAGTGCCGGGCCGCAAACAGTATGCCAAATTTTAAGAAATTCGTCATGCGAAAATATTAAATATAGGATTTTTTTCGTCTGCACGTTTACTTGTACTTTTACTAATTATTAAATAATATTTTTTTAGGGTGATGCGACACCAATGAACTTAAAAATAATGGTAAGTGAAATACCCAACAAGTGTGGTGAAGCCGGTAACCGATCTCGAGTGTGGTTATAATATGGTATGAACTTAAACACGTATCAAGAAAACGTCATTTCAAATTATTTTTACTATCTAATTATATCCTTTTTTCAATATCTAGAATTAATTTGTTGTGGGTAAAAGTGTCAATCAAATACGTATGCTAATTTTAAAAACGCACTAAAACACCAATATTAGTAATATTTATGTTTCGTATGAAATCGTTCTAGTGAAAAGTAGAGGTCAATAATGCGGCTCTGCATTAGTGGTTCGCGCTATTTTTTCCTTTTTTTACCGGTCCGCAGGTGTAAAAAGGTTGGGGAACACTGGGGAGCACTATTCCTAAAAAACTAATTTGACAGATTGTTTTTACCAGATGTAATCATAATTTCATGTCGTATACATTCATTAGAATATAAGACGAAACGGTTTATTTATTTATATTTCTATTGAACCAACGCTTACGTGAAATATTTATTTGCTTTTAAGCATATCGGTTTTTGCAGGCTCGCTTTAAATCTCAGTTTTAAGTGTGTCAAGCAATATACACAACGATTGCTGTTTGCATTGTGTTCATCTCAAAATGAATGAATTTCTCAATGTCTCTCTGCCTGTCTCTTCCTGAATAGGGGTTCCATGTTTGTGCCACGGCCCGCATGTAATTAATTAAAGTTCTCCCATCCCTCTCTGGCACTTTGCTAGATGTCGCGATAAGAAAGAGACCGCAGACCGATCCAAGACACACAGCGCCACTCGGATTAAGATTGATGGTTTATCTGTGAAAGTAACATTTTCGGTGAAGCAGTGCTTTTAAATGGTCTTGTATATTCTCCAAGCCTATAAATTTGAGGCTAAATGAAGGCAATAAAAGCGCCCTTTGATAGGGATCTTAGGAAATACATTATCAGTCTTATGATTCAAGACTGACGTTGCCGTGTTTAACCAATGTCGAAAAGTGTCAGAAGTAAACGACTATTATTAATTTTTATCTCGTATTAGCGACATCTATATTCATCGATTTAAAAGTTGAAATACTCGCTTTAGACAAAATCAGTTTAATTAAATGAATTTATAAAATTATGAAATTGCTTAAATTTGTTTAACCTGATCTGTGCCGTGCGGTATTAATATGGCCGTACACGGAGGGCCGCGGTTTTCTTTCAAAAAATAAATCCTAATAAATATATATTTTTGGACATATCCTAATAGTATATCATATAGACTTACCATAAAAATACACGATGCGCCATTTCCGCTGACATTTATCCAAAAATGTCCGAAATAAATGATCCACAAAACCTCAGGGTTGTCACAAAATTCACACGGAAAATCGTATCACGGTCGTATATCAAAAGTAGTTCTATCATATCAAAATTGTATCTTAAATATATATATAAAATACGGCGAACAGTTTAAAACAAATTAATAGTCTTCTAACGTGTGGTATGCCTCAAAACAAGGTTCTATGCAGAGAGCCACTTTACATTGTTTGCACTTATACCTAGATGTACTTTGTTGTCCTTCCATTCTCAGGCGTTAAAATAGTATATGTAAAAAATCAAATATCCAGGAAACGTAAGTTGAAAAAGATATATAAACAATCGTCAAAAAAGTTACGACACAGGAAAATCTTATAAAATAAACAGACACTCACAAACAACGCAGGTTATAAAGTTTTAAAACACAAAAAATCATTTGGTAAATAACGAAAAAAGACGTAAATTTAAAAATAAACTGTTAATGTATCTAGTTATAAAACTGTTGTAAATGAAATACTTAACAAAAACGATATTCTGGCCCACAAAACCAACTAAGATGTGTCAAACATGAAAACACACACATAACTGACCATTTTTCCAGGATCATTGTTACTTGCAGTGAGTATTCAGAATAGAAATAATTCCCCGTTTATAAATATATCACTGGACAAACATAACGTAAGAATAAATGGGAAGTCCCGGTATTTCATTAGTCACTAATAATATGTATGGCGTAACCCTATATAGTAGCGCCGCATATCAACAACACACGAAAACTTTTGTCGATGTCAAAAAATCGATGTATTACAGATTAAAATTCAATATCCTTCGAGTTCAAGTATTACAACACAATCTCAAAAGATGTCAATATATGCGAGTTAAATTTAATTATTTAAGAGAGGTACTGGTGACTTGTAAATTAAGTACAAAGGAGAGCGTAATATTACGCGCATTTTGTATGGACGGCCCCTTGAACACGGACTTGTAGCGCGTAAATATACGCTCTGGGCAGAGATCAGGTTAAATATCATATAATTCTTATCCGTCAAGACTATTTTTTTTTGAATCCTTATCCGCTTTCAATATGGACTCTTAGTAAAGCTGTTTCAACAGAAGCTTTTTTACGAGAACTGCTCATTACTCAGTTCACGACAGTACAAATATAATAAGATAGAAACGATAGGGCTAGAGCAGGACTAGTATATAGCTGATCGCTCTCGTTACGTCTTCTTATTTTAGGATTGGAAGGATGAGATGAAATTTTAAGCATCCATGCTTTCGAACAGTAATCGATCAATCTATTGAAAAAAGTGCTGTTTGTACTGACACTGGCACTTGACCCCGTGAGATCCGTCACGAAAGCCAACGACGTTGACTACTGCACCCCGAACCCGAACTGACAAAAAACTGTACCGGAATTATATAAAATAATCAAGCAAACAGCAACTCTTGAAGTCACTCTTTGTCACTGGGCTACATGTACTCAAAGAATTTTTAAAAAGAAAAGCATTAAATAAATACATTAAAGATATGCAATTCTTATGTTGATCTGATGCGATTAATCGATTGGGCTTCGAGACAGAATTGAAGAAAAATCTTGTTTGAGTTGGTATTTATTTCGTTGAACTAAATTATAATAAAGTAAAAATATCTATGTATGAGTTGAGTTGAAAAGTTGAGAAGTATCTTAGCATCACGAAATAGTTCTTAAGTTTTTTTTTTAGCTTATAAGAATATCTATTAATAACGATAACAGTAATGTGAGTTTATATTTTACAAAAGCTACATCAATATACCTTGTAAAATACTGTGTTAAAAAATAATTACAATGGTAAAAGTAAACAATTTTTTGCCATCTCTAATCCACTTAGTTAATGAGCAATGATTAATACACTAGTCGAAAAAACGACTACAAAAAAGTTTTTTTTGTTCATTTACTTTTCACTTTACTTGAGATACACTGGCTGGAGTGGATGAAATTATTTCTCTTGTTGGAGATGTCTATTTGCTCAATTGTTTCTGTGAGAAGTTTTCTTTTGTACAAATATTTGGCGAAAATAATACATTACTAGTGGTGCACGAATGATCAAAATTTTGATACCCGAGTAGCAAAAAATACGCATTTTGTTATGAATTTGGTAGAACTGCTGTAAATATTATTCTATTTTTTTTTTTTTAATCCATATCCGCTCCCTATACGGAGCATATGGTCACCACGAAGCTCCTCCACAATTCTCTGTCTCCAGCCAGTCTCCTCGCCTCCTCCCAGGTCATCCCAGCGTCCCGTAACTCCGCCGAGTACATCCTGTGGATAGTCATCAGTGGCCTTCCACGACGCCGGGATCCATCCGGCCGGAAGAAGAGACAGGCAGGGTTCAGGCTCTTTTCAGGCATCCTCAACACGTGTCCAAGCCAGGTCCACCGCCGTTTCTTTATTTTTGACGTGATAAGAGGCTGGTTAGTCCGTTCTCTTATCTCCGTGTTCCTGACAAAGTCAGACCATTTCACCCCTAGCATTCGTCGCAGGCATCTGTTTTCGAAGCACAGTATACGGTTACTCTGCGCTTTCGTAAGGTGCCATGATTCGCAACCGTAAAGCAGCACTGTTAAGATACATGCGTTGAATAGGAGGCACTTGGTTCTGACCGAGTACAACCGTGAGTCCCAGACTTTCCGCATTGAGTTAAAGGTTGCTCCAGCTATCCCTAATCGGATCGCGAGCTCTTTACACGGATTGCCATCTCCCGTGATGTGTACCCCCAGGTACCTGAAACCGTCGACTCTTTCGATGTTTTGACCGGCGCTCGTCAAAGGGTAGTGTGGGTCCGGACAGGCACTGTTGCAGAGTACATTGGTTTTACTCGCATTGATTTTAAGACCGATGCGATATGAGTTTCTCTGCAGTCTATCCATTGTCTCTTGAATACCCTCGACAGATTTATCAAATATAACAGCGTCGTCTGCATACTCGAGGTCGCATAGCTTTAGATTGGGGGTAACGGTCACACCTCGGTCAGGTGGAATTGACTTCCTCAGAATGAAGTCGAAGATTATAATGAAAAGGAACGGAGCTAAGACGCAGCCCTGTCTGACCCCGGTTGAGACTCCAAACCATTCAGTGGTTATATCACCGATTCTTATGCAGCATTCGCTCCCCTCGTGCAAGCATTTGATGATGGCAACAATCTTGGTTGGGATTCCGTACAATTTTAATATGTTCCATAGAGAAGACCGGTGCGGACTATCAAAGGCCTTCTCGTAGTCTACAAAGCAACATGCCAGCGAACTGTTGAATTCGTTGCTTTGCTGAAGAAGGCACCTAAGATTGTGTATTTGGTCCGCGCAGGATCGGCCAGGTAAGAACCCGGCCTGGTTTTCCCTGAGGATACTCATAATTGGAATCCTTATTCTCGCCAATACTATCTGCGCCAGGACCTTGCCAGGTACGCTGAGCAGCGTTATGCCACGGTAGTTGTCACAGCACAGTGGATCACCTTTTTTGTGAATTGTGACTACCTCGCCATTAACCCAGTCCCTCGGACAGCGCTCTTGCGCCCACACCATACTAAGAAGTTGGTGCAGGGGGTGCAGAAGCGCCTCCAGGCCGTACTTTAGGAACTCTGGATGTATACCATCCATGCCCGGCGCCTTCCCGTTTTTTAAGCGCTGCACAGCCGAGGAGATCTCAGCATGTGTCGGCGCATAGTCTGGAATGTTCGACGCTCGAGGAATTTCCGTAATTGTGGCTTCATTGGGTATATCAAAGGGGTCCGAAGGAGGGGGGCGGTTAAGCACCCCGCAGAAATGATCTCTCCAGATCTTTTTGACACGCTCTACGTTCGACTCTATCGTTCCGCTGGGACTACGGATAGGCCCCGCGGTTGGCAAGCCGTCTGCCGCAAATTTCACGTGTTATTTTGAAAAGTCTTCTTGTGTCATTCCTACGTGACGCCACTTCTGCTGCTTTGATCTGCTTGTCCAGGAATCGGCGTTTATCGAGTCGCACAGACTTTTTAACTATCTTATCCTGGAGTTGATAGTTAGTCCGACGTTCCTCGACTCGATTTGAGTTCGTCTCACTGTCCCTCAGTGCTTTACGCCAGGCTCTCTCTTCAATATTCTTCCACGTGTTGTCAGACATCCACTTTGGCTGGGTACTTTTTCTGACTCCAAGCACCTCATGCGCGGCTGACGCGACTGCATTCTTTATGCTGGACCATTCTAATTCGATGGGGTCGCGGTGTGGACTTTGCCGGTCATTAGCACAGTCGACGATGTTCTTTCTCACAGCGACATCAAAGTCTAGCCGAATTCTAGGAGATTGTAGCCTCTCGATGTCGGTTCTTTTTCGTGTTGGGTGCCTTACTGGGCGTCTGAGTCTGAGACGGACTTTACCGACCAGCAGTTCATGATCGCTGTATATATCGGCACCCCTGTAGGTACGGACGTCAAGAAGTTCCCTTCGGTGAGAGGTGCTGTAGAGAAAGTGGTCAATTTGTGCTTTTGTGCAACCGTCAGGAGAGGTCCACGTATATTTGTGGATGTCTCTGTGGGGGAATATTGTGCCGCCAACGGTGAGCTCATTCATAGTGGCAAGCTCGATGAGTCTCTCACCGTTGTCATTGGCTACACCGAGGCCATGCCTTCCCATCACTGTGGGGCCAAGCAATGGATCAACTCCCACTCTCGCATTGAGATCTCCCATTACGATTACGCGGTCTCTGTGAGGGATTGTGGTGATTGCCGCATGGAGAGAGTTATAAAAATTTTCTTTTGCCTGTGTGTCGGCATCCTCGGTGGGGGCATAGCACTGGAGGACAGTTACCGAGCTGTCAGTCGTCCGAAAGGTGGCTCGTATCAGTCGTTCTGAGATGGGTTCCCATTTGACAAGGCATCGGGCTGCCCTCCCCGACATCAATACTGCCACTCCCTGGCGGTGATAACGCTCCTGGCCTGAATATATAAGTGTGTATCCGCCCTCTAACAACTTTTTCCCAGTGCCTTTCCAACGCACCTCGCTCAGCCCTAAAACGTCAAGTTTGTAGGTTTGCATGATGCGAGTGGCGTGTAGGTCCTTTCCTGGGGTGCACATAGTACGCACGTTGTATGCGCCTATGCGCATAGAGTGGTTGTTGGAGAGTATCGTGTCCGTTTTCTTGCCAAGTTGTCGCTGGGCAGAGCTAGGTGTCCGAGGCATCTGCGATGGTGTTATCGTAATCATTTTGATTTAAGAAGGCAGGGTGATTAACCCTGCGCTTCCGAGGCCTGAGTCACGAGGGCTCTGCAGGTTGGCTCAACCCGGTTTTTCTGTCAGGGATTTCCTTCCCTTAGCCAGTAGACCGGTTTTAAGGCGCCGGAAGGTTCGCCCTTTGCCCCCTGCTGTTAGCTACAGTCGAAACTGCATTGCCCGATGATCGCCGCGGGGAGGCCAGCAGATGGACTTGCTGTGTTTGAGATTTCCCATAATTTGCTATGAGGACATCCACTAGCATAGATGTGCCCACATGGGATCACCAGCCATTCGATCACTATACAATATCTTAAAAGTATCACTTTAAATGTGTCACTGTCAATACTTATAAAACGGGTAAAGTAACAGCGAGGAAGATTGACGATTTTATTTGTATAGATAGGTCTGTATTAATGTATTTTCTGATCATGAGCGAAGCTAGTTGTGATCAATGTTCCCTCTTAGGCAAGAGGTAAAGCTGCGCGAAGGATGCGCGGCCCGATCGAATATTAATTGACCAACTGTCTTGTAGCGCGCGCCAACCCGGAATGAGTGCGCGGGGGCTTCCCAACTGCTGCCCAGCCGCGCACGCGCGCAGCTTAGAGGGAACGTTGGCTGTGATCATATAAATTAAAAGTGGAATTAGTTCAAATAAGTGTTTTATTTTTTGAACATGTCAAAATTATTTGAAATTTATTGTATCCACTTTTTCCTAGGTATCATAATAACTTACTTCATATTTTACGAGCATGGAAGAAGAGAACAATAAATATCTACCAATACTAAATGATCGTTATTTGAATACTTTTGCTTAAATAATATATGTATATAATACCTAATCATCGGTGTATAGCGCTTAGATAATTTGGCAATTGTCTAGCTCAGGGGTCGTCAACCTTTTTATGTCTACCACACACTTTTGCTTTTTTTCATGGTAAAATTTTCTTACCGCCCATCAACATTTCTATATTTCAATCCAGTATATGGGTACCTGTGTGGTAAAGTGGTCAACGGTGTTGGCTTCGGCTACGGAGGGCCCGGGTTCAAATCCCGGTACGGACAGTTTTATAAATTGATTTTTCAATCAATTTATGAATTTCTGTTCAAAGGCATGGATATATGTGATGTCTTGAATTCCCTCCTCTCACCCATCTTATCCTATGAACGGGGCGTATCGAGAGCGATTAGCTTACCACTAATCCTGTCCTAGCCCTATCCTTCTATCCCTACTCTCTTAGTAAAAAAGAGAGGTTGAGCAACTGAGTAACAAACAGTTCTCGTAGAAAACACTTCTGTTGAGATAAACTCCATTAGGAGTCCATATGCTCCACATTGGGAGCGGACATGGTTTAAAAAAATAAAATATGGGTGAAATTGTTTTTTGGGGAAAAGCAAAAATTGCCCAGCGCCTCACGGAAGCCTTTCCGCCTACTAGTGGGCGGTACGGACCAGGTTGACGACCCGTGACTAGCTAATAGAAAAAAAAATATTTCAATATTTCCATCATAAGTTTTTAATTTTTTATCCACATTTATTTAAGTCAGAGCATATAAGACGGGTACAATCTCTTTTTTAATGCGTTATTGCTAAAGTGAGTGGAGACTTCTTTCCCACCGTAACAACTTTTTCGTCTAAAAAATAGACACTCAAATGATTTTCATATTAGAGCTGGTGTCATTATTGCTTGAATTGGTATTTACTTGGTAAAACTTTATTGTAATAAGTTCAACACATATTAAAGACAACACGTATTGAAGTTCTAAAAAATATATTTTATATAATATGGTTGATAACTTGTGTTTTCAACAGAACTTAAGTTCTAGAACTAAAATACTTTGATATTTTTTCAACTTATTATTATGGTTTCATGGTCACAACAAAAATGAATGACAAATCACCTTTCCACCAGATCATTGCCCAGTATATTACCTAACAGTTTGTATTTACTAAACTATTATGAATCTTGAAATTTTCAAGTATTTTCTTTATTTATATTCCAGAATAACACTTTTTTCAGAATTCATTTTTTTGAGAGACGTGTTGTATTGAATCGTAAATAAGTTCTCTAACTAAGTTTTCAATTCAAAACGGGAACTCCTTCAGAGGTATTCACCCATCGATACTTATTTTTAGTTTTCCACTGAAATATAAGATTGCTTAAAACTTTCCTTTTAAAATTTTCTGAAAAAAAATACTCAACTAACCGAATCAAATAATTTTTTGTATTTGTAAGTATCTAGTCAATGTAAAATTGTAACGGGTATAAGAATATTCGGTACTTGAGAAGATCTCTATATTATTTTATGGAAGGTATTATTTTGTATCGCTATATAGAAAGTTGTTTCATTTGGACCTTTTGAAATACAGATCGTTAGTCTTTTTTTGCAATGTATTATGTCTTTTGTTTGACGAAGGTTAGAAAGGAATGTGTGCTCCTATTAGATAACACTCATTTGTTTCGTGACTAATGAGAAAAATTCAGCCGGCAGCTACATTAATGACAAAGAAAAATACTCTTTTGTTTTTGATATAATGAGAAAATAAAATAAATAAAATATTTTTCGTACGAAAAATCTTAAAAATCAGACAGTATTTTTTTAATCTATTTATATTATGTAATATAGGTGTTTATTAAAATTCACTTTCTATTCGACCTCTTTCATTCCAAACTTATTTCAATTCTTGGCTTTATACGTATACAATATGTTTAGTACTTGGCCAATCAATAAAGCTTAAAAAAAATCGCGCATGATATTCATAGTGTCTTCAAACATGCAGTCTTTATTGTGCTCTAAAAGTTCTTTTTGTTAAAAGGTTCATTATTTATATTAATTCTACTATGGTCAAAAAAGAATTAATGTAAAAACATTTTTTTGTCTTTTTCTAATCTGATTCGTGTTATACAGTATATTATACTATCATAAGGTAAACATAATTATTTACCCAAGTAATGTATGCGCAAAATTTAATACGTTTTACAACGTTCGTATTACTTGACGCATTATTTTCCCAGAGTTTTCTCACCACAGACAATATTATATATTGGTCTAGCAGAATGCATAAAGCCATTACGGATAGTGTCTGTGGCCCAGATATATAAATATAACCTTCACAGTGGCGACTAGACAGAAAAATTGGATATATAATAATAATAAGAAAAAAACGGCGAGATAATAAAAGAATAGAAAAAAATCATAGATTGAAATGGAAATAAATAAAAGTATTGGATGCTTCAATTTCTAAGAAAAAAGCGTAGTTAAGTATTACAATATCTTAGTAAAAGTAGTAAAATGGTAAAATTTGAATCGTTCAAATTATCTACATTCACACATGTTTTGTCACTAACACCCCGGGTTCAGCCTTTTGGCATCTTCAGGCGCTTAATTGCATGGATGAACTTGAACGCTTAGTAAATGAATTTATCGTGTTTATATAAGAAATAAATGTATCAAAAATGTAAATCCATTGCTGGCGAAAAGGATTAACCCATGGGTATACTTACAGATTTAAATGGTGACCACCATTTAATATTGAAATCCCACCAAGCACCTTTAGTTGAAATCTTAAATTAAAAAATGGTAAAACTTTTCTATTGGACTTTTAAAAAGAATCACATCTTTACTTGTTGTTTTGGTGGATTGTATATTTATATTTTGGGTAGAAAACACTATTGTTGTGTGTATTTACTGAGGCCACTTCACTGTTAAGATACTTTAGGCATGTTATAACGCATTTAACCACATACTACTTGGCTCATTTCACCTCTCAGGGACTCATTTATTTCCAACTGTTCTTACGATTTAAAAGTAACTATAAGTTGTAGTAAGTCATTATACTCCCCCTTCTGTAGCATCTGTATTATTTTCTCATATTGAGTTTGTAATACTTTCAAAAATGTTTATAAATAAATATATAATAAATCAATATCTACGATTTGTTTTTATTTCATTTTAAGATCTTTTTTCAAGTATAACGAAAAACGAGTGACACTTAATTACGTAACAAGTGAAATGTTCAAAGCAAGTTCAATTTTTTTTGCAACCTTTCACCACAAAACAGAATAAAGAGATAAAAATATGTAACATTATTTAAACTAAAATGTAATTTCTTTTACTAGCTGACTCGTTGATATACAATATTATATACAATGTGAGCTTGACAAACGATATCCCAAAAAAACCAATCTCATAATCTAAAAATTATCTTTATATCGATATTTTCTATTACGCAAACAGCTTTTCCTTTCGCTGAAAATTTGATTCTTCTATATCAGTGTCTGCCAAACTGTGTGCCGCAAGAAGTCTCAGGTGTGCTGCGGTGGAAGAAGCCTTAAAAATGTCAATTTTAAATAATGCCTATTCAAAAACAAATATTTGTCATGTAGGATTTCGTAAGCAAAACGGTAGCAAATCGAGGATTTCAAATTCCTCGGTGAGCTAAAATAAAAAAGGAATTTTGGAGATAATCTGCGGCATCTTGGTGTGCCACGGTATTAGTTCCATTCATCAGTGTGCCGTACTGTTTTATATGAAAGAATTAACACTCCGAAAGTTCTTAAAATGCTCCCAATTTAAATATGCTGGTGGCAAGGACTAAGCGACTAAACAATTCAATCAAAATAGAGTTAGATATATTCAACTATGATTTTTAGTAAACATATTATTTTTTTATTATTTTTGCTACATTTTTAGTTTATTTTCATTTTTAATGATCTTTACACTGTGCGTTGGTGTGACGATCTGTGTTTTTTCTTTTGTAAGAAATCTTAAAATGTAATTCTCTTAAACTGCTTGATATAATATAATGAACCAATATAACAGGACGCTCGTTTGAAAGAAAATGTAAAACCTTGATAATTTATTATGCTCGGAAAGTACCATTTTAAAATACAACTGTCGTTTTATTATCTCTGTTATACGAAAATTACCCTTAAGCGTTTTACTAAGTTCCCATATTATTTAAAGTTTGTCTACAGCATAAACCCAGGCTTACAAATGTTAAACAATTATACGTTTTAGTTATAAGTTTCAACATTGGTTAAGACGTTGTTCAACGGTTAAAGTGGCCTATAAGCATAAAATAGGCTTTATTGCAGCCGACTCTGAGCTTTTTGGAAAGTTTTTTCATTACTTTAGCGACGGAAATTTTCATGCGGAGATGATCAACTTTATTCCGTCACATATTTTTGTGGCAGAATGTCGCTTCTGTAAAGTTCAACCCGCCAGTTCCACGAGAGTTCTACTCAAAAATATTTATTTTATTTTTTATTTTCGTTTATATTAATGCACGTTCTTATAATTTCATGTGAAATATATTGTATTCTACCATAAAATATTGTTAAAAAGCGCACGATCCATTTATTTGTTTAAGTTATAGAGTATAAACGTTATGCCACCAAAAGTTAAAAATTATGAAAAAACGTTAATGTAAAAAACATTATTCAGGCAAGCTCGTAAATGGATTTTTACAACACGTTAGATGATCGTATCAAATTTTACTTCAGTAGATTTTTAAAATATTTTATATGCTGTTCATTTAATCAGAAAGTTTTACGAAAAATATCTTTAATACTATATTTATATAATAAAACGAAATACTAAAAATAATATACGTACACTTCTAAAACTTACAAATTCTTCTCCTGTTACCCAACGAATCTTAATTTAATCAGTACTGCAACAAAATTTTGTTTCAATGTTATCGCTAACGAATTGTTTCGAAATTCTGTGCCGCAAGTAACAATTGCAAGACATCGGCAAGATTAAATACATTTATCAAGCTCGGTTGTCTTAATATAAAGCATACTTTTAAAGTTCATTTAAATTTATACACACGGTATGTTATATTTATACCTTTCTTCTGCGAAATGCAATTTATGAATTTATTCATAAAAAAATGAGAAATTTTCTAAAAAGATCCATGACATAATTTTAATTTTTTTTTTCATTTTAAATTACTACATTTTTCAAGTTTTCTTTTATAAGTTTCAAGATATTTTGGATACGTGATTCACTCGTTAAGTACTAGTAAACTCTACAAAAACAAATTGCAACAAATATTCATAATTCATTTGCATTTGTATTAAAAGCTATAAATGCATGTTTAAATATCTTTCTTCCCTAAAAAAATCCTTGAACATCTTATTTTCTACATACATGAACCTTCAATTTATAAAAATAAAGCAAAATTTATAAGCATAAAAATTTTCCATCAAGTATTGAAAGTTTATTTTTTTCAAATGATCACATACTTTTAACTAAACCTTTTTAAGAATTGAGGTTAAAAGAATGATTTCAAACTTATCTCTTTTAAATGCACACGTATATTTTCGTAATAACTCATGTGCTTCAAGCTGGAGAAATAAAAAATCAAAAGCATAAGTTTACCAATGAGTTTTCTCTAAAAAAAAAACGTTTAAGGTTATATTTTTCATCCAACTGAGTAAAAAAATAAATTTATTAAGCGGCTGTTATTTTGTATTGTTTTAAAAGTTTCACAAAAACACTTTTGCAGAAATATGTGAATAGAATATTCACTTTACTAAAGGTGGAAAAGTGTCGCGTGAGAGGATGATGGGTGATTTTTTGTCACGGAATAGAGTTACATGTTCGTAAAAGATTACACCATTAAAAACCAAAACGAATACTCAAAATAAATGTGGCAGGAACTCAGACAAAACTGTTTTATAAAAATTATTTACCTATTCACTATTTATATAAATAATTAGTTTAAATATTTCAAAAATTAGTATAACCATAAATTGAACATTTGAATATTTGTGTTTTATGCTTCTCATTAATATTTTTAGATTGCTTTCAGATTTTTTTCTTCGACGAGGCTTTATCAAAAAATGGACAGATCGAATTCTTTCACGGTCAATTCGTCCGTAGTCAATTCACCCTTCTATTATTTTTAATGTGTTTCTCAATCAAAAAAACATAGTCAAACTTTATTCATAATAACACAATTTCCGATTAATTGCGAATATTATTTTGAAATGTTGTGTTCAGAAGGAATATTATTACAATCCCTACAACGCGTTAAGATGTTTGATAAAATAAATTACGACTACAGTTTTTACCAAACATAACCTCAAATTTATAAATCTTTTTCATTAATGATTTTTTCTACCATAGCCTCAGCTCGTGTACTTCTTTTTGAAAACATTGATCGAATATATATATATATTTTAATATAAATCAAGACAACTTCAATTTATAATTGACCTAATATTTAATACTTGCCAGTTCGATTAAACTGTTTAATTACGTAAAAAATTAATTCCTTTTGGCCCGAAGTCAATATTTCAATATACAATTAAATTTGATAAGTTTGTCATTTCAATTTTTGTGCTACAAACTGTGACACGTTTCTTGCCTCTTGACAAGCAATATTTAAACATTATTGTAATGGCTTTCAGTCACCACATCTTTGATATTTTTTAAATTATATATTAGAGGTGTTAAACATTTTAATTTTGTCTAATTATGTAATCACTTATACTTTAATTTGTAACTTCTTTTCAATGTCAGTTGTCGTTTACACCTTTTCTTTTCATTTTTTTTGTTGTTGTATAAATAGCTCTGTTTAATTATGTTTCTTATCAGTTGACAATGCTTGCAATGAACGAAACTAGTCCTGACCTTTTAAATAAAGTGAATAAAGTACAAAGGAATATTGTGTTTTTATAAATTATTTTTAAGGAAAACTGCCAAAAATTCATTTGATTAAACTGTCTCTTTTTCGAGTGGTTAATGGTAGAAAAAGGGAATTATGAAAGGAAAAGAATTTAATTTATTTATTTACGCATTGTTTTCAAGATCAAATAATATATATATATATGTATGAGTGTTAAATTCACATATATTAATGTCATTCGAGACTAATTCAAACATCAAATAAAAAATCATGTAGCAGTTGGTTAAAGCAACTGAATTCATTTGAACATGTATGAATAGTATTTTTTATTAGAATTATCCGAGTAACTTGCTTGTATAAATACAGTTAAAATATATTCCTGTGAACACGACCGCAATATTAAAATGCATGCGATATAAACAGGGCTGTGGCTTCAAAATTTGGTCATTTAATTTTTATTTCTGTTTGTAGATTAAGATCTGCGTAAATGTCAACTTAGAAGGGAGTTTTGTAATTTATTATTTCTCAGATAAAGCCTTATATTGTTAATATACCTTTTTAGCTTATTTATTCGTGTAACAAATATAAAAATGACAATTTAAAAAATAATTAAATCGAATTTAATATCACAGCTTTCTTTCAATGGGTCATATATTTTTTTAATGTTTAAAACTACTTTACTCAAATTAACTAAATAAATTTTAATAATAATTCACTAGAGAGACAAATACATTATTTACACCAAATCTCAAAGAAAAGAAAAAATGAAAATATGTATTTTATTCTTGCCAGTTCCAAAAACCATTTTATGGTTTAATCGGTAGCCACTAGTGATTTCGAGTTTATTTTGAAAACAAAATATTTTCAACAACAAAAAAAAATGTTGAAGAGAAAATTTCCTACTTAAAATTTTATCCCCTTTCATTTTTTGGAGATCAAACAAGAAATAATTCAACTGAACTCAACCCGTTTTAGTCATATTTCCAACTAAAACACATGGTTACGATAAATGGTTGAACGTAAATTGTTTGATATGGCAATGTTCAAAAATAACAGGAGAATACTATCAACAGTTTTTTATTTGCATCCGCTCTCGATGTACATAATATGGGCTCCAGTGGGCGTTATTTTAGTAAAAAAAAAACTACGAGAGTTTTTGTTACTCATTTGCTCTACCTCTGTTTTTTAAAAGATAATAGCGATACAAGAAAAGGGCTAGAACATGACAAGTGGTTTACTAATCACTCTCGCTATGCTCAGTTATTTTAGGATTGTATAGTTTGGGAGGAAATTTTTAGACATCACAAATACACATGCATTCGAACATGCATCAATAAGTAGATTGATAAACGCTGTTTGCACTGAGAATCGAATCCGTGAGATTCGTCACAGAAGCTAACGACTTTATGCGCTGTGCTACGGACCTGACATAGTAAGCCTCTATAAATATGCCTAAATTTTCTTCAGTTAGGACTTTCTATGGTAGC
The DNA here is from genome assembly GCA_030503985.1 of Himalopsyche tibetana. Lineage (NCBI taxonomy): Eukaryota > Metazoa > Arthropoda > Insecta > Trichoptera > Rhyacophilidae > Himalopsyche > Himalopsyche tibetana. The sequence goes on along the minus strand of JAPJYX010000007.1, from coordinate 1,078,149 downwards.
AATTAGGAATGACTTAGAACATTCTAGATAACCATCTCTTGGATGAATAACTGATCTGAATGCAACGGCTACAGAAGTTATAGCTTGGGTGAAGGATAAACTGACTTGTACAAAAAATATTAATCTGATATATCATACAAACATTTTTTAATGTTACACCCCTGGTATCTGTTATCACACTAGGTGAAAATTTCTACAGCTTATTTAATTGAAAATAAGTCACTTTACCATAAATACTGTCCAAAGTATTACTTACAGATTCGAAATGCAAAGTTTTTCAATATTCAAAACATTTGTAAAACGCGTAAACTATTTTGGAGATCATAGTAGCCTGCACGGAATGAGACATGTGTTTTCCTCAAAACCTATTCCGTTCGTAAGAAGGTTTAAACCTTATATTTTTATACAATATGTATGCTCATTGATTAATATATTCTTTTTGTTTATTTTACAATATATAATTTCAGGAGTGTGTGGTTGGTATTTGTGTCAATATCAACTTTGGGAATGGTGTACATTCTTCATCAAGCGACCGATTTGTTTGAAAATCAAGCGATTTCTTTTGTCCCGGAAACAACATATCTTAACTGGGACACAGATTTTCCTGCAGTGACAATATGTGAGATTGTTGATAATCAGAAGTTAAGAGATTATTATGATGAGTAAGTTTAATGTCTAACGGTTATTTGTCTCAATAAATATCGTAGCATTCATTATAATATTACAGATCAATATTTCGTTAGAAATTAAAACTGTATGCGCTATGTTAATATGTTATATATCACGGGTAATGTTAGATATCTTTTAATACAATCTATAAAAATATATAAATTAAATAGCAGTTTTTGTTTAAGCCAATATCATGACAATATCATCAACATTGATTAATCAATGTATGAATTAACTACTAAGCGTATACACTCATTGACGAGCGCTTGACAGAGTAGTTATTAAATTATGCCTTACACTAACATAACGGCTTATGTTACGTTGGCTTAAATATGTTGATAAGAAAGATTGTGAGAATCATTACAACACATTGAAAATTTTGAGGTTATGTCGAATATCATATGACTGGCTGAGTGGTAAGGTATCGGGCAGCACTATAATTGCAAATGTGATCATTTTTACATATGTTTTTGATTATGTAGTTAGTGTACATATTGACTTGTTAAAACGTTAATTTATTATCTTGTGTATATTGTAACTGACTAAAATGGGCAACGTGTGTAGTGTTTAAGTGTATACTTTAATTTATTGTAACATATATAAATAATTATATTTATTTTATATGTATGTATCGCGTAGACACATGGATTTTAGAATGATGAAAATTTCAACCAGATAGTCGATAATTTCAAAATTATTTTGATTATATAAACATTTTATTACTTGGTTAATGTTTAAAATCAGTTTGAAAGAAAAATTCTTACATAGATACGCGTTTATTAATGTTATTTTCAAAAACAAAGTATGCTAGCTTTTCGTGGATTTCCATTAGGCATTCCGTTTTGATGCCATTTCCAAAGGGTTTATACATTCGACAATCTCAGTAACAGAAACAAAAACCCTCGAGAAATATGTCATAATCCTTTGGGATTATTGCTTCATTCGTCAGAAGATAACTTAATGTTATCATACACAACAGAATCTGAGTAAATATTGTCTTTCCATTCCTCGGCGATGTGGATATTTCAATTGCTGTCACTCTCAAGGACTGTTGAATCAAGTGAAACGGTTAAATTTTCCAGTGACTCAAATATAAGCTGGATATTAATTTTGAAAGACAATTTAATTAATCTAGATAGGAAGATATATTTTATGAGAACATGTACGTGTTAAGTGTAGATATAAATGAAATTTTAGTAAATTCGCATCTCTGTATATTACAAATTACGTCTGTATTATAATTGAATCTGACTATAATTAATTTGATATATTTTACTGTAATTACTATTCGAATCATAACATTACGTATATATTATGTTTATATGAAATTAATTTTGATATATTAACAACCAATGTACAATATTATGTAGCGATATACCTGAAAGTTACAGTGACATAAATCAAAATCAATTGCTTAAAAACAATTGTACCTTAAGGTATTTAGTACTTTCCAAACAATTTATTTTAATATCATTTAGTTTCTTTTGTGGCTTATGATATTGGATGTTAGTATGTTTTATTTTATTTTATAATTGTTTCTATTTATTTCATTTATTATGTCATTGATGCTTTGCAGCTTCAGACCAATACCAATAAATGTAGCACAGTAATTTTGCTTCGTAATAGTTTATAATATATGTTTTAAATATCTCCATGATTTAAGCCAGTGGTCAGCAAACTGAGGCTCTTTGGCTCCTTGAGTGTGGCTCTTCCACAAAATACCACGTACAGTGCGATTGAAAATTCGTGTACTACGCGTAGAAGTCGGTTTTCCGTTTTCAAACTAAGTGTTGGAAATAAATATCAATTGTTGTATAACTGATATTTGAATCACATGACGAATAAATTTGCCGACCACTCTTTTAAGCAATCGGTTGGGATACTTCACTCAAAATTGACTTCTAATTGTAAATTGCATCTATTTTTTGCTTGTTTTATTAATCATTATTGTTGTTTAGTGTTGCCTTTTACACTGTTGATCTAGTAATAAGACTAGACTGCTGCAAAAGGCTGTATTTAGAATCTGGTTCACTTCAAAACGTATGTAATTTGGCAACAGTAAACAGAAAGATTACCTTTAAATTGGTCTTACTCCTCAGTTTGGTAAAAAAAAATAGAGAAGCTGTGAGACGTGTATCACTGTGTTACACGTTGATCATTTTCGGGAGCACGTGAGTAGAAATCGAAAACCGCATTTCATATATAGTCAGTGCGTCCTATTTCCGAAACCACAAAAAATTAGATTTGAAAGCTTCTTTGAGTTTCATGTTCTGTCTGTCAAACTTTCGAAAACGAAGCTCTAATCAAACACTTCGCAGAACTGTAATTTCAACAAAGTAAAAATGAGAATACTGTGCACAAGTAATGAAACAATTATTTGGACTTTGGTCTATTTTTTCTGAAAACTTTATTTTCATGCTAAAAGATTTTCTTTCAATTACGAGCTCTATACACTAGACAAGATTCACAATCCACATGAGATAAATAATAAGCAAACTTTTCGCCAACACATTAAAACAAAATTAGTTTTAATTGCTCTATATAGTTGGTTGAAAATTTTTCTTGAAATTGAAAATTGAAATCGAGAATGTTTATCGTAATGGAGATACAATGTATCTTACATTACACCAACTGAGCATTTTAATATTATGTTTATCTTATTTTGAAGACATTTTTTTCTGCCAATTTTTCTGAGCTGTGTAACCTAATTATACCAATGGCAAAATTCTACATATTTTTTAAATCCATATCCGCTCCAAGTGTTGAGTACACGGCTTTCTAATAAAGATATACCAACAAAAGTTTTCTACGAAAATATTATGCTATACAGTTGCTCGACTTGTCTTTTTTAAAAGTGAGTGAAGATAGAAAGGTAGGTTAAGACAGTACAAACGGTTAACTAATCACTCTCGCTAGGCCTTGCTAGTTTTAGGAATGAAAATATAGGTAGGGAATTTTTAAAACATCACAAAAACCTATGCCATTGAACAGAAATTGATAAATTAATCTAAAAGCGCTGTTCGTACTGGGACTTGAATTTGTGAGATCCGACACGACTGGTGCCACGAATCTTACATTCAATATATTATAGAATAGATATTTTAATTAAGTTATTTTTTTCAGGTATGGTATAAAACCAGCACTGTCAGCCTTTCATAAAGAAATAATATTTGTTGACACTCAACATTATTGCAGGGCATGTGTATCGTGTGACGAAGAATTAAAGTGCCCAACAGATTTCTTTCAAATGCTGAAAAAATATCGCGCTCCTTGTAACGAAACTGTTGTCCGGTGTTCTTGGAGAGATAAGGTTAAATAACTTAACTCATGCTGTGTTAAGTTATAATCATTACATAATAACCACGCTTCTTTTTATAGATAATACATTTTTTAAGAGTTTTGGTATGTTGTCGCGTTGGACGCATTTGTCGCAGCAACGCATTGGTGAAAGTCCGCGCTATTTTTTTTGTGTATTAATGCAAATACACATACTTTCATATCTTTTTTTTGCTAAAATTGTACTATAAAATGCATCAATGTATATCAAAACTTATTTATGAATATCCACTAAACATTTGAACAAATAATGTTCTTCATTCAAACAGGGTCAGCGTCACCATACAGGTGGAATAGACGCCTAGGGCGCAAACCATAAGGAGCGCATAAATGTGCTAAGATTATGTTTATAGTTCGATAATATTAAATAATAAGTATTATTTTATTTTGAGGTATGTAGTAATATATTTTCGAAAAAAAAGTAAGCAGCCCGCTGCATTCCGGGGACTTCTGTAACATTTTTTTGTTTGTATGAATGAACACGCTTTTATCGCAGCAAATTTTCATTTTATCATTTTAAATTCGTAACTGAAAAAAATAAGTCTTTTAGCTTATCATAGCTACCTGCCTTAATCTTTAAACCTATTTTTTTTTATTTTTATTAAAAAGGGAGCGCGCTTATAAACGTTGCCTAGGCGCCAAACAACCTCGCGCCGGCACTGCTTTCAAGCAGACAAGGTTAATTCGGAAATCTTTTCTAGTAAATCAATAATATATATTTGCGTCTTAAATTACACAAAATCAAACATTTTTTTTATTCAAGAATTACAAACGTAAAAGCGGTTACGCTATTGGTTAACTGAGACGTCTTAAAGCAAAAACCGATATGTCCACTTTGCAATGTTAATAATAAACAACATTTCAGTGGTACACTCTTATATTTAAAATTTATCGATATTTTTTCTGGTGGTACTAAATTTGTAATCAAAAATATCGTCTTATTCGTTTTTACCAAACGATAGAGCTTGACAAAAGAGACATTTCGATATAAATAACTATGACCATGACTATAAAGATTTAAAGTTTTTTTCTTTTGAAAGAGAACGACACTTTCTATGCGAGGCATGAAATATCTACTAAATTGCCTTAAGTCAAAATACTAAGCTGCTTTGAGATGTAGTTTTTTATTGTGATCCCAAAGAGTAAAAAAAAAAACAAATAATGGCGTAAAAATATTTATTTTTCAATACACTCTGAGCAGAAAATATATTTGTATTCACTAGCACATTTCGTTCCTAATAACAATTTATGTGTCTATTTTGCAGACGTTTGAATGCTGCGAGAGATTTATGTCTATTCTCACAGAGTATGGGGAATGTTTTGTGTTCAACTCTGCGCAGTTCGGGGGGGAGCGAATGCACGTATCTAATAAACTTACCGGCCCCGGATATTTAAAGTTTACGTCTATGGAAACTGTCATGGTAATAACGAAAGGAAAACTTTCTCGTGCACATAAATCAATCTCGTTTCTCGAGAATAAGTATTCTAAAAATGTTCCCAAGAAAGCTTTTATTTGCAGTCAAGTTGTGATTTTGACTTGAAACTCATTTTAAATATTTCCATATAAAGAGTTTCAGTTTCTTTTAAGCTAACTCTTAAAAACCCGTAGTTTTATATAAACGTTTTTAAGCATGGCTCAAATCTACTAAAAGATATATTTGTTTATTGAATTATTAATTGAAGTTATGAATTTTAAAACGTGAAAGAATATGAAAGTATTTTTAATATATTGTAGTATTCATTAAAAATCAACATCACCTTATGACAACGAAGTTCTCCTAAGAAAATGCCAAATCGATTACTTACGAATTCGAATAAAAAACTATAAAATCTGAAATACTTTTTAATCTTCTACAATCTTCTTTGTATGAAACGTTTCCTTTGTTATTTATTGCATCTTTTGCAGAAATCAACTATTGAAGTATTCAATTTGACAAGAATTATGTAATGCAATAATTGATGACTAAAATACTACGGCATAACGCCATTGAAGTATAGTAAGTTCTAAAGATGCATGGTTCCAAAAAGCAATTAACTTAACTGCAAATATCTTGTAGAACGAAATTACCACAATATGTTAACCATGAACGGTTAATTTAATATTGAAATCACAATTATATTACTAGTCCTGATAAATTATCTATATGCTTACTTTTTGGCTTTTAACTTGATAAATCCTACGTACCCGATTTTTTTATTATATTTTCGTCTCGTACAAAATTTATGAACTCAATGTTTCAACAAACTACTATTTTGTGTTACGCAATTTTCTTAACAATGAATTAATGGCATGTATAATATAATAAATATACTTCTCTCAAATAGATCTTATTATAAGAGCAATTGATTGATTTCTAGATTGATGTCCATTCTCCAGATGATATAATTTTCAGTAATTTTGACAAACCAGTAATTAACAAAGAAGGAGACCTTCCTTTTGCTTCGGAGTTTGAACTAAGACTTAAAGTAAGTATTAACGATACAATAAATTTAGAAAATCAAATTTTTGCTTCACTATTGCGGCACATCTTTCCTCTACTCTTTCATACGCTGCTATCGTTGTTCAATTTATGGCTCTTTACAAAGGCAAAAATTTTGTTAATATATTCTTGCCCTTCCCGTTTGTTCGTATCTTAAAGACAAAATAATGAAACCAGAGTATAGAGATAGAGATTCTATTATAACTTGTATACATCTTCAAACTTCTGTTGAGGTATTTCATTGACAGTCCAAATGCCCAATAAGATCTGTGGAAATCAGTAAAGGAATCCGATATCTACTCTGGATTCTCGCATACGTAGTTGATTGGTTGAATTGAATAAAATATCGCAAACATACTTACTTTATTCTTTTTGGTCTTGAGGTTGAAGATATCAGCAATGAGCCTTCGGTGGAACATATAAACACACGTTTGCGAGGCTGCTTATTTCCTCATGAATTTCCAAATGATGGGCGCTTGTATCCGAGATATAGCTATTCTACGTGCATCGTTCACTGCAGAGCAGTCAGGCAATTTAATACATGCAACTGCACTCATCATATGCTACCAAGAATAAGTATAGACATGAATTGATTATTCTTACAAATAAATTCAAAATTATTTTCGAGGTTTTGTTTTTTTGTTGTGAAATAAAAACAATATCCAACATACAAAGATCTGCACTAAACATAATATTGTATCATGGTAAAGACACCAACATGGAAGAAATGAGTTTTTCTATTAAACATTATAATCACTTTTTATGTAACTGTCAATTATTAGCGGAAAGGCATTATATTTAAATAAACATCAAAAACCCTTTCACTCATCACGAGCATTAATTATCAACTCATAAAATATCTATCTAAACAGGGTTGTTAATATAGTTTATATTAATTTTTAACTAGCAGAAAACGTTGTTGTTTTTTTAATCGTATCTTTTAAGTATAAAAAAACAAAAAAAACTACTTGACTTGAGTGTGAGCATGATAGTTTGTGTGAAGCATGATAAGCTGAAGTAGAATATAAAAAAATAATTTCTTCATTCCTTACCAAAAAATATATTTTTCTATTGCAAATTCGCAAAATAAGTGACGCAAATCGAGACTTTTGTAATAATATTTTTTCTGGACGATTTATTTCGTCACTAACGTGATGTTTTGCTTTGATTTTTATTTTTGTGTTACATTTATTAACATTAAATTATTTAACATTTAGTACACTAACCTATTAAAAGTTATATTATATTTTGACATGTTATTTGCAGAAAATGAGCCAATTTGTGGTATTCAGGGACTTGTCTGCTTAACAAATCTTGCAGGTACATCAACCTGTTTTTAATTTTCAATAAAGTAATGTTGCCAACTTACTACTTACTTAAAAATATATCAAATTAAAATTGTATCAATGGAATTAAATATAACAATATTTCCTTTACATTTATACAAAATAAAATATAACAGTTTTGTTTATTGTTCTTTCACAGAAGCTAGCGACGATTTGGACGAAGATTGTAACTGTCTGCCTTCATGTGTTGAGCCAAGTTATGATATCGTTTTCGTGAAAAATAAGTAAGTAAAAATAAATAATGGTTGTGTGTTTGTATAAACCCATTGGTAGTAATAGTGTAAAAAGTATTCTATAAGCCATTCCTTTTTTTCGCAAATTGATAATATAATATACTTGTAGACCGAATGCGGGGGCACTCACAGATGAACTCATCGAAAGGGGAACTTTAATATCCATAAGTTTGGAATTACTTCCATCCACCAGGGTCCAGAGATTCGTCGTTAGAAGCTCGCTTGATCACGTAGGTATGAATGCTTTCAACAAAAAACATACAATTAGTTTGATAAGCTTTATAATGTCACAATATAGGATGACTGCTTACTCAAAGATTATTTCAATTCAAACAGGAAGATTATTTCAATAAAAAAGAAACAATAAAATTATAGATATAATATAATAATTAAGAGCCTCAATTTATTCGCAACTTTATTCTCGGGATGGGAAGTAAATTTATTAGTTCATTTAACATATCTGTTAATGAGTCTACATGACTCATTTTAAATATATTTATTAAATAGTTCATAAACTAACAACATAAAACTTAATATTTTTTTTATTTTAGTATTTATTGGCGGAACGGCTGGAATATTTTTCGGTGCATCAATACTTAGCCTCTTGGAGATAATCTACTTAATGTTTATTAGAAAATATACCTGATTATCATTAGAGACGGTAGACTAAAATCTTGACCATGGCCTTACTGAATCGACGATAAGAACAAGTCATGTCTAAATCCGTGGCAACGCAAAATGTACGACTGAAATTGTTGGAGCTGTACTGAAAATCTTAATCTTTGATAGAAGGCCATTGATTATAACATATAATAATTGACAATACATATGTGACAATAAAATAATTTATGAAAATAAAATTGTAAAAATATAATGTCTTATGTTTTCTGACATCTTAATAAAGTTATAATTAGAAATTAATATATATATCTTACAAGTTAACAGATTTCGCTCAACTAGCATTTCGCTCAGCATTTTCTATGTATAAGAATAACCTGTTTAAATTGTGATAATTGCAGCACCCCCAGGCAAATTGAAAAAAAAATGTAATATTATGTAAATATGTACATAAATTGATATCTTACATCGCGGTTATAATATCAAAAAATGACCCACGTACATTTTGAGCAGTTTTCGATAATAAAATACAAACCAAATGGATTTTTTTTATTTTTAATCTACCGCAGCACCCCCAGATATTTTAACCGCGGAATGTTGGAAAACCGTAGACCTACGCTTAAATACATTTTATATTGATGTAGTCGATAGATATACGAAAACAAACTTGTATTCCTTAAAAGACAAGACATGGGCGTAGACTTGATATCGCGTCACCGATACGGGATGAAACCGTATGGTTATAAAAAGCAATATTGTAAGTACGAAGAGGCATTCGGTGAATGGAAATTGAATTTACGCAGGCATAAAATTGAGTTAGGAGAAGACCGTGACAGAAGCAGCCGCAACTTGCAATTTTATTTTATATATTATCCTGTGCCCTGCCCGTTGGATGAGCACGACTTTAGTTAAAGAGATTATTTGGGGCTTAGAAGGGAAAGAAATCAACGTGGATTTGTAATATCTCGCATGAACGGGGCCCTAAACTAATTTTAAACCTCTTTCGGTATTAAAGGTATTGTAATGTGATGTAGATCGTAAAGATAAGACTAAGGTAAGCAAAGCAAAAAACAACTAAGTAATAAATTCCTGTAAAATTTGCTATGTGTGGGTTACGTCCTTTTTGCTTTTCTAAAGTTGATAAACAACTAAAATAAAGTTAATACTAGCGTAGCCACACTTGAATTTCATTTGTCATTCAATTTGATTTTGAGTATCGTATATATAATATAATAGAATACTGAAAATCCACCATAATAGAAGAGTTTTTTTATAACTCTAGTAAGGAATCAAGGGTATTTGATATCTGAATATATATTAGCAGACTTTCAAATGCGTTAAAGAGAACTATATAAAATGCAGTCGATGAAGCATTGCATATTAAAATCAATTTACGACCAACCATATCGTTCAAACATTCAAAACAAGCACAAAAATATACTCGTTAACTAAAAAGACCAAGAACTGCTGCTCTATGACAGCTCTATGCGTTTATAAATATAAGCCCTTGACAATGTAATTAATAACTTCAGCATACTGCATAACCTAATATAATTAAAAAGCGTAGAAGAGTATTGAACTTAGTACAGGTTTACCTTTATAAGATAATTTATTATTCTTACGCAGATATTAAATCATCTTTATTTTGTCAGGCTCATTAACGTTCCTTTGTGTATAAACTACCTTTAATGTTTCCGAGAATCTTTGTCCATTGTTTGTTATGCAAACTGACCTTCAGTTGAAGTCTCTCAGTAATAACCTGGGTGTAAGTTTAGTATAAAGGTAAGGTTAATTAGCTTTTCTTGCTATGGGTATTATGGCAGAATAAAAAAGCTTCAGTGAGTAGCCGGTCACGCCATCTTTAAAGCTGTGTCCCAGTTATAGTTCCACTTTATTCGCGCAGTAATAATATCATCTGCGATATCGAAAATTGTACTCAAATTTAAATGTAAATAATAATATAATGGAACATTATACTTTCAGAGATTTTCCCAATGGGTTAAAAATTACCGGAAAAACGTAAATCGATATAAATGAAGGTATACATGTGTATTATACCGTGTTTCTTTACGAGGGCATTAATGACACGTCGTCAACATTTTTATGATATTTTTACCAATTAACGGCTCTGCTTAAATTCGAGTGAGCGATTGCAAACTACGAAGATACCAAACAGTCATTTTCTACAATCATTGTGAGAAGGGTGCTTTTTGTGTAACAGTTGTGTATCCTTGAGTTCTGCATTAAAATCGTTAGCATATGTTCTTGAAGCTCAGTGAATGTATAATTCGCTATCGTAAAGCATAACTGGTAAAATGGAAGAGTTCAAAAATATGTTAATGGCATTTGGCTTAAGCAATTACAACTATGTAATCCACTATGATTATAATAAATTAAATTTATATTAATTAAAAACTCAATATCTCTATATTATCTCCAGCTAGGACATGACTCATGGTTAACTGTTACTTTTTTCTTAAATGCTCTTCATATAAGCATGTTACGATGCAAGAATATACTTTTTATTACTTTTATGGCAGAACCTTGTGCATTGTTGTTCAACCATAAATTAAAACAATAAAGCAAGCGTTGTATAATAAAAACAATGTTTTACATAACGCATAAAAAATAATTCTACCCCTCTCGAGCTCTCATAATATAGAAATATTAAAATTATATAATCTTTAATCATTGGCAGTAGGTTAATGCACCCTCTTAGGGAAATTCAATAAATATTTTAACTTTATACATATGTTATATTAATTTGTTAGTGTATCAAATTTTACAGAAAACATCAATCCAACGTTCTTGAATTATCTATTGAAGTCTGTTGATAAAAATGACATATTAAGTAGCTAACACTTTTTTTCTTTTAATACATGCCCGCTTCCAACGTGGCGCGTATGGCCTTTTAATGAAGGTATCTCAACAGAAATTTTTCTACGAAAAAAATTGTTACTCACATACTCAACCTCTTAATTTTTTTAAGAGAGAAAGTTTAAGAAAACACCTATGTCTTCGAATAGAAGCAGATTTAAAAAATTGTGTTCACACCGAGGCTTTGAGCGCGTAGAATCCGTCACGAAAGTCATCGACGTTGACCGCTGCGTCACGATTCCGGAAATTTTAAAAATTGAAATTATCAACAGCGATAATTTAAATTTTCATAATGAAATATGCATAGCAGAAATCCTTTATTTGAAATGTAAAATAGGCTTCTAATAAAATTATAAAATCTAATAACAGTTGAATTCTTGCTAAATATTGCATATTTTATTTTTTCTTAGAACTTTGGGAAACAACATTTAAGAAGAATTGGGTCTGCAATACTAATTACTTGAAAACAATATAATTCCCTTTCTATCGCTATGTATCGTATTTAGATTTTTTTTATTATCATTGACAAAACGATAACGTCTTTATTTTATATCGATTGATATCTAAATATATTTTTTCAACAGTTAAGTACTACTACATTTTTATCAATAAAATCATTCGTTATCTTCAATGAAATTAGATTAAAAAGATAAGATTTTATTAGGTTAAGCGGCGTGCAAAAATATGAAAATCTGTTTATTTTAAAAATAGTTTTCTACTGTAACATAAAATAACAAAGTTGGATAGAATGTCATTCTGCATTTGAAAGAAATAGGGATACATTTAGATTGGTAACCTGGTTGAAGCTCACGGGAATCAAAGTGCACACGAAATATTATATGTTATAGGGCAGTGCTTCCCAACCTTTTTCACGCCATTTTTATCACAAAGAATGTTGAAAAAATGGAAATTTTCGCGAACCTCCGCGAAAAACCGCGGACTCCAGGTTGGGAAGCACTGCTATAGGGTACTCGAAAATGTTATGCTTCAGAAATATATAAAAGAATGTACAAATACTACAGCAATGAGACAAATTTATAATTATTATAACAGCTATAATATATCGCTCTCCTATTCAAGGAGAACCAACAATGAACGCTTCTTTGGCGTAGCAAGCCGAATTGGCTTGAAAGTTATTTAAAAAATATTTTTTTAAGCAAATAACGCTTCACATTGAGAACAGACATGGATAAGAAAAAAAATCTTTAATAAAAATATTGACAAAAAGTGAGTTCTAGTACTTCTTTTTTAAAAAAAAAAAGACTTGATACACTCAATTAAGTTTGCCAAAATATTGACATCCGATGGCTTATTATTTTTTGCTCAAATTATAATACTTGTAAAAACCCTACATCACTGCTTTTATTACGTATATATGTCAATTTGCAATTGCGTTATCACTTATCAATTAAAAAGTCGTCATTTGCTTAAAATAACAAATCTATCAATACGTTATAAAAATATATAATCATTAAATATTCAAAAATGCAGAAAAGAGTTGTTGATTTTGCATTATTTTTAATTTTAAGTTTTGTTGGTTTGGACTTTGCAGGTAAGCTAATATATTTACTACAAAATATAAACGTAATTGTTTCTCTATTTCTGGAAGTGTATATTAATTATAAAGTGTTGTAAAACTTTATAACAGAAAAATACTTTTCCTGTTATTAATCCAAAACAAATTATGTGAATCTCATACTTTGATTGGTTCACTTCTGTTTACATCATTGTCCCACATTCCTATATCTTACAAAAAAAAACAAAATACATGAATTGATTACAATTAAACATCATTACAATAGTCATCAAGGTTTGAACTAAATTGATATTATTTTCACTTGTTTAATCATTATTGCAATATATTGGTGTTTTATTCAACAAAACTGATGAATGTAAACAAAACATAGTTTTATATCAGCTCCCATATATTTTGGATAATTTCAACATAAGCATGCGTTGACCATTCCAAGGTCTGTCCAACCAGTTACTCTGGATTAACTATTTTAATAAAATAAATATTCACTTAGGTATCTTATGATGTTTTTGCAACCTCATAAAATCCAATTGATGTATTGTAGAATATGTGAAGTCAAATTTATCTTCATATTTGATTGTAGTATGAAGACAAAAAAGTCAAATTCATACACAGACAGTCAAAATTGAACAGAAGAATATATGTATATATTTATATACCTTCTTAGGTATTTCAGAAACAAAAGGTATGACAATTTTATTCAGGTTCAATATAATAATCAGTTTACCTTTGTATTTGCCTACATTCACATCAACAAGAATATCTTAATAATATGATCTGTTGTCTACAAATAAGCAATGTTTGACTCATCAATTAGGGAAAATCTTTCTATGCTGGTAGCATATCCTAAAGTCTTTTTTCACATAACCTCAACAACAGTGATTACAATAAAAGGTTGAGATACTTTTACATAGTGAGTTTTCCCTTGTGAAAACCATTTTCACAGTTCACTTGAAATGTAATTGAGTTTTTGGTTTTCGATTAAGAATCTACTGTACCTGTGTATAATTATTTTTTTGGCTTTTATTATTATTTTATGTGGCATGACATCATGTTTTTATTTGTGTCAATCACTGAACGTTTCCAATCAATTTCAGAATGGATGAATATCTCAGGGTTCAAGAATCACATGCAGTTGAATGTTTTAAATGACAGATGACATTTTAAATTTTAAAATAAGTAAACAATGTTAAATGTTTCTACTTTTTTCTTACAAGAAAACTTAATTTACAGACGGGCAATCTCGCATAGTTGGTGGATTACCTGCTCCTGCTAATGCTGCTCCATACCATGCCTCTCTACAGAATGTATATGCTGTTCATGTATGCGGTGGAGCCATCATATCGAGAAAAGCAATTCTTTCAGCCGCACATTGCTTCGTAGGGTATGATATAATTATACTACAACACTACAATAACTATAACCATTATATTTGCCGTTCACCTTCAATCAGATCCTTAAGTAACAGGAAGTACAATGAATAATTAATAATTACTTTTCTTTTCCTGTCGCCATCTTACAATCTTAATTCTCTCTGAATAGAGAAGTTGAGCAATAATATTACAGTCTACTTTTGTAAAACTATGCGCATCCAACAGTCCATTATTACATACCAAAACAATGGAGCATAATAAATTATAACGATTTTATATCGACTTTCTGCTTAAAAATCTTCTGTAGATTACTTCATAACTTCACTTCACAAATTTTAACTAAGCCAGACCATTACAAGATAACATTATACAGCTACTTTGTAGAAATAGATAGCATTTGATAAATGTCTGATCTTACTATGTGTACACATATGTAGCCATAATAGTGTTAAATATATTATTAGTTTTGGGTAAATTAATTTTTGACATCTTGTGAATAATATTATAACTTATAGGTACATAAATGTGAATAAAAAAAGAAATAATTCATTGAAAATGAATTTCAGCATTAACCTTTTGGCTGCCGTAGAAAAAATACGTTTGTACCTAGCACGCCGGCTATAATTTGTAATTATTAATTTAATTAGTTATTGACGAGGTAACTTGTTTCTGGGGTGTTGAGTACGAAAAATTTGATGAGACATCTCGTCTGTGGCAGCCATCCAATTAAGTATGCCCTGTATGTTTGTAGTAAAAATCACAATTCAGCGTGTAAGTTAGAATCTGATGGATCCAGAATGAAATTATAATAGGTAGGGATACTAATATTATATGCATAGTTGCTTCATGATTTTGTAGGTGTTTCTGTGATGTTTTTATGAAAATCTACATAATCATCTTTGCCTTCACTCTATTAAGGTTAAATTGATTTAATTAAAAACATGCTTATAAATCTTTTTTAAAATCAAGGTATCTATCTGTATGGAAATATTCTACGGAAACTGCTTGCACTCAATTGCTCAGCCTCACTTTTTGAAGGGAGTAGGGTTAGAAGGATAGGGCTAGGAAATGACCATGAGTTCACTAATCGTTAGCTTGCTCAAACATGCTAAGATTTTATGGGCGAGAGGAAATTTTCAGACATCACAAACATTCATGTCTTCGAAAAGAAATCAATAAATTGATTGAAAAAATGCTGTTTGTACTAGAAATTGAGCCTATGAGATCTGTCATGAAAGCCAAAGGCATGACCATTGATTTATTACTAACATGTGATTGTAAATTTTGAATATATATTTTTTTCAATGTTTTAAAGACTGCTTGCTTCAATTTCAGAGCAAAGCCGGAATACATTATAGCTGTAGTTGGTGTGAACGACTTAAGCTCAGATAAAGGTCAGAAGTATAGTGTAGCACAAATTATTCCTCACGAAGAGCACAACCCAGAGACCAAAGTTAATGACATCGCTGTACTGATAACAAATCTTCGAATCTTGTTCACGGATTTGGTCAAACCAGTTCCTATTTTGTCCAGGTACATAAGTGCTAGCGAAACGTTAACATTGACTGGTTTTGGAGCTAAAACGGTAAGAATGATCCATTTTTGTATTTAAGTATTTGGTACCAATTAAATTACTTTCATTATAGGAGAAATTTATCGATAATTTTTCTGTTTAATATTTTTTTCCATGGTTGACAGTCAACTTGTTTTCCATAACTAATTTAAATTTAAAATTTTTATTGTAACTACATATTTCCACAACAAAAAAAGGAGTTTTTTTTTTTTTTAATGGCTTAGAATCCATATAATTTAATAAAAGCTTTCATAGAAATAAATTAAAAGTAAAAACATTTGTTTTTACTATAGCGTAAAATGAAAAAAGGTATTTTTCTACTTTATTTTTTGGGGGTTTCGGCACAACAAAAGATTTATGAATGACATACATTAGTGTTACAAGAATAAATGATTAAAGTTTTCGAAGTCTGCATTATAAATTTTGATTAAAATTAAATATTGGTTGTATGAATTGGTTTTTACTTTCAGAACCCAGGTTCTGCAATACCAAATATGCAGACAATAGATCTACATTCTCTGGATATGGAAACATGTCTGTATGCTTATCGAAAAATTAGGCCTCTCTACCAAACACAATTGTGTACTTTCAATGCCATCGGAGAAGGATCTTGTCATGTAAGACTTTTTAAAGACCACTAAGCAGACATTATTATTTTCTTTCAGTGTGTTTACTTTTAATTTTTATTAGTAAGAGATTAAGAAAAATCAAACATCTGTTTTTCACAATTTAGTGTGGCTAAGTAATCAACATTAAAAAATATATTAATTATTTACTGAAAACATTTTAGGGAGATTCTGGCGGTCCACTTGTCAAAGACGACTATTTGGTGGGAATTGCATCTTTTGGGGTACCGTGCGCTATTGGTTATCCTGATGTTTTTACGAGAACGTCAGCCTATGTGCCATGGATTTTAGAACATATTCCTTGTGCATGACTGACTGCTGATGGAGTTAGAATAAGACATTCATTATGTGACATATGTGTTTTTTTTCCTTTAATATTTATGATGTGGTTTCAGTATATTTATTAGTAAATAAAGACCACTCTACAGTTTTGTTTACTATTTATTTTTGAATTTATTAATTAGAATAAGCTATTTGATATCTGTGAAAATGAAAAATGTTTTTTTCGGTATACATATAGCCAAGCGGTCATCGTCAATGTATTCAATTAATATGTCTATGTGTAAAAATCCTAGTTTATACAAATTCATAAATTGGTTATTCAATACCTTTATAGATTTTTATTCTAAGGAATAACGGTTTGTAATGTCTATACTACCATTATAAGATAAGATTAATTAGCTAACCACCAGTTGTGTTCTGTCCCATAATTCTATCTTTACTCACTTCGGAAACAGAAAGGTTGAGCAACTGAAGCAGTTCTTGTAGAACAACTTTTGTTGAACTTGGTTGTAGTTTTGATTACTGTTCCAAAAAATAAGCATCTTGGATGTTTTCTCAAAGTTACAGGTGAGATAAAAAATATATTTAATGTTTGCTATTTCAGCTGGTGCATTAAGTATTATGGTAAAATTGCGATAAAACATGCCATGATATTTTTCTGTTGAAATTTACCGTCATGATTGGAAATCTTTTATTGAGGACTTAATTTTTGTAATAAATCATACATTATTATGAGGATCACTGATAAATAATGAGAAAAACGAAATACATTTTAGTATGAAAACATCGCCATCATTTATGAAATGTTCCAAGCTTTGTTTCTTTTTCTACACCGTAAAACCGGTCCAGATATTTTTTTTGTATGAAACAGAAAATTAATATTCTTACGCTAATATGATGCTTTACTGTAGGGAATCATAGCACTCGTCGAAAACTTATAAAAACCGTATACTTACTGAGCTTCAATAATATATGCTAGTATCAAATAATGGAAGTTAGGTGGTTTGATTTTGTGGAGAAATCGAAGATTAGGGAATAAATAAAATATCACTCCGCCACGTCAGTAGTTATAGAGAGACGTTGGAACAGGCTGGTTTGTATGGTGTGGATACCCCCAGAAATTCTTAATTCGGCCTGTCTTATCTTTCGACCGGTGGAATTCCGGTGCCCTGGACAACCGTGAAGTACTATCGAGCACATTAATGGTGAACAATTTATTGCATGTTTTTTATCAAAATTTTGGTAAAAGAACCAACTTTTAAAAATAAAAAAAAACGACATACGTAATTCACTTTAAAAGTAATATTACTAAGAACATAGGTCATGGGCGTCCAACGGGTAGATCGCGATCGACCGGTCAGTCCCAAAGTAAAATTTGGTCGATCCCGAAAGATTCGGTGAATTTCGAAAAAATATATAATTTAAATATAAAATATACAAAAATACTAATATTGAGTTATTTATCTAATAATGTGTATTTCACATTTAAAATAAACTTTTCTAAGTTTGAAAAAGGGAAAAACCCTTTTTTTTATAAGAATCATGTTAAAAATTGATTGCAAGAAAAATTAAGATTAAAAGTCAATCCCAGGGCAAAAAAAGTTGGACACCCTTGATTTTATGAATGATAAATAAAAGTGCAAAAAAATATTTTAGCGATTATTTGTAAACAAAATATCAAAAGTTTTCCGTCATTAAGTAGGTATGATTGTTTTTTTTATTAAGATAGGTATCTTAAGTATGTACCTAAATAAATTTTATATTATTTTTAGCTGACTTATAAAAATATTGCGTAAAAAAGTATCAAAAATGTATGAAAAAATATTTTTTTTCAAATTCGCGAAAAAAATGTTTTTTTAGACAATGATCATTAATTTCTTTATTTAATTAATATAAAAGTAGGTACAGTGAGAAACAGTTACATACATAATATATATAAACGCATAATTGTATTTTCTTTTAAATATAGGAGTCATTCGCTGTTGTTGTCAAGTGTAAAATAATCAATAAAATTTTTGAAACAATTTTGTAAATTTTGCTCTGACCCGTTTGATAAATGTTTTCTCTATATTCTTAATCTAAGTCAATTACCTACATTGAATTAGCTTTGTTGAGCCGACGGTAAATTATTTTTCTTTTTATTATCAGTTTTTGGTTTGATTTTTACATTTTCTTGGCTGCATTTGTTTGCTAAAAAATATTTTTTTTTATCTATTGAATCAATTTTTTTTGTTTTTTTTTATTGAAATTAAAAAATGTTAAATTACTCAATTCAAGGCATTGAAACATTAAATGCCTTGATCTGAGTAATTCTATAATCCGAAATTGGACTTATTTATTATTAACAGTTATTTTAGAATGGCAGCACTAAAATTTGAATTGCTGTCAGCTGTCAGTCTCCTTAGAATTGTTTATTTTGAAATTGTTCCAAAGAACTACCTACCAGGAAATAAAAAAAAGCGCGACCAAATGTTTCTAGAATATATGCTATCAGTTCATAGTGCTGACCTTTTAAAAATTTTGCAAGATAATGGATCTTACAAAAATTTCTCAATCAATATTGAGTAAGTAAACCAAATTTTTCAAACTGATTTATCGTTACAAAAGATGAGAATTAGTCACGAATTGAAATTTTACAAGTTGTAATGTCGTTTCAGTTTTTTGAATCTCTTTGAAGTCGATCCAAATTTGGGTGATGGTGTATTGTGTAATCCAATCAATACCCTGTTGAAGTGCAATAAGGATGTACTGAAAGCCCAAGAAGAGGTTTTGAAAAATAATCAAAACGATTCCCAGGCGAGGCTGTCAGTCAAGAAAAATGTTCATGCTCGATTTTATGGATTACCTGTATGCCCTGAGCTACATAGGATTACTGTTCCAAAAAATAAAGATCTGGGATGTTTTCTCAAAGTTACAGGTTAGAAAAAAATATATTCAATGTTTGCTATTTCAATGCCATATATTTGTTAAATCTTATGATAGGTAAAAGTGTGTTAAAGCTAGTCATGGATTATTTCGTAAATCGTGGCATTGTTTTTAGTTTAGTTTGTGAAGTTTTTCGCCGAAATAATCCATGACTAGCTTTAACATATTTTTACTTTATGATAAAACATGGCGCAATATCCTTCAAGGAAAATTTTCACAATGAATTTGAAAACAACGCCATGCTTCGTTCCTTTACCCACATCTCGGGAACAGGTCATTGCCAGGTGCAGAAAAATTTCACAGTGAAACCCGTCCAGATAATATTTTTATTCTTAAACAAAAAATTAATATTCTTCCTCTGATTTTCTATAATATTTTGTACATTTGTGTACAATAGATATTATACAATATTACATTTGGACGCACATATGCGGCCATACTCCTCGAAAGGTTAACGTCTATTTGCATATTTTCCATTTTTAGCTAAAACTTGCTTTTATCCAAAAATGTTAAAAACATGAGTCTCTAGAAATGTGAAATATCTATCATATAACCTTGAAAATCAAGTTATCTAGTTTTAGTATTGAGGTGGCGATATGTAACTTAAACCTCTTCTTCTGCCGGGCTCTATGGCACAGAGGTTAGCGTTGTGGGCTAACGTGCCGAATCTCATGGGCTTGAGTTCCAGTATGAACAGCGAGTTGGTAATCATTAACACTAGAGTCTGAAACTATTTGACAGATAATTCGGCGTCATTGCTGCCAACAGAAAAACATACTTTCTCTCTCTCTCTCGCTCTTATACACTCATTAGTTTGTGGTTCACTAAGACAACTTCGTGGATCCAAACGATAGTGATTTACATACTCAAAACGTCGAAAACATGTGGACGCGAGCAAAGCGAAAGCTGAAACGCCAGTCCTATTTAGATGGATTCGTGTTTGGGAATTTGTTTCGTTCCCCACGCAGCAATATTTTCGGAGTACTTCTAACAGTTATGAAAGACAATACGATTCTTAGGTATGTACAATATTTACAAATAATATTTAATAATAATTATTGAGTTATATTATGAACTAAAGATGTTTACTTTTAAGATTACGGATATGGTGTTGTTTTTAGGTATAAACAATAATATTTCCTCTTAGGTATAAGAGCGAGAGAGAGAGAGAAAGTATGTTTTTCTATTGGCAGCATTGACGCCGAATTAACTGTCAAATAGTTTCAGACTCTAGTGTTAATGATTACCAGCATTTTTTTTAAATCTATCGATTTCTGTTCGAAAACATGGGTTTTTTTTAATGTTGATTCCCTCACCCTTTCCAATCCTTTAATAACTGGGGGTAGCGAGAGCGAAAATTTAACCACTAGTCCTGTCCTAGCTTTATCCTTCTATCCGTATTACTCTCTTTGAAAAATAGAGGTTGAGCAATTGAGTAACAAACTGTTCACATAGAAAAACTTCTCTTGTGATACCTCCATTAGGAAGCCATATGCTCCGCATTGGGAGTGGACATAGATAAAAAAAAATACTTCTTACTTCTTAAGTCTTTTTGGAAACTACATGTGGAATAAGTGTGGCCAGATGCTCCACATGGTAAGAAAATTTTAAGGAAATTCAGATGAGTTTCACCAGTTTTCTGACCGTCCATATGTTTATCTTACAGGAACAGCCATTCGATTGACACAATCAAAGATGCTTGAATACAGAAGAAGCTACAAGTGCACAAAGTGTCATTATATACAACTCGTGGAGGGGAAATATGAACAGCGATATGTTATCAAGGCTCCAATAAAATGTGGCAACCCTGAGATACAATGCCGAAGTAATATCTTCTCCCCGGTAAATGAAGTTACCAGAGACAACTGCAAAGATTATCAGGAAATGAAAATACAGGCTAGTTGTTAAACACTATTATTAAAGAAGATTATTTTCTGAATTTGAAATACAACTGTGTTATGTTCAGAGATATTTAGTTATTTAAAAATCTACCGACTCTGACTTGATCAGTGCAGGGGGTGACGCATCTTTGCACGTGTGTACGACAGTTTTACTACCATTAAGGAATCATTGGAGCATTACACCTACGATTTTTTGTCTCTGCTGAAATGAATGTGATAATACTACCATTTTGCCTTGAATGATTATGCCCTATTTGTTATTTAATAAAATTATTTACCTGAACTACACCAGCTGATATTTTATTCGAGGCTAATAAAATTACATTTAATATACTGAAATGTGTTAACCCATCGTTCGTTGTATATGTTTGGATAAATTGTATTTTTTTTCATTGAATTAATCTCAAATTACATTCTGAATAAATCTAAGTTATGTTACAAACACTTTTTGCTTATCAGAAGTAACCGAAACATATATGTATCTTCAACAGGAGCAAGTCAATAGGCTAAGTGTTGGTGGAATACCGAGTGCTATATGGGTGACATTAGAAGATGATTTGGTGGATTGCTGTAAGCCCGGAGATGATGTTAGTATCTGGTATGAATTATAATCAATATTTTATGCACATACTTATAACGTGCTATACTTTCTTTATTGCAACAACTTACATAGATATATAAATACTGCCAAAGCTAATTAACTAGAGTAAAATACTGATTATTTGTTTCTGTTTCAACGTGTATTATATAATACATTACATATTTATTTATTTAATTAATGTATTTACTTATTATTTAGTGGCACAGTTATGAGAAGGTGGAACCCATTAGTGTCCAACAAAAAATGTGAAGTAGAACTCGTGTTAAAAGCAAATCATATTGAAATATGCAACGCTCAAAAGTCCATTGCTATTTCCATTGCGCCTGACGTGAAAAAAGATTTTGATGAATTCTGGTCCAAATATGAAAAATTTCCGATGAAAGGTCGAGATGTCATTTTAGCTTCAGTTTGCCCAAAGGTGATAACCATTTTTATTTAAATTTTTTGGTGAAATAATGTTGAGCTGGTTTCATTCAAAACTCAATTGCAAACCAACACTATATTAATGGATATTTTTCATTTCAGGTGTACAGTCTATACATGGTAAAAATGGCACTACTACTGACTGTCATTACCGGCTCTAGTCACAATCTCGAGAATGAGAATTTAAACCAAACAAAAACGTCATCGCCGTCAGATGAAAACAAGACTCGATCTGTACGAGGACAGTGTCATCTTCTGTTAGTGGGCGATCCGGGAACCGGGAAATCCCAATTGCTGAAAGCAGGAGCTGTTCTCACTTCTAGGTCTATTCTCACTTCAGGATCTGGTAGCACAAAAGCTGGCCTAACGTGCACTGCACTTAGAGTAAGAATGTTGTTTTATCATAAAATTTGACTTGAATATTGGTTGTTACATCAATAATTCAACTTTGGATAAAAAAAGGACGTAACCCACACATAACAAATTTTACCAGAGACGTTTTTCGATGATTTTGGGCCGAAGGTAAATGTGAATTTTTTCCAATGAATATATGTGTTATGACTGCTGGAATGATGTAAAAATATTTAAAAAAATATAAGTTAAAATTTATAGGTTTTATCCTTGAAAAACTGTTTGGTGTATCCAGGGGTCACAAACCTTACATATTCACAAATACGTTTAAATATTAACTTAAAACATACTAAATATTTATTGAAAAATGAAAATATAAAAATTAATATAAACTGCATTGTATAAAACCCAGTGGGGGTTCGCAACCTAAAATTTTTGGTAGGCTAAAATAATGTATGATGTTTTACACAATCTGGAGTTTTTCCAAGCAAACTCATCAAAATAATGTTGAAAAGAAAACATGCATTTCTTGCACTGACATTTTAGCCCACTTCTTTATTTTGGACATTGCGGACGACTTTTGGAAAACAGCTGTGACACAAATATTTGTTTTGACTATCGTGTCTAAAATTTCTTTTGTAAAAAAAGCTGAGGAAATTCCAGCTCGGTGTTGTCTTTTACTTCAATTTATTTTTGATTCCGGATTCAAAGTTGTCAAATTCATGAAACGTTGGAGTGCAAGTAGAACTGTTCCAAATCCTCATTTCTTCCTGGCTGCGCTTAGCTCTAGGTTCTGTTTCTGTCTCCTCGTCATCATCAGATGAAGAAGAATCATATTCCATCGATATATCTATGTTATTGATGCAGTGGTGTTAGGAAGAGGTCCTTCCGCCCAGGGTGCCCTTGAATTTGCCGCCCCAAAACTTCTTCTAATTTTGTTTTCAAATCACTTCTATTTTTTATCTATGAACTAGGAGTTTTTACTACAGGTGGCCAAATTTTTTTTTATCAAAAATATTTTAAGCCCAATCCTTTTTTTACGCGATACATTGGTTCCAGAAAGTGACGCGTAAAAAAACCTCACTTTCATATAATTTAATAAATCGGTGCATAAAAAAATGATTGGATGTACATTTTCGAAAATGCCACCCCCAAAATTGTGCCGCCCGGGGCGGTTCATCTCTGCCGCATCCGCCTTGCTACGCCACTGTTTCGATGTTTCCTCTTCATCGTCATAGTTCATGAGAATTATAGCAATTTCGTCTGTAAAGGAACCCGTTTTACGAAGCACAGCACGATAGCAATAAAAAGAAATTCGTTAACCTGAAAATTACGTTTAAATACGATTATATACTACGATACAATCGCGTAAGAAACAAATTTTAACACAAAAAACACAATATAGACACTTCAAATCACTTTTAAATACAGTATAAAACATAAATTACAGCGAAAATATGGTCGAACAATTAAAAAGCACTTCAAATCACTTAAAACGGTAAAACAAACTAAAAAACCACTGTATAACACAGTCTTATACAGTAAAAGACAGAAAAACTGTCAAAAATCGCATGAAATTTAATGACAATATTACACGTGTAATTCTACAGTTTGCGATGTATGAATCTGTCACGAAAGTCCGCTATGACGTCACACGGCAACCTGTCAAAAACTAAAAACTTTAATTCTTTCTTTTTTAAAGCTGAAATCTATTTTAAAATGGTATAGAAATGTGCTCAAACGTACACAGATTGTTATGCAAGTCATATTTAGAGCCTATATTTGCTCACAGACAGATAATACTGTGATATGTTAAAAGTACGTCCATACGCCTTTAGCGAAAGATTCTGTTGACGTCCATGTACGTCCACACTCCTCTAAAGGTTGATAAGTCTTTTTTCCTGATTACAATTTCCCCAGGCCCTTCTTTTTTCAAACTCAAAAGCTAAACTTAGGATACTAATATGGCATTTTTTACAAGTTGTATACATTGTAATTATCGAAAAAAAGTTTTTTTGAAATAAACTAAGTTACTTCCTTTTTTTTTCTACAGTCAATATGTAAATGTAGTCAAAAACAAAGAATGTCGAATTTTAATTCTTCTTTGGCTATACAGCCTGTGGGAACTTTGGTTTCTTCAATCAATCTTCTTCACTCTACTCTATTCTCTGCCTTCTTGCACCAGTATGACTACCCACGTACATATTTCTTGCAACACTTATTATTATTCACACAGACAGAGCTAAGAAGCTTTCACAGAATCTTGCAACTTCTGAGAATCTTTAGCATCCAGGCTGAGAGCTCAGCGGCTAAGCCGATAACCTTAATGCTGGATCTTACCTCATCTTAACTCTTTCAATAAAAATAAATGAAACGGCTTTATTAATCATATTTGATCACTAGGAAGATGGGGAATGGCAGTTAGAAGCGGGGGCTCTTGTTTTGGCAGACGGAGGAGCATGTTGCATTGATGAATTGGCTCAGATGAGGGAGCATGACAGGGCGAGTATACACGAAGCTATGGAACAGCAAACAATTTCAGTTGCCAAAGTAAGAACTAAACAACGCACTATATAAAATAGTGGTCTGCTATATTATTATTTTAGAAATGACCGACTTTGTTGTTCAATAAGGTTCATATCTTAACATAGATTCTATCCATCTTGATTTTTAAAAAAATATTTTGTTTTTAGGCTGGGATCATATGCAAACTAAACTCAAGATGTGCGGTGATAGCAGCCTGTAACCCGAAGGGTCACTACGACACAGATCAAGCGCTGAGCGTGAATGTTTCACTGGGTACACCTTTACTCAGTAGGCAAGTTAAAATTTCATTCATCAAGCCTCATTTAATTTTTTTAACATGAATAGATTATTTTTATTTCATTTAATTATTCCTGTGTTGAGTTGAATACTATCAGAAGTTGGTTTATTGTTACATGGTATTTTCCAATATTTTTTCTTTGTTCTGTCATATTCGCTCCCACATAAATATTTGGCCACTATCTAGCACCTCCTATGGTTTATGTTTTGGTCCAGTCTTCTTGCCTTAAATTTTAAGGATTCGCAATTTTTAAACAATGTTATTTTTATGTTTTAGGTTTGACTTAATTTTTATTTTACTTGACACGCAGAATCAAAAGTGGGATAAGTTGGTATCTGATTACATACTCTTTGGAGAAACATCTGATGCAATAGATTTGAAAGCCTGGCCATTAGAAAGATTGCAGGTACTTTTTTTCTTTTTATAACCATGTACGCCGCTATGTGGAGCATATGGATTCTTGATGGGGCTTACCTTAACAGATTTTTTTTCATGAGATTTGTTTGTTTTGTTTCAATTGCTCAACCTCTCTTTTGGAAAAGAGTAGGGATAGTGTTATTTTATTAAACTGGTCATACTTCGATTCAAACACATGAACTCCTCAACCGTAGCCATCGATGTTGACCATTTGATCGTGGACTCGGCTAGGTATTCTACATCAATAATATGTATTCAAAGTTTGGTTTTAAATCCACCATTTTTTTGTAGGTTCTGCAGCCATAATTAAATGATATTTGTGCCTAACTCATTATTGCCGTGACATATAAATAATTATGCTTTTATCATTATTGATGTATAGCAAAATATATTTAAATTACAGCTATTGAAGGTAGTGATGGTGTATTTTTTTATAATTATGTAGAAATTTACAATTACAACGATTTTTTTTACGCTTTCAGCTATACCTCTCTTTGATCGGACCATCAGATGTGACAATGACAACCAGTGCAAATAATATCTTACATGCTTATTACGTGCGGCAGAGAAAGGCTGAAAATCGAGACCCATCACGCACTACAGTTAGAATGCTTGACAGCTTAGTAAGGTGAGAAATTTGCTATATAAAAAAATTTAAACAAGTAAATGTATCATCAGTGTGTGCAGTGGACACTTCTTTTTTTTCTATTGCACAACCAAATTTCTATGTCAGCAAGTAAGATAAAAAAAAATACAAACATATCAAACGTATCATTCCGTCGCTCTTAACACTCAACATGTGATCAAGCATGAAAGAAAAAAAAATCATTGCTCATGCCTAAAGTATTTATTTCCTTTATTTATGATTTTAAAGTTACTCTTTCAGAATGAATTTGCTTCATGATCAACTTCATTTGGTGACATCTTCAATTGTTGGAAGCTTCATTCAAGCCTGTAATTAAAAAATGAGTAACTGGATTTGAGTTACTCATCATAACACGATGTCTTCCCAAAATAATAACATAATATCATTATCAGTCATGAATGGGTGAATCAAATAGTCTCTCCACTTGTTCCTAATCCATCTGACTGTTTTCCAATTTGGTGAACCAAACTTACAACCATTATTGACAACTCCATCTAGCAAGCATTTTCATGGGCTGCTTCTTCTCCAAAACTCTATTGGTTTGATTTTGTTCAGCAATGCATATGACTTGACCAATCTACTGCCAATTCCAATTGACTGAACTCCACTGTATCACTGTACAACCCATATACCACAGTGCTGTTTCTTTTTTTGAATAAAATCTTTGACAGCCAAAAAATGTATTGTTATTATATTTTGTATAAAAAAAATCTAGTCTATTAAAAATATTATCAATGAGTGCTATTGTTATGTTCTAATTCAGCTTAATACATTGAACAGTAATATAACTTCATCTTTCAACGACAGGTTATCTCAAGCGCACGCCCGTTTAATGTATCATAACACCGTAATGACAATGGACGCCATCACTGCAGTCTGTCTCATGGATTTATCGATGCAAGACTGTACGCTTTCCAATACTTCTGATGCTTTACACTCCAACTTTACCCGATATCCTGATTTTGAGTATCTCAAGACGGCTAAAAGTTTGCTCTCTAGTTTCAACCTCTATGAAATATGGCACAGTGAGATAGACTATTACTCTAAACTCTTGAATGTGGGTTCGCAGCAGTTGAATTCCGATATCGGTAATGGTAATTGCAGACATTTCAAGTTAGCTGATAGTCTATTTGAAACCTCTGAAGTTAAAGATGATTCTACTTGTATTGTTGAAAGTTCTTTTTTTTGTAATACTTCTGATCCTAAAATTAATGCTGATGATAATCCGAAAGTTGTAATGATTGGCGAAAAGAAATCTAGTAGTAAATTTGAGTTTGATACGCACCAAGAAGAAGATTTAGATGTGATATTAGACGTGTCAAATGAATTTAACGTCACTGAAAAGCTGGCCGCAGACTCAAAAAATAACGATACCATTGGCGATATTGTAGATGATGTTTTGGAAAATGAAAATTCTTCAGTCAGTGCTTTGAATGTTCAAAAAAAAACAAACACGGCAGTTTTACTCGCAGAATCTTTGAAAAAACACTCGACTTTGAACTTAACTAGAAAACCTTACACTGGTGTGATTACGGGCAAGCGAAAACGGATAACAAAGAAAACTATCTCTAATGTAAATGAAAAAAATAAGAAGTCCAAAATATTTGATTCAGATAAGAAAATTCAATGTGACGATTTACAAACTCTATTAGATGAAGTGAATCAAAAACCAAAAAATCGCACGAAGAAAGCTAATGGAACTAAAAGTAAAAGTAAAGATTCTGGTAAAAAAGACGTGAAAAATAAATGTGTTCCGAGAGAAATCTGCAGTTCTTCTGAAAGCGATATAGACCAACAGGAAATCTTAAAACATTTGCCGAGTGTAAACGATGTTTTTCATAATACTATGCGATTTGATATTAGTGATAATGAAGACGAATCGTCTCTATTTGAATATTCACAAAGTGAAACCACCGATTCGGTCGCAATTAAAGAAGTTAATTGTCCACCGAATGATAATTTATTAATAAATGATTGCGATCCTGTAGTACCCAAAGAAAACGCAGAAAGTGTTTTTGAAATCAGTATGCCAAATGTCAAAAAAGAAAATAAAGTAATATCGCCAGTCAATGATAAAACTATGCAAAAGTTACTTCAATTTACATTCACTAAAGATAAAAATGCGAAGAAAACTTCAATTGAACCGAATGCGACAAATAATTTGTCTGTCACTATACCGCTCAATGAAGTTGACTTATTAGCAAAATATAACAAAACTAATTTATCTGGCGGCAGCAAAGATATCAAAGTAGAAATTTCTAATAGCTTACCGAGGCTCGGCTCTTCGCAAAGGTCTATTTTTCAAAATGAGGATGATGATTACGATGCGTTAGATTTATAACTATTGATGAACATACTATGTACCTAAATAAAATCAAAATATGATTTAAATTACCTCATAACCAACACAGTCATCATAGAAATCACGAGATCACCGGGTTATAATTATATAAATACATAATCTGCCTATCATTGGAATTTGTTTGGCATATTTCATATTATTTTACTGACCGAGTTATAGATTTGTTTTTGAAATTAATGTTTCATGTACTTTGTTTTCTAATATTTTGTGTTTTTTTTTTACTGTGTAAATTTTATAGTTAAACTTGAGTTTATTTGTGTTAATTCTAGTATAAATAAACTCTAAATCTAATGTAATATTAAAACCAAAAAAATCTTTTTCCATATGATATTTTATAATACATATTTTTGTAAATAAAATCATGTTTTTATTTCAGATTAAAAATATCAAAGTATTTTAGTTCTACAGTTTTTTAATAATTTTATGCGTTGATAGCTATTTCGGCGTGCGCCATCGTCAGAACTATGTTTAAACTTATATTTTGCTCAGCTATATATACTTATATATATTTTTGTCTTACATTTTCTTAAAACAAAAAGTGTTGACGGCAAAGTATTTTTTATTTCAAAATTGTCCCTTTGATTAAAAAGTTTGTGAATCACTACCAAATGAAAATCGCATATATTTCACACAAAACAGGACAGCACATTATTTAAAATAACAATTTGAAAAAATCATTTAATTTATCGGTCACATAATTTTTATTTTCTAAATCAATTTTATTTACTGTCGTTTTTTTGGTACTGGATTTTTTATTTGAACGTGTGCCTCAAACTTCAATATGTATTCTTTCACTATATTTTGAAACAAGTTAATGTTGAAACGCCATTTTGATGGTGGAATTTGTGGTACAAATGTACCATCCACCATGACATAATCTGTTATTGTGAATGACTCCCTCTGAAATGGAAAATTTTCACTAAACCATTTTTACAATATTATCAAATTATCTGCAATGCAAATTATTATTGAAACCATAATGTCAAAAGAAAAGGTAAGGAGGATTCAGGTTCCTTTAAGGCGCTCGCAGTACATCTGCCGCCGTTTTTTGATTTTGGATATTGGAAATTATATTAGGATGGTTATGCTTATATTCACCACAAGCATCTGTTTCCGATCTCAGTATCCGCTCACTCTAAGCTTTTGTGAGGTGCCATAACTCACAACCTTAAAGCAGTACTCTCTGATGAATGCATTGATTACCACTGGACTTTCACCGAATACCATGTGTCTCAGATTTTTCTTATTGAATTGGAAGTTGCTCCAGTTTTATATCGTCGAGCTAGTGAATGGAGATTCTTTATAATAAATCAGTGTCCACAGATGAGAATACTTATAGCAAATGTATAAATTATGTGTTATATTTAAAAAATATAACACTTGTACCATAATATTAATCAGGATCAAGACCAGTTATGATCATCTTGAGCCGAATGATCAGTTGATAATGCTCACAATTAACGAAAGCGGTCGTGTTCCTAATAAATTATGCGAAATAAGTGCGAAAGTGTTTTATTTTTTTAATATAATGCCTTTCCACCTTGAATTGATAGTGAACACCTTAAAAGTTTTATAATTAAGCATTATGTTTACCACTGGACATTTCTTAGGTAAGTTGCTGTATTTCCAAAGAATATCGGTCACTATTTTGTCGTCTTCTATCAAATGACACACATGTTCGGTTGACTTTATAATGCTCTCTTTATATTGGTTATCTCGCAATTCGAAAGTTCTCAGTGCAATCTATGAAACAATTCAAACACACGATAAATCATTTTACAACAGTATCTTCTCTATATACAAATTTAAATAGAAAATTTAAATTAACTTTGATTATTCCACGTATTGTGTTACTAACTGTGACACGTGTTTCGCCTCTTTCAGAGGCATCTTCAGACTTACTATCGCAAAGTTTGCTTAAGTAATGAAACAAGATTGATTCTAACATTTTTAAATTATAAAATTACAAAATGGAGTTTGGGTTTTTCTCCTTTTAAGGGAAGCAAGGAGGGGAGTGATAGAATCGAAATAAAGCAAACAAATAATACTAATGAGCTGCAATCAATCAGATTGGGATTTTTCCTTTTAAGGGAAGCAAAGAGGGGGTTATAGAATCGAAACAAAGCAAACAAATATAATCATACTTCTAATGACGTTAAACATTACAAACTATTAAACTAATGAGCTGCAATCAATCAGATAGGTTGGTGATTACTCTATTAATTGGAAACAATGTAAGTAATGGCGAACAACCTGTCCTATTAAGAATATTATTTAATAATATTTCTTTTTTGTTTTTTCTATAAATATTAGTAAAGGAAAAATCCCAATTTTTCACACGCAATAAAAATAGTTTTCTTCGGCCTGTTAACCAGTGAATACGTGTTTTAGGTTATACTAATGTGAATTTTAATTTAATAAATACCACTTCACTTACGCTAACATTGACTCCCCACGTTTGTAACAATTTCATGCTATAATTGAATATGTAGGGCGATGTCCTATTGTGTTTTGTAAGGGATACCGTGACATTCTGTATGTATTTCGGGTTTTGATATGTAACTGTTGCTCGTTCAAATATCAGGTTCATGCTCTAAAAATATTTAAAAAATATCCTTTTCAGCGATCGATTAGAATTTTTACAGCGTTATTGTTTCCATCGCTCTTACTCCCGGATTTATGTGTCTCAACACTAAAAGAACTCAGTCACTAATGGCCAATACCCTCAAGGCAAACACAATAACTTTTGTATTTGGTCTAAAATATACTTTTTTTTGATTGAAATACTTTAAAATGATGTATTAAAGCTATGAATATATAAGGGGACCAATGTCACAATATCTATGTTCATGTCTTGAGAACAATTTCGCGAAATATTTTGCTTGTATACACGACGGCTCACATTAGTTGTTGCAGAAATGTTACCCGTTGAGGTTATGTTGGTCAGTGCTGTGTAGGAATGAACTTTATTTAATTTTATCGGTAGTAAACAATGTGAATAAAGTTAAATAGTAATCTTTGTAAGGTCCCATTCATTAATTATCATCCACGCCTGATATATAAACAGAGTCAAAGACTTTAATTGAAACCATATTTTTGACTGGCATCACATAATATCATGATAACAAAAAAGAAGAAATTTCAATGTGTTGCTTGCTCCTGGAGTGTTAACATGTAACATATTTGTGCCACGTAAAAATACTGCACTTTGTTAGGGGACAGTACGCAGCATTGCATGATCACTCTATGCTGTGCGTCATGCTTAGGAACATTTTGTCCATATATGAATACAGGCTTTCAACATGCAACATATCTCAAATCGGGTAATCATGATATCCAATGTTAGGGCACAGTGCTCAACATTGCAGTATCACATAGATTATGTCGCACGTCATGTAGAGCAGTGTTTCCCAAACTTTCGACATCTGTTTTCCCCCTTGTATAATTTTTGTAAGATCGAGTACCCCTTGCCAGAATATATATGTACACTCATAACAATCAAAATATTTTTTTTTTCCTTTTTTTCAAACAAACCCTGACGTAGCACGTACCCCCTTTAAACTCTTCCCGTCCACCGAAGGTGGACGTGTACCACACTTTAGGAAACACTGATGTAGAGGAGTATTTTGTCCCCTTATAAATAATTTCTTTTATTTTGACTTCGTTCACTGCTGTTGTTAATCGATCATTTAAACAATGTCGGTAGTCAGCAGCTTTAGGTAAGGCGTCCTGAACTATGTTTTATTATAGTTAAAAACTTAGAGTTAAAGAGTTGAGTTAAAAACACAATAAATGAAATTTATATTATTTCTTTCGTGTAATCAAAGAGGCTGAAATATTTTAGGTTTTCTAAAAACTAGAAAATTTATTATAAGAACAGAAGGTTCGAAAAAGAATCTGACATCTACCAAAGATATCCAAACCCTATAATATACATTTTGCCAGTGTAATTTTTTTTGAAATGCTATTGAGACTAGGGATGTGCAATCAAAAATAAAACTATGTAAAAAGGTTATTAACACACTCATTTAAGTTTCCAGCGGATTGAAATGAATTCTTTTGATTTTTATCAACCGGTACATGTTTATCTCAACACAGAAATTTATTTTAATTTTATAACATTTAATATTTTGTCTTATAAAGTTATATAATATTTATTTATTGTTTCAAATGAAAAGGGCGGTACATGGCATTACAGCTGACGCCAATTCGCCATGCTCTTGAAAAATATATTTTTCTTAAAAATACAGTACTCAAGTACATAATACACATATGACAAAAAAATATATTTTCAATGATTATTATACATAGTTCATAAATGTAATATCTTTCAAAACAGATTCTTTAATGAAATGAAATTTTTAAACACGCAGAAGTATCCTATTTCTCTGTGGGGCTTATGATATATTTCACACCCGTGATAAAAATCGAGCATGACAAATTTAAAAAAGGTGAATTAAGATTAAGAAATACAAAAAAAAAATATTTTTTTTATGAAAGTCAGTTCTAGTTCAAAAGATGTCAGTAATAAAGTGATTTTTCAAACATTGCACGCAGTCTTAGTGCGGACTTATGTTTGGGCACACAAACACTGCATACAAAGTGTCGAATTGGACATTTAGTAAGTAAACAATGAAGAATGATGGAAAGTAATTAACGATATTTAACGGGAAGCACATTCCATCGAATTCACTTCTGAAGGGCATACTGATGACAAACCTTTTTTGATGCAGACGGCGTTATTAATATCGCCAATACTACGACGATGGATGTACACAAAAAACCTTTCATTATGGTGTGATCTATTATATTGGGATGATGCAATTTTATGCAATGGCCTGATTTCTTTTTGTATCGTTATATAGATACTCGCAGAATTGAGTTATATACTTAAAAAGTAATAACTGTATTATCACTGATCTCCTAAATTAAGATTAATAATAAAAATAATCATTTGTTTGATTATACACACGAAGCTACAAAACAAATGAAATATGTAATAAATTTAAATGTAATTCAGTGGGAACTTCCTGAGTCATTTAATTATCATTACAAAATGCTTGAATACATTGAAATCGTCAACTGATAGCTTTTTTACTCTTTTAGTGCCAACTGAAATTATTTTCTGACAAATATGGATGATTTTATAAATTTTTAGTTATTTCTAAACGCTGAATTTTTTTTTAGTACACAAAGGCTTAGAACATAATGTTATTTTCAAGATTTTTGGAATTCCCCGAAAATACGCCCCATTTAAGATAATGTGTTTTTTTCTTTGGGAATGGATTTCTTACAGGTGAGTAAAATTTGATATAGCCCAAGAAGAATTCAAAGCATCAACACACTGGCTGGATTACTTCTTTCAGCGACGTGAACTTTGAATTGAACCTGGAAGATAATGAACTTTTTAAACGTGCTCCTGCATTCAAGCTTTTTGTTGATGGTATTGACTTTTCAAAATACACACCGTCATTATTATTTTCAATTGAATTAACCAAAATAACAACAATTTACACGACATGCAACACATTTAATAGTTGTAAATATAGGTGGTGAAATAATTTATTTGTACTGTAATAAGGTTTTATTCAAGATACTTCAATAAGATTGTAAACATAAAATGTTAAATTATTTCTCAAAGGAATAAAAACGTTTAATGAAAATTTTGGATTCTGTTTGCGCTCAAGGAAATAGATGGCTGCAGTTTCATCATTTTAGATTGAGCTTAAAAGTACCAACTTATGATATAAAGAAGAGTATTATGTAAAGTAATTTACACATTAAATATGAGGGAAATATTTTTATTTTCTGATGAAGAATTTGTATAAATCTTATGTTATTATTTGTTTGATTTAATTCGCTTCTTAGGTGAAAGTTTTAGTATTCGAATGTAAGCTTCAAACTTCAAAATATATTCTTTGTTTATGTTTTGTACAAGGTTGATGTTGAATCGCCATTTTGATGGCGGAACTTGTGCTAAAAATGAGCCATCTTCTATTTTGTAGTCCACTATTTCAAAAAGCCCCACCTGTAAATTAAAGTGATGATAGTATGTATTTTCGGTCACATGTTTCTTCAAATATAACGAGAAACTTGAAAGCATTTTGACTTTAGCTGTTGAAATATTTTTTTTTATGGAAACAATTATTAGGAATGAAATGTGTTCAATTTTCTAACAATGATCAGATTTTTCACAGTCTTAACTTAAAACAGGATGTATTAATAAAAAATTACATTTTAGAGCTGTTACTTTGGTTAGTCTTAATAATAAATAAATCTGTCTGTAATTGAAACTGATAAGTTTTGTTTGAATAAATGTAATAATGTCTGTATTACCGCAGGGCATTTCTCAGGTAAATTGCTATATCTTCTGAGGACTTCTGTTATTATTTTGTCTTTTTCAATCAGGTGGCAAATGTGTTCATTCGTTTTTATAATGCTTTCTTTGTATTGGTTGTCTCGGAATTCAAAAGTTGTCAGTTGAATCTGTGATGTAATAATTAAATTCACATAAAACTTGATTACATACATCCTTAATTAAAATCGATAAATTACACTTCATTTCTGACAAAATATATGATAAGATTTTACTAACGGTTACGTTGACGCCCCACGGATCTTTAATAATAATTTTAAAGTTGAATATGGAAGGAGATGTCCTGTTGTATCTTTTTACATATGTCTCCACATCAGACACATATTTAGGATTGTGATAAGTAATAACTGATCTTTCAAAAACCAGATTAAAATTCTGAAAATAGATAAACACAGTGTTTTTACTTGAGACTATTTTTTCTAATCCATTTCCGTTCTCAATGTAGAGCATACGGCTTCCTCATGGAGGTATCTCTACAGATTTTTTTTTTTGAGAAAACTGCTTGCTATTATTCAGTTGATCAACCTCATTTTTTCAAAAAATATATCAAGCGTGAGACTCCTGGTTCTGGTCAAAAGTAAGTAAGTAACCTGGTATTGTTTTGTATTATGACATTAATTTGTGAGGAGAGTGTTACGGTATTCGGTACATTACACGTAAAAGAAATCTAAAAAAGGCCAAACAGTTCATGTTTTCTAAAAAAAATCAAAAGTTTTCACAGCAAAATAAATATAAAATTTTTAGATCATTGATTGGGTACATTAAAAGTGCCGAAAAAAAAATGCAGGCACGCCATCCCACCGCGTTACATGGGGCATAAATGAGACTACAAAACCCCTGGATATACATAATAATATTATCTCTTAAATAGCCGGTTAGTGCACCCCCACCATCGGTTATTATTATAACTTTGTTAATTGATAAATAAATTCACTGTTAACAAGTCCACCCATGAAATGGAGAACATCAATGCTTTTCTCATTCACTGTCGTATTAGAAAATTCCAAATTTTTAAAAAGACTGGGCAGCTAGCAAAAAAACAAACAGCTTAAGTCAATCATGGCTTATTATTTAATGTCACATTATTATACACCTGAAGCTAAGCGCACTGCCATATTTAAAATAGTTACTGTAATAATATTTTTGTTATGCGGGGAAGACATCAGCAAAATGTTTTGGTTTGCGGGATATTTAGATATTTTATATATGAAAGAAATGTAAGGAAACGTGATTTTTACTTTGAGTGTCAAAAGGAAAAGGTAATATGATAAAAGAGTATTATTTTAATGTCTACAGATAATTCAAATCTTGATATTTCTGATACACAAAAGGACGAAACCTAGAATGGTGTACTACACATCACCTAAATTCTTCAATTTAATTTGAGATTTAACTGAAGTTGCTTGTTGAAATTTCAAGTCAGTCGAGTACCTGTTTGATTTCATCTGTGCCCTTGAACGCCCGAAGATGCCGAAAGGCGAAACCCGGGTCGGCAATGACCAAACTTATCTGACTGTTCAAAATCTAAACGATTCAAATTTAATTTTACATTCTTCAAGTTATGGACCACACTTCCTATTATAATTTTGTAATGACTCAGTTGAAAGTGTAAATTGAAAAAAAATAAGGGGAACTCTTTCAAAAATAGGAATAAGTAGTGAAAAATAAATAAATCTCATTTTGATTATTTGGCAAGTATATCAGTTGAAAGAATTAAAAATAGATAATTCTAATCATACATTTATAATGAAATGATCTACTTATCATTTCTCTAAATAAAACTTAATTTTGCCAAATTTGGTTGTTCCAGCTGCTCAAACAATGCATTAAATTTTATTAACTGTTCCAATATTGGCGAAGGCATAGATAGGCATTTCAAAAGGTTTTCAGTATTTTTAATAATATATTCATTTGTATAACTAACCTTTATCGCTGATGATGACATTATTAATAATGCAAACAGTAAACCTGGGCTCCTTTTCATTGTAATGCCCTAGATCCTGGACTTGCGATTTGTTTGCCAATAAGCCTTTCACAAAAATATGCAGCATTTTATAGATAAGATTTTATGTATACATAGCAAATATATGTCATTCAATTAATGAATCGTGTTTCGCCAAATGGGTTTTTACTTCTGTACCTCAGAGGCATACAGATGCAAGTCCAAAATTTGAAGAAATGAGTTAATAATATCTAAGTATAGTCAATAATCGTATTTATTAATGAGAGAAAGATGAAAGTCCTATCCAGTGCTTTTTTGTCACCGCCATTGGAACAGTGGGTGGAAATATTTTTTATATCACAAACACGCCTTAACCCGTTAACAGCTAGAAAAAAACAGCGTTTTTTGTCCTGTAAGCTAGCAATTATCTAAAAACTAATAAAGGAAAACTTAATATTCATTTTGTGAGTTCTTAAGAGATGTCGGACCCTTTTTCAATGGTGCAAACTCTAAAAAATATTTATTGACGTCGTAATAATGACAACATACTGGTGGGTAGCGTGTGTGGTTAGTAGGTATACGACACACCGGTGGGTCGTTAGCTTTTAACGGGTTAAAACAGAAATCGATTAAAGAAAATGATGTTTGTACTGAGACTCAAATCTGTGAGATCCGCCAGGGAAGCCTAGTCTTACTCTGAGTGACCACCGATCAACTTCTTTAGGATAGAGCAGGCGTGGGCCTTTTGGCTACTCTGGTGCGGCCTTTTGGCCAATTCTCTAATTCTGTAAATTTTTGTAATTTCGTAAATTCTTAGGATTTTCGATGTCAAAATCCTTGAAAGACCTACAAAAAAGGTCCCACGCTGGTAATTTTAGGTAATTCGAAAATTTCTGGGCTTGCAGAAATTGGTATGAAATTGTTTCCGGCCATAAATTACCTAGTCAATGTCGAATCAGAAAATTGGAAAAGAAAAGGTTCCCCACCCCTGGGATAGAGTGTCAAAGGTGCACAACGAGTTTTGATGAACAGAAGTGACAAAACTGAATCCGCGTGACACAAAAAGCGCACTTAATCAATCATTAGACCCCTGGTTCTGGTCACAGAGAAAGGTCACTGGTACATTACAATCAAAATGAACAGCTAATGTTTTACAGAAAAAAAATGAAAATTGATTTAGAAAATTTAAAATGCTAAGAAAAAAGGTCCCGGAACACCGTTCCACCACGATGCATTGGGAAAAATCACTGGTCATATTACAAAAGAATAAGGGATTTTTTTTTTGCAACAACCATAACTTTCAACAGGAAAGTGCTTATTATTATGTATTTCTGCTAACACACTCTATGGCACAAAGCAGCAAATGATTTGTGTAAGTAATAATTGTGGTTCATTTGTCTTTAATAACATCATACATAAGTATTTGATTTCACAATGCGGAGTAACAGACATTAGCCTTCTGTCACTAATATACATTTGACAACAAATATAGACTAGAGGTGTGTCTAACGCATTGTTATTCTAAATCATTATAAATGTGTTCCGAGACCATAATTCCATTTCACTGTATTATGAAATAAATCAATTAGATTCTTTTATTTACAAATATTTAGTTGATCAACTATCAAAATGACAAATTTGAAAGAACTTTTTCATGCGTCTTATGACAAAAACACTCTGAATAAATTTGCTTGAATGAATTTATAAATACACGGCATTTTTCCAAGGAAATTGAATTTTGATTACGGTAAACATAAATATTGATGAATCTTATAAGAGTTCAACTTAAGTCACCCGCTGTGGTCTAGTTGGTTAGAGCTTGCTCTACCGATCAGGTGGGTCTGGGTTCGATTCCCGGTAAGGTCAATGTCAAATTGGATTTTTCAATTTTTCAATTGAGATCTAAGACATGGGTTTTTGTGACGTCAATTTGCCTTGAGTTAATCTCATGTGATTTACAAAAATTTCTCATCGAGTATATCTCGTATGATCTTTCAACTTAAAAACTTTCAAATATTTGACGCATTGGCGTAAGCTGTAATGTCAAATATTAAAAAAAAAAACTTTAAACAATAAAGTTTTTTAGCTCTCTTGAACATTTCAATTTTTGGACTTACATCTGTATGCTTATCAAGAACAGATTTTAATGTTCAAAGCACTTAAGCATTTAACAATGCTGGTTCTACATAATCAAGTTTTGAATGAAAGTACACAGTGATTTCAATACTACAAATAAAAAAATATTTCATAATATATTCTGATTCATTTTTTGCAATAGAAGTATATGCACATATTTCTAAATTACAATATTTTATGAGTCTAGCTTCATAATGGTAATTAGTTAGTATTTTAATTAATGGTACGACTGTCTGATGTATTAAACACTTCGTGACCCTAGAACTGCTAAGATAAGATTTTTGACGAAACAAAGGTAACAATAAACACCATTTATGTTACTTCAATGACTGCCTGATTGTTATTTTAGTTTTGCCAAAATCTACACTTGAAATCTTGTGGTACTCGGGTGGCAACTTCCTCACATCTGAATCTCACTAAAACAAAATCCAGAAGAATTCATTAAGAGAAGTCTTTCTTACTAAAAATTTCTAGTAATTTTATATCATATTCTAAAAACAATGTCTCACTCATTACCACCCGTTCTAAAAGATTTTGAAACAAATTAGTTTTTAAGATATTCTTTTCTTATAAGCTTGTATCTTTTCTTGCTTAGACAGGTTTCAATTGGTAATTTGAATTTGCATTTACTTCTGAATTTCAAAAATCTTAAAAGCAACAATTAAGTACACAAGTTTATTTTGCTTATGGTCCAACTAATTAATTCTACAAATCTGATGCTTTCCAGGGTTAATGACATGGTAATAACACTTTTTATAGAACAATATGGAGACCAAGCGGACTTGTTCATAGCAACCAAGTTTTTGATAATCCTGAGACTGACCTGGTTATCATGTGAAAGTGATCAATGCTGCTGTTATAAGATATGTCCACCTTAATAGGCCTCAAATCAAAACCAGGTTGTAGTAGGTACAACCAGGCCCATAAAGAGAGGGAGAATAGGCAGAAAATAAAGCTGTGATTGACACCTCCACATAACACATTTTTGAAAAAGTATTCACTATGACTAATACTCATTATTCACACTAAAATTAATTAAATATATTGAGACATCAAACACTTTTCCAGCATTTATTCAATAAATATAAGAATAAATATAGATTTTGCTTAAAATAATGAAATAATAATGAATTTTGTATCTCGACATATCAATAGCTATTTTACAGAAAACATGGAAATATTCCATTATTCTACAGAGCCAAAGCTAAATTATTTGATTGTATCATTAGAAATAATTTATTACAGGGACAATTATCCAATTATTTTTGATAACCACTTCTGGCAGATATCTGGTTGTTTTATCAGTGAACTCATTAGGCTTTATCATTTTGTTATAACAATGAGGCAGCAATAACTACAATTGAATGGAACAAGAAAAAATAGATATGTAAATGATTATTCGCATTAGAAATAGTAAATTATTCATTAATTGGATTTAGTCACTTTTATTTTGAGATAAAATAGACAGAAAGATGACTACTCGAGTCTACAGTTTATCTACAATTATCGAACACAGCTTCAGTATCTTCTTTTATTTCAACCAGAAATATCCAAAGGAAATTTAAAAAATGTCTCAAGTGTGCGGGAAGAAAAAGAGGTCTTGTCAAAAATAATAACTTATATAAAGTTGAGACCAGCGGTGAAGCCATCTCATAGTAGAGTTATGCAATGCATTAAGGCCCAGCAAATCTCTAGTTTTCAGGGCGAGAAGGTCTGGTGTAAAATTTGTATAAGGGCTCAAAATTTATAGCATTACCACTGGTTGAGATTTATATACTCTTCACCTCCAGATTTCATTGCCAAAAACACATTTGAAATATTATAGTACTCCAATTTTCAATGACATATGTAGATAGTTTGAAAAGATCAAGCTCAGAACTTTAATATTTATATAATTCAAGACATTTTTCCAATACTGGCTATGTCAGTCCAAACCGAGAAACGAGTTATTAATGCTATTTGTTAATCAACTAAGTAAGCTACAGAACTATGTATTTATTTTAAATTTATTTAAACTGAGCATACCTCTCGTTATTGAGGCAAAAACAATTTGATAGTTCTACAAACAAGATATTACACAAGACAAAAATCAAAATTGCTTATGTCAGGGTAGACATAATTCCCTCCTTCATTTTGCATGGCTTTTGGCGGGCTTAAAACGTATATCTGGTATCAACATGCTTATTCATATTCTGAAGAGTTACTATTTTTTTTTTACTCCACACTGATTGTTATTTTTATGCAATACAGTTTTTAGTCTTCTTCTGTAAAATTTTATTTCTGTAACATCACACCAGTTTTTGGAATAAAGTTTTCAATTTCTAGATAAATTCATTCATTATACTTGAACTCAGTGTGATCTTAGGGTAGTGTAATTTTTCAACATAAAAGCATGTAAGCGTTTATTTATATTTGTGCCTTTCTTTGCTAATTAAAGTCCAACTGGAAACTAAGCACGGAGAACACTGGCTGATGAAGATGTCTTTTTTTTTCCTGCGGATAACCACTTTAGAAGTCACGAACACCGTTTGGAGATTTGATCGTCTTCTTGCAGCTGTTATAAAAATGCTTATTTGAAAATGTAGCCGTAGCTACAGTAATTATTTTTATTTAACCGGTTCTCTCCCACGGACATGTTAACACGCCATATAATTTTGTGCTTGTAGGGCCCGGCCATACAAAATGTGCGCATGAAACGTATTTAATAATTAAAAAATATCATGCATATAGTGATATCTCTTGGAATCATAGTGTGATACTTCAATTTTAAAGATATTGTTTTGTAATCTATAATACATCGATTTTAAAAAAGCTTTTTTATTGTGTTCAAATTTGTCGCTAGCAGGGCGGTAGTTTCCGTTTTTGAAACGTTTTTGGATAAATGATGATAGAAATGACCCATCATGTATTTATATGGTAAGTATTTGTGATGTACAATTGATATATGTCCAAAAAGTACATATTTATTAGGTTTTATTTAAGAAAATCACGGCTCTCCATGCACGACTATATTAATACCACACTGCACAAAACAGGTTAATATTCAGCCTGTACCAAAACTGTTTTATCATTGATTTACAATAGCCATAGATAGATATCCATAAGTTTTGACTTACATAGCCTAGTTATAAGGAAGTGAAAAGTATCAGAAAATTCAGAAGATCAAAAATTCAAATTTCAATATTAATGTTTTTCCATTTTATATTTGTGATTTTGAGCATAGAGATTTATGAAGTTTTTTCCCTTTTTGTTAATGTTGATATTTTAAGCTTTTCCTTTTATTCTTTGTTAATCTCATGTAATTAAAATAATATCAGCTACATCAAAGATTATGTAAATAAAAAAGTTTTGAAAATAGTTTTCTTCCAAAATTATGAATTTAATTTTGATTGAAAAATCGTAACATTAAAATTGTCTTTGATTCAACAGGCTATCAAAATCACTATTTCCTGATATTTTATTGTATACTTTCTCGTTTATCTGTTTAAAATATTATCACAATATTATTTTATAAATTGAATAACGTAGTTGAGACTCCAACCGTAGATAGTAAAGAGCCTCAAATTAATACTGCTAGATGTCAGTGTATTACTGCATTTCACCTCTCAAAACAAAAATGAAAAAGAAAATAATATGTTTTGAAATGTATCAACAATTTCAGATAATTAAAATATTCTTCTTCGCCTTTAATGGAGCTAAAGATATTATAAACATTTGCTGGAATTGTCTCAATTTTTTTTTATCATTATTGCTAAGCCATGGATTTGGTGGAAGGGGTGGAACAATTTAATGTCCATATCGTCGTTGAACCAGGGGTAGGATGGAGGGGGCTTGGAGGGGCTCGTCCGAGCCCCTTGTTAAATTGTATTTAGAACGGCGAGTCCCTTGTTAATTTAAAAGAAAATTATAATCTCAGATCAAATTAGTATATAACTGTAATTTTTGACTTATATATTGACCGTGGAAATGAAAAAGGACGTAACCCATACATAACAAATTTTACAGGAGACACGAAAAAACGACTTTTGGTGATTTTGGGCCAATGGCAAATTATAAAATATAGCCAACCTTTAAGTGCACGTTGACTGATAAATTGTTAAAAACAACTTTTTTTCAGTAATTTTTACTGGCTTAGGCTTTAATTTTAGTAATAAATCAATTTAGATCACTGTGTTATAATTTCAGAAATTATAATTATATATGTTTGTAATTTACCTTTAGTCACCACTTTAATTTTGTTACTCTGATGATTTTTTAATATATGTTAGAGGCGTTAAACATTTTAATTTGTGTTATTTTAGAGTCATTTTTGAATAATTTCAACTCTAATTTGTGAATTATTTTCAATGTCAATTGTTTATAACACCTTTTAATTTCAATTTGTTTTTGTATGAATAGCACTGCTAAATTTTATTTCTTATCAGTTGACAATGCTCGTTATGAGCGAAACCGGTCCTGATCTTGAGAAATAAAAGTGGAAATTAAGTACAATGAAATATTGTGTTGTTTTTCTTAATAGAATGCCTTTCCACCAAGCATTGACAGTAAGCACACTAAAAGTGAGACTTTAGCCCA
This sequence comes from Himalopsyche tibetana, assembly GCA_030503985.1. Classification (NCBI taxonomy): domain Eukaryota; kingdom Metazoa; phylum Arthropoda; class Insecta; order Trichoptera; family Rhyacophilidae; genus Himalopsyche; species Himalopsyche tibetana. Next base: position 1,033,723 of record JAPJYX010000007.1, on the reverse strand, counting down.
GTGATGCACAAACCACGGCCCTTTTTCAATTTTGTGGTGGCCCTTAAATCTTTTTCTCAAACATATTTTTTTCACGTAAAAAAAATATTGAATAAATGTAATTGAGCTTTTTCTTCAATGAAAGAGAGTAAATCGGTTCATAGAAACAGGCTTACAAATATTTTGTCAAATTAATCAAAAATAGTTAAAAATTAACAAAGACCAAGAATGCATTCACTTATGAATTAAATATCAATGAAACATAAATATTTCACAATGAAACGATTTTTAATAAGCTAGTGCTCATAATCCTTTTTTTGCATGGCTTATTTATTTTCGAAATAACACGGTCAAAATAATATAATGGAACCTATTATTCATTTATCTAAATTCACTTAATCTTTTTTACACGGTTTTAAGGTTGTTTTACATGGAACGTACATATGTTCTGTATAAAAAAGGATTAAGCGTATTTTAAATCATTTTCTTTGCGGCCCGAACCCACGATAATTTGTTTTAAAGGTTGTGCAGCACTGCTTTAGGCATTCAAACATGTAAAAGTACACAAAGTTTACTATTCATTTCAACTTCAACAAAACGCGTTAAGAGGGCAACTCGTCTTTATTAGAACGCTTAAAAAATACCTTTGTATTTAATATTTATATTGAGACAAAGATGAAACACAAACAAAAAAATAAATGAAATTTATACCATAGTCAACATGTTTTTAATTCACCTATTTGGTATTCGGCGACCCACTAGTTGAGAGCCCTGGTGCTGAAAACTTAATTGAAGATCGCGATTTAGTGATGAGCTCTGCGGACTGTATGACTACGTAAGTGTACTGGCTAAGTAGTGGGAACCGTGTCAACTACTAGTAATAAACATCGAGTAGATTGGCGACCAGAAATTCAATAAGAGGGAACTGAAGAGACAAGAACATATTGAGTGGACCACGAACCAGTTGATGGTTACCGCAAAGTTTTAGTTGGTGATTGAGGAGCAGTATGACGGAGAAATGAAAAATTCTGAATTCATCACAAGATTACGTGTCAATGATGAATGATTGAAGGACTTGCCTTATTTTTTAGAAAAAAATCGCCGCATGAAAGCAACAGTGAGACAAATCAAAGATACTAGTTTTGAGATAATTGGCTAAATACTTTTGAGTAAATTTCCACAATTTGCAAACGTTGTTCTGACGTCAGTCTATTAATCGTGAAATGGAAAACCAAACTGATGACAAATCAGCTATTAGTTGTGAAATTGACTTTCGCTGGAAAAAGTTTTGCTAATTTAAAAAACAAAAAACACTCCATATTATTACAAATTTGTTCAATCTTATTCTTTCATCTGTACTCAATCCGGGGAAATCAGTATATGCGACTGGCCTAATCGACATATTTTGAAATATTCAAATACAAATTATGTATTTTATTTTATGTAATATTTCAGTTTTTTTGCCTTAAGTACAATTCTAAAAAATAAAAATCACGTGAAGACATTATTTATTTTCTTTTTATTTCTATTTTACACAATATAATAAATGGTTAACTTGTTAAAGAATTTAGCTGAACTTAAAAATATGATATTATGTCAATCATTAAATACATATTTTCTACTACTATTATCCATCTGCAATCATGAAAGAATTTTTACAAGGCCTCTCTCTATAAGAAGCCGGATTTCTTTTGTTATTTTATTTGTTTATATTTAAGGTTATTTTTTACTCGTGTTCCAAATTAATAAAAAAAATGTAGATCGTTGAACTCCGGAAATAATAACAGTCAAAGTGGGGATATAATATAAACACAATATGTATTTTCTTCCTTATGATTTATACATTAAAAATATATTCTAATTTATGAATATTTTTCATCTCCTAATTATAAAATTCATGATTGTAGTGTTATTATTATTTTTAAAAAAACTTTCACTTTGCTTTTGCTTACTTTTTAACAAATGATTGTTTTAATAATAATTGCGTTTAAATAATATAATTATCTTCAACACAATTTTCATTTTGGTTTTTTATTTTTACCCTTTTTAGAAACAACAGATTCCACTCTGAAAAATAATTGAAGCTTCAATATGTATTTCATGGTAGAAGGGACATAAAAGAAAAAGTCAAAACGCCATTTCGCTTGAGGAAAATGCGCAGGCAGCAGGTCGCCTGGTAGGTATAATTCCTTTAGAGTCAAATAGCCAACCTACAAAATAAACCTTCATTTAACAAGATATTTTTATTAATTCATTGTTAAAATAATTTTTCACGGAATAAAAAAACGACAGAAAATGTAGATAAATAAAACACGATTATCACAAGTCGTTAAAAAATTACAACGAAGAAGTAAATTTACTAAAGATCGTTTATGATACGTATTATGTAGAATCAACCAGTGTTTTTTTGCGTGAAAAATTACGTTGCATCGTTAAATGGAACTTAAATAAAGATACACTGACGTAAAAATGAACTGCTTAAAAGGATTGTTAGAAAACAAAATTTAAGCTTTTTTTGATAATTTTGTCGAATACCTATTTTGTTTTCATTCAACAGATATAATATTTTTACAGTTTATTTGACATTTAATGATGAAGAAAAAGTTTTGTTTTGAAAATTTTGTTATTTTGGCAATATTTTGATTTTTTTCAAATATTGCATATAATACAGAATATTCCTTTTTTTAAAACTTAATGATACGTAGGTGCGACATGGTAGATGATAGTGGTCAAACGGTCAACGTCGTTGGTTTTGCTTGCGTTGTTCACGCGCTCAAATCCCAGTATAGGCAGTTACATAAATTGATAACAATACATAAAAGAACAAAAATATTTTGTTTCATCCGAAAGTTTTCTTTAAAGAATTCGCAATTACTTAGTTGAATACTTTTGACAGACATACATTTAGGACAAGTCGGCTCTCAGTCACAGAACTATCTTTGTAATTAATAAATCAACCCTTAAATAATAATATTATACATGTCCAAAATACTTCACTACAATAGAACCAAAATGAGGTGTTTACTGGTTAAAATATTGTAAAAAAAATACCTTAAATGGACATTTCGCTGGAACGTTAGAGTATTTTCGAACCGTTGGTGTAATCCATTTATCACTTTCAATAGCAACGCACACGTCTATTTTTGCCCTTATAATGCTCTCTTTGTATTCGTTATTTCTTTGTTCGTACGTTTTCAAATCTATCTGAAACAAAAAAGGTAATTATCGCGATTTATTATTATATCATTAAAATGAGGCGAATTCAATATATATGAAATCGGATTGTCTGGTTTACATAATAATACACCGATCATTTCTCTGAACTAATTTACTTACTTGTCAGATGCATTAAAAACAGTCTGACCATTAAACCTTGACAGATATAAGCTTTTAAGAGTTTTGGCTCTTGAAACAGGGTTTATTGATGATAAACTTCTACTTCTTCTTATTTGTATGTAAAGCATATGGTTTCTATGTTTCCCTGTCGTCCACCAATTGTTTTGCTTTCTCCCATGACATGCCAGCATCCCTCAATCCAGCCTAGTACATCCTATAGAATATAGATAGTACCCGACGGCCGTTCAGGACGCCGGAATCTCACAAATAGGTATAAGTGATAATCAGGATTAATTAACGGTCTCCGGAAGCATCCGCAACACGTGAAGCAGGCAGTTCCAAGGTCTTTCCATGCCCACTGAAGTGAAGTGTACGTTTCTTGATCTTCAAGTTCCTCATAAAATAAAACTAATTCACCCCTATTATCCGATTCAAGCATCTATTCTCGAAGCTCAGTATACGCTACAGTCTTCGTCAGGTGCAATGATTCGATATCGTAAAACAACACTGGTAGAATGCAAGTTTCAAACAAATAACTTCACACCCTACTTTTATTACTACGATTTCGTAAATCTTTCAGGCATATCTGTCGATGTGTTTTGATTAGAAAAATGAATTTAAATGATTTAAAAATCACGAATAAAGATTAAATTTGACTTTCAAAACATTTTGTCGTAAGCGTTGTATTCACTGATCTCCTACCGTCTTTTCTTGGCACCCTTTTGTTAAATATTTGAATAGTGACGCCATGGAATATTGATAAACACGTATATAGTTTTATTTCAACAGAGCTGCAATTGAAGAAGGAAAGGCAAATAAGGACACCTGTGTGGTCATAATCTGAATTAAAAAGTATTAGAAATGATATAATGTACCAAAAACGGAGTCATATTTCCGTAGAATTCTCTGGGCCACGTAGCTGTACTAGGATAAAACCAAATGTCACTCTCGCAGCTCGGAGACTAGAAAAATACTTCTCTGCCGGTGGGAGTCGTTTAGAGACCCCAGTGGTTTCCTCATTATTGGGCTTATTCTTATGAATTTCAAAAAAAAAAAATAGTCTAAGGGCTTTAAAATATCTCTCTGCATCATTTTTCATACATTTTTTTCTAAAAATCCGTAGTTTTCTAATAAATAATCATATTTTAAGTTGCGCGTAAAAAAGACGTCATCCCAGCACACATATGAAATTGCAACTGACGCGTTTAGCCCAGCTATCTTACGAACGATCGCTTATCGCGGGCGTTTATCGCCTCATCGCGTTATCGCGTTATCACGTATTTATATAAACTAAAAAAGGTCAAAAAAACTATGATATAAGAATACCTTAATTATAAACATTGTATCACCCATATTAAAATAGATATTTAAGAAAATGTGAGTATTGGGGTCGCATTTCTTGAGCTTAGAACCGGAAAAGTTAATCGCTAGTTTCGGAAATTGGAATACTGCGGTTTGAGGATATCAGGAAAAGAACCACACAACTCCCTGTTACATCAGCAGCCATGTAAACATGTTCCTATCAGCGTTGTTCTAGTGCCCAAGACAACCATCAGATACTAAAGATGGCATGCCATAGAATAAAACAAAGCGATTAGGAATCTCGGATAATCCAAGAGGTGGTTAAATAATCAAACATAGTTAACGAATATAATCAAAGAAAGTGTAATTGATTGATTATGTAGTGACTTACTGACACATTACCAGCCCAGGATTTCCTGAGGTAAGTATCCATGTTCCACGTATACGGAGCTGATCTGTTCGCCCGTCCAACCTTTGTAGTTACATTAACAATGTATTTGCTGTCAAATGATTTCACTTCTGATCGTTCAAGTGTTAAAATAAGCGGCTGAAAAAAAATAGGTTATTAGCATTGCTTTTTTTTTTTGGTGCCGCAACTCACTTCTTGCCAAGCTTTTAACTAAAGTTTTTTTACTAATCCATATCCGTTCCCAATGTAAATGGCGTGAATTTCTAATGGAGGTTTTTCAACAGAAGTTTTTTACGAGAACTGCTTGTTAGTCAATTTATATTTAAAACAAAAAAACAGTATCTAAAGCATTAGAGCAGTGTCTGCCAAACTGTGTGCCGCGGCACACTACTGTGCCGCAAGAAGTCCCAGGTGTGCCGCGGTGGAAGAAGCCTTAAAAATGTCAATTTTAAATAACGCCTTTTCAAAAACAAATATTTGTCATGTGGGATTTCGGAAGCAAAACGGTAGCAAATCAAAGATTTCAAATTCTTGGGTGAGTTAAAAAAAAAAGGAGTTTCGGAGATAATCTGCGGCATCTTGGTGTGCCGCGGGACTAGTTCCATTCATCAGTGTGCCGTTAAGTAATTTTTTTTTAATATTACATAACTTATGAATGTTACGGTAATCGTCACTTAATATTTAAAAGGTACATTAATTAGTTGGCGACAAGCAGCCAATGGTTTCCAAGAAAAAAAAAACGAGAGTTTTCAAAGCAAAATAAAAAAATACGAATATTGTTTTGAAACATTAAAAATGACGAAAAAAATGTCCTGGAACGCCGTTCCAGCGCGTTACATGGGAAAAAAGGCCTGATTTTTGGTACAGTTAAAAGACATTTTTTTATCAATATAAATGAAAAATATGTTAATACAATAAGTGTCTACTTTAAAATACGATTTTTTTTTTTTTTGGATATCAAATTTATGGAGCTTCAAGTACCAGGACTCGCTAACGTCAAGGTTCTTCTAGTCTCCTTCATCGATAAAGTTTTTGAAGAATTGTAAATTGCATCCCCTTACCATCGTTTGCAGACAGAAGGGCGCGATCGCTACAGAGATAAGAAGTTCACGGGAACTCCATATGCACTATTTTGCAAATCGCATTCTATATGCTTCCCCATACTGCATTCGTACATGTACACACACATACGCATACATACATACACACATTCAGTGCACAAAGAAAGTCAAACAAAGAGAGTCATTTTCGTGATGCTAATTTCGTTCTAAAAGTGCCAATTTTAGACGACATAAGGTTTATGGAGGGTCGTCGAGCAGAATTGCTCTCGGTCTAAAACGATTCTCAGGCAGTGTCTCGTCATAGTTGTGGAGATTAGATATCGTTGGGTTAAAATGTTTTCCTACTTCGCTGTGAAACTTTTGAGATATCTCACGAACGAACTCGCGGATGGTAGGTATTTTCAAGTCTCTGTGAAGCAGCGTGTTTCGCACGTACCACGGGGCGTTACATATCTGTCTCAGTGATTTATTTTGGACAATCTGGAGAGTCTTCATATGTTTACGGTGAGCATACGTCCATATTGGAGCAGCGTACATCTTGATTGGTCGAGTGATTGCTGTGTAGAGGAGCAGCTTGCTTTTGAGAGTAAGTTTGCTCCTCGCGTTAAGCATAAAATACAACCTTGCCTTTGTAGCGTTAGCTTGACGTTTTTTAATCGCGGCGTGTTCATTAAATTTAAGTCGATTATCTAGCGTGAGTCCAAGATACTTAACCGAATTAGACCACTTGATCTCTGCGTTGTGCATGCGTATGCAAGCAAAATTAGGTTTTCTGATAACACCCTTGGAAAACATTACTGCCGCGCTCTTTTCGGTATTAATTTTGATTCGCCATTTGTCGCACCAGTCTGCAATTGTGTCAGCAGCTGATTGAACATGCGTGACAGCGCTTTGTCGATTTCGAGATTTAGCTAAAATAGCCGTATCATCTGCATATTGTGCTATAATTGCGTCGTTTTCTCCGCCGGAAGGAATGTCATAGGTGTATATATTGTATAATATGGGTCCCAAAACAGAGCCTTGCGGAACTCTCGCCCGAGTTGACCTTGGTGAAGATCGAATTCCATCGATTTTAACGTTGAAACATCTGCCTGTCATGAATGAATTGAGAATTTTTACCAGTGGTGTCCCTATGCCAGCCTTCGACATTATGAATACAAGCCCTTCAGTCCATACTCTGTCGAAGGCTTTTGCGATATCTAAAAAGAGGCCAGCCGTGACTTCTTTAAGAATGAATCCACTTGTGATAAACTCCGTTACTCGGAGGAGTTGGTGGTTTGTCGAATGGCTAGCACGAAAGCCGTGCTGAGTGTCTGGGATTAAAATACGATACGCTTTATTTAGAAATATTTTTTTCTTTTTTTACTTATCTGTTAACAATACACAGTGCTTTTTTTTACCATGTAACGCGGTGAAACGGCGTTACGGCACCTTTTTCTGGGCATTTTTAATTTTTCAAATCAATTTTAGTAAAAAAAGAAACCTTGGAAACCACTAGCGGTTTTTCTCCTTTAAATGTAACATAATGTATCGGGTATCGCAACACTCAAATGTAAATTGATGTCATAATACAAAACATTTTCTTCAATTGATTTATAATTTTTTGTTTAAAGGCATGAGTGTTTGTGATATCTAATCATTTTCTCCCTCCATTTCAAATCTAAAATAAACTAGACAAAGCGAGAGAGATTGGTTAATCCTGACAAGTCCTGTCCTATTGTCCAAGTAAAGTCCTGTCCTATCCCCATATTTTTATTCTTAAAAAAAGAGAGGTTGGATTACAAGCAATTCTTGTAAAACAACTTCCGTTAAGAAACCTACATTTTTAAGCTATATGCTCCACATTAGGAACGAACAGAGATAAGAAAAAAACATTGTTTAAATATTGACAAGTGAGTTCCAGTATCTTTTTTTTCAAAAAAAAGGACTGAAAATACATAACAACAGCTAAATATTTCACAAAGAACAAAAACTAAATCTCGTACAGTTTTGTTTCTATATTGGACAATTATTATATATGCCATGGCAACCTTTAATCATTCCATTTGTCTCTTCCAGTATATTTTTAGAATATAATTCCCTCTTCTCAAAATAGTCTTCGTGGTGTAAACAATCTTTTTTTATTGTATCTTAGGTATGTATCTACATAATATTATGAATTTATTGAGATGATTTTTTATCAACTAACGACTATCATATTTCAATGAACAAAAAGTTAAATAGAACTTTCAATCAAGTTCAAAAACAAGAATTTAGCAATCCAACGGTTCACCCCCTGAAACTCTAAATTGTATCCCCCAAGGGAATCCTCCACTGGTTGATAACCTTTGACATATGATAAATTAATTTAATAAAATAAGTAAAAATCAATATTCAAATGAAAATACTTAATTATTTTAAAATATGAAATGATGTAAAATAGCATACTTTATAAGAAACAGTCTTGCACTTTATTACAAAGAATATATTATTGCCTAAATCAGTAATGAAAAACAATATTTTTACGGAGATCGTCAATTATTGTAGAAAAATATTTTTAGCATCACGTCCCGGCAAAATTATGTTTATTATTATATTATAACAATGTCTTAATACAAAAATAACTAGAACACATATTTGATAAACTTTATAGAAATAATGACGTTTATAGTGTTCATCTTTTTGAAATGGAATGTCATTTCATTCTTTTGTACAATATACTTATTTCAAAGAGTAATTTGACAGATTTCTGGCATCTGACTAATGTTATCCTTAATCAAACCATTTTTTATTCTAATGCAAGTTTAGTTCTGCTATACATTATTTAATTTGTAATAATTGTGCACAATAAAAATAGTACTTGATAAACGATGTTAAATATATGATTTCCACTTTTAATGCGTTTAAGAAACAATTAAAAATAAGAATCTTTGTTGTATTGTTTTAAATTGTATAAAAATCACGGTATTTTGGCGCGCCCTACGCAATTTTTTCTAGTCTTATTTGGCAACTAAAAAATATCGTTTCACACAAAACAGATTTACAAAAAGAATTATGAAATAAGGTTTTTGTCGTATTTTGGAATCTGAGAATTATACTCCGTGCTCAGCTCTAAAAAAAAATAGTTGAACACTTGATGTTAAATCGATTAATAAATATTTTTTAATTGTTATTCTTAATACAATTAAATATCATAATTACCTTGGATGCTTTCGTCGGAATCATCAAGCAAGCAATTAAAAATAAACATTTGGTTAAAGACATGTTTGCGAATTCCCTTGCGAAAATTACTGACACATCAATAAACGAATAGACTGCAAATCACTATGAAAATCATGATCGTTGAAAGTTAAATTAATATTTTATTGCTGGTGTTTAATATTCGGTCTGTATTGTTCAACAACGAATAAGCAATTTTGTTTTGCGGAAGGTCGAAATCAAATTTAGGCCTACAACAACAAACGTCAAATCAAAAATAAGCTTTTGATTAATGCGCGTGAAATATCAAAAAATTGTTTGTTTTATTGTTTTCATATTAGAACGTTTAATAAAGGTTTTATTATTCATTTTCCAATAAACTTTAGATGGCAATTCGTATATTTATTTATTCAATTAATTCCTCTTATTAAATCTCAAATAAATTGACGTTGAAGTATTATCTGTATATCCAATTTAGAAAACAGATACTTACGTAGGATGACTTGGTGAAGAATTCGGAGATGAGTCAAGGAAACGAGAAACTAAAGCAATTGGTTGAATCATTTTTTATGATATATATACCCTGTATTATAAAATACTATGAAAAACACTTAAAATTAATTAGTTATTTGGTTTCATTATTTAAAAAAATAGGAATAAGGCTTTAAATATTACACTTTAAAGTAAATTGTTAGTGTAAAACGAAATTGTAATTTTCTAGCCAGTTGGATTCCATAAATCATATAAATGTTTTCGTTTTCAATTAAGCACATTTTTTTATTATTAATTCTACCAGTGGTAGCAGAAGTTTCAGAATTGTTTTCTCTATTTAAATATGGATTTAAAGCTATTTCAGATTTAATTTCTAGTAATCGATTCCAAAAGAGTATGAAATTTTTCATAACAGAAAGTGCCTGCTACATTAGTATAATTAAAATTTGAAGTAGAAATAATTCAATTTATTTTATCTAGGATAAATAAGGTGCTGATTTTGTTACATAACTAACATTGACTTTTTATTCACTCAATGGAAAGATTTTTTTTTCTGGAATGAAGAGCTATATAAATTGGCTGATTTGAAAAAATTCGTTCCATTGCATTTAATTCCAAATAAAATGTAAAGCATTCGTTGATACAATCAATTCATTCGTTTTTACGTAAAAAAATTATATTCCATTTTTACATAAAATAAAATTACTCGATGTTTGCTATCTTACCACCCAATATTATCTTATTCGTTATCAGTTGAATGTCGGTTTCAATTAAATACATTTTAATATTCAATTAATTTCACATCACCTACTGTCCGTTCAGAAAAGTTTTTAATGTTTTAAATATAAAAACAAAACTAAACCAAAAAATGGATACCCGTTCTGTGTGTTTTTAAAAAGTATGGACGAATTCTTAATTAAGAAAAACTTATTTAAATGATTCGGAAAACAAATTTAATTAATCGAAACTTCCTTTTTTTAAATAATTCCTCGATATTGCATTTGTATATGTTTTTCAAAGGATCAAACAGATTTTTATTTTATTTGATCAAATAACATATGGATTTCTCATAAAACATCTAGAAATAGTTGTTTTGAAGAGCTTCAATTCAGCTGATAAACCTCTCTTCTCAAACAGTGTATGACTAGTAGTATTGTAAGGCTCAAATATGGAAGTGTAAGAAAAAATTTACACATCATAATATTATATATATTCTATATCTATAAGATTGGGCTGAAGACATGCGTGAAGCGTATCAAAACGTCTATTTGGTGATTTGAACCCTTAAGCCCGCAATAAAACAAGACGAGCTCACAATAGCATTGCTCTTCAATTTAATATTAATAAATACATTAGAACCAGTAGTGTGCTGCTATGGGTTCGCACCGGCTCTGCCGAGCCGGTTCCTAAAATAATTTCAGTTCGGAGAGCCGGTTTCTAAGCCCGTTAAGGTTATTAATTAGTATATCCGTTAATGACTGTGATTTTGCATTCGGAAATTCTCGGAATAAGGAGCCTATATATGTACATATTAACATTACTCGCGATTTATTTTCGGAGCGAGTTTCATTTATTGTTTGAAATTTCTACTATTGTTCACGATGTTAAACCCCAAGAATAAATCCCCACTAATAAAAGTCATTACGACAAATACCGCTGGCCTATACTCGGGAGTCCACATGTAGGTAGTTATTAAATCAAACATCGCCCTACTATCACGAAAACGTTTATTTAAGAAAATTTGCAATCACGAACTTATTACATAGAATATTTAACAAACAAAATTTTTAATTATTACAATACACAATAACTATTACAAACCTAGCTTGCTCACACGATTTTATAAATGTAAAATAAAAAAAATGACTTTAAACTCTGCGCAGAGAACAAAATGGAATTTAATTTTCGTCGAAATGGAAAAAGATTATTTCTTTCATCTCGGAAAAAAAACAAAACAAAAAAAAGTGCAAGTGAATTTACAACTAAAGGTCTCTGGAAGTATCCTCCAGAGACTGGGAAGTCTCCCAACACACGTCAGGTGCGGATGGTATCCCAAAGAGCAAGAAAGAAAAAAACAAAAATCACATCGATATCGAAAAACAATGTTGCCATTTAAGGCCATTAACAATAAACAATAAACAATTGATATTACGGGTTGCCTGATTCAAAATTCAAACACAATTAATTTAGCTACACATTTTTTTTTAAATCCTGCCAGTTTTCCTCACAAAAGTGGTTGTGGAAGCGGGTGCCAATAACCCAACCTTGACAATATGTATGTTACTTGTAAACGTGTCTTACAATTTACTTTTAGTAACACGCTAATGTTTGTCAAACTATCAAACACGTTATTTATAATTTATCTTTTTGTACCGTAAGTAAAGTAAAGCTGCAAGAATATAGCAACTAGGATTTCCAATCCCGGGATCCCGGATCCCGTAATCCCGGGATCGCGACCGTACTAATCACGGGATTGAGAATTATTTAACAAATTCGTAAATTTATAGGATTTTGGATTTGGAAGAGCTAAAAATAAATTAAATTCCTAAATCGGTAAATTCCTGGGTTTTCAGATTTTAAAATTCTCAGAAGAGCAAAAAAACGAGTTACGCTAGTATTTTGGGCAAATCGGAAAATTTTTGGGTTTTCAGATTTTGAAATTCTTGGAAGAGGTTAAAAGAAAAAAAACGAGTCACGCTGGTATTTGAATTCTAGGATTTTCTAATCGCAGACCAAGTTTTGTCAATCCCAGACCAAGTTTTGTCAATCCCAAGTCTCAATTTATGTACGATTTCATGTTGAATTTAAATCCCGGGATTGGCTCCGGGATTAGATACCCTAATAGCAACTTGGTATCAAAATTTTCTATGACTATAAGTACCTGTATCTTAAAATATTGACGTGTTAATTGGGGTCAACGTAAATTTGCAGATACACCTGTATAGTAGTTATTAAATTAATTAAGATTCTGATCGGGGTGAATTTTATGTAAGAGACTTCTGTCAAAAGAAAGAAGCGTGAAACGTTTTATTCAAACAACAAAAAAATACATTTTTTTTTGTTTTTTTAAATAGTTTTAATGTCGTGAATACCTTGTATTTGCTTTTTAAACACGAGGGTAATTGCGGTATTGTCATTAGATACTAATTGACATGGCAGTCACTCAGGAAGTTCATTATTTTAAAGTAGGCATGTGAACAATAATTGTTGTTCTATTGACATCAAAACAATGACAACAGGGACAGATATGATGAGCTACCAAAAATACAGATGGCAATACAATGTTTCACGAATCATCAAAAAACTATTAAATATTGACTATTACTCTCTTTAGTCGAAGCATATGACTGGTGGTCACTAGCGAACCCAATCGAATATTAAGGAAACTATTCGAATAGTATTCGTATTTTTTTAAAACTATTATTAAAATAAAACATATTTTCAAATGTCGATTTAACTAAAATTTACATTTAAATTTGCCCATATTTCAAGATTTTTTTTTTACCATGTTCGCTCCCAATATGGAGCATATGGACGCCAAACGGAGTTTATCTCAACAGAAATGTTTCTACGACAACTGCTTGTTACTCAGTTGCTCAACCTCTCTTTTTCCAAAGAGAGTAGGAATAGAAGGAAAGAGCTAGAACTGGACTAGTGGTTAGCTAATCGCTGTTAATAGGATAGGATGGGTGGGAGGGGTGAATTCAAGACATCACATACATCCATGCCTTTGAACAGAAATTCATAAATCGATTGAAAAATCAATTTATAAAACTGCCCGTACTGGGATTCGAGCCCGTGCCCTCCTTAGCGGTAGCCAACGGTGTTGACCACTCGACCACACAGGCGGCATATTTCAAGAATAATAATGAATAATCCAGGCACAGTTTTTTTACTCAAATCGGGCGCATATTTTATTTCAGTTTGACGAAATAGTTCTCAGATTTTTAAAAAAATTAAACGATGTCGTTGGCTAAATCAAACAAATAATCTTTGGAAATTGCATATTGGCGCCTGTGTGGTCGAGTGGTAAACGTCTTGCGGGCTCGAATCCCAGTATGGACAGTTATATAAATTGATTTTTCAAACGATTTATGATTTTCTGGATGTATGTGATGTATTGAATTTCCCCCTCCAACCCATCTTATCCCATAAACATGACGAATCAAGAGCGATTGGCTAACCACTAGTCCTGTCCTAGTTTTATCCATCTATTCCTACTCTCTTTGGAAAAAGAGAGGTCTAGCAACTGAGTAACAAGCAGTTCTCGTAGAAAAACTTCTGTTGAGATAAACTCCTTTAGGAGTCAATATGCTCCATATTGGGAGTGTACATGGTAAAAAAAAATAATTGCATATAATCTTTGTAAAATATAATTTCAAATGAAATGGAAAAAATAAAAATATTAGCCTATCATAAAATTATTAGCAACCAATTTATATTTTTTGTGTACAATTTAAGGTATTATTTTGTCATATTTATTACGTAATTATATGTATATTACATACTTTAAACGATTTTTAAATATTATTTTCATACTTTAGAAACTATTCTAAGTTTGAATATTCGACATTCGAATAGTTGAAAATGACGAATGGTTAGGATCCCTAGTGCCTTCTCTTCCAATCTATTTTCTTCCTCCAAGTCATGGCAGTGTCACATAAATTCGTCGAGCACAGTACGAAAAAGCCATACGTTTAGAAAATACTATATATTTTTTTGAATAATATTTTTTTTCTTTTCCACACGCTTAGACTTCAGATTCACCTTTAGGGATGTTGAGTTCATCCGTGCACTTAAATTCAAATAATGAAGATGCAAAGTTTCACCAATTCAAATTTTATATTTAAATTCAATCAAGTACTTACTCCCAGTCAAAATCATTAATAAATATTGAATGCGGAAAAAGACGTAACTCACAGTTTTTTTAGATAACCACAATGTATACAACTTGATACACGTTCTATAAAGAGGATGTAAGCTTATAATGCCGAATGAGTATCAAAATCGCACGAGGCTTGTAAAAATTGCGATCAAGAAAAATGACTTAAAAATGATGTTTTGTGAGCAATTAATCAACTAAATATTAAATTAAGTCAACTAAAAACCAGTTTATCAGTCTCCGTCCACTCAAAGGTTGTACACAACACAACAACCTAAATAATAATTTAAGATTTCGACTGAAGGTGCTTGGTGGAATTTCTTGGTGGAACAAAGCACAGTTGCAAAGTCTTCCGATTTTAAACGAAATATCAAACTTTCCCACATCTCCTCTTCTATACCCTA
The DNA here is from genome assembly GCA_030503985.1 of Himalopsyche tibetana. Lineage (NCBI taxonomy): Eukaryota > Metazoa > Arthropoda > Insecta > Trichoptera > Rhyacophilidae > Himalopsyche > Himalopsyche tibetana. The sequence goes on along the minus strand of JAPJYX010000007.1, from coordinate 1,018,681 downwards.
TATAACCATAAAATCATATAATCATAAAACCTTTGCCGACAAACAAATTATATAATTCTTGAAACTGCTCACTACACAAATCTGTTGGCATTCCCATGGGCTCATCCTTTTCGCCAGCAATGGCTTTGGACTCAGTGATGCATTTATACCTTATATAAACACGAGACTTTTATTTGCTAAGCGTCAGTTCAAGTTCATCCGTGCACTTGAATGCCTGAAGATGCCGAAAGGCGAAACCCGGGTCGTTAGTGACAAAATTTGTGAGAATGTACATAGTTTGAACGATTCAAAAACCTAAATAATGACGTTGACTACTCAGATTCAGGCCACAATAATCAAGTTTATTAGAGAGTTTTTGTGTTTATGTACACTTATTTTTAAATATCGTTTTGTTGTTGATGATTACATTATACATTCAAGAAGGACGATTAGTATTTTTGAGAATGCTCTGTAATAAGAATAGTTTTACAATAATTTATTGAAGAAAAGTCTCACAAAACTCACAAATTCAATGCTTCGATTCACATTCAAGATAATTCAAATTAAAGTTTATCGAAAATCAGTGAAACAACGTTCACGGTATTACAAGTATCAATTTTGAAAACCTTTCATTGAATGACGGCTGATAGAATATAATGAGACGATCCGATTATCGCGTTATTTTGTTGTAATTATTCTCAGCTATATTCAAAATGAAACAAAATTAGTAATCATTCGAAAGGCTTTTACAGGGCGTTAATGCTAACGCATCCCCCAATTATAATTTGACTTAACGGCAATGAAGGGTTGGAATTGTAACTGCGGGACTTAATCTAGTGTTTAAATTGGAAACAGACCGAAATATCTTAATTACGTTCGCCCAAAATCGCATTAAAACCCAGTGAGCCTAGCAAATTCCCTCCAAAACTCACACATTTATCGCTGTGTATTCAAACTCACGGCAATATTGCAATTACTTTGAAATTATTATCAAGCGAAATGTTTTTTTAAACATGTGTTGCTGTACTTACCAACATTTATTGCAACATCTAAGGCACCACCTTCCGAAATTTTGTCAAAGCGTTGAATGTATTGATTAATTTGAGTTTTCCAAATTTTTCATTGTAACCATAAGCAAAAAATACTAGTGAGCATTTCAAGAATGTAAGAAGGGAAAGAAGAAAGCCAGATTTGTATTTGGAATCAGATAATTTTTATATGACGTGAGATCAGTAATAATGTATTCGAATTGTTACTTAAAATCACATTCAATTTTCACATTTTAATATGTTTTTTGATATAACAGAAGTTGAATAATACTGGTTGAAGAACGATTATAATGTCATACGAAGTTAAACTTTGTGATATTGGCGCTTCCAAACTTAGACTGAACCGTTAATCACGAAATATAATATTACAACGTTTAGTTGATATGTCCAAAAGCTGTGAGTTATAACAAGTTGTGTAATTTATAGTAAGGTATTTTGTACGATGTTAATACAGGAACTATTCAACAGAGACTGTTCTGAAACAAAAGCAATTTCACCAATAACAACGTGATCCAGAGTAAGCATTTTATAATATTGAAATAAGTTTAGAGTTGGAAAAGTGACTTCAAAATATTACACTTTAATAATTAAAAAGCATTTTATGTTTAAAAAAATTGTTAGAGAATAAACTATTGCCATTTATTTGTAATAGTCAGAAAATCGTTACCAACAACATATAATTTTATAAAAGTTTCTTTTCAATTATGTTCGAAAAAGGAATAATAATATATTATGGTCAATGCCTATCCTGATACTATAATAGAATTGTCTGACTACTTTCAGTTCTCTAGATCATAGTTTCTCAACCCTTTTGAGCCCGTGGCCTCTTTTGAATGTCATATTTTTCCGTGGTTTTATTTAAGTATAAGTTTATAACGATTTCCAAAAATGAAGCGACGAGATCTTTTTTTTAGCTGTTCCAAAAATTTAAATGAAAAATCTCAGTTTTTTAGCTCATATTAGACGTTCCAATTTCTAAAAGACAACAATTTACGGTTAACCCCCTCAAACTTTATTGTGGCTCCCTTGGAATATACTGTGCCCTCCCGTTGTGAAACATTGCTCTAGATCAGCGTTTCTCAACTGGGGTTCACGCGAGATAAGCAACAACAAGTCAAAACACTAAAATGCACAGGTCCTAAAAAGATCAGGCGAATGAGATAAGGCTCTTAATTTTTTGTCACTGACGCCTTAGGCGGTATTGAACAATTATTGGCTTTAAGCGCAATTTACCGAATTGTGTGCTTAATTTCTTATAGCAATTATGGGTCGATAAACAAACGTGTTTAAAAAATCTTTAGACTTTTTCAACCATGACCGCTCATTATCTGGATAGAAGCTTTTTTACTAAAACTGTTTGTTAAAACAACAATTGATCAATGTCTCTTTATTTGAGAAGGTTTTTTTTATTAGATGTATCTCACAAGACTGATTGTTATAGGCCAAAGCGTATACGAATTTGTAACAAAAAAATCTTTATTACTCGTTTATCTGGGACGTAAGCTTTTTTATTTTTTTGGTAGCCATGGATGTTTTAAAATCTTAAAAATCCCAAAAACGCATGAATACAATTTTATATACATATATGAAAATTTGTTTAAGAAATTTCGATCATCGAAGTTAGCTTGAATAATCCTCTTTTTAAAAATTTACACTGACACAAGAAGTATTTACTGGCACATTTATTTAAATTTTATAAAGCTGACTGTACAATTTAATATAATGCAATTAGATAATTTCGTTATTCCACATGTAGTGCTACAAATTGTGACACGTGTTTCGTATTATTTGTGATACGTGCTTTGCGTCTTTGAGAAGCATAATCAGACCAACGCAACGTTTAAGAAAAAAAACGATGATGCTTCTAAAAGAGACGAAACAAGTGTCACAGATTGTAACACTGCAAGTGGAATAACAAAGATATCAAATTTATTCAAAGTTACCGCCGAATTTATCGAAGATACTTACTGTACATTTAAATGGCTCATGAGATATGAGAATTATATTTTTATAAATAGCATATTGTATAATTTTCCAAATATAATAGAGATTACGTTTTTTATTTATATGATTCATATAATGAAAGCAATTCAATGTGGATTAAATATTAAACTAATTCATGTAACATAAAAATGCGATTTAGGGTAATATTATCAAAATAAATATGTTTGTCCGATAAATATCGTGCTACGTACATTTTATTTAATTGTGTTGTTTCCGAGTTAACATAGCGGAGTGCATCACGCAAACTTAAAATGACAAAATTCAACACTGCCTTGATTGATGGCATTGTTTTATTCGGAATTTTATTGATATTTTCTATGCTGCCGAAAAAATCGGTAAGTAAAAACATTGATATTCCGATGGATTCAGCGGTAGCTTTGAGAAAATTCATTTTTAATATAATGTTAAGTCTTATATCTTTAATATTTCACTTATGGTTGTGTGAATTGTTTTAGCTTTTCAATAAGAACCAATGTTTACTCGAATAATAAATAACCTTATGATAATAAGTCTGAAGACGCTTCTCAAATAAGTGAAATGCTTATTTAAATCACAATTTGTAGCATAATCAGTGGAATAATAAAGATATCAAGTGCAATTTTTTATTAAATTAATTTAATTCAGCAAAGTTGATATTCTTTTGATAAAAAAAAATGTTATATTAAATTGAATGAAATTTAATATATGCAGAAAAACGAGTTTATCGAGTAGTTTTTAACGCTGTTGGGTTCAGTTGCGGCACTCAAGCGCTTGAATCCTAATACATACACTATTGAATTGGGCTTTAAGTCAATTTAATAATTTATGTTTAAAATCATACATTTAAGTGACTTCTGAATTTATTGTTAGCAATCAGGCCCTATAAACAAATAATAAGTGAAAGGCAATAAACAAACCATTATATTTGGTCGTTGTCCTATACTTCCATCCCTACATATTCTTTCAAGAAAAAGACGGGTTCAGTGACTTAGTAATAAACAAATCTGTTGAGATAAGCTCCACAATATCCTTTACATTGAAGGCTGAAATGGTTACCAAAAAAATAAATCACTTTTAAGGTGTTCACTGTCAATACTTGGTGGAATGGCATTATAATAAAAATAATAAAACATTTTTAGTACTTTTTCCACATAAAATTTATTAGATCAGATCTGATCTAATAAATTTTATGTGGAAAAAGTACTAAAAATGTTTTATTATTTTTATTAAAAAAATAAATATTCATTATAATGACTGGACATGCTACAACAATATATCTTTTATAATATCTTAAAAGTCTAGTTAGTATCTTCCACCGTCTTCCTCTTGCTTAGAATTAATTTAAAAAATGATTGTTTGTTAAAAATCGACTGTGGAAAGGAAAAAGGACGAAACCCACACATATCAAATTTTACAGGAGGCGCAAAAAACGTGTTTTGATGATTTCGGGCCATATGCAAATTATGAATTATACACAACCTTCAAGTGCACGTAGACTTCTAAACTGGTGTTTAATTGATAAAATCTAATATTCATTAATGAAATTAATATAATGTCGAGGAAAAACCTTTATTTCAGTCTTTTTTCTTGGTTTGAATTTTTTATAAGTCATACTAATTCGGCATTTGTAGCTTGCATCTTTTTGATAAAACGTTTATCATGTTGATACATTGTGATTGTCAAAAAAGCCTGTTTTGTAAAAACTGTGGGTTACGTCCTTTTTCCTTTCCACAGTCGATATGATAGAAAATATTTGTTTATTTTTGGCGTGACTTAGAAATAACATTTTTACAGACATCAAGCCAATTTGAATTCGAACGAGCCGAAGTTCACCATCATAAGGACTATTTTAATTATTCACACTGCGCAATTACAAAGGCAAATCGGTCAGAGCCGTATGTGCTCAATTGTGAAATAAGCCTTATTCATGAAATGTCTACTGAATCTCAGGTATTTTTTTTATAAGATAAGTGCTTGTGTACTTTTAATATTTTGAGCTATGTATGCATTCGTTGCGGTTTTTGTTTTTGGCTGTTCATTTTTTGGTTACCTATTTTTTTAAGTTGGCATGAAATCTTCGTAGCTATTAAATGCTACTTTACTCAACAAAATAAAATTCTTAAATGTACTAATTTCACAAATAAGGATCATACGAGCGTAAAAAATACTTCTATGTATATTTTGCTCTGTCTGACTAACCAAAAGAATTCACCAAGTCAATAAGAAAGGTCTGAATGAAATGTAACTTACATCATTTTAGCTTTACTTCACGTCGAAAAATCGTCAAATGTTTTTCAAAAGAATTATATTTGGGCAGAGAAAGGCGAATCTGGATTAGACTATTAAAATATATAAAGCTTTTAGATACAAAACGTTATATGTACACATTTTAATACTTGGCACAAACAAGGTTTTTATGTTTCAATCAAAAAGTAGTTGTTTTAAGTTAATATTATTTTTTATATTCAATTTTAACTGTAAACAATAAAAAAATACAAGCGTTTATTAGCTGATAAACCATACAATTAAATTAACATAAGCAAAGTAAAAATTTACTTACCAGATACGAGAATCAAACAGATTTGAAATATTCTGAGTTAGGAATATATCACTATTTTTTTCGTATGATAGTATAAGATTTGATTGATTTTTGGAGCATATAAATTTTCTCGTATTAAACGCATATTTTTTTTTTCGACTTTGACAAAGTATGTATAACATCGCTTTATGTAATAAGACGTCTCTAATTAGTTACAGGCTGGGCTCAAAACAAAAGGGATGAAGGTTATTTTAAATAAAAATGTTACATTACTGCAGTGAAAAAAGGCAACCAGAAACCGTCGTTGTCATAACTTTCTAGACTCTAATAAGAAAGTCTGCCTTAAAATTCTTAAAATAAAAACTGTCAAGTTAAAAAAGATTGACCAAGAGACTATTTTGAACTTGAACTTTTATCATTTTCTTTTCAGGTATCCTTCAAATCGTATGAACTACGAAGCAATGTTTATAAAGATAGTATAATTTCATACGAAAAAAATCTTTGCGATATTGGTCGATACCAAACATGGATACTACCTTTCATTATGAAATATTCCAACGTTGATACAAAATGTCCAAAAACTGTAAGTTAATCAGATTTTTTTATTATTAATTATTAAGGGAGACTGAAAAGATCTACAGCGACATCATAGCAAAGTCTATACAGTTATTTTTGAAAGTTACTTACAATTTCTATCGCCTACTGTGGCCCAGTTGGTTAGAGCTTGCGATCTACCGATCACGCAGGTCTGGGTTCGATTCCCGGTAAGATCACAGCAAATTTGAGAATTATTCAATTCAAAGTTGTGATCGAAGACTGGGTGTTTGTGATGTTAATTCACATTATTTCTCCTCCTCATTCCTTCTGATCCTTTAATAGCTGGGTGTAGCAATAGTGATTAGTTAATCACTAGTCCTGTTCTAGCCTTATCTTTCTTTTCCTACTACTCACTTTGAAAAAAATAAGATTGAGTGACTGAGTAACAAACAGTTCTCGTAGAAAAAACTTCTGATAAAATACCTTCATTAGGAAGACATCGCTGCCTGATTTTCAAAATCTGGGAGTTAATGAATATTTGCCCGTGCCCCCCCAAAGCTGTGCTGTGGATACCCTAAGACTATTTTTTCTGTGTGGTCCCACATGCTGTGGCCCCTGGTTGAGAAACACTGTTTTTAATTACTAAGTATTTTTTAATTTCAGCCAGAAGTTTACTACGTCCGAAATATGAAGCCTGAAAATGTTTTCCCTAGTGTGATTCCCGCTTCAAAGTGGAAGTTTAGTATACGATTTATGATAATAAAAACAAAGTTGGTAACATTCCACTTGGAAATATATTTTAAAATTACTCAACCAAAACTAGGCAGGACAAAAAAGACAAAAAAGGTCACATAGTCAACCAATCAGTCCTCATCAATCAACCACCGATTGATTGATACAACTGCATATTGTATTGGCTGTTGAAATGATATGTCGTTGAATAATATAAATTTTAATATAACATGCTAATCGGTTATTATTATATGGTGAAGGTGCTTTAATTAGATTGTTGTTGGCTTGACGAAGACTAGACAATGTGGATCACCAAGCAATACGTATGGTTTTTTGTAAATATTTTGGCCATTTTACACAACCTAAGCTAACCAAAATTAACTTATTTTCATATTATCTATTGTAGTGCTTTGTATAATTAATAACTTATTTAAATAATGGATTTTTTATTTTGTGATTTATGTAACTATTAAAATAAATCAACTACATATTTCCATATACCTTTATTTTTATTTCCACACTACTCCCTCATAGTTAAGAATAACAATAATTCATAATTCCCCATAATTCCAAAAATATGCCTATTAAAATTTAAGACAATTTTGTGATTACACTTAACACTTCTATTAGTTCTAGATCAGGGGGGGGGGACCGTTTATTATCTAAATATCCCATTCATTTATCTGATTCAACATAAGGCTGCAGTAAACATTCACAGGGAATTGACTAGGTAATCTTTGGCCAGAAACAATTTCATGACAATTTGTAAAGCTCAGAAATTTGCGGATTTCCCAAAATTACCAGCGTATGTTTTTTTAGGTCTTCCAAGGGTTTTGACATCCAAAATCCCAAGAATTTTACGGATTTTCCCAAATTACCAGTGCAGGACCTTTTTTTAGGTCTTCCAAGTATTTTAACATTCAAAATTTCAGGGATTTATGAATAAGCAGAACAAGATCTAGTCAAAAGGCCGCACCAGAGTATCCAAAAGACCACAGGTTCCCAACGACTGTTTTACACGGTAAAATATGTTGGCGATCATTTGTAGAGTATAAATTGTTTATGCGACTAATCAACGCAGCTGTAAACTGCTAGCGGTAAATTGCTGGCGGTAAATTGCTAGCGGTGAATTGCGAGCTATACATCTTCCGTAAGCCACCTTATTAGGCACACGTTAAAGGCTTCTTAATTTAAATATTACTGTTGAAATAAAGTAATGTTTTGTGGTGCAGTGGCTCTATATAAAAAAGGTGGACTCTGGTTGGCATATGAGGTAGAGATTTTATTGTCAATAGATGATCGGAGAGCAAAAGATGTATGACAAACATTTTGTTACTATATGCTTTGAAAAATATTGTCCTCTTAGCTTATTAAAAATTAATCGTTTGATATTGTAGAATATAGAATAATAAATTTGTCTTAGATTAAGGCTTTGGGTTAAAGCAATTAAACGAAAAATGTCTCGTTCGTTTTGACAATAAAAAAATATGTAAGAAGTAAATTTATACCACATGAGGAAATAATGTTTTTAAAGATAGAAGTAGGGCTTGTTGGTTTTCTTCGAACCGGATTTTATTATTTATTATCGGATTATAAAGTTGTGAGCTATTAAAAGTTATAACTTGTACGCTTAAAAAAATATAGAAAATAAAAAAGAATATATTCAAAACTTTAATCAAATAGAAAAAAAGAACCACAGAAAACAATTAAAAAAATAATAAAAAAACAGGGGCAACAAATTTCTTGATGAATGATGCAATGGTAAGCAAGTACTTATCATGTGTTTTTTTTTTAAATTATGATGTATTTTTAGCAAAAAAGTTATCTTAGGTAGGTAAATTGCTTAAAATGTGCAGTCGACAATAAAAAATAATCTTATATTGTGCGCTAGTGTCGGCGCACTGATCGCCCGAGCGCTAATGTCATTCTAATTTATAATGGTGGTCCATTGATTTACCATTGGAATAAGCCGGGCTTGCATGTAATACCCTCAATTGTGTTATCTCCCTAAAATAAAAATATGCAATCCAACAAAACATCAAACAAAATCGTTATTGTACATAAAAGTTTTACCATTTTACTACTTGACTCACTTCACCTCTTGAGGGCTCATATAATTTGTTGTTTTAAAAAAGTTGATGAGTTAGATCGGATAAAATCTTTTTTTTGAAAATTTATACAGACATTTTAAAGGTATTTAATTCCACATTGCTTTGCATTATATTAAGCTTTTTACATTGACATTTAATGGTTTATTAGATGTAATTATATAATTATATAATGTTCCAAATGATTTAGAGAAGACGGTATTTAACTTTGTGATATATCAAATGAGAGTAGTCCGATTTGATTTAAATATTAAACTGATTAATGTTATACATAAAAATGCTGCTCATAAACAACGTGCAATATAGAATAATATTATAAAACATTATTTTTTTCTGATAAATATCGTGCTACGTACGCTTTATATATTTAATCGTATAGTTTCCGAGTTTCCGTAACATCGTGGATCAAAAAATTAAAATGAAGAAATTGAACACTGCATTTATTGATGGCATTGTTTTATTTGGTGTTTTATTGATAATTTCTACGCTGCCACAAAATTCGGTAAACAAATAAATTCATATTTCTGATGGGGCTCACTAATAATTTTGTGTTTTTTTTTTTTTAATATAAAGTTAAAAATAATTTTAATAATCAATTGATTGTTTTACAAATCGTCTAAGCTTTTCAAATATGATCAATGTTTACTTAATTGGAAAATAACCTTACGACAGTTGGTCTAAATATGGTTCTCTAAGAAAAAAAATACGTGCAATTTTTTTTTATCTCAATCAACAGAACAACAAATTAATAAAGTTTAATTTTATTTCAAGTTCATTATTCTTTTGATAAATAGAGGTGTTCGCGCATAAAGAAGATAGAAAAGATGCGTTCGCAAAAATATTTTTTTCTTCAAAAGGAGGCGCAGTAACACAATGGTTGGAAAGCACTATGTAAACATAAGCTCCATTATAACTTCCACATTAAAAGCAAACATGGTAACAAAATAAGTATTTAGAATAATGAATAATGCTGCAATAATATATATTTTTTAATATCCTAGAAGTTGAGAATCTTCCACCGTCTTCCGCTTGCTTAGAACTATTCCATCAAATGATGATGGGAAATATTTGTTTATTTTTGTCGTGACTTATTAAAAAATGATATCTTTACAGAAATCGACCCTATTCGAATTCGAACGAGTCGAAATTCGACATCATAAGGACTATTTTAATGATACACGTTGCACAATTACAAAGACTAATCGCTCAGAGCCGTATATGCTTAACTGTAACATTAGCCTAATCCGACAAATGGCTAATGAATCTCAGGTATTTTTTTTACAAGATAAGTGCTTGCGTTCTATTTATAATTTATTTATTATGTCAGTTACTGTTTTCACTGTATAATTAAGTATTTCGACTGAGGGTGCTTGATGGAATTTCAATATCAAATTTGAATCGTTTGAATTTTGTACTTTTTCATGAGTTTTGTCGCTAACGACCCGGGTTTCGCCTTTCGGCATCTTCAGGCATTCCAAGTGCACGGATGTACTTGAACTGACGCGTAGTAAACAGTTTATAAACAAAAATATAAGTAGATCACTATTAATAGGTCGGATAAAACCCTAGATTTATTTTAAACATTCCTATGTTATTATCTGGTCATTATTATTTTCAAAAAATCCCCATAATTATAACAAACCCACTTAATCCATTGAAAATTGTATACATTCAATTTTCGCTAATTTACATTTTAATAGCCTTTAACTTAGTGATCTACTTATATTTTTGTCATTTGTAGTATCATTATTTTTTGTTTGTTTTCTATCCTCCCCTCCCTTTAATAATATATCATGTTAGAATAGAAATAATAAAATATAGAAAAAAATACATCACCAAGAGAATATTCAGAACTACAATTCAAAGCATTTTTTTTAGGTATCCTTCAAAGCATATGAACTGCTAAGCAATGTTTATAAAGAGAGTATAATAGCATATGAAGTAGGAGTTTGCGATATTGGTCGATACCAAACATGGATAATGCCGTACATTATGAAATATTCCAACGTTGATACAAAATGTCCGAAAACTGTAAGTTATCCAGGATTTTTATGTATTTATGAATAATTAACAAGATATTTCTACACAAAATAGTTTTTTTTTTTGCATGAATTATGCTGAAAATAGTTACCATATAGCACATAAAACTATTGTTATTTAAAACTAAATGCAAGTTAATTTATTAACCTCGAATATTTTTTTGTATTAATGCCCAGCCCAGATGATGTGATTAGATTGGTAGATCATTGCATCGCAATTCTTGGTAATTTCTCAAGATTAATTAAATTCAAAGCTTAATAAAAACGAATTATTATTAAAATCGATATCAGATATTTTTATATTTATATTCTTTCTTCTTCCACTGAATTGCAAACATGTTAGTTTTTGATATAATGGTAAAGAATTTTTCATCGGTAGAATATTTAAAGACATATATATTGCATTAATTTCATAAAAATCAGTACGCTACAATTGCGAAAGAAGAAAATAATTTCATACAAAGGAAAGTGATATTTCTGCGCAAGTAGGGTTACCAGAGAATTACGTAAGAAAGCCGGGCGCAGGTGGTTAAAAGTTATGTTTTTTTTAAGTACGGTCATTGTTCAAAAATAATTTTAATACATAACTATTATTTATTTTTTTACATGCGGTGCCTATGGTTTTGGTCGAATTATATGTAATATTCAATTGTGTGGTACGATAGAAATCCAGGTGTTGTCCGGTCTTTTAAAATCCGGTCAGATAGTAACTAATTACGCAAGTGCCAACGCTGGTTCAAAAAAAAATCGAGACGTAAATTTCGACCGTCTTGACGATAAACGTTCAGAGAGATGTTTTCGAATTTAATAATCCAAATTGAACATTTTATGAATAAGCAAATAAACCTGGAGCCACATTGTCAGGTTTCTGATACCAATTAAAAAATGAATTCGATACAAACATATTATGACACCACTAAAATAGCTTTGTCTAAAATGTTTATAAAAACTTTGAATTCAGAGAATGCTTAAAATATTATTTGTTTTTAAGACCTTCATTATACTGAATATATTTTCATTGTGTATTTTTCTTACCAACACTCAATAATAGCAATGAAGCGTTTTTTTTATAATATAATCAGAGTAGAATTTTTTTTTTATAAATATAATCAGAGTAGAAATCGTTGAAGGTATTGTATTCAGGATCATTTTTATGACCACCTTGATTATTGGGAAAAATTATTCGCCCGCTGTTGTCTAGTTGGTTAGAGTTTTCTATAACAACCAGGTGGGTCTGGGCTCGATTCCCGGTAAAGTCAATGTCAAATTTAGGTTTTTAATTTAAATTTGAAACCTAATACACGGGCGTTTGTGATATCAATTTACCTCGAGTTTATCTCGACTGACTTACAATACAAAAATTCTCATATTAGTTTTTATCGCATGATCTTTCAATTTTTAAATATTTGGGCGCATTGATTGGTATTACAGAAAATATTTTTGTTAAAAAATAAATAGTAAAAAGTATTATGATAAAATAACTATTAAGTCTGTCTTGAAATTTTAACATGACTCCTAATAAACTTTTTTACTGTTTGTGATGTTTTGGTTTCAGCCAGAATTATACTACGTCCGAAATATGAAACCTGAAAATATCGTACCTACTGTGATCCCCGCTTCAAAGTGGAAGTTTAGAATAAGAATTTTTGTTATAAAAACCAAATTGATAACATTCGACTTAGAAGTATTTTTTAAAATAATTACACCAGCACGAGGCGGCACAAAAAAGACAAAAAAGATCACATAGTAAGTCAATCAGTCAGCCATTAATTGATGAAACTGCATTTTTTTCGTGCTGAAATGATATATCGATTTAGAAATTATCGTATAAAAATATGAACTTATAAATAATCTATGGTGAAGGTGTTTAAATTAGATCGCTGTTGGCTTGACGAAGACTAGACGAAGTTAATCACTAGGTAACAAATTCTTTTTTTTATAAATTTATTGGTCATTTTACTATTTATAACCTAACCAAACCAAAAGGAACTTATTATTATATTATGTAGTATTTTGTATTATTAATAACCTACTCATAGTTTGAATAATGCATTTTGGGATTTTGTTATATATGTTATTTTTTAAATACATATTAAACTACATACTTCCATACACTTATCTTTTTATTTCCATGCAATTTCCTCATAGTTCATAGAATTCCAAAAATATACTTATCAAAGTTTAAAGAAAAAAAAACTCTTTGTGATGACATTAAACACGTCTACTACTTCTGAATCTAAACGGCTTAAATATGTTAGCGATCATTTGTAGGGTATAAATTGTTTATGCGACTAATCAACTTCAGCTATAAACTGCTAGCGGTTAATTGCTGGCGGTAAATGGCCAGCGGTGAATTGCTAGCGGTGAATTGTGAGCGATACAATTTCGGAAGTCACTTTATTAGGCACTCGTCATCATATTTGAAGGCTTCTTAATTTCAATATTACTGCTAAAATGAAGTATGGTGCGGTGATGAAGAAGCCTTATTGGCATATAAGGTCAAAATTGTATTGTTAATAGAAAAGCAAGAAAATGTTAATGGTATGCATTGATTTTTTTTTCTTTACTTACCAAAAAATAGTCGATTTGTTTATTAAAGTATTCAACGAACCTTGAATAGCCCCATAATCGTTCTTAAAAACGCTAAAGTCAAGTTTAATAAATGTAATAATTGTAATATAAATTAGGAGGTTAGAGCAAATAACATGATGCGTTGTGTATCTCTTCTAAGGCAGTATATATACATAAGTATATTCAAGTTTAAACATAGTTCTGACGATGGCGCACGCCAAAATAGCTGTAGACTTCTCTTATAAAAAATTGTAAAACTAAATACGTTGATATTTGTTACCTTATACAATGGAATTTTACCAAGTAAATGTAAATTCAATCAAGAACTATCGTGTTTTTTTTTTTTAAATATGTTGTATTTTCGGCAGAAAAGAAGAATCTTAAGTAAATAAATTTCTTAAAATGCGTAGTTGAAAATAAAAAAATAATCTTATATAGTGAGCTAGTGTCGGCGCTCTAATCTCCCGAGCGCTTATGTCATTGTAGTTTATAATGGTGGAATTAGTCTAGAGTTGTAAAAGTGACATCAATATGCTGTCGCAAAAAACGTACTCAAAAAGAGACATAACATGAAATGAAACATAATTTTCCTATTCCATATCTTTTACTTATACGGAGCATATGGTCACCGCAGCTTCTCTCCGAGATTCTATAGCCCCCGAAAATCTCTTTGCTTCCTCCCAGGTCATCCCAGCGTCCCGTAGCTTCGTTGATCCGGTTGATAGAAGAGTAAACAAATATTAAGACACCGTTTTATTTAAAAGATGTTGCTTGAGAAAGATCTTTTGCTATTGATTTGTAATAAAAAAAATGATTTTTAAATTAAAAATAATTCGACCATGGAAAGGAAAACGACGTATCTCTCCCAAAACAAACTTTACAAGAAGAAAGAATTATGATGATTTTGAGCCAATGTCAAAATAAAAAATACACTTAAGCCTTGAAGTGCAAGAAAACTAATAAATGTGGTCTTGTTTTGACTTAATCTAATATTAATAAAATTAATTCTTTAAGAAAAACTTTTCCCGGTCGTAGTTTTCATAGACCCTTTTTGATGCCATGAAAATTTTAAAATCTTAAAAGCCCAATAAAGGATTTATAAAATATGACATATAATATTGAGCCCATGAGAGGGGAATTAAGCCATGTGGTATTTTAGAAAAAAAAATAGTTCGTCCGTTATAATATTCCACATGTTCTAAAATCTAGTAAAAGTGAAGTAAGTTTCGTAAGGCTTAGAAGTAAATGAACTTTCGGTTAGATTATTTTCAATTATAGTGTAGCAATATTTTTATTTTTGAATTAAAATAAAATACTACATGCACGGATAGTTGTAACAACAAACTTTAAATATTAAAAAAATATATTTTGATACATTTTCAACAAAATCAAAAATCAAGTTCACTTGTACCGGTGAAAACCGTCCAATCCATAAACGTAATTATTTTTAACCCGTTCCGCAAATACACATTGCAATTGAGGGTATTGCAAACACGGCTTATTCCAAAATTTTTAAAAATGAATCTTGAATATCATTTTGAATGTATTTTTAGTCTTGCATTATTTTGGATGTTGTCAAGCCATGTTTGAGACTGATTTTTAAAAATGCATTTTTAATATTTTTTACTATTTGACTCACTTCATCTCTTGAGGGATCATATAATTTGCTGTTTTAAAAAAGTCGATCAGTAAGCTTGGATAAAATCTCGTTTTTGAAAATTTATACAGACATTTAAAAAGTATTTAATTGCACATTACTATGCATTATATAAGGCTGAATGTTCACATTTAATGGTTTATTAGATATAATTATATTATCATATAATGTTCCGAATCATTTAGAGATGACGGTATTTAACTGCGTGGCATGTCAAATGAGAGCAGTCCAATTTGGTTTAAATATTGAACTAATTAATGTAACATAAAAATGCTGCTAGAATAATATTATAAAAATAAAATAGTTTATTTGATATATACCGTCCTACGTAAGCTTTATATATGTAATCGTATAGTTTCCGAGTTTCCGTATCATCGTGCATCACAAAAAATTAAAATGAAAAAATTTAGCACTGCATTTATTGATGGTATTATTTTATTCGGTATTTTATTCATAATTTCTACGCTGCCAGGAAAATCGGTAAATAAATAAATTGACAAGTTAATAAATATAATCAATGTTTATTGTATCCTAAAAATTAATAAAAACACAATATTCTTTTGTACTTTATTCCACTTTATTTAAAAGGTCAGGACCGGTTTCGCTCATTGCGAGCATTGTCGACAGTTGACAATGCTCGCAATGAGCGAAACCGATCCTGACCTTTTAAATAAAGTGGAATAAAGTAATATAAAAAGCAATATTGTGTTTTTGTTAATAAAATACCTTTCCACCAAGTATTGACACCCTAAAAGTTTACTTTATCAACAAATAACCTTACGACAGTTAGTCTAAAGATGGTTCTCTTAGAAACAAAATACGTGACAATTTTTTTCTTCTTAATAAGAAGAACAAATAATCGTTTTATGTCCATTATTCTTTTGATAAATAGAGGTGTTCTTAAATAAAATTGTATGTATCTAAAGTATCAAAATTTACGAGAAAAATCTTTGTTAGTTATGGTTGCGGCACTCGCGGGCTTTAATCACAGTGCAGGCTATCACGAATTAGGCTTTCAACCAATTTATGGAATTATGTTTGAAAACATACATGCTAGAACTTCTTCTTACTAATCTGGCCCTAAAAATAGTGCCAGTAGACAACAAATTAATGAACCTTGCTTTTGGTCCTAGCTCTGTTTAAAGGTAATAATAATTCTACAGTACTAGATTATATATATAATATTTACTTTAAATTTATTTTATACAATATATTATAATATTTCTATTAATTCTACATACTCTTACGAAAAAAGAACAGCTTCAGTTGCTTGGGATTTTTTTTTTCGGAAAATACTTTAAGTAAGGACAGCGATTTCCAACCTGGGAGGCGCGAACAGTCCAAAATAATTATTTACCTTTTAAAACGTGTCTTTATATATAAATGTAATAAAGGATGGAGAGGTGCAAAGATATTTTTTTCTTCAAAAGGAGGCGCAGTAACATAATGGTTGGAAACCACTGTTTTAAGATAAGCTCCATAATAACCTCCACATTGAAAGCAAACATGGTAACAAAAAATAAGTATTTAAAATAATGACTCTTGCAATAATATATATTTTTCAATGTCCTAGAAGTTGAGTATCTTCCATAGTCTTCCGCTTGCTTAGAATTATTATATAAAATGATTGTATACTGTGCTGGAAAATAGCTATTTATTTTTGTTGTGACTTGATATCTTTACAGCAATCGAGCCATTTCGAATTCGAACGAGTCGAAGTTCGCCATCACAAGAATTATTTTAATCATACACACTGCGCAATTACAAAGGCTAATCGTTCAGAGCCGTATGTGCTTAATTGTGAAATTAGCCTGATCCGACAAATTGGTAATGAATCTCAGGTATTTTTTTTCAAGACACTTACTTGCATACTATTAATAATTTTGTTATAATGTCAGTTATTGTTTTCACTGTATCATTTATTGGTTATAATGTTTTTATATTGTCCGTGTCACTGTGTGAACGATACAGTTTTTATATAGGTCGGTAGATTGATAAATATATTTTTAAGTTTGAAGTATTACATAAAAAGTCATTTTATTAAGTCAAGAATATTTTTGAAAACGAACGTTCCATTTTTTTAGAATAAATTGTCTTTTTTATTTCCTGTATTTGTATATATCGACTGAGAAACTAAAAAAGGCGTCACTCACAGTTTTTTTTATAATAGTTTTTTCGATAATCACAATGTATAATTGTTGAGTCATATGACGCAGCGGTTTGCGTTGCTGGCTTCCGTGCTAGATACCACGGGTTCGAGTCCCAGTACGAACAGCATTTTTTAGATCCAATTATCGATTTCAGTTCGAAGGCATGTGTGTTTGTGATGCCTTAATTATCCTTCCAACCCTTCCTATCATTCGATAACTGGTGGTAGCGAGATTGATTAGTTAACCACTAGTCCTTTCACAAACATTTCTCGTAGAAAAATTCTGCTGAAATACTTCCATTAGGAGGTCATATGTTCCACGTTGGGAGTGGAAATAGATAAAAATAACTTTAAGTCTGCATTAAAAAGAAAAAAATATTCAGAACTCCAATTTAAAACAATTTTTTTAGATATCCTTCAAGTCATATGAACTGCTAAGCAATGTTTATAAAGAGGGTGTAATTGCATATGAAGTAGGCGTTTGCAATATTGGTCGATACCAAACATGGATACTGCCGTTCGTTATGAAATATTCTAACGTTGATACGAAATGTCCAAAAACTGTAAGTTATCCAGGATTTTTATTTATTTATGAATAATATAGATATTTTCAGCCAAAATAGTTTTTTGTTAAATGAATTATACTAACCATGGTCTTGGTTCGATTCCCGGTAAGGTCAATGTAAAATTTAGATTTTTAAATTTAAATTTGAGACCCCTAAGACATGGTTGTTTGTGATGTCAATTTATCTCGAGTTTATCTAGACCACGAGTTCTCAACATATGGGTCGCCAACTTATTTCGATTTTGGATTTGAACAAAAAAACTAAAACAAACATCAACTTAAATTACCCTATTGAAAAAATGCCCTTTTCAATTGCATTGGAGCCGTGGGGCACATAGCTTTTATAAAAAGGGGTCGCCACCCGCAAAAAGTTGGAAACCTATGATCTAGAGTCTAGATTCTAGACCAGAGGTGGGGAATCCAAGAACCTCCGGTTTGGCCTTCTGACCCATTTTCATTTCAAATTTTTTCAAATTCCTCGGCGAGCTAAAAAAAAAAAAAGAGGTTTGCAGATATCTGAGGAAAAAGTAAAGCAAATTCAGATTTTCAAATTCCTCGGTGAGCTAAAAAAAAGAGGCTTGGAGATATCGGGGGGAAAAGTATAGCGAGGAAAAGTAGGGTAAGGGATTGAATATTAATCAATCCCGTCCTATGTTTACTGCGGCCTTATGTCAAATCAGAAAAATGAATGCGGCCTTTAGAGAAGAAAAGATTCCCCACCTCTGTTTTAGACTGACTTATAGAAATATTTATTTTATAGAAATATTTGGCGCATTGGCATTAATGCCAATTTTTTTAAATTCAATAAAAAAAATATATTATTATAAAATAATTATAGCCATGAAACTTACATTAGTCTGAAAAACTTTTTCATTAATTGTGATGTTTTGTTTTCAGCCAGAATTATACTACGTCCGAAATATGAAGCCTCAATATTTAAAAACTAGTGTGATCCCCTTTTCAAAGTGGAAGTTTAGAATGAGAGTTTTTGTTATAAAAACCAAATTGATAATATTCGAATTCGAAATATTTTTTAAAATAGTTACACCAACACGACGCAGCACAAAAAAGACAAAAGAAATCACATAGTAAGTTAGCCATTAATTGATAAACTGCATTTTGTTTCATTTGTTGAAATGGTACATCGATGTAGAAATTATCATATACAATATGAATTTATTATTAAGCTATGGTGAAGGTGTTTTATTTGATTGTTGTTGGCTTGACGACGACTAGACAAAGTTAATCACTAGGTAATACATACTTTTTTATATAAATTTATTGTTTAGTATTAATAACTTCACAAAACTAAAAGAAACTTATTATCATATTATCTAGTACTTTGTACAATTAATAACCAACTCATAGTTTGAATAATGAATTTCTGGATTTTGTTATAGATGTAACTATTAAAATACATATTAAACTACATACTTCCG
Source organism: Himalopsyche tibetana (assembly GCA_030503985.1). Classification (NCBI taxonomy): domain Eukaryota; kingdom Metazoa; phylum Arthropoda; class Insecta; order Trichoptera; family Rhyacophilidae; genus Himalopsyche; species Himalopsyche tibetana. The sequence goes on along the minus strand of JAPJYX010000007.1, from coordinate 999,334 downwards.
TACACCTATCTTTTCATTTCCAAAAATATACTTGAAGCTAATAAAAAACTTTCTGTGATAAGCACTAGGTTATCCAATACCGTCCAATTTTTTGATCCCTAAATCCCAAAACTGACATGGTCGCGATCCTGGGATCGCGAAAACTGAGCAGATTCTGGAAAGAAAATCGGCTCTCGGAGATAAGTTTTGGGAAATGTACCAACACGAGAATTTCTAATTACTCAGTGAGATAAAAAAAAAACAACATTCGGAGATAATCTGGGGAAAAAGTATACCAAATCAAGGATTTCAAATTCCTCGGTGAGCTAATCTCAATTACTCCGGATTGATCCTATCAATCCTATCCATAGGATGTACTCGGCGGAACTGAGGGATGCTGGCATGCCATGGGAGGAAGCAAAGCTATTGACGGAAGACAGGGAAACATGGAGGTGCCGCGTGGTGGCCATATGCTCCACATAGGGAGCGAACATGGTCAAAGAATATTATAGTATATAGATTAATGTATTTGTCTTAGATTAGGACTTTAGGTTGAAGTAATTAAACAAACAGTTTCTCATTCGTTTCCACTATAAAAACATGCATATATCAGACGTAAATTTACCACTGAAGAAAATTAAACTTCGATGAAGGTATACCACATAAGCAAATAACGTTTTTAAGGTTGGAAGTAGATCTTATTATTAATAACTTTTGGGTTATAAAACTGAAAAGTAATAATTTGTACGCTTAAAAAAATGAAAAAAAAATGCTCAAAATTTTAACCAAATATAAAAAAAGAACCACAGAAAAAAAACAACAGGTGTAACAGAATTCTCGATGAATGATGCAATGGTAAGCAAGTACTATTGAGCATATTTTTAAAATTCATGATAGTAATTTAGCAGAAAAGTTATCTAAGGTAAGTAAATTTCTTAAAATGCGCAGTCAACGATAAAAAAATAATCTAGCAGTGTCAGCGCTTATATCAGTGCATTTTTTAAATTATAGAATTAGTGTTAAGTGGTAAAAGTGACATCAATGTAACGTCGCACAAGAAGTTCAGATTTTAACAGGTTTTAAAGACAATAAATAATATTCTTCTTATTCTATACCCTCTTCCTGTACAGAGCATATGGTTTCCACATGTTTTCTCCAAGATTCTATATCCCCGCCAATTTCTTGGTTTCCTCTCAGGTCATCCCAGCGTTCCGTAGCTCTGTTGAGAATATCTTATGGATGGTCATCAGTAGTATTATGGATCAGTGTCCATCCTGTTGGTAGAAGAGTATACAAATATTAAAAAAAAAATTTATTTAAAAGATGTTGCTAGAGAATGACCTTTTGATATTGATTTGTAATTAAAAAAACGAATCATTATTCTTGGAAAGGAAAAGAACGTACCCCACCCAAAACATTCTTTAAAAGAGACACAATTAAAATAACTTTTGGCCAAAGTAAAAAATATAAATACATGAAGTAATAGATAAACCTTGAAGTGCACAAAAACTAATAAACGTGGACTTATTTTGATTCAATCTAATATTTATAAAATATATTTTTTAAAAAAAGCCTTCTCTTTTCTTGGTAATAATTTTCATATACCCTTCTTGATGCCATGGTAGCCATAAAAAAATCAAATCTTAAAAGCCCAAAAAACGGATGTAAAATATTATTCAGCAATATCAGTTAGTTCGGATAAAATCTCTTTTTTTTAATGTGTACTGACATTTAAAAAGTATTAACTGGCATATTACTGTGCATTATATTAAGCTGAATGTACACATTTCATAGCTTATTATATGTTGTAACATTATTTTATAATATTTTTCTATAATGTCAAATATTTTTAAGATGACGTAATTTGATTCTGTGATATATCAAATGAGAGTAGTCCAATTTGGTTTTAATATTAAACTAATTAATGTCATATAAAAATGCTGCTCATAAACAACGTGCAATTTAGAATAATATTATAAAAATAAAATAGTTTCTTTGATATATACCGTGCTACGTACGCTGAAATTGTATAGTTTCCGAGTTAACGTAACATCGTGCATCACAAAAAAATAAAATGAAGAAATTGAACACTGTATTTATTGATGGTATTGTTTTATTCGGTGTTTTATTGATAATTTCTACGCTGCCACAAAATTCGGTAAATAGATAAATTGATTTTTTACAAATTGTCCTAATTTTTAAATTAGAATCAATGTTTACTTTATCAACAAATAACCTCACAACAGTTGGTCTAAAGATGTTTAAAAAAATATCTGAATCAGCTGAACAAGAAATTAATCATGTTTAATTTTATTTAAAATTCATTATTCTTTATCCGCCTGTGTGTTCGAGTGGTCAACGTTGTTGGCTTCGGCTACGGAGGGCCCTAGAAGTTGAGTATCTTTCATAGTCTTCCGCTTGCCTAGAGTTATTATATCAAATGATTGTACACTGTGGTGGAAAATAGTTATTTATTTTTGTTGTGACTTGATTTCTTTACAGCAATCGAACCATTTCGAATTGGAACGAGTCGAAGTTCGCCATCACAAGGATTATTTTAATTACACACACTGCGCAATTACAAAGGCTAATCGTTCAGAGCCGTATGTGCTTAATTGTGAAATTAGCCTAATCCGACAAATTGGTAATGAATCTCAGGTATTTATTTTCAAGATACTTACTTGCGTACTATTAATAATTTTGTTATAATGTCAGTTATTGTTTTCACTACATCATTTATTGGTTACAATCAGGGGTGGGCTCGAGGGGGCTAGGAGGGGCTTGCACGAGCCCCTTGTTGAATTTTACTAAGGCCGGTGAGCCCTTTGTTAACTTATGAGAAAACAATATTCTCAGATCAAATTAGTATATAACTGCAATTTCTAATTTAAATATTATCTACGACAGCTTCGGTATACACAATAGTACATTTTTAGCTATTTACATGGATAAGTTTACGGTAAATTGTATATTTTAACATATTAGAAGTGTATTAAGTAACAATCGATTGCTTATTTAAGTGTTGCATAAATTTGCATAGGAGTGATAAGATAATTCACTCCTTTCTCAGAACACTGAAAAAAAGCTCTCGTCTCTGGAGGGTTAATTATCCTTTCTACCCTTCCTATCATTCGACAACTGGACGCAGCGAGATCGATTAGTTAACCACTAGTTCTATCACAAAAATTTCTCGTAGAAAAATTCTGCTAAGATAATTTCATTAGGAGGTCATATGTTCGACATTGGGAGTGGACATGGATGAAAATAGCTTTAAGTCTGCTTAAAAAAGAAGACAGCACCAAGAGAATATACAGAACTCCAATTCCAAGCATTTATTTCAGATAGCCTTCAAGTCATATGAACTGCTAAGCAATGTTTATAAAGAGGGTGGAATGGCATACGAAATAGGCGTTTGCAATATTGGTCGATACCAAACATGGATGCTGCCGTTTATTATGAAATATTCCAACGTTGATACAAAATGTCCAAAAGTTGTAAGTTATCAGGATTTTAATTTATCTATGAATAATTAACAAGACATTTTTAAATTTGAATCGTTCAAACTATGTACATTCTCACAGATTTTGTCACTAACGACCCGGGTTTCGCCTTTCGGCATCTTCAGGCATTCAAGTGCACGGATGAACTTGAACTGACGCTTAGTAAATGAAAGTTTCGTGTTTATATAAGAAATAAATGCATTACTGAGTCCAAAGCTATTGCTGGCGAAAAGGATAAGCTCATGGGAATGCCAACAGATTCGAGTAGTAATTAGTTTCAAGAATTATATTATTTGTTTGTCAGCAAAGGTTTTATGATTATATGATTATATAGGGTATAGAAGCGGAGATGCCAGAAGGTTCAATATTTCATTAAAAATCGGAAGACTATGCAGCTGTGCTCTATTTATTTCAAAAATTTCCTGGAAAAAAAGCTTATGACTGTCCGTATTTGGGTGTAACATTTTTATCCCTTGTTCCTGATTGAACACGTGTCCTTCTGAAATTAAGTGTTTAATCTCCACTTCTATACCCTATATAATCATAAAATCATATAATCATAAAACCTTTGCCGAAAAACAAATAATATAATTCTTGAAACTACTTACTACTCGAATCTGTTAGCATTCCCATGAGCTTATCCTTTTCGCCAGCAATGGCTTTGAACTCAGTGATGCATTTATTTATTACATAAACACGAAACTTTCATTTACTAAGCGTCAGTTCAAGTTCATCCGTGCACTTGAATGCCTGAAGATGCCGAAAAGCGAAATCCGGGTCGTTAGTGACAAAATCTGTGAGAATGTACATAGTTTAAACGATTCAAATTTAATATTGAAATTCCACTAAGCACCTTCAGTCGAAATCTTAAATTTAAAAGACATTTCTAATCTAAATATTTTTTTCTAAATGAATAATGCCAAACATAGTTACCATATAACACATGAAACCTATACATATTAAATGCAAGTTAATTTATTAACCTCGAATATTCTTCTGTATTAATGCACACCCCAGATAATGTTATTTGTAGATCATTGCATCGTAATAATTAATAATTTCTCAATATTATTTAAATTCAAAGTTTAGTAAAAATGAATGTAATTGTAAGCACAGTATATTTTTAGGGGCGTGGTGAAGTTAATTATTATAATAAAGATGGAATTAATGTAATATTGAATCAATGTCAGATAGTTTCATATTTATATTCTTTCTTCTTCCACCGAATTGCAAACATGATGGTTTTTGATATAATGGTAATGAATTTTCAATCGGAAGAATATTTTAAGACATGCATATCGCAGGAATGTCACCATCCAGTCAGATAGTAGTAACTAGAGATTAATCCAATTACTTGACATCTCAACTACTCGAGTATCGATTAGTAGTTTTTTTAAATACTCGAGTACTCGATTATACTCGAGTAGTTTCAGATATAACAAATGATATATTATAAATTCAAATTTGTGTATATAAATAAATAAATAAGCTAATTTAATTTCATCAACACATTTATTTCAATTTATAAAACATATATTTCAAAAATAATAGAGAATTTAACATGACATTAAACAAGGGCATGTAAAATTTCTGAATTATTATGCCACAGCTGTATCCATTAGTCGGGAAATCAAAAAGATTATTTTTCAATATTTTATATTGTCTCTTGTCATCATAGATTCTCGTCATCATAAACTTGACATTGATAAGATAAGTTAGCAGGACCCAAAGCAAAAGTAACAAAAGAAATTCTCGCATAGCATAAGTCAACGACAAAACTGGGCAAAACCATTAAAAAAATAGATTCCCTGATCCACCCACAAGACTCAGTTAAACGCAACGGTTAATCATATATATATATATATATATATATATTTTAGATAAGTAAATGAAATTTGGAAATAAATCTTCATTTATAAATTACCATTATTACTGGAGTATTTTTCAAAATACTCCAGTATTGAGTACTTGAAAAATGGATGAGTATTCTCGAGTATCCAGTATTCGATTCTCGAATTGGAGTATCTAGTAGTAACCTTTTACGCAAGTGCCAAGCCTGGTTCAAATTAATAATCGTGACATGGATTTCGACCGCCATGACGATAATCGTTCAGAGATGTTTTCGAATGGCATAATCTAAATTGAACATTTTATAAATAAGCTAATAAGCCTGGAGCTACATTGTCAGGTTTCCGATACCAATTGAAAAAAGAATTCTATACAAACATTACTTAGAATAACATTTGTCTAATATTTATCAAATCGATGTTTGATAATAATCACAAAAACTTTGAATTCAGTTAATGCTTAACCCGTAACATGCCATGCTAGAAAATCACGTTTCCTGCCATGATGGCATCTCAGTTTCAATATTTATTGACAGTATTTAAACCTAAGTTAGAAGCTAAAAAAATATTTTAAAAATGTATATATGCTTGAAAATATATTCTAGGTCACATTTTCACCCTCATTTTATTTATAAATGCTTAAAATGTTATCTGTATTTACGACGTTCATTAGGCTAAATATATGTTTATTGTCTGCTTTCCTTACCAACACCCAATAATGGCAGTGAAGCGTTTCTCAACAATCAATAAAAAGCATGTAATCAATGTAAAAATTGTCGAAAGTATTCTTCACCAACCAAGTAGGTCTTCGCTCAATTCCCGGTAAGGTCAATGTAAAATTTAGATTTTTAAATTTAATCTTGAGACCCCTAAGACATAGTTGTTTGTGTTGTCAATTTAACTCGAGTTTATCTAGACTGACTTACAATACAAAAATTCTTATCGAGTTTTTATCGTAAGACCATTCAACTTTAAAATATTTGGCGCATTGGCATTAGCTGAAATGACATTTTTATTTAATTCAATAAAAAATAATATATTACTTTAAAATAATTATAAAGTATATCTTGAAATTGTTACACGAGTCTAAATAAACTTTTTTACTAATTGTGATGTTTTGGTTTCAGCCAGAATTATACTACGTCCGAAATATGAAGCCTGAAAACATTTTTCCCAGTGTACTCCCCGCTTCAAAGTGGAAGTTAAGAATGAGAGTTTATGTTATAAAAACCAAATTGATAATATTCGAATTTGAAGTATTTTTCAAAATAGTTACACCATCACGAGGCAGCACAAAAAAGACAAAAAAATCACATAGTAAGTTAGCCATTAATTGATAAACTGCATACTGTTTCTTCTGCTAAATAGTATGCGATGTAGAAATTATCATATACAAATATGAACTTATTATTTACCTATGGTGAAGGTGTTTTAATTAGATTGTTGTTGGCTTGGCGATGACTAGACAAAGTTAATCACCAGGCAATACATACTTTTTTTATATAATTTTTTTGGTAATTTTATTATTCACTAGCTGTAAACTCGTTGCCCTCAAAGCGAGGAATTTTTTTCATATCTATTATAAATTTTTTGGTCATTTTACTATGGATAACCTCACCAAACCAAAAGGAACCTATTGTTATACTATCTAGTATTTTGAATTATTCATAACCTACTCATAGTTTGAATAATGAATTTTGGGATTATGTTTCATCTGTTATTATTAAAATACATACTTCCATACACTTTTCTTTTTATTTCCATACAATTCCCTCATAGTTCATAGAATTCCAAAAATATACTAATCAAAGTTAAAAGTAAAAAAAACTTTTTGTGATTACATAAAAAACATTTACTACTAGACGGTTAAATATGTAAGCGATCATTTGTAGGGTATAAATTGTTTATATGACTAATCAACCTCAGCTGTTAACTGCTAATGGTTAATTGCTGGCGGAAAATTGCTAACGTTGAATTGCGAGCGATACATTTTCCGGAAGTCGCCTTATTAGGCAAACGTCATCATATTTGAAGGTTTCTTAATTTCAATATTACTGCTAAAATGAAGTATGGTGCGGTGATGGAGAAGCCTTATTGGCAGATAAGGTCAAAAATTTATTTTTTATAGATCAGTCGGAAAACAAAAGATTTTTGATAAAAAAAAAATGGCAAGAAAATGTTAATGGTCTGCATTGAAAAATATTTTTTTCTTTACTTACCAAAAAAGAATCAATTTGCATATTGAAGTATTAAAAAAAACTTGGATAACCATATACTTGTGATCGTTTTTAGAAACACTTTAGTCAAGTTTAATAAATGTAATAATTATAATATAAATTAGGAGGTTAATTAAAGTATATACAAGTTTAAACATAGTTCTGACGATAGCGCCCGCCAACATAGCTATTATCTCATATTATAAAAATTGTAGAACTAAATACGTTGATATTTTTTACCTTTTACAATGGAATTCTACTAAGTAAATGCCAATTAAATCAAAAACTATCGTGTTTTTTTTAAAAATTATGTTGTATTTTTGGCAAAAAAGAAGAATCTTAGGTAAGTAAATTTGTTAAAATGTGTGGTCAAAAATAAAAAATAATCTTATATAGAGAGCTAGTGTTGGCGCACTGATCTCCCGAGCGCTTATGTCATTGCAGTTTATAATGGTGGAATTAGTCTAGAGTTGTAAAAGTGACAACAATATGCTGTCGCAAAAAACGTACTCAAACAAAAACATAACAGGAAATGAAACATATTTTTCCTATTCCATATATTCTACTTATACGGAGCATATGGTCACCACAGATTTTCTCCGAGATTCTATAACCCCAAAAAATCTCTTTGGTTCCTCCCAGGTCATCCCAGTGTCCCGTAGTTTCGTTGATCCGGTATACAAATATTAACAAACCGTTTTACTTTAAAGATGTTGCTAGAGAATGAACTTTTGCTATTGATTTGTAATAAGAAAAGAAAAATAATTCGTGGAAAGGAAAAGGACGTACTTCTCCCAAAAGTAATTTTACAAGACGCACAATTATAATAACTTTTGGCCAAAGTTAAAAATATAAATACACACAACCTCGAAGTTCGCAAAAACTATCAAACGTAGTCTTTTTTTTACTCAATCTAATATTAATAAAATAAATTGTTTTAAAAAAGCCTTCTCTTTTCCTGGTCATAATTTTCATATATCCTTCTTGGTGCCATCTTAAAAATCTTAAAAAGCCCAAAAAACGGATGTATAAAATATTATTCAGCAATATCAGTTAGTTCGGATAAAATCTCGTTTTTTTAATGTATCCTGACATTTAAAAAGTATTTACTGGCACATTACTGTGCATTATATTAAGCTGAATGTACACATTTCATGGTTTATTAGATGTTATAAAATTATTATATAACGTTTTTGTATAATGTCAAACATTTTAAAGATGACGTATTTTGATTTTGTGATATATCAAATGAGATAAGTCCATTTTGGTTTAAATACTAAACTAATTAACGTAACATAAAAATGCTGCTCATAAAAACGTGCAATTTAGAATAATATTATAAAAATAAAATAGTTTGTCTTATAAATACCGTGCTACGTACGCTGAAATCGTATAGTTTCCGAGTTTACGTATCATTGTGCATCACAAAAAAATAAAATGAAAAAATTGAACACTGAATTTATCGATGGCATTGTTTTATTCGGTATTTTAATCATAATTTCTACGCTGCCAGAAAATTCGGTAAATAGATAAATTTATATTTCACACATATATTTTTTTACAAATTGTCATAATTTACGAATACGAATAACAACATATAACCTTACGACAGTTAGTCTTAAGATGGTTCTATTAGAAAACAAATACATGACATTTTTTTTTATTCCAATCAATTTATACACTTATTGTTGGTTTTTACTTTGTTAATGATAATTCATACTTCATTGATTTTTGTTGTAATAGTTTGCGTTGTTAAGCGGTCTTCAACTTTTTAATCACAATTTATTTTTATTGTATTTTGCTTCAATTCATTTGCTTAGTTGTAATACCAATTGTTTGTCATACTTTGTTTTTCTTATTTAACTTTTGTATAAATATCACCGTTTAATTGTATTTCTTATCAGCTGACAATGCTTACCATGAGCGAAACCGGTCCTGATCCAATAAATTTTATGTGGAAAAAGTACTAAAAATGTTTTATTATTTTTTAATATAATTCCGTTCCACCGACAGTGAACACCTTAAAAGTGATTTATGATTTATGTTTGAATTTCCTCTTACTCATTTGGCTCTTAAAATAGGGCCAGACGACAAATAAAATAACTAATCATTCTTTTGGTCCTAGCCCTATTAAAAGTTTATAATAATTCTATTCCTATTACACACTCTTTCTAAAAAAAGGCCTTTAGTGGCTTGGTAACAAGATTTTTTTGGAGACAACCTTTTGCTTAGATAAACTCCATAATATCCTTCACATTGAGAGCACACTTATTAATAAAAAATAGGTTTTTATAATAATGAGTGCTTCAATAATATACATTTTTTAATGTCCTAGAAGTCGAGTATCTTCCTCCGTCTTCCGCTTATCAAATGATTGTTTACTATGATAATAGATTGTTTATTTTTTTCTTGACTTATTAAAAAAAGCCTCTTTACAGAAATCGAGCCAATTCGAATTTGAACGAGTCGAAGTTCACCATCATAAGGACTATTTTAATTATACACGTTGCTCAATTGCAAAAACTAATCGCTCAGAGCCGTATATGCTTAACTGTAACATTAGCCTAATCCGACAAATGGCTAATGAATCTCAGGTATTTTTTAACAAGATAAGTGCTTGCGTACTATCATTAGTTTTGTTATTATGTCAGTTATTTTTTTTACTGTATTATTTATTGGTTACAATGTTTTTATATTGTCCGTGCTAGAGGGCTATGAACTGTGTGAACGATACAATTTTTATATATGCCAGTAGATTGATAAATATACTTTTATTGGACTTGTCAGATTCTTACCGGCCATAGCATGTAGGGCTTGTCGGTTTTCAAAAACCGGTTTGGCAAAATTGGTGACATTCGAAAACCAGTTGTTCAACTTCGTAACCGGTTGTGCCGAATTTTCCATAAACGAGTCCATAAACAAAAGGACAGAAAATTTAGATCTTTTATTTGATGGCTTAAAGACCATATGCCCCCCATCATAACCCAGCGAAAGGGTATTTTCGATATCGGGAAATTTTGTTACAAAACGATCAGTGGACGCTTTGTGTTTTCTTAAATCATATTTTCTGAAGAGCAACACCAAATAATTTCTTGTTGTTTGTTATTATGTATATAAATAAATATAAAAAAATTGAACCTTTTCTCGCTATTTTAATTGAACCATCCATTTTTCGTAAAACTTTTAGAACCGGATAAAACCAGTTTTCGAACAATATTGACATTCGAAAACAGGTTTTTTTTAAATTCGGTTTTTGTATAAGCCCTAATGGTAAGTTCAATGCATAACTGATCGCACTGGGCAAGTTGGTTTTAAGACCGGACTGCTTTTGTGGGTATGTCGAGCAGGACGTTAATCACGTTCTGCGGGACTGCCCTGAGATGGAATCCGAACGAGCAGAACTGTTGCTGAAGCTGTGGTCCGTCCTCACACGGATCCAATAGCCCACTCTGACTTGATTTCAACCAAAGTTAACTTAACGGTATTTGAAAAGTTTGCCAATTTATATAAGGATCATCACAACCTTGATTCCTCACTAGATTCGTTAAACTCGTCTTTTTTGACGAGCTCGCAGTATACGGATTATACACCAGATACTTAGTATCAACTCGATTTAGGTGGCTGAGCTTATCTTAATTTAGTTTTGTAAGCACATTAGTGCATGGTTCAAAATTATTCCCGTGCAGTTCTGCTCGGGCCATGAATTTTAGGAGTAGATTTTTTTTTCTGTCGATAGCGTTGTGGAAGGCGGTCATTAAACGTTGGCTACATCGGGTGGTGGTAGGAAACCAACTTGTATCATTTATTGGGTACAATCTTTTTATATTGTCCGTTTCAGGGCTATAAACTGACATATTCGAATTTCTTAATAAATAGATATGCTACTTTATGGGTCTACATCAGTGTTCTTCAACTTATGGTCCATAAGAGTTTATTGCTAGTACGCGATAAATTTTATGTTTCGAAAATGTTTCGACTCAAATGTCTCTTTTGTACTGAAAATTAATCACAAAAAGCAGCAACAACTGTTGCACCGAACAAAATAATAGTTTTATTAGCTTTCATGAATAAAATTCTATTTTACATTGACTTGACGTTTCAATTGCTATTTTTTAAATATATTATCCTAAGCAAACGTGTACAGTTGTACAGTCAATTCTCGACTTATAACAGGTCCCACTACGTCACCTTGGATGTAAGTCGAAACAGTCATAACATAATTAGAATTTCATACAAATTAAAAAATATTTAAAACCTTATAAAATAAAATCCAAAAGACGGCAAGAGAAAACACTATTTTTCTTTGGCATTGCATCTTGGTATTTATTTATTTAAAAATAATAAAAATAAAACTTGAATTGTTAAAATTATGTACATTCACACAACTTTTGTCACTAACGACCCGGGTTTCGCCTTTCTTCATCTTCAGAACTAACGCTTAGTTAATGAATGTATCGTGTTTATATAAGAAATAAATGTATCATAAAGCTTAAAGCCATTGCTGGCTAAAAGGATTAACCCATATGAATGCATACAAATTTGAATGGTGAGTAGTTTTAAGAAATATATTTATTTTTGTTTGTTGGAAAAGGTTTTATGATTATATTTACTTACATATAGGGTATAAAAGTGGGGAACTCAGCATTTTTACTTTTGTGTGAATGTACATAATTTGAACGATTCAAATTTAATATTGAAATTCCGCCAAGCACTTTCAGTCGAAATCTTAAAGAAATGGGAATTTAAAGAAATCTGGAACCATTGTTGTTGAAATTTTTTTGATTTGAATCAAAAATTCTGCATTTAAAAGAAGGCATGCCCGAGAGAATATTCAGAACTCCAATTTTTTTCAGGTATCCTTCAAGTCATATGAACTGCGAAGCAATGTTTATAAAGACAGTATAATTGCATATGAAGTAGGTATTTGCGATATTGGTCGATACCAAACTTGGATACTGCCGTTCGTTATGAAATATTCCAACGTTGATACAAAATGTCCAAAAACTGTAAGTGATTTTTTTTATTATTAATAATTATTAAGAGTGAGTAAAAAGAAAAGACATCTATAATAAAGACGTTTTTTACAGTTACTTAAAAGTATTCGTGTAATTGTTAAGATCTACGTTTACTACACAATTTTATTTAACTTTACAACATCTTAGTTGATAAAAGCATTGATCACTTTTAGGGTGTTCACTGTCAATACTTGGTGGAAAGGCATTATATTAATAAAAACAATAATCCTTTGTACTTTATTCCACTTTATTTAATATGTCAGGACCGGTTTCGCTCATTGCGAGCATTGTCAACTGATAAGAAATATAATTTAACAATGTTATTTATACAAAATTGAAAAGTTATACACAACAGTTGGCATTGAAAAGAAATTGCCAATTACATTAAAGTGATTCTAAAATAACACAAAATTAAAATGTTCAACACATCTAACATATAATTAAAAAGTCATCCCAGATTCATAAATTCAGAATGCGATTGAAAGTAATTACAAACATAAGCATTCCTGATTCTTTGTATATAATGAACAGGGAGTCTGTTTAAATAGCAAAATGTTGCTTTTTTACAATAAGTTATCCAAGAATTTTACGTGTTTATGAATAATTTACAAGACGTTTTTACCCAAAATAGTTTTTTGTGAAATGATTATTGCATGAAATACTTACCATATAACACATGAAACTTTCTATTAGATATTAAATGCACGTTAATTTATTGACCTCGAATACTTTTTTGTATCAATACAAACACCAGATGATGTGATCATATTGGTAGAACATTGCATCGTAATACTTGATAATTTCTTAATATTATTTAAGTTCAAAGCTTAATTAAAACAAATTAAATTGTAAGCACAGTATATTTTTAAGCAGGAGCGCGATGCAGTTAATTATAATAGTAAAGATAAAAGTAATTTAAATATTTTAAGTTGTTCTTTAATTCAATATCAAATATTATTCATTCTTCTTCCACTGAATTACAAACATGTTGGTTTTTGATCGTCGAAGGTATTGTATTTAGGATCATTTTTATGACCACCCTGACTATTAAAAAGTATTATTATAATAAAATAATTATGACGTCTGTCTTGAAATTGCTATATTAGTCTAAATAAACTTTTTTATTAATTGTGATGTTTTGATTTCAGCCAGAATTATACTACATCCGAAATATGAAGCCTGAAAATATATTCCCTAGTGTTATCCCCGCTTCAAAGTGGAAGTTTAGGATAAGAATTTTTATTATAAAAACCAAATTGCTAGCATTTGACTTAGAAATATTTTTTAAAATAACTACACCAACACAAGTTAGCAAAAAAAAGACAAAAAAGAATCTATAGGTCAATCAGTCAGCCATTGATTGAATAAACAGCATTTTGTTTCTTCTGCTGAAATGGTATATCAATGTATAATAATTATCATATAAAATATGAACTGATTATTTATCAATGGTGAAGGTGTTTTAATTAGATTAGTGTTGGATTGGATCACCAGGCAATACAAATACAATTATTTGTCATTTTATATAACCTAATCTAACTAAACAGTCAAACATTAGCCTATTGTTATATTTATTTGTATTTTATGTTATGAAATATATATTAATCGTTTGAAAACTGGATTTTTGGATGTTACCATTAAAATACATAATCTGCCTATTAAATTGCTTGTTTCCTTACACATTTATTTTCATACAATTCTCTCATAGTTTGTAAAATTTAAAAAATATGCTTATTAAAGCTTAAGACTAAAAAAGACTCTTTATGATTTCACTAAACACTTTTAGACGGTAAAATATGTTAACAATCGTGTTATAAATTGTTTATGCGATCAATTGATGCAACTGTAAATTGTTGGCGATAAATTTTCGCCATTTTAGAAATTGAGCAGGGAATATATGTAGCATAACCATTTTTTACCCGAAACCGAGACACATAAAAAATTGCTACTTTTAGGCACTGTTTTAAGCGTCTCAAACTTTCATACAATGAAATTGACTAAATAGATATTTTTTCATGTTATATTAGAAATATTGTATTAAATTATATAACAAAAACAGTATTTACATTGAAACTTATGATTAACTACGCGCGCACGCCCACACTTTCATCTACCAGTCTAGATTTTACTGCTAGGATTTTGATTTTGCGCTTTTTTTTTAATTGATACTGCAAGTTTTTCTCTTTTCAAAAACGAGACTGTCCTGGTGAAAACGGGATGTCTGGTCACATTAAATATATAGCATATACTATCTCCAAATTCCAACTACTATAGCAATTTAAGATTTCGACTGAAGGTGCTTGGTGGAATTTCAATATTAAATTTGAATTGTTCAAATTATGTACATTCTCACAGATTTTGTCACTAACGACCCGGGTTTCGCCTTTCGCCATCTTCGGGCGTTCAAGTGCATGGATGAACTTGAACGCCTGAAGATGCCGAAAGGCGAAACCCGAGTCGTTAGTGACAAAATCTGTGAGAATGTACATAGTTTGAAAAATTCAAATTTACTATAGTAATGCTTATTATACAAGCTCTGAACATATACTTGTAAATGGTTTATAATGATTTTTAAAATGAATTGTTGACATGTTTTTATATGTGTGGGTTATTTGGTTTTTCCGCTACGTTGCTCAAGTATGTAGTATATATAAGCTAAATAAATTTAATACAGATATATACAGGAAATCCTAATGCATAAAATCTACAAAATGAGAGCTTGGCAGTTAAATGGTTTAATGATGTGAAGCATATTTATTTATCATAAAATACTAAAATACGTTTCGGTAAACAGTATAGGCAAAGCCCATCTGAAAACATCAAAATGACTAAATTAAATACAACATTCATTTTAATTTGTTTGTTAATGGTAAAAACGTCTTTGGAAAACAGTTTACTGGCAAGTACTTTTAAAACATTTAATATTTAATTTTGGGGATTAATACTTTTGTATGTAAAATAACATAAAATTATGAAAAAAACCCTTACTTACTGACCCTTATTTTCTGTAATATTATCGGCAATGGTGTCAGTGCTTCCATTTTTATGCTCGTTTACAGGCACTTTAAGTGGCACTGAAAGTTAAGTAAAGATATTGGCAGAAAAGAAAAATCTCGAATGGTATAACTATGCTTAAACAACTGAAATCTAAATTTGAATTCCACTAAGCACCTTCAGTCGAAATCTTAAATAATAACTGAAATGTAAATACTTCTTTTTAAAATATTGCCTTTTTTAAATTTGAAAATATCTGCGGCAGTCTGGATTCAGTGGTATAGTTAAAATAGATTTTGTAATATCTGTTAAAATAAAAATACCATTAATTTATTCTTAATTACCCTTTTCCATAAGCTTAGGTTAATATTTTATGACCATTACAACCAGCTACAGATTTTTATTTCGCTAAAAATACTCAATATATCTCTTAATCAACATTGAAGCACTTTCAAAAGCTTTCAGTATTTCAAATTGGGGAGACGAAAGAAAAATGCAGCTAAAAATCGTTATTCCTGTAACGCATTTAATAACATATATATGAAGTTGATGCTCTCGTTGTTACGAATATTTACTTTTTATCATTGCATTTATATTAAATTTGTATGTAATTTAATTTTAGAAACCATTTAGGATTGAATTTTCTCGTGCAAATGTTACCTTTGCAAATAAAAACTTTTACAATGAATCCCAATGCAATGTGACACGAGCCAGTCGATCAGAACCTTATCTTCTAAATTGTGAGATATTTTTGATTCAAGCAATTTCAAATGACACAGTGGTAATTATAATATTATTTATTGTATGATATAAGGATTCCAATGTCTCGGCTTGATAATGAAAACTGAAGTAATTTTAACAAGAAAAAAATTCTCTGCATGGCTTACAGTCGTATTTTTTATATGTGTTAAATATGTTTTCAATCAAATCAATACAAACTTAAATAAATTTGCCGGGTCTATTTACTAAAATTTATATATTTTTTTGGTGGATTTTTATTTATTATAACATTTATAACGTTCAAACTAGCCATTATAATAATAAAATTAAGTTGAGATACATACAATGTTTTTATTTTTTTCATTTAGGACTGTGGGTTAAAAGTATTCAGTTCATAACTCAATTGACAAAAACAATACCTTGCCAGCCAGCCGTTTAAATTTCTAATGCATTGTTTTTATTTAAATAAAGCCCAACAGTTTCTACAATAATATGAAATGAACTGTTTGAAAAATCGAACTAACAAGACAAAGTACAAACCACGCTTTCGTCATAAGTATGCAAAGAATCAAGATAAATTAGTATGCATAAAAAAATACACATTTTTGTACTCATTCAGCAATTTTATCATTTGACCGAAACCAATAGCGATAAAATGAAAGATAATTTTTAATAAATAAAACTAAATACACTTCCAACAACAATTGGCAGTTAAAAAATAAAAATAAAGTAAATCACAATGTAATATCAAATTACATTTGATAACTTTATTACTCCAATTTTGTGCTACAAATTGTAACACGTGTTTTGCCTCTTTAAAAACCATCGACTATGTATTATTTCAAATGTAAGTTCAGTGGTGTTAAGCAATTGTAGCCAATTTAAGGTGTAAAAATGTAAGATAAATTTTCGCACAAGTTTATTGTGACAAGAGTCGGCTTCTTACTCCAACATTCAATGACCGATAACTGTATTATACATAACACTTGGAATTGAATGGAGTAATCTATTCATTTATTGTATGGTAGACGATGTGATTCGTGTAGTAAAAAATAATCATTTGAAATCCATTAATAAAGTTATTATAATACAAGTTAAGTCTAAATATTGTTAAATTGTGATAATTTTATGTTTGAACGTATCAATGAAGTCAACCCAATTGGGCTCAAAAATTCGAGACCGCTGCAAAAAACAGCGTACATTCAAACATTAATTCAAAATAAATTTTGGATCAATTGTCTCGATTTCAATTTAATTTCGGTAAAACATGTTTGAGTACTTATAAATGACAGCAGCTTTCATAGTAGCAAAAATGAACACTATGTCGTAGCACATTTTTTAAATGTGAAAATAATTATGATTATTTTTCAGATGTCATTCAAATCATATGAATTAAAAGGAAATGTTTACAAAGACAGCATTATATCATACGAAGTTAATTTCTGTGACGTTGGACGCTATCAAACTTGGTTAATGCCTCTGGTTATGAAATACTCCAATGCTAAGCTGATCTGTCCACAACCAGTAAGTCGAATTAAATATTGTATTTTTAATAATTTCAGTCTGTCAACTGATAAACCGTTTCACATTTAGAGGCTTCACGTTTTACATTCTAACAAAAACTTCTATAAGAGGTTAAGCAACTGGACTAAAAATAGTTCTCTGAGAAAAACACTCGGTAATACCAGTCCATAGTGGAAAATCCTGCGACTTTCACTATCTTTCACTCTTTAGTAAGACCCTTAGAGGGAAACACTAACAACGAGTCCTCGTTGCTCCGTCAAAACCTATTTATGAGGTTTAACATGTGATAAAATATTATATTAACCAAATAGGTATATCCTGCATACTTTTAGAAAGCCAACCATGTGACTAACAAGCCCTCATTGTTTTGTCATTTTTTTTTAGTGTAGAACAAATGATACGATATCTTGCATACTAAAGCCAACCATGTGATTGACAGACATGTTGTCCTCTTGAAATTTTTGTTTTTGTTCAATAATTTTTAACGATTGTACTCAACAACTTCTCATTTATAGTATATTTGAGAAAAGTCTGGGAGAGATAGACTAAAAACAAGTCGTCGTTGCTCTGTGAAAGTCTTTTTACTATGCCAAAAAAATGATGAGATATACAAACAAAATAATGACATCTTGCATTCTCTTAAAAAGCCAACTATGAAATTGTCTGACAGGCAGTCCTCTATAAATCTTTTTTTTATTAAAAAAAAATAAGCAACCGTACTAACACCGACTCCTTGCATACTTTTATTTCATAAAAGCCCTCAGAGGCATAGACTAACATAGTCTTTAAAAATTATGCCGGCTTTAACGTTACAGTCAATGGAGAGCGCTACAGATGATTACAAGGCTTTCCAATCCCGGTATCCCGTCCAATTTTGTGATTCCGAAATCCCGGGATCACGACAGTCCCGGGTTTCCGGGATTGAGACATTTTTAACAAATCCGAAATTTTTTAGAATTTTCGCAAATCGGCAAATTCCTGGATTCTGAGATTTTGAAACTCTTAGAAGAACTAAAAAAAAGAGTCAAATTTTGCGCAAATCTCAAATTCCTAGGTTTTTGAATAGTTTGAAAAATTTCATGACACCAAAGTTTTTCTCAATTTATACACAATTTCGTGTTAAATACCAAATCCTGGGATCCTGGCATCCCGGCATCTCGGGATTTAAAATTAGTCAATCCCGAAATCCCAGGAGCACAAAAAGGCTCCGGGATTGGATACCCTATTGATTACTGATATTTATGGACCTGTGAATTGACCTCATTTAAAATGATATATTTTTTACAAAGAAAATTTGTTGAATGCACTTCACATGACGTACAAATCAAAACTAAATTGCAAATACGGCCACAATTGGCTTGATTGCACGTGGGTGAATTTTATTACTTGCTTTATTATGTACTATAATTATATTTTACTCAGGACGTAAAAATTATTACCATTTTATTTATTTTAACTTTCGTTATAATAAATAAGCTGTAAGGAATATTTATTATATGTATTCTTCCGGCAAGCCCCTGACGTTGTCCACGCACCCCCAAATGACTTTTAATTTGTCACGGACCCGTTTAATGGTTCAACGGATCTTGGTGGGTCCGTATGAACCACTTTGGGAACCACTGGTTAAAATGAACAGGCAGGCCACATAGGTAAAAGCTGTAATAAATATTGCGATGAATAAATATGTTCAATACTCTCACAGTATCATTTTTAATTTTTTTTTAATGTTATTTATTATATTAAAAAAAGTTTGTTCGTATAGCAAATTTAAAATTGTTGATTTAATCATTCATGTTTTCAATTATCTTAACAAAGAAAAGAAAGGAATTCGTTTTTTTTGATATTTTCACGTAAAAAAACTAAAATTTAATAAAACCCTTCAAAGGTCACAAAATTGAATAAAACTGTGTAATTTTCGTTTCAGCCTGGATTGTTCTACATAAGGAAAATGAAATCGGAAAATATATTCCCGAGGGTTTTTCCAATATCGAGTTGGCGATTCAACTTTAAATTGTCAACTAATAGTACGCGTATCATTGAGATTGAAATATTCTTTAAATTGATAAGAACAAACAATAATAAAAAAAATTAAACTGAACGCTGATTTAATGCGTTTCATTCAATTGCAAAAAAAAAAACAAAATTTCTCACTGACACAATTGTTACACTGAAAACTTCATAAAATAAAACAGTCGGTTTGATCCAAGAGATCATTAAGTGGAAAATATTGATTCTGAGATAATCAACATGAAAGTTTCAACTACATTTTATCAGTTATATCCAAACTTAAATAATAACAAAATCTTTTGCTTAACAAAAGTGAAAATTTTACAGAATCTAAAAGTTTTCAAAAATTCTCACAAATTCTTAATCTTTCGATTTCAGAGAAGTTTTCAATTGTAAGTAGCCGCACAAGTAACTTTATGCAAACATAGAGGGACTATTAGTGTGCTTATTTAGGCTTAAAAAAACATGTACAAAATAACTTACTTAGTGGGTACATGAAAAAATATGTAGATTCTGACATCTTACTCAGTTTTGACCAACATGTCACTGTTTTTGCAGCAAACCGAGAAAATGATATTTATTTTTTTTTTAAAAAAAATCCATATTGGCTACATTTTTCATTATTATTTTAATGCCATTATTAATTTGGTTATACTATTATGGTAATTGGTAACGATGTCTAGAAACCAAAAAATATGCATAAAAGGCGATAAAAAAAAACCCGATGTTACTGTCCTAGTTTTGATCATGGCCCGCATTAATTCATAATATAATTGCAAAAGCTTGCAACGAGAATTGTTTTTTTGTTATTAAACACTTACAAATGAACTATGGAAAGGAATTCAAGAAAAGTTTCTCAAGAAAACCAGTTTGCCGATTTAACGTTGTTTCCTATAATAATTTACCTGTTCTTATTAAATAAATAAAGTTAATTCTTACAAACAAAAAAGCTATTTATTATTTGCACATTTGAGATATTCCCGTATATTTTGTTTTTGACTTGTCTATTTAAGTAAAGTTTTTGGCGTTTTTTAATACCCTTTATATAAATCTTGCTTCAGAACAAATGTTCTCATATAGTATATGTACATATGAACGAAAAATGAGAAACTTCACTGAAAATTTGATGTAATTTAAGATCTGCACGCACTTTTCCCAAAAGCAGTTTTTATGATTCATGACGGAACGTATGAGCGGATGTGGTTAAGGTACGCGATGTACATATTTTTAAGGAATATCAAAGCCTGGCAGCTCATCCGCCGGATCCGGAATTGGAAATATGTTCCTACCAACATAACGGTGGACCAACATATATGTTTACAGCTGCTATCACTGGATTAATTTTGATTTAAAAAAAAAACAAATCGAATTTAATCGAGAGTAGATATTCTGTCAGTGTCCTGTTAGACAGCGATTTATTCCCTAGTATCAAGTAGGACTATCCAATTATTCTCTTTATAAGAAATAATAAATATGTAGTTTTTAATTTCTTCTCTTCAAAAATAAACGCCCTTTAATTTTTGTGCTCAATTTTGTGTGCCAATGAAAAATTTAAGGTCTTTTTAACGTTCATTATGTTGATAAAATTTTGGAACGGCATAAATAAAAGGTTATTTCAAAGAAATTTATAAATATCAACATCTATTATAAATGTATATATTTTAATCGATGCTGGCTCTCAATAAAGAGCATGGCCTCCTAATGGAGGTATCTCAACATATTTTTTGCTACGAGAACTGATTGGTACTCAGCATTTTATCCTGTCTTTTTTTCGATGAGAGTAGAGATAGCAAAGATAAGGTTAGGTTAGGACTATTTGCTAACTAACCGCTCTCACTAGGCCTCCTTATTTTAGAATTGGAAGGGTAAGGAGAATTTTTAAACATCACAAAACATTCACCATTTGATTGAAAAAAATACTGTTGCTACTGGAATTTAAGCTCATAAGGTCTGTAATAAAGCCAGCGACGTTAGCCACTGCGCCATGGATCCGATATATATAAAGTTTCTATAAAATTTTGAAAAGAAAAAGGCTAGATTACTGATATTTGGAAAATAATTGTGGGATAAGCCGATGACTGCATTGAGTAAGATTGATTATTATCCAAATATTTATTAAGAAAGCATTGTAGCTGGTTTTCGACAGAGCCTACGCTCAGACAAGTAAGATTTTTTAGTACCCAAATTGATGATTTTTGAAAAAAAAAAATGTTGTATCTTTATTAAGGCTTACAATTAACCGAAAATTTGCTTGAAAAATAATTTTTCCCATTACCAGTTTACCGGCTATTTACCGATAATGGAAAAAATAGACGTTTGTAGATTATTGTGGCTATCTTTAGTAAACACGGTATTCTAGATTGAAACCTAAGCAATTTCAAATACGATTCAGGTGAATAATGTTATATAAATCCATTAATATATTTTATATGATATCCTTTTTGTTTTTACTGAGATATGGTAATAGGAGATCAGATAATCATTTATGTATATGCCACATCGAGCTTGGCTTATTTGAATTACAACTGTATAGTATTTGGTTTATCTGTCTGTGAGGAGTTAATACTATTAAATTATTAGTTTATCCATTAACTTATTGACGTATTGACAGGCCCTTTTCCCCGCGTGAAAAGTTGTAGGAAAATTAGCTTTCCTGTAGGTTCACCTAAGATGGAATAGAGGAGAAAGGGTAGTTCTAAAGTTTGCAAAGATCAAAATCCGTTACACAAAGGACAAGGTTTATTAAGAAAAAATATTGTAACAGAGCAATACAAATTAACACTTACACATAATCTTACACATTTCGAAATTTATTAAACAAGTGAAACGACAACAAAAAAAAATAATCTTAAGGTTCCATTAAGATCACCTCACAAGGTATATAACATTGAATTTATTTCACCACCGCGTGTTTACTCGTAAGGAATCGATTATTGAAAGTTAAATTATTTACATTTATGACTAATTCTTAAGCGTCTAATAAGATGAATAGCTGCTGCCCACGTGGTCTGGCATGTCTTAAAATTAAATGAATTTACTTCCACGACCCACTTGCCGATCCCAACACCCCTTCGGACGCCACTGGTCCGGCAATAGATTTAGCCCTCTCGGGAAACAAATAAATCTTACTACCTAACATAGAAAACAAAATAATTCTCACTGCTTAGTGACCTTACTCCCTAAAAATTCTTACAGCCTAAGTGAATCGCAAAGATTCCCGGCTTTACATGAGATCGTCAAGGGCGAATTAAAAAAAAACAGCTACTCAAATACGTATTATTCCCCCGCCGGGGGTGGAGGATAAACAATAACAAAGAAACAATACGATGAGAAAATCCGCGATGGTGAAACGTATAACCTTAAACAAAACAGATAAACAAACACAGTATATGGGTTAGGCACAGATACACAATAAACAATGTATTAAAAAAAAAAATATATAATAATATTTCAAATTAGTAAAGTATTTATAAATAAGCTTCTTACGGATCCTGGGGACCTCTCCAGATCGACGCCGACGTAATTGGAGATAGTGATATTTAGTTTAAATTAATTATATTGACGATAAATTCTCACCAAGTTTGTATTACTATCGGCGTGACCTGAGAGGCCCCCAGCGATTCCTCAAGACCTGCGGCTGTTGGTGTCCCAAAAAGAAGTGGCCGAATAATCTATTTTTAAAATCAATAATTGGCAACCAAGCGGGGCAGGAGAAAAGAGGGGGGGCGGGCGAATTATTGTGTTTTTAAGGGAGGGGGTAGCGTCCCGCATCAAAACATCCGTGAGGTGGCTCCTTCGAGCGCTTAATACTTGAACTATGTCTAAATACCATTTCCAAGAAATTACTTCATGTTCCTAAATTTTAGAAAGCGGGCACGGTTCCCAGATGTTATTCTGTTTATTTGCCGTTGGTCGCTTCGATTTGAAAAAATACTTAAGTCGTACAACCTATCGCCACTAAGTTGAGCGGTGACCACTTTATAAAATATTTTGGCCAAAGTAGATAAAAATATTATACGCGATTTTACGAATTGATTGCGAGCTGCCCTTAGGAGGCGGGCAAGGAGGTCAAGGCACCTACAAAATGAAGTAGTGTCAGTATGTACTTTGTATACAACTAACATAAGTTCTTAATTAAAATTAAATAAAATATTATTACAATTGAATGTTTTTATTAAGTTTATGAAAAAAATGTTTATATAAAATGAATATTTATAAATTTGTTTTTGGCAAATAAACAAGAATTCAATATATGTGAACAATGAAGAATATCTACAAAAAATTAAAATAGGTATGTTTTTAAAATATAATTCGTCCTTAGTCCTAAAACAAGTATGTAGGATCAGCTGCAGAGTTCGAGCGGTCACTGCTATGGTGATGACAGTTGACACCAGTATGACCAGTAACAGTCCGTGTTTTAATCTTGCCAAAATCGAAAAAACGAAACTCTTAGTTTCGCACGATTTTTGTTATAATATGCCTGTATTTAACCTTAATTCGCGGTAAAATAATTACCGGTAATGTTTCCAATTTACCGGTATATCCGATGTTGCGTTTTAGAAGATTTACCGGTAAACCGATAAATCGGTAAACCCGTAATGCAAGCTCTATTCTGTAAGCTTCCATTGAAAGATCCTTGGATCAATTTTCTATCCTTATTTTTTTTGTGGTGGGGTTTTTAACTGGTCGTTGAATATTTTACGATATAAGATATTGTAAATAAATCTTCGTAATCTGCTGAGTTTGCTGTCAATTAGTCAACGTCATTAAGATTGCTTACGGTGCTGATGGGCTTAGTACGGAGAGTTATAAAAAACGATTTTTTGATCGGTACATGAATGTATTTAATGCTAAATAATTCCCTTCCACTCTTTTTTTAATAAAACGTGGAATAACGAAAGTGATTGGCTTACCAATAGTCTTTTATTGGCTCTTCTCTTCAACCCTTACTCTATTGTAAAAAGAAATGTTAAACAACTGAGTAACACGCAGTTTCCATACAACTTTTTGTTGAAATAAACTTAATAAGGTATCGAAATGCTTTAAATTGGGAGTAAACCTAGATTTAAAAAGTACAACCTAAAATGTATTTATCGAATGATAGCAGAGTAGAAAATTTTTTAAATGGCCCAATGAATTATGATATTCAACAAAAGAGCAATCAAATAGTTTTAATCGTAATTACCATTAAATAACTATAGTGTTTTATAAATATTCCATTTAACAGCTGTAATTTCCGGTTTCCGGCAGTTACATAAAATTCATTAACTTCATGAACTATTTTGCATGTTCCTTTTTTTTGATGGAAATAAACAAAAGATCCTTTATTTTTATTATAAAATTTTTACCCGATATAACAAATTTAAACTAGTCGAAATGTTACTATAATTGACATATTTGGTAATTATTTAATCAGTTTGATAACACTAAATATTAAATGCACCTTTCACAAAATTTTAGTTTTTTGTGATTCATTATGAAAAACGTTTAAAACAGACTTTGCAAACACACTAATAAAATAATTTTTGTTTTGTATTACATTGTATTTCAGTTATCCATCGAGTACTTAAAAATAAAACCCGGGAGTAATTGATAAAATATGCAATATGAGCTTAAAGACATTGTTTGTTTCAAATGTTTCACAAGAAGCGTATAATTTAATTTTTTTAAATGTAATTTTATGCGAAAGAATAAAATTTGACCGATCATAATAACCAATTAATTACCTCTGACATAAATGAAATAAAACAATAAAAATGTTTTGAATACCTTTTTTGATCAGGAACGACTACAGTCAAAAAGTGAGCATTTTAAATCTGGATTTGTTTTGAAACGTTACGTGGTTGTCAGCAATCAAAAATAAAAATGTGTGATGTGACATGGGTAATTAAAAACATTTTTTTTTAAATCATGAACGTTT
Source organism: Himalopsyche tibetana (assembly GCA_030503985.1). NCBI lineage: Eukaryota > Metazoa > Arthropoda > Insecta > Trichoptera > Rhyacophilidae > Himalopsyche > Himalopsyche tibetana. The sequence goes on along the minus strand of JAPJYX010000007.1, from coordinate 973,612 downwards.
TCAGTGTGCTTAATTTAGACTTATAATGGAGTATCTAACAGAATGTTGATTCACCAGATTTTAGTTACTCAACCACTATTTTTAGAGTGGCTAAAATTGTCTTTTTTCGATAATACCAATTTATCTTTGATAAAACTTCTCATCTATAATTTAACAGGTAAATATTTTGCCACATTTTCCTACTCAAACCATCTATAATTAGTTATAAGGTACATTTTTAAAGCAATATCGAAAACAGTACGCTGAGAAATAACTTGTATCTATAAATAATATATAGCCGTTGAATAAGGATCCAACCCCGGACTCTTTTTGTGATCCCGGGGTTTCAAGATCGACAATTTTTCTAATTCCAGGATTCTGGTATTGAACATTCATAATGAAATCGCGTATAAATTCGAAATTGAGAAATCCTGGGATGTACAAAAAAAAATGTAGTAGATTTTAAAAACCAAAGAATTTGCAGATTTCCCAAAATGAAACAACGCGAGACGTTCTTTTTGTAGCTTTTTCCAGAGTTTTCAAATCCAAAAACCCAGGAATTTATGGAATTCCAAAAATTAAACGATGTAAGGCTTTCCGGGATTTCGGGATCACATAGTTAGACTGATTTTTATAAAACTTTTCGTCGACTAATTTTCATCAAATAAATCATTTTTCTTATATTTAAAAATTAAATGTACAGTATATTCTACGAACACATTATGAGTTTACAAATTATATGTTGTATTCTGAAAAGTTTCGTTTATATTTATAATTATTTCATGTCTAGTGCGGTAAATAGATGTTGGCTTCAATTTAAGTGTATTGTGAAAGTGCTATTAGAAAAGTTAGTTCACGTAAAAAACTGTCGTGGTTTTCACCTGCAAACGGTGGGTTAGATGAAAATTAAAAAAAAATACACTCACTAGATGCTCGCAAACAACCGGACTATGCATTGTGAAGTAGGTTAAATTTCTCTCGACTGTAGTGTTGGATATAAATTTGAAAAATTCAAACTGGTTTGCTTTTTGTATTCATTATCATACAGTCAAGAAAGTTCAGTCGTAGTTAAAAAAACACCACTGATTTAAGATGTCGACTGAAGGTTGCTTGGTGCAATTTTAATATTAAATTTGAATCGTTAAATTTTTTAAATTCACAAAAGTTTTGTCGCGGGTTTCACATTTTGGTATATTCACTCGTTTAAGTGCATGGTTGGACTAAAACTAACGCTTAGTAAACGTAGTTCGTTTTCTGTTATCGTTAATAAATGTGAAAATCCCTATGCCCTTTCAATCATAAAATAACGGAGCGTTATGAAAGCGATAAGTTTACCACTGGTCATTTCTTAGCGTATTCTTTTTCATCTACTGTCCTTTAAAAAGAGAGGTTGAATGACTGAGTAACAAACAGTTCTCAAAAATAAATATTTCTTTTGAGATATATCTATTAGGAAACCATATGATCTACATTGGGAGCGGACATAGATAAAAAAAAACTATGTAGAAAATAGAAAAAAATGATTGATGCATAAAGTCAATAGCTTTTTGGTCGAGTTCACAACTGAAATTATTTGTCAATGAAGCGTATATTATTTTTTCGGTGATGAATTAAATTTTCAATTTATTCTTCAAAAAAAATATTACAAGACTTTTATAATGATTCACTATGGGCTTATTCAACCATAAACTTATCAGAAAAAATGCTTGATTTTTAAACAATTTTACTCGAAATACAAAAAAAAGAGTCCAGGATATTTGTAAATTGCAATACCAGTATTGCTGAATCCGAAATCTCCGTATTGACGATGTTTTTTTTATACCAAAATACCGGTCATTAAATTAACTGTATTTTGGTTTTGAAAATGAGCCCAAGCCGAATTTTGAAATTAAAATTATAATTTGCCGAGAGTCTAAATGTTCCCAAATTGACACTTTTTAATTGAGTTTTTTTTTCGTTTAAGAAATCGTCAAACCACAAAGCTGTTTATGAAAAACGCATGGTTATGAGAATGTATATCTTTTAGTGACGACATTTTATATAAAATATCGAAAAACTGATTTTAATTTCCTCACCCGGTATTGGAGACCACAATTGGTCATATTTTTTTGCTTTATCAAAATTTTTTTGTAACACCAGTATTGAAATATTTATCCGGTATTACGATTCCTATTAAATGCGAAGAGTCAGGTATCTCGGGGTATGTTCGAAAATTATAGATTAATTGGACGAACTTATTTTAATCTATTAAAAACAATGTAATAATAATAATTTTGGTCAATTAAAAACTAAGCCTTGGCATGATTTAAATATTAGAAAATAGTTTTCCATAATAATTAACTTAAAGTAAATTAACAAACCTCATTTGTATATAATATATCATTCATATTAAAGGAAAAATTTAGACTTGTATAGTTTTCTTGGTTGTATGGCACTGCAAGAGTACCTTTACACCGATACCTAGATGCCAAAGTAAGCCGCCAAACTCTCCTAGTGACATCTCTGATGATTGATTAGCTTCTCCAATGAAAGACCTACCGCTTCGATATATTATTATGACGTTATTCACAAAAAATAATCTAAAGGTTTTTATCATTTTTTTTTAAAATCTCTATAATATATGGGCACACCACTACTACGAAATACTATTCATACGCGATGCAAAATTTATATATATTTTATTATGTACATATTTCACGTGGAAAAAAAATAATTGGGAAATGTATATTTCTTATTGTTAAAAAATTACTACTCATCGGTCGGGCAAGTCTATAAAATAATTTGAATTTAACATTTCGAATGAGAGTACAAATATATAAAAACGACGCTTTCAAATTCTGTACCCTTATATTGTCAGAAATATGAATTGGTAATAGTTCTAGTTGTACTGTAACTCTCGCCAAGAACAGCCGCCGAGAAAAGTAGCATAGTCAGTTGATATATCGGCTTTTATGAATTCCAAGTTTAATGAAGCGCAACTTCTTTTTCAAAAATTTAACTTTTGTAATTGCGCGAAAACTTTGCACTCTGCCGTTGCAGTATTATTTTTTTGCGAAAGAGAAAAATAAAAAAAAAACATCTCAGAAAATTTGCTTTTAAAAAATGTTTGACAAAGTGTATTTTGCCTTGAGAGTTGGCTTTCTGCCTGTCATGTTTATTTTGTACTGAAATAAACTTTCCACCTGATATTTACATTAGTCTTCTTATCTTTAGTATCTTCAAATAACTTTTTAAGTTTTAAGTTTGTTATCAAAGGCATTAATTACTTTTCCACTTGCCGTTTTCAAAGAAAGTATTTAAAAGTTGAAACTGCCGGCTCATTCTTTTCATTGCCTTTTTTAAAAGATAAAAACTGAATAAATGTTATTAGACAAAGCTTTCTCCCACTTTAATTTTAAGAAACGTGTTTTTTTACATTTTTTTTATTAAAGTTTATATTTAAAATCATCCAGGAAAAGCTGTGGTTTTTTTTTTGAATATTATAAACGATAAAGTTTTCAAAAATCCAAAAATTACTTATTGAACGTAATGGGCTAATGAACTATTTTTTTAAAGTGTAAATACAATTATATCAATTTTTATAAAACTTTTACTTGCAAGAAAATTATTGCCTCATAACATTACAATTATTATACTATGATTTTTAACGTCTGTTTAGATAAATTATTTTATTGTTTGTTGTTGAATTTCATTATAAAAATCTTTTCTAAATCATATTTATTTAATCAATTGTAAATTGTATCGTTTCATATTTTCATAGCTGACAAATTTGGAAACGAAGAGACAAGTTAGTTGTTAATGCAACTCAAAAGGTCCACCCATCATCATCCATTAAAAGAACGAAACTCCAGTCGCCATCTTATAAAAAAATAGCAATACCTTTTTTATCCATTCATATAGTAATAATGAAGGTATCTCAACAGAAATTTTCTACGAGAACTGCTTGTTTTTTAGTTGCTCATTTTCTTATTTTGACAAAGAGAGAAAAGATATAAATAATATGATTAAAACAAGACTATTGGCGAGCTGATCGCTCTAGCTATGCCCTGTTATTTTATAATTAAAATGGTGGAAAGAAATTATAAGACATCACAAAAATTCATGTCTTCAAACGGGAATCGGAAAACCGATTGAGAAAATAATAATACTTACGTTTAGAGTTGCTAGCTGTCCCAGATTGGCCGGGATTGTCCCCAAATTGGAAGCGCTGTCCCGGATCCCAGATAACTGAATTGTCCCGGAATTTTGAGCGAATTGAGGATTTCAAATTCTTCGGTGAGCTAAAAAAAAAACGAGCTTCGGAGATCCCAGGAAATGCTGGTATTTTGGGCAATTCGGTAAATTCCTGGGTTTTTGGATTCGAAAGTCAGCAAATCAGACAAATGCCCCGGATTCACTTGAAAGAAATCTGGCGACCCTACCCTACGTTACATTTTATATTGTTTTGGTATTGTTTATCAAGGTTCTCTAATACGTCATTGATGATGCACGTTTAATACCTCATACCGAGGGCATAAAAATATCAAATTAAAATTAAAACTTATTTTGCCAGACTATCGTAAATGGATTATTGTTTTATTAAAGGTTATTAATTGAATTGGGATTTATTTGGTAGAAATCATTTATTATATTGTAAATAAAACATCATTTTTTAATTTATTCGTCAGAGGTAATTCTAACAAAATGATGCGATAGTTTTTATTGGAAACATTATTGCATCTTAATTTATGTGCACTTGGTAGAGTTCTAAGTTCTGATAAATTTGCAGCAGTGCCACTCAGTGTGGTGAATTTCCATGATTTTCATATAAATTACTTTCTTGTTTCCAACCCCATCTGTCGCTAACGCAGAGATTCTATAAGAAAAACATAACTTCGACACGTTTCCCGTGTCCAAACTCCACTAATTAGCTACTATCAAATATAACTTACCCCCTAAGCTTTTGCTTGAAACAAAGCCCCTACTTCGAAGGTTGCTAGATTTATTGGGAAATAATTATACGTATTTTATGTAACATATTATAACGTATAACGCACTGGCGGAGAGGTTTTCTGCAGCATTTCGGTAATAACTCATACAACGGGTTGTTAATACGGGATCAAATATCGCTGTACTAACAATCTTGAATATTGATCATATATTTATTTTGCAGACGTTATAACTATCGTTGTTGACAGATGTATATCACAATATAGTTTGAGAAGCTTTGCAAAAAAATCAAATTATAAAAATGTATTCAAATAGTTTGCCAATCCAAAAATATTAAAACAATAAGAAAAGCTTGTTAAGAAAATGTATTAAATACCCTTTAATTACTCTCTTAGAAAAAAATACTGATTGATGGAATAAAATGCAGACTTCGCGTAAAGGTGTACTGCTATGGATTAAAAAGTGTTTAAATGAATCTTCGCTATTGTGCTTTGGTACGTACGATCATTGTAATTTGTAACTTTACTCTTAAAATTAAGTTTTCTTGGACATTACAAAATAATACACGGTCTGTAAAAATACTTTATTCTACATTAAACACTTTAATTTAAAACTAATAACAAATAGTGGATACTAATTGTTTCACGCCATCTTTAAACTCTTTTCAACTGTTGATTTTTACATAATTTTTTAACATACACGTATATTATTGACGACTGCTGATAATGAATGTTTTGACATGATATGGTGTCAATTCATCCACAAACGGAAATGATCATTAAATATGTTTATTTTCTATCCAAAATTTTTGATATACAAATAAAATAATACTTTTTGTTCACCATAGACATCATAATAATTATGATACTTGAAAGTATATAAATCATAAGTCTAATAGTGAAATGTAAATATGTGCGCTTTCGTTTACGAGTCTAATAAATATAACAAGTTATAAAAATATGCTACACCCTACAAATGGAAGAATTTCCTTTAAGCTTGCTTAACTCCAAGGAAAGTCTTGAATCTTTCTCTCTCTCCATTCAATAAAGCCAACATAATAAAGTTTGATTGGAATTTTTCGTCTTATTCTTTGGTGCGCCTTTTCCTTTTTAGTAAGCTTTCTGGAAAACTTTAAAAAGCTACTTTTTGATATCGCGACTCTTGGCCAAATCTTTAGCCGCAAATGAATTCGGCTTCTTCTTTTATTGATTCTGCGGAAAATGATATTCTACGGTTTGTTGAAATATATTTTTTTCAACTAAGAAATAAATTGATTGGGATAGTTTTCATATCTATACTTACTTGTCTACTATACTCTATAACTAGACTGTTTTTTTCGTTAAAGTTTATTGGTATGTTAGATTTAAATTAAATCACATACTTCAATTATTATTCTTCTAGGACTAAGTAAATCAATATGTTCACCTTATTCATCATTCGTTCATTACTATAACTCTAAGTGTTCTTAGGATCATACTGTATGTCATTTACTGATAACTTTACCTTTCTTTTCATATAAATTTTTCGATGGATATTCCATCTAAAAAAGTGTTTAACCTGTGCTTGAGCACACTGTGTGGAATCGTCAACAGTAATTTTATCCTAATTAATGTTTTAAGAAATAAACCCAGATTGTTAATCGTTCTTTGAAACACTAGAATCACATTTGATAAGTGTAATATTGTAATTATAATTAAGATGTTAGAGTAAATAACTTAATGAATTGTGTGTCTCATCAGAGCCAGTATATAAAGCTGAGCAAAACATAAGTTTAAACATAGTTTTGACGATGGCGCAAGCCGGAATAGCTATCAACGCATAAATTATTAAAACTGTAGAACTAAAATACTTTGATATTTAAATCTATTATAATGGAGTTCTACCAAGTAAATGCCAAATAAATTAATAAAATTGTATCGTTTATTGATTTATATAACCCAAGATAGCTAAATTTTTAATATTACCAACATATTTTTTTAAATAAAAAATAGTATAAATTGAATATATTATATTAATAATTAACCTTTCTAAGACACTATGAATTCCAAAACCATTGTTTATATAGACAACGTAATACTTACGGTGCAATTGTTTCAAACGATGTTTTGAATATTAAAAACAGGTTAATATTTTAGTACGTGTTGATTTTTTTATGTAAAACAGGCATTGCAATTATTTTTGCTAGATTCAATGGTAAAATTTTGGAAACTCAGTTTTAATATAAAAACAAAATTGATAATTTTGTTATAATACTGTTTGAGTTACTGATTACGACATTTGTTTCAGCTCCTTGCCTTGTATGCAGGACTACTCATTTAATTGTCATTTTTGTCAATTGTTACTCAAAATGTTTTTATCTGTAAAATAAATATTAATACAAAGTATGGTTATTTTAACAAAACTTAACCGCTTATTATTTGTCAATTCTTGAATTTTTATCAGTTTTTCGGTAACCCACTATGATTATTTGCGATTTTTCAAGACATTCAATCTAGAGAAGTATGATTGTTTTGTTCAATGACTGCTTCTAATGACCAATTTGTTTTGTTTATTTTTCAAATAAGATGGTCAAATCTCTGACTATAGAAACATTAAGGTCTTATATTGTAATATAATCAATATTTATAAAAATAAAAAAATATATTTTTTTTAACGACGTTAGACATTTATTTGAGTCATTGTAAAACTTTTTATAATTAAACGTTTTGGTAGATTATGAAAAGTGTAATATATTGAAACAGAGAATATTTTAAAGTACTTGGGCCGACATTACATAGTCATAAAATTAGTTTTAGCTGTGGATTTTTAATGGAAATAATTTGCCAATGATGATAATAAAATTTTCTTGCAAAACGCTATATGTATTTGAATCTTTGATAAAATTTGTACATTTAAGTTTAAAATCATACAAATAAATAGTTATAAAGAATTGATCGGGACCTGTTCTGATATCATTTAAATATTGTGAAATGAAAGCTTAGTATATCTACTTTTATTAACCTCACATTTATTTTCTTTGTAATAAATTACACACTTTGCTTCTCAGATATTTGTCACCATAACTATGTGAACACTTTACGACTGTTCCTTATCAAAAGCAGTTGATAGAGTGGATTGGAATATAGCTGAAGACGATAAGCTACGTCCGTCCTCCGGGAAAACTTAACAGTTCACTTCGAGAATATGAAGAAGACCGAAGAGGAAGTAAAAACTTTTAAGTTTATTGGAGTAAATATAAGTTAAGTTTAGGGCGACTCACAGTGGCGTTTAAGAATGTTTTTAAGCTATCCCTATTCCAGATTTTTAATAATGAAGTAATTACAAATAAAAATGTTTTGACGTTATTGATTATAAATAAATAAACCATTGCAGAACAAAAAAGAATTAATGTAATGGTCAAATTTTATGAGTAATTTATAAAATATTAGTTAGAAGTATTTATTTAATTCTCCTCAAATATAAATTTATGATGTTTCAAAAAATATTATAACAAAAAAGTAATTCAATACATAAATGCGTATTATTAAGATTCATTAAATAATATATATTAACAATTTATATCTTATACAAAAAATGAGCTTCTGACTAAAATCCCAAGTAACATTTGAGAAATTGGGAAAGTATTTTTAACTATCAATTACTATTTCAATACCTCTGTATATACAATTTATTTATATGAAAAAACACAAAATATTTGTTTGTACTTTATTTTCACATTACTTAAAAAGGTCAGGAACGGTTTCGCTCATGGAGAATATTGTCAACTGAACCATTGATAATGCTCACCAAAGTGCTCCATGTTCTATGAACAGTTCAGTTGACAATGCTCACAATGAGCAAAACCCGTCCCGACCTTTTTAAATAAAGTACAAAGGAATATTGTGTTTTTATTAATATAATGCTTTTCCACCAAGTACTGACAGTGAACACCTTAAAGTGATTTATATGTTTATAAGTTTCATACGCATGCATAATTTATAATTAAATCTCAAAAATGTGGTTAGCTTAAATTTTTCAAATATTTTACGCTTTTTTTAAATTGATATATATTATTTAACAGTTTGAATTAATTTTTGAAATCTCATTCTCAAACAAAATAAAGCACGAAAATATAAAATAAAGACAATCTTCATATTTCTATTTCATGCAAACTAATCTTTTTAGTGTTAAGATTTTGTTTTTTTTTTTGGGTACAATAAATATAAATTAACTTTTTAAGATATGATTTGGAAACAAAATTTATTTTGGAATAGTGACAATTTGAATAAATAAATGAAGTACTGTTTTGTTTAATTTAGAACGCCTTTTGGAAAATTCCGACTACTTTTATAAATTATGTACTTTTTTTCCGAAGAAAACTCGGACAATATGACACTAACTAACGGGGACGTGTGAAAAGTTTTGTTCAACTTTGAAATATACAGCCTGCATGGGTGTGATACGAAGAAAGATTCTTCAAAAGAATCTGGTTTCTGTCAAAGAACATAATATTATTGACTATTTGATTGTGGATTTCTGTAAAAGAACTCTGTACTCCAGGGGTTTTAAATCAAGTTGGTTGGTATATGGTTGATAATATGTAATCAGTATCTGTATATGAGATTTTTCCATCTTTGGCAATATTTAATACGTTCAAAGGCACGATTTCTCCATGGGAGTATATTGCGAATTGTTTTTTTATTTAATTTATAAAAAAAGCCACTGCATATTTTTATTTATATTTTTGATTTCATTAAAAACATCGTAATGTAAAACTGCATTCTTTAAAACTTAGTCCACTATTAGTGAAAAAAGTGAGTTGCAAAAACTGCTTGTAGTTTAGTCATGCAAACTTTTCATTCAGATAAGATAATAAAGGACAAATATCAATAAAAGAATGTAAATATCACAAAAATGCATGGATTAGGATATGAACGTACACAAAAAAATGCATTTTTTTAGAAACATATAAAAAGTGCCAGTGAAGTTGATATTATGTTATACAATCATTTGTCCACTTTGCTTAAAAATCAATTAAGGATGTACGAAAGTTGGATAAGAAAGAACTAAGCGTACACTAAGTCATCGACTGGTTGAGTTAAATTTACGAAAACAATTGTTCCGAGGGATAATTAACGTAAGTACTATTAAAAGAGAGTTTTTACTAATTTTACATGTGTCATATTAAATCGCAATATTTTACGATGGAAGATATTTTGTAAATGAATTAAAATATTGATATTGTAAGGGAAATATATCTTTACTTTCACCTGCTATATGCAGAAAAATATCAGAAATTTGAATCTGAACCTAAAGGGGCATCTGAACGAAATGAAAAACTTACTTCAAATTTGTAAATATTTTCCTTTTGTCGAAAATCTTTCGAATAATTTAGCAAGTGAGTTGGGCGCTTCCAGCAAATACACAAAGAAGAACGAGTACTCAAGTACCTATGGGGAGGAATTTTGTACTTTTAAAAATTCAATTTAAAGCCTGCCCTAAGGCTCTGCGGAGGGATGAAACAGACAAACGCAAACAGAAGCCTTCGAAAATGAAAACAATGAGTGTTACCAACACAACGCAACGAGAATCATAGAAAAAACCTCGCCATTTTCTGAATTTCTTCAATGTTTCACGTTGAACAATGTAAAATGTATCATGTTATGTTATATTATATAATATTAAAAATGCTCACGTTTAATTTCCAGGGTAAATTATTTTACCAGGCTTAAAGCTTTTTTGCTGTGTTACTAATTTCACCTATGTAAGTATGTTCAAAAGTTTTGAATTTTCTCACGTAATTACCAACTATTTTCGATGATGACTTTGTGGAAATTCATAATTGATATATGTAGGTGATAACTAAACAAATACTAGAAAGTGATGTTTCATAGTAAATTACAAAAAAAAATGGTACCATTGTTTAGTATTTTATTTGTATTATTATGTAATATTTATTGTACAGTATTTAAACACAACATTGCAATATCTTTGGAAATTTGAATCGTTAAAATTATGTACATTCACACAGATTTTGTCACTAACGACCCGGGTTCCACCTTTCGGCATCTTCGACGCGACGCTTAGTAAATGAATGTTTCGTGATTATATAATAAATAAATGTATCAACCCATGCCCATAAGCCCATGGGAATGCCCACAGATTTGAGAAGTGAGTGGTTTTAAGAATTATATTTATTTGTTTGTCGGAAAAGGTTTTATGATTATATTTATATAGGGTATAGAAGTGGAGAACCCGGCATGATTAGTATTTCATTTAAAATCGGAAGGCTCTTTAATTGTGCTCTGTTAATTTCCAAAATTTCTACAAAACTGGAAAAAGAGCTTATGAGCGTCCGTATTTGGGTGTAACATTGTTATCCCTTGTTCCTGATTGAAAACGTGTCTTTCCAAAATTAAGTGATTAGCAAAAGTAGACGTGTCTTTTTTTAATCTGAAAGCTGCCATGTGTTCTGCTAACCTGATATTCAGCGTTCTTTCTGTTTTCCCGATATATTTTTTTTTTTTTTGGAAAACATTATTTAAATAATTGCAGTGAAACAGTAAAAATTAAAACACTGATTGTTGTAATGATATTGAAATGAAACCTGATAAAACAAGTAATCTCATTCATGAAATAATTTTCAAGATGTTATAAAGTGGTTCTGATTTTTCTATGTGGATAGTTGATGAGCCGAATTTCATTTTCCGTAATAGAGATTTTAAGTTTATACAGCATATATAAGATTTTTAAGATACTCAAAATCCGAACTAAAAAAAAAGATGATTGTACATGATAGTAAATCAAGAAGAGATGAAAAGACACAAAGCTTTTGCGATAAACGTATCATGCAGTGCTTGTGATAGACACTGGAAGCAAATTAATTTAGTAATAAATTATAAGTAAGTAATAAGTTTGAAAAATAAGTCACTTGTAAAATTAATGGCTGAAAAATCGCATCCGCTATTTTTATCGCTCTGTGAATGTTTCTATACTGGAAGTAAGTTAATATACGATTGCATTTGGCGATAAAACGGTTAACGATAGTAATATTTCTGCCCATACCGAAAGAGAAGATGTAATATCTTTTGTAATTTATGCCAAATACGTGACATCTCGTTTCCTCAAATGCATTAGATCGTAAAGCAAAACGGCAACATTTAAATACACCATTGATCGTTAGAGATAAATAATTTTGTACGAGACACCACTGACCTACATTTTGTATAAAATATATCACAGAAATTTACTGATAGGATACAACATGTTATTATTGGATTTTTTACTTATCTATTCATCCTTAAGCATTTGAATAATCTTTAAGATAGCAACAAATATTCAAATTAATGAAAAATAACAAGTTCATATATAACAATTAAAAGGTGTATTTATTTTTATTCGAATTCTAAAATGATGAACCCTAGAGAAGTGAAGCAAGTAGTAAAATGTCAACAATTTTCTATAAAACTTTACAGTACAATCACGTTTTTAGTTGTTGTTTTGTAAATTAGATATTTTTATTTAAGAGAAATAACACTATTTGAATGTGTATATTCTAAGGTAATTTCACTTTAAAAATACTTTACCTGACGTAAAATAAACACATCTAGTTCAAATTTTCTCGGAACATTTCATCTCTCAGAGGCTCAATTATTGGACAGTAAAGTCATGAAGTAAAGATTAGAAAAACGTGTCATTTATACTGTATTCTGACAGTACTACTTTACGTCTTCGATTCATGGAACAACATACAAGGTAACAGTATACTGATCGAGAAACACGCTGCAGTGGTTTGATTTCGTCATTATCAGTAAGCAGCCCCTTAATTATGCCCAAACTCAAAAAGTGTGATGAACTGGACTGAGCTGAGTGCTGAGGATACCTCGAATGAGCCTGAGTCACGCATATGTTGTCGTCCATAGGAACGATAGTCGCGGAGAACTATACATATAATAGGCTTATCGGAGCAACGGATTGCTACAGGATAGGAGTGACAATAGTTATGGTAAGCAGGGGGTCGAGAAACTGTTCAGGAATATGCTTCGAATAAGGAACATACGGGGCGAATGAAAGACTGAGCGCAAATATTACTACACAGTGTAGCCAGTGAAAGACAAATATTTTTAACCAAAAAATGTATAAAACTAATTGTTATTGTTATTTAAAAAAGCGCATGTCGATGGCTTCGTTCCATAGTGCTACAATACGAAATTGGTAGTTTTATGATATGGCTGACCAAATTTTTGATGCAAACTGAGTCGTAAAAAAGTAATGATTATTATTTGTCTCATCTATTTAGTCAATCATTTAGTCATTTATCTCAATTCAATTTATTTTAATTGAAAAGATTTTTTATGATGTATTTAAATGAAACAAAGAGTTTTTTTATATTTCTTTATTTAAATATAAACATCTGTCTCCCGAGAGGAAACTAGAATTTTTTTCTAGTTATACTTTAGTGGGGTTATAGAAAAGAAGTATTCAAATATAATGAGTAATATAGCTCAAAACATCAACTTTTTTACATTCAATGGAACTAGGCCATCGAACTATTTTTTCGAACTAAATTTGTGATTGATAACTGGAGTAAATGCTATCAAACTTGTTTTGAAACATGAAACATGCATTCGCAAGAAACTTGGTACGGCTAATTCTCTTGACAAGTGTTCCAAACCCCTGAATTAGAGCATTCATGCATTGATTCGTATTTAATTGTGTTGGAATATATGACGTCAAACAAAAAAAATGTGATAACGACCGCTAGAAAATCTATAAAAAAAATAAGTATGCAAAAATGTTCTATGGCACACATATGAAATACTCATTTTATATTTGTTTATTTTATTTTCTGTATTCATATGTGGTAGATATTTTCTAATCCCATTTTCGTTACCCTTTTAGAAGACTGGTTTCAAAAGCCTAATAACTTAATATTTTGGACAAACTATGTACATTATTATTATTTAATGGTATACAAAAGTTAAATTGCTATTTTTAAGACGGTAACGTTTCCTTTTAAATAGTTGCACATTGTTTTAAGCAAATAGATAATAGCAAAAATCAAACATTCTTCCACGACAAGCATTTTCAACTCACGCTTAGTGTTATTACTTAATAATTTACTTATTTATAATATACCTATACCGTCATTTTGCATTGAAATATTTCAGACTGAAGTTTCAGTCAAAAATAAATGTATGTATGTAAAAAACGCTATAACAATAGTCATCTTAAAACAAACTTCACATTTTAATAAATATCAACCGTATAAACGTTGGCATAATGCTCTAGTAACTTTTGACTTGAGATGAAAAATCGTAATAAGTCTGTAGTGAACAGTATCAGTAGATAGTTCTAGAAAGTTGCTAGTGGTGTGATATCTAGCGCACTGCATTTTGATGCATATTGCCATTACTTGCCACTTTTGCCTACCTATCCAACATTTTCCATGGCGCAGCAGTCTAAATCAGGATTTAGACGGCACTGTTTCAGTGTTGATGCGTGACTATAAGGAAAATTCTCATCATGCATTTTGTTTGCTAAATTGATGAATCTTGATATCGAATATAAAAAGTGCAAACATATTTAATATTATACCCACCGGTTATTGTGAAAGAAAGTGTTTCTGTTTTAAATGTGTTTATTGACTTGCATGTTTTCTTCTTTTCTGTTTGACGTTTGCTTCCGATTGTCTATGGTACGATATACGCGCCACCTACTATAAGTTAATTGTACTATAAACTTCGCACAAGTGCAAGCAAACGTTGTCAAATTGAACTGTATGGCAGACATACAAGCATTGATTTTTATATATAAGAAGTAAGTTAATTTTACTATGCCTATAACCTTCCCGAAAGTGCAAGCAAAAAAAATGTCAGTGTTATTGCAATCGGATCTCAAATGCTCAATCTCTCTTTTTTTTAAAGAAGAGTAAGGAATAGAAAGAAAGGACAAAAAACGTAGGAAAAGACTAGTGGTAAGCTAATCACTCTTGCAAAGCTCTATTTTAAAAACTGGATAGTTAGGGAAGTTTCAGACATCACAGACATCAAATATCAATCGATTAAAAAATCAATATTTAAAAACTGTCTGTATTGGTTTCCATGCCCGGTACCTAACAATGTTGGTCATTCGACCACGGACCCAGCATATATTTCTTTCATGATAGCTTCTTTTCACAGCTTGATTCCACTTTAAGCCTACCTTTTTCTTGTTCTGCTTGTTATTAACAATACAATGTAAGAGTTATTGATCCATGTTTCTTTTATTTACATATGGGAAAACGAGCTTCTTTCGATTACTTAGTGATAGCTTGATCAGATACGTTCAGTCGTGAAAAACGAAGGTGTAGTCTGAACTTTACATATATTTTTTTATTAATATGATCAGAACGTGTTTAAGTCATATATAATTTTGAATTGAAACTCACCAGACGTTAAGCCAAACAAACTTCGTTTAAATTATATATTCATTAAAAAGATCTCATTTTCGTGATAAAAATTTTATTAATAGAATATCTACACAAAGATATATTATTTGTAAAAATACTGTATGAAAAATATAAAATAAGGAGCTTTTAAGCGTAAAACAGAACTAACCAGAGGGGGGCTGCCAATACGTCAACAAGGGGCTCGCTTAATCTCAAAGCATTTCTTGATGTTCTGGGGAAGGAATGATTTTTTTTGTCACTCTTATACAATTATATGCAATACTTAAATAAGCAACCAATTGTTACATACAACTGAAATTTACTGTGAACTTGTGAAATAAATGGATGGCTAAAAATGTACTACTGTGTATACTGAAAGGGTCATAAATAGTATATAAATTAGAATTTGCAGTTGTATACTTATTTGACTTGAGCATATTTTTTACTTAAATTAACAAGGAGCTAGCGCGAGCCCCTTCGAGCGCCCTCCAGCTAACCCCTGGAACTCAGCAATGTTTTCGTTGAAAATAAAGGAGTTTCCCGTGAAAATCCCAACTGTGGTAAGCACAGGAAAAATGTTTGTTAAAAAGTATTTCTATGAATGAAGATGTAACAATTTACAAAACTAAAATCATTTTCTCAACAAATTTTAAGATGTTAAAGTAAGAAGTTATTGACAGAATGGCAGTAACTTTTTCCATTCATAAAAAGATAGAATTTGATAAACGCTCGATAAATTACACTACGGTAAAATTCGGCTTAAGCGAAAAGTCTTTTAGAGAAAAATTCACGTCACATGTTTCAGGAGCGTGGTCTCTAGTGACTGATGACGTAAGCTTCTTATATACTTACCGACTCTTTTCAGTTTTTTTTAACTCCACGTTTGGAGAAACACTGCTGCAAAATCATATGCGCACATTTATCATATTTCATTCGCGTGGTGGATTTATGGAGTTGTCATCAGTCATTTTTAACCCACAGCTATTTATATATACAAAGCGTCATTTATTGCGAATGTATAATTTATTTTTCGAGTAGAGCGTACTGTCGTGAAATATTTTTTGATGGATTCAAAACAGTTACTTAACAATATAATTATTTAACACAATTGATCAATTAATATTAATTTATATAGTAGATTTTTTTATCCATATCAGCTCCCAATGTGCATCATATGGTCTCCCAATGGAGGTATCTCAACATAAGTTTTTTCTACGACAAATATTGGGAGCGGACGTTAGCGGAGTTCATGAGTTGTTTTATGAGAACGGGTTGTTGTTAAGACACGTAATTCTTATTTATTAGACAGGTAAGGATAGAAGGATGGGGCTAAAAATGACCAGTGATCTAATTGCTTATTCTACGTCACGCGTTTAGGATGGATGAGAGCAGCTGTAAGCTTCAAATACATAATGGGCATGACAAAAAAACAACTAATGAAGTGTCTGTCTTGATGATTCGGACCCCAAGCCTTGCAATTTAGGCTTCTGATCCAGTTAGAACCGGAGTTAAAATTGACCAAAAATCGTGCAATTTTTAGAAAGTTCTCGTGTCATTTTAGTTCCAATACAATGTTTGATTTTTCATGTTAAACATATATCGCTAAAAAATGCAAAATTCTCTAGATATATTGACTTCTATTTCGCAAAATACATTTAAGGATTAGATGAATCTGAAATAATCTGGTAATAGAAGTCTAATGCTAGAAAAGTTTTTTAATTGCTTGCTATCTATTCAATATACTCTAACGGCAAGTAATTTCTGTTGAAGACAATTTCTCATTAAAAAATCGAAGTTCTATCAAATATGACACACTGAATCATCAATATTTTTAAAATATTACTTTTTAAGAAATAAAAATCTTTTGAATAAATAATTTGACATTATATAACTCTATCAATATGTATAGCTCAATCATATAGTAAAATATGAATAACAGTGCATGATAGTTGAAAAATTACCCGGAACCGGTTCGTTTCATGGAAAAAATACCCGAAAACCGTACAATGCATTTGAATACCCAACTTGAAACCAAACAGAATAGCACCCACAAAGTTCTTGAATTTTAATATCGCAAGAAAATGTACTTAAAATTGGAAGCTAAAAATTTTCTAAATGATTTGTGAATTATTAAGACATTCTGTATAGAATATTTACCTGCATCAAAGTGAATATTCAAAATCCAACCCAAAAGCGATGTAATAGTGGAACCATTATATTACTTTTTTATTACCATTATATTATTATTTTTTTGTATTATTCATAGTGTTGTTAGCGATGAAGATAAAGATTATTATTTTATTTTAATTGCCTCCAAAATAATATACATACATAGTAAGATTTACATCGATAATTGGTCAATGAAGCGTGAATGGGTAAAGTGCTTGTTTAATTCGTAATATTGTTATTTAAGATTTAGCAGGGAATGCTTACGTGTTTGTATTTGGAGGAAAGATTATTTGAATTATTCTTGCAAAAAAGTTTGTGGTAGATTCTATTTCAGATATTTAATTAACGTATAATAAATTCAGTAGTATAAAATATTAACTTGTACAACGATTCTTTTGTAATTTGAGTTTATTTTGATATAATGTTAGCGATGCTGATGTTGTCGGCTTAGCTATATGTAAGAAAATCAACAAAATCAATTAAGTGAATAAATCAGGGCAGTGGAGTCGGAGTCGGAGTCGTTTCTTATTTTAAGCTGGAGTCGTGAGTCGGGAGTTGGAATCAGAATCGTCTTATTTTACACGACTCCACAGCTCTGGAATAAATACACAATAAAAATTGAAAGTATATTCAAACGATACGTGTTATCCGAAAATTAAAATAAAATAATACGCGTTACTATACACAAAGTTATTCTTCGTTTTCTACTCCTGATGAAGACAAAGCGTTGAATGACCACGGCTTTGTTGATTGTCTGTTATGTTATAAAACTAACGAATACCGGTGGTTGCGTTTCGCTTTGATTGACTGAGAACTGGAGTGAAGACGGCTGTTATACACAATTAAAATGAGGCAACTACTCAGCAAAAGTGAAAAAAAAGGCCTAATGCAAACGAAAAAGGATTTATATTTAGAAATTTAGAAAAGAATGAATAATTTTTACTAAAGCTGAAATAAATTAATAAAACTGAAATATTTTTTTAAACAATAAACAAAAATTTTATGCGATCTCAATGTATTTTTTTTATCGACATAAAAGATAATTTCCTGCTGGATGTAAATTTAAATCTATTGATTTTCTTTGCTGTTTGTACGTTGAATTGGAAATATAACGTTTCTTTTTTTATTGAAAGGAACAGCTTTTAATTGTCCTTTTATATGATAAACAAGGTCAAAAACATCGTAAAGCCTTAAAAAATTCCCCGCTGTATTGAAAAGGTAATTCCCCATGAAAAGAAAAATGATCCCCACCAGCACGGGCTATTCACTTATTCAATGGCACTTATTTGTTCTCAAACGTAAACAAGCCCATTACGATGGCTCATGTCGAGGTACAGCTTCCTTTATTTTTGCTTCGTACAAGTTTTAAGGGATGGCAATTTTTCTACCGAGGTTCTCCGTAGGGGTGCATAACTGAATAGATCGTATGGGACGGAATTATATTCCAAAAACCACAAGCTGATATATTATATCTGTCCGATAAATTATGATCATATTTTTTAAAGTAATAATACAATATTTTCACTAAGCGATATGTCATTTGTTTTAGTCGAATGTACTATTTACACGTATATTCCAACAATTAGCGCAGAAAAACCGTAACGATTTAAACAGTAACCAACCAATTGGTTTTTTATAACATTTAAGAGAACGATACTGCACTCTAAGAATTTTTAATAAGTTTTATTAAGAGTATAACAATCATCATGACTCCAACAACCAGGGTTAAATTTTTGCTGTCTCCAACAACTCTCACACTTATCTATATCGAATAAAGAGATGCTATATCCTAAGTAGCATTTACAGCACACTTTCAGTAATATTTAGCCTCATTTTCTTCACCTTTTTAGAATACTGGACATCATTAATATATTTTTTTTAATTAACAGACTTGATTATTTAATAAAACAATGTATGTTGTAATATATATTATAATTTTAGTCGTATATTCATTTCATTGGGAATTTAAAGTTATCAAAATCAACAGAGAGCAAATAAATTTTAGTTCATATTAACTTTCCAATAATAGAACGGTCGTCTTTTAGAAAAATTAAGCGCATTACAACAAAGTTATCAAGTTACTGCTTCTGAGAGACTTTAAGAAAACATTTAAGGAGCTTAGCGGTGGTAAGTGACTAAATACATAAAGAGTTTGGAGAGATAGAGAAAAAAATATTAGGTACATGAAAATAGTCATAAAAACGGTTCCCGGTAAATTGCTCGAATGCAAATTGCTTGAATGCAATTCCTCGAATGGAAATTGCTCAAATAACAAGTTCCTCGAATAACCAATTCCTCGAAAGTCAAATGCTCGAATTACAAATAGCTGGAAATTTTTTATAAAAGTTTTATAAAAGCTTAAACATTAATTACCCATTCTTTAAAAAAATATTTACGCAAGTCGGGAAATAAAAACCATAAATCAAAAAAAGTCATAATAAAAAAATATTTTTAATTTTATTATTCAGTTGCCAATGGTCGAGTGGAAAAGGTCGTTGGTTTTGTTTTCGGAGGTCACGGGCTGGAATCTTTATACGTACACTTTTTAATCAATTATTTTTCAAACTAATCATGAATTTCTGTTTAAAGGCACACATATATGTAATTTCTTGAAACCCTCTCACCCATTCTTACTAAGAATTGGGCGTTGCGATAGTGATAAGCTAACCGTTTGTTCTGTCTGAGCCCTAGTCTTCTATGTGTTCTGGAAAAATATAGAAACAGTTTGAGTAACTAATTAACAAGCAGTTCTCGTACAAACACTTCTGTTGAGATAAACTCCATTAAGAGGTCATATGATCCGCATTTGGAGCGAACTCGGTTAAAATAAATATTTACAAAAAATATTTTTATATTTCACTCTCTAAACAAGTGTCGCACGAGATAAAAATGAAATTCGTAGAAAAAGTCGTGAAAAATCTTAAAACAAAAAAAGTTAGGATAAAAAATACTATTAACATTTTTATTATTATTTAAATTTGGATGTGTGGCCGAGTGACCGTTTTTTTTTTTATTATGATTTTTTTTGAATTATGGTTTTTTTTTTCCGACTCGCATAAATAGTTTTTTAAAGAATGGGTAATTAATGTTTAAGTTTTATAAAACTTTTATAAAAAAATTCGATCAATTTGTAATTCAAGCATTTGACGTTCGAGAAATTGGTTATTCGAGGAACTTGTTATTCGAGCAATTTCCATTCGAGGAATTGTATTCGAGCAATTTGCATTCGAGCAATTTACTGGCTCCCCATAAAAACATGTATGTATCTACTAAGCTAACTAAACCATTGAATCTATATATAATTTATTATATATTTATAAATATTTGTTCAAATCTTTATAACCTAATACCACTTGCGACCTTTTAGTAAGAAATCTCAAAGGACCCTTTACTTTATGCTCGTTTTTAATAAGAACAAACTTGTTGTAAAAGGATATTATGAATTATTTACTCGAGGAAGTAATCGAACGGTCGTAAGGAAACATATTATATGCTACCTAAGGACCACTTACATGTACCTGCTATAGAAGGTAGCTAAATTTCTCTCGGGAAGGAGTTATTTGAAAACAGGTTAAGAATAAGATATTTCCTTTAAGCTAGGTAAAGGTTTTCTTTGCGTTACTCAAGAAAATAACTCTAATGTAGGTCAAGAATATTAATTCATTGCAGAAATTTATCAATGTAAGTGAATTTTAGCAAAATGCTTTATCAAGTATATGATACGAAAATTTGATCATAAAAGGTATTGGTATTTTTTTGTCGTTGCAGAAACACCTTCTTCGGTTAAAAAGCATTTTACGCAAACATTTGTTAATTAGGGCAAGATTCCCTCAGCTTAAAATGCACACGATAAACGAAAGTGACCCTGACTTCAATGTGGAATTGATATAAAAATGTACTTTATGTTTTTAAAGTAAAATTAATTCCAGTCTACATCTCTATAATCAAATATTTTCCAAATGAATATACATAGTTAGTATTTGGTTGTGAAAAATTGCTTTAATTTGTTTAAAATAATATTTATTTGTAAACGAATTTATGTATGCAATTAACAATTTTAATTTATTCGGGATTTATACACATTGTTTAACGCAAATTGGTTCTTATATGTAACGAAGTTGCTTATTAAATTTGATGATCATATAGTCTATAGTATAAAACTTTTACTCAATTTTGACAAGTTCTGAACAACAACATTTTTTTACAATTAAACTATTATCTTGCCTGGTTGTAGAAAATTTATATAAATTTTAAATGTGGATTTAAAAAAAAATATTACCAAAATTAGATGTTTTATTCTTATTTATTTTGTGTTCACAATTTGACTACACTAGTTTTATAAATTGAGCTATTTTGTGAAGTGAAGTATGATTAAATAATAATCAATAGTATTTATTAAACAAAATAATAAAAAAAAAACATTAATGTTTAGCCCACTGTTTTAATGTCTGCGTAGCACAATAGTCGAATGATATCCTACGTAAAGTAAAAAATGCTGTTATGTTTCAATCAATTTTCTTCCGTGCAAGATCTGAGCTCTTTTTTAGTCGTCATATTGTGCATATTGATATAGTATGTTTAGTATCACTGCATAAAGGAAGATAAACAGAGCTCTCTGTTGAACGGATATCCGGCGAATGTTTAGTTCACTTCCTAATGTTTTTTTTTATTTCATTCGTGTCCTTTTTTTCATATAAATCAAGCACAACGCGTGTAAGCGCCCCCGTTTACAAAAACAACTTGTGTTTGTGAAAGGATCTCAAATACCATACAAAATTTTTGAACATTCTAAGACCGTAAAGCTTAGACCAAAACCAGAAGATATTTTCTGTGCTAAAAACATTGCGTTCAAATTTTTAATAAAATTTCTTTTTCAGGATTAATGTTTCCTTTAATTTTTAATTCCCTTGCGCCCAATTGTGTTCTTCAGTAAACTTAATCGAGAATCGAGGGAAAATGTGTCTTTTGCTAAACTAATAGATTTAGGATTGATTTTTTGGGTAAAATAACGATCAATCATTTCCCGAGTCATGTTTATCAATAAAAAAAAACCGATGATCATTGTGGTAAGAGCGATAGCTAAAATCTTCTCTGCAATTGTATCACTCTTTGGAAACCACTTGCCACAATTTGCCAATACTTTCGTTCAGACATGTGCTTTCTCAATACAAAACGACTATCAATGAGTCTTGAACTATTTAAATGGATTCGTCAGGACATTCATTTTTAAATCAAATTAATTTTAATAATATGTCTATTCATATTTTATAAATGTCTCGCTTATACAAATATGAAATAAGTTGAAATTTACGTAGTTAAATATTTAACTAAACTTTATTCAGTTATATAAAATCCAATAATTGCTAAGCTATTCTATTCGTTGATAAGAAAACTCCCCTAGCTTTTTCCGTTTGATGAATCGACTGAAATTTTTTTGTATACATAAAATAAACGGCCGTAAAACCAATCGGTTATATGATCAAAATAATATAAAATTGTTTTATAATATTAATATATATCCAAGAATAATTTAATAATACTATAATGTAATATTGTGTTACACATTTAGTTACCGCTTTATGTTTTTTGAAAGCTTAATAAAGCATGAAAAGCTCTAAAGCGATGGAAACAGTAGGGGAGGATCATTTTGATCTGAAGCCAAATTACAAAATGAATAAAAATCCAAATAATGATGATAAAAATCCAAATAATAAAAAACATATACTTTGTAAAAGTTAATGAATCCAATTAGCAGAAATAATGATTTGACTTTTTAACTTGTTGTAAATATATATACATTATATAATTATGATTACGAAGAAAATACATGTTTTCAAGATAAATCAATTTGTAGACAAATAAGTGCTTGTAATGTTTCTTTGTCCACACCGTTCTTTCGTGATTTTCTCATTTCATTCAATATAATTGATAACTCCAGAAAAGACAACAGCCTTTTGTATTTTTATCCAGTTTATCTTATCGATGGTTATCAGCGGCTTTTCAGGGCGATATAATGCATACAGTTAGAAAAAGAGATTCGTGGGGCTACACTTTTTCTAGGTGATCACCGACATGTACCCATCATTGTTTTTATTTTATTTTTGACAATAAGTTCTGCGTTGCCCGCTCTTATATCTCAAAATTTCTGAAAAAAAAACTAAACCTCACTTCAGTGCTTCACGCGAAGATTTGATTACTAAAAATACATTACTCACAAACATAAAACATCGTCGGCAGAATGCATGCGATATTTAGTACTTGTTTCAGATTCAGTGCACTGGTTAGTAGCATTAGTGATACAAAGAGATTCAAGATTGTACTGTTTTATTTTAGGTCAACGCAACCTCCAATCAATGAGATAAAATAAGTATGAGGTTTCAATTATTAGTACTTACCTAATCCAACACTTCTTTGTCAATTGAAGATAAAAGAATGATAAACTATCATTAGTCAATAAACAGGTTTATTTGAGATGCTACTATTAGAAAACTGGCTTAAAATATAGTAAAAACATCTAATACCGCTACTACACGTACACTCAACTATTTTTTCACACGGTTTTGAATAACACGGTCTACTAAATAAACGAATACTATATTTTAGCACAAGCTATTATTGTTCTGAAATAATTCCCAGAAACAAAATACACAGAAGCCAATAGCGGATTTCTTAATAACAAAAATTAAGCAACACAAGGAAGTTATAACTTACGAGAGCTATATTAGATTCTAAAACATTAGACAAGTTAGAAACTTCTAGCGATAAAAGCGATTGATATCTAGTTTATCATAAAAGCTCTCGTATATAATCAAGTAGTGAAGAATAGTATTATTTGTTCTGATTTAACATACATATTATTATGAATACAATATTGTGTAATTTACTTATTGAATTTCGTTTTTACACGGTTTTCGGTACCAAAATGCTATTTTTTCAAATAACAAAGTTTTTAAAATTCAGGAAACAATTTTTGATTACTCTATGAATTTCAATCACTTATTTTAAAGGGTTTTTTATGGAACATATCTGCCGTGTATATTGTTACGTAATTACAATAAAAGTATTAGTAATGTGTATGTTCATCGGTTAATTATTACTTTATGCGTGACATCCATACAAATAATAGCCGTATATGCGTGTAGAAATAATAATTAATTTGAAGTTTCGCGATTTCGGCTGAGCGAACGACACAATGTTTGTGTGTAGCAATGTAAAACATGTAGGAATAGTTTTGGGGGAAAGCATTATTCTATGGACGTGTTAATTACGCACATGTACACCCGCAGAAATGACGCATGTTGTGGCTGACTGCTAGATACTCACTTACTCCTCTTTAGGTGCATTTACATTGTATATTTACTTTTGTATAAGTCAAAAAGATAACCCAACACAGAGCATTATATTATAATACGGTCTTGTAATCATTATTTTCAGATGAAGAACTAATTGAAATATTCTTAATATTCAACATAAGGAGAAATTGGGCGTTGGAAGACCTCAACTTTGCTAGATGTATGGGGTGTCACAAAGCCTGTGAGTGGTGAAGGTCAGCGACTGGCGTAGGAAGGTGGAGGATCTAGTGAAGTGGAGGAGTTGAAAGACCGTGAAGGTTCACCGTGGAGTGGAGCCCCAAGAAGAAAAAGAATAAATAATTAAAATGTTCACTTAAGCGTCTTAGTGTAGTATCATCATTTATTCTAATGACCAGCTTTTTTTAAAAACATCTCCAAAAACTGAAATTTATAAAATTTAATCAGCAGAAAAAGTTGTATAGGGGTTAAACATAATGTTTCTTGTTTATTTTAAATGTGAAAGGTTAAAAATCGACTCTGAAAGATTGTTATAAATCATTTAAAGCCTCAGTATAAATTAATTATTGGAAAACAATGTTTTGAACAAAGTGTGTGGGTGGCTTTCAGCTTATAAATTTATTTTCGATGTGATATTCTTCTCGAAATAATTGTTGTTACCTCTTCCCTTTTCGGCTAAGTTAAGAGATTATAATCTGACTTATAATTTATTATTTATAAGAAATTAAATTAAGAAATTTAATCAATCTCCGTGCTTAGTATAAAGAAGTTACGATTGAGAATACCGAAGACATTTTACAACACGAGTACACAAGTGGGTGGTGCAAGTAGAAACAAAACCAATAAATTAAAATAACAGTGATAGTTTTAGAAAAGATTATTGAAAGCTGTGTAGAAATAACGCCATAATTACAGTTTTACATATTTAAAAAAAAATGGCACGATGCCGAAATATTTATGTAGAAATAAATATGTCGCCACATTTTTTTCAATAAAGAGCAGATCTTTGGTAATTTAAGTTAAATTGGAAATCTCGACCACTAGACATTTAAAATTAGAAATATGTATAACCAACTATAGTTGCAGGAAAGACTTTATAAATTTTTGATCAGAATTTATAATGTATGATTTGTAAGTTCTAGATATATTATTTATGAAAAAATGATATCAAAGATTGATATAATTAGAATTATGAGGAAGCTCTTTGTTGATATTGCTAATTATGAACGAAACCGCTCCTTAGAATTACAAAACATGTCAAACTGTAAAAGAAAATGTGTATGTGATGTGTTTTAATTTTATATAAATTACATTGTTTTTCTTCGAAGACTTGACAGTTAGACATATTGAACATGGAAATATTGATTGATAGTCAAAAAATCATTTATATTTTACTGAGTAATGGAGAATGATATTCTATAATCGGTGTGTTCAATACGTGGTCCAAGAATGAACTGTGTCGAGTAATTGTCACGTATAAGTGAAGTGAAATATCCTTTGTAGAGGGTGGCAAAGTTTAAAATGACAATGAAGTTAAGCGATTTTGAGGAAATGCTCCACTTCCACATCCGAGAGCTGTGGAATTATTTCGCTTCCGTTTGTTACGCTTCCACGCCACACACCACTTCTATCCACACTCTACGGTTCTAGCTCGTAATACAGTGGCGGCACGCTAAATCAATCAATCAATTAAAAAATGACAAGCCAACGACGGTAATTAAGTGCCTCATTTATTTCTCTTGGTAAAAAACATATTTCAATGAAAATTCAATGTCATATTTGAATCATTCATTTTTGTTTCACTTTCACAAGTTAACGTATTTAAATTCATATTTTCAAAAAGATAGTTCTACTAAAATGTGAACAGCAGGCTTAAAATATTTAAAAAAAAATCCGGAAAAACTAATAAGTCGTGAATAAGAAAATGCAAAATTTAAACGTTTGTATGTGGTTAACATGGCTAAACTAAAAATATTATATAAAGAAAAAGGAAAGAAAAAAATAAAAGTACAAGAATTAGGTTTTAAATAATTTTGACGATGGCGTGCTGCTGAAATATAATATATATCGAATTTATCTCATTATTGATGTTAGGCTTATTTTTTAAAAATATGTTTAGCTTTGTTATAATATTATATAATTCGTCCAAAAGATGCGGAAAATAATATCATAATAGGGATAACGATGACATTTTTATATATATATTTTTTTAAAAAATACGATACACGAAGTAATTGAATTTGTTTCTTAAAAACTACATTTCTATTAAAACTAAATTGAGTGCAAATTGACTATTACTATTTTCTGTAAAAAAACATCTAGAATACAGCTTATGCGAATGCGTAACGAATATTTAAAATTATAAAAATATACGAGATAAACTTGATATATTTTTTTTATCTACGCTCAAAATTAACTAGAAAAGAATTGACATCACAAACACCCATTTATTAGATCTCAAATTGATAATATTTAATCAAGACATCATCTTTGGCGGGAATAAACTTAGTACGGGTTGATCAGTAGAGCCAAGCTCTTACCTACTAGACCATAGAAGGCAATTTTTCCAAGCAGTCGTTGGAAAAATTAGCCAACATTAAACAATCATATCTTCAATCAAACTTGGTATGTGAAAAAGAATAAATAAAATAATGATTTATGTTTCTCTCGCAGAAGACGCCCACTGTCATACCACTGTGGCACAGTGAAGTGCTGACAGCATTGTGTAAAGTTTACAATGACATGACAGCTTGCTTCATTACTATCCTCTCATTAAACTCTTGACTACGATGGAAAAGTCAAACCTTTTATACGTGTTATATATTTCCACTGTATGTAACAACACTTGTTACCACTCATTAGTATGCTAAATGGAATGACCTAAAAAACCTATGTCAACTTGCGTAGAAAACATATTTAAATTAATCTCCATACAACAAAGTTAGCGCTATGTAGAGGGAATCGTCTACTTTGATGTTGAATTTATCAGAGGAAGGGTATTCTAAAAGTTTTTATTCTGTAAAATAGGAACCTGTTCTTTAAAAAAAGAAAGAACATATTTAGCTCAATGTCTAATGTCCGTAATACAAACATTATACTTCTCATATTTCCACGTTCCTAGCGATAAAGAAATATTTTGAATATAAAAATGTGGAGCATAAGACCTCTAAATGAAGTATCCTGATAGAAACCAATTTTTAAGCACTGCATGTAGCTCGGACTCCCAACTTATATTCAGAAAAAGAATAAAAGATGAAGCTGAGACAAGAGCATAATTTAGGTAGTAACTCAAACTTAATCTTGTCTTTACGATCGTATGGGTGAGATTGACCGTAAGCTTCATAGTCTTTACAAAAATTCATAAATCGATAGCGTACATAATTATAATTAAACGATTTCACCTGTAAGGCTATCTCGAATTAATAAAGATATTAAATGGTAGGGTGGATGCTATAGTAAGTGGGACAGCAACCTTTATTGGACACTTACTTTAAACATCCAAAATAAGAGTAGAATAGCATTCTTGTTGGTGCGAAGTAGATAAATATGTCTAGTGTTTTTATTTCTTTATGACTGTTATTTTAGTTTTTTAAAAATATAAATTATAGAAAAGTGTTTTTGAAGGATTCTTAAAACACATGTATTTGTTTTAATTGTACAGTTTTTTCATAATATTACGAATCTTTTCATTCATCGATTGTTTTCATTTGATAATGCATATTGCTTTATATATTTTTTTTATCGTTTGCTTTTTATACAATACTTTGTTAGTAACACATGAAAAAACACCTGTCGATAATTGACATTTTTTCAAAAAATATAATAACTTCCACCGAAAATTAACACTCAAGAAACTCAAAATTTAATCTCGCTTCTTGTGTAACTAGGTAGTTGTGACACGTGTCAAGCTTCTATAACAAGAGTATTAAATACTATACTGTAAAGTTAAAATCATTCAAATATTGATTTTTACTTTTCAGCATAAATATTTAATTTTCTAGAAATTAAAGAGGTAAATTCATATGTTAATAAAATTGTATTACATATTTAACAAACGAAGCAAAACCCTCACATAGCTTTAAAGAAATCCATGTATTATATTATACAATTAAAGACTAATATTGAGCAAGTGTTAATAATGTATTTGATTTAAGAAATGGAAAATAACGCGTACTTATTTTCAAGTCCCTCCAACTAAAGAAATGTTAATTTTAGAAGAGTAAATATAACAGTGTTATTTAATATGTCTGTCTGTTAGTTGGTTGGTGTCTTACACTTGGTTGTAGGGCCTTATGGATTACTCCAATTACCCTTTCGTCTGATGTTGGGGTTTCCCCTCTTTTTAGTGTTGGTTCCTGTCTCTTTTTATTTTTTATATATTTTTTTTTATATTTTATTTTTTTGATCCCATATTATTTATTTTTTTTAAATATGAGTGAGACAGGATAGTCGTCTGTATTGTATTGTTTTTTTTTTTTTTTTTAGTTTTTTTGGGGTACAGGTGATACAGTTTACAAAAATAATGAAGAAGAGGATAGTACAATGAGCAAAAGTAGTAAGAAAAAAAAAAAGAGAAAAAGAATACAGTGAGAAAAGAGTACAGTAAAAATAGAAAAACAAAAATATAATGATAAAAGATAAAAGAAAGAAAAGGCGTGGGGGTCGTGGTTGTTGGCAAGTCGACGTTTTGTTGACGTTGGTTGACACTGTAGGGTGATTCATTAACCTCGAGCAGCATTGTTATTTTTTTGTTTTGTTTTTTGGGGAAATGCTTGTCTGTTTAGTTTTTAAATTTAAATTTCAATTTTGGGAATTTATTTATTTTTTTATAAATTCCGTGTGGTCCCTCTTTTTTTTGTTTTTACCCTCGAGAGGAGGTCGAGCCTACAGTGTCGGCGTGTGTCGTATGCCGAGGGTGGTTTTTGAAGACACCCCGGTGTATGCGCCCATTTTGTGGCGTACCAGCATGTGGATGAGGGGTCGGGGAAGAGCTAGGGAGGTTTGAGAAGGAGAACCTTCCTTGGCCGCGCTATGTCTGTGTGTGGGTATTTTATGTAATCGTTTAGTAGCGATTTGATAGTGTCGTTTGGGTGGTCTGCCATGTCGCTGTAGAATTTCTTCGACAGCTTCATGACGTGTTCGAGTATGGTGTCAGTTTTGGTGTCTCTGTGGAGAGTGGTATTTCGAACGAACCAGGGTGCGCCTGTTATCATTCGAAGTGATTTGTTTTGTATAGTCTGGAGCGTCTGGATGTGTTTCATGCTTGCGTATGCCTATATCGGGCATGCGTAAGTCATGATTGGACGAGTAATCGCGGTGTACAAGAGTAGTTTGCTGTTTATTGCAAGTTTACTTTTGTGCCCAATCATCGGGTAGAGTTGGCCTGTGACTTGGGATGCCTGTTTTTTTTTTACAGATATATGTCTGCTGAAATTTAGTCGCGAATCAAGAGTGAGGCCGAGGTATTTTACCGTTCGTGCCCACGGGATGTCTGTATTTCGCATCCGGATGCATTTGATATTCTTACCGTGTCTATTTGGCCTGCGACTGAAGATTATTGCAGTGCTTTTTTCTGGGTGTATTTGAATGCGCCAGTTGGCGCACCAGGCTTGGATGTCCGCACTTGCCTTTTGTACAAGTGCGGTGGCTCTATTTCTGTTTAGCGATCGTGCTAGGATCGCTGTGTCGTCTGCGTACTGCGCGACGATTGTTTCGTTTACCCCCGGTATGAAGGCGGGTAGTGGGATGTCATGAGTATAAAGATTGTACAGCAGGGGCGATAAGGCGGACCCCTGCGGCACACCGGCTGTCGGCGTACGCGTCGTCGATAGTTCGCCGTTGACTTTAGTGCGGAAAGTTCTGTTGGTCATGAATGAGTTTATGATTTTTAACATTGGACTTTCGAGGCCGGCCTCGGAGAGTTTGACTATCATACCTTCTATCCAAACCTTATCGAAGGCTTTGGCTATGTCGAGAAATAGGCCAGTGGTGAAACATCGGCGGTTGAAACCTTCGCTGATGAATTCAACAACTCTGAGTAATTGGTGGTTGGTGGAGTGTCTGTGACGGAAGCCGTGTTGCTCATCCGGGATGAGTTTTTTTTCCGTCACAAACTCTTCCAGTCGGGATTTAATTACACGTTCCAGTAGCTTTCCCATTGTCGGGAGTAGGCTAATGGGTCTGTGATTTTCTGGAATCTCGCGAGGTTTGCCCGGTTTTGGGATTAAGATGATGTCTGCGGCTTTCCAGGCGGGCGGAAAGTGTTGGACGGCTAGGCATGCGTTTATGATCGTTGTTAGTGCTTTGACACCGTTCTCGGGAAGGTGTTTCAGCGCATTGTGCTTTATTTCATCGTTGCCAGGGGCTTTACGATTGGATAAGCATTTGATTCTGCATTCGATCTCGCCCGTGGTTGCGGGTGGGATGGCAGTTGCGGTCGGAGATGTTGTGATCTCTTCAGTGATTTTAATATATTTGGCGGTTACTGATTCTATACGTGTTTTGAGCACGAGGTCGTTTTGGTTGAATTCATTCGGAGAGAATTGTTTCTCGAGTGATTCCGCGAAAGTTTCTGCTTTTTCCGCGGCTGTGAAGACCGGGCCATTCGGACCGTTAAGCGGTTGAATGGGGCATTTTTTGTGTCTGACTGCTTTGCTGAGAATCCAGAAGGGATTGCTTCCTTTGGTCATACCCTGTAGGTATTTGCCATAGGAGGAGTCTCTGTGCTCCCGAAGTTCAATTTTAATCTCCGCGGTGAGACGGTTTTTGAGCGTTCTTGCTGTGGGATTGGCGTGCCGGCGCCATTCCTTAGCCGCTCTGTTTTTTTCCCGAATTAGGTTCTTAATTCTAATTGGGATATCTGGTCTGTGGTCTTCCACGGGGACTTCGGTTGTGGCGGATTCTTTCGCGGCGCGTATGGAATCCGTCAGACCGGCAATTGCTCTGTCTATGTCTGCCGGATTGGCGGGACTAGCAGGGTTGTGGAAATTGTCTGAGAAGTGAGTGCTGAAATCTTCCCAGGAGACTTTGTCTCTGGTTTTTTTCGACACGATAGCAAGGGGGTCAAGGGGGTCAGCTAAGAATAGAAGGACCGGCCGGTGGTCTGAGTTTAGTTCGTGAACGACTCTGATATGCGGTGTGTGCGACATCGCTATTAATAGTGCGAAATCTAGCACATCTTGTGTGTTCGATGCAGGGTGGTATATGGTTGGCTCATTTGGAGCGGCAATGACGGCGTTGTTATCTAGTGCAAATTTGTAGACGGCTCGGCCACGGAAGGTGGTCCGGCGGCTATTCCAGGCTGAGTGTTTTGCGTTGAAGTCCCCGGCGATAACGGTGGCGGGGATATCATTCAACAGGAGATCGTTTAAGTCTGATGCTGCCAATGTTGTTCGGTGTGTCGGAGGGCAGTATACAGATATTAACTGTATTTTGCCTGCATTTTTTGTGTTAATGCATATCGCGGTTGATTCTAAATTGCAAGAGTTTAGACGCGGTTTCTGGATAATAGCACAATGGTCTATGTGTGATTTTATTACGATGGCGGTTCCTCCACCTTTCGCGTGCTTCCGGTCGGTCCGGTGCGTACTGTAATTCGGGAAGTTAATCGGTGTCGCGGGTTTCAAAAACGTTTCATTGACGAGTAATGCGTCAATGTCGTGTGTTCTAAGGAAATTTTGCACTTCGATTTTATCGTTGCGTAAAGTACCGTTTGCGTTCCAGAACGCTATCTGTAGTGATGTAGGTCTAGTTTTAATGTTGGCCATGGTTGGTTAAGGAGGTGGTCTGGTAATAGATGTCGCATACGCGAGCAATGGTTGCTTGGCTGCGCGCGATTGAGTCCTGAAGTTCTCTTACGAGTTCTTCCAGGGCCCTGTCACGCGCGGCTTCGCGTGGGACGGAGGGAGTAAAATGCTTGGTACTCACTTTGGGTTTTGGTGTCGGTCTCAGTTGTGTCATGTCAGCAACTTTGGCTGCCCAAGAAGTGCTTGGTCGTTGTTGTTGAGTTTCTCGTCGGGCTGAGGGGTCTTCGTATCTACGTCCTGTATTAGACGGCAGTGCAGGCCAGTTCTCGGCACGCTGTATGGGTTTGCCCGCACGTGGATGGTGGGGGCAGCCCCGGTAGTTTGCCGGATGCTGTCCAGAGCAGTTTGCGCAGGTGGCTGGACCGTCCTCTCGTTTTTTTTTGCATGAGTCGGTGCGATGGTCCATCCCACATTTCACGCATTTTGGCGGTGCGTGGCATCCAGTCTGGGAGTGACCGAACATTTGACAATTGTGACATTGTCCTAGTTCGGTCTTTCGTTTTAGTGATTCCGCCGAAACGTTGTAGTTTCCAAGTCTTTGGATCGCGAATGTTTTTTTCCCTTCTGCGGTGTGCTCGACGTCGAGCAGCATGAGGGCCATTGGTGTCCTGGATTGACCTTTCTTCATCCTTTGTGCTCTAATGATCGGGTAGCCTTCTTCGCGCAGCATTTCCTCCACCTCCGAGTCCTCAAAATTTTCGGGGATTCCCTTAAGTACGATCTTGTATGTTTTATCTTCCTTAAGGGTGTAACAGTGGAAGGAAATGCTGCGTTTGTCTAGGAAGTCGATTATTCGTCGGTAGATTGTGCTGTTGTCAGTATTGACTCTCAGGGAATCTTTCTGGTCTGTTGCAGAAAATCCTGAGAGTCCGGCGAGCTTAAGGTCCTTTTCAAGGATGGAGAAGTCTCTTTTTCGGTGGATGATTATTGGGGGCGTTTTTTCGGAGTTTTTGACTCTCTCTGTGTTGTCCCCATTTTTATTGGCAGCGGGTGTCTGTGGGGTGATTTTGTCAGTCGTGATAGTTGGGGCTACTTTTGTTTTAGGTTTGGCGGTAGTAGTCGGAGAAGTGGTGAGTATAGTTGGGGCGTCTGGTGGGTTTTTGGTCGTTTTTTTTGCCGCTTTTTTTGAGCGGCGAGTGGGTATGGTTTTGAATGTTTCAGTTTTGGATTCTTCGTCCTCTTCCGATCTAATTTTTCTTTTGAGAGGTTTGGTTTTTCGAGGTCGTGATGTGGACTGTTGCGTGTCTGAGGATTCATTGGCTGACTCGTCGCAGACCATGTCCACCCAGACGAGTTCTGGGGTCGGTGCGTTTTTTTCTTCAATGATTTTTTTAAGGTTGTTAGCCTTTTCGTCTGTTTCAGTGCATGGTGAGAATGCCATACAAAGCAGCTGGTAGAGCGTGAGGAGAGACTCAACAGAGATGAGGCCTTTTCCATCCGTCCCTGTATGGAGAAGGTCCGAGATCTTGAATAGTATGGAATTCTGGTGGGTCTTGTCGGTAATAATCTCCTCAGGAGACAAATCGGATATTGTGTTGTTATTGTCTAGCGTTGCGGTCGGGCTGTTGTTGTCAGACATTTCGATTATTGTTGTAGTATGGCTTGGTCGGTGTGAGTGGGTAGTGCTGGTTTGTGCGGTTGTTGGTCTTGCGGGTGAGAAGTTCGGGAGCGGTGGTCGGTGTTGAATGGCTATAGTCGGTAGGTTTAGTATTGTTGTCTGAGATATTGTGGAACAGTAGCGATAGTGGCGATGTGCACTGGTCTGCTATCTGATCGTGAATGACGTCTGTCTGTTAAATATCATTTTAAAATTACAAGGGATTTGATTGAACGCTTGAAAATGAATGCAAATGTTTAAAACAGATATTTTTATATGCATGGTTGGTTCATTATGGAATTGCGGCGCCACAACTCTGATATGTTTCAGCTTATTATGCCATCTACTTTAAATTATAGACTGAATCACGAGTGTTGATGTATACATGTTAGTATAAATTGATTCATCATTGGATATAATATTTTTTTTAACTTCATTCATTTTTAATGTGATGTAATTAAGACAAACTTAGGTCGAATTTTTTTTTGCGATTAACAATATTGACCGAGTAAGCGTCTACGGGCATATAAGTTTTTTAAACAATTCAGCACATATTAAGTGTTTTTCGTTCTTTTCAATAACACTTGTTCAACTTCTGTTCAGACACACAAAACCACGATAGAAAGTGTTTTTACAAAAATGGGAGTATTCTCTCGGTAGAGGAAAAATAAAGGCTTCCTATTCACTTGCTCACGCAAATCACTCGTAGCATCAATCGGTAAAATAACATGCGCTTTTATTTCAGGTTTTGAATTCGGCTGAATATTTGGTTGGTCTAAAAGAGACATTGGGCTTCGTATGGATTTAATCTGAACCGATTTTTCCAGAGAGAATCGCTCTCAGTAGTTCAACTTGCTTTTGGAATAAATAGTTAGATTGTAATTATAAATGGTTAGTTTTTTTGATGCGCTCTCACTGAAAAGAGTTTTAGGCACCACAGACTTACTGATTTTTTCAAACAATTGACACATTTTTTACAATTCAAACAAAAATAAAAAATGACAGTGGTCTTAAACATTGTATTCTATTTAACAATCAGGGACCCTGTAGAAGATATCTGGAGAAATAGCCTCCCTTTTTTGGAGTAAAATACAATTCTACCATAATAAAATAAAACGACATCTCTGGAGCGAGTTGGGAATTAAGTTTTCGCCGCAAAGATATTTGCATCACAAATTTTATCATATTACAATTGTCGTATTCTACTAAATTAACACGTCTGCAGTTTTTAATTGGATAATGAAATAAGGAAGAAATAAACTGTAAAGAGATTACACAGCAGTAAAAATATTGTAATCGAAAAAAAAGGAAATAAAGAATAGAAAGTTTTTTTAATTGATAAGATAAGCCTGATGAAATGTTTGTCTTCTGCTGGTAGCGTATTGATTGACTTTTTTGTATTCTATTGTTATCGGAAAAGCAGTTCAATATTTACAAGCAGTTGTAAGCAGTTTCTTTCTAAAAACATGTTTTCAGTAATACAACATTACGAGAATCAAACATTTTTAAAAATATGGTTTGACGGTTTCTATCAAATAAAAATAGGAAATTTATAATTTTACTGGGACATTATTGCATATTGCTGTTTGATTTGTATGCAAACTGCATACATTGCAGTTTGATTTGCAGACATTATTACAAAATATAATGTCAATCTTAAAGTTGTACAAAGAAAGAATATACCAATTTTAAGAATAGTTGGTAGTTTTGTCAACTTTTGAACGCTATTTTTTTTATTAAACGCTAATAATCATTTACACTCACTTTCTATCTGTCATACATAGAAAGAGAAAATGAGAGAGATAGAGAGATAAGGAAACAAATTAATTGTGAAACGTTATGATAAATAGGTAAATCAAAAATAAATATAAATATTGTACTGATTTCATATTTTGACAAAATTTATCACTAAAGTGGACCGCGCTGAACATATATTTTTTAAAATCCATGTTCACTGCCATTGTGGAAAAAATAACATTTTTATACGAGAACTGCTTGTTACTCAGTTTCTCAACCTATTTTTTCATATATAGTTGTAGGGATAGAAGAATACGACAGGAATATTGGTAAAGTAATTGCTCTCGCTTCGACCTGTTTTTAGATATCACAAACACACATGCCTTTGAACAGAAATCGATAAAACGATCGAAAATTGCTGTTACGGAAACCAACGACGGTGTCCGTTGCGCCCCGAGTAATATTTCATCTAGAGAACAAAAATACATACAATTATTGTTGAGCATAAATCATTATTTATCCCATTATAAGCCTTCCAATATTCTTAAAATAGTGGTTCGAAAAATATTATATTAGACGTCGGCTTAAAAAAGTTTACTAAAAATCAAAAGCGGCAGGGAGGTAAAAGCAAATTTTGAGCGAATGACTTTACCACTGCTTTATATTTTTTGACAGTATCAAAAGTCATCCTGAATCCACGTCTGTGTCAGGAAAGTCGTCTATCAATGCGCCCAGAGGTGGCGTAGCCGGCTGGAAATTAATATTGTCACTTTTGCGAATAAAAAAAAGGACGGACGTTAAGGTCAACAATCCCCAGCGAGTGGGGGCGCTGGGAGTGCTCCCGCTTCGTGTTTCGTGTTTATTACTCTGAATAAATAGCCCCTCCTGGTTTTACTCAAAAATAGCAGTGTATTCAAAAAGTATTTTATTTATTTTCGTCTTAAACTGCTTTAAATATTGGATATGTATTGGTCCTTATCATTTTATAAAACAATTAAAGCATTCAATCATTGAAATAACCAAACAAATTAAAAATATCTTCCATCCTGTGGTAAATAAAGTCTTGTGATGATTGCTAGATATTGATATACATAAATGTTATTATAATAAAAAATAAATTTTCGTATAATATGGTTAAATAAGACAACATCTACTCCAACAACCAGATAAACCTAAGATAAAATCCCAGCAATGTCAAAATAAATCTGATTTATCAATTCATTTTATAGAGGATAAATTTAAACTTCTAGTGTTATTAATTCTTTCCTTACGGTGGATGAAACTGATTCTCGATAGTCTTGTCGGCGTGTAAAGGTTTATAGAGAACGGGGAATTCGTTAACTTGTGTTTTAAAGTAATTCATACGAGCATCAACTTTAATATGTGAAAATATAGTGAGGTTTATAATAATACCGTGTACTTTGAAATATTTCGCTTTAAATAACGTTTTTTACTAGCCCTGTTGGAAGTATGGAAGTGTGCGAGCAAGACTCGTTGTTGAGCTTCAATTAGCTAATGAAAAAAATAATTTCTAGAATAATAATAGTAAGAACATTGTCATCCGCTTCATAATCACTCCACGAGCTTAAAAACGGTCATGGTGTGCGTGCTGGCTTACTCGTATATGTGCTATTTTTGTTATCTACGCTAAAGCATTAATGTTGCGTGTACGATTTTTTAAAAAAAAGAATATAAAAAAACTATGAAGTAAAACATTTTATTAAAAATATCAATGTCATTTATTTCGTTAGGGTAAAATAAAAAAATCTTTTTACAGTATATACATACTTAAACATTTTCCATTTAAACAACGGAAACAGCTTCGTTCAGCCTATTTAAATTGGATGCAAGAGGTAATTAAAAAAATATATTAAC
The DNA here is from genome assembly GCA_030503985.1 of Himalopsyche tibetana. Classification (NCBI taxonomy): domain Eukaryota; kingdom Metazoa; phylum Arthropoda; class Insecta; order Trichoptera; family Rhyacophilidae; genus Himalopsyche; species Himalopsyche tibetana. The sequence goes on along the minus strand of JAPJYX010000007.1, from coordinate 935,803 downwards.
TATTTAAATAAAAAAATATTACTTCTTGAAAAGTTTTAAAAAACAAAAGCACACATATCGACTGTGGGAAGGAAAAAAGGATATAACCTACAGTTTTTTTTCAAATCGATTTTTTTCGATAATCACAATGTATTTAAATTGATACACGTTATAAAAAAAATGTAAGTCTAAAATGCCGAAATAGTATCTAAATTTAGCTTTTGAGTTTGAAAAAAGAAGGGCTTGTGAAAATTGCGACTAAGAAGAAACATTATGTTTACAATTAAAGCCATTATTTATGCAATTAAATGTTTCCCACGATTAACTTAGCCCATAATTCATATTTTGTCATTCTTATATAATTTAAATTAGGCCACGACTTGTAGATAGCTAAACACTTTCACCATGCTACAATTTTTGGATAAGGTTGGTATGAAGCAACGAAATCATAATTTCGTTTTGGGATTGTACCCGTAGAAAGTAGACAAAGCAACTCAATACCATTCAGTTAAAGACTTTACAAGAAAAATGTCTACAAGAAAGTGAAATTGAGCAACTGAATTACGACCAGTTATCTTAAAACAACTTTTATTGAGATGCTGTATACGATGTCAATATGATCTTCATTAGAGGCAGACATGTGTGAAAATATTTTTTTTACTATATTTCAATATTATTATCGTAAAGTTTTACAGAAAGAATATGACATACAATAAAAAACGCTAGAAATCCATCTCAAGATAAGTCAGTTACCATATATTTACAAAAAATATATATCTTAGATATCATTCATAATGATGATTCACAACGACAGACAATGGACTTGTCATGCATAGTCACCCACTCTCTCACGTTTTTATTATTTGTTACATACGATGTCAATGTGATTAAAAAATATGTATTTATAATGTTTAAAGTTAAAAGAAATAGTGTTGTCTAAAAATAATTTCAGCTTCACTTTTTCTGTGTTAAACATTTAAAAATAATATATTGCGCTGTATATGACTTGTGACCATACAAAAAGTGTAAGTTTTTGCACTTCACAGCATGTCTATATATGAAAATAATTATAACACATATTTTATTGAATAATTCTACATTGATAAATAAATAATAATTTAATTCTGTTGTCATTTGAGTTAAAATATACATTATAAATGATAAGTTAAAACATCTGTTGATAAGTATGTTTTAAAAAAGTTCATGCATAACAAAATACAACTAATTGTTGTATTCTGTAGTTGTAGAGTTATATATGTATTATATACGTAAAAAAAAACTATAAATCGCGGTGAAAAGTGACTTTAGCGCATGCACAAAGTGATATCAGTTTTTTCTAGTCATAAATTTAACCGCGAATTTCATGTACCAGGAGGAAATTAAAACGAAAGAAGTAACAGTCAGCAGTGGTCAGCTGACGTAACCAAAAAAACTAGTCTACAAACGAGAAACTTTTTGGGTTTCAATTTTGAATACAATGTTGCTTTACATATTACAGCGAGGTTGACGAATTTTTTCTGTTCATGTTTATGAACAAGATACCATTCAAAATATATTTGCGTCGTTGAATGTCTTGTAACTTAGATCACAAGCAATATATTATAATACTAATAAACGCGACTGAAACAAAAAGAATTCTTTTGTTAAAATGTTTCTAGAAGTATTCGATTAAAAAATGACTGTTTTTTTGTTATATGCCGCCAATTCTTGAACATATATACCTTTGTATTAAAAATACTGGCCATATTATTACGATTTAGTCTCAAGTGGTGAATTACATTGTCATATGTCTAGACAACTTCAGTATATCGACATTAATATTTTACGAAATTAATTGCGTTATAAATTAATTAAACTAGAAACCTAAATCATAAAGTACAACACTTCAAAGCGAAGCTTCAATTAGTTTAATAGTTCATAATATTAAATAGTCGTTGATTGTTATAATTAAAACTATTTAATGTGACCTGTACAAAAAAAATAATCATTATTTAAAAAAATGGGAGTATTAACGACGTTTTTAATTATATATGACGGGCAATACGTAATTTATTGGATCGAAAATATCGTGCATTAAATAATGCATTTTCTACAATCTGTATTTACTACTAATTAGAACAATATGAAACCAACAGTAAAATTGTTTTAAAAGTAGTTGGTCATACTATATTTAGTTAAAGTCAAGCTGGTTTAACGCTGCAGGAAAAACAATAGTATAAAAAATTGTCAGCTTTTCTATAACCAATTTTCAAGACCGTAGAGCAGCCATACTCAACCTGCGGCCCAATCAGCTCTTATGTGCGGCCCAAAATAATTATAGTCAACAAATATTTTTGATACAAAACTGTACAAAAATATGCCCAGCTTCTGCTCACATTATTATCATCTACGTATCTCTGTGAATCGTCATGTTTTAAAATGAAATATGCGAAAAGCGTAAATATAAATCGACTTACTGATACTCACCTTGATGATGTATTAAGAATAGCCTGTAGTAATCAGGAACCTGATTTGACGAAGACAGTTAAAAGTTTGATTCAATATCAAAATTCACAAACGATTTAAGATTTTGAATACATTGCTATTATTGTGTACTTTTTACGTATTGTTTATTTGTTGTTCATTGTTATTTTTGAATGAGTACATATCGACTGTGGAAAGGAAAAAGGACGTAACCCACAGCTTTTTTTCGATAATCACAATGTATAAAACTTGATAAACGTTCTATCAAAAGGATGCAAGCTGCGAATGCCGAATTAGTATCTAAATTTAGCTTTTAAGTTTTAAAATGATGAACTTGTAAAAAATTTAAACCAAGAAAAAAGACTAAAATAAAGGTTTTTCCTAGAAAATTTCTTAAATTAATAAGAGATTATGTCAATTAAGTACCAGCTTAGAAGTCTCCGTGCACTTCAAGGTTGTGTATAATTCATAATTTGCATATGGCCAAAAATCATCAAAACACGTTTTTTGCGCCTCCTGTAAAATTTTATATGTGTGTGTTACGTTCTTTTTCCTTTCCACAGTCGATATATAAATTTACATCAAATAAAAAAGTTTTATTTTGACATCATAATACATATATATGTATGCAGTATAGTAGGTGTTATATTAACAGTTTACTATAAATATGTTGCGGCCCACGTAGAGAAGCAAAAATCGGAATGCGGCCCGGAGGAAAAAAAGGTTGAGTATGGCTGCCGTAGAGTATGCGAAGAATGAAAATTTCTCATGTATTATAGTATTTTATATAAGACACATATTCTCGATCGATTAAAAAAACGCCATAAATTAAAGATGTTGTCAATTATTTAATCCACAGATTCCTATGAGGAATTAGTTGGACGCAATAAAGTCTTAAAACATGGTCACGGAAACAAATATATAGAAAAATCTCTCTTTGCACGCTTTCACCGGGAAATATTAAAAAAAATGAGATTATTTTACTCAGAGACTCTCTTATGTGAAAACAAAACATAGTCCATTCAACACACAAAACAAACTATTTTATAAAATGTAACCATTATGAAATTATTCCTAGTATTGTCGTACGTGGAAAACCTACCCTTCCCTGAAAAAAAATGACGGTGCATGTATATAAAAAGTTGTCTGCTTAATTTATGAACGGAATACAGCAGGTTATGTTAATGGTCGAGGGTTGTTTATGAATTATAAGGGTATCATTTTTGTTTTTAATGAGTAATTTAAGTGTATGGGATAAACGTGCAAGCGTGTTTACAAGATCCACGCATACCTGTGTGCGACCACACCTTGCAGCCGCACCTTTAGGTGCGACTAAATGGCCATCGGCTTACTTTTGTACAATTATAAGAATCAGCGACTGTTAAATTTTTTCATTTTTTTTTTACTTTTTACTGTAAGTAAGACATATGGAAATCTTCAGTTGTTTGCCTCAACAAATTTTTAATCATTTGCTTGTATTGATTATTACAATATATATATCGGTAACATACTAGCGAGGTAAGGTTACCATGACCACTTTGATTAGTCAAAGTATGAATTAATTGGTAATCGTATAATCGTACGCTAAACAGTAGAAATGACATTACAGATTAGGTTAGATAATATGTTAAATAAAAAAAGGGCGAGTATAATAACAAGAAATATTTAAAAAAAATGCGCAGTTTTTTTAAGTTTGTGAACAAATTAGCTACGTCTGTATAGTTAATGTAAACATTGACATGTACTCATTTACACAATGTTCACATTTACACAAAATTTGAACTTATTTAATTTACACGTAGACTTTGTGCAAACCTTAATTGTTACATATACAATATGTAACGTTGTTTTGATAATGTAATATATAATTTTTTGACTATTTTCAATTGATTCGTAATTAATAAACATATGTATAAATAGTAAAAAAACCATTTTATTTTTTAAATTTTAACGTACTAGATAGTTTATTTATTATTTATTGATCATAGATTTGTCGGGTCCTATGGCACAGTGGTTAGCGTTATTGGCTTCCGTGCTGAATGTCACGGGTTAGAGTCCCAGTACGAAAAGCATTTTTTCGATCGATTTCTGTTCAATGATATGGGTGTTTGTGATGTCCATAAATCTCCTTTCACTCTTCCGATTCTTCAACAACTAGGCGTAGCGAGAGCGATTAATTCAACACTAGTCCTGTTCTAGCCTTATCCTTCTATCCCTACTACTCTTTTTGAATAAAAGAAGTTGAGTGACTGAAATACTACACACAGTTCTCGTAGAAAAACTTCTGAGCGTGCGATTGAGTATCACTGATTTATTTGCGCTTTCATGTGACCAGCATTTTTATAGTTGATAAAACAGTCATTTAACTCGATTTTTTTTGATATGTAAATTTTTTGTCATACCCACGAAACCCATTTCTAAGTAGTTTTTGGAAAAACGATTCATCATCACACTGAAGTTTTATCGATAAAAAAAATATTTTCAATATTATTCATCATTGTTTATTATTTTTATGTAAAGTGCTTAAACACCCCACTATCCGTGAGCAACTTTGTGCTCGCCACCATCTGCTAGGCATCTATATCGGATTTTTATATTTCACTGTGGAATAAAGCGTTGTAAAATTTATGTGAGTCACTCAGGAGCAATTCTCCAAAATGGAATAAGATTTGTTCATGCAGTAAACCAATTTGTCGGCTGACGTTGGTTTATTGCGTTTATTGACGCATAAATGTATGTCAGTTTTCTAAAGCCTGGCAAATCCAATTAATTTCTGAATACAAAGTAAAGATTTCAAGTTCTGACTTCTGATTTTTAGACCAACCAATTTTGAGCTATAGTCACTCCGTTGTCAAGCTTGGCCGGTTGGAAGATAGAATCTAAAATATGCATACTGCAATATGTTTCTGAATGTTTATTGAATCGTGACAGTGACAAAAAATACATACAAAAAATCAGATTTTTGGCCATGTAAGTAATGCTGACTTAGTTTCTTTTAAGAGATTTACAGATTTCGCGGCTTACTATCGAGAACGAGTGAATCTCACATTATAAAAGTTCTTTCAATATTCGTATATCATTTTATTTTACTGCACACTTTAATGCATTCAACCGATCCTCAGGGATTTTCCTCGGACATTTGTGGCAGACATTTAAAACTCTACTTAACTGCAGAAAAAACCCCGAGCAGCCATAACGGGTAAGGGTGATGGTTCGTAAAAGGTTTAGTTCTCTAGGGAAAAAAGTATGCAATTGTATATAGTTTAGTGGTAAAATCCAATGCAGCTCGTTGGACACAAATTACAATATTGAAACCTGATGCTGATTGAATATTAAATTGTCATCTTGGTCATTTTTTCTTCAATAATTTTAAGCTATCGTTAAAATATATCAAGTCATGGTACAGGTTAACTAGTCAAAGAGCTGACTAAACAACACATTTTGGAGCTGGGCTTTCATACAATTAGCCGGGCTTAATTCAAACGATTCAATACACTATTTTTTATGTTTTACACAATCTTTCGATTTATTCATACTGATATATAAAAATTATGTTTACAAAACTTTATCATTATCGGTTGTCATGTATTTTTACAAAATCATCTCCAATTGACCAATGCTGTTGATTTATGAAGTTTTATGCTCGCATTTTTATATGTCCGCTCCCATGTGGAGCATATGGCCTCCTAATGGAGGTATCTCAATATATTTTTTCTACGAGAACTGCTTGTTACTCAGTCTTTTATTCTCTTTTATTCAAATAGAGTAGTAGGGATAGAAAGATTAGGCTAGGATAGGACTAGCTGTTAGCTTATCGCTCTACACCCAATTATTAAAGTATCAGAAAGGTTGGGAGGGAGTTTTTAGACATCACAAACAACCATGGCTTCGAACAGAAATCGATTGAAAAAGTACTGGGACTCAAGCCCTTAAAGTCCAGCACGGAAACACACAACGCTAATCAATAGTTCTACTAAAAATAACATACACATACGTATCATTGTTTTATAATGTTAAATACTATATCTGTCTCGGTAGAAGTGGTTATTTTGTGATTGAAAGTGTACCACTTACACTGCAACAAATTCTATATTCCAAATACAATAGACAATCGCAAACGTCTTCGAGATGGAGCGTTGTAATTACTGCAACGGCAGCAAGTAACTCAAACCGGGAATCATATGTCAACCTCCTCTAATGGAATGAATTCATCAAGCAGTCACGTACAGAAATGCACTGCAAAATGCACGGCCATTGTTCTGTTTCTGCAGTGATACTAAACGACCTACATCTGAACCATTAGAGCAAAACAAAGCTCGAAAATCTAAGAAAATACGGTTAGTTTTAATTGTCTCTTACTGTATCCAGTGAGTTGTTTTTGAGTTGAAAGAAGCTCGTACAAAAAACTTTAAAACTTTTGTTTCTTGATAGTTTTTCAATGGTCTTAAAATATGTTTGAAAGGATTACTTTAAGGCTTTGAAAGAAAAGTTGGTAGTCTATAGTATTATAGCAAAAAAAGGTTCATGTTTCAATTAATTAATTAATCAATTGACAATGACTTCCCTAGATAATTTTCTTTGTTATATTTTTTTTATTCGAATTAACAAAATGATTTTTTGGGTTCGGCATAATTTCATCTTTAGATGAAGACTCATTAATTAGGCGAAGAGGATTTATTGAAAGGGTTAATTGCAATTTTTGATCTATATGTATATTATATGATAAAAATGTTTTTAGTAGAAAAGTGTTCAATTGCTGAATAAACAAAACTATTTCTGATTACTTAAACAATTTTAAAAAGCGTGATAGTTTTATAAATCAGACAATGTAAAATTGAAGCGTTTACTTTACTACATAAAGAAGACGAAATGTAATATTTCAAAGAAAAATTGAAAGTCTCAATGAGTAATTGTCACAACTCACATTTTCGCTTTTTTGCAATTATTCGATATTTTAATTTTCCAATGTGAAAAAATAGCCTAAATCAACATTCACTTGAGACGTTTTGCTGTATTTTATAAATTTCCGTATGATCGACATGCTTGACATATTTCTCAAAACCTTCCAGCTAATCAGAGTGAATTCTAAAAATCTTTAACATTATATAAAGTTTTTGGTATGTATTAAAAATATGTTGTTCGTTTGGGGTGAGTTAAACATGTTAACCTCAATTAAAATTTACTCAAAACTTTGCTTTTGGGCTAAGGTCGTCTGTCTTTTTAGCCCCTCAAACGAAAGCTGGAAAATAATAGAAATGTCTTTCTATTGGCTACACATATTGTATTAAAGTGAGAAATTGTCCAGAACAATAGTGACTACCGATTAGTACGAGAATATGAATTTCGTAGTAAATCTCTGATTTAAGACGATATAACGTAAGAAGCAGCTGCAGTAAGCTTACCACTGGTTACTGCTTCGGCAGGTCAGAACTTGCCCAACGGTGTAATAAAATGAATTAATTCAGCGATTTCGCTTTCAATTAATATTCACTTTAAATAGTTGAATATTTTTTTAATTTTTGATATATTCTTATTGATAAACAATTAAAGCAGTTAAATTTAAATTGCTGAATCTCTCAATAATTGTCTTAAAGAAATAATAATGAAATATATGTATATAAAGCATTGCCGAGAAAAAAAGTAATATTACTGTATGTGATATGCGTTGTTGCCATAAAAATATAATATGACAGTTATTTGTGAAGGTCGACAAAAGAATTAATCAAAAATATTTTTTTAGGAGTGCCTTATTCGGTATCAACAACGTTTGACAGCTTTTTTTACATCTATGTTATTTGATCCATATTGAATTTTTTTATTATTCCTCTTTGCAAGTACAATCCTTATGAGCTTTTGAATCTAAATTGTTTCATTTACAAGACAGCAAAAGTGAGCAATAAAAGTTTTTTTTTATTTTTCTGTATTGATACCTGATTCGAAATCAAGGCCAACATGTTATTTTTTTATCGTAGTTACTGAGAACAACACAAATCTTGTAATGTTTACAAAGAGAAATTTGATTTGATACTGAGTAGGTATATATTATGTTTAACGTGATATTGCAAAATGTTAATTGACATACATAATACCAATTTTGTGTATTTTTATAAATCTTATAACATTCGAAACAGAAGCCACAAGGTTATTGGTTGTCCTAGTTACTTAGAAAATCGTTTTTTTTAATAATAAGTATATGGTGTTGGTACAATATATAAATAAATGTACTTAATTGTTAATAAACATTAATTAAAGCACAACTCTTCAAACGTTTAAAAGTATAAATTTTATATAGTAAATATTATGTTTACCGAGGTATTGCAAAATATTAATTTACATAATTCCAATTTGGTGTATTTTTTTTTATCTAATACTATTTTTGAACTTCCAGCATTTCAGTAGAATTATCTTACTTGAACTGAATTCATTCAACAATAAAAAAGAAAAAGTATAACAATACGTTTCAAATTATGTGTTTAATGTTTTTAAGAAGAGCAAGCAGCAAAAAAATGTAGTATATATATATGAATATAATATGTACAGCTCTAATAAAATAAAAAAAATATATAATCTTCAGTTGATGAAAAATCAAAAAGTGAAAACGACACATAAAAATATTGTATTTTTACGTTTCCAAAAATACGCACGTGTCAAGAATTTACCGGAAGATATCAAAAAGTTTGAGTTCAGAGCGTGCAGTTGATTAGATTTTCACATATTTCAAACTGTTGAAAAAAGTCGTGGAAAGCAGAAAATTCTCAAGTTGTTACTTCAAAGATTTCTTAGTAAATAGTCGCGAACCACAAGAGGGGACAACAAAGGGTATAATTGTAGTCAATCCGAAAACTCGCGTTTGAACTGCAGGGTAATTAAACTAAGAGTCGAATTTACCATTAATACGAAAATTATTTTGATGACTGATCGATTTAAATAACGGGAATCTCGTTTGTTTATTAAGCTTTGTAAAAATGAAGATTTATAAAAAAATAATGATATGGGGAAATTTTGGTACATTTTTTATTTCGAGTCACAAATCCCAGATAAAATAAATACAATTATTTAAGTTTCACGGCAGAACACAGGGTAATTAAACTAAGAGTAGAATTTACGATTAATACGAAAATTATTTTATAGATTGATCGTTTAATTAACGTATGAATTAATTAATTTAACGTAATTAATTAAATTTATTTCGAGTCACAAATCCCAGAATAAATAAATACAACTATTTAAGTTTCCTGTCAGACTCTCAGGTTTGTGGTCCAGAAGTGACTGTCGTTGGCTTCGGTTTTGGCTCTTACGAGTTCAATTTCCAGGGCGGATAGTTTTTAAATTGATTTTTGATCGGCTTATAGATCTCTGTTCAAAGACGTGGATGTATGTGATGATTTATATCACAACCCAATCCAATATCCAATCCCAGGACATATTGAGGGCAATAATCAAACCCAATCATATTGCTCTTCTTATCACCCAAATTTATTTGAAAAGGACAGGTTAAGCAATTGAGAAAATAATAGTTGTAGTAAAAATACTATTATATACTTGGTTATTTAAGTGTGTGTGTATATATATATATATATATATGATAATAAAATGTGTGTATATTAATACTTAATTTAAACTATATGTTTATGTATTTTTTGAGGGTTCCGCTTATATTTACTTTCTTAAAACATGTTTGTCGTTTATATAAATAAAATAAACTAGTCAAACTTATGTTCATATAAAATTAATAAAATTTCATATAATAATTATTAGTCTACTCATAAATCGAAAACTTTTAACTTTTTTGTGATTAAAATTCAAAATTTACGATAAACATATCTTCTAGTAAATTTTTTGTCGACTGCTGTGGCCCAGTTGGTTAGTCTGGGTTCGATTCCCGGTCAGATCACAGTGAATTTGAGAATTATTCAATTCAAAGTTGTGACCGAAGACTGGTTGTTTGTGATGTCAATTCACATCATTTCTTCTCCTCTCATCCTTCTGATCATTTAATAACTGGCTGTAGCAATAGCGATTTGCCAACCATTAGTCCTGCTCTAGCCTTATCCTTCTTTCCCAATACTCACTTCTAAACTAAAAACCTTTTAAGATTTCGACTGAAGGTGCTTGGTGGAATTTCAATATTAAATTTGAATCGTTCAAACTATGTACATTCTCACAAATTTTGTCATTAACGACCCGGGTTTCGTCAGTTCAAGTTCAAGTTCATCCGTGCACTTGAATGCCTGAAGATGCCGAAAGGCGAAACCCGGGTCGTTAATGACAAAATTTGTGAGAATGTACATAGTTTGAACGATTCAAATTTAAAAACCTTTTGTTGAGATACCTCCATTACAAGGCCATATCTCCACATTGGGAGCGGACATGGATTAAAAAATATATATTTGAAATAGCTGTTGTCTGATAGTATTTGCAGACATCGTTAGATGATTATTATATAACGTCTCAATAAGACCCACTCTCTACTGATTGTTGAACTAAAACACATTTTTCAAACTAAGTGCATCACATAATGATTTGTATTGCTCCAATTATTCCAGTGAATTTTTAAAAAAATATTTGAATGGTTGCTTTTTAACAGTCTCGATTATAAAAAAAATAGCTTTTATTAACGAAAGTAAACTATCTACATAATAAAATTGTAAAATAACTCTTGATTTAATAGTTTAACAGAATTACGATTGGATACCGCTGGCTCTCAGGTGCCGTAGCAAGTATCGTAGACAACACGTTTCATATAGGCAAGCTCAGTACCTAGGTCTACGATCACAAGGTAACGAACTATCGGTTGAGCCGGTTGCTTCAAGAACGATTGTTCTCACACATAGTACCAAACGGAGTAATAGAATCGTTTTTTAAACCAAATCTTTTGGCGCGCATTATCATAGTAATGTAAAATGATAACTCGATTTTAAACATTTAAATACATCGAAATGTCTTTTGATATTTGTACTTGAAATATTTTTAATTAAGTTATTAAGCACTTCATGATTAAATTAAGTAAAAATCATTAATGCATATTATAATATATTTAAACGAATGTAGTACTTATAAAGTAATATTAAATTAGTTTTCTTCTTCATACTTTTCAAAATCTTAAGTTTAAGAAAAAAAGTGTATAAAATAAGTTTTTGGCTGCATTAGAAATAATGAATTTGAAGTGCAATATTGGATTATTTTGTGTTTTTTTACTTCAAATAAAAGGTAAGCAAGTAAATTTATGAATTTTAATGTACATATAATACGTAATAAAACATTTTCAAACTTATTTATAGAAACTGTTACATTTTAACAATATTGTATAAAGTAAAAGTTAAATGGTTATAACGAAAACGTCTACGCCAGATGTTTTTTTGAATTTACCTGTAGGCTAACAGAACAAAAGCTTATTACAATTTTCAGTAAAAATACTGTTTTCTAAATAAACGAAATTTTAGAGGATAATTAAGTATTTTATTTATCAAAAAACAAATTCGTACGGATTTTTTGTAAATATTAAATAAATAAACATTATTAAGATTTTTATAGACTCATTGAAAACTTTCCATCGAAAAAGTCTGATATATATTTGTGATGTATTAAGGTAAGTAAGTCAGTTTTTATAAAACGTAATTTTGATTTTTTAATACTTAATCCATAATAATAAGATCAATTATAATCGATCTTACAAATAATTATTGTTGCAGGACACATCATTTTTTAAATTAAAAAAAAAAAAAATGACATTACAGCTAACGCCAATGCGTCAAATATTTTGAAGTTGAAAGATCACACGAGATATACTCGATGAGAATTTTTTTGAAATTCCCATGATATTTACTCAAGGAGAATTAACTTCACAAACACTCATGTCTTAGATCTCAAATTTAAATTTAAAATATCCAATTTGATACTGACCTTAACGGAAATCGAACCCAGACCCACCTGATCGGTAGAGCAAGCTCTTACCAACTAGACCACAGCGGGCGACAAATGAGAAATCCATGAGTATGATTTTACTTTTGTACCCGAGGAGTGTGATAAAGTTGCTTTTTAAAGAGGCGAAACACTTGTCACGTCTAGTTAAACGAACTTTGAAATAAGCAAGTAATTTACTTAATTTTATTCCCAAAATGAATTTCCAATAATAACCGCCGAATACCGTTATTAGCATTTGGGCCAATTAGTGGTGAAGTGAGCCTAGTAGTATTTTAGAAAAAATAAGTAAGACGCGTGGTAATATTCTACACGTCTTAAAGTATTGTAAAAATGAAATAGCCTCAGTCAATAGTGTTATCTATATAAAATAAATATATTCAATCCACAAAAACACAAAATAAATACGTGACTGTCCAAAAAAAAGTTTTATAAATTTACTTATTGGCTCATTTCACCTCTCAAACGATCAATTTATACACCCATGTGAATTATTTGTGTGATTTTTTAAACTTTTTGCATATGACCAAATTTTAAAAAACTGATGAAAAAATCCTTAAGAAAATTACAAAATAACAAATAATCAAATGTAAAATTTAAATTGAATGGTTATTACAAACTGAGTTACATAAGAAACAAATAATTAGTTATAGTAATAATCTTTATACAAAACTCAGTATGATATAAAAAAAAAGCACGAATTGTTCAAAATGACTGAATAATTAAGTTTTTTTTGTTTATAATAACTTGAACAACCAACGAGTACTGTCAGTCAAAATGATAAAATGAAAATTTCATATTTCTAAACAAATCCAAATAAAAAATCAGGCAAGCGGGGATGAATAATTCCCCAAAGTTTCCCTTCGGTAATAAATGTCACATATAAATGATACAACTATAAAACAAATTGAGAGCATGTTTTAACATAACATCTATCGCAGTGAAAATGATTATTTAAGAAGAGTGAAGACTTCGTTTTTATTTAATATTATGAATTTAAAATCTTTCAGTATTATTTTAAATCCTAAGAAATATTTTCATTTTCATATTTTAAAATTCTCGAAACGATCTGTACCGGTGGCAAAAAACAACGGCATCAGTCACAACACGTGACTTGTCAATACTTTATTACTTATAAAAAACAATATTTATCTCAACAAAGTTATTTATTATCAGGTATACGGTAATTATGTTGGAAATAAATAGACGAGTCTCTTTATAATAAATATTTTCCCAGTCTTTATATGATCTTTAAATAAAATAGTAAAACATGCATAAAGTTCAACTTAAATAAAATTCATATTTGTAAACATGAAACTTAATGTTTGTATTTGAAATTGTAAGTTAAGAGCAATAAATAAATAATTTAAAATTTTCAACATATTCGACAATGACATATATTCACAAAATAAAATACTTATCTGTACTAAATTCCACCATTTTAAATAATCAGGACCGAGCTTGCTCATAATGAGTATTATCAACTAACCAATGCTCGTCATGAGTACAACTGGTGGTAAATAGTATTTTAGTTTTTGAATATAATACCTTTCCACCAAGTATTGACAGTGAACACTCCGAAAGTGAACAATGGTATAAATGCAAAAAGTTGATTTGATCTGATACGTTTTTATTATTGTTAAAACGGACTTATTATAACCAAACCTTCTAAATAAAATTAAAAATATGTTAATCATTTAACGGTTCCTATTTCAAAACTGAAAAAGCTACGTATTTATAATAAAAGCCAAAAAAACATGGAAAAATCTGTTTCAAATTTTGCTTAAAATATCACATTTTTTAAAGGAAAATCAGTCATTTTAGTCAAGTTAAATAATTGTTTCAATTATAATAATTATTTTTGTAACTTTCTTATTCTTTTGTTTGTGTTAAAATGTGTGACGTCTTTTCTAGACACATTCGGACGAGAGGTGAAGCACGTTTCAAATTTAGTTGAACAACTAAAAACGGATATTAAATTGAATGCTTTGCCAAGCAATCAAAAAAAAAGTACCTGCTCTTAAATGTTACTGAAATAATGTAGCGCTAAGCTTTTTTCAAAAATTTAAATGATAAAGCGCTTGATTTTGACTGTAAAAATCAAGAGGTAATAGTTTTTTTGATGTTGCATAAAACCTAATTGAATAGCTTAAAATTATTTGGAATATATTTATATGTAAACATACTTAATTGATCGTAATATTTTATACATGGATTTTTTAAAATACACCTACGTCTCAATCAAAATGGGTTTTAATGTTATATTTAAAACTTCAAACATTAAGAAGGATAATTTTTAATTAAAGCATTAACTCTTATATTATTGACAAAATCTCCATCAATTTATTTTAAAGGTGTTTAATCAATACGGAAATCATAAAAAAATAAATAAAGCTTATACTATGTAAACTCAAATTCCTATAGCCGATTATTAAATGGTAAATGTGGTTTCATTTTACTCTCTTGTTTTTTATGTATATTTCAATTCAAATGTATTTGTTATTTTATCCAATTTTGAAAACGAAAGAGTAGAAACATAGATCAACTCATATCAATATACATATTAATAGTACATATTTATCGAATGGCGATGTAAATAAATAACAAGAGTGGTGTGTATGACCCGGTTTTTTTTACATTGTTATACTATATCAAAATAATGAAGTGAAATCTGTGCTAAAAGTAAACATCTATTTGATAATTTTGTCTTTGGTTTTTGCAGGCCTATGGTGTCTACGAGCGTCACTCAAAGCAGTACCAAACGTCGTGCGTAGAGGCGAACACGTTGTACTGGAGTGCACCTACGATCTTCAAGGCGCTCCCCTCTACGCAATCAAGTGGTATAGAGGAAAACATGAGTTCTTTAGGTTTATGCCGAAAGAAACGCCGCCAGCTAAAGCTTTCGTTGTGCCTACAATATACGTTGACGTAAGTGTAATGTAGAGTGATTATACCTTCACGTAAAAGTCGTTAGCGGAAAGTTTTTCAAGGAAACTCAGTATGCGAGGAATCCTTGAGATTCAAGTATTACTGTCAAAAATTATTCATATTTTTTGAAATTACCAGGTTTGTAACGTTTCTCAATCAAAATGTTTCATTAAACTCATCGTTAATTTATTACGTTATTTGTAGTCGTTAAGTCGTTATTTCTTAAAACTCCATATTGTTTTTAATGAAACCTATAAATAAACACATCGTTTGATAATCAGAAACATTGAATATAACATTTTATGTCATTTTTTTCGTTTTTATTCTTTAACAAAATTCAAGCTTGTTCTACCTTTAAAAAAAACATATACAAGTTATTACGGAACGCCAATTTTATTATTGTGCTTTAATTTTACAAATAGGTGGTAAAAAAAAAATATTATTATTAAATATCACTACCGGTTTTGCTGATCGCGAGTGTTATAAACTAATCAGTTGATAATTGTCACTGAGAGAAACCGGTGTTAAATAAATATTGTCAAATAAGTACAAAAACATATTTTTCTTATACTGTGCCTTCTGAGTCTTCTGACCAAGAAGGCACAGTATAACATGAATTTAATGTAAATAGTTTGCGTAGTCAGGTAAAACTGACTTAAATATTTTCTTTGTAATGAGTTACCAGATTAAACTTAGACTAGCTGTAAGCCCGTTGCCCAGCAACGTGAGATTTTTGTTGCATTGTGTTTTGTTGCATTGTATTTTATTTTATTTTACTTTATTTTATTTTATTTTATGTTATGTTGTGTTATTTTATTTTATTTTATTTTATTTTATTTTATTTTATTTTATTTTATTTTATTTTATTTTATTTTATTTAATTTAATTTAATTTTATTTTATTTTATTTTATGTTATTTTATTTTATTTTATTTTATTTTATTTTATATTATTTTATTTTATGTTATTTTATTTTATTTTATGTTATTTTATTTTATTTTAATTTATTTTATTTTTATAGTAAGCAGAAATTTCGTAAATTATTTAATATTTGGAATAAAGTTTATGTTTGCTAACAACCATTTTTCGTAGTAGCATAAATTTCGTAAAATAATTAATTTTTGGAATAATTTTTAAGTTTGCTAACAACCATTTTTCGTAGTAGCATAAATTTCGTAAAATATTCAATTTTTGGAATAAAGCTTAAGTTTGCTAACAACCATATTTCGTAGTAGCCGAAATTTCGTAAATTATTGACTTTTTGGAATAAAGTTTAAGTTTGCTAACAACCATTTTTCGTAGTAGCATAAATTTCGTAAAATATTCAATTTTTGGAATAAAGTTTAAGTTTGCTAACAACCATTTTTCGTAGTAGCATAAATTTCGTAAATTATTTAATATTTGGAATAATGTTTAAGTTTGCTTACAACCATTTTTCGTAGTAGCATAAATTTCGTAAAAAAATTCAACTTTTGGAATAAAGTTTAAGTTTGCTAACAACCATTTTTCGTAGTAGCAGAAATTTCGTAAATTATTGAATTTTTGGAATAATGTTCAAGTTTGCTAACAACCATTTTTCGTAGTAGCATAAATTTCGTAAAATAATTAATTTTTGGAATAATTTTTAAGTTTGCTAACAACCATTTTTCGTAGTAGCATAAATTTCGTAAAATATTCAATTTTTGGAATAAAGTTTAAGTTTGCTAACAACCATATTTCGTAGTAGCCGAAATTTCGTAAATTATTGAATTTTTGGAATAATGTTCAAGTTTGCTTACAACCATTTTTCGTAGTAGCAGAAATTTCGTAAAATATTTAATTTTTGGAATAATGTTTAAGTTTGCTAACAACCATTTTTCGTAGTAGCATAAATTTCGTAAAATATTCAATTTTTGGAATAAAGTTTAAGTTTGCTAACAACCATTTTTCGTAGTAGCATAAATTTCGTAAATTATTTAATATTTAAAATAATGTTTAAGTTTGCTAACAACCATTTTTCGTAGTAGCATAAATTTCGTAAAAAATTCAACTTTTGGAACAAAGTTTAAGTTTGCTAACAACCATTTTTTAGCAGAAATTTCGTAAATTATTGAATTTTTGGAATAATGTTCAAGTTTGCTTACAACCATTTTTCGTAGGAGCAGAAATTTCGTAAATTATTTAATATTTGGAATAATGTTCAAGTTTGCTAACAACCATTTTTCGTAGTAGCATAAATTTCGTAAATTATTCAATTTTTGGAATAAAGTTTAAGTTTGCTAACAACCATTTTTCGTAGTAGCATAAATTTCGTAAAAAATTCAACTTTTGGAATAAAGTTTAAGTTTGCTAACAACCATTTTTCGTAGTAGCATAAATTTCGTAACATATTCAATTTTTGGAATAAAG
Organism: Himalopsyche tibetana; assembly: GCA_030503985.1. Lineage (NCBI taxonomy): Eukaryota > Metazoa > Arthropoda > Insecta > Trichoptera > Rhyacophilidae > Himalopsyche > Himalopsyche tibetana. The sequence continues at coordinate 918,125 of JAPJYX010000007.1, read as the reverse complement.
TTTGAGTGTGCTAACAACCATTTTTCGTAGTAGAATAAATTTCGTAAATTATTTAATATTTGGAATAATGTTTAAGTTTGCTAACAACCATTTTTCGTAGTAGCATAAATTTCGTAAATTATTGAACTTTTGGAATAAAGTTTAAGTTTGCTAACAACCATTTTTCGTAGTAGCATAAATTCGTAAATTATTGAACTTTTGGAATAAAGTTTAAGTTTGCTAACAACCATTTTTCGTAGTAGCATAAATTTCGTAAAATATTCAATTTTTGGAATAAAGTTTAAGTTTGCTAACAACATTTTTCGTAGTAGCATAAATTTCGTAAATTATTTAATATTTGGAATAGTGTTTAAGTTTGCTAACAACCATTTTTCGTAGTAGCATAAATTTCGTAAAATATTCAATTTTTGGAATAAAGTTTAAGTTTGCTAACAACCATTTTTCGTAGAAGCAGAAATTTCGTAAATTATTGAATTTTTGGAATAATGTTTAAGTTTACTAACAACCATTTTTCGTAGTAGCATAAATTTCGTAAATTATTTAATATTTGGAATAATGTTTAAGTTTGCTAACAACCATTTTTCGTAGTAGCATAAATTTCGTAAATTATTGAACTTTTGGAATAAAGTTTAAGTTTGCTAACAACCATTTTTCGTAGTAGCAGAAATTTCGTAAAATATTTAATTTTTGGATAATGTTTAAGTTTGCTAACAACCATTTTTCGTAGTAGCATAAATTTCGTAAATTATTTAATATTTGGAATAATGTTTAAGTTTGCTAACAACCATTTTCCGTAGTAGCATAAATTTCGTAAAATATTCAATTTTTGGAATAATGTTCAAGTTTGCTAACAACCATTTTTCGTAGAAGCAGAAATTTTGTAAATTATTGAATTTTTGGAATAATGTTTAAGTTTACTTACAACCATTTTTCGTAGTAGCATAAATTTCGTAAATTATTTAATATTTGGAATAATGTTTAAGTTTGCTAACAACCATTTTTCGTAGTAGCATAAATTTCGTAAAAAATTCAACTTTTGGAATAAAGTTTAAGTTTGCTAACAACCATTTTTCGTAGTAGCATAAATTTCGTAAAATATTCAATTTTTGGAATAAAGTTTGAGTTTGCTAACAACCATTTTTCGTAGTAGCATAAATTTCGTAAATTATTTAATATTTGGAATAATGTTTAAGTTTGCTAACAACCATTTTTCGTAGTAGCATAAATTTCGTAAATTATTGAACTTTTGGAATAAAGTTTAAGTTTGCTAACAACCATTTTTCGTAGTAGCAGAAATTTCGTAAATTATTGAATTTTTGGAATAAAGTTCAAGTTTGCTAACAACCATTTTTCGTAGTAGCATAAATTTCGTAAATTATTGAACTTTTGGAATAAAGTTTAAGTTTGCTAACAACCATTTTTCGTAGTAGCAGAAATTTCGTAAAATATTTAATTTTTGGAATAATGTTTAAGTTTGCTTACAACCATTTTTCGTAGTAGCATAAATTTCGTAAATTATTTAATATTTGGAATAATGTTTAAGTTTGCTAACAACCATTTTCCGTAGTAGCATAAATTTCGTAAAATATTCAATTTTTGGAATAATGTTCAAGTTTGCTAACAACCATTTTTCGTAGAAGCAGAAATTTTGTAAATTATTGAATTTTTGGAATAATGTTTAAGTTTACTAACAACCATTTTTCGTAATAGCATAAATTTCGTAAATTATTTAATATTTGGAATAATGTTTAAGTTTGCTAACAACCATTTTTCGTAGTAGCATAAATTTCGTAAAAAATTCAACTTTTGGAATAAAGTTTAAGTTTGCTAACAACCATTTTTCGTAGTAGCATAAATTTCGTAAAATATTCAATTTTTGGAATAAAGTTTGAGTTTGCTAACAACCATTTTTCGTAGTAGCATAAATTTCGTAAATTATTTAATATTTGGAATAATGTTTAAGTTTGCTAACAACCATTTTTCGTAGTAGCATAAATTTCGTAAATTATTGAACTTTTGGAATAAAGTTTAAGTTTGCTAACAACCATTTTTCGTAGTAGCAGAAATTTCGTAAATTATTGAATTTTTGGAATAAAGTTCAAGTTTGCTAACAACCATTTTTCGTAGTAGCATAAATTTCGTAAATTATTTAATATTTGGAATAATGTTTAAGTTTGCTAACAACCATTTTTCGTAGTAGCATAAATTTCGTAAAATATTCAATTTTTGGAATAAAGTTTAAGTTTGCTAACAACCATTTTTCGTAGTAGCAGAAATTTCGTAAATTATTGAATTTTTGGAATAAAGTTCAAGTTTGCTAACAACCATTTTTCGTAGTAGCATAAATTTCGTAAATTATTGAACTTTTGGAATAAAGTTTGAGTTTGCTAACAACCATTTTTCGTAGTAGCATAAATTTCGTAAATTATTTAATATTTGGAATAATGTTTAAGTTTGCTAACAACCATTTTTCGTAGTAGCATAAATTTCGTAAATTATTGAACTTTTGGAATAAAGTTTAAGTTTGCTAACAACCATTTTTCGTAGTAGCAGAAATTTCGTAAATTATTGAATTTTTGGAATAAAGTTCAAGTTTGCTAACAACCATTTTTCGTAGTAGCATAAATTTCGTAAATTATTGAACTTTTGGAATAAAGTTTAAGTTTGCTAACAACCATTTTTCGTAGTAGCAGAAATTTCGTAAAATATTTAATTTTTGGAATAATGTTTAAGTTTGCTTACAACCATTTTTCGTAGTAGCATAAATTTCGTAAATTATTTAATATTTGGAATAATGTTTAAGTTTGCTAACAACCATTTTCCGTAGTAGCATAAATTTCGTAAAATATTCAATTTTTGGAATAATGTTCAAGTTTGCTAACAACCATTTTTCGTAGAAGCATAAATTTCGTAAAATATTCAATTTTTGGAATAAAGTTTGAGTTTGCTAACAACCATTTTTCGTAGTAGCATAAATTTCGTAAATTATTTAATATTTGGAATAATGTTTAAGTTGCTAACAACCATTTTCCGTAGTAGCATAAATTTCGTAAAATATTCAATTTTTGGAATAATGTTCAAGTTTGCTAACAACCATTTTTCGTAGTAGCAGAAATTTCGTAAAATATTTAATTTTTGGAATAATGTTTAAGTTTGCTTACAACCATTTTTCGTAGTAGCATAAATTTCGTAAATTATTTAATATTTGGAATAATGTTTAAGTTTGCTAACAACCATTTTCCGTAGTAGCATAAATTTCGTAAAATATTCAATTTTTGGAATAATGTTCAAGTTTGCTAACAACCATTTTTCGTAGTAGCAGAAATTTCGTAAAATATTTAATTTTTGGAATAATGTTTAAGTTTGCTTACAACCATTTTTCGTAGTAGCATAAATTTCGTAAATTATTTAATATTTGGAATAATGTTTAAGTTTGCTAACAACCATTTTTCGTAGTAGCATAAATTTCGTAAAAAATTCAACTTTTGGAATAAAGTTTAAGTTTGCTAACAACCATTTTTCGTAGTAGCATAAATTTCGTAAAATATTCAATTTTTGGAATAAAGTTTGAGTTTGCTAACAACCATTTTTCGTAGTAGCATAAATTTCGTAAATTATTTAATATTTGGAATAATGTTTAAGTTTGCTAACAACCATTTTTCGTAGTAGCATAAATTTCGTAAATTATTGAACTTTTGGAATAAAGTTTAAGTTTGCTAACAACCATTTTTCGTAGTAGCAGAAATTTCGTAAATTATTGAATTTTTGGAATAAAGTTCAAGTTGCTAACAACCATTTTTCGTAGTAGCATAAATTTCGTAAATTATTTAATATTTGGAATAATGTTTAAGTTTGCTAACAACCATTTTTCGTAGTAGCATAAATTTCGTAAAATATTCAATTTTTGGAATAAAGTTTAAGTTTGCTAACAACCATTTTTCGTAGAAGCAGAAATTTCGTAAATTATTGAATTTTTGGAATAATGTTCAAGTTTGCTAACAACCATTTTTCGTAGTAGCCGAAATTGCGTAAATTATTTAATATTTAGAATAATGTTCAAGTTTGCTAACAACCATTTTTCGTAGGAGCAGAAATTTCGTAAATTATTTAATATTTAGAATAATGTTCAAGTTTGCTAACAATCATTTTTCATAGTACCATAAATCGACCACGGCGCATATATCGACAGCCCTGCAGTTTTTAAATTGCAAATTATTGAATTATATTTTATTTCATTTCATTATCTATTAATTTGAAAATGTACGCAAACAAAATACATTTCGTAGAAGAAGAAGATGTCTCGAGGACATCATCAGTACGCACACATTTGTGAAAAGTGAAAAGCGAGTGATTATTTTATCGACTTTTAATATATAAATTTAGTATGAATAAAAAAGTGGAGACTGGAAGGTGTGAAATGGACGTCCAAACATACATTATCGGCTATTAATATATAGATTGCCAATTAATTGAAATCACAGAACGTTACTGGATACAGAAATTCTTCATCGAAAGTCTTTGAATTAAAAAGGTATTTTATTCAATATCGTGATTTCAATAAATATATACATATAATTTCAATACGAAAAAATAATGCCTCAAAGCCTTAAAATAGTCCGAAAAGCAACGATATGTTCAAATATCAAATACAATCTAGTAACAGAAATTTACCGGGAACTTGCTTTCACATCATTTTTCTTTTTTGTCTCTAACTTTTATATCCTTTGCGGCTTACAAGGTTTTTATTTACGGAAAGAACTGAAACCGTCCAACTGACTGCATTTCCTGTCGACGCTGCAGGTGCATTATATGTTTTGCATTGGGCTGCAATATCCGGCGATTCACAATTTGTTATTTTCTCTGGACGAAGATTCTAAAGCAAAGAGACGTGACCGGCCGCACTGCGACGTTTAAACTTCCAAAAGGTTTTTCCTCTAAAAATTAACTTCCACAGCGAACATGGCGTCATTCATTTAACAATTTCTGCTCCTTGAAATGTTGCAATGTTTGAAAAAATGTTGATTTTGTTTTTGTTGTTTGCGAAACTTAAAAGTTTCTTAAAGTTATCATATTTCTGATGAACTATGGAATAGAGTTGTTTTTCATGACACTTTTACTTCTGTTTTACAAAATCGGTACGGAATTATTAAAAGTATCAATTTATGAGAACGGCTAGCCATTCTCTATGGAAATATGTTTTATTTGTTGTATTTAATTTAAAGTACCCACAAAAGAGCACTTATTTAATAATTATTCAGATTTGGTGGCACTGTTATGTATTGTATTTTTTATATTGAAAATAAAAACCGAGAAAACTATTGTATTTACAAATTCATTTATTTTTAGTACATAGGTTAAAAGGACTCTTTTTCAAATGTGATTTTGTGGGGTCGAATTCTAAAATACTTTTATTTAAATACATATTCAAATATCAACTTACGAACACAGAAGGTCTTATTACCGCAATGTGTAAAATATAATATGATTGAAATATTAGCCACTGTGGCAATTCTACCGATTGAAAAGATAATATAATAGGTTTAATACAGTTTTTTTCATAACTATTTCTAATGATTCATACAAAGCTTAACGTTATTTCGCCTTATCATTAAAATTTAAACGGATTTGATTTAACGATAAATTAATAATACCGTGTGTGTTCCATTCTTAGAACAACTCAAAGTGAAATTATTACACTGAATAATTAATTTTAAATACAAGTTAGGGTGTTATAGTATTTAAGCTGATATAGCGCTTATCTCTTCTAAGTAGGTATACATTATATTTATATCTAAACTAAAAAGTGTTTGAACATTATTATAAAGGTGGCCTGAGATATTAACCGTATAAAAGAATTATTGAGGAATTAAATTCTTTATTGCTCCTTGCTAATTATTCCAAATATTTAGCATTTTTTTAATAAACAATTCAATACGGTTTTACTCAGCTTTTGAATATTTTCTATTGTTGAAATACTTACCAACTGATAAAATGCCGTTTTTTTGAAATATGGAAAATGTACGATTTACATTTATTTAAGTAATTAAAATTTATTTCGGTATTCTTAAATCAATTTAAATGCAATGGTAGCAACATATATATAAAACCTTTTTAGATTTCAAATAGATAAAAATAGAATAATAACCTGGATAAAAGGTACAAGACATTGACACTGTGTCTAGTTTCCCGGGACTACAAGGGGAGGAGCAACTAATGAGTTTTCAGAGAAACCGGAATAACCAAAGAGAACATTTTCAACGGTTCGGAAAATTAGACTGAATAATATATAATTTAAACGAGATCGGATTTTGTTAGAGCTTAAAACATCGCCTCTACGTACAATAATTACTCACCCTCCTTCTAAATTAACATAATACTTTACAAAATGTGAACATTATCAATCTTAAAATTGATTTAAAAACCGTTATAATACTTTCAATGTACTACGATATATTTTCGCGAATATATGACGATCAGTTGGCATTTTTAAAAGTAACCCTATTTATTTATAGTATAATTCATATTAAGGAAGTAAGAGACAATAGACATCAAAAAAAACAATACTCCAAAAGTTTTATTTTTTGAATATAATGCCATTTCACCATAATTTACACTGAACACCATAACATTGTGTTGATTATCAAACTGTATTTTTAATGTATGTATAAAATGATCATAATTCTTTTTTTATGTTGACAAAAGGTCGATAAGAAACTAGTCAATTTATTTTATTCTATGAAGCTGTGAGATTAGGAAAAAGTAAAGATATTTAATCTAAAAATAAAAAAGGTCTTTCATGTTGTTTTTGTTTTGTCTACGCTGTAAAAAAATAATTAAAATAAGCGTGTCTTCTATTTTATTTGCTGACGAAAATAAAATTTGAAAACGTTCATTGAAAACCCACAGCTTCTCAATATTTGATCTCTGTTGATTCTGATTTCACATTGTTGCTGTTTTTTTTAGTTATCAGTATCGAATGGAACACAAGTAGTTCTGAGAAAGTTGGACTTAACGCTGTCAGGAAACTTCAGCTGCGAAGTTTCTGCTGAATCGCCGTCCTTTTCAACAGCTGTTGTGACCACTCACATCGATGTAGTCGGTAAGCCAAATTCGATTGATTTTTAAACTGTGTTCCCGTCTGCATGCTCGTGGACATTTGAACTTTGAAACCGAAGTAGAATTTTTGTCGGAATATGTTCTATGAAATATTGCAGTTCTCAATTTTGTCATTTATTCATATCTTTAAAAGTTGGATATGGTATAAATTATCTAAACTTGTCGTCAAATCGGGTCGCCAATAGGGATGAGGATGTGACCAAAAAGCACTGTGGAAGCTTTTTAAAGTTTGAAGTAAATTACGAAAAACTGCTGTGCTTACATACCTTACATTGAATTTGTATATTTTTTCCATTGTCTTTATATGATTTAGTAAATGTGATTTAAGCTTTTAATTTGTATGCTAAAAAGTTTGAATACATTTCAAAGTTCAGTTTACAAACGGTTGTTTTTTGCAAATGACCCGAATTTTCTAAATGATTTCTTCACCAGACATGATAGAATTTGAAGCTCTCATTCGCCTCACTAGATATAATTTAGTGTGTAATATTTTAAATAGTGTGTAAAATTCCTATTTTTAATGAAGCTTCTTTATATAACTATTTAACACAAGTTCAACATCATAATAAATTATCCCACAGCGACGTCATGCAATACATCAAATAATATAATAAAGCTGAATATTGACAAAACACGTGCGATGGTACCTGAGGGAAATTAATTTATCGTATAGATAACCGGATTAGGTGCGCTAATGCATGTGATGTCGCTTAGTGCGAAATATATTGTATTATTTCTCATAACCATCCGACAAAGACTAGTAAATATCTAGTGTGGCCGTAGAAATAGATAATTAATTGAGTCAATATTAATTAGGGCAGAAGTAAATTATCGATGACCGAGCTGTTTTATTCCAATATATTTTTATTTGATTTGAAAATTAATAGTGGTATTAAAGAACCATTCAAATATATTATGTAATACATTGAATTTGTCATTGTATACTTAACATATTAAGTGGCAATAAATTATCACATTTTACACATCAAAAGGTTTTTTTTTCGAATTAGCAACAGTTTTGCCAACGACAACCAATTTATCAGCTAACAGCTGATATGTGCTCAGTTTGGTTTGTTATTTCACTATGTATAGAATGACGCCTGAACAAAGGTTACAAGTTGTGCACATTTATTTCTTCAAACATCATGCTGGCTTTAAATCGAAATATAAATCAGTCGAAATCTTAAATTACCATCATTTTCGTTCCCCAATTGGATGGTCTTGACGTAGAAGTTCCATTGTTCCAACATGTCACACAGCGCACGCCACAAATTGGCTATCACTGAAAAAAGTGCTGTTACTTAAAAAAAACACTATATTTATAATAAATGTACAGCGCCTATTCTGATAATTTTATAAAGAAATAAATAACAAGTTTTATTCGAAAAGTAAGCATTTTTATATAATGTTTTTATCGAAATCAATATATGATTTATAAAAACATTCCCGAGATATATTTGTTTATAATTTTGTCGATTGACCAATTCCATTTATCATTTTTTTAATATGTACAGATGTCGTTTTGCAATCAATCACCAGATTCACAAACAGACTTGTGTATTCAATGATTTATGAAATCGTAAATAAAAAAACAGATGTTTGATTTTTTTTTTCTTTTACTGTTTTCTGTAAAAAAAATATGCTTAACATGTCCTTACTTTTTATCAGAACTGCCGTCGTCTGGTCCAAAAATTCACGCAGAAAGAAGCGACTATGAACCAGGTGATTTGCTCCAGGCTAATTGCTCAGTAGGTCCATCACACCCAGCTGCCAATTTGACATTCCTGATAAATAACCAAGTTGTGAGTATTTCAATCAATAAAAGTAATTAAAAAAAGTTTTTCATATTCTTCACTCATCCCATTTAAAACATCCTCAACGGTCGTGTCTACAACATTTATGCACAACATGCTTACAACAAGCCAACAAATATAAAATGTTTTTTTTTTTAATTTATATGGCTTCTTGTCTTTACTTTTAACTTGTAGGCATATTTATTTTCAAACGAACTTTTTTACAGTTACTGTTATGAACAAAATTTCATTTTAAATTAAATACAAATAAAATGCTTGGCAATTATCATATAACCTTGAATCAAATTATATCCAAAAACGTATGTTTGAACTAGATTACAATTTAAAGTCGGAAAACATTGTTTGTGTGCTCAAAACAATATCTTTCAGTGAAAAATAGCTTGCGTTTCTATTGCTTTACAAAGGTGATTTTTGAATTTGAGCTCCGAAAGTATTATGTGTATATTTTTTTTTTATTCGATTACTTTCTATAAGTGCTTCAATCATTCGAAGGATTACAACCAACTAACTAGATAGCCTCGTAAGAATGTAAATATGTACTGATGAAAAAATATTGTCATTTTTACTTCATCACACTAATAGAGAAATGTCTCTTTTGGATCCTAAATGTAAGCTGTTTATCCCCATCAGCAATGTTGACTATGTTAAATCATTGTTTGTATACTGTCACATAAACCGCAAAATCGTTTTCTATCTTTGACTATTCTCAGGTTAAAGAGAAAAAAAATATTATCAGGGCTAGTGAATACAATTTTCTCAGAAAATTTAAATTAACTTTGATTATTCCACGTATTGTGTAACTAACTGTGACACGTGTTTCGCCTCTTTCAGAGGCATCTTCAGACTTACTATCGCAAAGTTTGCTTAAGTAATGAAGCAAGATTGATTCTAACATTTTAAAATTATAAAATTACAAAATGGATTGGGTTTTTTTCCTTTTAAGAGGAGCAAGGAGGGGGGTGTAGAATCGAAATAAAGCAAACAGATAATGATACTAATTTTACTAATGAGTTGTAAACAATCAGAATGGGATTTTTCCTTTTTAATGGAAGCAAAGAGGGGATTATAAAATGCAAACAAATTTAATCATACTACTAATGACGTTAAACATTACAAACTATTACAACTAATGAGCTACAATCAATCATCTAGGTTTGTGATTACTCTATTAAGTGGAAACAATTTGAGTAACGGGGAACCGCCTGTGCTATTAAGAATATTATTTAATAATATTTCTTTTTTGTTAAGAGTTTTATTAATTTCTAAAAATTCTAAGCTATTCATCTTTAAACCCTTTTTATTTACTCGGTGGAGTATTTCTAAATTACAAATCTGATTAAAATTATGATTATTTTCTATTAAATGATTGGCAAACTCAGAAAAATTGTTACTTTTTAGACATCTTATATGTTCTTTAATTCTAATATTAAAGTTTCTACCTGTCTGTCCAACATAAGACGCTTGACAGTCTCCACAAGAGAGTCGATAGATACCACTCTGTGACGATGAATCTACGCGATCTTTACTGTTCAATAAAATTTTACCTAAATTATTTACTGTATAAAACGCGGGTTCTATATTGTCTGGCAAAAATTTAACTATCTTTGACGAGATGTCTCCTAAATAAATAATTCTACGCCAGTTTTTAATATTATCGTTTGCTTTCTTCTCTCCTTGAATAAATTAGGATTTGTGATTTAACGATTTCATTATGTGATATAGATGTCATTGGCGTCCCATTTCATACACGAGGCGGATGACCACATGGTGTGGAGTGAAGTCGCAGTGTCTGTTCCGCTCGCGCCTTTGCACTTCCGGAACGGTCGCATGGTCCTTCGATGCCTGGCGCAGCTTCAGCCCCTTTATGTAGAAAGTGACAGTGCCTCCTTCTCTGCGTTAATCGACCCAAAACCTGAACGAAGTAAGTAATACTGCTAAAGTAATAGTAAATATGTGTGTCCTTTTTTGGTATTTGAAGTTATGAGTCCTAAATAATATGAAAGAGAGATTAGAAGATGATAAAAAATTCAATATCCGCTTTATGTGAATTTGTACTTTGGTGTATTTTATAATAAAAAAAGAAAACTAAAAATGCTTGTCCAAATGTTGTAACGCTTTTCACAACTAAGACACAGTCAATAAAATACATAAAAACTTAATTTCTAAAACCGTCAAATCCACCAACTATCCTATAGTATTTTTTCTACAGTTGAACATGTTTACTTGTTGAAAACAACTGACTTAGACTATAGTATTAGTTTTAGAATGATTACTTCGAATTGTGTAATAATTTAAATAATATATATATTTAAATAGGCTGATATCAAAACATTTTAGTTATAAAAATATTATTTTGTATACTATTGATTACTATTTCGGCTTATACTCTCATTAGACTATACTGAGAAAAACATTCTCATAAAATAATCATATATCATACATTTAAATTCAGTACCCATCTGTTGACATCTTTGTTGTAAAGGTTTTAAGCTAAATGAATGAGAACAAATAGAAATAAATATACTTCATCAAGCTAATGACATTTTAACTGACCAACCAAATATCAATTTTATGTGACAAATTATAAATAATCACTTGAATTAAAACTAATTTTCTGTACATAGTCCCATATATTTAGTGAATTTGTTAATTACAACTCTATATTTTGCAATATAAATTAAAATGTAAGAGTAGGTGAGAGACTGTATGATATAATCTCATCTTAGCTAGTATATGTAGCTAAATTTATATTTGTTTAAACATAGTTCTAATGAGGGCATGAACCGAAATGGGAGCCGGTAAATTCCTCGAATGGAAAATGATCGAACAACAAGTTCCTCGAATAACCAATTCCTTGAACGTCAAATGCTCGAATTACAAATTGCTCGATTTTTTTATAAAAGTTTTATAAAAGCTTAAACATTAATTACCCATTCTTTAAAAAAATATTTATGCAAGACGGGAAATAAAAACCATAAATCAAAAAAAAATATAATAAAAAAAAAATTTGGTCACTCGTCCACACATCCAAATGTAAATAATAAAAAAAATGTAAATAGTATTTTTTTATTCTAACTTTTTTATTTAAAGATTTTTCATGACTTTTTCTACGAATTTCATTTTTTATCTCATGCGACACTTGTTTAGAGAGTGAAATATAAAAATATTTTTTGTAAGTATTTATTTTAACCGAGTTCGCTCCAAATGCGGATCATATGACCTCTTAATGGAGTTTATCTCAACAGAAGTGTTTCTACGAGAACTGCTTGTTAATTAGTTACTCAAACTGTTTCTATATTTTTCCAGAACACATAGAAGACTAGGGCTAAGACAGAACAAATTAGAAATTACATAAATGTGTGCCTTTAAACAGAAATCTATAAATAATTTGCAAAATAATTGATTAAAAAGTGTACGTATTAAGATTCAAGCCCGTGACCTCCGAAAACAAAACCAACGACCTTTTCCGCTCGACCACTGGCAACTGAATAATAAAATATTTTTTTATTATGATTTTTTTTTGATTTATGGTTTTTATTTCCCGACTTGCATAAATATTTTTTTAAAGAATGAATAATTAATGTTTAAGCTTTTATAAAACTTTTATAAAAAAAATTCGAGCAATTTGTAATTGGAGCATTTGACGTTCGAGGAATTGGTTATTCGAGGAACTTGTTATTCGAGCAATATCCATTTGAGGAATTGTATTCGAGCAATTTACCGGGAACCAGCAGAAATAGCTACCAAGCATATGTGAATTAATATTTGTAGAACTAAAATATTTTTTCACATTATTTCAATGGAATTCTACTAAGTATACCAACTCAATCAATGAAAATGTTTTTATTTAATCGTGCTCATTTACAAAATGAATTAAATTCATAGACGTTCATTAAAATACTATTGTGTTTTAAGCATTAAATTTCTCTATATATTTACATATTTATTTATTTTTTGTTACAGTTACTTCTGGAGCAGGAGTAGTTGAAACACTCCTTAGAAATGTTTACGTCCTTACCCTGTACTTAATACTTTATTTTCTTTCGATGGCATATGAATACGAAGACATTTCGTTTGACTACACAGATTACGAAACGAAAGAATTTAGCAATGATTTGCAGTCTGCGCTTATTGGTTAAACAAGAGAATCACTCATCACTGATTTTACAAAAAAAGTACACTTTAATTTAAAACAAACCTGCAGAAATATTAAACAACCAATTCTGTGTGTACATAAAACCTAGCCCTCGTGTATCATTCATTAATCTTACAGTGTTATTATTCAATTGTATATGTTTTTAAAATCGAGTACAGCCCGTTTATTTATTTTAACGTAACGTCGTGTTTAGCCAACATGATTTGGAATTTAAAAAAACGCTGACGGATACTATTCTGGATTTCTATTGACTACCCTTTATTTTATAAAAATAAATCATTTCTTCTACATTTAATTGTATGTGAATGGCTGACACCGAATAAAATTCTGACGATGGCATAAGCCGAAATAGCTATAAATTGAATAAAAAAAATGTGGAACTAAAAACTTTTTTACCGTATTACAATGGAGTTCTACCAAGTAAATGCCAATTTAATCAAGAAGAAATATTTTTCTGTTATGGAAATCACCTGATTACGAGTATGTAAGGTATTTTTAAATTATGGTTTATTGAAATACCGATTTTGATTTTGTCGTCCAGTATTGTATCCCAATTGATTGTATGTTTTTTAATATCGTATATTCGTCCTGTTTTGCAATCCCTAATCAAAACTATCAAAACATAGTTGTGGTACTATGGAACTAAGCCAACGATATATATATATATACATAATAACATTATCTGGTAGCTACAACGAGTGGCGAAGCTCTAAGTATTTTCGCAGCGCTAAAGGCCACATTATTTCATTATACTACTCACAAAGTAGTCTGACCAACTACTTAATATAACTCGTTTAATTTTCACATGAGCGTTTTAAAAATTAATAATGTTGTTCAAAAGTCCTGATTTGAAAATTTTACTTTAAGTTTATACAACTGTTATTATTATTAAAAGCTATTATTCTAGCTGAGATCCATTATTTTGTAGACTCCAACGATGAGATAATTACACCGATGGTAATTATTCAAGTATAATTTTTGACATCTTCATAAGTACATTTTAACATGTGCAACTAAAACTATTTTATACTAATATGATTGTTTAAAAACATAAAGTGCTAAAAATATTTTTTATTAATTTAAAAGCTGCTTTTGCGACAGTTTAATATGTTTTTTTTTAGAATATAAAGCACGGGTTGGGATGTGCGTTATAAACAAGTTTAGCTCAATGAATTGGATAAGTGGTTATCTTTTGAAAGCATTGGTTTTCAATTCTAATTTTCTCTACATCTAAACTCATAATTTAATTTAGTTTTGAGAATTACTAATATTATTACGTACTATACATAGCAGTGAAAATCTTGTCTCATAAAAACGAAGAAAAATCTTATATGTATGTACTTACAATAGGCTAAATTTAAACGTTTATTTTTTTAATCTGATCAAAATACAAACTAAGAAAGCTTTCAATTTTTGAAAACATCGTATATTTTTATCATTTAATTACGTTATCGTCAATACAAAAAATTGAATAACTTTTATTTTATTTATTCATTTATCGTAATACATAAGAGTGATATTATGTAATTAAGATTTTAAGTATTTTTCTATGGAATGTTGTTAGACTCAAAGTCACTAAATTGTAGTAGATACTTACATTATATGCAAATAATCATTGTGTTTATCGCAAGTATATAATACCTAATTAGTTGCAATTACTATACTTTTAAATGACGTTAATGTAATTTATTGCACAAAATATATTATAATAAATACATTGATTACCGAAGACATTAGTTTTATTGTTTAATTGAATTTGCTGTTTGTTGTGTAACATAAAGTTTAAATACTCATTTGACAGTTAATGCGCAAAAAACTTTCGTCATTTATAACTGGCAGAATTTGAAGGTAATTATTATCACTTACACTCGTAACGTTATGAAGAAGCATTTCTTTAGCGGAATCAAAATTTAATTTCGGCTGAAAAGACTTTTATTTATATAGAGAATTTTTTATGGCCTTCCATATTTTTATTAATTAAAGTAAGATTTAATTAGATACAATGATTCACATAATATGTACACTTACCTTCCCATTTTGATGATCTTAATATATAACTAAAAACCAAAATCATATACTTAAGCCAGAATAATATAATTTGTATTTATTTTCACAGTAACTATTTTATTTTTTGATCAGCAAACCATAAATTGTTAGTGGTACTTCTAAATGACCAGAGAGTATAACATAATCACCATCCTCTTGTCAGTATATTGTCCTTGTTCAGTTTTTAGTCAATTAAATAGTATTGTAAATTTCATTTATTTTTAACCACTTTCTTATCGTTTATTATTTATTTGGACATTACAATTGGAATTGAGTTACTCAACGAATAGTGATTGATCGATTGTAGTAACCTAAAAACATCAAACTAGACAAGTCCGCAAGATAAAAATGCTACTAAGTGTAATATATCTCTACGACGAATGTTTCCGATATTTTTTCTCCATGTAACGCAATAGAGCGGCGTTCCGGCACCTTTTTTTCTCACAATTGTTAATCCTTCAAATAGATATTGGTATTTTTTGTTGTTAGTTGATTATTTGTTGTTATCTTAAGTCCCATTTAAATGTAATGTTGAAAATAATACCAGATCTATAAACTTAATCCGTGACCAAAACCAGGGCTCTAATGCTCATTCTCATATGAACAACATCTTTTCCCAACAGTCTTGTCCGTAGAGCAGTGGTCAATGAAGTTGGCGTTCATCGTAAATCTCACAGTATCAAGCAAAGTGAATGCGATAAGCTAACAACAAGTCCTGTCTTAACCCTATCCTTAATTTATTCAGAAAAAATATAGGTTTAGTAAATGAGTAACAAGCAGTTCTCGTAAAAAAGTTCCATATGAGATACCTCCATGAGGCAGAAATATGCTTCACATTGGAAGCGGACACGGATTATAAAAAAATACTGAATTGAAGTATGTTACCTTTGTTTTTTAAAAAAGCACTGCTTCTTATTATAATATCTAACATAAAAGTTCGAATGCACAATATATAATATATACTACGGGTTATCGGACCACTTTGATCCAAAATCTCGATAAAGGCTTTTCAGAGTTCATTGTGAATTCAGCTAGATGTCACCGGCAGTCAAAAGATCTCCAAAGACCTTTTTGTGTCCACGTGGTTCAGTTGTATGATAAATTGATATTGTGATGATATCTAAATTTTTGTTTGAAATTGGTCAGAGTCAATAATAACCAAAGCATTTTATTATTCACGCAACAACCTATTGACGGCAGTAAAACACTATTTATTTAGGAGCACGTGACATAAAATTCTCGAGAAAATCACTTTAAACTCTGCTCGGAGAATAAGAAGCAGATTATAAAATTTCAAAAGCTATTATGTAAAAGCTACAAAAAAGTTATGGAAATTGAAAATGTTTGGTGTTCTAGAACTCTAACTTTCCTATCTTTTACTGCTTTTCTTTATTTATCTTACGCAGGGGTGGGAAACCTTTTCATTTACAAAGGCCACATTCATTTATTTGATTCAACATAAGGCCGCAGTAAATAAAACGTTGACGAGGTGTCAACGTTTGTTTTCGACTGTTGAACATATAATGGGTTGATTACGCTCTTTTTCCAAACGCTAGCGTATATTTTTTTGTTCAAAGTGAATATTTTTATCACGTCAAAAGTCGTATCAGAGTTGCCGAGAGGCCGCAGGTTTTTTCCCACTGATCTTACGCTTTCTTTTCATATTTTTTTTTTAAGCACAATATTGCATGGTTAAAAGATAGGTCTCGTGCAACTCTTTATAAGGCCCAACATATGAGGAGTAAATAAGTTTTATTTCTGGATCGTTATTTCGTTATGGAAGGCGGCTGTGAAACAGCAGATACATACACATAACGGGCGGTGGTGAGATAATCATTAAGCAATTTGTGTTTAAGAACGCTACTACTCAACCACGAAACTCGCTCTACAAAAGCATGGTTTTCTTTATTAATCAATTTTAATATTTTACTGTTCATAATCTTTGTAGTAATCAATCAAAGCATTTTAGTTGCACCCTTTAATATATTTTCATAAATAGCGTTGTGCAATAGTATATGTATCTAAAATTTAGGTCATTAAACGAAAAAGTTGTTGAAATCGGAGGCGAAATTCGGCAGTTGGTAAATTCGGAGCAAAGGTGATGACGATGTATTTAATTAGGCAAGTTAAGTAGAACTCTCCCAAGTTTGTTCAGTAGCTAAACTAAGCATCAAAGTCTGTTTGTTGCTCACTAAGCCAGTTATGGGAAAACTTTTCCCCGACTTGATTTTCTCAGACGAAATTCAATTCCAAATGCTGCGGAGGGCAAATAAGCCAGTTTTAAAAACAACCACTTCTTCGATAATGATGAGTTGTGATTTTACGTTTGTTTACAAACGTAATTATCATTTAGAACTTACTGCCAGACATTGTTTGTAATCAAATAACATGAAAAAGACAAAGAAATATATTTCAATAAATATTCATACAACATATTATGAATCTGTTTGAACAAAGAATGTTTTATTTTAATCTTCTTTCAGATAACTTTAAGTTTTAAAAGCAAGAAGTATTTGTTTTTTTTTTGCGAACAAATTTTTTAAGACATGATTATTTTTTTCATTAAAACAATTGTTTGGTATTAAAAAGTCATAAAAAAAATCCGAACATCGCTTTAAATATTTTCTTATTATAATAAATTAGTATATTGTTTTATAAAAAAGGAAATCGTCTCGAATTGTAAAAATATAATAAACGATTTTCTTATTTTTTTTATACAATTATTATGTAAGTTAAATAAATAAAAAATTAAGATTTACATAAAATAAATAAGTTTTGCAGAAATATAATATAATTAAATAAAATAATTGTATTTTAAACGAATTAATAACATATTTTTACTTCATTAATAAATAACCATATCATGCTCCTTAAAGAGGCAACTGCGTGTCACAATTTATAATTTATAACATACTCAGCAAAATAATGATGTTAAAAATATATGAAAAATGTCCACAAAGTTACCACCGAATCCTTAAAAAAGGGAATGTTTTCATTAAACAAATTTCACGTTAGTAACTGAAAAATTCTCTATTTGACAATTGTATATGTATGTCATAATTTTAAACATTTTTGTAGCCAAGAGATTTCTTCTTGGTTGTGGTAAGCACTAGTAAAAATCCACGTTTTTTTTTTTAAATCAATTTATGTATTTTATTTTTTATTGCATATGTACATCCAATCCTTCTCTATTTGGCCTCTCAAAACTGAATTTCAGTTTACCGTTGATTTTATCGAAAACAAAAAAGAATAACATATACACAGTTATTAAAAAACAACTTCTTAAGATATTCCCATTAGAGATTTGCTCCACATTGTTAGAAGAAAAGTTAAAACAAATATCACGGCTAAATTTCTGTTTTTGTAATAAATTAAAATTGAATAACAAATTCAATTTGTTAACATTAAATTCAACACAGTTACAAAATTTATAACAATAATTCGTAGATTTATATTTTGCGGTAACGTAATATGTCTCCTTAATCATTTAGATCTCATCGTTCATAAATATTAGTTATGTGTGTTTCTGTCACATAAATAATATTTCAGTGTTGTTAACGCAATTGTTAGCCGTGACGTATTTTGATAAAGGTAGCGTAGTTTATATTTACTACCTTAGTTATGTCACCATGCCGAATGGAATGATACCCTAAAGCTTTCGGCTCTATTTCGGAAGCAATATTGTTTTAATGACATAAATCAGAAACGTATTAATATTTTCAAGATAAATACAGGTGATTAATAGCTTCGAAAATTATTTAATTATAAACGTGTAGCTGTTTTATATATCTAAGTAGTATTATATTAAGATAAGACTAAATTTAACCTTTTCTTTAAGACTAATGACGTAAATACAACTAAGTTCTCACTTTGACACATTAATAGTGTCTCAAATAGTTTTATAATATTCACTGTCAATTCAAAGTAAAAATGCTAACCGGACTTAGCTTTTAATGAATATTGTATAAATAGTACAAAAAAGTGTTTTATTTTTTAAGCTGTTCTGATCTGTTTTAATTTTATTGTCATATATAGATTTAATAAAAAAACAATATTCTTACTCGGAAATAAATAAAAGTGTCAAATAACGTGTTTTGATTGTTTCTGTACAGCAATCAAATACTTCAAAAGGTTTTCGAAAAGGGTGACAGTGCCGTTGGCTTGATGCTTTAAGGGTTCTTTAAGTAAATTACTAAAATTAAACATATAAATAAATATATCCAGGGCCTTTCAAACGGTGTTGCACAATACTTTGGGGTCAGCGTGGCCTATTGGGCCCGTGTGAGGACGGACCACAGCAAACAATTCTGCTCGTTCGGACTCCATCTCAGGGCAGTCCCACAGAACGTGATTAACGTCCTGCTTGGCATACCCACAAGAGCAGTCCGGCCTTAAAACCAACTTGCCCAGCGCGAATAATTTTGCATTGAACGCTGACTTGATTGCAACCAAAGCTAACTTCACGGCATTTGAAAAGTTTGCCAATTTATATGGGGATCGTCACAATCTTGACTCCTCTCTAGAGTCATCAAACTCGTCTACATCGACGAGCTCTCAGTATACGGATTATACACAAGATACTTAATATCAACTTGATTTAAGTGGCTGAGCTAGTCACACTTTTATTATTATTATTATTTTAAGCACATTAGTGCATGGTTCAAAATCAGTCCCGTGCAGTTCTGCTCGGGCCATGAATGTGAGGGGTAAACTCCTTTTTTTCTGTCGATAGCGTTGTGGAAGGCGGCCATTAAACGTTGGCTGCATATACACAACGGGTGGTGGTGGGAAACCAACTTAGTAATACTTTGGGGTGCCGTGACGAAAAGCTTGGTTATATAAAGACGTTCAAAAAAATTAAGCAATGCATATTAAAGGTGAATATTATTTTTGGAACAGTTGTATTATATAGTGGCAATATTGATATGATTTTGACATTTTTTATAACAATTTTTGCTCATATATAAAAGGTACAAGTACTACTGGTAAAAACATTCTCGGCGTTAGAAACTGAAGTGAACTTTGGTCGCTTAAATCTATGTCCTCCACTCCATTCGATCCTCCGCTGTTTTATGCCAATCGCTGATCATCAGCAATCGAGACCTTGTAACTACTCATCCATCCAGTAAAGTCACGGTCATCTGACGTTTTGTGTTCCTTCAGGGGTAGATCATGTGAGACATTTTTTCACATTTATCCATGCGTGATATATGACCAGTCCAGCTTAAGCGTCGAGTTCTAACAAAGAAAATAACTGATAATAATAGTTTAATAAATTAGCACACGTTAGTTTCACAGTCCGTTGTCTATATGCAGCCAATGGCTGTCATTCCCAACGCTATCGACAGAAAAAATAAATCAAGCACTTACTGTCATTGCCCGAGCAGAGCTGCACGAGACTGATTTTGAGCCATGAAATAGTTTGCTTGAAATGTTGTTACACGGGTGGTGCATATAAGCATTAATAGTGACAAAACTGTATTGAAAGATTCAGAAATTCAATCTATTTTTTATTTTTGATCACTTGGATTGTGGCAGAGTTTTTCAGCATAACTTGTGGTTTTAATAAAAACACAATAATTCTTTGTACTTTATTCCACTTTATTTAAAATGTCAGGACCGGTTTCGCTCATTGCGAGCATTGTCAACTGATGCTTGCAATGAGCGAAACCGGTCCTGACATATTAAATAAAGTGGAATGAAGTACAAAGGATTATTGTGTTTTTATTAATATAATGCCTTTCCACCAAGTATTGACAGTGAACACCCTAAAAGTAACTTGTGGTTATCTCATCACCCAACAAACAGTATATGAATATCAAAAACCTAGCGACATTCGGAATAAAGGTCCTAGATTGAAGTTTTCTCCGCAGTCCGAAAAGGTAGTATTTTATATTATTTACTCTATATGGAACAAAATGGGAAAAAGGCAATCATTTATAAACCAATTAAAAACATGCTTGTCCAAAAATAATTAACACATTATATACTATTATAATTTTATCACTGAGCTAATTTTCTCTTTCACTATCATAATATTTTGTGAACTGGTACTGACAACCTAAGACAATTTTGCATTACTTGTAGATTGGTAACGGTATGTAGCGAGCAACGAGGGAAGGGGTGGTGTCAGGTAAAGCTCGTTATTTCAAATAACTACGTGCTTCAGAAATTCATTAGACTGTTATAATATCACGAGTGTCTATCAAATCAAAGCATTTAATAAAAGGATCTCAGATATTTCATTTATTAGTAAAATTAAAAGACGTAATTCAATTATATTGAAATCAAAAATTAATGCTACTTATTGTAGAAGATGCTGAGACTATATTTAAATAGTTAGAAAAATTGGTAATATATATTAATGCTTGAAAAATATAATTGCTAATTTATCAAAAACTAATTCAAAGAATAAATATTTATCGCTTATATGTTTTTATATCTACGATAAAATAATAAAATAGTTTGAAATTAATATTGGGATGATAGTATTTATTTGTGTTAATTATTTTTTTGATACCAAATGGTCTCTTATTAAAACTCATATACAATCTACTCATAAAAGAAAAATCTATTGATATACTTGTTCCATACATTTAAAGGAATACAATTAGTAAAATCCTTAAATATCTCTTTAATCAAAGTTTTTTTTGATAAATAATTAAATTTTATATCTTTTATTATTCTAATTGTTCTGTCACAAAATGTGACACGTTCTGCGCTTCTTTGAGAAGCATCATCTGACTTAACATCGCAAGGTCTACAAATAAACAAAAAAATGATTCTAATTCATCTCTTCTTCTTAGATTCTAAGTTAAAATCACATAATAAAATTCGGGGTTTGTTCGGTTCTACTAGACCAGCCATACTTAACCTTTTTTTCCTCGGGGCCGCATTCCTATTTTTGCTTCTCTACGTGGGCCGCAGCATATTTATAGTAAACCGTAAATATAACATATACTATACTGCATACATATGTATGTATTATGATATTAAAATAAAACTTAAATTTGAATCGTTCAAACTATTTACATTCTCGCAGATTTTGTCAATAACCACCCGGGTTTCGCCTTTCGGCATCTTCAGGCATTCAAGATGGCACGGATGAACTTGAACTGACGCTTAGCAAATGAAAGTTTCGTGTTTATATAAGATATAAATGCATCACTGAGTCCAAAGCCATTGCTGGCGAAAAGGATAAGCTCATGGGAATGCCAACAGATTTGAGTAGTAAGTAGTTTCAAGAATTATATTATTTGTTAGTCGGCAAAGGTTTAATGATTGTATGATTTTATGATTATATAGGGTATAGAAGTAGAGATGCCGGAAGGTTTAACATTTCATTTAAAATCGGAAGACTATGCAGCTGTGCTCTATTTACTTCCAAAATTTCCTGGAAAAAGAGCTTATGACTGTCCGTATTTGGGTGTAACATTTTTATCCCTTGTTACTGATTGAACACGTGTCATTCCGAAATTAAGTGATTAGCAAAAGTAGACGTGTCTTTTTTCAATCTAAAGGCTGCCATATGTTCTAAAACTAGGATGTTCAGTGTCCTTTCTTTTTTGCCGATATAAAAATTTGTACAACAAGAGCATTGCAATCTATAAATCCCGGATTTATTTAAGTAATGTATTTTATCTTTATTATTAACTAATAATTTGCCTAAAGAGTTTTTACAGTAAAAAGCTGGTCTAACACTATCAGCTAGCTGTTATTTAATTTTAAGACTTGTATTTCCTAAATAAATGATTCTACGCCAATACCTGGTATGATCTATGTCCTTTGACACTATACCTTTAAATAACATTTTTTCTGTAAGTTTAGTTTGTTTTTTTGATAAAAGATTGTCTATAAGAGACATATCGTATCCATTGTTTATGGCGATTTTTTTGATGATTTTCAATTCGATATTAAAGTTTATTTCGTTCAAAGGAACACTCACAAGTCTATGTATTTCTGAATTAAAAGCGGCTAGTTTATAAGAAAATGGGTGCATTGAATTTTTATGGATCTCAGCATCCGAGAACGTTGGCTTCCGAAATATTTTAAGCTCGTGAGAATGATTTTCAATGTTAATATTTAGGTCAAGAAAGTTAATATTTTATACTGTTTGTCAGAAGGCATTGCACTATATCAACAATAATAATATAATTTTATATAAAATATACCGTTTCTTTTGTTTACTCGAAAATTGTTTTGGTTTATCTAATACAATTAATAATACCAGATAAATATTTCTCTATCTGCTTGGCAGTCGGCTTAGCGGATGAAATTGTGGATTATTTGGTTCTTGAACCCATATACATTATGGGGAATACCGAAACCTTAGACTTTCGAATAAAATTACTGTTTCAATCAATCTCTTTTAGCAATTTTCACGATAGGATTGTCACAGAAACGTCGAGCCGAGCTCGGGAAGGATACTCAGCTTCGCTTTGTGATACAGAAGAATTAGGGAAAATTCAATTTGTGCCACAATGCCTCCTGATTAATTTAGTCTGGAAGGCCGGTGGGAGAGTACTTTTCATAATTGCGATATCCGTGCTGCAGCCGAATCAACGACAAAATGCCACCTTAAATAAAATAAGAAAATCGTTTGATTAATATTATAATTAATTAGTAATATTTTTTTGTTGCTAAAATTTGTATTAGAAAAACTATGAGTATTTCAAACGATCGTTGTTAATAAATACAAATACTTCTTTAAGGTAAGTACGTGCGAATTTAAGCACAGCTGTGAATGAATTTACTTGATTTTATTAAGGTTTGATCATAACCACAAAAATGTGTTTAATAGTTGATTTTTTATTTGATACAATTTGTAGTTGTAAAATTAATATAACGTCTCTAAACTGTTTAAATTTCCATACATTTCTTCCATTAAAAGTGACATTATATACTTTCAATAGAATTCTTTTTATTCTAACATAAAAGTGTAAGTGATTTTTTTGAATCACCTGGACTTTCGTACAGATTTTAGTTAGAATCTGGTGTTTGTTTAACTATCAGAATTTAAGGTATTTCCAATTTACCACCAACAACTATTATAAAAATAATTTTGTTGGTAGGTAAATATCTTTATACTTATATGGTATTTGTATTAATAATATAATAAAAAATGGCTGGTCGAAAAAATACAATATAAACAAAAAATCACATAATATAATAAAAAAAGCTGGTCGAAAAAATACAATATAAACAAAAAATCATAAGGTTATTTTATATATTTTTTTTAAACCATGTCCGCTCCCAATGTGAAGCATATGGACTCCTAATGGAGTTTATCTCAACATAAGTGTGTTTCTACGAGAACTGCTTGTTACTCAGTTGCTCAACCTCTCTTTTTCCAAAGAGAGTAGGGATATAAGGATAGGGCTAAGACAGGATTAGTGGTAAGCTAATTGCTCTCGATACGCCCTATTCATAGGATAGGATGGGTAGGAGGGGGAATTAAAGACATCACAAACATCCATGCCTTTGAACAGAAATTCATAAATCAATTGAAAAATCAATTTATAAAACTGTCCGTACCAGGATTTGAACCCGGGCCCTCCGTAGTCGAAGCCAACAACGTTGACCACTCGACCAAACAGGCGGCATATATACGGTTTTTAAAAAGAACGAATACTATGTATATTTTCAGACTAATTATTTGTTTTAACACGATTTAAACAAAAATCACAGAAGCGGATAACGAATTTTCAAAAAGAAAAAAATTCAACAACTAAGACAGTAATAACAAACAAAAGTTTCATTGGATCCCTGACATAAAACGTGACAAGACATTTCTATCGATGACAGCGATTTAATTCCAACACTTCATTAAAATTTACGAATGTAATCACGTAGCGATGAGAATTATGATTTTTCTTAATTAAAATACATATAATGAATATTATTTTTGTAATTTACTTATTGAGATTATACAATTTTCTTTACCATA
This sequence comes from Himalopsyche tibetana, assembly GCA_030503985.1. Taxonomy (NCBI): domain Eukaryota; kingdom Metazoa; phylum Arthropoda; class Insecta; order Trichoptera; family Rhyacophilidae; genus Himalopsyche; species Himalopsyche tibetana. Next base: position 893,047 of record JAPJYX010000007.1, on the reverse strand, counting down.
ATTTTCGTTTTACCACAAGTCGGTTTTATTAAGATTCAATAATCCGAATTCAATTTTTATTGAAACTCACGTTTTTACACGGTTTTTTGAGGAACGTAGAGTAAGGTGTAGCTTTTTTGTATAGATAAACATGTCTGATTATAAAATGTATGTTCATTCAAATATAGTATTCGACAAACCAATCCTAAAGTAACAATACATTAAAATGAACAATAATCACTTATAAAAACAGTAAAACTCATTATTTATAGCATTGCTTTTTAAAAGCAACACAAAAACCTTAATGGCAAACAATGCGAATTAGTCACAAAAAGCCCATCTATAAGGATTTTTTCCTTCTTCATATAAATAAGAATAAATATCCCATAAGACAAAAAAACTGGGTTAAAAAAGAAACCGTTCAAGTGTGCGTTTGACGTAAAAGATTAATTGTCACTGTCAGAATCTCAATGCTATTATTTTTGGCAATGGGAATAATGTTTTTTGTATATACATTTGGCCCTTTGGTCTATACAAAAGGGCCGAATGAGTGACCGCACGAGAGTAGAGCTTAAAAACTAATCTGTCATTATCATCAGCATTTGAGTCAATGTTTTTCAAAACAAAAGCTTTCTTACTGTCTTTTCATGAGTAGGGTAACCACATTTTTGTTTACTCCTTTCATTTAGCTTGTGATTATGTAAAATCTGAATGTAAACTACCGTCAATTTAAGGTACCACATGTCATATAGTGGTTAAAATAATGTCAACTACATGTTGGGAAATCTTTTTGGAGCTGCTTTTAATAAAATAATACTTATATTTATGGAAATTTAATATGTAAAATTTAAATAAAATATTTCGTTGTGTTAACCATCCCAAACGATACACAAAAGTCAAGAGACTCAGACCCAAAGCCGAACTCTTTAAATTTCATAATTGTTATACCAACTTGTCTCATTATCAAATATGAGCTTTGATTTTATTTGGGTATTGATAAACCAGTATATTTTATTATTTGTAAGCTATAAGATTAACGTACTAAAAAGATTTTTTTTTAAAATCTCCCACACAGGTTTTACAACCCATATTACAGTCGAGAAAAGTGAAAATAAAATTGTTGGGATAAATAGAAATATTTTTTCTTATTAAACGTGTATGAGGTAAAACCATCATAAATTGTGTCATATAATTTGTAAACAAATATGTGTTACAAAGGTTATACTCATGAATTACCTAAAATCTGTATAATTTTATTTGAATCAATTGAAGTTTTGCCTGTATGCCTAAGGCGCAATTTTATCTTTGACTTGAGTGTGCTTGATAAAAAACACATTTTTTTATAAATAGACTTGCAAAAGCTCTATTTATATTCTTTAAAATTCATAATAAAGATTAATTTATATTTTTGAGTGATTTGGTATTTCATTCGTAGTATCCGATATCATTATGAAGCCTTAACATATTTCCTAATAGAGCGTAATAAAACAAGATGTGTAGAGTAAATATTTTTGGTTTGAATCACTTTAAATCTTTTAAATACTATTACAATTGTTTAGCAACTACACTGCAAAGGTCTAAAATAAAAAGAGAAAGTTCAATTACAGATGCATATTTAAATCCAAATTATAGTCTTCTCTTTTCACTGTTTTTGCATTTATTTTTTCCTTAAAATAAAGTTGACGATCAAAAAGCAACAACTTTTCAGTGAAATAAAATAAAACTTTAAATATGATACAAAATAAAATGCTAGATTTTTTTACAAAAACGCGTTGAGCTGCTGGGAGATGGTGTTGGTCAGAAGATAAATATGAAATAAATTCAATATTTTGTCTTCACTTATAAAAGACTTAGTGGTTTGTGTGAAAAAAATAATTGGAATTTTTCAGGATAAACGGTCCTGTTTTTATATTTTCTGTAACCGATAAGAACTTAATTGGATAAATTATGTAGTAAAAATAACTGTATATTTTCCCAGTGTCAATAATATTGATCAACTAAACAGAAGTTGTTAACGATTGTTGCTCATTAGCAGCGGTGGGCTGCCAATACTTTAACAAGGGACTCGCTCAATCTCAAAGCAATTATAGGTGTTCTGGGGAAGGAGTGATTTTTTTTAACACTATCTATGCAATTATATGCAATAGCTAAATAAGCAATCGATTTTTACTAAATACACTAATGATATGTAATAATATGCAATTTAAATGGCTAAAAATGTACTACTGTGTATACTGAAGCTATCGTAGATAATATATCAGAAATTACAGTTATATACAAATTTGATCTGACAATATCATTTTCTCTTAAATTTTACTAAGGTCGGCGAGCCCCTCCAAGCCCTCTCCAGCCCACCCCTAATTATTAGTCGCTTAAAAGTTTCTAAGAGACGGTAAAATAGAAATATTGTGTCAAGAAAAAACTAATAGATAGCTAATTGCTTACTTTACTTTTACTTTTCACAATAAAAAAAATCAAATAATCAAAAAGAAAAAAAAAGGCAAATGTTTATCCAAGGTTTAAATCAATTTTAAAAAAATGGTTAAAAAGTCTATGTTCTTAATTCGTGGATTCAAGCTTTTTTCCGGACAAACAAATAAAATAAACAGTAATATTTATTTGACGGTTATTGTTGATTATCTTCTACAATTTTCCAAATTAATATCTTATCTCAGTCACGAGACACGAGCAATTTTAATTGAACTTTGACTTTGAGTTTGTCAGCAGACATTTAGCAAGAAGATTAATACATATTACCATATTAAATCTTGTTCTAACTACAATCTAAGAGGAACGTTTAAATTAAAAGTCTCTCAGAAGATTTGATTATGTTTGGGCAAAAAAATTTAAGGTTCAGTAACAGTTTTTGCTTGTATCGTGTAGTTTATACGGGCCTCATATTTGGCTTGCTTATAATGATGTTGTGCTTTCGAGATTGTTTTTTATTGAAACCCTTAAACTAACGGCAAGAATTTATTATACAATTAAGTATAAATGTTCATTTTAGGTTTGAATTATTCAACTTTTGTACACTCCCGTACGTTTTGTCACTAACGACCTGGCTTTAGCCTTTCAGCGTCTTCAGGCGTTTAAGCGTACGGATTAAATTGATCTTATAATAAGCGTATTGTGTGTAATATGTAATACAATGAATAAACTCATTTCTCATTAAGTTAAAAGCTTTTGATGGCAATATGGATTTATTCTACTTATGGTTTGAAGTTTTGGAAGTAATTTCATAAACAAATACAATCTCTGTAGGTCTTTGAAATTTAAATGATTATCGTTAAAAGGTTATAACATTTATAAAGCGTTTAGTTTAATTTACTAGTTTAGTACTTAATTAAAACGGAAGAATCCGTCAGAATAGTTTAAAAATGTTGAATCCTATCAAATTTTTAGCTGTTATTACGATTGTTTTTGTTTTTATCTACCTAAACGTTTAGAGGAGTATGGACGTCACATGTACGTCGGCGCCATTTTTCTGTAAATGAGTATGGAAGTACTTTAAACTCAACACAGGAGTGTCTGTATGTAAGCATATATATGCTCTAAGTATGAATTACTTATATTCATTGAGAAAAAGTCACAAAATTGTTATGTTAATAAAAGGCAGTAAATTAAAGTAAGGTCTGTATAGATCTATTCACTCCTCTAAAGGTTAACGATTGAAAAACGCATAATAATGATATTTTGAACGCTAAAATGCACAATAATTCAATTTTAGCCATTAACACAAAACAGATTAATCATTAGACACAACAGATTTAAATAACAGAAAAAAATACAATAAACAGATATAATACACCAAGCATTATATAAGTTATGAGGCAGTGCCACCCGTTAAGATACTGTACGATACACAAGAGAGAGTGTGTGCGTTGTGTTGGGTTGGGCATAACTTTGGTTTGGCAGACTAGCACATTTACATCAAAACCTTATTTAGATTCTGTAATATTATATCTGCCTGCTGCGTGGTCGAGTGGTCAACGTCGTTGACTTCGGTAATGGATGTCAAGAATTCAAATTCCAGTACGGACATTTTTTGTAGATTTATTTTTAATTGAACAATGAACTCCCTCCTACATATCCTATTCTAAAAACAGGCGTAACTAGAGCTATTAACTAACCACTAGTCCTGTCAGGTCCTATGGTGTAGCGGTTATCGTTGTTGGCTTCCATACCGGATCTCACGGGTTCGAATCCTCCAGTACGAACAGCACTTTTTCGATAGATTTATCGATTTCTGTTCGAAGGCATAGATGTTTGTGGTGTCTAAAAAATCCCTCTCATCAATTCCTATCATTCAATAACTGGACGTAAGTAGAGCGATTTACTAACCAGTAGGCCTGTTCTAGTAATATCTTTATATCCCTACTCTCTTTGAGTAACAGACAGTTTTTGTTTAAACTATTCTGTTTGGATAAACTCTATAAAGTATAAGGTGTCCATATGATCTACGTTAGGGGTGGACATTGGTAAAAAAAAATATAGATGAAACACAATATATATTTTGACATGAAATATCGTGAAAAATTTGTATTTTTTATTGGATATATTAAAAAAATATGTGATATGTACATTTTTTCTGTTTGACCGGTCGTGTACGTGTTTAAACTGATGACATAAGCGCTGTGTTTTTTTTTGCGGCAAGAACAAACACTAAGACTCTGAGCGACCTCTGTAAATCTTCCACTGTCAAAGAGGTTGTCTTCGCTTCTTGATTTTGATTTATACTCAACCACTTTATGTGTAGCATGTGTGATAAGATAACAAACACAACAGTAATAATCACTACCAGACCTAGAGAGAGGATTGTGAGCGAACATCCCTTGCGGCGGAATAGGTTGATCCTATTTAGACAGCAATAAATTTAGGTATACACTGTTACATTTAACATATGGGTAAGTATATGAACAGAAATTTTATCATACATATTCAATAAAGAAAATTGTTTAATATATATTGTTAATTTTCAGTCAGCACTAATCTCGAAGAATAAGAAACAGAAGAGCAAAACATAAACTTATCTTAGATTAATATTTTTTTCAAAAGGTACGACCGTTTGTTTAAAGTTAAAGTGTTTAAAGAATTAAACACTCTTTTGTATTAAGTATACATTTATTTAATATGATCAACACTAATTTTGCTTATGACTATGAGTATTTTCAACAAATAAGAATAAATACTATACAGTGCTTTTTATAATGAACTAAGAAAAACTATTAAGAGGTAAACAAACTTTAGTAATAGTTATATGAAAGAAATTTAAAAATTAAAATACCCATTATTAATAAACACTAAATTTAGTCAATTCATAGTTTTTATTACCTCTTACAAACAACTGATGCTAATATACAATCACATCAAGGAGAAATTATGTAAGGGTGACTAAAAATAAATTCAAAGATGTTTTCTAATCCTGGAATTTTTAACAATATGATATATAAATATAATATATAGGTATTATATGATAATAATATCGACTGTAGAAAAGAAAAAGGACGTAACAAACAGTTTTTTCAAAACAGCTTTTTTTGATAATCACAATGTTTCAAACTTGATACACATTCTACCAAAAGGATGTAAGCTACAAATGCCGACTTAGTATCTAAATTTAGTTTTTAAGTTTGAAAAAAGATGAGCTTGTAAAAATTGAAAAAAAGACTGAAAAAAAGGTTTTTCATAGAAAATTTCTTTAATCAATATTAGATTATGTCAATTAAACACCAGTTTAGAAGTCTCTGTGCACTTCCAGGTTGTGTATATTTCATAATTTGCATATGGCCCAAAATCATCAAAACACGTTTTTTTTGTGCCTCCTATAAAATTTTCTATGTGTGGGTTACGTTCTTTTCCTTTCCACAGTCGATATGATAAACATACCAATTTTGAAAAAAAATCTTACCATTATCGTTCTACTCATACTGTTTTTAAATAAAGTAAATTAAAAATCAGATGAAATAATGAAAATGTAATCTTTATTAAGGTATTATATTTTAAAATAAAAATCAAATTGTAATAGACTTGTAATTGACATAGAGTGCACTCTAGGCGAAATTTTCGAAACAAAAAGTTTCAACACCGCAAGTAGAATTTAATTAACAATTCGTCGGACGCAGGGGAAAGCTCTATTAATAGTTTTTCGTAACTATTATTAAATAGTAATTTTTTTTTTTTTTTTTTTAATCCATATCCGCTCCCTATACGGAGCATATGGTCACCACGAAGCTCCTCCACAATTCTCTGTCTCCAGCCAGTCTCCTCGCCTCCTCCCAGGTCATCCCAGCGTCCCGTAACTCCGCCGAGTACATCCTGTAATAGTAATACTGAATTTAATTGTTTTTTTAAAATTACTAAAATATAAGTTGTAGTGGTTTTATTCATAGCTGCTTTATTTTTTTTAAAAAAAACAATGAGTTGTACTATAAAAAGTCGTTTCTCTTATATGATAATTCAAGCCGAACAAAAACGTCAAAACAAACGAAAGTACTTAGTAGTGCTGAAGATTTTCTTTCAGTATTAATGTGTCGGAACTTGAAATAAAAACACAATTAACTATACATTATAATAAATAATATGAATATAAATATATGTAATGGCAATTTTCAATTAATTATTTATTCCAGAAAACGATCAACTCATAAAGACTTTCCTTCAGAACTCTTCACGTTAAACAAAAATCGTTCACGGAAACTAATTGTAATGAATTATTTTGCAGTATTAATCGTTTTTCGAACAGTCAACGTCTAATATAAGAGATCTCACGTAAGCTTTATAGCTTAGCACGTGTTTGATTTGAGTGTATTTTTCTTTGTAAAGATTGAGAATATGAAAATTAATTTGTATTGCCAACTGGCAACTGTCTTCTTGAAGAAAAATTGATATTTTAATTGTAAACACCTTCATTATTGACATATTACTACAACAGAGTTTTTGTAAAGAGCCTAGGCTTGTTTTGGCTTTTTGACATCAGTTAAAAGTTATTTTTTCATATTTTTTTCAAAAGAAATTATTCCTTTCATTATTTTTTCATAAATTGTACGAGAAAATTATAACATCAATAAATATTCTCAAACAAATTTTTAATTGAATGCAAAATTACGTAAAAGACGTAGCAATATTTTTGTTAGGAAATCAGTTTAAATTTTGAAAGTAAATTTTTAGGAGAACCATTTTTCTAAGAAGCAAGATAAAATTACAATCTATATAATGAAAATAATGAGTCAGATATCAAATTTAACAATTTATTCCTGGAATTTTTCTAATCTCAAAACAGTTTATTTTATAGCCGTAATTTTGTAATTTAAATCTTACTGGGGAAATTTTTTAATATTTTGACTTGGAACTTTTGTATTGTATACAATATTATTTTACCGTTTAAAAGTTTAGTACCAGTCTGATATAAATTGGGTTTTTCGGCAACGCTTTATTGCGATATTAAAAATATTTTTTATCGACTGATAAGAAATGTATCGAGTCCACATTGGTAAATTTTTTTTTGTTCTAAATTCCCAAGTTTGCAATAATTCATTGCTTAATATTTGCTTTTATATTATTTTTAACCATAAAACTTCTTTATAAAAACATTACATTCCTATGTATTTTATTCCACTTTTTTTAAGAGATCAGGACTGGTTTCGCTAACTGCGAGCATTACCAACTGATAAGAAAAATATATAAACAGTGCTATTTATACGAAAATAAATTGAAATAAAAAGGTGTAAACAACAATTGACTTTGAAAAGAATTTACAAATTACAGTATAAGTTACTCTATAATTACACAAAATTAAAATGTTCAAACCCTCCAACATATAATTAAAAAATCATCAAAGATTAATAAATTTTAAGTGGTGACTAAAGGTAATTACAAAAAAACACAATTAAATTTTGGGAAATTTTTAACAAAGTGATATAAAATTCTACTACTACTAAAAAAAAAATACTACTGATCTATAAAGTCGGATGAAGATGCTGTGAAAAGTAACGCGTAAATATTTCGGTGGTGGTGGGTCATTCTAACTATTTTTAAAAAACTTGATGATAGTAAGTAATTGATTGATCATATTGTTATAAGTCACATCTAGCTTACTTATTTTTTATAAAATGTAAATGATCCCAATGTGGACCATATAGCCTGTTAACGACAGTATCTCAACAGATTTGTTCCCATGAGAACTGCTGGTAGCCCAAATTCCTGAAAATAGTAGAGATAGAAGGCATGCTCTCGGAAAAGACTTGTGGTTAGCTAGTCGCTTTCGCTAGATAAATCGATTGAAAAAAAATGTTGTTCGTACTGGGACTGGAACCCGTGAGATCCGCCACGGAAGCCAATGACGTTGACCTCTGTACCACGTACACGAATCTGTACCGGCTTACTTAAAAATCTTTTAAAAAATACTGTATGTTTAAATGCAACTCAATATTTTATAAAATAATTAAAAAAACAATTGAAATCGCTGGTAAGTATTTTACAAACAGAATACTTAAAGTGCTGGTGAATGGTTAGGGAGTTCCATTAAAAAGCATTATCACACCTTTTATTCGCGGCATTAACTTGCACTTTGTATAACACGCGGAACACAATGGAGCCGGGAATTCCCACCGACTCAAACTGCGCTGGTGTTGCCAGTTGCCACGTGACAAGATGCGCGAAGGCTTCATTCAAGGCAGGCCTACAGCAGACGCTGACAACCGACAGTTTGTGACAGAATAAAAAAACATAAAAATAAATAAGCTTATATAAAAAACTTTTTTTTCGCAGCTTAAACGACGAATCAAGGACGCATAATAAGTCAATCATTTTAATGACAAATGTGCCGAATATTTAAACTTTTTCCGTACTACAACTACTTTCCTATTTAGAACATCAGCAAAAAGGTTCCGCGACGAAATTCTAGCTTGGTCACTAAAAAATATGCTAGAATATTTGTTTGTGGTGGCTTATCTTATCGTGTATATCTTTTATAGTTTCATTCTATTATTTTTCTTTTAAAATTAATATCACTGCCGTAAAATTATAAAGATTAGTTTCTATACGCTCTTTAATATACGTAATTGAGTCGAAATAAATATGTTTTTTATCATTTATTATAAGTAATGTCAACAATGTTCACACAAATTCTTTTTTGGAATCGCACAGATAACCTATTTCAGATCTGAATATAATTATTTGTCACTAACAACCCTGAATTTACCTGGCAATATTTGAATTTTAATGAAGATCGATTAGTTGGGGGGATAACCACCTAAGCAAATATAAACTCTGTAAATCTCTCAGTTTTATCACAGTGTATATAACTTGAGACACGTTCTATTAAAAAGATGTAAGCTGAAAATGCGGAATTAGTATCTAAGTTAAGCTTTCAATTTTGATTTAAAAAAGGCCTGTGAAAATTTCAAGAATTAAAAAAAGACTTAAACTAGGTTTCAAAGAATTCATTAAATTAATATAATATCAAGTCAATTAAAAACCCGTTTTCAGTCTCCGTGCACTTTATTTCACAATCGCTTTGGCCCACAATCGTAAACAAATGTTTTCTATGTGTCTTGTAAAATTTTCTATTTAGGCTAGGTCCTTTTTCCTTTCCAAACTCGATGTAATTATCGTTAAAATGCTATAACAAAGAATGCTTATTGATTTAAATGATGGGTGATTTGAAGAATTATATTATTTTGATATATTCACTTCCCTGTAGCATTTGCATAGGTGAATTGTTTATTTATTATTTTTTGTGCCTCGTTCAATAACAATGTAGTTACTAAGCAGACGATTTTTTATGACAACTGGTTTAGTCAGTCTCTTATGGAGATGAGAATAAAAAAAATGGAACTAGATTTGGACGTGTAGTAAGTAAGGTAGTCACTATTGAAATGCTCTGTTTAATTGAAATCTGATGGATAGGGAAGTAATTAATGAGTTTTTGAAAGTGTCCCTTAGGATATATGAGCCAGTGAAAACCGTAAATGAACTAACGTGTTTGTCTCAATGAATGCATATGGCACATTTACGATTAATCTACATTTATTTTAATACTAACTTTTCTATTTTCACACCACTGCCGGTTGTTGACAACTGACCAATATACCAGCGCCCCCTGTTAATTAATTCATTAGCATAGCCTTTAGTCGTGTCGTGAGGCTCGCGGACAAATTACATGGAAAGGGACGAGACTGCGGCGCTAATGGGAGGCAAAAGTGCGAAGGGTTCTTTGAACTGGCTATAGTGGGAATCCTGCCCCATGTTTACAGTGCGCCGAGCCCCTAACCGCAGCTCATCATCGACGCTCGATAGATTTAGCATAAAGACATAAAGGGTGGATAAGTGACATTGTTATAGTATGCACCCTGTGGCAGTGACGAGTGGGTAGTTTAATGATGCGGAACGATCATACACATACACACACACGCCAGAAAAACTTTGTCTTTTTATTGTTATAACAGAACCATGATCGATATTGTCATTCGTTAAAACGGTGCATCATTCTTACATCTATACTAAAATTTTGAACTCTGGCTTAATCTGATATAATATATTGAAATCTTTATTATAACACTTCATAATATTTGCATCGCAATATCGGGCGAGAAAATCCAGATCGAAACTTTTTCGTTTTCATGTCCGCTCTCAATGTGGAGCATATGGCCTCCTTATGAAGTTATTTCAACATAAGTTTTTTCATCATTTTCAAAGAGAACAGTAAGGATATAATAATTAAGCCAGGACTATTAGGACTCATTGTTAGTTTATCGCTCTCGCTACGCCCAGTTATCAAAGGATCGGAAATATTTAGACATCACAAAGACCCATGAGTTTGAACAGAAGTTATGGAAAAAATGCTGTTCATACTGAGACTCGAACCCGTGAGATCCAGCACGGCCCACAACGCTAACCGCTGCGCCATAAGGCCTTGGGCATTAAGATATTTTATATAAAATACCGACAAGAAATATAAAATAAATAAACTGGTATTTTTTTTTATATCTTACGGTTTCTCTAAATAATCAAACATCATTGAAAGGCTCATAAATTATGGAACCAGTACATATTGATACAACCCTTATCAGATTTAAAATGCAGTTAATAATTGTGAACAGTAAAATTTACAAAATAACGTATATTAAATTTGATTTCGATTAATTTTCAATACAGAAATGCCGGTCTTTTTTCATTTTCAAAACAGGTATTTTGGTATTGAAAAGAACATTGCGAATACCTGAATCCCGAATTTGGTAATACCGCATTTATGAAAGTAGTCTGTCCGACGATGCCCCTAAAAGAGGCGAAACACGTGTCACAGTTTGTAGCACAATACGTGGAATAATCTAAGCTATTTTATTTTATATTGGTAATGCTGGTTTTAAAATTACTAGTCATATTAGAATACTTGAAGATACGAATTAACGAGTCTGATTAACGTTTGACAAATGGCCAAGATATAAAAAACAAAGTGCCTATGCCATACGGAAGGCAGCAATTGACTATAATATAATATATGTATGTATATATAAATACTATGACAGTAAATTTTAATACTGCATGCATAAATTTTGACGAATTTTGGTGAGTAGTATTCATTTACACACGAAAGTAAAACATAAAAACCTCAAAGGACTTTTTGTCTTTTTACCTGATACAATATTATCATGGAAAGCTATCCAATGTTGGCAAAATAAAGTGAGCAGAATACGTTGTCCAATAAACAGACAGACAACATATACCTATACCGTGCTAAGAAGATCAGAAAAGTTTTCGTGTTGGTTTTTCAGCTTTAAATGTATTAGCAGCATAAAGAAAATTTCACTTAGAGCAACGCAATATAAAAGGGTCAAAAGTTTGGCTAAATAAAACCACCATAAGCCTTAAATCTATGGGATCCTCCAGGCTTCGATACGCCAGGCTGCATTACCATATGAAATACAGGCCGATCTTATTTTCAGATGCTATCCTTACGGTCTAGTGTCAATAGAGCCAAAGATCAAGGCTCAACGATAAATTTTGTTTTTGGCCAGAACTTTTTATTTACCTCTGTAAAAATATTCAATTTTATTAAAACAGTTACTTTGCATATAAACTTTATTCCAGTGAAGTGTTTTGACCCTCAAATAAATTCACGATGAGAGTTGTTTTTGATTTACGGTCGTTAATTTGTAATACGTACATATTTGTCAAAGTAGACTTAAAGTATATTATACAAAGCTTAATTTATCGTTCATGCATTGTTACAAAAATGCCTGAACATAGAGTTTAATTTTAAGATACCCAGGTAAACTTATAAAACTCGTCAGGCAAGTATTATCTAGCAGTCAATTTGTTTCACGAATAAAAGACCCGTTGAATGAAAAAACAAAATTAAGTATGCAGACTACGCCATTTAAGTGATAATTATTTATTTAAATATACTTCTTGTCTTTGTGTTGGGAAACAAGATCATACAAAGCAAAACAGCAATTAAGCGTTTATACTGGGAAATTATTAGAAGAAAATTCTTAAAATTGTTCACGTTTTTTGTGTGAAAACAATTTCAAAAGCTGAATATTACAGTATAATCTGTATCTTATTATATAATTATACGAGTGTCTGAGAAGTGAAGTGAGCCATGTGGTATTTTAGTAAAAACTGAGTTACGTGCGTTATAATATTCTACATAGATCTTTAAGTATCTTAAAAGTGACCTCAATAAATATACACAAATAAGATACAAATATTTATAACATACGACCCACGCGATATATTGTTTTTTTCCATGTATTGATAAAACACATCGAGTTTAAAAGTAACGTTTAAGGTTATTTGATTGAATTCGCATTTGCTTGGTAGAACTACATAACAATAAGGTGACACAATATAAAAGTATTTAAGTAAGTATGTATTCATATAAAATAAAATAACTTAGATTATTCCACGTATTGTGCTACAAAATGTGACACGTGTTTCGCCTCTTTCATAGGCGATCTTCGGACCGAAGATGTGTGTATGTGTATGATTGTCCGAAAATGCCTCTGACAGAGGCGAAACACGTGTCACATTTTGAAGCACAATACGTGGAATAATCTATATTTATTTTATATAAAAATGAACTTCCAAAAAGTAACCGCCGAATCCATTGAAAGTATTAAGTATATATTCCGTTCTAATAGTTCAAATAAAAGCGTATGCTGAATCGCTATCAACCATATTAAATGAAATTATATCTGTAGAACTAAAATACTTTGAAAATGTTTTTTTATTCAAGCTTTATCATATGAAAAAGTGATCACTTTGAATATTTAAAAAAAATCCTCTTAGCATTCCTTTATTGCTAAACCGTTCGCGCACCCTTTCACGAGATTTAAACAACAATTTATTCATAAAGCGATATACTCAAAATAGGCATTTCGGTAAAATCTTTCCAAAAATTTTGTAACGTGTGACCGATATGAGTCTAGGTTTTTTGGCATCGCCAACTCAGTTGTGGAGTCACGAGCTCAAATCCTCAAACCTATATGGCAACATTTTTGAATGAAACAAATCAACAAGATCTTTTGCAAATGAAATTGGCACAAGTGATATATTTCGCTTACGATGAATGGTCTTGATTGCTATTAAAATTTTTAAATTATTTTTAAAAAAATTGGGCTTCATTTTTATATAATGCATTTCCACTAATAATCGACAGTTTACCCATCAAAAATTTCTTGTATAATAAAAGATGTTAGAAACTCGATATTTCAATAAGTGTCCTCAGGAATTGATTGCTTTTCATTCTTACTGCAATTATTGTAGAATTCATAGCTTTCTATACACATTACTATATGTACTTGTATTTTTGTCATGGTACTATGCAAATTATACGATTTCAAGAATAATACACTGACTATGCTAATTAAGTTGCTTAATTCGATGCGATTAATGCGCTTAATGTAGTTTAGTATTAAATTTGAATCGTTAAAATTATGTAGTTTAGTATCTAGATAAAATAATTGTGTCGTTATATAAATTGGCATGTTTCTTGTAAAAGTTACACAAATCGTCATCGCAGTGCTTACCGATCACATATAATATCAATTCTATAAAAATGAAGTGTACATTGTGGCTTCAATAGCGAATCAAAGCAAAAATATCTAACTCAATTGGACAAATTTAGATACAATGAAGTTTCAGTTGACGATTGTGTTTCTTTTACTGCCGATTTTGGCAAGGGGTCGAGTAAAACATTGTAAAGCTGACAACCGCAATAGTAGTACGCAGGAGAAAAATAAGCAATTACGTCTGGTCCATGTGGTAAATACTAAATAAACTAAATAAGTGTGAAAATAATACAAGTATTTTCGGTCAAACAGTGATATCACTTTTGGGTTTTGTGCGATTAAGCGTTTCATGAATTGAACATACTTTATTAATAGTATTTTTGTATGAAAATAAAATCAAAGAACAACGAAATATTGTACGATTCTTTGGTGAAATAATTTAAAACCATTACATTTTCGCAAAAATCTCACACATTAAATTAACGACACGGTCTGGTACATAGTTGCTAGAAAACCTGTCTTGACGCATAATTATTTATTAAACACAGTTTCCATCCGATTATCTTGGATTTAAGTTAAAAAATAACTTACAGTTATTCCAAATATACTCAAAAAAGTGCAGATAAATACGAATAAATGTAACAATATTCTTTTTCAAAGAACTCACTGTCCGTCGAATAATGTTCAAAACCATCGCATTTCACATGCCAAATCATATTATTAACACTAACGACTGATAACATAAATAAATATTTCCTAAATATAAATTCCTCAACAATGAATACAATAAAAAAACTAAGCTAAAATGTAAACATACAACCAAAAAAATATAAAATTTGTAGTCAGCAAATATATTTTTAAATATTTGATTAAAAAGTTACTTTTATTAAAAAAAAAAAAAGCTGTTTCAAGACTTGATTGAAAGCACTTGTACACCCAGTCCTCTTTTTACGTGATTTTTTTAATACACGACTTCAATTTTACGCGAGTTTTTTGGAAGGCATCGATTCCTTTTTTAACGCGATTTACTCGTTGAATCGGGATTTTTTCTTTCAAATTTTTTTATTACATAAGAAACGGTGAACTTTCGCAAAATCATGGAATGATGAATTTGTTATGTATCTTGTTAAAATACATTTATTGAATTCGTTAAATAGCACGTTTCGGCCATAAATTTTATCCAAACGCAGATAGCTGAATATTAATTAAATCTACCATATAAATTCACAATAGTCCGTCCGTTATTGTAAAGATAAATAACTTACCGTCAGATCATCAAAACAAACCTAATGTAACAATAATCGACTTAGATCAAGAATCTTTGAAAAACAGCATTTTATCTAACAAGTCAGAGCAAAATTTAACACTTTCGTTCAAATATACGCTAACGAGATATATAAAAAAGTTATTACAACTATTTATGTATTAATATGTATCTGTTTCTCATTGTATTTGAGTATCAAATAAATAAATGGGTAGTTTATATGTAAAAAAGAAACTTCAAGCGCACTTCAAGAGCAAAATTTTACTTTTTCACGCGGTACTGTTGGAACCAATTTATCACATTATATTATGAAAATGTGTTTTTACGCTATTTTTTACGCATCAGTTTCTGGAACCAATTTATCGCGTAAAAAAAAGATTGGGTGTATTTTTCAGAAAGTTCAACAAAAAATATATGGTTCGTGAAGATATTTATGAACATTTTTTAAATTAGCTGTATTCAATTTTGATTTAAAAATTACAAGGCCGTCATAAGCTGCGTGTTCACCCTAAAAGCGAAGTGGTTAGATATCATTAAAAATTCAGAGATAATAAAACCCTATGATGGACCTGTCTTTTAAGCGCGTCGTTGGTATTTCACTATAGACTGCAATCACTAAATTCCGATACAGAGTGTATAAAATATAAAATAAGAATAATATAATTCATATAGAATAAATATCGATTTTTTCCATAGGTTTTTCGACATGGACAAAGGACACCGTTAGATACTTACCCGAATGACAAATATATCAATCATACATTTTATCCGTATGGATGGGGCGAGTTGACAAACGTAAGCATTTGTATTTTTTGAAGTGATCTTTTTATTATAACGTGTGTATGTAATAATTGATTTAGGAAATATAATTGAAAAAGTCTCACAAGCAACGCCGTACGGAACAATTTGGTGATTTTAAAGAAGCTGAGAAAAATCTTGTGTTCTGAAGACTGTAGAGTGTTGTTGTACCACGTGGCTGTAGCTCCGTCAGATTATAGAATTTTGGGCTCCTACGTACACCAAAATGTGTGTACTGTGGTGTACAGCAACTTTGAGTACTCAATCCAATACAAATTAGAATGTACAGCGTTGTTTTGGTATCCTCTTCAATTCATAGAACGTCAAAGAAACTCCTTAACTATTGTAGGAGGTGAATATCAATGTGTGTTAATACTATTAACAAGCCTCATCCCAGAGGGTCACCCACTTGTGTGATTTTTTGTTTTTTTATTACTTTATACGTTAATATACAAATGTGTCGAATTATTTTTACTGCATCCACACTTTGTTTATTTTCTGACATAAGTTAGTTGACTCACTAGGTGATACCGTACCTTTTATGAAAGCATGAGTAACTTTAATGTGTATGTTTTTGACACAAGTTACACGTTATCAATTCTGGACACAAATGCTGTCTGTAATTATGATGATGAGATGATAATAATAAGATCTAGTATGAAAGGATGAAAAACGGCACAGTCAAGAGCTCAAAAATCCACAAAATAAATAAATCAATTTGTTTTTCGTCAGCCTAAATTTCCCTCTGAAATGGGTCGGTCGTATTTTTTTTAATTCATTGCACATGTAAAAGAGGTAGACTTCAGTGCATATTATATGAGAAACAGTTATTAAAAATATGACACAAAGATACAAAACTTGGAAAATTATAAGCAATCATTTTTGATTATTAATCTATCTGATTGGTTCAAAATAATCTGTATCCTAATACCTGCATAGTTTATGCAAAGAGTTTTAATCTTGATGTTGTGTATAATGTCAAACTATTGGAATTAGTTAATTTATATCTTTGAAAATGGGAGAAAGCATTGATTGATAATTTTGTGAGGATAAAAAATCAACAAAATAAACATCAAGTAATTGTATTTATTAACTTAAAAAAATAATATTTACAGTCGTGGCTTTTGACCTTAATATAATTGTTTCATCTTAGTCTTCCGTCACTGAGCACGATCGGAACTGATATTGACTGATTTTTTTAAAAAATGTGAAAAACGGTCACGTTTCGAAAATTTTCTTACTATCATCAGATTAGGTATGGGAATTTCATTGCAACCTGCATATGCTTATCCTCTGTTTTACTATTTTATACACCTGCTAAACATAACAAACTATGATTTGATAAGGCACTCGCCTAGTAAATATAGCAAATTTAAAACAAATAAACGATTGTAATTTTACACACTTCTAGATAACGAATTAGCTGTTCAGCAATATTTCTTTTCCGTAACGTAATTATTATACACCTATCCCTCGATTTTGCGCGGTAGATACGTTCTAAGACATATCTCGTAAACAGAAACCGCGTAAATCGAGGCTTCGAGTTCATATAAAGTAGGGGGATAGGTTCCAGAAAATTGCGCAAAACGAGACATTGTATATACACATTATTTGCATAAAAAAGGAGAATTTTATTAAGAAAAAGATAGTATAATTTCCATAGCTAAAAGCATAATTATATAATTGTAATTTTATTATTCTGCCTCCTCACTACTATATTCTAATTCAACCCATTTTCTCTTTTTGGTTGACTCAAAATCGCTATTATTGGATTTAAATCCAGCAGCAGACTTTTCTTCTCGTCTGATTTGTGTGATTTTTTTAAAAATCTTTGTAAATTTCACTGTATTGCGCGCAAAAGCTTTTAAGGTCTCGCTGAAATTAAACAGCACGTTCAATAACAGGATCGGTGGCCAAAACCTAATTTTATAAGTTTCTAAGTTTTTATTTAAATTATTTTTTTTACAATATTTCAATACAGAATATGAGGTTGGATAGTTCATTTTAAAAACCAACGTCATTATTGAAATTTTAATCAATTAATATATACTATGTATTACCGCCATACAATTTGTAAGTAAAGGCTGGGATTTCACGGACCGCTCATAATTTGCTGATTTTCCACACCACTGCTTGGAGCTTAAGACTGCTATGAGCATACGCGTTTGTGTGTTTTTTCTGACCGCGTAAAAGTTAAACCACGTAAATCGAGGGATGAGTGTATTTCAAATAGTGGTTTTCAAGCTCAATAAGCATTGGAAATACACTATTTGAAATAATTTAATAAAATAACGTTCTTAATTTTTTCTCCACAATTGTTTTTACTGTCGAGTTTATTTTTACTTCTATTATATGAGGGTATTACTTGCAAACACGGCTTATTCAAAAATGGTTGAAAAATGAACCTTGAATTGAATTTTTAAAAAAAATGTACATTTTAAAAGTATTTTTAGTCTTACATTACTTTGGAATGATATTTTGGATGTTGTCAAGCCATGTTTGAGACTGATTTCTAAATGTATTTTATCTACTAAATTACATGCATGGTTCATTTTTCAACAACTTTGGAATGAGCCGGGTTCGCAAGTAATACTTTCATATCGTAGTTAAGAAAAATTGTTATTTGTGAGTCTGTTTCTGTATTTAATTTCACCGTTGTTTATTAATTTATGTTTCGTGAAATTTTTCCACTAAATTTCTATCCTGTAATATTGAGAGTTTAAATTATTAAACAATATTTCTTACAAGAGTTACGGAAGATAGTGTCACGTGCTACTGGTAGATAAAGTGTGACAGTTTGGGAACCAATGACTCTGAATGAATTTGTTTTAAAAATGTTCCTAAATATATATAAATATATCTATTTTTTTTGTTATAGTTTAGAATTTAGAAATGGGGCCAAGTTTTACAATAATGATCACGATGCCCTTGATGACGTTTACTAAGTTTTTAACGAACTTATATTCTACACTTTTTTGACGTGAATACGTTTTTAAAATTGTTTCTATAGGGAGGCAATTCAAAAAAACGAATGATAACAAAATCGGGGGATACAGTTTGGTGTTGCAGCTTCATATCTATCATCGGTATCCAAAAGTTAGTTGCACCACTAGAAAGCTAAAGAATCAAAAAAATTATTGGGATATGTTAAAACTGTGATACATTGCGCGGGGCGGAAGGGGAAGCGCCGCCATTTTGTGGTCATTTTGCTGCGTATCGAGATTTCTATTTACTATAACTTTTGACTCAAAGAAGTTACGATGTTTGGTCAAGTTTCAATCGTTAGTTCTCAACAAAATCTATCGATTATATATAAAACATTAGTGTAATATTGTGACTGTGACTATAAATAGGTGTTAAAAATATATACAAGCAATATATATATATATTGTATATATTTATATATATTGTAAGCTTGAATATGGATCCATCATTTGGAGCCCATATGAAAGTTCATACAAGCTGAAATTGGAGAGAATCCATAAGAAATTTTTAAGATATTATTATTTCAAAAATTTAAATTCTTTCCCTTTGATAATTCCTTAAAGGAATACTACCCCACCAAATTTCTTTTAGGAATGTTATCATTTCACTCACTTGAAGCTCAAAGATCGTTTTCAAGCTTAAAGCATTTTTCTCTTCTTCTTCGGGGCCGAGTTAATAATCCTAAAATTCTCATGACTATTAATTTACATGCTACCAATTTATTCTTACGTGGGCGAAACAATGAACAAAAACTTTTATTTCTAAAACTTATACCTTGCTTAGGAGGTATGAGTCACCAGTTCCAAGGGCCGTTCGATTAATCAACGCATTGCCTAGAGAAGTGACCATTTTTAGTGATGGTATTTGTGAACTGTTTGATAAATTTTTCTTTTGTATTTCTTGATTTTTTATGTTGAATTTGATGTACTGTGTATTTTTATTTTATATTTTGTCTTATTATATTTTTCAAGTGCATGGCGAATTGGCGTCAGCTGTTATGTCATGTACTGTAATTTTAATTTTTAACAATAAATAAATATATATATATAATGTCGGGCTTAACGTGTCAAAAAGCCAAGTCGAAATACAAAGATCGCAAACGGTTGGAAAGGGCTTCTCAAGAGCAATCGAATGGTACCATTAAAACACCATATGACCGAGTCAAGCAGTGCCGGCAACGTAAAAATGGGGCGTAATATCACCTATTACGAGACGTATTCACGTAAAACACACGGCCGTGTCCATGACACAGCCACACCCCATTTTTTTCGATAATACAATTCGATGAAAAAAGTTTCCAATGACCAAAATTAATATTATGTATATAACAAATATATGTTTTGAGTAAGGGTTTGCAGAATAGGAATAAAAAATGAATCACTGTTGATTCTTAAGCAAAAAGAATATGTTATTAATTATAATTTTATAACAGGATATTTTGATAATAAAATGATTGTACATACATTTGATCACGATTTTTGTATTCGTGATTTTGCATAGAGTAATATAATATATTATGTCCACGTTTCGTTTTAAACAGCAACATATTTACTGTGGGAGACTTAGTTAATATTATATGATTAGGTTTGAAACAATTTCTTTTATATCGACTGTGGAAAGGAAAAAGGACTGTGGAAATCTATTGTGGAAAGAAAATTTTACAGGAGGCGCAAAAAACGTGTTTTGATGATTTTGGGCCATACGCAAATTATGAATTATACACTACCTTGAAGTTTACGGAGACTTCTAAACTGGTGTTTAATTGACATTATCTACTATTAGTTAAAGAAATTGTCTAGGATTTTTATTTTCAGTGTTTTTTCTTGGTTTTAATATTTTACAATATCATATTTTTCAAACTTAAAAGCTAAATTTAGATACTTATTCGGCATTTGCCGCTTGCATCCTTTTGGTAGAACGTGTATCAAGTTGTATACATTTTGTTTGTGATCGAAAAAAAGCTGTTTTGGAAAAACTGAGGGTAACGTCCATTTTCCTTCCCGCAGTCGATATGTTAATTCGGTAAAGTAAAAACATCATTTTTTATTGCAAGCGCAAGTAATAACTCGCGACCCGAGAACTACAAGAATCTAAGTGCAGATTTTCGTTAAAACATTAGTAACAATGAGGCAGTCTTCCAAGTACCATTAATAGTATTATGTATTGTGACTTTAGTTTTGCCGAAAATCTACACTTAGAACCTTGTAGCTCTCGAGTTGCGAACTCTATGCTATTAGCCAAATAAGATTATTCTTGTTTACCCATGTAACACCAGCCTATTTTTAAGTATTTTGCATAACACCTAGAGCATAAGATTTAAATAAAATATTAATCATTGGTAAAATTATATAAAGCATTCACTTAAATATCATATCATGAAACAATTGGCCGATCAAAAGAATATATCTTTACCGATTTCATGAAAGTATATGCAATTCTAAAAATTTTGTTTACTTTTCTTAGGTTGGCAGACTAAATCAGTTTAAGCTTGGCGAATTTCTAAGAAACCGCTTCGATGATTTTCTCGGTAGCCTTTACTCTTCATCGACTGTTTACGCCGAGAGTTCTAAAATTGACCGAGTCATCATGAGCTGCGCCTTAACATTGGCTGGACTATGGCCAACAAAATGCACCTCTCTAGATTGGAATCCAATCTTATCGTGGTCACCCATTCCTATACATAGTCAGCCTATCGCAGAAGATACCGTAAGTTTATATTGTCACAAAGAGACTTTAATGAGATTCTTACACTTTTTACCTCCATCTCTAAGTTTTTTTGTAAATATTTGGCATTACACCTAATGCCAATGCGAACAATATTTTTGAGTTGAAAGATCATACAAGAAAAACTCGATTTATCTATTTTAAGTCACTCGAGGTCAACTCGAGGTAAATTGACATCACAAACACCCACATTTAAATTTTAAAAAAAATTGACATTGACCATACCGGGAATCGAGCCCAGACCCACCTGGTCAGTAGAGAAAGCTCTAATCAACTAGACCACAACATTAGAATAGCTATAACTAGTACCTCACTATTTTGGAATAATGCATAAGATTGGAGCAAACAGTTTAAAGTAAACTAATGTTGATTATTCATCTAACCCACCACATAGCATTAATTAATTTATTCAATTATCACAAAAATAATATTTGTTGAGTATGATCGATAAAGAATCTGGTTATATATCCAGATCTATTAGGTGTCTATGTATCTGTTATCTAATACAAAATAAATAAGCTGTCTTCTTGATGTGTATAATAATTATAAAGTTACATTATGTATATTAAAAAATATTTACAGTTACTCTTGGCGACGAAAAACTGTCCAAGATACTTAGAAGAGCTGGAAAATGTGTTAGCAGACAGTGAAGTGAAATCTTTAATAGATGCCAATTCTAATATGTTTTCTGAGCTGACAGAACTCACAGGAATGAGTTTCAAAACTCCAGATGACGTACGGTCATTATACAGCACTTTAAAAGCCGAGGTGAGGTTGATTAATTCATATTTTAAGCATACAAAAAATTATATTACGAATTTTCACTTCAAATTTTGTACACTTGTAATTATATTTGTGTTTTACTGGGAAGTCGTTTTAATATGAACTTTTTCTTGTCTCAATTTCCTGATAATAACGAAAAGATAAAACGCGTTACAAATGACAGAATACGAAATTTGAACGAATTACATATTATGATATTGAAAATACATAAAGCTCAATTAGTCGAACTAATTGCGGAACCTATTAAATTCTGATGCAGAATTTTAACAATACAGTATAATATAGCAAAATGTTTTAGCTGCTAGATAATTTGTATTTTAATTTCCAGGAGGAGTTCGGCTTAAAATTACCGACTTGGACAAAGGACTATTATCCGGATAAACTTTTACCGCTCAGTAAATTGAGCCACGTTTTAAATGCAAATAACGATGAACTTAAAAAACTTAAAGGAGGTAAGTGAATCATTGAAAATTGTCCAAAACGTTATATTCTAATACAATGCAATATGGCAAGTTTCTTCCAGGAGTATGTTTAATATTCTGCAAAGATTATCAACAACGAGAAACTTGTTTTTTTATTGGTAAAGTAAAACCTCGCTATGATATGATTTTTGGATATAACAGACACAAGTCAAAAATTTATACATGTCGTAAATCGTAGAGTCACCCCTGGTATTTAATATCTTCTATATATATATAAAAAAAATCTTTGATTTGTTGAATTCATATGTGCCGAGATTCCTGATCCCGAAAAAGATCCAGACTTGCATGATGTTTTAATTACGAACATGAATCACGGAACGTGTGGAGCCATCAACTCTCAATCACCGTGCATGTTCGGTGGCGAGTGTTTCAAGCGTTATCAACCAAATTTGACGGCAGGAACTATTACTGGCAACGATGGTTATCCACTGTATCGGCGTCGATCACTCGATTATAACGGTAGAACTATTGCAACGAAAGTGAAAGAAATCGATATTGTGGTCGACAACACTTGGATTGTTCCGTATTCGCCACATTTTTCCAAAACATTCAAAGCGCATTGCTACGTCAAGTATTGCAATTCAACGAAGTCCGTCAAATACATCTGAAAATATGTCACCAAAGGCAGCAATATGGCGTTCAAACTCCAAATACCAGCAATGAAATCACTCACTATCAAGTTGGTCGATATGTGAGCTGCAATGAGACGATTTGGCGTATATTATCATTCCCCATTCATGAACGTCATCCCACTACTGTACACTTGGCGGTGCACCTGAAGAATGGTCAACGAGTTTATTTCAACGCATCGAATGTTGCTCATGTGTTGAAACACCTACAGCGACAACATTCATCAGTTTATTTTTGATTTGCCAAAGCGATCCGTTTGCACGAACGTTGCTCTACTCTGAGATGCCACGTTATTACACTTGGAACGGTTCATCAAAGAAATTTCAACGTCAAAAGCAAGGCAATGCGGTTCCTGATTATTCAGATGTGCGTTCTACTGATGCTCTTGGTCGCATTTACACAGTTCATCCGAAGTATGACGAATGCTTCTACTTGCGGTTGCTGCTGGTGAATGTTCGTGGGCCGACATCATTTGGATCTCTCCAAACTGTCAACGGCGTAGTGTGTCCAACATTTTGTGCCGCATGTTAATAGCTCAATTTGCCCACCAACAAGTGTTACATGTCGGAAGACATTTTTCATCGAATATGTGTCATTTCAGGGAATACTCATCTCGAGGTGAATGAGGAAATACATAATCAGGCTTTGCGTTTGATCGAAGATATGTGTTACGTCATGTGCGGCAGTTTGTAAGTCAAGTTAGGAATGCCAACGCCAGATAGTGAAATGAACGACGCTTTCAATCGAGAATTGGAACGTACACATGAATATGATCAAGATATATTGAACCAATCACTTTGAACGAATGTACCACTGTTGAACACTCAACAAAAGGAATTGTACGATACGTTAATGAAGGCAATTGATCATGGAAAAGGTGGCTTATTTTTCCTCGATGCGCACGGTGGAACTGGGAAGACATTCATCATGTCATTGATTTTGGCCACTGTTCGTGCGAGATCCGAAATTGCTGTAGCAGTTTCTTTTTCTGAAATAGCGGCCACGATGATTAGAAGTGTGTCAAACGGCTCATTAAGCGTTGAAATTGCCGTTAAACCTTCAAACTGACATGCAAGATTGCGAAACACTCAGTAATGGAAAAAGTTGTGGTGGCAAGTAAAATCATCAACTGGAATGAACGCTTAATGACAAACAAACGCGCATTGGAAACACTCAGTCGAACTATGAAAGATCTGTCCAATAACTGTAGATTTTTTGGAGGTGCAATGATTCTACTATCTGGCGATTTCCACCAAACGCTCCCAGTCATTCCAAGATCAACCGCTGCCAATAAAATAAACGCTTGCCTCAATTCATCGACTCTGTGGCGCTATGTGATGACACTTCAGCAGTCAACAAACATGCGAGTTGCATTGCTAAACGGTCCATCTGCCGAAAATTTCTCCAGGCCAATGCTGATTATCTGTAACGGCCGTGTTCCTGTCAATAAATCGAAAAGATTGATTTCGTTTCCGCTGAATATTTGCAATTTCGTCTCAACAAAAGACGGCCTCATCAACAAAGTGTTCCTGAACATCATTGCTAATCACAAAAATCACAATTGGTTGAGTGAACAAGCAATTCTTTCGGTAAAAAACAAAGATGTGGATCATTAAAACTTCACAATTCAAAATCAAATCGTTGGTCCACTGCAATCCTTTAAAGCTATCGACTGTGCACATGAATTACATTTAGTTCAATGTAATTAAAATACTTTTCATTTCAATTTTTGCACATTTATTGACCTTAATTCATTTTGAGTATTCATTTTAACTGAATAAAAAACTGAATTTAGTTCAGCCTGAGATTCAGATTATGAGGTGGTACGAAATTCGCCGGGTCAGCTAGTTATACATAATGATTAACGAGACCAATGATGGAACAGTTTTCACACGTAACTTCTAACGATTTGACGTGAGTTAAGACAAATCAATCTTAACCAAACATCATACATCTCTCATATTTTTTTTCAATAATATAAATATATTTAATAGATGTATTGAAATTTGTGTCGTTTATTTTCACTCTAAAACTTATTCGGAAAACTTGCTTAATGAACAGTTTATCGGTTATAACGATCGGGATTTTTTAAACTTTATTAGTTGAAATTAAAATGTTAGCAATTATGTCTTATACTTAATTTGTTTCTATTTATTAATGTTTTTTTAATATTGAGATAGTTAACAAATGGGGATATTTGTTTAGTTAAAAGGTTGTGCTTTAAAACATAAAAATTGATTTGACATTTCGAGAATAAGACCGAGATACTTGTAATATTAAAAGACAGTGTAATAATTTTAAGGGTCTCTACTCAAAAAACTCATCAATGACTGGTCTGCGAAAGCTAACGGGACAATATCACCGAAAGAAAGAAAGATCTTTGTTTACGCTGGGCATGACATCACCATAACAAATTTACTCCTGGCCTTAGGAGTATGGGAAGAGCAAATGCCTGGATACGGAATCACAGCTATATTTGAACTTTATGAAGATGCTTTGACGAGTGAATATGGCGTTCAGGTAGATTTTGATATATATTAGTTCTATCTTTTTCATATAGATCAGAAATTTCTAATTGTAATTATGTGTATATATGACATTTTTTACCACTCAAACATATTATATTCATCAAAAAATATAATCTATGTGTTAATATTCATATTTTCATTCAATCAACAAACTATCATGCTACCAATAATTACAGAAGCATACCAAATTGAATAATAATAAAAAAATAAAAACAATACATTATTTGTGTCATAAAATTACGATTACATTTTATGGTTCCTTCGTAAATTTTCAGGTGTTAGAAAAAAGTTTGTAGTTGTATGTATTGTAATATTTTCTTATATTAAATTAAAACTTACTTAAAGGTGTTTCTTCGAAACTCAACAACTGCTCCTCCCACGATGCTCACCATTCCAGGATGCACTGAAACATGTCCGTTGTCACAGGTATGAACATACTTATAAAAGGTTTCCATGTTTATAATACACAATATCCTGGTAATCGTTATTATTAATATTCTCCGGGTCACTAATATTTATTCTCTCCTCATTTTGTTTTCGTTAGATTATCATTCATTTCTTTAAATTCATCTTGAAAAACTTTGATGGCGAGTTGGCTTCGAAAATTTGCAAAAAGATTTTTAATAATGTAAATCATAGGTTCCCAACCTGTATCGGGTGGTGACCCCTTTTTATAAAAGCCATGTGACCCGCGGCCCCAATGCAATTGAAAAAGGCATTTTTTTCAATAATGTAATTTTAGTTGACTGTAGTTTTAGTTTTGTTGTTCAAATCCAAAATTGAGAAATGTTGGCGACCCATAAGTTGCGAACCCGTGATGTAAATAAATATAACAAATATTAAAATGGGAGATGCGCCGCGCCAATTACAGTTATTAAAAATTTAACTTTGTGTTAGATTTTTTTTACCAAAGTAACATTGATTTAAATATTTTTGCACTTTGATAAAAATAGCAATACCATTATGTTCTATGAGCATTGTCAAATTATGTTGATAAATGCTCCTGTATTTTTTTCTGCAAGCTTTACTGCTTTTTTAAGATCTTACTTAATTATTGACAGTAAAATATTGTGAATTGGATATAATTAGAAAGTTTCTTTTAACATGCATTAATTTCGTGTAAATATATTGCACAATTGAAATGGCTATCCAATTATTATTTTGTTTAGAAACTGATTTTATTTTACTAGTACATAATATTTGTTATAACTCAGATTATATATGACCGATATAAAAATATATTTTTCTTGGTTCCAGCTTATTGACCTTACATCGAATGTTGTCCTGGAAGACTGGGAAGAAGCATGTAAATTGAAAAATCCCGATTTCGATCCTTCAGACACGTGACGTTTTTTAAAAATATTGTTCTTTGTTAATAAAGATGTCATACATTAATTTATTCATTTCATATTTCCTGTTAATAGAGTATTCTTTTCAAATTTTTTTATTGTGTACAAAGTGTTTTATTTATAAAATATAGGATAGATATATAACGTTTATACATTTACTATTTATTGTAAATTATAAATCCTGACAAATTGTAATCCTGATTTTTTTCCAACTCAAAATATTGAAATACTTACTATCGGCTAGACCGGGGGTGGGGAACCTTTTATTCTCTAAAGGCCGCAGTAAACATTGACTAGGGAATCTTTGGCCGGAAAAAAATTCATACTAATTTCTTATGCCCAGAAATTTGCTGATTTCCCAAAATTATCAGCATGGGGACCTTTTTTTTTTAGGTCTTTCAAGGATTTCGACATACTAAGTCCCAAGAATTTACGTATTTGCCCAAACTAGCAGCGAGGGACCTTTATTTTTTTTTAGGTCTTCCAGGAGTTTTCAAATTCAAAATGTACAGAATTTCAGAAATGACCAGAAGGCCACACCAGGGTAGCCAAAAGGCCGCAGGTTCTCCACGACTGGGCTAGACTATATACAATGAAATTTGAATACATTTATGGATTTTAATCGAAATATTTGAATGTCTTTTCCTCGCCTTTTCAAAGTGATCTTGAAAATAAGCTGTGAGTTTATTTTATACCATGTCTACTCCCAATGTAAAGCATATGGACTTCTACTGAAGTTCACCTCAACAGAACTGTTTGTTCCCAGTTGCTCAACCCCACTTTTTTAAAATATAGTAGAAATAGAAAAATAGGGCTAGGACAGCACTATTGGTTAACTAATCGCTCTCGCTACGAACCATTTTTAGGATTAAATAAGGTAGAGAGCAGAGTTAAAGACGTCTTATACAGAACATAAATTCATTAATCTATTGAAAAATCAATTTTAAAAACTGTCCTTACTGGGATTTGAACTCGCTAGGCAGCTTATTAGAATAGATAATGATATTAAAATTTATATATTGATTGAATTGGCATTTAATTGTTAGAACCCCATTGAAATAAGGTGAAAAAATAGCAAAGTATTTTAGTCGTACAATTATTATTTTATATGTATATAGCTGTTCTAATGATGGCATTCGCTGGAACAGTTATCAACTTTATATAAAATAATATATGTAGCACTAAAATAATTTGTTATTTTTTCACCTTCTTTTAATATATATATATATATCCTAACTTCTGACATAAATCATCTTTTTACGCTTTTCCCAGGTAGAGAGTGATTTGAGTGAATAGGGTACAACAATTTTCTGTCAAGGATTTATAAATATGATCCACGTTAGAGGTGGATATAGTAGAAAAATAAATATTCAAATATAAATTCCGTAACAGAGAGCTACACTTTTTTTTAAAAATATTTACGAATGTATCATTTTTTAAAAATAAATATTTATCACAGTTTTAATTTATTATATACGATACAATGTTGACAGCCCAATGAAAAAATGTTTTTTAACGAGAAAAACTTTAATATCAAAGTTTTATTTTTCTCAGCCATTCTTAGATTCCCGCTTTCTAAAGTTGTAATAGTACTTGGAAAAGTCTGTAAGTTGTTTGAAAAGTTTTGATTTCATTTCAAACACATTATAACTATGTTATTACAACAAAAAAACAGAATTATATAACGACATTGATTATTTATTACACGACTGTTTAATACAGGATAACAATTATACGAAATATTTTTACAGTTACTATAAAACAGAAAAAACGGTTAAGTATAATCACTCTCTTATTTTTGTAAAAGAACTTTTCACTTTTAGGGTGTTCACTGTCAATACTTGGTGGAAAGGCATTATATTAATAAAAACACAATATTCCTTTGTTCTTCATTCCACATTATTTAATAGGTCAGGACCGGTTTTGCTCATTGCATCAGTTGACAATGCTCGCAATTAGCGAAACCGGTCCTGATCTATTAAATAAAGTGGAATTTAGTACAAAGGAATATTGTGTTTTCATTAATATAAAAAACTTTTCTTCGATGCTTCTTAGAATATGTTAATTATTGATTAGTTTTGTATTTAATGTTTCAATATTTATAATTTAAAAGTGGTTGAAGTAAGTAATTATTTCTTAAATGCCAATTTTTAAGAACTGTAGAAAATATGGATTCTTTGCTGGGGTTACAGCATTGTCTTTTTTCTTGGTAAAATTAAATGAAAAATACTTACCCGTTGATTGAAATACATTGTTTTATGTTTTGTATATTTTGAGCACATATTGTCTCTTCAGCAACCTTATTTAAGAAAGATCATTGTCGAAGTAAAAATCAAAATATACTTACGCAGTTTTATAAAATTTTATAAAAGTAATATTTATTTTATGATATAAGCGTTACAAGTACTCCAAGATCAACCTATCAAGTCATACACTTATGAAATCGTTCTCGGTATATTATGCTAGTCTGGAAGGAATCAGTTTCCATCCGTGCTTGGATTACCCCATGAAGAAGTGCTCGAGTAATCCATGACTTCGGTTGACGGACACGTGCCACTCGGTGGCATGTAGGGTTATCTGCTAAGATAGGTGTCTACGGCACGACATCACTCGACCTCGGAAGCTAAGTGCAGATAGATATCGGGATCTGCATACAGCCACGACAATGACTACCGCCTTTAAATGTTAGGATTTACGAATATCAAATATAGTCGGTGGTATACAAAATATCATTCAATTGTTTAATATAAATGAATATTTCCAAAAAAGGGAAATATAATGTTTTTGATTAGTTTTAATGTATTTTTTTCAGAGTATCATTCATTTGTGTTCTATAGAACGTTAGGATTTTATTTTTTGTAATTATGCTGTATTTTCTTTGCCGAAATTTCATTAACTATCTTAGTAAAATACTAATATACTATTTAAATAATTCAAAGAAGTATATTTTTCAATTTTTAACTTAAAAATGTTAATAATTATAAACGAAATTCTTTATTATTTATTAGTCATATAATAATGTGCTTTCGTTTATTGGTTTTAAATTGTGATACCGTAATGTTTTAAGCTGGTTTCTCGACAACTTTTTAGAAATTAATTTACTTTGTTATTTGACTGATTGTAATAAAACTTGTGACACGTGTTTTCTCTCAATGAGAAGCGTCTTCACAATTACAATCGTAAGTAATTAAAACAGTTGTATTTCATAATTTATTAGTAGTTTTACTATTATAAAATTAGTGGTATCTTCGTTTGAATCTTTCCTCTCTTGTATCTGGTCAAAAGAAAAAAATTACATCTTCTATATTCTTGTTTCAAAGTGAATACATATAATTATTGATAAATTTATTCATCAATAATACAGCGTTGAAGGCAAAGTTATCTACCCCGTCAAACTCTTTGCATATACGTAAGTAACAATAAAAATTAAAAAATCTTAAATGATAATGAAATTTTATAAAAAATATACTAAATTCTTTGATCTTATTAAAAGCTTTCGGATGAAACTCTAAGCTGGCTTTGCACAAAGCGGAAATTCATATTTTTTGTGCTCATGCTAAAATTTATTCACAGCAACCCATTAACAACTTAATCTCACATCTTGAGGCTGCACTTCTTGAGGTAATGTTGTTCCCTTGTAAATTGTACTCTCTTACTTGAATACTATAGAGTATAGACCACACTCTGTGCAATCTCCATACAATTATGCAGTGCCAGGATGGGGTCTAGAAAGATTTTAGAACAACAATTTGTCGTCGACGTATTTTATACATTACAAATTGTGATAGAGATAGCAGTCAAATTGGTTTGTAATATGCTAATTATAAACTCTCATATATATAAAAAAAACAGTTAATTCATTTATTCGATTATCAGATAAGAAAGTCGATAAAAGACCATTCTCCACTTAACTGTTGATTTTTGATGATGAAAATATTTTTATTCTAATTTTTCAACATCAACAAATTTAATGTTCATGACAGTTACTTTGTGGAAATTCATTTGAAATATAAAATTAAATTTGATAACTTTGTTATGCCACGTCTTATGTTACAAAATGTGACACGTGTTTCTCTTCATTGAGAACTATCATCAGACGCAACACTGAAAGGTTTACGAATAAACTAAATATTGATTCAAATTCTTATGTTACAAATTAAAAAAATAAATTCGGGGCATTGTCATTTTCCACTAGACGTAAGAAAGGGAAAAATACGAATATTGATCGTACTTATCGTAAAACTAATTACTTATATTAGATGAGGTAAATCCCAATGGAAAAAAATAGCAGTGGTGATTCACATATGATATTTAAAATGTTTTCATTATATTTATGATTTTATGAATTTCTAAAAACTTCGAGCTTTTAAGCATCAAAAAACGAAATGATATTTTTTTATCAAATGATTCACAAATTCTAAAAAATAATATTTTTTAGATATCTCACGTGTTCTTTAATTCTTGTATAATTTTATTTACCTATCTGCCCTTTATAATAAACTAACAGATGAGGCGATAGATGCCGCTTTATGAACAAGTGTAATAAAAACGGCATACCCTCTTGAAATTGCTTTTTTTAATATCAAATTTATGGAGCTTCAAGTACCAGAACGCGTTAGCGTCAAAGTTCTTCGAGCCTCCTACGTCGCAATGTTTTAAAAAATTGAATCCCTTACCATCGTTGCAGACGGAAAGGCCTGATCTCTACAAAGATAAGAAATCCATAGTGAAGCCAGTTCAATGCATTAATTTACAAATCACATTATATATGCTTCCCCTCATACTATATCCGTACGTGTATACTCACATGCGCATGCATACATATACACATACAGTACACAAAGAAGTCAACTAAAGAGATGATAACATTTGATGTTTCTTATAAAAAGTGACCTAAACGAGGACAGACGTATTTTTCAATGTGAAAAAGGTTACTGACGAACTGTTGGGATATTATTATAAATGCAGCTAAGAAAAGAGACACTGCATAATACTGAGCTATAATGTGGTGACGTGAAATGTTGAAACACGATAAAGAGCGAGGCTAAGGCAGACGTTTCATTGCGAATATGAAGCATGTGCAAGATTTGTAGGGAGATAATTTGATTCGGTCGTGTACCGTTATTAAAACAATTCATGTTTGTAGGTGAGAACATCTTTCAAATGTTTGCACGAGAAACGTTTACCTCCACATAAGTATCTGGCAGCTAAGAAATATCTCCGAACAACAAAATTAATGTGGATAAACTCAAATTGAATTTTAGAGACATGACGATAAAAATGAAGTGATTGACTTTAAATATGAGACAAATAATTATAACCACTTTTTAACATTTCTGTTTTTAAAACTATCAATTTGTAATTGTAGCTCTATGGAACTAAGCCATCAATATAACAAGAAATAGTTGCTTTACAATACTTACTGTTTCTGAAAAAAAGAGACGATGCTTCTCATAAACAAGCATTGCTGTAGAGCAACATTCGATGAGATAAAGCTCCATTGGAAGTTCATAAGCTACACACTGAGGGTGAACAAGGCTACAAAAAATTGTAAAATAAGGTTAGCTACTGAATTCAGCCACCAATGTAGAGTTGAATTATTTTTTGGAAAATAATAAATCAACGCCTTTAAAGTAAAAGAAGCACTATTTTTTATAAATGCGTTTTTATGGTGTCCTTGAAACATGTTTATTTTCAAGTATATTTTACCGATTTTTATGCAAACTACTTCGGTGACACTGAAGCAAATAAATTAATGCAAAATGCTTTTACTATTTTCTTTTATTCTACTCAAAAGTTTAAACATTTTAATTTTACCAGAGTAAAAATAAAAAGTTCCACCGAAAAATCTTTTCTCGATCAAAATAAAAGAAAATATGACAAGGTTCTCACACCGCAGATAAATTTTTCACACAAATAGTAGCAACTTGGGAAAAAAAATAAACATATTTTAAACATTCTTTTAGTCGTAAAAATATGTCAACAGATCAAACATACGCGGAGACATATTTTTCACAAGCTTACAGACTGGCATTATTTTAATATTAAATTCATTTATCAAGAGAATTGGGATATTGTTTACCGAGTTTTGTCACCCAGAGAGAGAATAACAATGCGACATAGCCCAGAAGATGACGTATTTTTATTCTGAAAGCCATATTTTATTAATAGCTGCTGAAAAAGCTTCCTTTTATGGCCGGGAAATTGTATTCAAGAATGATTTTGGTCTTAGTATAAAATATCTCAGCCGACCAGTTGTTTATCAATACAAAACATTTCGCCAAGTCATGATACAACCTCCTCCCAATCTGATACATTTTTTTCCTTCTTCCCACAACAGTATCTGCGTGTATCAAAAAAGCCTTTTTATATACAGGCCAACCGGAATATTAAATATTCATAAATGTTTCATACAAGTTTTGAATATCGCAAACTTTTTGTGCGCTAGTGCAAAGTATGGTTATTGATTAAAAATTGAGGAATACCAATAGTGCAGTTGGTATATTTCAACCATATTTTAATAAACACTTGTTTTTTATTTCATTTCTTCATAGCAATTATGGTATAAATAGAAACATAAATATACTTTACAAACGTTGTAAGTCTGTTTTTTAGTCATAAACGTGCAACTCCCGACCCACAAGCTAGTTCACCATCTGCTTATTTTTATCCGGCCCTGATAAATGTCAGCGAAATTAGTCAAGTTCAAGGTGGGAGAAAAACTATTTGCGCTATGTGTAAACATATATTTTGTCCTGTGCAATCTCTGATTATAATATTTGAGTACATTATTATAATATCGTATTTTGCAATTAATTAAGCCATTACAGGCACTGAAGTTTCCCAAGGAAAACTGCAACCAATAAATAAATGATTAATTGAGAAATCATTGTAGTGGAGAAGAAGTTTGTTTGACAGTTCTGAATATAATTTATAAATTTTGAAAAATGTCAGGGGTTATGTTTTAAAAATAATAATCGTGAAAATTGATAATCTCGCAGTTAAATTAAAAGTAAATCGATATAATTTAAGATTTCGACTGAAGGTGCTTGGTGGATTTTCAATATTAAATTTGAATCGTTCAAACTAATCTCATCGACTGCTCATATGTTCTCATTCATAGTTCGACTCAGTTCAAGTTTATCCGTGCACTTGAACGCCTGAAGATGCCAAAAAGCGAAACCCGGATCGTTAGTGACAAAATCTGTGAGAATGTACATAGTTTGAACGATTCAAATTTAAAAGCAAATCATCACATTAATTATTATTTCGTTCATTACATTATACAAAAAAAATCTAGAGCCTTAAAACAAAAAATTGTAATATAAATAAACGACAAATGAAGTAACAGCTTGTTTGACTCATTTTATATTGAAAATTGAAATTGATAATATATCGATCGTTGAATTGGTATCAATTATAAAAAAAAGTTAATATTTTCTTGCTAATTTAATCAATAGTATGCATGAAACTAATTTTATATAAAAAATGAACGTCCTAAAAGTCACCGCCGAATCCATCGAAGATATTGCTTCTGACTTTGGAAAGATTTGTTTAGTTAAGACGTATAACTTACATATGTATTACAAATACGCTTTGACATTCTGACAGTCCAAATATGGAATCGATTATTAAAACTATCAAAGATTTTTTTTCCACGATTGAGTAAAATAAATTAGCAGGTTAAATGAAGTTCCGATTTTTATTGACAGTGTGTAGACACATTCGTGTTTGTTTTGCAGAAAACTCTTTATATACTATCATTATATACAAAAAAGATTATTTTCGCGAATTTCGACATGCCCTTTGCTGTCCGTGATAGCAGTAAATAAAAGTCAAACATAGATGCATAAATATAAACACGAGGCAGGGGTGGAGGGAGTCTATCGACTGGCGCCTCGGCGACCCTCTTTTCGGAGGGCGGAAAATAAAAGAAGAAGAAAAAAACTTTCCCTTAATAGAGGCTGGAATCCGCCGATGGACCGTTACAAGCGCTGATTTATTGGATGAGCAACTATTTACATTTGGAGAAAGAAAATTGAATAAAATATTCGCGAAACTCTTCGACTGAGCCTTGTTTGTTTTGGATATGTGAACAGTTTTTTTCGTCTCCATAATATGTCAGTTTTTGTCGCTTGCCCCCAGAGAAAGCACGTAGATTTCTGAGAATATTCTAAGTATTTTGTAAACACTTTTTTTTAAATTTCAATCTTAGTAGGAATATGTGCGATCAGTTTCTTATAATAAATAACAT
This sequence comes from Himalopsyche tibetana, assembly GCA_030503985.1. Lineage (NCBI taxonomy): Eukaryota > Metazoa > Arthropoda > Insecta > Trichoptera > Rhyacophilidae > Himalopsyche > Himalopsyche tibetana. The sequence goes on along the minus strand of JAPJYX010000007.1, from coordinate 857,259 downwards.
ACCTTCTTATTTCTGATTAGCTTGCTACATAAGTATTTTATTTTTTTACTCTAGTATCTCTTGGAATTAAAAAAAAAAAAGGCGATTTAAACATTATAAGTCATTATTTCTCCGGTTCTTTCAGTATACGCTCTTTGCATATAATGAAAACAAGCAACTGAATGACAAGCGTTTTTAGATAAGCAACATGTGCTAAAATTTGAACATACTATTATTTTCGTTTTCATTATCAATATTCCTTTTAGCGATATGTTTATTTCAAATCAGTACTTGGAAACAACTAAACAAACCAAAGTTATTTGGTATTTTAAATGCCCCTTTTTCACAGACGCTGAGTTGTTGTGGTAAGCAACTAGATCAGCGGCTTGGTTGACAGTAATTTTCAAACGAAAATTTCAGAAAAGTATTCGATAAAAACCGGTCTTGTGTGTACAATTTGTAAAAACTTCTTAAAGAACCGTAAAAACATTGCGACAACAACACTAATCACGCGAACATATTGCATTTGTAACATTATCTCTAACAAAACTTCCTACCGTATTATGCAAAATGTGGTTTAAGAGATCTTTTGAACCTATTTGCATAATTGTTGTTTTGCGAAACTCGGTAATTTCTTCCTAGAATTAGGAAGAACGATCTTTATATGGTTATGTCACACTTATAATTATTATTGTTGTTGTGTTATCAACAACGTTTACAGGAAATTTCTCGCTGTAATTGTGTAATAACAACAACGTAACATTGGAATATTATCTAAGATTCACAATTTTAATGTTGAATTCTACAAATAGCCATGATTATAACAAGAATTTTTGCGAATGCTGTATGTTTTACTCTAAAAAAATTAAGCTCTCTAACATTATCCAAGCAAAGCGCTGATGCTTCTGTCTTTATTTTAAAGAGCAAACTCATTTGAGTAATCAAACTCAATCATTTTATTGTTTGAAAATATGAATTTATTTGTTAATTCATGTAATGAAAATCAAAATGAACTTCACAACACATATACGATTGACCCGTATTCAGAGCATGGGCGTTGTCTTATTTTGACAAATTAATTTTATTTTTATTAACATTAAGAATATATGGTTTTAAATCAATACATAATTGATTTAATATAATAGAATAAATCAATGCTTTTCAGAAGCAGAAGTTATGGCTAAAAAGCAGTGGTAAAAATCTTTTCTTTGTATTTTTACGTTATTGAAGGCATCAGTAACTAACAAAGAATAACTTCTCACTAATATTGGATAATCCTATGTTCTTTATACATTTTTATAACCCAACTTAACAATACACAGGTCCTCTAAAAATGCATAAAAATTTTAGCAGCTGACAATTACGTATTATTAGTTGCATTTTCTTAACATATAAAAATTATAAAAAATAAAAAAAAGTAAGTTGGAATTTACTTGGATGCAACCAATTATCATTAGTTAAACAATAACATTGTATTTTATTATTTATACACATTTCTTTAATTTATTTGATAGCTAACATAGTTCAAGTATACGCCCTCATTAGAACTTTGTTCAAATTTCAATTAGCTTTTATCGTCGTTTTGCTGCAAGAAGTCACTTAGTGGTATTTCAATGAATACGATGTCACAAATCACAATCTACGAATTTTGTCAAATTCTACTCAGTAAATAAATAATGGCCGCCTGTGTGGTCGAATGGTCAACGTTGTTGGCTTCGGCTACGGAGGGCCCGGGTTCAAATCCCGGTACGGACAGTTTTTATAAATTGATTTTTCAATCGATTTATGAATTTCTGTTCAAAGGCATGGGTGTATGTGATGCCTTGTATTCCCCCCTCTCACCCATCCTATCCTACGAACGGGGCGTATCGACAGCGATCAGCTTACCACTAATCTTGTCCTAGCCCTATCTTTCTATCCCTACTCTCCTTGAAAAAAGAGAGGTTGAGCAACTGAGTAACAAGCAGTTCTCGTAGAAACACTTCTGTTGAGATAAACTCCATTAGGAGTCCATATGCTCCACATTGGGAGCGGACATAAATACGTTTTTTGAAGTTAAATTGAATAACCTAATAGTCAATCAGTACATTCGTTGTTACATGATTTTTGAAAAAGTCACTATGCACTGTAACTTCTCTGAAACCAAGAGATTAGAGACATTTTGAAAACTTTAGATTGTCAAAAGCAAAAGGTTTTGTTATTATTTAAGTTTAGATATTACTGATACAATGTGGTTGAAACTTAAAAGTAGATTATCTCGAATCAACAGTTTGTCACTCTAGGAAATTTTGCATCAAACCGACGATATATTATAGATGGCTTATTATTATTTTTATATACAACTAAGCTAATTTTTTATTCATAGTTTTGACGGCGATATTTAACCTAAGCCGCTATCAACTTATTTAAAAAAATATGGAACTAAAATACATAATATTTCTACTTTATTATCGAAAAAAGTGTTCATTTAAGTTTATTGAAACACTTTGTGTTTATTATGACGTAAAAATGAGTTTTTCTATTGAAACCCATCGTCTGCCCTTGGTATTGAAAAGTTGTGTGTAATTGTTCCAATTCGTATCAAATAATAAATTTTATTAAGCATACGAGCTTAAGAGCTATTAAAACATCTTATGTGTCAACGTTTATTTTCAAAGAAATACAACGTCGAAAGTAGTGTCTAGTGTTTCAAAGAACTATTTTACGAAGGCCCTGTATAAGAGGATATAAAATATCCAATTAATTCTGTGGTCTCGCCATTAGCCAATTGAAGTGGCAAAATCTAATAAAAACGATCCGTTTAGCAGTCGCAAGTGTCGTTTATCAATTAATATCCCCGAAATGTCATAAAAGCAAATAAAACCCTGCCACAAGGCAGCGCCGATGTATTATGCCATTATTAATGGTCCGATCGATAGCTCTTTATCACACTTATAATCGGGTGGCGCGAAGAGGTGCCAATAAATCCCACATTTTATTTGGTAATTTAGTCTGTGAGCGGCAATTGCCGCCTATAAGATTTTTTCTAGCTTTATAAATGTCAATCGCTACTATTTGTTTAAAGAATAAAACACTGTTTCGTTATTAAAGATTTCCACTGAAGGTATTTGGTAGAATTTCAATATTCATTTTGAATCGTTCAAGCTATGTACAAGTTTTGTCACTAGCCTACAAAGACTATTTGCTTTTTTTTATGCTAAAGTCATAAGTAAAGTTAATTCATGTCGCTATCAGTAGCTTTTATCTTTGTGATAAATTTATTTCTTATATAATATAAACACGATTATTTACTAGACGCCAGTTCAAGTTCTTCCGTGCACTCGAACGCTTGAAGATTCCAAAAGGCGAAACCGGGGTCATTAGTACCAAAACTTGTGTGAATGTCAATAATTTGAAGGATTCAATTCATACTTTTGTAATAATTCTTGTAATTTCAACTAAATAAACTGAAGCTTCTTAAAATGCTCGTCATGAACGAAACCGCTACTGATTATTTAAAATAAATGTGAAATAGTAAATACGAAAATGTGTTTTATTTTTTTTGAAATATAATGCCTTTCCGACAATTTATGACAGTAAAAAGGCCCTCCTATATTTTCACGAATCGTTTATGATATTATACAAAGAGACGAGAAAATAATTGTATAGTAATTAAGAAAAAAAAGAAATTAAAATTAAGAAACCAAAAAAAATATACTGGGGAAAAGTTGCATGATCTTTATCTTTCAAAATAGATTCGAAATGTGAAACAAATCCAAATTTAAATTGTATTGTTTCGTGAGAGCTGCTTGTAAGCTAGTCGCTCAAACACTGTATCTGTGGAGAGTAAAGAACAATGAACAAATAATGTAATAATATGCAACTATTTCATTATCTGAAAAATACAAACCCATTAAAACATATAAAAAAAAAATTTATTTAAGCGATCCCATTTAAAAAATCATATCCATAACCGTGAGGCAAAAGAAGAAAAAATACAGCTTGATTCAGCGGGACCTTATTAAGCTAAAGTTTTATTCTTCTTTTAAGCTTTATTGCAATGTATTTGGTGGGGGGTTTTTTTTGGTACGCGCTGATAGGCAGTACCTCATCTTAATAGAATATTTTTAATCCTATTCTAGTTACATATATATAGTTCACGTAATGAACTCCTAGTTTCCTAGCAAATATTATTGATTGGCTGGGTACAAACTAAGTCATTGTTTCCATTTCTTGCAATTAAAGTAACTCAGTTTTAATACCAGCTGGATTGATGAACTAAATGATGCTCTCAACCGATGGACTGTAGTGGCGAAAATATTAAATAGACACGATAAAGAATGATTGTCATGGAATCTTTAAAGAACTGTGCAGAAGTATGCAGATTGATCATACCTTCTTAAAGTTAGACCAAGCAGCTATATAACAACCACGATCACACATATTATGTGGTGAGTGAGGCCGCTCATGGTTTTCATTAAATATTATATATTTATGCACTTGTTACTATGTAGTAAAGCAATTATTTATATATTAATAACGATTTAATCCCATATAATGAAAAACAACTTTAAACAGATAATGAACGGTTATGTTCACTTAATTTTATTGCTATTTAACCGTTAGCACATTCGGTAACTAATAAAACTTATTAGTTGGCCACACTTTACTTGTCACGTTTTGTGTGACGCGATATCACTTACTAAATACCTGTTGTATTTTTTACACTATTTGAATAATTTTCTTTGCGATCATACATTTTAATTTTATGTGATATAATTAAGAACTTTGAAATCTTATTTTTATTTTTCATTGAGGTAATAATTTTCATTTAATTTCATCAAAGTTTTATACCTCTTTTAAACAATTTCTAATTTTGAAGCGTATTAAATAATGATAATGGAAGCTATACATAAATAATTTAAAGGAAATATCCCGTTGAAGAGTATTTTCCAACAAAAGTCTATTACAAATATGAAAGTTTGATACAAAATACTTAGGGCAAAATGTTATTTAACAAAGCCTTCGGAAAGTTTCCCGTTTTCAATCGATATTTGTATTCATATAAAAGTTCTATAATACGGATTTTGAGTAAATAATTCAAGTTTGCTACATTTCTCCTGAATAAGACATTAATTTAAGGCAGTGTTTGCGATTTTAAATTGAATTAGAAGTCTCTGACTTATCTTGGGCTCCATTTATAATTAATGGCGCTAAAAGCTTTCGTATTAATTCATATGCCTCTGAAATAAAATGATTGTCTAAGCTTCGTAATGTTTTGCTTTTTAGAAGGGAAGAGTTTTTAGACTACTATTCTGAAATCAATGGGAACTCTAGCCACTAAAAGTATCAAAGATGCAACACTGCTTTTTACTATCGAAATAAATAAATTTTTCATGAACTTGAAATTCGAAACTAGACAAAAGCTTTATTGAAAATAAACTAGCTTACTTACTTTTAAATCATATGATCCCCAATTTCCCAATTTTGTTTATGATCTATAACAACAAATAATTATCATTCCAACAACTTCGTGGAGTTCGATAATAATAACAAATTCAATTCAAATACTCAAACGTGTAAATAATATAAATAAAGTTATGTTTGCCTATGATTACTTTGAAGGCAATGACTTGACTATATTATGTAAAAATATAAAGAATATGGTTGAACTTGTTTTTCAGAAGATTCAGCCTGTTATTAAAATCTATCTACATATCTGAATTCATAACTAAAAACAGCTGATTTTTGAGTTGACGCCTTCACGAGTTAACTGCCAGTTTGCTGACGGTATTCAATTCTACAAGAAATCTCGTATTTTTTAAAACGAAAATTGTTGAACGAAATAAGATTACTTTATTTGAGGTATGTGTTTTTATCGACTGACTTAGTAATATGTATATCATGTTATTGTACTAAATATTCTTGAACAAGTTCCCGTAGGTACTCATATGTTAATTTTTCAGGAATTTAAAAAATAATGTGAAAAAACAATGAGTTTTGATGCGTTGAGATCGATTCACTCTTTCCAAGACCTTTAAATGCATTTTAAGATTTCCGCAAATACTGAATTAACAGGTTCAAGGTTTTGCTGAACTGATTTCCTCTTAGAGCGCCAGCGTTATCAGTAATATTCCTCAAACGCACAGATTAAGGAATATGTAATAAACGTGTTCATTAGTAATATTTTTATTTTTTAGTAAATTGAAAAACCAACGGAATCTTGTCAAAATAAGTGAATTCTGTAAGTGTAAAATTGTATGTTTTTGGCAGCATAGAATGAAAAAAAAAACTTGTACCTTTAAAAATTGTACTGACGTACATAAAACAGCAGAGTTATCGTCCTTCCGGTAAAATGTTGTCTTATTATGTATAACATTTTTAACTTTCTACGCGTCTGCTGGGCGAGACACGTTGCAAGAATGAATAATTCAACGTCGTCGAAGCAACTAATGTCGAGGGAACTGGGAAACCACGCTGAACGGAGTTGAAAAATACCTTCGACTCCCAGTATGTAAAATAGTCTAAAGGAAACGTAAGAAAATTGAGAGAAGTGGCCCATCTTAAGCTGTATTGCTAACTATTCTTTGAAGGTTAAGGAACAAATCATAGATCAGTGTGTGAGTACACTAGTTATAAATGTGATCACAAGTTTAGTTACCATCTCCGCTCTAATTGTAGAGTATAAAAACTTCCAATAAATCAATTGCATGGCGAATTGGCGTCAGCTGTTATTTCATGTACTGTAATTTTGATTTTTAACAATAAATAAATAAAGCTTATCGCAACAGGACTTACTACAATTATCTACAAATATTTTTTATTATTCAGAAGCTTTGACTCTCTTTTTCTGAAAGATTACGTGTATATAAATATGCTAAGAAGGCTTGAACAGTTTAAAGAGCTATCTTACCACTTTTGTCAACATGTTTGATTAGTTTAAAAACAATAAGAACCATAATTAATTGCGTTGTGTACGATTTTTACTAACAGGAATTGCTTTTATCGTAAAATTTGGCATTTGTTTTAGGAGTCATCTTGTATTTATTCGGATGGTAGGTTTATAAAAGTTTTATTGGATTCTTTAAAACATGAGTAAGGTAGAAAAGACAAAATTAACGATTCATTGTGTATTTTATTTTTTATTCACTTTTCTTAATAAACCATTTCATCTGCTTATGGAATATTACCTGTAGCTTTTTATCAACAACTTTAAAAAGCCAGTTGCAAAATTACTGTGGGTATTCAAACAGGGTAAATATGAGGATTACATAAAATAATTATTTTCTCTGTTTGTCATTTTCGAGAATATGAACGTTTTGGGGATTTAGATATGAATCAAAACATCAAAATTCTTAGTGCCCATGTATTAAATCATTTAAAAATATTCATTCTTAAAATTATGTCATTTAGTAAATGAAAAAGTTCAAGCAATGGTAAGTGTTAATAAAATAACAGATACAAATGCTTTTAATTGTGTCAGGTAATTAAAATTGATTTGAAAAATTTAAGCATTAATAAACGTGTCACTCTCTCAATCAATTTTTCAGTAAACAACTGAAATATTATCTTAATTAAATATTAATCATACAAATAAACAAAATAAAATCATACTATATTTTATTATTTAGTTTAAGCGAAAATCTCTCCATCACTTCTAGAAATACAGCAGAAGAGTTCTTTCAAATATTGTGTCATATTAACAACCTGAAAAACAATTTATAAGATAACTGAAATCATGACAGCTCAAAATTCAGAATTATGTATGTCTATACGTTAGTAAGTAAAACAGAGCAAAGTGAGTTTGAAAAGCAATTTATTATAATTGGAATAGTTTAAGACTGGCTCATTTGTATAACTGTTTTAATTTTAGCCAGTAATACTGTATTTCGCTATTTTCAAGCCGTCAAGAACTCAGTTTATGGTTACAAAACTCAAAGAAACTTTAAATTATTTTGTTTTAAACTATTAAATTGAAGTTTTATTACGCACAATAAAATTAATATATACGATTATTATTTAATTTATACAATACATCACTTTTTGTACTCATTTCTCATTATTTATTATTCATCAAAACCAGTTTTGCTCATTGAAAGCATTATCAACTGATGAAATATAAAGCAAAACAGTGCTTTTTATCTCGTCAGAAAATAGTGATCGCGATAAGTAAAACCAGTCTTGACCCAATGAATAGAAATAGTGTGTTTTTTGTTGATATAACACACTATTACACCACAAATTTTGCTGTGAACACCTTGAGAAAAGTGATTACAATTTAAAAATGAATTTTGTCAAAAGCGTAAATATTTTTGTTAAAAAATTACATGAAAGCGTTAACCCACATAAATTTTAATTAAAATTTTCCAATTGATAAATAATTTTATGTGATAACACGTTGAGATGCCTTCATCTATCAGTGAAATAACAGCAAATGGTTTGGTTTAAGAACTGTTTTAGGAGTTTTGCGTAAGTTCCGCTGTATTTTGAAGTATTTCATCCTAGTATTTCTGTCGGACTCATAAAACGTGGACTTAAATGAAACAAAGCTCCCAAGTTAGCGTTTTACGCTCGCCCGTCAATCACGGGTTAATTGTAAACTTTACGAATAAAGGCTACTACTAAATCTTTCCCACTTTCTGCATTTATTTAGGTACATAAGTAAGTACCATCTTATCTCATCCTATGTTGATCCTTCTTCTTTATCTTCGAGGTGGACTTCTTTGTCTTGTCATTTGATGCGATCCCCAACTTTCCCCATATTTCCCCTACTTAACTCCCAAATTCCCCCACATAATATCTCTTGCTGTTTATCTAAGCATTTGCATATATATCAATGAAAGAGCAAGTTAAATTTTCTTGAACACTTTATACTGATAAAAGGGCTAAAGCATATTCAGCAAAGTCCTTTATACTTTCTAAATGCAAGAGAAAGGTGATAACAATATATTGAAATGAGATGTTCAAAGCGAATTAATATAGCATAGAATTCTACAAAAAATACATATTATAATAAATAGAATTGTATGTCCGAAACGGAAACTTTTTCATCTCTATAAATTTTTAAGTACGCATGTTACTCTAGCTAAAATCTAGAACGCTCACAGATTGGAAACGGAATCATCAACGGTTCCGCCAGTTCTTTCATCTGAATGAGTAAAAAAGTGGGTCAAATAAGCTTTTCATGAAGTGTGCCATGCCCAATAAAGAATGTTTATATGATCAATTCGATATATTATTGAAATAAAACTTTTATTGAATATTAGATATATAATATACAAAAGTGTCTAATGCTCCATCTAATTTTTAAGCCGATGCCGTCAATAATATAGAATTTTATTGATTGTTGGTTGTTTTATTCTTTTAAATATAGTATGAGATAATTATCGTCGTATTTTGAATGATTGGAACTAATGAAACTATCACGATATGGATTGCGCCACCTGCAATCAGAATTGGTCGTATGTTGATAGACTACGCCTTTAATACCGACATACTATTAGAACTGCTGTGAAACATCTTTATAGTTATTTTTTAATAAAAATTGAAGTTCTGAGGTTTGTAATAGGGTATCCAACCCCGAAGCCTTTTTCCAATCCCGGGATTTCGGGATTTATTAAAATTGGGACTTTCTCACCGATTAATTTGAAATCCTCAATTCGCTATACCTTTTCCCCGGATTATCTCTTAGCCTCGTTTTTTTTTAGCTCACCGAGGAATATGAAATTCTCGATTTGCCAATTTCGTGTCAATTTTCGGGATTTGCTCAAATTTACTCAATCCCGAAATCCCTGGATCGCAGCCGTATCAATCCCGGAATTTCGGGATCAGAAAATTGAACGGGATCCCGGGTTTACGGGATCCTGAATCCCGAGATTGGATGCTCTAGTCTGTAAGTCATTTTTTAAAAACCTTTTTGCGCCAAGTCAAAAGCCAAGTCGTGTAGAAATATCGAAATTTCTTAAATTGTTTGTCTTTGCGTGGAAAATACCAAAGTTATACCAAACTCGAGTTCCACTATTTAAATATTTTATCAAAAATCTTGAAGTTGATTACAATTTGGCAAATAGTTTTCGTCATCCTTTTTAACGACTTTACTGATCCGATATTTATTTACCGTACCCGCTTCCACTGTAAAGCATATTATGCACTCCCAACGGTCTCAACCTTATAAAGAGAAAACTGGTTCATACTCCCTTACTCAAACCACATCAATATTTATAGTGAAAACTAAATAAAGTTTCAACATAGTTCTGACAATTTTGTGTAGTTGAGTTGGTTTAATCGAACTTATTCGGCAAAAATCCGTTTAAATAAAGTACAAAAAGCAACGTATTTAGTGATCACTTTTATGTATCACAATTTATTTAGTTCTAAAAGAACTAATGGGTTAAAAAAATAGTTTATTTAAAGTCAGTACTATTGTACGAATGTAAGTAATGAAAAAAAATATTTATTTTAAAATAAATAGACACTAATTCTTCGAAAGAACTAACACTGCATACACTGTTTACGGATATATAAAGTAAAAACAATATATTCATGTTTTTGTATAGTTCTACCCATATAGTGAGGCTGAAATAACTATAACTATAGTAATAAAACTCTTAACAAAAAAGAAATATTATTAAATAATATTCTTTATAGCACAGGTGGTTCCCCGTTACTCAAATTGTTTCCAATTAATAGAGTAATCACAAACCTAGCTGATTGATTGCAGCTCATTAGTTTAATAGTTTGTAATGTTTAACGTCATTAGTAGTATGATTAAATTTGTTTGCACTGTTTCGATTTTATAATCCCCTCTTTGCTTCCCTTAAAAAGGAAAAATCCCAATCTGATTGATTACAACTCATTAGTATCATTAGTATCATTATCTGTTTCTTTTATTTCGATTATACACCCCCCTTCTTGTTCCTCTTAAAAGGAAAAAAACCCAAACCGCCATTTTGTAATGTTATAATTTTAAAATGTTAGAATCAATCTTGCTTCATTACTTAAGCAAACTTTGCGATAGTAAGTCTGAAGATGCCTCTGAAAGAGGCGAAACACGTGTCACAGCTAGTAACACAATACGTGGAATAATCAAAGTTAATTTAAATTTTCTATAACTATAGTAATATTAAACTCAATTTTATAACCGTATCATTACACTGATTGTGCTACAAATTGTGACAAGTGTTTTGGTTTTCTAAGAAGCGTCTTGAGACTATCTTAAATAAGGTAATTTATTAAAAACTTAATTGATTATTTTAATTCTTAACTGATAATTAGTGAAATGGAGGATTGGTTTTTTCTTTCTATTGGAAGCATGGACGTGGGGAGAGGAAAACAATTTTAGCATTAACTCAAAGAATTATTGTGACACTTAACATTTAAAAAAGTTACCTTATTGTATACGATTTAAAATTAAATATTCGAAACCTTGAACGTAGCCCAAGAGCATTGACCGTTCAGCGGGAGAATCGGCCATGACAGTAAACGAAATAATTGTAAGTTTAATTATGTTCTGGGTTTTCTTAATAAATTTTCATCATAAAATCTGCCTGTGAGATATTATACGTGTAAGAGTTGTTCGTGTATTTCTCTACGCCGCCCATCACTCAGTTGATCCTTGCGGTGTTCCTCGGGAATCCTTCAGATCCTGTCTAACTAATTGTGGCCGTTGCAACTTGGATTATGTTGCCGCTTCTTAGCTAAATTTACTCCTTTACATTACTATCCGTAACAATATTTCGTATGATATAAGAGAGCCACGTAATTAACACAAACTGCCATAGCGGTTATTCATGGTAGCTTAATATGAGAGGTCACAAACCTCTGTATTATAATATCACGTTATTATTGTGGTTACATAGGCTTGGGAACAAAAGAGACAGTTGAGAATTTAAAGCAAAAATGAGTTAATCATAAACAATTAAGTAAAAATAGACTTCAGACACATATTATAATACATTTTATTGTAAAGTAATTAATCTGTTATCTTATAGTTCTGTTCCCTTTCTCATCGAAGAATTTAAAACATCTTATTTTTGTGACAGTGACAAATATATAAACACGGCTGTCTGTAATGTTTTTATTTCTTGTACCATCTGATAATTTTTTAGATAACTTTCATGATTTTTTTCATGATGAAGGTTAGATTTTTTTTTCCTTTTTGTTTTGCTGTTTAACAATGTATATTTAAATTTATAGTAGTTTATCATTGCTTATATGTTTATTTTTTAATATGACACGCTTAAAGCATCTCTCGAAAGTAAGCATACATATTAAAGAAAACCTATGAAAATACGTACATAATTTATGCTACATATCATTTGATAGAATAACATACATACTTGTCAATTTTTAGATTTTTTAATTCGACAAAATCATTTTTTAGGTTGTAACTACAAATAATGTAACATTGCCCTAAATTCAATAAAAATAAATAAGAGAGTTTTTTTCTTTATCGTCAAAAATTAAACTATTATTTTTTTTGTTGTAGACCTACAAAAAATTGAATGAAAATCACCAAGAAAAGAAAAACTTGTCAGTATTCTTTCACACTATATTAATATTTTAAAAGAAAACTTTTAATTTTCTTTTATTTGATTCGCCCGTAAGTATTGTAAAATAGTAAATAATATGAATACTCAAAAAGAATAATTATTTCTTTATGGCATATTTACCTAATACGAAAATTTCAGTTCCGAATTTGACGGTGAACAAGTGAAGTTGATTTAAATGTAGTAAATAACTATAAAAAAATTACATGCGACTCACCACTCTTCAATTAATTATAAGGTAAGTATGAGAAATAATTTATTTATAAAAGTTAATATAAAAATGTTTTTAAAATGTGAAAAATACGTGTCAAAATTCGTAAAACAATCAGTGGAAAAACAAAGTTATTAAATTCAGTTTTAAAACAAAAACCTCATTTATTACTAACATTGCAAAGTGAATATAATGGTTTTTTCTTTTATACTCTTTATATTGAATTATATAATACGTCTTTGTATTTGTTCATGTATAGGCTAAACATATTTATTTTCAGTATGGTATCATGTATTTTTGTGAGCTGATTCGTACAATTTGCACTGCAAACAATTCTATACTTTGCCGTAGAAAGTTTTTAAAATCTTAACTGTTTTAAAAATGCGGATACTAACGTTTAAAGAGTAGGTCAATTCGAAAATGCACTAATCTGGCAAGCGTTGCCGTAACAATTTTCCCAGAATCACGAAATGGCATAATCAAGGAGAAGCATCTTGGATCCAGAGCTTTTGAATGGTCTTTCCACATCGTTAACAAATCGTTCCAGGCCGTCTGATTGCCTTAAAACTTTGCTCCACACACTTTAGGTCGGCTTTAAGTGACCTCCCTGACATCTTGCGGCCTTATGAGTTGCTACTGAGAGCGTTAAGAACTGTATCAAATTTTCTACACTTGCTAATTGCCAGGAAAACTTTAGCAATTCGAGTATTATTATAAGCCTTTCATAAACTATTCCAGCACTATACCAACCCGCTAAGCATGGCTGTGGGTATTTAAATATTCCAGGTAAGTTTCCTAAATTTCGTAATTTGAGAAAAATAAATTTTATAGTTTGATGTGAATGAAATTGTGAACGGTGTCACACTTCAATAATAAAGTTTACAATTTTACTGTTCAAATTGAAAAGTTAACAAAATACTGCCTTGACAAAACAAGTTGTATATTTTAGTTTGTATGCATAACGATTTTTTTTTTTTGGATATCAAATTTATGAAGCTTTAAGTATAACGGCGCTAAGCGTCAAAGTTCTTCGAGTCTCCTTCATCGCTTATGTTTTGAAAAATGTATTCTCCTACCATCGATTCTGATGGAAGGGCGTGACCACTACAGAGGTAATAAATCCTTAGTGAAGACAGTTGACGGAGACTCCATATGCATTCATAAACACATTCTATATGCTTTCTCTCATACATGCACTTGTTTACTTTATGTGTATACATACAGTACACAAGGAAATCATCCAACGAGTCATTTTTATGATGCTTAGTTCGTTCTTTAATAGTTTATTGATTTTAAAAAAATCATTTAAAGTTCTTAAAAAATAATATAAGTCGGGAAGAAAAATAAACTCATTGTGTCCACCCCTGGAGGTGCTATATGTGAATTAAATGGTAGTTCACTTGAATGCGGCCACTGCAGTATTTTGAATTAATTTCAGAAAGCAATTTTAAATATTATGGAATTAAAAAATCCTGAGTCAGCTTCTTTGAAGTTAAAGTAAGCCAGCAGCTGCATGAAATGATATTGTTTTGGTTGCACTAGTATGCATTGGATCGGACGAGCGGTTTCAATTGGCTTCTGGAATAATATTGTGATATCAAATCTACGTATCAAAACATTTCCAGCGTAGTTGAATTACTTACTTAAAATTAATACTGCAACTTTTACGATATAGTTATATAAGCTTTATGTTTCAATATTATATAAAATAGGTTACGACTTCATCCCAAAAAACAAAATATTTCACTAGGAAAAGCTCTAGTATATCTATCAAATTGACCACCGTAGTCGAGTATCGTAATTAACGGATAATTAGTTTTTCCCAATTCGTTCACGATAAAAAAAAACAAATTAAAATAAACTTTCTTTTTTTAACCGTGTCCGCTCTTTATGAAGAGAACACGAAATTATTATGTTATTTCTAACTGAAAATTAAAAAACACAGTGTTTTACAAAAGTTTCATATTTAAATATGTATTGTATTGTAACTCATTTATCAAATGAATTGACTGCCGCGGTGGGAAAAATCTATATGTTCTGAAAACTTTGTTTTGAAATTGAATGTCGAATTTTGATTTATATTTTTTAATAATTTTTATCTCAAATGTAAAGCATAAAAACCATAAAATCCTGATTTGAAAATCGTAACAGGGGTTGCTTATTGGATGGATGAGAGTGACTATAAATACTTCAGACATCCACATCTTTGGTTACACATCAAGAAATCGTTTTTTGATGTATTCTTCTGGTTTCATTCAATAAAATTTAAGCCCTTGTACACCGCAATCGAAGACAGAAATATTTTAATAGATGACTATAATGTTTCAAATTTGAATCGTTCAAACTATGTACATTCTCACAAATTTTGTCACTAACGACCCGGGTTTCGCCTTTCGGCATCTTCAGGCATTCAAGTGCACGGATGAAGTCAGTTCAAGTTTATCCGTGCACTTGAATGCCTGAAGATGCCGAAAGGCGAAACCCGGGTCGTTAGTGACAAAATTTGTGAGAATGTACATAGTTTGAACGATTCAAATTTAATATTGAAATTCCACCAAGCACCTTCAGTCGAAATCTTAAATTATATAAAGTTTCAATTTTTTGTCTTTATCTAGTTCTACAAAAGATATGCTGGCAATTATTTTTCTTCCAAGTTCATCATTATGGTATGTTACTGCTACGTATAAAGAGATTGTGTAACATACTCAAAAAAGTACTGTAGTTTTAAAGGAAATAACTTTCTAAATGATCGCAAGAACGTATATTTTTTTATTATTTTAACACTAGAACAGTTGATATCTGGATAGAAAATTCGCAAAATAGTTGAATGTTGGAAGGGTACATTGTAAAAAAATATATCAAACTATTCTCTTCGTTTTTCTCAAAAATGTTTTTTAATTCCGCTGCTAATTAATAGTAACGGCCCAGCAGTTATTTCAACCATGAATAAACGTAGTCTAGAGAAAGATATTTATTACTTTCTTATTTTTAGGTTAGAGAAACATGGACACAGCCTAACGCGATGAGCTTCTGTCATTTATTTTAAGTACCTACTCCAAAATAAACAAAGTCTTGTGATTTATTTTCTCTCAGAATCACGTAAATATTTATGTACACTTGTTTGTACACCAACAGTTACAAAGATTTATATATAAATACCTTTCAGTTAAAGAAAACTCAGTTTTACACAATTGTTTTGGCAACAAAAAATAATAATAAGCAATTTAATAAAAATGTTTTATTATTTTTATTATAATGCCATTCCACCAAGTATTGATAGTGAACACCTTAAAAGTGAATAATCATGTTTAACAACATTACTGTAATTTAAAAACCAATAACAAAAATAGACCTGTTTTTTTCAAATTATTTTACGTACCAACATATTTTTTTGAATTTTAGTCAAAAGAGTAAATTAATTAGCAAAAGTGAGTTTGAAATTCAAGTAATTTTAACATATGCCATAATAAGTATACGTTTAGAGCCATATGAAAAATAAATACTTTAATTATTAATAGAAAATTTAAATTAACTTTGATTATTCCACGTATTGTGTAACTAACTGTGACACGTGTTTCGCCTCTTTCATATTAGGATTAGGATTAGGATTAGGATATACGTAGTAGGATTAAATTTGTTTGCACTGTTTCGATTTTATAATCCCCTCTTTGCTTCCATTAAAAAGGAAAAATCCCATTCTGATTGTTTACAACTCATTAGTAAAATTAGTATCATTATCTGTTTGCTTTATTTCGATTCTACACCCCCCTCCTTGCTCCTCTTAAAAGGAAAAAAAAAACCCAATCCATTTTGTAATTTTATAATTTTAAAATGTTAGAATCAATCATGCTTCATTACTTAAGCAAACTTTGCGATAGTAAGTCTGAAGATGCCTCTGAAAGAGGCGAAACACGTGTCACAGTTAGTTACACAATACGTGGAATAATCAAAGTTAATTTAAATTTTCTATTAAAATGAACTTCCACAAAGTTACCGCCGAAACCATCGAAAGTACTTTAATTATTAGTTAATAATGATTGCAACGACAGTAGCAGGTTTTGATGTTTAAAAAGATGATTATTCTTTAATTAAATCGCTTTTATAACGGAAATGGTCGGTTAACAGTATGATCACCTAAAACACGATTGAAAAAATATTCTTTTATATTATGGGCTATCGCAAAAGAACGAACTGAATTTGTTCAGAACTTTTTTTTTATATCATGAAAGGCATTCGTTTACCTGCATGGAAATATAAGAATCGCTGCTAATCTATATTTGCCAATCAAACACTGCTCTGACAATAACAGGTAGAGTAAGGACAAAAGTGATTCAGGGAGAAACCAATTAAAATTAACAGATTGAAATCATAGATTGAAGTGTAACAAAAAAATGAGTAGAAAAACAAAGCTATCAATTCAAATTATAAATTTTAAAGTTATTCTAATCGTATGCTTTATTTACCTTAACCATTTTTAAATTGAAAATCACCTTATAAATTCAATTAACTGAGGATTTACTGAATGTTTTTTGGATTTGATGCTATCCCAATTGTATTATTTTTATATATAAACACATAATGTTATAACTTATAAGGTTGATATACATCAAGTATAAACGAGGACCTAAAGATTCATTGATTAAAACCAGGTCAATCAATTTTAAATCAGAAAGTTAAGTTTATCACTTTTAGGGTGGTTACTTGACAATACTCCCAATGAGCGAAACTGGTCCTGACCTTTTCAATAAATTGGAATAAAGTACAAAAGAACATTGTGTTTTTATAAAATAGTTTAGTTTATCACAAAAACAATAATATGCGATAGTAAATATTCATGTTTTGACGTTGGCAAGTATCATACAATATGTTTGCACATGTGTTTAATTGTTTTTTGTTTTTCGATCTGAATGATAACTTTGCGCAAGGATTATCTGAAAATAAAAAAAATCCAATTTTAAATTTGATTAAGTGTCTAAAATATATTTTTATTAGTAAATAAGACTCTATTTATATAGTATATAATATATATGTATTATGATATTCTGAAATTAATCTACGCACAACGTATATTTACTTATCAATATGGCTACAAATATAATATTACAAATCCATTCATTAATATGATACTTATTCATTTAGCAAGCGTACACGACCGAAAAAGTTTGTTGTGATTTGCAAAATCAGTCATTTGGAATTTATTGAATGTATTTATAGATCAAATATAATAAATAATGGGATTTTTTTGGAACAATGGATTATTTTATTTATATTTAAAACACAAACATGTTAAGTCAATATTTAATTAAAAAGGTAGGGTTAGCAAATATGTTTAAGTTACCAAAAAACAAATAGCAACGTTGAAATATTTTCATTAATTTCATATAAAATTCGCACTGAAATAAACATTGTTTTACGTATAAATAAAACCAATATTAAATGTTTTATTTTTAAAGTTGTTATTGCTGGGCCTGTTGCTGAGTGCTCAATGTAGTCATCTTCTATTGCAATTTTGACGGTTTCTAATCCTCGTAAAAAATATTTCATTGATTATTTTTTTATTGTTTTTTATATTGTTTCCAGTATAAGTTATATCTTTAACTGTACACATTCCTTTAAAAAATTTATTGTTTTATATTTTTATGAAAAGATTGATTTTACGATTTACATTTTTTTAATGAAAAAAGTTAAGTTACTTTGTCGGTCATCGTAGAAAATATGTTGTTTTTACATATATATTTATTTATTTGTGTGGTAAAATGAAAAGTCTGAATAATAATAGTAAAAGATCAATATTTTTATGAACTTTGTGATTATTAAAAATGAAATAACATCATTAGACAAAATATTGTGAGATAAAAGCTAAGAAGAACTTTATTATTTATTCAGTTACAATTTAGTGCTTTTGTTATTTTTTCTCAGAAAAAGACGTATCTGCTATTCCAGATTACAGTTAATCCCAAAAATATATTATGAGATCTTTTTTATTAGTAGGCATAAAATGCACGCATGAATATAGCTACCAAATATCGAAGGAACATCAAATATCATTTTCTATTTGAGGTTTTGGTTGTTTGTTGAGCAGGAACAAAACTGTAAAAGACCGCTCGATTTGTTCGACAGCGTAAATACTGGATTATCTCAAGAGAGTTTATGAAAACTTTTTCTTCTCCTGCCAAAAATTGTATTTTTTTAACAATGAAATGTTAGCACAAATAATATTCTGTAAAACACAATGGATTTTTTTTGGTTTAATATAGCGAATAATGCACGCGTAAAACAGATGGTGCTTTTCCTATTTTCTCCGATAAGAATGAATTTTAATATTATCTACCTGAATTGCGCTGAGATGTTTTTTGGATAAAGTGTTTTTGTTTATTGATAATTAATATGAAATACATAAATAAATCATTTTAAATATGCTTAAACAAAAATTATTTTACCCATTGGAAAACAAAAATAATGTACCTAGTGAATTATATCGAATATTGATAATTTAATTAAAAAATACATTTACCTTATTGCTACCGTAAGTATTACGTAATAATTTATTTTAATATCACACAATTGTTAGGCCTACTAACCACCAAAGATACATATTTTTTTTGAACCAATAATCTATCTAAATAAATGATAAAAGCTGTAAGTCATTTAGGTAAACGTCGGTTTTTGGAAGTGGAAGATAGTTTTCGATGGATTTGACGGTAAAATTGTGGAATATCATATTTATTATAAAACTAACTCTGTTAGCCCACTGGTTGCGTGACAAATTATGACACATATTTCGCCTATTTGAGAAGCATTTTCCGTAAAACCTTGTGCTTATCAAAAATGAATTGGTTATAAAAAGATGGGTAAATTCCAAAAAAAAAAGCATTGGTCATAAATATGTTATTTTCAAATGTTTGATTTTTATTAATAATTTTATTATTTTTGAGAATTCTAACGTCTAAATTTCACGATGTAAATAGAAAAAAACATATTTTAAGAAACACTTCTTAAAAAGGGAAAAGGTTTTTTTTACATATGAATATTTTTTTTTAAATATTTGACCCACAAATTATAACGACATTATTTCAATATATTATTTACGTCAATACAAAAATTACCCTGTAAAAACCTCCGTAAGGTACAAACATTAAGAGGCGAGTGGATAATGTTTTTATTATATCCAGATTCGAGGACTTTTTCTGAGCCACTTATAATATCTAAGATAAACAATTTAATCCGACTTTGTTCTCCTCAAGATACTTTATAAAATGTAAGAAAGAATCTGTTAAGATTTTTTCCCTTTTCCGGTTTCATCATTTTGCGGTATAGAAATAATATATATCCAACACAAAGGGTGTGAGCGCTAATAACGAATCATTAAAATAATTGCGTTGTAAATAACTTTTTGAAAATCGAATGGCTTGAGTTTTATTACCTTCGATGAAAAATTCAAATTCAAAAATTATCATTTAATATGGAAAAAAAATATTTACTACTTCATTTTGTTGCTTGTCTACATCTTGATATAAGTATTGCTTACTGTTCATAGTTTTTAAATTAAAATATCTATGTATCAAATTTATTGCAGTCAATTAGGGAATCCAATCCCGAAACCTTTTTGTATACGCGGGATTCCGGGATTGGGCACTCAACGTGAAATCGTGTATAATTTGAAAGTTTTGGTTTTGAGTCGTTTGTTTCTTTTAGCTCAACAAGGAATTTGAAATCCTCAATTCGCTATATTTTTCCTCCAGATTGTCTCAAAAACTCGTTTTTTTTTTAGTTAACCGAGGAATATGAAATCCTTAATTTGCTGTACTTTTTCCCATAGATTGTCTCAGAAACCCGTTTTTTTAAACTCTTCCAATTCCAAAATCCTATCAATTTTCGTGATTTGCTCAATTCAAAAATCCCGGGATCGCGACCATGTTGATCCCGGGACTTCGGGATTAGAAAATTGGACGGGTTCCCGGGATTGGATGCTCTAGTATCAATCGATTTACCACATTTAAAGCAATCTTCGAACTATTTAGCTTTCTTATAAAACTTTTTGTTAACTTTTTATTTATACTATTTTTATCGAATGAATAGTTGCACCAACAATTTTTTCATAAAAAATGAAGGAACACACAATTTCATTACTATAGAAATCTGTAATGGCGTGAAAGTTCTTATAAGTCAAGATACAAAAAAATGTTTTGTACATAATTTAGAGTTGTCCAAATATTCATGATAAACGATGAATAATGAATACAGGCCACGGCGCATACTATTTACAATCATGCGCTAGGTATGTCGAGTTGTCAATTTTTTCATTACATATACGAAAATATTCATTTGACTTTAAACATATGTTTTCTGGCGGTTAAAACACAATATTCATACCTTATTTTTAATATTTTATTCTAATAGAGAAATCTTAGAAAACATAAAGATATTATACGTATCTGGGTATATTATATATATACGAATAATATTCAGATTCACTTATCACTTTTTAAATATTTACTGACAGTACTTGGTGAAAAAAGATTACATATCAGTTGAAAATATTTATGATGAGCGAAACTAGTACTGATCCCCAAAGATAATTGTGAAAAAGTACAAAAGAGTTTCATATTATTTTTTTAAATTGATTTATATATCAATGAAAAAGCAACCAATTGGTCGGTGCAAATTAAATATGACAACTTTCAAGAAATACAATGTAACGTTATTTAAATTTGTAGGTTTGAATTATTGATATTGTTTTAAAAAAGGTTTCTACAAATCTTTCCAATTTTACTTCGCAGTATAAATAAAACGTATATCATCACTGCTGCGCTGTTTCGTAAGTGCTTTAATTTCGTCGATGTTGACATGTTATGGAAATAAAATTTTCATAATAAAAAATGAAAAGAATTTCATCAGAAATAGCTTGCAATATTATTATTTATTGTCACAGTCAGCTGTCAAAATTTTTCCGGATCTGGCGTTTCCAAGATTATTCGCTTATACCCGCTTTCGATTCGGTAGAAGAGATTCCCCTTATAATTTGACAACATGTAAGTACTCACTTCTAAATATAGCTCAGCATAGCTACCTTCTGGTTTTTATAAAATCCAAAATCGGAAACATATCAAGAATATTTAGTATATCAAACGCTTCACTCACTGTATCGTATTATTAAACATGAATACTTAATAGAAAAAAATACTATGAATTCGCATATCAAACATGAAGAAGATTATTCATTTTTTTTTATTAAAAATAAATATCTTATCTGTCGTCAAAGTGGAGAAAATAGCTATTTGAAACTCATTGTATTTTATTATGTCTGTTTTCAGTGTGGAAGATTTCATTCCAATTTAACGACGATTTTGTTCGGTCTATCTCTCTTTTCAGATAGGATAAAGATTAAAACAGGCAGTTAGGAAAGAGTTTCTTACAAGCTAATCGCTAAACACTACCTTTTGAAGAAAGAACGCAGTTACTTGCTTTATGTTGATCTATGAATGTCATCTGGTATATTTACAAGCTCTTCCCTCAAAAAAAACAGAATAATTTTTAATGGCACAATCAATAAAATTGTAAATGGATTTTTTTGTATCTGTTTAAGATAAAGATGTTTCTAATAAAAAAAGACAGCAACTGTAGATATCTTAGCAAAAAAGCAGTCAATTTATCTACGAAATTACAGTTACTGCATGTTTTTTTATAAAACAAATCCATTTTATAAAGTGTATGCATGCAGTAGTTAAATTTAAAAAATGGTTGTGGAGTTGGATTAATCAATAGATTAGTATTTGGAGTCGTTAAAAAACAAGCAACAATTTTTTTCAAATTTAATTGAAATAAAAAAAGTTATGCAATTTATCAGATATCAATAACGCCGCAGACTATATGTTAAATAACATTTTGCATCTTTTTTGTTAAATCATAGTAGAGTTAGTAGTAAAAGTTGGAGACAAGGTTTTAAAAAAAATCATATCATATAAATACATATATGTCATTTTTATCGATTTTTTTTCAGAAAAACTAGTAATTACTCCCTTGAAGGGGTAGTTTACTTTTGCCTCATTTTTAGAATTGGCTAGATTGGGCAATACGGAACAAAACACCACAAAAAATAATCTGAATTTATTAATCAGTACCAAGCTACTTCAACCTGTTACATTTATCTCTTTTAAAATCGTTCTAGTGTTTTCAACTTTAATAAAACCAAATGAATTAGACTTTAATTTTCATAGGAATAATATCAGTCAGTTGATAGCTATTTTGTCTTCACACCATCGTCATAACTGAATAAAAACGTATTTAAATTACGTTATCCTTTTGATAATGGAGTTCTTCCACATGTCTAAACAATCAACAGTATAACATATTTGTGTGTGGCGTAGGTGAACAGTTTTTTTTGTTAAATTATTATTTTAGCTTGAGCGAGCTATAATATCAAATTTATATTAAAAATACGGTGAATAAGCTTCCGTCTTTTTCAAAAATACAAAACACGTTTAACGAATATTTAAAAAATAAGTGAAACAAATATTTTTACTTGATAATAAATTTCCACAAAATCCAGAATCCATCGAAAAATGTAACAAGCTTCACATAAAATTTTCATCTAGTGTCTTCTTTTATTTTTCATGGGTATTTTAGTTAGAATAACAGTCACAAAGGATTAACGCGTATTTCATTTTTAGTGTCAAATAAACATCGCTCATTAAACTTTTCCGATAAATATTTCACCGTTTTTTATAGAAGTTTATAAATTTTGAACACCCTTTAAATGTAATAAAACCAGCAATAAAGTTTTAATTAGAGTACTTAGTTTTAATTTGGGTATTGCTTTAAATGAGCACGTAACGGCAAGTGTAAAAAACACTTAAAAACTTGTTCCTTCGTTTTAAGTGCTTTCTGATTATTACCTTACTTATTGGTACAATTTGCGAACTTCGAAAAATAAATTATTTATTTATTGTACCAAAGAACGTTAAGAAAATATTTATGGTCCTCATAAAATGTTTGTTTTACTCCTTTGACAACGGTAGAATACAAAGTTAAATAGTTGTTTTATTTATCTACAATATAGTTCAACTTGCTTTTGCACTCTTAGAACTATTTTATTAATGATTAACTGTAATATTTTTCATTTATTTGGTTTTTATATTCGTTCTACAATGAAGGGCTCAAAACGCTAGTTTATATGGTTAAAGTTTCGATAGTGGACATAAGAAACTAAGATACGATGCATATTTTGGCTCCATTTGTTGACAATGAGAAATTACCGAAACCCATAGTAAAATGAAAAAAAAAATGGCAACAGAGGTATTGGTAAATTAGATTTTAGTAGTAGCTAAACATAAATTAAGTCAGACGACATTTGATAGTAGACAGTTTTTGAATACCATAACGTTTTTACAGTCTTTCTAAAGAACGGCTTAAAAACATTAATATAAGGGGTACTCTATAGTGTGAGAGCGTAAAGTCTGGCTTAAAATGCTCAAACTTTTAAAGGTACAAATGTGCTCATTGAAGGTAAAGTGAGCCAAGTGGTGTTTTAAAAAAAAATCGTTAGATGCGTTGAAATATTTTAAGCGTCTTAAAGTATCGTAAAAATGAAGAAAACTTAGTAAATACTCATTGAAATAGTGTTATCTCCGTAAAGCAAAAATATGCAATCCACCAAAACTATTACTAGTATAACCATTTTACTAGTTGGCTCACTGTATTTCTTAAGGGGTCAAATAATTGAAGAATTTTTATCAAAGTAGTTTAAATCGCAATTCACATTGCGGTATCAACACTTTGCATTGCTTTTACGTTTTATGCAACCATGACCGATAATAATGGAATCGTTATGAGCATTTTTTCGTTCATTGTCTTTATCTGTATATTCCCATAATAAACAAAGAAGTCTTGGTAAACTGTCTACAATAAAAATAAGTTGATTTATGGTGTTGTCCAGTAATTAACACTATCATATCATTATATTTAGGCTGTTTATTATTAAAAAGCATCATTATATTATTGAGTTATCTGAATGCATGTGTAAATGATTTTACTATTCATACAAAGCGGTCGATTTTGTATTAAGAATTCACTTAGCTCAAAATGCAATAAAGCGATTTTACTGGACATTCAGTGTGATAGCACTTTTAGTTTGAGTTGTGCGGCGATCGACTTCTATGCCCATTTAATATTATTTATTCAGTTACGTTATACCTTTAACAGAAACACAATAGTATCATTTAACTGGATTGATATTTTTAGGAAGGTTTTTAAATATATAGTGGTGCAAACCGGCTTCTATTTTAGAGTAACTTGTTCATTTTATCTCATATTCTTCCCACGACGACAGGCTTTCTCAAAAAAATATTTTTTTCAAATGATTTATTTTTATTAAACTAGTGACACAACATATTGTCGATTGATGGTACTTGATGGAACTTTGGTATCAAATTTGAATTGTTAAAATTCCATAAAATGTGTCACTTACGACCTGGATTTCGTCGTTCGGCATTTATAGACATTCACGTGTATGTATGTAAAACGTACAGTTATTAAACATTTTGTTTCGTTTATATATGAAAAAATATTTAAAAAAAATTGAAATATACTAAGTCACTGACCACAGCTAACATATATTGCATATTCATTTTGAACAGCTCCCTAATAAAGTATTCATTAATTGAAAATAACTTCCTCTCAATACATTTCCATAGTGTATGCATTTGTACACTTAATCTTACATTATTATTGTCATAATTATCGTAGTGTTTTTAATAATCTACTACTAAAACATGATAAATTACGCTTTTCCCTGAGAGCTAAAAAAATATAGTTTCTGTTTATTGTTTATCTGAAAAAAACTATTTTAACAGAGTGAGTAGTAACTAAAACCATTTTATGTAGTTACTGGGGAAGAATTTATTTCCTAATGGATCGCTCGTACCAGATGACAATTGCCGTTTTCTATGTCTCACGTTCTATTCGGTCCACAAATGATGTACTCCTAAAATCGTGTCTTAGATATAAGACATATTAAATAATACCTACATATAATAAAGTCTTGTCTGGAAATTATTGATAACGAAATTAATATATTACAAGTAATACCAATACACAATCGCGCGTTGACTTCATATTATAATATAATCAAACGTCTATTCAATATAAACACGTAAACAATATTTTTTATTGAAAGAAATTTTAACGCTAACACAACTAACACTGTAAATTTCTATTGTTGGATATCAATTTATAACTTAATTATCTCATTCCTTTGACATTTAGGGAATTTACACTACTTATTGGCTATCAGATCTTTTTTTATTTACGTATCAGAAAACCAAACGGTGACATTTTATATAAAATAAGTCGCACAAGATTTTAATCATTTGATTAGTCTCATTCAAGATTAAACTTTTTTCGATATCGAAGATTTCGGTTCGCATATGCGTTCGCAGTATAAAATCATTAATTAAGTTATTTAAATATTGAAATTTGTTTTGAAAAAATCTCTGTATATTATTTTAACTTTATAGACGATAAAACCTAGATAATAACGCACGTTCTACTTTTCGAAACTTAAATGTAAACATGTTTTTTTTAATCTTCGTCAAATTCTGATTGCAAAACACTGAGATTAGTTCAAATTATTAATGTTATAGTAATTGTCATCGAACACTTTAGCTTGATTTCGTAGGCCTGTAATAAATATTATTTAAAACATGGATTTAGATAACTTATTGTCAAGTAAAGTAAAAGATTAAATATATTATAGTATAAAATGTGATATTTTCATTAACGTATGCATTACATTTTTAAAAAATACACCGCCTACCTTACAAGCAGTAATATCTTTGCAGTAAAAATAATATGCAGATGATACAAAAGCTGAGTAAGCTACAACAGAATACCGCAATATTCTAACAAATGTTTTGACTTTGCCATACAATTGTTCACTTTGCATAATGAAAACACGAGTACCTTCTCCTCAAACTCCTATGATTAAAATGCATTCCAACATGCCGATTGTCTAACTGCTATAAACATTGCTGCTTCAGTAATTCTATCTTTACATGGCGAAAACGAACATGACATTTTTTATGATGGGGATTTGTGTCAACTTGATATATTTATTGGTAACAACATCAGATTATTGGTACTGTCTGTTTAAAAAGATACATCCATCAATCGTTATTATTTATAAAATGAAGGTTCTTAATAATTTAATAATGCATATTAATGAAAAGGAGGTAAATCTTCATTGCCAAACCCTACTCAAGTAACATCTTCCGATGTTCAGTTCGCTGTACTGCCAATTATAACATGTAGTAATCTCTCACTTGAAGTATTCTTCATTCAAGTTTTATCATATTACTAACTCCAGACTTACTTGCACACATCCCGTATTCATTATGCAAAACTTTTGACTTGGAAAGGGGCTTTCCTCCTTGATAACAAACAATACAGTTCTTACTTACGCTAAAACTCGGGCTTATTTATTACCTCAGGATGTATGTTAAATATGGTACACGTGGAAATGAATCACAACTTACGTTTCAAAAATGGCGTTGTTTGTAACCATAATGCAGTAGCAAACTGCTTTTAGTACCATTTTGGAGAGCTTGAGGACACTTTGAGTAAGTCATAGACGGCGCAATTTATAAATAATATAAGATGCACAACAAAACAAACAAATTTACTGACAAACATTGAAGAAGAAGTGTTGTGAATTTTCTATTTTTTATATGAAAAATTGTTAAAGAAAGATTTTGCTATATTGATCATATATGTTTTTAAAACCACTTTATTATTTTCATATTATTTGGAAAGGTCGTTTTGAATCAGTATTAAGCTTTGAAATGTAGAAATTGTATTTTAAGCAATATTATTTTAAGGAAACAAACATTGTTTCGATTTATAATATTCATTCATAAATATAATAGTCCAGGATAAATTTGACAATATTGAACAGTATAATTTGTCCTAATTTACCTTGAAAAATCCCATATCGATTATTGTTTTTTGAAACACTAAAGCCATATAACAGATTAAAATATCAAAGTAGTTATAAATGGAGTTCTACCAAGTAAATGCCAAATCAATTAATATACTAAAGCCATAGTTAATAAATTTAATGTAATGTAATTAATAATAAATATCAGTTTAATTTTATCCTAATTAATGTTTTAAGGAAAAAATCCCAGATTGCTTATCGCTCTTTGAAACACTAGAACCACACTTAATAAGTTTAATAGTGTAATTATAATTTGAATTAGGATGTTAGAGTGAATAACTTGATGCATTGTTTATCTCTTCAGAGCCAGTATATATAGCTGAGCAAACTATAAGTTTAAACATAGTTCTGACGATGGCGAAAGCCGAAATAGCTATCAACGCATAAAAAATATTAAAAACCATAGAACTAAAATACTTTGATATTTTTAACCTGTTACAATGGAGTTCTACCAACTAAATGCCAACTAAATTAATATATTGAACATTGTTAAAATTTAAAATAGTTAAAAATACAATCTTAAAATGATGTAAAAAGTTCTACTGAACTTCGACATATACAAAGATATGTCTTTAAAGCCTATGCACCGATCCTGGCTAATTTGTATACATTTGGACTATTGTATAAACGTACTTATCGATCTACAATGATAATTTATTTGTCACATTAATGATTTTTTAGCAACAGAAGTTTGAAAATAAACTCAGTGTGCTACGATCGAAGCAGTGTGTTTCTGTGCCTGAATTAGGTAAACATGTTGACATTAATTGTAATATCATATTTCAAAATCTTTTTGTTAAAAGCCTTAGCAGTACTAAGTATTTTAATAAGTAACCATTAAGTCGTTTGTATGTTTCCTCTAAGAAATTATAATTATTATTATGAAACGAAAACGAGCACGTTTGATGGAATACAGCATTTGTAACGAAGAGAGACAACAATATGAAGTTTCCTTAACAGTAGGCAAACGTCTGACATACATACACCTGTTTATTAATTAATATTAGAATGGCGTGTATCTCAGTCACCTCTGCCATAGTTTGAATACAACACAAGGGCAAATGAAACACAGGAAAAAGAGACCCAGAGCTTCATAATTTGCTACAGCGAACATTATTCTTGCTCCAGCGCGTACCATGAGAAGATAAACACGCGAAAAAGCGTTTCTGTACACTTTCTGAGAATATATTATAATAGTTGTATGGAAAACTAAAATAACGTAACTCACATACTGAAAAATACTGTAAAGCGAATCAAAAATAATATTTTTTTCTCCAATTATAAGATTATAACGTCGCCTCTAATTCATTTTTTTTATTTCGGTCTACTCTCAAAGTAGAGCATATGACCTTCTAATGAAGATATCTCAACAGAAATCGTTTTTTTCTACGAGACTCAGAGTTGCTCAACCTCTCTTTCTTTTGAAGAGAGTATAGATAGCAAGTAGAAAGCTAAGGCAAGACTTAGTGGTTTGCTTATCGTTCTCTTATTTAAGAATCCTCTCATCATTCTTATGATGAGAGGAAATTTTTAGATATAACAAACATCCTTGCATTCAAAAAGAAAGTCGATACATCGATTGTAAAATGCTGGTCGTACTGGGGTTAGAACTCGCGGGGTCCGACATGGAAGCCAATGACGCTGACCCGTGTGCCATGGACCGGACATATGATTTAATACTGAATATTTATTTTTCGACGAAATGTATTTTTGACTTAATTATCCGTGTTGTTAACTTTTGATGAACATACATTTTAGCTATAAATGCTTCAAAAAGTATTATTTAACGATGAAAACTGGTTCTACATAACAAAGGGAACATTTCCAGCTCAAAAGTTTATTTTAATGTTAAAATGAGGTTTTTTTCATGGTTTGAGTGAAATTTTACTTTTTAGTAAAACATTTAAAATATAAGACTAAACTAAAAACTAAACATGTCCGCAACATAAAAATCTGTATGCGGAGTAGTTTTTGTGATATCTTTTGACATTTTGCTAAATAGCCAAAATTAAAAATATTCAATAAGTACATAATTTAGCTAGTCTTTTTGGCTTTTCGTAATCTTTAATATAATATTAAAATTATTTCTGATTTTTTTTTCATTCAGGCAAAAGTGAAATTGTGACCGAAACTATTTTTAGTAGGTTATAATATTAGCTTTTATTTAAGACTCAATAAAATAAACTTATCGATTGTTAGAATAATTTATTCACCCTCTTAGAATTCGAAAATATTTATATTGTTTTATGAAACGGAATAAAGACGTTTTAAATTGTTCGTTTTATTTATGTTTGTTTAACTTAGCCAAGAAAGACACTGCCAATATTTTTTTTATTACTGAATTGTTTATTCGTAAAATTTTGTGATCAATTTTATTTTTTTTGTCTATAAGTCAAAACATATTGTTAACATTTTTAAAATACTCATGTTGAATCTTTTTGTATAGTAAAGTCTGTAAAAACAAAAATAATGATCACTTTTTATGGGGTCACTGTCAATACTTAGTGGAAAGATATTATTTTTAAAAAACACTCCATTGTTATTATACCTAAATAATTTATGTATTAGAATCGGGACAAACTTCACCTATCACGAGCATTTTCGACTGAAAAATAATACAACAAAGCTTTTTCAATAAAACTAAGAACAACAAGTCCTTACTTGTTCTTCTTAGTTTTATTACAAAAATTATTACAAAAATTGGTAATTGAAATGCTTAAAGAATTTATAGAAAAAAATTACATACATTGATTAAAATACAAATAATTGTCAATAATTAAAATGTTTAAGACCATTTACAAATAAAAGATAAATAATAACGATCAAATTAAAAACCAATTAAGTAAGAAAGGTCAATAATAATACAGATTTTTTTTATCATTTCTTAATAACATTGATAGTTTCTACCTAAACACGTTATTTCATAAAACTCTTCTTGTCTGTTTATAGTTTCTTTTTTTTACCTTTTTTTTACTGTTGGCAATAATTGTAGTTTGTTTCAACGAGCTTTAGATACAATAAATGTCTTGAAATTTAACTGAAAACTTTAAAATTAAGTACATATATGTCAATCTTCTGCAGTAAAAGTAAATATGTGATTATTTTTTCTTGAATGCTATGAAATCAAAGGACTAAAAACCCCAATAGAATTCTAAAATAATGTTCCCACCACCACCTTTTGTTGTGAATATGCATTTAACGCTTTATAGCCGTCTTCTATAACGATATCGAAATAAATAAGGAGCTCTTGCATTCATAGACTAATTTTGAATAAAGAAATAGTTTGATAGATTTAAAAAAAATAGAGTGACAAGCTCTCATAAATCTATTGAAGTTGATATTAAGTAAACTGCGTATAATCCGTATACTGAGAAACACTGATTAACTCATTTATAGTCGTTTCTTTATCCTCATTGCGATGAGAAGATAAGTGGGTGACTTATAATAGCTTTTTGTGAAGCGCCATTTTACTCTCCATTGGCGTTTTGCTTTTATACTAAACTTATTACCGTCGTATGTTTTTATAATTATATTTTTATCTCTCTGCTGAGAAGAAATAATTCGTTTATAACATAACTTCTGAAACTTTATTAATTCAGTTGGTGTTTGTTTTTCGTGAGATATTTACGTCTATGAAGATGATTTTCAGATAAAATGATAATTAAAATTCAAATATAACTAAAAAAGTAACAAAATACAAGCAATGGCACATTTTGATTAATTCCAATTAACTGTTGAAAAAAAGATTGTAAAAATTAACCACCGATTACAAAATTCTTAGTTATGTTTTATTACTACTGCATTTTTTGGATTTATAATAATTATTCTACTGTTAATAATATGCATCACTAATAGGAATATAAAAAAATAGGATTTTTTCGATCTACGGAACCGGATATTGCTTGTCACCATGAAAAAGGATAGAAATCATTGAAAGTTGGCAGGTAATGTACCGGACGGTCTCGGTTATCTCGCCAAAAGGCTCTCACCCCTTCGCAACGAAAGCTCTGCTACGTCATTTTACTCAGTAGCACTTTAAGCTTCGCGGAGGGCGGACGTCCACCGAAGCGTCGCCATGTATCTACCTTGCCTCACATCGAAAGTACCGCGTTAAGTGTTGTCATATTGCTACCTAATTTGACAGATATCAATTTGCGATACGCGCGAAAATAATTGACAGATTTTATTGCATTCAAAAATCACGCCATCACAAATAAAAATTGACCACATTTTGACATTTAAGCAACGCATTAAATTTATGATTGTTTTTAATATTGCTTTATTGAGATGGAAGATTTAAAAGTTACGGTAAAATATAAAAAAAACTAAAGTGAATTTAAATATTGTTATACTTAATTTAGTGACAATGTCTTGGAGGCAAGTCAATTTTGTGCCTTTATTGAAATGTGTGAATAGAAAGAATCAGTGATGTTTCGCAGTGTTTATATAATAATATTGACTTTTGTATTTTGTTTCAACGGTAAGTTATTTCTTTAAAATTTTTATTTGTATTTTTATGAACGTACATGTTTTCAGAAACTTTTTTTTTAATTTGAAACGTTTTGTACTAGTAAAATCTTTTTGTTATGCACTATTTTTAATATATAATTTTCGCTCTTGAATTATCGACGCTTTTTTAATAAATAAACTATAAAATATGTTAAAACCAAATACGATGGTGTTTAGTTGTTTGAAAAGGTTCATAATATATTGTATTGGAATTGCATTAAAAGGGGCGTAATATTTAAATGAAAGCTCTTAATTGATGAAGATTTTTTGAAAACATAAGCTACTTAATTTATGAGCAAATTCTAGTAAATGTTTGTTGCATATTTTTTTCAGAAAATTTGGGGGCTATATAATTACAGGCGTACAAATATAGTTTTAAGTTTATTAAGGTATAGGAGGTGATTAAGCTTTGTGCTTCTAATATTAATATTTTATTTGAAGATATACCTAATTATATATCGTAATCGGTTATAAGGTAAAGCTTTGTGTGCACAAATAAACATTATTATAAGATTGCCAAAACTGAGCTCAGCTCAAAACATACGTTTTTTTAGATAGGCCTTTGTGATTCTAACCTCCCTTATACATATATGAAATAGAAATTTATAGATGGAAAAATTTTCTTATATTGATAATATGTGAATAAAGGTTACGTAAAAAATATTTTTTATTCAAAAATGTTTAGATTTTTATTGAAATTCTAAAAAGATTATAGGCTAAGATCAAATTTAAAGAGAGAAAAAATTATGAAACTTGAATATAAAAAAAAAACTTTTTTGTACTATTGAGTGGCACATACTTAAGATCAGGACTGACTTTTCTGATCGCAAAAAATATAAGCTGATCAGTTGATAATTTCTGTGATGATCATTTTATTCTGATATTAATATTTAAAGAATATGCTTTAATTTTTCATATGTTTAATATTATGCAATACCTACGTTTCGTTAAGAAATGTTGGTAACCTTCTTAAATCAAACTTTTATTATTATAGGAGCAACATGCCACATTTTCGTTTTAAATTACGTTTAGTTTCATATAAAACTTACGAAACAATATATATAAATAAATTATGAAAATATTTTTGAATATAACAATCCGAAGTTTTCAGCTCAATCAAAACTCTCACAACAAGAACCCACAGATGATTTATACGAAGTATAAAGAATATTAAATTTACAATCTTAATAAATGTGTTTTACCAAGTCGTTACAGTGAGAAATAAATTTGGGACGTAATATATTCATTGCTTAGTAGATGTCGTCTATCATTCTCTTTGCCACATTACGTAGGCTGTTCGTCATTTCGCGGTGATGTACGACCAACTTTGTTGAAAAATATTCGCATTTAAATCAGGAAGCTTTTGATCTGTTTTACTCATCACAATTTATTTGCGTTGTTATTAATCGCTATGCATAATATTATAAATATAGTCATTTATATTACTGAACGTGTGTTATCTCTTATGGTAACAATATGTCATTTTTATTTATGTAATAAAAGCACATTATTTTGATGGTGTAACCAACTATTTTGATGTTGTGATAAACCTATTCATTTATTATTTACTGTATTATTTACTACCTACTATCAAAGGGCTGGATTGTCGAGTACGTGATGAAGTGGTAAACGTTGTTGATTTCTGTGACGGTTTTCACGGGTTCGATTTACAATACCAAGAACATTTTTTCATACTTTCGATGGTTTCGGCGGTAACTTTGTGGAAGTTCATTTTAATAGAAAATTTAAATTAACTTTGATTATTCCACGTATTGTGTAACTAACTGTGACACGTGTTTCGCCTCTTTCAGAGGCATCTTCAGACTTACTATCGCAAAGTTTGCTTAAGTAATGAAGCAAGATTGATTCTAACATTTTAAAATTATAAAATTACAAAATGGATTGG
This sequence comes from Himalopsyche tibetana, assembly GCA_030503985.1. NCBI lineage: Eukaryota > Metazoa > Arthropoda > Insecta > Trichoptera > Rhyacophilidae > Himalopsyche > Himalopsyche tibetana. The sequence goes on along the minus strand of JAPJYX010000007.1, from coordinate 823,135 downwards.
GTTTTTTTCCTTTTAAGAGGAGCAAGGAGGGGGGTGTAGAATCGAAATAAAGCAAACGGATAATGATACTAATTTTACTAATCATTTAATAGAAAATAATCATAATTTTAATCAGATTTGTAATTTAGAAATACTCCACCGAGTAAATAAAAAGAGTTTAAAGATGAATAGCTTAGAATTTTTAGAAATTAATAAAACTCTTAACAAAAAAGAAATATTATTAAATAATATTCTTAATAGCACAGGCGGTTCCCCGTTACTCAAATTGTTTCCAATTAATAGAGTAATCACAAACCTAGATGATTGACTGCAGCTCATTAGTTTTAATAGTTTGTAATGTTTAACGTCATTAGTAGTATGATTAAATTTGTTTGCACTGTTTCGATTTTATAATCCCCTCTTTGCTTCCATTAAAAAGGAAAAATCCCATTCTGATTGTTTACAACTCATTAGTAAAATTAGTATCATTATCTGTTTGCTTTATTTCGATTCTACACCCCCCTCCTTGCTCCTCTTAAAAGGGAAAAAAACCCAATCCATTTTGTAATTTTATAATTTTAAAATGTTAGAATCAATCTTGCTTCATTACTTAAGCAAACTTTGCGATAGTAAGTCTGAAGATGCCTCTGAAAGAGGCGAAATACGTGTCACAGTTAGTTACACAATACGTGGAATAATCAAAGTTAATTTAAATTTTCTATTAACATTTTTTCAAGCATGTGTTTGTCATGTCTAAAAATGAACGGTTAAATCAACAAGTTAACATTTCATTTAAAATGATAAAAAAATGCTAGCGAATAAATAAACGACACGTAAATTAGAAGGATTAATATAACACACTCAGCTTAACTCGATGGCTGCCACAGACGAGATATCTCGTCAAATTTTTTGTGCTCAACACGCCAAAGACGAATTATTTTGTCAATAACTAATTTAATTCATAATTGCAAATTATGCCAGCGTGATAGGTAATTACGTATTTTTTTCTACGGCAGCCAAAAGGTTTATGTCGATAAATAAATAAATCAACCTAAGCGTCAGCAAATATGAACAGAAATTTATATTGTTTTATGACCTATAAAATGCACCGTCGGTAATTTATTACCTCCAAAGAATAGCTTTGCCCGATTGTAATGATATGACAAAAAATAAAAATATTATTACGATCAACTTCAATTTAATAAAAATCGACTGTTCACTCACGGTCAATATAAACGTAATCAACATAGCAGTCGTTCTCAATGGACTAGTGATAAAAGCTTAAGCTTAGCGATAAAATTGGTATGGGTTCAAATTTCAGCAAATTCAAAATACAATTCAAATTTTTTCAACCAAGTATTTGAACGTTTGGGAATAGGTGTATTTGATTAAGGCAGCCAATCCCGGGATCCCGTTCAATTTTCTGATCCCGAAATTCCGGGATTGATACGGCTTCGATCCCGGGATTTCGGAATTGAGAAATTTTGAGCAAATCCCTAAAATTGACAAGAAATTGGCAAATAGAGGATTTCAAATTCCTCGGTGATCTAAAAAAAAAAGACAAGATTCTGTGACAATCTGGGAAAAAGTATACCAAATAGAGAATTTCAAATTCCTCGGTGAGCTAAAAATAAAAAAAACGAGGCTTGGAGATAATCCGGGGAAAGAGTATAACAAATTAAGGATTTCAAATTCCTCGGTGAGCAAATCCCAATCCTCGGATCCCGGGATTGCAAAGTAATCGATTCCGAAATCCCGGGATTGGATACCCTATCTGTGATTTCTTTACTTCTTGGGTTAGCTAAAAATCCTTTTCGATCACTTTTAAGGTGTTTACTGTCACTGTGGAAAAAGTACTAAAAATCTTTTATTATTTTTATTATAATCCTTTTCGAGTTTATCTCATCTGATCTGAAAACTTTACATTGAATGTGATGACCCAGGTTGCTTTTAACTGTATGCCAGATATTTAATTTTATTATTTTTCATACTTAATACAAATATAATAGGTATGCATTGATTATTTTATAAGACATATATAACACAAACTATTAACAAATACATATGTAATAAAAATACATTGCGTCGCAAATATTTATTTTATTTTACATAGACATTGAAAAAGAATGACAAATAACGATTTTAATACTTTTAGAATATAGTAAAAATAATTGAAAATATACACCAGTAAATAATAAAAAAAAGCAATTTAATTTGCATTAATGGATCTAGAGGTCAGTATTTTGAAATTGAAGTGTGAACTTTCCACGGTATCTTGGACCGAAACTATTTTTATAAGCTTTTTCTTAACTTGCTCTGTTAGTCGCCAAGACGTGACCATGTTGTCGGGATTTTTGAAATGTTATTATATTATATGTATTTTTTCTTGTGTATTGCTATGTTTTTAAATACATAATTTAATTTTCCTTTTTTTATGTAGATTAAATAAGCCGTAAAAGATATTTTTTGAGTATTTTTTTTTCTTGTTGAGCTAAAAAAAACTCAATTGTAGATATACTAAGCAAAATGTTTCAAATTGAAAAAAAAAATACTGTCGTAATATAGGTCAATTGATTAATTAAACCAAATATCTACTGAAGATTTTTCTTGGAATATTCAATGAGGCTTTTAATATGGCACTTAATATGCAAGCAATGGTAAGTGAGAGTTTTTAAAGCGATTGGAATATTAATTATATTAAAACAACCCGCGCATAAAAATAGCATTGATATAAAAATAAAATAAAGGTTTTTATTTATAAGGTATAAAAATACTCTTGGTGCGATTTCAATCATTACATTTTTATAAGAAAACATTGCAAGAAAAACGTCAAGAGTTTTTAAAATTAAATTATCCACAATAATTTAAAAACATTAAAAATATCAACTGCTCATTATTTTTCGCAGTTCGTATACAAAAATTACTCGCGAAAAAAATCAAATATATGTGTCAAAATCACATGTTATTAATGTCAAAATGTTTAAAAGGAAAGCAAATATAATTGATAGTAATTTAACATATTTACAAACATTGCCAAAAATAAATTGATGTATTTTTTATATTTTAGAGATTTCCAAGCATACGTTTGCCGGCGCTCTGCGACGTGTGCCAAAATCTATCTACTGACAAATATTACGCTAAATTATTAAACGATAAACGATAAAGTTGAACAAGAATAATAACCTGGTTTTTCATTAAATTGGACAGAATAATAATCATAATCTCCCCAACAACTTTCATTTTTAAATGAAAATCAATAAAAAAAAATCTTTTCACATTTTTTTTATGTTTAACTTTTTGATTTAATTGAAATTCTGTTTTCATTAATATTCAATTTTGTTAAAAAAAATAATTTCGTAATATTTTTTTTCGTTCCTACATTTTCTTCTTTTCTTAAATTAAATCACTGTAATATTAAAAACCTCTACAGTCTTTCATAAATTGATAGTACCATCTTCTCAGCATCTTATCATCTAGCTTCTAAAAATTCTGAGTAAAAAAATATTTATCCATCTAGTTTTTGTATTTTTTTGCAAAGAAAGTACCTAAAATATTCATTAAAAAAATAAATGAGCAATCACGAAATTCATATTTTTAAATATCAGGCTTTTCATTAAGTTTCGTTCAAAAATCATAGTGAGGTAAGTTAATTGTGTAAAAATGCTGCTACTTATAAAGAAAGCCAACAACAACCAGTTTGTTTTCTTTATTATTTTCTCTTAAAGTTAAGTAATACTTATTATTTTAAATGTTTCAATGAGTAAGCTAATTATTTATGTAAATACATTTTTTACGTATGAACTGTGGTTGTTTTTATTATTCTGTACCAGTCCTGTAAACTAGTGGTTAACGCTTTTAGACATCTATCTTGTTCGGTAACGGTGAGTAGGATCTAAAATATTAGTACGACAATTTTATGAATATATGTGCTTAATGATGTGAATACACAAGTAAGTTTTTTTTACCGCTTACAAATCTAATACAAAATTGAGCCGTATTTAAATCAAATAGAGAACTAACATTTTTATCCAAACCCCATTCTCAGTCACAGAAAATAATATCACTATTTCTCTCTTTCTATCTACTTCTCCTTCAATCATATTTAAAAAAATGTTTTATAATTGAATAGAAATCTTCATGTATAATAGAAAATATAAGATTGCTAAGAATATCAGAAAAACGAACAAAATAAATTAAAACAAAATTATCCCAAGAACGGTTGAAATTCACTGCGCTCGACCGGCGATGTATTTCCATTAGTGATCCGATGTGTTATGCTAAATCCGTCATCTTACTCATGACGTTTATATTATGAATAGTGACCGTTATCTCACTTAATAAATCTTTTTTTACGACATCTATGGCGAGAATCAGCGTTATCTATGACCGCTTTTCATTTATTGTTTCTAGCCATTCTTCTCTATTTTATTCATTTTCATCCCGCTCAACTTTTCTTCAACACAATCACCATTTTTGCTCTTTCAGACTCTAATTAGTATTCAAAGAAAAAAAATAAACCGAGAAAAAATTGTTATCTTTTTTAATATCCTTAGTCAATTATGTGAAACTAACTCTTAACTCTACTATTACTACCCTTCGTGAGAGTTTGTCTCTCACATCATTTTATGATGAATCTTTATTGATTGTATTTGCTGCTGTGAAAACTATTAAGTTATTATGCAACTAATTATAATAATTATACATAACTGTCATGCTCTTTCAATCTGTATGTATTTTGAATATTATTATTTAACGCAGTGGTTTCCAACCTTTATGTTACTACGCCTCCTTTTTAAGAATAAAATATCTTCGCCCTTCCCCATCTTTTATGTCATATATTAATAAAGACACGTTTTAAAGGGTAAATATTTATTTTGGACTGCTCGCACCTCCCTTTGCAACAGTCCACGCCTCCCAGATTGGAAATCGCTGATTTAATGTAAATCAATAAAGTGCTATTTTAAATTTACAAATGTAAAGAAATTAAAATAAGGAAATACGTTCTTGAGTAAAGTTGCGTTAAAATTTTCCTAATATAATTTAAACTCAATCGTTATTATATTTTCATTTTTTTTGTGTATTTTCAAGTAATAAAATTACTACTGTCTGTTTTTCATTTTCTCACACGGTTTTGAAAGCAATATAGTAATACCGGAATGTTTCTATTGGGTGTTAAAAATTTAGCAAGTTAACGTTCATCATTTGAATAAAAAATTAAGGAATGTTTTGTATAGCTTTTTTGTGTAATAATTATTTTCTGTTTTCAGAGATGTGTTGTCTACGCGTGAGCGAGCTACGCATATCTCCGATGGCCGTAGAGCGCGGAGGCAGTGTAACTCTCCAATGCCTATACGAGCTGCAAGGCGCACCCCTCTACACAGTTAAGTGGTACAGGGGGAGGCACGAGTTTTATCGATACTCTCCTGATGATCGTCCAGTCACGAGGATTTTTCCATTCACTGGAATCAACGTCGATGTAAGCATCAGTAGTCGAATGCATTATATTATTTTCAAGTATTACACTAGCATTATTCAATACAAATCTAATGTAAAAAAACAGGCTACGATTAGCTTATGACGTGCGTAAACTGCGTGATTGAGCTTGAAAACAGTTATAATTTTTTCGATATGTTGAATATTCAGCAATTTAGATGTAGATTATTCATGTTTATTATTTCAAACATTACAAAGTTTTTAATGACTGTAATGTAATTTATCATATTTATTGAATAAATATTTGACTGAGATTTTTATTTAAGTCTTAATAGTATTTGAAGCTAACACATCGATTGAGGTAATAGAAAATGATTGTTAACTAAGCGTTATTATTCGTTAAGAAACGTAATAATTATTTTATCGGTAAAATCAAATAAAAGTCATTTCAAGTTCATCCGTGCACTTGAACGACTAAAGATGCCGAAAGGCAAAACCCGGGTCGTTAGTGACAAACTCTGTGAGAATGTACATAGTTTGAAGAATTCAAATTTAATATTGCAATTCCACCAAGGACCTTCAGTCGAAATCTTAAATTAAATAAAAGTCAATGAATTTTCAATTTTTTTTCATGTTTTGTGAAATTAACAAAAACAAACACGTTTACAAAAACAAAAATCATACGTAAAAAGGAGTTTTTTATGCCATCAAGTTCATACGACTTTCTAAATGGAAGACTTTTCTAGCTTCCCTTCTCAGAGAGATATTAATGAAAACCTAACGATAGTCCTATCGCACTTCTTAAGCCCAATTACGAAGTTTGAATATATTTTTTGGAAAACTTGTAAATAGCAGGTTTATTAAGTTTGCATAACAATCCACAGGGTTTTTGTATAAAGTGTCCAACAAATGATTTAAATCCATTGTCACGCACCTAGATAAAAAGAAACGCTTCTCAACTAAGGCAGTGTTGGTAACCAACATAAATTGAATAATTAGGTTTAGAGTTTTTTGAAAGTCTATATTATTATTATGTTTACTATTTAAATGAAAAAATCTCCAACTAGTCCAAAAAATTAAACAATTTAAATCAATTAAGTCACAGCAACATTTTATATAACTCATAATTGTCGGAGTAAAAAATATTCACATTTTTTTACAAAACATACTTTAAGCGATCAGAAAATAGTGTTCCCATTATTTTAATTAGTCCGTGAGAAAATGTGTCACGAAAACTGTCTACAGACAGGTAATTTATAATTCAAAAGGATATAAATTAACGAATCTCTAGTTGCTAACAATTACAATCCTGGCATTATCATTCGCAGACTTCGTTTTAGATAAAATAGCCTATTATTTAGTTAATTATTTATCTCGTAAACGTATATATTTTAAAACAATGCAAACATGCTCGAGTATTAATTACCAAGCAAACTGTCTCTTATTTAAACGTATTATATAACATTGAATATTCAGTATAATTTGTCATTTTTAACTTGACAGCCATTTGCGATATTAAATAATTTATATCATGTTATTAACGCTTAAAGCAGTGCAGATTAATTGTACTACTGAATGGTCAATATCATTTGATCCAAAAGCCGAGTGGTAAACGCACTGAATGCGCAGGGGAGTATCTAATTACAAAATAAACACTTTCATAGTTTGACAAATTTACAAATCGATGAATTTGTATTGCACGAACCAATATTATAAGTTGAAAGCGATATTAACAAACGGTTAGTCGTTCTCCAATCTCTTTGAAGAATACATTGAGTGGCGACAGACTTAATCTGTAGAATGCAATGATATAATATCTAAACTATATTGTAGTCTTTGACTTCAAACGAAGTTTAAATTAAACTTAAGGCCATAACATCATATGTTAGGAAAGTTATTCCACGATGTTATGAATTTTTAGTTAATTTCTCGACATATAAAAACCGAAAATAAATATCATTATTTCCGTTATATTAAAATATATTTTTCAATGCAGAATAATAATAATTAATAATAATAAATAAATGTGGTAAAATGTCAAAAAAATCAAATAAGAAATATAAAAATATTTTTTTGACGACAAAAGCCATCTTGACTCAAAAACCGATATGTCTACCTAACAATGTTAATAGTAAACAACAGTTTAGTGCTCAACGCTGACATTTTAAGCTTTATTGCTGTTATTGATAGTGTTTTTTTTCGATCGCGCTGTATTTTCAATTAAAAACAATTTTCATATTTTTATAGCCAGTCGACCGTTTATTTCAATGAATAAAAGCTAAATAAAATTGAACAAGTTTCATTGAAATTCATCAGTTTATGTGAGTGATTTCCGTGACATGCCAATTGTTCATTTTTTTTTTTGTAAGATTTTGTCGTGTTTTGCAAACAAGTATATAAACTATTTTCAATAGATTTTAGCAACATGTTATCGAGTTGGTTTTTGCTTTTAAGAGTAGTCATAAGTTTGACATACATTACACGTATTGTTTCTTATATGATTTAAACAATACAACTTAATATGAAATAGAAAAATTATTCTTAGAATACAATTCGTACTTTAATTAATTTATCATAGTTTAATGTACTTATCAACTAACGGAAAGTATTTGATAGTTCTTGACTTTTGAGCAACATTATTAACTACTGGATATACTATGAGCTATATGCCGATTTTTTAAAAAATAATATCATTATTAATTTAATGATTGACAAAAAAGAATTTACCGATTTTATTGATGACCACATGCTTGTGAGTCACAGGTCTCCAGTAGAGACTCCAATTACTCGACATCTCAACTACTCGAGTATCGAGTAGTAAAATTGTAAAATACTCAGCAGTTTCAGATGTACCGAAATATATATATTATTAATTCAAATTTGTGTATATAAATAAATGATAAATAAATAAATAAGCTTATTTAATTTCATTATTACATTTATTTAAATATATTAAACATATATTATGTTTCAAAAATAATAGAGAATTAAACGTCTCAATTTAAAAATTGGTTCAAAGTTTTGTTTTTATAATTCCCGCAGTAAAACAAACTCTTTCTGTTGATGTGGACGTCGGTTTTATAGTTAACAATGAATTAAATAGTCCATCCAGTGTCCGCTGTTTAAATGATTCCAACTGTCAACGGAAAAACTGGACAAAACCATTTAAAAAATGTATTACCTGATAGTAAAATCCACGCGCAGGTCTCAGTTAAACGCAATAAGTAAATAAAATTTGGAAATAAATTTTTATTTATAAATTATAAGTATTACTCGAATATTTTTCAAAATACTCGTGTATCGAGTACTTCAAAAATGGACGAGTATTCTCGAGTATTGAGTATTCAATACTTGAATTGGAGTATATAGTCTCCAGTACCACCAACTAAAATATAGTTTTTATTTTATAAAAAACATTCTCCATGTATATTATAGTATCCCATTTTGTTGAAATTATTATTATGAGAATAGTAAAAAACAAGTTATGTTTAGCGGAGTTATATAATATATTTACGAAATTGTTAGTATAAGGGTCGTTGTATTATATTAATATGAAAGTAAAATTTTATCGCCCACCCGGGATTTTCTATTTACATAATATAACCCATGTAACTAAGAATGTAAATCAGCAACATCTGTTTATTTTACTATCAAGTTGTTCTGAATGTAAAGTGAAGTAAAGTTTTATGGTTAGTTCGTGAAATATGTAAACATTACTGACTTCCGGGAATATGTATAAATAATTACTAATTTTGCCATTAATAATCAGTTTGAAACGACTACCCGTTGTATTAGGACAGCTGCTTTTAGCTGACACTTGATTTTATGTTATATTTATCTCTATAAATAGATTTAAAAGTTTTGAAAAAGCTTCGGGAGTATTGGTTATTTATTTAGGCATTATATTTCTGGAATAAGTAAACAACGGTTCAAAAATGGTAACATTTAATCACCAACAGAAATAATTAATACTAAGATTTTTTTGCTGGAGAAAAAAACACTTACTAATTTAACAATATAAGTTATGATAGTCTATTAAAAATCTCCATTCGAAACGACTTAAACTTTATTTTGATGTATATGATGTGTTTTTAATATTATATCACATTTCAGGATAATAAATTTATTTAGACTTTAGATAGAGTGAAGGTGCATGTGGTAATTTCAATATTAAATTTGAAACGTTTTAATTATGTACACTCACATGTTTTTCCATTAACGACCCAACCTTTCAACATCTTCGTGCGTTCATGGATGAACTTGAACTGTCAAAATCTGTGGGAGTGTACACAATTTAAACGATAATATATAAATTAATTAAAGTATATAACCACTAGATAAAGTCAACTGTCAACTATTGGTGGGAAGAAATTATTCGGTTTCGTTTGAATTAAAACTAGTTTTTCAGTAAAATTGTTGTAGAAATATTTCTTATATTAAATTTTATTTTGTTTATTTATTTTATACATATCATTAAAAGAAGACAAGAATAAATAAAACAAATAGTTAGTATACATAAAAATATTTATAAATATGTAAATAATCTTCGCAAAAGTTATATTTGAACAAAAATACAAACATATTAAAGCACGGATAATTTGATGAGACATGTTTGTAATTTTCTCTAGACAAAAAAAAGAATTCATACGAATAAAATTAATAATGTATGCAATAATTAATATAAAAAAGTACAACTTAGTATTTTTTGATTTTAAATTTCAATAAAATATTTAAATCAAAGTATCAGATTTACATACTAGAAAGTGTGTGCTTAAAAACAACAAACCAAAATGATCTGGAAGAGATAAAATTTCTTTGCCTAACACTGCGATATTTTATTTTAAAATTAACTGTTACCGCACTAAAATGTAATTTTAAAATATGTCAAGAGAATGTTTTTGTTGAAAATATTTTCTCAGGATTACCCAGGAACATTTCACATAGACATTTATTCCGTAGACAAGATTAAAATTCATGAAAAACTTCTAAAGCAAGAAGATTGTTGAATCAGGCGACTCCCACCCATATAAAATACAACACAGAGGTTATATTATTATACTTTGATACGCAATGCGATGACAAGCAATTCGCCTCCAGGTTATTGTTATAATATATTTACGGAATACGATTAAAAACCAAATCGAAGTATGATTAAAATATTTGTCATAATTTTGAACGAGAAGTATCAGATAATCAACGATAATAATTTTGAGAACTTCAAAAATAGGGGTCACTAAATCTTGTAATTTTTTCGAATTAAATATACCGGGTGGCTGGAATTAAATTTAAAACTAAAGACAAGCATGTGAGGCTAAGCGTATGATGAAACGCAGGCGACGCAGCATAGGACAGCACAGAATTGGCAAGGCAGGCAAAAAAAGAATGTGCAAAACATATGAATGACACTCAATGGCATATTTCTTAACAAAATGACATTAAATTTGAATCGTTCAAACTATGTACATTCTCACAGATTTTGTCACTAACGACCCGGGTTTCGCCTTTCGGCATCTTCAGGCATTCAAGTGCACGGATGAACTTGAACTAACCAGTGCACTTGAATGCCTGAAGATGCCGAAAGGCGAAACCCGGGTCGTTAGTGACAAAATCTGTGAGAATGTACATAGTTTGAACGATTCAAATTTAATATTGAAATTCCACCAAGCACCTTCAGTCGAAATCTTAAAATGACATTAAATGTTCATTTTTTTAACGAGTAGGTACTTAATTCAAATAAAAGTTGAAGTTTTCAATAATTTTAAATAAAACCACTGCACAAAAAAGCACCATTTGAGTAGTGGTTACTTCACCGACATAAGAATTGTACATAATCACCGACAAAAAAACCTTTAGAGTGGTGGTACAAAGTAGTAGTATCATAAAAACAAAGTTCAGCTCACAAAATTCAAACAATTCAAATTTCACACTAATTCAATTAGTTTCTTGGTCATTCATGCAATGAAATAAAAAAAAACCCCTCAAAACCTGCACGCGTCAAGCAAGAATCTGTGCCGGCTTCACTGTCCATAGCATACGCATATTGGTATCACACGTGTCTGCATGCATGGCAGCGTAAGCAGTTCTATGTTTCTTTATGTAATAAAGTTTGAAAATATTTTTTTTGCTGCTCTGTCCTGCACTGCGTCACATGCGTCTCAAAAACACGCATAACCTTAATATCGTTCACAGCGCCAAGACTGAGATTGCTAAAATACGATCTTATCTCATTATGACTTGTTACGAACTGTAAAGGAACAATGTTTTTTAAGTCACAATTATGTTACGCTTGTGTGAATGCTTGCGTATGTACGATAAGGGACTCAAAGGTAATTAAATAATGCTTGGGTTTGACTATACCCTCTGGAACGACATATCAAATGCGTATGAAAGCTTTGCGATTCGGATATAATAATACTATACAAAAGGAGAGATAATAATTTGGTCATTGGTTATACCTAATTATTGGAACGGTATATTTTGCCCGCAATTTTGTGGTGTGTGGAACACATACCAATCCTTATAAAGTATATTTTTTTATACATAACTGATTTCTTGGAAGTTTTATTCAATCTGAATTAATAAGCCGAAATGAAATTATCAATTATTTTAAAATTTACTTTTTAGTAATAAGAACGAAACATAAAAGATAAACTTTGAAACAATTAAAAGTGTAATAATACGATGTTTATACTAAAATAATTGGTTAAGACTTCCTTATCAAATTTCTTCATATAAAATGTAAAAATATATCAAAACAAAAAAACTGTATTCCTATTACGAAAAAAATACAAAAAATATTTAAAATTAAATAGAAGCAACAAAAAAACACCGAACATACAAATTTTTCTCAAACCAGACATTTTTAAACACTGCCTAAAGCGTGAATATAAAATTACTTTATATTAAAACAATGCTTCCAACCATGTAATAAAGCATATTTTACATTTTTTTGTACATATTATTATTTATATATAACATAACATTATTTGTTACAATCTTTTCCGTGAAAACGATCAGTCTTTTTTATAAAAAAGCAGAATTGAATAATTATGTTGGCTTGAAATTTAATTTTGATTTATACAAACGGTTGATATTTTGAGAATTGTTGTTTTCATATTAAAATAACTGACAATAATATTTCATTTCATCAATTTTTCCTAAACTTTAATGGAAATATAGCCATGATATTGATTGTTTTTAATCTTGTTTTTTCATTCAAAACGCTTTAAGCGTAAGGTTAAAAACTTTATTTATTATCATTGAAATAATAAATTATATACAGTAGTCCAATAGTCCAGTAGTCCAGTAGACACAATCGTTTATACTTTTTAACAAGTAAAATAAATCAAATTTATTTGAATTATTTTTGATAGCTATGATATTATTAAATAACAAATGGCGATCAACAATAATAATTGTTACTTAAGATAAAACCTACTATTATTGACCAGCTTCAATTATTGGCCACTTGCAGATAAAATCTAGTTTTATGAGATATTAAACTAATATTTCCACTTGTTGACTAAATAAGGAAGTTCATTAAGTATTCCTCCGTTGGTATAGCAGATAACTGTCATTTAAAGCATTGTCAAATAACCTAAAATCTTATTTTAAACTTACGGTTGAAGCGTTGCCGTGAAACAAATGAGATTTGTTGTAAAAATCACAAGGGTTTGACTTCCGTGTAAAGATAAATTTAACGTTCATATTTTCATCAAATGAATTGAAAATTGATTTGGAATTTAATATGTTTTTTAAATCAGTGAATGACGGAACATATTACTCTGTTGAAAATCTTAATTATGTACATATATGTAAAACCATTTATACGGAATATTTATGTAATAAGTTGAAACCGTAAATTACAAGAATGATATAAGTATGCGATTGAATTGAAATTCATTTGGTTGAATTCTAACATACTCAAAAATATGTTATTTTTTAAAACTAGTGGCACATGCGTTACTCCTTAAAATACTTGTGGGACTATTTGTTTCTTGTTTAGGTTGGGGATTTTTTGGCGTATGAGCGCAACATCTACTTATTTGAAATATAATGAGAAACAGTTGCAAAAAAAATAACTTATGACAAAATACAACATTTAAAGAAATAAAAGGCTCGGCCTTATTGCCCTGTTTTCCGTTTTGTAAAATAGTTTATATACAAGAAGGTACACAAGCAAATTAGCTTTTGACAATATTTGACAACCTTTGTAAGATATAAAATTGATTGATAATTTTCTATCAATATAACCATAAGTATTTTTCGTATGTCATGCCATCATAATATGAACACAAGCACTTGCTTTCCAGTCATCTTTAAACGCATTGGAAAAAATGTTCACACAAAATTTAAAAAAAAACAACAATTCGGACATTTGTGTGTTAAAAAAATAACCAAAGGGACAATACTATATTCCAGATTACGATTTATTGACATAAATATATTGTTTTTGAAGCTTATACTCTTTTCATTTTGGATACTATATTCAGAGGAGAAAAATAGCGTTTGACTAAAATACTTCTCCAATATAATCCTCATAAAATTAAATTAAACAAGCAATCAAAAAAACACAACTTTTCTCAAGGTAAGCAGGATTGTGATGGTGATTATTATTGTTTTATTTTTTTATAGCTGGCAGCATCCAACGCAACCCAAGCCGTCTTGCAAAAGGTAGATTTCGCCCTATCTGGCAATTTCAGCTGCGAAGTGTCAGCCGATGCCCCTTCTTTCTCGACGGCCATCACTTCGGGCCACATGGAAGTTGTTGGTGAGTATGAAACTTTCGGACATCTATTGTACTTAATACATCAATCTTGCAACCTGTAAAGACTGGCGACAACCAGTCATTTGTATTTACTATGACTTACTATGTACGGACAAGTCTGATAAACGGTTGTATTATAATCCATTCAAAATATGTTTTTTTATTTATGACTATTTAAGCTATAAAATATACTTGAATTATTAGAAAAAAAGCAGATTAAATTCGGCATAGTATATTCAAAAAATATTTAACAATGTAAATCAGCGTTGACCAAGACGTTGACTGCGTTACTATTCCAAGTCGCTCACATAACGCTGCTTAGAAACACGAATTGAATGTGTCTTTTTACTATCGTTTAATTTTATTTCACTTACATAAACGTTATATTTTGCTTTGAATTACTTCACTTTTAATGAAAACTTAGTACATACAGTATTAGTAAATCACCAAGACTGATTTTAGTATGAAGTCACCCGCAGAGGTCAAAATTTTGGCCAACCATTTTGTAGATGTTGTCATTGGTACATACATTGAATGATTTGGAATTTTAATTTGCCGTAAATGCTAGAAAATACATATTATTAAAAATGTATCGATAAAATTATATGGAAAAAAACCCAACATTCATTGAACAATATATTCTGATTTATGAAAAACATACCTGTATAGAGCTTGCTGCATCTTCTTTTATAGGCCTCAATTATTCGTGTTGTTATGTAAGATGTTATTTCGTTTTTAATTATTTTTTTCCATTCATATTTGAAATTAATTGCGTTATTATCAATTTAACACATCATTTAAAAGGCCGTTACTGTTTTTTCCAATATGATAGGTGCACATTTTAAAAAAATCGTCATGATTCATAACGGTAAAGAATATCAATTTTCCCAAACGTTAATTTTAAGTGAAGTAATTTTGTACGTAAAAAAAGAACGACATACATACGTGAATTAAAATTTGGATACAACTACTCTGTCGCTAATGAGATCTACATGAAAATGTTAGGAGTAGTCAGGATTCTGTGTCGAGACGTCCCGGAACTTTTTGGGTTTTTTGCTGTCTTGAGTCCCGGGACTTTGTTGTAAAATGTCCTGAAAATCAAAACTGTGATATAATATATGCTAATAAATTGCACATTTTAATTTTTAAAAAGCAATTCCTGTGGTTAAGAAATTCTCAAAAGGACTGATGTGCATTGAATGAAAACAGGTATATGAGGGCAGCCCTGAGAAAAACGTAACTGTATACAAAATATAACTCTAGATAAAGAAAATTACAAAATATTAAAACTAAATGTTCATGCCTGATGTTGTTTTATTGACAAATGTTTTTTCAAAAATTAAGTATTTCGACTGAGGGTGCTTGATGGAATTTCAATATCAAATTTGAATTGTTTGAATTTTGTACTTTTCCATGAGTTTTGTCGCTAACGACCCGGGTTTCGCCTTTCGGCATCTTCATAATTATAACAAACCCACTTAATCCATTGAAAATTGTATACATTCAATTTTCGCTAATTTACATTTTAATAGCCTTTTAACTTAGTGATCTACTTATATTTTTGTTTATAAACTGTTTACTACGCGTCAGTTCAAGTATATCCGTGCACTTGGAATGCCTGAAGATGCCGAAAGGCGAAACCCGGGTCGTTAGCGACAAAACTCATGGAAAAGTACAAAATTCAAACAATTCAAATTTAAATGTTTTTTCACTATTATACAAAAGTACCAATGAATAGGACAAACAAGGTCTAAAAGCTGTATTGTGAAGCTATGGTCATAAATTTACTCCTGACTGTGGCTGAATTCAATAATATTTTTTCAATACATATACGGTTATCATCCCTTCTTAGTAAAAAATCTACCGTAAACATTTTATTTATACATTACATAATAAAAATAATAATTATTAAACATTGTATTAAAAAAACTCAATTTTTACTAATGCGTACACTCAAAAGGCGCCGAGTGTATGTAATACATACATACATACAAATATTCAATTTTAATAAATTTATAATTTTATTGAACGTGAATTAATTCTCGCGTCCCGAGACTTTGACTTTATCACGCCTCGAGTCCCGGGACTTTGAAAATCCCGATACTTCAGAATTCCTAGTTAGTAGTGAGAAAATGCAATATTCGACAGGCTCGTATTAATTAAGTTAATAATATTTATAATGTATAAAAAGAACAATCAAATGTAGACCGGAACTTAAGTTAGAGAGTAAATTGTTGTAGGAAAGTAGCTTATATAATATGTAAGAGATAGTAAAACATATTGTACGGGACCGTTCTATTAGTTTAGAAACTATCAAAGTTTAAAACTTAAACAGTTACTTTAACATTGATTAATTTAAGTTTTGCGTTGCGTTTCTGACATATGAGCATAATTTGAATTGAGTTTCAAACAAGAACAAAAACATGAGGTAGAAAATTTACTCAAAGTAGCAAAATGAGTTTAAAAATTATTTATGTCACCACCAAGCTCTCAAAACTGGATACTAGGTACTTAATAATACTTTTTAATTATTGAATTGCTTCTAATACTGCACGCTTACTGTAATATCTGTGAATTATTGAATTAAAAACATTTTATTTGTAAAAATTAAGAGTTATGAATCAATGTTATATGGTATTAAAATATGTACTTCATAAATTAACATTCAACCAATACAGGTCACTTCAAGATTGTTTTATGTTGTATTACTTACATACAAAATGAAAAATGTCTTATTAACTGACGTAATCTTTTTTTATTTTTATTGCAAGCAATCACATACTTGTTTCAAAAACTGTTTACAATTTATATGAAGGGCTACTTAAGCTATTTATAAGAGTAGAGAAAACATCGGTTTTGTATACAATTCTAAAGATTGTTTAAAAAACTACAGATATGTTCACTGTGATTATTGATGATATATCAAAATCACAATTATAGTAGTTAAGATTTTGAGTGATATTTTTAAAATACCGTTACAAAATACAATCCAAAATTAAATATTTTATTTTGAGAATATGATATGATATTCAGTATAATATAAAAAAAAAACTATTACCTAACTAACCACGCAATTGGTTTAATCATCTGATTATCATTTTTTTTAATTAATTCAAAACAATCAATAATAAGAAATTGCTATAACATATAAATATCATTATTTTGTTGCATCTTTGTATAAGTTAATTGATACAAATAAATGAAAACTTTCGAAAGAATCAATTATGTTTATGAGCCATCTAGAGGCGAAGTGAGCCATCTAGTAAAATGGTAAAACTTTTTCTTGGACTTGTAAGTACAATCAAGTTTTTATTTGGAGTTTTGGTGGATTACATATTTCTATTTTACGGATATAACACGATTGCAATGTGTATTAAAATAACTTAATTTTTACGATAGTTTAGGGTGTGTAAAATATTACAAAGCATCTTACCTTCTTTAAAATACCACTTGACTCACTTCACCTCTAATGAGCCCATATATATGTTCATAATATAATTACATATTTTTAAATCTATTTAAGAGATATAATTTCAGTTTATTTTCAATGAAATATACTTCAATTACAAGAAAAAAATGTGTAAATTATAATTTTCAGAATAATGATGAAACCTACGTTAAATAATATATTTGCACCAAAACGATTTCTATCTTAACTACCGTAGATTTTGCCGATATCAAAAGCCTGTCGCAAGCTTCAACCCATTTACCATTCAATAGTTTTGTTATCCGTTATATATAGCCATTATTACCTCTAAAGGGCATGTTCCCAAATAGTACAATAGTAATGGTTGTGGGAATGAACTAGTCCTAAATTTACTAGTGACTAGTTAAAGCTCTACCACTACGCATAGTTCAGCAAAATCTTAGATTCCAATACCTTTATAAAATAATAATTTGCTGTATTCGTGATTATTTCATCGTTCTTGTGAAGCGAAAGCTTTGAAGTTTAAGCTTACCGTAAAAGATAACAATCACATTTTATCAAGATTTTAGTTTTAAAAAAGATGAACTAACTATGAAACGTATTTTGTTTAACCCTTTCCTTACTGTGTAAAAAAAAACGCGCTCCTGAGTTGTATCTCCGTTACACATCAGGCAAACGGGAGTGAATCATGACAATTATATAACACTACTACAATATTTATATTATTGCATTACTTAATGCGTAAATGTATAATGGAGGAATGCCTGAATTTAAGGCCGAGTATTTATGATATTTACAGAGAAATGTATATGATAAGAAAGGGTTGATATTGAAAATACTTATGCATGAAAAAACAATTGCATAAAAAAGCAATTTAATTAAAAGAAAAACTTATTTTAAGCGCCCCAAAATCGTTTTTCATATCAACAATATAGTATCAGAATTGCTAACTCGTCTTGAATAAAAAAAACACAATGGATATGCAGTAAAAAATTGTTTCGATTTCAAAAAAGCTTCAGTTAAATACACTTGTATTCTTAGGATACAAATAAAAATATATCAAAATAAAAATACTTTTATATATTCGTATTTTATGAACAAATGATCTTTTCAATAACGTTTATCCTTAAATATCCTATTTATTATTTATTCCTCAAACGATTTAAGCGGCAATGTAAATCCTAATCAGCTTAAAAAAAGGTTAACGTAAAAAATAAATTTGTGAACAGTCGAATAAAATTCGTATCAAAGAAAAACTTTGAATATTTACCTGTTACTGTAGGTTAAGCAATCTTGTTCCCATTCTGAATTGTAAATGAATTTGTTCCGTTTGAATACCAATATGAAACAATAAGATTAATGGTTTTGATTTCAGATAATAATATATTCAATATTAATATCGATAACTACATATTATTTGTATTGCTGTATTAAAATAACTTATTTTTTATGTAAATTCTATCATGAAAATTTTTATAATAGAATTGATAACAATTTTACATTTTTTATAAAAATAATCTGTTTCACAAAAAAATGATTTGAGTGACTTAATTTTATTTTTAAACCTAGTGGGAAATTAAATATCAAAGGCCAATATACCGATTACTAATTAAAGAAAGAATTGTTTCCTTTTTCTGATTATATACATACTTAAATCGAACAAACTTAGAAAGAAATAGTATTTTCTTATAAAAATTGTTAAGTGATACAGGTGGATCTCAATTAAACATTTCAAACAAAAAAAAAAATATTTATATATTTACTCAAACAAACTGATTCTTATTTTATTAGGCATGCTGGTTGTTTACTCTCCAGCAGTCGAATAAGTTTGGCTTATTGATAGTTTTGTCTTGTACTAAACTTCTAAATTAAATGACTATTTTTAGGTACATTTTTAAAATAGTAAAAATATTCAAAAAGGAATTTATCGAAAACATTCTCTAGAACAGTGTCTGCCAAACTGTGTGCCGTGAGAAGTCTCAGGTGTGCCGCAAAGAAAAAAATCACAATTTAAATCTTGCGCTGACAAGTTACACATGTGGACCAGAAAAGTTAAAAACTCACAGCTTGATTGCTTCCCAGGTGTAGACGCTTCTTCAAACATTTTTTAAAAAAAATGGTAGTAGTGCAGAGGACATTAAAACTCCTTTCCGCATAATTTTCCAAATATTTACCATCACTTGATTAGCAAATGTATCAGTGAGTCAGCAATTCATTCGCAAGATTCAATGGTATACACCTAACACTAACAGAGAAGGAAATTTTAATACATCTGAAAAACGACACTGAGCACAAAGCCTTATTTTATGAGCTAGAATTGTCAGCATTTTGAACATCGCTTTGGAGTAAATATCCTCGATTGGCTGCAACAACAATTAAAACTCTGCCGATATGTTTTTAAAGTATTAAAATATTTAAAAAAGATGTTACCTACACTATGATTTTCTTTATTGATATCAATAATGTACTTTTCGTTTTTTAATGCATTTTTGGTGTGCCGCGGACCAAATCCCAATTAACAGTGTGCCGTGAAGTAAAAAAGTTTGGCTAACACTGCTCTAGAAGAATAAAAATTATTCAATTAAATCAATAAAATAAATGCAAATTATTATTTTATGTTTGTTGTTATGGAGTTTTTCTAAATATATTTAATGTTATGTCAACCAAAAAGATATATTTTTTTGATTTTTAATTTTTAAAGGAAATCATTGAAAGAAAACCACACCTATCTTTAATTTAAATAATATGTTGGTGACATTTTATTCTTTATCGGTACAAAAACAACCAAATGAAAAATATTATTATAAGTTGATGAAAAAATTCTTATCGTTTGCATAGTTGTAAAGTTATCTCGGAATTATAAACAAATTATCATAAAGTTAAGGCATTTACTAGCCAATGAATACGTTTGGTTTAATAGCAAAAATAAATTAAAGTTAAAAAGTATTTAAAACTTTTAATTTGAAAAAAGTCGCACTCAACAAAACTATAGTCATTAAAATATAAAATAAAATACTTTCTTAGTTTGAACGATTCTCAATATAACAGTTACTAAACAGGAGTGGTCACGTTATTAAAAGGAAATTATCTTATACTTTTCAAAGCAAAAGTTTAATTAGTTTTCGACGCAGCTGACTGCTTGCGAAGAATTCATTTTTGCCGATCCAATTAAGCGTTTTTTGCGCTGCAAGTAAAAGGCACCATTGTCTTTCCTGCAGATCTAAACTGGATTTTAAGTGCAAAACATCTCGAGGACTTCTCAGAACTTCCTTTGAGAAACGTTGAAATCCTATCTCGCAACGATTGTTAATTATTTTTTATGCACTTTTCATATTCTTTTAATCACGTCGAAGTATTTTAATGCATTTAGTAACGCCAGTAACGAAAAATTTATACGATATTGTATTTTGATACGAAAGTTGTCTAGTTTTCAAAAGTCTAGATTATTTATCTTCGTTGTATAATCACGGGTTTGAGTCTCATGAAGGAAATTTAATAAAATTATTTATCGATCTACTAATAATACACTTTTTGAAATAATACAATTTTCTGCGATGTTTTTATTTCTTACCACCTATCCGATATTCCGGTGCGACTAACGAGACAAGTCTTTTCCTCGTCATATTCAAAAAAACATTTAAAGCAAATGAATGACATTAAACCCTAAAAATTGCGTGTTAAGATGCTTCATAACTTTTATATTGGTATCGCTCAAAAAAAGCTAAATAAGATAACTTTAAAATGTGAAATTTGTTATAATGATATATGACATAACACAAAAATATGTTTAGATTGTATTGTATGTATGTGTAATAGTAAAATAATTTTAGGTATAATTCATCATGTATATTGTCATTCTCTATATTTTCATATGACCGCGTATTACACGTATCTTCATTTCGCAACCCAAGTACTACAAGAGTCTATGTGAAAATTTTTGACGAAGTAAAAATAGTAATGTACACCAATAATGGTACTTGGAAGACTGCCGCATTGTTATTTCTGTGTCGCTAAAAATCAACAGTTAGAATCTTTTAGTACTCGGGTTGCGATTTGTTAACATGATAAAATTCCATTTAACTAGTTGATATATTCAACAATAAATATGAATTTATAGAAATTATTAATGGATCATAGAGTTTTATTTCGCAATTTATAACTTAAAAATTAGAATCGATCGATCAAGTCGATGATGCTTCTCAAAGAGGCTTAACAAGTCTCACGTTTTGTAACACAATAAGTGGAACAACAAAGTTATCAAAATTAATATTTTATTTAGCATCGAATTAATAACCAAACTTTGAGTTATTTTTATAATTGAGTTAATATGAATTAGTTTATGACTAGTTTTTTTTGCTTCGCTTATTTGATGCTAGTTTAAATAAAATTATAACACTTCCATTAATATTGTCGCAAATTAATCATCATGAAATGTAAAATGGCAGTCGACGATTTATTAATAAAATTATTTCATCAGCGCCTAGCAATAATAACCGGGCTTTTAACCATTATAACAAAAAGCCTTGTCGCAATATTGGCGAAATTGTCAAAATTTATTGCAAAAATTTTCCACACCTGACGGCAACACCGCTTCAGGAATTGGGTCGAAAACTTTTCAAAGGAAGCGCCAGATGTCGATGGAAATTTATTTTGTGAAATTCATTAGCTTAATGGATTCCAAATAGTTTCTGCCGGAACTTGTAATGGCGCGTGCCTTCGATTTATTATGGAGACATCAGCAGAGTCAGCAATCGTCCTGATTTCATTTCCTAAGTGTGTTTTTTTACTGCCTTTAAATAGGCTTTTGTACTTTGATAAAGCTTACAACAAAAAAAAATTATACGCTCCCCTTTTACGCCGGCTTATTATCAGATTATTTAACGTTTTTGCTGTTCGATATAAAATTAAACACGATCAAAGAATGATGATAACAAAACCCAACACTGTCTTGTGTTTATTATCACAAACATGTTTCAATGACTTTATTATAAAATCCTTAGCACGATTAGGAATGTAAATTTTACAACTAGAACAAATGTTTTGTTCATAATAAAATATAATTCTTTCAAGTTTCTTTTACAAACTAATTATATGATTTAGGCTTTAGCCAAAATAAGTTGCTTCATTAGTTTATTGTTTTTTATTACACTGTAATAATGAAAGTCATTTTTTTATTACAATTCGAATGGCTTTATTGTTTTGCGAGTAGTATTTAATATAGCTCTGTAACCGAGTGGTAAAGATTCTGTCGGTTCTTTTGTGGTTGTGGCCGTTATTGGTGTCAACAAGCTTTCTAATGATTTGTGTTGAAATGCCTGTCTTTGTTATATACTATTTTAACCTCTCAAATCCTGAAAAAAGAGTAAAAACTATTAGTTTACTTCCGGTTCTATTATAGCCTTATTCTTCATGATTGGGTAAAAAGGGATATTCAGACAAAATAACAAGCAGTTTTTATATAAAAAAATACGAAATTTATCAGAAACCGCTGCATGGATTTTTTTTAATTTTGTTGAGATTACAATAATCGGGAAAGTGATATGTATATCCATTTTCAAACAATTTTTTTTCAACACCAGATCCTCTTAATGCTTACTACGGCTTGCGTTAGCTGTAATTATAAAATTCTCTCTCTGGGTAAATTTCTTTTTAATGCTGGGACTTAGGGTAAAGAAAAATGAATAGCTAGGTAGCATTGCATTCCCATTCTAAATAATTTGTAGACACTGGATCTCTCGCCTTTTTATTTAAGTGGTCGCCAAGTAAATTAAATATTCCTCGCCTTCTTTTGGTTAAAATTTATGTCACGTACTAAAAGCACTTACTTTTTAATCTTTTCGAGTAATTGCTACTGTCACCCTTACATTGGGCAAATTTTCATTTCTAGAGTAAGAAATCTAGGTACAAAAAAATTAAGAACTCTAACCTAGTTTCAAAATAATGAATAATACTAAGGACTTTTTACTTATTCCACATAAAGTAAAACCCCCATTTACACTAATGTCGGGATCATGTAATTTAGAATAGTGTATTTGGCGGAGTGAATATCATACAAAATTAGGGATTTTGTTTTTTCCGCGAAAAATGCAAAACTAAGATTTTCTTTAGTTTTTCAAGTGATAAAATGCAAAGCGCGCGCAAAATTAAGCACACAGACAGTCGCCCAGTTATGCGTGGACAGCTTGACACGTGTTGAGTACACAGACGCTAGTCAAAATTTGACTGTATGCACCGCACATACGGCCGTCTCTTAGCAACGGCAATAGAATGTGACCGTTCAATTGGGGGATTGGCGGCAAATATTTCAACCGCGTTATTCTGAGTAGTATAATTGAGGGTTCAACTGTATTATTTGAATAAAAATCAGGATTATATCATAAACTATAAATTCAATTAAAATAAGTAAAAAAATATGCTTCAAAAGCAATGGTAGAACCAATTCTGTCTGCGAAAAGCAACAGGCGATAAAGTCATTGAATATGCCATTATAACTACAAGATATATAAATGATTTTATAAGTAAAAAGACCAGTCAAATCAGCATTGCATAAATAGTGAATAGTGAAAAATCATATAATTTAAGATTTCGACTGAAGGTGCTTGGTGGAATTTTAATATTAAATTTGAATCGTTCAAACTATGTACATTCTCACAGATTTTGTCACTAACGACCCGGGTTTCGCCTCTTGGCATCTTCAGGCACTCAAGTGTACGGATGAACTTGAACTGACGCTTAGCAAATGAAAGTTTCGTGTTTATATAAGATATAAATGCATCACTGAGTCCAAAGCCATTGCTGGAAAAAAGGATGAGCCCATGGGAATGCCAACAGATTTGAGAAGTGAGCAGTTTGAAGAATTATATAATTTGTTTGTCGGCAAAGGTTTTGTGATTATATGATTTTATGATTATATAGGGTATAGAAGTGGAGATGTGGGAAAGTTTGATATTTTATTTAAAATCGGAAGACTTTGCAGCTGTGCTTTGTTGATTTCTAAAATTTCTTGGAAAAAGAGCTTATGACTGTCCGTATTTGGGTGTAACATTTTTATCCCTTGTTCCTGATTGAACACGTGTCCTTCCGAAATTAAGTGATTAGCAAAAGTAGATGTGTCTTTTTTCAATCTAAAGGCTGCCATATGTTCTAAAACTTGGATGTTCAGTGTCTTTTCTGTTTTGCCGATATAAAACATTGTACAACAAGAGCATTGCAATCTATTTCACATTATACATATAAGTTTATATAAAATCAAATCTTGAAAAGTACCGATTCATGACATAACTCTTTTTTCCTTTTACATACAAACTTCATGTTAGTATAACGATCAATGGGTAAGAATTTTTGCTATAAAAATAGTGTAAATATTAATTCAACCCAAAATAAAACATTACATTTGTTTATTAGACGAATATAAACATCATTTTCAATTGACTTTTTTATTTTTTTTAATTTTACGCGATATGGATTCCTAATTTTTATTGTGCGGTGGACTTTAACTGTAATGTTGTCAGATAAGGGAAAGATTGAAACACTAAACTTTTGTCAATTTTTTATTTTAGAAGATATGCTACAAGTCCGTTGTCCCAACAGAAGGATTTTTTTGCATTATCAAAAATCAGTATTTTCCGTGAAAATCAAATGCCTAATTAAAACATTGTTTTAATTTCATGTCGCAATTTTTCAATCATCTGTATTTGAAGAGTACTTTAATACTCCACTTTCAAGCAAGCTATATAAATTGATCATGAGTGAAACTGGTTGTAGAAGAAGAAGATAAACTCTATCAATCAAATATTGTTTTGAACCTTGTCGGATCTCAACATATCAAACATACTAACATTATCTATTTTTAAAATAATGATGACAAAACTCACTTGTATATTAGATTAGATTAAAATATGATAGTTTATTTTCAACTGTTACTCTGTTTGTGTTTTGCTGAAACTTGTAAGTTTATTTCTTCTGGGAATGCTGAAGGTGCACTTTAGAAAGCTAGAAGTTTGTTTCAATTTTTAAATACAATTTCATCTTCTATAAAGCTAAGCTAACATCGAAATTTATAATGAACAAAAGCTTCATGCTTTCAATAGACATTGTTTTAACGTTGACCTAAATGCTTGTTTGATGTATCTATATTTCATGCAAAGACGAAATAATTGATTATTCGTATACGTAACAAATTCACCTTTTTGTCAATGTGAAGTCATGAGTTTGAAAACAAATCTGTTGTTTTAAGCTAATGTACACGTCCAGGCGCATAAAATAATTCATACTTTTTTGATACCTCTTGATAAAAACTGCAGGAAATAACTTATTCTATTTTTGATAGCAGAAAGGTTGTAATAAATAAATTATTTATTACTAACAAAGGTTATATTTATCTGATTTATCAGATTATAATGTATTCACTACTATCAATGTAACAACGTACACTCAGATGTTTAAACAAATACATCGGGAGCATCTGTGTGCCAGCGTCAGCATAAATAATCGAAAATCTTTAATATAAAATATTGAGTTATTTGAAGCATCCGATTATGCTTGAAATTATAAATTAAGCCTCATAATATTACATCAACACGCAATATACGACGGTAAAAACAGTACGGGATATCTCGTATCAGTTTTTACAAACACGGACCAGTAGTACGAGATATCTCGCTCAACTTATTTTTTTCTTAGATAGTAGTAGGGATATAAAGGATAGGTCAGGAATGGACTAGTGGTTAGAAAATCACTCTGGCTATTTCCCGTTATTTTAGAATAGGAATAGAAGGGGTAAAATTTTCAAACAACACAAACCATGCTTTTGTATAGATATCGATTAATTGATTGAAAAAATGTTGTCCGTACAGGGATTCAATTCCTTGAGGTCAGACATGGAAGCCAATGACGTTGACCACTGTGCAATTGTATTGACATTTAATTAATATGATACATCAATGAAAAAAAATAGGCGCTTGTATTTGATTTTGTTTCTTGTGTACAGGTTTTAATTATGTTTCACAGCTCAAGTAAAAATAGTCTCATCAAAAATGTTACTGTATTATAACTAAAAATTGCAATACAATGTATAAGAATGGAAGTAAATATGTAGATCAGACAATGCAGAAATACAGTGTTGCTTTGTTTGTGAATCGTAAAAAAATACCACTCAATATTGAGTGTTTACTTAAAAATTTTACGTAAATTTTCTACGTGTAGAAAATTTTGTTACTAACTGACCCAATGTTGGTTTTACATTTTCTTGTATGGGTTCAGAAGATTAAAATACTAAATAGCTTTTGGTAGTTTGAGTTACAAAGCTTCACAACGGTAGAAGAATAGCCATAAAAGCACTTAATTTTTAATGTGTATTATAAATAGGTTTTGCGTTTTATCGAGAAACCAAATGTTGTGCCATAAATGTTATGTACAAAAAAAGTTTTCAATTTTTATCAACTGTCATCACTTGAGTATATAAAATTAGGAAAGCATTTTTTTTTAAATCTGAAAATCTGCATCTGCGTTTCTTCAGATGAAATAAAAAAATGAAGCAAATATGTTTATGATTTGAACAATATCCCACAAAACATTCAAAACATTATTTTAAGAAAATAATTTTATGAAAAAGGTAAAACGGGTTGCGAAATGAATTCTTTAAATTGTCTTAGAAATAATATTAGAAATTAAATTAAATGATTATATAACATTTTTTGCTTAAGTTCAATTGTCGAGCGCTGGGGAAAGCATTAAAGAGTTAACGATTTTATATAAAAAATTAGGAGAGACTGAAGAAAAACTGAAAGTTTCCATTTGTTTTCATTTTTAGGTTAAGCTACTTTTCACATGATGACTACTTTTTTGTGACGAATATTTGCACTCGGTGTCACCCAAAGCTATTTATTGAATGCATTTATTTTGATGGTTTTGTTTTTCGATTCATTGCACGCAAAAAAGATCGGATTATGCAAGCAGTGACCTCTTTCCAGTATTTTTTTTAAAATTCAAAATGAAGACATGGAAATACCATCACGAATATAATCGTTAATACTTAAATCACAATTTGTTGTATTAAGTGTAAAACCATCACATTCAACAAATACGAATAAATTATATTAATATATTATCAGTCTCAATACATTTAATAAGATGTATAAACTAGGTTCACGTTGATGAGCCCTCGAGAAGTGAAGTGAGCCAACAAGTTAAATGTTATAAATAAGTTTTTTTTATTTTACGGAGATAACACGATTGCAATGTGTATTAACTGAGGTTACTACACTTTTACTATACTTTGAGATGTGTAGAATATTACAACGCAGCTAACTTATTTGTTTCTAAACTACCACTTAGCTCACTTCACTTCAAATGTGCCCATTTATAAGTTCATACTTGAGAGAACTTCATTATAATAGGGTGTAGTATCCAACTATTTAGTATTTGATTTTATTCGATAAGTAATAAGTAGATAAAGTTTAAATTTATTTATATGTATGTAATTTTAAATGTACATTCTTTTTTATTCATGTCTATTTCTAAAACTAGTACCATATTGGAATATTAAAAATTTCAATGATTTTTCAACAAAACTTCCCATTTTCAGTTTTTTTGAATTCAAGCAATGATATTATGATTCTGTAGTATATGTTCATTAAAATTTATTAATGTATGCAAATGTCTAGTTGAGGATTCTTTATTTGTAAAAATGTAAATGTAAAAGAATGTTATTCCAATTTTATAAAAGGGGAATTATTAGAAATGAGTGTATCATTTTTATAATAAAATGCCTTTCCACCAAGTATTGACAGCGAATACGCTAAAATTGATGTGCCTCTAAGCGAATATAAAAGGTTTTGTAAAATTGAATAAAAAAATGTTGTTATTAAAATATTTATATTCGCACAATTGCTATGTAAGAATGTACAAGGTATTTTTATTTTTAAAACACTACATGAGTCTCTTCCCGTATTTTTCTCCAGGTATTCCGCAGGGAGATCCAATAATCGTGGCGGAGAATTCATTGTACGATTCGGGCGACATCCTGCGAGCAAACTGCACGGCTCCACCTTCCAGGCCGAGAGCGAATATCACCTTTCTTATTAACAATATGCAGGTAAGCATTTTAAGAACTACACTTTCAGCAAACTTACGACGACAAATTTCATATTTTGCTTGCTTATTTCTGAGTAAAGAATTCATTTAATATCCACACCTGGAAAAAGGATAAAAAGTATGTCAAAACTTTTATTATTTTTTATTACACATGGAATATTCAACTAATTATTTTTAAACAGCGGTTTTTACATCTTTGTGATGGTTGATATAAATATAAAGAAATATAGCATGTTTTATTTTAAATTAATAAAGTAAATAGTTTTTATACTTAGATCAAAGAATACTTTTATTAGATTCATATCCTAGAATAAAATTTCTGCATCAGCGGTGGGTTGCCAACACGTTAACAAGGGGCTCACTTAATCTCGAAGCATTTCTCAGTGCTCTGAGAAAGGAGTGAATTTTCTTATCGCTCCTATGCAAGTTTATACACTACTTAAATAAGCAATCGGTTGATAGTTAACACACTTATAATATGTAACAATATGCGATTTACCGTAAACTTACTAATGTAAATAGCTAAAAATGTTCTTTTGTGTATAATGAAGCTGTAGTTGATAACATATAAATTAGAAATTGCAGTTATGTATTCATTTGATCTGAGAATATTGTTTTTTCTTAAATTAACAACGGGCTCTCCGGCCTTAGTAAAATTTAACAAGCAGCTCGCTTCAGCCCCTACGAGCCCCCTCCAGCCCACCCCTGGTCTGCATGCCAAAAAGTCTACGGTCACTGAAACAATCATTAAGTTTCTTGTAAACTTAATATATTTTTTTAATAGATTTATTGTGCTCTATCTCAATAATTTTCATGCCCATTTTATAATTTTCATTGCTTTTTTTAGTACATAAAAAAAATACTTTAATTTTGGTACGTTACTTTTATTTTGTTTCATTCTATTTTTGTTCAGATCAGCCCTGGCCAGTTAAGTCATCGCGAAGTCGACAGAGGTTTGTTCCAAGCCCAACTTTCAATTTCACTATCTCTTCTACCGGAACATTTTGGCAGTGGTCCTCCGATCCTCAGGTGTATCGCCAGGATTCTTGACCTCTATAGTCAGTCTGCCGAAATTCAACTCAGGTCGAGTAGAGGAGCTCCAAGATTAGAAAAAGGTCAGACAAAAAATAATTCGAATATTTCACTGTTTCAGTTTTTATAGTATTTTATTGAAGTTATTCTTAACTGCTGACTTCGGTATATAATGAAATAAACTAGGTCAAGTATATAATATGAATTGCAAGAAAGTAGTACAACATTTCTTTTTTTAAAGGTTTCTAAAAAACTATAATAACATATTTTTCACCCGCTGTGACCTGGTTGTTTAGAGCTTGCTCTGCCGACCAAGTGAATCTGGGTTCGATTCCCGGTAAGGTCAATGTCAAATTAAGATGTTTCAATTTGAAAATTGAGACCTACGACGTGGGTGTTTGTGATGTCAATTTACCTCGAGTTTATCTCAAATGAACTTACAATAAATTCTTATCAATTTTTCTCGTATGATCTTTCAAATTCAAAATATTTTGCGCATTGGCATTTTTTTAATAAATCATTTGATTTTGCACCTTTTTTTCTTATTTGTTGGAATAATGTTTAGTGGGGTAATTCATTAATTGTTTATCATTATTAGGAACACGATATTTCTTTGTACTTTATTTCAGTTTATCAAAAAATTCAGGACCGTTTTCGGTCATTGCGAGCATTGTCAATGAGCGAAACCAGTTCTGACCTTTTAAATAAAGTAGAATAAAGTACAAAGGAATATTTTTTTTTATAAATATAATGCCAGTCCACCAAGTATCGACCGTGAACACCCTTAAATTGTTTATCAATTAATACAAAAGTAAGAAAGATTTAATATGCATGAGGTTTATAATAATGTACTAATTGTATTTTAGTGACATCCAGTGATGCAACGAATAGCTGCCGCGGAGTGTTAAGCTGCCTATTTTTGTTTTTTTGTTTACACTGTACAATAATTTTATCAAAATATAGCTGAAATTAATATTTGAATAATTAATTTATAAAAAAATATGACTATTATTATAGACAGTGTTACGGTAAATGTAAAATAAAATAAATGTGATACTTTATACGAAATAAAACGAATGGGAGAGTTGATTTCTTTTTGTATGATTATTGTAAATATTTTATGTTTAATTTGAAAATAAAACTATTTAAAAAAATGTTGGTCTTTCAAAATATATTTACGTGAAAATCATTAGTTATTGATCACACCGATGAATTCAATTGATTGTAACTTTTTGCAGGTTCTAGATTTTAATCGAATAGACGTGGCTTACTAATTGCCCATTTTTTTCTTCTTATTTATAAACAAAAGTTCCAAAAAATAATAAAGAAAATAAAATAAAATTATTTTGACCAGAAAAGAGTCACTTCATGCAAGTAAAAGAGTTTGAGGGTGAAAAAATATGTATATTTAAGCTCAAAAAATAAAATTTTACTTTTTCAATAGTTTTCTCTTTAACAATCTCCATACAAATATTTACTTTTTCCCCAATAATTATTTAAATACAAGTACCAGAACACGTTAATAATTTGTATTCCCTTACCATCTAGATGGAAAGGCGAGATCGCTACAGAGGTAAGAAAATTCTAGTGAAGCCAGTTCACGGAGACTCCATGTGCACTAATTTGCAATCACATTCTATATACTTCTCCTTATACTACATCCATACATGTGTTATGTATACACAACATTCTAGCATAGAGTGCTATGTTAAATTATCTATGAAAGCTTGTAACAATAAACCTTTCAACTAAACCGATATCCTTCACTCCAGCACTTTAGTTCAGTTCAAATCGAGAGTTCAAATTGAAACGTTTTATTACGAAGTAGAGACTCTTCGATACTCATATCGTATCATTTTGATTAACAAGATTATGTGATTTATTTATAAAGTGTAAATTTATATATATGGAATAAAGTTGAAAGATCATTGAATTTAAATTAATGTTTTAGTAAAAAATATATCCATAAAACATGTACACACACATGCGCATACAATGAAGTGCCATGTTTTTGTCTTAACGTTTTCAGTTGTTGTACTGAAAATGTTCTTCAAAAATATCTGCTATTTTTTGCAACACAAATTAAATTTATATTAAAGCGTTTGACTTTTATGACTATGTATATGAATATAATTTCTATGTTTATTTTTTAATTTTAATAAAAAATTACGTAAAAAATTCTTATTACGTATTCAAGCCTTCTTACTCTTCTGGGTAATGGCAAAACTTGTGTTGACATAAGTGGCACGTGCCTAGGAAAGAAATTATATCAGCATAAAAAATAAATCTTAAGAATTTTGAAGAAAATACTGAAGTACGCATTTAATGAATTTGAGAATATTACACAGTTGATAAGCAACTAAATAAGCTTTACATCACATACAATAAACAAAAAAACTTATATACTAATCTTTGAAAGGGATTCGGAAATGTAGCGTATATGTTGGTGAGTTGATATTAGTTACCAGATAAAAGTTTCACTCGTAAAACAGTACTATTACTTAACTCACTAATACAAATAATTGGGAAAATAAATATTTCTATTTGTCAAGAAAATCATATTTTATAAATATAAATATATTTATGTCATATTAAAAAAGTCTCAAAATATTCATATCAGCTTAATTCTTTCAACAAACTAAAAAAACAAATCCATGTTTAATTTTGCAATATTCACACTAAACCATTATATTTATGGTATATATTTGAATGTATTTCCTATCTGAACGTTCTGCTTAAAAAGTTTGATCGCGGAAACTTTTGAATCATTTTTAAAAAATATAATGCTTTTTCGCAAAGAATCGACAGCTAACACTTTGAAAATAAAAAAAAGAATTGATCAACCCTGGAGAATAGTTGTCTAGAACTTTACAAACATTCATTTCAATTTATAAATTTGTGACAAGGAAATATGTGGAAATTCAGTCTTTAACTTACCTCGCGGAATCCT
This sequence comes from Himalopsyche tibetana, assembly GCA_030503985.1. Lineage (NCBI taxonomy): Eukaryota > Metazoa > Arthropoda > Insecta > Trichoptera > Rhyacophilidae > Himalopsyche > Himalopsyche tibetana. The sequence goes on along the minus strand of JAPJYX010000007.1, from coordinate 790,453 downwards.
GAAAAAACGAAAAATTCATTATACAACCTTTTTTTGTATACCATATACCAATATCCCTAATATCCTTTATATCTGTATTAAACACCTTGACATATTCGTTAAATGACGTTTATAGTACCCTCTACGCTAGTTAGATTAGAGCTCTGTTAGAGAGTAGGAATATAAATATATTAATAAAAACACAATAATCCTTTGTAATTCATTCCACTTTATTTAACTCAATCAGTTGACAATGCTAGCAATGAGCAAAACCGGTCCTGACATATTAATTAAAGTGGAATGAAGTACAAAGAATTATTGTGTTTTTATTAATATAATGCCTTTCCACCAAGTAAGTATTGACAGTGAACACCCTAAAAGTGATATAAATATATGGCTAGGACAAGATTTTTTTTTAACCATGCCCGCTCCCAATGTGGAGCATATGGAATCCTAATAGACTTTATCGCAACAGAAGTGTTTCTACGAGAACTGCTTGTTACTCAGTTGCTCAACCTCTCCTTTTCCAAAGAGAGTAGGGATAGAAGGATAGGGCTAGGACAGGATTAGTGGTAAGTTAATCGCTCTCGATACGCCCCGTTCATAGGATAAGATGGGTGAGAGGGGGGAATTCAAGACATCATATACATCCATGCCTTTGAACAGAAATTCATAAATCGATTGAAAAATCAATTTATAAAACTGTCCGTACCGGGATTGAACCCGGGCCCTCCGTAGCCAAAGCCAACACCGTTGACCACTACGCCTCATTTTTAGCAAGAGATATTAGGTAGCCGCTAGTCTTGTCCTGCCTGCCTGGTGTGGTCGAGTGGTCAACGGTGTTGGCTTCGGCTACGGACAAGACTAGCGGCTACCTAATAGCTCTTGCTACGCCTCTTTTTTTATAATTGGGTTTGTGGTATTTAATACATCGCATACATCCATTCCTTCAAACAGAAATACATAAATTGATTGAAGAATCAATCTAGGAAAAATGTTCGTACTAGGATTCAAACCTGTGACATCCGTGTTCTAGGCCAAGGAAGTCAATCACTCGATATATTTGTTGAATATCTATTTGAAGCTACCAAGACACACAAGCTACAAATTATAATACGAAAATTAATTAATTGATGCGTCTCAATTGCCGAAAAATAAACAAAAATAGTGAAGGCGTGTCATGAATTACATTGACGGTATGAAAGTGAAGGTGAAATCGATGCTAAGATGCATACAACTAACACAACTTATAAGATTTTGTGGCTTATTTTGTCCAAACACACCGGCGTCTTGTCACCAGTCACCTACCATAAGTCATATAACTTGCTTACACCATTAAATACTTAAGGAAAATCAAATATGGACAAATAACGTTTTATTTAAGTACGAGGTAAGATATTAAATTATGTGGTTGATGAAAAACCACTAGTCAAGCTATCAGTCATGTGATTTAAAGTAATTAGTCATAGTATATATAATGACGATTCGAAAAAAATACGCTTTGAAATCCGAAAGACATCTAGCATAGTTTTTAAACGAATACACTTATAAACATATATTCAGTTCAGTGCCAAGTAAGAAAATAACTTTTAACGAAAACATAACACTACAACTGTTTGCAGATATAGCGTTAAAATTTTTACTTAATTTCTCAGATTTTCGGTTTCGGCTCAAGCACTATTTCATTTAAAATCAAAACATAATATATAATAAACAAAAAAGTATATATCCTAAATATATATTAGTTTGTCTTACTTTTGAGAATGATGCGAAGGTGGAGGGGAGGTATAATAAATAACCTGCGGAAAGAAAACTGCATGCACATTTTTTTTTCTTTCATTGTATTTTCTGAAGCATAGATGTGCCTATCGATATTGAAGACAGCTTCTGCGTTATATAACTATGTATACCTTCAATTGAAGATATTCATCATAAATTTCATATTAAATACATATAATATTTGCCTCTTCTATGCGATTTGAATGTTACACGTGATTTATCATAAATATGCTTGGATTTTCATGTGAATTTTGTTTTCACTATACCATGATAATGAAATATTTTTCAGTTAATTTCATATGCTTTTAGTCCAGAAAAAGATTCTAGTATTGAAAAAAAATACTAATAATGCACATAAATTTACTTCCAGAAATTCTTCGTCGTGCTTTATTTTTTATTCATCATTGCAAGTACAACTTTCATTTTTCTCTTTAATGCATTATGTAGTATTATTCTGCCGGAACATTAAGTCACTAGGGATTAAAAATTTCAAAAGAAATAAGTTAACAATCGCCCAACTGTGAAAACTTTCTTTCAAATTATTAAACTGATTCCGAAAAGTTTGCGCGAAGTTGAAAAATATCTGAAAAGGCATTGGTGATTTTTAATATAATTTTTTGAGCCTGCTTCATTTGCAAAGTGAATAAAAATGTCGCTTTTATGGTCGATGATTTTGGGTGATGGCAGTATTATGTCTTATTGAAAGATTGCTTCCTGACGACTTTTCTTCAAAATTAAAATTTTAGATTTATTGCTTTTGATCTGAAATACAGATTTTTATCATTGAAATTCATTATTATTTTGATTCGTGAAATATTCAATAAGAAAACGTACTTTGTTCATCTGATAAATATTTATAATATTTTAATAGGAGAATTTCGCTAAAATCTGACTAAATTTAAACTTAATAATTGAAAAGTTGTCTCAAATGACATTCAGATTTGATGTGTTGTCCACTAAAATCGGATTCATTTTTTTTTATCTCACGGTTCAATTAGAAATACAATGTTAAGTTTTAATAAGAAATTCGATTATTCAAATTAGTAATTTACAACAATGTATTTATTATATTTAACAAAGCGAATCACACTTAGATACACAACATGTGGGATACACAGCCATTATTATATGACATTATAGTGAAGACATATTTTCAGGAAAATACTACATAATCTATCAAAATAATATATATATAACAATTGCAGCGATAAATATAATAAAAAATAATTTAAGAGGAGGTTATACTTAAAATGCTATTAAAAGCAGTTAATTTTAATCTGTTTTCTCATTGACAAAACAGGCACGCGTTAGTCAACAAAATGAAAGATCTGTATCAAAGTAAAGTAAATAGGATAATTGAATTTTCAAGACCAACTCTTGCAAATCTTCTCGGTAGAAATGTTGGGGTATTGTGGAAACGTTTCGCAAATGAGTTCACGTCTATTGTTATTAACATTATTGACGAAACGTGCTCAACAACTATTTATTATTCTTCTGTGTACTCTTTCCAAATATAACCCTATAAAAAAAGTCTAAATGGCTTATATATTCTTAAACATGTTATTGAAAAAACAAGGTTAATTATTTTCAGTTTATTCAAAACATATTCCACTATCAGATCGAATGTTTTTCAGGTTATTATAATATTATAAACTTTAATGTAAAAAAATAGATCTTTGTCCGTCTTATTTATTCTTTTAAATTATCCATTAAAAATCATCTTCATTTTTTATTTTTCTTATTAACGGCACAACAAAGAACAGCATTTGAAAATGTTTTTGGAATAAATTTGAGTTAAAATTCCATAATTAACTACAGGAATAATAGTAATAGAACTGTTTTTTGGATATCAAATTTATAAAGCTTTAAGTACTAAAGAGCGTTAGCGTTAATGGTTTTTGAGTCTCCTTTATCGATAATTTTTCGGAAGTTTGTATTCTCTTACTATCGTTGCCAACAGAAGGGCGTGATCGCTACAGATGTGAAATTCCGCAGTAATAAAACCTATATTACATAAAAATTTACGTATTCTCTCATCAAGATTGAATTTTTCAGTTATAACTCTATGTAAAAAATACTATCTTATCATTACAAGAACCAACGATTTTTTATATTGCACAGAGAATTTAAATTGTCAAGTGTATAATGTTCGAGTGCTTAGGACAGGGGTCTATCAACAAAAAAAAAGTTTTAAAATCACTAAGTTCAAACAAGTAATTTACCTTTGTATTTCAAACATTATGATTTCATTTAAAGATATACCCAACCTTATTTAGTAAACATTCATATGTATGAAATAGATTTTCGTGTCACTTATAAACATGAATATGGCATTTTAAAAACAAGGTGTTATTAGTCCTCTGTGATCTTTAGCTTCCGTGGGATACAGCAATTAAAATTTAGTATATTCGTACAAAATTAATAAGTGACATAAATTTTTAAGTTTTCTAACTAATCAGTCCTTAGCCCATATCAATTTATTTATTATTGATATAAATTATTTTACTGAACAATGGTATGATTTACGAGTTTTATTTATCTTACACATTACAAAAATCTACCATTTAGTTTGTTTGGAAATGTTTATATTTGAATTGAATTCGTATATTTTATAAAAGCATTCACCTTTGATTTATTGATTTAAATGAACTATGTTTTTGAACATATAAATAGATCATATGAAGTTAGGTGCCAATCTTAGTATTTCATAATAAAGTCATGTAAATCCGGGATAAATATGAAAGGGAGTAAATTTTTCATTTACGTGATGTTGAGCGTTAAACCTTCGGCTAAAATTATAATCCTTTGGTCATACAAATTCTCACAATGGGAAAATTTTGAAACTCCAATATAATTTTGAATTAAAGTGAAAAGTTTCGCAGATTAAGAGACCCATTGGTCCGGCGAAAATTTCATTCATATTATTTCGGTTCCTTTCTGACAAAAATAAATTCAAATTTATCTTTTTATTATGAAAGTTATTTAAGTTTGCGATAGAAATCAATAGTTATTTGAATTTTAATTTCAAAGAAAGTTCTTGATATGGTTGGACAAACATTTCAAATATAAAAAATCATATCAATCGTTTATTAGCTTAATACTTTCGATGGTTTCGGCGGTAACTTTGTGGAAGTTCATTTTAATAGAAAATTTAAATTAACTTTGATTATTCCACGTATTGTGTTACCAACTGTGACACGTGTTTCACCTCTTTCAGAGGCATCTTCAGACTTACTATCGCAATAATAATATACTTAATAATAATAAAACTCTTAACAAAAAAGAAATATAATTAAATAATATTCTTAATAGCACAGGTGGTTCACCGTTACTCAAATTGTTTCCAATTAATAGAGTAATCACAAACCTAGCTGATTGATTGCAGCTCATTAGTTTAATAGTTTGTAATGTTTAACGTCATTAGTAGTATGATTAAATTTGTTTGCACTGTTTCGATTTTATAATCCCCTCTTTGCTTCCCTTAAAAAGGAAAAATCCCAATCTGATTGATTACAACTCATTAGTATCATTATCTGTTTGTTTTATTTCGATTCTACACCCCCCTCCTTGCTCCTCTTAAAAGGAAAAAAAACCCAAACCTCCATTTTGTAATTTTATAATTTAAAATGTTAGAATCAATCTTGCTTCATTACTTAAGCAAACTTTGCGATAGTAAGTCTGAAGATGCCTCTGAAAGAGGCGAAACACGTGTCATAGTTAGTAACACAATACGTGGAATATTCAAAGTTAATTTTAATTTTCTATTGTTTATTAGCTTTATTTTACAGTAGATGTTTTTTTTACGAACGTTATATTTTTTATAAATTTAGGCGTATGATTTAGGTGTGCTTAATTTCAGTAGCTGAGTGGTTAATATAAACTCTTCCGACTATAGAAGAAAAGACACTTTAAATACAATAACACTATTTTTTTAAAATTAAAACGTAATATTTGGTAAATATCTTGTCATGGTGCTATGCAAGGTTTAAGAAATCTACTTAAGTTAAGATACATAACATTAATTGAAGTCATTCACAAAGTTGAAAAAATGCTCTCGTTATTGCTTCAAATAAAGAAAAAAAAAGCGTTGTATAGCATTAAAAGCTTCTGTCGAAAAGATTTTTCAATAAAAAAATAGTCTTTAACGGTATTTTATATTTGTTGTAATGTTCAAATATTTTTTTTTCTGCTGGAAATAGTTTTTATGAAAAAAAAACCGCTTTACTCAAAGAATAATTTGTGCGTGGGTTTATATATATGGTTTATATTGTGCGTGAAAATAATTATGAAACAAATCTTCTCAAACTAAAAACTGGTCAGTCTTTATTATAACTCGTATATAACTTTAATAGAATTCGAGACAGTCCAGCCTAAAAAGAAACTTCTGGCAACCCTGCTGAAATATTTAATGTAATAATTGTATTTGCATTCTAAATAATAGATGCCTAACTAAAAACTATTTACTGGTAACTATAAAGATAAGGTAAAGATAATTTGCACTTATTATAAAAGCGTAATTTATAAAAATATACCCACGCTTCCACCAATCTCGAAGGAAGGTTGCAAAGGTTGCCACTGAATACTAAACACTAATATTACATTTCGTAGTTAAAAATTTGTGGGTGTTGTCACAGAAGTGACTTTCTATTTTATACAAAAAAACTAAACTAGTGTTGATATGACTATTCACTCATCTTAGTGAAAGAACAATTTACTGAAACTTATTGAAATAACGTTTTAAAGCTCCGTTGTCTTCCAATGTGTATTGTATGGAGGACTCATATCGGAAAATATTTACAAAACTTTTTTGTTGTTGGGTCCATGGTACAGTGGTGGTCAGTGGCTTTTGTAACAGATCTCACGGGTACGTAAAACACTTGTTTTTAAATCGATGTTTAATTTCTGTTCGAAGGCATGGGAGTTTGTGATCTTCCCTCACACCGTTCCAATCATAAAAAAATGACCACGTTGTGAGAGAGATTAGATTATCACTAGCCCTGTCATAATCTAATACCTATTTCACTGATCTTTTTGAAGAAAAAGAGGTGTAGCAACTGAGTGATAAGCAGTTCTTGTAGGAAAACTTCTGTTGAGATACCTACATTAGCCGCTAAGTTTCTGTATGTTTGTTGAAGGATGGGGTTGAGAAATGACTTATGCTTTGTAATAAATTGATTTTTCTACTTCGTGTTTTAATAATCATATGCAAGAAAGGTGAGGAGAAATAAATTATATACATGCATCATCTAGCGGTAAATTATCGAAGCATAAAAGAATAAATCTGGATTTTGGACTTGATAGAAGATTTTGGATAAGTTAGAATAAAACAAGATGGCAAAAATCACATGAGAATGGTAGGAAATAATAATCGCTAAGTCTCTAGTTTACGCATGACGATGGTCATTTCTGGTTTCACGCTTTGGATTACAGCACTTGATCAAAAATAAAATTAGCAATTATAATACGGTAGTAGAGGACATTAATCTTTATTTTTTACTAAAATTAATATAAATTTGTTATAACATTGAGAAAGTTTATCGAAATTCAGCAAAGATTTTTAAATACCTGTACGATAAAATGTGTATATGGTTATTAATTTTAGTAAAAATACCTGTAAATGAAATATTCATTTCATTGATATCAATGTTTTGCGCTTTGCGTTATTTCCTGAAATAAGTTATCATAAGCTCACAGTTGGTGGGTCTTTCTATGCTTCGATTAGGGCGGATATGAAAAGTGTTCATGAAAGATGAGGCACTTAATGGGGGTCGATTTTTATGTGCGAAGCCTTCCAAATACCTCCTGTGAAAAAAGGAAATCATAAAGTTTTACGACTGGCGACCGTTTGTAAACATTTTTTTATATTTCTGAGAATTATTTACGAAGAAAACACGTGACGTCAATAAAACAAACGGTAAACGATCGGAAGTATTTCTGGGACACTTTTTTCAAATATAATAACGCTAGAGAGTTGTTATTTTGGAGTTGTGATGTGTATTAATAGAAAAACATTCATAAGACCATAAAATAATATCAAAAGTTTTCTACGAAACATGAAATGGATTGGAAACAATGTTTATTTCTTCAATACACATTTTATTTATAACTTTTAGCTGTTATTGAAAAAGATTTTCATTGCGTATACGAGTTTTAAGCCATACATATCTTATGTTACTATTTTTGTTTATAAGTAATAAATCTGAGTCTATAATTCAATTAAATCCTAGCAAACTGGACATTTTTAGTGACAGTATTTGTAAACTGTTTGTTTAATTTTACTATTTTATTTCTTGATTTTTTATGTTGATTTTGATGTATTATGTAGTTTTATTTTATATTTTGTCTCATTATATTTGTCAAGTGCATGATGAATTGGCGTCAGCTGTAATGTCATGTTCTGTACTTTTATTTTTTTAAGCAATAAACAATAATTTATTGCAACTAATAAAGACTTGATGAGTTGGAGAATGTATATACCTTTTACTAACATAAAAGCATTTAAAATTATTTGCAATTCTAATGATTGAAGTTATACATAGTGTACAATTTTAAAACGCATATTTTTTTTCGTCTGCGGCAGTGGCGGTCATCTATTCAATTGCTATATAAATAATTAGTTTATTTGTTAATATCACCATTAAAAATGCTTATACTTATTTTTTTCACTTAGTAATCGACGTTTTAGTCTTTTGCTGTGGCGTTTGCGGTCTCGAATCTCAGTAAAAACACGTGATTAAATTGATTTTTCGACATAATAATATGTTTGCGTCTGATGGCGAAGATGAATATTGTCTATGATGTTTGAATTGTCTCTCCAGCTATTCTACCGTTTTAACCGGGTGCTGTGAAAGTGATTGACGAACTACTTGTAAATTTTGTCCTAGTCCGATCCTCTTATCTTAAATTACACTTCCCAAAATGTAACCGCACACATTTCCCGCACATACCGCACACAGAAATATTGTAAAAAGGAGTTCAATTTACCAAAGTTTTACTAAATTTTAAGGGATCTCTTTTTTGCCAAAACAAAATAATAATAGCTCGAGTGTTGTGTTTTAAAAAAATATGCAAAAAATGAGTTGACTGACTGGACTCTAATGGAATAAAGCACCAAACTATCGGGCTAGAATATTATACAATTTATATAAACTTCATTGATTAGAAAAGTCTGTTTAGCAGCCTGATATGATAAATTGATTTATCAAGTAACAGTTAGTCATTGACTACAAACTTTTATACTTTCGCACATTTTTTGTTTTTGCTGAACATTAACAGCACAAAAAAGTTGATGGTCCGTACACAAAAAAGAATAATGAGAAGGAACGTTGGATACCATCCCTGAGAGAAGACGAAGCGTTTGAAGATCATGACTTTGCTGGATGGATAAGGTGTTACAGAACCAGCGAGTGCTGGAAAACATCGGTTGGCGTAGAATGACAGAAGATTGAATGGAGTTAAGAAGATAGATTGAGAACTGAAGCGCCAAGAAGAAGAAGTTATTGAAAGTTTTTCTTTAAATAAGTCGACGAGAGATGAGATGGTTTTAGTAAAATTATTTAATTTACTATAGTATGTAAAAAACTCACTCCCAAAAAGTGAACGTTTTTTTTCCAGTTACTAACTTTCATGTTGAGAGCTAACAAAGTTACACAAAAATCAGTAAGCAACTATTCTTGCTTAATTATACGTTATAATTTATATCTCCGGGAAAAAGGAAATATTTTAAATAAATGAAACTACTAACGCTGTGCACTAAATAGTATTTTTATTTAAGTTATTTATAAAGCAGTACACGTAGATCAGTGGTTTTTTCTTCTGGAATGGTTGCAACAATGACCAATACATACATCTGGCTAGATTCGTGGATGGCGGTGGCGTAGAATAAATGTTTGCTCAAAAATAATAAATTCGGTGCCTTATTTAAAGCGCTTGTTATGTTGTTGGTCAACTGAAAGGGTTTTGCATAAACTAGGTAAGGTGATTAACAACGCAATAAACATAAATCCAGCTTAAACATTACCCCGTTAGTCCTCGTTTTGCGAGCAATATTCACCTAATGCCAGTGATAGCTTATACAACCTACAAACTCGGCGATGAAAATTACTCGGCCCTGTTTTCAAGTGCTATGTATATAATACTGATTTATTATTCATTTCTCCCACAATTTTTCCTCTTGACTTCTCATTCTGTCATTTTCCGGTTAAATTGTGATTTACAATAAGCAATTTTTGTTTGTCTCGTAAAATGCTACTCGCGCAACTGATATAGAATGTTCCAAGCTACCCGCTGTGGTCTAGTTGGTAAGAGTTTAGCTCACTGACCAGGCGAGTCCAGTTTTTATTCTTTTTTTCAACTAAAAATAAAATCACTAAGTATGCGATACAGTGCAACAGTAATATCAAAACACTTAAAAATGATCTTTACGAATCAGTATAGTTCAAAAGTGATACTACTAAAACTGACATGTACAACTCTCGAAGGACGAGCGTACGTGACCAACAGTAATCACCGTTGCCTATTGTTTCCACTATTCATCATTTTTCTATCTAGGTCAGGGGTCACCAAACTTAATGAGAAGCGGGCCGGATTGAACTTTTTAAAAACTAAGGGGGCCGGACGACATATAAATTCTTGTTGGAACCTAATCAGAATATTATTTCATTTTATGTGGTTACATAATAATAAGAATGTAAACAAATGTTTGCCCTTCTTAGAATTTCAATAAATGAGAATATTCGAGAAATTTTTGAGTAAACGAGCATCTGGTCGTCTCGCCTCCAATTTCTATCCAACTTTCTTCACTTTGAGTCCCCTACCAGACAGTTGTATGACAATTCCTGATTTGAAATAAATAGTTGTCGTGAATTCACAACTAAATCATTAAAAAATATATTTCTTATATGAATAATTTCTATGCAAAAATCCAGAACTTTTCGCGGGCCGGATGAAAATCCTCGGCAGACCGTAGTTTGGTGACCGCTGATCTAGGTATCGCTTCCCTTACTTTTATTGAAGATTTAGTTGAAAAATAATACAAACAACCGCAGTCACGAAAACAACTACCAAAAGCTCCTGCGATTTTTAGAATTTCCGTTTATTTGAAATGAACTTTTTGAAATTATTAAATATTAATTTTAATAATTAACACAAATCTTTACTTACATATTTTAATTAAAATAAAGTTGATATAAAGAAGTTTAACTGGAAATATTTTTAATATATAATATTTAGCTGTATTTCAACCCCAAATGTTTGTATAACCATATGGTCACGCTCGTCCTTACCACTGTCCTTACAAAATATTACACGGCGCCTCTAAGGACAAACGTGACTATATAATCACGCAGCGTTTCTAAACAACGACTTATTGATTTTTATTTTTTTGCTAGAAATAAAAGTCATCTGTGAATTCAATTAGACTTACAATTTATTTTCGTATTGAAAAATACTTATCTCTGGAGGGTTAGGCGAAAGACTTTCATATGTTCTCATAAAATAAATACTCCCCCTTAGTTTTCTATTATCTTAAATCATAAAAAAATCTTTAATCAATCAAAAAATGTAGTCTTCAAATGATTATTCTTTAAGCGGAACACATTTGAATCATTTTTCACGAGTAGCAACTAAATTCATTAATCATTTAAAAACAAATATTTTTTTAAAATTATGTCACTTTTTTCTTGAACAGTTGTGAGTGAGCGCTTTTAAGACGGATAACATAATAAAAAAAACATACATTTGAAAAGAGAATTGAGAAAAGTTTTAAAAAGTTGTAAGTTACTTCTAGATCTAAAAACAGCAATTTAACATGATAAAAATCTTGTTGAGTGTCATCAATTTGATTGCTTCCTTACTTCTAAAAATAAACGTTGTCAATAATACCTGCGTTAACTTTATTTTAACTCACTTATAAGTATAATAACTTGAAATATAATTCATATATGAAAGGGTACGTTTTTTTGTACTGCAACAATTACCATAGGAAGCATATTCCTGCGAGAATTTCACCTACCCCTTTCAAAGAGTGATTGCTTAGAAGCCTTCAGGGGCACAATACAACTTTCTTATGATCACAGGATATCCAACATCAAAGCGGAGCATGAAAGACAAAAAGAAAATGATAATTCTAAATAACGGAGCAGCGTGAGATGAATATTATTACAATAATTTGAAAATAGATACGCAATGTTTTTGTCGTTGTTTTACCTTATGCATTAATCTCTTCGCTAAGATGTCTATAAGAAGAAAATTTAGTGTTTGTTAAATATATTTAAAATTTTATATTTATGTAAGTCTGGAAATTATTACAATAAATACTATTGTTCACATTTAACTCTTTAAAATTAAAATTAACACCTTTACAATATAAGTATAATCAAATTAACATTGAAAATATCAAGATTTTGCCTTGAAAATTTGCCAATTACAATATAACTATTGAACGATGTAGTATTTTTGTAATGTACATATTTATAAACAGTGCCAGTTTCACTCATCAAGTAACATTTTTAACTATTTCAATGACACCACCGAAAATTTCGACATGTTTATAAATGTATATTATTCACTTTCAAGGTGTTGAATTTCAATTCGTAATTCTGTGTTCTTTTAGATATAATGAGGAATTCGTAAAAAAAATATTTTATTGTAAGGTAAAAAATATAAATGGTTTTTAGATATATTTTTTAATTGAGTTGATAGCTTGTCAGCTATACGCTTTCGTCACAACCATAAACTTAATTATGAAATAGCTGTCAACTAACTGTACAACTGTATTTTTTTACCTTACAAAAGATATTATTCAAAAACTTCTTTGTAAAAAGCCTTGTCATTTTATAAGTATCAAATTAAACGATAATGTATATTTTTTTACTGATTTTTATTCTCAATCTCATACTTATCGATCCATTACATAAAAATGTCTTCCCATCCCTTCTTCACTTTATACTTGATCCATAGTTTTATTACACGAGAAGAACCAGTTTATTTAAAAAGCGTGTTTTTTTCTAGAATCGGTAATGCAATTATATAAGTATCCTCTTTAAGGAGTGTTTTATTTTCAAAGTAACGATAATTTTTAAAAAGATTATCATTTTAATAATAAATAAATGACATTGTGTGATAATTTGTCATTTTAAAATTTCAAAAAGCTACATCAATCTCCATTAAAACACTTTCATAGTAAAAAAAAGGCTTATATTATTTCCACTAATCAAATTATTATTTAAACAATTTATGTTTCCTTCGCTTTTTTGAAAACACATGATTGCAAGTTGGTAGCCTTTTTTTAAGTTGTATTATATTTGTCTAGTCTTTTGAAAAATAGCGTTTTTCAATGCGCAACGTTAAGAGCCCAAAGTAAACCAATTTATTTTCACTATGAAATCTATTAATATTCATGTACAGTCATTACGCTTGTTTGATTGTAATTTCACGCGAAAATAAAAGTGAAGATATAAAAAACATTTTCCGAATTTATAAAACAGTGAAATACATTGGGCCGAGTAAACGCGTAGGTATATTTTGATAAAACTGCTCGTATGGATTGAGTATTTTTCTCCCCATGGAATGGCAGCTTGGAGTTTCGTTTTTGGTAGCTACAGTTTAAAATGATACAAAAAAACATGTTACTAATTAGCTGCAGCACACCCCGAATTTTATCCCTTCTTTGTTATAAAAATGCACATCTTTTAAAAAATGTAAGGCTGTAAAAATATTTACGCTATTTTTTTGGTAATACTAATGCAATTTTTGATTCATGTTTTTTGCACACCGTAAATTTTTATTTCCTATAAATATTGTGTTGAAGATTTTTATCAAGTATTAAATATATATTCTCTACTATACGGTAAAAGACTGTAATAGATTAGATTTTAAAAATCGTAAATAAAGGCAAACGGGTATGAAAATTAGATCCTAAAATTGAAAAAAAATGATTGAAATTGACGATGTCCATTAAGAATATTGACTACCTAGTTATAAAAAAATATGTACCTAATTTAGAGCTTCCAGTCCCGAACCGTTCTTCTAATTCCAGGATTGTGGGATTGTTTTTTTTTTTGTTGAAAAGTTGGATCTTTGAATAGGCTTGTATGATTTAAATCGTGTACTCTTATAGATAAGTAACGTTATTAGTCGTGCAAACAAACCCCGTGTAAAAAAATGAAATGCTCATATGCCAATGCCAAAACGCCAAATATTTTACAAAGTTAAGAATCGTAAGCGATGAACTCGCTTAGAATTTTCTCAAGCCACCCGCAAAAAAGATTTTCATCCTTTCGTTTTTTTTTCAAAAACTTGTGTATTTTAAAAATATTTGTCTTTAATTCGATTTTCAGATTAATAAGAAAAAAAATGACATTGCATTTATGTATATTGCACCTATCGATTCCTGTCTCGATTATTAAGCAAAACGATTAAGAAGTAGATTTATTATTTATATACGATAAAAAAGAGTTTACATACATACCTTAATCAAAAAAACAGTTAAATAAATATATTGTAGCCTCATCTGTCATTTTTAGCATTTTTTAAGCAGAAATACATCAACCAGCTCTTTTTATTTAAACGTGAGTATCGATCAAAAAATAATAAAAATAATACTAAAACTCTCCCTGCTAGTTGATTAAAATATTTCCAGACCATTCTTGTAATTCAATACAGCCATGTTCGGTACGATTTATGTTTTTCAAACGGCAAGCGCAACTCAAAACGATCGGAAAAAATGTGTGCTTTTCCGGAAAGCATGCAAGTATTACATCACCGAAAAATATGTACGTTTTTTAATAAAACCTTTTTGTCAGCATGACGAATATAACATGTTTTAATATAAATTCGTCTTCGAGGAAAATGAAATCGGATAAGCATGCGTAGGAACGTGAAATGGTTTGATCATCATAGCTTTACAGCATAAAAACTTTAATTCTAAAATTGTTCATATTTTTAAAGGAAAACAAGGGTAAAAAAATAAAATTAACAAAATAAATACATTTTTTTATCAATTAAAAATGTATAATTTGCAAGCAAAACGATTGTTTTTTTATTTGGAACCATGTTCCTTTTTAATGTGAATCATATAAATATGTACTCCTAATGGAGCTTTGAAAAGAAGTTTTTTTTATACGAGAAACACTTTTTATAAACTGCTAAATTTTTCTCTTTTGTTTAGAGTAAAAATAGAATTATTAAACTACGAAGTATTAGTTGTTAGCTAATTACGTTTGCTTAACCCTAGTTTTATCATTGGTGATAATTTTAAACATCCTAGACATCTAATGCCTTGGAACACAAATCTTTGAGCCAATTCAAAGATCATTTTATGAAATTGTCCCTTTTAAGATTCCAACCCGCAATCATGTCATACTTATACAAAGTCATTAATCATTCGGCGACAAACGCGAATTTATGTATGTACACATATATATATATATTCAATATGACATCTTAAATAAGTTGTTATAAAATTAAATATAATAATAAAGTTTTTGTCTTTGTTTTAATAATGTATTAATTATATACATACAACTAATTAAGTCAATAACTAGGTAATAAAAAAGACTCTATTTTTAATTAATGGTTCATTTTGTTTTTTTTGTTTTCAATGAATTGTGTTTGTATTTTCAACACTGACTTTTACACGTTTATTCAATTTTGTGATATTAAATCCCAATTATAAAAGCACACTTTGTATTTTTTTGGACTGTTCAAACCAGACATTCAATTATCACAGATAAAGAAATTTTTAAGCAAATTATGAAGGTAGCGAATAATTTCGTTAGAAATACGTTTACCCCACAAAGGCACGTCCTCCTTTTATTTTCACGGCTCTAAATGAAAGTAAAATTTCCATAAAAACAACTTTCGGTCGGTAAATAGAAAAATTGGCCTTAAAGGCTGCTGTCTGGCGCCTACTGGAAAATTCCACGCTAATAAAACGTGAAGGAAAATACAAAAAGGCAGTTGAAAAATCATCAAACAAACGGTTTTCACTTTTTTTTATTTTATTGCCGTATAACAAAATGATTGTCGTCAGTCGTATGCATCTTCCTTTTATTATTATTAAAGCCAGATTTTACTGTACAAATTTATTTATCTCAAGCAAATCAGTTTTTTATGATGCATATTTAATTGAATCACTGCATTTTTGGCATAAATACCATTTACTGAGTTTTTTTATTCATTTTTATATCCATATCCCATCAAAATGAATTTGATGATAACGGTTTTAAACACAACTAGCGGCTTCCAAAAAAAATAAAGATTCGTTGTGTAATTAACTTTATTTGTTATATATGTAAGCTTCGTTATATTTTTGAAATTTTTGGAATTAAACATTAAATCATATTTTAAAGTTTTAAAAATTTAAAGCAACTCATCAATCAATTTTAGATTCTACAAAATATACTGTTCGTACTGAGAATCAAACTCAACGACACTGCAGTCCAGACAAAGCCAGGTTCATCCGATATAAAAACTTTGTATTCACATTTATAAAAAAATGTGTTCGCTGTGTTAACAAGAAGCTTAAAATGTGTTTTTTCGGCATAAAAAAACTTTAAATTTTAAATATTTTTCGTGAGGAAAATTGTATAGTTTCTAAAAGTAAAGTAAAGTTTTTTCTTGCTAAATTTAAATTATGTTTTTATAAGTTTTTAAGCCTTTTATTTAGTTTAATTTTTTTTCACTTCAGTATGTTTTACTGGTCGAAAGTTAATAAACCGATTGTATAATTTTCCTCGAAAATTCAACGTAAGATATTTGTTTAAACTCTTACTGTGCTCGATTTTGAATATCTATGAACAGTTTTTGGCTAGAGTTATGGTTGAAAACCCTGAGAACAAAACGAAATCTTTTGGTCCTCAAAAGTTAACTGCTTGAATAAGTTATATAGTAATGCGTCGGGTTCATCCGGAGGTAATGGAACATTAAGCACTCTGAACCCGGATAAAGATTCTTTTAAGAATCAAGAAATAAAAACCGTCGGCGCCACATTTTCAACAGACAGCTTCCGTTCACTGCACTAAAATTTTTGCTTATACCTATTCACCATGCTTTGTCATGAATATTTTTTATATATTCGAGAATCACCGCTTACAAAAAAAGAGTAAATTTAGGTTTTTAAGGTCAACTATATAGCACACAAACAAACTTGAAAGAGGTGTACTTGAAAATGACACGTACTATAATATGTATTCACAATAAATCAAAATTCGAAGTTTAACAACATGTTTCAATACTTTATTTGTCAGTACTAAGCCTGCTTAGCATATCTTTCTATATTGAGTTCTTTCTACTGGTTTATATATAAAACAACTGAACGTATGCATATTCTAACTAAATCGATAATTGGTTTTTAATGTCATCATTTGAAGTAGACTAACAGATGATTACATTGTTTTCTACAAAACACCAACTGTCAGTTATACAAATTAATAAATCCCTCTGGCTGAAATACAAGGTAAACCTGTATTGCTGCTACTCTACAAAGGATGAACAAATTTTCCAGACTCATATCAAAGCAATAGTTTATTAGTATATTATACGAGATAATATTTTGCTATTGTTCCATATTGGTTTCAATGGTAATGTTCAAGGCAATGTTAATAAATATAACACTTTGACTGAACACAAAAATATTAAATAAATACAGGTTACAAACGAAAATAAGTTAAATATAATTAAACATATCTCAAAGCAGGAATTTATATAACTTATCATTCAAAAATAAATAACAGATTGAAAAATAAATAAATAAAGGCAACCGACTTATAAATATAAATTGAATTCAGAAATATCTTAAAATGAAAGCAAAATCCATTCGGTTGTAAAATAACAAAATTGCATGGCCATCGCATTCGTACATAAAGCTCAGCTACGAGTGCTTTTTGTTCCAAATTAAAGCTTCTCATATTATTCAACTGGCGATGCTTTTCTTTTGAAAGCCTTGAAAGCTATCTAGTTTAATTCAAGCGTATTGAGGCAAGATATTTATTGCAAAATACAAACACGTTTACATTTTTGAATAAAATTTGAAAATAAAAAGGTTTTTTAAAATTACATTTCTTGATACATGCTCTATTTTGCGTCCATCATGCCATTTTATTATGAGCGAGAAATGTCAAAACTATCAAATCATTTTTTATCACAAGAATAAAAATACATATTAATTTCAGACAACACTGGGTGACTTAAATTAAAATCTTTATACATATACATTGCAAGGCTCACATTTTTACTTAAGTCAACATGATATGTTTGATACCTTTGATGAATTCGGCGGCAACATTGTGGAAGTTCATTATGATATAAAATAACCTAGATTATTCAACGTTTTGTGCTACGTGTCTTGCCTCTTTCAGAAGACAATCTTACTTTCAAAATGCTTGCTTAATTACTAATGATATATTATAAAAACAAAAACGGAAAACAAGGAGGGAATGATAAAAAATAAACAAACAATAATGATAATACAAATGACATTCACATTAAAAAATAATTGACTAATGAGTTAAATCAATTAGGAAGGGTTAAACCCATTGGAAATAAATTTAGCAGTGGCGAGCAGCTTGTCCTATTGATGATATTATTTAATAATACTTTCTTATTGTTAATACTTTTATTTAATTCTAATTAGATTTTTTTGATGCCTCGCAAAACATGTGTCACAGTTAGTAGCACAAAACGTGGAATAATCTTAGTTATTTTTAATTTGATATGATATCGACTGTGGAAAGGAAAAAGGACGTAACCCTCAATTTTCCAAAACAGCTTTATTTCAATAATCACAATGTATACAACTTGACACACATTCTATCAAAAGGATGGAAGCTGAAAATGCCGAATAAGTATCTAAATTTAGCTTTTAAGTTTGAAAAAGATGACATTGTAAAAAATTAAAACCAAGAAAAAACACTGAAATAACGGTTTTTCCGAGACAATATCTTTAATTAATAATTTATTGTGTCAATTAAACACCAATTTAGAAGTATCCGTGCACTTCAAGGTTGTGTATAATTCATAATTTGTATATGTCACAAAATCATCAAAACACGTTTTTAGCGCCTCCTGTGTGGGTTGCGTTCTTTTTCCTTTCCACAGTCGATATGTTTGTTTAGTGTATTTACGATATTCCATTTTTCAGTGCATTATAAAAGTAAATATTTTTTGCTACTCCTGTTATGGAACTGTATCTGGGCATTTTCTTTTCATTATGTTTGAAACAGTATAAAATTTTTCTTTGAATACTCAAGCAATTATGGTGACTTGAATCACAATTCATTTACATTATTTACCTTATTTATACGAATTTATACGTATTTATGACGACATAATTTATAAATGTAACTACACAATGCAAGTGAGTGGAATCAAAAATATTAAGAATTAAAAGTTTATAATGAGCTAGAATTAATGTTCAAGTATCACACGAATGTCCCTTGTCTAGACAAGATATTAAGCCTTACAACTAATGGAAACTTTTAAAGTTTCAGAGAACAAATCTGAAAATCATTTATTTGCATCTTGATTTGAATGGCAAAGTCTTAAAATAAAGCAATGTCTTCGCGCTTGATAAATTTTGTACGTGTTCAAAATTCTCAGCAGTAATAAAATGGCCGATTTTATTCAAAGCAAACCGATTAAGGTTATAATGTATTTTATTGCCGTTTTATCAAAAAAATATTATTTCATCTCTGAAATAAAACGAAATGCTATGCCGAATTGTATTTAAATGAATTTATTAAAACCGCCTACAAAATAATTTAGTTATAAATTGAATTTTATAAAACAACCTGGCCTTTAAATTACCTACTGAAATTCTGGTCAATTAAGCTAACCTTTATTTTTGGAATTACAGTAAAAAAAATCGCAGTGAATTCGACAAATTTTATCAACGTAGATGAATTCCGATTTTTTAAGTGAGTATGTATAGTATCAAATTCAAATATATTTCATCAAATATGTTAAATAATAATTGTTATATAACTTTTTAACTTAATTAGTCATCACAATTATAGTATTTTTTTCCATATATAACTAATAATTCTTTAAAGAAGAATAATCATTTAATGGTTTTTATTGACAACAGCAAAAATATACACATATAACACCTTTTAAGTGAGAGAAAATTTGGTATATCGAATGTATGGAATTACAAAGCATATTTTTTTGGTTTCGTAAAAGAGAAGACGGTATCAATGTTTCAGACACATATAAACTTTTAAGCATTGGATAACCATGCAATTTTGTTTTCTTTCATTGAATTATTAAGCTGTGTATATAGCTTTTTTTAAAATCCATATCCACTCTCAATGTGGAGCATATGGTCTCCTAATGAACGTATCTCAACAGAAGTTTTTTTACGAGAACTGTTTGTTTCTCATTTGCTCAACCTCTATTTTTCAAAGAGAGTAGTAGGAATAGAAGGATAATTCTACGACAGGACTAGTGGTTAACTAATCGCTCTGGCTACGCTCAGTTATTAAGAATAGAAAAAGGTGGGAGGAGACATCACAAGCTTAGCTATCATCTTATCAGCTTATTTTAGCAAATATTTTAGATAAGAAATAGAGCATTCTTACAAAAATATAGAATACTATTTTGATATTCAAACATAAAGGGTATTCTTATGGTTTTTACAGTCAATAGTGAACTTGGTGAAAAGGTATCGATTTTTTTTTTTAAATATTGATTTCAAGTAAATACTGCTTCTGCAGTTTTTGGTTTATTAATTTACATAGTACTAGAAACTTTGTCAGCGCGTACTAAAAATATATTTACAGTGAATACATAAATAATAAATTGTTCATTTGTACACCTTTAATAGCAGTTTGTGGACTCACAACGCAAAAATGTCGTAAATGAATGAAATCATGGCATGTTGTAAGCTGATTAAAAAAATGGATCGGAGACTTTTTCTTATTTTTATGACATAGAAGAAAAAAAACAAAAAAAAACTATTAGTAGTATATAGAGATAACATCAATTAATTATGTATATATTCTCTAAAAGTGGCCTTTGGAGTCTAGTACAGTGCTTTTTAACCGTGTTAAAAGAATCGCCCCCTTTTGCAAAAATAAATTATCCACAATTATCAAACGCCCCTCCCTCAGCGACGAATTTGAAATCCTCAATTCCGTATACTTTTTACCCAAAATATCCCCGAAACTCGTTTTTTTTTAGCTCACGAATTTTAAATCTTTAATCGCCCCCTCGCAATCCTACAGCACCCTCCAAATTCTGAAAAATTAAAAACGCCCCCGTTAAGAACCACTGATCTAGTAACACATCTTAAAAATAGTAAATATAAAATATACAAATATGACAGAAACGGTATATATCCGATGTCTTATGGCTTATGCAATTAGAAAAAACAACATGAAAAAACAGGTAGAAGTATATTAACTTGAGCTAAAGAACATATGAGGCTATTTAATAATTTAAAGACAGATTGTCAATTTGCAATCCATCTCATCAAAGAATCTCATAGATTCAATTTTAATAACGCACCCATCTGTTTATGTCTTCATGGTTTATCGTCTAAGCTTAATGCTCAAGAACAGTTATAAGTTATTAAACATAATCAAGAAAATAGCATAGTTTATAACCAAACAAATATTTATCAATAAGAATTGTTCAATTCCTTTAAAGACGCTTATCTTACTTTATTTGAATTATTCCAATTTTTTCGTTCCAAGAAACACTGGGATTTTTTTTACCTTGACGCTCCCAATATGGAGCATATGGACTCTTAATTTAGTTTATCTCAACAGAAATGTTTCTACGAGAACTGCTTGTTACTCAATTGCTCAACCTCTCTTTTTCCAAAGAGAGTAGGGATAGAAGGAAAAGGCTAGGACAGGACAAGTCGTTAGCTAATCGCTCTCGATATGCCCCGTTCATAGCATAGGATAGGTGGGAGGGGGAATTCAAGACATCACATACATCCATGTCTTTGAACAGAAATTCATAAATCGATAGAAAAATCAATTTATAAAACTGCTCGTACTGGGATTCGAACCCGTGCCCTCCGTAGCGGTAGCAAACGATGTTGACCACTCGACCACACAAGCGGCTAAATTAATTATATATAATAATAATTTGCAATATAAATAAGGTTGTTCCCGTGAATATGTGTATATTTTCTTAGTCAATATACATAGTTGAGTTAATGTAAGTTTAGACATAGTTCTGATTAAGGCGTAAGCCCAAACAGCTATCAACCATATTTATATAAAATAATATTTTTATAAATTAAATACTTCACCTTATAACCAATTTTATATGGAATAATAACTTTGTATCTTTTAAATAGTAAAATAATGAGTGATAAATAGAAAAAAATATTATCTTAACAGCCAAAGTATTTTGTAAAAAAGCTTTTTAAGAAGTCATTTCAGTACAAGTAAAGGTAAGAAATTAATTTATTGTTAAAGAAATGAAACAATCACCTATAATAAAGATAGTTAAGTGGCGTGGTTGAAATACCGAATGCCTCTTTTGTTTTACAAGTTTCTTATCAAGTTATGTTATCAATTATCTACCAATGAAATAAATACTTCGGCGGAAAATCCGTAGGCTCGTAATAAAATAATATTATAGAAGAAATAAGAGGAGATTCCCTTTTTATTGAAGAAAAACAGCATTAAGAGAGTTTGTACACTTTATTATGGGGAATAGTAAATCAATATCTCGCACAAGGAGTGTTCGTGATACGGATGATATACGATCCTTTGAAAGCATTATTGGTTAGAGTCATAAATTCAAAATAATGGAAACACTTGAACTTTTGGTTAGCTTGCATCGTTACATCACATAACTTGTTAAAATAAGTTAATACAAATATGAAAAGATTCATTACAGTGTAAACTCTGATATATTCAGCTCTTTAACACGAACAGTTTAATGTATAATAAACAAAATTCATATTTTTCTAAACTTATAAACAGTTTGGTGAGGATTAACTAGTGAGCGTTTTATAATAATCGTTTTATGAAAATGCATATATTTTTTTTCTTAAGCCTTTTTAGGTTGATATTTAATATTTATCAAAAACAATATGTAAAACATAACATTTTAAAAAACGAGGTTAATTTGAGCTCAAGAAAAAAAATAGTTTGTGGTAAATAAAACATTATCCATCGATTGTAACTATAAATAAAAATTCAACTGTGCTTATGTCCTAAAATTTGTGATTGACCAACTTAAATGATTGGTATTTGTAAATGAAGTTCCCATAACCTTATTGGTGGCTGTAATATAAAGTGTAACCAGCCGTCTTTTTTTATATCTGTTCTTTGTGCTGGGATGGAGAACTAATTTTCCGATTCACACTGAGTTATGTTAAAGTTTCCATTACATATTCAACTTAAACACAAAAGATGTTTAAAATAAATAATGTCTAGACCGAAGTGGTGTATTAAAAAAAAACATGGAATATTGTAAAGAATACTTAATACTTACAAACAAAATACATGTTAGTTTTAAATGAATTCAACAAAAACCAAATAAACATATTGTATTATTAGAAAAACTTCAAAATAAGTCAAAATGAATTTTCGGCAATAAGAAAACTGTCTAGCAAATCCATGTCGCAGCGTCCTAAAGCTATGCTGAAAGTTCCTTTGCTTGGTGTCGGCCGAAATCGACGTAGGTGCTAAGGTCACGTATGAAATTTAGAGTCAAGCGAACCGTTAAAGCCTGCGCCGAAAAAACTTTGTCAGCAAGTGGCCCCGTAAACATTGTTTCTAAGAGTAACGTGCGAAGATTTCGCCTTAACGTTGGCAAAGGTTTACAAGAAAAAATAAGTAAGTACGTTGTTTTTTTTAATACATAACGTAAAAATGTAATCACAATGAACATAAAAAAAATATCTTTTAACCTATCTGAGAAAAAAACATTGTGGTTAAAAATGTATCATATTCATAGATTGATCAATTTTTACTCACTTGTCTTTTCAATGATTTCTGCCAGTTGAATTATATATTTTTTTTACCATGTCCGCTCCCAATATGGAGCATATGGACTCTTGATGGAGTTTATCTCAACAGAAGTGTTTCTACGAGAACTTCTTGTTACTCAGTTGCTCAACCTCTCTTTTTCCAAAGAGAGTAGGGAATAGAACGAAAAGGCTTGGACAGGACTAGTCGTTAGCTAATCGCTCTCGATGCGCCTCGTTCATGGGATAGGATGGGTGGGAGGGGGGAATTCAAGACATCACATACATCCATGTCTTTGAACAGAAATTCATAAATCGATTGAAAAATCAATTTATAAAACTGCCCGTACTGGGATTCGAACCCGTGCTCTCTGTAGCGGTAGCCAACGACGATGACCACTCAACCACACAGGCGGCACAAATTAATAATACGGAATTATTATTAATGGAAAATAATTCTACTACTATTTTAGCATACAAACAACCCACTGCAACGATTATTGATGATTGATATATTGCTTTGAATTGAGCAGATTAAGCTTAAAACATAATAAGACTATTTTGTCTCATGACAATAATTGCACAATTATTGAGCAAATCTAATCGATAATTTTCGCCAAATCACCTATCAGAACATATTTCGCAAAAATTACACCTATAAGATTCTCATTCCTGCTCTTAATTGGTTGTATTTCTTGTTAAGTAAAAATATTGAAGATACAATCAACAATTTTTAAAAGCGTCAACTTTAAAAAAAACATAAGATTAACAAGTCACGAGCCAAGTACTACAAGGTTCTGTGTGGACAGCTGCACCAAAAAAGATATGGGCATTTGAAATTTTGAATTTTTGTATTGTGAATATTGTAAATGTTTCCAAGTTTTTTTTTGATTGCATATATCAATGATAGTACTGGCATGATATAACTATCAATAAAATATTGTTAAAAATATTTTTTCATAGTAAATAAGAAATACCTAAACTTCAATTAGAACCTTGTCCACCTAAAATTCAAACAAACCGCTAGTGCTTCAAGGTTCTAACTGAAATTTGTATGAAGCACAGGTGATTCAAAAAACAAAATTGCGCTTTTTATATTAAAATAAAAAGAATCATATGGAAGATATCTAATTTGATCATTACTATCGGAGAAAACATATTAAAAAAATTGAGGAAAAATAGGGAAAAGGAGTTTTTTTTTTTTTAATTTGTGTTTGATATCATTAAGTACTAAGTTAATATTGTAAAATGTAATAATACTAAACTGCAAGAATAAAAAATATCATAATGGTAAAAAAATAGCACCATTGTGCTGAAGAATAGAAATAATTGAAAAAAAATACAGGAATAAAACTATCAAAATAAAAAAGATATTATTAAACCTATGTACATTCACACAAGCTTTGTCGCTAAGGACCCGGGTTTCGTTTTCTTCGGCATCTTCAGGTGATCAAGTTGAAGCCAAAGAAATCTTACGACGCGCACATAAAACTACGGCCTATTGGAAATTTAAGCAAAATTTCGACTTCATATTAATACAGCATGTAGATAATGCTACGCTTAACACTGCCTCATTATTACTTTAGTTTGGTCAAAAGTCGACACTTGGAACTTTGTAGTACTCGGCTCGCGAAGTGTTTAAAAACCCATAAAAAAATGTGTGTTGAAAAGACGTAACAATCAAATGTTAACTCTTAATAATTTTCTTTGAAAATTTCAAACATCGACTCCAAGACTTTCAAAATGTTTATAGCTTGCTACCTTAGTTTAACAGTACAAAATGAGGTAAGAATAACATATGGTTGATCAGTCGCTCTTTGAGTAATTAAATGAAAATGCTTATTGAAAGCGTTGAAATTTTTTAAGGATAAATGAATTATTTTTATAATACATTTTTTAAAATTTTATTTTGAAATAACACTAGTTGAGTCAGTATTCAAGTAAATTATTTGTGCTACTTACCACTTATATATGCGCGGCATAGAAAATTATCGATTGGTCAAACAGTATGCTAAGCATTTTAATTTTAAAAAATCAACAAACCTAATATTGTATAAATTGAATTATCAAACGTTATAAGCTAAATGAGATGATTCTTTGAGTCGCTTGATCAATTAGAAGAGAATTAATCTAAAGTAACTGAAAAATGTTGAGACTGAGTCGTAACTTTTAAGTACGCTATATCACGTCATTTTACGTGAAAGGAAATTATTATTTATTGATCAGTCAAATCATATGTGATTTATTATCTAAGGGCATGAAGCAAGAGTACTTGTACTATTTTAACCTTTTTTTTTTTTAATTTTTTCTAAATTAGTCGCAAATGGTAAATTAGCTAACGATCAATACCAGTTAAAAAGTTGGATTGCGCATCAAAAAAATATGATATATTTTAAACCATATTCTTACAAAACATCGGCTATTAAATAAAAATAATAAGAACACTCCTACGTGATAATCATTATTGTAAAACGCTTTTATACATTTTCAAAAGACGACTTATCGCCTTTTAAAAAAACATCTTTATAGCCAGCTTGCCAGACAATGTACCCATCTTTTAACCCTCTGGTTTCTTAAAATGTTTACAGCGAATAACACAATTATTTCATTAATGATATCGACAGATATTTTTTGACAAGGTTTTGAAAAAAATATATTAAATCAGATTTAAATATTAATTTTAACGATGCCTAAAATAAATAGATTTTTTTTTCACGGATAAAATTGAACCATTTTTTTATCTGTATGACGTTCTAAGGCCACAGTATGAATTATAATTATTGCATGTATCGGTTCTAGAGAATTGTTACGGTTGCTTTTTAATCATAGATAATATTATAGCAGTCTCCACTATCGACAAGTATTCGATTTTATTTAAAGCCCAATTTGTCAACTTATGTAGAGATGTGACAGATCTGATCCCAAATAATTAACTTTTAAAATAAACGTTCATAATTTCGCATATTTTTTAAATCATAGTCAGTAAAGGTTTTTTTTCACTACTCTACAGCCTTGCATACATGATACAACTTGCTTGAAAGAGTTTTTTCTAATGTATCAACAATTCAATGGGTAATATTATTCAGATTTTTTTTTTTAATAAATTATGAAAAAAATTCTAAGCTCACTTTCTTAATGTGTTTATTCAATAATTTTCATAACATGCCATAGCAAAATTTTAATTATTTGACTGTCTTGTTAGTACTTTGTTTTTTTAAAGCTTTACAAGAGTTCAACCAGAACATTGAGACTAGTTATCACTAAACGTATGCTGAATCATTTAAATCACCGCTGAGGGTTCATTTTAATTTTACATTAAAAAAAAAATAAAAAAAACACTTGATTTGTCTCATTCTTTATGACGCTATCTTTAATTGTGAAATATGCTTATTGTGGAATTAAGAATGCACAATACCTTACTAAATGCAGCATTTCAAATTGTATTGATTATCAAACTTAATATTAACAAGTCAGGATATTATTTGAAAACCCGGTTTGCTCCAAATTTGTTGAAACATGAACTATGAATGTAATTTAGTTAATAAAAACAATTTTTAAAAATATTTTTAGAAAGCAGTCTCAAATTTAGCTTGGCGATATACCGAAAATATCATTCCAAAGTAATGTAAAACTAAAGATTCTTTTTTAATTTTTATTGTTTTTTTAACCATGTTCGCTACCAATGTAGAGCATATGGACTCTTAATCGAGTTAATCTAAAAATAAGTGTTTCTACGAGAACTATTTACTTACTCTTACTCAGTTGCTCAATCAGAAGATAGGGCAAAGACAGGACTAGTGGTTAGCTAATCTCTCTCGATGCACCCTGTTCATAGGATCGGATGGGTAGAAGGAGGGAATTTAATACATCACATACAGCCATGGCTTCTAACAGAAATTCATAAATTGATGAAAAAACCAATTTATAAAACTGTCCGTACCTAAAACTTTACTCACACCCGTGACCTCCGTAACCGAAGCCAACGACGTTGACCACTCGACAATTTTGGAACGACCCGTGTTTTCAAATTAACAATTAACTTAATTGACAATACATGTTAATGTTCTGATAGTTGTAAAAATCTATTGATTTATATACACAATTTTACATTATTCTTATAGAAAAGAGACTTTATAATTTTTATTAAAATAATGGTGACCTTTAAAGGGTTTTAAGCTTTGTGCATTGTGATGAAGTCAGTAGAGCTGTTTCCATCACAGCTTCATGTTTTATGCATGGCAAACGGTTAAAATAAATTTCTGTTTTACCTTGTATCGAAGCTTTAGGATAGAGATAAACAAATATTAGATTTAAAACGCTTTGATCCTTTAGAGCTAACAGTATTCTCATAAACGGTAAACGTCTGTCTATCTATGTAATATACGCTGTTATTTTTTTATATAAAATAATCGCTCCCTACTGGAATAACTTGATGAGTTTTTGAAGTAAAAGCTGTCGATTGAATTAATAAAAAAAAATTTACACTATTCTTCGCTTTGCGCATTATTTTGACAATATGTATTGCAAATTTGTATTTATTTTCAATTGAATCGTCATAGTTTCAATTATGACTAAGTCTTATTTTTTTTAGATTTGTTTTATTTTTGAGAGAAATCAGTGGTATTAAATACGAATGCTTGACACCCAAGGATTCTTTAAAATTATCGTTGCTTATTGTTGTTCTCGTTGAGAAACATAGATAATTTTCTTTGGAAATATTTTTTCAAAGACATTATATATGCAGTTATTATATTACTCAGTTATCATAAAATACTGTCAATGCGATAGCAAAACTGTTTAGATCAAAATTTAAATAAACTGGTTAAGTCCAGAAAAGTAAAGATAATGATTATAAACGAATTGAACATATGAACATAAATATAATAATTATACTATAATATAAATTACTTTACTATTGATTGAATCAAAACTAGTTAGAACCTTTTTTCCAATGAATTATCTCCATAAAAATTATATAATTTAATTTATAGCTATTCCGGTATTATGCAATGGTGTAAACTATTTTTTAGTATGCAATTCGTAAGGACTTTTCCTTTACAACTAGGGTTGTTAAGTTGGACTCTTGAATTTGTGGTATTTTTAATATTTAAATTAAAAATAGTTATAAAAATCTTTAAAATTTAGTAAAAACAATATTTTTACTGAATAGGTACAGTAAAAAAATGGACATTCAAAAACCGTTTATAAATATTCACGGTTTCGTTTAGTTTTTGCCTATTGGCTTCTTTTTTAAATTATTAAAGACAACATAAATTTTTAGGCCTTTTTTATTGTATAGTTATCTGGTATAGGTATCTTAACATAAAACCGACTATATAACTAGGAGAACTGCTTGTTACTCAGTTGCTCAACCTTTCATTAACAAAGAGAGTAAGGGATAGAAAGAATGGTAAAAATAACTTTTGCTACACTATTTTAGGTTTGGAAAAATCGATTTCTGTTAAAAGACATGAATGTTTGTGATGTCTAAAAACTCCTTTCTTGATAGACGGGAATTTTTAGACATCAAGTTGTAAAAAATACTGTTTGCACTACTATTTTTCCTTTAATTGTCTCAACTGATACAGAAATTACTAATATAGTTTTAACTCATGTGATTTGGCTACTAAAATTTATGATGGCAAATACATTTTTAATTTTTCTTCTGCTGATTGAAAAAAATACATTAATATTTTCTATCACATACATATAAGATATGCAAATGAAAAGATCGTATTTTCCGTCATCCTTTGGATAGTATGAGCATTTTACAAGTTACCCTACCCTCTTGAATGTATGAATTATAGTCCCAGAGGTGTACGTAAAGTATTTTTAGTATGACTGTTTGCAATAAATCCTTAAGTGATTGCATGATATCGGTAAATAAAATATGATATATTTATTTTACATACCAATACACTCGTAATTTTTCTCAGTGAAATTTTCTCTAGTATCTCTTTATTTTAGCTCGAATTTCGTTGAAAATTTGGTCATACTATAATTGCTTAATTCAAATTAATTGCATTGTTTCATAAATATTAAATATGTTTTTTTCGAAATTATATGAACATATGCACATGATCATACATCACGCAAAAATATTGCATCAAATGAAAAAACCAATGTTGACTTGTTGCTGAAATATAATTGAAGATGTTTTCAAAAAAAATTCGACACTTCCTTGGTTTGACTATAAACAAGGTAGTATTTTTCATCAATCAATTTTTAAACATAAAAACAGAATCGGTAACGTTTCTTAAATGTAAATTTGTTTTTATTCTATCATTTTTGTCATAAAATTTTTGAGTGCTTATCAATTTCCTCAGTAATTTGGTAGTGTTTTACACTTCTATTAAAATCCATGACAAAAGTTATTTGTATGTTAAAAAATGTAAAAATAAGTTACTATTTTCTATAGTGCTTGTCCCAAAGTTGTACATTTCAGTTGAATTTCGATCTTTCATAACTACCAAAGTTTAGATACTTACATATGTTATGAGCATGCGATATATTTGAAGTTTATAAATAAATAAATTCGAATCATTAAACACGAATTTACGCAAAAAATGGAAAAATAAAGTTTCAATTTTTTTTTCTACTTTGGGTCAGAAATGGATTAAGATATATAAAAAGTTCCAAAAACCTCATTATGTCTGTATTTTAAAGAGGGCAATTTTAAGTATTATGTTTTCAATATTCTTGCGTTAGGTGCAGAATAAAATAAATGAATGAGAAAAAACTATAAAATGCATATTCGAAAACAGAGTATTTTCAATTATTGTGACAAAACAAACAGGCAAACTCACGTAAAAAGACCACAGAGTTTATTCGGATTTTTATGGAAGTAAATAAATAAAGTTGATGGTAATAAACAGGGGCGAAATAAATCGCAAGTGGAAGGGCACTTCGAAAAGTTTCCTCTGGTGGGCACTTTGGTGGGGTGAAAAAGAGGAAGAAGCGAAGAGGTTGTGCAGTGAATTTGGCCCGTTTGTGAAGAAGCCGAATGCGCTCTGAAGGGACAATGAGATGACTTATGCGAGAAGGCAGTATGGAGCAGAGAAGGAAAAGTTTTTCACAGGACTGCTACGCGGCGAAGGTTTGAGTGCATCGCAAAGTTTTTCGCGGACGTGCTTAAGGAATTTTATTTTCTGTAGTTAGATTGTGATATATCATATTTATGCTTAACAACTCGACAAAATAAAACATGAAAAATAGTTCAGACATATTTTAAATAATAAAATATTATATTTAACGTACTTGTGAGCGGTGTTAAATTTAATAAATATTTTGATAAAAAATAAAATAAAACAAAAATTTTTTTCTACAAAGTTAAACATGATTTTCACCAGTTTTAACTTTTGGATTTGTATTTTAATAATACCTTTATCAAATTCTAAGAATCTGATGATTATGTTCCTTTTTAATCTTTATTAGATATTTTTAAACGAGAACAGATGCTTGCGTCAGATAATGGGGGCGAGGTGGCTTGATTTTTTGAGGAAATCGGAGATAAGCAAGCGTATAAGACAGTGCCCCGTCACGTCAGTGGTTATGGAGAGACGTTGGGAGTGACTGGGTTACCTCAGTCCTGCCTGCCTCTTCTTTCGAACGGTGGGATTCCGGCGTCCCGGACGTCCATCGGGTACTATCCATAGGATGTACTCGGCGAAACTGAGGGATGCTAGAGTGTCATGGGAGAAAGCAAAACAATTGGCGGCAGATAGGGAACGAATATGGTCAAAGAAGAAGATGATATTTTAAAAAGAACTATAGTCACAGTCAATGCCAAAAACCTAGATATTTATTATAAAGCTTCTCAAAATATTTTTTTTACAAAAACTGTTTCTTAGCCAGCCGCTTAACTACTTTTAGGGGTCAACTTACTGTCACTTTTCACCCCGTTATCATATAGAGTTGGGGGTGGGTAAGGATGTACGGAAACATGAAAGGATCCATCTCTTGATATCGAAACTAATTGTAAGAAAGACTTGCCAGACCAGTTGGCTACAGGACTGGTTTTGATGATATACTATCTACCACAGATCAAACGAAGAATATGAGAGAATTTATTTTACATCGAAATATTAAATTGTAGTATTATATAAAATTTACATTCTCACTAAAATATATTTACTATTTTTTTAAAACGATAAAATTTAAAATAATCGGCAAACGTTGATTAAAATTTGAAAACAAGATAAAATAATAAAGTGTAATAATCACAATGAATACCATTTAAAAAACCATTGAGATGTCAAAAAATATACAAATAATTTAATGTTTAGAAAATTTCCGCCGAAATGCATTAATCCTTTTACATTTTTTAGTAAAAACAAATCCACTTATACTCCGGACATAACTATTAACAATTTATTCCAAGAAAAAAGACTACACAAAGCTAAAGTAGCTTTACAAAACATAATTCTGAATAAATTTGTAAGTTATCTGGCGATAAAAGAATATAAGGATATGGCCGGAATATAATTTTAGCGTACCATTAAATAATTTTGCGAGTTACTATTTAATGACTACATTATTTTTTATGATTATTGAAAAGTTTGAATTAAACATAAACAATTTGACCATCTTACTAACGAAAGAGACAATAACCATTCAGTGAAATGTAGTAAATGAACCTAAAAGTAACAAAAGTCCAAAACATTGCAGTCTAAAAGTATTCATAAGGTAATTAAAAAAAAATACTACTAAGATAATGTACATTTTTTTAATGGCTAACAAGTTTTTCTGAATCAATATAAAAAAGAATGTAGATTTTATGAGTAAAACTTGTACTAAAATTTTGTACTAAAATTTTGTACTAAGTTTTTGAACTCTTTGTCCATGTCCGTTCCCTAAACAACGCATATGGTCACCACATGGTTCCTCCAAGATTCTGTATTCCCCAAAAGTTTTTTTTGCTTCCTCCCAAGTCATCCCAGCTTTGCGTAGCTTCACGAAATGCATCAGTGTCGAGTAGCACAGACTTTTTGACTATCTTACCCAGTAGTTGATAGTCAGTCCGACGTTCCTCGATTCGGATAAGGTTTGTCTCCTATCCCTCAGTGTATTAGTGTGTCTCTCTCTGATTTTCAATATTTTTCCACGTGTCGTCAGACATTCACTTTGGTTGTATATTCCTTCCTCCTGACGCTTAGCACTTCACGTGAGTTCAGCGTGACTGCATTCTTAATGCTGGATTATTCTCATTAGATGGCAAAGTGAACATTAGCTTACAACTCACTAGTGGTACAAAAAACTCTAAATGCAATCCTGAATGCTGTTTTACTTGTATCAAAATCAAAGCATCGTATATATAATCGGGATACAAATAACATTGAAATACACTAACCATCAACGTCATTATTACAAGTAAGAAATTATTAGTTAGTTTTAATATCTTTACAGTAAAAATACAATTCGGAACATTTTAATTTCATATATTTAAGATATATGAATTTCATAGTTAAATTGAATAAATTTATTTGTTTTATACGTATAACGTATTTCTCTATTTCTATCGTCCATGTCGTCTCCTTTTAGCAGATCTTCTGGCAACGTGGCTTTTAATTTATTACTAGGAGGTGAAACAAAGAAATTAGCTCTACGACGACATCAAAAGTTTCTCCATTTGTTTTCATAATGCTTATTAAGAAAATCGAGCGGGACTTTTCGCCCCTACGTTTCTCTTTTTACCCTACTTTGACTAATAGCACATAGCAGCCCTTATAAAGGGCGCATCTTAAAAGTCAAATATAATTCCTGTTCAACTGTTCTACTTTAAGAAAACGCTAAATCTGTGTTTTTATCTGTTATTTTTAAATTTAATACTATCTGAGATAAACTACAGTATTTTGAAAAATTTGCATTCTTCATGCACAATTCAAAGCTTTAATTTAAGCGATACACTTAAATGGCTATTCTTAATATTATATGTTATTTTCAAATGTAACAAAAAATATTCTTCAGGTGGTTAAGTATCTTGTATTATCACTTGTTTCTTGTTCTTTATAATTCATTTCTTAACAAGATTACTTTTACTTTAATTTTGAGTGCTATACACTTTCAATACTTAGCGTTATAATATTATTTTTAAGTTGATATAAAATTACTTTGAAAAGTACAATAAAAATTTATAGAAGATATTTAATCTTTAATCTTTAAAAATGTTTTTACTAGTGTAACATGTTTTCGCACTGTCATTACTATCACCCTTTCAAACTTTGCGACTATTTTTCTCTTGCATTGTATCAAGCGTGTTCTTCTTAAATTTATTTGAAACAACTCCCTTCAAAGAACAGTGGTCCGAATATATTATTTTCAAATACCTACTAACGTTTTTGTAGTATTTTATGACTCTTTAAATAAATTTATTTATGTATTCTTATCAAATGATTATTCAAGTAACATTTAACATTCTATGAACTGCGAGGGAACGTTATGGAAATTTATTATGTATATAAAATAAAAAATAATAATTTTGTTATTTCATTGTCTAGTAGTTTCAATTAGTGGAACAAGAAATAAATGTTTTTTCTCATAATCCGAGGTTTACTTATTTATACGGTAAAAAATATCAGTTCAGTTGGTTTTGTTGGTCAATCAGACACGCTGGCTTGGCTTCATATTGAGAAAACTAAAATCGATATGGTAAATTTTAGCTCGTTCGCCCATACATTTTTTATTTTTTACGGTTATAGGGAACGTTCCTTCTAAAATTTGAAACATGTTTAACGTTATTGCGCTGGGGTGCTAACACTGTAACAGGGGTGTAAAGTCAGAGTGAGTTAAGATATGTAAAAATTTGAGTACTCAAAGAACTGAACCAAAATATTTTATATTAATAAACTATCATGTTATAAAACTCTACCTTATGTAAAAAAAAATTTAGCTGGCGTATCATAATTTGAATGCTTAATTAAATTTCAAATATTTAAAATTTCTCATGCTTAAGGAATATAAAGTAATATGCTCTATAAGATGTTATATTTGAAGGTAAAGTTATTTATTTGACTTTGAGATGACAGAAAAATTATTAAATCGAAAGATCACAAGGTACAAGAGTAATTACATTTTGTAAAAAATACGAACTTCGCAGAAACTACCTCCCTTAGTATAAATTACTAATTCCTGTGAGAAATTAGAGAACGGAGGATGCTTGCTAATCAAATTGGCTAACAAGACGTTAGATAACAAAATTATCTAAAGCAAACGCGAACAAAAAATACCACTTCAACACTGTCTTCATAATGCAATAAATTTTGCCATACGTTTGTTTTTAGTTTTTGCTAGGAACACGTTTGAAATTCTAGACCACAATTAAATAATTTAATCACATTCTGTTAATGTTCTTTTCTTGAATTCAGGATAGTTTAACTTTACTTCAATTACAAGAAGTTTCATGGACATTGGCACAAAATAAAATAAACTAAAGTCATTTCAAATATGACAGCATGCCTGTTTCATCTCAGTAGCTGTTCAAAGTTTATATTGAACCAGCCATGACAAGTTAAATACATAACTACTCGGACCCTGCAAGTTGGTTTTAAGGTTGAGCTAATCATGTTTAGTATGACTAATCTAAGATGGAATCTGAACGAAGAGAACTGTGGTACGTTCTCACACAAGCCCAATAGACCACGCTGACTTGATTGCAACCAAGGCTAACTTCACATTTGAAAAGTTTCAAAATTTAAAAGAAAATGTTTTGTTTTATTTGTATCCGTCACACAATGTTAACTCAAAATAGATATTAATATTGTGCGAAAAAATCGTGCAAATTGATTTTACCTCAACTTAATTATACGAATAATCAATCATCTTGTTTTGATCGCTTTGAAAACTTAAGAGCTTTGTTGATAATTTATACGAATGAAACACTTTTAATTGTATGTCTGACGACATTAAAATTTAAGTAACGACGTCATATTGAGTTCAAATAGTCGTTTGACAGAATGAATACCATTTCTTTGAGCAATGCAAACAACCCAAGTGTAAATTTTCTATAATCGAAATTCACAAAAATCTAATTACCAGAGAATCTTAATTATGTTTGTCTGGAGTTATTGAAGCTAATTAAAATAAAATATGGTAAATGGATTGATCACAACTAAAGTGTTTACTGTCAATACTTAGTAGAAAGGCATTATATTAAAAAAAACACTCACACTCTTTTTTACTGAGTGTCAGTTTAAAATGCTTGATGTGAGCTAAAATGTTTGACTCCTCATCATATTTAAAAAGTGTGCAATTAGTACTCAGACTAATATATTTTTTGAATTGAGAAGTAAAGTAGTAGTGACTGCAAAAGTTAATATTTTATAATAATTAAATAAATTAAATGTTTTGTCATATTCGTGAGCTCTGAAATCGATAATAATGTGGCTTGAAGCATGATGTCATTCAAACAAAACATTTTTAGTAAAATGATTAAATGGTTAATAACGACATTATAATTATTTCACTCGTAAAAAAAACTCCGATTTAACCACTATTATACCAACTAACTTTCAATTTTGAACTGTTGTTTGTACATTAAAACAAAAAACCCACACCCATTAAGATATACAAAAAAATAAAAACCGAATTATTTATACCTGCAACATAAAATACATTAAAATCCTTTCGGCGTATTATTGATACTCTGTTAAATCTGCGATGTTTTTTTACTACAAAAAGCTGTAATTTCTGATATTGTTTCAGTTTATCGCCGCAAAGTGTTTTTTTTTATCGCAAAATATAACTCCAACTAAAAATATGCCTTTTACTGTAACGCCACTATAACTTCACTGTAATAAAACATGGATAAGCCCTTACGTGACATAAAAACCTACACGAAACTGTGCCAGGTATCCATTTAGCACTGTATTCTGGGCAGGAACTGTACATTTTGTGTCCTGGACATGTATTAGAAAAGTGAATTGATCATAATCTGTGAAAAAGTTCCTTTGCTTAGGACCGTGAGACGTAAGAACGTGCCGAAAAATTGAAGTGGTCTTTATTGGTGTACGTAATGAAAACTCGCAAATTGTTTACTCTGCAAATCTTGAAGCATGACACATCTAAAGGTGTATCCAACCGCTTCATGCGACGGAATATTAAGAAAAAAAAATATACGACTAGATACAAAATAAATGACAATATTTTATAAGGATTTTAACTATAAGATACCTTGAACAAAACCCTGTCGACATTAACAGTCAATTAATTAAATATATATTATTTAATACACATCTTTACGAGCACATCATTATAATGAAACAATAAAAAACATAAGAAAACTCTGAAATTACCTGAATTAGCGGTTTTTACTATAGGGTACCTTAGCGTGTATACATATATATATATATATATCTTTTTTGCAATACATAGAATACACTTTTAGGGTGTTGAAAAGGAATTATATTTAAACAAAAAAAAAACACAATATTCCTTTGTACTGATCTTTTTAAATAAAAGTGGAAGCAGTTCAAAGGAATATTATGTTTTTTTAACCCTTAGCCAGGCTTGGGTATATATTCTTCCCACCCTAATTTTGGCTGATTTCCACAGATTAGTGGTTTTAAAATACATTTTTTTACTTGGAATAAATTTATTATTTTTAGGTTGATGCGGCCTTGTTAAGGGCATAGAATACATTTTTCTTGACTGAATATTGCCAATAAGCCGCGAATAAAACAATTAATTTCAGATTTAGAATCTATAATTTCAACAAAGTCATTCGAAATTGAATTTTTGAGACGGCACGTTGTTATCTAAGATGCTCAAGATGTCAGTATAAATCAGAAAAATCGAACATTGATATTTAGTCAGAATTTTCGATTGCTAAGCTGAGTTCTTACAACTTACATACATTTGGTTGCAGATTTAAAACTAAATTTTAATATATTGCGTACTAAATGATTAATGAACTTCATAAAATTATTATTTTTCTCAAGATGCGTACAAAAAATATACTACTACAGTTTCTCTATAATACTTTTTTGAAAATGAAAAAAAATCATTCCGCTAAGCGCGAAGTCAAAAGCGTTAATTGGGGTATTGATATTTTTCTTAATTGGAAGCCGTTTATTAAGCCATTCGCTGTAAATAAAGATTTTTGAAGGTGGGAAAATCTACTCGTTAAATTGCACCGCAATCTGTTGGTTTTTTTTTCTACACACGTCGGTTAAGCAAAGTTTCTTGTCCGCGGACACCAAGTTGACAATGGCAGGGGTAAACAATCAAGAACCGAACGACCAAAAAGTCCGGTCTTAACAAAAGGGTCGCCTATCGAAACGGTCACGTTCCTTTTTTATGACAATATTGATAAATATTTCACAATGGACGAGTGTTTTTCCTTTGGATACGATCCACTTTTTGTTTTTATATTAGCCTTGTATCATCACAGTGTCAACATGGTGTACTTTTACGTTACTCCCTGTGTTTTAGAAAGTCCTAAAAAGATTTATTGAATACATGAAAGCAATATACCAAGAGTCAAGGTTAGTCGATGCATGGACACGTGTCGCCAATAAAGAATTATATTGAAGCGCAAATCAGACGATATTTTGGAACTAAAGTGAAAAATTTCAAA
Source organism: Himalopsyche tibetana (assembly GCA_030503985.1). Lineage (NCBI taxonomy): Eukaryota > Metazoa > Arthropoda > Insecta > Trichoptera > Rhyacophilidae > Himalopsyche > Himalopsyche tibetana. The sequence continues at coordinate 752,189 of JAPJYX010000007.1, read as the reverse complement.
ACCTCCAAAGTTTTCCATTCTTAATAAGTTCACAAAAATCTTCATATTAATAGTCGATAAGGTCCGTTTGTAAAACGTCCGCAGTAAGGTACAGACCAATGATTTCGATTTATTTTGAACAGCACATTTTTGAAATGTTGTTCTATCCAATGGGAGCGGCTTATTTTAAACCGGGCGTGAATGTTCTGATATCGCCACGTTTGAAAATTTGATATTTCTTGGTGTAGAGCTGAAGTGTAGTATCACCATACATCATAATATTCGAATAATCAAAGACTTTAATTCGACTATTGCAAACTATGATTATAGGGCTATCGAAATGAATCGTTTGATCGTGTGAGTCGATGTGAGACTAATATTTTTTGGAGCGGATTTGATTAATTGAATCATAATGATGAATCTTTTCACGTCTGACCTTGAAAATCTGTTAGAATTCTTTAATACATTAAGAATATTCAAATTATGATATGGATATATCATAGAACAATATTTTGCTTTTTTCATACACTTGGAAAAAATGTGCAACTGATTTTTTATTGAAAAATTGGATTTGATCTTTTGATTTTTATTGGAAATAATTGTTAAATAATTTAAAATCCGAAAAATAATTGTTGGCAAACTTAAACATTATTCCAAAAATTAAGTAATTTACAAAATTTCTGCTACTACGAAAGATGATTGTTAGCAAACTTTAACATTATTCCAAAAATTAAATAATTTACGAAATTTCTGCTACTACGAAAAATGGTTGTTAGCAAACTTAATCATTATTCCAACAATTAAATAATTTACGTAATTTCTGCTACTACGAAAAATGGTTGTTAGCAAACATAAACTTTATTCCAAAAATTCAATAATTTACGAAATTTCTGCTACTACGAAAAATGGTTGTTAGCAAACTTAAACATTATTCCAAAAAAACAATAATTTACGAAATTTCTGCTACTACGAAAAATGGTTGTTAGCAAATTTAAACATTATTCCAAAAATTCAATAATTTCAATAATTTACGAAATTTCTGCTACTACGAAAAATGGTTGTTAGCAAACTTAAACATTATTCTAAAAAATCAATAATTTACGAAATTTCTGCTTCTACGAAAAATGGTTGTTAGCAAACTTAAACATTATTCCAAAAATTAAGTAATTTAGTAAATTTCTGCTACTACGAAAAATGGTTGTTAGCAAATTTAAACATTATTCCAAAAATTCAATAATTTACGAAATTTCTGCTACTACGAAAAATGGTTGTTAGCAAACTTAAACATTATTCCAAAAATTAAATAATTTACAATTTAAATACTGCAGGGCAGGGCTGTCGATATATGCCCCGAGATATATTTCTTTTACTATCAGAATTTCTGGCTTATTCAATAAATAGGTTTGTAATTTATTTTTCACGCCAGTAAATTTTCTGACTACTTAAAAATGCAACATAAATCTCACGTTGCTTGGCAACGGGCTTACAGCTATTCTATATATTAATAGCCGATAATGTCTGTCCGACCACATTTCACACCTTCCAGTCTCCACTTTTTTGAATAAAATAAAATAAAATAAAATAAATTAAAATAAAATAAATTAAAATAAAATAAAATAAAATAAAATAAAATAAATTAAATTAAAATAAAATAAATTAAAATAAAATAAAATAAAATAAAATAAAATAAAATAAAATAAAATAAAATAAAATAAAATAAAATAAAATAAAATAAAATAAAATAAAATAAAATAAAATAAAATAAAATAAAATAAAATAAAATAAAATAAAATAAAATAAAATAAAATAAAATAAAATAAAATAAAATTAAATTAAATTAAATTAAATTAAATTAAATTAAATAAAATAAAATTAAATAAAATAAAATAAAATTAAATAAAATTAAATAAAATTAAATTTAATTTAATTAAATTAAATTAAATTAAATTAAACTAAATAAAATCAAACACAATGCAGCAAAAATCTCCCGTTGCCGGGCAACGGGCTTACAGCTAGTATATTATAATTAACAAAAAACCGCATTTTATGAATTATTATAAAAAACCTTCTCTTAAATTTATGAATTGTCGCTTACGCTTTTCTCACAATTACAGTTTGATTTGCTTTCAGTTACATTGAAGCCATACTAAGAATACGTTGGATTTTTTGTATTTCTTAAACGACGAATTTTTATTTTGTTGAAGCACAACAAAGAAAATTTCCAATTGTTATATTGAAAAGCATGAAAATTGACAGATCTTCCACACGTGTGTCATTTATTTAAAAAGTATCTCCAGATCTTTTACTGGGCTTACAGAAGGGGGAGATACAATACTTTTTACAATTTCAATTCCGGAAATGGTCTCAAAATACAATTATTTTGAGTTGTAAAGAGATTTTATTTTATATAAGTAACTAATTGTGTATGTCGTTAAACGAGTTTAGTGAGAAAATAAATAAAACAAATATGATTTTTGTAAATAATGTCACTATATGCTGATATGTGTTATTCTTTATTACTAATTGAGAAAGAAATACTTGTATTATAAATATACTGCTTATTACTTATTTGTTTAACAAAACCAGAAAAGAATACGTTAAGAATAAAATAGATGTGGAGCATGTGGACTCCTTATAAAGTTTATCTCAGCAGAAATTTTTCAATGAAAACTGCTTGTTCCTCAGTTGCTCGACCTCTCTTTTTTCAGAAATAGTAGGAATAAATGGAAAAGGGTAGAACAGAACTAATGGTTAGTTGATTTTAAGATAGGGTGGTATTTAAGACATCACATACATCATTGCCATCGAACAGAAATTCGATCAAAAAATGAATTTATAAGACTGTATTGGGATTCAAATCCGAGACCTCCGCTATTGAAGCCAATGACGTTGAATACTCAACCAAGCACAAGGCATAGAATAAAACAAGCATTAAGTTTATCACTACACTCCGTAATTTAAGGCTTGAAAAGTTGTGAGGAAATTATAAACAAAACTAACACCGACTCATTCGAACGTAATGATTAAAAAAAATGCTGTTCGTACTTGGACTTGGACCCAAGAGACACATCAAGAAATCCAACGAAGATTATCACTACACCAGGGAGCTGATAATAAGAATTAAAAGTATGTATTTATTATAATTGCTAGCATAAGTAAATCTTAATCCTGTTCTCTGCACTAAATCTAAATCAAACTTTCGACAGATTCTTCAATCGTGAATCATTCTGAAACAATTCGTTTGAGTTTACAAATGATGTGTAAATTTTCCACTGCAAACAGCATAACTATCGTCTTTCGAATGTAACGTACACTTTACTATCTAAACATCAACAGTCGTGGACAAGCTGATTTGGTTTCGTAGAAATTGTTTAAGCTGATGCAAGTTGTTGATTTGGCAGAATTATTTGGTTACTTACTCTTGTTGTCAGAAGACCAAAATTATGTTGCAGGGACGGTATCCAAATGTTACTAATGTTCAACAATACCAAGAATCTTAGAAAAGCTTTTAATGTTTTGATATACGCCAATTTTTGAACTGTGAAGTTGTGGTAGTAGATCAATGGTATTTTATGCAAAGTTTTCAAAAAGTCTAACGTTAAATTCAGCACCTATATGTGTAAGTTTTTGTGGTTAACACCCTCAGTTAATTCAATAAAACTAATATACATAATCAAGCCAATGGCATTCTTAATGAACAAATCATCGTAAATAAGACCGTTACAAGATGCCAATAGAATTATTAATACCCAAATCACCTTGATTTAAACGAATTTGCTTTGAATAATCCCATATTTGTTATCTTTCTAAAAAAACTCTTAAATGTTAAAATGGAAGAGAAGATATATTTTGTACCTCTTCTATGCCAGTATATATAGCTAAGGTAATGTAAGTTTAAGCAACATTCTTATTAAGGAGTAAGCCGAGATAGTTATAAATCATAATATATAAAGTTATATTTGTATAATTAAAATACTTTTTAATTTTTTTCACATTATTAAAATGTTTGTTATAAGCCGGGGAGTAAAATAGGTTTCAGAATTGATAATGTTTATATGTACATTTCGGTTTGTTGAAATTGAAGCACGAATGTACTTAAAACATTACATAAAATATTGATGTATTATAAGTTTTCGTTCAGTGAATAAATTCTTGAACTGTACAGTCGAGCTAAAAACAAGGTCACTCGGCTTATCCACCGGTCTTTTTACCGATTTCATTTTGAAATTAAAATATTCTAGGGCTTAGGAAGGCACAAATAAATATTGAAGTACAAACAAATCATTCTGGCAATAAATTATGTTCGTTAACGATTACATCATTTTGCAGTTTAGTGTACAATAATTGTTTTCAATATGTTGTTATACGAAACGAGGATTATCCAAAAATATTTACAGCTCCGATTAAATAATCGCTGATGAATATTTATTGCCCCGATTCTAACTGTAGCACATAAATACGTAGCTATTGTAAACAAAGTGTTACAATTATAAAATGTTTTGAATATGAAATTAAACAAATCGTTTATTTAAAGCTTAACTTAATTATATATTCGGCAATACAGTAAACGTTTTGAATAATTTACTAAGTACTGCTTCCTCATTATTTATTTTCTTTGAAGAAAATAAACCACTTTTGATTAAATTTGAATGAACGAAAATGTACGTATTATACAAACATGATACCGTTTTCGTTCTGGCAAAAAAACTTTAAACTAAGACGGTAGTTATTTAAACTTAAATTACACCACACGATTAATTATTTTTATTGAGCGACACTATCTAGGGTCACGTCTTAGTTATGTATTTAAATGCTTGAGTTATTTAAATGATATTATAATACATTAATATGTTTACGATTTTTGTTTTTTTTTTATCTCAATAATCCAATTACAAAAAAACTAAATGCTTAGTTAAATACGCTCGTTAGTTGTTTTAACATTGATGTTAGAACTTTGTATAATGCAAAAGGCTATGGCTAAAAATAAAAACTTTATCAAAAGCTACAGCACACACTAGTTGGTTTGCATGGCATTTTTTAACACTTTTAAAGTTCTCTACCACATGTGATTAATTAAAATGATCTTTTCGAAGCTATTTTTAATTGGAATAAAAACAACATCCACGTGTTTAGTTGTTCGCAGAGTTCATAGTAAAGATTTTCCTAATATATGTCGAACGCATCGTCGACCACCGTTCCTCTGAATAATATTATGCTATGAAAAGAGTTTTCCCTGTAAACATCAAGGCCAATAATAAAGCGATGCTTCTAGACGTAAATTAAAATTAATTTCATGTTTTCGTGGCGTGATAATATTAAAAAACTCAAAAATTCAGTCTTTGTCAACTTACTCCCTACTCAATTGAATACTCATTTAATATCATTGAAATTATTTGAAATTCTGAGCATTTACTACTTCGGACTTTTTAATTTGCTGACAGTTGAAAAAAGTACCACTAAAACAATCAATTACCAGTGGACAAATCAATTCGATTTTGACAAAAAATCATTCAAAGTTTAACTCAACGAGAAAAGTCGGCAAAAAATTAAAATTAAAATTTAAAAAAAAAACAATTATTTACATATTTATAAAACACAATATTCCTTTGTACTTTATTCTACTTTATTTAAAAGGTCAGGACCAGGTTCGCTCATTGCGAGCATTGTCAACTGATAAGAAAAATATAGTGAACACTCTAAAAGTGAATTATTTACATAATGTGCAACTCTATATTTTTCCTTTTTTGTTGCTTCTAGTGAAATTGAATTAGAAATTGTTTTAAAAGGTTCGTTTTTAAATATATATTGGGCATATATCAATGTATTCAAAACGTAGTGATTGAAAAACATATTTTATGATAATCTTTTTAATCCTACTTATATTCACCTTACCTGAATATTAATTTTACATATACAAAAAATAATATAGCTAAGCACGTAATTTATTTAAATGTCATCTAAGCCAGAATTCAAGTCATATTTATGATATTTAGTTAAATAAATAATAAACATCATATATTGTTTAGACATTTATGCCGTGCTTTTATTTATATTAAAAGTTGTTTTACTCTATTTTAATAAATGTTTTAACGTCACAAGTAATAAATTACGTATTGAACAACGCACAATGAAACTTTATCTTTAAAATACTTTAATACCCCTCTCAATAGAACCCTAATCCTGATCAAAGAGATTTTTCTAATAGCAAAACGGACAGTTTTGTTTGAGTTGAAAAATCAATCATACGGCATGGGAGCTTTCGGAGGCTACGCCGCGCGAGAAGTGTACGTGGGGACGCGCTAAGCTTTTGTGCGAAAAGCCTTCTCTCCTGCCGTAGCTGATACTAAATGAGTTTACTTGTGATGACTAACAATCGACGGACAAATTCAGTTACTGGCTCGCTTCGGGGCGGGCATATCCAAGGCAGCTTTTCTCATGGAGAAAAATATTCACAAAGAGAAAGCTAATGAATTTTATACATTTTTTAAAAATTGATTTAATAACAAGCTCTTTTTATTTAAATTAAATTGATCATTTGACAGTGGAATATTTTATCTTATAGAGGTTTTATTGAAATAAGATTCAACAAGAACTATCATTACTACGCAAGAGAAGGCCAACATTCTTTTTATATTGAACATTGTATCATAATATATTATCTATTTAAGATATAATAACAATTGTAAAAATGATAAATAACTTTAATTAGGATAATTTAAATATAGAAAGAAGGATGGATAGAAAATGTTGTTTATGTATACAAATAAAATATATATTATTTATTAAAGACCATTACGAATTTTGCTCATCGCGAGCATTTTCAACTGATCAGTTATAATAGAAGAATTTTAATAAGTTTTTTATTCTTTTTATATTGTCATATTTATTTCAAGTGAAACGTACCGGTAGATCTTTTGACTTAGCAGTAAAACACTAAGATTTAGGGAAAACTGTAAAAGTTAATTGTTCAATTAATACACTGCACTCTACAGAATGGTTAAATGTTAAGCTTGTGTGCCCATAAATGAGTTATCATTTTTTAAGTTGTCATTTTTTAAATTTGGGTGGATACTTTCTTCTTTTTTTATGATTGATATTTTTGAAAGGGAAAGGGTAATCTGAATCTGCTTCATAAATTAAAATATTTTTTTGGACGTGAATGTGTTTCAATATATATAATTTCACATGATTTTCATGCCAATTTTAATCTACTTTCACATTGGAAAAGCAAGAAGTCATAAATATATATGTAGAAAATCTATCTATCCTTAATAAAAAGCAGAATTAAATTTAAATGAAAAGGTGTAAACAACAATCAATTGTTGTTTACACCTTTTAAATTCAATTTATTTTTGTATAAATAGCACTGTTAAATTATATTTCTTATCAATTGACAATGCTCGCGATGAGCAAAACTGGTTCTGACCTTTTAAATAAAGTGAAATGAAGTAAAAAGGAATATTGTATTTCTATTAATATAATTTCTTTCCACCTCGTGATCGTGATATTAATCTATTGAAAAATAAATTGAATTTGACTTTTTATTATAAAATAAAAGTTCACTTGTAATTTAAAAATCGATAGGGCAATTTATAATAAATAATCATGTTATTTGACCTTTGAAAAACTGCATTTTCCATTTGTAAAATAAATGAGGTCCCATTTAATTGCAAATATGTATTTTAGTATGCACATCACATTGAGCTTCTATTACATGTGCGAACCAAAGCAAGGGTGAAGATGAAAAGAATGGGGTCAGAAGAGAAAAGGCGTTTTAAATACAGTGATGGACAACATCGTCGGTTTTTATTTAAATATATTATGACAGCTTGTCTTAAATATATCTAGTACTACATATAAATATGCCATTAATTAGTATGAATCAGTAGAATAATAGCTTCTAAACATACATTTCTCTTTGAGTCACACTCTGTATTATTTAAATGAAACTGTTATACTGGTTGTATTATGGTTACTCAGTTAATTGATATTTGTTGTGAGATTCTTAAAAGTGATTGTTTGTCTGAGAATAAGTAACAGTCTGTTACACAGCCTGTGGAATAACAAAGTCAACAAATTAAATTGTATTTTTATGGACCATTTAAAATTTAAAATCAATATCTACGTAATAAAGAAATAAATAAGAATCACAAGTTAAGTCCAGTAACACAATTAATGAATTAAAAAAAAGCTTCTATGAAGTGATATATTCAAAATTATTGGCTAATCATTCAAAAATTTTCGTAAGATGACTGTAAGAGAAACAAGAGCCAGATTATATTATTTTATGAAAAATAACTACTACTTAACCCTTTTGTGTGACGAGTTTGTTATTTGCAACACATTGCATATTTATATGTTTGTTCAAAGATTAAATTTGTATTTTAAACCATTTCTTAAACTGTGATTGATAGTTTGTTGGTAAATTGAACTTTATCTTTCCACTCAGCCAAGTTTTAAAAATTTAACTCAAAAGATAACTTAACTCTACTGATTTCGCTGTATAATATAGTTTAAGGAGCATTATACACAGAACATTGTGGCTTATTTTGAGAGAGCCTTCTCCGACTATCGATTGTACTGGAATAGTTCTCTCTAACTCATTATTTTTTCTATTGTAAAACCAACAAACATCTTACTTTAGGTTGGCAATATTGATTGGGCAGTTCTTTTACCGCTATACTTTCAACACACGCCGTCGTCATTACAGTATTTTGGCGCTGATCACACCCTCAGGGGGTGTTTCTTTACTTCCCTCTATTGTAAAGGGTGTTCCGTTCTTGACAGGCGCCGGCTGTGAGACTCGTGACTTGTTTGCCGTATTGAAACTTCTTTATTGGGCTTAACAATATAATTTGTATCGGAGCCCAGCGCGAAGAAAGAAAATGCTTGGCGAAAAAATCAACACATATTTTTTGGGTTTATTTATGGTGTTTATATTCCGACGAAAATTGGTCATCTGTGTTCTTTTCTAGTAAAATGTGAGCAAAGTTTTGTTAACGAAATATAAGCACGTGTTATAAGGCATCTTTATTGTATCGGCTCACGCTGTATCTTACCGCACGCTTAATTTCATAGAATTAATTGACTCGGGAGGAAATTATCCCATATAGTAGATCGCTTATAGAAAATAAATATTATCCTGAAATAATCAAATAGATATATAAAATAATAACCATTTCTTCTTTCTAATGTTGGCAAAGATAGATAATCACTTGCCGTGATGTGTTGTGTAAAACAAATATTTATCAAAAAATGATAATTAACTTATATATATTAATAATTTTTTTTTAGAAGAGCAGATGAAAAACATGATTCAACTGCAAATAATATTAACGTTGAACGACATGTAAAATACTGTTATTACTAATATGAAAAATATTTTTTGTTTGGTGTTATACGTAAACCAGCAAAAAATAAAGACAAAGACAGTTATAAACAAAGATGTCTTTTTATATTTTAAGATTTCGACTGAAGGTGCTTGGTGGAATTTCAATATTAAATTTGAATCGTTCAAACTATGTACATTCTCACAGATTTTGTCACTAACGACCCGGGTTTCGCCTTTTGGCATCTTCAGGCATTCAAGTGCACGGATGAACTTGACCTGACAGTCTGTTCAAGTTCATCCGTGCACTTGAATGCCTGAAGATACCGAAAGGCGAAACCCGGGTCGTTAATGACAAAATCTGTGAGAATGTACATAGCTTGAACGATTCAAATTTAAAGATTTCTTTTATTTTTATTTTGTTTATCAAATCTAACATTTATCCAAAGTTATTGCACCAAATAGTTTTGATTTGAAAGATCATACGAGATTCACTGATTTGTTTGTAAGTCATTTGAGATCAAGTCGAGAAGAATCGACATCACAAATATCCGCGTCTTAAGCTCAAGTTAAAATAGAAAACAATCTCAATTTGACTCTAAGCTTACCGGAAATTCAGCTAAGATCTCTAATCGGTAGAGTCAAGCTTTCACTTACTAGTCCACAGCGGTTGATTTTTAAGCATAGTTAATATTTTCATAAAGAATTGATGAAATACAAATTGGTAGTTTACTTAAAAATTGATATTGAGTTCTCTTTTTTTTCTTTTTCTCGATATTTTCAATGAGCATACATCGTCAAAAAGTAAATCTTGTGATAAAATAGTTAAAGCGCCTGATACATATAGTGGTATTCGATGATAAAGTGAAAATAATCCTTACTTAGAAATTACTGCGCGCTGGGCCTAGAAAACGTTGAATTGGAGAATAAATTAAACTGGATCAATTATAATTAATTATTTTATTGAAAAAACAATTGGGCTTAAGAAAACTCTTTATAAAAAGAAAGAAATAACGTTTTTATAACAATGAATGTGAGTGGTAGTTAACAATTTCACATCTGTAAAAAAATTCGTAGTTTGAAAAGACCGTCATTGTTTTTGCTGCAAATTAATACTAATATTTCACTATTAATAAGTTTAAGTTACGTCAAATAATACCCACTCAGCAATTTCCTGACAACCATTTTATACAAAAAAATAATTCATTTACACTACTATTGTTGTAAGACAACATTTTTTTTTATATTTATTAGTTATTTCAAATAAAATAAACACAAGCAAAAAAATAGAGCTAAGTTAAATACGATCTTCCTGATTGTCTATGCAAATGTGTTAATGATAAAGTGTATATATTGCTCAGGTGTAGGTAGGAAGTGTAGTTTATGTGACGTACCGATCGATTTTCATCTTCAAAAGCTATCGTCATTTTATTGCTAAGGGATCGTTTCTTCACTCGCGTGCGGAAGATACAATATTACGAAGCTTTTGGGTAGGGTGATCAATCGTTTGTATACCTTTGTATATATATACCATTGTTCATTAAAGTTTTCGAAATAGACAAAGTGTGAAAAAAAACAATAAGTCATTATGGATAAAAATCGATACCACAAGTTACTAAAATGAATGAAATATGTAGCAATATAAATAATGAATGTATCATTAATGTACTGATTGAAGAAGACTAGCTAAAACACAACAAGTTTTATAGTTCTTTGCTTAAATTATTTGCATGGAATTTTAGTTTCTTTGAATAATTATACATATAGAATTATTAATTAATATTTAAAACCAAAATTATGCAAAGGCAGTAGATTTATTCTTGAGTTTGCTGGTAAATAATTTTACCAAGGCAAAATGTAAAAAAAAATTCTTCAATCCGATTTGTTTGTATCTCGATTTAAAAAAAGTTGCTCAATATTTTCAAGCTATTGCAGATGTTATTTTCAACGTTTTTAATGACACAATTACAAAATAAAATGAAGTAGTATTTATATAAATGATGAAGACCTGAAATCAAGTATCTACATATTATGTTAAAATGTTTTTATTATATTATTTTATCGCAGAAGAAAAAAAAGCAAATCAATTTATGACAAAACTAATAATCGCACATTTTTTTTTATGTTTGAAAAAATAAATCAAAGAAACAACTAAATGTGTCATTTTAGCCAAAAATGATTGAATTTTTAGCCGTAAAAAAAACTGAATTTCCGTAATCAAATAAACTATCATGTTCTTTGGTATTTGAGTACAAAATTTAAATGGTCCGATAACGTTTGATTGATAGCGACAAAGTAGCCGTATAAAATATTGTTTTATTAACCTATTTATTAGCTAATTTAAGCACACACAACTGGGCACACTTGAGATCAAAACGATAGCTATTTATTTCACATCGCAGTAAAACAAAGTTATGGTCACAGTACAGCGAGATCAATCGGCCTCTTACCAAGCAACGTAAAACATAAATAGAATGTCGCAAGGCTTCAAACGCAGAAGTGTTCTGAGACTGACTTGTAAGAGTGTGTTACGCCAAGCGGATTCCAGTGGCAACTATCGAATCGTGTCAATGACGTACATGAGATAAACAACAAGAAAATCTCTTCGACTAACATCAACAATCATTTATCTATTTTCGGTATTAGACAAAGGAATAGTCAGTACGTTGATTCCAAGGGGCGTGTTGTTAGTATTTTGTGAAGAGACATTTATCTTCATCACATTTGTAGAACACATTTAATATTGGCAACTGTCACAGTGGAAAAGAAATGCAATTTACAAACCAACTGTGTCTAATAAAGAATTTAAGGAACCGACAACTTATACTAATTATATCATCGAGAGAAAATAATCATCCAATATTTTTTGTTTTGTGTGTGGTACAGATAGGTTTATATGCTTTGAAAGAAAGGTTCCATCATCTTTACCTTACTTAAAGTGTATATTCCGTCGCGTCGTACTTGGCTTTATCCCCAATTTCCAAGCACAGTTATTGGTACTATTTGTTTGATATTCAAAATTACTGAAAGGAAGTTCAAACAAACATTATTTATATTTTCAAATAAATATATATTTTAATTGGTATGGTTACGTTCTTAGTAGTAACGGGTTATCATATATTTTTTGCGACTAAGCGATTAAGTTTTCAAATGGAAATATTCATAATGTATTTTTTAAATTGATTTAATTTTCTGGACAAAAAATAGCTATGTTGATATTTTTACTTTTACCATCCAGCCCATGAAATAAAAAAAAACAATTACCGAAAACTGTTAAAATCATTAATTGTTATTTTTGATCAAAATTCTCAATAAATAGTCCATTTACTTTAGTCAGAGAGAAAATAAAAAATCTTTATTACCGTAACGTAATTTACTTTCAGCATTAAACGTTTGTTTAGCTCTAAGCAAGAATAAGCAGTTATTATAAATAAATACTGATTATTCGCTGTAGTAAACATCATTAAAACTCCAACTCCGATGATACTTAAACCTGCCTTGTTAGGTATTTTTTAAACTAAACATTCGTTAAAAAAGAAAATAAAAAAGTGTCTACAAAAGATTAGTAAAAGACAAGTGAGCGCCTTATATTAAAACCTACTTAACTCCAAAAACCAAAATTTTTGGCAAAGTACAAAACTCTGCTGTGGGCTTTTTGGATTTGAGTAAGTTTTAAGACTAAACACGTTTTTGTAAATGCGTTTTCTCTGCATTTAGAGAGATTTTGAAATGTAAAGTTTATTGATTGTGTAGATATTGAAATAGAGAACAAGTTGGTATCAAAATTTGAAAAAAAATCAAAAATTTTCTTTTCGTAGGTTTTGAAATTGAGGTCTTCAAGTAACATATCTTGCAGATTATTAAAAGCAAATCGGGCTTTTAATTTTATATCTACAAGCACGCTAAAGATTATTTTCTTTACGTAGGTTTTGAAATTGAGGTCTTCAAGTAACATATCTTGCAGATTATTAAAAACAAATCGGGCTTTTAATTTGATATCTACAAGCACGCTAAGGTACTTTTTCTCTGATCTTATTTTCTATCCGTGTTCAGGAAAGCAATTACATAGTTTTTAATGTATCGTGAGTACCAATTTAGGGGTAACAAGAGTGATTAGCTGTTCAACCATATCTTTCTATTCCACTACTTTTAAAAAATAGACAGGTTGGGTAACTGAGATTCAATTTTTTTTCGTAAAAATACTTATTTTTAAATAAATTTTATGAGGGTTCCATTTGGTCTGTATTAAGATTAGACATAGTAAAAATAAATGCTGTACTAGGGCTTATATACATTATATTTTTTCTCACATTTATTTATTCAAGTGTTCAAAAAAATGTCAAACTTGCATTAGAATCATATGCGAGTCGCATAATGCGACCAATTTTACTTTTTTTATTTGATGACGATACAAAGTGCAAGCCTAATTGCCTCAATTGGTCAAGTCACTTACTGGTAGGCAACACAATTAAACTACATATTACCGCAGTTTTTATCAGCTCTTTTTGTTCTTTAAATTTAAACTTTAAACTTTAAACTTTTTTGAATATGTCTACTTGTTTCAGATTTTTGATCACATAAATTATCCCAAAATATCTGCAGTAGAAGTTTTCGCCTAATTGCTTTTGTAATATAGCACTTATTTCTTGTTCAGGTGCTAACCTTTCTCATATATTAAAGATTGTAATTATCGCTTCTTCCTATTTCTATTCTATTTTACTTCCTACCCTTGTTACTTGTTACCCCTTGAAGGTTGTAGGTTCTACTATTTATTCCCATTACATGTTGTTTTATATTATCTTAAGCCTGAATCTCGTTTAAAATAGAACCTCACAAATTTGTTTAAATACCCTCTCCGGTACATTTGATTATAAATTCTTAGCATTTGTTTGCCTTGTTTTGAGCAAAACGCTATTTCTACAGCCTCTGCTTTTACTCGATGTTTAATCTTTTATATTGAAAAGAATACAATGAAAGTATAATAGATGATTATTTTACGTTAACGATGTTTATATTAAAAATAAGAAATAAATATAAGCTTGTCATATACAAACATATGAGAATATATTTCTCAGCAAGGTTGCTCAAACGGATTTATGTATGCTGTTTCAGTAAATAAGCAAAAAACTTTTATTAACCTTTATAAGCTACCCGGTCTTTGTTTAAGTAAAGTGACATCGAAGCACAATCTATGTTTTATTTTTTATTATTTGACTATTTGATAAATGAATTTTTACTTATGTATCTAAAATTGTTTTAATTGATGCATAAGTACATTTTGAAATACGACGGCATAAAAAATACTCGTTGTTGCTTAAGAATTGTAACCGCAATCCAGACTGTCTGTGACATGCATCAGTACACGCTATAAACTATGTGCCGTTTGTTTGACGCTTATAACAAATGATGCGGATTTATGGTAACGAATCATGACACCTGACAAACACAAAATAAAAAATAAGAGAAAATATGCTTTAGTTGTATATTGGAATTATTTTAATTATTTTTGTGAACGCTTGTGCATAAGCAAACAAGTAAAATTTTTAGTAAAGACCCTAAGCTAAGTGCGCCAAAACAACTAAAAATTATAAAATATAATCAAGCCAAAGACATCCTTCAGTCAATCCACGTTTCTAATAATCTTTTAAAACGCTTTTTCAATTAAATATTAATAATCAATTAAATTTAAGCTAACTCAATTTTAATAAACCCATGTTTGCTATCGTTCCGAGAAAAAATAGAGTCCGAAATTTAATAATTATTATAATACTATATTTTGCAATTTATTATGTATTATAGAGTAAATGAGAGAACATAGTTCGTACGTTTTTTTAGCCAGTATATAATGTTTAGAAAATATATGTTTAAACATAGCTTTGATGAAAGCATGTGCAGAAATAGCTACCAATCAAATTAAATAAAAATAATATTTGTAGAACCTATGATATTTTTTCACCAGACTACAAATTAAAATTCTTTTTTGTGAATGTTTTCATACCGAAAATCGCTCAAAGGCGCAAGTAAGTGGAAAAAAACAGAAATAATTTTCAACTAATTGATTGTTAGCATATAAAAAAACTATTGGACAAATAATATGAGCAATAAATTTATGTGATTCCAGGTCTCATAATAATTTGAATATTTCAATTTGGATTAAAAAATACTTTTTCGTAATTTTATATGATTTTGCATTTAAATTTTCTTAATTACAGTATTTTTTTTATTAAAAACTACTAAGTAGTCTCTTTTATTTCCGTCTTTGCAAATTTTTCCTTAATCAGCAAACAACGGATGTAGAACAAATAAACAGCTTCCGAGTGAAACAATACCAAGCACAGTGAAAATGAAAAAAAGATGCTGTGAGTACAAACAAGTCGTTATTTCATATGAGCGCCGGTGCTGTGCCAAGTACTCTAACGGTGAAGAGGTTTCAAGGAGGAAGGAATATGTGTTGGTATATTTTACAAGATGGTTTCCGGATAGACATACCAAAATTCGTACGCTGTGGTGTTTATTCGACAGTTTTCAAAAAAAGGAACACAATTCAACATACGATCACAGTTCGTTCTTTTGTTTTAATAAAAATCTGGTATTCGCTGTTTTCATTACGAAATAAATAATACTTTTTCAACTTTTTCTGTTGAATTTTGCAATTACCAACAAGATTGTATTAAAAATTGGTTAAACATGAATGTTTTAGTGACAACAATTTCACATTGTCTTGTGATTTATTGAATTGCAACGGTATTTCAACAATTTACAGTATTGTAAAAGCGGCAATTTTTTATTGTTGTTATGTTTTTGGATCTGAATAATGGGGAACGTCATTGTTTTTTTTAAATATTTGTTTGTAAATGAATTTTTAAATACAATATATAATATGAAATTGTATTATTTTGCTAGATATTATGATTATACATTTTGTATTTAAATGTGATCCATCTCGCATTAAAAACTTATTTTAGTATTAAACAAAAGGCGTTGATATTTTTCTTTACGTTTTTGACGCAAAAATAAAAGATAGACTTATAATCAAATATTAAAAACTTAATTTTAATTTATCCTTTTTATTCATGTCGTTTGGGATGAGGGTACATATATAAAAACAGAATATTGCTTAAGAATCCATAGAAAGGGGAACTGATTTATTATTTTAAACTGCAATATACTGCAGATAAATTAAATTATCAATTGGTTGGTCATCAAAGCATTTAAGAAGTTTATTTTTTTTCAGTCTTGAATTTTTGCTTTGTTTTGTTTTGTTGTGTTTTAGTAAATAACATTACACAAACGAGCTGGCAAATAAAGAAAAAATAATGTGCCATTAAATAAAAAAAGTATCATAGAGTAAAAATAGCAACGTTTTTAGTTCTACAGTTTCTATATTTATTGGCTGATAGCTATTTCAGCTTTTGCCATCGTCACTAGTTCAAACGATGGCGAAAGCCGAAATAGCTATCAACGAATAAATATAAAAACTGTAGAACTAAATACGTTGCTATTTTTAACCTATTATAATGGAGTTCTACCAAGTCAATAAATAAAAAATATCCTTCTTGGCTTAAACTATAAGAAAAAATCAGTTATTTTCTACGTCTTAAAATGTCTGAGAAGATTTTTTCCAAAAAAAAATGCTGCAACTTTGAATATAAAAGTATATCACAGTTTTATTTGCAAGACTTGTAATGCGCTACGATGACAACATAATTACATGTTAACACATTTTAACAGTACTTGAAAAAAATGAAACAGGCCAGTGTTTCCTGCACGTAACGTAGAGGCGTCAAAATGGGGACGCCTCAACGGAACAAACGACGCAAGTCCAGTTGAACGCAGGCTTCACGCTTGCTACGATACGCCCGCTACGACTACCTCAGTGAAGGTACGCTCTACGAGAGGCTCTGCTGACGACAAGTGACGGTAAATACTGTCATGTACTAGCTCATGTTGTACGACGTTGCAAGCTGACGTGAAACGAAAGCTTTTTCATCCAACAGTATGCCATATACAAACATGTTAGCTTAAATTTAAGCTGCAAAATTGTATACGATCGGTTAAGAATAGCTTGGTCATGTATGGCTTTAAAAACATATCATTAAAAAATAAAATAGTAAAATTATGTAGCTTAAATAACGATTTTAGATTAAACATGTTACTTTAATCGAATGTAATTGTTTAATTGTAATATATATGATACGATCCTTAAAAAAAATACTGTCCAGACTCCAGATTGTAAATTCCATTCCTAAAGATCAAGCCTAGCCAACACTATTCATAAGATACAGTGTGATAAAATTAGGGAAAACAATTGTATAGTATCTTATTATTTATTAAATAAAAATAGGTTTTTTTTAGTTATCCATTATATCACATGCTTACTGAATTTTGAAGTAAAGGTTACTCACAAAAATAATACTTTCATATCGTTTCATTTGGTTCCGTTGAAGATGCCAAAATTAATACAAAACTTTTTTAAAATTCTGACGTTGAATTTTTGAAAGTACAATTTTCCAAATTTACCTAATATGTAAGTGAGCTTTGGGAAAGTAAATATTTTTTTTATACACTTTGTCATAACCGATATTCAGAGTGACGATAAATATAAATATATGTTACTTTTTTCAAGATACTTTCACAGTCCCGCTACTGTCATCGTCAAAAATTTTTATGTATAATTCATTTGATATTTAGTTAATTTTCAAAATTTCTGATATTATAATTTTTTTTTTACTCCATGTCTACGCCTAATGTGGAAACTATACTTTCCTAATAGATGTATCTGAACAGAAGTTTAGGAATAAGAGTAGAAATATACACGGCAAAGCTAGGACAGAACTGTGATGAGCTAATCGCTCTCACTGTAGCCCGTAATTTTTGGGATTGGAAGAGTGGGCAGAAATTTTGTGGAATTTTGGGTCCATAGTGCAGTTGTCAACGTCATTTGTTTCCGCAACGTATCTGACGGGCATAAACCTCAGTACGAACAAAATTTTTTCAATTAAATTATCAATTTCTGTTTAAAGGGGTGCATGTTTGTGGTGTCTGAAAATTCCTTCCTACCTTTCCAAGTCTGATGTTATAAATGACCAGAATTTTAAGCATTGTATATTAGCTTAAATATGTTATTTCAAAAACTATAAAAAAAATATTGGTTTATTCAATGCAACAGTTTAATAAACATCCATTTGTGTTTGCTTTGTAACATTATTATTGTACCTCTGCTATGAGTGAAATATCCATTAAACAAATATTTATGTTCTCAGATTCTCTGTTTCCTTAATATTGCTCACTTTGTACGGGATGAAAATTAAATTTTCAAATGGCAGTTTGTTCGATAGCTTGAGTCAATATTTACTCGTTTCTGCTCGAGTACTTTGGTTCAACATACCGATAAAAATTAAAATTGCACAGTTTAAAAAAAAACAGAAGGCATTGCAGATCGAATTGAATGAATTTAATTGCGGTCTGCAACCACTTCTTATTTTTGTTTGCTTAAAATGTATGATACATTTTTGATATATATTTTTTAATGAATTTCAAATAATTCAATATTTTATTAAAAATCAGCAAACAATTTTTTATTAATTGATTGGATTGACATTTACCTAATATAACTTAGTCAGATACTTATAGTTATTTATTTTAGTTCTACAAACATCTTAATTTAGCTGCTAGCTATTTCGGCTAACAACTGATAGAACCAAATACACTGATGCTTTTTACTTTATTATCTTTATTTATTGTAGAATTTTAGTATCTTTTTTAAATATTTTTTTGACCTTTATTATTATTCAACTAATATATTTTCGAGTCTCAATTTTTTTTTTTTAATATAAAATTGATGCATTCTTTTTTGTGTTGTTTTCATGGCACATGTTTCAATATGAAAAATGAGTTCAAGTTTTATTGTTTGCCGTTAAGCCGCTTACAAAAAAGTTTACAGAATAAGCTTATAAAGAGGATTTAAAATGACAAAGTATTACGTAAGTACAAATTCTTGACAGCTTTAAGAGTCATTTATTCAATTACCTTAACAAGGGTCTACGAAAGCTTAAAATTTTCCGATACAACACAAAATCGTAGCACCGTAGCGTCGTAGCAGTGCTTATTATTTATTTATAGATACGACGCCTTTGTCTAAAGGACATCGGCGTCGTCGTGAAAGGAAATTTCGTTAGCACTGGTAGCATAGTCGTGACTTGCGTGAGGATGCGCGATACTTTATTGGCTGTAATGATATTTGCGTTGACATGGATACTATTAATACAACGTGATCCGAAAAAATCGAATGATACAGAGTCCTGCTTCGAATATTTGATTTCGGTGAAATGAAATTCTAACAATATTACGTTTTTTTTATATTGGCGCCATGTATTCATTGAAAAATATTTATATGGGAATATTTGATGCCAACAAAATAGCTTTATGTGAGTAGTATGCATAAATCGATAATCTTAAGATTATTCGAATATCATAACACAATATTTTTTTTTATAAAACGTAGACAAATATTTATACTAACGTAATAATTGACAAATTTGTATTTTTTTGAAAAGAAGTGACATTATTTCAACACTTAGAAGATTTTCATTATTAGTTGAATATTTCATGGCATGCACGCAGTTCTCAGTTTAAATTGGCGGTTATATATACATAAATTATCTATTTTTAAAAACATTTGAGTCTCTAAACCATAGTTTCTCAACCTTTTTAAGCCCGTGGGCCCCCTTTTGAGTCTCATATTTTTCAGAGCCCCCCCTACTCCTAGTAATAAAATTCTCGGGGCTCGGAAAAATGAAAAAAAAATGAAGGTACATTTATTTTTAAAAAATACAATACTATAAAATTGTTTGTTAAAAACAATATGTTTACAAAATAGTTTATAATATTACATTGTTTTGTTAATCCTTAGGGTACCCAACGTTGTACCCATCACAGTTCGCTATGGTTCACACTATTCTTACGGGGGCGTATTCTGCAGCGTTATTCGTATCATTTTTTTTACCATAAATTTCTGAAAACTAGTTTGCATTCACTCTGATTATCATAACTCATAACTCATAACTCTTGAAATTGCAAAATCAAAGATTTTGAAATATAATGCGTTTTTCTAGCTTTTGCAATTAATTTGGAAATTTCATAAGAAACTTTTAATTAAACCAGTGTCTAATTTTTCACTGAATATTATAAATCCTATTTTTTTTGCTGCCGAAACATCTTAAAGCTTTTTGAATTATTAAAATGGCTTTTCTTTCATGTCTATGTGTTTTTTATAAAATGGATAGTAGCATTAGTGAAGCAAAACATATTTAACGCACATGAGTTTCATAATATCATGGGGTGATGTAAGAAATCCGTGGACAAGATAGTCAATACAATATTGTCGACACTTACGTTAGGATGCAGTTATTATGGTATCCTTAAATATCATTGAAACAATAGTAAAGAGTATGTATAATAAATGAATTATTTCTGCTGCAATGTATTATTGTCCTACTGTATTATATTTGATTTTAATATAAATTTTAGTTCATTATATTTTGAGTAGCCGTGGCCCCCCTAAAGCCTGCTGTGGCTCCCTAAAACTGATATTTTCTTCTGTGGCCCCCTTGAAGCATGTTGTGGCCCCCGGTTGAGAAACGCTGCTCTAAACGAAGAGTGTTTATGATTAATAAGATAATTTTAATCATTAAAATCTTGAAATAAAAATTTCATTCAATTATTTCGCATGAATTCATCCCATTTTGAGTATTTTTTTGTCCCTATTCTCGCAAAAAAAAATGTTTGAAAAGTGAATACTAAAAAGTAACTTGTATGACACGTATATTCAGTAAAATAAAAAATTCTTTTTAAAACACTCTTGTTTAATATAACGCATAATAAAAAAAAGCGTCCGCTCCCAATGATATAGCATATAACCTCTTAATGAAGGAATTTCAACAGAAGTTTTTCTACGACTACTGTGTGTCACTAAGTTGCTCAACCTCTATTTTTGTCGAAGATAGTAATGATCTGGCTAGAACAGGACAAGTAGTTGGTTAATCGTAATCGCTAAAACTCGTTATTTAAGAATTGGAATGGTGGGAAGGTGTAATTTTTAGACATCACAAAGATCCATGCCTTTTATAAGGAATCGGAAAATCGATAGAAAAAATCTGTTCGTACTGGAATTCGAGCCCGTGAGCTTCGACATGGAAGCTAACGACGTTGACCACTGTGTCATGGACCCGAAGATAATTAAGAAATACATGTTTATTATAAATATACATTAAAAAATATTTACAAATGCAATTATATTGCTTTTTATTAAATTGTATGTAAGATAAATTTATTCAAAACGGATTTACCCAAGGAAATTATGTTCCCTACAATAACGACAAAATGTCTTTATGATCAAAATTGGAATGCTGTGATTTATTTAAGTGTTCTACGATAAAATTTTAAATGGTTAAGTAACGATTGAATCCCAGAAGATAGTTTCAATTGGGAACCATTAAGAACCAACAAGCGTATATAACAGAAGCAATTATCCATCAGTTTATAGATATACGTTAGACATCTGACCACAAATAGTCAGTAGAGAGAATGGGCCCTTCCGTTCAATTTGCCTCGGATCCCGAAATAATTTAAGGGAGTGTTAATGAATTCGCCCAAAATGCTGGTCCTTAAGTGGGCCGTGAATTAGTAAAGCTTCTGGGGATGAAACAACTCTAAGTGGTCAACAAAGATAGAAAATTTGATGGCCTTAGGTTTATCTATGCTCTGAATTACTATCTCTCAATTAATGTTCTAGGTCCATGCCACAGTAAGAATATTAAATGATCATTTCTATAGAGCACGTTATAACTATACGATTAATAGGACAAGTGTAAAATTTCTAAGCATCTATTTGAACGACTTTTTTCTTTCTTTCTTACTTTAAAAAAGTGTCGTGGATTGGATTTTTTTATTCTTTTTATAGCTCTTTGAGTAATATGTGTTTAATATTTTCGCGAAAGTTTTAACTTGTTCTAAACTTTTCCCGAGATTGTTTCTTCATAATAATATTGTTATTCACTTTTAGAGCCGGAACGTCTTCAACATACTGTTATCCGTGTTATGTTCAATACCTACTTTCTACCTATTGTGTATGACGGAGAAAACTCTTGTTAAGTTTACTACACAATCATTTGATTTTTTTAGAAATATAATACACACTTTATTCAAAAAGCTTTCAAAGGTAAACCAAAACTTTGATTTGCAATACAATGTGTGGTCAAAAAATACTGGTACAATGTGTAGAAAAAGTAGTTTTTTTTGGTAAAACTAAGAAAATCAGATTCAAATAGTTGCAGTTGAGAAATACAAGAAGTAAATTTGAATGCAAAAATGTAGAACTGATTTAAATACTGAATCCATACAAATTTTACCTTTAAAATTGGTCTATGTGGTGTGCTCAAGACTTATTTGTTTAAATTGTATTTATGAATACTTTTTCTAGTTTTCACTTATTTATATGTTTGCTCAACACATCGCTTAGAAAAATATAATGTGGTACTACATGCGTTAGTGTTTGTCACTTTAAAAGCTTTAAAAAAAATAGCCGAGAAATATATTCGCAAAAGCAAGTGTATTTTATCATAAAATTTAGTTGTGTGCATAATTACAAAATAAAAAATGTGATTTAAAGATGTAGTTTTTTTATTCATACAATAAATGAGAGGAAATAAACTAATACTATAATTGATTTCGTATTACTTAAGAGCAAAATGACAACAATTATCATTATTAATAAAGATGGGTGTCGTAAGCAAAACAAAATGTGACAATTTCAAATGCACTTGGCAAATTTAAAAGATATAGTTCCTAATCAATAAGAGAAGGGCCAGTATCTAATATTTAAAAGAAGTAGACTATTGCTATTGTTGGACTGAGAAGACATTTTATTAATTAAGCCTACAGATTATATTACAGTCTTAAGAAAAGCTCGTTCGAAATCCTTTGTTGTCATCTATCACCTATTTCACAATTTGACATACAATTTTACGATAAACTACCTCATGAGATTTTTATTCATACAATACGTTAATTTTTAGCAATAAAATATAAAACTTCATGCACAATATGCTTAAAATATAAAATAATGTTTCGTCTTACTGGCGTAAAATTTCGATTTTTTGTTGATTTTTTCTATTAGATGATTGTCAAACTCTAAAATGTTTTTCTTTTGTTACTTCTTAGATGTTCTTAATCACTGCATTAAATTACCTGTTCTATCAGTTTGCTCTCCATCAAAAGCTTTGTAGTCGAGAGAGACGAAAGGTTCCCAACTAATACCCTGATTCTATTGAATAAGCTTTTGACTGAATGATTGATGGTATAATAAACGGCTTATACGTTATCCGTTTACAACTTTTAAAATATTATCTTCGATATTTTAAAAGTAATCATTTTTCAAAGTTTGGTTATTAGTTAAAATAAATTGATCATAATTTAAATCAAAACTAACAATTATTGAGTCGTCTGGTATCAAAAGCAGATCTGTTCCACACATGACGTATGGAACAGTTCTGTTTTTGATACCAGATGACTCAATTAATAAAGTAAACAAGTCTATCAAATTTAGATCTAGAATCGAGCTGAGCTATATAGATAAAAACCGTGATTTTTATTACTAAAAGCTTTTTAAAAACAGTTTTTTCTTACTGAAAACAATTAGAACAAACGTATTTTTTTTATTGTCACACTTACATTGTTTTTAAAACTATGTCTAAGAGCATATTATCCATCTCTTATCAAAATTATCAGTAGAAATAACTACATCCATTCAACATGAACTCAATAATTAACCATTGAATCGATAGTTAACTGTGTAAACCAAGTCTTTGTCTATGGTTAAAACTAATTAAGCAAATTTAAACAACTACAGGGCAAATCCTAATAACCCGCAGCATATTATTCCCCACCATAACTATGCAAAGTAATCGTTACAGATTTCGATACCGCAATGAAAATAATACCGAAAACAATTACACTCTCGCGTATAGTTTAGATTTAACGAACTTAAACTGAGGCCAAAAGGCCTCTTCCACAATTAAGTCAAGTTACTTGAAATTACATAGTTGAGCTCGAAACAACAGGACAACTTCGGCGGGTAGAATTTTACAAGAATTTATCCGAAGGGCCTGAGAGAAGATTTTATCAACTTGTAAAATTGTTGCTTAACTATCTTTGAACAAGGACTTCATGTTGTAAAATGAGATATAAAGACAAAATTTTCATCTTTCTGTTTTGCTTAAACTTTTTCAGCTATCAATTATTTTTTCTTGCTAAAGTGTTTGTTTTGATAAGAAAGTTTTCGGGTAATATTTAACTTAACGTAATACAATACCTACTTTAGATTTTTGATAAGTCTTTTGTGAAATAAGTTTTAAATAATGTGTTTGAGTAAATAAACCGTTTGTTTTTTTTAAAATAAAATTAGGATAACGCTTATGTTTTAATATATGATGTGTTGTACTACGAGGTTATTTTATTTAATCAATAAATGATCAATAACCAATTGATTTATGTATTAGTGCTAAGACGATTCGTCAACATCGATGGTTTCAGTGGTTATGCTCACGGGCTCGAATATCTGTACAGAGAGTTTAATAAAATGATTTTTTAATCAGTGAATGGATTGGAAGGTTTGAATGTATTCGATGTCTGAAATTTCTTTCCTCCATCTCATCTTAAAATCAAAACACTGAGAGAGCAATTAAATAACCACTATCCCTGACTTAGAAAAAGAAAGAAGTTGGGCAACTGTGTAATAGGTAGTTCTTGTACAAAAACTTCTGTTAAGATAAGCTCTATATAAAGCCTTAAAACTTCACGTAAGAAAAGCATTATTTGTAAACTTAGTTTACAATGAATATTTTTTAACTAAAAGTAAAGTAAGATATAAAAAAATTCAATTTAAAACTGGGACAACGAATGCATTATTCATTTTCAATTCAATTCTGGTAAATAATAAATATGTTTTTCTCTGACAAAAAGTAAAATGATGGATTGTATTTAACTTATAATTATCTTTAAGCTGCACGAGCGAGTTGTCAACGCTTTAAAGGAATTTCTTTACTCGGTTGTGTTTAAATCTCCGATGAGCATTTCCATATATTGGTATCACATAAAAACAAAGATGTATTGGAGTGTGAACGCTTAGTATAATAAGCATATTTCCACTATTAAGGTTTTCAATCTGTACTCTGTCAATTCTCAGTGGAAAGGCATTATATTAAAATAAACGCTTTGTTTACTTTCCACACTACTTATTATAAACCAAGGCGGGGTTTGCTTATCGCGAGTATTTTAAAAGTAAATCGTTAAAACTAGATACACAATACATATAAAAAAATAATTAATTAAGATTTTTATTTACTTCACTATTTTCCCCCCGCTTCGTATTTGTCTAAGCTTTGCATTATTTACTAACTCTGTATTGTATTGTTTTATCAGTAGATAATGTTTCCAATTAGCGAACATGTTTGATTTTCATAACAACATGTTAAATTAGAAAAATAAGTGATCAGTCTTACTTGTTTATCTTG
Source organism: Himalopsyche tibetana (assembly GCA_030503985.1). NCBI lineage: Eukaryota > Metazoa > Arthropoda > Insecta > Trichoptera > Rhyacophilidae > Himalopsyche > Himalopsyche tibetana. The sequence continues at coordinate 726,311 of JAPJYX010000007.1, read as the reverse complement.
AAATTGTAACTAACAAATAAATAAGTCAGCTGAAATATTTTTGTATTGATCACTTTTAGGGTGTTTACTGTCAATTCTTGGTGGAAAGGCATTATATTAATAAAAAAACAATATTCCTTTGTACTTCATTCCATATCAGTTGACAATGCTTGCAAAGAGCGAAACTGGTCCTGACCTTTTAAATAAAGTGGAATAAAGAACAGAGGAATATTGATTTTTGCATTGGTTTTTTTTTTCTAGTTGAATAAATTTTAAAATTTATGTTATCATGGCGAAAATTATTATACCATTGAAACAAAACAATTCGTGAAAAATCACATTGATAGAAATTTTTGGCATGCTGTCTGAAATTCGATAAACTTTATTAACCGAAGAATCGCCTTAGTCATACAATCACTGAGAAATTGATCATAGCACTATGCATACAAAAACTTAAGCGATATTGAAGATATTGTGGGTGAGGTGAGATTTCGTAGAGGTCTAGCGTCGTTAAAGCTCTCTGGCCAAAGGAAATGGCGTATGTGTTGTAAGTTTACACTTCATTAAGGCGCTTCTGCGACCAGTATTAGAAGTTGTTTATATTAAACTTTTTCATGTAAGCATATTATAGCTATATTTTGAATGCGCATCATTTCTTCAGATTCAAATAAAAGTATTTTTATGTTGAAATATCCTAGTAAAATAAATGAATAAGCATGTATTATTTTTGCTTGGTACACCATCAATTCATACTTGGACGTTTATCAAATATTTTGGCCAAGGAATACTATTTTTGTTGTTTGGAATTGTATTAAAAAAAGACAAATATTTTTTTTCAATTATGACCTTATTAAATAATTTTGATCGACTATCTACTTCTTAGCTCTCAATAACGCAATCCAGCATTCCTAAAAAAAGATTGGGCAACGATACAAAAACAAGACCTTGGTTTTTGTTTGTAGTACATATATTTTAAATAAAAATGAGGCCGCTGCCAAAAATATTCAACACCTCTTACGTTTCATTATATTCTATATAAGTCGTAGAAAATTTTTAACTTTAGAAAAATGATAACGGTAGAGCTTTTATAGGTTTTTCTTAAATGAAAATTATGAAGATAAACAGGATAAAAGCTCCTTGGTTACTTATTCAAATCAGGTAAGCCACAATCCTGACGAAAGCATATTAACAGCATGGCTGTAAAAAAAATGATTACATATTGAAACGTCGCATGTTTAGCCTTTTAGCTGCCGCAGATAATTAATAATAATTACCTAGCACGCTGACTATAATTTGCAACCATTGATTTTTATTGACGAGGTAACTCTGACAGACATCGAGTTAACTGGTGTACGATAGTAAAGTTCATCCATATAATTGTCAATTCAATCAATAATACATTTAATATTGACAGACTCCTACAAAATAATCAGAGCCACAGATTGATAGTGGTATATCAAATTTAATTCTCAAAGCTTTTCAGATCTATTACCACACAAGGCTCTCTGGCCTAGGGCGACGACTTCGCTGCCGTAAGTTTACACGTCATTAAGCACAAAGCGCTGAGCTTAACCACAACTGAATGTATGGTTAACCATCTGGCCTCTGGTTTGAAGCCACTGTTCACTATAACTAGTGCTTTCAGATATTACAGCATAGTATGTATCGTTTCGAAGTGTAATGGAAGAGAAAACATATAACCTATATGTATATTTTATTTAAAATAAAACAATTTTTTGATTTCATTTCGAAAAATTAGAAAAAACAACAATGAATACAAAAAAAAATTGGGCATTCAAAAAATAATTGTCAAGATATTCTATTTGTTTTTCAAACCAACTTGATAAGAATTACTCAAAAAGATACACATCTAAAATAAAAAAGTCATTCCTTATTGACCTAGCAATGATTTGAACCCAGACTAATTTGATCACTAAGGTTAATCTGTTTTTACTAGACCACCGAAGCTGACATACTGATGGTGATAGAAAGTGCACAATCAAATGACACTGATATATTTTTAAATTTATACACAATTTCATTTTATTTTAAAGTAACGTACAGTTAATAATTAAACATTTAAATTGTACTTTTATTGTATTAAAAACCTGACATGAAACTTTTTTGTCTGCTCAATCCCAACTTCTGAATTTACTGAGCTATGATTATTTTTTTCTTAATAGTAGTATGCTAAATACAAGCAAAAGAAATCAAAACAATTATATAGTATTCGTTTAACCAATATCCTTACTAAGATGAGCATAAAATAATATAAAATTTGAATCGTTCAAACTATGTACATTCTCACAGATTTTGCCACTAACGACTCGGTTCAAGTTCATCCGTGCACTTGAACGCCTGAAGATGCCGAAAGGCAAAACCCGGGTCTTTAGTGGAAAAATCTGTGAGAGTTTACATAGTTTGAACGATTCAAATTTAACATTGAAATTCCACCAAGCATCTTCAGTCGAAATCTTAAATTAGAATAATATACTTCTTAGATACGTTTTTAAATTGTTTTTTAGGGGTCAAACATCTTACGCCTTCAAGTAATAGACATAAATATAAAGGATTGTATGCATAAGTCGTTTCTTTGAAAAAAAATTGATTTATTGATATATTGAATAAAATAAATACCTATATAATTAATGTATTCCGACCACAAAGTAAAGAATGTCTAATAAATATACAGTATTCTTATGTTAATTAAAATATTTTCATTTGAAACACCGTCTTATTGGTTTCTATGTAATTCACTATTTTGATCAGCCTATCAATATAAAAATCATGATTATAGAAAATAGTAAAACCTTTTGTCCACTTTATTTTGTATGTATAAACTGGCTTCATTAATATTTATAATCAAGGTCCAGAGTAGATTGAATGTTGCATGAACGTTGTGAATCTGTTCGCAAGATTGAATAAATCAAAAGTTAACCGACACCTCCTCGTCACACTTTACCACTTGTAAAATTATTTGCGTCTGGGGAATACTTTTGGGGTATCAACAGAGCAAATAAAAAAAAACAGGACAATAAAAGTTACAAATGTTTGTTTCTCACGCACTTTCTGTTGAAAAGTATAATAAAGATCCTCTACATTTTTTTATCATTACACTATGAAAATATTCTAAAAATACATTTCCAAGATTTTTTTTAAATATTTTAAAAATGTGTTGAAACGACAGTCTTTATGTATTATTCTGAAACTATTTATTATTATTTGAAGTGTATTTTATTCGAAAAACGGTAAAGGAAAGATTTTACTATACATATTTACATTTTTTCATAATTAAATTTTAATACATCGTAAAAAGAGTAAAAATCACATCTTTTCACATCACACCAAATCTTTTACAAAGTAAAGGCAAGCCAAAAGACAGTTATAATAACATTATATTAAGATACGTTAATATGTTACATAAAATATAAATGACTTCTATGGTAACGGAAACATATTATTTTAATTTTTTTTGAATCGTTCAAACTATGTACATTCTCACAAATTTTGTCACTAACGACCCGGGTTTCGCCTTTCGGCATCTTCAGGCATTCAAGTTCATCCGTGCACTTGAATGCCTGAAGATGCCGAAAGGCGAAACCCGGGTCGTTAGTGACAAAATTTGTGAGAATGTACATAGTTTGAACGATTCAAATTTAATATTGAAATTCCACCAAGCACCTTCAGTCGAAATCTTAAATTAAATATTATTTTTAATTGTTAACCGGCTACGTGATGCTCGTCTTATTCTTTAATCAAATTTATCGAATATGCATGATACAATTAGTTGGTTTCATCATTTATTCATTTGAATCCATTGTCTTTAAATTAAAAAAAAACTATTGACTTAATCAGGGTAGTCACAATAATAATTCTTGTATACACAAAATCAAATACCTCTTTTTATTTTCCTACATTTATTTAAACAAAAAAATATGAACGTTATTAAATTAACTTAACGTTAAAAATACTATAAATGAGTGAACAAATAAGAATAATTTTATAAAATTAGGTAACAAGATCCACATATTGTTTTATAAAAAAAATGCTTCGTCGAATAGCTGGAAGCAATATTTTAGACACGTAAAACATTGAAGTATTTTTCCATCCGGTGTTTTTAATGAAATATAAATCGCAAATAGCTCATTTCTCAGAAATGGTATTAAAATCAAGGTACTGTTTCGAATAACATGCGATTTATTTATGTGAGAAATATATTATTTGTCATTACTTTGAGCGTCAAATTATATCGAATCTCATATTTTATATTATTAATTGATGAATGATACTGTTGCAACTAAAAGTTCCACGCAGTAATCTTTTGTGTGATTTCTCTTGACGTATGGAATGAATACTAAACATATTTTCAATTGACAAATAATTGTAATACAATGATAAAGTATGTTATAAGTGACTCCTTAAAACAACTTTGCTGGGTGCAATTTTCGCACAAATAGAGAAAACATCTCAACAAATACTACATAGCATGTTATAAAAAAAAAGTATCATAGTAAAGGTAAGCAATTATGTTTAAAAAATATATTTTGTAACGATATGTTAATATATATTTGTTATGATTTATCTGTATATATGGAATACACCAAATCTTTCACCCTATCTCTCTCTCTGTAATTTCGCATCGTTTGCATCAAAGGTATTAAGGAATTGCTGACAGGTAGTGCTACAATCCGGCCATATATTTTTTTTTAAATAAGGTGAGGATTTTTTTTCAAAGTTAAATTTAGCCTAATATTTTTAATCGGTATAACCAATTTAACACATGAATTAACCCAGTCAATGTTTGAGCGGTGGTATACTGTTATTTATTAATATAATTAATTTGGCATCTGGGTGTTAAACTAAATAATTTCTTGGTGGGAAGTGGGATTTATCACTTGGTAGGAAGACATTATGTTATAAAAACTTTATGCCGACCAGGCATCAAATAAATAGTATAAGAAACTGTTTTTTTTTCTATTAGCTTATAATAGTTAACAATGCACTGATCGTAAAAGCACATACTTGAATAACACTATTTATGTTTTTATATTTTAAATTATATTCTCTATTTATTTTGATTGCATGTAATTTATATGGACCGTGGTTATGAAAATATGTTATAGAATAAGATAAAATCTTATTCTCTTTTTCACATTTTTTTACCACCTCATCGAAAACATTCAGAACAAAGAACGATGAAATAAAATTTTACATAAAACAGGAAAGAGCACTTGAGATTTTAATAAAAATATTATATTTTATAACTGAATGCCATCAAGGTAAGTAAAATAGTTAATTCAACGGATATATTTGATAAACGGACACGTAGCATTAATTTTTCAGTTGATGTTACTGATACAGCTGAATTGATTTTAATTATTCCGTTATTATGCCATCTATTCAGAATATCAAAATAATGAACGCTTTACGCTTATCACAATGGCAATGCTAATCACTTATCTGTCCAGGAACAAACGGGATAATGTTACAGGATCAAGTCCTGTCATAATATTGTGACCGCTGATTATTTTATGGCTAAATAAACAATGCGACAGAGCAATAACCCCCCTTTGTTTAAAGGAAACTGAACTGCAATGTTTATGCAATATAACTGTTTAGCGACAGTAAAATTCTCATCATTTATATAATTATTAGGTTATAAGCCAATTCGAAAGCTATACTTTGTCTTATCACCCAAAAATTATCTATTTAGAATATATATTGTAGTTATTTTTATCATCCCAATATTTTCACGCGTGCGTATTCAATGCAATCAAGAGAACAAATGACATTTAATTAACGATAAGTCGATATTTTTAAACGTTTGCATATATAATTATTAGGAAAAATTACTATCACTAATTGTAGATAGTTGTGATTATTTTGTTCTCTAATTAGTATAAAATAATATATAATAGTGATTAGGAAAAATTTATAAATGATATTAAAATTACATCGTTAAAGTTGTGTTCAGTCTCGCACGTTTTGTCACTAATGGAAAATCCGGGTCGTTAGTGATAAAACGTGTTCCAGTAAACAAAATTTGAACTATTCGAAATTAATATTGAAATTCTACCATGCACCTCATGTCTTAACCCTGTATTACGATAAAAAGTTCAAACTGATACTCGTACTTGAATACCTGACTATTGGTGAAAAAACATATGAAAATGTAAAAAATTTTATCATTACATATTATTAAGCTCCTCTAGTCATTTATAATGTATTTATTACTGTCAAAGTATACCTGAAAATTATGGTAATATATTTCAATTTAAATTAAATAGATTCTTCGTTTAATACGTGACATTGCAGAAAAATTGTGTCTCACAAATTTTATAAGTTGTTGAGCATAATATTTAGTGAAACAAGGTATACTAAAATAGATGTTAATTTGCTTTCAATAATGATATTATTAGTAACATTTCCTTACCTAATAATTTATGCTATTTGCAGAATATTAGGTTTTTTTTGTAAGAGGTCTTAAGTATATTAAATATAGTAAATTGTAGTGTCAATTATTTATATTTTGTATTTATACATTATATATAAATTCTTTTACGATTTATACTGTCGATTATTTGTTTAACTTATTAGTCTTATTCTAGTTAATTAAATATTCTTTTATATTGCTCGTGATGAGCAAACCTGGTCCACTCCTGACCCTAAAAAATCATCGTAGATTTTGTACAAAAGAGTGTTTTGTTATCATTTAATATAATAATACCTTTCCACTTAGTATTTACTGTGAACTTCTTAAAAGTTATTAATTAAAAACAAATCTTTTTTTTAGTAACTGGTTTAGTACAAAAAAGTGTAAAAAACACTATTTCTTAATTTTATTTAATTTTTATTTTTTTGGTGAATATATAACTTTTATTCGCTTTGCCTACTTCAATTTGGAGACCACTGGAAGGTAGAGATGGTTGAATTAATTTGCTGAATAGATTATTCTGTGAGAGTTGTTATGTATTTTTTAATTGAATCAACATGTTTTTACAAATTGGCTTAAAATTGCTGAACTAAATACATTATTTCTGTGTTTCAGTTGACTGGTTGAATTTGAATGCATTGTCAGTATACGCATCGCAATAGTTATTTGGCAATTTATTATCGGTTGCAGTAAAAAATTGGTCCGCTTTGACGCTCATACGGACTTTGGTCTAATTTTAATTGTCAACATTTATTCACAATGAATAATTTGTTCCGACGAGTAATCCTTTTGACACAATAGCTTGGCCCTACTCAAGCCTATCTGCATAGCACGCCACATTTATTGTGTTATTATCACAACATACGAATACTGGTTAAATATGCAACGAGGTTTGATTTTTCAAAACAATTTTTGGCATATTATTATCATCATGAAAAAAAGTATACTTTATAGTTAAGGTTTACTAAGGTGAATTTTTGAAATCCACATGAAATTTTTTGAAAAATCTTAGGATTTCAAAGTCGCTAAGCAAAAAAAATCTTTATTGGAATCCCAATTTATACACGATTTTATGCTGAATGTTCAATCCCGGGATTGAAAAAATTGTCGTAAAAAAATTGTTTGGCTTTACAGCTAATGTCAATGCGTCAAATATTTTAAAATTGAAAGATTATACGAAGTTACTCGGTGAGAATTTAGTGTAGGTCACTCGAGATCAACTCGAGTTAAATTTACACCACAAAAACCCACTTCTGCTAGTATAATATTTAGGTCACAAATGAAATTGAAAAAAAATATATTACCTTACGAAAATCAAGCCCAGGCCACCTAGTCAGAAGAGCAAGCTCTAACCCAGGGTTTATCAAACTTTTTCTGCTATGAAACACTTTGAGAATTTAAATTTTTAATTGAACACTGAACTTATTTCTTAGGTAGGGTAATTCAAACAGTAAAAATAAATATATTAACTACAACACTTGACAGTAAAATATAATATAAATAGTCATAAAAATCACTCGCCTTTCAATATAAAGTTGATGATTTTTAAACGTATTGCAGCTTATAAAACCATTCCAAATTTTTCCGGAACACCTATCCGGGTTTCGCAGAACATAGTTTGAGAAACCCTGCTCTAACCAACTAGACCACAGCGGATGAACACGAAGCCATTTATTTCACCTGCAATAATACACACGAATTGTCTTATTTTATTTGAATATTTTTGTTCTCAGTTAAAAATCAATTATTGAAATAAAAGTGTAAAAAGTATTATATTTTACCGTAATTTTTCAATATTTTTTTAGATGGTAGCTTTGGAACTAATTGACAAATTTTGTACCGACGTTTTTGAAAATGTACGTTCCTATTCATTGCACAAGTGTGTATTTTAACACCTACAAAACTACACAATTTATGCTCTGTTGGAAAATTTCCCTTTTCTGACATTAATAATTTGTTTCCACCTAAATCACAGCCTGTTTTTGATAACAAACAAACAATTATTACGCATGTGTGATTATATAGATAATTGGTTTTGAAATTATTATTCACGTCTGATAATCGATTTTATTGTATAAATTTGCAAATTTCACACATGATTATTTATAACTGGGCACGGTTCGGTGGCTTCAATATCCAATTCTTTGAACTCTTCTCGGTTGACTAAAATACCGGATTACTTATGACAGTAAAGTACAGAATGTCAGTTGATCTCATCCGCTGAACGTATGCGGAAATTGTCAACGTAATAGTAGAATCTTTTGCCAATTTGTTCCACTGTAAAATTATCTGTATGCTAAATTTGTGAGCACTAATTGAATCCAATATACTTTCGTTGTAGTAAGCATAGCAGGTTTATTTTAATTTGAGTCTTTGGTTAGATGAAAAATATGCAACTAAGTAGAAAAGGATTACCACATCCATTGGTTTTGTGTAAAGTGAACAATAAATTAGGAAAGAATGTTGACATGCTCAATCCAGTCAAAACTACGAATGAACGTTTCATCTATGCTTATTGCTAATATAAAATTTTCTCTAAAAAATCATGTGAAAAGTAATAAGAACTTATTCGAGGAAAATATTATTAATATAAAAATTATCAATTAACCGTATAATTGTCAGATTATCCATGATAAAATTAAAGCTTTTATACGTTAATAATGGTAAGTGTATTTTTTGATTAAGCTCCACATTTTTTTTACTTTTAAGCTACAAACCAAAATCTAGTTTGATCATATGTACATACATAAAATATACAAGTGTGTGCGGGCTAATTTGTTACTATTACGAAGCTATCTAAAATTAGATTGTGCTTTATCGTAATCCAAGATATGATATCTGGTTAATTTATTTTTATACTTTAAAAAATATTTTAAAGTATATTTCAGTCAATATTAAGCTTATAAAAATCGCTAGTAACATAAGAAATAGTCTAATCTAAGCAGTTCGATCTATTGAATAATCAAATTATTCTTTGAAAGTTTCCCTTAACTGTATCCATTGCATTAATCTACGTAAACTATTCTTATACAATACATGTATATATTCAGTATTTATTTATTTTAGAGTATTTTTGTTTCCTGTAAACAGTGACTGAAGCATATTTTTATTAATCATTGGTGGGTTGGGTTTTAACGTGTTGTCGTTATTGCTTTTAGTAAGTATTTTTTTAGTTTTTTCTGCCTTTAAACGCCTTCGCTTGAGCGTAATTCATAAAATATTTAAGGAAGCAGTCCACAAAAAAGGAATTAAACTCAACGAAATGCCAAGAAATTCGCATTGTGGTTATTCACATCTATCAAGTTTTATCATCAACGTTATGATTTTATTGCGTCTTTTTGGAGATAAAGGCAACGCCGAAAGACAAAATGGTTAAACTTTGGCTGATTTGAGAATGCCAATGGAGTTTTTTTGGTACACTACTTTTATGCTCAATCGTATTAAATATATTATATTAAGAGCTCGCCATTCGTCTAGGAATAGCTGGAGCCACATTTAACTCAATTCGGACTTTCTGAGACAGACAGCTGTACACGATTGAAACCAAATGACATTTATCCAACGCTTGCATTCTACCAGTAATGGCACCTAACGAAGAATCATAAACACCGTTTCCTGAGCTTTGAGAACAGATGCTTGTGTCAAATAATGGAGAGTGAGGTGGTTGGATTTTTCAAGAAATTCGAAGATTAGGAAACCTACACGACAGCACTCCGTCACGTGACTAGTTATGGAAAGACGTTGAAACTGGCTAAGTCACGTGCTGCGGGAATGCCTCCAAAAAGCCTTTATCCCGCCTACCTCTTCTTTCGACCGGTAGGATTCCGGCGTTCTTGAAGACCTTGGGTACTATCTTTAGCATGTATTTGGCTGAACTGAAGGATGCTAACATGTCATGGGAGAAAACAAAGCAATTGGCGAGAGACAGAAAAACATGGAGGTGCCATATGGTCCACATAGAGAGTGAATATGGTCAAACAAGAAGAATAATATCTTACAAAAGATAATAGGCGATGACCAGCGACGTTATCAGGGGGTATTTATGTATTTACGTAACCTGATGAAGGTTTTAGTTTTAGGGTGCGTAGCCGGTAAAGTTGTTTGAGTTTCATTTATCTTGGATGTTATTTTTTAAATGAATTTTATTTTCGTAGGTGCCCATAAAATGGCTGGATCCCTGTATGAAAGCAATTTTATTGAAATAGAAGAAAGTTCACGTGGACACTATAATATGTTAATTTACAACCATATTATAATTTATTCAACCTTTTAATAAACTTTACCGGTATTCATTTATACATACACACACACACGTAGATACTATACATAAAGAAACAAAAAAATAGTGGTCGTGTTTTCTGTTTGGTATATATCTTTTAAACCTTATGGTATATGGAGATTATTTGAGCAGAACTGCTCTGGGACAAAATCGATTTTAAGAATTGTTAGATCATAAAAGTAAGAGAACACTATACACAATGAGTTGTTGGTCAAAGATTTCGTTACAATATATTAAAATGAAAAACTCGCATACTTTGGTCGTCTGCACTATATTAGTCTTCATAATCTACAAACGTTAAGAGTGCAAGTTCTTTTTTATGAGATGTTCAACTTTTTACGCTCTGACTTCCTTTTGTTTAATATAAAGGTCAAATTTTAACGATTAATATAAAAATGGTCTAGAAAAATTTCCTACTTTCGTGAAACTTCATAATAAAATTAGAATTAATAGTGGATTTCTAAAAATAGAAATTTTCAAAATAAATCCTTATTTATTTATTCTTTTTAATACTGAAGACACTGTCGTACTATTTTTTGTGAAAATATCATTTACGTATCATCTCTATCATATCGGTTATTACCTAATGTCGTAAATCAATCATTAATCCGACTGAATGTTTTTTTTATCTAAGACAGGTTTACAGTAAGTATATATATTTTAAAAGCTTCCGATAAGTTCATATTATTGACCAATTCAGGGACTGGTTAAAGAAATAATCTTTGATTTTTCACCAAAGATAATTGTTTAAACGTTTTTTTTTAATTAAATGTTTATATTTACATATGTATATACACTTGTAAACTGATTCTTTTTTAGAAAAAACGAATAAAATAAAACCTTAATTTTTTTCATAGATTATGAACCGTTAATTTTAATGGCGTTTTTATAGAAAATTTAACACCCTTATACGAACGTTTAACGTGTCCCGTTAACAAAGTAAAGTAATTCGGGTCGGCTGTTTAATGTTCACTTTTAATGTGGAAGGTTGCCTATACTACTCTAAGCAACTAAATTACTTCTTCTTTGCATTTAATTTATAACTGGGGAAATATTTTAATGTGAAACAAGATTTACAAGAAAACATACTGGTTTAACTAACTGATTATTTTCTTGAACACATTCTCTATATTTTCATGCAGTTCTTTATACATATATATGTATTTTTATATTCAAAAATATATCACTTAGACACCAATTTTATCTGGTAAGTTGCGTTATCTCAAAGCGTTATCTGATAATATTTTTTTTATATGATTTACAATCTAGAGTAAATTTTGTAGCTAAAACAAGAATATTTGTAAGGAAACGCTTTTAATCTAAGCCTTTGTTAATGTCATTATAAATATGATAGAAATATACATGGATAGCTTAATGTACTAAGATGAATAATGTGGGTTAAGGGTTGGTGGGCTTATATCACCAAATTGAAACTTCAATACTTTCAGTCAAGTCAAAAAAAAGCAATAAGATAATTTTAAGGCTTTTACTAATATCATTTATAGTTTTTAATTACAAATATAGACAGAAGTTGAGAAAACTGTTTACATTAAAATGCTTGAGTTCATTCACCTGTAAAATAAACATATGTGTGATTAATATAATATATTGAATTTCGAAACAAATGATTATCATATTATAATATCGCTACATAAAGATTTTTGTTTAATTTTAGCTGTGGGTACATTTTTTTCAAGCCCTCTTACTTAGAATTGAGACAAAATGTCTTAACAAAAGTTAAAATATTTAAAAAAAAATTAAATTGACATACGGTTGGAAGGATGAATATTCATTTATCATGTTATCGATCGTTACTATGCGTCTTATCATCTGCCAATTCGAATTCCGGATTACGAAATAATAGCTATATCTTTACTCAATGAATCAATGTGACAGGCAGTTTCTGTTTCCTCACATTAAGGCTTCATACAGTGATCAGAAAGTACCAGTGTAATCCTGGACATTTGAAACACTTGATTTACTATGTTTTTGAGTTTAATAATTCAAGATATATATATTTCAAATAATCTTTCTCGTGGAAAATTCGTAGCGTCAAATGTAAACGATCATTTAAAAGGAACAAGCTATCCTACTGTTGTATGTTTTCACGTGAATAAATGAGTACCAGAAGGGTACCAAAAGGTTGAAGCGCGTCAGAAAGAAAATTTTATTTATTTGTGATTCTCTTTTCATTTATTATGTATTACTTCCTGTAACCACATTGAATATGATTTAGAAGAGCGATAAGCAAAATACGACTCACGGACTGCTCTATGCGCACCGACCATTTAAATGTGTCATAATTTTATTCAGGGAAGAAATTATTATAATATGAAGTATTTTAATTTGGTTGATTACAACTTACTGAACAAAGCGTACTTCATCATAATGTGTTTGAGTCAACTCGCATAAGATTTATTTATCAAACATACAAACACGTACAGTGTAAGAGAAGGAGAGTAATTAAAATTATAAATAATCGACATATTCAATATCTGTAGAAAAGAAAAACCACATTTTAATATTTGTCTAGAAAGATATTAAAAAAACAAAAAATATAAAAAGTTTTCCCTGGTTTTTTTCCTGCCGCAAAATAGAGTTGCTTATCACTGGTATAAAACATATAAACTGATATCATGTCTGCTCCCAATTTAATATATGTTGACTTCTGACGACTCACGTTGGTTATTTAGCCGCTCAGAACCCCTTATTCGAAGATAGTGAGGTAATAGCACTCAGTGCGGTTTTTTTTTTGGAAAGATGGATGGGTGGCAAACAGATATCATAGGGATTCATACATACCTTGGAACGTTTATTTGATAATAATTTAAGCAAAATTAATTTAAAAATAGGCAATTTAGGGACTCACAAACACAAGGGTACTAAAAATTGTGTGTATTTTGAGTTATGTTTGGTTCAGGCAAGGCTATTATCATATTTATCAGTAACAAAAAGCTATACCTCTTACATATTTATAAGAAACGATTGGGTATAATAAAAGTAAATTATAATAATATATGAATAAAGGTAGATCACCAAATATACCTTAATAAACCCCTGTAATCACAATCCCTCAAATTATATTGTTGAAATGATAAAGCGGTTGTTTCATAAGTTAATATGAAAATTATCAAAATATTAATGGTATTACTGTGAGTGTTAGTGTATAAAAATCATACCAATTTACTAAAAATTTTATTTTAATGTCAACATCAATATTCAAAAGATTTATTTACACTCGCTTAAATAGTATCTTTTTATATCTGAATTCAACCGAGAGAGGCAAACTTTTTGTTTCGAGATCACGGAGTTTTCCCAAGTGGCGTTATGGTTGCTCAATCAACTCACGAATGAAAGATGCGGGTTCACTTCCCCCGAGAATTTGATATTCAGTTTTTCAAGTTGATATTGGCATAGTTTGACAGGAAATATTTTTTATTTGAATTTATTTGTTTCACGGCGATACAAAAATAAATACGAAACGTTGACAATATATATTATTTTGCCAGTCTCGATTTCACATGAAGTTTTTGTATTGAAAAAATGTGAGGGTAATTTGTAATATAATATGATATTATTATAAGGTAATATAAATATGACAATGTATTTGTGTCGTAGTAAATTTTATATTTAAATGACAAACCCATAGCTGAGTAATCACAGTTATTGAATTATTTTGTGTACGTTTGAATCTAGTACTGACAGTTCGATAAATTGATTATTCAATCGATTTATTGATTCGTGATCAAGTGACACACATTTCTGTGATATCGAAATTCTCTTCAATAAATTAACATTGAGATAATGTGAAACATTTCGATTCTAAGAAAGTATGCCAATCGATTGCTGAAATGCAAACCTCTCTAATGAAACACTAAAACATCTTAACTCAAAAAAAAACATTTACATTTACAATATACATTGATATTGTCCTGTATCTTCAAAGCATCAACAAGATTTGTAAAACAACTAAGTACTGGCAAAAAACCTATTATTACCTTTTATCATAAGCCGTAAAAAACCAAATAAAACCATTGTTAGCTATTTAAAAAGCATAACACACATCTAAAAATTAAATTATCTCGAAACTAGTAATGTCGACTTGTCTTAATGTTGCAAAAGGGTAGCAATATCCAAATTAAATAACGAAGTTTACAAGATTGGGGCTAACCACCAATCAACTAGGTTAATTATTTTTTCTTTATTTTGACCAAAAAAGTGAAGCTATTGAGTAAAAAACAGTTCTCGTAGAATATATTCTGCTAGATAAGTTTTGTAAGAAGGTCACGTGCTCTACGAAGAAAGCGGAAATGGTTAAAAAATAAGAGTGGGCAGATTTTTACTGTTGCTGGTATTATGAATTTAGGGATTACAATTGTACTAAGGGAAAACAACCCTTGCTATGAAACTTTATAGAGTTGTTACGTTTCTATTATTTGATTAATCGTTTACAAAGATAATATTACTATAGATATAATATAAAATTAGTTGGCAACGGAATCATGAATCTTTTTAATGTTAGACGGATGTTTATCACTGCCTAGCCGCGGCTGTTACTTTTCCAATAATATGGAAAGACACGTTACTCGCGCAGTAAGTGTTGTTTTTATAATTTTTGAGGTTTATTCTGTCAGTATACTTTCCCGCATTTTTATTTAAATATTGCTTTCAACGTTCAAAAAAAGCTCTGTTCGTAAAGTGCGTGTTTTGTATATTCGCGAATATTTAAATGAATAACAATGCTTTTGGCAACGCTTAACTGAAAACCGTTTGATGTTATGATTTTTTTTTACTTTATTGCGAGTTTAAGCACGTGTCAAAATATTCAAGCAAACCCTAAGCGTATACATTTTCAATTCATTTTTTAAAAATATTTTTCATAAATGTTGGTAAGAGCATACTGTTTTTGTCTTGGCGTACCATTTTTTAAAATTGGTGTTTAATTTAAATATATTATCTGCAGCTGTACAATGTTTTATATATATAAACTTATTTACAAATTTGGTTGATAGTATCAAATTATTGAGAAATCACTTAAAACAAAAATAGTATCATTATGAGTCCATTGATTTTTTATGTTTATTAATATTATGCCAAACAACACACTTTCAGAAATAGATCTTTGAGATAATAAAAATAAATCATCGTTGATTACAAAGGCTTTGGTGTGTCCAATAAAAATTTGACTAAACAAGGTAAAAAATATGATAACATCATTTATTTTGTTAAGCATTGAACTAAAAAAATATGTATAGAACTTTAAAATGTTATTTAATTATATTAAAATAATAATGATGAATCATAAATATCACTTTCAGGGTGTTCACTGTCAATACTTGGTGCAAAAGGCATTATATTAATAAAAATACAATATTCCTTTGTACTTTTTTTCCACTTTATTTAAAAAGGTGAGAACAAATTGAAATGAAAAGGTCTGAACAACAATTGACATTGGAAAGAATTTACAAATTACAGTAGAACTGATTCCATAATTACACAAAATTAAAATATTTAAAACCCCTAACATATAATTAAAAATCATCAAAGTCAATTGTTGTTTAAACCTTTTCATTTTAATTTGTTTTTTGTATAAATAGCACTGTTAAATTTTATTTCTTATCAGTTGACAATGCTCGCCATGAGTGAAACCGGTCTTGGCCTTTTTAAATAACGTGAAAATAAAGAACAAATGAATATTGTGTTTTAATTCAATCATAAATATTATTGTGCCTTGGCGATTTTCATTTAAATATACAAGAAAACGATGCTGAGATAATGTACTCAATACAAATTTATATGAACGATTTAACTGGAAACCCTTCTTAGAAATTTATTATTTTTTTGCCTTTGTGCGTATTTTGCCTTTAAAACGTCTTCGCAAAAGTTTTTTCAGTCAAACGAATGACGCGTAAAGAATACATACGGTTACTTAGAGAAGGACATATTAAGGCGATCTCAATTTTTTTAGCGACGCAAATAAAGATCATGTCCAGCTATTGACTGTTTTTTAAATGATTAAAAAAAACATTATGCTTGAAAGAATCGTTCAAAAAGAAATTTAAAAAATGTATATTTAAATAAAATGAAATCGTTTGCAAAATTTATATCATCAAAGGCTTTCATCAACCATAAACAGAAACATGAATTACTCAAAGATGAAACGATTGAATTTATATCAAGCACCAAAAAGTTAATATTTACAAATTTGTATTTCTTCTGGTTATATAACTGAGTATGCCACGTGTATAAGATTCAAACCTTACTTGGACACCATGACTTTAGCGCGCAATGTAAGATTATTTTGTATTGCGGACTGCTTATTTAAAGAAATGTACTTAACTTAAATACATTTTCTGTTAAAATAACATATTTTAAGATTTCGACTGAAGGTGCTAGGTGGAATTTCAATATTAAAGTTGAATCTTTCAAATTATGTACATTTACACAAATTTTGTCACTTACGACCCGGATATCGCCTTCCGGCATCTTCAGGCGTTAAAGCGCACGGATGAACTTGAACTGACGCTTAGTAAATGAATGTTTCGTGATTATATAAGAAATAAATGTACTATAGAGCTTAAAGTCATTATTGGCGAAATGGATTAGCCCATGGGAATGCCCACAGATTTGAATCAAATCAAACTTTCGTGTGAATGTACATAATTTGAACGATTCAAATTTAAATAACATAATAATTAAAATTAAATAGTACTGTTGCAACACTGTTTTACGGTTTTTTATCGGGAATTTAGTGAATATCATATTCTTCAATCAAATTTTATAAAATACTAGCCGGTACCTGGTAAGCGTTGCAATGCCACTCGAAGAAAGAAAGTGTTTGTGTTTAAATTGTCGCCCGCTGTGGTCTAGTTGGTTAGAGCTTACTTTACCGATCAGGTGGGTCTGGGTTCGATTCCCGGTAAAATCAATGGCAAATTGGATTTTAATTTGAGATCTAAGACATAGGTGTTTGTGAAGTAAATTTTCCTTGAGTTAATCTCATGTGGCTTTCAATAATTCTCATAAAGTATATCTCGTATGATCTTTCAACATCAAAATATTTGACGCATTGACGTAAACTGTGATGTCAAATATTTTTTTAATCTAAAAAAAAAGTGCTTATTGAAGTGCATGCTTTCTTTTTCTGTCTGTTTGACGTTTGCTGCCAATTGTCTTTGGTACAACACACGCGCCACCTACTGTAATTTAATTGAACTATAACTTTCGCGCAAGTGTAATCATACGTTGTCAAAATTAACTGTATGGCAGACATTTGTCAAAGTTTTATTGCAATCGGATGAGCGGTGTGGCAACGCATTTCCACGATTTGTTCCATTGATTCCATGATTGTGTGACTTTATTTCATACGTTCAGTCTTTTTTCGTATTCAAAATTATTGTTCTATGATTACCGTTCCTAAAAAGATGAACCTTACTACTTACAAAATGACCTAAAACAATTATTAAATAAATATAAATAGTAAAAAACATAAATTATGTTATTGTATTCTTACTATTAATAATCTGTAGTAGATGAATTCCAGAATATCTATATATATAAAAATCTCGTGTCACGGTGTTTGTCGCCAAACTCCTCCGAAACGGCTTGACCAATTTTTATGTTTTTTTTTATGTATATTTGTCATATAGTAGAATAGGTTTTTAAGTATATTTCATCCCACTAGGTGAAGGATGTCCCTATCCAGATTTTTTTTTCAATATTTTTGACGTCCGTCGTTCGTATTTCAAACAGAACGAAATTATTTATGTTGTTGAATGACAGATGGCGCAGCAACTTAAGTCCAAAATAAGCAAGTTGCTTATGGACCCTTAGTTACGTTTGATACGTGCCATTGTTACGTCTAACAATCAAAAGGTATTGTAAACAATTATCAAGTGAATTTGTAATAGTCGTCACAAAGCATTTCTTTCACTGTCAAGCAATCATGCCACCTAAAATACTAGCTATTAGTTTATCTAGACCTCAAGCAAGAAAGAAAATGGCATCACGAGCTTCATTAACAGACGAGCAAGTTTGGAAACCGTTCAAGCTCGCACTGCTCAAGCCCGATCGTCTGATACAATGATATGCAAACAACCCTTTTGACCGTGATTTGTAACGAGAAACACATTTTGATGTCGACAAATTGGGTACATTCGTTCAAACAAATCTTCCGAAATTGGTCCCAGAACAACGCATTGCGTATGACAGAATTATACATGCAATCAATCACAAGCCAAAACGTTGGATCATAAAACAATATTGTATTGGCAATCGCTTAATCTGCAATTGCAGCAAATCTTTTGGATGGTGGTCAAACAGCGCATTCAGCAAAGAAATTGCCTTTGAACACCAACATGCAATATCAAAAAAAAGTTCTGAATGGATGAAGAACTTTAATAATATCAATTCATTAAATGGGACGAATTTACTATGGCGCACAAATCGGCATTGGAAAATCTTCACTATATGTACACTAAAAGATTTGAGAGGAAATGAACAGGTCTTTGGTGGCGCACCTTTTTTATTGTCTGGTGATTTTCGAGAAACTCTACCAGTTATACCACTTTCAAGAGCTGTTGATGAATCAAGTGCATGTCCCAAATCATCAGTTGTATAGTGACATGTGCAGAAATTGACTTTGAAAGCTAATATGCGTGTAGAATTACAATATGACGCATCCGCTGAACGATTCAAAAAACAATTGTCGGATATTGGAAATGAAAAATGGAAATCGATGAATCCACACATTGCCACCAAGCATCTGTAAAATTACAGAAACCATAAGCGAATTGATGCACAAAGTTTTCCCAAATATCGCACAGAATTACAAAAATCATCAGTGGCTCAGTGAACGTGTTATATTAGCAGTCAAAAACAACGATGATAATGCCATCAACTTCAGGATTCAAAACGAAATACCAGGCAAAGAAACAACGTATAAGTCCATCGATACTATAAATTGATCAAGACGAAGTTGTCAATTATCCAACTGAATTCTTAAAATCACTTGATTTGCCAGGCATGCCACCGCACGTTTTAACACTGAAAATTGGCGTATCTATCATTCTTCTCCGAAATATAAATCCACCACGACTTTTCAACGGTACCAGGCTTTCAGTAAAAAAGTAATGAACAATATCATCTAAGCTACAATTTTAAATGGAAAGTTTAAAGGATACAATGTACTGTTGCCAAGCATTCCAATAATTCCGACAGATAGGCCATTTGAATTTATTTTTTTGCAGATTCCGGTGTGACTCACATTTGGACAATCGCTACAAGTGTGTGGACTAAATTTTAAAGATCCATGCTTCTCACATGGACAGCTGTATCTGCCCTGCTCACGCGTTTAAAAACCTTCAAATCTATTCATATACGTACCAGATAAAAAAACAAAATATATCCAACAGCACTTCAATAAACATAATTAAAACACAAACACTTTCTTTCTTTGCAGTGGCATTGCAACGCATGCCGGGTCAGCTAGTAAGATATTAGATATATAAGATTAGTATCACGCGCTAACGTCAGCGCGCATATGTCGTTGTGATTTTTTCTCGTCGCCGTGTTAACGTCGCCGAACCTTTCATTTGTATGTCGTACATAGGCATTGTTTTTAATTCTCTAAAAATTATTAACAACAGTGTATAATCAAATTTATTACTACTCAACTGTAAAAAATAGTTCAAATAATAAAACTCGTGTATATTTTTTAAAACCATATGTTTTTTTGAAGTTTAATTAAAGAATCTGCTGCTAACGCCTTTTTGGCAGAAAGGTTATGATATAATGGCGAGCTGTCTGTGAGATATTTTATGCTTAAAACGTGATTCATTTTAGTCTCTAAAATAGCAATACACTAAAAAGTTTATTGGTGAATTAAATCCTACACATATTTCGATTCCTAGATTGTGCGATGAATTAATCAGTATTTTACAAAAACATAATATATCTAATATATTCATTGGTGATTCGGCTATATTCATAAAATAGCAACTAGAAATAGTAATTGCTTGTCTGTAAAATTTAAATAAAAACGCCTACTTTGAAAAAAAAATATTTCTACGTATGTATGAGCTCATTAGAGATAAAAAACTATCCATAAAGAAACAAAGTCAACAATTTATTTGACGATGACAGAGCTTTTTTTCTCAATCGAGAATGAAAGATCATGTTAATTTGAGACAAGTACTGTATGACGAAACATTATATAGTTAATAAAGTGGTTTCCACTTTTTTTAAGGAGGAAAGAAGAAAGCTTTACTGGATAGACGAAACATTAATTGAACTGTTGTGTGCTTAAAGCACTGAGCTTAAAACCGTTACACTGGACCTTTAAATCCTTATCTTTTCCGGGCATTCAATGTTAAGTCCACTTCTACCAGCTTTGAATTTTCATTCCATTACAATCAGCGCATCGTTATGCAGTTGATGTAGTCTTTACCTACATAAATAAATTGATTTCAATGCTCTTAATTATCATGTTTTATTTTGGATTTGAAATTTATGAAGCGTTAAGTACCAGGGCACGTAATCGTCAAAGTTCTTTGAGCCTCCTTCATCGCTAATGTTTTGGAACATTGTATTCCTTTACCATAATAGTAATGGAAGGGCGTGATCACTACAGATGTAAGAAATCTTTAGTGGAGCCAGTTCAAGGGAACTCCATATGACAACAGTAAACGGTAAAGAGGGTTTGTTAGGTATTTTTAAATTATTTTCAAATACTTAATAGTCATATTTCCTTATCGTCACAAAGTTGGTCGGTAATACTTACATTTTCTTTCATGTCATTCATTATCCATCTCTGAGTTAAGCAATGTATAATCTATAAGAAAGTTTTAACAAAAAAACAATTCAATCCTACATGTATTTTATTTATGAATGCTGTCACAGGTGATGATGACACGATTAACATTATTTGAATCAGTATTTCCCCTTTAAGATGCTTACTGTCAATTATTGGTTAAAATACTTATATAATATGTTTTTGTTTTAACTGACTTTTGTCAAAGCTATTTTTTAAAGACAAAATGCAGGCTGGAAATATTTTAATGTACCACTAAACGGTAAAAGCCATTCAATATTTTAACTCTATGGATTGATTAATATATTTCTCACTTGCCCGAAAATTGAACAGTAAAGTTTTTCGTTTGTAAAATAAAACTGAAAATATAATAAAATGGATTCGTTTTTTTTTATTTTTGTTAAGATAAAGTATTTAAATTTAACAAAATATCTGTAAATGTGTGGCTATCAAGTGAATAAAACAAATATGGAAAGTATATAGCGCAGACAAAGGAACGATGCCAATTTTTTTATGTTGTTAAAAACATTTACGCTCATTGCATTTTTCAAATTGGGATCATTTATGAAACTGAAAATTAATATTTTCTTTATTTTTTCTATAGCTACCTACATTCATAAGTTATTATATTTTTTTTTCAGTCATTATTATTTCGTATTAAGTTGACGACTTCAGATTTACTTTATCTTTAGATACGAATTTTTTATTCACGAATAAATCTTACTAACTAATATACTTAAAAAGGGTGCTAAAAGATATTAAACTAACATTACCACTCGTTGACTTAATAATGAAGTTCATTAAGTATTCCTCCGTTGGTATACCAGATAAGTGTCATTTAAAGCAGTGTCAAATAACTTAAAATCTGATTTTAAACTTACTGTTGGAGCGTTGCCTTGAAACAAGTGAGATTTGTTGTAAAAATCACAAGGGTTTGACTTCCGTGTAGAGGTACGTAACACATTTATATGTTCATTGAATGAATTGAAAATTGATTTGAGTAGTTTTTCTTTAGTGTATTTATAAATTATTCACTGATTGAATTGGATATATTTTTCTAAAAAGTTATAATGATGGTGGCCAATAACTAATTCCAATTTTTTGAAGAATTTCTATTATTGGCCTGGCTGGCCAATAATACAATATGTGACTTATAAGTAAAATAGTCAATTTTATTTCGAAAATAGTATTTTTGAAAATATTAATAATCACCCGTGTATTTATCAGATTTTTCCGACAATTCTATATAAATGTTGGCCACCTGGCCCATAATTGTGGTTTTGATGGCCAATAATTAAAACTTTTTTCACGCAATAGAGTAAACATCATCATTAAATACAGAAAAAAATATTAGTAATGACGAAACAATTTTTTTGGCTGGTCGAGAGAACATTGATTATAAAATTTCTGAACCCTTTGACATCAGTTATTCAGACTCAGCATTAGATGAATTGATTAAACACGTCAAAGATAATAACGAACTTGGATTATTATTTTTGATAACATAGATTGTGTGGTCAACGTCGTTGGCTTCGGCTACGGAGGTCACGGATTCGAATCCTAGTACGGACAGTTTTATAACTTGATTTTTCTATCGATTTATGAACTTCTGTCCGAAGGCATGGATGTATGTGATGTCTTGAATTCTCCCGTCCCACCTATCCTATTCTATGAACGGGGCCTATATCGAGAGCGATTAGCTAACCACTAGTCCTGTCTAGCCCTATCCTTCTATTCCTACTCTCTTTGGAAAAAGAGAGGTTGAGCAACTGAGTAACATGCAGTTCTCGTAGAAATACTTCTGTTGAGATAAAATCCATTAGGAATCCATATGCTCCACATTGGGAGCGGACATGGTTTTTTAAGAAATCCTTATAGGTATTTCCGATTTTGAAATTTATGTCCATTCAGCTCGATTAAATGAGAAAATATGATTCATACATGAAAATGATATTAATTAAAGTTGCATTAATCACTTAATTTTACACTTTATATTGTGGGAACATAACATTACATCATTAATTATTATTTTATTTTTTATTATTTTTTTACTGCAATTTTTGGTATGGCCGATAATTGAAAAAAATGGCCAATAATTGTAGATTTCTGCCCTTTTTTTGTTTATTTTTTTTCAAGTGCAAAATATTTTTTTTTACATGTT
Source organism: Himalopsyche tibetana (assembly GCA_030503985.1). Classification (NCBI taxonomy): domain Eukaryota; kingdom Metazoa; phylum Arthropoda; class Insecta; order Trichoptera; family Rhyacophilidae; genus Himalopsyche; species Himalopsyche tibetana. The sequence continues at coordinate 702,649 of JAPJYX010000007.1, read as the reverse complement.
TCGATAATTGATTATCACAAATAAATAGGCAATTTAACATATGATATTTTTTTATTTCACCTTTCTAATGAAACGTCTCCACAAGTTGAAAAAATCATTAAGAGGCCAATAATTGTATGTTTTGCCCATATTGATAAATAAAATGGTAAGTAAAATGAATATTTTTTAAACAATAGTGGCAATAAATGTTGGCAATATTTGCTTAGGTGATTGGACAAATTAGGAAGGAAAAAAATGGCTTGGATAACAATGTCTCTAAACAAAAACACACAATTACATTATCATTCATCATACAAAGTGAAGGTACGAAATTTTAATATACACATGACGTTTATCATTTAATATTTATTTTATTTTTCATTAATTTTTTCATCTTTACAACTAATTATTAGTACGAGTAGTGAGTTAGTTATATCTTCATGACTGTTATTGCGAAGTCTCGCTACAATAAGTTATAGTTGGTTAAAAGATTAAATTTATTTTATATACATTCAATAGGTATATTTTGTCTAAAGATGTTTATGTTTATCAAAAGTGTGAAACACATTTTTTTGAAAATATAAAGTTTTTAAAGAAATGTATACTAAATTATGTTTCTTCGTAATTTCAATGTTCTCTTGCTCAACTAAATTTTGATATTATATGAATGTGCTTTCATAAATCACATAGCTTTTCGACGTTTATAATACCTTTTGAGATGTGTATCCGTTGTACAATATTATTAAATATATAACAACACGCGCGACAAAATTAGATTCTTTAATAATATTATTATTATGGATAGCATCTAATTGTTTTGTTCCACGTTAGATAACAGAATATTTTTTAAAGACATGATCAATATCATTGTTATTACTTTGTTTCCGAAACGATCTTTGTGAAAGTTTCAAGATTACGAAACTCTTCGTTCGATATAACAAACAATAATATAAGAATCAAAGGCGATATTAGTTTTGGGAAATACCCGAAGAAAGTTTTGCGTCTAAAATTTGCTACAAATTTGGGATAAACTTCTTCAAAATCAGTGTTGGATTATACTTACATACTTATATACGATTTTGCGTCTCGGGATTCCTCGATTACGTTAACATACCTGTTAAGAGAAACAAGGGTGACTACGTGCATTGGGGCGTATAAAGTTTTGAGGATGTTGTTGCATGTATCTTAAATTTAATATAACATGCCAGTAGTTTCCGTTACACGATATTTATCTTTATGCAGTTATTGCATTAATATTTGATACTGTTTAAGGCAAGGGATGTTACACTTTTGCTTTTTAACCGAGGGTAAATAATTCAAAATTGTTTTATATAATAAATAAACAACGTTATACTTCAAATAAATGGGCATCCCCATGGGCTTATCCTTTTTGGCTTTAAGCTCGTTGATACATTTATTTATTATATAAACACGAAACATTCATTTACTTAGCGTCAGTTCAAGTTCATCCGTGCACTTAAACGCCTGAAGATATTGAATGGCGAAACCCGGGTCGTTAGTGACAAAATCCGTATGAATGTACATAATATGAACGATCCAAATTTCTATATTGAAGTTCCACCAAGCACCATCAGTCGAAATCTTAAGTTATACTTCAAGTTGAACTTTTAGATTAAGTAAACGTGTTATTGTTTTTTATATTTATTTTTGCTTTTACAATTTTCCTGAAGATGGTTTGATGATAAAATAACTATTAAATTTAAATCATTCAAATGTGATACAATTCCACATGCTTATTCACTAACGACTCGGGATTCATCTAACGGCATCTTCTGCCATTCAACTGTATGGATTTATTTGAACTGACGCTTGATTCTATTATTCTATCGTATACATAAGAAATCAATTTATTTATCAAGTGGCTATTGATGGTGATATGGGTTATTTTTAATAGCAATTTGATTTCAATGACGACCTCTTAGTAGGGCGAATAATTACTTAAGAAAATAGAATCTCTATAGGTCTTTGAAATTACACATGATGATTATACATCACTATGTAGGCCTTAAATCAGTAGGCATTCATCACCATGAGAATGCCCACTGATTTGAGTGATGGGTAATTTCAAGAATTTTTGTCGTCGCTAGAAATTTCTCAACACAGTCAAACAGTCTAATGTGTCGGAATCTAATGAAGCCTTTTTTTGTTATTACTATCTTGTTTTAAGGGAATCCGCTATCCGTTTTTGTGTTTTTGTGTCTGGGAATCAGTTAGAACAAATAATTCGTGAACAAATACTCTAAAACTTAATATACGTATCTTGGTCGCTGTTTATGATTTTAACTAAAGTTCATGACAGCTGTTTTCAGTTTTATTCTGTCATTCAGTTCTGTGGTGCTGATTAAATTCTGACACTGTAATTAACCGAAGCTTAAAACAAATCTTTTTAAAAAAAAAATATTTCTCTTTGACTTTTTATCAGTACTATATATATAAACTCGATTGTCATATATGTTTGATTTAAATAAATTCCAAGTATTGTTGGCGTAGTTAGGTTAGAAATTCCTGTCACGTCAATAAGAGTATGTGGAAGTTGAATACTTAATTCATAGCTCCAGGGCACTAGAAATGTGTTTTGCACACTCTATCTTCAGCACAAATAACATCCCAGTAATAATTATTATTGTCGCCACCCCTACTAATTACTTTGAGGATTTCAATTCCATTTTCTCGCTTCAGCTCCTAGCTGACACCCCCAAATTAATCGCAATGCGTGAGTTACAAATTTATTATCGTCATTATTAGATTGTATCGATCCGGATTGCCAGAAGTCCTCTTAAGCTTGCACGCTTATCCCGTAGGATATATTTCAGCGCCATTAACTTTTTATTTCAAAGCATTAAAGAATCGAAAACCATTTTTTTAAATTTGCACTTAAATATTAAGCCATCAAAATGACACTAAAAAATATTAAATAGACAATAGAAATTCTTGCATATTTCCAATTAATTAATTGAACTTTTTTTTTTGCTTTTTTGCAAAAACTTGCATTCATTTCTTTTTTATAACACCGAGAAGGTTTAAGCTTACCGTTTTTTTCTTTCTGTATCAACAAAATAAAAAAAATGTTATTCAAAAAATCACGAAAATATAATAAATAAAAGCCATTAAAATTGTAATATAATATGAAAAGAGGAGATGAATTTAAAATTATGCTCTCATAACCTCTGTTCTAATGACATATTTTTACAATCACACTGTATTTAAGTTTATAAATGTTGATAGAAATTAAAGCAATGAAACTTGGTTTGAGAATATTTGTCAACTTCTGATATCTATTTTAAATGTTCTCAATTTCAATCGATATTAAAATATATATCAATATTGTTGTAAAGAAATGGAAAAAAAACTTTATACCGATTGATTTACGAAATAAAAAGCTATCTTGAAATTTATTTTTAAATTTTGTGAAATAATGAAGATAGATTATATAAAAAATGTGCGAATGTTTTCGAGATAAATTGAGTGGATTTTTAAAAATATACAAACCTATTTATGTCACAAAATTTCATGAGAGAAAGATCACCTGTGCAAGAAAATTTTCGTAAATGTGTAGGTAGTTGAGATATAGCTCCTTCATCTTGTCAATTTGCGATTCAGATATATTGTAATGTATCATCATTGATCGATTAGCTTGTCTTGTAGGTAGATCGTTTCTATTTGGCAAGCGGAGAATGTACCATACGCTTGTGGTTTTATAGGTTGCAGGTGCTATCTGAAAATACTTTTTATATAATCCATAAAATTATATGGAATACTTAGGTTGGAAAAGGATTTTATAAATATCAAACTTATTTGCCGCAAATTTATCGATTGAAAAATAGTAAAATGAATGTTTTCATCAATTATTAATTAACAGGAGTTGAACTCTTGGTTTTGTAACTGTTAAAAACAAAAGCCTAAAATCCTCTCAATTTTTTGAAAAAAGGGGTTGATTTAAATAAAATTAAATTAAACGTAAAGCTATTTTTATCACAAAAATGATTCTTTTAATTTAACTATGATGAGTTGTTCTTGTTGATTAAAATCTATAATAATCTTAGGTTACATTTTGGAAATTATGAAAAAAATATGCAGCAATGATCTACATCATGTTGTCTTTGTTTTAGTGTATTTCATTTTTTGTTCTAGCAGCACTGAATTTCTTGTTTTAATCCTTTACGATTGCCTTCCTTGCAATAAAAACCTACATATGCACTGTCAATATGAAGAATGAGACAAGAGTTTTTATCAGTTCTGTCTGTGCAAAAAGGCTTAAAATTGCAGTTAAAAGGCAAACATGAAAATATTTACTATAAATAGTTTCATTTGATTTTCTCAAACCATTTAAATGTTATCGAGGCTTAATTTTTTATGATTTAATCTAAAAATTATATGATTTTTGATAAAAAAAAATATTGTGGAGGAAATATTCAACGATGTAAAACACATTGTTAGTAGTTTTAAAACTTTATTTAAAGTTTAATGAACGAGTATAAATTGGAACAAGGTTAAAACTTTTGGCACTGACACGCCGAGTTAGACTGTTTTTAATGAAGGGATTTTTTTTGTAAAGAAATTGCTAGAGACCAAAGTGGCATTACTGCACTAAGCCCAAAAAAGTATTAGAGGGCCCAAAAAAAAAAAACACATCGTAATATGTAACATAACAAAAAATCAGGAAAGGATTTATTATTTTTCTATAGAGATTATGAGATAAAGCACTGATGTAAGAAATCCACAACCTCGCAAACCTGGGTTCTATAAAATTGTAATTTAAAACTACACATACGTACTATCGATAAGATAATTATTTTCAAAAAAGTAACATAAAAACAATTGAAGACCATTTCAAGGGAGGAAAATAAAAACTACTTTTTATCTGAATGAGAGTCGGGCTGTGTAGTTGTTTTATTTTCAAAGAATTAACAGCTCTACTGAAAATATCTTTAAACTACTTAATTTATAATAATTTTATTTAACCCTTTTTTAGTGCAGTAAAAGTAAACATGAATTCAATCATAAATAAATAAATTTATATTGGTGTCTTTAGGTGTATGGTTTACATAGTGACAACCAAACATACATAGCTTCACATTGTGGATTACCATTTGATTAGAGCCTCGCTGCTAAAGCTGAGAACAGAATCCCGTTGCTACACTTTGGTCAATCTATTCTCATTAGTCGATTAGTCCCAATACTAAAGCGACATATCGCAATGTTTAGTAACACTTCCAAAACGTGTTACGAGATTAAATACTCATATGAAAATGTATCTTGCATGCACGATATTATATTATTTGCATCGTCAATGCTTTCACATTCTTGAGTTTGAAATTGCTGTTATTATTTCATCATTGTAAACATATTTTGACAGCTCTGAACTAATTTAGAAATATTAAAATTTGAAACGTAACAAGTTGGTCAGATTCAATCAATGTGACCAACTAGCGACTTGAGCGATGTGAATTAGCGACAAAACTCATAGAAAAGTACAAAATTCAAAGAATTCAAATTTGATATTGAAATTCCATCAAGCACCCTCAGCCGAAATACTTAATGAAAATGTATTCATAAAATACAAAACCTGGCATTCTTAATAATATTTTTTGAATGACTTTTGTTTGATACTTTCAACATTGAAGTAAATAAATGATAAATGTATTGAATTTTGAAGATTGTTTGTGCTCTAAATAAAGCATAATGTTTTCCACAGATTGTGTCTGAAAACTTAAAAAAAATATGAGTATTTCTTTTCATACCTTTTTGCCGGTAATTCAATTGTTTCAGACAGCAGACAGCAAATAAAAACTTCCAAAACAAAACTATTTACAAATTGGTGCTATTTAAAGAGTAGATTTGTAAACCTTGGTCCGTGAAACAAGTCTACCATTTAGAGGGCTTGATTAAATTTTCAGAATTCTTGTGTCAAACAAAGCTTTCCAAGTTTCGCCCGCAAAAAAGAATTTGTGAAATGCCTAAAAGTTTGTTGCGCGACAGATTTTCTTGTTGCTTGGTTTAAATTTAACCGTGCAACATGCGATACCTTTCTCTTGTTTACGTTGCTTTATTATATTTCTTTTCAATTTGGTAAACACTATTTTTTTTATCTTGTGTATTTAAAAATACACTAAATATTTACAGAAACACTATATTAATTATCCGTAGTGCAATGACATTAGTAGAATTGCTGAAAAACATTTTTTGTAAATATTTCTCACTTAAAATAAACGATTTCCATTAACAGCTACTTTAATTAACTCAATCAGATTATTGTTTTTTGTTGGTATTAATTTGTCATATGCTATTTTTCCTCTCTTGTCATAAATATAAAAGATTATTAGTGATTCAATGTTAGTTTATGTTTAAAAGACAATTTATTTTTAAAAAAAAAACATAGAGTTCATTTAAAACAGATTGACCAGAATTTGAGTACGGCCAATACTTGCGAAGTAGTAATTGACCTGGCCGTGTAAATGGTTTGTCAATAAATCATTCTAAATCATTGTATTTATTTAACATTAATGTATAAAAGTTATCGTCATTGCTAGTCAATAAAAAACATTATGGAATTAAAATAATTTGGATAATATAAAATTTTAGATATATTTCGGTATATAATATTAATATGACGAACGTAGTTTTATGAAAGGCTATGAGACTTTAAACCAAAATAAGAGAATTTTAAATATATTAATCACTCCGCAAAATTCTATAAGAGATAATTTAAGATTTCGACTGAAGGTGCTTGGTGGAATTTCAATATTAAATTTGAATCGTTCAAACTATGTACATTCTCACAAATTTTGTCACTAACGACCCGGGTTTCGCCTTTCGGCATCTTCAGGCATTCAAGTGCACGGATGAACTTGAACTGACACTTAGCAAATGAAAGTTTCGTGCTTATACAAGACATAAATGCATCACCGAGTCCAAAGCCATTGCTGGCGAAAGGATGAGCCCATGGGAATGCCAACAGATTTGTGTAGTGAGCAGTTTCAAGAATTATATAATTTGTTTGTCGGCAAAGGTTTTATGATTATATGATTTTATGGTTATATAGGGTATGCAGTTGCAAGATCTTCCGCTTTTAAACGAAATATCAAACTTTCCCACATCTACTCTTCTATACCCTATATAACCATAAAATCAAATTTTCTATAAGAGAATTAAATAAAGTTACTTAAAGCTATTTCGACGGTATAAAAATATTACCTCGGTAATTGATATTGACACTTCTTGTACTAATACTAATGAGTATCCAACATATTTAGTGGAATAGTTGTCAAGTACTCTATTAATTGATTGATTTACTTGGAAGAGCTCTACTATAAAAAGATGAAAAAAATATTACTCTATTAATGAAAGCAATTCGTTCCTTCGTTTAAATACTACATTTATTTTGGTATCTGCAACTGTGATATAAAAATATTCTTCTTTTTAACAAAACCAAAGTCATCTTTTGCGCTTTTTTGAAATAATACTCACCGAATTTTTCAACGACAGGAAAAATTAGCGTAAAACTCAAATAGCAGAAATTTTTGTTTGGATCTCGGTAAAAAGTAATAAAAATTTTCTCGGCCATTATTTCTTCGGTTTTGACATTTTCAGTCATCCGATGGTTATTGGATAATCATCAACATTTACAAAATCGAAGAAAATATCTTACGAATAGGCTTTCAAATTCGAATATACAAAATTTGGCACATGCCTTTCACAACCACATAAATGTCAAATTTAAAACAATTTATTTTGTACTGATTTTTTATGAATAACCTAATATTTAATAAGATATTAATTACATCTTTAAAAACACGTTATGAAGTATTTCAAATAACGATTTTTAAGCTATACTCTCAGCTCTATAAAAAAAACACTTTTAATATTTTGGACTCATTCTCCAAAGCTTGATACGAAATATTTTGTATCATTGAAGAACCTTGAAACTCGTATATATTTATACAATAACCAACTTAAGATTTGTCACGTTTTACGATGTTCAAGTATGAGTGAAAAGCCGAAACGAATAATTGCCAAAATGTTGAATGCTTCCAAAAGCTTTGTCAAGTCTGAAAAATCGCCAAAACAACACCTTAACTTATTTCTAAAGGTGCCAAAAGGAAAAAAAGAGTACATTAAAATTTTAAGCTTTTTCATAAAAAAACAACTGAAGAACTGTTAATAAATCGATGGATTAGTTCTATAGTGCTGCAACTTGAAATTGTTAGTTTTGAGATAGTACTGATTCAAGTTTTGACACATTTATTATCATTATTATTAGTCTCATCTTATTATCAAATCATTAAATCATGTATCTTAATTTAATGAAAATAAATCGCAATATTTCGAGTCATATTAATATCAAACCGTGATAAGATTTTATATATATTTGTTTATTTTTATATTTACCTGCCTGCTGAGAGAAAATTAGTAATATTTTCTAATTGTACTTTTGTAGAGCTATAGAAAAATGGTCTTTGAATTTAATGACTAGTGTAATTCAAAATATCAAATCTTTGACATATCATTTATGGAAATAGGCTGTAAAACTAGGGGTAGGGAACCTTTTGATTTCTAAATGCCACATTCATTTATCTGCTTCAACATAAAGCCTCAGTAAAAGCAACGTTGACACCCCCCTTTTTTTTTGACCTTTGAACATATAATTACGCTATTTTTCTAAGCGCTTGCGTATAATTTTTTGATGAAAGTGAATATTTTGATCAAGTCAAAAGGCCGCATCAGAGTAGCCAAGAGGCCGCATGTTCCTGTCCACTGAACTTCTACTGGATTGAACTCTCTCCACTGAACTCTCCACTGGTTCTTCTCCATCGAAAATAGTTTCACGTGAGAAAATAAAACTTTTTATATGTACATATCCATACAGTAAATCCAGTTTTCAGGTTGATTATTAGTCAGCACAATGGTTTGTATCCGCAAAGAAAAAATAGAAAAAGAAGACAGTGTTATTTCGAAATCCATTCTAATTTATATATATAAATAAATATGAAGATAAAATACGAACAGGGGTTCTGAAAAACGTAATCCTTTGCTGGAAGCTTCAATTTTTCCAACCGGATTATTCGTTAGGGGAGCGCAGCCAAAGTGATTTACATAAAAAGCAGAATATTTTATCGCCGCATAGTAATCACCATTAACTTAATATCATAATAATTTAGAGATAGTGAGGTCGATTTATCGGCTAAAACGGTTCGGGTCTGAGATAAGCAGGCGCTAACGGCCGACGACCCTGCCGGCGACTTTTCAAATCAATCGAGCCGGTTTGAATAGAGGACCCATTTAACATGAGACAAGTGTGCAAATAATATATACGATAGATGAATCCAGGCGGGGTTGTAGTCTATTACGAATTCCAGCTCATAATTTGTTAAAACGTCCTGGGTGCTTTCCCGAATCATCTGAGTATACATAGAAAAGAATGGTTTCACACCAGTCACCTTCTTACTGATCATGTTTATACACATAAATTAAAACACATTTTTGACCTTAGATGGCTTAGCTGCCTCGTGGCCCGTTTGCTAAAAGGGTGTTTAAGTTCTTAGAATATGGTACAACATATTTTAATTTATTCTACAAGGTAAAAAATAATTATTTATTTATCGATACCCTCTCCATTGGGTTTTTGTTTGTAATGTACATAGATTACATACATCCAAATAATGCTCGTTTGTTTTATAATAAATTTAAGTAAATTTAACTCCACATACTTTTTGTCATGTTAGCGGTTAGCGTTGTGGACTACCGTGCCGGAGCTTACAGGCTCGAGTCCCAGTATTTTTTACACAGCATTCTTTCGTTTGATTTATCGATTTCTGTTCGAAGAAATGGGTGTTTGTAATATTTAAAAATCACCTCCTACCTTTTTAATCCTTTCATAACTGGGCGTAGCAAGAGCGATAAGTTAACCACTAGTTACCTTCAAATTTACAGATAAAACGCAAAAATAAATTAGAAAATCATTCATTTTATATATATTTTTAAATCCATGTCCACTCACAATGTGGAGAATATGGCCTCTGAATGGAGGTATCTCAACAGAAGTTGTTTTTTTTCTACGAGAACTGTTTGTTAATCAGTCGCTTAACCTCACTTTTTTCAAAGTGAGTAGTAGGGAAAGAAGGAGAAGGCTAGGACTAGTGGTTGGCTAATCGCTCTTGCTAAACTCAGTTATTAAAGGATCTTCTAGAAGGATGGGAGGAGAGGAAATGATGTGAATTGACATCACAAACACCCAGTCTTCGACTACAACTTGGAAGTGAATCATTCTCAAATTCATTGTGATCTGACCGGGAATCGAACCCAGACCTGCGCGATCGGCAGAGCAAGCTCTAACCAACTGGGCTACATCAGGCGACAATTTATATAAAGCTTTACTATAAATATGTTTATAAATAGGTACAAGAGTTTGGAATAATCTTTCTTTGCAACATTTAATGAATTAATAAATTTGAAATCTAGGGCATATATTCTAAGTTTTCATTCATTCTTGAGTTGATCATAAGTGACATCTAAAAAATCTTATTGAGGTGCTCTTAAAAGATGCAATATTAAAAAATATATGACATTTTGAGTTAAATGTTTTTATATTAAAATTTCTATTTTTATCTTAAAATTGCAATGTAGTCGTATCAATGAATTTAACAGTTACTCTGCCATTTATTTTCAATTAAAAATATATCATTTCATTAGTTGCGTAACTCAATTTGTCATGTTTTGTGTCGCGAGTAAAAACAGTAATTTCTATTTTTGTTATTCATAATATATGGATCAGACATGCGCAACCTTTTTACTCTAGTGCGCCGCCTAAAAAAAGATAAGTTTAGGCGGGAGGAAAAATAAAATATTAAAAATTCATTTTAAAAAAATGGTGTCAAATGTTTATCTCACAATAAAAACACTTCAATTAACATTGAATAATGATTTGAAATATCACAAGGACTCGTAATTTGAAATGTGTTTTTGAATTATACTGATTCAAATGAATCTATATATTAATAGCCGATAATGTCCGTCTGAGTGTAAGGACGTCCTCGACCTTCCAGTCTCCACTTTTTTAAATAAAATAAAATCTATAATAATCACTTTTCACTTTTCACAAATGTGTGCGTACTGATGTCATCGGGTCTTTTTCTTCTTTTACGAAATTTATTTGTTAGCGTATTTGAAAATTATTTGAATAAAATATATATACTACGAAAAATGATTGTTAGCAAACGTGAACATTATTCCAAAAATTCAATAATTTGCAATTTAAAAACTGCAGGGCTGTCGATATATGCGCCGAGGTCGATTTATGGTACTATGAAAAATGATTGTTAGCAAACTTGGACATTATTCCAAAGATTTAATAATTTACGAAATTTCTGCTACTACGAAAAATGGTTGTTAGCAAACTTGGACATTATTCCAAATATTAAATAATTTACGAAATTTCTGCTCCAACGAAAAATGGTTGTTAGCAAACTTGAACATTATTCCAAAAATTCAATAATTTACGAAATTTCTGCTACTACGAAAAATGGTTGTTAGCAAACTTAAACTTTATTCCAAAAATTGAATATTTTACGAAATTTATGCTTCTACGAAAAATGGTTGTTAGCAAACTTGAACATTATTCCAAATATTAAATAATTTACGAAATTTATGCTACTACGAAAAATGGTTGTTAGCAAACTTAAACATTATTCTAAAAATTAAATATTTTACGAAATTTCTGCTACTACGAAAAATGGTTGTTAGCAAACTTGAACATTATTCCAAAAATTCAATAATTTACGAAATTTTGGCTACTACGAAAAATGGTTGTTAGCAAACTTAAACTTTATACCAAAAATTAAATATTTTACGAAATTTATGCTACTACGAAAAATGGTTGTTAGCAAACTTAAAAATTATTCCAAAAATTAAATATTTTACGAAATTTCTGCTCCTACGAAAAATGGTTGTTAGCAAACTTGAACATTATTCCAAAAATTCAATAATTTACGAAATTCCTGCTCCTACGAAAAATGGTTGTTAGCAAACTTGAACATTATTCCAAAAATTCAATAATTTACGAAATTCCTGCTACTACGAAAAATGGTTGTTAGCAAACTTGAACTTTATTCCAAAAATTCAATAATTTACGAAATTTCGGCTACTACGAAAAATGGTTGTTAGCAAACTTAAACTTTATTCCAAAAATTGAATATTTTACGAAATTTATGCTACTACGAAAAATGGTTGTTAGCAAACTTGAACATTATTCCAAAAATTCAATAATTTACGAAATTTCTGCTACTACGAAAAATGGTTGTTAGCAAACTTAAACTTTATTCCAAAAATTCAATATTTTACGAAATTTCGGCTACTACGAAAAATGGTTGTTAGCAAACTTAAACTTTATTCCAAAAATTCAATATTTTACGAAATTTATGCTACTACGAAAAATGGTTGTTAGCAAACTTAAAAATTATTCCAAAAATTAAATATCTTACGAAATTTATGCTACTACGAAAAATGGTTGTTAGCAAACTTTTTTTTTATTCCAAAAATTCAATAATTCACGAAATTTCTGCTCCTACGAAAAATGGTTGTTAGCAAACTTGAAAATTATTCCAAAAATTAAATATTTTACGAAATTTATGCTACTACGAAAAATGGTTGTTAGCAAACTTGAACATTATTCCAAATATTACATAATTTACGAAATTTCTGCTCCTACGAAAAATGGTTGTCAGCAAACTTGAACATTATTCCAAAAATTCAATAATTTACGAAATTTCTGCTACTACGAAAAATGGTTGTTAGCAAACTTAAACTTTATTCCAAAAAATCAATAATTTACGAAATTTCTGCTAACTATAAAAATAAAATAAATTAAAATAAAATAAAATAAAATAAAATAAAATAAAATAAAATAAAATAAAATAAAATAAAATAAAATAAAATAAAATAAAATAAAATAAAATAAAATAAAATAAAATAAAATAAAATAAAATAAAATAAAATAAAATAAAATAAAATAAAATAAAATAAAATAAAATAACATAAAATAAAATAAAATAAAATAAAATAACATAAAATAAAATAAAATAAAATAAAATAAAATAAAATAAAATAAAATAAAATAAAATAAAATAAAATAAAATAACATGGAATAAAATAAAATAAAATAAAATAAAATAAAATAAAATAAAATAAAATAAAATAAAATAAAATAAAATTAAATAAAATAAAATAACATAAAATTAAATTAAATTAAATACTATGCAACAAAAATCTCACGTTGCTGGGCAACGGGCTTACAGCTAGTTCTACTAATTATAGATGAAACTATAAGATATGTAATAAACCAACAAAAATAAAATGCTCTCGCCTATATTAAAATTTGCACTCTTTCCAACGAAAACATAATTTTCGTCTGAATTTCATGAATCGACTTTTTTATATTCTTTTTATTGCTTCCGTCAACTAGTGCATATTAATAGAAAACAAATGAGAGTAGTTAAACTTTTTTTTTAAGTATTTTAGTTTTAAGAAATTATTTTGAGGCTCGCAAAAAATTGTCAAACAGACCGCGGATAGTGCATTCCTGATTTAGATCAGCTGTGGAAAAAAAGAACATTTTTACGACGACATAAAATTTATTTTAGACTCCTTCTCAAATTTTAAATAGCAGTATTGAAATTTTGTCGAGTGTGGTCGAGTGGTCAACATCGTTGGCTTCGGTTACGGAGGTCACGGGTTTGAATCCCAGTACGGACAGTTTTACAAATTGATTTTTCAATCAATTCATGAATTTCTGTTCGAAAGCATGAATATATGTGATTTCTTGAATTCCTCCCTCCCACCCATCCTATCCTATAAACGGGGCGTATTGAGAGCGATTAACTAACCAGTAGTTCTGTCTTAGCCCTATCCTTCTATAACTAATCTCTTTGGAAAAAGCGACGTTGACCAACTGAGTAACAAACACTTCTGTTGAGATAAACTCCATCAGGAGTCCACATGCTCCACATTGGGAGCGGACATGGTAAAAAAAAAATGAAATTTTTAGAGATGGAAACTTTTTTGTACCTACACCATGCATTCTTGTCTTAATTTTTTCCTATAACTTTACAAATAAATTATATTTATTAATATGTATGAATCGATTTAAATACATTTACAAACCTAACGTACATTTAAACGTAATGAAAATGTATTATTATCTTTTCAATGGTCGTCGTGTAAGAGCTTCTGTTTAATTTTGCTGTATATTTATCAGAATAATTACGTCAACTATTCAGTTTCTTCAATGAGATCCTACGGCAGAGAATTGTCTATTCAGCCCCATCTGAGAGAGCCTTAAATGTTTATTGCGAGGCGGAAGTATCAAAAAAAGCCTCCTAACGGCCTACTATGAAGCGTGCTAACATTTTTTCAGCAACTGGAAAAGCCGTGGGAAAATTCAGTTCAATAACGCCGAGTAAGCTTACGTTGAAAATTCGATAAGTCCTTTTTAATTATTAGACATGATAACTTTCATTCATTTAATTGATCGAGTTAAATTTCTGCTGCTTCTTCAGTATCATAAGAATGAATAAGTGCTTGAAAAGATTTTTTATCACTATCAGCACTCATCCTCTAAAAAAAATCAATTTATTGTGCGTCATAATAAAACTTATATAAGAATATATAACCACAAAAAGTATTTTGAATAATTTATTTATAGCAATTTGCGTAATACTATTGTTGTTACAACTTCAGAGGTAAAGATTTTTTCCATTTTTTAAAATACATCGATGTCGTTATATAATAGTAGAGAAAATAAACATCGATTTCGTGATTTAAATATTTTATACACAATTTATTCGTCATCAGTTTTTTTTTATTTAAGATTAATAAATGGACAATCGCAATCATAAACGACTAAGAAGAATTTGTAATGATTAATTTTTAAGTTACGTGAAGTGTTTTTTTTCTTTTAATAATGATAAATGCTTTTGAAACTCAAAAATAAACGTTGTAAGTATAGTGCAAAGAAGGTGTTATGGAAAATAATGGACGTTATTTGGAGTTGTAAGCTTTAAGCTGTAACACTCAATTGTCTTGATTTATCTACCAAACATAACAACACTTAGTTTGCGGATAATGTACAATGTGTACAGGTAATAAAGAGTGTGTGAAATATACTGCTTGCTGTCTTGTAAATAAAAATAAAATTTCAATTTAGAAGCATTTGCTGGTTATAATCAATTGTATAGCGGTATCTTCTCAAAATAAAAAGTAGCTACATTACATATATAAAATCACTTCATTGAAACACATATCCTTAATAAAAGTATTTTTTCGACAGAACTCCATAATAATTGAAGTGAATAAAAGCAATAAAAGAAGAACACTCCATTACTTTTCGATATTTCAGTTAGTAGATCCGTTCGGAAGGCTCTTGGGTCATCTTATTATGTGCACAATAATATACTGGCTTACGGATCGCGAAACACAAGTTTTGCTCGGAGCCAAGAGTACGGAGATATCTTTCGTCCGCTCTCGATAAATCACTCCTCTGACAACGCGGTGATAGGGCTCCAATACCTTTTAGAGATGGGAAAATATACCCAAGGCCATAAAGCCACCACATATATATACCGTATATATTTAATGGTTGTATTAACTTAACTGCATATCTATTTTTTTTATACAAGTTCGACGATAAATGTAATGATTAAATCTACATTTACTTGGTGGGATTTTATCATATCAAGGTCAAGCGAAGTATTAATTTGAATCAGTAATATGTCATTTCTGATAGTTAAAGTGAAATAAATATAAAATATAAATGTTTTTATATTGGTTTTAAACCAAAGTATATTTTTCAATTATTGTGTGACATTGTATAAATTTAACTCACGTGGAACTAATTACTTTGTTTTTTTCGACCTCATTTCGTTCTTTATTTTAAAATACGTCCCCAAATGTACCCAAATGAACACATGGCTTGCGACTGATTAATTAATTTGTGCTAATTGCATGAAACGAAAATTTTTTCATAAATTTCAATCCTACTTTAAGCTGAAAAACTGCCTAGAGTGAGCGATTTAGAAAGATTTAAGAGAGATGTATTTAACTATATAATATTATGTTCTTTAATCCATACTCAATTTTAAAACGAAACGCTGAAAGTTAAACTGAGATGAGTTTGTTCTTATTAATCGAAATGTGTATTTATATGTTCTTCATACTAGGCAAGGCAGCTGATATAGTAATAAAACTAGTTTATATTATGTTTTTTGTATTTCCATTTTCCTGTTACCATGTTCAAGGTATTTGCGAAAGGAAGTAGGTATATATTACTGATAACTTTATCGTTGCAAATGAAACTGTTTAAAATATCAAATAGAAAGTGTTTTTATATTTTGTTTATTGAAAAGTGAGTAAATGTGAAGGAGTGATATTATCGCAAACATCTATCTTTTTCAATATATATATCCATCAAAACTTTGCATGAAATATAATGAATTCAAAGAACTTTTAATTGCAAAACTGATTAGGATTAAAGTTTTAAAACCTTACTACTCCACATAGTTGACCGATGAGTATCAGATGTCTGCTTAGCCGGTGGAAAAGCATATTATACAAACCACTTCAATAGTATATCGGCATTGAGAGACAAAGCGAATTCGCCAACCATCCACCTTTTTAAAAAACAAAAATTCCAGAGAATTATTAATTTGTCGAGTAACGAGGCTTATGCTTAAAATGAATTTATTCAATTCATATGTGTGTATTATATATTAAAGGCACAAAAAAAAATATTGAAAAAAACTATATTTTGAAATCAAAGTTTTCACCATGCAAGATCTCAACACAATTTCTGATAAAACGAGAAAATCATAATTTGTTTTTTTTTTAATAAATATATCACTTGATAAAAAGACAGAAAATATTTCAAACTAAGCATCAGGGTTACAATGAGCAACCCTTCCTTTAGACCGTCCTTACCTTGAATACGTCCGGGTCGAATGGTCCTATCCCAAAATCATCCAACCAAATAAAATTAACATAAAAAATATTTAAACCTAGTGGGAATGATAACTATCTCGCTTTCCCGATAACACGGCGAGCGGCAGCCACACAAAAAATAAAAATTCGTAATTGGGGTCCACCATGTTAACGATGCCATTTCACTTTAAGGAAGGCTTTTAACTTACAGCAGCCTGCAGATGGCGCTTTTTAACGATTGACTTTATTGTGCGTGAGGACGTTACTAGCAGTAGCGTGCATTTTCAAAAAAGTAAAAAAAGAACGTCAAGCTTCAGATACACACATATGTTTGAATAGAAAGCTATATTACTTCATATGGGAATTTTTAGTAATTGGAAAAAAATGTTTTTTCAAACATAGTTGGTCAGGAAACATAGTCTATTCTCTATCTATAGTATACCGTAATGAATTGAAAATTGGTTGTGGACGACGGTGATTTCATTTAAACTGTTGTATTTTAAAAACCTATTTCAAATATTTAAACAAATACCAATAGTTACTTCTTTTTATTATTTTTTAAACTATCTAACTTTGCACCCAGCAAAGCTCGCTATGACTTTACACTATTTTTTCATGATGTGTTCTGCTGCGTAACAGCAATGTGTGTGTTTTAAAATTTTACCAGGAATATGCAAGGAAAAATTTTTCAAGTAAAGATTGAATCAATGTAAAGAGTAGAAAATTTTAATAAAACAATTTTGTGAATAAGTTTTATGAATTCAGTTTCATTTTTTTATCTAGGTAACGCCGTGAACTTTTTTAATACTGCAACCAATACAAAGGCTGACAGCTTTGACTAAAAATCGTATCGTATTGAACATTTCTTCCGTTTGTTGTCTATGTCTGACCATTTGTTTTTCACTATAACTAGTTTTTTTTAATCTGAATAGACATAGGGCAAAACATACAATTATTGGCCACTTAAGAATTATTTCATATTTGTTCATGTGTTGTAGACACTGCATTAAAAAGGTGGAATTAAAAAAAAAGATGTGATAAATTGTCCATTTGTTTATACTAATCAATAATAATAACCTCTAAAAAATATCTTTTACATTATTTAAAAATTAAGGCAGAAATCTACAATTATTTGCCACTTTTTTCAATTATTGGCCATCAAAAACTACAATTATTGCCCACTTCAAAAATATTAATTCAAAATAGAATAATGACCAATTTTGTAATGTTAAAATCACACATTGATGTTTTTGAGTAAAGTGCTTACTGCAATTTGAACGTTATTTTAGAAGACATATGACACTTTAATGATATGCATAGAATTCATTGTGCTTAGTGAGAGAAGCATATTTTTTTATTAAATGGAGCTGGATGTAAATTAATTTCAAACTATAAAATATTTGACAAAGAATACAGAAATACTTCGTTATTGAGATTCTATGCTCCATGTTCATCATCATCAAGGTGTTGAATTAATAAATAATTATAGTAATGAATCTTAATAACCAATGACCAGAACACTAATATTTACATGTTGAATGTCGAAGAAGTCTTATAAATATAAATATGATTAATAATGTCGTTAAACATTATTTAAGTAAGAACATTGGATACAGTTTATAATATAGACCAGGCTGGCCAATAATAGAAAATCGACTTATTTTTAAAATCAGTTATTGGCCACCATCATATTAACATCTTAAAAATATATATTTTCAATGCACTTACGATAATTGTTATCAATACACTAACGACGAACACGCTAATTCAATAATCATTTGATGTGATGTTCTTACAAACGTTTTACACACCTTTGAACAGGAATAAAATAAAAATTTGAATCGTTCAAATTATGTACATTCACACAGATTTTGTCACTAACGACCCGGGTTTCGCCTTTCGGCATCTTCAAGCGTTCAAGTGCACGGATGAACTTGAACTGACAAAATATGTGTGAATGTACATAATTTGAACGATTCAAATTTAATATTGAAATTCCACCAAGCACCTTCAGTCAAAATCTTAAATAAGGAATAAAATCCTTGTGATATTTACAAAAAATCACACTTATATCACGATAACGCTCTCATTGTCGAATGAAATGTGGTTTTAAGGCTTGCAATCCTATATATAACAGTTTTGTGTTTTTCCATTGAAAAAACTCTTGGTTAGTTAGCACGTAAAAAGGTAAATGTCACATTTTATAATACTAGATTTTATCTGCATGTAGCCAATAATTAAGTATGGCCAATAATAGTAGATTTTACCCTATATGTACTTTAAAATTTCTATCAAAAATGCCAATATATTTTTCATTCTAATATCAAATCAAGAAAATTGTCAAATATAGTCTTGTAGTCAGATAAAACAGTCATGATACTGCTTTATTGTCCGTTGGTGCACGTCATTGGTTAATTGGAAGGGTCAGTGTGAGCATTTGCGCGTAGGATATTTAATCAATAAAAATTGAGCACGTTTGGATCAAGTCGACAAAACGTTTTTGTCAATAAAAACGTTTTTTTATTTGTGTGGCAATAAAGCGGTCTGAGAATCAGGGGTCGATACGCAAATGTAAGCTTTAAAATGTATGACTTTTACAAACATGCGTAAATTTTTTATACAATTTTCGACAAATATATTTTCTTAAAAAGATAACTATAGTACCAATTGTATCTCCAGGTGAAAAAATGCGAAGTTTTTCCCAAGTCTTGATTTATAAAAAAAACACATTAAAAATGAACTGCTCTAGCCTGATTGATGGGATCAAATTGCGAATTTTTATAGATACGGAAGATTTCTGTTCGTAATAATACCAACTCTTATTTTAAAGTGTTCTGTATATATATTTCTATACACTTAAAGAATATTTATTATCAATATTATTTTTTCTCTACCGGACTTTTTTGTAGTATGAACAACATTACTTGGTGGCTATGAAGGTTTATTTTTTTAATTAATAATAATTAAACTTTTAAAAGTCACATTTTTAGACTAAATATATTTAATTTCATTGACACCTACCAATTGCAAAATTGTATATACAGTAACAAATACTTCAATAATATTGCTTAATTATTCTATTGAAATTTCTTCAACTAGCGAATTACGTATAATTTTTCAATATGATTTTTACAATATTCAGTTATAACGAGAATTATTCTGATACAAAAATCCTTTTGCTACAGTTTCATAGTTGCTCCTGAGGCGTTCCCGTTTAATAAGAAAAGAGGTCGATCCGTTAAAAATTTGCTACTATACTGATTACTGCTATACATAATTAATGGGTGGGTTGCAAGTTAGCTGAACATCTGTAATTAAATATTAAAAAATAAACACTCATACATTAAAATCCGATGTCTAAAAATAAAAACATCTTGTGAACTGTATTCACCGTGGATTATTTTCTTCTGTAGCAATCACGCTTCTTAAAAATAAAGAGACAATAAAAATAGCTGCTCGTTTGAGGATTAAATGACCCCAAAAATTATTAAAAAAATACATATTTACTAGCTACGCTTCCAATGCAAAGAAATGTTTTTCTTATTGAGGTCTTTCAAACAAAAAATCAAGAACTGTTTGTTGCTCAATTTCTCAAAGTCTCCCTTTCAAATAGAGTAAGGATAGAAAGATAAGCGCTAAGACAAGACTAGTGGTCAACTAATCGCTCTCGCTGCGGCTCGTTATTTTAGGATTGGAAGGTGGGAGGGAATTTCGAATCACAAAAACCTATGCCGTCGATCTGAAATTGATGTGGAAAAATGCTGTTAATACTGGTAGTTGGGTCATAATCCTGTAAGATCCATTTTGAAAACCATTGACGTTTTCCGCTGATCTACGAGCCTTACATAACGACTATTATTTAAGCAAAATAAATATGAAGTTGATATCAAAGTAATTT
This sequence comes from Himalopsyche tibetana, assembly GCA_030503985.1. Classification (NCBI taxonomy): domain Eukaryota; kingdom Metazoa; phylum Arthropoda; class Insecta; order Trichoptera; family Rhyacophilidae; genus Himalopsyche; species Himalopsyche tibetana. Next base: position 681,786 of record JAPJYX010000007.1, on the reverse strand, counting down.
GTTTTTTTTTTAATATTCGTATTCTCTACAGACATCGATTCAATATTTTTGTAACTATTGTTGATGATGAAAATAAGACATTTCTTTAATATAGTTCGTGACAGTTCCGTAGTAAAATGTTATTTTTATTGCAAAAAAACAATCGCTCTCTTCCAAATTAGATTACTCCCATTCAACATAAAACAAGTTCAATATTACTCGCTTTGCCAAAATATCTACAGAGCTACCAAAAAGCAGCATGACAAATCATAATATATATGTATTATTTGATAACTTAAAATGTATATTAAAAAGTGTTTAATTCCTGTAATATTTTAGGTTTATGATTTTTGATGGGATAATAACAAAATATATTTTTCTTTTTAACATAAACGGTGCATGTACTCACAGACAGAACACAAATTTATAATGTAAAAAACCTCGCAAAATACATACAAGTGATGGATTTTAGCGATTTGGGATAGAAAAATGGAGAACTGAATAGCGTGGAAGAGACTGATTGAGGCAGCTAAGGCTTACCCTATATAGAAAAGTACTTAAGGAAAAGAGTAAAAGTAACTTCATTGTTTCCTATATTTTAATTATGTCTTCTTTTTATAGTTGGATAGGTTGATGGAAGGGTCTTATAATCAATGATATCTATGCAACTGGATATTTATACATACAACAAGTATAACGTATTTCTAGTTTGCAAGTGTACACTTCTTCTTGAGCAATCCAATTTAATAACTTCAAAGCTTTATGCAGTGTTAAAACAGCACAGTAACTTTTTGCAAGAATTGTAAAACATTATTGAATAGAACCAGTCCTGGCAATGGTGTGATAATTAAAGTCTCTCTTCCTTTGTTATGGCTCCCATCCTTCGAATCCCAAAATAACAGATCCATTAACCAACCACTAGTCGAGCCTTAGCTCTATTATTTGTATGTATATACTCTCTTAAAAAAAGAAAGGTTGAGAAACTTCTGTTGAGATACTACTTTAAGGATGTCATATGCTCCACATTGGAGCAAACATGGATTAAAAAAATGTTATTTAAATCAATCATAAGTCGTTTAATTTTTAGATTTTTTAAATCTCTCGGTGACAACAAGCTTGCTGACACGATCGTTGATTTTATCGTCGATGTAATATTGCTAAAGTTAGATTTTTCACATATTTATTTTGCTAGAGTGGTGTTTTTTACGCATCGAAGTTTGAAGATAATTTAATTATTTCATTGTGATGTATAGATAACTTTTTTTAAGATGTTTTTTGACTGAGAAGCAATCTTTTTTTTATAATATGAATGACTTTACAAATAAATATACTGAAAAGTATATAACAGAATAATTCAAAAACAAAAGATGCGGAATAGTTTAAAATTGAACTACTTCTTGTTCTCTCTGCATTATTGGTAGTAGAGTCTAGTTCTGACCGATCCGCTCTATAAAGCCGCTGTACACTCGATAAACTTTACTGTCGGTCCAAATCCACGGCAATCCCAATCGGGATCTATATTTGCGACATATTATTGTGCCGTAGCCAACAAAGAACAAACAGGCATACAAAAAGAGAACTTTAAATCGACTGGATTTTAAAATCTCTACCAATCGATTTTATAAGATAGTCTTTTTGATTTTTTAAGCACATTGCTATATAAATGCAATATTATGTTGATTTTTATTTAATACCTTAGCAAAAACAATTGAAATTCGTTCATAATTTTACATGCTGTGAAATTTAGTAAACATGACTTAGGTATTTTGTAATATTCTCCTGTACTTGAAAGTAAAGCTTTATTTTCACACTTTGTAGAAATAGCAAATGATAAAGCAAAAAAAACTTCGTCTGCTAAGCTTCTTAAATGATTTTTTTTTAAATTGATTTATTGATCTGTATTATATAGTTGTGTTTTTTGTATTTTAAAATAAATGTCTATAAATATCTTGCTCTGGAAACGAGAGCATAAAATAGTTATTTTTCAGACTCATTTTTTTATCACACCGTTCTCTACAACGTGCTGAAAGTTATTTAACACTATCATCATGATGTCTAGTTTTATATCACAACGTAAGTAAACTCTCTTTCATGAACAATTTGTTTTTACTTCTGCCACTTTTCACTTAATTTTCTTCCGAGAAACGTTTCAATTATATCTCATTCTTAAGCCCCTCAATAAATCGGTTTTTTCTCGGTCAACACATAACTTCGCTGTTAGAAAATGTTACGAAGTATTGTTTAAATTCTTGCATTTCATATTTCTTAATGAATCATGTCCGTTGGAGTTATTGTTTTGTGTATGGCATGGACAATATAAACAAAAACAATATAAATGCTTGTCCGTTTCTCTGGAAAATGGTGAATTTGTGTTCCGACGATGGTTTTTTGTGAATTATGTGCACTTATTACTGATAGGTTTTGACTTTGAAAAGCTCCGGCAAAAATGCAGTAGAAAAATTGTTACTAGGAAATCTAAAGAGACAAAAGATGTAGCTTTCAACAATAAAACTTTTTTTCAGCATATAATATACATTTTTGGAAAGCTTGATTGGATTTAAATAAGTGCATCTTAGAATTGATCGCCGACAAGACACGGGATCGACAAACTAGGTTTATAAATATGTGTGAAGTTATGTGCTTTTATCTCGTAAAAAAAACAAGGAAAAAGGTTTAATTAAACAATATTAACCAAGTATTCTGACTTCAAAAGTATTATAATATGATTATAGTAGAGTGAAAAATTTAGTGTTTATTGTATGATATATTAGTATATGTACGAGACAATAGGGATTCTGAAGTCTCGGGTTTTTCAAAGTCCCGTAACTCAAGGCGCGACAAAGTCAAAGTCCCGGGGCATCCAGGGACTCTAGACTTTTATTTCCCCTTCAATAAAATTATCATTTTACTAAAATTAAATATTTGCATGTATGTATGTATGCATTACATACACTCGGCGCCTATTGAAAGTACGCAATAGTAAAAATCTGCCTTTTTTAATACAATGTTTAATAATTAACATTTTTCTTATGTGCAATGCTAACGGCTAATTTTTACTAAGAAGTAATGATAACGGTACATGTAATGAAAAAATATGAAATACTATAAAACCCTCTTTTGAGGGTTTCTTAACGGTAAGAATTGTTTTTTTCAAAATTAAAATGTACATGTTGTTAGCACATTTTAAATCACTGTTGCTATTCCCGGGACATTTTCCAAAAAAGTCTCGGGACTCAAGACAGCAAAAAATCCGACAAGTCCCGGGACGTCTCGACACAGAATCCCTACGAAACAATAGTTGAGAATACAAAAATGACGATACGATTTGTCAATTTTAAGCCATCGACATTCTATTGTTTACGAAAATATAAAATCGAAGCAACCATATGTTTTTATGATAAAAATATCTTTTTTTCTTTGCTTTTGTAAATGCAGAAGAAAATGCTAACAAACTAAGTAAAACCTCTGTTTGGATGATATTTGTTAAGCAAATCCAGTCTTATATTGAAGCTAATATTTTAAAGAAAAATTGTACAAACTCGTATAACCTTTTATAGTGGTCGTCAAGGTTGATTGATTATACCATGGAACTCACTCACAAAATAAAGTAGGATACTCTATATCCAGATGATATCTTCAAATGTTTTCCGTGCTTTTTACAGAATACTGTGAATATGGTATTACATAAAACGTTTTATTGTTAAGATGGCAACTGATATATTTGTAAGACACTTTCTGAGTATGTATTTTTATGATTACACGCAGCAAAAATACGTTATCCGATCGATATCGCTGACAATAAATCGAAAGTTTGTTTGAAATTATCGGTAATAAAATAAAATGGAAAAGCAATCTCTGGTAATTGATCATAGATATGTCATAAAAACTTATACGATTGTTTATTTGCGAGAACGTACAATTTTCTCAGATAATGCCAGTTAGTTATAACATGTCGTTTATAAAGTAGGGCTTCCATTCGGAATAGAAGGATTAAATTGTTTCTTGGATATGAAGAAATATTTTATTTGTATTTTTAAATGTATTGTATGCTTTAAGCAACGATGGCTTATCTTATATATATTTTACATCGTTTTCAGTACCGATTAAAACATTGTTGTTAATCAAGCAAACAATCTTACATCGTAAGTACCATATTAGCTCTAAGTTTATCAAAACAAAGGATGGTAAATAAATAAACTAAGCATTGTACTTTAAGGTTGTGTATAACTCATAATTTGCATATGGCCCAAAATCATAAAAACACGTTTTCTGTGCCTGCTGTAAAAAATTATATGTGTGTGTTACGTCCGTTTCTTTCCACAGTCGATATGTATGTGTATTCCATCAGATCATCTTTAGTTAGTCAAGCATGCTTTTTTTTAATGGGTCTGAGACGCTCGTTTTCTACGATTACGACTTCGGACTGTTGAGATACCTCCATTAGGAGGCAATATGATCCACATTTGGGAGCGGGCATGGATAAAAAAAATAAAGCTAGTGTTAATAATATATACGACTTAAGAAATGGAAAATAACGTGTAGTTATTCTTAAGACCTTCCCACTGAAGGCATTGGGAGCGGACATGTATATATATATATGCACATATTTAGTAATCTAAAATATCTAGCACTTTGACAGATGCCAGGTGTTAAACGAAAAACTTACAAAGATTAAAAGTACATGTAGGTTGGTAAGTATGGTTGATAACTATTTCAGCTTATGCCTTCATGAGAACTATAGTCATGATGATTGGAAAAAAAAAAGATTTTTTTTTTAATAACCGGAGCCCTATTTAAATACGGGTATATAATTGATGCAGTCAGCTCTATGTTAATAAACACATTATATATGTAAGTAAATATCGAAGTTGTTTTAGGAGAATTGGTCTGACAAATTACAACCAGTGTACAATCACGATAACATAACCTTCGCTCGTTTGTTTGTTTCTCTTACAACTCGCTATTTTCTCTATTTTTACTTGTTTTTATAATTTATGTATCCCAGGTAGATATCATTGCTTTATAAGTATTTTGAAATGTAAATATTCACTATTTGCTTATTTAAAATACTAATAGAGGATTTTTATTAGTTTTTCTGATAGTGTGTTCTGTATTTTAAGTCGAAAATTTTATGTAGAACTAAAAACTTCTAGTGAGAAAAGTCTCTGTTTTGTGTTGTTTCAAATCTTTAATAGCCTATATATAGCTGTATAGAAAAACAAGCAAATAAAAGCATCTCTTTATCTGGTTTCTTAGATCCCAATCTTATTGTTTTCCGTAATATAAATATAACTAATTTTAATAACAATTGGAATTTACAGGATGGATCTTTTAGTTAACTATACAAAACAGCAATAATATAGTGACAAAGAATTAAATATCAATTACTAAAATGATCTAGAACATTATTTAATAAACGTTTTGTATTCTTATCGAATACCAAACATCCCAAATAATATTTTATTAGGTCCGGAAGATATTATGGTCAGTGAATGTTATTTTTAATAATACTTAAGAGGGTATATCTTTTTCGGTATTACAAAAAACTTTCCCCAATTCAATTAAGGTTCGCATGGTTAACCAATCATTTCACTTTGATTATTATTTACGTATTTTGTATCTTCTTTTTTTCTTTTGTAGCCGATGACTTTTGTAAAATAAGTTAAATAAAAAGCGACGGAAAAAAACTGTTTTCTCAACATCTCAATAAAGTGAAAATATTTTAACAATTCTTTCTTGAAAAAAGATTTTTTAGAATTTATTTTTTACATTGTTTCCTGAAATATTTTATGAGAAGCTTAATAAAATTAAAATGGATTTTTTTTATGTCACAACATGAATAAAACTCGACGATGTTAGAGTTTAAAAATTCAAAGTATAAAAGTGTTTTTTTTTTCTATTGTAGAAAAAAACTGTTTAATGATATAATAAATTCAACGAAAAATCTCTCCTATTTTTGATGGACTCTGCGGTAAATTTGTGGAAGTTAATTTTTACTATAAAATGTCATTCAATAACTTCATTAATTATATAACTTATTGATAAACCTTGTGATGATGCTTCTCTAATAGGTGAAACACGTGCCACATTCTGTATCAATTGCAATACAAAGGCATCAAATCTATTTTTATATTTATAAATCTCTTACTTTCAACACTACTTATGCTGCACTTTTATTAATTTGTTAGATTCCCATGGTTTCAAATAAGCACAAAGAATTATTGACTTTAGATAATTTTGAATTCATTCTTGAAAATGTATTTTTAAAAACATTTTTATGAAATTCGGATGACTAAGAAAGCGTCTAAGACAATATTATTACATATCCATACCTTTACATAGCTTGAAATGGGACAGTCAGATGTGTAATAATATATCGATCTTATTTAAGTGTCACTTGTCTATCACCAAATATTATCACATTATTTGTATTGGATACTTCTCGATAAGAAGAATCTATTTTAGAGCTAAAAATACATTTTTTTTTTCTTTCAGGTAATTTAAATAAGAAACTTTAATGTATGGTTAAATTAGATTTGGCATAAAATAAATATATTGCTTGAATATATGAATTGCTTTTAATATATAAATATCTTTAATCCGGATCAAATGTTTTTAATATGCTCAATCACTAGAAGGAAAGTAAAGACATTTTTTTATCCACTAAAGCAGATGTAACCGTATTATTAGGTTGCGGATATCGTGTGCATTTTTTTGTTTGAAAAATATTTTTTTAAATCATATAAACGTTTTTGTGTATGTTGGAGTGGGCTAGCCATTTTTTTTTTGCTAAACCAAAATATGCACAAAACAAAACTGTTTACCATATTCACACAATTTGATTAACCAGATGACTCCAGAGAGGTGCGCGTGAGAGAGATGAGTGTTACGAGAAAGAGCAAGAAAGGTAACAACCTCAATTAACAATGCAGATTTGGTGGATGTGGCATATACATGTGCATATATACGTAGGTGTCGTCGATAGGTTTAATTATATTTACATACGTAGGGACAACGTCTTGGCAGTTACTAACTCATTCGGGGAATAACCGTTTGATTAGAATAATATGACTTGATTGTCTGCAATTAAGAGGTTGAATCGGTTTCGAACTACTCGAGAAATAAGCATAATATTTACATTACAACATATCGACTGTAGAAAAGAACAAGGACGTAATCCACAGTTTTTTCAAAACAGGTTTTTTTCGATAATCACAATGTATCAAACTTGATACACGTTCTATCAAACGGATGTTAGCTGCGAATGCCGAATTAGTATTTAAATTTAGCTTTTTAGTTTGTAAAAGATGACCTTGTAAAAAATGAAAACCATGAAGAAAGACTGAAATAAAGGTTTTTCCTAGACAATTTCTTTAATAAATATTATATTATGTCAATTAAACACTAGCTTAGAAGTCTCCGTGCACTTTAAGGTTGTGTATAATTCATAATTTTTATATGGCCCAAAATCATCAAAACACGTTTTTTGCGCCCCCTGTAAAATTTTATATATATATGGGTTATCGTTCTTTTTCCTTTCAACAGTCGATATAAATCACATTTAAATTAAAAAAAAACAATTCGTTTGTTTTTTTTTATTAAATTGTGACGTCAATTTGTTATACGAAGTGTAATGAAAATTCAGTTTGGTAAAAAGCTGAAAAGTTATCAGTGTATTTTTTTTTAAGCTAACAGTCAAAACAGCTTTGTAAATTAATCATCAAATCGAAACCAAAAAAGTTGCTAGTAAAATTCTACTTAAAAATCATTAATTTCTATTAAAGTTTTTATAAGTTTTGCCGCCTGTATGGTCGAGTGGTCAACTTCGTATGTGATGTTTTGAATAAGCCCTTCCCACCAGTTGTATCCTATGATGATAGAGAGCGATTAGCTAACTACAACCTTGTCCTAGCTCTGTCCTTCTATTCCTACTCTCTTTGTAAAAAAGGTTGAGCAACTGAGTAACAAGCAGTTTTTGTAGAAACACTTATGTTGAGATAAACTCCATTAGGAGTCCAAATGCTCCACATTGGGAGAGGATTTGATAAAAACAAGTTTAAATAACTCTAAGAAATCGATTTATAAATATATATTTCGCACTCCTTTCAAATGTGAAAAACTTTGTAACTGTAAAAAGTGTTGTTGAAAATATTCCCTGAATAAGAAAACTATTTATATAATATTATAGAAAAAACTTAATACATAATTTCATAGCTTATGATAAAAAAACATGTTTTTAGGAAAACGTTTTTAAGAAGCAGCATTTTATATGAAGAGAAAATATGAGAGAGTTTTCTGGAGTACAGTGGCAGGGGAAAATTGCAGACACTTTCGCATGTGTAAATGAAAATCTCGAAGAATGTTATTTGCCACTCGTGCTAGAGCACGCTATATATAAAATTTTCATTTTATCCACATGTTATATGTCGAAATATTGCATTACATAATATTATTAAAACTACAAAAAGTTGCAGCGGAATTCATTTCATAAGCGATACGGAATTGTGTATTCAAAAGTTTTTTGATATTTAGATAATGTTTCTACAAGGCTTTTGTTTGATTTAAATGTCCATTTATACATTTCACTGTTTTTAAAGAACTTACACTATGGATTATTATAATTAATGTTAAATGAAAATGTTACCAATTAAAACTTCAATATTAGACAAATATCAAAAAAAAAACTTAAAATAAAATCGTTTACAACAGTAATTTGTTACACGGGGATAAAAAAAAACGGACAAAAGCCCTTTATAACGTCCAAAATAAAGAAACGGCGATGGACCTGACTTGGGCATGTACTGCCTCAAGAAAGCCTGAATTTTGCCTGTCTCTTTTACTAACCGGATGGATACCGTTGACGTAGAAGATGACCATCCACAGAATGTACTTGGCGGTGTACGGCACGCTGTGATGCCATAAAAAGAAGCTAGAAAAATGGCAGAGAACAAAGAATCTTGGAGGAACCATGTGGTGGCCATATGATCCGATTAGAGAGCGGGTGTAGTTAAAAAAATGATTCATTAAACTTCACTTAACAATTAAATGTATTTGGTTCATCAATTGAATATAATATATTTGGATCACACAATCGATGTTCCATTGGTTATTTTATATTTGACAGCTATTAACATAGTGCATTTATTTTTAACGCTCAAAAAGGTTACAATAATTGCTTCAAACTGGGTACTATGTTCTCAATAGATGAAAAATATTATTTTTTATAATCATTGTTAAAGAATTTGACCCCTAGCGGACGTCCCATTAATATTTCTACTACTTCAGATGAAAAAATTGTAATTAACAAGTCTCTGGTACTATTACTATGTATTCCGAATATTCTATCATTTATTTTAAGTAATTTATATACGTTCCGTTTTCAAACAAATAACAACTGATAAAAAAAAATACATATATATATATTCTAATGCCGTGTGTTCAATTCTTCCGGTTCTGTAGCCGTCTGGTTAAGACTCTATGGTGTTCATCGTATTTTTTTGTAGTATTTTAAAACTTGTATCTTGGAACGAATACTTTCACGCAAATGAATAGTTTTAAAAAACTAGTGTTTTATGATATTTTTTCCGATTGGTATAATATAAACATCTTGATTCTAGATGGTGCGAAATGTTTCCTTAGATTTATCTTTCTTTGTTCTTTGTCCAGTAGTTGCTGCAGCTGATGATGAATGTATTGTGATTTATAACTGGTCCGTCAGTCGTAATTTATAATGTCATTAAAGTGACAGCGTTCCAGAATACCCAAAATTTTAGCATTTCATATCAAAGACAATAAATTCATTTGAAATTCACAATAACATTTTAAGGGTTGATGTGAACTAAAATTTGGTTACTCATACGCGAGATATTTTTATGGCATGTTTTTTTTTGTTAATATATTTTTTTTATATTTTTTTGAAATATTAACGAATGTTCATTAATTTATCTTAATACTGTTTTTTTTTCAATTTAACATAATTAAAAAAAGTAAATAAGTATTTTTTACATTTAAATATTCAGAAACCTATATAGAATACCACCATTTTGATTATTTTTAAAAATTAGATCAGAGCTCCTTAAATGCTGAAACTTGCTTGTACCAGAGAAACAAGTGATAATCAGATTTTTTACCAAACAATCGAGTCCGTAGCACAGTGCTCAACGTCGTTGGCTTCCGCGATGCATCTCGTCGTATCAAATTCCAGTACGAACAGTATTCTTCCAAACAATTTCAATGTGATGTCTACAAATTTCCTTCCATCTTCCAATCTAAAAAAAACCAAAAAGCTAATCCGATCATTTGTATCTCTACTCTCTTCGAAAAAAGATAAGTTGAGCTACTGAGTGACAAGCAGTTCTCGTAAAATAACTTATCTTAAGATGCCGATGTTAGTAGGCCATATTCTCCACGTTGGGAGCGGACATGGATTAAAAAAGTTTCAGTTCAATCATTGAAAAAATGTTTCCTAATTAATATTAAACGATTATCAAAGAAATAAATCGTCAAACAAATAAATACAATATTTAAAGTATCAATATAACATTCAATGGGTGCAATAACGTACACGGACATCATGTTGAGAACTACTGCGTTAAGACTTATGATTAATTGACATACTGGAATGATTTATTTATTATTTGCTTTGTTAGTTGTCAGACTCATTTTTTTTTATTTTTTCTGCACTATTCTGAGTATCAAAGACCTCCTAAAAGATGCGGTCAGTGTGTGACATAAAAAAGAGGTCTGCATTGGTTCTTCTGTTCAGAAACAGTCTTATTCGATCTCAGGGTCCAAATAAGAGGCACACAACCCTTCCGTATAATTTCGTTCCGATCCCAGTATTATCAAAGGGTACCCTAATGAATTAATCTACACCTCGAGTGCCCAAGAACGCTTGCGGCATGTGAGAATTTAATGTTTTCTCGGGTTTTACTATAAAGTGTGTACCCAACCACTTCTCTTTCCTCACTGATGAACTATAGATTAAATAAAATAAACAACAACATAGCCATGCTGGAGTTTCTTAACCTTTAGAAATAATAGCCTATCATATACAAATACTGTCGTATAATATATTTGGGATTGGAGCTTACAATAGCTCGAGTATAATCCTTTATTTTATGATTTCAGAAATAAGCGCTTTAAAAATACTCAATCAAGCTTTAACGAGGAAAGATAACAATAACGGATTTATTAAAAAACAGTTGTTTTATCACAATTGAAAGTACCTAGATGAAACATTATGAATAAATTGAACGGTTAATTCCTGATTATAATTATGAATTTACATAAACGTGCTTAGTTAATATATTTTTTAATGAATATGATTTTTTTGTTTTATGAACAATAAAAAGTGTAATTAAGAAATATTTATATACTGTTTTTTTTAACTTATTTTACACTACATTGACGATCGCGGATAAATTAAAACATGACGGCAATATTATCTCAAATTTAAGTAGTCGAATAAAATGGTTGCAAAGTGAATATTTTAATATTAAAAAAACCAGCCAAATTGTATAACAATGATTTTTAAAACAGTGTGAATCAATAAAAAAACGAGAAGAAGTCTCAGAACTTAATAATTAAATAAAATTTTCATAAATTGATGGCATAAAATATGTACAATACAAATAATAATTATCACATTTTTAACACTCAGCTTTGATGCGTCCAAACTTAAGCTCAAAGCTGCTAATTTATAATTGCAGCACTATGGAACTAAATTTTCATCAGAGAACAAATAAAAAATACACAATCCAAGTTATAGTATAATATGTATACTAAAGCATCCATTCCCAGACTCTCTTTTTAAACCTGGGATCCCGGGATTGACCATTCACCATTAAAGTGTGTAGAAATTTTTGCTCAGCGATTTTAAAATCCTGGAAATTTACGGACTTCCTAAAAATAAAAAAAATGTGAGACCTATTTTTAAAGCTGTCGCTGGCTGATTTTAAAGACCTCTGGAAATTACTAAATTCCCAAAATAAAAAAAGAGACCTCTATATAATATTATAATTTTAATAATAAGACCTTTATATTACAATTTCAAAAATCCATGAAGTTACAGAACTAAATTTTGAAAAACTCACACTTTTTGTCCTCAATTCCGGAATTTCAGGATCACAAAGTTGAACAGGATCCCGGTATTGAAGGCCCTTAACTACTCCGCATTGACCTTATATGTAGGTGAAATATGAAATTTCGTAATTATCAAAGTATTTCTTTATTAAAATATATTAAATGTAAACTTTTTATAACGTAATTAATCATCGAAAAAGGTTTGAATATGTAGTCAGAAAAAACCTATTCCCCACATTCTCATTTTACTTTAATATGAAGATAAGCACAGACCTAGAACAATGTCATTCAATGATAATGGATGTAGTATAACCGTGAATAAATTCAGATTGTACAATAAATAATGATGATGAACGATGATTAATTAACACTTTACTGTTTGTACTAGGATAGCGATTGTGTCAATTTGGATTTAATTTAAGCAAACTGTTAGTTGTAATGGAATGTCATTTGCAAGGAGGTTGAATTGAATTTGAAAAGGACGAGTGTAGCACGATTGAGGACTGGGTTGGGTCGATAAAGGACGTGCTTGCTTAGGGTGTTTGTCGATTATCATATCAAATCAGGGAGCCATGCAATCGCCTATCTCACCGGACCATTTTCAAAGGCGGGCCCGAGTTCGTGAAATACAAAGGATCTATCTGGTGTTCAAATATTCAATAACCCATATTTCTACATCAACTTGGGTGACCATAGATGTCACTGAATAACTTTCTTAACCTTGATAATATTACATAAATACGTGAAGATTTTTGATAAAACTACATACTATATTTTGTCCATCGTATCACGACATACGTTATAAACGCCAGTAAACTTATCGTATGAGTGATAAATTTATTTTGCTCATTCTTTGTTGTATGTGGCAATAATCATATGGTATAATGATAAAAATAAATTCTTAGCAAATACAGTTTTGAGCATAAGCTATAGATTTTGCCAAGAAACCTATAAATAAAATTCAAATTTTCACTGTTCATTTGTTTAATATTGTAATTTTTTTGTCAAAGCGATTAAAAAATAAGCCAATTTAAACGAGTACATTTTTTGATATTGATTTAGAATATCGGTTGACAATAATTAGCCCGATAAGTAAAATTAGATCATTAATTGTATGATTATTCTTGTTGAGTGTTTATTAAACACCAGCCGGCTGCCAGCAAGCGTTGCAATGTCACTCAAAGAAAAAAAGTGTTTGTGTTTATTGAAGTGCATGTTTTCTTTTTCTGTCTGTGTAACGTTTGACGTTTGATGTCGATTGTCTATGGTACGACACACGCGCCGCCTTCTGTAAATTAATGGTACCTTCCCTTAAGTGCAAGTATACATTTTCAAAATGAGCTGTATGGCAGACATACAAACATTGATTTTTATATATTAGACCTACTGTAAGTTAATTTCATTATGCCTATAACCTTCTCGAAAGTGCAACCAAAAAGTTTGTTAAAGTTTTTTTGCAATCAGATGAACGGTGTGGCAACGCATAAAATACGAACAAACAAACATTCATTTTTATATATTAGATGTATTCATATGGGATGGTTCCATATTTCGTGATGCTTATTTTATGTATTTAAAAAGTTCGTCTTTTATTTTCAGAACTCTTAATGTAAAGTTTAATAATAAATAACAATGTAAAGTTTATTGGTGTTTGATGGGTTGTTTTAGCAAAATATATTTAATTATTTTAATTTTTTAATATGCTCAAAATTGATTGGAAAAGTTTGCAAGGGGATAAGTTGTTAAATAATAGCTTCCTTTACACTATTTTTATTCCAGAAGGAGATGTTTTAGGATAAAAAATCATAAATTGATTGAAAACTTACTCATGATATAAAAAGTAAACTATTTTATTATTCTTTCACAAGCTTTACTTGATTGGTGACATCTGCGTTTTATTGTGTCACATCGTTAAGAATTATGGCGGGCAAAATTTATTGCTATTTAATCATTAAAAGCAAAATCACGTAAGTCGCTTAAACAGAGTAATGTATAAATATATATTTAAATATGTATTACAGATTAAAAATAAAAAAATATTTTAGTTCTACAATTTTTAATAATTTTATGTGTTGATAGCTATTTCGGCTTGCGTCATCGTCAGAACTATGGTGATGAAAGACGGCGCAAGCCGAAATAGCTATCAACACATAAAATTATTAAAAACTGTAGAACTAAAATACTTTGTTATTTTTAATCTGTTATAAATGGAGTTTTACCAAGTAAATGCCAAATCAATTAATAAATATGTATTAATTTCATAATTTAAAGAGTGCTTCATCAGTATGTGTATGTTTAAATAAAAAAATAGTTTCATTTAAATGTATAATAAATAGTATTGCAAAATAATTTCCTTCATCAAAACATTATTATTTCATATTGTATTTCTCGATGAAACGGGAGTTTAATTTATTTGGATGTAAATAATTTTTTTGCGATTGATCGAATGCTGAATATTATAATAATTTGAATAGTAAAATTTAAATGATTTTACTTTAAGAATTTTGTAATATTTTCGCAATAAATTATTCATGCATTTAGTTGTTATCACTATGAATTTTCCGTGTGATTAATTATCCACAATCAAAAGTCTGTGATCGAAATTCAAGTTAAAATTCCGTTTTGAATCAAAACACATTTGAATCTACATTAACGAAAAATAAAAGTACAAGACAGTGAATATTTTAGTGTTCTAACATACAATCTAAAATAAATCAAATGTTATTAATTGATTTGGCATTTACTTGGTAGAACTCCATTTATAACAGATTAAAATTTTAATCTGTTATAAATCAAATGTTATTGATCAGAAAAGCTACCAGAATATTTTGTTATTTTAAATATTTAGTTTACGTTGGTTAAAAATTATAATTTAACCTAAAGCTTCAGTAGAGTGAGCACATCACCTGATGTTTACTTAATTCAAGGCAAAGTAAAATACAAAAATATACTTCGAATTCGTGTTTTTGATGTATTCTTGAATTAGTTCAGGATTATCTGTTTCTCTAGATAGTATGGTTCTCAACCAATATTCGAAGGCTTAGTTCTATAGTGCTACAACTATAAATTGGTACTTTTGAGATATGGTTAGTCAATTTTTTGACGCACCTAAACTGAGTTGTAAAAAAGTGATATTATATTTTAAGTGAATTATTAAAAGTTTACTTCAATTTCATTCAAATTAATTGCATCGTAGACAAAACTGTTAAATGATATTTTATGCTGTATTTAAAAAAAACTTGTTAATACTACCTTATTTTATAAAAAAATATTTGCCTACTGAGAGAGAAAACTAGTGTTTTTTACTAGATGTTTTTTTGTCAAGTTTTAGAAGAGAGGTGTTCGAAGATTATGGGTAATTTAAATTAAAACATTATATTTTGACTTAACGTTTTATGGAAAAAAGCCAAGTACTAAGGTGTAATGAACCGTTTTCAATAAGTATTGTATTATGATTTATTATTGTAAAATAAACTTTTGTTTGTTTGAAACATAACTCTTGTTCTTGAAAAGCCTTGGATAATAAATAAATAAATTAACTGATTTTGTTTGATACAGAAACTGGGTGTTACAAGATATTGCAAGGTAATATAAACGAAACGTTGTGATAAAGAGGGTGTTAACTCTTGTGTTTTTACTGACGAGTCAGCCTCAATTGAAATAACAAATCATCAAGGATAAAATTAATCGGTTTGCGAACAAAATAAAGTTTAATGAAAGCACAATATTGGATTTTGTAACGAATTGAGATAAAGCATTGAAAATTTTGTTTAGTGTGTATCTTGGGTACACAATCTATTTTGGAAAATACTTGGAACAATAAAAGTTATAATATTATTATATATAAAGAGAACTGATGAGGAAATATAATGAAAATTTCTGTTTATGTTTTTAGTGGAAAACTAATATTCTTTAATGATATTCATTGAAAATAATTGTATGATTTCAATTAAAGAAAATGTTGGTTTCAAAAACTAATAATATTATTGTACAACCTATGATTTGGCGTCAAATAAAAAAAAAGTAAATTATTTTTTATGTAATTTTTACAAAAAGAATATTATGATTACACACCTAACAATTTTAAATATTAAATGTTTGTTTAAAAAAAATGTAACCTTCTTTTAACGATATATTAAAAAACAAATGAAATGGATTGAATTATCGACTGATGACCGGTTAGTTTTCAGTAAATATTAAAACATTCTGTGAGTAATTCATAATATACTTCACAATAGTTTGCAAGATGGCATGACTTAAAAATGTAGGAATAACCTGCTCATTTATTTAACTAAAAGAAATAACTTATATAATGTCAAATCAAGAAATTGAAAAGCAATTTATAAATGATGAAAACGTCATTTTACTTTTGTGATAAAAAAGTCTTTTATTTATAAAAATTATATACCTATCGTACAATAATACTGTTCAAATGATGTAAAATCATGAACACCTTATAACCATTTGGAAAGTTTTCATTAAAAAAGGGTGCGTCCACTGTATTTTGGGCCATCTAAAATAAATGGAGTAATCAATAATATAATATTACTTAACTTTTTTTTTATTTTAAGCACATCCAACTTCGACATAATGACCGGGCAATCCATCATTGGCCTGTGGCAGGTCGTGTTAAAAAAGCTTCGCGGTGTCATTTAATATAAGCTTTATTTAGATAATTTATAGCTTTTAAAATACGAGACATGAAATTGATGAGGCTTTTAAATTACAAGTTGTAATTTAACAATATTTTTTTTATGCTGTCTTAAGAGGAATTTTTGTTCAATTGAAATTTTAACACAATCTTTATACTATTAATGATATCAATTAAGTTGAAACTGTGTAATTGTTTTCATATACATATGTAACAAATTTTATTGTATCGATAACGTTATACGTTACGGTCTATATGTGCGTAAGCTTCTCATTGAACATAAAAGATAATAATATCTTACAATAGACAGACGTATATATGTAAATTTGGTGAATTTAAGTAGTCATTACTTTCACGTATGTCGCAAGCGTATATTCAATTAAATTGTATGCTGTTAGTGGAATGAAAATAGTTGTGCCAAAAGCTTACATTGATGAAACATGTAACCATATTAATTTTGGTAGTTTTGTATTAATTATATATATATATTAAATATAATAACATATCAGTGGAAGGTATATTCAGTTCTCTTAAAAATCCCATAAATGCAAAATACTATAATAGTATCGGATAAATAAAGATGTCATCAATGGCTTAGGTTAAAAATATTGTAACACCAATAATGTTCCAAAATTAGTTTAAAATGAAATGGACAAACAAAAACCTAAATTTGTATGTGCTAAAATATTGCATCTTCAAATTTCGGAGATGCAATATTGAGTCAATTGTAGTCCAAACCTACTTTTTCAAATATTATAAATACATTCCAAAATATTTTTAAATGCCGTAGGTTTTTTTTCGGGCAAAAATATCATATATTCTTAAAAATGTACAATTTATCTTTATCCTAGTCGAAAACCCAATGCCGAATATCGTATTTAAAACATATATAATGTTTTTTCTGTCATTGTGATAAAATAATAGATTTATCTTGCGATTGGAAATGAGATTTGCAAAATTTCAAGTGCAGTTTTCTCAATATTATGATATATGGAGATAAAATATTTTAACTCTAAAAGGCATCGTTTTGTAATATGTCAGTAAATAGCCCATTTACAGTAAAAACTCTTAACAAATTAATCACTGACCTACATTTCAATTATCACCAAAAATGTGCGATAAGAAAATACGATACACAATATAATGTGTAGTAAATAAGAAAATCTAATTATTTTAAAAAATATGAAATCACGATTGAGTATCAAAATTTATTGATTAAAAGATATCTTAAAAGCACATATTTGCACAGAATATTCATCTTCATATTATAAAAGATAATGAATAGATTTACTGAAAAGTTTTTAAGGGAAATATCATATTTGAACTGTTTGAATTTTGTACATTTCCATGAGTTTTGTCGCTAACGACCCGGGTTTCGCCTTTCGGCATCTTCAGGCATTCCAAGTGCACGGATGTACTTGAACTGACGCGTAGTAAACAGTTTGTATCGTTTATATACAAAAATATAAGTAGATTAATATTTAATGATAGCAAGTGCTTGATTTATTAATAAAAATTCTCCATTGTTGTACCCCTTTTAAATAATTGTCATTTTATTAATAATTCAAGCATTTGCTATCATTAAATATTAATTCAAAGGCTTAAAAACAAATCAACTCATTAATAATAGGTCGGATAAAACCCTAGATTTATTTTAAACATTCCTATGTTATTATCTGGTCATTAATATTTTCAAAAAATCCCCATAATTATAACAAACCCACTTTATTCATTGAAAATTGTATACATTCAACTTTCGCTTATTTACATTTTAATAGCCTTTAAACTTAGTGATCTACTTATATTTTTGTATATAAACGATACAAACTGTTTACTACGCGTCAGTTCAAGTACATCCGTGCACTTGGAATGCCTGTAGATGCCGAAAGGCGAAACCCGGGTCGTTAGCGACAAAACTCATGGAAATGTACAAAATTCAAACAATTCAAATTTGATATTGAAATTCCTTCAAGCACCCTCAGTCGAAATACTTAATTATTGAAATATCATAATTTTTAAAAAAATATGTTGCTAAGATTAGGAAGACATACTTTAGTGGAAAGTCGTTTTTAATGTTTTTGCTACATCTGAAATTGTATTACAATTAAGTTCTTTCAAATTATTTCAAGACATGCAAAGTTGATACAAAATAATATCAGTATTATTATTTTACTGTACGTTATTCTCTAGAATGAAGTATTGAGCGAGATGTTACTAGTCAAATAAACAATCACAAAATAAAATATCTAGGAAACTAGCATCTCAACGGGAAGTGTAGTAAAATTTATCTACCCAATTACCGTACAATTGATGATATTTTGAATATATTGGCAGAACAAAAGCGAGGCATTTTCCTTTGCTTTTCTGCTGGCTCCTGTTTGCCGAGAGAAGCTATCTTAATTTCAACTTGAGCTTATCTTAACTGTACGCCATTAACAATGTTGACTGCCAACCTTTTGCTTTCAAGTCGTCTTTTGGAAATCTCACCCCACTATTATGGAGTTTTATTTAAACCTCCCGATGTTTGGGGTGAAATATTTGTTAGAACCAAACACTGCGCCTCTGATACTTAGTTTTTTAACGTGACTGCGATAAACGCTTTGTTTTGTATTGGAAGTATTGCTACAATCAAATAATCTCTTAATTAGATCAAAATAAATCGTTTTGGTTCGAATAATTTTTGACTGTTATTTTCAACTATTTTATCAACGATTTCGATCAGGTAACGATCTTTTATGACGCCAATAACATATTAAAACATAATAACTATACCGCTGAATTGAGTTTTGTGTATAAACACTTTTAAAACGATAAAAAGGCTTCAACAAATCGTTTGTGTGATTTACTTAATTGAAAGTTTGACAAAAAGAGTCTGTAGGAAACAATTAAAATATAGTTATTTGTCATACATATAGGTACTATAAATGTTTTCATTTGATCAAAAAATCAGAAAATTTCAAAAGATCAAAAAAATTAATAAGATTTTCGTAGTTGTATTGGAGAAAATCTAGCTTGGCTTGGAGAAAGTCTTGTTAAGTTTTGCCACTTGGTGGACTTGAAATGTAAATAAATATCTGCATAACGTAACTTGCAACACTGCATAATGTTTCTTTTCTTCTTCTTTTTCTATGTTATCTTCTTTCTTCTTCTTTGACCATGTTCGCTCCCTATGTGGAGCATATGGCCGCCACGCGGCACCTCCATGTTTCCCTGTCTCCCGCCAATAGCTTTGCTTCCTCCCATGACATGCCAGCATCCCTCAGTTCCGCCGAGTACATCCTATGGATAGTACCCGATGGACGTCCAGGACGCCGGAATCCCACCGGTCGAAAGAAGAGGCAGGCAGGATTGAGGCTTTCCGGAGGCATCCGCAGCACGTGACCCAGCCAGTTCCAACGTCTCTCCATAACCACTGACGTGACGGGACGCTGTCTTGCACGCTCCCTTATCTCTGAATTCCTCACAAAATCAAACCACCTCACCCCCATTATCCGACGCAAGCATCTGTTCTCGAAGCTCAGTATACGGTTTTTCTGAGTCTTCGTCAGGTGCCATGATTCGCAACCGTAAAGCATTACCGGCAGAATGCAAGCGTTGAACAAGTGGCATTTGGTTTTAATCGAGTACAGCTGTGTGTCCCAGACAGTCCGCATTGAGTTGAATGTGGCTCCAGCCATTCCTAAACGAATGGCGAGCTCGTTTTTTGTACTACCGTCTTCGGGGATATGTACGCCGAGGTATCTGAAGCTGTCAACCCTCTCGATGATCTGTCCCGCGCTGGTAAGGGTCCTATCAGAGTCATGACAGGTTTGGTTACACATCACATTGGTTTTACTAGTATTAATTTTTAGACCAATGCGACCTGAGTTAGTTCCTAACCCATCAATAGTCTCCTGGATGCCCTCAATGGATTTATCGAATATTACAGCATCATCGGCATATTCAAGGTCACACAGCTTCAGACCGGGACCAACAGCTACACCTCGATCAGGCGGAATTGACCTGCGAAGTATGAAGTCAAAGATAATAATAAACAGGAACGGTGCAAGAACGCACCCCTGTCTCACTCCGGTTGTGACCCCGAACCATTCGGTATTTGAGTCACCGATTCTCACACAACATGCACTATTCTCATGTAAGGATTTGATAATGGCCACAATCTTTGGCGGAATCCCGTAGGCATCCAGTATCCTCCACAAAGAGGGTCTGTGCGGACTATCAAATGCCTTCTCATAGTCGACGAAACAACAAGCAAGAGCACTGTTAAATTCATTGCTCTGCTGGAGGAGACATCGAAGATTGTGTATTTGGTCCGCACATGACCTTCCAGGGAGGAAGCCCGCTTGATTTTTCCTAAGTATTTTCATAATGGGACCTCTTATTCTCGCCAAGAGAATGTGTGCCATTACCTTCCCAGGAATACTGAGAAGAGTTATGCCTCGGTAATTGTTACAGCTGAGGGGATCACCTTTTTTGTGGAGTGCTAACACCTCACCGTCCACCCAGTCCCTAGGACAACGCTCACCGTCCCACACCCTGGCCATCAGGTGATAGAGAGGATGTAGGACGGCGTTAAGACCACATTTCAGAAATTCAGAATGTATTCCGTCTCCACCCGGTGCTTTGCCGTTTTTAAGCCTCTTCACTGCCAAGATGATTTCGGCATGTGTGGGCGTACGGTCTGAAATACCGGACACTCGGGGGAGGTCCATAGATGTAGCCTCTTCGGTTACGTCAAAAGGGTCCTGGGGGGGCGGTCGGTTCAGCACCTCGCAGAAATGATCCTTCCAAATCTTTTTAACGCTTTCTGCATTTGACTCTATTGCTCCATCAGGGCCGCGAATTGGCCCGGGAGTCGGTGGTCGCTTTCCGCAGACCTCGCGCGTGATTTTAAATAACTTCTTGGTATCATTTCTGCGGGCCGCCACCTCAGCTGTCTCAATTTGCCGATCCAAGAATCGGCGCTTGTCAAGTCGCGCAGACTTCTTGACAACTTTGTCCTGATTACGATAATCAGCGCGACGTTCTTCAAATCTTTCAGGGTCAGCTTCACTGTCCTTCAGTGCTTTAAGCCTGGCCCGCTCTTCAATTCTCCTCCACGTATTTTCGGACATCCATTTTGGTTGCCCCTCCCTCCGGAATCCGAGAACATCTTCGGCCGATGATGCAATAGCACGTTTGATACAGCACCAGTCCGCCTCAATGCGATCGGACCCGGATATAGGTCGCACGGAGACACGATCTATTTCCTTCCTTACAGCAATCTCGAATCTTAGTTTCGTATTTACGTTTTCTAGCTTCTCGATGTCGATCTTTTTCCGCGCTGGATTTTGAGCTATGCGACTTAGTTTCAGGCGGATTTTGCCGACAAGTAGTTCGTGGTCGCTATAAATGTCGGCACCTCGATATGTGCGAACATCGAGAAGTTCAAATCTATGTTTCGTGCTGTAAAGAAGATGGTCAATCTGCGTCTTCGTGCGACCATCAGGAGAGGTCCATGTGTATTTATGGATGTCTTTATGCGGGAAGATAGTTCCGCCAATGGTGAGCTCATTCATGATAGCGAACTCAATCAGTCTCCCACCATTGTCGTTTGCGGTGCCCAGACCATGCCGTCCCATCACTGAGGGCCCGAGAGCCGGATCAGCTATGTTATCTATTATCTATTATCTATTAATGTTTACTATTATATTAATTGATTTGGATTTACTTGGTAGAACTCCATTATAACAGATTTAAAATATCAAAGTATTTTAGTTCTACAGTTTTTAATATTAATTATTAATCATGAATCATTAATTGCGAATCATGGCACCTGACGAAGACTCAGAAAAACCGTATACTGAGCTTCGAGAACAGATGCTTGCGTCGGATAATGGGGGTGAGGTGGTTTGATTTTGTGAGGAATTCAGAGATAAGGGAGCGTACAAGGCAGCGTCCCGTCACGTCAGTGGTTATGGAGAGACGTTGGAACTGGCTGGGTCACGTGCTGCGGATGCCTCTGGAAAGCCTCAATCCTGTCTGCCTCTTTTTTCGACCGGTGGGATTCCGGCGTCCTGGACGTCCGTCGGGTACTATCCATAGGATGTACTTCGCGGAACTGAGGGATGCTGGCATGTCATGGGAGGAAGCAAAGCTATTGGCGGGAGACAGGGAAACATGGAGGTGCCGCGTGGTGGCCATATGCACCACATAGGGAGCGAACATGGCCAAAGAAGAAGAAGAAGTTTTTAATACTTTGATATTTTAAATCTGTTTTACTATTATACGATACAACATTTAATGATTCTTATAAAAAGCAGACGTTTTCTTCAAGATTTTAGATTGACGTCTCTGCATTCAAATGGATATAATTATTCAAACCTTGATTTTTAAAGAGGTTTTTTGATCGAAGAACGATCAATTATCTTCGACATGGTTTTTTTAATCATCGTAAAATAAAATAAAAATCATACAAACATCTTGTGTCAATATCAGCTTCGAGCGAAATAATATTCAATTGAGTTATTTCATCATCGATATTTTATCGTAAAATAATATTTTATATATTTGGTTCATTTCATTGAAAGGAAATTAACACTTCATTGAAATTGAATAGTTGCATCCGTTTGCAAGCCTTTTAAGCAATATATCACGAGTAGAGTTGTAGAAAATTGCACATTGCTTCAACTATTCGTGTTTTTAATACCCAAGAATTCTTATCAGCTTATATTGCATTTTATTTTTTGATATGATTGATATTGTTTAACAAAAGATTGTTGTTTTTTCAATTTTAAAATTTTCGAAATAGGTCTCTTTGTTTTTTTATCTAGTAAATAGTATCAATATGTATTTGTATCCTTTGGTAAATACACGTATTTTTGAATTTCCGTGTAGCCAAGTGTTAGTCGCTCTTGGAAGATCGTCTGAATCAGTTGTATGATAACGAGTTTGTATCCAGAGACTTTTCATATCTTGATAATTTGATGAATAATTATTTTAAAATGCTTTGATATTTTTATTGTTTTCTATCGATTGCCTACTATCAAAGTGCATTAATTTAGAAAAATGCCAATGCGTCTCTACTCTCTTCGTATATGTATACTTTTTCCAATCACAGAACTTGTGTGACTGATAAGTAACTAGTTCTTGAAAACAATACGTCATGAGAAACTCCAAATAAAATTCATATGATCCTCAGTAAACTACCAAATAATAACTTATTAAAAAAGATAGAGCAAAGAAAGCTTTAGCCAAAAATACAACTGTTTAAACTATTGTAATAAGTTTATAACTGAATCTAGTAATTATAGACGTTTTTACAGTGGGTATCTTTTATTGATTTATTTTAATTTTATATTTCAATACCATATAAATAATAACAATACCGGTTTTGCAAAAAGTGTTTAAATAAAGCAACAAGTATACACCATCGGGCGAGTAATTTTAAATTAGTATTTTGGTATTTCATATAAAATACCATTATTACACAAAAATCATCTAATTATTGAAAAAGCTTAGCAAATTTGCAATATTTATTAAAAAATGTGATAGTTTCCATACATTAAAAATAAGATTTTGGCTAATTTTCAATACAGAAATACTGATAATTTAACATCAAATGTGTTAAGGTGATCAGTTGATATCAGTTGTAAATGATTGTCATGAGCGAAACCGGTCTAGATTATATTGAATAAATGTGAAATTAGTACAGAAGAGTGTTTTATTATTTGGATACTGGTATTTTTGTGATTTCTAAACAGACATTTCGGTCTTGATAAAACACCATGAATAACGTGATCCCAGTTACGACAATATCACTTTTGAAGTCCCTAGTTACAGTGTTATCCACAATACCCTATTGACATATCTAATATGAGAACATAAAACAGGCATATCTGAACAATAGCCACCACTGAACAATTAAGGTTCATTTGAAGATTAGGCACGTGATAATTTGGCTTGTTGTGAATTGTTATTGGTATTGGTCAGGTGCGTTTACATCATTAGCTTAGCAAATACATGTAAAGCTTACATTAACAACATAACACGTTGGTTTTCCTCCACAACCCGTTGCGTATCTCTAGTCAGTTTCACGGCCGTCTTGCCAACAAAGCTAATGATAGCCAGAGTAAAACCGCTTTTCCAAGATGCACTAGGGTTCTAATAAAAAGTACTGTCTCGTTTTTAAAATTTTCTTTTCACATCACAGTTTATTTAGAGCTGTTTGAAATTAAGTATAAAAGAATAAAAGGGCTCTTAATTGCGCGTTTGTTAATGATTTGTTTGACATGAAATGGTTTTAAGTTAAATGCTTAACCGTCTTACTGGATGAAAACAAGAAAAGTAAATTTAAAAAAAACACATTATCGTTGGTTAAGAGTCACTTACTCATGATTTACACTGTAGTTTATAAATTATTTGCAATGCCAATTGCTTATTACACATTTTAATTTAAATTTGTTTTTGTATTAATAGCCCTGTTAAATTATATTTCTTATTAGTTGACAAGGCTCATTATGAGCAAAACCGGTCCTGATCTTGATAAATAAATGTAGACATAGGTACAAAAAAAAATTGTGTTTTTCTTAATATAATGCTTTTTCACATAGTATTGACAGTGAACACCATAAAAATCAAAAATACTACTGTATGTAATAAAAGACCTCGAGCACTTTTCATTCGATTACGTGGACATGCTTTGGCTATTTGTTTAATTAAAATATATTTTTAATAATATTTGGAAGCTACCACTGCTTGGTGGATAATTTACTTGTTATAATGTTACTAACTGTATAGACTTTCATAAAAAAGCACGTTGTTTTTTCACTTTCAATCTGTAAGCTTTGCTTAACACACCATCATTCGTCTCATCACATAACAACGAGAGTGAAAGATGCAATGAAAAATATACCGAAAAAAGGTGAATAAAGTTCCACTTGGTACGCAGTATTTTCCAAATGCCAATCTTATACAAGTTTATTGTTTTCTTTCAGCAAAGGTACAAATAAATCTCGCGAGATATTATTCTTACCAGTGAGAGTTTTTCTTTCTCATTTTCTCGTGAAAAATATTAGTCACTTTGAATGTAGGTAGGTATGCGAGATTTATGGGGTGCCTTTCTAGTGAGATTTGTAATAATTCAACTTTTTTTGGACAAGGGCTGATAGAATAAAATTGCGCGGAAACGGAAAATATATATTAGCCGCTTTTTACGCACTCTTTGGTAATAAAATAAATGTTGCCGTTTTGGATGGCTTTTAAGTCAAAATTATGATTTAGCGTTATCTGCGCTTAACATAAAAAATCTTCTTGTTATTCAATTTGGTTCAATAAGCAATAAAAGTTTTTTTTAATAATTCTACTATAGAACTTTTAGAAAATATTTTTAGATAGAAAATACACGAAAAATTTCTGAAATTCTTATTCACTATATTTTTTTTTCATAAAATAATATAACTTTATTCCTTAAATTAAAAGACAATCGACCCAAGTCAAGCCCAAGCAGAGTTTTGATTAAATCAATTTAAAATAAGCATGTTTTACTCTAATAAACAACATAGTTTATCTACAAACCAAAAGGTATAAATAAAATATAGAAAATTTTAAGTTTTCACAATTTACTATTTAAAAGTTTTGAAAGATCTGTCAAGCTTGTCAATAATTCACAAATGACTTTCTATTAAATTTATTAAACAATATAAAACGACCTCTCAGTTACATGTATAACTGCATATTACGTATTAAAAAAATACATATGTTAAACTAGATTGTCCGTTGATTGAACTACAATAACACACGCTAGGGCTTGAAAAACATTTTTAATAATAGGTTAAAATAGCAAAGTATTTAGTTCTACAGTTTTTATATTTATTTGTTGATAGCTATTTCGGCTTTCGCCATCTGGTTGTGTGATTAGTCAAGACACGTGTTTTGCTTCAAGATTTTTATTTTTGACTATAAACTACTAAATAAAAGAGAGTTCTTTTCCTTTCTACTTAGCGCAAGGAGAAAGTAGGACACAGAAAACACATGTAGACAAAACTGGAGCAAACCAATGACTCATGACTCATACATAATCAACTTTTTAGATATTTTTGAATATTGTTAGTCAAAAAATTGCTATATTTTTGGTAGAATACTATGGTTAAATGATGCTTATGAACTTGAATTAATTATTTTTATCCTTTTTTAATGATGACATTTGAATATAGGGTATTGCTTAGGGTATCCAACCCCGAAGCCTTTTTCCAATCTCGGGATTTCGAGATTGATTAATTTTCAATCCCGGGATTTTCTCACCGAGGAATTTGAAATCCTCCATTCGCTACTTTTTCTCCGGATTATCTCCAAACCTCGTATTTTTTTAGCTCACCGATAAATTTGAAAACCTCGATTTGGTATATTTTTTTCCCGATTGTCACAATACCTCGTTTTTTTTTTTTAGCCCACCGTGGAATATGAAATTCTCGATTTGCCAATTTCGTGTCAATTTTCGGGATTTGCTCAAAATTTCTCAATCCCGAAATCCCGGGATCGCAGCCATATCAATCCCGGAATTTCGGGATCAGAAAATTGAACGGAATCCCGGGATTGGATGCCCTAGTATTTCTATTATAGTTTTTGTCTCAATTTAACTGCTAACTACTTTCAAATAAGTCAGCTATATTGATATGTATTTTTATACAAATATTTCTTTTATTCATAACAATAATTATTCACAGAAGAACATTATAAGGAAACAGTACACATATTCCCTTGAATGAATGTTACATTTAAACAGACAAATTATTTTTTTTGCGGTTGTTTAGTCTATAGATATTTTTTAAAGTTAATAGATTTTGAAATAATAATATATAAAGTTTGAAAAATTCAAATAAATATTGGTTTCAAACGTTTTACGTTCACGTCGACTATTTTATTCAAATGTCAAAGAAGCTTCTTCCCCTTCGCCGAAACGCAATAATAGCATTTGAAATACATGCATGATAGATATATGTAAGCAAAAGTCCAACAGAAGATCAAATACCTACATTAGAAGTCTGCATAACTTTGGTGAGCAATATTGCGAGAGGCAAATGTGATCCACACAAAACCACTTTGGTCACGTCTTTTCAAAGCAGAGCTTTCACAGTCACAGAGCTTTAGAGCAATACCCCTACAGCATATAATCATTGCTCCATTTTGAGTTTTAGCATCTCATTCACATGTTGGTCTACCGATCAATATTATGTAAATGACAATCTAACGCGTTTCTGTCACTAAACATTTAGTGAAAGCACTGACGTTATCACACTATGAATGGTTGTAGTGACAATATACGTTGCTGTTTATTTTTATTGCTGGTTATTATTAAATCAATAATCAGTTAACTCGTTGATTATCGTTATATTCACCTTTTATCCTATAAAATTAATATTCACGAAGTAGTCTTGTTTATAATGATGATTATTTATGTATACATAAATTTGAACATCATTAAACTCATATAGTGGATTTAGTTAACAATGTAGCGTTCATCGAATCGGAAAGGTTTATTTTTTTCGTCATTTATATTTTTGTCTCAAAGACTTTCTTGATCATCGTTTTTTAAAGTGTCTTTAAGTGTGTTTTTACCTTTGAACTAATTTATTTTATTTTATCATGAAGTTCATTCAGTAACAGTTAATTTCATTACATTATACTATTTCTAAGACATTAATAATAACTCGCTTTCATCAGAAATCTATATTTTGCCACCAAAAAAATGTTTATAATAAAATTTTAAAACGCTTAGAGGACCTAACCTACTATCGTAAAATAAGGACTTGCTGTGAGAAACTTCGTCTGCAGGAATAGAACGAGTTCGATTAAAATCCAGTCCTTACTTTTCTATGTTAAAAGTTTGTTTGCGTAGCAAAATGAGAATATGAGAATAATAATTACTTTGTTTTATTTACTATATTCGATTGAAGAATACTCATTTATACTAATTCTATTTATACTTTAAATGATTAAAAACAGTTTCACTCATGACGAGCATTATCAACTGGTGTTTTTTGAAATTTCCATTTTTGTTTGGTACTTAGCGCCCATTTTATTTCCTGTATTGCACTCTTTATTTAACTTGCCTTTATTTGTTTTAAGTCACTTTTTTTTTAAATAATCATCTAGACAGAAAATGCTAAGGTAAGACGCACTATTTTTATGACCAGATGGATAAGAGGTAACATAATACCCCACAGCCTTGCATCGGATACAAATATCCATAAATGAATTTTTGATACTGCCACTTTTGAAGTCCGTAACAGAAGCTAACGATGTTAAAAGTCAAATTTTTGAATAGTTTAGTTTGCAAGTGTCAAATAAAATTTCACTAAAAAAAACAGTATGTGCTTATACATTTAAGTTGAAATAAAATATTGTTGATTTTCACTTTGAGATACAACGATGCTAAATAAAAAAAAACCTAATATTGAAATCGTTTTTCTTAAACGACTGTTGTACATACCCAAGCACAGCTCAAGAGAAGTGTAAACTCACAAAAGATACTATCATGGCGAACATTTCTCGCTAGACGCTGAGAAATTTAACAAGAACGAATCTCGAAAATAAAACACTTCAGGAATACTTGAACGACATTGAATTTGCATTTCGAGTGCTTAATCGATTTTTCAACAAGATACGAGATTCAGACAAACCAATATCGCGCCATATACAGATTTTATTTGATGACGACGTTCTTCACAGTTACAACTTAATATTAAAATTAAATTCAATTATACTTCAAATAAATAACAAGATTCTAATTGAAATTATCATTTACCGTTTTCACAAAACATTTAATTTACACGGAGTCGGAAGTTATTTGCAAAAATAAAATTTTACAAAGTAATGAGTTCAAAGTTTTAGAAAGTTCGAATAACTATATTTAATTATTGATTATTTTATGATCTGATGCCAAAAATGCGTTTATTCTAATCTTTTTAATTAATGATTGGGCGACTGACTAACAAATGGCACAATATTGTATTGACATTGACGATACAAATAATTATGTGTTTGTATACTCTAAAATGTATATCTTTAACATCTTGCCTTGTATAGATAGTTTCCATTTCTATGGGTATCCGTATCACTAGCATCTGCTTGAAAATTTTAATAAGATTGAAAAATTAAAATAAAAACTGATTATTAAAATAACATTGCTTTTGTTTATAAACATGTATTGATGATTTTTCGTGCGACATCCTAAATGTGTATATATAAGATTGCTATGTTATAATGTTTAAATAAATACAATGTATTTTACCAAAAGCAGTAAAGCTTGCAATATTTTTTCTTTTTAATACCATTTCAGCGATAGAATTTTAAATTCAACCTCGCATAACATACGAAGCAAACGCACCGTTAAAGGCGTTTAAGAACGTTAATTATTTTCCAGCGAGTGGAAAAAAAACTTTCTACGATAATATTATGAAAACGGCATTAAATAGATTTTTGTTCCTTCTGGCGTGAAGTAATCATAATTTAATTTAATCCTTTGTTTAGAAATTCTCGCGAAAGCTCCCGTTCAAGGGAGTAATTCGTTTAAGCGACTTACATACGTACCGATATAAGAGTGACTCAGCATGTGTAGGTGTCTACGCTTCTACGATCCTACGCCTCAACGAAATTATGGGCACTATGTATATAGACATAAAAATTGCATAGCTTAGTGTCATTTTATTGAGAAATAAAAATATTCGTTTCATGAATAAACTCTTACTTAAAATGTGTACTTTTACATGAATACACATTTTTGTGAACATATTTAAAATTACGTTTAAATATGAAAACAATTACTATTTTCCAAGTACCAAATATGAAAAAGAAATGTGGCAAATTACGATCAAAAGAGACATACAAATAATTATGAAGGTAAGTAAGATTCTGTAAAACATACACGGTTAAGCTGAAATAAGTATCTTATTGCAGCAAAAATAGTTAAACAATTTTTTACATTATTTTTAATCAAAAATCATTATGAGCAAAATAAATAATTTTAGTGTTTGAAAAAACTGTACACTTTGTCTACTGTATAAAAAAGGGTAGGAAGCATGCGACCCTTTGACAGAATCCAAATTACATTGTTTTTATCTATTGGCAAAATACTGTATCTGAATATTTTTTAAAATAAACTAAATTATATATTTTTTAATGTGTTCACTGACAATTTTCGATGAAAATGTTTTTTTTTTTAAATCTTTAGTTGATAATACTCGCGATGGGTGAAGCCAATCATCATTTATTCTAAATCATATGAAATTAGTACAAAAAGTGTTTTATTTTTATAAAAGTTTTTTTTTATGATATAATGAAGAAATATTTAAAGATCATTAATCTTACAGTCAATAAATGTGTTCTTAGCGTAGTATTAGCGAGAGACTAATTATATAAACATAATTAAAATGTGTTAGGCAAGTTAATCTTCCATTTTCTCGCCATCTGTTTCAAGAGGGACTAAGTGGATAACCATAAAAATGACCATTAAATGGTATGAAAACGATTACGGAAAGAGCTTGGTTTCTTTTAATCATTATGTTCTTTTGAAAATATTTTATTTCATTGTGTTAAAAGAATTAAAATCTTTCAACCGTATTGCTAAAACTGAATATCTAACATTATTAACATGACATTATTAATTCAATAAGATAAATGAACTATCATATTTTAAAAATGATGAAAAAAAAGAACTTCATTGAAAAGAAAAAAAATTATAAACTTTTATAACATTATAATCAAAAGTCGGTCACTAAACTTCAATTTCACATAATAGGCAATTTATCTCAATAAAACCTGTTTATTTAGAATAAGGTAGATTAATAAGATAAAATATAATTTAAAATTTCGACTAAAGGTGCTTGGTAGAATTTCAATATTAAATTTGAATCGTTCAAATTATGTACATTCACACAGATTAAGTTCAAGTTCATCCGTGAACTTGAACGCCTGAAGATTCTGAAAGGAGAAACCCGGGTCGTTAGTAACAAAATCTGTGCGAGTGTACATAATTTGAACGATTCAAATTTAAGATAAATTATCACATAATAGTATCCATTCATCACAAAACGGTGTAAAACTTCAACCGTCACTACTTGAAACCATTTTTAATAAATTTACAAAAACACCTTAACTCAAAAGCATAGATTTTTAAGCGTAAAAAGGCATAAAAATAAAATAACTATACTATGAAATCTTCAAGAAAGTCTATCAAGAGCAGCTACAAATAAAAAAGTAACTTAATCTTATGTTTTATGTACAAGATTATTTCAATTTTATTTTTCAATTATAAACAGCATTTTATAATTTAATGTAAAACGAATAATGTTTCTCTACCGCTGGAATGCATTTATACTAAATTGTTTCACATTTCAGGTAGATAATGAAAACTTTTACCGCACAAATAAAGATTTAAATAAATTAAACTTTGTTTTGATAACTATTTTAATAAAAACATGCATCTATAGATTTTATATATTCATTGTGTTTTTGTAGAATAATAATGTATCTCATGAGTTTTCAACAAGATAGATAGTGGTGGTTTTTTCATTGATTGTATAGAACAATTTAAAACAACCATTTCTGCTTCAAACAAACTTACTCAATCATCAGAACAGTTTTGGAAAAGTAAAGTGGTTGTCGTTTTCGTTAAATACTTAAATTGTCAAGTATACCGTGATATGAACCACGTTAAAAGAAAAGATCGTAGAAAAGAGTTGTATGAAGATAATTTCGTTTTTCTCATATAAAATTTCTACGATACATTTCGTACCAGAAAACGATTATGAAATATTCAAAATAAATATGAAAGATTTAAAACCTTGACTAAGTTTATTTTTATTGTGTTTGAATTGAATGAAAAAGATAATGCATGGTCACTTGACAGTACATTGTACAATGTCCTACTAAATACACGTATGAGAGTCGGAAACCACTTACATTTTGCACGCTTCACTTAATTAATATACGCTAACCAAATTTTCTGTTCAAACTTTTAGGCCTTCCGTTTGTAAATACAGCTCCTAATGACCCTTACTAAATTTGCATTTTTGCTCCTAAGCTAAGCAAACAAATGTAGATTATTGTTTATAATTTGAGACAAAAACGATATTTATTTTTCTATGTTTAAATAAAAAGATTAAGAACTTTTTTATTAAATATTTATTGTCACTTTTTTTAGTGATTTGAATTTAAATGACATGTAAGCTGATTTATATGTCTTATGGGTCTAATAAATAATATATTTAGAGTTTAAAGGATTATTGGGCAACATGTTTATTTTATTTTTGGACGAGTTAGGTATGTTAGAAATAAATATTAGATGACAATGTTTTCTTAAAATTATAGAACGATCAAATACACGTAAGACAATGTCCAATATACATAATCTGTTTTCTGCAATATGGATGTAAATATAGATAGAGGATGTGGAAATACACGCCACTTACTCCCCAGTAATTGATCATGTTATAATATTCAATGAGATCTCACAGCACGTAGATTGTTACAGTAATAGTGGTAAACATAGTCGGAAATCCCCACATCCACGGCATCCCGAAAACTGACACAAAAGGTAACGCAGTCTCTAACCATGAAATTACTATGCCAAGATCTACTTAAGTAATTTCATGCACACAAATCAAATTATGATTGCAATGAGGATATTTATAAAGGTAATATATTAATGGTATATTTCAATAGTTTATACCAGAAGTTGTAGATGGGCAAATTATATATATTTTTTAAGCTCTGCAACGATTCTAAAATGAGACCGTGATTTTTTAAATATAGCTCTGTAGAAAATAAAACATTGATTTCCACACTGCATTTTTCAACATCAAATCAATGTTTTAAAATGTTACACTCTCTATTATATTAACCTTCTTAGTATATTTAAAATAGAAATGAAGCTTTACACTAGAGTTTTCAATCCCGGAGCCTTTTTGTGATCCCAGGATTTCGGGGCTTGACCAATTTCCAATCCCGGGATGCCGGGATCCCGGTTTTGGGCACACAACATTCTACAAATTCTCTATAAATTGAGAAAACTTTTGGTGTCATGCAAAGTTTCAAACTATTTCATTTCCAATTTCAAGAACCCAGGAATTTGCCGATTTGCCCAAAATGTGAGCGTAACTCTTTTTTTTTAGCTCTTTCAAATCTAAGATCTTATAAATTAACGGATTTACTGAAAATTTCTCAATCCCGAAATTCCGGGATTGGTGCGGTCGCAATCCCGGGATCACAAAATCTGGTCGGGATCCTGGGATTGGAAAGCTTACTTTCCACTGGTTTCTCTCAGAAACCCCGCGCTCTAATTTGCGCCTGTAATAATTATTAATTGCCATACTTGAAACTAGAAATAGCACAAATTGTGTACCCAAAGCTTTTCATGCATTTAGTTATTTTAGTTTTGGCAATATACATTTATAAGGGTTTATTATTGTAGTCGACCCTCAATACAACAACGTCGCAGTCAGCCGCAGCACCTGAGGCCTGCATTAATTAACAAGGACACCTGGACACGCCGGCCGCAAGCGATATTTGTCACAGCCTCTCGTTGTTGTTTGCCACACTTCGCGTTTATCGGGTTAACATCGGTTTGGGTGGACGAGGTATCAGAATTGCTTACTGAAAACCAAGAAACTCAAAAAAACAGTCACTGTTAATAAAACAAAATAAAATAATTTAATGTGACTATTAAATGACTGTTCAAATCAGTAAATAAAATTTACTGCATTATGAAATAAGTTTTTGATACATTTAGTAAATTTCCCTTTTACTAGATAGAACCTAGCGCTAAACGCTTTTAGTTTTTCGTTTTGCGGTCAATAGTTCAAATCAAAATTGGTCATACCTTTTATTATAAAGCATGTTTTATCACTATTTTTAATTTAAAACGGTTTATAATAAGCTTTTTACACATGACGTTAATTGAATATTGATTTTCCACGCGTATTTTAGTCAAAAAAATCTTATTTTTGCTCTATTGTTTCTATATTTTTAAAATTTAAATGCTATTTCTGCGTTAACTGTGTTTTAAAAACAACCCATCATAAAAATGAATTCACTCACCCTATATAAATGACAATTATTACATTCATTCAAAATTAATACAACAATTAGTACTCAGGGGGTGAAGTGAGCCAACTAGTAAAAAGGTAAAACTTTTTCTTGGTCTTTTAAGTGCAAGAACGTCTTTAATTGGTGTTTTGGTGGATTTTATATTTTTATTTTATTGAGATGAACACTATTGCAATGTGTAATAATTGAGGTAACTTCACTTTTACAATACTTGAGGACGTGTACAATATTAAAACGCATCTAACTTATTTTTTTTCTGAAATACCGATTGACTTACTTCACCTCTAATGGGTATATTACTTTTCTTAAAGCAAAACACGTGTCGTGTTGAGTTTTGGAGCAATAAAAATAACAAGCGTATATAAAAAACAAATTTCCACACAGTTTCCATCAAATCCATTTAAAGTAGAAGAATATTTGTATTATTTATTTATTAGGAATTTTTGCCAACCTTTAAATAACCTTTGATGTGTACATACAAAAATATATCATGTTCTCCGATCGATCAGTTTTCCATTAAAAGATATATTTAATTTAAAAACATCTTAAGCCTCAAAGGCTAAGAAACAGATTGAAGCTTCCGAAGGCTAAACCGTAAGTTTGTGTAAGTAGCTAAAGCTGTAAGAGTGTTTCTCTGTACTGCACGATTTTATATTTTCGTCTCATGGTAGGTTTAGATGGAAATAATAAAAGCATTTAAGCGAAGAACCCGTAGACCAAAGGCTCCATTATAATTTTTTTAAGTCGTCTTTTGCCACGACTAATCTTAAATAATCCTGGCTCTGTCGGTAACATCACTCATTCTTCTTTATGCACTTGATTTTTATTTATTTTTCAAGGTTTTCGAGGACTTCAAATAAAAAAAAAGATCAACTGCTCCCTTCACATGATAAAATAAAATTAATATTCTTATCATCTGAAATCATTTGATATTGCTTTCAATGAGCGGAAGCGGTTCTAATGTATAATAAATAATGTTGAAATATGTAATTCAAAAAATGTTTTATTTTTTGATATTTTTACGGTTGTTGAATTTAATTTAATCTTTATTTCGTATTATTGATTACGTCTTACCCTTAATTGATGAAATATTTGAATAAATAGTTCATGAATCCGCATTTTTTTCATATGAATCAATTATTTTTCAAAGAAAATTGAGACAGATTAAAACATTATATAACGTGAAAAATACTAACAGCTTATTTTTAATACTTTTTCGGAATAGGAACATCAAAGTTAAATTTCATCAAAAATTCTATAGCAATCAAACAATAAATTAAGATTAAGCTTTATGCAAACACAACTCTAAGTGTAAGTAATCTTTTACAAAGACTTTTTCAAATATACAAAATTAAAAATCGTTTAAAAAACCCATCTCTCAAAAGATCTCTTAAATTTTTCATAAAACGCCACGCGTGTAAACCAATTACGACAAAAAATTGAATTTCCCTTCATCGATATAAATTCGGTGGTAAGTAGACTGAGATTATATTATGTGAATAAATTTCATGAAAATAACTCATGTTCTTTATTATGTTGATATTATTAGTGCACGGTCGATTAACATGCAGGAGAAATTGATTAGTGGCAACGAAGCTGGTTATGGTTGGCCACTCTTGAGATATTTAAGTGAGTTTCAACCATACTGAATATATTTTTAAACAATCAAATTCGCTTGATTAATTATTAAATAAACCGTAACTCAATAATATAGAGAAAGGTTTCAAGAATTCATAATAAAAAATTCTTGAAATCATCTTGGATTATACTTTATACGGTTAGTTGTCACTTTTAAGGTGTTCACTGTTAATACTTGAAGGAGACATAATATTTTTTAAGAAAACCGGGTAATTATAATAATAATCATTCAAATGTAGAAGTATTCATAAACTTTACTGAAATAAATTGCGATATTTTGTTGGATGATGGTAAAAGCTTAAATAAAACAATAATTGGATATTAAAATATATTTAAATTAATCACTAGAAAAAATCCAATTATAGGAAATAATAACATTAAATTTGACATATTTATTTATAATAAGTATGCAAAAATAGTTAGAGATATTTTTTAAAATTATGAAAAACTAAGTTTCAGTTAAAAAGCTTAAATCGTGATTATTTATTATTCGGTCATTAAATTTTTGTGATTTTTGTACCTCACGCTTCTTTTACATCACTTTAAATTAGTTGCTTTTGAAAAAACTCAACTACAGTATTTATTAATTGAAACTAAATAAATTGGTATTTTGGATGAATTTTGTTCAAGAATATAATGATTCGATAGGTTCAATTTTTTTTTAAATAAAAATTGTTATTCTTAATCTTATTATTTTTTAAATTAACGATTTAAGATATTGTGCAAGCTATATATATCTCTCGTAGATTAAAATAATGTTATAACAGACGAGCACACTTATGGAATATAACATATGTACAGTGATCCAACTGTAGAACTTGCAAACATTACAATGTTAAGGCTGCAATTTAGTCAGTCGACAGTGTCAAGCGTTAGTTTTGTATCACTGACGCAGACTTCATATTCTGCTCCAACACGCGGGAAAATTGTTTTCCTTTGACACTCCACGGCTTGTCGCGCAAAAGTAATTTTACTTTGCCGCAGTTGAAACAGATTCAGAATTACGACAAAAGAGCGGTTTTTTCGCCAAACACACTCCCAGAGCAAGCCTTGCATTGTTTGTTTTTATTTATTTCCGTTTTTATTTTTATTTTTTCCCCCGCGACACGATCCCATACTTGCAAAATGTTTTGCTTTATTTCATACACTTTCGTATGTGGATAATGGAACATAGCACTTCTTTCAACAATGGTTCCGCATTTCTCCAAGAACAACGGCTCGTGTGATTTTTTTATACTCTGTATGTTTTATACGAACCGCTTTATATTACATATCGTATGTAAACATTCCCGTAGAAAGGAGTGCCTTTCAAATAAGTATAATAATAGCTGTTCATATAATATAATATACACAATACTTTAGTTTTTATTTAAGCCCTTATAGGCATCATATCATAGATAATTTCAAACAGCTTAGAAGTTTACTACTGTTTAATGCCATACAATCAAAAGCGATGAAAAATCTGTTGTTAAAATAAAAAAGAAAACATATTTTAATAGCTTAGATGTAGAGAGGTTGAAATGAAATTTTATATTTATAATGAATGCGTAATAATTTAATCCAAAAGTTGTATAAAAAATCTTAAAGATTATTTTAATCGTATGTTTTAGATAAAAAATCTTATGATATGTATAAATTTATTGTCTAAGGGTGTTAATTAGTTATCGGTTTCTAGATAGTTTCTAGATTAGGTAGAATTTAAAATGAGTGAATGGTATAAATGTTATGTTTGAATATTATTTAATGAAATGTAACCGCTCCTGCATATACAAGGGGTTGCATTGATCTAATGCCACATTGTCCGGCCACCACTGTATAAAATAGAGAAGTAAAATGAGACAGTATAATTTGGAAAGTAAATATTGAAATTTCTACAGAATGGGTGAAAGGGGACTTTTTATTCTTTTTGGTATTGTGAGAGCTAATACTTTGATCTTGGTGATTATGGCGGACTTAAAAATTCGTATATATTTTATACTTGCTGACCATTATTGCTTTCTATGGCATCATGAAATATATATCCGAACATTTTATACACGCATTCAATTTTGACTATAATAAAAAAATAAAATTGAAATTATTAATAAAAAACAGTTTTCACGAAGATGCTGCTGAACATATTTAAATTGAAATCATTTATATCAAATATATATTAAAAGTTTATTCATGTAAGTTTTTTTTATTATAGAAGCATATTTTGCATGCTCAAAAGAGTTCATATTTATATATATATAATATGTAATGTATAATTATTTTTGACAACGCATTGATAAATTGTTTAATGACGCGTTTACCGAAATATCGAATAGTGACCTTTTGGCGGACTATTTCTTGTTGTTTTCAGATGAATCTTCAAGTGAAAACTAATTTTCCGGGAAAAAGGCTTCTTTTTATTCAAGTCCACGGATGAGCTTGAACTGACATTTAAATTTTTCAGAAGATTCCAAAAGACGAATCCGTGACAAAACTTGATATTAAATTTCGTCAACCACCTACCGTCGATATCTTAAAATAATTCCAACGTATTTGCGTTCCATGTATTTCATATTAAAATATTTGATGTATGTAGGTTCGTTTATTGCAAAAATATCACAGTAATGTAGCACATAGCATTGCAAACAAAATAAAGTTTTTCTCATGAAAATTTATTTAATTTTACTAAAGCAGTTTTACATGTTGTCATTGAAGCCAATTTAACAGTCACGCAGTAACACATGGCATCAAGCAACTACAATTTAACAACTCTACTTTAGCACAAGTATAAAATATAAGTGCATGCAAAACAGAGGCATTTAAGTTTTCTTTAAATCGTTTTAATTCCAATGTCATTTCTATAAACATTTTCCTCGACTTAAAAAAACACTTTTTACACTAAATCCACAGTACTGTTTTTAAATAAAATGATCATCTACCGAAAATTGGCAGTCAAAATCTTAAAAGTTATTTTACACTACTTTTTGACGTTAATAAAAATCATGAGAATTTATTCGTTGTTTTACAATTATTATGATGAGATAAACTATTAAATGGAAAAAGTGCAACCTGTCAGCAACATAGACAGAGAGAGATTGTGTATGTGTGTGCAGTACGTATTTTAAATTGGTACTTAACTGGTTAAAATTACTTTTATATGCCATGCTATAATGAAGATACAATGTAATTTTTTCATAATGATACTATTAAATGGCTCGTATTTAGCCGGTCTAAATTTGAATACAGTTTCTGTCATAATTTTTATCACTTTGGTCAAAATTTATATTAAATGTTCATAATATACTATCAGTGTACAGAGGGCAGAATAAATAATTAATGGCCAGAGTTTATATAAAATAGTCATAAGGTTAATAAAATTTTAAAAAACCTAACATAACCTTACCAAAATGGTTATAAAATCTGTCCGTACAATATTTTTATTCTGACTGTTCATACTGTTCTGACCAATAATTAATTTAAATTCTGACCATTTGTTTCGTTCCCTTATTAAATTATCTTTCAAAAATATTAAGTACTTTTTTTATATTATAGATATATAGCTTCCTTTTATTCTGAAAAAAATCT
The DNA here is from genome assembly GCA_030503985.1 of Himalopsyche tibetana. Taxonomy (NCBI): domain Eukaryota; kingdom Metazoa; phylum Arthropoda; class Insecta; order Trichoptera; family Rhyacophilidae; genus Himalopsyche; species Himalopsyche tibetana. Next base: position 641,792 of record JAPJYX010000007.1, on the reverse strand, counting down.
CTGTACGTCATATTTCTTTTACTTTGACGCTTAATGTTAAATTTATATTGAACTTGATTACTCCTGTTCTTATGCATGCCCTGGTGATACACGGCAAAGTGAAGTAGTGCGCCGTTCCCTACCGCAATACAATACTATGTTTTGTGATGCTTCTAGCTTTCAACTGCAATGTAAAGACTTATTCGGGAATGCACTGACGAAGATGAAACATTATATTTTGCGAATAGTTTCACTATTTGTTGCTTATGTCTCTGCAACTTCATTCTGACATATAAATTCTAAATACAAACTTTACATCACTACAGAAAGCGTTAAATATTGCGGAATATTATGATAATATAATACGTACCGAGTAAAATCACTCATGTAAATAATTAGTGACTAAATAACGAGTGTATTATAAAACAATGTTTCAACTATTTGCAGTTATTGTTTGTTAAGGTTTAAATTTTTAAAAAATACGCAAAATAATTTCACTCAACCGTTTATAGTCCCATTGTTGTCTTTGATTAATTTTAATATGAAAAATTTGTTAATAATTCTATGAAAAATATAGTTTGTTATCGTTTAGATTATCAGTCTTTAGTCACCAAGAATCAACACTAAGTACAAAAAGCCCTCGGATATTTAAAAGTAATGTTTTTTTTTTCTTTTATGGTTTATTTTTACCCACATCTATTAATATTCAAATAAAATGCGACCAAGTGTAGAGCGGTGTCTAATAAATACATCAACTTGACACTTTTTCTTCTACATAATATATTTACTAAGTCAGTAAGTTAGTAAGCAATAAAATTCAAATAACATATTCGACAAATTTGGCCACCCTAAATCACTGAATCTATCTCAATTGAAATAATTCAGTGGTTCTATTTTCCATTCGCCACATAACATATTCCATCTTGGGAGAAAATTTATGGTTCTGTGTAACCTTCTTCACACGTCATAGTACACTTAGACTAGCTTTCATGCTCGACTTAACGTGTTGTCCTTATTGAACCTTTTCCACTTCGATGCCCAATTCTAAAAGTTTGTTCTGAGCTTTCCCGGTTCAACTTGGGAGCTTTTGCCGGGCAGATACGAATATACTCTCGAGCGGAAATCAGCAGACCAATGATTACGTTTTAAGGGTACCGGCTAAAGTGAAGATTTCATTTATTGAACTTTCGTTTACTTTACGAAATTCCATTAAAACTGTTAAGTTTCGTTAAATGTTCAAACTCTTAATGAGGTTTCATGTAGTGTTGTGACGCGCTGATTGTAATAGTGTTCAAAATCATTCACCACGGTATTTTATTTTCTGTTTTAAATGAACGTTTTTCGGTCAACTCTACGCGCAGCATTTTGTCACTGACTCATTTACACAAAAAAGCAATACAAATGTTTCATAGCATTTTAATATAAACATTCAGTTGGATTATTCAAGTTTTTTTTATTAATGCTATTAATGCTAAAATCTCATCCTTTTCTATTCAGCAAATTGTATAAATAAATCAAGTCGTCATATTATCGAATGATTATTTATCATCTATTATTTTATAATCAAGCTTGGTTTCAATGCAATTTTAAAAAAAATGTTTTTGATAATAATTGCTATGCATAGATTAGTTCTATAATATTTACAGAACAACATAAAATAAATAATAGGGTCTTAAAAAAATGTCATTTCTCAAAATCGTGTAGAAAATATGTCACTACTTTTTTGTAAGATCTTAGTCACAATAGTAACTATTCTCATTTACAATAAGTGTAAATATCATACTTCAAAATCAAATATAAATTAATTAAATTAATCTCTATTAGGTGGGCGGTTGTTTTGAAGAGGTAGAAAATCGAATGCCCAGCGAGTGCAATTTGTTAAATGTCTTTTCCTTTTGCGAACGCTTGTACGTGGAATTGTTTGGTGACATAGCTCGACGTGTATGCAACTTAAATCCCAGTTCACCTAATCTATGTGTCACCTGAGCGATGCGATCACTTCTGCAATCCGGATACACATTTTGCTCAATAGAAACACTCCCTTTGATTGGTTTCATCCAAACAAACACGTACGATTTGTTTTGTATGGACACCAGATTTGTTTACTTTAATTATGTTATGTGAATAGATAAATTAATTGTTTGTCTTACTTATTAAATAACCACCTGGTTATTTAGGTTAGGTATTCTGGTTAGTAGACAAACTAACCAAGATAATGTTAGGCAAATCGGTTAGCTGAATATTTTTCTAGTTACTTAAAGTTTATTTTTTAATTTACCCAAATTTTATAATGGAGTGGTAAGGAGTTGCTGGATATTTATAAAAAAAATGTAAAATTCAAAAGATTAGCAACTAGTTACTTAAAAACTTGTCTTGCACAGTCGATTTAATAGCCTAGCCCTTACGAAGCGATTTCATTGAGTCGGCAAAATTGCAGTAAACAATCAAAGCAGTTGGGTCGAGTTTTTGGCACAGTGGTCAACGTCTTTGACTTCTGTGACGGGTCTACCGGGTTCTAGTCCTAGAATAAACTGCATATTTTATATAGAGTATTTGTGATGTCCAGAAAAAAAAACCCACGCTTCTTATTATAAAATAAATTAACGCAAACTCTGCAAAAATATTGCTCTTTAGACATCTGAGGTGTTATTTAATTCTTTCGTTAAAATTTCTATATGTTTGTCCTACATAAAAAAAACGCTAATTTTGATACGCCAGACGATAGATGACGCTTTGAGAATATGAGTCTTATTTATCGTTACAACTTGTCACAAGATTTCCTTAATATTTAATATTATAAAACACAGGATGTATGTTATCTGGTAACAATCTCACTACTCTACTCTACGTGTATTTATAATAAAAAAATGTTTTTATTTCGCTGATATGTACAATAAAACACGTTAATGTTGTCGAGTATTTAGGTGTAAATAAATAAAATAAAAGTCAATATGTCGTTCTGGGCCTTTGTGGATTTCACTTAAATTTTATATGTTTTTAAGAACTGCCAAAGACTTAAACGATTTAAGTAGATATTCAAAGAAGTAATTATCTCCGTTTTGAAAATTTTTTGACTACGTATTGTTCAAATAATCTGATTGTCAAGTTTGAATTGAGTATCGAACAAAAACATAAAAGAATTGACACAGGCAGATTTTCAATCTGCCTGTGTTGAGTATTGATACAATAAAAGCAGTATACACGGGAAAACTAAAATCCTATTCTAGTTTTTTAAAGTTCTTTATCCATCAAACGTTATTAAATTGTTATTCGCAATTTAACAATTGTTTACTCGTCAGTATGATATTTTAGAGTAGTCTAAAATACTATCGTATAACTGTGACCTTTACGTAACTTAAAGCATTTTAAAATACGCTTTCTTGATTTTTATGATAATTGTGTGGGCGGTTGTTATTACCCTTTTCCAACTGCACAAATATAAAATCATTGGTCTTTTTTCTCAGATGAATTAAGCAACACGAGCGTGAAGTTATTCATACTAAACCGTGATTGTACTGTCTCCACTTCTTGTATCTACATAATATAAATTAATTGATTTGGTATTTACTTGGTAGAACTCCATTTATAACAGATTAAAAATAACAAAGTATTTTAGTTCTACAGTTTTTAATAATTTTATTCGTTGATAGCTATTTTGGCTTGCGCCATCGCCATAGTTCTGACGATGGCGCAAGCCGAAATAGCTATCAACGAATAAAATTATTAAAAACTGTAGAACTAAAATACTTTGTTATTTTTAAGCTGACATAATATAAGCCTTCAAATAATAAGAAATAACACAAGATATTGAAAAATTACGATTTTTCGTTATTTTCACTTTTAGGATGTTCACTGTCAATGCTTGGTGGAAAAGCACTATATTAAAAAAACTAAATACTCATTCTTGCAACTTCCATTGTTATATAATATGATCAGGGCCGGTTTCTCTCTTGACGAGCATTATCAACTGATGAGTATTTTTTTCAATATTTCGTTATTCTTTAAAAAGAGGAGTATTACTAAAATATAAACTGAAGGATCCCACCCTACGAAAATAAATCGTGTATGGTGGATTATTTCAGGTATATGGTTTGGTTACGGACATTGTAGAAGTTTGTATTGTGCGACAGACGGCAACTGAGTTATGGCCATAGATATATGGGCATACTTGTATATCAGGGCAAACGTATGCTCCGACGTAATGCTGATGAATGAATCGCCTGAACCCAATGACTAAACATTTTAGTCATTGCCAGAGCGTATACCCGATTCCGATCACCACAGCACAGCTATGACTATTGTGATCACGTGCAGGATTTCAGGCTCACAACTTTGCACTCAGACAATGCATCGCGTTCTATACGGTATTGGATAATCAAATAGTGGAACTTTGACACCATGATTTTGTCAGCAAACTTACAAATTGTTTAGTTTGCTTAGTATCAACTAGGAAATCTTGTTTCATTTTTAAGACGCTCATTGTGAATAATTCACACTAACATTTTTCTGTATTAATTCTACATTTTTTAAAGCTAAGGACCGGTAACGCTTTTCAGATAAACTCTGATCTCCGATGTTTATTTATTGTTTTTATAATTTTAAAATTTACTTTATTGGGGCTTGGGATTCACAATAACAACAATATCTTGAGGGTTTCGGGAAACTCACGACCCAAAACCGTAGCACCATAGTATTCGTGTTACAAAAATATATTTAAATGAATATTTTATGAATATTAAAATTAGAACATTTTTCAAATATATACATTTTTAAAAAACTGTTTTGAAGTTATGTTTCGAATAAAATCACAAGTTAAATATAAAAAAGACGACAGTATTATAAATAATTGTATTTAATACTTTCGATGGTTTCGGCGGTAACCTTTTGGAAGTTCATTTTAATAGAAAATTTAAATTAACTTTGATTATTCCACGTATTGTGTTACTAACTGTGACACGTGTTTCGCCTCTTTCAGAGGCATCTTCAGACTTACTATCGCAAAGTTTGCTTAAGTAATGTTTGTTTGCACTATTTCGATTTTATAATCCTCTCTTTGCTTCCCTTAAAAAGGAAAAATCCCAATCTGATTGATTACAATTCATTAGTATAATTAGTATCATTATCTGTTTGTTTTATTTCGATTCTACACCCCCCTCCTTGCTCCTCTTAAAGGGAAAAAAACCCAATCTTCCATTTTGTAATTTTATAATTTTAAAATGTTAGAATCAATCTTGCTTCATTACTTAAGCAAACTTTGCGATAGTAAGTCTGAAAATGCCTCTGAAAGAGGCGAAACACGTGTCAAAGTTAGTAACACAATACGTGGAATAATCAAAGTTAATTTAAATTTTCTATTAATAATTGTATTTGTTTATTTGAGGCGTTTGTTTGATTTTGCCGATAAAATCATTTTTTTTTAAATCGTGTATTTGGTCAGTAATTTTATAGTTATTATCGTAAACTAGAATGTTTCTTAACTTTTGTATTGCCTCCTGATTCCGAAACTGTATTCAAAGTGTAAATATTCTCAAACCGTATTTGTTTAAAATGAAGAAAATTTACTTAATACACTATTTTTAGAAATTGAGCAAGACTTAAGTCTCCTGATATTTTATTTGAATTTCCCGGGAATCGAGACAGGTAAAAAGCGTCAATTTATTTTTAGGTTGTTTTGTCACAGAATCTTTTAATGCCGCTCATAGAAAAGTAATGTTATAATTTTATCAAAAGAACTTTTCCATTCCTAATGTCGAGTAAAATGGAAATCTTAACAGACAATATTGGCAGGATCAATTTAAATAAATGTAGTCACGTTTACTAGGTAGGATAAAAATACTATATAGCTCTAAAAATCGTTTGATAAACCTATCTTAGTTTAGAATTTATCGTTTGGGGATTCAATCTCGTGACTTCACAACCAGTAAGTTTGGCTGCAACTTTTGTTAACTGCCAAGTGTCTACTGTTTAAGTTCTTTGACAGACTTTTTCAGCAATCGCTTTAGAAAATAGCAATAAAAACATAATAAATATACAGTAAATAAATAATTATTATTAGTGCTTATATTTAAAAGTATTTTTGACATTAAAACCATTTTAAATACATTTTTTTTTAAGTTATAAACTTATTAAATTTATCAACAAAACTAGGTACAACAATCAACTCAAAAAGAAATAGCATTATCAACAAAACTTCTCAATTGAAATGTTAACGATTTGCTAACTCAATGATTTTGTATCGCTTTTTCATGCAAAGTTATTGTAAATTGTCTAACGTACGTTTACTCTGGTCTGCATATGAGTGATGGCAAGTACTCAAGGAATAATAAAGTGATGTGAGACTCAACTCAACTCGTATTTCATTGTTCCGGGCAAGTGCCACTTGGAATTGGTCGCGTCGATCTCGCTTTGATAAGTGCCTATTGTCAGTGGTAAAGGCTCTTCCTAGATATGAATATACCTAATATTCAGTGGCGTATTCAGAAAATATATGGATATTGAAACCATATAAATAGGACCTTGAAAATATACATTTTTTTTAAGTTTTCCCAAAATACATGTATATTTTGGGAAAACTGGTCCCGGTTCAGTTGTTTAAGTTAAGTCAAGTGAGGCGTAGACAGAACTGATTGAAAGCTGTTTAGTGTCTCTAGATTTGATAAGAATAATAAGGAATTAAAACATTACACACATTTCGTATTTTTGTATTACTTAAATTTACAAATAAAGTATCATACTACTCTGCTATTATTTTAAAAAATCAGCGTGTTTTTTAGCTTTTACATGCTTCATTGTCAACTTGTCAAGTGTTAAGACAATATTTTAAATATTATAAGAAACTCTCTTACGACTAAACGTGCTCTTAAAAAAGATATACGTAGTGCTTAAATTAATTGCCAAATCAAATGTTCGATGATCATTTGATTAATATTTATATAACTACGATTCATAGCTGAGTGCATCATATAGAATTTAAATTTATAATAATATTGATTGTTTTTTTTATATGGTCATTAATATTTTCAAAAAATCCCCATAATTATTGCAAACCCACTTAATTCATTGAAACTTGTATACATTCAATTTTCGCTAATTTACATTTTAATAGACTTTTAACTTAGTGATCTACTATAATTAAGTATTTCGACTGACGGTGCTTGATGGAATTTCAATATCAAATTTGAATTGTTTGAATTTTGTACTTTTCCATGAGTTTTGTCGCTAACGACTGGCTTTCTATTGCAAGAACTCTTTAGGTAAATTATTGATAAATAATAAAGATGTTATAGATTATAAAAAAAAATCTGGGGTTTATAGATTGCAGTGTAGTGATTGTCCCAAATTTTATATTGGTAAAACTGCTAGAACCTTAAATATAAGAGTGGCTGAGCATTTAGCCGCTTTTCGCTTAAAAAAAGATACTTTCACATTTGCCAATCATTTAATTCTTGAAAACCATACGTTTAATTTTGACTCAGGTATTGATTTGTTACATACTAACAGGGGCGAGTTTAAATTATTTTACCAAGAAATCTTAGAGATTAATCGAGCTCAGCTCAACAGTTTGCCATTTTTAAACGAGAAATATTATCTACCAAATTCTCCATTGTTGTACCCCTTTTAAATAATTGTCATTTTATTAATAATTCAAGCACTTGCTATCATTAAATATTAATTCAAAGGCTTAAAAACAAATCAACTCATTAATAATAGGTCGGATAAAACCCTAGATTTATTTTAAACATTCCTATGTTATTATCTGGTCATTAATATTTTCGAAAAATCCCCATAATTATAACAAACCCACTTAATCCATTGAAAATTGTATACATTCAATTTTCGCTAATTTACATTTTAATAGCCTTATAACTTAGTGATCTACTTATATTTTTTTTTATAAACGATACAAACTGTTTACTACGCGTCAGTTCAAGTACATCCGTGCACTTGGAATGCCTGAAGATGCCGAAAGGCGAAACCCGGGTCGTTAGCGACAAAACTCATGGAAAAGTACAAAATTCAAACAATTCGAATTTAGTGATCTACTTATATTTTTGTATATAAACGATACAAACTGTTTACTACGCGTCAGTTCAAGTACATCCGTGCACTTAGAATGCCTGAAGATGCCGAAAGGTGAAACCCGGGTCGTTAGCGAAAAAACTCATGGAAAAGTACAAAATTCAAACAATTCAAATTTGATATTGAAATTCCATCAAGCACCCTCAGTCGAAATATTTAATTATTTTTCTAGTTTATTCATTAACTTTGCGATGTTATGTCCGATGATGATTATCAAAGAGGCGAAATACGTTTCACATTTTGCAACACAAGTGATCAAATTTAGTTGTATGTTATAATTTTAAACTTTTCACAAAAAGCCATTACTACATTAAGGAAAAAATGGGAAAAATACTTAAACAGTTATGTTATATATATATAAGGAAATACTTTTTTCAAATCATGTAACTGACATTATTAAATATTTAAGTTCTTTATGTAAAATGAGCATGATACTTCACTATCAACGAAAAAATCTTTTAAATTTTGAGTTAGTCGTTTCAAACTAATTTGTTTTTTTTTTAAATATGAGCTGTTTGAAAAGTTTATCATTTTTATAAATTAAATACTACAATAATATATTAGTTTTCAGAGCACCACTGACTTCACAAGTACGAACTGTATGTGAGGCAGTTATTGATATGATTGAATTCTGTTCGCTTTAGAGTATGATACACCTTTGTTCGCACACGATGACGATTGTTTTGTGCAGGTATTATGTTACTATGTACCTACTTGTTGTCAGGGCAACAACTGGTTGAGTAAGCCTTATCACAAAATTACATATTAAGCTGATGATGAAGTTCTTGCCATGTTTAAATAACACATTTTCTATCAATGAAATTCGATTGGTTTTTTTGTCCGATCGATGACAACAGCATTTACTGTCTTTTAGAGATTTCAACTGAGGGCGCTTGGTGAAAATTCAATATTAAATTTGAATCACTTCAATTTTGTACATATACAAAGTTTTTTCAATAACGACCAGAGTTTTGCTTTTCGATGCCAGAAGATGTCAAAACTTGTGTAAATATATACAAAATTTTAACAACTCAAATTTACTATCTTATTAAGTTTTGAAAACTCATGAAAATCATGTAAGCACAATGTATTGATATAATTTAAGATTTCGACTGGAGGTGCTTACTGGAATTTCAAAAGGACACGTATTCAATCAGGAAGAAGGGATAAAAATGTTACACCCAAATACAGACGGTCATAAGCTCTTTTTCCAGGAAATTTTAGAAATAAACAGAGTACAATTGCATAGCCTTCCGATTTTAAATGAAATATTAAGCTTGCCGGGATCTCCACTTCTTTACCCTATATAGATAGGTGCTGAGCAGTGTGCAAAGGTTGACTTAGGTCGCTTTTACGTAACATTGTTGTAGAATGTAGATGATTCATTTTTCATAACCTGTTATACTTCGATCCAAAAATGGATGCTGGCTTAAATTAATATGGGTGACTGACTATCTGCAGATTACCCATTAAGCAAATTCATCGGTGACAAACTATGCGGCATTCAAACATAATCATTACAGAAATATCGAGTCAAAGTTGATTGGTCAAATACAACCTTTTTGCAGTTTCTCTTGAAGCTCGTCGAGGGTCTGCATTTTCCACAACCAAAATTCTTGGCGTAAATTTAAATCGGTGTTCCAGTGCAAGGTTCATCTTCCAAGAATAGATTCTTATGAGAAAACCTGTTGAACAAAGAAGAACAAGCCCGCTTTTTTACCACACTTTCACTCCGCGCAGAACAGATATTTTCAACAACGGCAGTACTTTACTCCCTTTTTTGAATTCATAAAGCATTTAATGTTGTTGACGAATTTAATTCTACACCATTGTTATTTTTTGTATATTGTCAAACGATCGGCTTGTAAAAGAAAACTGGCCAAATCAGGTAGAAAACGTCGCTTTTGACATTCTAAGAATGACAACAAATAATTATTTCAAGATAAAAGAAAACCATTTCACCGTTTGAAAATATGCTCCGTAAGAATAAAAATAAATCATGCATCAACCAGTATTATTTTTTTTCCTAGTCATCTAAGCCTACACTTGGTTGTTTGTATGACATGACTGTCTTTTTTCGTTTAAAAAAAATCTTGATAAATGATGTATAAAATAATCGCTATCAATGTTGATCGACAATACGTCTTAGTTTGACTCATTTATAAATTATATTTTTAAAATTATATTTAATGGTTTATGAGAATTTTGACCTTGTTTTTCTCAATTTTTGTTAAAAAACATACAAAGGTCTATTTGCGTGGCCTTCAAAATCTCCCACCGCTCACCATAAAAGCTTTAACTGACCACTTGAGGGAACAGAGCACTAATCTAACCTAATTCCCTTATATCTTATTTGCGTTGGCTGCATATACACAATGGGTGGTGGTGGGAAACCAACTTGTATATCTTATTTGCTATACTTTTTCAACACAAAAAATACTGACAATTTGAGCTCACTTGAGCAGTTACATGCTTAAAGATGCCAACAGGTAAGATTTGAGTTGTTAGTGACAAAACATGGTAGAGTGTTAATACCAGGGCTATGGAGTCGAAGTCGGAGTCGTGAAAAATGAATGGCTTGATTTTTTTGAAAAATATATTCATTGTGAATTCAAACAAAATAAGCCAAAGTGTTTACATTTCATGCTTGCCTGACCTGATGGAATATATATATATATAAGATAAAATGGAATTATTGAAAAATCTCCTCGGAGTCGGAGTCGTCATTTATTTTAAAGCTGGTTAATACTTTTAACGGTTCAATTGTAACCTTGGAAATGTTATAATTTTACAACTAAAAAAGTACGTTGCAAAAGTTGTGTTATTTTTCTGTTAAGAAGAAATATAATATATTAAGGGTTTATTTTGAAAATTATTCGGTTAAGTTTTTCAAAAGATCTCATTTTATTATGATTCTAGTGTTTATATTATTTTCTCGGAAACTCAATAAAACGATGTGGTTAGGAAATAAATCCGTGTCTCATAAATTGCTAAGTATCGGCGTAAACCGACACTAATCTCAGCTTAGACGAGACGTATCGTAAGCTAAAATTTCGGCCAAACATTAAAGTGAGTTGGAAGTTATACCTCTGTGGTCCGGTCCGGAACTGTCTCATACAGTTTATGTTGGCTATTCTATTTCATCCTATTAAGCGAAGTTATCGGGGTATTCACTGGCTTTTGTATCGCAAATGAAATATTGTCTAATCCCTTTCATCCAGAAATTTCAATATACATTTTAAGATGATATTCAACTTAGTGGTGGACAAACGTGAATGTTTCAATATCTTATACTTAGTTGCTGGTATGAATAATATGTTCAACATAAAATTTACAGCTAGTAGCAAGACACCATTTTATTAAATCTTGATAAAAATATACAAATTGATATATTTTTAAAATCAGTGTTCATAATTTCTAAATCGTCTTTTACAATAATATACTAACGAGCCTAATTAATTTATAATAAAAAAAGTTTATCGTTTAAGTAGTTATGTTTGCAATATAATATTCAAGTCACTTTAAGCGTGTTCACTGTCAATACTTGTTGGAAAGGCATTATATTAATAAAACACACAATATTCTTTGTACTAATTTTATTTAAAAATGACAAGACCGGTTTCGCTCATAACGAACATTATCAACTGGTAAGAAAATACAATCTTACATAACTAAATACTAATTGTTTAATCGGTCTTAACTGTTCTTTTCGATACCAATTGCTTATAAAAACATTTTTTTTTTAAAAAATGTATTTTTATACCATGTCTGCTCCCAGTGTGGAGCATATTGACATTTAAGGTTTGTGTATTAGTAAGTTCGAGACGTGTTTCGTCTCTCTGAGAAGAATCTGTCAAAAATAAATGTATCACTATTTATTTTTACCTACAGGATTTTATGAATTCATATATTATAAATAATTATACACACAGTAAAGTAAGTGGGGAAAAAGGTGTTTTTATTGAATGGGTAAGAGAATGGAGGATACAATATTTATGTAAATGTATTTTTTTTATACCATGTCTGCTCCCAGTGTGGAACATATGGACTCTTTATATAGTTTATCACAACAGATGTGTTTCTACGAGAACTGCTTGTTACTCAGATGCTCAACCTCTCTTTTTCCAAAGAGAGTAGAAATATATAGAACAGGACTATTGTTAAGTTAATCGCACTCGATACGCCCTGTTCATATTGTAGGATAAGTGGAAGGGGGGAATTCAAGACATCACATACATCCATGCTTTCGAACAGAAATTCATAAATCGATTGAAAAATCAATTTATAAAACAGTCCATACCGGGATTTGAACCCAGGACCTCCGTTACCGAAACCAGCGACGTTGACCACTCGACCAGACAGGTGGCAAAATAAGTATAAATAACAATGTTTAATTGTATTTTCTTATCAATTGATATTTTGTTTATTTTTATACATCGTATTTTTGTTAAAAATATTTTTATTATTTATTAACGATGGCGTTGTTATTCAAAACTAAAATTATTAAGAAATATTCTTTTTTGTGACTTGAAATTGTGATTTAATTTTTTTTTTTTAAGTATTTAAAGTTTTTCTTCCATTCTATAAATTAATTATTTAAAAAGAAATATTTATTTCCGGATACAAGTAATCATTGAATTTCTTAACAAAATTGACTTCCGAAATAATAACGCGTTCCTTTGACATTTCCAATTTGATAGTTGACAGAAGCAATACAGATTGTTCCTTGCAAAGGCAGCAAATCCATCTTGTTCCCACTAAAACCAAGGTTGTCTTTGATTAAATATTTTCTTACCGTTTTGTTATCCCCATTTCAATTTAAAATGAGTCCTATTATTATTTCAAAGCAATTGTTATGGTAAGTATATTCATTTGTGAATATTTAAAAGCTACACAAAAACACTTATAATTATTAGATTGGTAAGTAAATCTTAAGACTAAAATTAACTATAAAACAAGAATAAATTGTACGAGGAAACGATAGCGCTAAAAACATCAACATTCTAGAAACAAATGATAAAGCTCCATTCATACAAAATATAGATTGTAATCTTGTTTCAGTATAAATTGTTTAACTTAAAATTTCAAAAACTAATATTTATATTATTAAATCGGTTATCGGTTTCGCGACAATTTTTGGTAGGTACTAAAATTATTTTTGAATATAAAATTAAAATTGCACCTTGTAGTACAACCAAAAGAATAAAAACTATCAGTAGACTTGCAAATGGTTTGACCAAGACAATTTCAGCTAAAATAAACACGGCGTCTAAAAAAAGTCGAATCTTAAGGTTTTCATTCTATTGAAATATTTTTTTTATAAAGAATAAATACAAAATGTTTTACTGTAAAAATCTAACAATAACGTTTTTAATATAAAAAGCATATTTTTCGTAAATGGACTATAAATAAACAGTAAACAGCTTTAAGATTCTTCTTCCCAACCACGTTTGTCTTGTTTGTAATATAAATATTGTATCTTCTATTCTCTTACCCATTTCTCTTACCTTTTCCCCACTTACTTTACGATGTGTATAATTATTTATAATATATGAATTCATAAAATTCTGTAGGTAAAAATAAATAGTGATACATATATATTTGACAGATTCTTCTCAGAGAGACGAAACACGTCTCGCACTTACTAATACACAAAACTTGAATGCCAAAGTAATCAATTTGAATAGCGAATTCAAAAAATATTTCAACAAAAATACCGCCGAAACGAAATGTAATTTTTAGGTCACCTCAGCTTTATTAGCCATTTAATTTACGCACTTTTTCTTTTATATTTAAAATAAAGGAATAAATAAATCAAATTAATATTTCTACATTAATAAATAAAGACTTTCTTCAGGAATTGCAAAAGCTTGCAACAAAGAGAGGCAAAATAATTGTATTTAAATTCATAATAAATTTCTCGTAGAGCAACGCAAATCAGCTACAAGTAGGTTTTAATAAAGAGCTTTTTGCAATACAACCTGCAAGCAAGTACATACTTGACTTATCAACTTTTGTTTCCTGAAAGCATTATAGACATGAAAATATTCTTGATTGTAGCTGTTGTTTTGAAATGTGCTATTAAAAGTTTTCATAGGAATTTGCTTAATGTTCTATTATGAAATTTGATGTTGCAACATAGTATTATATTACTCTGATTTTGTTACCAAAAATATACAAATATTAATTTTTATAACATTTTACAGTTTTCTTTACGTCAAAACTCATCATTATTTGTCGATGATATTTTCATGGATTTTATTTCAAGTACATATTGTACTTGATTAAGAGAGTTATAATTTAAGGTTTCGTCTGAAGATTGGTGGAATTTTAATATAGAAAATTTTATATTCAAAATTTTGATACACTTCCGAATGCTTTGAACTAACGACATGGGTTTCTTATTTCGGCATCTTCAGGCATTTAAGTGCAAGGATGCCAGCTTTATTCGTTTAATGCTAATATATTTAGCATAACAACGATATTCATATCATAAAAGCCATATCTGATGGCTGGGTTCAAACCCTGGCAATCTGGACATCAAATATTATGTTTGTGATTTAAAGTAAGTTAATACCGTCTTTTCTTCTCCAACTGATTTTGAGTGTCATAAAAACAATTATCACACGTGATTTGAAAATTAAGAAGCTGTCAGCTGTTGTGCCAAAATATTTTTTATCATTTAAATAAGATCTATTTTTATATATATTTATATATCAAAATGAAAACACGAAATTATTTAAATCTCGAGATCATAAAAGGTTTCAGAATTTAATGCCCTATAGGTACACAGTTCAAATTTATAAATAATATATTTAGTATTTAAACAATCTTTTTTATGAGAATATTTATAATTATTTCCTTTATGAAACAATTTGTTATTGTTTCCGTTTCAACAGAGAGGTATGCTTATTATCTGAAAAGTCTTTGGTTTACATTTATTTCCATGATTCTCTCTAAAAACATTCACGTTTGCGGAATTATTAGAGTGGAGAAATACAAAATTATTCTCAGGAAATTTAGGTATGAAATGAAAACGTATGATATCTTGAATTGTAACATATAATAAAGTTAATATAAAAATTAAACCAACTTGAATCGTTCAAACTATGTACATTCTCACAGATTTTGTCACTAACGACCCGGGTTTTGCCTTTCGGCATCTTCAGGTATTCAAGTGCACGGATGAACTTGAACTGACAGTCAAGTCAGTCAAGTCAGTTCAAGTTCATCCGTGCACTTGAATACCTGAAGATGCCGAAAGGCGAAACCCGAGTCGTTAGTGACAAAATCTGTGAGAATGTACATATTTTGAACGATTCAAATTTAATATTGAAATTCCACCAAGCGCCTTCAGTTGAAATCTTAAATTAAAGCAACTTTTTTTTATTTTTTTTATAATAATAAAAAACTATTTGAAAAACTAGTATATGAGTCGTATGGTTTCAAAACCAGAACTGGTCCATGTACAAGACAGTTCTACTTTTGATACTATATATGTATGTGTGAATAGTTTTATGTAGATTTTTGCCAAATAGCGAAAAGACTTAAGGGTGGGTGAAGCGGTCTACATCGACACCTACATATAACTTAAGCAAATTATTAAGTGATTTGTTTACAAATATTCGTATAGTTGTTAAAATCCAACTTACTAGTCCAACTTCTTTATCAACTTCCAGTTGAGTAAAGCATTCCTTATTATTATATTCCAATAATAGTCATGTCCAAAAAATCAACAAGGAGCAGTGAACTTCTATTTTGTACAGCAAAACATCGATATTTGATCATTTTTATTAAACTTTAACAACATCAAATACAATAATATAAATGTTGACTTTCTATTTTTTTAGAAGCTTATTATCATTGGTCAAGCAGCTTACGTCATCGGCGTTGTTTTACGGTAATTAAAATTTGCGCAAAATGGTTTTTTAATCGATCTGTGGATTTCCTGAAAACGAATGAATTTTGGTAATGTCCTAGACTACGTCTATACATATTTTTCAATAAGCAGGTAAAAGTTTCAAATCAACAAAACTCGTCACTATTTCTGTCCTATCCTTATTATTGGAATAATAAGTGAATAGCAATTCTATTAAAAAAAAAACCTTATTTTAAGATTAATTCTTATTGGAGTATATCTGTTTTAAATTAAAAATATAAAATCGATAAATCAGAAAATATAGATATCATAAATATGTACACCAATAATTCAGGACATTCAGAAACGTATATAAAATGTATCCAATGTTACATTTTCTTTCTCAATAAGTCGGCAGTGAAATTCAGTAGAGTAAAACAATCTCAAACTTGTTTCTTTAATCATAAATCTTTTACAACTTCTTGATCCGTTTCAAGGTTTGTTTATTTATCTCTCCATTCGATTCCCAACAAAAAAGCATCGTGGCTCTGTAAATGCCAAAAAGATTACAGATGATTTATTTACAAAGCGAGTTTTAACTAAATGCGACGCTTTTGAAATCTGCAAATGTTTCATTTATTATATTGATTGCTAAGCCTGATTTTAAATTGCCGTAAAATTTAATTTCATTGAAATAAAACCTTAATATTTCTTGTATATTTAAACTATATCGATTTAGAGTAGGGAGTAGTAGAGAGGTTTGAATAGATCGAGAGAAATTAAAATCAAGAATTACATTAGACGGATCAAAATTAAATTCATTTTATTTTACTCATTGTTATAAATTGAACACTTTTTTCACAGATAAGAGAAACGTTTTTAGGCTTTACTGTCGTAGTGTTGTTTTATTGGTAAAATAAACACTGATTTTAATTATTATGTTGCTTTTTTATTGTACGCGGGGAAAAGGCTTAATACAAAAAATAATAAATTTGAATCGTTCAAATTATGTGCATTCACACAAGTTTTGTCACTAACGACCCGGGCTTAAACTTTCGGCATCTTCAGGCGTTCAAGTGCACGAATGAACTTGAACTGACAATAGATCGTAATTGTACAATAATATAAAAAATAATTGTACAAATTACAATGGAACTACTAATTACAAATGAATTTGCTAACAATTTGGAACACAGTTAATTATCAAAGTGATCAAATTTAATTTAATATTATAAATAAACTTCCACAATATTACCGCCGAAACCATCAAAAATATGAATAAATTACTTGGAAAGGTAAATCTCATAGAAAATAAATTTGTGGTGAGCAAAAAAAAAAAAACAGTGGTGAGTATTATTTAAAAAAATATATACTAACCATATTTTTTATGATGATTTTAATTACCAAAAGTTTTTGACTGTTTCAAAACTTTATTATTAACTCGATGGAGATTATTTTTTTAAATTATGTTTAAGCAATTCTCAAGAATTTTGATACAGGAAAGGAGATATATACCACTTTAAGGTAGTAATTCTACTTGATCTATGTATAAGGGTATCACTTGCAAACGCAGCTTATTCCAAAATGGTTAAAAAAAAATAACTTAAATAATTTACATTTTATTACTTTGGATTGATATTTTGGATTCTGTGAAGCCATGTTTGAAACTGATTTTTAAAAATACTTTCAAAATTTATTTTTATCTACTAAATTACATTCATGGTTTATGTTTCAATAACTTTGGAATGAGTCGGGTATACAAGTAATATTCTCATATTAAAGATGATTTTAGCTTAACAATTAATAGTATAAAATAATTAAAATTTAGGTATTTTTTTTCTACTGGACCTAACTAAGAATTCATATGTTTAAATTTTACATTTTGTGTTCTGCGTGAAAAATACTTCAAAACCTAGTAATGTATCTTATCAAAATAGATACCAGAATATAGGCATTATACTCAAAATCTTTAAGGCGCTTGCTTTTGCAAGTATTTGCAGGTATTACAGCTGTGACACGTTAGTAGAATATACAAAATGAAAATAATTCATACTTTGCTTCAGCAATGTATCAAAAGTGTTTAATTTTCCTTAATGCATTTGTGTAAAGGCAAATCAACTGGGAATCCATGTTACAAACTAGGGATTAAAATACAGGACAAATATATCAATGTTGGGATTTCATATTAAATAACCTTTTTAAAAAATACGTCATAATTATAAACAGGTGATTTTTAAATAACTTCGGCATCTTTCAATGGTAATACACCATTAAAAAGAGTTGAAAATTTTGATAGTAGAATAAAATTATTCACGTATTGTGGAGTTGGCATGATACAATAATAAAGTTTTTTGATAAGATCCACCCTCACACTGGCATAATCAATCTTTCTGATTTGATGGTAACTAAAATTAAATCACGGCATTTAAAAAAATATTGTGAATGATATAAGTAACTGGCACTAAAAGAGACATAAAAATATGTTTAGAAACAATAATACTGACAAAATTAGTATATAACGTATATTTTTCTAAGCCTGGATAGTAACAGATGTGAGATATTTTACCGTTGATGACTTAATGTTAAGCTTCGGCCTACCATGTCCTGGGCGTTTCTGCATTTGAGCTAGTATTATACAATTAACAAAACTTGAGTTATCTTAATTTCTTTTAGGGTGTTCACTGTCAATACTTGGTGGAAAGGCATTATATTAATAAAAAAACACAATAATCCTTTGTACTTCATTCCACTTTATTAAATATTTCAGGACTGGTTTCGCTCATTGCGAGCATTGTCAACTGATAAGAAATATAATTTAACAATGCTATTTATACAAAATTGAAAAGTTATAAAGTGGAATGAAGTACAACGGATTATTGTGTTTTTATTAATTATCTTAATTTAATTGTATGTATTTTTCAAGTTAAAAAATGTTTTTGGCTTATGTGTACTTGTGTTTATAATTTTACCCTTGCAATCAGATGGATCTGATTTTGAGTAAAGGCAATAGCGATATTAAATTAAGTTTTTTTTCAATAAAAAATTGAGATCTTGTCGAGGTAAATGTGTTTTTTTCTT
Source organism: Himalopsyche tibetana (assembly GCA_030503985.1). NCBI lineage: Eukaryota > Metazoa > Arthropoda > Insecta > Trichoptera > Rhyacophilidae > Himalopsyche > Himalopsyche tibetana. The sequence continues at coordinate 622,798 of JAPJYX010000007.1, read as the reverse complement.
CGAGTGACAAATCTTAAAAACCTCATTGAAGTCGTTCTGTGTGGTTATAAAAAGTACAGTATTTGGTCTCATGGTTGTTATAATATACTGTAGGTAGTCTCTGAATATGTTTTGTTATTTTAAAAAAATTGCAATCATTAATGAACTTAAAAAAATACCGTTTAGTGATTGTGAAACGTTGGTCTTATCGCTAATCTAAGTAAAACATAGTTTAAATTTTCAGTTTTACTTATATATAAATATGTATTACACATACATACATTATTTATTACTGAATAAGTTTTTTTATATGTTTACAAGAATTTTTTGTTGTACATACAGTCTGTCTGAAATATTTGGCAAAAGCAATTCGTAGAAAAATGGTTATTTCTTAATTCAAATAATTTCACGCAAAATTGAATTGATAATTTTCATGAGTGATTACAAAAGTATTATCTGTTTATTAATTACGTCGAGAGCAACAAGATGTACAAAAGAATAAATATATATTACCATTTATGGATTCAAAAGTGAATAAGGTACATGATTGAACTATTTTTGTATTTCAAGTGTTCAATATATTCTTATTGTTTTTTACATAGACGTCGATTTTGACATAATTATTGATATAAATTTCCATAGTATTACATAAAATCGGAAAGATAACGATAGTACTACCTGACCTTTATTTAAATGGTTAACATCATCATCCTAGTTCAGTGTTTCCTAAAGTGTGGTACGTTTGGTAGGGGTACGTGGGGGTAAGCTGTATGTTTTAACAGAGAGAGTATTGAACTGCATACATCTTGCCTTTTCCATCTTTATATTATATACATGTGAAATTGTTTTTTCAGCACTTGTAGACATTAAGTCAAAAAAAAGAACATGCTTTTGAATGGTAAACAATTTCATACTTCTCATTGTTTAGAATGAATGTTATTTATGACATAAGTTTTATTTTAATTTTATTATGAACCTATTTTTTTCGCTTATTCTTATTTTGTTTCTGTGCTAAAAGAGGAAGAAATAAATATACATTGATTGTTATTTATATTTTTTGACGAGGGGCATATGGCGTTACGAAAATTATAAAAGGGGTGCACAGATGTCAAAAATTTGGGAAATACTGACCTATCGTTGAAGGTGCTCATAAATTGATATTTCAATAAATTTATGAATTTGAGTCAAAATATATAGTAAGTTCTAACTAACTTAACCACAGCAAATGACACATAATATATTTTATTACATTATAATTAAGAAATAATAATGACATTTTATTTGCGTGGAAACAATTACCGTATCCCGATTATCCTTTGTGGATATGACTTTAGTTGGCTTTCAGCGGTTTCCTGCGGTGAATTATAGCGACTGCATGCATCGAGCATGCACCCACATCCTCCCGCTGATGCTGACTATATGCACTCCCAATAGCGACCCTCGAGGCTGCGGGGTGGAGAGCGGGTGAGTAGACAGGTAGTCGTACCGCTATGAGCAACGACGTTTCGTAATGCACACATCGTATCAGAATTTATGTTAGGAAACGCGGCGGTGACTCTGTAACCTGACTCATATTGTCACCGTTTACAAAGACTTGTATGTCGGACGAGCAGGTTAACAACAATAAGTATATAAATTACTACAGATCGAACTTGCACTCTTAATCACTCAATTTACTCACTTTATGATTACGTCAGGTCTATGGCGCAGCTTCGTTGTCTTTGTTGAATCTCGACAGCATTTTTTAAATACTTTTGTCCATATCTGTTAAAAAACATGGATATTTGTGATGTCCTAAAATTCTTCTTACCCTAACAATTCCAAAAATATGGGACGTAGCTAGAGTGATAAGTAACCACTAGTCCTTTTCTAATCTCATACTTTCTATCCCTATTCTCTCGGAAAAAATAGAGGTAACTGAGTAACAAGCAGTTCTCGTAGAAAAAAACATGTATTGAGATGCTTCTATTGGTAGCGGATATGAATTTTAAAAAATTAAATATATTTCAAATTGTTTCAATGAAACAAATTCTATCTTCAATAATAACTATCATACGTGGAAATTTAAAGTAAAAATAGTTTTGAATAGAAATATTGTCATTTCCACGCTATGCCTTGTACACTCGAGTCCACCTTGATTTTTCCTTATTGATTTGCTTAAATGTATCTATTGTATAACTGAGTTTATCTTGGCTTTCCTTTATTTATTTATACTTTTTTTTTATTGCGTTATAGAAAGTAATTGTAATTCAGTGCATGTATGCAGATAATAGGCAATAAAAAGACTACCAGTAATCAGTGACAATAGGTTTGTTTTTTATTCGAGAATGATAATATTAAGATTTATTATGTGTACTCAAGTTTTGTAAAGCAATATAATAAATCGTACTCTTCATAAAGGGATTATGCATCTTTAGACAAAATGAGTATTATTATTTCGAAAGCAATAAAACGACGTAACAAATACACGTATACAAATAAACTTTATTCCTATAAAATAAATTACGCTTATTAAGCAAACAATTCACTTGTTTCAATTTTCAACTTGGCCAAGCCACTCGTCTTGTTGTTAATAAAATCACTGGCACGTGTGATGTTGTCTACACAGTGTAAAACGGCAATAATCATTTGTTTCAGCAAAGCGAACATCCTTTGTTTACATGAGAATAAATTCAACTTTTTCTTTAAACTCGACTTTTAAAAAAATGTATGATACATTGTTACAACTGGAAATTTCGCAAACTTTCAGAATGTATTCTCGATATTGTACGAGTTTTCGAATTTATTTTACAACGCTCGAATACTGCTTATCGATATTAGTTTTCTGTTCTTGCCTCTCGTATCATTTATAAAATGGCTTTTCAATATGTTACTGAAATGAACATTCGCGTAAGTCAAATAGCACTATTTGAAAAATCAAAAGGGCGTTAGGTACATTTAAAACATTCAGCTTATTTTAAAAAAATCATTTTTTTAAATTATTTACTTATCACAATGGGGAATTTCTGCAAGGTTTTCTATAATTTATAACATTTATAAATTATATAAAGCTGTAATGGCAAACAAATATTTTGCAGAGAGTTTGCCGGGATGTTTTTGTTTATATTGTTTGGTCGCCATTTTGGTATATATGACTTTTTACAGATCATTTTTGTCGGTCATAAAGTGTAGATATGGAAAATTTATTCTGGAAAAATATTCTTGTTTTGATCGTGAAAATATTATTCTTTTAACGATTAACGGAAAATTTTGGGTACATATAACGTACCATCAAAACCTTCTATTCATTGATCACTTTTAAGGTGCTCACTGTCAATACTTTTAGGGTGGAAAGGCATTATATTTATAAAAACACAATATTCCAGTTTATTTAAAAGGACAGGATCGGTTTCACTCATTGCGAGCATTGACAACTTCGTTTCATTCATCGTTTAGTAAATTATTTTTAAGAAATAGGCTCTGTTCAAAGTATGTTCAAAACAATCCAACAACTTTAATTCGACGCCGTGCTTTAAAAACATTTTTTTATGAAAAAATGTTGTTATGGAAAATTATGCAGAAATATTTGCATTTCTTTCCATATAAAATTAAATTGACGCTTTTTGCCTCACACCATATATGAAATCGTACATATGTGAAGAGGATGGTACAAAACTTGCTAACCATGATAACCCTAATTTCTATGAAAATTGACAGTATCATAAGCTCTTACATTTTTAATGGATTTTGTACTACTTTAACTTTAATGAAGAACGTTATCGTAACATGATTGATAACTATTCGACACAATCGAAAGCTTTTGGTTTAATTAACATATGATTCCGACAACCAAATGTTATTAAGAATTTTTTTCAAGTTGCAAGCCTTCCTAGCATAGAAAAAAGAGATTATTTATTTTAAATTCTACATTTCCATCACATAACAACTCGCACTTGTGTATGTAATTTTGTCAAAATTAAAGTCTTTCTAACAAATCAAACATATCGTATATCTTTTTTTAAATGTTTCTTATATCTATTTGGCCTTAAAACTTAACTTGTATTACAACTCTAAAACAAATCAACTGCGATATAAAAGAACAATTACTTTAGTCATGATTACGGGCGAATAAAAAAAAAGTGTCCGTAAACATGTAATTTTTGTTGTTTCATTTGCGAAAGTGGCTCGCGTAAAACATTTCACGGCACTTTGAGCCAAATTAGGTCCCACGGTGACTTTACCCCTCATCCCAGTGATTCAGTCGTTCTTTTGCATTGCGCTGTTCATGGCTGTGTGAAATTTAAATTATTGTTGAATAAATGAAAAAAATATCATTTGCCAAATTAATAAATTTAAGAACGAAGAAGAAATGATATCACTTAGTAATAATCGTGGCTGTTATTTTTGTTAACAGGTGTCTTTCAACGACAAAAAAAGCATTCTTCTGCTGGTTGTCATGCTCGTTTTTTGTTGAAGTGGTCCCCCACTGTAAGAAATCGCTTTGATTATATTATATCTTAGAATAAATATTAAAAAGCGGCTATTTTTTGATAATATAATTACTTCCCACCACCATCCAAATAATTTAATAAGGTAAATTTTAAACAGCTTAAATATGACGAAATCATGTATAAAAAAACGAATATTTAATTTTACCAATTATATCACTTTTAGGTTGTTCAATACTTGGTGGAAAGGCATTATATTAAAAAATACAAAACTCATTTTTGTTAATTCCATTTTCTATAATACTAGTTATGAGCGAAACTGGTCCTGATCTTATTAAATAAAATTAGGAATAAGTACAAATGTAAATTTTATTTTTGAATACGATATGAATTTTGAAAAAAAAAATATAATAATACCATAAAACCAAGAAAATATATGATTTTACTTAAAAGCTAATAGAAAAATTGTAGCATTTTACAATTTAAGTCATTTCACTTATCAATGGCTCATATATTATTATTGATAAGCTGCATGAAAATTATTTAATGATTATTCAATACCATTTTTTTAATACAAGGAATAACGTGTAAACATCTCAAATCAATAAATGAGATATAAAAAATTAAGCACCGTGTTCTAGATTCGCTCATTGGTTTATAAAAACATATGTTTATGTTTGTGATTAAATAGTTGTGTGAATATATTCTTAAAAATCTGTACAAAAGCTTGTTTTTTTATTTCACCGAATGTGAAAGAGATTTATGAACGTAAGAGAGAGATATAATTTTTAATAAAACCTGGGATATGAACTTTTGTCTTTTATCTTTATAAATTAAATTTTAGACTATCATTTATAAAAGGTAGATATTATACGCCATTTTGGCAAACGAGTCAATAGAAAGCGAATGATTCATTATCATCCATACATATTATTAAGCTTTTATTCAAACGTGCATAGTAGTTTTCCACCTGTCATCGCCCTCCACTACACGCTATTATTGCCTGGTTGCAGAAATAGCACAAATACATCACGTTGAAAAGCTTCCATTTATCATATTAATAACAAAATAATTCTCTTACAAATAACATGAAATATTGTTCATAAAAGTGGCATTCAATAACTCAAACATATTTTAAATATTAGCCACTAAGTAAATTTAAATATGAGCAACTTTTAACGTACAACATGACATTATAAGGTTTTTCAAGAAAACTAGTTATTACTCATAAGTTCAGCCTTGTATTAAAAAAAACCGAGTTACAAAACGCTTACTTATAATCATCAAATCAAGGTCTTTACGCCGAGCACTGGTAGAGTGAGTTAATACACATCAAAGACATTTATGATCCATCAATTAATCGAAAATTGTTTTTACAAAAGGCCACATGACTTATTAATTTCGGTACTGCGCTGTGGGCAAATAATAAAGACTTGTTGTAAGCCCGTTGACCTCAACGGGGGATTTTTGTTACATTGTTAAGTAGTCAGAAAATTTACTGGCCTGAAAAATAACTTACAAACCTATTTATTGAATAAGCCAGAAATTCTAAAAGTAAAAGAAATATATCTCGGGGCATATACCGACAGCCCTGCCATGCAGTATTTAAATTGTAAACTATTTAATTTTTGGAATAATGTTTAAGTTTGCTAAAAATCATTTTTTGTAGTAGCAAAAATCGACCTTGGGGCATATATCGACAGGCCTGCAGTATTTAAATTGTAACTTATTTAATTTTTGGAATAATGTTTAAGTTTGCTAAAAATCATTTTTTGTAGTAGCAAAAATCGACCTTGGGGCATATATCGACAGGCCTGCAGTATTTAAATTGTAACTTATTTAATTTTTGGAATAATGTTTTAGTTTGCTAACAATCATTTATTTTTTTATTTTATTTAATTCAAAAGAAATCGGGGATATCCTTCATACATTCATACAAACAAACAAACGGACGGACCTTATCGACTTTTAATATATAGATGGTTGCACTTGGATATCTTCACCATATAAATATATTGTATGTATGCAATATTTCCTTTTTTTATGATCTGCAAAAAAAAATTGTTGTATATAAATCATTCATTTTTACAATAATTCCTGATTTAAATCAGAATTTGTTTGAATAAATAACTTCAACTCTTTAACAGTTTTAACACAATGTCATTTTAATAAAGAATCAAATGATGATTCTTCTAGAAAAATTATTAAAAGTAAACAATATCAAATAAGCAGATTTTTTCATTTTCAAATACGTATATAAAAGAAAACCTTTTAAATTATATGGAGATAGTAAATGTGAAACACTTTTATTTCACCAATAATGATTCTGAATAACGAAGGTTGTAATTAGGTAGTTAAACTATTTTTGCGCTTAGGTAACGATTTACTCGTCTAGCATCTACTTTCACCATAAATCAAGCTGTTCGTAAGTCCGCCATACAAAGAAAGCCAATATTAACTTTGGGGGTACAGTGAAGGTCAAAGTAGAGCCTTCTTATGTTACTTTACGTTGAGAACGGTAATGTTGGACCCGCCGCAAAGCCTCCAAGTAACTTCTATAAAAAGAGACAACTCCCCGAGCGTTTTTTTCTTCTTTTATTATTCATTCAAGTTGTTTATGGTCGTATAGTGTATCATTGAGTAGAGCAGAAAAGAATACAAGTAAATAAAAAGGGAAAAAAGGTTCAGAAAGAAAAAATGTGAAATATTGATCGGCGCCTGAAAAATATACAGGCTTAGGCAATAATGATGTCACACTAGATTTTTTCTGAGATTGTTTTAACGATCATGTCATGTTTTCTCAGAAAAAAGCGGTTGTTCATTAGCCTGTCAAGCAATACAATGTTATATTGCAATTTGATTGATTGAAGAAAAAACTATTTTTTAGTACGATTGCTGATGGTTTTTCAAAACATCAAATTTAATCTTTATGTGGTGTCATATTCGTAACCGATAAACATTTAATATTTATTTAAAAGGGTAACTCAAAGTATTTTTTTTTAATATAAGTATGGAGCTCGAACATAACTTGTAGTTAGGTTATTATTATCGCTAGTCGTCATTTTAAGATTCTTTTGGGTGGGAGTAAATTTAGAAAATTAAAAACATCTATGCATTTGAACAAAAGTTTTCAAATTGATTAAATGATCAGTATTCAATTTTGCCGCCTGTGTGGGCGAGTGCTCAACGTCGTTGGCTACCACTACGGAGGTAACGGGTTTGAATCCCAGTACGGACAGTTTTATAAATTGATTCTTTAACTGATTTATGAATTCATATTCGAAGGCATGGATGTATGTGATGTCTTGAATTCCCCTCTTCCACCCATCTTATCCTATGAACAGGGCGTATCGAGAGCGATTAACTTAACACTAGTCCTGTCCTATTCCTATCCTTATATTCCTACTCTCTTTGGAAAAGGAGAGGTTGAGCAACTGAGTAACAAGCAGTTCTCGTAGAAACACTTCTGTTGAGATAAACTCCATTAGAATTCCATATGCTCTACATTGGGAGCGGACATGGTAAAAAAAACAATTTTAGTGACTTTCAATTAATTGGTAGTAGTAAGTTATGTTTAAATAAGAAAATAAACAAAAATAATACTTCTCCAGCATTTTAATATAATCTATTTCTCACAAGAAAACAACGTCTGATAATTAGCCAATCTTGTTAAATAATTAAAAAAAAAATTATCATGACCTTAGGTAATCATCGATTACTTTCCCAATTGACTGACATGTTATAAATTCAATAAAATTAGTCCAGGTTGCTATTTGTAAATTTTAGACACATAATAATTTTACTTTGATAATATAAATAAACAATCTTTTTTTTGTTATCTAAGTTCATTTGTGTTGAAGTAAAAGGTAAAACTCGAGTCGTCTGTGACAAAGCGTATACCAAATTTTAAAGATTAAAATTCCATATTAAAATTTCAAGAAGCACATTTAATTTTTATATTAAACGTGTAATTGTTATAAAAAATGTCAAGTAATTTTTACGTGTTAATAAAACACAATCATCTCATCACCAGTATTTAATCATGTAAAGTTTTTCGTGGTTATAATTTGAAATAATAAACTGGGTGTTACGCAAATTATTCTTATAGTAAATATCTCCATATTTATTTATCGAGTTCCCACGCCTCTTCATAAATATGCATTTGCCGGGATGTATGTAGATACGAAAAAGTTTATCCGATAAAATATTAAGACTAAACTACGATCAATCTCTGAGATATGAAACGAAAGAAAGATGTGGTAGTACAAACGGCCGTAAAAAGCATATGAAACTCAATTTGCATACGTCATAAAATATGACTTATAAGAAAGACCTGTAATAGATCGATATGTCTGTAAGCAGGACCGTATTATCATTAATCTTGACTACGAGTATTTAAATGACCCAAAAATGAAGTTTGTTTATTTTTAATGTAAATTAGTTATGATGAAATATTTACTAAAATTCAAGTGGCATGTATTGATTGAATTGACATTTACTTAAAACATATCAACGTATTTGGTTCGACATTTTTTTTATAAAATGAGATTATAGCTGTTTTCGCGTGCGCCATCGTTAGAACTATGAATAAACTTACATATAAAATTTGAATCGTTCAAACTATGTACATTCTCACAAATTTTGTCACTAACGACCCGGGTTTCGCCTTTCGGCATCTTCAGGCGTTCAAGTGCACGGATGAACTTGAACTGACGTTTTGTAAATGAAAGTTTCAGTGATGCATTTATTTCTTATATAAACGCGATAATAATATTGAAATTCCACCAAGCACCTTCAGTAGAAATCTTAAACTTACATATACTCAGCAACTTATACATACTTCCCTTAAAGAGATACACAAAAGATACACAAACAGATACACACAACGCTTTACTTTATGCAAATCACTTTTTGACAATAATCAAAATAGTGTCAACATTTTTTTAAAAAAACCTTAAAAAGACCAGAACTGGCTTCGCTCATGGCGAGTATTTTCAACTTATACAGCTGGAATTAGTACAAAAAGGTGTTTTTGTTTTTAAACATATTTCCTTTCTACTAGGTATTGACAGTGAATAACAGTATGGGCTAATGATATATTTTGGGTTAAAGATAGACACTTATTGACATTAGTTTGCACTATCGAACACATGGATCTGGGCTCGATTCCGGGTAAAGTCAAGATCAAATTGAGATTTTTTTTAAATTTTAATGTGAGAATTAAGACGTGGATGTTTGTAACGTCAATTCTCCATAAGATAATCTCAAGTTACTTACAAAAATTCTCGGAACAATTTGGCATTAGCTTTAATGCCAAATATTTTCTAAGCTATGTATATTTTTAAAAGTTGTTATTTGCCCCGTCCTCTACTGTCTAAATCTTGGTAACGATAGTAACAGTATAAATAATTTTAAATTTTAAGAACTTTGATAAATAAATAAGTTATACATTTCAAAGAAAATGTCAATTACAAGATGCGTCTCTAAGAGGTAAAATATGGCTCAAACCTCTTTACACAAGTAAAAAACAACACGGTTGTAATTTCATCAAAGACATCAGAACATTTTTCTTAAATTAACCAAAGAAATGGTTTATTTGAAAGATATAATAGAAAAAGGAATATTGCTAAAATCTCACTAAGCAATGCCTTATACTTAAATTGAACCAGAATAACAAACGACAGCGCAATCCTACAAGGGAAAATGAATACGAATATCCTGTCATTTTAGTTAGAAACATTGGTCAGAAAAATAATTGATATAAGCCTAATAAATTATCAATTAAAAATTACTTACAATAAAATGTACCACGGATAAGTGTCAGATTCTATTGTCCCGGATTAACCGCCGGGCACTAAAAATTCCTAATGCCACCCTACTCAGTGGATCTTTTACTCACAAGCATTCCTTTTTCCAATTTGATAGCAGTAAAGGCCTATAAAAGTGCCACAGAAGATTTAATATATATATCAAATTGCTCCCGTACATAAAACCGAAGGGATTTGTCTACATATATAATATGATATTATTATGTTCGCATAGAATATTTGAAAAAAAATATCCAGGTAGTTTTCTATTATCTTTTCAACGGTCTGTGTGGAAAATACAGGAATTCAATTATTAGAAAATAAAATGGTGTCAAAGCGCCAGAAAGGAAAGAGTTTTTCGGATTTTAAGGATTTCACTTACTTACGGTAAGTATTTAAGCTGCGGTGTTTTCTAAAGCTGCCATAGTATATGAACCTAATACCCTTCTTTGTCGCCTGACTGGTTTACAATGATACTGGTGGATAATTGAAATTAAAAGAAACATTTTTTTCATAGATAAACTTTTTTATTCGATATAAAGATTGGTTGATAGATATGAATTGAAGCATCTAGTTACCAAAAGCTATTTGTATACATATATCCACGAGCAAAATTTGTATGGAATTAAAAGATTATTTTTTACCTACCGTACAGTTCAATAAATATATAGAGGTAGCAAAAAACATTAACTTAGCTAATCGTTTTCTCTACGTCGTATTGGATACATTGGGTGCTAAGGTTAAAAACACCTTACATTTATTTTCTAAGGTTCTAGATAAAAATCTTTTAACCGACTGAAAGAAAGATTTTTAAGAGAGTAGCGCTCATCCAAAAAAAGAAGAATTATATTTGTCGTCAGAAATCTATCGGAAAAGTACTCATACAATATTTATTTATAAATTTGAATAATCAAAGTTTTGATTTTTCGCAAATCAATATATCTGAATATATTTCATTTAGCGTAGTAATTTTGCTATCCTATTTCATGGTACATACTTTTGAATGCTAGATTGAGTACTGATAGCTTTTTAAAAATGTCGATATTATAATACATGTTTTGACAATTTTGTTTATTGAAAATGCCGTAAGTTATGTTTTAGTTTCTCTTCTGTCAGTTATTTAAATTAATTTATAATATTCTGAAACGGCCCGTTTCTCAATTGTTAATTGACTGGTTAGAAAAATTAAATCGTTTTTTTAACAAGATTTTTAATGGTCAACCTTTTTATGAATAAATCCTCAAATCACCCTTTCACTGATCAATGTTTTTAAATGTCTTTATTATTATTTAAGTATGAAAGAATGAAGGCATTAGTATAATGCGATGGTCTTGATCGATCGGGTGAGGGCTTAATCGGACCGCCAATACATCAAAAACAGCTGTGAGTCTTTATCTGACGTTGAGAGACTGCTTGACCGATGGTTCTTAGCCAACATTCATGTGACTAACGATTTGTGACAATTCTGTTAAAATTATGGTGATTTATTTTAATATAGATATAGTGACACAATTTATTTATTGATTTGGCATTTACTCGGTAGAAATCCATTATAATAGGGTAAAAATACCAGCGTATTTTAGTTCTACAGCTTTTATTAATTTTTATGCGTTGATAGTTATTTCGGCTTTCGCCACCGTCAGAACAATGTTTAAACTTTGCTTAGCTATATATACTGATGTACTATTAATAAAATGTATATTTATGAGGTTTTATTTTTTTTTAAAGAAAATCGTGGCTCTAGGTAGACGACCTATAGGCATGTAATGAGTCAAATTAAAAATGCAAAATCTGTTTCATTTTATCATGAAAGATATTTCCTCTCATACACTCGAAATATACTAATTTTATTGTTTGAATTTTTGACACTGTTTTGAAGAAATACTCTTTAAGGTGATATAATATGCTATGAGAATCTTCATCTTCTTTTTCTTTCGCACTGACTGCCTCAATGAATCTCTCCACTTTACCTTCAACCGTCAATCGCACTCTCAGCACTCGTATGTCTCGTGATGTCCCATCCATCCGGCAAGCTCTCGGTCTTCCAACACTCAGTATTTTCTCAAGTCTAAAAAGTGTGATGTTCAAGGTTGTCTTCAAATTAATCGACTTCTATTTGCTTTTCCTGTAAATAGATAAAGTAGGCTAAAGGAAAAAGAAGCATCATCAAATATTAAATGTAGCTATTTCAAAAATTTTACTTGTCAGAGTCATTATTAACTGACAGCCACATGCTTTAATATTGCGTATATTAACATATGTATGCAAAGATATTATCTGAAATGCTTACGAAACATTTAAATTGATGCATTTTCTTCGAGAGAAACGGTTAATCACGATAACATTATGTTCATAATGGAATATAATACATACAAGTTCTCCCGCCAAAGTGTTTTAGCTGTTCAAAAACTTTCCTTTCCTACATACTTATATCTCTCTGTTAAATTGCGCAGAAGTAAGTTACGCTTTAAGGCATTCAACATCTCTTTGACGTTTATCTTCCCCCGCTCAATCTTGATGCGGTTTACATTTTGAATTTTGCGATTCAGCTCTGCCTGCTGCCACGCTATTGCAAGCGCATTATATATTTATGGAGAATAAAATAAGTGTATCCTTTTACCCCGTAAAAGTACAAAATACGGTTATAAAATAAATAAAAGTATTATTACCTAACTTCATAAAAAAACTAGTTAAATATTTATTTTTTTCAACCATTTTTATTTGTCCTTTTTATTATTACAACAGTCAAACGGCAAAAGCTTGATTAGATGCTTCCTTCACGTCTTGCTATGTTTAATTTCAAATTTAATATTTGAGAGCGTAGACATGATTGTTTGTGAAGTTTGTTATCCTTGAGTGATGTGATTTAGATGTTTAAATAAGCGCATTATCAATTATTACCCACAGAGCATAAAATATTTGCATACATTTTTGAACTTTTATATTAATTCAACAAACACTCCATGTAATTTAAAATATTTTGTAACGTACTTTTTTAAATAATCAAATACTTCATATAATTGTTAAGCTATTAATATATTTAATACTTGTATTTAGCTGTCAGTTATTTGTTGTACAGTTGTTAAATCTAAGTTAAACATCTACAGGTTCAACTTAGATTTTTATTTACAGAGAGTAAATATCAAAGTAGCTTTATTATAAAACACTTTTCTTCATTCTGATCAAAACATTAATATATATGAATATAATGATAAAGAATAAACAATATCAAATACCATCCCTTCATAGACACATGTGATTCTAAAGTCTACCTACAATTTGTAAAGATATAATTCCCAACTCGTGCATGGGGATTAAGACCGCTTGCAACTGCAGCCAGGATTAAAGTTATGATAGAACCTACTTAATTTAATCTCGCTTTGAATGTGAATCATCTATTTGATAATTTGATTAAACTACTTCCGTGCTATTATTATAATAGTTCTATGAATTTCGCTAAAACTTTTTTTTATATACGAACGTATTACGTTTGTTGTTTTCTAGCCATGTCCATTACCAAAGTAAATAATATGAATAGGGATTTCAATACCAGTCAAAATTATCAATATCTGTTTTCCAATGTTCTTTATAAATCAAAATAATACGACCAATCAGAATTGCAATAACGGACAAAATCAAAATCGGTTCTACAATAGTTCATGTAAAATGCTGTCCTTAAAAACATAAACGATTTTTTTAAATAATTATGAGCATGAAAATAATGAAAGACTCGTCATTTCTGGAACCTGTTAATATTGAAAAAATTCTTAGTATGTTTTATATATTTTAATACATCGCGAACAATTTTAAAATATGTTTCGGTTTGTGAACATCAAAAATTAGATTTCGGTGAATTTTCAAAACCAATATTTTGGTTTTGTAAAACATCATGAATACCGGGATTTCATTTTTGTACAACCGGTATTGCTATCTCTACCCATGAAAATAAACCATCTTTACATATGTATTTCAACAAACCAGTTGTGAGTCAATCACTCACCTTTTATTTTATACATCGGTGAGGAATTCCTGGCCAGCAGACGACTAGTTCAACATCACTCTCGTCTGTTTTGGTGATTCAAAACATAATACGGAAGTTTTCTTAAATTGGTGTTACAATATTTTTTTAGATTAGTGTTGAGGAAAGTTAATCCATAATGCGTAAAAATAGAGAATTTACATATTATATGAAATAATCAGGAATTAAGTGAAGCGTTAATAATATCGATTATATCGATTGTTTTGATTTAAATGTGCTAAAAATATCATGAATTTTAAATTAAAATAATCTATGGATCACGAAGATGTACTAAACTGTATATATTTATTTAAAGTATACTCCTAAAAAACTCATGGTTCATCAAGGTATTTTTATTAGTAATTTTATTACAGTATATCGAAGACACCGAATTTACTGTATGTATGAGATTCAAACTACAAATTGCTAGAAATCTCTTGATAAAACAGTATTACAAAGTTGATGAAGATACCTGCTCTGTTACAAGAAATTTATAATGCATTCTGAGCGCGAGCAGTTTCGATTTGAGTCTCGACTGAAGAAGTAAAAATTAATTGGATTTCTTTCCCGGCTTGCTTATTTCTTTTCCGGAAATTTTCTGAAGAAATGGCTCTCAATGTAATTTCTCTATTTCCCTTGAAAATAATACCTTGGACAGACCTCTTCAGTAAAATTACTCTTATATAAAAAAAAAATACAGTATTGATGATATAATTTACATTCGTACAATATTTTACAAAAATTTTCACTTATATCATAATGCAAAATTTTTCATGATTTACTTTTCAATTGATATATAGGTTTCTGTTCGAAGTTATGATTGTGTGTGGTGTCTGTATATAATTTGAACGATTCAAAGTCTAAAATTCATTTAAATACTTTCGATTCTAAAAACAGAGCGTTATGAGAACGATTACCTAAGCAATAGTTTAATCTCAGCGCTGTCATCCAGATACTCTTCGAAAACAAGATGGAGAACAACTGAGAAAAAAACAGATCTACTTTAAAAAAAAAATGAGATAAACTTGAGTCAGAGTCCGGGTAGGGTAAAACAAAAAAATGAAATTGAGTAATTCGTCAATATTATAGATATCAAAATATTTTGTATAAATTGAGTGTAAATTGTTTTGTCGTTTAAATCTCAATTTTATACGAGAAGGAGACTTAATGAAATTTTCGTTCGATTTCAAAGTTTTAGCAGTATACCTGCATTAAATTATATTTGTCCAAATTATAATGTCGGTTTACTTGTAAGACCTTGCCAAAGGAAACTATTTTCGCCATAATAAATAAAATGATTGTTTAAATGGTCTGCTCAATATCCCTAAATATATATTTTAGAACTGTCCTAGAAATAGGCATAACCAATATATATTTATATATCTCTATCTGAAACTTAAAAAAAAAGTGTAAATTCATTGACTGCAATATACGCTATGGTTTGTAGTAAATTTGTTAAAGCTTAATTTAAAAAAAGCGATTTTATTAACTGTGAAGGTTAATTACACAATAAATTTATGTAGGAAGTCAGTCAACTTTCTATTAATATATTGTACGCATGGAATACGCGCATCGAATCATTGGTCGAAAAGCATTAAAACTACGGCAGTAGTGCTATTAAACGAATGATATTTTGAACGAGTGACAGCATAAAAATCTTCTTTTTAAAAATATTTATATTTTGTTCGTTATATTAAAGTTCTTCTGCACAGAAATTCCATTAAATGAAATAATAAGTGCGAGTTTATAAGTAAACGAAACAGCATCGCTTTTCATTTCTTAATATACACAAGGAAAATGTTTATAATTTTGCTTAAAACGTTCCATGTTTCAAAAGCTTTTAATAATATTGTGAATTAAAACGAGGCGGCCATTGATAACGCAAACACGCTTCCAGATTCGCGTCATATGATAATCGTTATTTATTTGTTTCCAATTCTATTCTTTGCTCAAAGCGTTACACACAAATGTATTTCACTTTATCTGATTGTAAAATGGTCGTGTATTAAATTAGTTTTACTGAGTTAGCTCGTTTTACTTGTTGTAGACGCTCTTTAAGACACATATTATTAATGTTAAAGTATTATTCTACATTTCACGAACTGGTTTTAGTTATTTATGATATTCGTGTCATAAATTATTAATTTAGTTGAAAATTTTAATTGCAAATGATAAGACGTGATCAAGTATTGCGTCCATAAGTGAATAAACAAATTATATAATATTTTAATGTTCGCACCATAGTCTTAAAAAAACTACTTATATTGGTGGAATTAATAACAAAAAATAAAGAATCTCTAAGAATGGGTCAAACACACAAGTCTCAGATTCTCATAACTACCAAAGCAGGTTCAAATATATTTCGCTCATAAAACGCGCTCGATATTTTTATAATTTAAGATTTCAATATCCTTCTTAATAAGTCTTCAAAATTATTAAATAATTACATGTTTCTTAATAAAAATTGTGGATGAAGCTATTTTTAACAGACAAACATACGGTTATATGTATACTATTTGTAGTATCTATCAAAATAAAATTGTATTAAAAAAATAATACAAGAAGATTCAATAGCCAAGTGGTCAATCATATTGTGATTTCTTTCTACTGTGATGGTGGATCACGAGTTAAAATCAATAAAAATAAAAAAAATAATATTTAAGAAGTGTTCTTCAAAGGCATGAAATTCTAAGATGTTTCCATATTAAGCATATCAACAGTACATTCCTAAATTTATCATTCTCTCTTCAGCTGACTAACAATTTTTTTTTTAAACTATTTTTCTGTCGTTTCTAGAAACATTTCTGTATATGATCCATTATTAAATTATAATCAAACAGCAAACATGGTAGCAATTTTTTTTTCGTCTTGGGCTTCCAATCCCGCGATCCTTATCAATTTGATTATTTTTTTTATCCCGGAATCGTTTTAATATCAAATCACTAAAACATATAAAAAAATAAATTAAAACTTTTCGACTTAATATATTATAATATATAAAAAAATAATTAAATCCACTTTATTATTTTTCTCTTCCTTTGTAAACGGTTGCCTGATTCTTGATAAATACACACAATATTTCTGCCTAAACAAATATATTCAACTGCATCCAATAATGGGCACAAATTTAATTTTCAATAAGTTTGCTTGTAGCTTGTAAGCTTTTCCTTAGTGATCAGGTGGAGTTAAGTTCAAGCCCGATTTTTCAATTTTATTTTAAGATGTCGGACAAGCGTGTGTGTTTCTTGAATTGATCTTAATCAACTGCTGCGAAAACATATGTGGTTTAAAAAATTTTCATCTTGGCCGTAAACTGTAATGACAATTATTTGTTGTAAAAAAATTGTAAATATATAAAAAATGAAAACATGAAATCATGGTTAAATATTAATTCCACGATTTTATGCCCTAGTTTCAACTTGATTTAAAAATCGTAACTGATTCAATTTTCAGGCGATTATTATAGTTATACAAGTAATATATTTCTTTCCGAGATCGAAAGACGACTAAGGCCTTCGCTATGCAAACTGATAAATCATCTAGCCCGATGCTTATTAAAAGAGGGCGTTTAAAGGCAGTGAAATGAAACGATGGAAAAAAGCTAGTGAGTTTTGCAATCAAAGTGAGGTTAGGCGGTTTCTTATCCCCCATTTATCAAAATGCCAAACATTGTTACTCACGCCTCGCCGAGGGTGGATAAAAAGAAGGTTTGTGCATTGGAAAAATGGAAATCCGAAAAAGGTATGCGCAAGAGAATGGGACTCCATTTTGATATGGGTTATGGATAGTGATGTCCGTTTGCCACGAATCGCATTAATCCTGTCGAGCCGGTTCGTAAAAATGTTTATTGTTTCACTTGATGGAGGGTTATCACATATTGTGTTTACTATAAAGGTGCGTATTTGTGATTTCAAAATGAAACAGTGTTTTTTTTAGTCAACTGTAAATTTTTATTGCTCGATTGTTTCATTGCTTAGAATTAGCCACTTTTAGATCACCGTCTATAACAGTATGATTACTTTTAAACCATGAATTATAAAAGTTCATTTTGTGATATATATTTTGTTAGTTACATTCTTTATGTTGCAAGTGTACCAACAATACGACAAAAAAATCTACACGATCGTGTTCAAGTAACTCTTAAATGTCAGTCATAGACTTTGTTTGTTGAATGTTCGAAGTATTCGTAACCAGTTTTCTCAATTGTTTTTGCCGTTTATAGCCGCCAGCTGAGCTTGATGCAAAAAAAACTAATTTACTTTTGCCAGAATATAGGTTGGCTTGAAGGTCAAGGAATAGTGACAATATAATAGAATTTATAATTTTCACTTTTAATACATGGTGAAAAAACTTTTTACTAAAAAAAAATATTTTGTATAAATAGATATTCTTTTAAGTTTATAAGGGTTAAATTCACTCATCACGACCATTTACAAGAGAATAAAATCAGTGAAATCAGTACTAAAGAGTATTTTGTTTTTTAATAGAGTTTAAATAGTTAAATATCGGTAGAATTTTTGTCGGGTCCTATGGCGCAGCGGTTAGCGTTGTGGGCTTCCGTACCGGACTTCACGAGCTCGAATCCCAGTACGAACAGCATTTTTTAGATCGATTTATCAATTTCTGTTCGACGGTATGGGTGTTTGTGATGTCTAAAAATTCCCTCCCACTCTTTCCAATCCTGATAATTGGGTGTAAAGAGAGCTATTAGCTAACCACTAGTCCTGTCCTAGCCTTATCTTTCTATCTTAGAATAAGAGACGTTAAGCTGAGTAACAAACAGTTCTCGTAGAAAAATAGCTGTTGAGATACCTCCATTAGGAGGCCATATGCTAAACATTGGGAGCGGGCATGGATAAAAAAAAGTTTTTTTTATACAGATATAAAATATCGGTCTCCAAAACCTTAAAACAGGCATTTAATAATCAGGCATGTGTAGCTCTTCTCCACAATATCAGAAGAAAAAATATTTTATCCGTCCAAGTCGACCGTGAAAAATTGATGTATTATATAGACATATTATACATACAGTTTGAAGTTTGTATTTATAAAAATACTGGTGACTCAATTAGTCTATTCAAAGCGTTTAAATATTAGATTAATAAAAGAGAACCTGTAAACTCTTAAATGAAGTCGTTTTATGTTGATAAGTTTTTTTATGAACACTACAGACAAGTGATACAGTAAAATGGTCGCTTTAAACATCATAAAACCACTTGGACGCGGCCTTTCGT
Organism: Himalopsyche tibetana; assembly: GCA_030503985.1. Classification (NCBI taxonomy): domain Eukaryota; kingdom Metazoa; phylum Arthropoda; class Insecta; order Trichoptera; family Rhyacophilidae; genus Himalopsyche; species Himalopsyche tibetana. The sequence continues at coordinate 603,333 of JAPJYX010000007.1, read as the reverse complement.
ATCCACCGCACTGTGGAAACAGAAACTGTGCTCAACGAATAAGGATAGTTACTTTTTCTTAATGACTCATTATATTATATTATATTACTTAAATTTAGACTGAAATGCATGACAACTTTCCTCAGATACATTATTACGGCTAATCTTTAAAGACATCTCTAATTTAATGTTAAAGCTGAATCCCCCTGAAAAAATCGTTTAAACGTTGCGCTTCAAGCCAACGTAACTTGCATGTGACTAATGATGACTTACTATTTTTTTTTTAAAACATAGATATTGTAAAAATAATAAAGAGACATTACTGATTTCGTACTCATTATTTCAATACTTTTTCCTATACATATTTGTGGTGATCACAGCTTATAAGTCTTATAAGTTTAATAAATTGTATGGTTGTGAATTCATGGTATAAAAATTGAAATTAATAAATTATAATGTTTAATTTTTCAAAGGAAACAAACAAATCTAATTCAAACACGATCCGCTATAAATATAATGATTATAATTTCACTTAATCAAATTCTTATGTGATGAGTCTTCTCAATAAGGACTAAAATAAGCTTACAGATTATATAGTCTTTTACATTAGACAGAGTATTTCAATACATGGAGAAAGTAGACTATCATTGTTTTTGTCTTGTCATCTCCTCGGTTTCATACGAAAGCGAAAAATTGTACACGATTTAATGTTGAGGTTATAAATACTAACCAAACGAAAGAGTTGGCTTGACAACATGGTGCCTAAAAATGTAAAAAAAAACATATAAAAATAAATATTCAAAATGAGATCCAAAATACCACAAAATCTATCGCAGATACTAAAATAAGTACGTGACTATATAATAGTTGAGTAACTTTTTGTCATTTACTCGACTGAACTTTACACTAAGCTACTACACGTGTATTGTATTAGGTATTTCAATGATTTTTACCTAGAACCAGATTTATATGGACGAAGTATTTATTTAATAGTATTCGAATAAGAATGTTTTTCGTTCGACTCTACAATGTTTCTCGAAAATTGTAGCGACTTCTGTTCTAACCAATCGCGAGGTTGGAGTATTTTTTATAAAACAATTATTTTCACGGCACGCATATACGTATTTGCTAACTTCTATCTGTACAATCTTTCTTCTAACTCTGCAAATGCATTATTTAATTTACCTGTGTAATTTCAAGGTAGATGGCGCCAGTGTTTTAAAGAGATGTACGACAGCCATTTTCCCAGACCGCGAAGCATTTTCCTGCAGTCTAATATTGTATTTAACTCAAGTGATAATTCTCCGCACACTAGAGAGAAAGCGAGATAGAGAAAAGGCGAAGCTAAAATTTAATTAAACCCTCTTGCGTTTATCCAAATGCCCCAGTGTCTAAAGAGCTGAATAGAAAAACTAATGGAATTTTAATTTTTGCGTCGAGTCACTGCTGAATAAACGGTTGTCTGAATATTTATTCCAAATAGAAAGATAGATTAATAATAGCTTTTTAATAAATATTTCACAATCAATAGACATGTCAGAGATGGGTTAATATGCTTTTAGACATTTTTTTATTGGGTTTGAGGGAATGGCATCGGTTTTTGTATTTGTCATACTTTAAAAAAAAGGTCAGGAATCCATCCAATTTAGTCATCACAGGGATTATCCCCAACTCTGAATAATGTTGTGATAACCTAAACCAAGCTTAGTGTTTTTTTAAATGTAGAATTAGTACATTTAAATATAATATATGTATATCACAATAAATTGACAGTTACCGATTTGAAAGTGGTAAATTGAAAAAGATTTTTTAATATACTTTTAATGATATTCATACAATCTAGTATTTTTGAAACTTGAGTAGAAGTTTACTCATAAAAATATTTCGTAAAAGAATTGTCGTATACTTTCGATGGTTTCGGCGGTAACTTTGTGGAAGTTCATTTTAATAGAAAATTTAAATTAACTTTGATTATTCCACGTATTGTGTAACTAACTGTGACACGTGTTTCGCCTCTTTCAGAGGCATCTTCAGACTTACTATCGCAAAGTTTGCTTAAGTAATGAAGCAAGATTGATTCTAACATTTTAAAATTATAAAATTACAAAATGGATTGGGTTTTTTTTCCTTTTAAGAGGAGCAAGGAGGGGGGTGTAGAATCGAAATAAAGCAAACAGATAATGATACTAATTTTACTAATGAGTTGTAAACAATCAGAATGGGATTTTTCCTTTTTAATGGAAGCAAAGAGGGGATTATAAAATTGAAACAGTGCAAACAAATTTAATCATACTACTAATGACGTTAAACATTACAAACTATTAAAACTAATGAGCTACAATCAATCATCTAGGTTTGTGATTACTCTATTAATTGGAAACAATTTTAGTAACGGGGAACCGCCTGTGCTATTAAGAATATTATTTAATAATATTTCTTTTTTGTTAAGAGTTTTATTAATTTATAAAAATTCTAAGCTATTCATCTTTAAACCCTTTTTATTTACTCGGTGGAGTATTTCTAAATTACAAATCTGATTAAAATTATGATTATTTTCTATTAAATGATTGGCAAACTCAGAGAAATTGTTACTTTTTAGACATCTTATATGTTCTTTAATTCTAATATTAAAGTTTCTACCTGTCTGTCCAACATAAGACGCTTGACAGTCTCCACAAGAGAGTCGATAGATACCACTCTGTGACGATGAATCTACGCGATCTTTACTGTTCAATAAAATTTTACCTAAATTATTTACTGTATAAAACGCGGGTTCTATATTGTCTGGCAAAAATTTAACTATCTTTGACGAGATGTCTCCTAAATAAATAATTCTACGCCAGTTTTTAATATTATCGTTTGCTTTCTTCTCTCCTGAAAAAATATTATTTACTATGAGTTGTTTAACTTGCTTACGTTTAAGTAAGTTAACTACTACGTCTGTGTTGTAACCATTATTTACAGCTATCTGTTTAATAATGTTTAACTCTAATTCAAAGTTGACTTTAGTGAGAGGGATGTTAACTAATCTATTAATCATTGCATGGAATGATGAGAGTTTTTGCGACCACGGGTGAATTGATTGATGGTGAATGACGACATCTGTATAAGTAGGCTTTCTGTAAATGGCAAATTCTAATTTGTTGCTATTATTTTTCTTTATTGTTATGTCAAGAAAATTTAAGGTTTTTTGTTGCTCGATTTCTAGTGTGAATTTAATATTTGTATGCAATGAATTTAAATGACGTAAAAAGGTATCTAACTGTCTATCTGTTCCTGTCCAAATGCAAAAGATATCGTCTACATAACGATACCAAGTTTTTACATTTTTAAGTAACGTGTGATTTGACTTAAAGAGATTATTCTCAAAATAATCCATAAAAATATCCGCGAGCAAAGGTGAAATAGGACCACCCATAGGTAATCCTACCGATTGTTTGTAAAAATTTTTATTAAACAAAAAATAGTTTTGTTCAATACAAATATTAAAAAGTCTAAGCATTTCTTTAACGACGTTGCTATTAATATCCGAAAAAGTTAAAATTTCGCTGACTATATTTTTGCACTCTTCCGTTGGTACGTTAGTAAATAAATTTGTTACGTCGAATGATACTAATTTACAATTACTAGTTAATTGTATGTCTTTGATTTTTTCTGTGAAGTCTATGCTATTCTTAACTGTATACTTCGGTTTAAACACGTTGTAAGAATTAAAAACGTCATTTAATTCACGGGCGATTTTGTAAGATGGAGAACTACAAAAAGATACCACGGGACGAATCGGTATCAAGGGTTTGTGTAATTTGGGTAAGCCAAATAATCTCGGAGCTTGTGGGTTTAAATTAATAACTTTATTTTTATTTAAGTAGAAAATGATAGGGCAGTTTTTGACACACGTTTTTACCTCATCTTGAAATTTGGATGTAGGATCCTTGTTAAGTAATTGGAAATGATCTCCTTTCGACAAGAAGTCTTCCACTTTCGATGTATAATCTAATGAGTTTAAAATTACTATGGAATTGCCTTTATCTGCTTTCGTCAGAGTAAGGTTTTCTCGACGTAAAATATCTTTGATATTTTTCGCCGTCCGCATATCGGAATTCGATGATTTCAATGAGTTTAAGTCTAATTCTTTTATTTGTTGGGCACAAATATGTTTAAAAGCAACTGGTTGTTTGAATAGAGCAACATCTAAATCTACTGCTAGATTTTCAACACATTTGTCTAACATACTGTTGGAGATGTTAAATTTAAGGCCTTTTGACAAAAGGTTCATTTCTGAGACACTGAATGTATGTGATGACAGGTTCTTAACACGATCAAAGAATTTATGAGAGCTAAAATGTCCTGACGTCTGTGTAACCGAAAACGTTTGGATTTTATGGGATTCGATCAAAACATCTAGTTTTTTATTTTATTTTTATGGATTATTTTGAGAATAATCTCTTTAAGTCAAATCACACGTTACTTAAAAATGTAAAAACTTGGTATCGTTATGTAGACGATATCTTTTGCATTTGGACAGGAACAGATAGACAGTTAGATACCTTTTTACGTCATTTAAATTCATTGCATACAAATATTAAATTCACACTAGAAATCGAGCAACAAAAAACCTTAAATTTTCTTGACATAACAATAAAGAAAAATAATAGCAACAAATTAGAATTTGCCATTTACAGAAAGCCTACTTATACAGATGTCGTCATTCACCATCAATCAATTCACCCGTGGTCGCAAAAACTCTCATCATTCCATGCAATGATTAATAGATTAGTTAACATCCCTCTCACTAAAGTCAACTTTGAATTAGAGTTAAACATTATTAAACAGATAGCTGTAAATAATGGTTACAACACAGACGTAGTAGTTAACTTACTTAAACGTAAGCAAGTTAAACAACTCATAGTAAATAATATTTTTTCAGGAGAGAAGAAAGCAAACGATAATATTAAAAACTGGCGTAGAATTATTTATTTAGGAGACATCTCGTCAAAGATAGTTAAATTTTTGCCAGACAATATAGAACCCGCGTTTTATACAGTAAATAATTTAGGTAAAATTTTATTGAACAGTAAAGATCGCGTAGATTCATCGTCACAGAGTGGTATCTATCGACTCTCTTGTGGAGACTGTCAAGCGTCTTATGTTGGACAGACAGGTAGAAACTTTAATATTAGAATTAAAGAACATATAAGATGTCTAAAAAGTAACAATTTCTCTGAGTTTGCCAATCATTTAATAGAAAATAATCATAATTTTAATCAGATTTGTAATTTAGAAATACTCCACCGAGTAAATAAAAAGGGTTTAAAGATGAATAGCTTAGAATTTTTAGAAATTAATAAAACTCTTAACAAAAAAGAAATATTATTAAATAATATTCTTAATAGCACAGGCGGTTCCCCGTTACTAAAATTGTTTCCAATTAATAGAGTAATCACAAACCTAGATGATTGATTGTAGCTCATTAGTTTTAATAGTTTGTAATGTTTAACGTCATTAGTAGTATGATTAAATTTGTTTGCACTGTTTCAATTTTATAATCCCCTCTTTGCTTCCATTAAAAAGGAAAAATCCCATTCTGATTGTTTACAACTCATTAGTAAAATTAGTATCATTATCTGTTTGCTTTATTTCGATTCTACACCCCCCTCCTTGCTCCTCTTAAAAGGAAAAAAAACCCAATCCATTTTGTAATTTTATAATTTTAAAATGTTAGAATCAATCTTGCTTCATTACTTAAGCAAACTTTGCGATAGTAAGTCTGAAGATGCCTCTGAAAGAGGCGAAACACGTGTCACAGTTAGTTACACAATACGTGGAATAATCAAAGTTAATTTAAATTTTCTATTGAATTGTCGTATATTTGTTTTTAGTGTACAATTATGTATCTCATTTATTCAATAAGTTGTATTTCTGTTTTAGAATTCATGGTAAGAATAGCATGATACGTATATTTTTGATTTTATAATGAACATTTCTGTAAATGGTCACTGAAGTATCTATAAAAAATACTACGTTTTAAAAGCTTATAAATGAGTAAAATATTTTATGAGAGAGTAGTTTCTGTCTATGAGTCTGTTGTATTTATATACATTATACTATTGAATTCAATAGCAGAAGATCAAAGACCGGTCATCTTGATACCCTTATGAGTTATGAGTATCGCTTTCTTTAGCTTCTTTTTTAACGCAAAGCTTGCTTGTCAACACTTTTCCTTTTCTTATAATGATATATGATTGTACTTGTGCTCGTGGATTCTTCAATCATAAAAATGTGGAGTTTAAATTCATTAAAAATGTGCCAACATTAAATAAAACTTTAATGTTGTTAAGTGAAAGTTATTAATATTCACGTATGATATACGTATATTTTAAAAATATCTCTTTTTTAATACTTGTATTCTCAACATATTTTTTATTTTATTTGCACAATCTGGACATCTAATACTTGTTAGGGGTTTTTTTACTGAAATATTTGCCTCACCAAAAGCACGGCGGTATTTTTATGTTCCTAACAGAGCTTGAGAACTGTTCGTGTTGAAAAATTAATATGTGAATTTATATACCTACCCATCTGTGTTGACTCGTTAGGAAAATTAAATTAATTCCTGTCGTGATTTATCTTCCTTTATTTTTCTAAGAGAAAATTTATTTAAGACTGTATGAATTTAACAAATGAAAATTCAAATGATAACAATACATCTTGTTAATTTTACAGATTTTATCATGGCTCAAAGAAAACGAGTAGGGAGTATTTTCAAGCCAAATAAAAATGATTGAGCTGATTACCATTTCTAACTAACGTAAAAAATGATGAAGTTAGAAACGCGTTGGAAAAGTCAAACAGAAGGTTCTCACGCTGGCGTATTTACCATGAGCAGAAAACTTTTCCGGTGGAAACTCGAAAACAAACACCTTAAATCTTTCAAGTGATGTAATTTTCCGCCGTAATCAAAAATTCAAAGAGACCGCTCGAATTCGCTCCAAGAAGGCTGTGCCGCATTATTCCGCGCGTATTGCTAAACAATACATGCTACGCTGGAGGCTTTTTATTCGCTCCAAGTGCTACGCCACAGCTACGATTGCTTTTCATGCAAAGAAAAACACTGTGAGACTAGAATGTGTAATACGCGTTGACGCTTTGCCAATGACTTACTAAAGTTTATTTGTAGACGTACATTTAATAATTAACATGTTACAATCAATTATTCTGCTTCTAAGTTCTGATTAATTCAGAATTTACATTAGTGAAAGATCTGTTATGTAAAGTAGCATCTTCAACTAGCACCGAAAATCGAGTTTATGTAACTCAATTTACTGCGCTGGTATCTTATTGCAATAATTAGCCACATAGAATTCATATTTACACATTGATATTAAAAATAATGCTTAGCTTAAATTAATAGTAAAATACTTAAATTTTCAAAATCTTCATTGAAATTAACGCTACTATAAAAACGATATCTGACAAAACGGTTTATTTAAAAATCGTAAATTAAACAGACTTTATATTTCCATTTTTTTAAAACATACAGACTATTTTTACTTTTATTACTGAAGGTTCACCACTACAAATTATTACTAGCCGATCTTTTGATATTACCATTTTTAACAACAATGAAAAAATATTTTTTTGTTATATTTACCCTCAAACTAAATTTAAATTTTTGACACGTGTTTTTAATTGTTGAACTTTCCTAGATATTTAGCAAGGTAATAAGTGGGATGTTTTTAAGGGACCGAATAAATTTGAAATATACTTCCATGGTGATAAAGATTCAGAAGACATTTTTGAGACTTCTCTATTTAATGATGAATGAATATTTTCCATGGCTTTATCCAACTGTTACTGGCCGATATTTTTTATGTCAAAATAAAAGTTCCTGATGATTCAAAGATGAATCGTGGACATCAGTTGTCTGTTCTTCCAAAGCACCCCTGTCTGCCAAATGAGAATAAGACCGGGAAGAACTTTACCAAATTTTAACGACATAGCTTCGTATGTGTTAAAAAAAAGTCCGCATTGACGTGAGTGAGTCGAATGTTGATGCATTAAAACACCGGTCACCAAACTCTACGGCCCGCCGAGGATGTAAGGTATAAAATTTGTTGTTGGTGGCAAGGCGACTTTTATTGAAATTTCAAAAATGTAGTGCAGGTAAAAAAAATCAATAAACAGGTCCAAATAACAACCCGATTCGAAAATATTCTTAGTAAATAAATAAAAATATGAACTACGTGTGTTTACATTTTTTGTATAATACGTAAGAACATACAAATAAATATACTGATTGGGTTCTAATAAGAATTTATTTGTCATCCGGACCCGTAAGATCAATCCGGCCTGTTTCTCAAAAAGTTTGATGACCCTTGCATTAAAGCAAGGGTACGCAATCGTTCGAACACAAAGTAAAATTTAATCGATCCCGAAAACTATTATTCTCTCATCGCAACCAAAAAAAAATATTTAGAAAATAATCTATTTAAGAAATAAACTAAAATTGAATTATTTCGTAATCACATGTCGAGTGATATTTTGGAATTATTAAACTTTTAAGTTTAATGTGGTGGAAAAAACCCAACATAAAATTTCTTACAAGAATCATGTTAGGAGTCGATCGCGAAAAAACTTACGATAAAAAAGTAGATCGCAGCGCAAAAAAGTTGCGCACCCTTGTATTAAAGATACAGTTCCAATATTTTATTCATATTATTTTACTATTTAATTGTATTAATTGATCTGTATATGTATACAAAAAAGTATATATATATAGTATGTATAAATTGATTAATTGAATACCCAAAATTCGTAATTAGAGAGAGAAAATTAGGGATATTTTGTAGACAGACGCAGAAGAAAAAAAATATTATAAAGATTACGGAAGTCATAAATTTTGATGATGTTATTATGTAGGAAACATCTCTTCTTACTTAGGTAACAAAGTCTTAGATATTTTTCTTTTATATTTAACTTCGCCTCTAATATGACATACCATTATCATTGTGAAAGCCATTTTGTTGTGGTTTTCTGATAAAATCTTTGAATGGCAAAGCTCTTCGCATCGTAATCTATCATGAAAAAATAAGTTTATGTCAAGTTGTATCTCACAATTAAACATTTTTCCGGAATCCCCGCCGAAATGGCTAGTGGCAAAAATATGATTTTTTTGCTCGCAAAACACCGCATTAACAACATTAGCACAAAGGGTTTGCCTACAGAACACGCCAAAATAAATTAAATACGACTCTAATGCGCCATATTATTGTATTTCATTCGTCACAAAATGTTCGTGATGTTTTGGTGACATATTTTCTTTCACAATTTATTCCACTTATTACTTTTTCTTCTTTTTTTTATAACGTGACAGATCAAATAAAATCGAAGCTTTTATTTCCGCGTTGCGGTAATATTGCCGGAAATACTTTCATTTGATTTTCTCACTTTTAAAGTTGTTAGCAACTGTGAATTTTAAGTGGAATATGCATTATATTATATTATTATAATATTCAAAAAATAAAACACCAGCTATTTTGTACTTAGCAGTATTATTATTCCGACGATGATATTATTGGAACTAATTTTGTTTTTACATCGTAGATATAAGTATGATTAATAATGTCACGCTTAAAATTGTTTTGAGAACACAAACATCAAATTCTTAAATTAAAAAATGATTTCAGTTAACTGAAATATATTTTTAAGAGCTAGTTATTTTTCATTATATGGTTATTCGGGAGAAATAAAATAATCCAGTTTCACGAAGATCAAATAAGCACCCAAGATATTTTTTGACTCACGCAAGTTGGCTTTTGTTTGTCCCGCCACCTCGCGTCATGTGTGTGCAGCCGTTGTTCCACAACCGTCTTCCATAACGCAATAAAAATCCAGAAAAGAAATGAATTTACTTCTCATATTATTGGCCCAATACAGAGCTGCACTATAACTATATTTTAACCATTCTTTCTTTTTTGCGTTAAAAGGTTTAAAATAGAAAGAGAATGTAACTTACTCAGCCATTTAATTAAAGTTATATTAAGTATCCTGTGTATTCGTATACTGATATACCACCGAGATGATATGAGAAATTTGAAATACTCGATGAATAATTAATATATCCATGGTAGAGTTCTCTGGATTTCAACAGTTTTAACACAATTTTCTATTAGTCAATAAAACCTGTTTTTAATCTATAGGTTTAACAATAATAACATATTTTTTATTGAATACTTCATAATTTACTTTGGTTTTGAATAAACTTAGGTATGTATTTTTTGTGCACGATTCCTGTATTATTTCAAAAAGCTTTACATTTAAACAAAAATACTGTGGAGTACTGCCAACGTTATTACAATTTTCGAAATAGACGTCAACAAAATAACTTAGCGTCTTCTTGACAGTCAGAGTAGTCGATAGTTTTGGCTCGCTGTGTACAAAATGTAGAGTGAATATGTGTGGGATTGGTCGAAACGACTTTTCTTTTCACCCCATTTCCCTCCCCATTTATTCGCCCAATTCCGTCTTTTTTCACCCCGAGACCTCCTCTACTCCCTAGTTTGCTTTTCCTCAGTCTGATTGTAGTCAAGGGAGACAAGTGGCGCCGCGCATCACAATATCAGGTCAAACATTTTTGTCGACAAACTCAATGTATTTATTTTTCTTAACGTTTCCCATCAAAATAGGCACGATGTCTTTTTTTTTGTTGTCACTGCTGATACAATAATAATGAAAATAAAGGGAATCATTTGTATTCGTGTATTATTATAATGTTTCAATCTTATTACCTTTTCTCGTATTAAAAAAAAGACGAAAGTATTCATTGTTGATATACTTGCGAAGCAAAACATAACAATAACAGAAAATTCGTTGTTTATTGATAGAATAATATATCGTCGGTATACTTCCAGAAAACGTCATGTCAGAAATTGGGTGTTTTGAGCTATCAACAATGAGCTATCAGAAAATCAACAGATTTATACACGCTTTTTAGTTTCAAAAAATAACCTGACTTATATTACGTATATTTATTTGTTTCGATACTCAAAGAAGTAATACGAACTACGTATATTTTTTTGCAGATATTTACTACTGGCAGAAACTTATATACAACTTAACGCTTTTTGCCTGTAAAGGCTTCTTATTTTTACAGCTACCCAAAAACGATTAGACGACTAAAGATCTGTTCTTTTGCGTACTTCTGGCGGTTTGAAAACTGTTTTCGAATTTGAATCGAATTGAAAGCTTTTAGATTCTAATTCGAAAACGGTTTGCAAACCGTCAGAAGTACGAAGAAAAACAGAGCCTTATTGTTTTTGAACTGTAAAAATGTTGTTAATTCATATATTTTTATTGTTTACCGTCTCAATATATTTTAGTTCACTTCATGATATTTCAAAAAGTTGATAATCTCAAACGAAGGATTTTTGACTTTACGTTTTCTAGCGGAATACCTCCGATAGGCAAGTACAATGAAATAAAATAATTTGGCATATTTTATACAAGTCATAGTAATATAGTACAACAATCCAATTTCAAGATTTTATTAGAAATATTATTACTTTTTGTAATATAAATTAGGATATAAGAGTGAATGAGAGTATGTATTGTGTATTTATTCCTAGCCAGCTTATACAGCTAAGTTAATATAAATTCAACCATAGTTTTGATGTAGACCTAAGCCGAAGTAGCTGTCAACAATATATATAAAATATTATTTGTAGAACAAAAATATGTACTATGATTTTTTTGAACTTACTGTAATTGAGCTTTACTAAGTAAATGCCAATTCAATTAATACGTAGTATGTATCACATATTTTTTATTACATTATTATCAAATATATTTTTTTTCTTTAAAAACGGAAAGACAACTTTTATTGATAGTAATGTAAGACTTAGTATTTATAGGGCTTCATATAAATGATACATAAAACCCTGTACTAATTATGCGTTTATTAATTATTTGTGAAAACGATTATATACTTTATTAAATAAAATATATCGACTTAAGTGTTTGATTTATTTCAATATGGAATTTGAATCTTTCTAAATTGTGTCTCTTACGAGTCAAATTTCGCCTTTCAGCATCTTTAGGCATTTCCGTGCATGGGAATTCCTGAAGATTTCTAAAGCTGTAGCCTGATTTGTAAGTGATAAAACGTGTTAACAATTTAAACAGTTCTAAAGTAATTTGAATTGATATTTCGAGAATCATAACTTTAACAAGGGATGCTTGTTTGGATCGAAAGTTCACAATTTCAGATCAGCATAGATTAGAAATACGCAGCGCGTGATATATTCGAGTTTTTGATTCGAATCAATACAACCCAATTTATCGTTTAATTTAAAATCTGATACGAATAAAAAAAAACATTTTGTAAAAAGAACCAAAATGATGGGTGACGCCTGAAATCGAGGTTTGGCAAACCTACATAATTCCACATTTAAAAAGAACCGCGGTTTTATAAAAGTACACAGCGCGTGGAAAAAAATATGTCTTTAAATTAAAAAATCACCAGGAAGTCCTTGATAATCAAAACACCTTTTTGCCAATAACTGTTATTGAAAGTCTTTATAGTGACTTTATAAAATATTTTTTCATTATTCCTATGAGATTTTTTAACGCTATTTTCTTTTAAAATCCCAAAATACGTCATATATATTTTTTCACATGGAATGCTGTGTATGTCGAACAAAAAAATATTTTTTCTTTTCCGTTATGTACATTTTTACGTTGCCAATACCACATTCGAGCTTCATAGTATAAGTAGGCTGTTTTGACAAAAAAGCTTTTAAAATATAAGTTTCAGTCGAGGACGTAGTGTCCATTATGACGACAAATAGAAGCTATTGCTCGCGTATAATCATCTATGACGTACGATATTCATGCCGTTAGAATAGTGATAGGTCTTTTGAGCTTACGTGACGTGTAGACTTCTTTTGTTTGATTGCTTCAGGTAAATAAATATTATAAAAATGAAAATCAATCTTACTGGATTAAGCAAACAATAAATAAGGACGCAAAAAAGTAAATATATATATATATATATATATATAACATACACATACCTTATATTATTGTTCAAGTGACAAAGTATTTTTGCAGTTGATTTTAAAGGCTTCTACAAGCTGTCAGTTGAAACTCACTTACAGTTTCAAATACTACGATTCGAGTCCTGCCTCTTAAACATCAAACGCTATTTTCTTAATTCAATTAACAGATACATTGTTCTCGAGTAATATGTTTTTAAGTTTTCAAGTCTATCCTAGCAATTCAAAAATCAGTGATTACAAATTATGACGTGGCTATTTTGTAGTATCAAAAAAAACAAAAAAAATATATCCCATGAAAATACTTTAAAAAAAGGTTTTATTATAATCACACAATAACACATATTTTTAATGATATTATGGGTGGGAAGAGGGATTTCAAAACATCACATACACCTTCAAGCCTTCAGAAAACAGAAATTCATAAATCCGCTGAAAGCCCAATCTATAAAAGCTGTCCGTACTGGGGTTCGAGCCTGTGCCCCCGTGTTCCAAAGATGTAGATTTTATTTTTAATAATATTTTAATCTTACTTGTTTTATTTTCATAAGTGGTTTTATCCGTGTCAAATTTGTAACGCAGATATTAATTGTTGAATTGACGTTTACTTATTTTAACGTTATGATAAAGTAAAGAGATAAAAATAGCATCTTTCGGGTCTGTGGTCGAGTGGTTAAGGTCGTTAGTCATGGTTGTGAACCTCATAAGCTTACGCCCCAGTACGGATAGATACATAAATCATAATATATGGATTCCTGATTGAAGACATGAATTTCTGTGATATCCGAAATTCTCTCATAAAAAAACGAGCGATAAGCTATGCACTAGTCTAGTCTATATCCCTACTCTCTTCGAAAAAGAGTCGTTGAGCAACTGAGTAACGATAAATTCTGGTATAATACATCAATTGAAATAAACTCAATTTAGATTCCATATGCTTCACATTGGGAGCAGATATGGTTTTGAAAAAAAAAACAAAAAAAAATATTTTTACAAGAATAATAAAATATAATTGATAGTTATTTCAACAACACCAAGTATGGTTTTAGAAATGTATATAAAATCAAAATAAAAATAAACATTATGAACGATAAAAAAATTTACATTGAATTAATAAATATTATATTTTAGATTCGCGTAGGTTTTTTCTACGTGCCATATCACTTTCTCTAGAAAGCTTTTTTTGCCAAGAGAGCTTATATTTTTTGAAACTTTATTGGAGTAGACAGAAGGCGGTTTTCGCGCCTTTCATAAAATAATAGCTTAACACTAACAATGAAGGTTAAAAGCTATTTTATTTATGGAATAACAAAACATTGTCTGTACCTATCGTGTGGAAAAATCTGTCAATTTATTTGTTTTATTTTGGTACCGAATGTAATTTATATCTTTACATGGAAATCAAAGGTGTACCCGCCACCAACCATTACGAATCTACTGATATTACTGGATGTTTCCTTTACAGATCACTGTTAAGTACTTTGAAATGACTAATAGATATTTATCAGGAGAACTTATCAAAAATATAATATAATGTCGCAACGATGTTAAATGAAATATAATTTCTCCTAGCGACCAGTTTGACCGTCACTCGTTGAAAATAAACCTACATATTATTAAAATACTATTTTTGAATTCACCAAAATACTCAACACTTCAATTTTATAATGATTAATCGTTTGAATTTTAGTAAAGTGAAGAAAAAAAACCGTTGACATTACTCAATAAGAATTACGATTATTTTGGAAGTGATAAAGAGCTACATTTAAATCAGTGTGTGTTTGAAAATTCAAACAAAATGTGGGGGCGCTTGTAAATCATCTATCACATCTCAATTTACTATCAGCCAACATTGAGTATTTTGCAAAAACGCTCAATATTAAGCTATTTACTTAAATAACCTTTTACAATTAAAAATTAATACCTTTTTCTAAAATAAGAAGCTTTTGTACTTAGTCGGAATAATGTATCTAGTTTTTAATACATATTTTATGTCGATTGTATATTAAAATAAGCGTATTTTATTGCTTTTGAGAGAATAAATATACATTTAATTGTGCCATTCCTTTAGTTGGTAAGGTATTTGTTTATCGGAAACAACTATTAAGCATATAAGCACTGCAATGATCTTCATTGTCAATCCTTAGTGGAAATCCATTTTATTAAAAAACTATATCAGATTTATTTAACATTTCCACATATTTTAATAAAGATAATGACTGATCATTTGGTAATACTCGTGACAAGAAAATAAATTCTGACCATCATTAATTGATTTGGAATTAGTAAAAAAGTTTATATTCTTTAAAATTTTCCACTTCCAATGTAGAATAAATTGACTTTGAGGGGGAGACTTTTGAGAGAGAGAAATAAACTAAGATGAATATCGTTTAATATTAAATAATCTGTTCATATTACATAATAAATAAATATATAGAATGAACAATGATTAGGTTTTTAATACGTGCATATTTATCAATAATAAAAAATCTGTTTCAGCAATAACTTCTCATTTGCATAATGTTATACAAGCGGACTTAGTTGAAAAGTAAGCATTGTTTCTGAGTAAAAGTTTTAACAAGCTTTACTCGTCAATTTATTTCGTTACTTAAAATAAGCGTTGCATTTATTGAATTTCCGTTTTACAAAAAAAAAAAAACTTTATTCACGTTTCTTGAAATTTTACGTTTATAAAAAAACTTTCTCATTTTTTCTTTGAAAACAGAATGTTTTTATTTTTAAATAAATTACTTTTTTGTAAGTTTACCTCTGATACTTCACTTCTTCCAATTACTGGATAGTGAAAACATGAACTGTAAAATAAACCTGTAGTGTCTGATATGGTTAGTAATACTTCACACCAGGTATTTTAAAATGTCGAGTCGTATACAAAATAATACATTTAGATTATAAAATCAATAGTGATTTATTTTCTTCATCAATTTCCACTCTCATAATTGAGAATATCAACAGTCACACAACATTTTAAATAATTAAACCTAAATAGGTAGTGTGTTTTAAACGTATTCGTTGATATTTACTGACTATTAAACTTCATATTTATCTCGTTTTAATTATAACCAAGACAGATTTCATCTAAATGCATTTTTTTTATTGAATGATATATTTTAAGCCGGGTTACCAATATGCTGAAAAAACCGCTGGTAATGTTATTGCGTTGTAGTTAAATAATGTATTATTTATAAGCAGCTTTTTGAAGACACTTCAAAAGGACTAATAGAGTGCAATCCAACCTTTAATAGTTATCAAATGTATACGGAATGTTGAAGTATTCTTTAATGAGTAGATCTACTGGACTTTGTCTTTAATAAGATAAGTATTTTAGTATTCGATTTCAGTAGTAAACACCTGCATTTAACACAGTGATGATATCTGTTTCGTAGTAAGTCGCTTCTTATTCACATCAGGGAGTGCAAGCTCTGGATGAGCGAGCAAACGAAAACTCCCTTGGGCGAATCGCCAATGTTTCATAGAGTGATTTAGAAATTCGCATTTCGCTGTAAAAACTTCTCCGTTTGCTAAAAATAAGCAACACAGTGATATTCTGCTGGTAAATTTATGAAACAAATGGTTTACTCCGCTGGGTACATTATTTTTGTGATAGACGGGAAAGTATTGTGGCCAACAACGAAATTCAATTATGGTGAACTTAATACGCATTATGAAGTATGCTTACGCAATAAATAAGTTATAAAATTATTAGTTAGTAAAAATGATTTCCGAAATAGTAAATCGACAAGAAAATGAAACTATGTATTAGGTCTCACCACAGTTACGTCGTCTTCTGCGAAATCAACTTGTGAAAATAAACAAAGCACTGTGGATACACTATAAAAACGTTCAAATTATTCCTTCTGAGATGTTATTTAAGAAAAAATCACTGATACCTACAATAAGACAGCCTATGCCGAGATGCAAGTGACGTAGCGTAGGTCAGCGCAGAATTGGTAGATGAAGGCAGGCAAAGTATGCTGCAACTGCTCGTCCCGCAAGCCGAATGACACATAATGACAGAAAAATTTTAATATTTTCGTAAGGTAGTATACATTAGTAGTATAGGAAAAAATGAGTTTTGTTCACACTAATTCACTTAATTTCTGGGTCATATCAGAGCTCAGCGAAGTGGAGATGCATTTCTACGTTACAGCGTGCAAGGTTCTGTACTTTTTCATGTATTACATAATCTGTGCTGCCCTGCACTGCGTCGCCTACGTTTCAGCATACAATTAGTCTAAATGTCTACGACATGTAAAATATATAAGACAAAATTTTGGTTATTGAAATAATATTATGAGAAGATATGGCGTTATTGATGGCGGTAATTACTGAATATTTTAACTGTAAGTTTCTTTATGAATGGTAATTCAAAAACGATATGAAATTAGTAGACAAAAAGAACAGGTTGATTCTAAAAATACGGTGTCTTTTTAACTTATCTTAGACCAAACATTTTTTAATCAATTGTTGGTCTTAAAGTATACCAAAAACCTGCCATCTCTATTAAACGTTTAAAGGTGTATTTGATTTACCATAGAATGCACTGTGGTATTTTTAGTTTGAAATTGTATAAACGACCAGTTTCCACGACAAAATCCCATAACTTTCTTTCATTGATGTTACCTTCTATATACTTTGTAATGCTTTGTAATGTTTGACAATAAAACCTGTTATCTTCTGAAACATCTGAGGGTGTCATCAATAAAAAACACCACAGTAAATTCTTAAAACGAATATCTATGTATTTTTTCAATAATAGCTTATTTCAGAATAGTAGGCAGTTGTTCAAAAGACGTAAAGAAAGTGGTGAAATTTTATTATGTTTGATAATCCACTGTATTTCCTTGAAGATATAATATGAAATGATTCAGCAGAAGCAATACACAAGTCATCAGGGAATAGTACTAGTGAAAACAGTCAGTTTTACTGTTTTTTTATCGGTCATATGAGTAAGAAAGCCTCTGCAATAAAATGAATGTCCTATCCCTTTCGGAGCGGGTTCGAGTCCGCACTAAACAGCTGGTAATTCGCATGGGATATAGTGGCGACAGTCTCGACGATTGACTCAACTAACTGCCGCGATTGGCTATAAAATCTGTTGAGTACTACTGACCCTTCAGAACCTTCACAAGAATTACGTTCGGACATATTATTAGGTATCTGCTTAATTATTTTTCTTAATTGGGATAAGAAATAATAAATCACATTTTTATTAAGATGGATTTTGTAGTGTCGAAATATGTCGGATTTAAATTTAAGATTAATTGAATCAAAAAATAAAATAAAAAAAGAAGCCTTCATACAGAAATGCAAAATGTGACAAAAGACAAGCAAGGAGACATCTCGTAAATCACGACAATTTCATAAAATATTTTGCCATATTTCACAAAAGATATATTTGGATTTAAATATTTTGTTTTTGAATTGCCTTGTTATAAGTAATACACATAACATACAATTTGTTTAATATTGTTTGAGTGGTTATCCATGTAAACCAATGTACTGGTGTACAACTTTATTGGTTTTGAGTGTTGAAGTGTTTGGAAAATCATTTCAGTAAGTCGTTTACCTATAACAAATAAAAGCTACTTGAACGATTAACTATGAAGAATACTTATTATAAATTGTATAGATGAGAGCTAAAACAAGATACGTTTGTATTATATATCAAAGCTGAATAATTTAACTGTAGAGTAAAAAACATTAATTTCTTTGAATTAACTCCGTCTGAAATAATATGTTTCTTACGTGATATTACACAATAGAACTAGCTTATTTTCCGTGTACAAATAATAAACATTACAACGTTTGAAGTAACAACAACATATCGTATAATTGAATATGACTAACATGCAAATATTGATAATTGATTTACGTAAAACTGGTATTTCCGCCCTTACGTCTCCAGAACGACGTCAGGTTTGTATACAATCAAATTTCCATACTATAAAAGCTGCCTTCATTAGTCTCGTCTTCTGGAATTCATTCAAAATAAATTTTGATGAACCTTTCTAGTTAAAGTTAGTTGCAGATTGACATCCATTCAACTCATCAAATCAACGAAGCTTTTCATAGAACAGGTAGATAGAATATTTTCACTTTGTTCAATTTTTCTTCCGGCTCGCGAAGCGCACTTCCCGTTCGAACTAATATTTTTTCACAATCATTTAATATTTTACACTGAGCAGTGACTTGCAAAATATTTAGTATTTCAGTGATATAATATATTCAACATAGTTTTAATTGTGTCAAGAATGTTAAAATAATGGAAAAACATTATATCATTTAATTCCTTGAAGTACTAACTGCTTTGTGTCAATCGAACTCAATTCCTCATTGCATTTGCAAAAACGGAGTTTCATACTGTTAAAATCTCTTTATTCTCTATAGCACGGGCTCCCAACCTGGGGGTCGCCAACTTTTTTTTAGATTATAACAATATAGCAAATCGAGGATTCAAAATTCTCCGGTGAGCTAAAAAAAAAGGATTTTCGGAGACAATCCTGGGAGAAAGTATAGCAAATCGAGGATTTAAAATTCCTGGGGGGGTCGCTAGTCACATGGCTTTTATAAAAAGGGGTCGCCACCCGAAAAAAGTTGGGAACCTATGCTATATAGAAACGGATATATGTATATAATAGATTTGAATGTGAAAAGTTTGGAAATTGTGAAAATAAAGTTTTAGAAAAATAATTGAAAAATTAAATTCATCATTCAATATTTAATAATATAAAATATCTATTGACTAAAAATTGACAACTTTTCATCATTTTTATTTATTTTCATATAATAACTATTGTCTGATATATCAAGGTATAATTATATATAATATAATGCTGAATTTCTCACTTTTTTGTTCTCATATAATTATTTTGAAACGTGTTTCCCCTGCATTATTTAAACGATCATTTATCAAAACTAGCCGTTGAATTTTCTGAATTAAGCAATTGTTATCAATATAAATTTACCAGTAATCATTCAAAACAAGAAAAATATAAATATTCATAATACAATTTAACATCCATTGACATACAAAATATTATTTATTACTCAATATCCGCTAAGAAATGACAGTTAAAACCGTCAAAGTGATTATATTTATTATCTGTTGGGTATAATAACGGAAGCATATTTTTTTTACTAGTAAATATATACAAAAATAGGAACATTTTTTTAATTTGACTTTACGCCACTTACAAAAATTCATGAGCTATATATGTATTTTTATTACAGTTATCAAATTACAGCAGAGTTAACAGCATCCTTAGCAACATATCAGTTCTGAGATAAGTATTGTTAAAAACTTCCAAACGAGATAATTGAAACACACCAGACTTATCTATTTTGACAGTAAAATTTACTGTGCTTAGAATACGTACACCAAACAACTGTCGCGTGTAATAGGCGCGTGACAATCGCTGGTAATTTTGCGATTGTGTCACATCGCGTCACGCTGTGTCACTTGTCCGGGAATGCGTCGTCCGCCATTTTGCTACAGCACGGCTCAATTAGTGTGCAATGTCACTTTCACAAATTATTACGGCGCCAATATCCTTTTTTCAAATTTCACCTTCATAGCGGCGCCGTACTTTTCAATTGTAGATGAAATATTTTAATGGAACAAGAAATATTTTCTAGATAATTGAACAAAAATGTTATTATAAAGGCATTTAATTATAATAAAAATAAAACACTTTTTGAACTCATTCCACATATTTATTTTGAATCGGCTTCAGCGATCAACTAATAATGTCGAAAATAACTTTTGTGCGCTGAGTAATAATTTATACTAGCGAAGATTAACACCTCTAAATGTGGACTGTAAGCTTAATTTAAATTACACATTTTTTTCTCAAAATAACAATATTTTTCTGGTAAGGAAGTATTATAACATTCTTTTTTTAAAAGTTTGGTTAAATACAACTTACTCAACTAATAGTATTTTACTATGATGTGTCTGAGTATACTTGTATAAGATTTATCTATTGCACGTAACAATCAAGCGTAGTATTGGAAGAAGGGGGAATTGAAATCATAAATAATCGACATATTTTCAGCATCTGTAAAACATGTACAGCAAAATATCTTAAAAAACTTTTTTTCGTTTTATAATGACATAATGTCATAAATTCCTAGCTTACAATTTTTCACAATTTAATTCGAGTTTTTGGAGGTACAGCAAGTATGGATTATCGAATTTTTCGTTTTGGCCATCTGAAAAATATGGTTGCTCTTCAATTATCTACACAAACAAATAATTGAAAAAAAAACAATTGCTTCGATAAATTAATCATGTAATGTAAAAAATCTTCCGAATGATTTCACTCAAAATAGGCAGACACAAATACATAATATAATGTTGTTTGCTTACTTTGTAAATTTGTTTTTGAGTTAATTGAACCGAACTCGTTCTATCTTTAGTAATTCGAGTCTGAAGTAGAGAAAATGGTTGAATGGATGCCAAAATCTCTTTCCATCTATTCGAAATGATATACAACGAAAAAAGTTACTCGGTTTTCTGGATGATATCACTGCGGAATAATATTTTCAAATACTTACTCTACATTCAGACCAGTGTAAAGGATACATTTTTATTTACATGAAAACGTAGACTGACTATTTACCTAACGTTTATTTTGTCTGAAGTGTACTTAGAAACATACTTAAGTATTCAAACTACGTGTTTGAAAAACACATATTATGTTCAAACAGAAAATAAAAAAAACGTTTAAAGCGATAATTTTATCAACAGTTACACCATAAATTTGTTGTTATATCTTATACTGACTTTAAAGAACCTGTTTAAATCATAAACTTATGATTTTTGTAAAATGAAATTATGCATTTGGTGGTTTTTACAGACGTTTGTTTTTATTTTAAAATTCGACCACGTTATTCCATTCGATGGGTGTAAAACAACAAGTAGAACACTATGGATAAAAATTAAACTTTTGTGCCAACATTAAATCGTTTAATTAATATCAATTCACTTTCTAAATGAGATAAAAGGAATACTTATGTGTCTCACGAACACATAATAATGTATAATTATATTACGTTACTTGTATTAAAAATGGCTATTCAGCTCCCAAACAAGCTCATATTACTAATTATTTTCATCATGCCTCCTAGTCCACTTGACTTTATGTGAATTGAATTATAGATAACAATGGTAAAAAGTAGCTTTTATGTATTTAAACATTAACTAATGTGCTTTTCCATGTGTTTTTATATTTTATTTCTTAAATCTATGGATAGTAAAACAATTTTCTTTTGGCTCCTTTTTCTTCTTTTCTTTGGCCATGTTCGCTCCCTATGTGGAGCATATGGCCGCCACGCGGCACCTCCATGTTTCCCTGTCTCCCGCCAATAGCTTTGCTTCCTCCCATGACATGCCAGCATCCCTCAGTTCCGCCGAGTACATCCTATGGATAGTACCCGACGGACGTCCAGGACACCGGAATCCCACCGGTCGAAAGAAGAGGCAGGCAGGATTGAGGCTTTCCGGAGGCATCCGCAGCACGTGACCCAGCCAGTTCCAACGTCTCTCCATAACCACTGACGTGACGGGACGCTGTCTTGTACGCTCCCTTATCTCTGAATTCCTCACAAAATCAAACCACCTCACCCCCATTATCCGACGCAAGCATCTGTTCTCGAAGCTCAGTATACGGTTTTTCTGAGTCTTCGTCAGGTGCCATGATTCGCAACCGTAAAGCATTACCGGCAGAATGCAAGCGTTGAACAAGTGGCATTTGGTTTTAATCGAGTACAGCTGTGTGTCCCAGACAGTCCGCATTGAGTTGAATGTGGCTCCAGCCATTCCTAAACGAATGGCGAGCTCGTTTTTTGTACTACCGTCTTCGGGGATATGTACGCCGAGGTATCTGAAGCTGTCAACCCTCTCGATGATCTGTCCCGCGCTGGTAAGGGTCCTATCAGAGTCATGACAGGTTTGGTTACACATCACATTGGTCTTACTAGTATTAATTTTTAGACCAATGCGACCTGGTGGTCAATGGCTGGGGGTCCCACGTGGGCATGTCAATGCCAGTTGACGTGCCTACACTAAAATGGTGGGAAATGCCGCACACCAGCAAGTCCCATCTGCTGGCCTCCCCGTGGCGTCCATCGGGCAATGCAACAATGTTGTAGCTAACAGCAGGGGTCGCAAGGCGAACGTCCGGCGCCTCAAAACTGGGCTACTGGCTAAGGGAAGGAAATCCCCGACAGAAAAACCAGGGTTGAGCCGACCCCTAGAGCCCTTGTGACCCAGGCCTCGGGAGCGCAGGGTTAATCACCCTGCATCCTTAAACCCAACACTGATTAGAACACCGCCACAAGCGCCTCGGACACCCGGAAGCCAAAGTAGACAACCCAGCACAACCATGGACCGAGAAGAAAAAATCCTCTCCAACAAGTACATTATGCGCATTGGTGCGTACAACGTCCGTACCATGCGCACTTCTGGAAAGGACCTGCATGCTACCCGTATCTTGCGAAAGTATGGCCTTGACATCTTAGGACTGAGCGAGATACGCTGGAAAGGCGCAGGAAAGAAGCTGTTGGAGGGGTGCACGTTGATATTTTCTGGCCAGAGTCAATATCATCGCCAGGGGGTGGCAATACTGATGTCTGGGAGAGCGGCCCGTTGCCTTGTGAAATGGGAACCGATCTCTGAGAGATTGATACGTGCCACCTTCAGGACTAGTGACAGCTCTGTGACTGTCTTTCAGTGCTATGCCCCCACTGAGGACGCCAACGAGCAAGCAAAGGACGCCTTCTACGACTCCCTTCACGCGGCAGTTGCAGCAATCCCCCGTAGGGATCGCGTGATAGTAATGGGGGATTATAATTCGCGAGTAGGGGCTGATCCGGCTCTCGGGCCCTCAGTGATGGGACGGCATGGTCTGGGCACCGCAAACGACAATGGTGGGAGACTGATTGAATTCGCTATCATGAATGAGCTCACCATTGGCGGAACTATCTTCCCGCATAAAGACATCCATAAATACACATGGACCTCTCCTGATGGTCGCACGAAGACGCAGATTGACCATCTTCTTTACAGCACGAAACATAGATTTGAACTTCTCGATGTTCGCACATATCGAGGTGCCGACATTTATAGCGACCACGAACTACTTGTCGGCAAAATCCGCCTGAAACTAAGTCGCATAGCTCAAAATCCAGCGCGGAAAAAGATCGACATCGAGAAGCTAGAAAACGTAAATACTAGACTAAAATTCGAGATTGCTGTAAGGAAGGAAATAGATCGTGTCTCCGTGCGACCTATATCCGGGTCCGATCGCATTGAGGCGGACTGGTGCTGTATCAAACGTGCTATTGCATCATCGGCCGAAGATGTTCTCGGATTCCGGAGGGAGGGGCAACCAAAATGGATGTCCGAAAATACGTGGAGGAGAATTGAAGAGCGGGCCAGGCTAAAAGCACTGAAGGACACTGAAGCTGACCCTGAAAAATTTGAAGAACGTCGCGCTGATTATCGTAATCAGGACAAAGTTGTCAAGAAGTCTGCGCGACTTGACAAGCGCCGATTCTTGGATCGGCAAATTGAGACAGCTGAGGTGGCGGCCCGCAGAAATGATACCAAGAAGTTATTTAAAATCACGCGCGAGGTCTGCGGAAAGCGACCACCGACTCCCGGGCCAATTCGCGGCCCTGATGGAGCAATAGAGTCAAACGCAGAAAGCGTTAAAAAGATTTGGAAGGATCATTTCTGCGAGGTGCTGAACCGACCGCCCCCCCAGGACCCTTTTGACGTAACCGAAGAGGCTACATCTATGGACCTCCCCCGAGTGTCCGGTATTTCAGACCGTACGCCCACACATGCCGAAATCATCTTGGCAGTGAAGAGGCTTAAAAACGGCAAAGCACCGGGTGGAGACGGAATACATTCTGAATTTCTGAAATGTGGTCTTAACGCCGTCCTACATCCTCTCTATCACCTGATGGCCAGGATGTGGGATGGTGAGCGTTGTCCTAGGGACTGGGTGGACGGTGAGGTGTTAGCACTCCACAAAAAAGGTGATCCCCTCAGCTGTAACAATTACCGAGGCATAACTCTTCTCAGTATTCCTGGGAAGGTAATGGCACACATTCTCTTGGCGAGAATAAGAGGTCCCATTATGAAAATACTTAGGAAAAATCAAGCGGGCTTCCTCCCTGGAAGGTCGTGTGCGGACCAAATACACAATCTTCGATGTCTCCTCCAGCAGAGCAATGAATTTAACAGTGCTCTTGCTTGTTGTTTCGTCGACTATGAGAAGGCATTTGATAGTCCGCACAGATCCTCTTTGTGGAGGATACTGGATGCCTACGGGATTCCGCCAAAGATTGTGGCCATTATCAAATCCTTACATGAGAATAGTGCATGTTGTGTGAGAATCGGTGACTCAAATACCGAATGGTTCGGGGTCACTACCGGAGTGAGACAGGGGTGCGTTCTTGCACCGTTCCTGTTTATTATTATCCTTGACTTCATACTTCGCAGGTCAATTCCGCCTGATCGAGGTGTAGCTGTTGGCTCCTTTTTCACTGTCTCTTAATCATTTAAAAAAATACTATTTCTTATCAAGGTAAAATTATTTCGGCTGCATTGCAACAAATCCAACAGGATAATTTTTATGTTAAAAAAGTTTTGCATAAATATTTATTCAGCTGATTTAATGTATTCTCTTGTTTTTCCTAATAAATAGAGTTTTATTTTAGAATAAATTTTGGAAATTACTATGTATATCTATGTTTTAAGCTAGCACTGACATACCATCTAGCTCAACTTTTAAATACAACTACTGTGAAAATTGTCATTTTTAAAAAGCATATGGACTTTAATTTTGTTTATTTAACTGTTTATTTGCAGGAACTGCTTTTAAACCACCTGTTTAACTTTTTTTCTAAGAGAGCGAGGAAAGAATCATAAGGTTAGTAGGGGAATAATAATTAGTCTATCCCTCTCGCCACCCTTCTATTTATCGCCTTACACTTTGCACTAGTTTAGAGAACGTCTCAGTCAATAGTACTAGGTTATATTTTACTGTTCAGTACGAATCGCTGAGCTGAAAACACGTATTCAATAAATATCATTGTAAATGTTTATATGTTGTTTATTTTTTTCACAGTTTATTGACGGATTGAAAAATATTTTATACACTGCCGTAAAAATATAAACTTCATTTACTAAATATAATGTATTTTATACACAAAACTTTACAGGCCTAAATTTCTTATAAGATAAATAATAAAAAATGCTGTCTGTCTACAATACAATGTGAGTTTTTTTCGAGATCAAGTTTGTCTAAAAAAAAATTTTTTTTTAGCGTACAGTATTATTATTTATAAAGTAAAAGAATTCTGCTGTCATACATTTCAATCGATTGCGAAGTTATATTGAAAAAAAAATGAAATACGGCGTCAATTTCTCTTGACGTGTGAGAAATGTTCGTTCGAAATGGCACCTTTTAGATTCCTTGACAGAATAAACATGGAGCTATTTATTTATCGATTTACTAAATATATTAAGAGAAATATTTAAATACACTTTTATAACTTTAGAATAATAACTATTTTTTTAGAAAAAAAATAGTATCTCCCTACATGCTTTATATACTAGATAATCTGAAAAATATTATTGTATTTAAAAAAAACGCTCAATCAACGAAGTTTTAACGACCTAGATATATACTAAATATTATATTGTAAACCAATTTTATTTCATAACAGATGCCACATTTACAAAACTTCATTTTTATTTTTAACGTCATTGGCTTTCGTGACGGATCTCACGGGATCAAGTCTCAGTACGAACATTATTTTTTCAATGTGTGTTTGTGATGTCTTAAAAGTAACTGAATACAAACAGTTCTTCTATAAAACTTAGATACCTCTTATAGGAAGCAGTACGGTTCACATTGAGAGCTGATATGGTTTAAAAAAAACTACTACGAGAACTATATTAGATATATTTTTTTTAGATATCGGGAATGTTCGGGAGCTTTGTGCTTGAAATAAATTGGTTTACTCAGCTGTTAATCATCATCAATTGAATGTTAACTGTTTTTCCGCATCGATTAAAAATGAAAAGAAGCCGGTCCATTTTTTTAAATAAGGAATAGTGTATCATTGGTAGGTTTTTTTTATTTTATTTTTTATTTATAAATTGGGATATACAAGGTTAGTTTTTAATGGCAAATAAATTATCAATTTTTAATTTATTTAAAATGTGAATAACACAATAATGCTGATGATGATTATTTGGGAATCTATTCGTCGGAGTCCACATAACATGATGACATGTTGTTTTTGTCAAACGAGAGAAGTAAAGTTGGCAAATTCGATAAAACTTTGAATTTCTGTATAAAACTTTGGCGATATAAAAAAAGAAGCGGAAATGGAAAAAAAACCAATCGAAAAAATATATCAATATCGCTTTGTGTAGCGCACGGAAAAAAACAATTCTTTCATAATAATAGGAGCGCGCCGTGAATCAATTTCTGATTAAACTTTTCAAAACCTCGTCGTACAAGAATAAAACGCACAATAGATTCCAAAATCTATACAAAGCAGAAGCTTTAGTGTAAAGCAAATTTCTTAAATATTACAGTTTAATTCATTTACTAATCTTTGCGTAATTAAACGGTAACAAAATAATAAAAAATATATAGCATTAGAAAAAATTATATGAGAAGAAAATGCTTGATGTAAAATATTCAATAATTAATACAAATATTTGTAAGCCTTGAATGTTATACTGTATAATTACATTTTTGTCTGTACTATTTTGTCCACACCTAATAGATTCGATATTGCTAAAATTTTACAATCTTATATTACCAGTAATAAAATCATTATAATGTTTCTATCATAGCAAATTAATTATTGATAAATTTATCATTGGATTACTAATACTAAATTCGATATAAATATACAAATATATTCAACAGTCGCTTTGTGGTATTAATATGAAAAACAAAAAATTGTTAGAATAAAAAATATAATAAAGTAGTTATAACTTGATATGTTTTAATTTTTATAGGCTAGAGCAGAGGTGGGGAACCCGGCGGGCCGGGTTTTTGCGGCCTTCTGGCATATACCTTAAAGAAAAAGTATAGTAAATTCAGGATTTCAAATTCCTCGGTGAGTTGAAAAAAAAATGAGGTTAGGAGATATCTGAGGAAAAGGTATAGCGAGGAAAAGTAAGGTAAGGGATTGAATATTAATCAATCCCGTCCTATGTTTACTGCGGCCTTATGTCAAATCAGAAAAATGAATGCGGCCTTTAGAGAAGAAAAGGTTCCCCACCTCTGAACTAGAGTAACTGCAGCGTGTTTTTCTCATTTTATACAAGAATCATTCAGCTTAATTCAGTTAAGTTAAGTCATTGTTGGTGCAATTCACACTTATTGTCTAAGTAAAATGCAGATAAGTTTTTCTTTTACGTTCATCACTTGAATGACAATGTATACATTGAATATTCAACTCATCAATTTAGTTAGTGCTTGCGATGTATATATGTAGTTTTAACTGGTACATATGGGTCCTCGAGAGATGAAGTGAGCCAACTAGTAAAATAGTATTGGTGTTTTGGTGGATTGCATATTTTTATTTTACAGAAATAACACTACTGAAATGTGTATTAACTGAAGTTACTTCACTTTTACGATACTTTAGGACGTGTAGAATATTACAACGCGACCAACTTTATTTTTCTAAAATACCACTTGGCTCACTTCACCTCTAATGGGCTCATATATGCATCGGAAAACCTTTGACAATTTAAGGCTCACTTCACTTATGTACCTACTATATTTATGAATAAAACAGCCAGCCTTCGATTTTGCTATAAATATATTATTGATAACTCCCCATTACTTTAAAACCGTATAAATATGAAAACCATAAAATGAGATTCTACTGTATTTTAATAAGCTTTGATTTAAGAGGAACTGAAGCTGAATCGTCTGTAAGGAGAAAAAGTGATCGGTTGTGGAAGTAATATAGTCAAAAGAAAAAAATGTTTTTCCTATTTTTGGTGGAAAGGGTAAGGACACAATTGACCGTAAATTTAGTTTTAACAAGGATTAAAAGATGAACAAAAACATAGGACCCGCCCTCGTAATTATCGCTTTGAGTGATTCAATTATCCCCTGGTCCAACCTAATATCGTTCATCCGATGCCGTTAAATCGCAAAAAGCTTTCGAACTATATTGGGGTAAAAACTTTACACTAAGCTCACGGAAATAAATTGACGCCAAAGTTGATCCGCTGAAAATTTGGTTAATTACTGCATAAAGATTTTTGCAAACTTTCACATCCGGCACTATTTAGTTAGAAACATTAATTATATTGAATTAGTAGCTTGTATTAATATGAATTTAATGCAACAAGGATTTTTTGGCTAAGTATTATTACTATTATTAACTTTTCCGGTTCTAAGCTCAAGAAATGCGACCCCAATATTCACATTTTCTTAAATATCTATTTTAATATGGGTGATACAATGTTTATAATTAAGGTATTCTTATATCATAGTTTTTTGGACCTTTTGTAGTTTATATAAATACGCGATAACGCGACAACGAGATAAGCGCCTGCGATAAGCGATCGTTTGTAAGATAGCTGGATAAACTCGTCAGTTGCAATTTTATATGTGTGCTGGGATGACGTCTTTTTTACGCGCAACTTGAAATATGATTATTTATTAAAAAACACGGATTTTTATATAAAAAAAATGTATGACAAATGATGCAGAGAGATATTTTAAAGCCCTTAGACTTTTTTTTTTTAAATTCATAAGAATAAGGCCAATAATGAGGAAACCACTGGGATTCTTAATCGATCCCCATCGGCAGAGAAGTATTTTTCTAGTCTCCGAGCCGCGAGAGTTAAATGAAAAATATCAAAGTCCTTCAGCTTTTTAAATCTCTTCAGTCTTTCTTTAAGTCTTTATTATAACCTTTTTTTAAATTATATGAAATTAGTTTTATACATATATTGGCTTAGAAGAGATTCAAAATATACTCTCATCAACCATAACATCTTAATTTATATGTACTGCAAATTATAGATTTAAAAATATGCTTTAGTGTAATTATTGCAGCGATTAAGAATTACTTTAGACTACTGAAAAGTCCCGCCTCCTGTATTGATGGGCTACGAGCACACTCTGCAAAATAATGTCTTTCTTAGGAAGTTCTCATCAAGATATCGTTATATTGGACAACACTTCTACAAAATTAACGAGACTTAAATATATTCAAAAGATCAAATATTAACTCTATCTATGAACTATTCTGTGAAAACATTAATTATAGGAAAAGGTACTTTACTAAACATTTCGGTACATACGAAAAATGCTGCACAGTCCATTTAAATATGGTTATAAGAGGTTGCTTTCATTAGGTAATATACATACACTGTGTGAACGAGCTGGAAAAAAAGGATTCTCACAATTTTTATGGGCGGAATTGAAGAAATGATGAAACTTTTCATTACTGAGGATTGCTTGGAATACCAAGCTAAAGAACAAAATCTTTATCGGATTATTAGAACGGTTTCATTTATTTTCGTGATACGACACAAAAATACCACATACCAATAAAAAATCAATAATTTGATTTTCTTTTTAATTTGACGGGAGTCCTGACTTTTTTGAGTCTTATTCTTGTGTCATTTACCAATGGGAATTTTTACAGCCTGTTTATCTGAAAATTTTCATCTTTACGAGATGAAAATAAGTTTGGGTATTTCCGAGAAAGCAAATTTTCAAGTAATAAATTTTTACATCGTTTCATAACGAATCGTAAAAATCAGACACACAAATTTTCAAATAGGTATTTTATTAACATAAATTTTACGAGCGAGAAATATAAATTATTTTACAATTCTACCCTTCTCATACTACAAATCAATACATCACCAAGCTTTTTTTTCTTTAAAAGCATACCTGTCATAAAAAGTAAAGCAAAGGTTCCTTATTCAGCTTTCAAATTCTACGTGCGGTTATCTTGATAAGTGATTTCAAACAACTGTCAGTTAGTTGTTATTTGTTATGCTATTCTTAAGATTTAATAATTTCTTACAATTTTTTTCTGAATTGAAAATAAATAATATAATATGAATATTTTCAACAAATATTGACTCTAAATTAATATTTTGACCTATGAGAACAATAACTTATGCTACTTTTAGGGTGTTCACTGTCAATACTTGGTGGAAAGGCATTATATTAATAAAAACAATAATCCTTTGTACTTCATTCCACTTTATTTAATATGTCAGGACCAATATAATTATATGTTAGATGTGTTGAACATTTTAATTTTGTGTTATTTTAGAATCACTTTAATGTAATTGGCAATTTCTTTTCAATGCCAACTGTTGTGTATAACTTTCAATTTTGTATAAATAGCATTGTTAAATTATATTTATTATCAGTTGACAATGCTCGCAATGAGCGAAACCGGTCCTGACATATTAAATAAAGTGGAATGAAGTACAAAGGATTATTGTTTTTATTAAAATAACTTATGTTTATATTTAAATAGTATCATGATTGGCACTCATTTTCTAAAATAAGCTCACAAACTATTGCTACTTAGCAATCTTTCATAAAACCAATATTGTAGATCAATGAAAAAAGGTGATTAAAAATGTGTTACCTAAGATTCCTACATTATTGTACGCGCACAAAAAAAAAACAATTTTTACTCTATCATTCTGCAGAAATGGTTGATGAATCAAATATTTGATTAAATGTTAACTATTTTAAATTTAGATTTAGACTTAGAAATAGAAAATATTTAAATAAAAGTTTAGTTACTTACCGGTTGTTTATTTTGTAAAAAAGTGCATAGAAGAAATTTATGATAGATTAATATGCTAAATTTATTGCGATTGTTTTTTTTCAATAAAGTTGCTTGTATGAGCGAATATTAATTTTGAAAACAGTTTCTTAATATTTAAAAATGGAAATTATCTACAGCACCATATTTGAACATTATTTTTCATAAAGGTTAAACAAAATGGTATGGCTTTAATGATCTATGTTTATTTGGAACAGTGAAATAATATTAACGCTAGTAGGTAATGTGAGATAGAAAAATGGCGCCTGCATAAGTGCATTCATGTTTTGTAGCTTTTGTTTTCTGTTTTACAGTATACAGTTTTCTACTTAACTGAAATCAGGGTTGGTATATGTATATGCAAAACAATATATTATTTTGCAGCAAATAAATATTTTTTTCAGTGCTTGTACCCACTTTTGTTACTGCCTAGTAATGTCAAAAAATTAAGCACGTAGAATGATTGTATTTATTTTTATGAAAGTAATTTATTTTATCACAATAGTTTTATCATTGTATATTGTATTGATAAAAATAATACATTTTAAGTACATGTTAGTACTCAAAATTTCAATCTTTTTTGGTGAGTTAAAATGTTTCATTAATGACTATTTCATTCACCCAAAAGATTTACAAATAATGAAACGATTTTCGTTTTTTTTTGTTTTATGTGTAATAATTTTACACATTGTCCAACAAAATATACAAAACGTCATATTTTAAATTTCATTAAAAATTAATGAAACTGGTATTTGAAAAAGCACAAAGAAAAAATTGTTACAGTCACTACATAAAATAAACAAGCAAACAAAAGAATAATAAATTGACAGGAAAATAATGCTAGCAACATACATAATATGATGAATTTTCTACTCGTATTCAATATATAAGCTTAAATAATAATTGTTTGTATAAAAATTGTTATAAGTAATCGAATAATGGTAAAAATATATACAAGTGATAAAAAAAACATTTTTTTTATGGTTATGCTTCAATTTTATCACCGCTACTTTTAACTGATAATGAAACGTTCACGATTAATAAAATCGGATCTAACCAATTAATAACTTTTAACAAAAATGTGTTATACTTTAATTAATATAATATTTACATAATCTTTACTATAAATTTGAGAACAACATAGCTTTTTCATGGTAATTTGCTGATGTTTTTTTGTTGAAATATAAACTTAATCACCGTTTGAGTTAGCCCTAATAAGGCTATCTCAATACATTGAGAAGATAGTTGCCTCTCCGCACACGTTATCTGCTCCATAATTACTTTGGCACATTGCCAACTTTAGGAGTATCATTTTAAAAAGGCTCTATACGTCACGAATACTATGTAATGCGTTTTTATTTCGAGCGAAATTCACAGTAACTAGATACACCCGTGGAGCCTCGTTTTGACGCATACGTGGTTTAAATTTCATATATGTTAATTTCTGGTGAAATACGCTCAAAGTCTTCACCATAACGAGTTGGCAAATGAATAAGAATTGCTTGTTTCATTGTTTATTTCATAAATTAGTCTTGATTTCGTGAAATTTATTCAAAATTTAAACATTCTCAGAGATATTTGCGTTATTTCTGAACTCTCTAGTGGATTTATTCATAACACTTGTATAATACGAAGAAATATACAATATAATTTATTTCTTTCTCTTTAAACGGATTTAAAAAATATATTTAGGTGTTTAAAAATAATGTATAATTTAAGATTTCGAATGAAGGTGAATATTAAATTTGAATCGTTCAAATTATGTACATTCACACAACTTTTGTCACTAAAGGCTCGGGTTTCGCCTTTCGGCATCTTCATGCGTTCAAGCGCACGGATGAACTTGCACTGACGTTTAGTAAATGAAAGTATCGTTTCTATTTAAGAAATATATTTTCACTCACTAAGTTTAAAACCATTGCTGGTGAAATAAATTAACCCATGAGAATGCCTACAGATTTGAATGGTGAGTAATTTCAAAAATTATATATATTTTTGTTTACTGGAATAAAATGTATGATTATATTAAATTACATATAGAGTGAGGAGTTTGGAAAATTTACCTGCTCATTCAAAATTGGTAAACAGTTTAATTGTGCCCTGTTTATTTCAAAAAATTCCTGGAAAAACAATGTGTGCCTTTCTTTATTTGGGTGCAATATTTTAATTCCACCCTGCTCATTGAACACCTGGCTATAATATAATTGAAAATTTAGTGTACGAATCAACACGTTAATGCGATATATTATATATTGATAATTTATTTAAAGTAATGTTTATATTTTCCTCTAAAAATTGAAGCAATATCTAGTTTAGTGACACAACAATACTGGGAAAATAATTAAATTTAAGAAGCGTCATGGTTTCTAATGAGAAGAAATCATTAAAAGTATTAATCTCATATATATTGATACGGAATATTTTTATGTAGTAAGCGTTGGACGTTCTATCGAAAGTGTTGTTTTAAATATCAAAACTCAAGGAATCTTGAAGGACAACAAAATAAAATGTTTGTGTATCGTTTTCGCATGATTACCTTTTAATTTAATGTTATAATTAGAGTTTATTATCATATTGAATCCCACAATATATACTACTTTAATATTTATTAAACACAAAATTACATACTTTCGATGGTTTCGGCGGTAACTTTGTGGAAGTTCATTTTAATAGAAAATTTAAATTAACTTTGATTATTCCACGTATTGTGTTACTAACTGTGACACGTGTTTCGCCTCTTTCAGAGGCATCTTCAGACTTACTATCGCGAAGTTTGCTTAAGTAATGAAAAAAGATTGATTCTAACATTTTAAAATTATGAAATTACAAAATGGTCGCAAAAACTCTCATCATTCCATGTAATGATTAATAGATTAGTTAACATTCCTTTTACTAAAGTCAACTTTGAATTAGAGTTAAACATTATTAAACAGATAGCTGTAAATAATGGTTACAACACAGACGTAGTAGTTAACTTACTTAAGCGTAAGTAAGTTAAACAACTCATTGTTAATAATATTTTTTCAGGAGAGAAGAAAGCAAACGATAATATTAAAAACTGGCGTAGAATTATTTATTTAGGAGACATCTCATCAAAGATAGTTAAATTTTTGCCAGACAATATAGAACCCGCGTTTTATAAAGTAAATAATTTAGGTAAAATTTTATTGAACAGTAAAGATCGCGTAGATTCATCGTCACAGAGTGGTATCTATCGACTCTCTTGTGGAGACTGTCAAGCGTCTTATGTTGGACAGACAGGTAGAAACTTTAATATTAGAATTAAAGAACATATAAGATGTCTTAAAAGTAACAATTTTTCTGAGTTTGCCAATCATTTGATAGAAAATAATCATAATTTTAATCAGATTTTTAAATTTAGAAATACTCCACCGAGTAAATAAAAAGGGTTTAAAGATGAATAGTTAAGAATTTTTAGAAATTAATAAAAGTCTTAACAAAAAAGAAATATTATTAAATAATATTTCTAATAGCACAGGTTACTAACATTGTTTCCAATTAATAGAGTAATCACCAACTTATCTGATTGATTGCAGATTGCAGCTCATTAGTTTAATAGTTTGTAATGTTTAACGTCATTAGTAGTATGATCAAATTTGTTTGCACTGTTTCGATTTTATAATCCCCTCTTTGCTTCCCTTAAAAAAGAAAAATCCCAATCTGAGTATCATTATTTGTTTGCTTTATTTCGATTCTACACCCCCCTCCTTGCTCCTCTTAAAAGGAAAAAAACCCAAAACTCCATTTTGTAATTTCATAATTTTAAAATGTTAGAATCAATCTTGCTTCATTACTTAAGCAAAATTTGCGATAGTAAGTCTGAAGATGCCTCTGAAAGAAGCAAAACACGTGTCACAGTTAGTAACACAATACGTGGAATAATCAAAGTTAATTTAAATTTTCTAACCAAATTACTTGCTTACTACTTAATTATATAATAAAAACCAAATCAGAAATTTTTAGAATAGGTAGAATAAATAAATATTAGAAATAATTTCGAAAGTTTCGTGTTATCGATAATAAAAGTGAACAGAGAAATAAATTTATTTACGTTATTACCACACGTCGCAGCAATTTCTTAGATTATTTAACACGCTGTCAGCTTATTTTCTGTGAACACCCAATTCGATGTAATTATTGTTTTCTGACACAGTGTATTGGAAATATTTCCCGATATTGGGGAAGACAGAAGGATCCCGAATGTATCCTCTGATAATCCATTCTTTAGGCACAAGGACACGAGCGGATTTATCCATAGCACCCGGATTACGAGGCAGCCTATTCTTTTGTTGAGTGTTGCTTCGCTAAATATATCGTGTTATACTCTAAGCCCAGAGCTTTCACGACACGCTAATGACTTATCGATAGCATTTACGTGTAATTTGTATGAATACATAATAATTATTGATTTCGTTGGTGTGGAATAAAGTTACAAAAAAAAACTTTTATTTCTTATCGCGATTTTTTCCCACACCTTGTCTTTTCATGGACTACTAATAGATATTTTTTGCTCATTTAAAACTTTTCACTTCACCTCTCTTGTATGAATACATTGTGGTTTTTATCCATGTCCGTTATCAATGTGGAGTATATGGCATATAAATGAAAGTATCTGAACATATGTTTAACTGTTTACTGTTAAGTTGTTCAATCTTTCATTATTTCAAAGAGAAACCAAAAAAAACGGTAGGCTTTTTACATGACTAGTGGTAAGTTGACTGCTCTCGCTACGTTCAATTATTTTGTGATAAAAATGGAAGTAGGTAATATCACAAAAATTCATGAAAAAATGTTGTTTGCACTAAGATTCAATCACGTGAGATCCGTCACGAAAGCCAACGACGTTTTTAGCTGAGATTACTTGAAATGTTATAACAGTCAGTTCTAAGTGAAAAGTTTATAATATTTAAACTTTTCATTTCAACATATATTGCATAATTTTATACTGTTTCGATTTCATTTGATAATGCACAAGATGTGTAAAACCGACTCTGGTATTTCGAAAAAAATTGATAACAGATCATAAAAAATATGTATATTTCTATAATATAGTTCTTAATTGATTTAGTGGTGCATTTAGATCATGATCAGCAAGCTGTAACTAAGGCTTTGAGAGGTAAAGTGAGTCAATTAGTAAAATGGTTCGTCTTTTATTTTGAACTTTAAGTACAATACTATTTTTTTTAAGAATAAAACACTTTTTCTGTGTGTAACTTTGAAACGGGTAGAATATTATTATAACGCATTTTTTTTCCCCATGTGACTCACTTCACTTATTACGGGCTCAACTGTCCCTCTGTAACTTAGTATATGTTTAATAATGTTAAAGACAGAATCTGCTTAATATAATCTGCATTATGAAGGAA
This sequence comes from Himalopsyche tibetana, assembly GCA_030503985.1. NCBI lineage: Eukaryota > Metazoa > Arthropoda > Insecta > Trichoptera > Rhyacophilidae > Himalopsyche > Himalopsyche tibetana. Next base: position 566,033 of record JAPJYX010000007.1, on the reverse strand, counting down.
ATATTACTTTTATTTGTTATATCACACATTATTACATACAATCAATAAACAACTGTTTACTGACTGTCAGTATGAGTTCATCCATCACTTTGAAGGCTGATATTTATGAAAAGCAAAATCCGGGTAGCCACTCGCAAGTGACAACACCTATGAAAGTGTACACAATTTGAACAATTCAAATGTTTGCTATCGGTTGTTAATGTTAATTACGCCTTTCGAATCGTATAATATATTTCAATTTGGTATAAATTGTTTACAGTTGTTATTATTGATGCAATCGTCGTCGTGATTATTGCTTCTGAATCTTTTCTGCCAATTATTCAAAAGTGCATAATACTGCAATCTATAGTGTATACATGATGTGACTCTGTAACGTTGAATTGAGGATACAAAGTTTAATACTAATAGAATACGAGATATGGTCTGAAGTTTATCTATGTCGTTAGTGTCAACTGAACCTAAGTATTAACACACCTCCCAACTATAATCAATAACGTTATTGCATAATCACAAAGAAACGATTTGTGATAATTTGGCAGCACATTTATTTCAATTGCTCTTACGGAACTAAGATCTTTGAATCACTAATGACTCCTCAAAAAAAAGAGGCAAAAGTTTACTTAGAGTGTCTGCTATAAGCAAACCATTTTTGTGGTTAAAAGTGCATGTACTATGAAAAATAATGCAGAATACCCAAGTCACTCAAACTGTTAAAAATTAAAAATTCTAAAAATCCCGCTGTGGTCTATTTGGTTGGAGTTTGAACTTACGATCAGGTGGGACTAGGCTATATTTCCGACAAGGTTGACATTAATTTTTGGCTTTTTTTTTATTTAAATTTAAATCTTTAGACGTGAGTGTTTATGATGTCAACTATCCTCGAGTTGATCTCGAGTGACTTACAAAAAAGTCTTTTGAACTTATCTCGTTTGATCTTTCAACTTGAAGATATTTAGCACATAAGAATTAGCTAATAATAAGTTAATGTTAATATCAATGTATTTGATTTTGTTAACGTTTATTAAAATGTCAAAAAATAAATATAGCGTTTTGGTTGAGATATAATTTTTATTGAAAAATATAGAAGGTAACAGCTGAAGCAAGCTACTAGCTCATTTTAATTTTTTTATACATAAATTTTATTAAAATATAATAACAAGAAATGCAATACTCATCTGGGATGTTTTGAAAATCTTTTTAAGGTATATTCTACTAATTACACGAGTTGATTAATTGATTGATTTGGCATTTACTTGGTAAAACTCCATTATAAAAGATTAAAAATATTAAAGTATTTTAAAACGGTAGAACTAAAATACTTTGATAATTTTAATCTGTTAATTACACGAGTGTTTTTAAATAAGAAAATCAACAATTTGTCCTAACTATAGGTGTCGCTGAAGACCGATACACTCACCCTTAAATTAGCAGAATGGATAAAAAATTGGGTACAATAAAAAAATACTTCGTTTTTATCAGCGTATTGCTATTAATTATTTGTCTGCACTTGTCAACGAGTGAATAAACATTTGATTATTTGATCAATACGAAATCGTTCAAATTATATGTCGTTTTTTTTAATATGGTGATACGCCGTAATGCTACACAATGAAAATTGAACTCTGAAAACAATTAATTAAATAAGGTTATTGAGCACATTAAAAAACATACAATCTTTGATATGCATACATAAATAGATTTATACATTCATAAATTTAGCACATTATTGATCTGTATCGCTTATTGAGAGAGCACCATTGCCGAGTATATTCGAGTAAACGAGTAACTCATATTGATATTCACGTTGCTAGCGACAGCAACGGAAATAAGACAATATTTTTTCGCATATAGATTTTTATTTTTGAAGCCATTTACATCTGATTTAAATACTTAACCTTTAAAGAGTATAATTTCGTTGTCTTATGTAAAGAATAAATCATTGTTTATGTTTTAGACTTCTCGAGTCACTAAATTCTCATAATAATATCTACAATGTTAGTTAAATATGTTTGACCAGATGATGCTGTGAGTTTTGTGTTTGTAAAAATAGTTTTTACCTGTTATAAAACTTGAAATTGATCGAAAAAAAATGAGAATCGCTGCATTAATGGCACACTTTGCACAAATATACAGGGTTGTAAGTTTTATAGTACCTTCCGGAATCGTTAACTGTAGGTGAGATAAAATTACTGTCGTAAAACTCACTGCCTTAGAAATTGGTGATTCGACGCTCAAGTGAAGGCAGATTCTCATTTGAGTGCCGACTGTCGATGTGGAAAGCCTTTTAAAGACATGCGTACACAACCTTCTCACAGCGGGCAATAAAAACATGCAGACCGTTAATAAAGCAAACGAAATGTAACAAAACAATAGAGTTATCTTTGAAGTTATTATTATTTAGTTTTAAGAATGTTTATGTGTACAATTTTACAGTTGTACGAAAAAGGTGTTTTACCATTTTTTTAAACATTCATTAAATAAAGCAACCGTCGTCATATTTTAAACTATTACAAATTGTCGTTTTTTATGATAGTAATGGCAGAAACAAATAGCTTGCTAAACTTTTTAAGTCCTACATCGTTATTTGTAATTATATTGAAAAACTGAGATCGTAAATTGAAAATAGCAGTACAGTAACTATATAAAAAAGGATGCTGTGGTAAACGATATAAGCAAACGTTTAAGACTAAGACGTTTCATCGTTCGGCTGCCAAATATATTAATTTCAACTGTTAAAATATTTCCTTACTCTTGGGATTTGTTAAACTTGATGTAAAAAATATCAATTATTTTTTCACTAACAATAAAATAGGATTCATGAATATTTATCCTTTATCACTTATTCAAATCAACTTCTCGGCATCTATGTAGCGTAAAAAAATATGCTATTAATATTTCAAAATAAAACCCAAAACAAAATAATGTATTATTACAGGTCAACATTGTTTTTCTTTACATTTTCACTGTATAAATTTTTCGGAATTCTTTTCCGATACACAAAAAGTATGCTAAAATTTATCGGCAAAATTAAATAACAAATTCTTAATTTTCAGTTATATACAAAAAATAGACGTTTTTTAAATTCAAGTCTCAACACTAACCGAAATTTATTTATGTTATCTAAATATAATATTATATTACGAAAAAAGGTTAAATGAATAAATTATTTAGTTATACAAGAACAATGATATATAACATAATTGTTTGAAAAAATTCTCGACCTCTTGGGACGTATTGCTGTTGCTATTCTTTTTATCAATATTTTAATTAAGGTTTAAAAATTAGTATAAATTCGGTTGACTCACAGAAAATTATGTGTTTGAAAAAAAAACTTAATAATCAAAGGTTTTGCACGACTGAATCTCTAATGCAATGTAAGTGATAAATTATCAGCGACTTGGATCGTTTGATGAAAATATTTCACGTTTCAAGCTTCTTGTGTAAACAAAAATATAATTCTTTAGTAGATATGTTATATTCATACCCTAAAGCGCTGTTACGGGCTAAAATCAAATTTTAATCTGATTTACGCAATTCTTAAAAAATATCTGCTTCACAAATTAAGGCGTGGTTTTTTTTAACCGTGTCCGCTCCAAGTGTATTGCGTATACAGGGATGGACTTAAAGGTTCTCAGAAAGGCTCGCGCGAGCCTCTTGTTAAATTATGAAAAACCTATATTCCCAGATAAAATCAGTTCATAGCTGCAATTTTTTAAATAAATTTATTGTAACTACAACGTTTATAATAAGTAAGAATAACTTTTGAAAAATGATATTTAAGCTTAAACAATATTATCAATCTCTGAGTAGTAGACTTCACTATATATTGCGTGGCGTTACATAATATAAGTATGATTGCGTAGATTTATTATTTATTATGAGTGTTTAAAAAAACTTCAGCCCCTTTCATGGAACATCGAGAATATCTCTGAAATTGAACGAACTCCTTGTTTACGCATTGAAAGCCCACCACTGAGCGTATAGACCCATAACAAAGCTTCTAAGCATATTTATTTTATATATTAAAACTGTTTGTTATTCAGTGTATTAAGCTCACTTTTTCGGAGAAAGTATGAATAGAATAATGGTTTTAGGCCAGGGCTAGTAAATAATCAACTCTTCTTACTGTGCGCTTTTTTTGGATTGTACGAGTAGGTAGAAATGTAGACATTAAAGACATTTAAATTTAAGTATATGAAAAAAAAATCATTTTATTGATTTGTCCTTACGCAACCGAATATGATGGACAACCATTGTTGACCACACAGTTAAAGTTGGCTAGTGAATATATTTTGCACTATCAAAAAAACTATCATTATTTCTTTATTAAAATTTCTCAGCATTACTTTTAATCGTTTCTGATTCATTCGCTTATCAGAGAATCTTTGTGAACATTTGAAGTTTAATGCATGATGTCTCATGAAAATTTTACCACTTAACCAGCAGCAAAATGTAGGGTGAAGTAAGTAAATGAGATTCGGCATTTAGGGGTGACCTCTCAGATTTAATATTATTATTGCCAACCGACACATAAAATTAGAATTATATCATTTGTGGGGTGATAGTAAAATCGTCCAATCTACGGCGAAGCGAGTATTAGTTTGAGCATCAAATCTCATAATAAATGCTAACATACATTTGTCATCATCACAAAATTTGAATCGTAAACCGTCAATAAAGCTTCGAGCTGATAATAAAATATTTTATTCTAGATTCTTTCGAAAATAAACAAATTTGTATATTTGACAAAACGGCCAGGAGATGGTTGATTGATTATTCATTTTTTTTTGAAATTTATCTTTTTACGTTTTCAATCGCTAATTCATATTTAAGACTGACAGCACAGCTAAAAAAATCTTCCTCGACACAATATTGTAAGTATTGGAGCTTTCTTTACATTCACTTACACGCAATGAAGAAAAAACGTTGTTTGGATCAGTTAAATCTTGTTGCAATAATTGTATATCACATATTCATATTAAGTTTTTAGCGATTTCATACGAGTAAAAGAACAAAGAGACAATACTTTTAACAGCATTTCAATAACAATTTTTTATCGTTTGAACACAATAAATTGCATAACTACCAAACTTTGAGATATTAAGATACTCCTAATGTTCCAAAGCAGGAAAACCAAGGAAAATAATGACAAGATAGAGATTTGATTTATTCCAATGACTATTCGCGAAATCCACGTTGATTTTGTATTTCATTAACTTGTCATTGCTTATATCCAACTTGAATCGTTTGGCTTCTTAATGGAAGTATTTCTCTTGACAGAAGTTTTTCAAAGACAACTACTTGCTTATCAGTTGATCAGTCTATCCCTTATTTCAAAGATCTAGGACAGGGATAGTCTTTTCCTAATTTCCCACGCTACGCCACAATATTTTACGATTAGAAAGGTGGAAGTTAATTTTTAGACATTGCAAACATCCACGCTTTTGAATAGAAATCGATAAATCGACTGAAAAAAATGCTGTTCCTACTAGGATTTGAACCCGTGAGATCCGTCACGGAAGCCAACGACGTTGATTACTGCGTTACGGATCTGACTTGTCATAAGCAATATGCTCTCATGAAATAAGTTGATCAATTCATGGATAATTGATTTTTTTTTTGGGCTAGAACTACTATAGGCTGAAATTTACATATTATTATAATCGTTCGTGACGTTCACAATTTCTGCTACTTCATCAGTATATGGGACTCCATTACGAGTCTCGTAATGTCCTGTCTTCCACGATCAAATTTAACTGCCCAAATTCCATGCGTTGTATATAACGGAGAAGACTCTTTTTCAATAAAACTCTTTTGTTTTATTTTGATGTTGAAAAAAATCCAATTTGAATAAAAATGCCGAACATACTAAATTCAAAAACTGTCTAACAAGAAAAAGGTTCAAATTATCGACAAAAATAATAAATTGAGACAGGCCAGCAGTTATTTTTTAAGGGTAGAAAATATTTTCAACCTACGCGTATAAATATATATCTATTTAAAAATCGTAAGATAAATATTGCTGAAAAGTAGACCGTGTACAAATTAAATTATTGTAAATCAGATAAATCAATCAGCCATTGTAATAAAAATCAACAAACTGTTTTTTTCTACTATAATAAAATAATACTTATATCTTGTTTTTTGAGTAAACTTATATTTAAATAAAAACTTTAAATAATACCAACAATATGACAAGAGGAATAAAAATGAATGTGTTTATTCCAATAATCCGGAGATACTCAAACGGCTTCCAAAAGGTGAAATACCAATATCTGCGGAATCTGTAGATGATTCTAGAAAAGAGACAAGATGTATGTATTATGCAGAACAAAGTGTATACCCGCTTTGTTATTCAGTAGCGTACCAAGAATAAACTCTACAGATAAGTTTCGTTATATTTTTTTGAATATTTTATTACACTATTTTCACAAAGTCTAAAACATACAAACGTATATAAAAGAGCGCACGATACATGCACTTATTAATTTAATTGCTATGAGTAGTAAATCTAACATTTTTTTTTAAAAATCTTTTGGACATTGATATTGTGTTGCTGCGTTAGTATTAAAAAAGTCATGGGTGAAAACTTACATACCCAAATTTAACATTTTTTTTTGTTATATTTGATAGCCATTTTGAAATTACACCAACATTTTTAGTATTCATTTATATATCTTCAAAGCGAAAGACAACATAATATATTAATCACTTACTTGATCTAGCACCAAGGTAATCAATATGAATTGATATGTATGTGTAAATCCAAGTATGGTTTAAATTGTACTCTTGAAATACATGGGTGCTCGAAAAACAAAGACCGCAGCTGTTAATCCTTAAATGTCGGAAAATTAATTAAACTTTATTTTTTCTCTTATAGATAAAACGTCTGAAAAATCCATGTAAAATTTCTTACTACATAATTTAATTACAGGACAATGTAACACAATGTGACATTTTACAGGACAATGTAACTTGCCGCTTTTGTTACAAACTCGATTTTAATTCTTTCGATGGATTCGGCGGTAACTTTTTGGAAGTTCATTTTAATATAAAATAACTTAGATTATTCCAATGGCTTAACCCCTTTTTTATTGATTGAACTCATTAGTTATTTTTTTTAAACGTAAATACCATTTGTATTACCATTATTTTTTGTTGGTTTTTTTTACCATCCCCTCCATGCCTGCCGTTTTATTTTTATAATTTATCAGAATTCATGACATCACATATATCCATGTCTTTGAACAGAAATTCATAAATTGATTGAAAAATCAATTTATAAAACTGTCCGTACTGGGATTTGAACCCGGGCCCTCTGTAGCCGAAGCCATATATAAATTTATGAATTTCTGTTCAAAGGCATGGATATATGTGATGTCATGAATTTCCCCCTCTCACCCATCCTATCCTATGAACGGGGCGTATCGAGAGCGATTAGCTTACCACTAATCCTGTCCTAGCCCTATCCTTCTATCCCTACTCTCTTTGTAAAAAGAGAGGTTGAGCAACTGAGTAACAAACAGTTCTCGCAGAAAACACTTCTGTTGAGATAAACTCCATTAGGAGTCCATATGCTCCACATTGGGAGCGGACATGGTTTAAAAAAAAATCAGAATAGTAAAATTAAAATCATTCCTACTCAAACAAGCATTTGTCGCACAATACGTGGAATAATCTAAGTTATTTTTAACTTTATATTAGATTTTAATTGTTCGTATATGTACAGGTTAGAACACTGTTTTTAAGTTAGCATATTTATATATGCAAGATTGTCAGCACTATACGATAACATATCTAACTAATCTTCGAACAAACCTAGAGACTGCCGTTTTTGTTTCTAAAACCCTTAACTGTTTATTACCGAAGAAATATTATCAATATTATTTAAAATTGAATATGCTAAATACTGGAATCTATATTAAGTATTATATTTCTAGGAATGTAATTAACTTTTTTTAAAATTAAAATATTTTTTATTTTTACTCTTATATTTAAAGTAGCCATTGCTGTACGTCACTGATTTTTAGATACTGCGTAGAAATCTTTGATAGGGGAGGCCCACACAAAGCCGCGGCAGTAGTGAGTAGTGAGTAGTTGTCGTAGAACAGGCGAGATATTGAAAACGGGCATGCCATTTATTTTTGTCGGGTAAAGTGTCCGATTTCCTATTCCCCTTAACACGCTCGCGTCCGGAAATTTGCTTCACAAGCAATATAAAATATTATCATGTATCGATTTAAGGTGAAAAATTACAATCGTTTACTTGCAAAATGACCCTAATTTTCATGGTGTTATTTATATAATATTTTTTAAATTTAATTCACAATGTAAATTAACACCTGAATTGATTTTTTTACATCATAATAATATGGTAAGATAAAAGCATAATTTCTATAAAGAAATATAAAAAAATAGGGAATACTCGTAAACTGATATTTTTTTGATTTTACAGCACAACTTTTTTCAAATCATCAAATATTTTTTAACGGTTTTATGACTTTTGTCTTTTAAAACTCTTTTTTCTTAGCTGTTTTTTTCTGTTTTGAATACGATTCTAAAAACATCTCTATAAATCAAATTAATTTGATTATTTATTTGTTAAATACTGGGTATAGTACAGGTTTCAAATGAAATCGATGTTCACTTTATATTAATAATTTTCTTTAATTACTTGAATTTCATTTAAATTTAATCTCGTGGAACTCATGAACAATGACAGAGTATATTTTAGCTGATAATAGGTTGTTTCCGTTGCTTGTTATGCCTCTGAAAGAGGCGAAACACGTGTCACAGTTTGTAGCACAATACGTGAAATGATGAAGTTATTTTTAATTTTATATTAAAATGAAACTCCACAAAGTTACCGCCGAATACATTGAAAGAACTTCCATTTGTTTTATAAAAGTCAATATTTACTTGTAAAAAGTAAACGATATTATTATCGTAGGTTTCAAATAATCAAATGTTTATCTCGACGATATTTTACATTGTCTTGACGTGTTAATGCCCAATTCTACACCCACATATAAGCAGAGCAGCGAGCACGTCACGACGTACATACTCCAGTTTCCCAACAAATGTACCGAATGCGACGCCATAACGCGAATATATCTGATGTTATTTCCTGCCGAACATACCTTCATATTTCTGCGCTTTGAAAATATTTTTCAGCTCAATTCGCCGCCATGTAAACTTCCATCCCACACCAGCCAACTCCAGTCACACACTGCCGCTTACTTATTTGCATTTAACTGAGCCAAACGTTTTACGATTCAAGGTAGTAATAGGATCTCATCATGGCTGCGCGAACTTTGAATATTTGTCAAATAAATTTCAATCAGTCGTAAAATAAAATATTTTACTGCTCAGAAATCAACTCATTTGATATAGAAATATTCAAATCACTTATATTTTATAGCGTGAACGATAGATAGCAGAGAAGTAGTTAAAGTTTTTACGGCTTACTTTGTTGTCGCTCGATTTGAATTCAGGTCTAAATTCCTACATCTCTGTCTCCTGCGTCAGTTTTCTCAAGATTCTTGTCACGGTCACCCTGATATTTCCAGTGAAATCATTCCACCATGGATTGGATTCGAGTTTTATTTATCTACGACTGTCTGTTTTTTATCTAGGAAGTTTGACGTTTGTGCATTGTAAATTTTAACTATGCGGCACGCTCGCTTTTTTTTAATTGTAACTTCTTTCTTAATCATTGAAATCTAATGGTGGTTTCAGCAGACTTAACAAATTATGCGTAACTATCACAACCAAGTTCTTCAAATTTGGCAAAGGTTTTTAATAAATTAGAAAATCAATGCGTTAGTATAATTTAAGCTTTTATGATTCAAAGTAAATTGCTCTGCGTTTGGAATCGCATTAAAAAAAAACTGTCATTTTACATCTTCACTTATTATACTCATCAGTGTTACCATCAGAAAAAATAATAATATGATCAATTCACCTAGATGTTCGTTACCTGCATGCAATTTATTAATAATATCACTCCCAAATAATATTGTCAGTTTGTCACCATTCAACATTTAATCTCCAAACGAGATAGAGGTTGGCTTATCAGAATTCATCGCTTGACGACTGTAATTACTTACTAAAATACGTTTTTTCAAATAATTTTGTTATTTGATCATGCATAGATATTTTCAGCATCTCATAATAAGAAATTGATGTTTCCGGCATGGTTTTTTTAACAATACGATTGATCAATATTAATATTTGGTGACTAATTTGTGTTTTTATTATCGTTTAATATATTAACTCCAGGAAAGTGATGTAAGCCAAGTGATATTTTTGTTAAACATGAGTTAGATGCGTAATAATATTTGCGTGCCTTAAAATATTATAAAAGAGAAGTTAATTTAGTAAATACACATTGAAATAGTGATTTCTCTCTAAAAATAAAAATATAAAATCCATAAAAAACATTATTTTACTTTGTTGCTACTTATTTCACGTGAGTTTTCATTATTTAAAAAAATAGCGTAAAATATACATTTTTTCAAATTTATATACATTAACGTGTAACTTATTATCGTGAAGTATCATCTGTCGATTGCACACACAGAAGAGATAGGGATAATCGTTAATAAATAAGAAGCAAAAAGGAAAGAATCGTCAAGGGAAGAAAAGTAAATTAATTAGTGGTTCATCAAACTTTGGTAAAATCTATTATGATTGTTGTTTCAATCAATTTACCCGAGAATGTTTGCCGAAGTTTTTTTTGTAAAGAGGGTTGTATGTCCCCTCGTTATATATATTATTATTTAGTGTCAACAGATGCTGCCACATGTTCATTGTTTGCGTTTACTTTTAGGCACGCGTCGTTAAACTACTTAAAGAATAAACTTGTCTAACAAATCACAACAAACACTAAATAAGAGCATCCTCCGACGGGGGAATTTTCGGCTAAGCTAAATTTAATTATTTTAAATAGTTTAAAATAAGGAGACAATTGAAATTCGTTATTTGAGAACTCTGCAAAGCACGTAGATAAAGACATTGGTTTTTTACTGTAGATATTTTAAACAACTATGTATACTGCATAAACTAAAAGCGGTCAAAATGAATATAAACTGTCTCATATAATTTTATATTGACGAAAAGACCATGAGCCTTCTAAGCATTCGATTTCGACCATCATTTCTAAATCTAGTTTTTGTTCATTTTTTGTATCCATGTCCGCTCCCAATGTAGAGCATATAGCCTTCTAATTGAGGTTTCTTAACAGAAGTTTTTTCTACGAGAACTGTTTGTTATTCAATCACTCAACCTCTCTTTTTCAAAGTGGGATAAAAAAAGATAAGGCTAGGACAGTGCTAGTGGTTAACTAATCGCTTTCGATATACCCGGTTATTAAAGGATCGAAAGGGTGTGAGAGAATTTTGAAACATTACAAACAACCATTCCTTGAAACAAAAATTGATAAATCGATCGAAAAAATGCTTTTTGTACTGGGACTCAAACCTGTGAAGTCCGACATGAAAGCCCACAACGCTAACCGCTGCGCCATAGGACCCGACAATGTAATGTTCATTACTCCCGTTATATCTGCTGCAGACTGTGACTTGTGGCCTAGTGATATATAATTTGCTTATTTGTCAAAGAGCACAAAAGTGTTCATAGCTTTCTGGATGTTTCAAAAACAAATGATTCAAACCAGTAATAATATCGAATTGAAATATTTTAAACTAGATATTAACATAATATTGATCCAGTCCCTGTATAAATATATTCAAAACTATTTTTTTACTGACATCGCTAAAATACCAAAAAAACTTCCAACTTAGTTGCATAGTTTTTGTAAAACTAAACTCTTTACTGATACCTGAACTGTATAACAATTTAGTTTAATCTAGTAAACACCAAGTCAATTGGTAATTAAACAATATGTTTTAATTTATTGACCTATTTTTTTTTCACACAGATTAATCAAACATAAGAATGATCTTTGGGTGTAATTTTTTTAAGGTAATATTTTGTGTATATATAGTAGAATTCGGCTCGACGCCCTTTGTAGCTCAAGTTACGAAGACAAGTGAACAAAATTAAGTTATCATATTAGTTAAACTAAGCTAGGTTAGGTTATAACCATCGCAGTATTGTTTAAGCAGGATCGATATCATTCCTGTCACTTCACCTCATTATCTTGTGAAGTAGTTTCGCACCTGCTATCTGATATTACTACTAAACTTCTACACCGGAAGCAGAATTTGCTATTTCCATTTTGGTTAAGTATTCAACGTCTATTTTATGAGAGGCTCTATCAAAGAAAATTTCTACCATTTTGTAATTAAATGCTACAATTTGCATATAGTAATGAATCTTTCACAAGATTATATGAATCTTATACAATCGATCTCAACTAAGGCATCCGATCTCAGACCCTTTTTGTGATCCTGAGATTTTAGGATTGATAACTTATCGAATCCTAGGATTGAACATAACAAAAAACCGTGTTAAAATTCGGGGCTTGGATTGAGAATTCTTTTTCGATTTGAAAAAGCTAAGAATTTACAGAATTGCCATAAGGAATGTCAGGGTTCCAGAATTGGAGGCCCTAATTTCAACACAAGTATTTCTACGGAGCTGCTGATTATTCGGTGCTCAATTATTATTAAATATTAATATGGTATTAGAACAGTACTATTGCTACGCTCTGTTTTTATGAGTTTTAGTAACTGCAAATGCATTTCTTCAGAAATCGATAAATAAATTTAAAAAGCAGTACATATACAAAACTGTCCGTACTGGATTTTAAGCTCGTGAGCACTACAACCGAAGTCATGTTAAGCATATGCTGAGATGCAGGAGACGCAGCAAGGGGCAGCGCAAAATTGGCAGATGCAGACAGGCTAAGCATAAATATGCGATCAGCGTATGCTATGACAGCTGCGTAACGTAAGTGTCATATATACATAATGAAATAATTAGATTTTTTTTACAAAATGTCATTCAAGATTTATTTTAAGGGAGTTATTCAAACAATACTCAAAGTTACTAGTAGAATTAAATACAATTTCAAACATCCACAATGCAAAACTTACCACTGCACAAAAAAAAACACACTATTTAAGCTTTGTAAAGCGCTGGTCAATCAAGTGACATATGAATAATTCATTGATCTACAATAAATTTCTTTTGAGAGTTGTCTACATGAGAAGTATCGTATAAAAAAATACAGTTACATTTATTCAATTATGATAGTAATTTTCGGTATGTGCTTCTTCATGTACAACAAAGTTTGTCTTTCCCTGCGCCTCACTGCGCTGAGTCGCCAACGTTTCAGCACACGCCTAGCCTCATAAATGATGTATTTTTGACCACTCAGCTGGTAAATATATTTATTGATATTTGAGAAGTATGACAATTTTCAAGGTTCTGTTAATGTCAGTGAGGGGGGCTTCAAAGCCAAATTTCTCCTGTTCAATGCATGCATTCTGACAGTGCTGTTTTACTGTTGCGAGGCATGGCACCTTGCGAAGGCATAGAGTAACCGTATACTGTGCTTTGAAAACAGTTGCCTGCCCCAAGTACTGGGAGTGCGGCGGTTTGACTTTGTCAGAAAAACGGGGATAAGGGAACGGACCGTTAATTATGTCCAAAGACTCCAAAGTGACGAAACAACAATCGACTTGGTTTGGATATGTGCTGTGGATGCCCCAAGAAAGCCTTAATTTTGCTTGTGTATGCTACCGTCGTGGAAGGCCGCTGATGACCATCTATAGCAAGGGTTACCAACCCCGTGCCCACCGACTAATTTATCAAATCGTTGAATTCCTAGGATTTTGGATTTCAAATTTCTCGGTGAGCTAAAAAAAATTAGTCACGGTGATATTTTCGGCAAATCGGTAAATTCCTGGGTTTTGAGAGTTTGAAAAAATGTAGTGCTCGTCACTCTAACAATATTTTAGATTGCGCTCTAGGGTCCAAAAAGGTTGGTAGCCCCTGATCTATAGGATATACTCGGCGGAGCTACGAGACGCTGGAATGACATGGGAGGACACAATAATACTAGCGGGGGACAAAGAGTCTTTGAGAAACCATGTGGTGGCCATTTTGGAAATGGAAAAAAGACAATTTTACTTTTTTTACGGCGTAAAATTACAAATATTATCAGATACTTATCATGGGTCAGACTAATAGCCGAATCGTTAATTTTTGTATAATGGTGTCCGCACATTATGACTAGTTGCGTTCACAATGATGTTGATAACTAAAAAAAAATAGATTTTCAAGTGATCCAGTAGTAAAGAAAAATAATCATTCAATGATATATGAAAAGGTTGTGTGGTCTTAAACACAACTGTGTGTTTAATTCAAGTCAATTGAATTATTTTGAGACTACTATTTATAATAATAATAATAATAGGTTGTCTAGACTGAATAATTTAAAAATCTACAGAATCGATAACAAACAAGATATTGCTCAGTGATCTGACCTTTGAATAAATTTGCTCCAGTACAAACGAGGCTTATTTATGATTATTTCGTTGGATATTTTATGCCTTTTGTACTTCAAGCAAAGAAAAGTCTTGATCTAAATTTAAACTTAAATAAACGTAACGATGCAAATTTATATTTTACTGCCAGTTGAGTAAAAACTTTTTTGTTTATCTGATGCGTCCAATTTGAATTCGTGTTTTTTGACTTTTTATATTACCAATGATTCAACATCATATATATGAAAGGATACTGAAAATATCGCATTTTCTCTACATGTAATATACATCGAACACTTAATGAGTTGATAATTCTCTTCGTGATTGAAACCGCTTCTGAACGTTTGAATAAAAATGGATTCTACTCAAATGAGTTAGAAGTGGAAATTAGTTTTTTTTCAAATGTAATCAAAAAATAGCTTTGAATGAAATATCTATCCGAACATAAAATAATGTAAATGTATAAAAAATGTGACATTGCTAAGTCATAAAGAATACAAATAAAGTATGTTAAACCTTTATTGCGTATATCGGATATCGTCAAAGCGGTCGCTGTACGCTAGGGGCTGTGAAAGTACATAATACATTTGCCTTACTATAATAAACTCTTAACCAAACATTTTAAAACACATTGTTTGAAAAACTGTAAGATTTTTATCTTTTCTGTAAAAAAGTATCTTTATAGACAAAGTTGTGCTGGAAATGTTTGTCAAATGAAATATTTTACTCAGCTAGTAATCATTTATATAAACCTATGAATTAACTCTCAAATGTTTTTTTTCACTTTCTTTACAAATACTGTCAAACCGTGAGTCCTCATTTCATGATATTATAAATTAAAAGTATAGAGTTAATTTTTTGAATTGTTTGAATTTTGTACTGTTTCATGAGTTTTGTGTCGTTTTTATACAAAAATATAAGTAGATCACTAAGTTAAAAGACTATTTACTACATTTATACAAACTGTTTACTACGCGTCAGTTCAAGTACATCCGTGCACTTGGAATGCCTGAAGACGCCTAAAGGCGACACCCGGGTCGTTAGCGACAAAACTCATGGAAAAGTACAACATTCAAACAATTCAAATTTGATATTGAAATTCCATCAAGCACCCTCAGTCGAAATACTTAATTATAAGGTTAATTCTTGACAAATCCTCTATTTTCTTTTTATACGTTTTTTTTCTTTTCTCCTCACATTTTTCCTTATAACTGGTCGAAAGTTGTAAAAAGATTAATAAAAACTACTTCAGACTATGAGTAATGGATTATAAAAATTAACTAATATTCTTGCACTGAGCCCTGTTTTCAATATCTGTCAGGGTGGGGCATAGGGAATAAAAAAAACATTTACATACCTCATGCTTTGACACATATCCTTTTATCGCTTCTCGTGGAAATTCTTTAGTAATAATTCTCGACACAAACTTTTCCTGTTCGATTAAAATATTCTTGCTAGAATTTGAAATTGTGTACTCAGTAAAGGAAAAGAATAAACATATCCATTTTCATAAATCTGCCGTCGGCTGTTAAAACGAAATATAAATTTTGTTATCTGAATAAAATAAAACGATATTCGCTCGTCAGCATTTGCTAGTATGGTTATCACTCTTATCAGCATCAGCAATTAAGCTGCTATCAGCATTTTTAACTTACATACTCTCTTCATATTGGAAAGCCATAAACTTTTAAGCGCGGATTGCAATTTTTATTCAAAAAGATATTAATATTTGATTTTATGGAAAATCTAACAAGTAAAACTTTTAAGAGTTAATTTTAAGCGAAAGTATTTTTTGGTCGGTTTTATATTGCAAGCTGTCAACGATGTGTGGACCAAATTATACTTATTAATAAAACAATGGAATTATTCAAGGATATTTAATGAGTCCTACATTTATGGCGATTAATTATATCTTTGAAGTAAGCACTTCTATCGAACAATAATAAAAACAAAACTGCCAATACAAAATACAAACATTTTTTCTATAAAGCACAATTTTTTTTCAGAAAAAGTGTTTCTTATTCATTTTAAAGAAATCGCCCCCTAATAAAAACGGAATATCGAAATAATTAAACTATTATTTAAATATTACTCAAGAGGTGGTTGATTTTGTAAATAACTAGGAGATTAAGGAACAAACCAAGCAACAAGTTCGTTAGCGGTTTTGAAGAAACGCTGGAGCTGCCTGAGTGCTTGCTGCAAAAGTCTTCAAAGATTTTGTTACCAGCTTGCCGTTTCTTTCAATCGATGGGATTTCAGCGTCCTAGATGACCTCGATTACTAATTATAGAATATACTCGATGGACCGAAGGGTGATGGTATGTCATGATAAGAAAGAACAGTCCAGAAGAATCTGCTTTGATAAAAACAGTGAAACGCATAATGCTACATAATTTTTTGCTCTATGTGGTTTAGTTAAGAGAAGCTTTAACCAAATAACCAAGCTTGTGTGGGCTGAAGCTCCAGTAAGGTAAATATCAAGCTGAGATTTTTTCACTATTGACTATTTCACTTTCGAATTATAAACCAGTGCTTACACACTCATGTGTTGGTGATATCTCGTTTCCTCTGGTTGATTTCGAGTGACATGAAAATTATCAACAATTTTATTTTGTATGATTTCCAAATATTTAAATTTAAATAAAAACAATGTTGTATATAAATTTTGTTGAGGTAAATTGAGATGTAAATTTATTATTTTGCTGGGTCTACAAGTGAGCACTCAAAGTTGAAAGTTCCCAAGTAAGTGTCTCAATGCAGGATAATTTACACGCTTGCTCTATACAAAATAGTACTATCACGCCCCAAGTTTTGTCGCTGGGAAATATTAAGCTTCAATGTGTCAGCAAGGATACACAAATTGCAGAACAGAATTGACACCGAAGCTACAATGTTAACTTAATAAATGTTACGAACTAAATGAAGAAAACGAGTATGGTGTCAAATTCAGAAGAAATACGCTGATTCATTTTTTGTCCAATGTTAAGTTATACTTACTGCGGGCTGAAATTGATCAACGTATTCACGAAAATTTGAGTTAAAGGTTTAAATAATAGATATTTTTTTCTCGATACATTTAGATTTTTTAGCCTGTTTATTTTGTATAGAAGGTATTCCTAGTAAATTCAATACGGAATGATGATTTGGTGCCCAGTTGATTGTTTCAAAGAGAATATTACAAAAACAGACTCAGATAATTACTTATATTTATATTTTCTCGTCGCACAATCGTTGAACAATTAGCGTGAGTGAAAATGAAAAAAAAATAGTCACTTTATGTATAAATACGATATTTTTTGTAATGCTGAATTTATTAGTAATAAATTATAATAAAAATATTTTTAAAAATAAGCTTTTATTTAAGTGTACTAAAAAGATAAAAATAATTTCGATATCTATTCCCTCAAAATTATTCCCTCGTCTGAGCAACATCCTGACCACATGACACTCTTCAGCACAGTAAGTCGGATCGTTGACTCTCCAGTGAATTGGGAAACAAACCATCTCCCACATTCTACTACAGCTAGTAGTCGACGGTAGATTAGAGTTATTAATTTTGGAATAATTGTCTCATATGACTAAAAGTAAAAGCGCGCGGCGAAAATATTTATCTCAAACTTAATGCACAATATAATATCAAATAAATTAAAGGCGGACGAAAATATTTATCTAAAGCTAAATGTACAGTATAATATCAAGTGAATTTAAAGCGAGCGAAAATACTTATCTAAGACTTAATGTACAATATTATATCAAATAAGTATAAAACGGGTGAAAATATGTATCTAAAACTTAATCTTCAATATAATATCAAGTAAATTTAAGACGGGCGAAAATATTAATCTAACACTTAATGTACAATATAATATCAAATAAATTTAAGCCGAGCGAAAATATGTATCTCAAACTTAATGAACAATATAATATCAAATAAATTTAAGCTGGGCGAAAATATTAATCTACAACTGATTTTTTATATTCTTATTTTATCTTTTATTATAATTTATTTTATGCTTTTTAGTCGTTGCGTTTGTAAATATCATGCTCAATTCATATCAATATGCAATTAATATTATGTTCAAATATTTTTTTTAATGAATTCATTGTAGGACTTAAAAGTCCCCTGACGTTCCAACTTGAATTTTTACTTAGGGCTCGGAACGGTCACATAAAGCTCTGCGTCTGAGATTTTGGCTAATTCATGAGTGGATCCATAGTATAGTATTACTTAATATTACCTGTCACCGAATTTTCGATGTTCAATCGACAGTTAAAGATTTGATATCCTGCACTTATATTCCACAACACTTTATCGTTTTAAAGCATAATCTTATAATAAAAATATAGCGCTATAATATTAAATTGTATTGAGACCGATTAATGCTTTCGTAAAGGCGTGAGATCATTTCAAAACTACTGACGTTTGCGTTAAATTTTGACATTTCAATAATCCCGACAGCAGGGTCACGCCGTGGCGACTAACAGAGCAAGTTAAGAAAAAGCTTATAAAAATCCCCGTTTTCACACATTGCAAGTAAGTCAAAGACAAACATTTCCTACAACTTTACGACTTGTCGACTATACTACCCAAAAATGAGTTATGGACATACTACTTCGTCCATACTTAATAACGTATTATTATTATCTTTTATTCAATACGACTTTTCACAGTATTTTTGTTATAATATGTCAGTTTTGGACTTGATCAAGTAAGCAATAGTATTTACATATTTTGACACCAACCTCTTAATTTAAGAATACGTTCAAAATATATACTAAGAGTTGACCACATTCTCTTGTATTCATTGGAAAAAAAATATTGAATATAACCAGCTACGTACATCAATAATAAAGATATTTGTTTTATTTATCAATTACCATTTATACATGCCACCAAAATGGCTTTCTATCACAACTTATTTCAACCGGTGTCTCACAGCTAGAAACATGGACAAAACAGTTGCTTAATCCTCACATTCGTGGTCCAAGAGAAGCTGTACGGATCAATTAATTACCTATACGAAGTCACTTCCATATACACACCACTAGAGTATCCAATCTCGGTATCCGGGGTCCCGACCAATTTATCGATCCCGTTGTTCCACAATCGCCTTTATACCGATTTCGTGATTTTGATATTTACTACAACATTACTACCATATATTCAAACAATAAAACTATCTACGAGAGTGTTCTTCAGTAAATAAATATGTTTGTATAATACATTAATACACAATAATTGTATAGTAGTCGAAGACAGGAACACAGTTTTTTTTCATAATATTATACAAAATTCAGTTGCAATCATTTTTTTATGGTGGTATAAGACTTTTTTCAATTTTAATTTGTGATGCTGAGCACGGGTGTTTGTGATATCTTTTGTATTCAAATTGAAAAAGAAATATGTCGCGTATCCGTAAACTATAACGCCAGCTATTTTTTTATAAAGTTAATGACATGTAAAAAGAACAACCTACTCTCTTTTGAAAAAGAGAGGTTGAGCAACTGAGTAACAAGCAGTTCTCGTAGAAACACTTCTGTTGAGATAAACTCCATTAGGAGTCCATATGCTCCATATTGGGAGCGGACGGTTAAAAAAAATGAAATTATGATTTATGATCAATCCTAGAATCCCGGGATTGAAATACTGTGAATACCAAAATCTTGGGATCCCAGAAAGTGCCCGGGATTGAATGATCTACACACCACAACTGAACTTTTTTTCATTTGATTTAAAATTCAAAATATTAACATGACTTATTAACGACATTATGAATACACCACCCTTCAATTTCATCAATTTCGATAAAATGGTATTAAAACATTTCTCAAGATATATTCTGACCTGGTTCCCTTTAAAGACAGTTATAAAATTTTAACTCTTTGAAATACACTTTGACTGAAAATTACAACTGAGAATTGTTTCTTTGCGTATTCAACGCAGCCTGGAGATTTTGATATTTAACAATTATTATTTTGTATGAATAAATTAGACCACTTTGTAAGCAATAATTTTCACTGACAAGGGTTTTATTTGGCTCAGGGGAATGTCTATCAGACACCTTGTATACAACATAATAATGACTGAAGCGGTGTACTTAACCGTTTTCCTTTGCTTTCTCCTTCAAATGATTATTTATACTTTTTTTGTATCATGAGAAATGATGAAAGGGTTACACATGGGATTTGAACGTATAAAAAGAATTGTAATCTTTAAAATTATAATAACACTTTAAGTGCAACAATAAATCTTTATAATATTATTATTATTTTAATACTTACAAGGTAGAGTTTTTTTATTTTTTTTAGTGATATTATGCCTAGCTGAGGACTTGTTTTCACAAACATAATAATATTAAAGCGTGTTTTAATTCAGTTCAGACAAAGTGTTTATGTTAAATATATATCACCAATTTCTCTGTAACTGACCATTCCTCAAAAAATATAACGCCCTTTTGTAATTAGTCCACATTTATTTAATTTGAGCGGTTTCGCACATTGCAAACATTTTTAGCTAAAAAAATATATAATAACATAGGGCTAGCTATACTAAACCAGTATTTTTTAAATAGTTCCTTACAATTTGTATAAAATTCATTAATATTCAGAGTCATTTTTTCATCTGTATTTAAATTTCTCTCGTATTTTTATTACCAATTTTTTGTTACATGCTTGATAGTTTTACTTGGCTTAGTACATATATACTTAAGTATTAACTTGGTTTATTATAAATAGCCTTGTATTAATGTATATTTTTATCAGTTGAAAATTTTTGTGATGAGCAAAAACAGACATGATCATTTTAAATAAATGTGGATTGACGTCGTAGAAAACAGTGCTTCTTTTTTTAATGTAATACTTTTAAGCCAAGTATTGACAGTGAACACCTTAAAAGTAACCAATAGTGTCAAATTTGATTTTAATAATTATTTTTTTCTTATTCTATTCAAAAATAAATCTTTTATAAAAGTATTCAATGTTGACTTTTATTATTTACGTTAATATGGCTTTATTTTATTATTTGATCGATGACAAATGTACGAAGCAAAGTTTACCGAAACTTGTTAAAGCAACCTGTTAAAACAAACACTTTAATATTCATGGCGTCGGCGTTTATAATATTAACTTTGTAGAACAATTTACAAAATCTTTGATTTATGATTTAAGTAAGAGAGAAACGTTTTACACCTACGAGGGGAATAGTTGCTGCCTGTCAGAACGGAGATAGGAATAGAGCAAACACAGCAAAGCGTCTGGGAACCTTTTTGCGAAACCTTTTTTTGCATTACGAACTGTTTATTTTAGTCTGGAATGAATTATATTATAGTTTTAAAACACATACCGTATTTATCAAAAAGAGATTTCAAATGCCAAGACTACATTTAGAAAAAGGATTTTTTAAATATGCGATTTTTATACCCAATAATATTATCGTCTATATAATAGGGTAAAAATAGCAACGTATTTAGTTATACAGTTTTTATATTTATTAGTTGATAACTATTTTTACTTTCGCCATCGTCAGATAAATGATTAAACTTACATTTTTCTCAGCTATATATACTGGCTCTGAATAGATACACAATGCATCATTTTATTCACACTAATTGCTTTTTTTACCATGTCCGCTCCCAATGTAGAACATTTGGACTCCTAATGGAGTTTATCTCAACATAAGTGTTTCTACAAGAACTGCTTGTTACTAAGCTGCTCAACCTCTTTTTGTCCAAAGAGAGTAGGAAAGAAGAAAAGGGCTAGGACAGGACTAGTGGTTAGCTAATCGCTCTCGAAACGCTCCGTTCATAAGAAAGGATGGGTGAGAGGGGGGAGTTCAAGACATCACATACATCTATGCTTTTGAACAGAAATTCCTAAATCGATTGAGAAATCAATTTATAACCCGTGACCTCTGTAGCGGTAGCCAACGACGTTGACCACTCGACCACACAGGTGGCTTATTGCTTATCCTTACTTTAATTTTCATTTGAATTAGGATGTTGGTATATACAGCTGAGAAAAATGTAAGCGTAATCATAGTTTTGACGATGGTGAAAGTCAAAAAGCTATCAACCAATAAATATAAAAACTGTATAACTAAACACGTTTCTATTTTTACCCCATCATAATGGAGTTCTACCAAGTAAATCAACTATCGACTTAATTAAAAAAACATATTTTGCAATGATATTCATAAAAATACTTCTTGCCGTATTTAGTTTGAAAAGAACACGTTGCTTAATATTTGTATCACTTAAACAGGTTAAGAGTATTTGGTATTTTCCTAAAAATATGTCATGTATTCACGATGTTTTAGGTAATCATAAATATTCATATCAAACTTATATGTTAAATTTTGAATATAAAAAATACTGCTCGAGATTAGTGAGAAAAATCAATAAGAATTACATAATAATAGTATGGATTCCGTAGTAACTTTGTGGCCGTTTTTTTAAATATAAAAATCAATTTTAGCGATTGAGATTTTATTATAAAATATTATGAGTACAAATACGGATTTCTCTTCAATAATACTTTTTTCATCCGCTAGTGATACAGTGGTGAGATTCAAAATGTATCAATACGGTTATTTCTGTTAACAGTGCATTTTATACTTAAAATGGCGATTGTAAAACGTCAATAAAATCCCGATGAACTAGTTAAACCCTATCACTATTTCCAATGTTGTTCTCAGTGCACTTGAAAGATATCGTAAACTCCAGCAAATTCTCAACCTGTTAATGTTTTCCTTCTTTAGCCGATAGCTGAAGATCACATTAGTTGCTGTTTATTTTTCATCTATACATTCACTCAACCAACGCAGTCTTTCTATCCTGATTTTTTGAACCCACCTGTTCTTCATTGATATTATTACATTACTAGATTATTAATCTTACTAAGAAAATAATTTGAAGTATCTGTAACACACTTTAGTAACAGGACCAAAGTAAGAGATGTTTTAGGGTTACGAAAAATGAATATCATCGGCTTTACTAGTAAATTTCTTATCTACGTCTTAGCAAAATGTTCAGGAGAGCATAAAAACTGATTAAATTCAGCTTTAGCCAGTTGTGTTTTTTTAATTTCATATTTTTTATATAATTTATGAAAAATATTCGTGATATTATATTCGATTCCGTAGACAATTGGTTATAGAGTGGTGTTCTTAACTTCATTTTACCAAATGCGTAGATACACAATATTTTAGTTAAATCTCGCGGCTCGGAGACTAGAAAAATACTTCTCTTCCGATGGGGGTCGTTTAGGAACCCCAGTAGTTTCCTCAATATTGGCCTTATCCTTATGAATTAAAAAAAAAAATAGTCCAAGGGCTTTAAAATATCTCTCTGCATCATTCCTCATACATTTTTTTTTATAAAAATCCGTAGTTTTTTAATAAATAATCATATTTTAAGTTGCGCGTAAAAAAGACGTCATCCCAGCACATATATGAAATTGCAACTGACGAGTTTAGTCCAGCTATCTTACGAACGATCGCTTATCGCGGGTGCTTATAGCGTTATCGCGTATTTATATAAACTACAAAAGGTCCAAAAAACTATGATATACCTATGATATACCTTAATTATAAACATTGTATCACCCATATTAAAATAGTTATTTAAGAAAATGTGGGTATTGGGGTCGCATTTCTTGAGCTTAGAACCGGAAAAGTTAAATAAGCTAACAACCTGTTGTATGTAAATGGTTTTAAAGTATTTCATCTGATTTATAGCATTAGCGACTGATAAAAGTTGAAGTAACTACAGTGTGATATGTATGTACATATTATAATATATTGTAATAATTGATATAAATACTATCAAACTGAATTCTTTAAAGTATACACAACTACACGCGAAGTAAAGTTGTATTCATTATCATAAGAATTTCCAAAAATGTTTGTACAGTTAACAAAATGTTTCTCATTTATTGTGTAAAATTTTCACAAGCAGAAAAGTATGTGTTATGAGCATTTGTAGTATGTACAAAAATTTGACGAAAAATATGGCGAATCATTATTATTGAAAAACTTTTCACTCGATTGCGCTACTACTCGCGTGAGCCTGAGTGACCACCATTTTTGAGATTATTAAATTATCTTTCATTTTGTAACACTATTTTAAGATCTTTAAAAAATTCTTTGACCAGACACATTCACAAAACCATTTTTTATTAAATGTATGAATGGTGCATGGATTTCGGTGATGTTCACATTTATTTTCACCTGTATTTAATCCAATAATTAACAGTGTGTAATCAAAACAAAAATGCTTCAAACTATCCTTCTGCCTCTTCGTAGATATAAGTAGAGCAATTATTTTTGTATTAGATTCCGTAATATACATTCAAATCTTTTTTTACATGGACTTAAAATAACACAGTCCACCAAAAATAAAAAATACTAAAAATATGTTTACAATAAATTATTTGTTCTTAGATAATTCCCATAAACAAACACAACAGAAGCGGGTAACGGATGTATGTGATAAAAGCGATTTGTGTCCAGTCTCTCATAAAATTCTCCATGTATAATCAAGGAGCGATGAAGAGTATTACTTTTTCTGAATCAAAATACATATTTTGTGTTATTTATAGGGATTTTACTACTATCTTTTTTACACAATTTCCTATACAATGATGTTGTTTTTTTCTTTAAATAACACGAGTTTTTTTAATTCAGGAAGTAAATCTTCAGTTTTCTATGATTTTACGTTGTGTTTTATAAACGGTTACATGAGTAAAAAAAGAGTTTAGTGTACTTCAATATACAAACAAAAGTGCAATAGACTAAAAAATTATATACGTATTCATGACATAGTTATCTTGGTCGCCCCACCATAAGTGCATGTATTAACTAGGTATAAGGCAGTCAATATTGTTGACAGAATAACTTTTTGTACGGCAAAGTTTTACAGTAGAAGGCAGTACCTGTATGCTGTGTACGGTGGTTGTTTTTATGTGTAATGGATTTTCCAGCGAAACGAGTTACTTGAGAACGCTTTTCACATTGCGCCTCGCTTGAGAAAGCGTGCAAGGAGCTACAGAGTGGAAGGCAATTTGTCAATAATCTCAACATTTTATAATACTTTATATTTAACAAAGGTATTAAGAGTTTTAAAATTTTGAAATGCGCGAATGTGTCTTAAAATTTTGTGTTTGTTTTTTTGATTGCGTTTTTGCCTGTAATAATTATATCGGTCAATATTTTATTAACTTATTAGTTTCCAGTGTTATTTTACTCATAGTTCTATTTAAAAAGATGAATGCATAATTTGATTATACATCAATAAATCAGTGTCAATAATTAAATCTTATGGCGCAAAGTTTTGGGTCTTTTTTATTCAAATCATAAAAAACAAATGATATTTTTCAGGTTAAAGTCACTCGAGGTGTACTCGAGGAGACGAGATATTACTAACACCCATTTGCAAAATTTCAAATTAAAATTTTAAAAATCTAAGCTTAATGTCTAGATTGCCGGAACTAGAACCCAACCCAACCTTATCATTAGGTAGGATCATTTTTAATAAACCACATTAAGCTGACAAAGCCAAATTTATTTCAAATTAAATTTGTGTCTATCATTGGCTGCGATTAAATATACTTTTTTGGGGATAGATTTTTTAAAAATTTATTTATCAATTTATCAACTGTTATGTAGGTATATAATGAAAAAGAAAAGAGAAATAAAAAATAAAAGTTATGGAATTTGTTTTATACATTGAGGATTTTTGAAGGAGAATTTTAACTATTCAAAACAATCTTCAATTTAGTGACAACACTTCACTAGTGGCATGCCACTGGTCACGCATTGAAAAACAATTGGTTGCATTGCAAAAAACAGTAAAATCTTTTGGTCATGTCAAAGTGAAAAATGTAATGAGGCCAAAATTCATTTACATATTTACTATGTAGGTTTATCAAAATAAATATGTATGTTGACACCATATGCATATTGTATTGTAACTACACTATCTTTCTACATACTTTCCTCGTACACATACACATCTATATAAAAATACGTAAGTGCAAAACATAAGAAGCAAGTCAATTAATAGTATCCGTAATATTGGGTGTCGAATTTTCCGTTTTACAAATTATAAAGTATTTTCCAATCTATGAGGTATTGTCGAACAAAACTGCTCTTAGTCTTAAACGATTCTAAGGTATTGTGTCGTCATTGTAAGAGGTAATTACGGAGGTGAGCGATCACTGTGTTAAGGTAAGTGCCATAGCAAGTGGCCGTTTGGCTACCTCGCTGTGAAATTTTTAAGAGGTTCGATTAACAGACTCTCGAAGAATAAATATTCTGAAGGTCTTTAAGAAGTCGATTCTTATTAAGTTAAACAATAATCCAAATAGATTTTGATTGATATTCAATCTTTCGATCGATTTATTATTTACATTTTTATCATTCCTTACATTTTTTTAGTGTAAAGAGGGATAAACATCTTGATTTAAGACATTTCTTAAGCTTAATTTTATGTTATTTACTACTTTGAATCGTTCAAATTATGTACATTCGCGCAAGTTTTGTCACTAACGACCCGGGTTTCGCATTTTGACATCTTCAGGTGTTCAAATTCTTCCGAGCACTCCAACACCTGAAGATGTCGAAAGGAATTACCCGGGTCGTTAGTGACAAAACTTGTGTGAATGTACATTATTTAAACGATTCCAATTTAATATTGAAATTCCACCAAACGCTTTCAGTCTAAATCTTAAAATAAAAAGTTAAAAAATATATTTACTACGTTGAAAAGGTAGATTAATATATTAAAAGTTTTTATCTTTTATATTTATATTTTCGTTATCGTTTAAGGGGTAGAATTATAAGTCTTATTAGTTTTTAATACGCCCACATCCTAACATTCTTTTTTACAATTCAACGTTTCATTCAAATAAATATTTAATATAAAAGTAAATGATTAAATATTTCGTTTGACATAATTTTTATTATACAACGCTACTGGCCATCTTAAAAGAGCTCGAGTCATCTAAAAGTTGAAAGGAAAAGCATAAAAAAGCTTCGTATATGGAGCGCCAAAGTCTTCAACGAGATTATATGAGTAGAATAAACTACTCGTAGCTTTGAAATCAAAGTTTATACACTCGTTAACTGTGCTTCTTTCATGCTTAATGACGTAAGCAGAGTTTTTTTATGCCGACAACTGAAAGGGTGACGTATTTATCCGTCACCGGGCCCAAAGGGTAGAGTCGAGCTGATTTATGAGGGAAGTTTTTTCAAAAGCAATTGAGTAGTACTAAGTAAATGCACTATTTTTCATCGATAACGAAACACAGTAAATAATTAATTATTAAAAAGCTGTTTATTGACTAAGTTAGAAGTAAGTGTTTTTTGTTTTAAGTTTTTTATTCAGGGCTTAGTGATCAAGCAGAGGTTTTATGACAAATTTAATAATTATTTGAAATATACATGGTAACAAAACGAATCATTATTTAACCGCTACAGTACCCCAAAGCCACTGATGGCCACAAATGTAACATTAAAAAATTAAACTTTATATATCATTGTATAAGTAAACTCTTAATATAAATAAATTCAATGAGCACTATTTTTTAAAACGATTCAAAAATGAAGTGTGTGAGTGAATGTTTCTTTGCTTAAAACATGGCGGTACTAAAAAAGTTAATATAATACATTTTATTTTTGTAATGAATGAATCATTAATAGCTTTTAAAGTATTAACTGTCAAATCTTGGTGAAAGGTATTATATTTTTTTATGACGTGAAAATTTAATGCAAATTTTTTTAATTTAAAAATAGTTAGCTTAGAATTTGTTTACTTAATTTTTACTCTCAAAACATTGAACTTTAGATCTAATTCGATTTTTTTACAGTTTCCTTAATATAATACAATTCGACTTTATATTTGAATTGCAGATAAATTTCAAAATCACAACTGCACTGCACTTACAACCTCGATACCATAATGCGGCTATAATAAACAAAGTTGTAAAAATGTAACAGAAAAATAATTTATCATGCTTAGAGAAAAACAAGTTTATTAGTGTGAGCCTGGGAACTATCCAATTTTGCGCCGAATGAATAATAATTATTTAATTAGGACAAATTACACAAATGATGATGTAAACAAGTGGACCACTCTCCGAACTAATTAGTAAATGGATTTTGGGAGCTTTTGTGTTTTACGGATCCACGCCTTCTGTTTAATCGCAAGCTTTTTGCTGACTGAATCATTATTTAATTAGTTGCAAGCGCATTTATATTAATTTTATTACATGAATTTACCACAGAGTATGTAACGTTGTATTGAAAAAAATAATGAAACCGATCGTGCTTCGAATAAAATTATTCAATTTAAATTCATTAGTTAATACTTTAAATAATATTTTAAAGAAGTTTTGTAATTATGTCGAAATCGGCCAATGAATGTTTGTGCATAAAACTTTGAATGATTTGTATAAAACATTATTGGAATATTTAAAATATGATATGCTTCGAATATTAAAGATTTAAGCCAATAATCCAACATGTCAACATAGGCTATTTCAATAACATCTGCTGGTCATTTGTATTATTTGAACAACGATGTCATTTATTATTATGCTATTGCAATTTTTAATTATTAATCAATAATTTTTGATGTTTTTACTTAGCTTGAATGATATATTATATTCAGATACAAAGTAAAATACATTTCAAAGTACGATTATTTATTTAATTCCATATTATAATAACGAAGCGAAGAAATGCAGTATTTTGACACGCTAAAGCTTTTATTGGACTTACAATTTTTCAGTGTAAAAACGATAACATTCCACAAAGCAAAAGTAATTAAATTTAAATAATTAATTAACGTGCATACTTAAGGTAGCATCCTATTATATTATTATTTCTCGGGGATGCGTCGCGCGGAACTATTTCACTTTTTTATGCTTCGCCGTAAATATGAATACTTAAACGTAGAACTCAACGCTTGAATGTACAGAGTGACTGATAAAATAATTTTAAATAAAAAATTGATTTAATCCGATAGTGAAATATTGAATGTGAGTCCCAGGTCTCCCTGTGGATAAATATCATTTTTACCAACATTTTACTAATTAATTCACATAGTTTAATATTCACAAATATCATTTTGAGAAATATAACATGTTGTGTCAAAAAAAGAAAATGATAACGAGATTCCTGAGAAATATTATCTATGAGAATTTCTTATGATAGATTTTATAGAACTTATGTACTCAATTAATTAAGAAAAACTATTTCTTATGTCGGGTCCTAGGGTAGTGGTTAGCGTAGTTGGCTTCCGTGCTGGACCTAACGGGTTCAAGTTCTAGTACGAACAGCATTTTTTGGTTTATCGAATTCTGTTCGTAGGCATGGGTGTTTGTGATATGTTATAATTCCCTCCCCCCTTTCCGATTATTCAATTACTGGGCGTAGCAAGGGTGGTTAGTTAATCATTAGTCTTATCCTAGCTTTTTTATTCTATCTTTATAGATTGGGTTACTGAGTAACAAACAGTTTTCGTAGAAAAACGCATGTTATGATACCTCCATTAGCAGTTTATATGCTCCACATTGGGAGTGGACATGGATAAAAAAATCATCTAAGTATTTTGTTTGCTTATAATATAGTACATACCTGATTTCGACTGAAGGTGCTGGATGAAATTAGGAATATTAAATTTGAACTGTTTTATCTATAAAAACAACTGTCATTTCTAGTTTAGTTTATTTGTATACTTGAACACATAAAAATACTAACAGGCTACACCCAGGTTTTAAAATTCAAATTTTATGAAAATATACAAAGTTAGAGATTCAAAAACAATACTTATAGGACTTATAACTTTCTTCAAGATTTATTTTGAGGTTCATATAGTATGGGAAATTTTGAATCACAAATATTGTAAACATTCATGCTTTTGGATAAAATCCGTTATTAGTTTGAGTTCGTGTTTTTTATTGTTAATATTTTTTTGATAAAATTGCATAGCATCTCGTTTTCTTGGCCAATCTGTATAGTCGTAGGTGTATGTATCGCTTCGGAAAGAGGCCGGGTAGTAATTGGAGTGGCTACACGGCTACGGCGCGACTCGCAACTGATATTATCGTAGATAATAAAACCGTAGAGGATATGGCGGGGGCGTGCTTGGACTCGCTACACCAGGAAATTCCCGTTTACACACACTTATCAACTTGCCACATCCGTTCTTCAAGAGCTACCGTTTGACTTGATGATGCGATTAATTCACCAATGATTGATTATCCATATTAATTATTCTGTTAGGTAGTTTTCTACATTAACTATTATGTCACAGAAACGTTTGCAAGACATGAAAATCATTTCTTTTTTAGCCAAACTGTTATCGTTCTCATATATCTG
This sequence comes from Himalopsyche tibetana, assembly GCA_030503985.1. NCBI lineage: Eukaryota > Metazoa > Arthropoda > Insecta > Trichoptera > Rhyacophilidae > Himalopsyche > Himalopsyche tibetana. Next base: position 535,199 of record JAPJYX010000007.1, on the reverse strand, counting down.
TACATGGAAAGTGAACTGCACTATGTCAATTTTGGCCAAATTGAGATATCGACATAGTGCAGTACACCTCACGATGCTCTTTCCAGTATTTTTTTTGAAAAACACCTTAAGCTATAATTCAAATATTTGACAATACAAATAGTAAAAAAACGGTGATTTTTATTACAAAGTTTATGAATAAGCTCTGAACAACCATAGTGAAAAAAATACATTTTTGATAAAGTTTACCTTGAATGAAAAGATAGGTATATTTATTTACGCGCGAGCAGAACAAAAATGACAAATCAAATCACGATAATGTTTTGGAAAGCTAGAGATAAATCAATTTTGTTTTCAGTAATAATTATTTACCCTGAGAAAGTTTATATTTTTTGATTTATAAAAATTAGTTAAGCTATTTGTACGTCAAAGAAAAAATCTATAAAATAGAAGGTGAAAATATTTGTTAGAGATGATTTTAGTAAATATAGAAGCAGTAAAAGAATTCGTTTATAATTATTTCGCTTACAACGAGCAATCGTTTATAGCGACGTAGAAGCAACTTCAAGTTTGGTTTTCGCACAAATTACTATGAAAGTAAATCCGTTTTGTACGACAACCAGTTAGTACGTAGGTCACTGGTCCCTTAACCGTCGTTCTATCTGGATTTTACCGTACATATAGTGTCTTTTCACAATTACGTTTGAGTTTACCAAAATATGAACTTTGTCGTCTAATCTTTTCTTTTAATACTAAATAATATCATTTTGAGATTTTTTTTACTGCCCACAATGTATAATAGATTAAATTTATTTCTTTTAAAAAGGGTATTTGTAAATTATCACTCTTTTGAAGAGTAGGTAAAAATAAATGGGAAATATTGGGATGAATGGTGGTTTTTCAATCCTTTTTATCTCTCTAAGAGAGGTAGAATACGAAGAGATAAAAGCTAATCAACTCCGGCAATGTGCTTAAAATATTTAGGCGTCAAGTTGAATAATTTTTGAATAATACAAATTTAAAGGTGATAAAAGTTTTATAGAAATGAGAATAAAAAAGAAAAGAAAACGTATCGACGAGTAACGCAGCTTTTTTAGCGGTGACAGTAATTATTTTTGATGAATAAAATTAATTTAAATAAAATTTAGTACCGTTTTCAGACTTAAAAATTTGATCATATTTTAAAAATAACTTTAAAAAGCTCTGTGTTTTTAGTACAATTCGGTTAATAATAGTTTAAACAAGTAAAATTGTATGCATTTTGGCATCATTGTTTCTGATAGCGAATATAATAATATCTTCTTTAAGGAAGTAAATTTGCTGAAAAAGTCGTATTTAGTTCTTATATTGTTTTATATTATTGTCATGAAAATATTTTTTTATTGATAAAGATTTAAAACATAATTAACCTAAGCATATAAGTATTTAAATTTATTGGTATTTTTTTTAAATTTTGAAACGCAATTAAAAATTTCTTCATATTCCTACTACTAGAAATTTCTAGTTTTGAGATATGGCTGACCAAAAATTTGCAAAAAACAAAGCTGAGTTGTAAAAACGTGATCATTATTATTTGTTTCATATTTTAAGTAAATAATTAATTCATGTATCTCAATTCATTTAAAATTTATTGAAACTTTGACGAAACCCATTGAACGATATTATAAACGAGAATATTGGTTTTATTTATTTTTATGGAATTAGCTAGAGGAAGCTAGTGATGTCTTTTTAATTGTACTTTAGTAAAATTATAGAAGAGAAAGAAGTATTCGAATATGAGACATTGAGCTTGGTACTGTCTGATTGACAATATAGCTCTTTTTGCCATGATTTGAAGAAAAATCAGTACAAATTTTAAGGAAAAATTTATTATTATCATATTTACCAAAACTGTGTTTAATTTTTTGTTGCAAAAAAATACTTATTAATTTAATTTTATCAATATGAAAACAAGATGTCATTTTTTTATCAAATATTTTTATTTATCGGTTTTTAATTTTCTGAACTCTTTGAAAATACATTTTGTTCGGAAACATTAAAAATTGAAAAGGTTTATATTAAAAATAAAACGTTGAATAAATTACTTCGGGGTTTTCTGATTCAATCACAAACAAGTGTCCCCTCGAGAAATTTTGTTTTTTTGCGAAAGAATAAAAATAATAAAACCGTATCAACGAGAGGCAATAAATATATTCTGTGACACTATCGTATCACAGTTATCATGCAATTCGGCTTTTTCAGCGGTCTATGAAATTGAAAGAACGCAAAAAATAGACCAGAAAAAAAACACACTTCATCAATTCCCGCATTGCGAAAGGGACACATTTTTTTAATATCGCAACACAAAAATAAAACAAGTCCATGATACAGACTGAACTGAATTAGTTTTATATTGCCACGAAAATATATGGCACAAATTTGTAAACAATTTTTCACAAAATGTATATTCTACTTTATTCTACTTCCTTCTCTTGTGATCGAAATCAAATTATTATTTAAAAACCTCCAAGCGCAATTTTGATAATTTTTACAAACGCACTCATGAAATGAAATATAATACACATATTACCAATAATATTGGCCTATATCAAAAGCTTGTTTGTGAATGTGATTAGAGCCGGGAGAAGGAAGAAAGAAAATAGTATTATTTTTTTATTTAAATTAATACAGTGGTTACCAAACTAAGGCTCTAGCGGCCGGCTGCTGGTCTCTAGAGATTTTCATACGTCTCTCGACGTTCATTACTTCATAATAAACATACATATTTCATATTATATATCGTCAATGTTTTAGGAGAAGTTGGTATATAATATATTTATATTAATAAAAATACAATATTCCTTTGTACTTCATTCCACTTTATTTAATAGGTTAAGACCGGTTTCGCTCAATGCGAGTATTGTCAACTGAGCAATGAGAAAAACCGATCCTGACATATTAAATAAAGTGGAATGAAGTACAAAGGAATATTGTGTTTTTTATTATATATAATGCCTTCCCACCAAGTATTGAAAGTGAACACCCTAAAAGTGAACATATTCATATCGTTGATAGATTTAGTGGCAACTTTGTTGCAGTTCATTTTTGATACAAAATTAAATTTGATAATTTTGTTATTCCATTTGTGGAATACCAAAGTTATCAAATTTAACAGATTCATAGTTCTGCGTAAACGGCAATTAAAAAGTATCATCTTTTTGGATAAAGTCTCTTGCATCAATATTTTAGGTTACATAAATAATTACAATATACAAATATAGATGCATACATGTCGATCTGACACAAATGAGAATTTAAAATGAATTGGCGCATTAATAATAATATCCCATACAAATAGTGATACGATAGTGTCACAGAATATATTTATTATAAATATTCCGCCTGCTGTGGCCCAGTTCGTTAGAGCCTGCTCTACCGATCACGCAGGTCTAGGTTCGATTCCCGGTCAGATCACAGTGTATTTGAGAATTATTCAATTCAAAGTTGTGATCGAAGGCTGGGTGTTTGTGATTTCAATTCACATCATTTCCTCTCCTCCCATCCTTCTGATCCTTTAATAACTAGGTGTAGCAATAGCGATTAGCCAACCACTAGTCTTGTTCTAACCTTATCCTTTTTTCCCTACTACTCACTTGTAAAAAGTGAGGTTGAGCAACTGAGTAACAAACAGTTCTTGTAGAAAAAAATTCTGTTGAGATACCTCCATTCAGAGGCCATATGCTCCACATTGGGAGCGGACATGGATTTAAAAAAAAAGTACAAATAAATGTTTTTTTTAGAAAACTGATATAATACATGCAACAACTGAATTATTCCATACAAAGGATTGATGTCAAAGAATCTCTCTGTATACTCATTTTTGTCGTTTTTGAAAGCTACCAACTTCTACTAATAATATTATAGAAATACTAATATTATAGAAACTATTTTCTCAACAAATTTTGGTGACTCCTGTGTACATAATATCAATGATTTAATTCTGCAAAAAAATTTTGAATATATGTTTAAAAAAAATATTGCAATACCGTAATTTTCAGCTTGGATTTCAATTATTAAAGTATATTAGATAAAAAGAGAACAATTATTAAGAATTATTTTATCTAGTTTGAATAGGATTATCACTGGTATTTTAACTCTTTAATTCTATTAAACTTAATTTCGTTGTCAATGGTTTTTATCTACAAAAATAATAATATAAACTTTCTATTTTTAAATTGTTTCAAACGTTTTGAAGTCAAATATTTCTGTTTTATTTTCTTTATTTCTCACACGGAAATCTTTTTGTGAAAAATTAAAAAAAACATATTTCTCTAATTGTGATGAACTGTTTTTTCTTATTATTATATTTATTTTTCCAATTTCTATTTTGTTCAATTAGCGATACGAGAAGTATTTTTTTTACTGTCATACAGATGTTAAATTTTTCGCAAATCCTTAGTTGAAATTTAAAACATACAAGCCTCTTACTAGCGATGGGCTATCAATAAGTTAACAGACGAATGGTTTTTAGTTTTATATAGAAAAAATAAATTGTTGAAAAAGAATACCTATATTTTGAAAAAAAAGACAAGGGACGATACCGTATGTTTGTTTCTCGAATATTATAAAAAAAAACTGCAATAACTTTCGTTATTTATACGATTTAAACCGAAAATAATAAAAAACAAATAAAATTATATCTAACTTTTTTTAAAAAGACACACTCTTTAATATTAATTATAGGTCTTTTTGCAACAACGGAAAAGATATTTTATGTATAGAATATTACTCTGACACGAAACTTTCAGTCTATTGCATCTCTATTATGAATACATCAGTAAGTTTTGTATTACATTCACTTTTTTATGAACGTAAATTTTTAAGTATCTTTATGATAATCATACCATAATTCTTGTGACTTTAATACCTCCAGATAAATACCAATGTATGTCATAACGAAAAGGGTGTTAGTTCATTATCGATATTTCTTAATAAATATGCGTAGATACTTACGAAATCTCTACCCTTCCCTCCGATTTACATTTTCTCGGTGGGATACCGATGAAAAGCGGTGTGTTTATGTATTGATTGGAAATTTTATATGTGTTGTTTGAAAAGGCATTAGGGGGTGCGAGAACTTAATGGCAAAATTTACACAATCGATTAAAGAAACATTAATTCCTCATCATTAACCCTTAACAATGCCCAACTTTTCGCGTTTCAAACTTTTATCATGAATTTTATTACAGCACCCCCTTCTATAAAATTATACTCACCTACTTACTGCGCAGTTGCTTTTTATGAAGCATTAAATTTGTAAATAAATTCATAAATATTCATCATCATCAACAACCCTCGTTGACCATTTCATTTATGACGATACCACCCTTTCAAAATAACTAAATAAATAATTTCAATAAATTATTTGAATTAAAAACATCTTGTTGTCCTAAAGTGTTCACAATTCAGATAACTCTCAGGACAACCGAATCAATAATAAATGATTATATTGTGTCAATAATAGATACTTTTAGGGTGTTCACTGTCAATACTTGGTGGAAAGGCATTATATTAATAAAAACAATAATCCTTTGTACTTCATTCCACTTTATTTAATATGTCAGGACCGGTTTCGCTCATTGCGAGCTGTCAGTTGACAATGCTCGCAATGAGCGAAACCGGTCCTGACATATTAAATAAAGTGGAATGAAGTACAAAGGATTATTGTTTTTATTACAATAATAGATAGTTGATATTTAAAAAATACCGCCTTACATTGAAAAAGTGAATCCAATTCCTATCACATTATTTTAGAGATTGACGCAGAGTTAAATAAATTCTTTAATAAAATAACATATAAATACTATATAGTGCCAAATGAATATTATTATTATTTAATTAGGATTTGTCTATACAACTCGAGCAGAATATCATTTTTTAAAGACTGTATCATACACATACAACTGTTCTATAGCGATTGAAGAGCAAACGCAATTGATATAAACGTTAATTTAACTGAAAAGATTCTTAGTGAAAGCACGATAAAAAATCTACATTGAAAAAAATTAAGTATTGTTGTCCAACAATAAGACTGTTGTTTATTTTCACTTCAAACTTAAAGAACTTTCGTTTCTTTATAAAATGTCGATAGAAAGTTTTCGTTTCTTTGTTTCCAATATCCATTTTGAACAAAAGCTTCTTATTGTGATAAAGACCTTGTTTTTTTTCTTTTTAAATATCTTTATTTTAAAACTACTTGGTTCATTGTCTCCACGCGCGTTTTATTTAAATGCCGTATTTTTGTACTCTTTTGTAAACGAATTCGTTTGAAAAAATAATTGTAATATTATTCTCAAGAAATTTGGTAACAAGCAACAAGGATAGATTTAAACGCATTTTATTACCAACGTTTGTTTGAGAGTCTATAGTAATAATAAAACAATTTTACAAAAAAAATATTTTACAGTAACTTTTTTTTGTCATAGTGTATCGCGAAATCCCGACATTGCAAGCTTTAATTTTATCAGTACAAGTTCAACAACACCTGATTTTTTTCCCGTCTCTTAGCACATGAGTTTTCAAAAAGAGTAAAGGAAACGATTATTGAAAAACTACTCGCTCCCTATTAAGTAAGATTTCAAGACGGCACAGCAATCCATATCTTTTGAAAAATTCTCAAAATATCAATTAATTATACATTCAATTTTATTAATTGTATACATTTTAACGTAACTAATTGTCCACAAAAACAACTCTAATAATTGAACATGTTATGTTTTTGTCCTTAAAGTTTCAATGTTTATTTTCATTTCCTATACTGTAATTTTATTTACACGGAAGAACAATTTTTAAACTGAATCCATAATAAGAAAACACACACTGCGCTATGTGACATAATATAAATATATTTGACAAACTAAAAAATATTGTTTTCTTTGTTGATCTATTAATACGAATTTAAAAATAAAAAGCAGCAAGGAGATTTAAGCGACGATTCGTTTCGTGTCTCCAAATACGCTTTTTGGGATGCATTCAACTGCACGTTTGTATATTACATGCAGGTACATTTGCTTACTGAATATTCTGTTCAAAGCGAAGCAATAAGTGAAGCGTATTTTATCTTTTGTACGTTAAAAGTTTTAAGTGTTATTGCTGTTGCACATACTATACTGGTTTTGTGCATGCATTGATATATTGAAAAAGGAAAACGTCTCTATGCAAATTTAACCAAGTTACTGCATATTAATTAATGTGCTCGTGTAATAATTATGAAATATATATTTCAATCTTGCGTTAGCCTCTTTGGTCCAATAATAGGCGGATTTTTTTATATGCAACGTGAAATAACGATTTTCTCAACCACTTCTAACTGTGACAAAAAGTGACAAAATCTGTGAGAATGTACATAGTTTGAACGATTAAAATTCAATATTATTTTATATTAATACTTTGTCTGGAGTAACTCAGTTTATATATTATACCAATTTATTTATACATTATCATTATCACTATTAATGCTGATTAAATGACGGGCAATTGTCAATATCAATAAGTTTTAAACTTTTATTTGAGCTAGATCGGCATTTATGCATCTATAGTTTAATATTTAAAGTATAATATCGACTGTGGAAAGGAAAAAGGACGTAACCCTCAATTTTCCAAAACAGATTTTTTCGATAATCACAATGTATGCAGCTTGATACACATTCTGCCAAAAGGATGGAAGCTGAAAATACTGAATAAGTATCTAAATTTAGCTTTTAAGTTTGAAAAAGATGACCTTGTATAAAATTAAAACTAAGAAAAATACTGAAATAAAGGTTTTTCCTAGAGAAATTCTTGAATTAATATTAGATTATGTCAATTAAACACCAGTTTAAAAGTCCACGTGCACTTCAAGGTTGTGTTTAATTCGTAATATGCATATGTCACAAAATCATCAAAACACGTTTTAGCGCCTTCTGTAAAATTTGATATGTGTGGGTTACGTCCTTTTTCCTTTCCACAGTCGATATGTATGTAAAATAAAACATCAATGCTGAAAGCTTTATCCTAGAGCTATTTTTTCATTTGTTGTTTACTCAAAACTAGTTACCGACTTCTGACAATATATAATGTCTTATAAATGTTTTAAAAATATTTGGTGCCTTGGCTATTATCGGTTACTATGAAACATTTGGCTTAGAATCGGTTTTATTGAAAATGAACGGTTTTAAAAATTAGTATCATAAACATGTAATATATTAAATAATAAATATGTAACACTACAAATAAATATTTTTAAAATAAGAAATATTAATTTTAAAACAATATCAATGAGGGTCTGCACTAAGAAATTATGTTTTTTTGTATTACTCATTATTGCGGTGTATGCAGCGGATTTTTGAATAAATTTAAATTGAAAATCTCGTAAAAATATTCCCCATAATAAAATAGAAAATAAAAAATGTTTTGAATAAGTAATCATAATGTGAAAGATAGCGTATCCATCCATCGTATGGTAAAGTTAATGCCGCAAGATCCATCAATTCTTTCCATTTAACACGACAGCAAAGAAAATGCTTTTCAGTTCTTTCCCATATAATTGATGGCGTCAATTTATCTTACAAAATGCAAGATGCATGACTTTGAGGTTATGCTCACAATATCTCTCTCTTAAAGACATAAATTTTCAATGAACTGAACACAAAACACAAAACACATTATAATTATTTAATTTTGAATAGTGTACACTGTAAACAGTAAACTTCTTGAGCCAACAGATATTTTTTTTAATTTCAGGCAATTTATTACTATTTGGCTTCTCAATATAATTTTAAACGTTATAATATGACTTTTGTTTCAAAACTGTTATTGTTCACATTCAAAATATTATGTACGATACAGATCGAGTATTTATAATCAATGCACGCACGCGTTTTATGAACTGTAGTGCTAGTTTTTTTTTTTTTTTTAATATTATATAGAATTATTACGGGAAAGCTTTAAATAACGTCTCTTTTTTCAAATATAGAAAACAATAGGCAATTTATTCATTGCTACTGCGTATTAATACAAAAATAAAACATTTATTTGCATTTTTTTTTCTTTCAAATTATTTCAAAGTAAAATTGAAACCTGATTGAATTATTATCGTTAAAAATTTAAATTTTATCCGTAAATCAAAGTTAGTCGCAAAACGTTTATCAAAACTTTTGTGGCCGGTAACTAATTTCAGGTAAAAAAATATAATATTTTTTCATCAATTCACTATTTTTGGTTATGTCCGCATAAAAACAAAAGGTTTTTTGATTGAATAATTGTATTAAAAAGCTTTCTGTGGCGTAAAACGATTTATTTTCAATAAAATTAGCAAACTGCGGGCATATTCAATAAATTCACCCTTCTTATTCCTTATTCTCTTAATTGTTTCTCGGGCTAAGAGATTTCTGCAAATAAATCCTCCCCCTCTCTTACGGTTGCTACAATTAAAATACTTGTTGAAATAGAAAATTTCACGACATTCGTATAAAAGTTCTAAATTACAAATCACGGGCGTAACGAGTCGCCGCCGCTTTGAGCTTTCGACGCCTCTGAAGGCTGCTAGCGTGAAGAAAGCTTAGGCTAAAACTTTTCGTAATAAATTACTTTACACGTTGGGACTTTACTCTACCCACCAGTCTGGCATAAATCTTTAATCTAATGTAGAAAAATTAGATTACATAAAAATTCACGCTTACATTTTTAGGGGTAGTTTTTGATTTGGACAAAGAATGCGGTTGCTAAGCCGGTAATTGTTCTTTTATTTCATTTAAAATTTAAATGAATTTACACAAATTTACACAAATTTAGCTTTTATAAACCTTTGATAAACCATTGTTGCCATGAGTTACCAATCACACAGTAATTTTACACTGTTTTGTGTAAATGTTTGAATTTCCTTTATTTTTCTAAACGTTAATAAACCTTTTAAATAAATAACAATAAAAAAGAAGATACCTACAAATCATTATGATAGCTTTTGATAAAACACATTATCTTGAGCACTAAATTTGTATCTTTTAAATTTTATATATTCACACAAGTGTTGTCACTTACGACCCGAGTTTCACCTTTCGGCATCTTCAGGATAAACGCTTGAAGATGCCGGAATGAAAACCCCGTGTCGTTAGTGATAAACTTTGTGTATGTGTACATAATTTGAAAGATTTAAATGTACTATTGAAATTCCACCAAACCCCTTCAGTCGAAATTTTAAATTATCTTTAACGATGAAACATTAACTGTGAATGCAAACTAACTATAGATTTTAGTTTTTTGTTTGCCGAATATTATTGGTTCCTGGTGTTATGATTATTTTCAGCAGTTAATTCAAAAAATATACATTTACTTTTTTATAAACTTTTTGAAATTGATAACGGCAGTAGAAGCCTTTTGCTTTATGCTAAATACTTTTTAATATATCGGACTTAGCCACGGGTTTGATAAAACTATGTATATAATAGAAAATATGTATTTTTATTTAGCGTTTAATAAAACAGCGCACTTCGGAGTAGACGGTAAAGACAATTCGTATAAATAATAAGAAATGGGAAAAGCGGAACCCCAAAGGATAAAATTACGAAGAAGAAGCTACAAAAAAACATTATGATTTATATTGTTTCTCAAGGTAAGTATGCTTCGTTAAAGTAGAAGTAAATGAAAGATATTAGAATCGAATCAAATTGTATTCACGGATGAACATGATCTATAAGTTCAAGTTCATTAGTGCACTTGAATCCATGAAGATGCATAAATGTGAAACCAGTTCGTTTGTGACAAAACATGAGGGAATGTAGAAAATTTCATAGTGAAATTCCACCAAATACCTTTAGTCGAAATTTTAAATTAATTTAAAATACTCACCAATGAATATTAATGAAAAAAAATCTACATGGTAACATAAGATGTATCATAATATAAAACAATAGACAGTAAAACTATGTAACGTTTGGCGCATTTTTTTCATTCAAAAACTAAACGAAAAACTCATTTTTTATTATTTTTAAATGAATTCAAAAAAACAACGCGTGTGGAGAAAATGGAATAAAACTGTTACCGAAAAATATCACGTACGAAAAAAACCTGCAATTTAAAATAAATACAGGATTAGCGTAACGCCGTCGACCGCTTGGAAAAAAAATTAAAATAACAACTCGTTTTAACACGAACTCAGCATAAAGTGTTAAGCGGCTTAAACTATTTAGCACGAGTTATATGATTGCTTTGGTCACTTTTCTTAATTGGATAAAATTATTTACTGAAATTAAAGCACAATTTACGACATTCTCTCAGAGATTAACGTAATATTTTCGGAGATTTACAATTATGACCGGTGTACCATACTAGGGTAATAACGATATATTACTGGATGTTATCGTTTTCAATTCAAATTAAAATTTCTGACAGTCATTATAGTTTTAATTATATTTTTTGTTACTACGATAAATTATTTTTCGCACAATTCGCAACCTTAATCTTAGAAATTGACATTTTGATTTAATAATACAAGTTGGTTTACTTGCTCAAATACTTTCACAAGTCTTAATGAATTTAATGGCAACGAATAAAATCCTAAATAGTTGTTACTTGTCTATACCATTACTGTACGAATGTGCATAACTGCGCTGGGAAAAATGAGAATACATACTTAGTTATACCCAAGATACTAACTAACATGGCATGCAATCAATATCATTAATTAAAAAAAAATCACGACGCTTAGCCAAGACGGTAAGAATCTTAATTACTTTAATTTAAAGAAATATTATTTCAAAAATCGATATAACCACATTTTGTCAAAACCGATAGAAACATATCTGTGTATTCTTTGCGCAATTTTACACAAAATGAGAAAATATATTTTTATTGAAACTCAATATAAGCAGACAAAAAAATAAACAAATCTCAATTTATTTGAATCTATGTGATTTTGGTATTTGATCTGTGAAATTTCACTTTGCTTATGACTATTTCGTTATATGGTTTGAAAGTGAACGCTGGAGTTTTGTTTAAATTTAATGATAAAATATAATGTAAAAATTATATTTTCTTAAAAAAAATACATTGTCTTTTAAACATAAAAAACGTGTCACAGTTAGTTACACAATACGTGGAATAATCAAAGTTAATTTAAATTTTCTATTAAAATGAACTTCCACAAAGTTACCGCCGAAACCATCGAAAGTATAAAAAACTTTGTTTATATATCGCTTTTGGTGACTACTATTTTTCCAATTATCTCTGAATATCTTTTTTTGAATTTTCAAATATTTTTACAGCGTGTTCGAAAGTAAATGCAGAAAACAAAAGCTCGCTTTTGTTTGTTTATTTGACATCTACGTGTCTCGGAAAATTTCTTTGTATAAAAATATTATTTCATAATCTTAAAACCATGGATAAATTTGACTGTATGTCACTTGTATCAAAATATATCAGGTAACGTGAGTATTCATATGAAAAAACTGAGAAAAAGTACACTATAAATAATTTGTTTTAATATTACATTAACTTCCAATGACTATGTAATAAAAAAAATGTGAAACGATGATAAAGTTACCCTGGGAAAAATATTAAAAGACGAAAAGCTTCATTACAAATCCATTTACTCATATTTAATATGTAGTATTTGAAAAATAAATAAATTATCCGCTGTTATTATAAAACATACACATCAGTGTGGAAAGCGGTAGATACCTCCTAATTAATACAACTTTGTCATTGTTAGTATTATTAGTCCTAAAACATAATAACTTTGATTTTACATTTTCATATCCAGAAAAGATGCAAAATCACGGTTCAATGGAAAATATTGATATATTATTCAAGAAAAAACATATTAGCTGATAAATCTGAGAAACTGCTTTAGTTAAAACCTTGTTTAAAATGACATAAAGTAAAGCGAATTACAAAGAACTTCTTCATAAAGATATTTTGGTATGTATAAGATAAAAAGAAATAGAATATTACTGTTTCTTCTTGCGATGCGTTGTTCGATCAAACTATCTTCAGTCACTAATGATGATCTTTAAAGGCCATTATGAATTTAAGTTAATCATCAAAATTTATACCAAAATTGACATAAAGTTTGTTCTTGAATATCTATCCGAAATAATGGATGCCTCAAAGAAATTAGCGAATATGTATGTTTTCAGGGATTCACGAGGTAAACATTATTTGAAATTTGATTTCAAATTGTCACAGCCGACAATTCATGCCTTTAAATGCTACATGCATTCCATGCTAAGAGCTTTCATTTTAGCCAATTAAATAATATTTTACAATTTAAATGATATAGACAGTTTAACTAAAGCATTCTGATCACATCCTTTGGTGGATACTAAAAAAGAAGATTGAACCAAATAATAAAGCATATTTCTTATTTTTAAGTTATTTTGCTTATAAAGCAATTCTTAAGTAACTGCTTCTGAAATTTGAAACTATTGTTTCAAATCGATGTCACATTACTTAGTAAGTTCATGCCTGATATTCAACCATCTTATAGCGTCGTATTTGAATTCCTATTATCTGAAAAGCTGACTTATCATACATCTCCGATAAATGGCCGACTTTTAAAGCTCTCCACGATAATTCATTATTTTAAGGATTCTGAAAGCATATTATGTAGTTACTTCGGAGTTGCTACTAGTCGGAGTGTTTTGAGATTCCAGTGTTGCCACCGCACTACGAGAAAGTTAAATGAGATTAACGTTCATACTGCTTTCCATTGTTTCAAAATGAAGTTTGCCTGCATTTCTTGGCCGTTATGCAAAGTTCATAAACCGGCGTTGTGTATTTAAGGCAAACAAAACGAGTAAATACCTTTAATATAACATTACACAGAATTATTTTGTAAACTTGTAGTATTTGTTCGCATTTTAGAAATTCTGCGAAACTCGGAATTAAATGTTTTACCTGCATAATGCGCCGCACAATAAAGTTTTACGAAGAGCAGGTAAACTTTACGTGCATTATTATATCGAAGAGACACCAAAAGGAAATTAATCTTAATAAAACTTATATACTGACATTATTCTTGAACGTCGAGAGTAAGCTTAAGTTTTAGATACTTTAGAGCCTAACTATTATCTGAAACCTATTAATAGTACGCATAGGTAAAATTTTGCTGCCTAAACCATGTAAAACGAGTATCCATAATTCAAACGGTGTTTAAAAATCATATTTTTTTTTTCATTTTGAGATACATGATAGCCGTTACTAGATAATTTTTAAAATCACCAAATGGGTAAAGAATAAATTGATGACTACGTTCTATAGTGTTATAACTAGAAATTTGTAGTTTTGAGATATGGATGACAACAAATTTGACACATCTAAACTGAGTTTAAAAAAATTGATATTTACTATTTTTCTTATCATTTTAGTGAACCATTAAGTCATTTATTTTAATTCATTTATTTTTGCAACGTTGACTGAACCATGTTATGATATTTCGTTCAAGTTGCATTCATATGGAGCTAAAATATTGTTTACATTTCTTTATTTACATATTATGCAAACATCTGAGTACAGAGAAAGAAAGTTTTTTTATAATATTTTTAAAGTATTTTTATAATTGTTCTTTTGTGAAGCTATAGAAGAGAGGAAATCAAATTTAGTCTATAATATAACTAAAAACAACACATTTTTGACTCGTCGCTCTGTGGAACTAGGCCATCAAAATATCAGCTAAAAATTCTCTCGATAAGCAAACCAGTTTTGTTTATTTTAAATGCCTTTCTATCCCAAATTAAAATAATGTATACGAACGCTGTCAAAAGCAAGTATTCGGCATGATTTAATAAATGACCTTTCAGTTGCTTAATCAAATATGAATGACAAAATAATTTAACTGACCACATAAAGGGTGATTCATTAAGAGGAACTTTTTTCAAAAGACAAAAAAATGTTTGCATAGTCTTTAATATAATAAATAGACCCATTTTCAACATTTATTTTTTAAATATTATTTCTTTTAAATGTTGGTCGTAACTACGCCTAACATAGTCCATTCGAAAGTTTCAATTTTGGATGACCCGTTCGAGCATTTCGACTGGTATTTGGGTAATGATGCGAGTAATGTTGGCCTCCAATTCCTCAATCGTAGTCGGTTTAATTATATAGACTTTCGACTTTACGTAGCCCCAAAGAAAAAAGTTTAGACGTGTTATATTGCAAGATCTAGACGGACAATTTACTGGTCCGAAGCATGAAATTATTTGTTCACCGAAATGTTCTCTTAAAAAAGCCATGCTTTCACGGGCTGTGTGGCAAGTATCTTTTTGAAACCAAGTGTCGTGGAGATTATGGGCTTGAATTTAGGCACCAAATAGTCCGTTATCATGGAACGATAACGGGCGCCATTCACGGTTACGTTCTGGCCAGACTTATTTTTTAAAAAATATGGACCGATTATTCCACCAGCCCATAAACCACACCAAACCGTTGTTTTTTGTGGATGTAGTGGCAGCTCTTAAA
Organism: Himalopsyche tibetana; assembly: GCA_030503985.1. Classification (NCBI taxonomy): domain Eukaryota; kingdom Metazoa; phylum Arthropoda; class Insecta; order Trichoptera; family Rhyacophilidae; genus Himalopsyche; species Himalopsyche tibetana. The sequence goes on along the minus strand of JAPJYX010000007.1, from coordinate 519,746 downwards.
CATCTTAGGGTTGATCTTCAAACCAAATACGGCAATTTTGTTTATTGACATATTCATAAAGCCAGAAATGGGCCTCATCGCTAAACAAAATGTTAAAAAAAGCGCATGAAAAACATTTCTTGTAGAACTCTGATTTGCGTAATACAACTGAATAATTTGTAGGCGCTGTGCTGGCGTAAGTCTTTCCATTATGAATTGTAAAACAATACTGAACAAAAATAAAATAACACTTGGGCACAACTCACGTGTTATCTATTATCAAATCCCAATAAGAAAAAGTACCTCTCAATGAATCACCCTTTACATATAAATACAGGTAAAAAAATATTGTTCTGAAATATATCTATTCAATTTAATGACGAACCAGTTTTAGAATAGACCAAATAAATACGGATCTTATTTTTATATCAAATCAACATAAAAGTTTTATTGAAATATTCAATAAACTAATTAATGACGGAATGGTCTTACATATATATTCCATTAAGTGCAGCTGCAGCAAAAGTTTCCAAGGCCGAATAATATTATGGACAAAGTGCAAAATAGTTGAACCGTATCTTGGGGGATACAGAGTTCTCCAACTTTTGCAGAATTTCTCCTTTGGCAGGGCAAACGAGAGCTTGGTACGAAACAATGCCTTTATCTGCTGAAGCAGTCTTTTTTATTACGAACAACTCTTCGAGCGCACTCTCTACGCGATCTTCCATCTTAACCATTTAAGTCTCAGCACAACTTATTCACTCTTTTGATGATTTCAACTTTCATTCATATTTAGTTGTATGTCAAATATTTATTTCTTGTTTTAGTATTTTACTAATGTTTGAGTCCTTTTTTGAATCGTACAACTTTTGTACATTTCCATACGTTTTGTCATTATCAGCTTTAGTTTCTCCGTTATGTATCTTTATGCATTGTAAAGTAATGAATGGATGAACACTGACTCTTAATTATAAGTTTTACTGTGTATATACAAGTATAAAATATGATTACAAAGTTTTAATTTTACTGATGTAGCGCGATATTAACGGAGCGGAACTCATAGATTTTATGTCTGAATTTTGATTGACTGATTAAATATATGTATGTTTACTCATTATATGAAATATAATAATATATGCACAGTAAAAAAAAAATAGTTTATTCGTTCACTCGATGACAGAAAATGCCGAAAGGTGAAAACCGTGCCGTTAGAGACAGAAAGCATGAAAAGGTAAAAAAATCAAATGATTCAAATTTGATATTGATATTCTTATATAAACATATAGTTTCAGTAGGAAAATAGAGAAAATAAAAAATATGTTTCAGAAATATGCTCATAAAGTGGCTCTAAGTACGATTTAAAGATTGACTCAAAAGATGTTTTTGTAAGTTTCACTAGATCAAGATATACTTTAAAAAAAACTATATTTTCAGTCAAAATGCACCATCACTCAGGGAAGAGTATGGTTTTTCGACCTTCCCTTTTTAAAGAAGTATAAAAACATGAAGTGTTAACGAAACTAGGGTTGTCAGCATAACCTGTTCTCTCTTTGTTTTTGTATTTTATTTATGATCAAAAAGGGTAGAATGGTTAAAACTTCACAGTACTGTACTTATGGAGAATAGTTCATATTACAGTATCAGTTACATAAGAGATATTATGCAGATTTTTTGTATCACTATGACAGCTTTGAACTTTTGACACCACTATCTTAATAGGCCAAGTGAAATGTTTAATCAAATCTAATATATTAATATATTACCAATAATCAGACTGGCAAGCAATGTGTTAAAGCAGTGCATTAGTTTAAAGAGTTTTCTTTATAAAGTGCACCGTTCCCCTTTATCTTTCGTATAAAACTCATCAGAGATAATAATATGGGCAAACTATTGTTTGCGATTTTTTCTTTGCTTTTGTTTCGTTTGTTGAAAAAAAATGAAACACCGTTCCGCAAAGCCTTGCTAACCTCAAAATATTTTGCAACCTTTGGCAAAAAACTTTGTTGAAAATTTCAGGCAGCTTCTGAAATCTTTAATGCCTTTTCGTCAGGGGATTTATTTATGTACATTTCTAAAAAGAGTTCAGTCGTTTGACACGTGCGTGAAATTTATAAAAATGTAGACAATTTTTTATTAAGTGACAAAAATTGTAAGTTCAATTTTGAAGTTTTTTTTATCATAATATCAAGTTTTTAAATACGCTATATTTTCAATTAAAACATTATTTAAAAAAAATATATTTATTTTATGGAGGCATATCAATAAATCAGCATATGTTCGAACAAAAAGTTGTAACAAAAAACCAATTACCTAGTAAATTATTTTTAGTCATACAATTAATTTTACTGAACATAATTTCAATCATTTCTTTGTGAAATGTTAAATGTAAAATGTTTTTTAGTTTCTCAGTTGTTTTCTTTATTTAGTTGTAAACGAACGTAAATTTGAATAATAAACATAAAAAATTCAATGTTCATATGCAGATTTTATGTCAGCTGTTAATGTTTTATGGTTATGCAATTTGAGAAGAGTTATCATACCTCTCTTTCGGTCCATAGAGAAAAATTTAGTTTACCAGATAGCGAATTGTGACGTTTATTTGAGGCGAAGACATTTTCTTTGCGGCACGACACGCGAACGAATGATTAATTCAACCGATAGATGGCTCATTTGGTGCAGTTAAAGAAATGAATGGCGGGAGTGGAAAACGTTTTATGTTTTATTTACCATCTTATCGGCTGCGAGGCATTCCGCCGCGAATCGTCTCAACGAAAACGGCCATAAACGCTGGGCCATTTGCCAAATATTATACGAAAAATTAAACGTCCAAGGAATATTGTATGGCAAACATCGTTTATACACGTTATTTCAATTATTGTAACAAAATATCGATCAATTAACATGTTTCACTGTATGATTTGATTGAATGTCTTAATTTAAATAAAATTTTCAACGCTCATTGTATGGCTTAATAATTCATAAAAAATCAAACAAAACACCCTGCTGAAACGTTTCATCATAAAATGATGGCAATCAATTTTAATTCACTGCTGAAAACTTTAAATAACATTATTACAATATTACATACTAAACATGTTAAAGAAAATATTTAAAGTGACAAGTTAGTGTTGCTTTTTCACTTCAACTTGACCTTTGTTTGTAATCTAGAGATTGATCTCAGCTTACCTCTTTCCAATTTGGAAAAGGGGTCGTCGAGAGAGCGATTAGCTAAATAGTGGAATCACCATCTATATCCTTCTTTATTCAACCTCGCCAAAAGCGACTGGCTCATAAACACTTTTCATTGAATAAACTTCTGTGGAATTGTTTTTTTTTTATTAATTCTTATGCTTAAAATTTAGAACTAACATTTTAAAAAGATGTCACAAATGATGCAAAATACTTTTCATGCTTATTTACACAAGAAACTAAATTAAAAATGCTATTTAATATCTTACCTAAAATAGATTTTATGTTAAAATAATAAATCAAAACAAAATAGAACAACGTTATTAGCTTGAATCAAAACGTATCTTATTATTCAATTTTATAATTCTCTAAATTAAAAAAATTCTAACAACTGATGAATGATAGTTTTATTGTAATTTTCAATGTAATATTGACGACGTAAAGAAGCTGAAAAATATTAGTTGAGTAGTTTTCTTGAGAGAATTCAAACAATGCCTAACAGCGGCAATAATATCAACGCCTTTTAGAAACTTTCCACACCTTTTTTTATAAAAGGTCCCCAACAAATTACACGCTCTATTTCGTTATTTGCTCAAAATATTATACCTTTTATAAGAAGGGAACCGAACAAAAAGTGTGATCCTTGAACTTTTTTAATCTTCACCAATTAATTAAATTTAAAATAAATATTTTACCAAACACTTTTCTTTTAATTCAATTATGATTAATTTCATGACTTTATCAAAATTCAGTCAGCATCGTTATTTTTTCGTCTTCGTTAAAAATCGTGATTTAAATATTATGTTAGCCGGAAATTACAGCTTTAAGGTGTTCACTGTCAATACTTGGTGTGAAGGCATTATATACATTCACGAAATTAAACCTTCTTTTGTACTAATTTCACATAAATTTAATATGATCAGGACTTGTTTTGCTCATGAATTACGTTTTCAAATGAATATGTTGACCTTTGAACTATTTATAATTTATTTTTATCAAAGCTTTATAATTAAAAGTGATATTCGTAAGAAATATTGATTAAACTAAAGAAGACAAAAATATTATTAACAGTATTTGGAGATCAATGAATAAAAAAGTGAAAAAACAGGGCTGCAAAAAAGTCACGAAGAAGTCAGAAAACCGGACATTTCATGACAAATTGGTGAGATTCTAGTGTTTTATTATTATTCAGCTCTACGTTAAATTAATCAGAATCTCTTAACCATCAACTGGATGGGTGAAATGTTTATTGCTTTTATCATTATTCATATACCTTATCCGAAACTGCACAGTGATGGCGATTATCTTACTACAGTCTCTTTCTCAGCTTGTTCATTATTTTTTATCATTTCCTAAGAGTAAAGTTAAGTTATTGATATTTAACGGCTTTCCGTTGAAATCTAATATATAAAAATAAACGTTTGTTTGTTTGTACTCTATGGGCTGCCAAACCGCTGATCCGATTGCAATAAAACTTCGACAAACTTTTAGCTTGCACTTCCGGTAAGGTTATATGCATAATAAAATGAACTTACAGTAGGTCTTATATATAAAGAATCAATGTTTGTATGTCTGCCATACCGTTCACGCAACTTGCGCGAAGGTTATAGGCGTAGTACAATTAAATTACAGTAAGTGGCGCGTGTGTCGTACCATATACAATCGGCAGCAAACGGCAAACAGACAGGAAAATAAAACACGCACTTCAATAAACGCAATTTAAACACAAACACTTTCTTTCTTTGAGCGGCATTGCAAACTTGCTAGGAACCGGCTAATACTTTATAAGAAAAACGTATGCTCAACATAATTTAATGTGAGACTTTAAGCATTTAATATTACTGAAATTTAAATGGAATAATGTAGCATGTCTGGAAAAGTGACTAAAATAATATGACCCTGCATGTTTCCAGAATACACACCTTTTCCGGGGGTAGTTGAGCATATTGGAAATCACTGCCTTTTTTCCCCCAAAATTTCGAGGGCAACCGAGCGTCAAGAAAACTTCTTATTTGTAAAAATTGCCCCTTTCACACACAATTTCGGTTTATTATTGACATATTCTGAGAAAATTTTCACATAAGTACGTAGCTGGATTTTTTCTAGAGATCTAATAAGTTCTGTCGAACGATTTAGTTTTGCTTCTCAAAGTTGTCCAACTATTTGTGAGGCATGTCTCACAGGAATGTTCCTACGTTCCAATCGACTAAATAAACCACTACTCGGGAAAATGTTTTTTTTTATTTTTGCTCATGAGATTTGGAATGTATTTTTGTTCTATACAATTTTTGATTGATCTGCCCAAAAAATAGCTAGTGCTCAAAAAGTATGTCTTTGATTTCAATTTCGCACATACCATCCGAAAGAAATGTGATTATGATGTATGTAACCATTTTATATTAAGACACCATCTATACAAACGTAAAAATAATCTTTTCTTCCTTTTCTTAGAAATCGACTCATTTTCAGAGACGGTGTACAAACGTATAGTTTTTGGTATAGTCAGTTGGTAGCAATGTACAGGGTATATAAATATTCTCTTTCACAAGAATTTGTAATTAGTTGTCGTCGATTAATATTACATTATAACAGGTATGACAATATTTTGATGTCTGCCAATAAAATACCAATACGTCGCTTCGGTTTTTCGCTCAATTACCAATAAAAAATATTTCACAATTGCTCGAACGAGCTAAATGTAAAATTCGTGAGAGACAGTTTATTACCTCCTACAAATAAATGCTGCTTATACACAATTAAGAGAAAAGAGTATTTATGTCATATTCATTTACCAACAGAGATTTTTGTAACATCAGCTGTTAAGTAATTAATACAAAGCTACTGGGAACGTCATCATAACATAATTGGGGTAAGTTTAGTGATCGAAAAATAAAAGGTTACTTTATTAAAATTCAATTTTACAGTTGGTAGGTGTATAAAAAAGTTAATAAATTTAAATAATATACTGTGCTATGAGACTGAGCTCTTGTTTGTTTATCAGTCGACTATTTATTAATAATATATTTTATATCTAAAACATGAAATATTTTTTCGGTGAGATTCTTTTCTATTTTTTCTCAATACAAAACACAATTTGTCAATTTAAGCGTGTTTAAAGAAAGTTAGTATTCTTTCACACCACGCTAAAGTATTTATTCACTTTGTAAAGTAAAACAGATAATACGCAACAAACTATATGGGAGATGAGGTTGATTGAAGTTATTTGAAGTTTGGTGGTCTCATATGAAATGACACGCAGGGCTTTTAATATTGTTGGAAAAGGTCAAACGAAAGTTTCGTCAATCAATCGCTTTTCATGTGGCGCAAGAAGCTCTAAACTAAACTTCGCATCAATCTTGTAACCTAATTTGCTGAAAAAGTTGTTGCTCGAGAACTTTGCGAATATGTACGTGTTAGGAGACTTTTTTCGTTGATGGCCTCGACGAATATTTTGTCGGTAAGTCAGTTAACATACTTATCTGTCAAGAATTTTTGATTTAAAAGAAACTTTTTCTGAGATCATGTCATGAAAAGTAGACTGTTTGGATTTTTTTCTATTTTATTTACATACCCGCAAAATATGTTTCACAAAGTGCGATATCTTAAACATAATTATGGAGATATTATTATTGTAATCCTAGCTTTTTATTAGCTCATCCAACTTAACTTCCATCGTGCTGCTTCTTCAGTCTCGTGTATGGAGATCATATTTAATTTCATTCTTTAAGCACTCTTCGCAGAGCAGCCTTGACTTTCAGACTTGTTTCTTAAAAAAATAACAATAGACTTTTTTTAGGTTTACGCTAGACAAAGACTGATATTTTGATTTACGTTAGAAGTAATATTATTCATTATTTTAACTGAAAAATGTATAGTCAATTTCGACTCACAGCCAAAAGACAAATTAAATTTGGAAAACTAAATTTAAATTGAATCTATATATTTATAGTCGATAATGTCCGTCCGTCCGTCTGTAAGATGTCCCCGATTTCCCCTCCCCCTCCTTCTCGCCAGCCCCACTTTCAACATTTTTTATAACTACCTTTTCGATGACGTCAAGAAGATGCCCTCCCCTCTAACCCGCTGCTAATTTCTGCTACTACGAAAAATGGTTGTTAGCAAACTTAAACATTATTCCAAAAAATAAATAATTTACAATTTAAATACTGCAGGGCAGGGCTGTCGATATATGCCCCGAGATATATTTCTTTTACTATCAGAATTTCTGGCTTTTTCAATAAATAGGTTTGTAATTTATTTTTCACACCAGTAAATTTTCTGACTACTTAAAATGCAACAAAATCCCCCCGTTGAGGTAAACGGGCTTACAGCTAGTGGTTTATAAATAGTAAAACTTACGCCCCCACGCACTTACTTTATGCGCTTATTGGTTAATATTCCACTGATTCCACGGCAAACACTTTATATGTCAAAATTAACTATACCTTTATTAAAATGTCATTTAAGGTATTTTAGGTGTAAACGAAAAAAAATGTGATATTCAATAATAGAAGTGCGTTTTACAAAAAAATAATACCCCACCATAATAAAGTTGAATTTCTCGCAAAAGACACTCATTTTTATAATACATAATTGAGAAAAACTTTTTACCTGTAAGCTGGTCTAATACTTTGGAAAAATGAAAAATATTCTTTGGAATCGTAAACCATCGCATCTGGTGACTGGTAACTGCCTGACACCTTGGCCACACGGGCGGAGTTTTGTCAATTTTTAAAATCCATTTTTTTGCTAAAAATCTCATTTATTTTTTTTCAATAAAATTGATATCAATTAAAGCAATGTTTAGTTATGGTTTTTATATGGTGTTCTTGGTAAATTTGTTAATGGGTTTTCGAATCGACTTACGAACTTAAATCTAAAAATAACTATGAATTAGACCAAAACTTGGAGCAGTGATTTTTCATTTTCATTTGTATACTAACGGTATATAATAAAACTGCTGCCTATTTTATCACTAAAATCAGTGGTTTCCAACCTTTATGTTACTGCGCCTCCTTTTGATGAAAAAAATATATTTTCGCCTCACCATCCATTACTTCATATAGTAATAAAGACACATTTTTAAATAAGGAGTAAATAAATATTTTGGACTGTACGCGCCTCCCTTGGCAAAAGTCCACGCCTCTCAAGCTGGAAATCGCTGACTGGAAGAGTTATAATTTATTGTTGTCAAAGAAAATATCAAGTCGCAATGTCAATTTTGTTAATTTACACACTAAATCAAGCCAAATCGCTGAAAGTCATTTGTCAATCATGTGCTTAACAGCCCGAAATTTAATGTTTTTTTCCTCTTTATATATTTTCTTATATCGTCAAAACTCATGTGTATTTTGAAAATTATCTACCCGAAAAATTGCTTTGCTCGTGTACTATGATATTATTTTCATGCCATATTATGAGATTTTTAACTTTGAAGTCCGCCCTTAAAAGTGAGTAGAAGTAAAGTTAAAGCCGTCTGGCGTATTATGCTAATACCCTCACAAAACTTCAAACTAATTTAATAAAGTGGCATTGTGGTTAGTGCCCTTGGTGTTCGTGCAAGAGGAATGCTATTCTTTTTGGGCATGCCCCATGAAAAGTTTTCTCCTTTTATACAAGGTTTAAAAATTTTAACGCTTAAAATTTTCATCAATTTTTAAATTGAAGTAAAAGATTTATTTTGAAAAAGTCATTCGTTTATCAATTATAATGAAATAAACAAAAGAACCTTTTTTAATATTTTTAAAAGTAAGAAAACAAAAGTTAAATGCGTATATATGGATATTTATTTTCAGATATTATAGACAACATTAAAAATAAATGTCTGCAATAAAATGTTTCTTATAACGCGAAATATTCTAATATTTTTAATTATATGTAAATAATATGTAATATTAGTTTTATTATTTGAAATATTTGTTCATTACACCATATAAAATAATATTTTATTCAAATAATCCTATACGTAACGAAAAAAAATATGCTTTACTTTATCTAAATTCTGTATTTTATTAGTGAAGTACACCATTTTTTCTGTGTGTCAGTTTCTCGGTATACATAAGGACACATTTTAGTGATACTTATCTTGATCATACATTATATTGATGGCTTAGTGTCTAAATGTGGTAACACTAAGCCATCAATATAATGTATGATCAAGATAAGTAAGTATCACTAAAATGTGTCCTTATGTATATTTTTGTATCTCCCTGATTTGAAATAGAATTTGCATTCCAAATCAGGGAGACAAAACATTTTGACATTATATAAAATGTAACACTTTACAGCCAACTGCGTTTCTTAACTCATTTTCGACATTATGGTAGTTACCACATTTAGACACCTCCAACTTCCAATAGACTTCTAATGAGGTATCTCAACAAAGATTGTTTTAAATAAACTGCTTACCATTCACTTTAAGCTTGTCTCTTTTGGAGTGCAAATAGATTAAGAAATAAGGCTAGAAAAAGATTATAAGTAGACTGTTTTGTCGCCGTAACTTGTTTTATTAGTAAACAAGTGGAATTTCATAGAATCATAACACAAGTCTTTCCCTTAAAACTCTAACTAAACAATGATCCTATGGTCAGGTTTTATGGCGCAGCGGTTAACGTTGTGGGCTTCGAGTCCCAGTATGAACAGCATTTTTTTGATCGATTCATCGATTTCTGTTCTTAGGCATGGATATTTGTCTAAAAAATCCCTCTCACCTTTCCGATCATTCAATTACTGGGCGTAGCGAGAGTGATTAGTCAACTACTAGTCCTATCCTAGTCTTTGGAAAAGGAGAATAGTAGAGGTAGTAGAGTAACAAACAGTTCTCGTATTTGTTTGTTAAGATACCTCCATTCGGAGACCATATGCTCCACATTAGAAGCAGTCATGAATTTAAAAAAAAACAATGGTACACAAGGTGATTAAAAAAATATTTTCTGAAACTGTTTTTATGCTTATGTAAGTTTGTGGTTCCGCAAGCATGTGAAAAATTTTCAATAGGCTACAGATTCAGCCACATACTTTGATAATAAAATCACAAAAACAGCACTCGAAGGTTACGTAGAAAAACATTGGATAATCTAAAGAAATACCATTGCCGATAATGAAGGCTTAAATTCAGTCGGCTTCGTACGATGAACATTTTCCATTTTCACCGGACAGAAATCCTTATATTTTTACGGGAAATAAAAAGCACCGGACGCTTGTTAAATCCCTGCTAAGTATTTCCACGCAGAGCCCGCTAATCCCTTTATTTGCAACTCACTGCAAGCCGCTTAGCAAAAGTGCAATGCAGTAGAACACAATTGTGGAATTGTTTGCAATGTGAAGTGCGCTCTTCTCCGAGTAGTGGCTAAATTTTGTAATTGCTCATATATTTATATACAATAGTATGAGAATTGAAAATGTATAACAGATCATAACGCAAGCTTTGCTCGGACTACTGAGGTCAGCTCGTTGTTTGTTGTCGAGTGTTTTAATAGCCTAGTGGCTATTTCCAGTATTAATAATAGTAAGCTTCAAAAGAGTGGTATTTTTATAAAATATTTTAGCCGAGCCCTAATGTACATAGGGAACAAATAAAATGATCAGAATTCAAATAAATTTTTGGTCAGAATAAAATTATGAACGGTCAGAATAAAAATATGCTACGGTCAGAATATTAATATTTTTGTTAGGTTGGGTTAGGTTTTTTTTTAATTTCATTTAAATTATGACTATTAACATTGACCGGTATATTATGACCACTTAAAATAAGTTCTGACCGGTAAAATACGAGCCATTTACATATTCCATATAATTTCTAGGTTTTTAGTTTCATTGGATTGAAACAAGTACAAAACGCTGGTTGAAAAATCATTTGGTGTTTTCATACAAAAATCTCGGGATTGTCTTAATACCGATCCCGGGATATCGGGATTCATCATAAGCACGTAAAAAATATATTTTAAAATATTAATTATTCCGGATTAACTACCATTTAGTTTACTTCTAAAACAATGTTTGACAATGTACATCAGTTTTTTCATATACAAATTTTCATATAATATCCACATCTAAATACATCTTACTCCATCTCATATTTTGTAGCAATTACAGAAACGGGCAGTTTTTTCGTAATTTTATAAAAAAAAATTGCAATGATTTTTGTTTTTACAGAGGATAAACACGGGTGTTTGTGTAATATTTTCTTTTCGAATTTATCTCAACAAAGTGAGATTAAAGTATTAAAAAAATGTCTTGCCGTTACCTGTAATGTCACCTAGTTATTTTGTGTTAAAATTAGGAATATGTAAATAAATGAAAACATAAAACAATGGTAAATGATCAATACCCAGATTGAAAGATTGTGAATCACAAAATCTCGGGATCACAAAGAAGGTCCGGTATTGAATGCCCTAATGCCTAACGAGCTGAAAAAAATAATATTACATTGTCTTTAATATTTGATTCTTAAAAGTAGATATAAATAATACCTTTGTTTAACTCAATATATAAATTATTATTTTCTTTATAACAAAAACACTGATCAAAATAAATCATTACAAATCACCTTTGTTTACTTAAATACAACCAAATCGCTTAACTTTTCCAAAAACAATAACTCCAACAAGACAAAAGCTCTCGTAGACAGTTATTGTATCGATACTTGAGTATCATTTCGCTTATTGGCTAAGTTTGCATTGTGTTTTGCGAAATTGATTGTTATCAGATTGAACTTACAATAACATAATTAAAGATTCCTCTTTGCTATAATTAGCAGCATTAGATAAGATTAGAAGTGTGGCTGCGTTGTTCCTTGAGGCATTGTGTTTCCTAAAACGTGGCACATGAATTTAAATTAACTATGCGACAAAGGAACATTCACAAAGCTAAATAAAAATAATAATGTTGCGTCTACAGTACTGGCTTAGTATAGAAACTTTTTAATTAAATACCTAATTGAAAACATTATATTTTTTTATCTAAATAACATTTCGAGCACTTGACAAAGTTTATAGGGTTTCACTATCAATACTTGGTGGAAAGATAGTATGTTAAAAAAAAATACTCACTTGTACGAATTTACAATTTTATGTAATCAGATTAGAAGAAGTTTTGCTAAATACGAGCATCAACTCATCAGTTAATAATGCTCGTCACGAGTAAAACTGGTCATGATCTTACTAAATAAAATTAAGAATTAGTACAAATGGTCAACGCTTTTGATTATTCGTTCAAATTAGTTTTGAGCTTAAATCATATAACCTGAATTGAAGAATTTTCAATCATTGATTTTTTTCCACTAATTTCCACCTTTCACCTTCTTCTCCGATGGCCTGCAGAGAGACTAATTAAGAAACAAACAGTGATTTACTATCCCATCTTTTGAATAACAACAACTTCTCGTAAAAATAGGTTCTGTTGTTGTTTTCCCTAATGCTTTTGTTTGCTTTAAATTTCGTATTAAAATAAAGATCATAATTCTCCGCTACAGTCCATCAGAGGCCGCAACCCAACACTGAGTTCTACGGGTTGCAGAACGACGTCAGTGCATTTCAAAAAAATATGCTCCGAATACTTTGTTGGTTATTTGCAACGTATGGCTAATAATAAATCAGCCAAGAAAGAATTTTCCAGTAATCTGTTATGGCGAAGAATAAGATTTAACATGCTTCCATGAAAACTGGAAAACCACGACACATGATAACAATTACGATTCGAAATATTTTGGAATTATGTATACATACTTCCAAGTAAAACGTTGTTTTTATAAAGATAAATGTATACATTAATATCAAAATGTCAGTCAAGTATGATATTACATATGTATAAAAACACATTTTTATTAGAATATGTCTCTATCAAATTGATGAAAGATTTTAACGGTTAAGTTATTGAACGAAATGCATAAATATTTGATAAATTACTACGCCCCCCATTTTGAAATGCAAGCGTTTAAGATAGAATTTCTGTACGTTTAGCTTTAGAAGGTAGGCGACAGTTTGGCAAAGTTCTGAACGCAATGCTTAGGTAGTGACGCTAATCGCTGATTGGTTTTGTTCCTGATTAGATTACATAATATTACTGAGATTATCTTATTCGGCTGCTATTTCTGATACCACGACATTTTAAGCTTTGAATTGTCAACGAACTTGCTTCACTATAATATTTTGAACTGTGATTGAATATTCTGTACTATGTGTATACGATTTCAAGTGTGTAAACAAAAATAGTTTTTATTAGAAACAAAGAGTGCTTTTTTTAATTAAAAAAAATGTTTTGACAATCTTAATAGGGGTGGAGAATCAGATGCTATTTAGGTCTTCAAGTGTAGTTTTTTGAGAAAGTTCCGATTTTTAATTGTTTTGTTTTCATTTTATTTTTTTGTATATTTTAATTATTTTAAGTTTTCGTACATACAAAAGACCTAGGTTTCTTTTGTTTTCATCTGTGGTCATGTCACGCTCTACTGACGTTGATTGCAGGAAGATAATCGCGCCGAAATGGAATTTTACGCTCAATATTATATGACTACTGATTTTCTTACAAATGCCTATTAAGCTTTTTGCAACATATTTGTAACAAATAATGCAAATAATTTAACTGTTAAAAATCACAGTTTTATATGTTTTTTACGCATATTTGAATTAATAATGATAATTAAATAAAAACATAAGAATGACAATATTTCACTTTTAGGGTCTCCACTGTTAATTCTTGGTAAGAGGTATAAATTAAGAAAAACACAAAATTCCATTCTACTTATTTCCATGGCGATGATTATCAGTTGACAATGCTCGTCATGAACGAAACCGGTCCTGATATTAATACATATAAAGTGGAAATAGATACCAAGGAATATTGTGTTTTTCTTAATAGAATGACAATAGATAAACGCGCCCATACTCTTCATAAGGTTGCATTCACTAAATAATCTATGAATTTTAGTGTTCTTGAATCACTTTTTGAGTTTATTTTTTACACTATGTGAAGTAAGGAAATAAAATATTCACTAAAGAATATTGTTCTCATTTGAGTATGTGTATACGTTATTCGTAAAACGGGACCACGATGTGATTCGGCGCGATGTGATCTGATGCGACGCGATGTGAGCAATGTTTAATGATCCGTGAAGGATAAACTTATCAGTTTGACGGATACCCAGAATTCAAATAACAACACACGCGTTTGCATTATCGCCAAAAGGCCTGTAAATACTGCTTGCTAACCCATTTGAAAATCATTGGCTCAATAATACTATTTGATGAAAGAAATCATTAAATGAAATTAATGAAAACGGCTACTACATTAATGCATAAATATACTCAGTGGATATACATTTTAATTTATTATATCATGAGGAGGTCTTACCAATAGTAGTGTAGTGGTAAATAAATAGGTACCAGGTCGGTTATTGATTTTTTCTCTAATTTTTTGATTGTATTTTTTATATCCGTCCGAAGTTAAAAAACCACAAGTTGTAACAATTAAATCAATAAAAAAGGGCAATTATTTTTTAAGAAAATTTATTCTCACTTCATGTACGATGCATTTGTCATTATACAGGTGCCAGGTTGCCGACCTGGCCCCACTTCACCACTGCTTGCCATATAAAGAGTTTTCCCCCGTGTACCACGATGGAACGGCGTATTTCAAATTCAATCTACGAATCAGCTTTTATTGAAAAATAGTCAGTTACCTAATAGTCAACATTTTTCTTTTACCGGTAAATAACCCGCAATAAAATAATACAAATGTTACGGTCAAAGCTACAGCAAGCCGTAATCGTACGTGAATCGAGAGTTTAATTAAAATTGTAAATTGCTTTGCACAATGAGAAAACTTTAATTTATTTTTTTATTCTCAATGTTAAGCCGTTAAATTTTTCAATAGAGAAGTGCGAGAATAACTTGGAGGTCATCCTCTTTTTTTACATTGGGATAGAAGGATATGAAAAAAAAAACTAGTGCTAAACGAAACGTTCGCTAGGCGTCTCGGTTTCCTTTCGAATGCGAGCTCAAAATGGATTGTTGAATGATCACGTAACCAAAAAAAACCAAATGCGTTTATCAATCGATTCCGTGACCAACTAAATAAATCTCATGTAGGGATTTTAATAGTTCGTACTCACTGAAAAATACACAGGGTGGGATTAATTGTATTTATGCAACTGCCACAAATATTTGTTTATAAAAATATTTTTGATTTTTTAACAAACATTAAAAAATCATTTAAAACTCTTTTAAAGGCTTTATTTGCTGTACAGAACTTTTGTTTACAAAACGCTTACTATCAAAAAAATGCTACTAAGAATATTAAACATGACTTTTTTACAGGCGTTATAGTTATAAAAAAGTTTAAATCTATTAGCCAGTATTTTAGGAATATGAAAACTATCACTTTTGTTTACCGAGCCCTCGTAACGTATGTATGTAGGTTCAAAGTAATCATTATAATGTTATGTTATCTGCCATAAACCCTTCCTGAATTTTTGTGAAAAGGTATTTAATATAATGGAACTATCAAACAGTTTTTTAACATCGGTTTTGTATTGAAATCCTTTTGATGATGGATATTTTTTTTTATATCCCCTCCCTAGTCAGAGCATATGGCTATCACATGGTTTCTCCAATATTCTCTGTCCTTCGCCAGTCTCCTTACTTCCTCCCATATCATTCCAGCGTCCCATAGGTCCGCCAAGAACCTTTTGATGGTCAGTGGCCTTCCACGACGGTGAAATTCATCCGGCTGGTAGAAGAGATAAGCAGAATTCAAGCTTTCTTGAGGCATGTCCAAGCCAAATTCATGGTTGTTTCTGTTTGTTTAGCCCGTTCTCTTATCTCCGTGTTTTCGAAGAAGTCAAACCACCGCACTCTTAGTATTCGGCGCATTCATTTGTTTTCAACACACAGTTTACGCATAGTCTGTGCTTTTGTAAGGTGCCATGACTCGCAACCGTAAAGCAGCACTGTCAAAATACATGCGTTGAACAGGAGGCACTTGGATATTTTAAGGCAATATAATTAAAGCGTAGCAGAACCATCCAGACAGACAAGTCCTATACACGACAGTCAAGTTATTTAAACATTTTTATTTTTTTTACATTTAAATACATATGAAGTTGATAAGGCTTAGAGGGTTTTGAAAATTAGGAACCATATCTCCCTGCCTACCGAGTCCAGGTGTTGAGTGTTTCATCTCCAATATTGACAAAGTTTAACCAGAGCAAACAGTTTGATTGCACCAACACCTTTGTCTCCATGTTAGCCGTCGAACAAACCTATCAAAGCGCCATCAATAATTGACTTACACAGCTTGTAAACACTCACAGGTATCAAAGCAATTTGACGCTCTGGCTGAAGATAATTGATTGGCTCAGATTCTGGAAGGCGGTTATGATCATAAATTGATAACATAGCAACATTAAACGTTAACGAAAAGCATCTTACTTATTAACTTAATAGCTCTACGTTGGAAAATCAGCTTAGTATGGTAAATGAGTTACAAATTATGTAGAACACCAATTTTCGTTCCAGAAAGTCTTTTCATATAAAGACATAAATTAATATTATGTGTTTAGTATAACGATCGCATTTTTTAAAAATAATCGTCACTTTATTTGGTATTTCTTGCTGAAGTTTCATTATTGTAACTGCACTAAATAAAATATATCATTAAAAATTAAAATATGTTATATCCGTACAAAGTCATTGTGTTGACCACTTTTTATTAATTTTAAATGCTCATTTAATTGATGTATAAATATGTTCTTGACTTAAAGTGAAACGGCATTAAATTAGTATTTTTATTCGCAAACAAAAAAATCTTTAAAGCATAACTATAATAAATAAATAAAATAAAAATTGAGCCAATTTTATAGACTGGTAATTTGGCATAAGTCTTTCGTCAAAATCTATATGGCAGATGTTCATAATATGTTAGCTAGAAATAAAGCCAGGACCGCAATGTCGGTGTGTTAAAAAACGGATAACTCCGAATATTTTTTCAATAAATTAAAATACAAAAATTAATGCATTTTACTGATGCTTGCATTTTTTTTTAAATCGGTGTTGGAGCATTTATAAGTGCCGGAGTTGAAATCGTAGTTTTTTCTATGAAAATAACTATCGTAAAAGACAGTATTATATGTTTTATAAATATTCTATCAAGAGTTTTAAAAATTAAATTCAATTGCACGCTCTTTAAGATGCAGTTATAATAACATGTGGTAAAAATGAATATCACTTTTTTATATGTATTAGACAACACAAATATGATTTAACAATTCAACCATTCATTCAATAAAAAAAAATTGTCAGTGTATTTAAGATCCTTCAATGTTATAAATAGAATGTATATAAAGTTTACCATTTCAATTTACTTTTGAAGTCGTTCGTAAAATTTATTAAAAGTTTTACTTGTATTTCAAATGCGTAATTTAAGTAGGTGAGTGCTATAAAGTATGCTGGAAATTTAAAGAGACTTTCCATTTGTAAAAATAATTTATTATAGCAACTTGATGCTGAAAGTTATATTACAGAAACACAGTTATGTAAGTTAAGGGGCAATTTAATTATACACAAAGTAATTTGACCACTGTAATTAACACAATAAACAATTGCTTCCTGTCAGAGTTATCTTTCTTATGCGAAATTTCGTTTTCTTAAATTTGTATTTGAATCCGAGCTACCTGTTTTTAAAAGCTCTTTTCAATGCGAAGAATAAATTGTAATGAGTATTTTTTTAAATGTCAATAAAACTAGTCTACTACAGCTTGGCATAAGCTACTTTGCCTTCATATTACCTTCCCGTCTATTTTTTGACCTCGTCTCTTAACCAGAGGACTCAAACATGGTTCTGTCTAACACCTAGCCTGGTATAATTTTATGAATAAATCAAATTCTGTTGAAATTGAAAAAACTTAGTAGACCTTCATTGTAATAATATTTAGAAATAGTACAATTTTAAGTTCTACGAGGATGTGCTCATACAAATAAACTTCAAGTAAAAATCTTGAAATACTTTGCTATCTTCTTAAATACTAGAAAAATATGCCATTTTTTAAGGCCAGTCAACCGCTAGTCGTTATTAAAATAAGAGACATATTGACAACGGATATTTGTGATTACTGAAAATTTTCGACCACCCACTTTTTCAATCCTAAAATAACGGGAAGTAGCGAGAGCGATTAGTCTACCAATAGTCGTATCTTTGCTTTATTCTATCTATTCATATTCTCGTTGAAAAAGAGAGGTTGAACAACTTAATAACAATCATTTTTCGTAGAAAAACTTCTGTTGAGGTACCCACACTGTGAGGCCATATGATTCACACTGGTAGCCAACACGGATTTTTAAAAAAATATTATGGAAGCACTTTTTTCGTCAATGTAATATTATTTCATATTATATTATAAATCAAAGATTGTATAATTTTTCCACTTAACGTTTTGATAAAACTGAGATATTATTAATATATATATATATACGAGTGCATCGGATTTTTTTATAATATCCAATATGGAGGTAGGTAAAAAATATCAGAATTTTATTTTATTTTCTTTCATTTTTTAAAAAAAATATATGATAGCTTTATAAGAAAGGGTGTTTTAGTTGTATGTGGTGATGCTGTTAATCAATTGATACAGTTTTTTTTAAATATCCTAGAAATAATGTTCATTGCGAGTTGCTACCCATTTTCTCTAATTCAAACGGAGTCTCCGATAATTCCATTATGCAAATTAAATGTACAGTATCTTGTAAATAAATTTGAATACGTTTAACGGATGTCGCTTTTGATTAAATTTTGAAATTTAAACCTTTCCGAATTTTGAAAATTAGTCGACATTGTACCTATTCCCTTCGGAAATTAAATAAATTTCTCCTCGCTCTGTAGAGACTATTATTTGATTAATCTCAAATGTAACACATTTCGACTTGCGTTACCGCATGGTACTGGCTGAGCGATGAAAGGTGCCACCTTTTTTATGGCCATGACAAAATTATACTATCATTCCTTCATCAAAATTAATTAACCATCGGAAGATGATTGAGCCCGATCCACCCACGCAGTAATTGTCATATACAGAAAATGCTTGAATAAGCGATAGTTTACCAGTAACCCACGAGACGACTTTAAGTAACATATTTCATTAAATATGAATAATCTGAATCATGCACTTTTCCAAGAATCTTGTCTAATGACCCGGGTTTCACCTTTCGGCATCGTCTGGCCTTTCAAATGCACTAATATACTTGAACTGAACTTGTCAGAGTACATAATCATGGAAGAGTACAGGATTCCGATAATTTAAATTTGATATTGAAATTCCACCATGCACCTTCAGTTGAAATTTTAAATTGAATAAAAGTGAATTATTATGTATTAGCACGAGTTGTAATCAAAGTAACTGAAGTTAGTGAACTCAAACAAAACAATGAGTACCTTTTTAAATTACGTATGAGATCCTTAGAAGTGAATTGAGCCAAGTGGCATAATGTGGAACATTAAGTACATGTCTCAAAGTATACTTAAAGTGAAGCAATTTTAGTAAACATGCAATCCATAACAACATCAAATAAAAACTTCCAATACTAAAGATTGACCATTTTGCTACTTGGCTCATTTCACTTCTTATTTTCTGATATGAGCTCTCAAAAACTCCGTTTTTTGGGGTTGTTTTGTATTGGTGGCAGTTAAAAAATCAATTACAACGCTTTGGTGTTAAGAAACAATTTTTAAAATATAGTGTACAAGTGCTTATGTATTCGATGTATTATGTTTCCATAGATTTTACTTCAATATAATCAAAAGGCTTAGACACATTGACAATTGTTTTATCTTGCTTATAAGACAAAATCCACTATTTTGAATGATGTATTGTCATATCTAGCTCAAGGTAGTCATGTTTATGCCTAGGATAACGTATCAAAAATAAATAATCCAAAACAAAACAAACGTATTATATTGGTGGTGGATAAAAATATTGTCAAGGTTTAAAGCTGATGTCAACATAATCTCACCAAACCAAAACACATCATAATTGCTAGAACAAACAATATGTTCATAAATTTTCGATAAAAGAAAATTTGACGACAGTAAGACAAGATTTTTTTTGTTAGATTTTTTTTCATGCATTTGGAGAATGCAAAAAACAGTTTTACCAAAATATTTTCACAGCAAACTTGTAGGGGAAAAAATGTTGTATTCATTTGTGTGAATAAATGACGATAGAATCATTAACGGCCGAGGTCACAAAATATAAATATAGTGCATTAATATTAAGTTGCTTAATACGTATATGGTATTTAAAAAACTAAAATATTTGAATAGATTTTTTTTTTCTCAGGAAATTGTTTTCCATCTCTGTATTAAAATACGTTCCAAAGTGACTGCCTCACTGATGTTCACACAGCCGATGAATAAATTAATGATCCCTATTATAATTGCCTTATCTATGAATAGTCTTTTTTTGTTCTAAACGAGAAAAATACGAAATCTAAATATCGTTCAGCCCAACTTTACCAAACTAATGTAAATAACTGATTATTTGTATTGTATCAGTGTTATTTAAAAACATTAAGAATAAAATAAACGACAATTTAAACTAAATAAAAAAGCTTCACTCCTCCAAGAATGTTATATAAAATTAATACGAGTAAAAACATTATAAATCAAATATAAATAAAATAATTGGTTTATTTTTATGTAACATTAAATTACTCCATTTTATCATTCGAAGAAAAAACTTTAACTATTCGTTATGGGTATAAAGTTATAGTAAAAAAACAATAATATTTTTTAGGTCGAAATATTTTTCGTTAATGATTTCTTCTGTGGCTTTATTAATACACATAATTTTCTTTTATATAAAGAAACTTGCGCGCTTATATTATGAGACTAAGAGATTGTAATCATTGTTTTTTTTTTTTTTTATTAAAATGTTTCTTATACCTCCGATGGTTTCGGCGGTAACTTTGTGGAAGTTCATTTCAATATAAAATAACTTAGATTATTCTACGTATTGTGTTTTTAGCCGTGACACGTGTTTTGCCTCTTTCTTCTTCATATCATATCGCATCGATTGCGATTGAGTTAAATAATTATAAATTTATCGAAAAATGTAAAATTGTATATTTATTCTAGATGTAAGAAAAAAAATTGTATTCAATTATAGATGTGGTATCAGAGTTTTTTCAAACTATTTCTTGTAAAAGATTGCTCTATAATTTAAAAAAAACTTTTTTTTCTAAATTAATCCCTTGCTGATTTCACCTACTAAATAACGATTTCGTAGTGTATTTTTACACTGCGCATAATATTACTGTCTTGTATAACATAAAATATAGTCTTAAATGTCATATTATATAAAGTATTCATTATTAAAAGCTTTTACAACAGTGATGATAAAGTATGTAATTATTATCATTAGGTACCTTATAAACTTTAGAAAGATTTAATTTTACATTGTTAAAAATCTTATTTCAATAGGTGGCTACAATAATCCTTTGTTCGCAAAACATAAAACGCAAAGTAAATTATTTTTTTATTTGGGCCCGATATGTCACATGGAGCACAAAGAGGTTGACTTCCGACCGGGTTGAGCTTTTAGTTTAATGAAAGTAAATGGAAGTAAAAGCTATTTGAGTAAGCTACGCGGATTAAATTTATCGCCTACATTAGGTGGCATTGTAAGGCTGTACGGGTGATACCTATATATGTAGGCTCCGTTACAGTATTGTACCCTGTTGCCTGCGATCAAAATATTAATATTATTTTCCCGAAAAGCCTCATCAATCATTCTTGGGTAGATTTTAAAATAAAGAAATGTTACGCATGTTCTTGAAGAAACAGCAAAAATGATTGAATTGATATTGACTACTTCTTTTTTATTAACACCCGTTATCCGACAGATCCTCAATCAAAATAGCCAACATTTATGAGTCTTAACTTTGAAAGAATATTTTACTAATTTTTCGACTGTTACTTTTATTCAATTGAATTAAAATAATTAAAAAAGACACGACAAAAATCACAAATATTCCTACTGTAGATTAAAACATAGTATACATCCATGGATTTGGATATATTAAAATTAGTTGGTTTAAGATCAACCAACTAATATTCAAACAAAAAATCAACTTATGTTTTTAATATTTCCATGCTTGAAATGATAATTAATGTAATCAAATTTTATTTTATTTAACAAACAATATGTTTGTATTTTAAACATCAAATTATTTATAGTAATTTTGCTAATATATTTGTATTGAAATTATGTTGATCTAAAGAGGTCAAATTGTAAATATTTTTAAAAAAATCACGTTTAGCTATATGTCAACCCCGAATGTTTGCGAGCCCATACGGTCACTTTTGTCCTTACTACTGTCCGTACTCAATATTACAAGGTAATAAAAGGATGAACATGACCATATAGTCATGCGGGGTTTCTATACAATGACTTTGCGTATTTTTTTTAAAATTTTGGATAGGAATAAAAGTTATCCGTGACTTCAATATGGCTTAGAAAATATTCTCTTTATCGGAAAAAGCTCTCGTCTCTGGAGGGGTACTAGGGTGCGCGTGCGTCTAAGTTCTTCGAGTATTTTTCTTAATGATATCTTTCATTCAGGTATGTGTAATAATTACAAGATAATAATTTGAACGGTATGTCATTGAACAATATTGACCGGTGTTAAGACACTAAGTATAAAAATAAGCATATTTTAGAATATAGCTCAGTGTTTATCAATGGATGGTTTTTGCCGCAATTCAATTTTTATTGTATTACAAATTATAACACATTTTGATATTCTTTTGCATGTTTTAAGACTGATTAAACTTATGATAAATTAAAATACTACGGTATTTAAAACTGCAGTTTTGTAGGGGTTGGTTTAGTGGTAGTAAACGTGCATTGCGTGATTTTGGGGGCTTTGCGTGTGTGCTTGCATGCACCCTTCAAAAACTGTTAAAAGAATTTAATCAAATTAGTAGAATAATCCTTTGTACCACTATTATTTTTACATATACAAGATAAGGCAAAATAGAATAGTTTCGGTAATAAAATCGAGGCTATAAACTTGGATGTATTAATTATTGTAAAGTGCATTACTCATCTATAAAAAATATGTATTAATTACTGGAAACACATCCATACTCAAAATATTAATACAAAAACTCACAAAAAAGTTTATAAATATTGATTTGTTTTATGAGACCCAGTCATTTATATTTTAATAAAATGTATATTTGATCTTGGAGCTGAGTGGAGACGCTTCTGGGGATACGTCCTATCCAGTTGCAGTGTCGATGTGTCAAATCTCTATACGAACACTTTCATTAATAATTATTGATTTGTCAATCGATTTATGAATTTGTTTTCAAATGCTATCCATACCCTTACCATTTCCGCTCTCAACGTGTTTCATATGGCATCTTATCTCAACAGGAGTTTTTTTACAAAAACTGTTTATTACACAATTGCTAGTTTTCTCTTATTTCTAAGTGATTGAGGATAGCAAGAGTATGACTAATACAAAACCAGTGGTTAGGAAAACGCTCTTGTCATGTTTTGTTATTTTAGGATAGAGATGGTAGAAGGAATTTTTAGACGTCGCAAACACCCATGCCTTCGATCAGAAATCGATGAATTTTACTTAAAAAAGTATTGACTGTTTAAAGGCCTCTAAAATTCAGATAATCTAATGCATTGGTTCTTACCGGGGGCGCTATAGGATTGCGAGGGGGCGATTGAAGACTTCAAATTCGTTAACTAAAAAAAAAAACAAGTTTCGGAGATATTTTGGGGAAAAAGTATGGGGAATTGAGGATTTAAAATTCCTCGGTGAAGGGGGGGGGGGTTGGATAATTTTGTATAATTTATTTCTGCAAAAGGGTGCGATTCTTTCAATACGGTTAAGAAACACCGATCTAATGCGTCTATAAGATAATCCGCTAAATGAAGAAAAAAATGATGACATTGATTATAGAACGGTTGTTTTTGTGATAAATAAAATTTTACTTCCAATAATCAATTAGTGAAAAATCTAAGACTCTTAGGGCATATTTCTTCAGTTTCTTGAACAGTGTCGTCGGCAAAAATTTACAAATAATAGAATAAATTGAAATTGAATGAAAATCAACATTTTCAATTTTCTGAAATCTTATTATTTTACCTTAGTCACTCTCCAATAAATTATGTTTTAGTCCTGTTTTAATTAAACTTTCTAACTGAAGCCAAAAGGTAAAATAATGATTATAAAGTTTTACAGTATTATTTTTGAGTGGTGGTGCAAACAAACGCGTGACGCTCATAAAGATTAACAAATGTGACAGTCTGTGTGTTAATAACCAGCGTTTACAACGTAATATTTATGTCATACTATAAAATACATATTATTTAATATAGCAATAATTCAGGGATGAGTTGGAGGGGGCTCTAAGGGTCTCACGTAAGCTCCTTGTTAAATTTTACTAAGGCCAGCGAGCCTCTTGTTAAATTAAGAGACAACAATGTCTCAGATCAAATTACTATAAAACTGCATTTTCTGACTTATCTACGATAGCTTCAGTATACACAAACGTACATTTTTAACCATTTAAATTGATAAATTTACGTTGAATTGCATATTTCTACATATTATAAGTGTATTAAGTATTGCATATGATTGCATAGGAGTGATGAAAAAATTATAGTAATGTATTGCTTGGAGATTAACCGAGCCCCTAGTAGCGTATTGGCAGCCCACCGCTGAGCATTATGATACAAGTATGTATGCAGTAGGTATGGTATAAACACTGATTATTAGTATTGGAAACGTAAAAATAATCTCTAATTACGAAAAAGAAGTACGCTTACATATTAGAAAGCATGCATTGCTTTTAACTCTTTCGGTCCGGGCCTAAATTAGGTAAAACTATACCTATTTGTGCTTTATATAATATCAATGAAGAATGTATTAAACGCTTAATATACCGAATATGTGATATTTCAAATATTTACATAACTGTTCCTTTCTAATTTTACTTTTCATAATGAAAAACACTGCCGTACAAAAGCTCTAGTTAAAAGCATAACACGTTTTAAAATTATCAAAATACAATTCAATTGTTCAAATGTTTGTGTCTTCAATTCCTAATATATATATTAATATTTAAGAATCTAGTTTATATGAGAGCGAATTTTCAGAGGAAATAATATTATTTGTTAAAACAATATTATGTATCTTCTATGATTTGATGGCGTGCAGATTTTCTGTTGTCTATTTTATTTTCTATCGATATTGTTGTGAAAGGTAGCAGAGAAACACCGGCTGCATATAAATAACAGGTGGCGATGGGAAGCCAATATGTGACCAATATACAAGTCTGATATACCTTATATTATTACAATCTGCATACTACCTGACCTCTTCATAAATCTGCGCAAGCTACTGGGTGCCACGAGGTATCGAATAAAAGTCGCAATCCTATGGTTGGAATAGTTATAATAACAATGCCAATATTTTCTTTTATAGTTCATTTTTCGATACAAAAGTTGGCATTAGTAAACATGCGGCGAGGCGATGTCGCCACATCGGCAATTGTTTGCCATCCTCTTTTATAATAATACCGGGTGACCAGTGACCATCGACTAATTATTTACTGCCTAGCATCGAGATATTCATATTAAAAAAACACAATATTTCTTTGTACTATTTCCACTTTTATTTAGCAAGTTTGGGAGTGGTTTCGCTCATGGGAAGCATTATCAACTGATAGAAATAAAAAAATTACAATTTTATTTCATTTTCTTTTGTATAAATAACACTGTTAATTTTTATTTCTTATTAGTTTATAATGTTCACCATGAGTGAAACCGGTCCTGATCTTGCTAGATAAAAGATGGAAATAGTAAAAAAGAATATTGCGTTTATTAATATAATGCATATTTCCACAGAGTGAACACCCTAAAACCTAGTGAACACCCTAAAAGTGTTCAAGATATTTGCCTTATTTCATATTTTACTGTTATTAAGTGAAAAAATAACAAAATATTCTAGTTTTACAAACATTCTTTTATATATGATTGTTATTTATTGATATATTGATAAGATATATAATTGATATTTATTTTAAGTGTTTTAAATGTCTTGGTCACCCGGTATCTCATCCATGAAAATGCAATAGCTACACGAAGCGTCGTATGCTTTGAGAATAAATACTAAGCCGAGCGAAAATACTCCAATAAGTTCTAAGAGATTGCCCAAGAATGAGTGGGCACCTATATACGAGCTGAGTACTTTTCAAAATTCATAACATTTTATTTGACTCGAACGCATAGCGCTTTACGTTGTATAAAAACATTATTACGTAGTCAAGCGCCTCTTTTTGGACTTCATTGACAAGGTTATTGCCGCTTTCGAATGCCTTTTTTGTCCGACAAAGAAAGTTTTCCACATTGTGATAAGAAAAACGCTTTGTATAACATATTTCCTTTGATAGCGTCTTTCAAAGTCGCCGAATCAATATTTCTCCGTCCTATTTTCATAACTATTTTACAACAATGAATAAAAACGTTATTGGAGGTTATGTGAATCTTTTAAGACCGATTTGACACAAGTATGTGTAATTTGAAAAACAATTAAAACTGCAGAATTCGATGAAAATTTTTGCCAAAACGGATAAAATTAAATGAAAATCGACTCATTACTATTAACGATCCCTATAGCATTCAATGACGAATCTGACATAATCAATACAAATAGGTGTGGATTGCAAATTATTTTTTTTGATTACTTTTTTGGTACGTTTAAATATGATCAAATTCAACACCTTAATACAGAGATGAGAAATCTTTTCATTTCAAAAGGCCACATTCATAAATCTGATTCAACACGAGGCCGCTGTAAAGAAAACGTTGACACTGCCCCCATTTTTTTCGACTGAGGAGCTTATAATGGGTCGATTCAGTCATTTTCCAAACGCTTACTTATATTTTTTTGATCAAAGTGAATATTTTGATGAAGTCAAAAAGCCGCATCTGAGTAGCCAAAAGGCCGCAGGTTCCCCTCCACTGCCTTAATACATGTTTTATATAATCAAAAAAAAAATGCGAAAAAAATAAATATTACTTATCTTATTTTGAAACCAAAACACATCATTAAATTTTAGTTAATGATTGAACTTAAAACTTTTACATATTAAACTATTGTCCGGAAAAATTGTACGGTAGTTAAATGAGCAAATATAGTACTTTTTCCATAATATTTTCAGTCACATAAAGATATTTAAAAAAAGCGTGGAGTGACCTTTTTATAACCAGTTTTGGCGACATAACATATCGACTGTGGACGTAACCCACAGTATTTTCAAAACAGCTTTTTTTCGATAATTGCAATGTATCAAATTTGGTACACGTTCTATTAAAAGAATGTAAGCTGCAAATGCCAAATTAGTATCTAAATTTAGCTTTTAAATTTGAAAAAAGATGAGCTTGTAAAAGTTGAAACCAAGAAAAAAGAAAAAATGTTTTTCTTAGACAATGTATTTAATTAATATTAGAATATGTCAATTAAACACCAGTTTTGAAGTCTTCGTGCACTTCCAGGTTGTGTTTATTTCATAATTTGCATATGGCCCAAAATCATCAAAACACGTTTTTTGTCCCTTCTGTGTAATGTGTGGGTTACGTGCTTCACCTTTCCTAACAAAGAAATCATATCATTTGTTTCTATGTGTCTCAAGACATACAAACAATAAAAGTCCTATTCTGTATCCTTCATACAAAAAAGACAATGAACGTTTTTTGTGATTATGAAGAATACTATTAGATTGGCTTGAATAATAAGCTATTGATATAGCTTTCCTTGCTTAATAGATTTTTTGCCACTCGGTTAGTATGAAAGGGTGAGTATACGGATAATGTGGGTATAGATAAACATGGAGAATACAATAATCTTAACGGTTTTATAAGCCTTACTTGCTCTCCGCTCGTTCTATGGGATGATTGATCACCTTTTCTTATAAAAATGAAACACAAAATATAAAAGTGACGTCGTCTCTTTATTCAGCTTAATAAAAGTTATAACTTGAAAATATATTACGTCACTTAGCACGGCCCATTATACATCTCGTCTCTCCATTAGGCAGACATCCATACATTGGATGGAGCTGATTGTGTTGTTTCCATCGAATTATATAGAGCAAGTAAAGGATTGTCAAGTTATCTAACACTATAGTTTGATTTCAATACAAATAAAACACTCTTCAAATGGAAAAATGGCCTATGAAATTTTAAAGTGGAAAAATGATAATATATCATCAAAAAATAGTGACATTTGATTCACCACTAGGATGTGATTGCTAGTTTATAATTGATTTGCATTTTTTTTTCATACACAGTTTTCTTTTTATAATATACCATATATGCCAGCATTTGTTATATCCATATCCGCTCCTAATTTGGAGCATATGGCCTCCTCGTGGAGGTATTTTAACATAAGTTTATTTACGAGAAATGTTTGTTAGTCAGCCGCTCAACGGCTCAACTTCTCTTTTTAAAGAGAGTAGTAGGAATAGCCGGATACGATAACATAGGACAAGTGGTGAACTAATCACTCTCGCTACGCCTAGTTATTAAAGGATTGAAAAGGTCGAAAGAATATTATTGATATTACAAACATCCATGTCTTCGAACGAAAATCGAAAAAATGCTGTTTATACTGGAACCCGAACCCGTGATATCCAGCACGGTAGCCCACAACTCTAACCGCTGCCCCATATGCCAGCATTGTTGAGCATAACAATTTCCAATGCAGCATTTTAATACAAGTTGTTTAACACAACATTATTAAAAAATGTTTTGTGAGAAAAAGACTCTAGTAAATAACTTATCGCTATGTTTGAACTGATAAGTCTGACTGTCTAAGGATCAGAAGAGAGGTGGGTAGAAAAGTATGAAAACATCACAATAAGAAATACATTCGGATACCAATCTATATATCGAGTGTTAAAGTAACTTCTTAATGATTTAATTACGGGATTTTGAGCTTTTGATCTCATGTGTCCAGAAGTTTTATTTGCTTGATTATGGAACCGGTTCTAATTATGTAGGTCAAATATAATTTCATATGGTGCGAAAGAAGTAAAAACATGTATAAACGGGAAAAAATCACAATGCATTTAGTTCGAAAAGAGTGTTTTATATAATTGATTACATCTTGCTACTGACATAAATCAATTGAATATAGAAATTAAAAAAGGCGCTCGGTACAAAAAAATGAAAAAACGTGAGCATGCAGAAATGATAAATGTGACTCATAGACCATTTCTGCATACTCACTTTTTTCATGTATTTTTTTGTACTTGGTGCCTTTATTATTTTCTGTATTCAATGATCATAGTAAATGCCAACTGGGCAATCAACAAATCTAAATCCTCATGTTTGGCGTTTTGACTAAATTCCATTTCTAATTAACACAATCGTGTCTTTTTGTGGTTCTTATTTGAATGAAGAAAATTAAATTTGGCCTTCCAACATTATTATTGAAGAATATTTCTTATTGATAAGATGACTGTATTTAAATTGTACAATAATTATCTTTTCAACTTGCTTTACAACTATATTCAGTGTGTAAACGAGATGCTTAGATATTTATGACGAAGAATTTGACCAAATGTAATTTTTCGAAAAAAATGCCAAAATTAATGGCATTAGTGATGTCCATTTACTCAACATCCACAATATTAATGGATATTTTCTATTGAACGCTACGAGATTCAAAAAACTTTTGTTACTTCAAAGTCAATCGTGAAGCATATGAAAATTTATATTATTATATACAGTGGCGGATTACCCCATAAGCGTAGGAGGCACGCGCTTGGGAACCTCCAAATCTATATATGTATTATAAAAAAAATGTTTTATATAAAGCCATTTAGTTTTCAATATTTTTATAATTTAAGATTTCGACTGAAGGTGCTTGGTGGAAGTTCAATATTAAATTTGAATCGTTCAAACTATGTATATTCTCACAGATTTTGTCACTAACGAACCGGGTTTCGCCTTTCGGCATCTTCAGGTGTCATTCTTGGTGGAAAGACATTTTATTTAGCATAAAAGATTTGTTTATGCTAATGGCATTCGTTCAATGCTAACTATATTGGTCTGATTTTACAAACTTTCTTATAGTACTGTATTTACAATCAAAACATATTTGAATGTAAAAATATTGTTTTCGATAAAAAAAATAGCTCATTTTCACCAGACTGCTGTGGTCAGTTCAAACACTCATTTAAGCTACGTATAAAATGGATGCATAATGGAATTTCAAAATCTATTTGCACAAAATCGCATTCTCTATAGTGAAGTTTTCCCTGCGTTATGTATGCGCAAACAATCGCCGAACACCCTTGCGAATAATCAAATCCCATAGTAAAATGTTTACTCACGTACGTCTCCATTCGAGTTATGCCACCCTAATACCTTTGCTTGCTAAATCGATTGTCCCCACACGTCTTCTTGTGAAAGGTTGCTAAATTTGCCCATTTCGTAAAGCACCACCTACCTTTAGCTAATATTAAATGTACCAGGAAAATTATTTCCGTGCAATGTTTAATTTTCATTGTATTCAAGTGTAATTTTAAAAAAATTAATTTTAAAATTCCTGTAAGACTTATTTAAAATATTTCAATATCAATAGTTATTTTAATGTATAATTAAGTGAATTTATCAGGAAACTCTCAAAACGGTTACCATTTTTTTTAACATTTTAATGTGCCTCACAAATCCGGAAGGATGTTTTTAAGTTCACCATTTTTTTTCTTATTTTTGCTTGTAAATCCTAAATCTAAATTGATCCGGAAGACAACCTCTGCATAAAAAGGGATTACACTCTGCAGATATACCTAGGTATATCGTAGTGTTTTTCTACCAAGTATATTTATCAGTGAATAATATTTTTGTCATCGTCTCTGTTTACCTGACTGAATACAGCAACATAAGCTAGAAAAATTTCATATTCTCCGCAAAAACATAAACGATAAACATTGCTTTTAAAAAATGCAATGTGCATCGTAAACATTAGCACGCGAGTTTCAAATTCTTTCCTTTCACATAAAATCAGTAAAGTAAACAAAAGCATTCTTTGAAACGCACTTTGAGTTAATTTAAATATTTAATAATACGTGACTAAACAAATTACTTAGTTAACGCCCCCTTGTTAACGGAAATACTCACAGGGTGATAGACCTGTCAAAACAAAAATAAATCCACGCTACACGTAACATTTACAGAATACTTTCTATAAACAAAGAATACAATTTGTTCCTTTATTTTGTAGTGCGTGAGAAAGAAACAGCACAATTGACTTCGTAAATCTTTATACGGTACTTTGAGGTACAGTACATTGTTACAATTGCGAGAAAACTAAAAGTGCGTCGCTAATACGAAATGTGAACATCTGTTTCGGTAGATTGAACTAAAAATGGAATGGAATTTACAGCCCTCATTTCAAAACATAATAAGGGAAGATATTTCTAAAAAAAATAACAAGATAAATTGCTTAGCTAACGAGAAAGCTGGTAAGTACTGAAGCGTATTTTCTAAGAATTTTATCTTCATTTTTATTGATATTAAAATTTAATGCTGAAGTAGAAATTTTCGATTTTGCTAATTTTGCGTTCATATTATAATGATCATTGCGGTGTCTATTTATATTTTTTAGTTATACAAAGTATTAATTGTTTAAATTATATGTTAAATCTTTTAAAGTTAAGATGTTTTTACTAAGTGTTGAGTATTTCTTAAATTAATAATTTCAATTTTTTATCCATGCCCGCTCCCAATGTAGAGCATATGGCCTCACAATAAAGGTGTCACAATATAAGTTTTTTCTACGACAACTGTTCGTTACTTAGTCGCTCAACCTCACTTTTTTTAAAAGTGAGTAGTAGGGAAAGAAGAGTAAGGCAAAAACATGACTAGTGGTTGACTAATCGCTATTGCTTCACCCAGTTATTAAAGGATCAGAACGATGGGAGGAGAGGAAATAATGAAGTGAATTGACATCAAAAACACCCAGTCTTCGATCACAACTATGAATTGAATAATTCTCAAATTTACTGTGATCAGATCGGGAATCAAACCCAACCTGCGTGATCGGTAGATCGGCAAGCTCTTAACAACTGGGCCACGGCAGGCAACAGTGTCAATATATGTTGTATAAGGAAAACAGAGGTAAGTAGTTATTTAAACATACAGACAATAAAATGAATAAGAAAATTTCAATAAATGAATTTCACTTCAAGAGTCCTTAAGAATGTAAAACACCCCACCCCTATCATTCCAACGTTGACACATCTAGCGTGCCAAAAACATGACTCTTTGGATTTGTATGCCTATTGCCTACCCAATATCGTGTGTACTCACCTTTGCAGCACTCGCCTGCTCTCTCAACTAAGCGACGGCCAATCTTTGCTACATGAAAAACGCGAAAAAACCCAAAGATTCGCAAAAAAAGTCGCAAAACAAAAGGCACTTTAACACAAATTTTGATTGTATACCTTCTAACCGTAAAATTTGCCAAACCTGATAGTTCTACCGATTTAATTACGTGAGATGCAGCGAGTGTGTCAACGATTGTGGTACCCCGCATGATTTGTCTTCTTTCCAAAGTGTCACCGTGACCCGTCATGTATATTTAATATTGCCATCTTGGCGAAAAACACCAATAAGCTCTTGTCTCGACGGCATTGGAACAGAGAACGGCATATCATATTGCTGATTACGTTACTATATATTGACTATAAGTAAGAGTAAATAATCTTTCGGCAACTCAAACTGTGATCGCGTAGGCAGTTTCCCAGAAATTATGAAATATTGATGGCATGATGTAATATTGTAAAACATTGCCTTTTAAATTATTTTTTCATTTGCGCGACGGGAACATCTATCTATATTTAACCATTCAAAAATGTTTGATTTTCATACAAAAAAATATAAAAAAAGTAATTGATAAGTAAAAAATAGTAATTAATTGATTTAAATACATTCATCACACTTAAATTCAAAACGCAAAACTTGCTGACTTCAAAATAATTTCCATTCGCGAGTACGTTCGTAAAATCTCTCAAAAGTTTCACAGCGAAGTAGGCAAAAACTATAACCCAGCTATCTCTAACCTTCATGATTATGTCGAGACAATGCCGAAAAATCTTTTTATGGCAAAAGCCGTTCTTCTCAACAACTCCTTGTCTTACTTCTAAAAATGAATACAACAAATTAACATGAACCTCAGCATCATGAAAATTACTCGCTTATGTATGGGTATAATATATGGCGAGGTATTTATAATCCATTTGCATATGAATGCATATGGTTTACTTCACTGTTGCTCACCTCTGTAACGATCACGCCTTTTTGTAGGCAACGATGGAAAGCGAATGCAAATGACCAAAACATCAGCGATGAAAGAGACTCAAAAAAACTTTAACGCTAACGCACCCAATAACTTAAATCTCTACTATTTTGATATACAAAAAACAAACCCAGTTTTTGGTACTATTTTAGTATGAAATGATTATAATTAAATTTCTATTGAGACATTATCATTTCTAGCGTGGTGTTTCCTTAAAATAATAATTATGCATTTGCCAAAATAATGAACATACGTAATTCAATACATACAAACAAACAAAAAACATGCACAAAATTCAACATGGGTAAGTAATTGTTTTGATGGCATAATTTTTCGTGACTGGCACGGCCCACAAGAGATTGCGTGCGTCAAATCAAAAAAAAATACCCAACGACTTAGTGTAACGTATCATTTGGCATTCGATTCAATCCCCAATATGTTCATAATTTTGCTATGAATGCTTAATTTCCTTTCATCGAGTAGAAAAGCTTTGAATCGTTCTACGGATATAATGCGGCGCCGGTCTGTGATAGCTTAATTTAATGGAAATCAAATTATAGATACGAAAAATAGCGAGTTTCATTTGTAGGTTTTTCTTGGCATATATCACAGAAGAACATATAAAAACAAGAAACAGACTTTTAAGATATATATCATAAAATTAAGTAATAAATTTTAGATTAACAATTTTTATTTATTTTTGTCAGTGATGGAAATCAGAAATCTTTTGAGTTTTGAATAAATACACATTTTATATTTCATGGTTTTTATTTATGTTATATATTTGAATAAATTAAATTTTCTGAAAGAAGCCTAAAAGAAAAGAAGATAAAAGATTTCTAAATAAAACTTTTTGATTTTTAAAGATATTCTCCCTGCTACTGTCTTGGATGTATTTAAAGTTTAACATACGTGCAACGAAAAAAACTTTGCTCAGTAAATCATCTGTTTAACTATGTATCAATTAGGTTTTAATATGATATTAACATATTTTAAGATTATTTAAGATCCCAGTACAAACATCATTTTTTTAATCGAAGGCGTGAATTTTTGTGATGTTGAAAAATCCCCTCCTAACCTTCCAATCCTAAAATAACGGAGCAAAGCAAGAGTGATAAATTTACCACTAGTCCTGTAACAAGCAGCTCTCGTTGAAAAATTCTGTTGAGATGTCTTTATTAGAAGGGCATATGCTCTACATCGTGAGCAGACATGGGTTAAAAAAATATACCAAATTCAAGTTTTCGACTCAAAAATATAACTCATATCTATAAAGATAAATAACTGCAGAATCCATAGATAACCCATAAATTCATATTTTGGAGTATTTACTCAAATGTTAGCAAGCAAAAGTTTATCTTATAAAGGTAGTTATTTTGTTAGTAAAGGTTCTTTATATAAGTATGTTTATTTATCGAATTATCGCGTTTTGAGATAAAAATGTTCATGCAGGAACAATTAATGAAGCAGTGGTGAGGAACGTAGGTAACTCGTAAATCGTTTGCGTGACTTACCTTTTCCAAGACGAATCGCTTTTTCTACGTTTTTAATAACGCAACCAATAAATTAGGGAAGCATGCAAGATTTCGTAGATTTTAGGGGATATTCACATATTTTTATTCCATCATTCAGTTCGTAGCATAGCATAACCATTTTTTTTTTAAATAACATTCTTGCACGTAATTGAAAGAAATATGGCAAAATAATAAACTTTTAAGATTTTTAGTGTCGATAATTTTTGGAAAGGTATTATTTAAAAGATATATCTGATATAACAGTAAATACGTGAATAAACAAAACTTTTAATTATAATTAAATACCCTGAAAACAAACATAATGAGAAAATACCAAACTCCACGTTAAAAACCGTAATATATATTACTTTTACAAACTGTGTTTATTATGTCTAAGTTTTCTAAAAAATCTATTTAATTAAATACGTAAAGTCGTGGTTGTCTTGAAACAATAAACACTAAAGTTAAACTCTTTAATATAATACTACATTTTTGTTATGTGGAGTGGATGTATGTTAGAGTAGATGACAGGATATATTGTGTATCTCTTCTAAGCCGGTATATTGTTAATTTAAGTTTATTCATATTTCTGGTGAAACCATAAGCCGAAATAGTTATCAACCATAAATAAAATAATATTTATAAAACTAAAATACTTTTATGTGTTAAGTGTTACCAAGTAAATGCCAATACAATCAATTATAAATCTGTAGATCAGTTCTAAAACTTATATTAAAACCAGGCGCGGTTAATGATCATAATTTACCTATGCTTCATTCGAAATGCAGCTCTTTTTTGCACCCTTAAGTTTTCCAGTAAAAATGACTAAATAGGACAATACCATTTTTTTCATATTTTAGTTAAATAACATAAAATATCAATCTGACCCTAATATATCTCAATAATATTTGCCTGTATACACCACTACTAGATTTTTCATCTAAATTATCACCATTGCACGTTTAGTTAACGAAAATAACCTGTATGTGAACGATGAGTATGACAAATAATGGAAATATATCGATTTTTTAATGATAATGGGTGAGAGTTTCTATTTAAATCTTTTAAAATCTGCACCATTTTGCAAAAGCAACAAACAAATCCTCGTTGTAAAAACATTTTTATCGCTACCGGGTAAAATTTGTGTGCACAAGCTGTGCTAATATTTTTCGTTTCAGTAGCACGAATTGCAGACCCGAACTAAGCTGGAGAAAACTATCACCCAATTTATACGTATTAATTAATTAAAAAACCGCCAGAAGAACATAAAATAATATTTCTGGATATAATAATGAAAATTATAACGACATGTTCCAAACATTGTATTGACATGTTTACCTACCTCAGGCGTGGATAATCTTTATTTTCGTATATGTTAATAATGAAATTTACATTTTTTTTTAAATAAAAGATATACCTTTTTTTTAGTCCGCTCCCAATGTAGAGCATATGGCTTCCTGATGGAGGTATTTCAACAAAAGTTTTTCTACGATAACATTTTGTTGCTCAGTCGCTCAACATTTCTTTTTTAAAGAGAAGGCTAGGATAGGACTAGTGGTTAACTAGTCGCTCTCGCTATGCCCAGTTATTAAGGATCAGAAAGGGTGGGAAGGAATGTATAGACATCACAAACACCCTTGCCTTCGAGCAGAAATCAATAAATTTATCGAATAAGTGCTGTTCGTACTGGGACTCGAACCCAACACGATAGCCTACAACCCTAACCACTGCGCCATATGACCCGACAAAACTTAATTAGTTACCGATTAGAAAATTGTGATTTAATTACTATGAAAAAAATCGCGTTTCTTTCGAAAAAATTTAAATTTTGTACAATTTAAATTGATTACACTTGTATTTCACTGTTTATTTATAAAGAATAATTCTTTGAAAATCATATTTAGTCTATTAAGTCCAATATTAAGTAAGCATTGTTATGTTCTGTTCTGAAGTTCTGCTCGTATGTAATTAAATTACAAAGACACAATGATATTGAGTGGTGACGTTGTGACTTGTGAGATGAGAGACCACAAGAGCTATCCTTAAGATCTCTGATGGTATTACGGTAAGCACTTGGACCGTAAACCACTTTTGCAAGAGGTTGGCTTACGTTGAAATGCTGAATGCAATTATTTCGTCTTGCTTAAGCTTGTGCAATTTGCCATAGACATCGATCGATATTTAATTATAAGTAAGCCATATAAACCATCCTAACTAACAGTCGGCTTGTATACTAACAAATAATTTCAAATACATTGTAGCAGGGATTCTCAAACTAAAATATGTTCTGCGGAACACTGGTGTTCCACAAAACCTGAATAGGTGTTTCGCTAACAACTACATAACATAAAATCCACTATTTTTAATATTTTACAAAAACTGACAATTATGATTCCTTGGTTCGGAATCCATTTTCCGTGACAGCAAAACCAACATGATTCAGCACAATCAGACTGATTTTATTACTAATTCTGATATGAATGTTATTCAATTCTTTCTTGGCGAGTTTTTCAGAAGAATCCTCAAATGTGTCAAAACAAGCTATTATTGTTTTACTTTATACAAACTATTTATACGAAGCAGGATTTTCTTTTTATGCTGCAATGAAGTCAAAATGAAGGAACAGACACGACCTAACACCACTTAAAAAAAGTGTTTTATAACATGTTTTATTTGCTATTTATACTATTATGAATTACCCGACTAAAAAGAGAAGCCAAGAGTTCCGCTAAATGTTTTGGATTTGAAAACTTTGAGAAACCTTGCATTATAAGAAGTAGACGCATTAACTTGTATTTTTATTTTCTCGGGATGAACAATCGTAATAAAATTATAATTTATGGTTTTTTTGTAAAACAGTTTAAATATTTTTTCGGCCAATAATTGAATAATAAAAGTAGCACGCACACAAAAAACAATTAACATTAAAAAAACACGGCAACTTATTGCCTCAATTGTACGACTCCCTTAGAGCGACACTGGAAGGTCCTGAACAAATATCATCTTGTCAGCAGGGGCCAATACAAATTCTTCACAAAAGGAGTTTTTCCGAGTGAGTTTTTTCACCGGAAAAACTTGCACTTTATACATGTCAATAAAATTTATGTAGATACGGAAAAGCCACTTTTTTCACTTTACTTTACTTTTGCAAGAATCATAAGTTATGCGCGAGATGGTTATGCTTTTGACATTTATTTGAATTCTTGAAAATACACTTTTGGCGTCTTCTCGACTAAACTTCCTGGCCATTTTGAATATACGAAATATTACAGAACATTTGAAAGATACGCACACATTTTATATAATAATATATCTGGTGTTGCAGATACGTCACTACACTCTATTTGTAATAATATTTCATCGAAAGCATGAAAAATCTCATTAAACAAATAGTAAAGTTAACACTTTGAAAATGGTTGAAAGAGCAATTAGAATTATAGTAATACGATTTTAATTTCAATTGCTTTTATTTCATGCTGTATTTCTAAAAAATTGTGTTCCTCTCTTTTCATTTATGTAAGAGTTCTTCAAACGCCATTCGGAATTACTGCGAGGGAGAGAGTTAAAAGTTCAGTTATTTACTACACTATACATTTTGAACGTGAAAAGTTAGCTGATTTTCATTGGCAGCCAAAGTTAAGTTTCGTGCAATATTCATTTCAATGCTGTTTTACTCTTTCCGACATATATTTGGAATGGCTTTATAAACATGTTCTCAAAATGTGAAATTAATACAAAGTGATATATAAATAACACGAGCATTCTTTTCAAAATCGTAATTTCAGCCCACTACAATACATATTAATACAACTTTTTGCTTCATCCTTATATCAAGAGATTTTCGTGGAAAGCAATAAAATAGCTGATTCAAAAATGTCAATAGATATTTTAAAAAGTATTGAAAGTTTTAACACTGAGGATAACAAACCCCATCCAAAATGCAATCAAAATGGTGTGGCATCGTCATTATCTTACACTGACATTGTGACATTGCTTAAAATGATTGAAAAAATGATTTCTCGTTAATATTTTGATACATATATGCAAAAGTGAAAAACAGCTTTATGCCAATGTTCGTGCTTATGAGGTATTTGCATTCTTTTTTAGTTATCTTTAAGCAAAAACCAATAGCAATTTGTTAGTATTAAATGCCCTTTGTGTTAAATGTTAAAATTATTGAAAATTTAAATTAACTTTGATTATTCCACGTATTGTGTAACTAACTGTGACACGTGTTTCGCCTCTTTCAGAGGCATCTTCAGACTTACTATCGCAAAGTTTGCTTAAGTAATGAAGCAAGATTGATTCTAACATTTTAAAATTATAAAATTACAAAATGGATTGGGTTGGGATGGATTGATGGATTGGGATGGGATGGATTGGGAAAATTACAAAATTGTTTCCAATTAATAGAGTAATCACAAACCTAGATGATTGACTGTAGCTCATTAGTTTTAATAGTTTGTAATGTTTAACGTCATTAGTAGTATGATTAAATTTGTTTGCATTTTATAATCCCCTCTTTGCTTCCATTAAAAAGGAAAAATCCCATTCTGATTGTTTACAACTCATTAGTAAAATTAGTATCATTATCTGTTTGCTTTATTTCGATTCTACACCCCCCTCCTTGCTCCTCTTAAAAG
Organism: Himalopsyche tibetana; assembly: GCA_030503985.1. Classification (NCBI taxonomy): domain Eukaryota; kingdom Metazoa; phylum Arthropoda; class Insecta; order Trichoptera; family Rhyacophilidae; genus Himalopsyche; species Himalopsyche tibetana. The sequence continues at coordinate 480,044 of JAPJYX010000007.1, read as the reverse complement.
GAAAAAAAACCCAATCCATTTTGTAATTTTATAATTTTAAAATGTTAGAATCAATCTTGCTTCATTACTTAAGCAAACTTTGCGATAGTAAGTCTGAAGATGCCTCTGAAAGAGGCGAAACACGGGTCACAGTTAGTTACACAATACGTGGAATAATCAAAGTTAATTTAAATTTTCTATTAAAATGAACTTCCACAAAGTTACCGCCGAAACCATCGAAAGTATTAAAATTATTGGCTTTTTAAATAATATTTTATAGCAATTTTTATAGCTATTTTCGATTAAAAACAATTGAACACCCGTGAAACGAAGTGAGCCAAATAGTGTTTTAGGAGAAAAAATATTCAATGGGTTATAATATTTCACATGTTTTTAAGTATCGTAAAATTGAAAATAAATTATACAATATACACTAAAATAGTGTTTTCTGACAAATTAAAAATATGTGATTCATTCATTCATTCAAAAAAAAACTTAAAAGTGCAAAAGAAAAGTTTCACCCTCTTCATACTTTGATCATTTCCCTTTTCAACCGCTCAATCGTTCTATTTTCAGCCAATTGACTTATAATTGTAATAAATTGTTTACAAGCTAAATATACCACTTTGAGGATGTTCACTGTCAATACTTGGTGTGAAAGCATTATATTAAAATATATATGTATATACATTTGTACTAATTACCATTTTTATTTAATAAGATCAGGGCCGGTTTTTCTCATGACGAGCATTATCAACTGATAAGAGAATACAAAGTAACAGTGTTATATTTATACAAATAAAAATGAAATAAATAATATGTAATAACAATTACATATATTATTTTAAGAATAAATTTACTACATAGTGACTTGTGGTAACAGAGAGTATGTATTAATTATATCTTTTAAATTTTGGAACATTTTTTATTCTTACGCCCACAAATAGATCGCCCATTTTATGTAAAACTAATAGCTTTTACTAGTATTACTTTTGTCTTACATTCACTACCCCTGACAAAAGACTAAGCGTTGGAAGACCGCGACTTCACTGGGTGGTTGGAGGTTGGAGTGTCTCAGGACCTGTGAGTGCTGGACGTCAACAAAGGGCTAAGAGTCCAGTAGAGTGGAGGAGATTGATTGTGGCGGCCATGATTGACCCCGTACTGTTGTGCCAAGAAGAAGTAGTATTATTGTTAAAGAGTGATAAGGATACGACAAACAAAACCATAAGCATTTGATTCTTCATACAATTATATTAAAAAATATATTTTTAATCATTATTTTTCAATTGAAGAAATGTGTTATTATTTTTTTTATCCTCCAGGTGATTTCATGATTTGAAATTAACAAAATATTCGGTGCATTGTCAACCAGTTGTAATACCAAATATCTTTCATATACATATGCTTTTCGTTTCATGTAATGACAACGTAGATACTTATTTTGTAAATGTATTATATCCACATGTGTATTTAAAAAAATCAAGCAATTATTATTACAAACAAAAGTTTTTTCGCATTTATTTTGGATAAAAGAGTTTGCAAACAGTATTTCTGTGTGTCTAACAATAAATTTTGCGAAAGGAGTAAATTTAATACGAAAACGTTTCGGTGACTGTGGTAAGGCAAGATGTATCGTAAATATAAGCAGAAAAGTTTCACCAACGATTTTGCAAACAAGTCGACAAGAATATAAGAATGTGGGGTGAATGTAAAGAATTATGAAGGTTGGCCTTATCTTCCGCACTTTTTCTTCCTCCCCCGAGGATACCTACCTCCATCCCTCGCCAGCCCTGGAACAACATTTCGCTGATGTAGATCAGAAAACAATTTATGGTACAGAAAACACTATAAGTTCTTTCAATAAATTCGCTGTGCAAACAAATTTGAATGTTCAGAATTTCGTGAAGATATAACCTTTAATGTGCTACCCAACTTGTTGGAAAAGGACTAAAAGCTTCTTAGTATAAAGCTTTTGATATAATATATTATATTATAATGTACGAAATGTTGTTCAAAAATAACTACACATTATTATGAAAAACCTGGTATTGTTGCATTAAATTATATTTATAATATATCTTTTAATTCATATCCGCTCCCAATGTGGAACATATGGCTTCCTAATGGAGGTTTTTTGACAAAAGTTTTTCTTCGAGTACTGTTTCTTACTAAGTCGCTCAAACTCCATTTTTTTGATGAGAGTAGTAGGGATAGAAAAGACAGAGCAAAACAAGTATTGTAAGTGGCTAATCACTCTCGCTATACTCCGTTATTTTAGTATTAGAAAGACGGAAAGAATATTTAAGACGTTACAAACATCCATGCCTTCGAACGGAAATCGATAAATCAAATTTTAAAAATGCTATTCGTATTGGGGTTCAAACCTGTGAAGTCCGTCATGGAAGCAACGACGTTGACACGGGCCCGACCGGGCAATAATACATAACATAACATAGATTCTGAATGAAAGGAATAAGACCAATTGTTAGCAAATGAAATCTTAAATCTTGTTTAACCGTTATATGATAAAACATGACATCAATATAAAAGTGTTATGCTTATGGACGTTATTGCCTCGTCATAACTATGAAGGTAAGAGATAAACTTTTTCACTCTAATACTTGATTGCGGTTTTCTTACTCATTCACTAGATTTATTGCTTAATGAGTACCTTCAACCTTTTGCTGAAAGTGTTTTTTAATCAAACAACTAAATGGTTTTAAAAAAATCACTATATCATTTCCAAAATCATACATCCAATTGTTAAATTTCTGAAGCAGTGGGTTTTTTTATCGATAGTAAGTTGCATACAAATCATTTAATTTAAAAATCTAAAATATGTCTAGTTTATTTAATAATGTTAAATAAATAGTCATCATAAACATTATAAACGTTGCAGTAAAACATATTATAAAATTGTGTTCGTGTAAAATTTTAATCTTTCTTTGATTTGTGGTTTACAAAACTGCGCTCATCAAACAAATTGTTTTCAATCTGTTCAAATTTTTTAATCGTTTGATTTTAAATTAAAAATGAACTTCTTGATTGCATTATATTGAAATACATATAAACTCTCATTTATTATTTAGTTATTCTGGAACTAAACATAATAAACTATGCAATTTTTCGTTCTAAAAAAAGTATATTAATTCAATTCATCATCTATTGGTATATGCATTTGAATCTTTCGATAAAGCACAAAAAGTCCTTTTCCACTTACGTACGTACGTGAGCATTTTATCTGGCAGAACATTTGTTTGGTAGTGTGCATGAATCAAGCGAGTGTGAAACGATCCCAGGCCGTTTGCATTCTTAATTCAAATTGCCCGAGCCGACGGCTAATCGTAATTCAAGCAATAAACAGACCGTAAACAGGCCTTAACAGCTCTGCGATGAATAACTGTTATTCTCACTACACTACGAATCTGCCTACTTCAGCACGCCGCTTGCATATAAATACTGCTATATCAACGATTGAGTAACCCTAAGTGTTTGTTTTCTTTTATTTTAGATGACAGATAAAACATTTTTGTCGTATAGAGCAATATTTCAAAGTGTGATACTTTAAGCCCAAGGGATGTGCGAGTAGGTCAGTTTTATATTTTTAGAAACTCATTCGATAATAAATTACAATAGTTATATTTACCAACGGCAGCTCGAGTATCCCAATTTATCAAACACATCAACCAGTGCACTTCTATCGTTTGGTGGTTCGTTCCTCTTTGAGGTATTATTTTGCATGATGTCGGGTATTAATAAGAAACCAGATATTGAAATACAAATTATGAAACAGGCCTTCGTATAGCAGAAATAATCAATCAACAATATTTAGATACTATTAAATATTATAATATAGTTAAAACGTTAAAATTTTTGGCTCATTTATCAACCTAACTAGAGCTTGTCGGATCCGTAACACAATAGTCAATGTCCTTAGCTTTTATGAAGGATCTCACGGGTTCAAATCCCAGTACAAACAGTGTGTTTGTGACGTCTAAAAATTTAATCTTACCTTTCCAATCCTAAATAACGGGGTGTAACAAAAACGATTAGCTAAACATTAGCCATGTTCTTACCATACTCTCTTAGAAAAAAAGAAAGGTTTAAATACTGAGTAACAAGCAGTTCTCGTAGAAAAAAAATTGTTAAGATATTGTCCACATGGATGCCATATGTTTCAGATAAAAAATAAAATCTTGTGTAAAAATTATTATCAAATACGTTCAGTTAAAATTGTTTACTTTTGAATAGTTTAAAAGCGAAACATTTACGTATTTTAAAATTGTGTGTTTTATTCAGTGAGTTATCAACAGTGCCAAAGGTGAATATTTTTTGAGGTAGGTAATTTTGAGTTTTTATGTTTCTTGTTTAAATAAAATTTGACGTGAAAACTTTACGACGGTTTTCGTTCTAAAAACATAATCTGTTGTCAAGATGACAAGTCGTAAAAATGTAGAAAATTTTTCCTACATAATAATTTCATCTAAAGTATCGTGTTTTTGTGAGTAATGCTTATAAAAAGTATTTTATGTCCTCGAAAATACCCATATAAAAACACAAAAAATAGGTTTGGTAATAAATACACGTAGGTACCCACTTAAGAAGAATTTTATGAAGAATTCTTACCAAGGTGAGGGTAATTAAATTTGTTTTAACATCTGCCAAGGTGAGACATTGTTTGGAATCAGACAGATAAATACGAGTATTTGCAACATATCATTTACCTTAAATTTTGTATGTAACTGTTTTAACAAAAACTATATAAAAAACAAAACGAAGTATTTGTTAAAACATGATAATACAAGAGATAAAAACCATTTGGTAGTATAATATAAATGTTCTGGTGATTAAAAAAAATAAAAACAAGGTAAAGCATTGTTAAATACTAATGAGGTATCTTGATAAGAGTTGATTAAATAAAACTTGATTGTGAGGTAATCGTTTAACCTCTATTCATTTAAAGAAGGTAAGGAAAACAGTGAAGCTTAAATTTTGTTTTAGTTAATATAGAGTAGCAAATATAACGCTGTCAGGTATGTATCTCAGTGGTCCACAGCGTTGGCTTCCGTGACAGATCTCACGGGTTTGAATCTCAGTTCAAACAGCGTTTTTTTCAATTAATTAATCGATTTATGTCTTTAGGCATTCGAGTTTTTTTTATTTCCAATTTCTTCTCACCCTTCTTTATCCTTAAATTACGGGACGTAGTGAGAGTAATTTGTTAATCACTCGTCCTGTCCAACTCCTGTTATTCTATTTCTACTATTTTTTTCCAAAAAAATAGTTTGAGCAACTAAGTAACAAACATTTATAGAAAGTCAAAAATATGTTTTAATACATCTGATAGGTCATATTCTCCACATTAGAACCGTGCGTGGACATAATAATTCAATTGTGCCTCTTCGCCAGTTTTAAGATATAAATAATGCATAACATATCTTTACATAAAATTTCATAAAAAAAAAAATATGAAAATTTCAATAGCTTTGCTAGGAGTAATATATGTATATCTAAAATATGTATGTAAAAGCTCTTTGTAACTCGTGCTATAATGATTTGTCGGATAAATTAAATCGAATTGACTATGAGAAAAATAAATTATTTAGAATATTCATTATTGCATAAATGTACTGTAATTTAAGCAACAACACTTGCTTAAAACGCTTTAATAAGAACATAATATAGAGATTGCAAAAGGCAGCAAGCAGAACATTACATTGGAAATATGCCAAAAGAACCGTATCCCTGCAACATGAAAGCTTACGTTATAAATTATCGAAACATTTTTTTTTATGTTAATGATAATGTATTTGTTTTCAAATAAACATATGAATGATCTAAAGGCTTTATCATTTAAGCAGATATTTTTTATTGGTGTCAATATGTCACTCTCCGACTTCTGCAAAAACAGTAACGATATTATTTTAAAAAAATACTGTTGAGAAAATAGTTTCACAATATTTATTATAGATCAGAACCGTGTTTTCTCATCGTGAGCAAAAGCAACAGATGAAAATACAAATCAAAACAGGGTTATATGTTAATTAAGTATTTCAGATTTAACAATGATGTTTATTTATTTTTGATTTGTATTCGATAAAACTCTTCTCCATCCTTTATTTACCTGAGCGGTGTTCCAAACCACTAATAATTGCTATTGTATTATTTATTGTTATTATCAATTGAATTTTAATAATTGTCCATTAGCTACATTGCATTCATTTTGGTAATACCATTTTAACCAAGTTGATATTTAACTAGACTAAATTTGAAATTGCAAGTTATTTAGAAGTATTTATTTGTAATAAACATCCGTAAATTTTTAGTGGCCATGCCAAATCGGCTTTAAGTCTGTAGCGTGTGGTAGCAATTACATTATAGAGCTGGTAAGAAAATAATTCGAGTAATTGATACAAGAAACAAATTAAAAAGTTTCTGCTCTTGCAATAAATTTCAAAGTCGATCTGGTAGCCCAATCAACGTGGCTATTTTATTCCCTCTGGTATTGTTGTAGTTACATTTTAGACAAAATGTTTGGGTCAAATCAATAGACATTGTTTGATGGGAAGAGTTCTTACGACATCACAATGTACGAGTCGAGTACTTTATTACTTATATAGTAAGATCGCTTTTGTGACCGAAGATTTCTTGCCACAGAATTACCTGCACGTAGACAGGTGCCTCAGAACAATTATCTTATGCTAAAAAGCGAATAAGAAAATACAGTTATACGAGAAATAATTAAGTTACTAACAGAACGTATAGAAGTTTAAAATTTGTGATACTGTTAAAAATAATCAAAGTACTTTCGATGGTTTCGGCGGTAACTTTGTGGAAGTTCATTTTAATAGAAAATTTAAATTAACTTTGATTATTCCACGTATTGTGTAACTAACTGTGACACGTGTTTCGCCTCTTTCAGAGGCATCTTCATATTATTAAAATAATTATTATTAAATTATTAAATTATTAATAAAATGAAATATTATTAAATAATATTCTTAATAGCACAGGCGGTTCCCCGTTACTCAAATTGTTTCCAATTAATAGAGTAATCACAAACCTAGATGATTGACTGTAGCTCATTAGTTTTAATAATTTGTAATGTTTAACGTCATTAGTAGTATGATTAAATTTGTTTGCACTGTTTCGATTTTATAATCCCCTCTTTGCTTCCATTAAAAAGGAAAAATCCCATTCTGATTGTTTACAACTCATTAGTAAAATTAGTATCATTATCTGTTTGCTTTATTTCGATTCTACACCCCCCTCCTTGCTCCTCTTAAAAGGAAAAAAAAAACCCAATCCATTTTGTAATTTTATAATTTTAAAATGTTAGAATCAATCTTGCTTCATTACTTAAGCAGACTTTGCGATAGTAAGTCTGAAGATGCCTCTGAAAGAGGCGAAACACGTGTCACAGTTAGTTACACAATACGTGGAATAATCAAAGTTAATTTAAATTTTCTATTATAATCAAAGTATTTTAGTTAGACTAATATTATTTTACATGTGGTCGATAGCTATTTTGACCTGTTTATGCCTTCACGAATCATCGCTTCAATGTATATAAACTTAAGCTTTATATACCTACTTGCCTAAAAAAAAACACAAATCATCTTCTCATCCATTCTAGTATTCTAATTTATATTGAAAAACATAAAATAATTGTTAATAAATTGACTTAAGTGTTTCCATAAACGATAATAAATATGGAAATATTTGAAGAAAATTAGTTAAAGTTTTAATTTATTATTTATAGTAAACATAAGCACCTTGAAACGATCTAAGCAAAGGTGATTAATTGATATTTGTTTGATTATATTGTATTATTTTCTAGTTGTTCTAATTGAGCTAAGAGCATGTGAACATATCTAGATCAAATTTTTTTGCTATGTTATGATATGGTTTACAAACTAACAGTTTGTCTTTTTATTATATATTTATATAAAAAACAGATTTAATTAAAATTAATGTAATGAAATAAAATAAATAAACGAGTTTAAAGTATTTAATTAGAATAGGTCATTTTTCAATTGGTTTATTAATCCGGCAAGGATTTGAGTTTTCAATCAGATAGCGATGGATTAAAAGGATTCCTTTATAGCTGAAATTGATATTATCTTTTGACAAGAATTGAATGAAATTATTACTGAGCAGTAATCCTGATCTCCAACATCACATATACAACTTTATATAATGCCATATATGATAATATTATTACTCTTTTCAATGGAAATTTTTGAGGTTATCTAATCTTTAACAGTGTGAATTCTCAAATGTCATTCCATAAAAATAGACACCATATTTTAATTTAAAAAAACAATTATTAAATGCATTGAACAATATATTAAATACTGCTTTTGCCATATTCATTTGCATTGCAATTTTTAATTACGATTTTTGTAATAAAACGGGTATGGTATTCACTACAAAACCACTATAATTAATTGATTTTTATATAATTTCATGATTAATTCCTGGCTATAACAATCACACTATATGAAATATTTATTATTTGTTTATCAACATTTCAAAAGAGAAGCTTTGCCGCAATAATCTGCAAAAAATAACTACACAGTAGTTACTGTTATTGAATTAATTTTATAGCATAGAAACGATATTTTATCAAAGTGATAATTTAATGAAACCATATCGAGGCGACTGAAAAATTTATTTGGTTCACATAACAAAATGTGTATATTTGCAATTTGCAATTTACAACCACAAACAAATTGTTTTATTCACAAATATGGGTATTTGTATTTAATATTATTCACTGAAAGACTTTAACGACAAATCAGAGTTTTAAGTGAGTTTAATTTTAAGTAAGCATGTTTTATTAACTTCAATCAAACGACATAGAGTTTATACATATAAAAGCTATATACATACTAATAAAAACAATAATCCTTTGTACTTCATTCCACTTTATTTAATATGTCAGGACCGGTTTCGCTCATTGCGAACATTGTCAACCAGTCCTGACATATTAAATAAAGTGGAATGAAGTACAAAGGATTATTGTTTTTATTAATATAATGCCTTTCCACCAAGTATTGACAGTGAACACCCTAAAAGCTATATACATACATTGAAGATTTTTAGTTTTTATTATCTTTTAAAAAAGTTTTTGAGAAGTCTGTCAAACTTGTCAATCATACACAAATGCCAACAAAGTCATTTATTTTATAAACAATGGTTTGATGATGGGTTTGTATAACACGTGATGTAAGTAGAAAAATGACTAAGGTTATTTTTCCGCGCATGAAATGTTCATTAGAGAATTTTAATAACGGATAATCCAAAAAACGTGAAAATTGTAGGTTGGGCCGATTGTCCTTTGAGCCCCTCAATTCATATAAGAACAAAAGAAAAAAAACAAATACTCGAATAATCATTAAATGAAAAAAAATTACAGTGAATCGCTTACGAAAGCTTATGTTTACTTAAAACGAATTTAACAGAGATTCGGTGATAAAAGAATGGACAATGCAGCTCCATAATTTGGTGCTCAAATTTTAAAACAAGATGATTGGATCTGTCTTCGGCACATGCTGTAAACGCTTAAGGACGCTTAGATTTCCAGTCTCTTCTTCCATCAGCCCTAGTTTCGTCATTCTGGAAGGCAGCTGATGACCATCCGTAGGATATATCTTTAGTGATGATTGTATATAAATTCCAAATAAGGAATGCGTTTGGCTAAAAAAATATATGTAATTGGATATTTTTTATTCCTCTGATTGTATCACGAGATTTCACATATTTCTCCGTTGTTTGAGAGATATTTTTTTATTGTTGACGTTTAATATTTATTGTTAAAATGATAAGAACAATACACAACATTACAGCTGACGCCAATGCGCCCTACACTTGACAAATACGATGAAGGCAGCGCATAATTTTACAACATAAACTACATTTTAAAGAAATATATCAATGATTATAATATAATAGAGGACAAATAAAAATTATCTAAAAAGCTATACACAATTTTTTAATATACACTCACGCACATTTCACTACCAACATAACAAATTTATTGTGGAATAACTATACATTTGTAATTGAATAATTATTTAAAATGATTTAACCACTAGATTTTGTAAATTTTATAACAATATGGTTTTCTGTGTGGCAATTTTAATATAAATAATTGAAAAGAAAATCATAAAAATAGCTTGATACATTTTGTTTTCTATTTTTAATAAACACTTTAATCCGTTTGATGCACAGAAGTTATCACAAACATCCAGTCCAATTTATTCTTGAAAATGTTCCCTGTACAAGTAAAAAATACGTTCACGGGGCTTAGTACAGTAAGCCCTGGTTTGTTTCAACGACACTGGTCCTTCTTTTTTGTTCTCGCATTCCAACTTCTCTAAACCAAACAAAGTATTAGGCGATTTTGCAAAGATGACTCATACGATAAAATTCTCTTTGAGTCAAATACTGAGAATTTCATTTTTTTTAAATCTTACAAACTTTTAATCTAATGGGTCATCAAATCACTGGCCGAGCCTAGAATCAATATTTTAAAAAAAAAGATTTTTGATTTTATACTAAAAATGTGATGGTTCAGTTAATCTAAGATCCTTCTCTAAGAGACGAAGCACATGTCGTAATTGAGTATCTCAACAAACTGCCGGTTGATAGTCGGTAGATATTTTTTTTTGGAGAGTAAGGATTAAAAACGAGTAGAGAACTAGTAAATAGTTATTCCCATCCTCTGAACCCCATGAGCCTGAGTGTATATTAAGATCACATTAAGAATCACAGGCCTGCGTACGCTGCGAAGTAGGAACGTGTGACGCTTAATGCAGACGCGTGTACGTTTGGACGTGTTGATGATAAAATATGAGGTAAAATGTAAGGTCAATTCAATCTCCGCTAAAACATTACATATAGCTAAATAGGTGATTGTTATATAGCTATCAAACAACGAAAGTAATTCTAATAAAACAAAAGATAACTAATTGTTCACATAATTATAGTGAAATACAATTCAAACACTAAATTATGTAGCTTCAAATAATAGTGGTACTGTCGGTGTATTGATGTAGATTCACTTTTTTATAGAATACTTGTAGAACTAAATACTAAAATGTTCATTTAGTTTACATAATAATGACAATCTATTTTCAATAACTATTTTTATACTATTTTTAAACAAAACCAAAAAGTTTATTTTGAAACCGTCTACTATTGTCAATCATCGGCTATTGTAACTCCCCTTACTCAAAGTGTTCTATATTCAGAGCGTTCCAAACTATAAGAGTCTTTTTAAATAGAACATATAAGTATATGTGAGTGAACTTATGTATACGTGCATGTAAATGTGGATTGAGCATATGTGAATGGTAGTGGCTTATGCGTGGTGGGGGTGTTCTGTCCATTGAGTTTGTGTGAATGTAATTCCATTTTGTTTGTCGGAAAAACTTTCCACTTTCCGTATATCTGCTTATATGGCTTAAGGCGATTATGATCTTTTCAACAGAAATACGGTAGATTGTTTAAATCTTTACTCAAAAAACAATAATTGTAATAAATGAATATAAACATAATATATTTTAAAAATATAGTTGTTATATCAATAGACTTGTAAAAAAACTCATATTAAACTCAAAGCAACAATCCTTTCACGATTTCTTTTCGAAGATTTTATAGATATAAGAATAAGGCAAGAACACGAGTAGTGGTTGGAAAATCGTTCTCAATATACTCTGAAAGACAGAAATCCACAAGTAGATTAAAAAATAAATTTATGAAACCTTCCATTCTAGAAATCAAACACGCAATTATCAAACCAGCCCTAAAAACTTATACAGCTCGACTATGGTACTTTTTTTCGAATAAAAATTTTACTAAAATTTTTTAAAACATAGTTTTTTTTAAAAATTATATACACCATACATAAATTTAAAAGTTAAATAAAATAAAATGTTGCTTTTATTTGTTTTAAATAAATCTGTCCACTATAAGAATTATTTAGTCTTCTACTTTATTTTATAATACATGCATTGTATTAACAGAATAATTTACTGTTGTACCTAAGCCTTGTCCCATTTTTAAATAATAAATGTGCTTTCAAACCGGATTGAAACGTCATAAACAAAAATTGAGAGACCAAGTAAAATAAGTTTACATCTGGATAATATAACGACAGAATAATATTTATTTACGATTTTCCTATTTCAAGCTTAACAGATTATTAGAAATTATTTTCTTTCTATGAAATAGGTACGTATTGATTTCTAATAGAATTTCTTCGGTGAATTGGCCTGAAATGATTTCAAGCCACGTGTGAGTACTACCTTAGACTCTTATTGACGAATATAAAGATGGGTGATATAATAGGAAACTACTTAAATGGCAGGTAGGTATGGCACGCCTATGCCAATCAAAATGTTACCCTATTAATCTTGTTGAGGGGAATTGTCTCTCACGCGTTACTGCTCCTTCTGGGTTGATCAATTACTTTGTCGCCATAGAAAAGTGATGCTACAACTTTTAGAAATAGTATCGCAATAATTAACATAACATACCTAATTACTTTTATATTTTAATTAATAATAAACATTTTAAAAATCTTAAATATAAAAAAAATGTCATCGTTTTACAGTAACAAGTGACCGAGTATTAAAAATTTAAGCGTTCAAGAGAATCGTTTGAACATTCGTTTATAATCAAACTAAAGTGTTTTAAATGTAATTGCAACCACCGTGGTCAACGCCGTTGACTTCGGTTTCGGATGTCACGGGTATGAATCCCAGTATATAAATTTGTATAAATTGATTTTTTAAATCAATATTTAGCTTAGCCTTATCCTTCTCGTGTGGTAATTAAAAGTTAAACTTGATATAAAACGTGCTTTCAAGAAACTTGACTTCAAAATGCTAAAAACAATAAAGTTTCAACAGTGGGAATATTATATCAGAGATTCACTTTTTTATCAATCCAAATTTATAAAATATATTTTCAATTTATTTAAATTGTCAATGTAATAATGGTACTATTTTAATGTATTCTATATGCACACCTATCAAGGTTGATGTACACTATCATACTAGCATCCGAAACCAAAATTGGTAAAGTTTCTCTTCGACTTGTCAAAGAGTTTGGCGAAATGTGTCACACCATTTTGATGGCTCTTCTATCGCTGACTGTTGTTTGTGACCATTGATAATTTCACTAGAAACATTATATTTAAAAAGTTTTAAATGCATTTTTTAAAACTCCATCAATGCTAGTGAATCTATGCTAATGCTAGTGAATCTATATTTAAGTACACAAAACTAATTTAACTAACTAACCAAAACATTTTGTCTCCACTAAAGAAAGGTAAGCAGAAATAATACGAACTAATTAACTAACAAATATTCATCTTCTTATCCAATAACTCATTTCTGTTCCTATTGGATGAGTGATTGTGCAAATGACTTACTGCCGGTTAACATTAAGCTTATTTTGTCATAAATCAGTAGGAATCCATACATCAACATTGGGAGCAAATATGATTTAAATAGTGAAAAAAAACTCTTCATGCTTAACGCGAATTTGATTGTTCATTGCTTTTTTACACTTGACAGTTTTCTAAACATGTTATTATACATAAATTTACTTGTGTAATTTGGCGTATTTCCCTCCTGTTATTGGACTGAAGTACTGCGTGTCGTTGCAAAGGGACAAATATTCAAGTACATCCGTGCACTTGGAATGCCTGAAGATGCCGAAAGGCGAAACCCGGGTCGTTAGTGACAAAACTCATGGAAAAGTACAAAATTCAAACAATTCAAATTTGGACAAAGATTATTATCTTACAATACTAGAATTTTTAATATATCAAAAGAGCTCAACCCTACTAAGAAAACATGAACATTTAACTCAAAATATCCGTTTATAATGTGATTAGTCATTTCTTCTCCAAGACCATAAAAAATAAGGTTAATTTATTTATGAAATTTAAACTTTTATCAAAATTGATAGAGTTTGTAGTTAAAAATAACACAGACTAATCTCAATATTGAACTCTCTTTGCATCAGAAAGAACTGTTGGATTATTTTTGCTGTGTTTTTATTAGAAATTCTTAAAAATGAACTCAACTGTTTAAAGGTGAGTTTTCATTGAAGACAGTGATAGGCAAAACAAATTAGATGCTGCAGGTGACAAATGGCGGCGTGGGAAAGAAAAGCAATCTTGTCGGGTGTTCAGGCAGAATGCTTTTCCAAAGCCATCCCTGGTGACTGGGATTCAACTTATAAGGTGTACGATACGATTCAATTTAAAATCCATATTAAACGAATAATGTCCCGTAAGCATTACGTTAAGTCAACTTCAATTCCGAATACAGGCAGATAGACTTTTAACAATGACTTTAGAGAATTGAGACTATTCTTTCTAATATGACTATTTTTAAACTAAACGTATAAAAAATGCTGTGTTATATTAAAAAAAATAGCGAAACTTTAAAATTTCTTCATTTCACATAAATACTTTACTGACATCACATTATCGTCTGAACTATCTTTAGTTGCATAATTTTCACGATGACTTAAAACCAAAAAAGCTTTAAACTTTATTTATTAACCATGTGAAATTGAGTTTTTGTCGTTTTTACATGATTAAAATATCAAGCATTCAGTTAGAGTTCAAACAGTTAAAAAAACTTACCTTAAGCATTGATTTAAATTAATGCATTGAACCTATTTGAAAAAAAGGTTTAAATGGATACTAGGGATATCAAGGGTGAAAAGCCCACCGCATACATTAATAATTATTTCAGAATATATTCATTAGAATACGGTAACAAAGAGAAAGCTATTCCGTCCGAAATAATAAAAAAAACATGTTTCATTATACAATCTGTCTCTCTATAAGCTTACTTATTTAGCTGAATGCTGATAATGACCACATAATTATTGTGGGCGTCAATTGTACCCATTAAATTTGTAAATCAAGACGTGCATGTGTAAAAAAACACGGTTTGAGAAAAAGGGTTCTGGTGTTTAAATTAAATCACATGATTTTAGTTTCTAAGAACACAAATAACCGTTTCGCAATTGTTGGCAACAAGTTAGCTATGAATGGAAAAAAACATGATTAAAAATATGTCACAATACGTCCGCACTAGGAACTATAAAACGTGTAGAGATCTGAGCTAGGTACAAGCAAAACTAATTATACCAGGTAATAAGCAATACATAATAACATTCATTTATAATGACATTTAATATCTGGTCAAAATATTTGTGTTATAAAATAATTGTTTTCAGTCGATGTGTGAAGTTATTTCCAATGTTAAAGGATATTTCCTGTTAGACAAAAGATTTTCAGTCATATATTATTTAGATATATATTTTAATAATTTTTGAAATGTAAAATGTGTTCAAACTTATAAGCTATCGATATGTTCCAGAATGGAGAAGAACATGACTGGAAAAATAATTTATTTTATTAAATTTAATAATATTTTTATTGTGTTTTATTTAACTGAAATAAATTCACAATAAACTTCATAACACAAACAAATTAATGGAAAAATTCCTTTTTAAAAAAACTCGTGATTATATATTAGGTATATTTTAGTTTGTTAAGTTTTTAAGAAAACAAACAAGCTGGTATTTTGAAAAGCATAAATAAGATTATTCAAAATAGAATAATTCCGAGTTTTAACAAAATAACAGACGATCATTGGGAAAAAAACTTATTTTTATTATAAAAAGACAGAATCATTCACAATTTCAAAAATCAAAACAACTTTATACTCCCGCAGAAGCAAAAACAGAGAAAGAAATAAGCTTTAAAAGCAAAAAACTTTTTCTTTTGCAGCAAACGTACCTAGTCCGATACATTTTTATTTTCGTTTTTTTAATAAATTTCAAGAAATTCGGCAAAAAGCTTTGAGTTTTCCGTAAAAAAAAACTCACGTTTTGACATTTTCTCGACGTTTCGCTATTCTGTTTGCAGAGAAAGCTCTTTAAGTATGTTTTTAACGATCCTACAGTCTGGAAATGATAAAGATTACGAAGCCTCAGGTAAATCTCATTAGCGTACCAAAAAGGACACAAAATAATTTATTATGTTTCAGCCGTTAATGCAATCTTATCACGTTAAGGAAATTATTTATCACATTTTAATATGTAATAAACGTACGTAGTTCGTACTATTATTCTTGTATAATATTTATATGGTGTAACTACAGTTATTTTACGCCGTGTCTTTGGCTTTCTATACAATTTATCATTAAGTGTTCGTTCAATGTAAGTTAGGTCAGATAATATCTCAAATACCAGTATGTAAAATTTTGTAAAAAAATAACTGATAAAGATCAATTTATATTGTAATATTCAATGTTTATAAATAAAATGTATGGGACTATTAGTAATTAAGGGAGAAACTTTATTATGATATGTGGTAATCAATCAGACAATACATAATAGAGCTCTTGAACAATGTCAGCAGATGTCAAACACTTCTTGGACAATCGTAATGGCTTTTAAAATAATGTGATAAAAAAAGTTTGCTTCTTACTGATACTAAAGAAAGCTATAAAAATTGTTTACATTCTCAAAATATTATCAAGAATGACAATAATTAAAATACTTCGCATATACCAGCAACTTTTGTGAAATTTAATATTTTACACAGGAATTCAATTGAACAAGATTACAAGATTAACAAGATTTTATGTTGAAGGACTTTTTAATCATATTCGATTATTTTAATAATTATCTTGTTGCTTGATTAACCATTTTTTTGCTGTCGTTGTTTGTTGATATAATGTGGCTTCTTATAAAATAAACTTTTAATAATCGATATACACATATCATATACATAGTTTAAGTCGGACGCCCATGGAGATAACGATTCAGTTCTGTTTGTTGGAGTTTACTTTCTGGCAGTCGGTATTTCAATATCAGATAAATGTTTTACTTGGCATTATTTTGTTCGTCATTCGTTATGGAAATACCACCAAACTTTTTGACTTTAATATAGTACATACATACAAGCAAAACTTTTCTACGAAACGAGTTCTTAGATTTTATTATTATGTACACGTATAAGGTACTTCCAAACAGAATACAAATAATGCTTACAATAATTGCCTCTGAGTATTATATTATCGAAATGAGCTGTTCAAAAACCGTAAGGTTAATATTTATTTTGTAATTTATGTGGCGTTTGGTTTGCTTCGATCTGCCACATTAAGGTTTCTAAATAATGTTTTATTTATTTTATTATTGATAATTTTTTTTATATATGTTCGCATATACAGACGCGTAACGTGATATATTATATAAACATTTGCCTCTCAGTCATACTGTATTTGGAGTCAGTCTAGTGTATTTGGGAACAAAATTTTTGCCTGCAGAATACGAGACAGATACAAAGTAAAGTAAGTTAGACGTATACATATATATTTGATTGTAAGTGTCTGTAGATGTCTTTGCTTTCTTATTATATAAATAGGTTTATTGTTAATATAAAATGAAATTCGATATTTTTGTTTTTCCGCTTGTTGTGTTACAAAATGTAACACGTGCTTTTTTTCTTTGAAAAGCGTCAGATGCAAGGCTTAAGATAAAAAAATATTTTGATTCCTCAGTTATTAATTTAAAAAAAATCGCCTTTTTTTTTTTCTACTGGACGCAGGGAGGGGGTAAGATACAAAAATTTAAAGTACTTATTACTTATAATTACTGGTCAAACTTACTACTAATTAAATCATTCTCATTTCTGTAATCACACCGAGATATGTACCTTCCACTGTGGTCTAGTTGGTTAGAGCTTGCTTTACTAGCCAGGTGGGTCTGGGTTCGATTCCCGGTAAAGTTAATGTCAAATTAAGATTTTTTTTAAATACAAATTTAAGACCTAAGCCGTGGGTTTTTACAACAATTGGGGACAATTTACTTCAAGTTGATCTCGAATGCCTTACAGTAAATTCTCATCGAATTTTTCTCGTGTGATATTTCAACCTAAAAATATTTGGCGCATTGATACTAGCTGAAATGCCATTTTTTTTAACTTCTATAAAAAACATATATATAGTTATTAGCACCGTTTCAGGTGGGAATAAACAAAATAGTTGGAAAATTAAAGTTGCGAGAAACTGGTTCATATAAAGCAGCTGTGTGACCAAGACGTCGAACACCTAACCATTCCTAGTCGCCCGCCTGATGTTTTGTAACAAAAATTGAATGTCTTTGATTATCTGTCAATTTTTAATTAAAACAACTAATCTTCTTATGACCATTTAGCACATACGGTGTTAGTGGACCGCTGCCACTAATTTCCACTAATTAGGTCGTCCGCAGAGTTCTAAATTTTGGATACCCATGATATAAATTATAAAGAATCCACATTACGTGCCATGGCTAGTCGATACATCATATGATACAAAATGAGCACTCTTACCTTCGAATATTAGATTCAGAGCCATTAACACATCTGTTCGATGCCCGGTATACTTTTACACTAAGCATTCATTTTTCCGAACAATTTTTCCCTCTCAATAAATACGCTAATAAAAACATTTAACCTTTCAAGGCTGATATGTTTTATTATATATATTCCAAACGCACTGACTGACTATTTCATTTAGGTGGTAAATTACGCACATACATTTTCCATCTGATGTTTTTTTGATTACCGAGCTGGGGTGCCAAATGGTTTCGCCGTTTCGTACTGATCGCTTCGAGTTTTCGCTCTCAAACTGAACACTGACGCTTTCTTCAAAATACGTCATTTCTGCCAGTAGTTCTTATTTTTTTATTTTTTTATCTTAAACTTGCGTTAAATTGAATGTTTCGTACGTTTGGAAATATTGACGACGCAAATCATATGCAAATTAAATTCTCCGATAAATTAATAGTTTATTTAGTGAACGGAACCTTTAGCATAAAATAATAATTTACCAAAATTCAAAACCAAATATATCATAGTTTGTGTGTACTATTAAAACAACGCATAGTAAAAAATATTTATCTTTGAAACAAACAAGAAGTAGATTTGAGTACTGTTGGAATCGGAATTTTTGTTATTCATTTCAACCCTCGAATATTAATAACTTATGAAAATAGTCAAACAGCTTAAAATTGTATCTTTTTATTATTTCGTTTTAAATATGATAAGCGAGCATGACTTTCCTCATTTATTTCTTAATAAATATTTACCCATACATGCATTATTGATCATCATAGTGTTAATACAATTTCTTCCACTTTCTTGGTCATTGATAAAATCTTCACTCTTCACACATAAAGCAGAAAGTTAAACAAATTCTAATATTTAGCAGCACTTTTGATGTTGTGCTTTTTGTATTTGTGTAAGCAATTACATGCAGAAAACACTGTGGATGTTTATAAAATTTGTCCCTGGAGTAGGAGGCGAGGTCTGATTTAATGTGACAATTTCATGTATTACATTACTATGTAAACGAAAAATATTTAAAAAAAAAATCAAAAACACAATACTCTGTGAGAACATTTCACTGATTACTATTTCAATATTTTTTCTCTTTTTAAAGGTTCAAAATCCACTTCACTAGTAACTATAAAAGAAAATTAAATTTCGTGTAGTATTTCTCTCTTTTTAATGTAATATAGTTAAAATAAGAAATAATGAATGGACTACGAAGCCTAGTTGAAAATTGCATGTACTGTAAACATAAATGCTCAATAGAGCCTGTTCAATAAATGCGATATCTTCAGTTATTCTTGAGAACAACACCAGCAGCGGCTTTGGATAGCAGAGGAAGCTTTCGATTGAATTGCACATCTGGCGCAAGCTTTTCAAAAGTTTTCTTTCATTTTTCTATAGTTTATGGCGAACGGTGACAATGCTGTCGTGACTGATGTCTCGATTTATTGTCGAGAAAGCGAACGCATCTACTCTCCACTATATTTTATTGGCAGCGCTTTCAAATTCTCCTTTTACAGAACGATATTGATGTCTTATTTTAAAAATATATTTTGAAGTAGGGACGTTATCGACACCTGCCAGGTTTGAACCATAATAAATATAACGATACCCACCTTTTTCGTGCCCTTTTAAATCTACTATATATAGACCTTGAGAATTATTAATTTTAGAAACGGCGATTGTTTAGCTATCAAAAAATCCGATGAAAATATATATTAAAAAGGTTATTTAATTTTTATAATACTTGAAAACTAGACTCCGAGTAAGATTTGAAAATTATCATAAAATTCAAAACAACTTGAACCAAGTGAATAAAACAATAACTCATCTAATTAATTCAAGCCAAAAAATCTTTACCGTATTATTCATAAATATATTTATTGTTTCATTAGAGTCACTTAAACTGAAGTTATCTTTTCAAACATAGATATGCTTAAAAAATAAAAATAAACACGTTAGAGTAGAAAACTTAGAAGTCAAATAAAATGCAACTAAGTAAAACATTAGTTTATAATTATTGGTAAAAACATAAAAAAATGGTAACGGCGTGATGCCAAAGTAGATTGCTATTTTTTGCATAGTTCATTTAAGACAATTGTTTTGAAATACTTTGCTACTTTTTAGTTTGCTAGTGTTGAAAACAATCTATCCTTACACTTTTAAGGCAGGTGTTTTATAACAATTTATTTGAGTTAGTGCTTCTGATATATTCTGCATTAAGCTTAGTTTTACATGAATTAAAATTAATTTCAATAAATCAAATTTATGAAACAATCAAAAATGGTGTGATTTTTAAATTTTTGTTTTACGTGACGAATGTGTGATATAATGCTGATTACTTATTGGTCTATGGGCAAGAGTAGGGCATCCAATCCCGGGATCCCGTTCAATTTTCTGATCCCGAAATTCCGGGATTGAGATGGCCACGATCCCGGGATTTCGGGATTGAGAAATTTTGAGCAAATCCCGAAAATTTACACGAAATTGGCAAATTCAAGATTTCTTAGAGAAGAAGAGAGTTTAAAAAAAAACGAGTTTCAGTGAGATTCTGGGAAAAGTATACCAAATCGGAGATTTCAAATTCCTTGGTGAGCTAAAAAAAAAAACGAGTTTCCGTGAGATTCTGGGAAAAAGTATAGCGAATTGAGGATTTCAAATTCCTCGGTGAGAAAATCGATATCCCAGGATCCCGGGATTCAAAATTAATCAATGCCGAAATCCCGGGATTGGAAAAAGGCTCCGGGATTGGATACCCTAGTAAAGAGCGCAATAGCTTTGATTGTTTCAAAATTAAGCACTGCTTTAGAAATACACCATTCATTTTAAAAATCCATAAAATAATGCAAAGCACAAATAATCACGGCCTTAATTATATTTTGATGAGAACTCCTGTTATCGAAATCACTTTTTGATTTTTTAGAACGATTCTAGAATTTATGAACCAAATCGAAGAGCCACTATTTTTATTCGTACAAACTATCAATATTTACTACGATTTCAGATTTTCAATACACTAATGCAAATTAACAACTTTTCTGCTGAGCGCGGTTTTATCATATGAGTGTATGCAATTAAAATGTCGTAGACAAGTCAGTCAAAAGATTTTCGCCAGATTCTGAACCCAAGTAAAAAAACAAATTATGTAACGACTTCGAAAGCTATATTGAGTAGCAAATGAAAGACGTCTGCAAATAAAACAAGTCGAAATGAGATTATGCAAAAGAAAAAATGTTGTCAGGCGGCGTCGTAAAAATTCCCAAGCAATTAAAAGTTTTTTGCAAGGTGCTTGTTTTTCCCATTTCTGTATTTATTCAAGGGGAAATAAAAAAATGTGACTTTTGATTGCGTTTTCGCTTTTCTTGTGAGTACGTATGTTTTTCATAATTTTTTGACCGCCTGGGGTCAGAATGTTGCTTAATTTTTTTCTCTACCTTAACGCCACACTAATTTTTCAAAACAAAATTTTGTAGTACGGTAAAAATTATACCGTTTTGTATATTAACGATCAGGAATTTCATTAAAATGCTATGACCGGTTGGCTACTGGAACAGCTTAATATTTTACCTCTTTTTAGTCTTTCAACTGAAACAATAAAAACCATTTTTATTGTCAAAAGTAGTATATTTCCAATCCATGTTTTCTTCAGAAAGTCGAATATGTGTGGTTTTTTACCTGCGATTACGAACGAGAATTCTCCGTACATTGATTTTTCTAATGAACACTCTTTCGAACACAAAAATTTCGATGCATACAAAACTCATACACGTAAGATTCAATAAACTTTAATATGTTGAATGTTGAAGCTTTTGTTTTCAAAGTCTAATGTAAAATGTGCCAATTATTTTTCGTGTCAAAAAAAGGTAAAGTTTAATTAATGTGGTGATGAATAGTTTATCATCTTTATGGACGTTCATTTTTAATATAAAATTAAATTTGATAACTTTGTTATTTCATTTTGTGTGCTACAACTTGTGACACGGGTGTCGTCTTTTTGAGAGACATCATCAAACAGATTATCGCAACGTTTAACTAAAGATTGTTTCAAATCTTTTGTTAAAAAGTTCATTTAAAGTATTAAATTTTGAAGATATGTGCTGCAATGTAAGATAGTCGATATAGGCATAGGTTATTCATGAAAGAATATGTAACCTCAATAGAACGAACACATTAACGATGAGATACGAAATTGGCAGCACACTAACCTAATCACCTAATATAATTCTCACGGAAGACGTTAAAACTCTATTCAATTCGATTTCCGCTAGATTTATCATATTATTCTGCAAGTTTTCGCAAGACGTCGAAGCATTGCAAACTCAATGTGCCACCATGATTTATTATTTTGGATATTTGTATCGTAAATAAGCATTTCCTAAAGGCAATATTAATCAAAAACTTTTCCATTGTGACAAGAGAAATATTTTGCAGATCGGTAATATTTCAGAGGCACAGCAACAGATGCAAATAACTTGAATAAATTTGTCGTTTGGAAATCATTTTTATTTTTTGTCTGCAAATTCGAAGGCGTGTTTCTTTTCTTCATTTTGTGCCGAGCGTAAATAAGTCTGCGAGAATATATTTAATATTTTTTTGTATTTGTGAAATTGTAAAAAAAATCTCAATTACCCGTGTTTCAAAGTGAAAAATTATTTCTGCATTGTAGTCTTAGTATAATACTTCTTTAAATACGACAATTTTGTTTGCTTTGTCTGGGTATTAATTTTTTTATTGTTTATTCAAAATATATTATGAGAATTTTTTTTAAATATTTGCCATGTTCATAAATAAAAATCTTTTCATTCTTATAATTAGATAAGTAGTAGATATTATAAGTAACATGTAGATAATTTTTTACACTTTTACTAAACGTAAAAAATCCTAAGTTCCATTTTTTTATTTGAAAGCTTAGTATTTATAAATAAATAACTTTATTATAGTATGTTTGAAGATGCTGCTCGAAACGAAAAAATAAATAACGCAATCGATGAAATATTAAAGGTGTCAGATTTATTTTAGTTTTAATAATAAAAATAAAGCTTTTTTTCTCTAAGAAATGGCGGTATCATTGTTACTATATTTATTATTTTTATTCTATAATAAACATAATAAATTAAACGTAAAAAACTTTTTCATTATAAATCCAAATTAAGAAAATAAACAAGACCGAGTTTTATTACCACGAGCTAATTAACGCTCAACTGATATCCGGACTAATCAACTGATGACCTCAACCGATGTGCAAATAAGTAGTTTCATTTTAGCATTCCAATAAAATTTTACATTTAAAAACTAACAGGTGATAGCTCAGTAGTATGTGAGGAAATAGTATCATATTTTGTTTGAAAAACTGCAGCGTTTTTTTGAATCAAAGAATTTCGTGTGCATCACACAATCATTCAACATTCTGTGGAGCAATTTCGCAGCAAAATGATAAAAAATACATCTACATTCTCGAATTTTATATTATTCTATAATGATATAAATAGTGAACAAACTCGTCTATTAACACGGCAGATAAGTTTTCAAATCAGCATTGTGAAATATTCAGACTTTTAAAAAAGCGAATTTGATTGAAAAAAAATCGAGTGATGTTTTGACTGAGGCATATTGTGGCCAAGTCAGACAATTTGTCATTTTAAGTATTCAAGTGTATGTGTTCATTTAAAAAGAACAACTCCGTGCATTTGTTGGTGTCCTAACTGGCGAACAAATGGCAAACGTTACATTTGGCGAGTCTCCAAACAGCAATTGTTATTAACGACGTTACGTAGTTAACTGGAATGCGTGATCATTAGATTTGGCATTATCAGCAGCGGCCATTGGACAGGGAGCGGGTGTATTCGAGGGCAATTAGCCAGGACAATATTATTATCCGACGCCCTCCCCGTTGGGGATTCCCGCCGAATAACTTTACAAAACCCACTTCGCCGGACAGAGCTTTTTTGAAGCTCTCTAGCTCGCCGTTCGAACTTTTCATGTACGAAAATAAATTTTGAAAGTTTACGCAGTTTGTGTAGTCGTAAAGCGTGTTCATATGGAAGCTCTACAACAATGTCGTTTTGATTGTGCACATATTTCAGTTCATGTGTTTTTGCATTGTGTTCCATAAACTAGAATCGAAATATATTTTTACAACAAAATAAATTTAGTAATTTGTAAAACACATCACATAAATTTTCTTCATCCAGTGTTAAAGAGAATAAACAGTTAAACTGTTTCATTGATTGGATTGGCATTTTCTTAGTAGAACCCATTATAATAGGATAAAAATAGCTGTTTCATATTTTCTCCCCAAATTCAAGAATACCATTAATTTATTTATTACAATAACCATGATTGTATCTTACTTTTCTTATCTCAATAATATAAGCTAGTTTAAGATTTCGACTGAAGGTGCCTGGTGGAATTTCAATATTAAATTTGAATCATTCAAACTATGTAAGTTCTCACAGATTTTGTCACTAGCATGCATGCATTTATTTCTTATATAAACACGAAACTTTCATTTACTAAGCGTCAGTTCAAGTTCATCCGTGCATTTGAACGCCTGAAGGTGCTGAAAGGCAAAACCCGGGTCGTTAGTTACAAAATCTGTGAGAATGTACATAGTTTGAACGATTCAAAATTAATATAAGCTAGTCTTTGAAATAAGATAACTAATAAATTTTGTTCCGACATGCAACCAATAACAGTCAAAATACTCATGTATGACAGTACTTTTTATGTAATTCCGTAATCGGCAGTTACATTTAGGTACTCAAACGAATGAAAAACAGGAAAACAAATATGTTTTCAATGTGTTCATAATTTGAATCTTCTGATTTTTACACAACACATATGCAATTCTCTAAATATCATTTTGATAACGCTCCATAAATATTCTAAAATGTTATCAGTTTTGCTGATTGTTTGTTTTACTCAAACATAAGATACACAAACACCGGATCAAGATAGGGGAAAAAACAATAAAACTGGCATCACATTGCCCCATTTAGTCGCGGGTAGATAGATCTTTGGAAGAAATTCTCATACTCGGTTGGTAAAAAGATGCGAAGTCTGTGTCTGTATGCAGGATTTCATTATGAATTCAACGCACTCAGGCGCATCGTGTTTTTGTTTCAAGCGAAAAATAAACGGGTTACTTGAAGTGAGAAATTCTTCTGGGTTTGCATATATTATAATATCATATGTGAAACTGGGGCATATCTTTAGACGTGGAATTATTCGACAACGCGTTTTTATTTCTTCGCAAAAAATAATCCAGCGCCATTCGTTCAAACGACTGTATAACGTTCAAAGTTTTTTTTAAAAAATACTACTATTTTCTTTAAACTTTAAATCAACAAAAAAAATAATAATTGTATCTACAGCTGTAAATTCTACCCTGGTTAACTTTTATGCAGACTAGCATCTGACAGACAAAGTTTGATTTTGATTTTAAAAAAACTCGTTGAACACTAATAACCAAAGTGTTATTAAAATCATAATATTTATGAGCGTATATGTATATTTTTTTCTGTATTTTTTTACGTTCCGGATTCTACTGCAACAGTAAAATAAAAATATTATAAAAGGTCAAAATCTAGTTTCAAAACATGTCAAAAACATATTACCAGAAACATAGTACACATTGTGATTTAAATTTTAAGCTAAATGATAAGGTGTATATTTTATATGCACAGGATAGTTTATTTAAAATATAATTTATTAGTTTATATTTATAATTTAAGATTTCGACTGAAGGTGCGTGGTGGAATTTCAATATTAAATTTGAATCGTTCAAATTATTTACATTCACACAAATCAGTTCAACTTCATCCGTGCGCTTAAACGCCTGAAAATACCGAAAGCGAAACCCGGGTCGATAGTGATAAAACTTGTGTTAATGTACATAATTTTAAATATCAAAATTATTTTTTAAATTTATAATTTAATTAATCGCACCCGTAGGTTTTAGACACGGTAGATCCAGATATTTCGTTCAAACAGTGAGAATCTAACATGAACATTTTTTAAAACTATCTGTCAATGGTTTTTCTGTCAATTGAAGAAATATATAACTTAGCGTAAATTGAGTTCAAAGTCGGGGTTTATACATTTTTAAATGATTTTAAATTCTCGCCGTACCTATGGTCAAACTTTAAATATGAAACTTTTTGAACTGAAGTAAAAACAGAATCATTTTTGGTATAAGAAAAAAATCATGGCGTCTCGACACTTTCATTAAAATGATATAATGTAAAATGCAATTGTGACCTAGATAGTTGCAGTAAAATTGTGACCGGAATGTGAGATAATTTAAGGTCACATTGAAGCAACACGGCGCTCCATAAATGTTCAATAATGGAGGCTGATGGTCAATTTATTATAGCTAAATGTCTCTTGCGGAAGCACATATTTATGGTGCAGTGTTTTATCTCATATTGCAACATTATTCTTGCTAAGAGAAAATTAATTTACTATTTTCGCCGACCACAACAGTAATAAATTTACTCAAAAAGTTTGACAAAAATGTGACTTAATGATAACTGTTTGTTTTTTTTTAAAAACGACGTGACGAGGGAAAAAGCCGGAAGTAATAGTTAAAATTTTATACTCATTAAAGAAGTAGGGCATTCGTCATTTTTTTTCGGTAAGTTTTTAATATTATGCAATGTTAAAAACATTTATATATAAACAAAAAAATATGTTTTAACAATTTAGTCGTGACACTACAAAAAGTGTTTCTCAATAAAAGTCACAAGAGAATTTCACTGATTGATTGAATTGGCATTTACTTGGTAGAAATCCATTATAAAAATGTATAAAAAAACATGTACTTTACTACTTAATACTTTTTAGTAGTTTTAGTTATTGTTTACCTTATTGAGAGAATTTTACTTGGGCCACATTGCTTCACAAAATTCTCCATTTTAATAAGCAATTCAATTGTTACTCAAAATTAAATTATCCAAATATTCCATTGGTAATGTTGTATCATAAATCCAAATCATTTTTATGTTTATTATTGCGAATGTTCATGGAAACTGCCAAAGCAAACAGTAATTTATGCCAAGTACACCGAAAGCTCATGTTTCAAAATCGAATAGTATCAGCTGACAACGGCTTAGCGATCAGTAATCACCGATTCCGATTGCTGCATATCATGCAACAAACCTTTGACGTGCTTGGTAATATTCTGAATATAATGCTTTTCATATATTCGAATTACATCGTATTGCAACGCGATGTGGAAACTAAAATAATTGTTTGATAATATTTGCCAGTGAAAAATATTTCACAATTTATAAAACTATATTTTCGATTTATTTGATATTAGTTTCAAACTGACGCATAACCATAATAAATAAATTAAAGTATTGTTGTTTCGTTGTAAACTATAAATGCTTTCACAATGAAAAGCTTAAATACTACTATTTTTACGCATGTATGCAAGCATTCATTATTCCCTTTAAGTGCGACCGTATGCCGTAACCAACGGTACCGGATAAATCTGATCCCTTCAGATATTAGCAATTATACTTATTTATTTCCTGCCGATACCAATAAGCAAACGACGGCAACCAAGATTAGGACATCAATTGTTTACATAATTGGGCATCGTGGCTTCGCTTGCATAATATTTAGCTTGAGCAGTAAACTTATGGGATTTTTTGTTTATATCATCAACAGTTAGACCAGTCTGCCAACCCGACATGGTGAAGAGAGATTAAAACAAACATTATTTTTTTTAATAACGTCGGAAGTATCATACTAATGTTGATTAGGTATGAATAATATCAATCAGATAGCTTTTAAACTTTTATAGCATTTAAAGGCTTACACTTTATGTATATTTAAATTCAATGTCTCCTGATTGCTCCCGAAACATTTTTGATAATTTTAAATCTCTCAACTTTAATCCGTTTTGGGAATAACTGTAGATACGCAGGAAAAAATCTACAGTCTTTTACAATAATACAAACGGTCGTAAAAAGATGTAGCACCAAATGTATGTCACGGAATATTATAATTGTGCTTACTGTTCGTTGTCACAATAAACTGTATCTTCGGCATCACGAATTACTTATGAAGGTTTTTAAAAGCTATTTTCATACTCACGGTCTTAAAGTGAAAGAATCTTTTAGCAAGACTTTGTAGTTTTAAAAAAAAACATTACTTATACCCACCATTGTAAATAAAGAAGAGTTTAGATTTGTGGGCTCCACTCTAGTTTTAGTAAAGTAATAAAAAAAAAAAGAAGCAGCATCATAGCTAAAATTCCATTGCGTCTTTTTGGCTATCTGTCGCATCTTTTGGTGATTGGTAATTTGAGTATACGGAGAAAAAACAAAGAAAAAAACTTTGTTAACTACTTATAGCTGATGCTATAATTGCTAATGGAAACGTGGCATTCGTTTAATAAGCTTATATTAAATAAAATCCTTCAATGATATGTTCAAGTATATTAACAGAAAGTTATGTATTTGCGTAGGCAACCATTATGCTGAGTTTTGTATTTACTAATAAATTGAATGCACCTGTCATTTGAGCGCTTAAATAAACATCATTTTCAATTCCTACAGCAAAATTAGCGGCTCATATTGCGCAAATTAATAAAGCAAAGAGCTTTCACAGTAAATTCCATATTTTTTTTATGATACTTTCATTAAAAAAAGAAAAATATTTAAAGTTCAAGTTTGCATCGCACTAATTCATGAAATCCGTGGAGCAAGCCGTTAGCTATAAAAATAAAATTTTCCATTTTAGTTTGTTTTTTCCACTTCAATCTCCAATAAAAAAAATCTCTTTTATAACCATTCCTTTATTTTTGATCCGTAAGAATAACTTTAAAAAAATGTTTTACGTCTTCAGCATTTCTTTCTTATGTACTACGAGTAGATGAGTAAACACATATATTTAAATTTCACTGAATATCACTTTTAAGGTGTTTACTGTCAATGCTTGGTGGAATGGCATTATAATAAAAATAATAAAACGTTTTTAGTACTTTTTCCACATAAAATTTATTGAATCAGGAACAGTTTCGCTCATGGTGAGCATTGTCAACTGATAAAAAATACAATGAATCACAACCCAAGAAAAATAAACTATAAATAAAATGTTGGATGGTTGACAGACACTAAATTTGTTTATTTATTATATGCACTCATTTTTGGCTTTTACTTTGTTAACTCATATTCATACTTAATTGATTTTTGATGTGATAGTTTGCTTTGCTAAGAGGTCTTCAACTTTTTATTTATAGTTTATTTTTCTTGGATTGTGCTTCAGTTTTTTGCTTAGTTGTAATACCAATTGTTTGTCACACCTTGTTTTTCTTACTTAAGTTTTGTGTAAATATCACTGTTTCATTGTATTTCTTATCAGCTGACAATGCTCACCATGAGCGAAACCGGCCCTGATCCAATAAATTTTATGTGGGAAAAAGTACTAAAAATGTTTTATTATTTTTATTTCTCTGAATATGTTACAAGACAAACGCTTCAAAGTCTTAGTTACGTATCATTGTTAGTATCTTGAGAGTTATAAGTTTCTAAGCTGAACATTAAGTCTTCGTCTAGAACTAAGATCAAACGCTTGCTTTTAAGTACACACTAGGAAAAAATACCGTCCTTCTAAGAAGCTTATATGTCCTAAGCTTTCCTGAAAGTTGATTTGTATAAAAATGATCACGAATTTTTTAACTGCAAATTCTATTTGTTTCAATTCTTTAGAAAACACACTCAGACCATTTTTTTCATAAACCGTTTGGTAGGTATATTACTATCGCAATCATTTTTTTTTTAATTATGTAGATATTAAGAACAAATGAATTTTCCCATTAACCAGATATTAAGAGGGTTAGACGACAGTAAAACAACTGCTGCATAGAAAGGGTGGCGAAAAACAAGGTTTAATTCTTAAGATGTCATTTTCACATCACGTTTTTTATAAAATCTTATATGGTTTATCATAAAAACTATTTTTTTCTTGGAGTTACAGTCCGGAATAAGCCTCGGCCGTCTCAATTAATCGAACCTTTTATGCCAGTTACTGACCTCCAGCACTCACAGGTCTTGTGACTCGCAGATCTATCCAGCAATGTCGTGGTTTTCCAACGCTTCGTCTTTCATTTACTTAACATCTATTCGTGATATTATATCTAGCTCACTGTATATGTTATTAAGCTAATTGTTGTGCTGGTGTCAACAGATGCCATTCTCACAAATGGTACCGAAAATCTTTTGCAGAATCTTTTGCTCAAACACTTGTAGCGCATGAGAGTTCTTACAGGTAAGCGTCTAGGTCCATATTGAGGCTAACTTTTGTATTCTGAGATACTACACTATTTCGGACATTGACTAGGGAATAAACTTAAATTCAAACTTCGGTTTAATATTTTAAACAATCTATAACTCACTTCTTTCCTATTGAGCTGGCTGCAAATCTGTCTGTACATAAATAGACATGCTTATTTCAAATGAAATGACTAATGCTCGCTTATTAAGATATTTCCATGGAAATATATTTATGAATCATTATGATTTATTCACAATAACACAAACTACAATAGTTGTGATCTGCTATAAAAACATCACGTCATAAATCAAATCAATTGAAAAAAACAGTATCTCACGTTATTATGCAAGAAAACAACATAAAACCCTTACAAATTATCGATTTAAAATTAATAATTTCTAATTCATGGAAAAACAATCCCTTGTAACTTTTAGTTGTCAAAAGCTTTTAAATTTATCGCTATCATGCCAAATTAAGTAACTGCTGTCGTCGCTGGGGGTAGATTTCGTATTTAATCTTAAATATAGATGTGTTTATTTATATTCAGAATATTTGCTTCTCATAAAAACGTGACTAGCACAGTAAAGTTTTACATAATAAGAACGTTAGTGATTGTTATTATTATATTTATAAATTAAATATTTCTTCACCTAGAGCTGGAAGTTTGCGTCATTAAAGATATTTTTACGTCAAATAATAAAATCGTATTTCTATTTTTCATTTGATTTTTTTCAACTAAGCGTACGATTTGACTTGAAAATAAGTAATAACGAACTAATATAAGTTTTCAAATCTAGAAGAAACGCCGTTACAACTTTTATCTATCGAACGAGCGAGAGAAATATTTTAATAAACGAACGATCCACTGTACACTTTGCGAAATAAATTCTGAAAAGTTTTGAATGAAAATATATCAAACTGAAAAAACGTCAAACAAATTGTATGGTTGTAATAAAAACACTATGCGGGCACTTTTTAAAAATGGGCACTCAACACTGAACTGTTGTACATATTTCAATATTTTCTTTATTATTTTTCGATTGATTTACGGCAGTGATTCACATTTGTTTTTATGCTTTCAATCAAAACTGGAAATGATAGGACCAACAGTATATTTCTTCTCATAATATGATGGGTAATAGCTGAAAAATATAATTAATAGACTCTTTGACAAGCTTTTTAGAAAAATAGTGAATTCACATTATATTTTCTTAACCTTATAAAATTTATTAAATACATCATTAATTTATTGTTTCGTAAATCAATTAACACATTAAATATTGTGCCTGTTTTATAAATGTTTTTTTTTTAAATAATTATACTTTACTTAAAAGTGTAACAGTCTAAATATTTTTAAAAAAATTGAGTACGTTCTCTCTGCCAAGAATTTCAACATTTGAATTAGGACAGTAACAGTTTTGCTTACCAATCAAAAGATTTTTGGTTTGATTTTTGTAAATTTAAATTTGTATTTTTATTTATTATCTAAAATCTAAGCCGGGTAAGTCGCCTGTTGTGGTCCAGGTGGTAAGAGCTTGATCTACTAATCACACAGGTTTGGGTTCAATTACCGGTAAGATCACTCAATTCAAAATTGCGATCGAAGACTGGGTGTTTGTGATGTCAATTCACATAATTTCCTCTCCTCCCATTTTTCTGATCCCTTAATAACTGGGTGTAGCAATAGCGCTTAGTCGACCACTGGTCTTGTTCTAGAATTATTCTACTTCTTTCCCTAATACTCACTTTGAGTGACTTTGAATACTCAATTTGAAGCGTTCAAACTATGTACATTCTCACAAATTTTGTCATTAACGACCCGGGTTTCGCCTTTCGGCATCTTCAGGCATTCAAGTGCACGGATGAACTTGAACTGACGCTTAGCAAATGAAAGTTTCGTGTTATATATAAGATATAAATGCATCACTGAGTCCAAAGCCACTGCTGGCGAAAAGAATGAGCCCATGGGAATTCCAACAGATTTGACTAGTGAGCAGTTTCAAGAATTATATAATTTGTTTGTCGGCAAAGGTTTTATGATTATATGATTTTATGGGTATATAGGGTATAGAAGTGGAGATGTGGGAAAATTTGATATTTCGTTTAAAATCGGAAGATTTTGCAGCTGTGCTTTGTTGATTTCTAAAATTTCTTGGAAAAAGAGCTTATGACTGTCCGTATTTTGCTAATCCCTTAATATTGGAAGGACACGTGTTCAATCAGGAACAAGGTATAAAAATGTTACACCCAAGCTCTTTTTCCAAGAAATTTTATAAATCAACAAAGCACAGCTGCAAAATCTTCCGATTTTAAACGAAATATCAAATTTTCCCACATCTCCACTTCTATACCCTATATACCCATAAAATCATATAATCATAAAACCTTTGCCGACAAACAAATTATATAATTCTTGAAACTGCTCACTAGTCAAATCTGTTGGAATTCCCATGGGCTCATTCTTTTCGCCAGCAGTGGCTTTGGACTCAGTGATGCATTTATATCTTATATATAACACGAAACTTTCATTTGCTAAGCGTCAGTTCAAGTTCATCCGTGCACTTGAATGCCTGAAGATGCCGAAAGGCGAAACCCGGGTCGTTAATGACAAAATTTGTGAGAATGTACATAGTTTGAACGATTCAAATTTAATATTGAAGTTCCACCAAGCACCTTCAGTCGAAATCTTAAATTATTTGAATACTCACTTTATAAATTGATTTTTCAATCGATTTATGAATTTCTGTTCGAAGGCATGGATGTATGTGATGTCTTGAATTCCCCCCTCCTACCCACCCTATCATATGAACGGGGCGTTTCAAGAGCGATTAGCGTACCACTAGTCTTGTCTTAGCCCTATCCCTCTATCCCTACTCTCTTTGGAAAAACAAAGAGCAACTGAGTAATAAGCAGTTCTTGTAGAAACAATTATGTTGAGATAAACTCCAATAGGAGTCCATATTGGGAGCGGACATGGTTTTTAAAAAAAAAAAATTATTGATCACCGTATAATATATTATTGCTTATAAAAAAATACCTATTCAATATAAAAACATTATTAAAATTCATTCCACTTATTTAACCGGGAAAAAAAACATTGATTAATGAGTTAACTTACTGCAGTATTCTTTAATTGTTGAGATTTGACGTTTCGAGGATTGTTATCGCTCAAGTTGTAAATCACAAATACAAAAACGTATCCAATTGGCTGCGTAACATTTTGATATATCGGCGTGATTGTCCAAGCTGACGGAAAATCGTAAAATATTTAGAGAAAAACAATGGCCGAAAGCAGCGTGTTTCTCACTCCATTTCATTGCGCGGGGACACAACTTGGATAAAAATATTTCTAAACGGTTAAACCTGCGAACAGCCCGCCGACCAAATTTGATTTAGTGCTCCGGCAAATTGATTGTCTCTATACATGTGCTACATATTATAATTTTTTTATTACCAGAACGGAAGACTGGAAAATTTAGGGGATCTTTTTTGTAATTTATAATAGAAAATATGTTAATGGTTTTACGGATAACCTATCAAAATGATAAAGTTCTTTTGAATGTTCATATTATTACAGATTTTAGAATATAAGTGAACATATTGATTTTATAACGATAGACTGATTTATCTTTCAAGTAAAATCAACTTTTTTATTAACATCAAGATGTCGAATAATTTGTTTGATAAATTTGGCGGTTGCTTTCGTTTATAAATAAAAAAAGAAAAAACTTTACGGGATCAATTTCAACTAAAAGTTGGTTGTGAGTATTCTACCACCGCCCGTTATGAGTATGCAGTCGAATTTTCACGGCCGCCTTCCATAACCCAATAAAATAAAAGAATTTATTTCTCATATTATTGAACCAATACCAGCTGCTCGGGACCTATCTTTAACAGTTTCACTAAATAAATATAATTTAAAAATTAAACTAATTTTCGCAAAGATAAAATAAATTATGATAACTGTTTTGTTGTTCGCTGTCAATACTTGGTTGAAAATCATTATATTTTAAAAACATGCTTCTTTACAAATCTTTTTTGTTGGATGTCTTTCCAATAGTAATAATTTTGAATATAATCTACAATGCCACGTATATAAATAATATAACTATCGATTTATTTAAAAAAATATGCAATGTTTTTACACTAACAATTAACAGTCATAAATATTAAAATGTTATGTTCGTTGTTTTTGTGACAATTGCTTGAACGTAAGGCATATGTTATCTTATTACTAGCGATCTAGACATTAATCTGATTTTTTCGCTGTTTACGGAAAGTATTGAAAAAAAATCAACTGTACGTTCATAACGCCAAAGCAAATTTCGTCATTCGTTATTATTTAAACTTACGTGTGTAAAAGTTGTTAATTTATTAAACATATTCTTTTCTATTCCAAATTAATTCTCTTGTCTTTTATACGTTTTTTTAAACCACAAACTTTACTTAGAAAAGTAAATTGCTTAGTATTAAAATACCACTCTTTCTTGCGTTCTATAAAATAACATTTGTTTGTCGAGAGTACATTTTTTTACTTTTAATGTAATACAAAAAAAAACTTAACTTAATAATAAAGCTATGTCTCGTAGCTCAGACTAATTTAAGAATGGTTTTCAGTCGCGGTTTGTCTTTTTTCATTTATTTAATACATTTTTCTTTCATTCTAAACACTTTAGACACAAAAGTATTTAAAATAATGAAAGCATTCTCACAGTAATTATTTAGCGACAGTTTTAAATATCTCTACTTTTATAATAACGTATTTTTAATGTATATTTTAAGTTTACGCACACTTTTCGTTATTTTAACAAGTCATTTAAATAAATGGAAGAAATTTATTAAAACTTCAGAAAGACATTATTTCAATTGTATATACAAGATTTTCTAAAACTTTACAATTTTGTTTTGGCTCTACAAATTAACAAAACACGTTTAATAATCAACGTCTAGTTTTAACTATCTGGCATTATTTTTTTACGTAGATATGTTCTTAATTAATTCCTTATTTCAACTGAAGCTGCTTGATGGAATTTCAATATGAAATTTTAATCGTAGAGAAGTTGCACATTTCTATATGTGTTGTTACTATTATTATAAATATTTCACTTTTAATTATATTACGAATTAAAAATCTCAAACTAGTCATTAACAAATCACACTTTTTATTATTTCATTAGTTTTAATTATTTTGGAATTCTCCAACACTCAGATCATCATTTCTCAAGCTCTGTATTTGTGTGAAAAATTATTTTTTGAATGTTTGCTCTTCAATAAATAAAACTATTACTTATTTGAGAAAAAATATTATTTTGATTGAATAAGTGAAACTTTAAATAAATGTTTTTTAGAATTTTTTTAGAAATTAAAAGTAGATGATTATCACAAAAGAAAAAACATCACATATGTTTTGTTAATGTTTTGTACAAATTAATCAAATTTATTTATAATCAGATTTCTATTGATTTACGTAAACATACATAAATGTAGGTTAATCTTTATTTACACATAATAATAACAAGAGTTTTAAAAATAAACCTTATTCTAGAAATTATCATCACCTTCAATTAGTGTAAAAAATATAATGTAAAACTTTGTTACTCCTATTCTATTAAAATAGGAGTCTATTATAAACTTTGTTATGTTAAAATTGAAAAGTTAAAACGTTACCGCCGACCACATCAAAGTATTATCATTAAATTTCTTAAAATGATCCATTCTGTCACTTTAAATGTGTTCACTGTCAATCCTTGGTGAAAAGGTATTATATTTTTAAAAAGGCACTCAATTGTGCTAATTCCACTTTTATTTTATATGATCAGGACTGATTTCGCTCATGACGAGCATTAACAAATGAAAATAAAATATACTATTACATTGCTATTTATACAAAACAAAATAAAATTATTAAGGTGTAACAAACAATAATTTTAATCAATTTTTTTCAATCTCATTTCAATTTCAATTTCACAATTTCTTACAAACATTTCCGTTTAATTATAATGTATAAAAAATGAACGAATTTAATTTAAGATTTCGACTGAAGGTGCTTGGTGGAATTTCAATATTAAATTTGAATCGTTCAAACTATGTACATTCTCACAAATTTTGTCACTAACGACCCGGGTTTCGCCTTTCGGCATCTTCAGGCATTCAAGTGTACGGATTAACTTGAACTGACTCAGTTCAAGTTCATCCGTACACTTGAATGCCTGAAGATGCCGAAAGGCGAAACCCGGGTCGTTAGTGACAAAATTTGTGAGAATGTACATAGTTTGAACGATTCAAAAAAAAAAATGAACGAATTTAAGTTAAGATAAAATGAAACATTTCCAAGGCAAACAATTGAATAAAATCTGTTAGTACTTACGAAGGAAGCAATCCCATTGATAGTAACGAAAAAATATTACTACTCTATTTCTGAAAAGGACCTTCTATAAAACACAACCCAGTGAAAGCTTCGTCCTTCCTTACAAAGGCAAAACAAATTGTACCTTAAAATAAGTCAATGCCCAGGACTGGCCAAAGGTCTTGAAGGCTTTGTTCTCAAAGGAAGTCCACCACAACCCTCCATCTCTCCATTTCACGTTCCCACGTCTTTCGCTCACTTAAGACAGCAAGACAGATGGTGAACCTATCCTAAAGGTTTTATGGATTGGTCTTTCACAAACAACTTTTCACCGGCTTGTTAAGTTTTATTTTTTGAACATTGATTTATTTAGTAGTTATAATTTTTGATTCATTTACTATATTTAAATAAAACATTGTATTTAGGTATGTTGTATGATATTAACTAATACAATGTGAAATGACACTTATTTTATATACCTTTTGTTTTATTAATTTGTCTAAGCGTGAACAGATTGTACCAAGAAAAGAATGCTTCAAATTATAACAGATTGCATATGTATTACAAACAGATCAGATGTTGGAATGAAATAATTATAAGGTTTGAAACTGACTATAATCATCCGTTTGCAGCAGGATTATAGCCGAAAAAAATACCATATACTCCAATTTGGAAGCGGAAATTTCTCGATAAAAAATGAATTAAGAAAAAACACAATATTCCTTCGTACTTTATTTTGACTTTGTTTACAAAGTTCGGGACCAGTTTCACTCATGGCGAGCATTGTCAACTGACAAGAAATGTAATTGAACAGTGCTATTTATACAAAAACAAATTAAAATGAAAAGGTGTAAACAAAAATTGACATTGAAAATAATTTACAAATTACAGTAGAAGTGATTCTATAATTACACAAAATTTTACAACATTTATTTTAAAAATCATCAAAAATAAACCGATCCTGACTTTAATAAATAAAGTGGAAATAAATTACAAGGGAACATTGTGTTTTTTCTTAATATAGTGCCTTCCCACCGAGTATTGATAGTGAACACCCTAAAAGTGAAATGAATGTTCATCTTTCTTTTCCTAACGACGGTGACGAATTGTGAAATCGTCATACTGGGGCAGGTCGGACAAACTGTAACAATGCTTTCGGACTTTTTATGTAAGCGAAGAACTGATCTGGGCCATAGGTACCTACCACTGGTTTAAAGTTCAATCCAACCTCTTCTTCTTTGTTTTATCATACTCAATGTGTTTCCTTTTTGATTTGTTTCAACCAGATATCGCAAAGAAACTTTGCTCACAACTTTATTTCAAATGAAGTATTTTTTTAGTGGATTTTTTTTATATCACAGCTCTTCAATAAACATCTCATAGTAATAAACTAATTATTTTTTGATTACCTTGATTTCATAATGAAAGTTAATTTCATAATATTCGCGATGGCTTAGATAATTGCGGAAGTTCGTAAAATTCATGCATTTAATTTTCAATGAATATCAGAATATGAAGACTTCACAAAAAATGATATTTATCCAGTTATTTGTAAGAATGACTGATTTTGATGGTGAGCATATATTTATTTTCATATTATAAACAAAAACATTTAAATCTATGTGTGATTCAACTGCAATTTTCGTTTCTTTGTAAAATAAGAAAATTGGGAGAAGATAAATATAATAGAATAATAAGGTAAGTACCATTTTTTTAATATTTTCTGTCGCTAGTATGTCTTTTCGTGTATCATGTCTGCTAAAATTAATCTTTTTCACTCGACTTGGTATTTAGCCTTCTTTCGTCAACTGCTGATCTCCAACACTCGTTAGTCTTGTAATACCCCGTTCATCCAGCAAAGTCAATGTCTTTCAATGCTTCGTCTTCCCACACGAATGACAAATGTGAACCTTTGTATTAACTTCCACTAACCCATTCGTGATATATGCCTGAACAATTGTAGGAGTTTTAAAAGTTCTGACGATGTCTGCCTCACCGTAGAGGTTATTAAGCTTGGGGTATTTCCCACGTCGTCAGATGATAATTTCGTAGGTTCTGATCTCAATCAAATGATAATGCCAAAATAATGACACAACCAATAATAATTTTTGATCTAAAACAAGTTTAGTAAAACCATTGTTGATTAAATCGACATGCTTTTGCCAAAAGTTCAATTTCTTTATTTAGAAATTTATGTATATAATCTTTCAGTTTAGTAAGTTTTTGTCATAATTAATTGATTTGACTTTTATTGAGAGCTGCAGTTAACATAACACTTTAGTGTCAGATTATATTCTAGTGATAATACCAGGGTTGTGAATTCGTGTAAAAAAAAGACGACTCCGACTCCAGTTTTTAAAAAATTAACGACTCCGACTCCAAGGAAATTTTTCAATAATTTCATTTTAACTTATATATGTGTATACCATCAGATCATCTTTAGTCAGCCAAGCATGAAATGTCAACACTTTGGACTATGTATTTTGTTTGAATACACATCATTAAATATATATTTCAAAAAAAAAATGAGTCGCTCATTTTTCACGACTCCGACTCCGGTCAAAACACCGCGACTCCGCGACTCCGACTCCGCAGCTCTGGATAATACTATAATACAATTCTTCTCAAAACAAAGTACTCATAACAACTACGTAATATTCATATGCAGCTCTCAGTGTCAAATATTACTTGCATTTCTTAATCACATACAATTTTCCAAATTTCATATAATGTTAGCTGATAATATGGAGTACTGCAAGAATGAGTATTGTCAAAAAAAGACGTACCAAAAATTGACTTAAATTTTACATATAACGCGATATCTTCAATGATATGCAGAATTATATGCCATACAACTAATTTAGACGTGAATTTATGTTTCCCTCAGATAGTCGAAAACGTCTTTTTGGGTTTTTTTATCGGTAACGTCAAGCCTTTGGAAGCATGATTGAATATTACTAAAGGCAAAGCCTACGTCCAAACTGACAATACGTGTCTATCAAATATCACATTTCAATGCTTATCTACGGTTACGATAATATACGGGCTGCGTCACAGATAGGAAAATATTTTTAGTGCGGAAAAGATGACATGAATTGAATAGATGAAGCTAGCAAGCTAAGTCATAGGGAGTAGAATGGACGTTAAGGGACTGAATGACATCTACATTTAATTAAGCAATGTTAGAAGCCAAAACCTTCAAAATAACCGATAATTTAGTCAATTTTATACGGTGAAATATTTTAAATAATACCTAAGTACTAACTAGGGTATCCAATTCCGGGATCCCGTTCAACTAAGTGATCCCAAAATCCCGGGATTGCAACAGTACTAATCCTGGAATTTCGGGATTGAGAAAATGGAACACGCATGTCGCGCTGTTTTTGGCAAATCCGTAAACTCCTGGGATTTTGGATTTGAAATTTTTTTGAAATTAACCTAAAATTTAAGTATTTCGACTGAGGGTGCTTGATGGAATTTCAATATCAAATTTTAATTGTTTGAATTTTGTACTTTTCCATGAGTTTTAGCCTTTTAACTTTGTGACCTACTTATATTTTTGTATATAAACGATACAAACTGTTTACTACGCGTCAGTTCAAGTACATCCGTGCACTTGGAATGCCTGAAGATTCCGAAAGGCAAAACCCGGGTCGTTAGCGACAAAACTCATGGAAAAGTACAAAGTTCAAACAATTCAAATTTAAGCTAAAATTGTTTCAAAAATCACCAATCAAAAATTCTCTCAATCCTGAATCCCAATTTATACACAATTGTATGTTGAGTGTTCAATCCCGGGATCACAAAAAGGTTCCAGGATTGGATACTCTAGTACTAACTACTCAACTGTCATGTTTTCATCATAAGTTGTTGAAGACGTGCTACGCTTAAATCTCACCATGATCATAAAAAAAAACTTGTTTTGGATTTCTTTTTTAAAAAATCACGAAGAAAAGTCGTAACTAAAATATTTACGGGCGATTGGCGTCTTTCAATTTACGATAAAAAAAAATATGGGTTGGAATATTCATCGAACGGTTAATATTTAAAATTTTGATGCTTAGTGGAATGTGATATTATAAATTATAACAAAAGATTTTTACTTAGCTATTTGATTAATTTTAAAAATATTAAAAAACACAGAATTCTTAGGAACCCTCCGAAATTCAGCATCGATAATCTGACACGTTTGCCTGCTGCGTCACCTGTTTTTATTTCCTTTCCGAATTTGTACAGAAAATTATATTATTCAAGCTTCTGTTTACAAGCTGAAGGAGGTTCTAAGATTAGAATAAAAACCCCATTGAAACCTTTTACGAACAAAAACAAGCTTTAGAATTTTTTCAAATAACAATCACAATCGATTTTTTGCAGACGTTTCGGGTTACCTTTTTCTTTTAAATACCAACACCCTGTTTTGAATGGGTAAATTACTCCGGCGACAGTCTTCCAGCTGAAATAAAAACAAAGATATCACATTGCGTATCACAATCAGCTGCGAATTTTCCCCCCCTTAACAAATATCCGTTTATTTTCATTCTATTGGGTCGATAGGTTGGTTTTAAATCAGGCCCCAGAGCCTCTTAACGGCAAGCGGAATCGAACATAAAACCCAAAATAAATAAATAGAACGACCATTTTCAATATCTACGGTTTTTTTTCAATAGAACTTTGGGTTTTTATTACGCATTTTCTACCGCCGTGGATTTAAAATAAAATCGTAGATCACTTTGGGATAATCTTTTTTCGCGATAACCTTTTTTATGTTAAAAATAGGCTTAAGATAATATAAATGTCTGGTCGTAAATTTCAATCTATTACTTTTAATTTATGATACCTACTTTTTATTCACTTACCAAATAAAATAAAAGGTGCTTGCTTATCAGCAAACATTTTTAAGTTATATAATCAATCAATCCAAATACAGTAAGATAATCAGCAAGAAAATTTCAAGTGATCATTAATTGTGCGTTCATACTTCAGTTACGATGGTTGAAAATGATCTTCAGCTATTTTTTTTATCTTAAAGATGTTTGATGAAGATAATAAATAATTTAAACAAAGTTATTTAATTTGAATTGTGTGTTTTTCTCATTAAGTAAATAATATTTATAAACAGTTGAATCCACCGGAGATTTTTAACTCCTTTAATATTTAGAGCTTAATTAATAAGACTCTTCATCAACATACTTGAGAACAACTCAATGGTAAAAATATTACAAACAATACAAAGGCTAAGACTTTAACTAAAAGTATAATTTAATATCAATTTAGGTGTTTATTGTAACTTCAATATCAGACTTTTGACACTAACAACCTGGAACACGCGTTTTGGTATCTTCAATCATGCAAGTGTACAGATGAGTTCAAACTAACAGTTAGTAAATAGTTTTTATCGTTTCAATATAAAAAAATCATTACAATATTAAGTCGTTATTTTATACGATTTAATATATGAACCGTCAGGTATGTGGAGTGGTCAACAACGTTGGCTTCCGTGACGAAGCTCAAAGGTTCAAATTCCAATACAGTTTTTTTTTCAATTGATGTATCGATTTCTGTTCAATTTCGGTTTTTGTGATGTCTGAAAATTTACTTTTCACTCTTACAATTCTTAAGTAGCGAGAGCGATTAGTTACAATTAATAATGTCATTAGATCTATCTTTTTTTTTACCTTTACCCTCATATAAAGAGAGGGGTTGAATAAAGGAGTATCAAGCAGTTTTCGTAGAAAAAAACAATTTTAAAAAAAATTAACAGGTGAATTTGCCGAATCCGCCAATCTTGTATCCTATATATGTAAATATAATATATAAATTTTCCAGCAAACAAAATAAATATAGTTCTTGAAATTAACATTTAAATCTGTATGCATTACTGGCTTTAACCTTAGTGATACATGTATTTCTTATGTAAGCACGATACATTCGTTTACTAATAAACGTCAGTTCAAGTTCATCCGTGCGCTTGAACGTCTGAAGATGCCGAAAGGAAAAACCAGGTAATTAGTGACAAAACTTGTGTGGATGTACATAATTTGAACGATTCAAGTTTAAATAAATTATTTTATATTCTAATTTTAAGAACCGGGTTACCAATTTGAAGCACCGGCTCTCGAATATCGTTGATTTGGCTAATTAGTTAAACGATTAACAACCGGTTGCTCAAACCCTAGTGCCGTTGTTCAGAAATTTACTGATCACTTGTCCGGGCTCATTCGAGGATTCGATTCCATGACCACGTAACCGAAGAAGACGACACTTTTCTCAGAGAGCGCTGGGATTTGACAATGTTACCGGTATTTAATCAAAATGTAATGTAATAAACTCATTTTATTTAAAAACTACGAAGTATAATGTGTTAATGATATTCCAAAACTTTATTAGTAGTTTAAAATGGTAGCGCGCTATAAACAAATTATGGTATTTTATAATTTCTTCATATTTTGACCAACTACAACCGTCATATTATTAAGCTCTACTTAACAAACTGGAAATAGATTCATGTTAAATACAAGGCTGATAAGTCAGAAATGAACTATTTGTCAATATAGGTCAAAAGTTCGTACTCAAATAAAAATTATTTAATTTGTTTCAAACCCAGTTGAGATCTATTTTGGAGGTATTTTTATAAACTTTAATCTGTTGTCCTTGCAAAAAATTAAAGATTACTCTATATTCATTACTACTAAAATACATAGTTTTGGTTAAAAAACTATTTTTATAAATTATTAATATCTACTCACTTAAACTGAATTATATTTACATATATATAGAAAGAATATAATATTTATTTTGAAAGAAGGTATAAGTGTTTTTTTATTAACTCTTTTGAATGCGAAAATTGCTTAGACCTCAGAGATTCCATTAAAAAATGCGTGACTCTTACAAAGATGTTCATAATATTATACACATTACTTCTTTTAATAAAAAAAAACTACATTGCAACAGCAATAATATACAATTCATAGATAGCGTTTTTAGTCAAATATAAAGCTTGGAAACCTGTTTTATATAGAATAAATGAACAGAACCAAAATAACGATAGAAAAATTTCGTTCAAAAATCGTAGATACCTAATAGACTAAAATAATTATATTATTGAATTTGAAAACATTGTAGAATACGTATATGTATCTCAGCCAACATGGTGACAACGGGAATAAAATAATAGTTTATTGTAAATGTACGTTATTTTGTATGTTTTGAGGCGACGTTTGAACTATTTGATAGAAAGATAAAAATGCTAAGCGCCGCTTGCGGATGACAATGTTAAACAATAAACTATTACAGCCAGCTATTTCAGAATGTTAGGGCCCCACAAACTTACGATTTTATCACAAATATGCTGATTTACCCATAGAGTAATCGTAAACGTTTCATTTTAGTTAAGCGGTTATAATAAAGTAATGTGTATGTAACT
Source organism: Himalopsyche tibetana (assembly GCA_030503985.1). NCBI lineage: Eukaryota > Metazoa > Arthropoda > Insecta > Trichoptera > Rhyacophilidae > Himalopsyche > Himalopsyche tibetana. The sequence goes on along the minus strand of JAPJYX010000007.1, from coordinate 435,587 downwards.
TATGCTTTAAGTATAAATTATAAACATCAGTTTTTATAAGCCATAACAAGAAACGACAAGTCTTTTAATTGTATTTATCTTTTCAAATTGCTCTATAATGTCATGTATTGTGACATATCTGAGCATTCTAATAGTTTGTATTCATTACAATTCCGATTTAAAAAAATCCTATATTAATTACTATATACCGGGGTGAGCTCTGATGCGAAATATCATGATGTATGAAGTAATTAGCAAGAGTGTCATGCTTTCTTTTTCGCCATATCATAAGGCAACAATTTTATTATACTTTCTATAAAACAAGACGGATTTTTTAAGTCAAAAATCAAAGAAATTTAGTTATTTGTATACAGGGCTGTGCGGACAACAAAACAACACAGTGATAATAAGCAAATGCAATCAAAGTAAGATCCACCAAAGTAGTGTTACAAATTTTACAGACTATGTGACTTACTAAAAGTAAGCAACTAGAAGCTTTTAAATAACCAAAACATTAATTCTAGTAAAAATGACTTCGCAAACATTTTATCTTATTTTAGTAAATATTATAATTGAAGTTTTGTATGGTCTACGCACCTAAAAGTCTTCATCTCCAAACTATACCGTCGGAAGTTAATTTATTTTAATAGAGAGAGAAACTATTATATATTTTTAGTATTGTAAGAAAATTCGTGTCTGTTTTAGAAGGATACAGATTTCTCTTAGTAAAAATTAAGTAACGCTATTATGTCAATATCATCTGCTAAATTATTTCGATAAACTTAAATCACCATAACAACAGTTGACTTAGTTAAGCTATTCGGGTTATGAAAACGTAGCGTTTATTTGCATATACGAATATTACGTGGTATTTTCTTAGTTAATCGACTATGTCGAGTGAATTTAGTTTAACTACAAAATTATTGGATGAATGCCTGCGCTATGAATTCTTTTGTTTAAATAACTATGATTATAAGTAACTTGTTTTAGTAATTTTAAACTGAAACACGTTAGCAAAACTTACATGCTAAAGATATAATATGTTATTTTACGCCAAACAAATAGAAAAAAATAATTATATTTTTTACTTACTTCCAATGTTGAAAAGGCATCATCAGGGAATGAAAGAAGTTGCTATAAAATCAATGTTTTTTGTTGAATCACTTTACCTCTTTTTTCAGAAAAGATTTAGATAGTACGGTGAGGCTAGGGAAAGACTAGTAGTGACCAATCGCTCTCCCTATTCCCCATTAAAAAAAAACGAGTGAGCTGGAGAAATGTTATCATCATTTGTGTTTTTTAGCACACATCTGTTGATTACAAGAACAAATAATTTTACGAATTTGTTAGACCAGTTTTAATCATTTGGATATAGCAACAAACGCCTACAGCATTGAATTCTATCTTAAAGTTAATATTATGATAAATAGAATAGGTGTTAGTTAAAAAAAAAAACATTTTTTCTCTTTGAATATTCAACGAAAACCGTTATTATTCCGATGATATATTTTTCTACTAGCTCACAAAACTTTTTGCGAGGTGTTAAACTTTATTTTGATTTTTTGGTTATTCTATTCGTAGCCCTATCTCACGTACAAAGTCTCCCTTTCATCTTAAAGTCATATTTCCTTGCAGCAACAAACATTTCTGTATTGTCAAATTTGAAAAACGTGCTCCTGTTTTATCGAATCGGTGTTTTTATTCGCTCATGTTATTGGCAGTTTCTGTTTTAAATAGAGTTTCCTACGTTTTGTCATTGGATTTTTCAAATTGTGTTGTTTTTTTTTATTTATCGGCAATAACTTGTTGACAGAAGTCAACAATGGCGTATGATGCTTACTTTATGCTTTCGGTGTACCAATAAATTTTCTTTTATAGCAAAAAAGCTTCCTAGATATATTTTACTTATATAAAGAATAAGCATCTCAACAGTCGTCGATTCTATAAAAAAATATCGATTGCGGGGTCGCTACACTTTAAGTTATATTACGTATTTTGTTAAATGTTCAATATTTTTTAATTTTTATATGAAGTTTAAATTGTAATTTGTTTAATTATAAATTCAAAGAATTATATAATTTAAAATACGCCAGATATTTTTACATTCTCATTTTTATAGACACTATAGATCATATTAGGAAGACGTTACGAACATCCATACTCATATTTTAAGTGTTTGAAAAAAATGGCCCCGTCGAGACTGGTACCCGGTACCATCTGATTGCCTGGAAAAATTCTAGGCTGTACCTGAAGGGAATTCCATTTTTTAAAAAAAGCACAGAATGTAATAAATTACACATAAAATATAAGATAAACAAATCAATGAAATTCATTCATTTTTAGTGTTTATTAGGGCTTGTCGGTTTTCAAAAACCAGTATTAAAAACTGTTTTTTTTTGAAAATTTGTGACATTCAAAAACCGGTTTTTCAACTTCGTTACTGGTTGTGCTGAATTTGTCATAAACGAGTCTATAAACAAAGGAACTGAAAATTTGGATCTTTTATTTGATGGCTTAAATACCATATTCCCCACATCATTACCAGTGAAAGGGTATTTTCGATATCAGGAAATTTTGTTACAAAACAATCAGTGGACGCTTTTTGTTTTCTTAAATCATATATTCTAGTAAGATTAACACCAAATAATTTATTGTTGTGCATTATTATATGCATAAATAAACAACATAAATAAATTGAACTCTTCCTCGCTATTTTGATTGAATTATTCATATTTTGTAAAACTTCGAAAACCGGATAAACCCGGTTTTCGAACAATATTGACATTCGATAACCTGTTTTTTCAAAAGTCGGGTTGGTTTTGTATAAGCCCTAGTGTTTATCAAGTTAATTGAAAATGCATCATTATTTTTTAAATGATTTTATAGAATATTTACCAAGTGTTGCATGCAAGTTTCATTTACTTTTTTGTATTAATTTAACATCAAGATTAAGACAGACTTTTCTAATCGCGAGCAATATCATCAGAAAAGAAAAATATAGATAAAGAATTATTTATAAAAAATAAATGAATCAAACTAAAATTATTAATAATTAAAAAAATAAGTCCTCTTACGAATAAATATCACTAAGCTGCAATCAAACACTTTATATATATATATATTCAAAAGTATATGAAAAGATACCTATTGAAAGGTCAGAATTCATTCTTAAGTAATTCATACCGAAATGAGCAATTGGGATTGTTTACTGATTTTATGTAATAAAAAAAAGTGGGGATGAATTTTTTTCATAACAAATCATTCATATTTTTTTGAACATGCAAAGATACAAAAATAAAATACAAATTTTATTAAGCATTCTTATAATATACCAAAATATATCTTCTGATGTTTTGATTTCATAATACCATGCTGCAGATGCTCCAGAAATGCTTGAATTCTGCTTGTCTCTTCTACCAACTGGATGGATTTTGTCTGATGGCCATCTATAGAATGTACTCGGTGAAGCTAAGGGACGCTGGAATGACATGGGAGGAAGCAAGAAGACTGGTAAGGGAAAGAAAATCTTGGATGAATCATGTGGTGGCCATATGCTTCGACTAGGGAGCTGATACTAAAGAAACATATTTTAAACCATCAATATTTGGTAGCATTAATCAGGAAAATCAATTATTTGTTTATCTTAATAAAAACAATAATCCTTTGTACTTAATTCCACTTTATTTAATATGTCAGGACCGGTTTCGCTCATTGCGAGCATTGTCAACTGATCAGTTGACAATTCTCGCAATGAGCGAAACCGGTCCTGACATATTAAATAAAGTGGAATTAAGTACAAAGGATTATTGTTTTTATTAATATAATGCCTTTCCACCAAGTATTGACAGTGAAAACCCTAAAAGTGATATTTGTTTATCGATTACTCAGTATTTTATCCGTCATTTGCAATGGCATCAAGTCTGCTACTTCCATAATCTTTCAACTATTCAAGATGTATCTAAGCTTTTTGAAAGTACAAATCTTTCTTTTAATTATATACTGACCATTAACTTAATGTTACAAATTACGTTCCCAAAGAATCACATCGTATGTAATATATTTAAGTATAGTTTGTTTGTTCACTGTCCGGTAGCAAATTGAATGAAATGTTGGCAAGGAAGACTAACTCCCCTTACATTAAGATACTTTTATATACTTTTGTATATGTCTGTCGTGATGTGTTGTTAAGATATTCCCCTGACAACACCACACAAACATGTCTTACTGAATTCATCTCGCGAAGAGTTCATCGCCAGAATACAAATTTGCAATAAATTATTCATTGTTTTTTTTAAATCGTTTTGAAAACTTGTTGAGATACGTGCAGTTTGTATAGTTGTAACGGGAAAAAGAAAAAACTCGATGGAATGAAGTATTAAGACAGGATCGGATATGATCGTCTCAGAAGCCCATTCGAGAATTCATGAATTCGAGACAAACAAATGAGGAGCTTGGCATTAAAACTCAGTATGTACATTTTTAACATTTTTGAGATCAATACGACAAAAAAAAATTAATTACTCCATACAAGTATCGAAAAAAAGATGAGAATAAAAATGTACTTAAAACCATTACTAAAGATCACTATCGGTGTCAATTGAGTATTATTTATTATTTTTTAAGTAATATTTTTTTTAAATTTGATTTGGTGAAATTTTACCAACCATAGCATATGATAATAAATAGGAGTTTAAGTGATACAATAAACTACGTTTTTCATATAATAATTGAAAGCTTCAAAATTTTTGATCTAAATTAAAAATTTAAGTTTCTGAGATTCTTCTCAATATTAAAAAATAATACTTTCAATGGATTCGGCGGTAACTTTGTGGAAGTTTATTTTAATATAAAATATAATCTAAGCTATTTTATATTTTATATTAAAAAATAATAGTTGTCAATGTAACCTAATTTTTATACATAAATACTGGACACCAACCAGTGGAGAAGCGATGCTTTAATTACATAATAGAGATAGCAACTTGACTGAGTAGAAGCCAACCCGAGCCGTGTCACTTTAGAAATAATATTTATCATAAAAACATATTTAAATGGCACTGTAGTAATTATAACAATTGTATTGATTTCTCCCGTCAGTTATTATTACTTTAAATGAATATTAAGTTGAAAAAATTCTTATTGATAAGTGTGGCTTCACTATAAAAAGGTATTTGTCAAAAAACATTACAAGGCGTTTGCGAAAAATACTTGCTCAAAGCTCTTTTGCTTAAAATTAAAAGAGTTTAATAATTTTACATTTAGTGAATACGGTATGCTTATTAATGGTTGTAAATGTAAAAGTACCTTTTATATTAATATAGAAGCTACATTTCTGTTTAATTCAAAAACTATTTTTTCCAGGCACCTGCAAAAAAATGTGTCAGGTTAAATTAAAAATTGTTGAGAAATTGAAAATTAAAGCCAAAGTGATACAACTTTTTTTGAATGTTGTGGTTTTCTTTGATTGACAGTAAAATAACACTTTTTCTTTTTATATTTTACAGTTTTGATAGTCTTGATTATTTTTGATTATATTTTTCTAATAACATTTAAGAAGGAAATTTCGAATAGTTTACTCAATTTTGTACCTACGTTTGGATACTAGATGTTTTTTATAATGATCAATTCTGATAATTTTATGTTTTGAACATAAAATTGACAGAATTCAATATTTTTGTCAATAACAAGTGTAAGTTTTATCACTTTATTACGCAAAATAATACAATTATCAATATTGTTATAGTATTATAGGTATATTTTAAATATGTAATTATTAAGTATGGCATGTTGATTTTAAAGACGAAAAGCTTCTTTTTTGATGATTTCTGGCGGTGAACATTTTCTTGATGTTTTACGTCGACAAGTTTATAGTTGGCCGCAAATAGGCAACGCTCAATCACCGTCCAGAGCAAACGGAATCTTCCGCCCTCTACATTTTCCGAGTGAAGTGCAAAGTTAGTCTTGCCGGTAGGAGATTCGTTGTTGTCAATACCGGAAGAAGAGATCCCATCTTTCGGTTTGAGGATCTCGATTCTACACATCCGCAGTTTGCACTCCTCTCAGACCGACTTCCGGTTTTATTGATGCGAAACTTTTTCGAGAGTCTACGAAGTTTCACATGGCGATGCCAATTTCGTCATCCGTTTTCTTTAGAAATTTTATTAATATTTTTCTACTCTAAAGAAATATTTTTATAGTTTTAGCATCTGAAGAAAATACTATATTATAACACTCAAACAACTTCAGTGCTACAAATCGAAAAAGAAAGTTCCACAAAGTTATATCATAAGCCATCTTAAAATAATTCTACTTGTAGATGAAATCGTTTATACATACGGATAAAAATTTCGTGAGAAGTCAAAAATTTGATACTGTTCATAAGTTTGAAGAAAATATTTTTAACTGACCAAATAACTAGGAAAGTTCTATGCAGTATTTCTTGTTAAAGTTTTATTTATTGACACACAGCTTTTTCCGAATATTAGAGTATTTCAGAAAATTCATTGAAAATTTACAATATATTTATCATTGCACAATTGTTCACATTTATCGTAAATATTTTATCAGTCATACTTTCGCTGTAATATTTTTTTATTATTATCACAATTTTTCAATATTTTTATATGTACCTTTTATTATTAGTAATATATATAATTATTTCATAATCAAGAATAAACATTTTATAGTTTTAATATTCCTTTTTTTCTTCATTGATAACATGAGTAATTTTCTTGCAATTTTTTCATAATTGGGTATTATGTTTCTGTCTCAAAACAAAGACACGTCGTTGTATTTTTCATGTTGAATAGTGTCTTAAAAGATTAATCTTTTTTGTAGTTTTAAAAGTTCTCCTTGATACTGCATGGTTATTCTTTCAGTTAAATCTACAAACATTTGTATAGTTATCCAATTAGGGAAAGCCATTTTTTATAATATGAAATTAGATTTGATAAATGTGTTATTTCACTGATTGCATCACACATTTTGTAGCTCAACAAGTGGAATAAAAACGTTGTCAAAATTTCATTTTTTATTGAAAATGAACTTGCATACAATTACTACCGAGTTTATCGAAAATATAAATTTCTTAGATACCATTATAAATATTTATCATTTGAAAATTGCCACTCAAAACAATAAAAATGGCGTACGATTGGGAAAACGTTTATTACCACTTGCCTATAGAATAATTATCGTGTATTTTCCAAATGAATCATTCGTTATACAATTCGTTATATTGATGATATAACGCAACTGTGGTGGCATAGCGTACGCAAAGTAAACAAATGAAAGAAAGCTTGTTTTATCGCGAATATAAACTAAGCCTGGAGTGCAATTATACAAATGAGTATGTAGATGAGTGGCTCTCGCTTCCAATTCCATTCTGTAATTAGAACATTCCCGGAGTCGCAAGTGGCAGTGACTGTCTAGTGGCAAGTGGCAAGTTACTAGGTTGCGAGTATCAAGTGACGAGCGGCTTGTGGCCAGTCACGATTCTTGGCACAAAGCTCTGATGCAAATATTTTGTTTAATTTTCAACCAAACATAACCAAGTTGTAAAGTTGATTTTATTTTTTTCTCATTAAAATATTATTCGCTTAATTTTTTTCGATCCTCAAAATATACAATATATTGCTCTATCGATTTTTTACAGTTATTTATGATCAACTGTAAATTTGTTATTGAACAATGTGCATATTATAAAATATGTGATCATTTGTAGTAAGTGACTCATTTAATTTTTTGTGTTTCTGTTTTAATTCCATAATATCAATTCAACCATGGCTTAAAATTTCAATTCAATTTGTACAGTTTGCCTAAGTTTTCTATACATAAATAAATGAATGAATTGTGCAATGTATGATATATGAGTGTCTCTCAAAGTAAAAATCATGAGATCTTAAATTTCTAACCGTCCAAATTATGTACACTCATAAATCTTGTCACTTACGACCCGGGTTTTGCTTTTCGGCATCTTCAGGCGTGTAAGTGCATGGGTGGACTGTCAGTTCAAGTCTATCCGTGCACTCAAACGCCCGAGATGCAGAATATTGTTTGTGCATTTATTAATAGTAAACAATCATTCTAATTCTTTACTTTTAAACTACAAAATGATGGTAAGAGATTTTTTCACAATTTATATCTTAGAAAAAAAAAGTTATTAAATCGAACTTTGTATGAAAAGCCATAAGTTTTTAAAAACATATTCTTTAAATAATTAATGTGTCAAGTATTTAAACAAATAACCGTTCAGTCACAGATTTTTTGGTAAAAAAACGAAAAACCTATTTCGAAAATTACGCCGGCCATCGTGCGCTATTCTTATTGGCAATCAGTTGCATCTTCCCGTTCTCCATTTTAAATGTACTCACAGCAATCTGCAAAGATAATGGTCTTTCCGATTGACTTTAATTGCTCAATTAGTGCATAGTTTTTTCTCACTTCCCTTTTCCGCGGAGATTTTTTTTTTCTTTTGTCTTTCCGCTGCAAATTCGCTTTCGAAACGAATTATACGCCCTCGTTGCAGCTGCCACCAATACAATGTACATTATAACGTTGAATTGAATAAAAAAACATCTTACAAAACGAAAAATGCTATTTTATTTTATTTTTGGAGATACGTCACATACATATATGCCCGTGTATATAAATATTTGAATCCCTTTAATAAAATAAAACAACATTTTTAAGAATTGCTAATAAGCATAAATAACACAAAGTAGCAATAAAAACACAATGTTCCTTTGTACTTTATTTCCCTTTTATTTAAAAAGATCAGGACCGGTTTCGCCCATGGGAAACATTGTCAGCATTGTCAACATTGCATTGCATTGGTGTCAGTTGACAATGCTTCCCATGAGCGAAACCGGTCCTGACCTTTTTAAATAAAGTGAAAATAAAGTACAAAGGGATATTGTGTTTTTATTCATATAATGCCTTTTCAGCAAGTATTGACAGTAAATACCCTAAAAGTGACAAAATAGCAAGTAATTTATGAGGATACATTGACTTTATAGTTTATTTATTAGGAAAGTTATGGTATTTTGGTGTGACGATTTGTTGGTCGAAAAAAGTTTTGTTTTATTACAAATCTCATAAAATATTAATAATTTCTTAATATAATTTGTATTCCTTAAGCTTTTATCTAAACGCCTATGCAATATTATTTACGAGTATAATGAATGGTTACCCAAAAGGTGTGGTCATATTATCCTTTCTTTGGAACAGTGCATAATTTTGAATCAGCTAGCTACCTCCATTTCGCGCTTTTCGCGACAAAGTTTGACTAGAAAAACAGTTGTTCTGTATTATTTTTTTCACCTGGTCACTCCATATCATAAGTTTTCCCTCTTACATTCTTAGATCTTTCATTCAAAAATATATATCCCTGTGTAAGGGTATAAGTGTGCACATAATATGATTTAATACATGATAAAAACCTTATTTACTTACTGCTGATTTTGTTTAAAGTACAAGATATTAGCATTATTTGCCAATATTGGCTACTGATGGCTTCTGATGATTACATTACAACGGCTCTATCCTGGACAAATGGAAACAAATATCCAGAATTATATTATCAAAACCAAATTTATTTTTCTATAAAAATCTACTTAAAAATTTACTCAGATCATACCCTTCACAGCAGCGATACTCAATCTTTTTTGTTTGATTACGTGGCCCGCAGCATATTAATAGTAAAACGTTAATTTACTACATACTTTATTGACGCAACATAAATTTAATTAAATAAAAATATATCTAAAAAATCATTCGTTTACGTAGAGTTTTGCAAACAATACCAGCAGATGTTCGAAAAAGCACCTTTTGTTTTGGATCACTCATAAAATCTAAAAACAGCAGGTTGAGTATAGCTTTAATGTATTTAAATACATTAAGCCACCTTTTCCCAAACTTTTTTCCCGCGACCCGGTTATTTTAATATTTCTCCTTCGTGACCCACTAAATTTGTTTTGGTTTATCTATACTACCGGCACATAGGTAAAATAAAACAGTATGTGTATGTCCATACAGTCTTAATATGTTATAATACAAAAGAATTTACTCTGATAAACCTATAAAGAAGTCAAATGTACCAATAATTTATTAATGAGAGTTGTGCTGCTGTTTCTTGATAACTGAAAGCTCCAGGCTTGGAGAAAAGGATGATAGATTTATTCTTAGATCCAGTTCGACTTCTATAAGATTTATTTTAGGAAATATCCGACCCTCATTTTGCTTTCTACGACCCGGTACCGGGTCACGACACATCATTTGGGAAACGCTGCATTAAGCAATAATTATTGAAAAGGTGGACTAAAAATTGTCACATTAAAGCATTCAATTGTGTTACTCCATAAAAATAAAGTACTAGACAAACAGATATGAGTTTTTGTCGAAATATTCAAAATATAAAAAGTATTTGAAAAACAATAAACGAACAAGTCAGTCACAAACGACAATCGTTTTGAACAGTAAAAATCTGTATGAAAGTAATTGGAACAAATTTTGCATATATATATATTTTTTTATTATTTCTGATCATGCTTCTACCATTTTCTTGTGTTTCAGCCATGTTTGTTATTATGGAGGACGCCTGTGGGCTTTCCCGCTACTTGTCCGTGTTATCGCTTTTTTGCAGACTTAGTGTGTATATATGGTTGGTATAGAAAAGCTAAGTTTATACTTATTATTACGTATTTTCGATGGATTCTACTCGAAGTTTGTAGAAATACATTTTTTTAAAATTAAAACTAGTTGCTTTGATATTTCACAGAAAGACAGCAAATGAAAGGGCAAATTAATGTTTTTTTTAATTTCAACATCGCCATTTCACCTTTCTATCATACAGTAAGTAGGTAGACATATATCATTATTTATTTTGTGTTGAAAGTGCATTTTTAGTTAATGAGTTGATTTTTCATGTAATGGGCAAAAATTTACCTGATTTTTCCTACTTCATCAAAAATTGACAGTTAACATCCTAAAAATTATAATTGATAAAGTTTCCTTGCATTTGTATTGATAATGTTAATTTATATAATAAATAGTCGATAAGGTACGTTTGTTTGTTTGTATGGTCGCGATTTCGCCTTTTCGATGACTTCAAGAAAGATGTCCCCTCCCCTTGTCCCAACGTTGCCATTTTTTTATTCATACTAGACATATTTTTTTATTACAATGCCATTTGAAGTATCGAATAAAATTTGTGTTTTGGAAAATCGCTGAAAATTCTCATACAAAGAACCGCCACGGCCAAGAATCGATACACGGGACTCTGGATTAGCAGCCAAGCTCGATACCGCTAGGGTAACCGCCAAATTTGAGGAAACGATAAAATTAGATCATATATATTAAACATGCATTTGAATTATTCTAAAAATTCCAAAATAAGTAATACTGCATATATTTTTCATTGAGTTTATTTTTTTAGAAGAAAGAATTTTTTAAGTGTTTATGATCTAAAAAAAAATATCTTTAGTTTATAGTCATAATACAATATAAATACTGCAGGGCTGTCGATATATGTCCCGGGGTCTTCTTTTTCTTCTTCTTAATATATTTGTTTGCACACTTGAAACATTTGCAGGGCTGTCGATGTATGTCGCGGGGTCTTTTTTTTCTTCCCTGAAATATATTTGTTTGCATACTTGAACATTTGAATTATTCTAAAAAATATATTATATACAATTTAATTACTGCAGGGCTGTCGATATACGTCCTGGGGTGTTCTTCTTATACGAAATACATTTGTTTGCATACTTGAAACATTTGAATTATTTCAAAAATTATAAAATATTAATACTGCAGGGCTATCGATATTGGATATAGCAGCTCAGCAGGGCAGGTCAATTATGATTTTTATGAATATTTTTTTTATTATATCTGCTATTTGCATATATTTTTTTGTAGTTTTGTAGTGTATTTTAGTTCTTTTAGAGAATTGGGTGTATTCCTAAAAAATCTATTGAGAGAATTATTTACGTTTAGATTTTCTGGCTTATTCATTAAATAGGTATGCAATTTATTTTTCACGCCAGTAACCTTACTGACTATGCAACGGAAAGCCCCGTTGAAGGCAACGAGTTTACAGCTAGTTTACTATAATTGACGTACTGGAAATACAGCATATTAAAATGTCTCTATAATTTATCAATATGTGCGAGAGATACACCGTTTCAAGAGATTCACCGATACAATTGGTTTACTTAATGCTATAACAAACGTATTTTATTAGACTACGTTTTTTTAAATATTGCAAAGGTTTGTTGAGGTAAAGCTTTCATCAATTGATCGGCCGGGACGTTTAAAAACTACTGCAGCTGTGTGTGAACAGAGTATTGCAGAAACTCTTATATTAATTTATAAAATGTGTTTTGTATACCGATTTTTCCATCTCAACGATAAATTTAGTCCCTCAGACATTTTGCGGTTTGAGTGTATTGAAGTCAGGCTTTTTCTACGATGTTTTAATTTTTCAGTTATTTGAAGTTACTAAAAATCACGAATGCTGAAATATCATGTCAAAGTATTTTGACAAAATACTCTTTTAAGTGCTCTGAGAAGCAAATAAATAAACAAAGCACGAAAACTGTTTTAATACCGGTTTAGTTGAGACTGGTGTGCTAAAAGCAGTACAGGTCATTATTTTCCCCGCTTCTGAGTTAGAAAGGGGCATTACTTATAATTTCTTGTGACAAAGCTTTGACTTGACTCCGTTCCAAATATCAGAACAAAAGATTTTTTTGCTGCAGATTTCATTTAGAAAGCATTTTCAAAGATTTAGAAACACGAACGAAACATTTCACTGGAAGTCCCGTTGAAATATTAATTATATTTTCTCACTTTTATTGAAAATAATAATCAAAAATGATTTCCGATGAAGGAGAAAACGATGAAACAGCTTTGTTCGGGAATAATCATAATCCTTAACAGTATTTAAAATTCTCGGTATAACAAAACACAAAATTAATGAAGAATATTTAATAATTTCGTGAAACTGCTTCCACCTGGATAATATTTTAGATATACGTAAATTAATCTTTTTGAGTATTTAAGGCCTTTGAAGGGAAATATTTATTTTACATAAACGATGTTTATAAAATTAATTTTCAATTTTTGTATTATACGAAGTTAATGAAGAAGACCCACTGTATCACGTAATCGTGAAGGCATGCATTCATTTTGTGTAAAAACGAACCACAATGACGGTATTTGGTTCCGTCATATGAATTGTGCCTAAAAAAATATTAACGAAAGTTACTCTTTTTGAAGGATTTAGTGGCAATTTTGTAAAAAATCTTTTTAATGCAAAAAATACATTTGATGACATTGTCAATTCGTTACTTGTCTTTTTGACACACATATTCTTATAGACTGTCATAAGATTATTTATTATAAATGTTATAATTGATTCTTATTTATATACAATGAATTACTAATGTTTTTTGCGTTTCTTTAACAGATGCAGTGAGGAGGCTAGATATAAACAATAATTGTATTTAAAAAATTCTACTTAAAATAAATTAGTCACTTGTGCTAAAAAGTGTAAATCGCATAGGGAATGAATTTAAATGTGGTGAGCCACCTGTCCAATCAAAAAAGAATTATCTTTTATAAGTGAAATGAAGTACATAATTATAACTATAGTATAGTTGTAACTAGTGCTTTTAATGTTTTTATCTAGCCATCTTCGTGGGTCCAGTAAAAAAAATCCCAAATATTATTTTGAAATTTATATGTTTAGAATTAAAATAAGAATTAAATCAATGTTTTATTTATCAATAAAAAACATTGCGATAAATAATCTGATTATTTTTTTGAAGAACTATTTATTTGTAGCACAATCACTGGAATAACAAAGTTTTAAAATTTAATCTGGTTTGAAAGTAAATTATTTATCGAAACAAATATAATATAACTTGTTAATATACCCTTATCATTTTTCTTGATATAGTTAAAGAAATAAAATGATAAAGAAAAATACCAACTCGTTACTGATTCAATTGAAAAATTCTAAATATCTTTAAAATGCTTAGAATTATTTATATAAATGGGGTGAAACATCTGGGACGACAAAGAATACACATTTTTTGTAATGAATCATTTTTTCGGTAAAATAAAAAACTTAAGCCCACATAAACAATATTTTTAGCAGTCAGTATATATAATATTATCAGGTTACGGTTTTCTTAGCGAGTGGATATAATTATATGATAAGCAAATGAATATAGGAAAATTAAATATTTTTTAACTTCTGATTTTTTTTTGTAATATTTTTCGTAAATTAAAAATACTTACTTTTTATCGATTAAAATACATTTTTATTGCCAATAATTGACAGTTTACACTATTTAAAGTGTTACAGTTAATAAAAAAAGATGATAGCAGGCCGACCAAAGATCATGAAACAAAATTTAGTTTGATTATATTCCGTCAGTTTATCAGAAAAGATATGATAGAAATAAAAAAAACTTCATTTCGTATCCATTTTAAACAATATTACCATAATATATTAGATGAAGTACGGTTAGAAGCACACGTAACTAAATAAATCAAAAAACGGTTTCCTAAACAAAGCGCTAAAAGTTTTCCAAACTTTTAAAAAGATTGGAAAACAATCAGGGTAAGCTAAAAAATATCGCACCATTTCAAACCTTTTAGAGCCACAATATTTTTGTAATGTTTTAAAGCGGTTCTGGTTAAGTAATGTTTATTTTGTGGTAGAAACTTTTTCACCGACAAACAAACAGTGCAGTGAATAATAAAGGCAGTGATTTTATCAATGAAAAAGAGTTACACACTTTTTATACCAACTTGTTATAAATTTGTACTTTTGTAGCCACGTCTGCTATAAATCGAGAGCGTGTAGACGGAACAGATGAAAAAAGTTTTTACGAGGGTTAGTTGTTATTCAGTCGCTCTATCCAACTGCGCCGAATGGGATCAATATTACATGACTGAAAGAAAAAAATACCTGAATAATAAAATAATAACGATTCCGACTTTGGCTTTAATTTTTAAAAAATCGGCTCCGATTCCAAATTTTTTTTTTCAATCGATTCCTTTTAACTTAAACTTAAGTATGTATACCATCAGATCATCTTTAATCAGCCTAGCATGCAGTGACAACACTATGTGTGTACATATGTAGTTAAAATAAACATTATTAAATGTGTAAACAACATGTTAAAAACGCAGGTCTGGGTTCGATTCCCTTTCAGATCACAGTGAATTTGAGAATTCAAAGTTGTGATCGAAGACTGGGTGTTTGTGATGTCAATTCACATAATTTCCTCTCCTCCCATCTTTCTGATCCTTAATTACTGGGTGTAGCAATAGCGATTAGCCAACCACTAGTCCTGTTCTAGCCTTTTCCTTCTTTCCTACTATTCACTTTGAAAAAAGTGAGGTTGAGCGACTGAGTAACAAACAGGTCATTGGAAGGTCATATGCTCCACACAGACATGGATTTAAAAAAAAATGGGTCAGAGTCGTATGATTTTTCCTACTCCGACCTTGACTCCAAAGTCTTGAAAAATACTAACAATACTATTTAAAAACAAAATAACTTCTCGATTAAGTTACCTTTTCACCTATCAATGAAAATCTTATAATAAACTATAATAATTATAATGTACTATATAATTAATAACATTGTCATTTCCCTGATTGAACATATCGTTACGTGATGCATGTTTCACCTCTTTGAGAAGCTTTTGACTAACTATTTTCATTTAAATAAATAATTTTGCTTTACAGCTAGTATTGACCAATGCGCCAAATACTTTTTAATTTTAAATCACCTTAGGTAAGTTGATTTTTTCCTAACGCTATACCGACTAATAGCATCGCTTTTACTAATATTTACAAACAATTTAATTTAGTATATTTAATTTCTTGTCAAAATTTCGGCAAAGTTTTAAGAATCCTAATGAATTTATCTTTTGAAACAGACGAGAATCTATTCCTAAAGAATTATCAAGAAAGATGGTTCTTTTTCTTATGTCTAAAAATAAACAATCCTAACTTATTACATATAGCGATTCCTCAAATCTGTTCCAAAAATAATTTATTTTTATAGACATTTATCAAGAAGACAGTGCTTTTCTTTTGATCGAGACGATTTAAAAATACCCGTTATAAACACAGCTTCTTTTTCCGACCGAATTTTCCAACTAACATGAAAATTGTGTGTATGGAGAATTATGTGAAGCCTATTTGGCTTGTAAGCCCGCGAGGTCGATTTTCTTTTCCCTTTATCCGGAGTATGTTTTCCCCACAATATGCAAATCCTACTTTTATTCCCATAAATTACGTAAACTGTCTTCCAGGGGGCTGAGGCCGCATCGCATATGAGCAAGCGGATTTATTTGACAAAGTCACACTACAGGAAAAATACCACAGCATTGTTTTGTTATTTACGCATATTTAAATGTGAAATATCTACACATACGTTACAAAGAACAATAATTACTTTTTCACACAATATTGTTTTAGTTATTTATATCTTTAGTTTTCAGTTTTTGTTTTATCATGATAAATTTTTTATCATAAATGTATATTAAGCTTTTTTATCGCTCAAATAATTAACGAACAAGAATGATAAACCTTTTTTATATAAGGTTTTGTGATTTAATAAATATACAATTAATTTCAAACAATTAAGAAGAAAATGACTTACTACATTACGGCATTGGACATATTTACAAATATGCAGTTGGTTAACATTTAAGTTAATCTCCAAACAAATAGTTATTCAGTGGTTAACGATCTTGTGCTTTATTCCAACTCAATTGTTTAAAAAAGGTACATATTAATGTGAAGAATCGTTTTTTAATATGTTTTTTAAAATTTGATCAGCAAATAACTAAACTTCTCTTTTCCCATAACAGCCATAATCTTTTATATTTCTTCGTTTTTAAAAGTTACAAGCAAATTACAATTTATTGTCATTGTCAGTTTATTTTTTAAGATTTTCTATAGTTTTACTGTGCTATGATTTAATTTCAGAACTTTAATTTATTTATAGTTTTAGCACAAAATGTTTTTTAACATTGATATTAATTCCTGATTTTGAGATTGTTGTCTTCTTAAAATTCATATTTGTGCTCATATTATCTTATCAGTAAATCGAAAAATAGTATTAATTTATTTTACCTCCTTTGATATTTAATATCACCGTTTTAAATAATTAATAACATCGTTCATGAAAAGCAGTATTTTATGATAATACTAAAAAAAAATCATTCCGATTTGTTAAATAGTCAAAATCATGTTTGCGTTGTTACAATTTGAATAAATAAAGCTTTCCAATATGCACAAAAACAGCAGGCTTAGTAAAATTTCACCTACAATTCAATCGAGCAAATAATAAATTTATTTATCTTTCTGTTTATTTAATATAAAGTGCCAATTAATTTTCAGTCCAACACTTAGCGTCATGTTACTCCTTTATCCAAATAAAACAACCAAGAATAATTACAATGTATTTCCCGGCAGTAAAATTACTTAAAATGAAATACATCCGTAGTATAAATACATTTGAAATGCGTTGCCAAACTAATTGTTCTTGTAATGTTTCATTTGTTTCGAAGCGAACGGTGAAATTACAATTGCATTGTTTTAATGGGTCGTTAATTAAAAATCTACTGTGAATTTGATACTACTGCCTTTTTACTTCTGAAAAAATAAATAAGTAAAGTGGGTTTTTTAAAAAAAAACTTAGAACTGCATACGATTCTTCACATGTCTTGCACGATTGTCTCATTCAGTAGTGGTATAAACAAGTTCGAATCCACATAACAATTTATGGATTCGTGCTTGAATCCACAGATATCTGCGATTTTATATTTCTATCCCGCTCATTTTAAAAAGAGAAAGAATATAAAATGAACTTACTGCTGGTCCTATCCTAACATTTACATTACATTTCTATCACCTACTCTCTAAAGGAGAGGCTAGGGAAATGAGTAGCAATCATATTACTTTTTTAATTTTATAAAAAGTCTGTTTAGCCTAAATGTATTAATTACACGTTTTATATGGCCATTTGTGGGTGAATATATATAAATAATGAGACCGTTAGAAGCAAAGGCAGCTTTCTACAAAAAAACGATTTTGGAGAAAAATCTTTAAAACTAATTTACAGTAGTTATGTTTAATGTGGAGTTTATTATTTTTTTTATGTAGAAACAGAGTTAAAAGCATCATCTGTTTTATAAAAAAAAATAATTTTACTACATTTACTTGGATATTTAAATTATAAATATCGGTAATGCTGCATTTGCACCCAACTTTTAAGATTGATGTTTCCAAAAGTTATGTCAGGGAACTATTCTCCATTTTAATAAAGTTTATAGAAATAGAGATTATAGAGTAACTAAACATTTTGGTTTATCGATACAAAACTTATTAACAAATAAACAGAAATAATATTTTTTAACAAATTTTGTATTTCATGATGATTTTTTTATTGAAAAATGAAAGTTTTGTGCTCCAAATATTGTTTCAGCATGTACACAATGAGCTCTTCTATAATTTTGCATTCATAGGTTATTTTTTTTTCCATTTTTTCCTTTCTACAATATATGCCTCTTGTGATAGTTACGAAATATCAAATTTTATTGGTCATAATGGCACAGGGAAGTAAATAAAATTGATTGCACTTTTTCCTATTAGCTCAAATAAAAATTAATCCTAAAACATAAACATACATTAAAACCGTTAATGCTCCATAAAACTCAACCAATACATAAAAGCTCCATCGAAATAAAAACGTTGAAGAAAATATTATTGCCATTAAAGATCGTCCGCTTGGCGGCTTTAGATCGACTGAGGATGGAGTAAAGAGTGCGGAGTGTGGAGTGTGGAGAACAGCAGGTCAGGAGTCAGCCATGCCGTCATTGTCAATAAATTTTGTGCAACACAAAGCAAAACTAGTCCGGGTCAAAGAGAATCTCTAATAAGCTGTTTTCAGTTTCCCGACCGACCTTCCATCAATAATAGAACTGCAGAATTGCTTCGAAAGTTTCATTTTTATGTTGATGTTTTTTGTTCTGACATCTTACTTACATCAGTGGTAGAGTACTGGTGTCATAAGTGAAAAAAAAATAGCTATCTGCAAACTATTGCAAAATATTTATTACAATTTCAAATATTTTAATAAGAGCAAGACCAATACATTTTCTAATTTAAACAAATATTCTATAGTTCAAATTGTATTTGATGTTTTCTTCCACAGAAAAAAGATGTTGCCATAAAAGGTGCTATTTTAACATCCAACAAAACATGAATAATGAATCTATGTACGTATGATTTCAGGATTAATTCTTGTATTAATGATTTTTATGAGTATATCATGTAGAGGAGGATATTATACAGTTTTTTATAAGAAATATCTACAGTTCATGACTCTTTACTCTGTATATGACTTTTGTGTTACCTATCATTTTACTAATAAAATAAAATCAACATGCTATAATTATAACAACGTAATCAAAATCATAGTAAAGTTATCTTGTCTACATTTTGGGCATACTTCATAAGTTGACTAAAACATATTTCAAAGAACACACTTATTATTAATACATATAATAAAATAGAACCGCATTAATTGAATTTTTATTTACTTGGTAGAAGTCTTTTATAATAAAGTTTAAAAAAAACCGTAGTGTATAAGTTCTATCAATACTTTCTATATATAGTTGATATATATTACGGCTTATTTAAAAAACAGAATAAAAAACCGTCAATTTATTCCAATTTTTTTGTTTGATTCTTTTGTTTATTCATGTATCTTTTGAAAGAATTTTCTTCAACTACATAGATCTTCATTCCATCCATGCTAGTTTTATACACGTATTAAATCCATTGTAATAATATTCAGTGAAACTATTTGTACTAAATTTATAAGAGAAACTATATTATACTTTATGGTTTTCAACATATTTGAGATCCGCTGTCAGAAAAGTTTTCGTACATCTGTGCTTCATACATTTATTTTATTTAAGTAATATTCCTTTGTCTGTTACTGTAACTGTTTCGGGAGTTTTTTCGTTAACAAACTGGGGTTTTAGTTTTTATTTAGTTTTTTCTTTTTTGTATATTTTTATTTATTTTTGCGTTGTGAATCGGACCGAAGAAATCTCTGGTATATATTTTATTCGAACAATTTTACTTTGGAAACATTTATTTAACTGTAAAATCCATAACTTATAGAAAGTTTATACAAATTGACTCAAACAATTTTTTATTTAAAGACTCGTATATACAACTCTAAAATGACATGTAAAGAGCAAAAGATTACTTATTTTTTTGAACATCATGGTTTTCCAAATAAAATAATATTTTCACTCTTTCGTGGAATCGTAATATAAGAAAATTATCAATATAACTAAGAAACGCCTGTGTGGTCGAGTGGACAACATTGTTGGCTTTGGTTACGGAGGTTACGGGTTCGAATCCCAGTACGGACAGTTTTATAAATTGATTTTTCAATAAATTTATGAATTTCTTTTCAGAGGCTTGGATGTATGTGATGTCTTGAAGTCTTCCCTCCCACCCATTCTTTCCTATAAGCGAGGCGTATCGAGAGCGATTTGCTAACCACTAGTCCTGTCCTAGCCCTATCCTTATATTACTACTCTCTTTGGAAAAAGAGATGTTGAGCAACTGAGTAACAAACAGTTCTCGTAGAAACACTTCTGTTGAGATAAACTCTATTAGAAGTCCATAAGCTCCATATTGGGAGCGGACATGGTAAAAAAAAATTAAACAAATAATAAGAAATCATTTAAAACAGTATTTTAACACTATGCCTTGAAACTTAGCATTATAATTATGAAATTTGAATTGTTCAAATTATGTACATTCACACAGATTTTGTCACTAACGACCCGAGTTTTGCCTTTCGGCATCTTCAGGCGTTCAAGTGCATGGATAAACTTGAACTGATCTCAGTTCAAGTTCATCATCAAACTTATTTTTCTGTGTTATATATATATTAGATATCGCGTTTGGTACTTTTATTTGTTGTGCAGGAAACCAACCATTTTTTTTGTTATTTCAATATTAGCGGAAGTCCATAATAATAGTTGCTCTCGGTTAATATATTTGGTTGCATTAACGCGTCACCGACGCATCCCTTATTGCAAACTTATCTTTTTCTATCAATCAGTGTTTTTCGGATACAGGATTTCAAGAATATTCATGAGCAATAGTGAGATCCCATTGTTTCATTAAACGAAGTACATTACTAAAACGAAGTATGCTTCTTTGTCAACCTTCTTTTAAAGACCATAGTAAGCAGTTGTATTTTTAACAGATGTTTATACCAGTTTTTTTTTCAAATAAATCTAAACGATTTCAAACATCACAGTAGAACATGATAAATATACATCTACCGGATAATTATTTATAACAAAGGCCTACATAATATGTTTTCAATAGCATTCAAACACGGAGATCAACATAAATTCTCTGAATTTACTTAATTACTCAATAATAAATTACTTTATATGACAAAGTTTAAATTGTTTAGTTTAAACATTTAAACAATGAAATAACAGCTCCATGCGTGCTTAAGAGGTTCATATTCAACACAGATCATACCATAATACTAAATATTTGACATCGTAACTATATTAAGAATCCGTCTTTTACCCATAGATCAGTTTTGGTGAGCTATATACTTGAATATTGGTTAATTTCTCCTTTAAATCGTCACCATTACTGGCTTAAAATTTAATTTATCAAAAAAAATGTGTTTTAGAATTAATGTAATGATAATAAAAAGTATCGTTTGTATTGTGTATTTGTTTTTTTTTGTAAAAATAAGCAACCAATTTATTTGTGGTACTCTTTGTACGTTTATAATAAATATAATCAGAAACAGTGTCCTACAATATGTCAGGACAATCAATTGAGAAACACGATTAGATACTACAATTTTATTGTACTATTATTACTACTTCTATTATTGGTGACTATCAGACAGTATAAAAGACAATAAATTAGTTTATAATATTTAGCAATAAAAAATCTGCAGCTAACGGCTTTTAATGACTTTTTTTAAAAACAATTTACTTATAATTGTCTTCATTGAGAAGTTTTGGAGTAAAAACATTTTTTTAAGTCTGCTTCTAATGTGAAGTATAAAGATTCTTAACAGAGGATTTCACAGTGGATTTTTTTAAAGATTACTTGTTATTCATTAGCTTAACATCTCTTTTTTATGGTAAGGAAGTGTTCTCGCTATGCCTTATTTAAAGGATTGGATTGGCGGTTGGGCACGGAAAAATTATATATACCCATGGATTAATCATTTACCTTGCACACGAAAGCTCGGGAAACAAAGGTGGCAGTTTTCATAAACTTTTTTCAAAAATTTGTACAAATCAATTTTTGTATTTAACAAAGAAAACATCAAAAAAAGTAATATCTTGCTAGTTTAATATAGTTTACATTGTTTTGTGAGATAATTTTCATAACTGACTTTTTTGCTATAAAAGACTATGTAACAGCCACTTTTGTAACAAACCTGTTTTGAATTCTTCAAAATTTTGCATTTTAGAACCTATTTTTAAAAAAACATCCGTATATGAGTGGAATAGCCAGTTCTACACAATGGTATATCCATCTTATTTTCGATCCTAGATGGAGACTGCCGTCTTTGTTTCCAGAGCTTTTATATATATCAAACAATTTATTATATCTAATTAAAATTCAATTTATAAATAAATACATAGACCACTCGTTGACAGGTCCACTGACTATTTAATTAAATTTTAAATCTCTTTTTTGAAGCATAGAGGTTTTTATTGTCACTTTAATTTTCACAAATGTTTGTATAAGGCTAGAAATTAAAATTAGGCAAAAAGTTGTTTGCAAAAAGTGGGTTCTACAGATTAAGTGGCCCTCCATCTAATGTCGAACATTTAAAGGGTCTTAATTTTCCATTGGGTCGCACTGGGAACCCTAATTGCCCTTTAGCCGACGGCTGTCTGATATACAATTACGTCACCGACGCTTATACTAGCTTATACTGCCTTATACCCATGTGTGAGGTCTTTAATTCATTTAACAGGGCCTAGCGATAACTTAGAACTCATTGCTTGCGAGCCTATTTTGGCAAAATTTTAACGTAACTATTTATACACGTAATAGCTAAATAGTGTCAAAGAATATTGCTCTATACTATTAGTGTACCAAGGTGACACTTAAAGATGTATTCACGATATTTAATGGTTAAAAGAAATTTTGTGAATTTAATAACCACTTTAATTAGAATACATCATATGTATATGTTTTTCTGTCAGTGAGAAGAAAGTTCTGACATTGTTTTAACACACAAAGGTGATACTTCACTCAAGGGATATTCACCAAAAAAATATTCCAGAACGTTGAACACACTTTTATGTATAATACAACATAGTTCAATTATGTTGTAATCTTTCAAAATAATGTTGATCATAATATAACATGTCAGTATTTTTTAACTACCTGATGGCATATTTCCATAAAACGATAAATCAAAAATTTGATGCCTTGAGTTAAATCATATAACCTATTGTAATTCCCGGCTCATCTAAGTACCAACCTCGGGATTTTGGGATTCAATATTGATTATAATGTTCTCATGGCAAAAAAAAATAATATGTTAATATAACAAAATATAAATTATTTTATTTTAAAAAATTTACGGAAGAAAAAAATACAAATAAGAATATACATTATCTTAAGTATTTTATTGAATAAAATGACAGATGGATGATAAAGCTTTTAAATAAGTCGAAATTCTTTTTTAAGTAAGATGAGAAAACCGTTCAGGCAAAAGCACTTAATTGACATAGGCAAAGTAACCCGACAAATTCCAAAGCGTCAATAATATTTTTAAAAAGGTTTTAAAAGGCTGCATGTCGTAATTGTATGGAGAAACAGGACAAAATTAATATTTAAATAAGATCTGTAGGTAGGCAAGAGTTTTCGCGAAATCAGAGATCGCGTGATTTATTTTATTTAAATTGAGAAAGACGTCACGCTAGTACACTTTTCACTTATCAAATTGACAGAACAAGTCCTCACTCTAAAAGCGACACAAGAAGGATCGAAATGGCTGGGCGTTTCACTCATTTATAACAAAGTTACTAAGCCAACAAAACTTAAGTTACATTCTGCTCCAAATAAATACACCTATCTAAGACAATGATATCAGTTATCGCCATCCACTACAGGCGCACTTACAATGTAGGCTTTACAATTTTATCATCCAAATCTTGGCCAACAATATTTTTTGGCATTTTTTTTAAATCGATATGCGCTATCAAGTCACAATGTAAAACAAATTGACTTCAAATAGAGGTATCTCAACAAAAGTTTAACTGTCTTGTATTTTCAATTAAAAAAAAATAGTTTACAGCTATTTCTTACGATGGCATAAGCCAAAACAGCTATAAATTAATTTTCCAAAAATTTGTAGAAGATATTTTTAACCGGATTACAATAGAGTTTTACCAAGTAATGTCAATTCAATCAAGAGTTGATTATTCAGTTGATCAACCACCCTTTTGAACGATAGTAAAAATACAAGGGTAATAGTAGGTCGGGACCAGGTAGTGTAAGGAAACAAAAGAAATCACATGTTTGTATTTGGGCAGAAATCCATAAATCAATTTATAAAGACTGCCCGCACTAGAATTTAAACCCGTGACCTACGTAAACAAAATCGTCGATGTTGACCGCTCAACCACGCAACTTGCGTCAAAATATTACTTTTTATACCAGCAGATGCTTAACACCTGTTTGCTTTTTGACTTTGAAGAACTAACAAAAAATTTTTGATTTAAAGTTAAAAATGGTGCCTTCATTCTATGATGTATGGATTTACATGAAAGGGTATGGATGTATGTAATAAAATTTTAAGACATAGAGGACATATACATATTTAACTCATTAAAAAAAAACACGAATTACAGTTTTATAACTATATATTCCATAAAATAAATGTTGGAAACTCTCAGTTATGGCAAATTTATAATTCCGGCCTTGTATAAGCCGAAATATCTTAAGTGTATAGTTTTTAGACATTTAAACTCTTTATATACCACTCTCTATCCGATTCTGAAAACGGGATGGGAAAAGTACAACGACTTGCTTGTACTCCTTTTACTTAGCTCATTGGACGTTACGCTTCTTACTGTCAAGCAGCTCTCATTAGAACTACATCTGATAACATAATCAATCGAAAGCCCATATTATTTAATGAATTTTATTATTCATTTGAGATTATAAAATATACAACAAATACACACTCAATGATGGAGTTGGGGATATTCACTAGTAAATGGTAATAAAATATGTACAATAATATCATAAATGATAGTAAACATTCCACAGAAAACTATGTTTTATTTGTTCAACCATTTCCACTATTTCGTATATGCATTTAAAATGAAGTATATCATATACCCCAAAAGAAGTTGTTGATTGAGACAGTCGTTTTTTAGTTGCTCAATCTCTCTTTGTTGAGAGAGTAAATAAAGAAATTAGAATGGTGCTAAAGTAAGACTAGTTGTTAGCTTATTGTTTTCGGTATGTGTCACGTTTGAGGATCGTATGAATGAAACAAAAAATAGACATTAATTAATTATGTTACCTTTCGAATTAAACTCTACAAATTAATTAAGCAATCGAAAAGTCAAAGTGTCCATTCTTCGATTCGAGCTCGTGGACACCAGAAACGATTAGTATGACCATGATTATTCGGCTTTGGACCTGGCATTAATAACCTATAGATTTTTAATTAAAATAAGACAATATTATTAGTTTTATAAAACAGGCATTACAACTTTCCTAATCTAATCGGATTACCGTATTATAAATTTAATCAAACATACTAAAATAATAGGGTTTTGATGTAACTATTTCAACATATTACAAAACATGACCACGTTGATTTATTTAATGGAGTTGCCTTTGTAATATTCTACGCAAAACTAATAATTGAAATGTCATTCGTTCCCTTTTGGTGTGTCAGCGTTGGTTTCCGGAATTGAATTATTTAGAAGCAAATTTAAATTGTCTCTCGAATTGAAAAGTAAATCAAAAACCAAATAAATTATACCCGCCCGCCATTTTTAAGCTGCCATTCATACCTTTAAACTAGGAACCATAAATTTATTTCCGACAAAAGCGGAAGTGACTCGTTTAGTGGCTTGGCACAATAATTACTAACTGCAACATGAAGTTAATTTTTTAATAGAACCCTTGATGGAGAGTAAACATAATATAAAATTAAAACTTTAAATGCATAATAATATCTTCTCCGACAACACTGTAGAATTATCTATTCGTTACATTTCATTATGTTTCCTGTTATTTAAGTTTATTTAATATATTTTAAAACTGTAGAAATTCAATTAGTATGTATATAAGATGTTTTCTAAATTAGAACGTTGCTTTATTATTTGTTGGATCCCGATGTCTCGCGAGGCCTCCGATGACAATTCATAAGATTTGTGGATATACCGGGATAACCTGGGTAAGAGGCAGGCAAAGAAAAGATAATTTTGAAGGAACCGTGTGGTGGCCATATGTTTCGAACAGGAAGCGGATATATATAAAAAATATGTTTAATATGATGACAGAAAAGAAAGAAAACAATTCTGTTGATTTCTTGTTTAATTCAGAATTTCTTAATTATTACAATAATTATTGAGTTCTCCAAGAAGGTTATGCATAACTTTCAAGATTATTACTAACGACCGACTGGCATATCGTAAGTCTCAAAGCAACGCAGCAAATTTGGTTTATACTCAACTCTACAATTTTCAGGAATTACCTAGCTCCATTTCCTGGTGGTGATATGAATATTTGACTAATTAATGTCTAACATTTTCATATCTTATTTCACCCCACACAAAGTAATACAACAACAAAACAACATGTGGCGTGAAGGGTTATAAATCAAATGAACGTCACTTTTTGACAGCATGTAAATAAAACATACTTTGCTTTGAATCTAATTACCCATTGCGACCCTATTCAGTCACACATACTTAATCAAGTTCAAAATAAATTTGTAACTTCTTATTAAAAATCTATAGTATTTCTAATCAATTAAATCTATCTTTTTGGAATGCTACGCGTTATTTCCATTTGATGCTGAAAATTTTTTCATATAATTTGCGCTATATTTTAAAATTAGTCAAATTATATTCACAGAAAATAAATAAATTATTTTAAGCATTCATTGTAAACTTTCTAAAAAGGCGATTGGGTTGGCATTAAATTAAAAGAACTCGACTATCATCGGTTAAAACTCATTTTATTGACTTCACAAGAATAATTATATGTCGGGTGTGTAAAGCATTTTCGGATCCCAGTATAAGCCACATTTTTTATTTAGAAACATTTAGGCGCATTTGGCATTAGCTGTAACGGGATACTTGACTTGTGGTATTTGTTATTTTACCTGTCCTTAAACCATTTTACATATTTTATTTTTAATTTCCCATTTAAAAGTTCTATAAATTATGTATATAATATTTAAGTTGAAACCACATTTTTTTGTCAAACTTGTAGTTCTCATGTGCAGTCGCAAATCAAAATTTAAATTTATAACCAATCACTATCGTGGTGTAACACTTTAATTTAAATTATACTTAAGTATGTTCAAACGATTTTCTTATTAAAACAGGTCAAGCTTTCAAAAACCTTGACTATTCAACTTTAGTAGTGGCACGTAAGGTCACTCCCAAAAACTATTTTTTAATATCATTAATTCATATTAAAACGTATGGGAAATGCTTTTTTTTATCTTTGCTCTTACATGTACGACCCTTAAAATAGCAGACAATGAGACCAATTACCAGTAATGGTTGAAAAAATTAAAGCAAAATCACCACAGTAAAAACCGAATGTATGGACAATAATTTGCATAAACTTTGTTTGTGAAGCTAACGATTAGATTCCAAGAATGAAATCTTTGAAATCGAACCAACATAGTTAGTTTTAGTTTGTGAAAATAAACATTAGGTGTTGGAAATAGCCTTTGGTTATATAAAATTATGTGGGCCAAGTGAAGCCTTTCACACTCAAGAGAACTTTGCTTTCGCGTCGATAGAAACAAACAAAGGAAAACATTCATGCGCGACTAGAATACGTTACGCAGCCTGCAAAGCACATCATTCGATATTTTATTTATTTTGAGCCTTTACACTGATACTCATAAATAATATCAAAGCTTTTTTTAGTCCTAAATCAAGATATTTTACTTCCAAGCTTTCACCCAACACTATGAAAACTTTTCATAAATTTCATATGAAATGATGTTGATATGGACATAATAACGGTAAGAGATATCGTAGGATTTATTTTTTTCCATCAATAAAGTATATTAATGCATATTTATTTATTCAATATATATTTTCTTCACCGATCTTTGTCAATTTTTCCATAAAATGGATCATATGGGCCCTCGAGAGGTGAAGTGAGCCAACTAGTAAAATGATAAAACTTTTTTCTTTTTTTAAGTACAATTACGTATTTACTTGATGTTTTGGTGGATTGCATATTTTGTTTTACGGGTATAACATTATTGCAATGTGTATTAACTGAGGGAAATTCACTTTTACGATATTTTAAGACGTGTAAAATATTGCAACATTCTCAGTAGTAAGTAGACATCGAATACACTTAACAAAATATTGCCGATTCATCAGACTAAAAATGCATTCACGGAGTAGCAACTGCTGACCCTGTGCTTAGGAATGTTCTGGAATACACAATTGACAGTAAGAGCTTTTTTTATACCGACCGACCACGCGGAATGGCTGTGCAGTAAAAACTTTTCATGAAAATTTGTGTAATCTACCAGGTCTTCTAGGTCCACATGTGTAATTTTTTAACGTTTACTGAAAAATTTCGGTTTCACTTTATCTACAAATTTTAAAAAATGTTAATTATATTTTATTGATGTTTTTTGCAGGCCTTTAGAGTCGTGTAAAAAAAAGACAACTCCGACTCCGAATATTTTCATTTTATCTTTTATATATGTATATTCCATCAGATCATCTTTAGTTAGCCAAGCATAAAATGTCAACACTTAGTCTTATTTTGTTTGAATACACATCATTAAATATATTTTTCAAAAAAAAATCGAGCCGTTCATTTTTCACGACTAAGACTCCGGCCAAAATACCGCGACTCCGCTACTCCAACTCCGACTCCACAGCCCTAGTTTTTTGAATGCGACCTTTCGGTATAAAAGATTTTCTATTACTAAAACACCACCGGCTTGTGCAGAAATAGTTCTGACGATGGCGCAAGCCGAAATAGCTATCAACGCATAAAATTATTAAAAACTGTAGAACTAAAATACTTTGATATTTTTAATCTGTTATAATGGAGTTCTACCAAGTAAATGCCAAATCAATTAATAAATAATTATTTTTAAAAAGCGTCTGTCAAAATGAAAATGCTTAAATGTTAAAAAAAGAGATTTGGAGATGAATAGAAAGTATTTCTCAAAGAAATAAATCTTTTGTAGTTATAAGCTCCAATACCAGTCTTTATCATGTTTTAAATTGGCAACAGACGTGACTTAAAAATACAGCCCGTTTTGAATAGTTTGTTAAAATTGCGACTTCGTTGCAACAAAATGGGGTCATTGTATTTTTAAACATTTAACAAGGGTCTGAAACGTTTGTTAAGTAACTTAGCTTAAATTACAATCTTGTCCCTTTACCCCTTAAATGCATGATAAAATAGGTGAGTGTGGTTGCAGGAAAAATATTTTTAAAAGTTTTCGATAGATTTTTAAAATATATTTTCATCCAAAAACACTAAGCACTCTTAAAAATCACCTAGAAGTAAGAGGCATAAAACATGATTTTCATACAGCTTATAAAAAGGCAACACTAATATAATACACAATTAAACTAATTAATGCTATTATGATGAAGCATGTTTTTTGAGCATGTCGAAAATCAATGGCCGCCAAAACTCCAGCTTGCTCTGTTCGAACGATGATTATAATGGCTTAGCACGAGTAAAAAATACATGTATTGAAATAATTTGAAGAGTAACTATGTATTTTACCATTGATTATAAGAATTAAAAGTAAAATCGATTTGTGTTTTCCGAAAAAGCCAAAACAATGGTTAGTACTTTTCGTAGTTATCTATGCATTTAAGGCTTAAATTGACTAGAAATTTTATAGAGTGAGTTATATTACATTTATCAAAAATTTACAAACCAGTAGTTTCGTATGCTTGCGTTATAAGATGTTTTCTAAATAATTATATAAATCAACGAATATGCGCTTCCCAAAAGAGAAAAAAAAACATTTTATTGTTGTGTGCCGGGCTCCCATAAAAGGGTTTGGCAAACGAGAGCAATGCGTTGTTATGCAATAAGTCTTTGTTCAGTTAATTGTTTGGAATGGATAGGCAAACGGAGCGGGACCACCTACATGTTCTGATCAAAGCTTTAGCAATTGCTTTGGCCATGCACGCTTACTATTCTTACTGCTCACATATTCGCGTGCGATAGAACATTCAAGCTTATATCATGTAAATTAAAAAAATACTTACCTAAATTATAATTAATGCCTAATTGTCTAATAACAATTAAAAAATGTTTCTATTGACATAGTCACAGTCATAAATAAAATCTTTATGGTCAAGTGGTAAAAGTTTAGAAAAAAACTACTTTGTGTTGGATAGCCAAATATTTTACATGAAAATATCAATAGGATTTAAGCTCACCCGCCCACCGATACATCCAATAGTTATCATGCATTGCTGTTATAATATCAGAAAGCGACGCACAAATATATTTTGTACAGTACTGTTTTCGATGGGATATGCTCGAACGCGCAAGGTAAGAGCGCAGGGAAGGGGCTTGGGGCTTAAGCGCTTGGTTCGTACTGCCGATTCAGCAGTACGACCGGCACGACTTTGAGCACGTTCACGACATATACTGAATTTATTTTTAAATGATGACAATTTTGATTTTGTTAAAATTTATTTCTGCAAGTAATTTATGCAAATTTCTTAAGGAAATATTATTACAAAATTTATGAAAATTCTGATTACAACTCTTATGACCACGGCTGAGCCAGATCGGTGTTTTTTGTCAATAAACGAATAAAGACATTTGAATCGTTCAAACTATGTACATTCTCACAGATTTTGTCACTAACGACCCGGGTTTCGCCTTTCGGCATCTTCAGGCGTTCAAGTGCATGGATGAACTTGAACTGACGCTTAGTAAATGAATGTTTCGTGTTTATATAAGAAATATATGTATCATTGAGTTTAAAGCCATTGCTGGCGAAAAGGATAAGCTCATGGGAATGTCCACAGATTTGAGTAGTAATTAGTTTCAAGAATTATATTTATTTGTTTGTCGGAAAAGATTTTATGATTATATTTATAAAGGGTATAGAAGTGGAGATCCCGGTAGGTTTAATATTTCTCAATTGCAATTGCAATTGTGCTCTATTTATTTCCAAAATTTCCTGGAAAAAGAGCTTGTGACTGTCCGTATTTGGGTGTAACATTTTTATCCCTTGTTCCTGATTGAACACGTGTCTTGCCGAAATTAAGTGATTAGCAAAAGTAGTCGTGTCTTTTTTCAATATAAAGGCTGCCACATGCTCTAATACTCTGGTGATCTATCTGGGGGTACCCCAGATATTTTATTCACGGGTCACCACTTAAGATAATACAAATCATTCGGATTCCTATAAAATTGATATTTTCCTATAAATTCATATAGATTATTTAATATACATTTTGTGTACAACTCTTATTCAAGGCAAGCGCAGAAGCCGTGTATGGGACTTGAAATTTTAACGGTATCATGTTTAACTTTAAAGCTTTTCAATTATAAAGCCTGTTCATAAATGTATATACAATACCATATACAAGACATGCACATCATCTTCTTTTGAGCTTTAATCGTTTTTTGAAATATTTTCTATGTAGTATAAACACCTCAAATACTATTTTAATAATAATTGTTGATTATAGACTTTCATTATTTTATCAAACATAGTTTAAAAATAATAAAAAGTAAACACAAATTTGTTGCGCTGATTTTTTCTTTTTTGATACAAAGAAGTTATAATCAATTAAAATATTAAACATTTGTGGGATTTTACTTTGAAAAAATTAAGTCAAAAGAATTTATCTAAATTTTTATTTACAGTGCCAACATGTTACAAAAACTATTTTAATATGTAAAATTGAAATCCAATGTTATTTTATATTGAAAATGTTTATTTATCGAGCTATCGCCACAGCCATCAAAAACAAAAGAACAATGTTAAACAATAATACACATAACTTTGTAGACTATTCGAATTTTTTATTTACGTTTTTTGATTAATGTAAAAATATAAGTCAAATTTATGATAATTTTACAATAGTTACTCAATTTTTCCAACAGCTGATCGCAGCTGTTTGTCTTTGTACCAACATCGTTAAAAAGAATCGTTAAGTTGCAAACAATAATACGTTTGATGAATAAAAAATACACAAACGAATGTCGGCTATAACTATTTACTGCACTAGTTATAGCAAAACTTTTTTTATTAATGTTGATCATCGGGTATATTTTTGAAATTATATATTTTTGGGAGATATAAATAAATTTCAAAACACCTAAACAGCAAAAATAATGTGAAATAGTGAGATCATTTTTTTTATTATTAAATATTTTTAAATGTTGTGATTTACGTATGTATAATATTTTGTTATCGATTGTTGTCGAGTAAATGTGAATTAAATTATTAATAATATAAGATTTAAAAATTTGTTCATTGGGATCACAGTCATCAGTTGGTACTCGTTACCACTACTGTATCAGTGTTTTAATCTGCTTATTAGATAAAATTTAACATTATCGAACATTAATTATATTTTAATCAAACGTGTACAGCATAAAACGGAAATTAGACCGAGTTTATGTTGAGATGCAAGTGACGCAGCGCATTGCAGCGCAGGGTAGCACAAATTTTGTATTACATGAGTACGTATTAGGCTTTCCAATCCCGGGATCCCTTCCAATTTTGTGATCCCGAAATCCCGGGATTGTTATGGTCGCGATCGAGATTTTTTTAGCAAATCCCCTAAATCCCGAAAAAAACTAGTCATGTTGGTGTTTTGGGCAAATTGTCAAATTTCTGGGTTTTGAAATTTTGAAATTCTAGAGAGCTAAAAAACGAGTCACGCTGGAATTTTGGGCAAATCGGCAAATTCCTGGATTTTGAGGTTTTGAATTGGATTGGATCCTAGTACAGCGGTTTCCAACCATTATGCTACTGTGCCTCCCTAAAATAAAAATAAAATTGCCGCGCCTCCTCTACTTTTTATTTTTTTAATAAATATAATAATACAAACACGTTTCAAATAATAATAATTTGATTACAAAAAAATACTAAAATCCATAATTAACAGAGAAATCACAATAATAAAATATATAATATAAGAACATTTACTTAGTGCTTTTAAAAAAAAAAGATGCCGGAACTCACTTGTCAATATAAAAAGTTTTTTCTTATCTATGTCCGTTCCTAATGTGAAGCATATAGCATAATAATGGAGGTTTCTGAACGGAAATTTTTCCTCTCAAGATTTTCTCTCTCAAAGACTCTTAAAATAAAGAATTTAATTAAAGTTTCATTTTGAAACTTTTGTTTAAGTGAGCTATCATATCAATTTTACTATTTCGATGTTTGTCAGCTCAAATTTTACTTCTTCACTGTCGATAAATGGATTCTGTATCCACAAAAAATATTTGATTATAAATTAATAATTTAAAAAAATACAGCAATAAATCATCCAAATGTTCAATATAAATATCTTTGCTTCTTCAATATTGGCTGTGGCCCAGATATCTTCTGAAGGTGAAAACATATCTAATTCATTTTATTGTAAATTTGATTTCCATAACTCAATTATTTTAATAAAAGCTTTTTCTTTTTGAACGAGTAGACGCATTTGTGATACATGCATTGAATTAGATTTTAAGCCGCTCAATTTTCCTAAAATTTCAACCAAATAGGTGCTTTTGTGCATTTCCGACACATTTATTTTGCTAAGGCACCATTTTGTAACAATATAAAGTTACTAGTTTGACGCGTTCGTTTCAATTTGTCTTATTTTACTTTAATTAGTGCTACAATAGTTATTTTGTTAATAAATTATCATTTCTAACGACAGAAAAATCAGGTGGACTTGATAATTATTATAAACTGTGTTACTAAGTCGTGTAATTAAATCAATTTGCCAAAAGTGTTTATGACTGTCGATAGTTATTATTAATAATTAACATAATTCATTTTTATATCATAGTTGCTATGACAACAGTTTCACTGGATTGACGTGCTCGTTTTAATTTACCTAAATTTTATTTTAATAAATACTACTAATAGTTATTTAGTGTATTAAGTAATATAAAATATTTTTAACAAAATGGATGTTCATAGTGAACTGAATATTATTATCAAAAGTCTTAAAGCTTTAACTGAGCGTATTGAAGCTGTAAAAAAATACGTTGAAACTGGTGAATGTCAATGTGAGTTGACTTCGAAGAATTTGACGGTGAATGTGCCAGCTATAACAGAACCATCCAATAGCCAGGCAATTAAAACCAATAAAAGGGTCACCCGATCATCATTTTCTGTTGTTAAACCCATTCCTAATGCATCAACATGTAAGCCAAACGTAAACGTGCTACCTGTTATTGACCTTGTGAATGATAATGTACCAAACAAAATTCAGCAAAAGCAGCCCCTTTCAACAATTTCAACGATTTCGGCTATTGATGAGCCTAGCAATAATAATCATTGGAAAACAATTCAAAAAAAGAACCGCAAAAGCCATATTCCAATGACTGCCACATCATCACCAACACAGATATGTGGAACGAGAGTTGGCAGTTCGGCTTGCTCTGGTATTGAGCGTACAGCTTCCATTCATGCTTGGTCTCTTCATCCTGATACAACTGAGGACGGACTTATAAATTTTTTAAGTGAGAGTGTACCCGATAAAGTAACAGTAAGAAAACTGTTAACGAAAGCGAAATATTCTTCGTTTAAAATTGAGGTGCCTATATCGAAAATAAAACTTTTTTTATGTCCTAGCATTTGGCCACTCAACTCAATAATTAAAGAATGGCAAATCAAGCCATCAATTATAAATAAAAAAATGTGACTGTTTCATAAAAATAGTCGATTTAAATTGTTAAAAATTTACTACCAGAATGTAAGGGGTCTTCGGACTAAGTCTGTTAAGCTACGGAACGCTCTTTTGGCGGTTAGCTATCCAGTTGTTTGCCTGAGTGAGACGTGGCTTAATGATTCTGTCTATGATGCTGAGCTCTTTGGTAGTAAATATATTGTTTTTCGTCAAGATCGGAGATATGGCCAAAGAGGTGGTGGTGTTTTAATTGCCATACGCACTGACAGCGTTGATAGTGCTGCTAGGATTGAGTGCAATCCGTGCATTAACGTTGATGCAGTTGTTGTTGATGTGATGTGTGGTGTATCACATCACACAATTTGTTGCATTTATTTTCCGCCTAAATGCTCTATAGAAACATATGAACAGATTTTTAACTTCCTTCAAAATTTACCTGTACGAAACTCTATTGCTATCATTGGTGATTTCAATTTGTATTCGTCAGCGCCTAGGGTAGAATTGGAGTTTGCTCACTTTTTGAGCTGTGTGAATCTTAAACAGTTCTCACAGATTAGGAATGCAAAGTCACGAATTTTAGACTTGGTACTGGCTGATGTAGATTGTTGTATCTCTGTGTATGCAAGTGATGATCCTCTTGTCCCTGAGGACATTTATCATCCGGCTTTAGTAATTGAGTTTCCTATTTTTAAAAAGAAATTAACCGGTTATCACCGCGATCAAAGTGATGTGATTGAAGATTTTCCTGATAGCACTAGAAAAAGAGCTTCATGGAATTTTCGCCGTGGTGACTTATTGCACTTGTTCAACACAATGCACGGCATTGAGTGGGACGATATGTACTTGATCAGCGATATTGACAAGGCTGTCAGTGTATTTTATAATAAAATTAATGATGTCTTGCAAATTTTTTTTGATAAAAATGTTAACTCTGGCTCAAAACGGGACTTTCCGAAATGGTTTTCAAAAAATGTAATTAAATGTATTATCAAAAAAAATAAGTGCCATAAAAAATGGAAATGCTATAAATGTCCGAATGATTATAATATTTTTTCTGAGCTGCGCAGAAGAGTTCACGAACTCATTAAAAGCGATTACAAAATTTATATAAACAACATCGGTATGAACATAAATTCAGAACCTAAAACTTTCTGGAACTATGTCCGCCAAATACGTGACTCTTCTGCTCAGCTTTCATCCATGTCTCTCGATGGTAGTGTATTGAATGGTCATCTGGCTATTGCTGAGGGTTTTGCTATGTATTTTAAATCAGTTTACTCTAAAACTCCATCAAAATACATCCCTTTCCAATCGGAGTCAGTACATTCTTCTTGGCCTACTCTTGATATCAATAATCTTAATGTGTCCGATATGCGGTATGCCTTCTCTCGTCTTTACCCAAAAGCTTCAGTGGGTCCTGATGGTATTCCCCCATGGTTGCTTAAAGGCTGCAAATCTATTTTAAGTACACCTCTATTGTATCTTTTCAATTTAAGTTTAAGTACCTTCACTTTTCCTAAATGCTGGAGCTTGACTCGCATAAGACCAGTCCACAAAAAAGGCTCTCTCTCTGAAATCACAAATTTTCGTCCAGTAGCAATTTTATCAGCACCGGCTAAACTTTTTGAATCTATTATACATAGGTATATTTATATGCATGTTGATTGTCAATTAACTGATTCTCAACATGGTTTTAGATCAGCACGTTCAACTACAACCAATCTAATTGTGTATACTGATTATATTTCGCAATCTTTGGATTCTAACTGTCAGGTTGATGCTATTTATACGGATATTTCTAAAGCATTTGACCGTGTTGACCATGATATTCTCTTGGATAAATTGAGTGCTGTAGGATGCTCAAACAGGATGATTAGTTTTTTTGTTTCCTATTTGTCAGATCGACGCCAATATGTTG
This sequence comes from Himalopsyche tibetana, assembly GCA_030503985.1. Lineage (NCBI taxonomy): Eukaryota > Metazoa > Arthropoda > Insecta > Trichoptera > Rhyacophilidae > Himalopsyche > Himalopsyche tibetana. The sequence goes on along the minus strand of JAPJYX010000007.1, from coordinate 398,483 downwards.
ATTACGCTGGGTGCATATCAAACGTCTTTCCAACATATTCCGGGGTTCCTCAAGGATCTAATCTTGGCCCAATTTTATTTCTTATTTTTATTAACGATATTATAGAATGTATACGTGGAATAAAGTATCTGCTCTTTGCTGATGATTTAAAACTGTTTTTACGTATCAGTAATGAGTCTGACTGTACTATTCTGCAACAAAATATGAATAATATTTTAAATTGGTCTATAAAAAACAAACTCGACTTCAACATTTCAAAATGTTTTTGTATTTCCTTCTCTCGCTCAAGATTACCCATCACATATAACTATGTGATATCTAATGATGCTTTAAAGCGTTTGTCTGAAGTTGTTGATCTTGGTATAAGATTTGACTCCTCTTTCACCTTTCATTCACATATAACTTCTATTGCACTGCGTGCAAGCAAACTTCTTGGGTTTATTGTTAGACAAAGCAAACCATTTGAAAACCCAACTGTGTTTCGGACGCTTTATGTTTCTTTGGTCTTAAGTAAGCTTGAATATGGATCCATCATTTGGAGCCCATATGAAAGTTCATACAAGCTGAAATTGGAGAGAATCCATAAGAAATTTCTAAGATATTATTATTTCAAAAAATTTAAATTCTTCCCCTTTGATAATTCCTTAAAGGAATACTACCCCACCAAATTTCTTTTAGGAATGTTATCATTTCACTCACTTGAAGCTCGAAGATCGTTTTCAAGCTTAAAGCATTTTTCTCTTCTTCTTCGGGGCCGAGTTAATAATCCTGAAATTCTCATGACTATTAATTTACATGCTCCCAATTTATTCTTACGTGGGCGAAACAATGAGCAAAAACTTTTATTTCTAAAAACTTATACCTCGCTTAGGAGGTATGAGTCACCAGTTCCAAGGGCCGTTCGACTAATCAACGCATTGCCTAGAGAAGTGGACATTTTTGGTGATGGTATTTGTGAACTGTTTGATAAATTTTTCTTTTGTATTTCTTGATTTTTTATGTTGAATTTAATGTACTGTGTATTTTTATTTTATATTTTGTCTTATTACATTTTTCAAGTGCATGGCGAATTGGCGTCAGCTGTTATGTCATGTACTGTAATTTTGATTTTTAACAATAAATAAATAAATTTTTAAATCTTCCGCTCCAGACATTTTTTTAATAGGAATTAAAATTACAGTACATATATATAAAAATGTAAGAAAAATAAAAAAATAACATTCATACACTGAATTGTTACCGCACGTTACGATATGAAGTTTTATTTATATGAAGAAATTTTGGTATGAAAATTATATTTTTACTTAAAAGTCTTGGCGCCTTCCCTGGGAAGCCCGCCTCTCAGGTTGGAAACCGCTGCCTTAGTACGTACAGACCCGTGTACGTTGCCAAGCACGCACTTGTGATGCATATATGCCTCTGCTTTGCGGTGCGTTCCGTTGTGCAGCCGGTACAGATTTCTACTTGATGTATGCAAGTTTAGACGTGTTATTTTTAATTCGCCGGGAAAATAACCGTGAAACTAATTAATTTATGCAAACTGAACTTTTTTATATAATACTAGTCATTTAAACTACTCTTACGGATCATTTAAAGAGTTATTGTAGATACTAATGTGTCATTCAAATTATTTAAGATAATCAGTATCACTTACGTAACGACTGCTTTAAATATATCAAATAGTGTGTGATTTGTGCATTGGTATGTTATAAACTTTATTTAAATTTACTAATAACTTTGAGTTGTATTTGACCGTTAAAAAATAAGCTTTAAATATTATTTTGTAATGAAGTATACGTTCATATATTATGACACTTGCGTGATGTAACTAACACAGCATACGCTAGTCGCACATGTCTGCTTTATTTACTTGTACCTGTATATTTAGTACTGCCCTGCGCTGCGTCTCAGTATACTCTTAACTTAACCTACCAATAATACAATAGTGACTTTACATTTTAAATAAGTAATTCAGTTTGTCAAATATGTTTCGTGTGATAAATGTTTGCCACCGATGCACTATTATACTTTGTGCCCAGTTGGCGTTGTATAGTTTATAACTAGGTATACTCTTTTTAAGAATAATAAATATTAGCTTAGGGCAAATGGTTTTTCTCATTCAAAGAACGCATGTTTTAGTAAATACTTATATCACATTAGAACAGTTGCTTGGTTTAAACATTATACACAAATCCAGTAAATTATCTCTTTGCTTATTACAACAGTTAAATATATACTTATAATAAATTCAATATATTTTACCTTTAAATTAGTTCAAATAAATACTGATTATGACCATGTATCTATAAATGTATAAAAAATATACCAAACGCTCAATAAAATATTTTAAAAATTATAGTTGATAAACTTTAAGTTTATAGTATTGGACGTTAAATAAAATGTATTATATTCAAGCCATAATTTTTTACTCGACCTCAGTTTAATATAACTACATTCATGTAGCCGTATTGATAAAAACAAAGAAGATTAAAATATAGCGCATGCCTAAATTTTATACTTATAATATGTACTCAGAGCTGTGCTATATAAAATTATGAGGCTGTAAGAAATTACAGATTAGAGCCTCCTACCCAAGCGCTGGCTGTTTATGGTATTAAGCCGGCACAACATATGCAAATTGCGGTCTACGCTTTTTCGGGTCTACGCCGTCGAATCAACACAAGTTCTAACTAAAACTGATGAGTTTTATAACAGGATACCGAATGCTTTGTTATTTATTCCGGCAATATTCCAAAGGGATTAGTCCTGAAATTTCTGTGGAATGATATTTGTTTAAGTCCTTCGAAAGGCCTTTAAATGACCCCATATGTAATTTATTTCATTTATTCATCCTGAAAGGATAAATAGCTAGAGCTAGCCTTTATTTGTTATTCGGAATCTGAGATGAAAGGAAAGGGGTCACCTTGAATCAACTACACTCTAGGGGGATGTTTATATATCATTCAATATTTAGAAGACTAAAGTAGTACGGTCGCAGGCAACGACTTTTTAGATTTAGCCTGTCGGAAAGACCTTTTTCGGTAATTTATCAATAATAAATCTCAGACACTGTCACAAAAACATGGACACTGCTTTTTCATATATTCCAATATTATTTCGCGTACTTTATCATTTAATTCGCAAAATAATAAAGTTTTTCTAATCATATAGCATGTGGTAACATACGTATCGTTGAATGTGTATATAATTAATATATTTAGAGTTTCCATAAATATGTCAATTACTAGAATTTTAACTAGATGAATATTTTATGTAGTAGTTGCAATTAGAGCATCCAATTCCGGATCCTCTTTATGGGACTGACAATTAAACATTTGACTTAAAATCGTGTATAAATTGTTATTCGGTAAATTTAAGAAATTTTTGCTTGATAGTTTTGAAATCTTGGGATTTTACTTTCGGATTTCCCAAAACGAAACGACGTAAGACCTTTATTATTTTAGATCTTTTAGATCTAAAATCACAGGTATTTACGGATTTTCTTCAATGAAACGCCATGAGACCTTTTTTTAGCTCGTCCAGGATTTGCAATTAAAAACCTAGGAATTATTTAGGAATAATTTCTACGTTCCCAAAATAGACCAAAATTTGGAACTTTCATTTTTTAGTTTTTACTCCTAACTAAACATTCTGTAATTTATCTATCCTTAAATCCCGAGATTAGTACTGTCAAAATCCCGAGATTTTGGGATCACAGAATTAGATAGGATCTCAGGATTGGAGGCCCTACTTATCACAATTTGACCTTTAGCAGATTTGTGCACCAATTAACATGTTTTCAATCTGCAATAAACATTTTGTAACGATCGTACAAAAAATATTTTCATCGTACTTTCACAGTACAAGTAGAAGTCGTAAAAACTTTTCAAACGACATTTGATTTGTTAAGATAAAACACAACCTGTAGAAATTGTTTTAATATTTTTATAGGAAAAATAATTTACGCTTTAAACATTTGGTTGATCATTTTTTTTCTTGCCAATTGTTTGTTACACCCTAATAATTTTATTTTGTTTTGTGTAAATAGCACTGCAATATTGTATTATCTTATTAGTTGGTAATGCACGTCATGTTTGACACCAATCATGATCGTATTAAATATAAGTAAAGTAAGTACAAATGAGTATTGAGTTTCTATTATGCTTTACATTGGAAGACGGCATGGTGAAAATAATCAACATTCAAATTTTATTTCAATGAGTATTTATATTATACAAGTGTGGTGTTTAGTATTTTAAATTTAAAATGGGATATATTTATCTTTTCAGAATCCAAACGAATATAGCGTGCTTTTCGGTGCGATTAAACTAAATGCAATATTAAAGCGCTTATCTAACTGTTCGGTAATAATAATTGTTATGTAATTGCATCACACAATAAATGTTAACTGAATATCTATAGCACATATCAGATGAACCATAATTTAACTGTTTGTACTGTATTTTAGGTAGCTGCGTATTGTATCGTTAAGTATTGTACGTACATAGCAACTCTACGCCAACGCAATTCGTGTCGGTTACTGATAAACATATAAATACTTACTTATTCGTTGTGATATTATATTATTTTGAGCGTTTGCTTTTGCCCTATCTTTTCAATTAGACCTTTACACTCCCACGCAACTTGACGAATTTTTAGTATATATTTAATATCAAGGCGATTATAAAAACTGTTCATAGAAAATATGTTTACACCGACGTATATTTTATTGTCTTCTAACTATTTTTATAACAGTATGATTAGTTGAAAACATCCACGACATTAATTTGAATTCAACACCAATTTGTTTAGATCTTTGTAAAAAAGGTCCGAAACTTAATGCACTCGACCAATGAGAAGTTAATAAGCATATTCAAGCCAACGACATTTTAAATGAATAAACAATCATCAATACATCGACTTTACTATAACCCCTAATGTATTTTTTAATAAATATCAGTTAAATCAATAATAACAGTATGATTCAACAATGCAAATCTAAATAAAGATATCGATCAGATAATAATTAATATGTGTATTCATACAATTTCTCACAAAGTTTTTAGAATTATTTATAGAAAATTAAAATTACATTGATTTTTACAATAAAAAAACATAAACCTGATAAGTAAATCTTTTTCAAAGAACTTCCGCTCAGTTTAATCATTCGTGTTATTTATTTCTTCTAAAAAGAACGTTGCACGTGTTACCCGTAATTGGAATAAAAAGTCATCAATTTTATTTTTATTATATATACAAAATAGACTTCTTCTTAGAAAATACCGTTTATGTATTTTATTTTCGAATTATTCGAAGAAATTTTCGAAGAAAAGTGTTTCCTTATTGTATATAAATCACAATTCGGCTATTTTTATGTCTCTCATCCGAATTCAATCTAACACATATTAATCAACGATACAATTTAATTTTTAGTTTAGGATTGAATGTATTCAGTCAACACAACTGTGGTAGAAGTTGAATGATTTTAAACTATCTTTTGGAGTAAATTGTGTTTCACTGTAAATTATTTATACAAACCTGACTATGCTATCGTCTTTAACGCTTGGTGTGTCACAGCCACTAAATAGTAAACTTTTCAGACCTTAATAATAGGTATACATTAAACATAGGTTTTGTATGATATTTTTGAAGTGATTCAATGATCTTACCGTTCAACATTATCGTGCAATATTTCGTGTGACTATTGATCATTCAAATGTATTACTGGATTTCAAATGCTGTTGACGCTCTTTATAAAGAATTTCGTTTTATTGAAGATATTAAGAAATATTACTATGGAACTTTTAACACAATTATTTATTTATTTAATTTACATGGCACAAGATTGACAAATTATAAATTTAAAACTTTTACAATGAAGAAAAAAAAGTACAATTTAATTTTCAAAGCAGTATAAAAAAAATAGAAAGGAAGTCAACTGAGTAAGCTCCGACGAAATCTTCTTTAATATATATAAAATAATAAAACATTTTTAGTGCTTTTTTCACATAAAATTTATTGAACGACAATGCTCACCATGAGCGAAAACGGTCCTGATCCAATAAATTTTATATAAAAAAAAGTACTAAAAGTGTGTAATTATTTTTATTACAATGCCATTCCACCAAGTATTGACAATAAACACCTTAAAAATAGTATTCGTCGGAACTCACTCACATCTATGGTGGAATTATCATTTTGGCCTCGTATAAGCCAAAAAAAATATATGGTCTATATTTACTTAAATTTGACATTAATTTTAAAACACTCTTATTGCTAGTGAACACCTTAAAAGCGATTTAATACTCATGTTTCATATTTTATAAATAAAGAATCTTTGACTGGAAAATGTTGAATAAAAGATTGTTTCCGTTGTATTTGGCGATGAGGATTTTACGTTTATATAAAAACTACAGTTTATATATCTATGAAATAGTGGATATGATATATAAGTATTATTTAAAAATTCGCAGTTCCTAATGATTAATAATTCTCCGTGAGCATATAAAACATTTTAAGAACAGATAAACGAAAAAATAAACGTATATAATATTTAGTTTGCTTTGGCTTATACGTGAAAATTGTTATATTTTCCGAAAAATACTCGTAAGTAATTTAGTACGGCTAATGAATATAAATAGAGAATGAATAAGCACTATGGAAAAATCCCTGGTTCAACCGGAAGTAAGTATAAAATAAATAAATCAAACACAAAGCATTCGGTGCATTATCCCCTTTCATTACCACTAATCTTCGGAGCATCCGCACAGACAATCGACGTTGTAACGCAACGCATACAGTGTTAGTGGCGGCACAGCACTACGATTGTGAGAGGGGTAAACACAAACAATTATCAAAATTAAATGCGCGTGAATTTCCACCGGGCTGAATGTTACATGCGATACATTTGCACATGGGTTTTTGTTATACATGACGTCACACAAATAGTATACAGTAGTTTACATTATCAGTTTCAACGTTTATTTCTCCATGGTTTTTTTTAATTATTTTGAAATATGTGTATTTTTTGTAAGAGATAAAAGTGCACATCTTATTGCATAAGAAGAATTTTTTCAAATAATTAATCAATATATCGTGAGTATATCGGTATCTTGTAATGCTTTTTTAAATATCATATTATAGAATATAAAATAAAATAAAATAACTTAAATTTGAATCGTTCAAACTATGTACATTCTCACAAATTTTGTCCAAAATTTGTGAGAATGTACATAGTTTGAACGATTCAAATTTAATATTGAAATTCCACCAAGCACCTTCAGTCGAAATCTTAAATTATAAAATAACTTAGATTATTCCACGTATTGTGTTACAAACTCTGAAAGAGGCGAAACACGTGTCACAGTTTGTAACACAATACGTGGAATAATCATAGTTATTTTACTTTATATTAAAATGAACTTCCAGTTATCCCCCGAATCCATCGAAAGTATCATATTATAGAATTTAAAAAAGTGTGAATGAATGAGAATGGGAAAATTATAAAAACGTTTAAATCCATTTTGGATCGAATCATGAAAAAAAAGCTAATGGTTACTCTCAATACAAATATTTGGTTAAGAAAAAGATAATTTCAAAGTTTTGTTCAATTACAAGTGGCTCTCGTTGATTGATGATATTTTTATTTCAGAATCTTGCCCAAGGTTTACTGACCGCAAAATACAATTGACTTTTGAAATTTTCATGCGATATATGACTTTTCTGGGTCATTGCGATTTGCGAACTTTTAATTAGTAAATATTGTATGATAATAGTTTCAAGAATTACTATTTGTTCACCTTTAAGGTATTTACTATTAATACTTGGTTAAAGGTCACTTATTTAAAACATATTAATGTTGTTATGATCAAGACCTTAGTCATCAGTTTTAAATACTCATCATGAGTGGAACTAGTCCCGATGATAATAAATTGAATTTGAAATTAGTACAAGATAAATTTTTCAGTTAAACAAATTTCATGATTTATTCAACTATTTTTTTTAACAATAAAATCTAAATTCTGTCGTTCGCGCTATCTGTCAAATATTATAATATGAAACCCTTTTATTCTAATTTGAATTGTTTGAATTTTGTACTTTTCCATGAGTTTTGTCGCTAACGACCCGGGTTTCGCCTTTCGGCATCTTCAGGCATTCCAAGTGCACGGATGTACTTGAACTGATGCGTAGAAATTCAAACAATTCAAATTTGATATTGAAATTCCATCAAGCACCCTCAGTCGAAATACTTAATTAACCTTTTATTCTATTTGGAATTTATGATTCATTAAACCTTTTTGTAATTCAATAGTTTCAAGTATTTAAAAAGCACAAATTGCGACACATTTAAATACTTTTTAATTATGCATCACAATGTACCGTCCGTGGATAGAGTTATAATACACCATGTACAAAAAGCAATACAATCGCAACGAAATTTACTCTCATGCATATTCACACGGTAGAGGCAGCGAACGGGAGAAAATTCGCACGGGGACCCCCGAACTCACTCAACAAACTAAAACAACTTGCCGGAAATAAGCGAATAATAATAGAGTATCCGCCCACCTATTCCCTTCTGATAAATCTTCAATAAAGAATTAATTTAATCAATTAGTGCTTGTTTGCTATTTTTCTTGTTCATTCAAAACAGTTTTAAGAATTATTACACTTACCGTATGCGGGTCTTCTGCGTGAAGTGGTAAATCATGGAAAATAATATTCAATGGGTACATATGTGTAAAAATTACTATAAACTACGTTATAAAAATATGTTATCTTTTAGTAATTAATTTATGAACCAAAAATGCGTTCATTCATAAACTAAAATGAATTTTCGTCAATGTAAAGTATTGCTTAAAAGTCTCACTGCATCAATTGGAATAAATAAAACCAAAGTTAAATATTTCCAGCCAATTGACAACATTTGTTAAGAGTTTTAACAATAAACTTTTGATAATAATATCAAAAGTATACAAAGAGACATATTTTATTCAATGGCAGTAATTTTAAGATACATTTCTTATATGTGTGGTATTGTAAAAAAATAGTTTAATTCCGTTTGAAAGAAAATTAGATTACTTAGTTCGACACTAAATTAAAAAAAAATGTAAAATTTTTACATATGATTGGTCAATTCAGTTCTACAAGTTCTGAAATTAAATCAATTGACGTATTTTACTTACTTTTTTTGGTGTTCACTGCCAAAACTTGGAAACTGAAAAAATAGTCAAAAAATAAAAACTATTTTGTACTAATTTCGAATTTAATTAATTATAAAAATTCCACATATATTGAATATGAACAGGACCGATTAAGTCCATAACGAGCATTATCAAATTTAAATAAAATACAATATTACAAAGCTGTTTATATAGAACAATAAAAATATTGGGAAGTAACAAAAAATGGCAATGAAACATATGAATCAGATTATTTGTTTCTTTATCTGGAAATTACTTTATTACACTCTAGTATTTTTATCTTGTTCTGTATAAATAATTCTGTAATATTATATTTGGGTATTAGTTATCATGAGCAAAACCGGTCTTGATCATATTAAATATACGTAGAATTAGTGCGAATGAGTTTATTTTTTGGACTCATTTTTATTTTTGGAAAAAATATTTCACATTAATTTTTCATGGAAGAAAATGGAATTTGTCCAACTTTGTAAAATTATTTTTGTAAAAATGAACATCACAATTTCAAAAATATGAAACAGTTTTTTTTTTGTATTATTGTTCGCTTTTGTTTCTTCTGCGATTTAAAAATTAGATTATTTTATATTAATTGAATTGAAGTATTTTATATCAAGTTCTTAGCGAGATTGAAATTAACTTAAAATGTGTGGCTTTTCTTAATTGAACATTTCATCACATTTTAACAATAACATTAACAATCTAGGACGGTGGTTGAAAAATGAAAAGTAATTATATCAGCGCTCTCTCGGTATCAGATATAAATAAAACTATAAATCAATTAGAACATTATAATTTTATCGTGTACATTCGAGGATTTGAAGCCTTGACCACACAGCGAAGTAGAACAAAATTCTTATAACATTGCTAATCGGCTATGAATCCATCGATTAATAGTACCCTCCTTCTTCCAACAAAGTATTTTTTTACAACGAAATAAAACTATCTCGACGAATATAGTATGTTGCGTATGCGATTATATTCGTTGTGGTTATAAATATTGCTTAGTATTCTGATTAAAGTGTGGTAGAGTTCGATAACGATGATCGTATGACTTGTATATGACGTTGAATACAGGGGACAAGCTATAAGCAGTCCATGAAACTTAAATGGTGATTGTGTGTGTCCGTTAGCTCCGCAATTGTAAGGAATAAACGAAATACAATATTCCCAGCGCGATACTTAATAATTGTATTTGTACGCGTGGAAATTTGCGGCAATGCACAGAACTTTCAAAACGGAACGCTCATCAGATTCAATTGTTTTCTTTGTTTATGGTAGCTAGTATTGTATTTGAAATTTTCAGGCTGAATGTTAAAATTTTACATGCTCGTGCAATTGGTGAAGTTGTTTTTTTTATTAAAAATGATAGAATATATTACGGCTATGTTGCTCATGTTATTTAGTATCTAGCATATAAAAGCGTTTTTCAAATAAGTATTTTTTTTCCAGTGACAGCCAATTTGTTACTAACAAAATGTTAAACTGTTTTGTTGAAACGACAGTTACCAAACTACATTAATTCCATTAAATTCGGGAGTTAAAATGTCAGTAATCAAGAATCTATAGCGGTCTCCATTGACTGTAACGTTTTGGACAGCATTTTTTTTTCTAAATATAAATTACAAGCGTTGTTCTTGCTTAAGTCTATTCGTCAACCCGAACTGAGCACAAATCTGCTGTCAGTTGTCAAATTGGCAGTCGCTGGAAAAAGTGTTGCTAATTCGAAAAATAAATCTATTAAAAAACAGTTTATATTTTTATCATTTGATTATTAAACGAACTTATAATGAAAAATATCACAACGTAGCAAGTGTGTAGTGGATTGTCTTAACCAACATTATAACAATTAAAATTGGAAGTTTTCTAGTTACAATTAACGCATTTTCTTTATATTTTCTCGTAACAAATCGTTTTTTTTCTTTCTTATTGTATTTTTAAAAGCGACAGTTGGTAATTTGTAAAAGATAAATTTTAAGATCCTCCTTGACAAGCTTCAAATAATTCAGTATTTTTGATTTTTTTGAAAGTAAGTAAAGTAATTTTATGGCATAATTTATTTACATTTAAAAATACTTTTTTTAACAGGTATTTAAATTCACTAGTTTGCTTCTATTATAAAACACTTTTTATTACAAACGGTCAACCGAGACAGAAAATCATATATGCCATTGGTATAAGCCGAAAAAAACAAAAAAAAACGTTATGTACAATATATCAAATTAAGCTTTATGATACACAATAAAAACTAATTTTAATGAATGTTCCTATATTCAATAAATTTTGCTAAATGGGTAACGCCTCACACCAATCTTCGCTAACCAAATAATGGCGTAGAGCCCACACTGGCCTTTAAGTGTATTTACCGAACAAAAAATGGGCCGAGAGCCCTATCTACCAACTCCGAAATACTTGCCACCGATTTGGAGAGTAATTAGGCTGACAACTTCACTTTGTAAAAAACGAAACTTTCGGCAGCAAGAACAATTACAAAATGTCTCCCTCCGAGCGCTAAATTATTGTTTTATAGACGCTTCCAAAGTTTGACAAATAATTTTGAGACATTAAATATTTTATAAATAGACAGTTGATATTTTTTGTTTAAAATTTTTCGGTGAAGTAATCGGAGTGTTTTTTTTACCCACTGAAATAATACAAAAAAAAATTCAAAGTATGATATTAAGAACTGGTATGAAAACTGTCGATTTTAGCTGATCAGAAAAAATATAGTTTTTGGCACATAGAAAAACTACAACTTTATAAAATAGATAAACATATCTATTCGCGTATAGGTATTTAACTTTAAATTGTCTTAGATATATTATGCGAATTTAAAAACAAGATTCTTCAAGTGTCTTCGACTTCAAATTATTACAACATACTATTTGTTTTAATTATTAACCAAAAACCAATAATTAAACAGGAAATATTTGTTTTATTTTACGTCTATGATTTCTACGTAATATTATTCTATGCCATGATCATTTTCAAATAATAGAACTTTCAATCGCGATTTAAATTCTTTTATAAAATTTCACCAATGCAAGAAGATCAACTCTTTTAAATATAAAAACCAAATATCCTTTACTGAGTCAAAAACTTTGCAACTATCAATTATTATCTTGTCAAAATATTCTGAAATACAGGAGTAATGAAAACAATTAATCTATAAAAAATAAACACACTTCAACAAAGTCTTGAAGAATGTATGAGCAACACCCTTTTAAGATTGTTAAAACTGAGGATTAACAAAAATTGGTATTCGGCTAATTTATTTATTTTTATATATTGTAGTAAGTTTAACTGTCATTTATATATATACTAACAAGTACCTGGCATGCGTTGCAATGCCACTAAAAGAAAGAAAGTGTTTGTGTTTTTATTCTGTTTATTGAATTGCTTTTGGAAACACAATATTTTTTGTTTTTTCGTTTGGTGCATATGCGAATAAATCAGAAGGTTTTCCAACTCGTGAGCAGGCCACATACAGCTGTCCTTGTGAGAAGCATAGAATATTTTCAAAATTTAGTCCACACACTTGTGGCGATTTTTCCAGTGCTTTTTTGATGGTCATTGCAAATGCTAATCGCACCGGAAACTGCAAACATTTAAATTCGAATGGCATATCTGTCGGAATTATTGGGATGCGTGGCAACAGTACATCGTATCCTTTAATTTTTTTATTTAAAATTGTAGCTTAGATGATATTATTCATTATCTTTTTCACTAAAAGCCTGGTACCGTTGCAAAGTCGTGGTGGATTTATATTTCGGAAAAGAATGATAGGTACGCCAATTTTCAGTGTTAAAACGTGCGGTGGCATTCCTTACAAATCAAGTCAGTTTAAGAATTCAACTAGATAATTGGCAACTTCGTCTTGATACATTTATAATATCGATGGACTTATACGTTGTCTCTTCGGCTGGTATTTTGTTTTGAATCCTGAAGTTGATGGCATTAACATCGTTGTTTTTTACTGCTAATATAACACGTTCACTGAGCCACTGATGATTTTTGTAATGCTGTGCGATATTTGGGAAAACTTTGTGAATCAATTTGCTTATGGTTCCTGTAATTTTACAGAAGCTTGTTGGCAATGTAATAAATTGTGTGGATTCATCGATTTCCATTTTTCCATTCCCAATATCCAACAATTGTTTTGCGAAACGTTCAGCGGATACGTCATATTGTAATTCAACACGCATATTGGCTTTCAAAGTCAATTTCTGCACATGTCGCCTTAAATTGATGATTTGAGTCATGCACTTGATTCATTAGCAGCTGTTGAACGTGGTATAACTGGTAGAGTTTGTCAAAAATCACCAGACAGTAAAATAAGTGCTCCACTATAGAGCTGTTCATTTCCTCTCAAATCTTTTAGTGTACATGTATGTAGTGAAGATTTTCCAATGCCTTTTTGTTCGTCATAGTAAATTCGTCCCAATTAATGAGTTGATATTATAAAGGAACTTCACCCATTCTTGACTTTTTTTTTGATATTGCATGTTGGTGGTCAAAGGCAATTTCTTTGCTGAATGCGCTGTTTGAGCACGATCCAAAGGAGTTAGAAAATTGCAGATGAAGCGATTGCCCATGCAATATTGTTTTGTGATCCAACGCTTTGGCTTGTGATTGATTGCATGCACAATTTTATCATACGCAATGCGTTGTTCTGAAACCAATTTCGTAAGATTTTTTTTGAACCAATTTACCCAATTTGTCGACTTCAAAATGTGTTTCTCGTTGCAAATCACGATCAAAAAGGTTGTTTACAGATCGATTCGGAGCAACTATTTCCAATTTTATCAGACGATCGGGCTTGAGCAGAGCGAGCTCGAACGGTTTTTAAACTTACTTCACATTGCTCGTCTGTTTCTGAAGCTCGTGGTGCCGTTTTCTTTCGAACCTGAAGTGCAGATCGGCTAGTCGTTTGGGTGGCATAATTGTTTGACAGCGAAATAAATGCTTTGTGACGACTATTAAAAATTCACTTGATTGTTTGACGTAACCATGGCGCATATCAAACGTAACTAAGGAATCATAAACAACTTGCTTATTTTTGACGCAAGTTGTTTTTGATATCTCAGTAAAACTATCCACACCGAAAACATAAAAACGATCGCTAAACTATATGAAATACACACATTTTTTAATTCAGAAACCTATTCGGGTATCCGCACAATAACTCACTAAAGTTTTTATCGCAATCGGATTAACGGTATATGAAATTTAACTGGTTTTCATATTTTTATATTTAATAAATCTGCTAATTGATGGGCCTTACATTTTTTACGCTAAATTAACGTGCAAAAAAATAGGCACGTGGCATTATTAAAAAAATATTTTCCACGTCAAAAGTAATTGTATTTTACTTTTTTATGTATGCCTTTAAGACAAACATAAGTAATATTATTCTCTAGCGATATTTAAAAACTAGATTCGCTCTCAAAATTTATGAAAAAATTTCGGTTTTAGATTTTCCAGATATTCTTATATTGTATTTTTCTTAACAAACGTTAGTTTGTGTGTTAGCAATATTTGATAAATTAAACGTTTTTTGAATAAACGGTGGATTCGATTTTTGCAAGCCGCATCAGCTTATAATAAATACAACAATGAAGTTGATCCATATGATGTTAATTAAATAAATATAAGATATTCCCCCCTCCCACTCATCCTATCTTATGAACGGGGCGTATCGAGAGCGATTAGCTAACCACTAGTCCTATCCTTATATTCCTACTCTCTTTGGAAAAAGAGAGGTTGAGCAACTGAGTAACTAGCAGTTCTCGTAGAAACACATCTGTTGAGATAAAATCCATTAGGGGTCCATATGCTCCACATTGGGAGCGGACATGGTTAAAAAATAAATAAATATATAAGAGTCGTTATCACCAAATAAATATTCAAAGTATTTCAATGGAAAAAGCTTCGAAAGTTCACAAATAAATAAATGCAGTACTACGATGTAAATAAATCTACATTGAAGAGACGCGCAACCGCCTCTTTGAATAAAAAGGAGAACGTCACTTCGATTGGATGTTTTATTCGAGTTTGGATTTCCCGGAAAACTCCTTCAATATATATTGAAGTTGGGAATAGTTTTATCGAGTTCTTTTCAAAAATGTGTGATCTTGGCGACGAGGCCTTTGCCAAGAGATGCCGCTTTGTGGTGTGATCTAGTCTGATATAACACCCCTCTTGTGAGGACGACGTCCGGATATGCGCTTCTCGTCTCATTTCACATGCAAACATCTCGCATTCGACACTACCCACATACCCCATCTCAGCCTCTTTAAGATTGCAACTTTATATTACAGGGCATTGAAACTGAAATCTGAAAAATCTTTCTTCAAGTTATTGCTACTCACAAAAAAAACAAATTCTATTTAATGGCTGGAAAATTCTTTTGTCATTTCACTTAATGCAAAAGTCTTTAGTTTTTTTTATTTTGCACGTCGATTTAATTTATTACATGGATCACTTGCATTGACAATTGTTTGTCACGTTCATACGCAAATTCAGAAGTATGCATTTGTTATTCAGACAATACTTTAATATCAATAGTTTTCCAGACTTGAAAGTGACAAAATTAAGTTCATTCTTTTACCGATGCATTATCACCAATCATTTGATATTTTATTCATTGTTTTTTTAAGTTAATTTCCTACTATCGAGCATCACATTAAAATTAATTGACAAATGGTTTTATGTATTTCTACAAAATATTTAAACAACTAAGTTTTTGAAGGATAACATGTATCGGTCTAATATGCCATTTGAACAAATTTAGCTATTTTTTCTTTGGGCTAAATCTATTCATTACTACTTATCCAACGTTATATGAGAGAGATTTTCCAAAACGATGCCTGCCTTACCTCATTAAAAAAAGGTTTTTTGACTTATTCAAACAGCCCGTTTCATAAATATGTATAATAAGAAGTTTTAAGACTTTTCATTGGAATTAGACTTAGTCAAACATAAAGTAATATGACATTTGAAGTATTGTTAAATTTCAATAAAATTGGATGCCTTTCATTTAATAATACTATATAATATTATATTTAAAGAAGTATTTTTGAACTAAAGAAGTATATAAGTGTTATGCTGTTTTATTTAGTAATTTTGTTTCATTAAAGACACATTGTGTCAGAACTTACATTATAGAAATATTGGGTTAGATTTAATAAATAAGTCGAGCTGAAAGTACATCACTTGAAAACACTTACATTGAATCATCATTGCAAGTATTTGCGCCCTCAATAGCTGAGACTTAAATTTATCTTAGAACCCGTTCGGATTTACCATAAACATTTTATAGCAACGTGATTCTATTATTCTATAAAACTTTACCACAATAAGTCTTATTTCTTCGATCTGTTTCTTTTTTCCTTTTATTCTATATGTTTATAAAGTTTATTATATTAAGGCAGGTTTTGAGATAGACCCGTATATGAATCGTAAATAGTAATGGGACTTCATTTGTCTCAGTCAGGGATTAGACACCCTATACTTCTTAGAATTTTTACAGAAAAAATTGAATGTATGAACTACTTTTAATGACTGTAAGTACCAGTTATTATTCAAAGAAGCATAGCTTAGTAATGACTATTTTTTATAAAAATTGATTCTTAAAAATATATTTGATATTCTTTGGTAGTATGAGTATGATTTGTATTAGTTGTTGACAGCATTGGATGAAAGATTAAGTATAATTATTATCTTCGTGGAAAATGAATCTTACAAATATGTACCCAATGTCCGCCATCACTGCATTATAAACTTTTAAGTGCATGACAAAATAATAGCAAATGGTTTGGTAGTCTCGGAAGATTCACAAAAAGCGGGTCCCTTCCGCCGGGCACGAGCTGACTTTGTGAAAGCTTGGATCTAAAGCTCCCGAAAGTGTGTTGGTCGGGAAGCTTCGCGTGCGGGTTGCGTCGTGTCGCGCTGGTGCTTAATCTCGCCGCATCCGGCTCCGATTGTTCATTTGGCAGGCTTCCACGCTGGAGAGCCCGAAGGCGTGGTCGGGTGGCGCCTGCAAACCCATTTTTTGCATACCAAATCAGTCTACATCCTGTTTTCCAAAGTGACCGAACGAGCACTGGGATTCTCTATCAGAACAAAAGGTAGCGGCAACCACTCGAGAGTATTTTATACAGTCGGGATGTAAAATATCACCCGTTTCCGGCAGCCAGAGGAGTGGAAATGCTCTTTCGATGACTATTTATCTCTATTTTATCTAACGTATATTGCTTACGAGCTCTATAACAGCGCAATGGTCGTTTTGTTACAAAGATTTAGTTTATCTGTTAAATAAGCTATATTTCTTCGCTTTGTTTCCCATGTGAAAAATAATCACATAAAAATATAGACTTTTTCTTCGAAATGCAATTTTTTATAGACTTAAACAGTTCATGTTATAAAAACATCAAATAAAATACACAACTTCACTATTTTTTTAAAATACATAACAAGAGGTTACTGGTTTTTAAGAAAGCATTATGATAAGTTAGATTTGTTGTATTAGTATAAAAACTCTGTACATAATTTACTTTTTAAGACACTTTTGGGAAATTACACAAATAAAATAATTTACCTTACCCATTTGAGCAACTATTCCAGATAAAACAATCTATAAAAATAAGAAAAAAAATTGTAATAAAGTCGTCCAACAACTATTATTACAATATAATTATATGCACTTTGTCTATCTGGCCGCACAAAACAGCACACAAACACACTTTATTTTTTTCTCACTAAGCAAATGTTACCTAGTATGTATATTTATATGAATAAGTTGTTTTAAAATTTTCCTTCAAGTTATAAGTATTGTATTTTTAAATTGCCTACAATCCGTATAAAATATTTGATTCACGTAAATAATCTTTATGACTACCTATTCAGCATATAAACAGAATTCCAAGAAAATCATGAAAGAATTTCTTGGATTGGAATTACTTTCAGCGGTATATTTTTGCAATAACTTTCATTCCTTTGCATGCAGTATTTACACACACACAAACTGCAATTAATACATGCAGTCCTAGGCATTGTATAATATTATAGTATGTTCAGTTAATTTATGCGTCAAGTGGCGCATTGGGGTTGCAATGTGTTTCACGAAACATTGCCTGAATATTAAATTCCGCTATTATGATACTGCGCACGGAGTTTTTCTACCAAACAGCATGTTATACAAATTGCATTCTACGTGGACCTTAACGGTGTGCCGCTGCATTCAAAGCATATTTCCGGATTACATTATTCGCCAATTTCGTTTGAATATTTTTGCTCTATTTACCGAACAGAGTCTTTCAATTCAATTGACATTTATAAAGCTGGTCCCGGTAAACATTGTTATTTCGCATCGAATGTGGAATAAAGCATTTTTATTTGTATGGTGATAAATAAACGTATCGAATATTTTTAACATTATACATCAGGGTTTCCCAAACTATGTTACGCGGAACACTGGTGTTCCGTTGGTCTTAACTAGGTGTTCCGAGAAAATTTACAATGATAATATATTCTCGACCACATTTAGGCATCTTCTAATTCATATTAAATATTGAGAGATGGAAAATTTTCACTGATATTTAAAACGTCAAAAATCTAGTTACAGGCGGAGATATTTATCACTTAGAGCTTTGTGTACTCATATTTATATATAACATTATTTTTTAAATATTTAATCAATAAATCATATATGGGCAACCACCGGCCAGCCGAGCTATTTTGTCCAGCCCTGATTCATCTCGGCGAAGTATTAGAGAGATAAATTAATAGTTTTAGGGAGGGATTAAATAATGGAGATGACACGGGCGCTTGCAGTTGCTCCACTCTACTAGTTCATGATCACCACCATACAAGAAATAGCAACGTGATTTATTTAATTTAATATTACTTTATTATGTTTATTATAGTATAATTTGGTCTGGCCCTTGACATGGAGACAGAATGATAATTTGGCCCCAAACCTAGGAAAGGTTTCCCATGCCTGCAATAAATAATAAGTGATTTATTAACATATATATATGTCTTCAATATTTCTGTTACTATGAATTACCCGACCTAAAAAATAATCTGTGTTCCGGTAACATTTCCAGATTTGCGAAATGTTCCATTGCACAACAAGTTTGAGAAATCCGGGTATACATACTGACTTTCTCGATTTATTAAGCTTCGCGGCCAAATGGTCACTTTGTAAGACTTACATATGCTATTCAGTTCTCAAATAATAATTGATTGGTTTATGTTAGATTTGATTTTTATGGTTAAAAGTGAACATATCGGCGATGCTTCATTCTTCCTCCCATTCCCCTACTTTATGTGACGTCTACTAATAAAAAATAGTGAGAAAATTTAAGAACACCTCTCTTAATCAGCAATACAACGTAATCTATATGCAAAAAAATTTTTCAAATATATACTAAAATACAACTGATCTTTTTTGTCCGATTATTTGAAAACATTTATACTAATTGAGAAAAATTATCACAATTTTGTAGTGTGTTTGTGGTCACTTCACAGTATCAGCGCGTTTTCAATTTGATGCCAAGTAAACACTGATACAACCACACCTCAAATGTCTTCAATGTCTGCTTATTTTAGCATCCAGATTTCAACTCTACGTTAACGTGGTGTAGGCTTACAGTTTGTCAAATTGATTGTAATATGTTTAACAATAATAAACAATTGTTTTAAATAAAAAAAATATGGTTTTGAAACATCTTTTTTGTAAAAAATGCATGAAATGTTACAACTAATAAATGATATGCCAATATGAAAAAAAATGGGAAAAACATGCTGGTAAAAACAATTTTTAACGTAATTGTATACTAAACTGGAAGGGCTTCATTTTTTCCACCGCTGAAAGAATGGTTACATAAAAGATTTTACGAGTGCAAAATTAAGCGTGCGTGGCTTCATAAAAAATATTGTACAGAGCTTTTGTACTTACAGTCAAATCAACAGATTTATAATTTTTGTTCCTAAAAATTCTTTTCGAAGAGGAAAAATAATTTTTCGTTTATTAAATCTAATGAATAAAATATTTCCTTTAATTTTGTCTAAAAGCGATGGTTAGGTCATCCGTCTTAGTCTACTTGTTGCATACAAAACCATTCATATTCTAACACTATAAAAACTAATAAAATAAAATTGTTAATTTCAAAAGGTAATTGGTGTAATAAACTAAGAACACAAATAAAAATCAAGACTAGGCTTGGCTTTAATACCGCGCTTTTAAATGTATGATAATATACATAAATCTTAATATAAGAATTTTTGTTTGTATTTTGTATGAGACCATATCAGCTTCAACATCAAATGTCCCTAAAATAATAAAATTGCGGCCAGCCCTGCTTAATAATATGATGTCTTCTATATGATAAAGTTAACCAAATTGGTTGCACCATATGGTCAACGAAAGCTAATGTAATATTCCTGAAAATTATCGATGACCACAAGCTTTCACATATTGTATGAAAAGCTTTAGGTAAATTTATGAAAGCAAAAAGCAATTTTTCAGATCTGCTAAAGCAGTGAGTTATTTATGATAACGTATTTTTTATTTATTAGAAATTACTTTATAATTCAAAGAAAGAATTCGTATAAAAATATAAAATTATAGAGAAAAATTCGCCATGCAAACAATTTGTCATGTTTCATTCAGGATTTTTTTTTAAATATATGATATCGACTTTTTATCAATCGAATTTATATTGGCGATTAACTCGTGCAAAGAATAAAATATAAATAATGTTGAATAAGTACAAAAAGTTCCACAAAGAATTGTCAGTAAACACCTTAAAATTGATAATCATAGGTCATTGTTTCAGATTACTATAGTGGCGTGTTAGCACACATAACAATCATCTATCATGTTTCCTTTGGCGAATGGAGTCCGTCACAGTTGTGGAGTGTCCAACAGGGTGAGGGAGAGAGAGGGAGTAGTGAGTAGCAAATAGCAAGTGGCGAGTGGCGAGTGGCGAGTTGCGAGTGGGCTCGGTATCAGAGTATCAATGATAATGGGAGCGAAGCGTCTCTATGGCGACAAGTAGTAGAACGGAGGAGACAATACGGCCACTCTGTTTTGAGATCGGCCGAGCTGGCTATAAAACAGAGATAGCCAAGTTGATACGATTTGTTATCTAAAAAATATTAATAAATAAACAAAATTCGATAAACGATGACATAGTATATTCTTTTAAAGCCACTCTAAATCGGACTTAATGAAACTTATTTCCAAATAAAAAAATCTATAAGAACGGCTTTTTACTCAGTTGATCAACCTCCTTTTTCTATGAGAATAGAGATAGAAGGGTTGGGATAGGAAATGACTAGTAGTTAGCTAAATGCTTTCGCTACGCCACGTATTTAGGATAGATTTAAGGCATGAAAATGACAGTGTCATTTTAAATAACGAGACAATGTTTTTTATATTATCATAAGAAACCATTCAAAAGAAAATATATTTACAATTATTTTTACATGCATTAAAGTTTGGCGGTCGTAGATTTCGTATAGCTACTTCAAATCAGACCAAATAAAAACCCATATATTGAAATAAATCTAAATTAATTGCTATTTTTCCTTCCTCTAACCACTAAGGAATATTTTAAACGGTAGACCACATAAGCAAATGAAAAACTACTTTTTAAAGAACGTTCTAAAAGATTTTGGTTTATCTTTACATACCGACTGTGTTGCCGAAATAACTATCTACTGCATTTTATGTTACAGTACTTGTTGCACAAATACTTAGCTATTTATTCTTACTTGATAAAGGCGTAGAAGAAAATTTCAATTCATCAATGAAAAATAATTCGATTACATAATTGTATTGCTTAGTGCGAAACATTTATTGTTTATTTTAGAAGTAAGTCGGACGACTTCTGTATCCTTTACTGTTTTGTAATTCTTAAGAAAGTACCAAAAAGTTTACAAGCAATATAATAAAATACATGTGGTCTGCGGGCGAGTTGTTGAATAAACCTGAAAAAGTGTATAGTACAACAACTAACAGTAGAACATAATGACACTAGTGTGGGTGCAGACGAAATAGGACAGGGGTCGCAATAAACCTCTCCGACAGGGGTGCGGTTAAGATTTCGGTTGCGTATCTTTCACCGCTACCTCAAAAGTGAGGATCGAATTACATTCTTCGGACATGCTGGTATTTTTCTGACACCTGACGTTTTATGTAATCGTGATAAGTACCGTGTAGAATATATTGGTTATTTGAGCTGATGCTGAACGTAAAAAAAAATAAAAAGCGTTCTTGGGCAGAATGCAGAACCGATACCTTACCTCTCTTATATATAATTATTTTTGTCAAGCAATCGTATCACTTCCGATATTTAAATTGCTGTATCTTATATATTGACGTAAAAAATCTTTTAAACAATTTATATCAGATATTCCGATTATTCTCAATCAATCATCGCCACTTAAGCCTTACAAGACCCTTTTGCTACTATTATAAAATAAACACTTAAATTTAAACTTATTTTATTTTGAGTAATCCCATATTTGCTATCGTTCCAAGAAGCACTAGAGTCAATTTATGAAATATAATACTATATTTTCCAATACAAATTAGGATGTTCGAGTGGATGATAGGATGAATTGTGTATCTCTTCTAAGCCCGTATTTATGTATAAACAAGGTATTACAAGTTTGAATAGCTATCAACTATGTAAAACATAATATTTATAGAGTTAAAATACTTAAATATTGTTTTGCCTTATTACAATAGAGTTTTACAATTTTATAGTTAAAAACAACTGAAAAAAATTGAAATGATCACCAGCTCATAGAGTAATATCTTATTTATTATTTAAATTGCTTATTATATACATTATACAGTTTTTTTTTTAAATTATACTGTTTACCAAAAGAATTTATTACAATCGAATTAACTGCAAACTTATCACTCTATTTTTGTTTTACATATAATAGTAATAGCTTTTCAGCATTAGATTTGCTGATAATCCACTTTGATTGATAAATGAAAGTCTTTAAAAATCCTCATACTTCCTTCTTCTGAATAAATACAGAGCGTTTGATGACTGCGGATTTGCTGAATTGATGAGGCGTCATAAGACCTGCGGGTGCTGACAGTCTGTTATGTGATTAGCTGCCGAATTGAAGCATTACTTAAACAAACTTTGCGATAGTAAGTCTGAAGATGCCTCTGAAAGAGGCGAAACACGTGTTACAGTTAGTAACACAATACATGGAATAATCAAAGTTAATTTAAATTTTCTATTAAAATGAACTTCCACAAAGTTACCGCCGAAACCATCGAAAGAATTGAAGGATATTGAGTCGGTCAAGGTTCACCTCGGACTGTTGCGCCAGAGAAGAAGTAGAAGTAAAAAAAAACTAAAAACTTAACAAAAAACGCCCAATTTTTCACAAATATGGTACCATGATAAGTAAAATTTCAATATAGAAAAGGCATAGAAAATCTTTGATGTAACATGAATTTATTTACTAAAATAATAATAAAAATGGCATCGAAAGTTAGATCTCTGCTTTACTGTGAGTGTTTAAACAGCCCAGATAACATTTAATTACAAAATCAATGAAAGAGAAATCCGGCTATCCTTTGTCCTATATCTATGTAGTATGCAATTCGATGAAAGTGTCAGTGCGGTTTGCCATTATGGCAATTGACGATAGGTGTCCCTTTCTGTGGCCGGCAAGCTCGTTAGTGTGACCGCCTTGCACCATTGTGAATATTCACTCAGATGTGTGCGAATCTTCAACGAACAACAACAAACCGCCCTACTAGCGTACCTCTATACACCTCTACCCCACACTTCGTGCTGCCAATGCTTTTAACGGGATCCTCATTACGGCGAAAAAGTGCATTAATGAAATATAACGCTATGTATTGTTGCGCTCTTTGACTCACGCTACATTATTTTAAAAATATATCAACAAATTGATATCAATAGATTGTTTTGATCTTTACCTAAAAGGTTATGAATATTATTTGTTGTTTTACCGTTTTGAGCATTTGACTTATTCAGTTTCAGTTTCCACGGGCTCAAACCCCAGTATGGACATTCTCATGAATTAAATTTTTAATCGTTTTTTTTCAAAAGAATTTATGTTTGTTTTCTCAGTTCTTCTTGTCAAACGGAACTCGGCAGACTTAACTTTCTACTGTTTATTTGATATCCTTACGCTTCTAAAAAAATCAGAATCAGTAACCGAAAAACAACTAGTTCTCGGGGAAAAAGTAAATTATAACCTAATATGATGAACTTAAACATTTTCACTTTTCCGGCTTTTCTTAGTTTCTGTTTTGTTTGCCGTTTTTTCAGATTTTGAAATTTAAAATTTTTTGTTATTAATCTATAAAACATTCGGTTTTTTATAGATATCAAAGAGGTAAAATTAACACTTTAGTTTCCAACTAAAAATGATAATGTGCTTTCAAAATCAATAGAAAAGTTCAAGTTGTCTTACGCCTTAACTTTACAATGAATAATTAACTAATGAAGCTAAAAAAAATTGTTTTATTTAGCTTCATTATTTTTTTTTAAGTTTAATTATAATTTATCATTAATTAAGTTTTACATAAATATATCGATATTGTGTATCTTCAAAAAAAATAGACATTCATTATAGTTCCCACTTTTATTTAATAAGATCACGACTGGTTTTGCTCATGGAGAGCATGATCAGTTGATTTCTCGTCATGAGCAAAACCGATCCTGAGTGGTAGTTAGTACAAATGTGTATTCTTTTTTTAAAATAATCCGTTTCCACTTGGTGTTGACAGTGAACTCTTTTAAAGTGGTATGTTTTTATTATTCAATTTTGTCCAGAGGTTAACTTAATGTATAATAACGGACAGAGGTTAACTTAATGAATATAATGAACGGCGTGAAATGAAAGTTTTTTTATTAAATGTGACGATATGTATGTCAGTATAGAAAGCAAAATAAAAAATGCGACGTTTTGACGTTTAACAAAAATGGCTCGCGAAACCCATTGGATTTTTCTCCTTAAAGCGATTATAATGAAAAAAGCAACTTCTGCATTTAACTAAATAGTTTCCATTGGCGAGGCGTCAAGACGCTTTTGCATTTTCGTCATTTACTTCCGACGAATGGCAAATAATTTTAGCATGGAAGAGACGGCGAGAGTTGCTCCTCTGTTGGTTTAATGCATCCGACTTTACTTCTACACTTGCTGGGTGCTAAAATAAATTGAGTTAGTGGAAAGCAAAAGCTCTCAGTTGAAGAAAAGCTTGCCGGTTCTCTGAATGGAGAAAAACTTTAAGCGTCTGTCACTGAAGGTGGCCTATGCTTTTGTTTTACAATTTATTTATGTTAATGCATTTTGACATTTGAATTGAAAAATGCACATGAAACTCTGTAAATAATATAATTTCATTCAAAATATATAGCATATTTTTGGACTAATTCCACATTATTTAAGAAAGATCAGGACCAGTTTAACGTCAAGAGAATCATCAACTGTGAAAAAAATAAATATGTTGAATTTCTACCTGTCTGCCCATATTACCCATCAGACAGACAGGAAGAAACTTTAAAGTAGAAATTAAAGAACACGTAAGATGTCCAAAAAGCAATATGAATTCAGAGTAAATCATTTGATAGAAAATTATCAAAATGTGTATGAAAATAAAAACGTTGAAAAACTCCATAAAGGAAACAATTTAAGATTAAAAATGAAAAACGTGGAGTTTTTGAAAATAAATAAAGTCATTAATAGAAAGGCAGCATTAATTCTTAACATTTGAAATAAGATAGGCGGATCGCCATTGTTGAATTTATTTCCATTGAGATTCATCGTACCTTATGTAAGTAATTAGTTTATTGTTTGTGCTATCAAAGTTTGTATCTTACCCTCTTTCTGCGTTTAGTAGAAAAAGATAAGCCCCGGCATTTATTTTTTAATTTATAACTTAAGAATCATAATCAATTTTTAGTTTATTTGCAAAGCTTGAGATGTGAATTCTTATGATGCTTCTCAAAGAGGCAAAACTCGTCTCACATTTTGTAATATAAGTGGGGAAAAATGTATAAAATTTTATTTTGTATTGATACAAGGCCATTTATACAAAACTACCTATGTAAAACTAATAAGAACCTGAAAATAAATTATATTTTTAACTTGTTGATGATAAATTGAAAGCAGTTTAGTATGATGTTATCATCACAAATATGTAGGTGTATTAAGTTTCACCTATTTTTAATTATGATTGGTTTGCCTTATAATCCAAGTCATTGGATTATAAGGCAAACTTGGCTTGGAGATTGAGACGGTTACCACTTAGTTATAGTGTCGATTAAAATGTATAAAACGGAACTTATAGAATATTGGCAAAATAGTCTTCTGCCGTTTTGTTGTGCTTGATTTATACAATATTATTATATGCTCAAGTTTTGAAACGAAGGCCCGTCGGCAGTAATATTTTTTATAGCCCAGCAACTGAAAATAAATAATTACCAGAGCGGATCAAACGAAAAGCGAACCTCAAACCAATAATAAGTAAGTTGAAAGTTGGCTGGAGGAAAGCACAACATCGTTAAATAATAAAAACGAGAACCACAATAAGATTTCACAATACAGTCGTTTCCGTTGAGCTTCAACCCAATTAAATGTTTATACTCTGGCCAATCCCATCTTTGACGCAGTGGCGTCAAATCATTCAACGAATATGCTATATTCACAAAAAAATACTCCATCCCCTTCTTATACTCATGTGGATTTTAAATTGCCTAATGGAATATCTTAACGAATCATGTTTCAACGAATAATGCTTGTAAGTCAATCGCTAAATGCTCACGTTAAAGAGAGTTAGAAAACAGGGTAGATCATGATAAGAATAAATGTAACAGGCCATATATTTCTTTCAACTTATACGATGCCAAAATGGAAATTCCACCATTTTTGAGAACGTGAAAGTCAATTTTCTTGATAATTTTTTGATGAATAGTGGATAAAAGTGTGTAGAACCAGCATGCCACAATGGGAATGCCACTGAGAAGAGCAGTTTGTAATAATATTGTTTCGGATGTAGACATATTCTATTAGGATGTGAATGAGTCCCGACAAATACCATTGCTTATGTATTAAAATAGATGTAAACCCGTTGCCCAGCAACGTGAGATTTTTGTTGCATTGTGTTTAATTTTATTTAGTTTAATTTTTTTTTTTATTTTTTTTTTTATTTTATTTTTTTTTATTTAAAAAAGTGGAGACTGGAAGGTCGAGGACACCTTACACCCACTCATATGGACAAACGGACGGACCTTATCGGCTATTAATATATAGATTTTATTTTATTTTATTTTATTTTATTTTATTTTATTTTATATTATTTTATTTAATTTTATTTAATTTAATTTTATTTTATTTAATTTTATTTTATTTTATTTTAATTTATTTTATATTATTTTATTTTATTTTATTTAAGAAAATGGAGACTGGAAGGTCGAGGACACCTTACACTCAACTGGACATTATCGGCTATTAATATATAGATTTTTTCAATTTCAAGTATATATTTTCTACTACTTATTTTTTAAAGTATATTTGGCCGCCTGTGTGGTCGAGTGGTCAACGTTGTTGGCTTCGGCTACGGAGGGCCCGGGTTCAAATCCCGGTACGGACAGTTTCATAAATTGATTCTTCAATCAATTTATGAATTTCTGTTCAAAGGCATGGATGTATGTGATGTCTTGAATTCCCCCCTCTCATCTATCCTATCCTATGAACGGGGCGTATCGAGAGCGATTAGCTTGCCACTAATCCTGTCCTAGACCTATTCTTCTATCCCTACTCTCTTTGGAAAAAGAGAGGTTGAGCAGCAGTTCTCGTAGAAACACTCCTGTTGAGATAAACTCCATTAGAAGTCCATATGCTTCACATTGGGAGCGGACATGGTTTAAATAAAACTGTTATAGTTATCTAGTTTTCTTTACATTACAAAAGTATAAAATTTATTTAATTTAAGGAATTTCTATATAATTAAAGTAAATTCTGATTGTTTTTGTGTTTTTATGTGGGTGGGGAGATATAAATTTATCATAGAAATCCAATTGATTGGTCCAATTAAGCTGTCAATACAATTTTTTTTAAAGAAAGTTTGCATCAAAACATATCCATCATTATATCGATAAATAAGACATATTTCTTCTGTGTGACCACTGCTTCGAGTTAAGTGTGATACAATATCTAGCGAGTCCCCTTTTGTTAAATTTGGTTATCAGTGTCAAGTTAAATTACTGATTGCAAGTACGCCATTTTCCTAAGCCATTGAAGCAGTTTCACGTGACGTTTGAGATGCGCGGCTTAATGACCACTCGAGTGGAGCCTGCCGCACCGCAACTGCGGCCTGGAAAACTTTTCGCCGCCCGCCGCCGCGTGCCGCTACTTTATTGCAAATATTTGGACACGGGCCCAATCCTCAGCCCCGACCCTGCCGTTATTGTTACCAAACTCCCCTCGTTAAATGGCTTATTAAATAAATCTCGTTCGGCCTGCGAATGTTCTAACAAACTTACACTCGAACCTCGATGAGGTATCTCGTGAAAGAGGGGCCCGGTTATGGAAATAACAAATTTTATGTCGCTGAAACTTCGCTCATATTGAACCAGGAGATCGTTAAGAAAACTCACAAACAACATTGATCTAAATTGAGCAACATAAAAAAGTCTTTATTGCTTCGTCGATAAACAAGATACCTGTTTTTTCCAATTTATATAATATGTGAAATATGATGCATTTCTGTTTGTTTTTTTTAGTATCCACCTTCGTCAACCAAACACAACAAAATTGAAATTTGTATTATCTTTATGTTTCAATCCGTACACTTCACTCTGTCTTTTCGATAAACACATTGTATAGATCATATAAAACAAATTTTAATCAAGGCTCATTTCTTATTTTTTATTTTTTTATATTCTCAACTTAATAATTATTTTAAGCTTAATAAAATCATTTGTCGCGTCCATATCACGATGACTAATGTCGTTGGCTTCCGTGACAGATGTCACAAGTTCGAATTTTAGTACGAAAAGCGTTTTTTCAATTGAATTCTAGATTTCTGTTCAAATACGTGAATGTTTCTGATGTTGAAAAATTGTCTCCCATACTAGATTACTAGACTTTTCTATCTCTACTCTCTAAAATACAGGTTGAGGTACTGAGTACGAAGCAGTTTTTGCAGAAATAGTTCTGTCGAGATATCTTAGTATGGATGACATTTGCTCCACATTAGAAGTGAACATGGATAAAAATAAAACGTCAATACCTTCTTTTATAACGCCTTTTATAAAATTACATTATGGATATTTCATAATGTTCGTTTATTAAACTTGTATTTACGTTTTCAGTGTTCCAGAGAAAGAATCGAAGCACTAAAGATAATATTCAATCTTGTCTCCACGATAATAAAAGTGATGTATTGTGTTTTGTTGAAACAAAAAATATATTGTATAACACGAATGTAAATATTTCATAACCTAAAGAATGAAGTTGTCTACTGGTTAATTATAGGAAACAAAAAATACACCAAGAATTTTATTTCATGTAATCCTACCATCATACCGTTCCTTGAAAGCAAGGGGTGAGCTTAGTTACCAAATAATCATTGTGTACCAGGTCATATATCTTTTAATATTATATATAAAAATGAATATTTGTTTGTTCGTACTTTATGCATTGCCACACCGCTCATCCGATTGCAATAAGACTTGTTCATTCATAAAAAAATGGAAGGTTGTAGGTATATTAAAATTTACTTACAGTAGGTCTTATATATAAAAATCAATGTCCTTATGTCTGCAATACAGCTCATTTTGATAAAGGAAAGAAGTAAAATTAACTTATAGTAGGTGTTGCTTGTTTCGTACCGTAGACAATCGACAGCAAACGTCAACCGGTTAGTATTTTATATTATAAGGAGAGGAGTCACGTGATATCAGGCATACACCACTTCGTTTCTTTTATGATTCATGCATCTGTTGAAAGTCTTTTTTATGAATGCATTTCAGAATTGAACATTTATTACCACATCCTATGGTTCTGTTGGTAGAGTATAATTAAATAGTAGGGGTAGAATACAATTGGATTCGGTCTCAATACATCCGTTCTACTCTTCCATCTACAACTTTCGATATTATTATAAGTAGAGTCGCGCTGTTACAATATTGTGTCGGTATGAAGCAGAGAGGGTCTGAGAGTTGGGGGTTGGGGGTCGTGTGGCTTCGGACGGCGGTGAGGGAGCTTGTTTAACAGAGGTCTACCGCGCTCTAATTTATCGTTCTCAAAGTAAACGGATCCGAATTATTTCTACTTGGCGGATTTATTCCGCCGGTAAATTAGCAGCTTAATTATTCGATTCGAAATAATTTTATAGGGGAAGCGTTGGATTGCTTTGTTGGAATGCATTTTGAATTATGTCTGCAGCTGCGGTGCATCCTTTATTTCAATTAAGCCGACCTAACGATGAAATATTGTTGAATTTGCATACGTTGAGATAAAATTCAGAAAATTTATTACGATGCTAGGGATGGCAAGTTATGTGACACATACCAACATTTTATAATTATATTAAGGGCTTACAAGTAAGACAGATTTCACAGATGATTACAAAAAAATAGTCACATTTATAGTGTCAAAAAACACAATTTAAATATATTTATTTAACTGTGTACTTTAATGCATAGTTTCTCAACCATGTTGGGCCCGTGGCTCTTTTTGAGTCTCATATTTTTTTGTGGCTCCATAACCATAAAATTAAGTTTTTTGAAACTTGGGGACTCAATTATTTTGGGATTGATGACTGAGAAAAAAAGTGAGAAATTGAAAGATTCCAAAATAATTTTCAATTCTTTGAAAATTTTACTTGCTGGCAGATTTAAATTTTTTATCCATGGCCCCCAAAACTGTGTTGTGGCTCCCCTAAAATTATTTTTCTTCTGCTGACTCTTTAGGACATTATGTGGGGCCATGTGGCCCACGGTTGAGAAACCGTGCTTTAAAATATGAAAATGATCATTTTTATTTAGTATAAGAGTCAAAGTCAAAGCAAAAAGTAAATCGTTTTAAGAACAAGGCATTCGTAGAAATAGTTTGACATTGCAACTGTTTCCGGCAGACAAAAGTAAAGTTACGATTGCCGACATGATTGCAGACGTCCGTTTAATAGACGTGTTTTAAATAAAGGAAGGAGAATAGAAAATCTTATGTTATTCTTTATATTCTTGTAATATTACAACAATGTTCTTCGAACTTCTGAAAAATTTATGTACGTCATCATATACACCAGTGTAACACTTTTCGGAAATTTGTGCCTGATAAATTCTCGGCGTTCATTATTTATGTAAGTAAAAGTACATAAAAGATTATTTTACCATTTCCCCCGAAGTCTAAAAGGATTTTTAAATTATGGAACGATTTTATATAATATAATCAAACCTTTCCGCATGTAACCACAATATTATCATATAAAATATGAGGATATTATATCAATAAAAAAATACATAAAATAAAATTTTGATAGAGGTTTATGATTACAATACTATTTTTTACAATTTAATACATTTTTTTTCGAAGGACACCCAATTAAAATTCATGCGTATATTGAAAAAATCTCCACAATAACGAATTTATGTATTGTGATGGAATTACAGCCGTCTCACTCTAACGCTGCTCATTAGAGCGGGATATCAACTTGCACGTGCCATAACCATTCAATAGAACTGCACTAAATTTGCTGTCTTGTTCAGTTGGCTAGTGCTGTTTCGCATAACACTTGCATTATTACAAACGAATTTCTGGCACTGGCATGCGTTCACCCAAGTAATAATTCCTGTCTCACATATTTTTTAATTAATTTTCTTATATATATATATATAATTATTTATCACTAACAAAATTCAAAATGTATAGAAAGTTGTTAACCTCAAAAGAGCCACACAAAAATTTGAATTGGGCCAAATGTGGCCCACGGGCTTTGAGTCAGATTTGCTTGGTATAAGATTTTATGTATGTTATTAGAAATAAGATTTCCACAATTTTATTAGAACACAACCAGTATAAATTACTCATGGTCAATTTTATGTAAATTGCTTAAGAATGGGGTCTGGAAGTTCTATAATAAGCGAATACGGATGTTCGACCGCGATAGACTCAAAAGTCTTTAAAAAGTTAGCCTAGATAAAGGTTTTAGTCATCTTCATTCTCAATATTATCAATTCTTTATGAAAATTAATTAGAATTGCAGATTTTGAATATACAATATAATGCAAAAAATAAACGTTCCATTAGAGGCAACGGGGTTGCTGCTAGTCAAACTTAATATGGATAATATTGGATAGAACTGTAAAACGTTATTTCCATAATCATTTAAAAAGCATAAAGATTTTTTTAATGTTTTTATTGTAGAACAAAAACACAAATCCAACAGTTACTTTATTAAAACGCGGACACTCTTATTATTTGATATGTTCCTTTGTGTAAACTGAAGCCAAAGAATTATTTTTTAGCATGTCATAAAAAACTTTCACTTGAATATCGACATTTTTAACAAAGGTAGATTACTGCCAGAAAAATAGATCTATTTACCTTACAAAAGTTTCTCGCTTTAACTTTTTTGATAGTCCGTAATAAAAGTCTTTTTTGATTTCATTAATCACTTTCAGAGGCAAGTCATTGATGGCCGATTATAAGCCGCCATTTTTTCCCTTCAAACACTTTTTTTATGATTAATTGACCGGGGTTACAACTTCAAACAGTTTTGCCTATAAATTCGAACACGTCTGCCAAAATGCTATTTTAAGCCAATTTGTCTCTTAGTTTAACGAATAAAAAATCGGAAATATCCGAGTCATTATTTTAATCATGATTGCGATAAAAGAAACGAGATTCTAATTACGGTAATATTGCGAAGCAAACTTACTTTATAATATAATCGATAAACATATAATGGACTGCTTTTTAACGTACACTGAGCAATACCGATCCTAATGATTGAATAATAAAGTTGTATTCTTCTTTTAATGCTAGGCTTAGTTTCGCTTCACAATACATTTATAAATAAATTAAAAAATTCCTTTGAAATTGGCGTAACAACTAACAACCACTATATTTGTATTTGCTATATTTTTAAACGATTTACAGTCATTACTTCGAGACAAAGTGCGCAATACTTTTGTCCATCGAAATTAATAGCTTGAAGCTGCATATTAGCACTATAAACAAAATGCGGTCCCATTACTTGTTTTACTGTCCTCTACAGTCTACGGTTTCATTTTAAAATCGCATTTAGATGATAATAAAAAGCTTGCAGCCAATATTGTGAGTTACAATGTTGCTTTCAGATTGGTAATATAATATAAGTTTACCTATAAATTATATATATATACTGTGGGTAGGAATCCATGTTGAAAGTGTGATGTATTATAGTCACTTGACTGGAAACTCTATTCCGGCAAAGAGAAACTCGTTCAATACGATTTAACGGCCACCTGGATAAGGTTTTAGCTTTGTAGACGAACGAGTCTCGAAACCAAACTCATTCATGAAATTGTAAAATCAAACACTGAATAATAAATATTACCACACTGCATTTTTTTTATCAAAAACAGGATTTCATATTCATGTTTTTCAAATGTTTTTGAATATCGTATTATATGACAATTCTTCCTTCAGTGAAATATTTTAATGCACTATTTTTGTATACAAATGTCATATTGCTTCGTCGTAAATCTTTTCAGATATTATATAAGCTTCTAAGTATATTTTAGGGACTTCTTCAATTCTTTGTTGTATGGTTATTTTTAGCGGGGTACGATTGACGAAGAAGAAAACCAAAATAAAGCATCGCTGTTTGTTTGTTTAAAGCATGTTTTACAAGGGGACTTAGCAAACTACTTGGGTATAAAGATAAATATAGAATATGACAGGGTGGGTGCAGAGATTCAATAACGAATAGCGTAACTACTTGGACTAATAAATTCTTGTATTTATTGGTTTTTTTTTTGATAATTATGTTACAAGATTTTTTTACATTTAAGATATTTCATTTATTTTATGAAATTAAAATAAAATAATGCTATGACGAATTATATTATTCAAAGAAAACATTAGAAAAATCAGAATTTTTTGGGATCCTGGGCATGCCTTTTTTTGAGTGACGATTTCGTCTTTGACGATTTAATATTTCGCGTTAGTTATTTTAAGCTGGAAGTCTATTGGGTTTAAATTATTTCTTTGAATAGATTTTTCTTGAAAAATAATTTTATTCTATGTTTAAGCAAAATAACTCAATACAAATTTATCCGATTTATTACATACTACGATTTATGACAGCCTTCATAAATAACCCCGATTGAAAATTTTAGGTCAATTTAAGTATTGTAATTTCTACTAATTACTAAAAGGTGTACGTATAAAATAGTTAATACATTATTAATAGTTATATCATGTTAAAAGTAATAGAGAAGATCAAAATATTAACTCAGCTATAACAATATAGTAGTAAAGTTTCGTTATCCTTCAGTTAACAGCTTGGCAGGTTGATAAAATTTAATTGATACATCTTCTGATAACTGGTCATTTACAAGTATGCCCGTTTTGACAGCTTTGAATAAGTGATTTTACCGTATTTTTTATTTTTTGCGCTCATTTATTTTTAAAATATTTTTTTACTATAAAATAACAACTATATTTATTTTTAGACTTAATTTAGATTTTTTTTTCTTATGGCATGTCATTTTTGATAGATACGGTCATAGGTTGGTTAGAATTTTGCGTTATTGTTTTTCTTCATTGATTTTCAATATAGATTCTTATTCTAAATCCAGTTTACTGCTATTTTCTTATTGACATATAGCTAAAACTTAAATCCTCATAACAAATGTTAACATCATAAGTATAATAAATATTATTAAATTCTTTTGAGTGTTTGTAAACATAGATAACAGGTCACTGAAAATTGACACCAAAAAATATGTATAGTTTTATTTATTTTCGAAATTTAACAAATAATATTCGTTTTTCACATTTAAATTCACACAATTTTAACAAACAAGTCTGATTATGCTAAATTCAATTAATTTTGATTTTTAGCTAAGAAAAATTTAAAGTTTAAAGAAGTAAAAAGATACCCGTTTACTTTATTTTAAATCTCACTTTAAAAAAATCATAAACGTCATCTTTTAAAAGCTGCGATGTTTGAGTCTTTAGATACAATTTGAAAACTACATATTATCAAAAATCATTGCATCAAGTATACCTTAGTTTAATCGTTAATAAAAGAAAGCATTCTCATTAAAAAATATTATTTTTTCTCTTACTTCTATTAGTTAAATGGTTGGACATTGAAACAAACTTCACGTCGGTCTCTCAGTTGCACTGAATAAAATATAATAATAAACCGTACAAATGTATTAAAACAGCGGTGGGCTTAATAATTGTCTACTGTCGTTGGCCGTTGTCATACTGCACCCATTCGGTTAAACCAACTCCGCGTGTTTCTATTTTAGCACATACTGTAGACCTCAAGCTTGTTTAAATAATAATGTTTTTAGTGCTTTGAAATATTCACCGATTTCCCAACACAGGTTTGCAAATTGCAGTGTCATCAGTGCAACGTTCAGACGAAAATGGCAATAATAATATGCACTCCTGTTTTTTATAGTTAGAAGCTCATTATAGAAAATATGATCAGTACTCTGAGATTTGGTATCGTGGTAAATCTGTCTTCCAAAAACTATCGAGTGTCCCAAAATGAAAAAAAAATCCTTACGAGTACACAATTAATAATAAGATAAAAAAAATTCAAATTACTTAGTTCTACAATTTTTTGTAAGATTTTTTTATAGCTATTTTGGCCTGCGCCATCGTCAGAACTATTTTTAAACTTGCATACACTCAGTTATATATACTGCCTTAGTAGAGATAAACAAACCATCTTGTTATTTGCTCTAACATCCTAATTTATTTTACAATTATTACATTTATAAAACATTCTCAGAAACACTAAAGCCATGTTTAATAAATGTAATAATTGTAATATAAATTAGGATGTTATAGCAAATAACAAGATGTGTTGTGTATCTCTTCTAAGACAGTATATGCAGTTGAGTATATGTAAGTATATGTGATATTTCAACACAGTTCTGATGATGGCTTATTCCAAAATAGCGATAATCTCGTCTTGATTATACAACTAAATAAGTTGATATATTTTACCTTATTACAATGGAGTTCTACCAAAAAAATCCAATTAAGTCAATTCAATCAAAATTACACACATACTATAAAAGATGATATATTAAACCTAGGGCATCCAATCCCGGGATCCCGTTCAATTCTAGTTTTGATCCCGAAATCCCGGGATTAACAAGGTCGTGATCCCGGGATTTCGGGATTGAGAAATTTTAAGCAAATCCCGAAAATTGATAGGATTTTGAAATTGGAAGAGCTAAAAAAAATAATCTGGGGAAAAAGTATAGGGAATTGAGGATTTCAAATTCCTCGGTGGGCTAAAAGAACGACTCACCAAAACTTTCAAATTATACACGATTTGACGTTGAGTGCCCAATCCCAGGATTTCAAAAAGGCAACGGGATTGGATACTTTAATTACAACCAATATAGTGAAGTAAACGAAGATATTAACGTTTTATGATATTTTTTAGATAAGCTGCTTAAAATAAACTACTTTTATTTGATCTACAAATATTCTTTGATCAAATTCATAACATCACGCATCACGGATCTTTAATTAATCAATCACCACAGAAAAGTTCTATCTGACATAAGATTTCTCAGATATTAAAATCGAGCTCGCTTATATTGCATAAAATAATATTAAAATGATCTCAAATTACCGCTTGACGTCTTTCAAAGTTAATAACTTGGTTGAAAATAAAGTTGAGGCAGTGTAGCATGGCATGAAAGGGATAGTGGGCCGTGACAAAAATGGTTTCTCGAAAGGGGTTATAGACGATGATGAATAAATTAATGATATCATTTAATGGCTGTCTGAAGCCACCTTTATTTTATGTTTTGCCTTCACAATTCTGTTATAATCAAGTTGTTAACACTTTCATTACCGTATCTCACAAAACTGTTCCAATCTATTAAGTTATATTATAAAATATCCACAAGTCTATTACTTAAATAAATTGGTTTCTGTAACCAAGATAGTGATCTTCAACTTTCGAAATAACAGTGAATTTAAATAAATTCATGAGTTAACAATAACAATAAAAAATAATTAAAAATGTTAGTAATAGTTTCAAACAAACATATCAATTGCAAGTAGTCCATTTTGTCATTTGTATGGCGCAGCGGTTAGCGTTGTTGGCTTCCGTGCCGGATCTCAAGGGTTCGAGTTCCAGTACGAACAGCATTTTTCGACTGATTCATCGATTTCTGTTCGAAGGCATGGGTGTTTGTGATGTCTAAGAATTCCTTCCCACCCTTCTGATCACTTAATAACTTGGCGGTAGGGAGAAGTTAGTTAAACACTAGTCCTGTTCTAGCCTTATCCTTCAATCCCTACTACTATCTTAGGAAAAGAGAGACTGAGTAACAAACAGTTCTCGTAGAAAAAATATGTTGAAATATCATCATTACGAGGCCATATGTTCCAAATTGGGATCGGATATGGTTTTTAAAAAAGTCCCTTTTTCGACTTACCTTGTCACTTTTTATAAAGTATAGTTTATATGCTGTAAATTACCTGGACCTGGCATGGATGCCTCGAAGAATCCTGAATTTTTCCCGTCTCTTCTGTCAACCAGATTGATTCCTACGTCGTGCAAGGCCATCCATAGGATGCACTTAGCGGAGCTAGGATGACCTAAAAGGAAGCAAAGAAACTGGCGGGGGATAAAGAATCTGGAAGCAACTGTGTGGTAGCCATATACCCAAAACAGGGACCGGATATGGATAAAGAGAAAACAAATTTTACACATTATCTAAGGTTTTGATTACTTTAGTTTATGGTTACCCTCATTGACTTTATTCTTTTTCGTGTCTTGGCCTTTTGTTTACATGTTTTCCAATCAGTTTTACGCAAAAAAATATATTTTGTTAAACAGGAAAACTTTTTATTATACTAATTTATTCGATCTCAAGTAGAATAATTTTAGAATTCACATGACATTCGGTGTGGCAGGTACTATGGTTTAATATGTTATGAATAAATTATATAAATAAAATATATGAATATATTATCATGGAAATCATATATATTATATGAAAGAATAATAAATACTAGTAATAAATATTATCAATGTGATAAGAAAAGTACTATTCCTAGGATAATAAATTTTATTCCCAGTACGTAATTAGGTATCAGGGGTGTTAAGTAAGTCAGAATATTGGAAGCGCCCTTAAAGTGTAATTTGATAATGAATGGAGAATCGCCGTCAAATTACACACCCTTATTGTTTCTTCCCCGGGTCTGGGTAGAAAGAGATTGCTAAGGGTGGATTCTAAAGGAGTGGTAAGGGAGAAAACACGAAAAGGGTTGTTTTATGGAGAGTGCCTCAGCAGTCAGCACCTATATATTATTATTATTTTACTGACCAAAATGCCCCATAATTAAAAATCTTTGAATGTTTTTCTGAATATAATAAATTATTCCGATATTTATTATTGGTGACTTTGCTAAACTACAATATTTCTACAATAAGATGTAGGATGAACTATTTATAACACTACCTCATATTATCAATAAAATCACATTTATAGCAAAGCGTTAATTTTATTCATTTTCTTTTTATATATTATATTTTGTAATATTTTGCGTAAAATACCTTGCAAACATAAAATATCGAATTAAATACTTAGTATATTGTAATAAATCTTGCAAGCTAATCAGTCTATCTAGGTTGAGTTTTCATGATTAAAAAGTAAAGGTATAGTTGTAAAAATAGAAAAAGAAATGAAAAAAAGAAAAGATGTGACTTTTAATATATTTTTATAAATCAATGTAAGATATCAAATCCCCAAAGACGCAAACGCATAAGAAAAAATCCAATGATATTTTTTTAAAAAACCCATGCCCGCTCTCAATGTGGAGAATACGGTCTTCAATTAATGTAGGTATCGCAAATAAAGTTTTCTACTAGCCAGTGTTACTCAGTTGCTAAAACTTTTTTTTTTTATAGAAAGTAGATATTTTTTTGTCGAATTTTGTTAATTTGATTTTCAAAACATTCAGCGGAAAAATATCATTTTAATTAAATGTTTCAACAATAAAGGAAAAAAATACAATCGCGGTGGAGTTGTTATAATCATATTGTATGATTATATTTATATCCTTGACAGTTTTATAAAATATATCAATATTGTATAATAACAATCTTCTATTACGGTCAATGGTTTTCTGCTGAACCGTAATAACCTGTTTCACCAAATATTTCTCTGTAAACATATTTGACAATTCTTTGAAAAATAGTCACAACTGACAAATGTTGTACTATAGATAGTTTTATGGTTGAGCAGCTATTTCATTGGTGATTTTTTTTTATTATTTCTAAGTTTATTTTATTTTAGTCACTACGTGGAACTTTAATATTAATACATAAGAATATTAAAATACTCGAAGTGACGTTAAAAGGATTTATTTTATTCTTAAATAGATAAATTATTAATCACTTTTAAAGTGTTTGCTGTAAAGCTTCGCGGAAAGAAATTATATTTAAAAAAAAAATTAAACACTCATTTATATATTAATAGCCGATAAAATAATCACAAACCACAAATATTTTCGTATCTATAATGTCCCAGGGGTTAAGCACATTTTAGTGTGGAACATCGCTAAACCTATAAACATATTATTATAAATACTGCAAGGCTGTCAATATATGTCCAGGAGTCTTCTTCTTCTTCTTCGAAATATATTTGTTTGCATACTTGAAACATTTGAATTATTTTAAAAAATATAAAATATGAATACTGCAGGGCTGTCGATATTGGATATAGCAGCTTAGCAGGGCAGCTTTATTATGATTTTTATGAATATATTTTATTATATCCGTTATTTGCATATATTTTTTTCCAATCCCGGTGTATTTTAGTGTTTTTATTAATTTTATTAATTGAATAAAACCTAATTATTATTTTAAAACCATTATTTTAAATTCACGATACATACATATTATAGAAAAAAAGAATTTTCAGCCCGTACTTGAAATTCCTTTGATATCTTGACTTTCCAAAGCAAGCCCAGTGACGAAGGAAGTGGCTAGTGTCAGCTTGTCGAGCCTTGACGGCTAGGCAGGTGATAGTTGGGCGGCGAGGGCTGGAGGCTTTAGTGATGTGGTCTCCCGAATTTCGTCGGCATCTCGATAGCCATTTGCACATCAGCCCGCAAAGCTGTAGATATGACGTAAGGCTAACAGCCCTGTGGCATGTCTTATCGCATGAAGTGACATTCCAATCTTCATTCAACGGGGAAATGTCGGGGTCACAATGATTATGTCGGATAGTTACAGACACGTATAAAAATATACTATCTCTTCAAGGCCGATACCTCTATTAAGTTTTACGTATTTCCATTGCACATAAAGATAGTTTAAAGAAAACCATTTTAGTACTCCTACAACGTAACATCTAAAAAATGTGTATTTATATTAAAATATACAGTAAATGTTTTGTAATATGTAAAGACAGCTTCCATAGAAAATAGGATTGATACATACATTTTTTTAAGAGATTAATACAAATTATAAGACGACGGGTACGCAGAATATTTTTCCTTGGCCGTTATTGCGTTATAAAAAGCGGCCGAGAATCAGTGAAAGAGCAACCAACTGTACCGTTGAAATAGTCTACAGAGGTTGCAAATATTTTTTTTTACAAATAAGAATTAAATCCTTATTTTGTTTTATTTAGTTGCGTATATGGATAAGTGCAACAGTGCTATTTTTTGTATACGGTGATCTTTTATTTACATATTCTGAAATAAATCTGAATAAAAGAGATAGCGTGCTATAAATTAATTTACACGCAATTTCTATGATTCATTTTTTTTATTGTATAAGAAGTCAATTTTGATGAGTTGTTATTAAAAAAATAAATTCAGCCCAAACAAAATTCATTCTTCAAAAATAGTTATATTACTATCAATAAAAACCCACTCTTTTAAAGCAAAAATGTTTGAAAATAAACGAGTCATAAAGAAAAATATTCTTGTTTGATTTTTTCTTCTTCTCAGAATCTGAAATAAGAAATGAGCTGCTTTCCGGAAATGCCCATAAAATTGATTTAAAATTGTCTTCGGTTAACGATTGGTATTTACAAACCTAAATTTATCTTTGAGTTATTTGTCTTATGCAAAGCTTGTTGACTAACACTTGATCAATAGACTGTCTTCCAAAGCTCCAGTTTGGAATTCCGACATTCCACAACACATTTTCAAATACCCTTACATTGCTTGTAAGATTTAATATATTGAAAACTTGGCATCAGATTTATACACCAATAACTTAAAAGAAAGAATTTTTAGCTATGTTTTATTGCTCGATTTAACAATGCTCCCTCCTAATGTGAAGCATATATTTTTCTAATAGAGCATCTCAACAGTTTTTTTTTTACAAGACCTGGTTTTATTCAGTCTGTCAACCTTTCTTATCCATAAAAGTTAAAAATAAATGAATCGTGCTAAAATAGAAATAAAAGTTACACATTACAATAGTGCTATCTCGGTAAAATAAAAAAAGTGCTAATAAAGACTTGATTGTACTTAAAAGTCCAAGAAAAAAGTTTAATTATTTTACTAGTTGGCTCACTTCTCCTCTCGTGGGTAATTATAATAATAACATAATGTCACCACTTTGCTGAACAGAACACTTAAGCTCAGTATCAAAAACTTATTCTAATGCTATCTGTCGATAGTTTGATCGACCGCTTACGAATTATAATCCGCAGAAATCTCAAAGTATTGTCAGTTTGATGGTCAAATTCCCGATAGTGCTAACACTTTCAAGTTGTCAAGTTTGTTACTCAAAGTTAATATTTATCGCCTAAGCGGATACTAAAGTTAGGTGTCGGTAAGTACCGAACGCTACGCCAAAGGAAGCCACCGCAATATCAATTACAATTGTTGGAATATTTTCATACAGTGTATGTACTTTGTTATTAGGTAGTTATTTATATGGTCTTCTTATTGAGGTCAATTTTTTCCATTTTTTAAATCCATGTTCGCTCTTAATGTGGAGCATATGGCCTCCTAATGGAAGTAACTCAACATTTTTTTTTACGTTAACTGTTTGTAACTCGGTCGCTCAACCTCTCTTATTCTAAGAGAGTAGTAGGGATAGAAGGATAAAGTCAGAATGCGACTAGTGTTTAACTAATGAAAAAAATGCTGTTCATACTGGGACTCGAACCCGTGAAGACCAGCACGGGAGCCCACAGCGCTAACCGCTGTGCCATATGATCCTTCAATTTAAGTTTTTTTTCTGTTTAGTAATAATATGTGAGAGTATAATTTTCCAGGTCCTATGGCGCAGCGGTTAGCTTTGTGAGCTTCCGTGCCAGATCTTACGGGCTTGAGTCCCAGATTTACAGAACAACGTTTTTTAGATTGGTTTATCGATTTTTGTTCGAAAGCATGGGTGTTTGTGATGTCTAAAATGTTCCCTTCTACCCTTTTTGATCCTTAAATAAAGGGCATGTCGAGAGCGATTAGTTTATCACAAATCTTGTCCTGATCTTATTTTTCTATTTCTACTACTCTCTTTGAAACAGAAAGG
Source organism: Himalopsyche tibetana (assembly GCA_030503985.1). NCBI lineage: Eukaryota > Metazoa > Arthropoda > Insecta > Trichoptera > Rhyacophilidae > Himalopsyche > Himalopsyche tibetana. The sequence goes on along the minus strand of JAPJYX010000007.1, from coordinate 355,505 downwards.
TTGAGCGACTGAGTAACAAACAATTCTCATATAAAAATATATCTTGAGATAAATCCATTAGGAGACTATATGCTTTACATAGGGAGCGGATATGGATAAAAAATCTTATCAAACGTAAATATTCTCACGTTTTTAACCTTAGAAAAATATCTTTAATAACTGTTTATTAAAATGTTTTTTGGTTATTTGTGGTCAGTTTTTTTTTTGAAAAGTTTTAGCCGCCTGTGTGGTTGAGTGGTCAACGTTGTTGGCTGCCGCTACGGAGGGCACAGGTTCGAATCCCAGAACGGGCAGTTATATAAATTGAGTTTGCAATCGGTTTATCAATTTCTGTTCAAAGGCATGGATGTATGTGTGTCTTGAATTTCTCCTCCCACCCATCCTATCCTATGAACGGGGCGTATCGAGAGCGATTACCTTACCACTAGTCCTGTCCTATCCCTTTCTTTCTATTCCTACTCTCTTTGGAAAAAGAGAGGTTGAGCAACTGAGTTACAAGCAGTTCTCGTAGAAACACTTCTGTTGAGATAAACGCCATTAGGAGTCCATATGCTCCATATTGGGAGCGGACATGGTAAAAAAAAAAGATAAACAAATAAATTGTGTAAAAAAACTTACGGTTCACCAAAAACAGTTGAATTGCTTTTGAGATTGGTACTCAAACTAATATAAGGAATTTTTGACGCAGCACTGGAACTCTCATTTTTTTTAAACTCTTTTCACGCCCCTATTAAATTGGTTATGTCGATATTTTATAGCTTTATACAAAGTACAAAAGCTTCTAGGTATATTCAAGGAAATATGTAGTAAATGGATGTTAGAAACGATTTTGTTGGGAAACTTCGTCGATATTCCCGGCGGTCATCGACACTTTTGATTGTTGTGAATACCTTCATGAAATACCTATTCCACAATCCAGATTCCTTCTTTTCAGAGTGAAGCCCAAACATTTAAATTTTTCCTAGTGAAAGATCTTCTTTTTATCCATCCGTTTACTAATTATCGGTTATCATAGATATTCTGTTAGCAACTTCGCAGTTGCTGCTTAATTGACATTCATGAAGGAATCAAAATTATATATAACTTTATATATAAGACTACGAAAGAGTGGAATAAAACAATAAAATATTCCAAAATCTATTATTACATATTGTATGCAGACATTGACTTTTAGCGGAGAATTTCGGGATTATTTCATCATGAAAACAATAATAAATAGTATAAAACAAAGATACTAATTTTATATACGTTAAACTTGAGTTTTATTATATAATTTGTATTTATTTTTAAATTAAATTAAATGCATTTATTATACTACTGATTGAGTTTTACATTGTGGCACGTGTTTGCCTCTTTAAAAAGCATCTCCAGACAAGATAAAATGCTAATTAACCCCTTGAATACCAAGCGGACACAGGTGTCCGGAACATATGCAAGCTAACACGGATGTCCAAGACATTTAAGCAATGTAAGCAATATTTTGATGAATATGTGTAGTTCCATCTATACTGAGTCAATAAAGGTTTTTAAAATATCGAATTCGAGTGTATATTAGGCAAAAATATTTTTCTCAAAAACACGCAGTACCTCTGGGACATATTAATGATTTTTTTGCGCGGTATTCAAACGGTTAAACAATAACACGAGTGGAATAATTTTGTATTTAAAAAAAGTAACAGCCGAATTCATCGATTTTTTCATTTTTTATTCAGACAAGTAAGTAAAACGTTGTTTATATTTCATAACAAAGATAGTATGTCTATCTTTATTAATCTGTTATGAATCTAATAAAATAATACTTAACACGTTCTCTCAGTTAGTAAAAGTCAAAGGGCTTAATTACAAACTTATTATTGTTATAACATAACACACCTTGAAGTTTTCATACGTTACAGTGAAAATATCTGCACGTAAAATATGTTACGCATATATGTGAAGTAATTATAATATCCATAATAAAGTTGAACCCTAAATAAGACGGCATTTGGAGGCGCGAATTTCATCAAAATAAATCCACCCTTTAGTTAATTGACGGCACGCAAGGGTGTGAGTTGCGTGGCTGGGTAGTTGTACATTAGAAGGAACGGCTAGAGTAATGACAATCGTTATGTAACCGGGGCTTAAACTCAGCTAAATATTATAACGATTCGATACATATTATGTGTCCATGCTTTCACGGTTTGTAAAAATATAATATTTTTATATGACTTCGTTAGTTAGTGCTAGCGATTAGATGTATGGGAATTGGCACAAACTAGTTTTACTTTTAGTATTTCGTAAAAAAAATATATTAAACATAAACGTAATCTTTAATTAAAAAACGCTCACTCACAATTATTCAAATCGTATTTATTTAAATAAATATAGCATTTTTTTAAATATGAAACTTTTTGTATTTATTCCACATTATTTATAATATTATATACATCAGGACCGAAATCGTTTGTCGCTAACATCATAAATTAATAAAAAATATATATTATAACTAGGTATTTATACAAAATTTGCAAGACTTTTAATAAAACTAATAAGGTGTGTATAATCACTATCAATACTTGGTGAAAAGGCTTTAGATTAAGAAAAACACAATATTTCTTTGTACTTAATTTCCACTATTATTTATGAAGATCAGGACCGGTTTCGCTCATGGCGAGCACTACCATCATAAATAATTTGGAATATTTATGCCTTTCCACAAAAAATGACAGTGAACACCTAGAACTAGCATTAAATTTGCCACAATTAAATCTAAAATCAAGATAAACATGAGACGTATTCAATGATTTAAATCCCTCTACACAAGAATAATAGCAAAAAGATGAACATGATAATTTGAACGACGTAACGAACAATATTTTGAACTCAATTTTCAACAACGTGGCTCAACTCTCATCGATCCAATATCAACTTGACGGAATATTACGACAAGCTTTAGCGATGTTTACATTGGACACAAATTCGACTCAAGCTGTAAATCTGTGATAAATTTTTCATCGTAAACTTTACGATTACCGCATTAATTTGTTAATTTTTAAACAATACATTTTCGCTCCCAATATAGAGTATATGGACTCTAAATGGAGGTTTCTCAACATAAGTTTTTATGCAAGAACTGTGTTACATGGTTGCTCAATCTCTCTTTTTCAAAGCTTGTAGTAATAGAAAGACAGTATGGAAATAATTGTTTTCAAATGATTCCCAAACCCTCAAAAATATTGCTTTTTAGTAATCGTTTGTGATTTTTTTTTAAATTGTCTACTTGTCTGCGCTACATAAGCAGCTTTGCAGTCTTGACATGTGAGGCAATAGATACCACTCTGAGAAAATGATTCTTACTTAAATGTACTATGGATTTAATTTTTAAAAAATCCTTAGTCGTTATTTGTATAAAAAGCGGGTCGTAAGTTCATTTCTTCTTGCAGATATGTCCATAGATTATATTTAAGCTTAAATATTCGTAACTCAAAATCATTTTAATATTACTTAGACAATATCTTTTGCATTTGGACAGGCGCAAAAAGACAAATGTTATTATACATACAAAAAACAATTGCCTACAGGCTTAGTTAAACCATTCGCATTATGACTTAACCCAGTTACTCTCTTTAGGCTCTCGCAGAATGTAAACATGAGAGATGGGACGCGACTCGACAAGAGATTGGAAGTGTAAATTTGACGCTGTGTCGTAATAACGATAGGGTTAGTTTCGCTGTGTGCTGTGCCGGGTCGGCCTGGGAAATTAATTCGCGATAATACATGCTATTAGATTAATATGATGCCTTTTAATACGGCCTTTGTTGTTTCAAACAAATTAGCTAAGTATCATGATTGTAAATGATTAATGAAAGACAACAGCGTACTTTGAATTATATTTCGTAACAAGTTTAAATGCAGGAAACAATGTTTTATCATTTGCATATTCTGATCGTCAAAAAGGTTTGAGAAGTCAGTGATTATAGATATGCTGATAGTTATAAAAAAAGACTATAGAAGCGGAAAAAAAACGTTTTCGACTCTGGTTTTAAGTTAAAAAACGGACATTGATTTTTTCAATCATTTCCGTTTTACTTACATATTTGTATACCATCAGATCATTCTAGTTGCTAGAAAATTTTGAGAACATAGTTATCATTTCACCAATTAATATGATAAAAAGACTAATATTGTATAAGTCGTAAGAGTTTTACTACTTCAACTGCGGTTAAAAAACACCCGACTGTACGACTCCTGACTCCGACTCCACGGCCTGGTTTTACAATTACACGTGTCATAGGAAATTATTATCACTCGTTATCGAAACCAGAAAAAAAATTTTGACACATGTTTGCATTTTACTCGTGACAAACTTTTAGCCGTACAAAAAGTTTACAAAAAAAATGTCTTTATAACAATAATTATGCGCGATCGATGCACAAAGAATTTGATGCTTTTTTGCATACTGATTTTTATGTGAGGCTTAACCAACTGATTGGGTAAAAATAGCAACGCATTTGGTTTTACAGTTTTTATATTTATTAGTTGATAGCTATTTTGGCTTTCGCCATCGTCAGAACTATTGGCGTAACTTACTTGATGGCGAAAGCCGAAATAGCTATCAACTAATAAATATAACAAACTGTATAACTAAATACGTTGCTATGTTAACCCTATTATAATGGAGTTCTACCAAGTAAATTAATTTAATCGACTGCTTCACGTTTGAAGAGAGATCAAATAAAAACGTAAATAATGATTATTATATAAAATTTATCAGTTTGGGCTTACGGGTTCTTGTGTTAACCTCATTTTTCAAATACTTAATATTAAATATTTTGAAATTTTAATATATCATTGTTTGTGCATATAAATAAACATTTTTTTAGTTATCAAGTAAGCGCAAAGGCGAAAAATACACAAGTTTAATTGGTCAACACTCAACACGTTGGAATATATTTTGGAAGGTGGAAAACTGTTCATGGAAACAAAAATAAATTCTGGACATTTCTCTAATCAACATTAAAGTTTTGCTTAAAGCATGCGTGTTACGTGGAACGTGTGCATGTCTTTTAGTGTCGTAAAATTCAGTCGTCAACTGAATATTTTTTTGTAAAGGTACAGAATTATTCTTTTAACTAAAAATTAATAATTATTCTTAAATGCAATAATAGTGGTTTTTTCTACTTGTTATTATTATACAAATATATGAAAACCACACGTATAATTTTAAATAAATAGTAAAAATTGATTCATATTTGTTAATATAATTTAAAATTTCGACTGAAGGTGCCTGATGGAAATTTAATAATAATTTAGAATTATTTTCATTTTGATTTTGTACACTTCCATAAAATTCTTGGTCGAACACGACCCGAGTTCGAGTGCATTCGCGCACTGATCAGCACCGGAAGATGCCGAGAGGCGAAACTCAGGTCGTGTTCGACCAATAATTTTATGGAAGTGTACAAAATCAAAATGAAAATAATTCTAAATCATATTTGTTTATCGATTTATTCTTGATTTCTTCTCAAAGCCATAAAATCGTAAACTTTTGGTTGCTATTTTTTTAGCTTTTTTTCTTCTTCTTTGTATAGTGTATACCATTTGGACTATCCCATTGTACAATAAAGGTTTTGTTTCTTGCTACTCTAAGAAACAAATATGTCGCTTGGTCAAACCACTGCCCTAAGTTTTTGGGCTTAGAGGTCTATCGTATTTTACGGTCTTGTTGACTGCAGAAAGGAAGGATTTCTGCGGGATTAGAAACGATTTACTTTAATATACATTTCCGGTTAGTGATATTTTTTTAATTTATGTACGTGTTTGCTTTAACAATGTTTCGTTAGATTCTTCGAAATTGTTTGATGCACACTTCCTTTGAAAAAATGCTGATGTCTTTAAATTTATATCTTCCCGACTTGTTAAAAAACTGTATTTTTTTCCATATCCGCTTCCTAGTCGGAGCATATGGCCACTACATTATTTTTCTAAGATTCTCCGTTCCCCTTAGTCCTCCACCATCTCGTAGCTCCGCTGAGTACATCCTATAGATCTATAGTATAGATAGATGGTCGTAAGCGGCCTTCTACGATGGCGGAATCCATCCGGTTTGTAGAAGAGACAAGCAGAATTCAGGCTTTCTTGAGGCATCCGCAGCACATATCCAAGCCAGGTCCATCGTCGCTTCTTTACTTTGGACGTAATTAACAGCTGCTCAGTCCGTTCTTTATCTCAGTGTCTCCTACAAAGTCAAACCACCGCATTCCCAGTATTCGGCGCAGGCATCTGTTTTCAAATCACAGTATACGATTAGTCTGTTCTTGTGTAAGGTACCATGACTCGTAACCGTATACCAGCACTGTCAGAATGCATGCATGCATTGTTAATTAAGCATTTCTTATAGGTCAAAACACTCTTTTGTACTTCCACATTTCAGCTAATCAGTTGAAAATGCTTGTAATGAGTGATACTGGTCCTAATCATATAAAATAAATGTAAAATTAATACAAAATAGCGTTTTTTCTATATAGTGCCTTTCCGCCAATTTTTGACAGTGAACACATTAAAATTGTTTTTTTTTTCATTTAAAAATATACGAAATATAATAATATCGTTATAACATCATTTTGAGAAAACTTCAAAAGTTACGCCTATTTTATTCAAACTATCCTTACGTAAATACCTTCAAAGTCACAACAGAAACGCCCTAAGTACCATTTAAGTGTTTCTTATGGTCCAAGTCTAAAAGCCTCACTCGTCATAAAAAAAAAACTCATAAAGCAACCTGTATATTGAGCTATGTGTCTATCCATACTATGCTTTACGCTATCCTTAAGTGAAAATGCCTCAGTCGTATGACCACACTTTCCCAACACCATTTCCCCTGTTTCATATTATATTGTATGTACATGCTGAACCAGCGGTTACTGATAGATGAGCACAGTCACAAAATAAGTAATATGGTCAATCAACACGTGCATAGTAAATATCGAATCATCGTTAATTCACCCATTAAGATTGGTTGCGCTTCGTTTGAAAGTATTTTCACTACTGCTTACAACTCTTCATGAAAAAAATATGAACTCATTGTAGGGTATCTAAGCAGAAATTTTTGAATGAAAAACCATTTTTTTTATTATTATTATTTGTGATGTGACACGTGTTTCGCTTCTTTGAGAAAAACCATCAGACGTAACATCGCAAGGTTCACAAATAAACTTTAAAATATATAATTCTTAAGTTATAAATTAATTCTAACATAAAAGTTTTTTACTGTCTGTCCAACATAAACAGTTTTACAGTCTTGACAAGTAATGTGATAGATGCCACTCTGGGAAAATGATTAAAAATAAGTAAATAATTTAAGAACACGTGAGACATTTCAAAAACAATATTTTTTCAGAGCTTGCGAATCATTTGATAAAAAATTATCAGCTGCTTAAGCAGTTGTTCTGAAATACTCAACACGTGATTGTGCCGTGTGGTCTGTATACTCAAAACTTGATTTTGTTCGTTCAAAATAAGTGTTATGCACGCGGGAATATCGCTTCAGATTGCTTTTTCAATATAACTGAATTCTTAAATTGAGATGAGAGGAGAATCTGATCGATTTTTTTTTAAATAACCATGTCTTCTCTTAATGTGGACCATATGGATTCTATATGGAGTGTGCTTTAATTGTTTCTATTACGAAAACTGCTTGTTGTCAATTGCTCAGCTTTTTTTAAAAGAGAGTACAGTTAGAATGACAGGGCTAAGACAGGATTAGTGGTTAGCTAATCGCTCTCGTTAGCTTTCGGTTTGTTTTAAGTTATATTACTTTATATCAAAAGATTTATAATATCTTAGATATGTCAGCATAAAAAAATGTTTTTTTAAGAGTTCAGCTGAAGTTATTTGTCGATTCATGCGAATATTGGCTGGCACCGGGTGTTCCCGCCGTGACTTGTGTTCGCTATCGAAACCTGTTTATTGGTTATCATATAATAAAACGTATTATATAATAAAGGCTGGCCTATGTTTCTTTTCTAGTCATTTCAATTTTTATCCAGAATGCTGCCCCTAATATCAACGCTTGACGACAGCATTTTTTCACTATCGAAAAACTATTTTTCGTCTAAAGAATATTTTATTAAAATTGATTACATTGTCAATAAAACTTTGAAGCAATAAAATTTGCCTGAATTGTGCTTATTTTTGAAAATCATTTTGAATGTGTTTATTATATTTTAAAAATATTTGGTAAAAAAATCAAAGGGACGATGAATTGCACATATTGAGACATACAGGGGAGGGATTTCACTTTCCATTCATATTAAAAAATAAGCTTATATATTTGAGAAAGCAGCTTCTTAATTAAAATTCGATGTGTCGACTGTTTTAAATAGCTTGAAAAATTTCAAGCTTTTTGTCTTCAGCTTTTCATGTTCAACCATCTGACTTATGTTTACGGCTGAACAATCTAAGCAAAGGATTTAGTGAATGTTGCAAATCGTTATGGCCCCAATTTTTATTTCAGCCTTTTTTTACCTTATTTTTATTGTATAAATTTGTTCCAAAAACCAATTTTTCGAGTGAATATGGTTTTTATCGGAATGAAACCATGCAGAGCTGCAAGAGACAGACATTGCAACACATCAGAGAAAAACGAAATAAGCAAAAGCTTTGTACTCTGTACCCATAACGGACTTCCGCCTTCCCATCAAAATTCAATATTTTACTTGATGCTAATAATTAGGATTAGATTAGAGGATTAGATATACATTGGAACCCCCAATTAAACTACCCCAAATTATTGAAATTTTGAAATGTTGTATTGAAATATTCACCGCAAATCCCCCAACTGCACTGTCGTATTATATTGTCGTTGCTACGAAACGGTTGTCTGTACGGCGCATACAGTAAAATGTTGGCTAGCGTCTGTGTATTCAACACGTGCCAGGCTATACACGTATAGCCGGGCGACTGTCTATGTGTTGGATTTTGACGCGCATTTTATCAATTAGTAACTAAATATTTCGTCCATGTTTTTTTTTACGGGAAAAAACAAATCCCTAATTTTGCATGAGATTCACTCCCCCCCAATTACACTACCCTAATTACACTGTCCTGACCTTAGTGTAAGTGTGGGTTTTACTGTATTGGGGAACTCAACGTTCGTACGGATATTACAGTGCAGTTAATTTAATTAGAATGGGGAGGCGGCGACAGTTTATTTGTCCAGAACGTTTTATTAACAATAATGATAAGTCAAAGATTGTGACAAACGATAACCAGTAATCCAACAGGGCGAAAAAGAAGAGACATGATGAAGATTAGAAAGTAAAAAGACTTATGTAGTAAAACAAACTTGTAACAGACAACTGAAGAACACTTTAGGTTGCTAATCGTTGCTATGAACCCAAATATATAAAAACATATATGTACGACCTAAATGTAAATTCAAAATACCGATCTACATGCAAAACATCTCGATATAATCATATAATTATCTTCTAAGGAGATTTTTTTTTTATGAAAAACACTGATACGATTATAATATGATTGATCTGATAAAACTTTACAGAGCTTTATTTAATGACATTATAAAAATTGTACAAAATCTGCAGTCTTATTTCTTTTGCCAAATATACTCAATGTCGTAGAGTAAAATATTTTTATAATACAATTATTATTTTAGTGAAATTACAATATTATCATTTATGAAGTCTCGTCACTGACTGACTACAAATAAACCAGCTTAATTAGTTTTTTTTCTCACGTTGCAAAATCGCAGACGATTCATCAAAATATTTTTACTTTGGTTGACAAACACGTGAGTATACTTTCTCACGTGTTTTTCAACCAAAGAATTTGTCACTTTTGAACACTTTTGAATTTGTCAAAAAATAGTTTTTATTTCCATGTTTAGTGTAACTTTGTGCAAATCTTGAAGAAGATTTAAATTTCTGTTCAGACAATATTTTTTTTTATTTTCAAGTCTATTATATGAAAAAGAGATTTTGAATTACTCTCGAGACACAACAATCATTTTTATGTGAATAAGTAAGCAAAGGCAATTTTGTTGGCTTAACATTATGCTAAGCATAGTGTCCCTTAAAGACTGAAAATGTTTAGAGACACGCGATAAAAAACATTTGGTGGCAATCAAAAAAGGTTTTACTCTGCTTCACTGTCTATGAAAATAAAAATAAAAACAAAACAAGGCATTATTACGATTTTCTCAGAGTTTGATACGAAAACCCCGTCACGTACCTTTTATACGAGATAAGGCTTCTACACACTCGAGGATTTTCAAATATCTAAAGTTTATTAAACTGTGACCGCCTTAGTATTAAGTAGTACCTGACGAAAAATTACATATTTTTTCTATTCATCCAACGCGATGTATATTTGATAAACTACATGTCTATTTTCAAATCATGTTTTTAATGCATAACATGACTCTTATGACATTTATTTTTTGAGAAAATTGTTAGTTGGTATAGCTATTATTCCACGATAAAACTTTGATATTTTCCGATGGATTCGACAGCAACTCTGTGAAAGTTTATTTATTATATAATAAATTGTGACACCTGTTTGACTTTTCTGACAAACATCTTCAAACAAACCATCATAAGGCTTATAAATAAACTAAAAATTGATTCTCACTTTTGACTTACAAATTTCTTACAAAATTACGGTTGGGGTTTTGTTTTTCTTTTTCCGGTAGAAGGAATGTAAACTTTCAGTATACTCGTAAACCCTGTGGAATTAACAGCCTGTGCAATACAATGTTATCGAATTCACTTTTGTGTAGAACAACTTTAATTTTTTAAATATTTGTTGAGTACACAAATACATTTTATACCCAGTAAAAGTTCAATATAATAAGGCAAACATAAAACAATTAATTCAGTCCTACAATAATGAATAAATACTTATATTAATTACGATGAATATGTTATGATATATATTTGTTACCAAGTCTAATTGTTGTTAGAATTACAATCATTCCTGTTTCTATTAGCCTTATTATTGAAATGTTATACGTATCACTTTTAGGGTGTTCACTGTCAATACTTGGTGGAAAGGCATTATATTATTAAAAACAATAATCCTTTGTACTTCATTCCACTTTATTTAATATGTCAGGACCGGTTTCGCTCATTGCGAGCATTGTCAACTGATAATAAATATAATTTAACAATGCTAATTATACAAAATTGAAACTTATATATTATAACTTTTCAATTTTGTAAAAATAGCATTGTTAAATTATATTTCTTATCAGTTGACAATGCTCGCAATGAGCGAAACCGGTCCTGACATATTAAATAAAGTGGAATGAAGTAAAAATGATTATTGTTTTTATTAATGTTATACGTATTACATATTTTAATTCGTTATAATTTTGAATAATATTTTGCTGCTCAAAGCCAGTACCAATCATACTTTAAAACCTTGTTAGAAATTTTACTGTTTAATTTTCATAAATGCATTCACGAATGTACAATATCATAAATTTATCGTTTGGCTGAAGTATTGTTTGAACCTTGTGTACGTTCCTAAATGTTTTAAAATTCAATGTTCTATTAGATAAACTAAATACACGAAGCCAATATTTATGACAATTATTATTATTTAATTAAAAAAAAGTTAATGCAGTTTTATGAGTAAAACTGCATTTTTATCCCTTAATGTGTGTCTCTGAAATGGGGTTCTTTCAGATATTGTATCGAAATAATCTGAACGACATTGTTTCGATGCCATTATATACTTTTTTATTGCCCAAATAACGGGAATGTGTTTTTATCAAAACATAATCTAGCAATCAGGCTGCGGAAATCACCTTCTGACAATATACGATCACAACCAATTTCTTCTGATATATATTATTAATATAAACACTTGACGTCACCTTACGGTTGAATGCACTATGAAATAAGCATGATTTCAATTTTAATAGTTTCCCAATTTAAATAAGAAAAATATTTTTGCACGAACTACATTCATTTTCCATCATCTTAATCGATTAATAATTTCAAAAAATGGCAAAGTGTAGGTTAAGTAAAGTATATATTTTTTATTTTTTTTACCATGTTCGCTCCCAATGTATGAGTATATGGACATCTATTGGAGTTAAGCAGAAAAATTTCTACGATAACTGCTTGAATTTGAATCGTTCAAATTATGTATTTTCACACAGATTTTGTCACTAACGACCCGGGTTTCACTTTTCGGCATCTTCAGGCGTTCAAGTGCACGGATGAACTTGAACTGACGCTTACTAAATGAATGTTTCGTGTTTATATAATAAATAAATGTATCAACGAGTTTGCTTGTTTTTCAGTTGCTTATCTTCCCTTAGAGAGCAAGAATAGAATAATAGGGCTAGGACAGGACTAGTGGTTAGCTAATGGTTTTTGCTAAGCCCTGATTTTTAGGATAGGATGGGTGGAGGATAAGTTAAATACATCCCATACATCCATGTCTTCGAACAGTAATCTATAAATCGATTGAAACATCAACCTATAAAAACTTTCCATACTGGGATTCGACATCCGTGTTCTAATTCCATGACGTTGACCACGCTGCCGGGATTATATAGATGATAGGCAATCCTATAAATATAAAATGATCTGAGATGTATTTTTTAATTATAGTTATAGTACTTTCTTGACAAAAATGTCAATTTTCCAGTCTCACAAACACTGTGTAGAGATCACTTAAATTAATGAATTCTTTGTCAAAGATCTTTTTGTGACAAGACCTTTTTTGAGTATTATAGATAAGCAGATACGATATATTTTTTTTACCACAGTGGCTCAGATTCTTAATGAATTGGCCTAAAAGGCTGCCAACTACTTACCTACTTGCCATTTTCTTTGACGTCATTTAACATACATCATTTTACGTCATACGCTATTTTTACACAGAGGTGTACTGGTAACCTTAATATATTTTCAAGAGGGCGTAATATATATTATTTAATTTAAAAAAGTGTTATTAAATTATAATAATTTATATCATACTTATTGCAAGCTTTTATTTTGTATTCTTATTGAATCTTTGTAAAGAATTCAAAAAAAAACTTATGCAAACTTTAAAGCTAAGCTTTATACAAATATTGTATTGGTATTTTATTGGTTGGAATACATTACAGTAATTAGTATAAAACAATCTAACTATAATTTAAATACGCTCGTTAAATATGATGAAAATTAGTAATCTTTTATTTTTAGTAGGTATATTCTATATATTCTATATACATATGATATATTCTTATATTGCCGCCTGTGTGGTTGAGTGATCAACATCGTTGGCCTTGGCTACGGAGGTTACGGGTTCGAATCCCAGTACGGACATTTTTATAAATTGATCTTTCAATAATACTTTCGATGGTTTCGGCGGTAACTTTGTGGAAGTTCATTTTAATAGAAAATTTAAATTAACTTTGATTATTCCACGTATTGTGTCACAGTTAGTAACACAATACGTGGAATAATCAAAGTTAATTTAAATTTTCTATCTTTCAATAAATTTATGAATTTCTGTTCACAGGCTTGGATGTATGTATTGTCTTGAATTCCTCCCTCCCATCCATCCTATCCTATAAACGGACGTATCGATAGCGATTAGCTAATCACTAGTCCTGTCCTAGCCCTATCTTTATATTTCTACTCTCTTTGGAATAAGAGAGGTTGAGCAACTGAGTAACAAACAGTTCTCGTAGAAACACTTATGTTGAGATAAACTCCATTAGGAGTCCATATGCTCTACATTGGGAGCGAACATGGTAAAAGAAAAAAAAATATTCTATAAAAAAAGATTGAAATTTTGTATTATTACCGTATTAAGCTTTTTTTTAAATACCCGTGTACTAGTGAAAGACTTTTATATTATCTAAGCTTACATACTGATGTAATACTAAAGCTTTTTGTAAGTCTTTCATTTTCATTCAAAAAGCTTTTCTACTTAAATAAGCTTTTACACAAAAGTCTCAAAACAGTTATAATAATAACGTACATATTTCTCACTGTTTTAAGTACGCCACTCTTTCGAGTCTAGGATGCGAGCAAAGCTTTTGTTCCCTCACTACAAAGCTTCCATTACCGCTGATAAGTGTATGCAGGATATGTCGCGGAAAATACACAAAGCACTGAAGCCTGCGTATGCGACTTCTATTACAAGCGATGAGATTAAATGGACCCTAATATTAGATAGGTTTGGTCTAATAATGAAAGCTTCGCCGTACTGCAGCAACCTTTCTCGACACACGTCACTTATCATATTATTCTTTTACATCGAAATTTTAGGCTACAAGAAAGACGAGCTCATGAAAATAGTGATAAAAATTAATCGATAATAATTTTATGTAAGGAATTCAAAATTTTACTATAGGGTTTGGGATTTTTAAAATTTTATGATTAAAAAGTACCCAGCATGCTTATTGATTTCGTATTTGTAACATTATTGACTCGACCATCTTGTACTCATATATTTCATCCTTGTAAAATACCAATGTAGAGCACATAAGCTCAGAAAATGTTCTCTTCACACTTTTTTTACACTTGAGTACCGAAACGTCGGAAATAGGATCTGGGAGCGATGAGGTATAAAGTGACTTCAGGCGAATCTGCGTAATATTTGCATAGCATTTATCAAATAGATTACAATAAATATCAGCTAGATATTATTGCTATTTAGCGAATGGTTGAAATAATAAGAATTTTGCAATGTGAGTGCACCGCATAAGAACTCGAAGATTTTTTAAAAAAAGAAGGCCAAGACAGGACTAGACCACTGATACTTAACTTGCGACCCATTAATATTTAACATCTGTTATTTCTTACAAAACTTTACAAAAAACTAATGAATATTTTGGATCATTTGTATCATACTTACATTTTTGTTTTGGCACTATATTATGTGGTATAAGTATTAACTTATTACTGTTAATATGCTGCGGCCCACGTTATCTAGCAAAACCCGGTATGAGGCCCAGACAAATAATAGGTTGATTATCACTGGACTAGAATAAATAGTCATAATTAATATGATTTTTTTTAATTTCATAATTAATATGAAATTAAAAAAAAACCTAACCTTATCTTATCTTACCTACTAACCAAAATTGTTATAAAATATTTTGACCGTATAATATTTTTCGCCTGAGTGGTCGAGTGGTCAATGTTGTTGGCTTCGGCTACGGAGGGCCCGGGTTCAAATCCCGGTACGGACAGTTTTATAAATTGATTTTTCAATCGATTTATGAATTTCTGTTCAAAGGCATGGATGTATGTGATGTCTTGAATTCCCCTCTCTCACCCGCCTGAGTGGTCGAGTGGTCAATGTTGTTGGCTTCGGCTACGGAGGGCCCGGGTTCAAATCCCGGTACGTACAGTTTTATAAATTGTTTTTTCAATCGATTTATGAATTTCTGTTCAAAGGCATGGATGTATGTGATGTCTTGAATTCCCCTCTCTCACCTATCCTATCCTATGAACGGGGCGTATCGAGAGCGATAAGTTTACCACTAATCCTGTCCTAACCCTATCCTTCTATCCCTACTCTCTTTAGAAAAAGAGAGGTTGAGCAACTGAGTAACAAGCAGTTCTCGTAGAAATACTTCTGTTGAGATAAACTCCATTAGGAGTCCATATGCTCCACATTGGGAGCGGACATGGTAAAAAAAAATATTTTTATTCTGACCGTTCGTATTTTTATTCTGACCAAAAATTGGTTTAAATGTGTTCCCATTATAACTATCATTTACTCAATTTTAGCAAATGATATTATTATTTTAATTTTTACAAAATACGAATGACTATAAACGATAGCTTTTATTTTCTTGAAATAAATATAATATGATACAGTTTTAAGTGGTGCTTTTTTCATGTTAACGTGTAATTTTTTGTGCTGTATAATATATTAAATCTGACAATAAAAACATGTTTTCTACACAATTTCAGTCTAGTAATAATATTCCATAATAAAAGTTTTTACGGCACTATCAAAACTAACTACGGTACAAATAGAGTAAATCCCGCTATTAATCAAAAAGTATTTTCAAGCAAAACTTTCGTATCGAGAAAAAATCGCCGGTAAAATTCCACGTAAATCACTTTTCCGAGAAAGAGAGGGAAAAAAACGTTACAAGAAACCAATTGCTTACTGCCGTAAAATTCATAAAGCCTATTTCTGATTTACATTCCTCTCGATGGTGAAATATTGGATAGGGGAGCCAGGCACGCACAATGCCAACGGGCTAATATATTTTTTGCCTTATGGAAGTTTCTCTTTGCCAGTTTAATCTCCATACAGGGCATTCAATGTCAATGCAAGACTTTCTCTCGCTCATACGTCAATTTTTTTATAATTGAAATATGTCATATTATCATAATAGTACATTATTTAAAAATGGTTATATTTTATTAAAAAAACACAATATTCCTTTGTACTGCAATTTTTTTTATGTTTTGTATACATAACACTGTTCAATTTTATTTTTTATCAGTTAATAATGTTCGTCATTACCGAAACTGGGCCTGATCTTGCTAAAATATAATTGTAAGTAGTACAAAGCGATATATTATATTCTTTTCTACCAATAATTGACAGTTAACACCCTAAAATTAATATAGCTATGTTCAGTAATATTTGTTGAAAAATAAAATTTTTCAATGAAATTCATTTTATGTATCGTTGAGAATTAAATATGGAATAAAATTTCAGTGCATTGAAAAATTGAAGAAAGTGTCTCCAAAACATATAAATTGCCTCGGTAAAGTTGGGTCATATGGCGTAGCGGTTAGCGTTGTGGGCTACCGTGCCGGATCTCACGAGTTCGAGTCCCAGTACGAACATTTTTTTTTATGTTGATTTATCGAAGGCATGGGTGTTTGTGATGTCTGGAAATTCCCGCCCACTCTTTCTGAAAATAACTGGGCGTATCGAGAGTAATTAGTAACCACTGGTTCTGTCCTAGCCTTATTCTTATGTAACTACTACTCTCTTTGAAAAAAGGGAGGTTGAGCGACAGAGTAACAAACAGTCCTCGTAGAAAAACTTCTGCTGAGACACCTTCATTAGAAGGCCATATGCGCTACACTAGGAGCAGACATGGATTTAAAAAAAAAGTTGCTGCCACAATTTTATTTGCTTCTCATCTCACGTCCATAAATTTATAGCAATCTCATAAGTAATTTAATTTTAATAACCAATGTTATTAAAATAGATATATTGGTGACAAGGAAGTTAATCACGCGAACGAGTAGGTAAGCACAAATAAGTACGCGGGTATGTTTTCTTAGGCTAGCGAACCCCCTCACCAGTTCGACGTCAGACATATGGGAACATTTGTTCGGTCCATGTCTAAATAAAGACGATGCTTGATTGCAATGTTAGCGAGGTTGGTAAGGGTGAACAACATTTGGCACGTGTAACAATGTCAACTTATCACAATTAGTAAGATAATTTTATTGTCCGAAAAAACTATTTGTATTGTTATGGAAAAAATGAATAGTAAAATCAAAAAATATAGAATTTTATGATATGATAATTCTGGTCGCAGCGCAATGGTCAACGTCCATGATTTTTTTCTATAGCTTTATATGATTACTGTTTGAAGGCATGGATGTTTGTGATATCTAAAAACTCCTTTCCAATCTTAAAATGACGAGGCGTAGTGACATTTATCACTAGTCTTGCCCTAACCTTATCCTTTCCATCACTACTCTTTCAGAGAAAATGTGACGTTAAACAACTGAATAACCAGCAGTCCTTTTAGAAAAACTTATATTTAGATACCTCCATCAGGAGGTTATATTATTTATGTTGGGAGCGGACATGGATAAGAAAAATAAAATCTTATTGACCGTTTTTTGAGAAGGTAAAATAAATAAATTATTGATTGAATTAATGGCCAATGACATTCCTAACGATCACTGTTGCTCAAACTCTCTGTTATTCACTGTTGCTCAAACCTTTACAGAACCCTCATCTAATTGAATGTTAATATTCACCAATATTTATAAAATCAATATTTTAGTCTCAAGAAACACTAACATTTATAATTTATGAATTTATCACAAAGTCAATTTATTAAATAAGCAACATTACTTAAGATTTCAGAGTGGATGAGAGGGTGTATTGTGAATGTCTTCTTAGTCAGTATATAAAACTAAGGTAGTACAAATTTAAACATCGTTCTGATAAAGGCATAAGCAGAAATAACTATCAACCACATAAAAAATAAAAATTTTGGATATTTTTTCATCTTTTTAAAAACAACATAAACAAATCATACATATTAAACAGTATTATTTTCACAAACCATGTGAACAGAAGCCGCTTTAGCGAAAACTGATCTTGGCAAAATGTCCGTTTTCCGAAAAGAAGTTTTTTTACAAGGTCGTCTTGTTATCACGTTGCTCATTATTTATTTTACAACGAGACTTAGAATAGAAGAATGAAACTAAGGTAAGACTTGTAGTTATCTTATTGCTCTCCACACTTTTTTTTTGTTCATCAAAAAGTTGCAAAATTGTTTGTTGTCATTATATATTATTTTATATCCATACCTTCCAAAGCAAGATCATAAATGAAAATATTCGTTATAGAGTTGTTTACCCAGAAACTGAAGAGAATGACTTTGACCAGTCAGTTATAGTAAAAAAGGAGAAATACTTACGCAAACAATATCAATTATTTTTCTTGATCATTTAAAACTGTGGGCCATCTCTTATTTTGCTACATAGATCTTCGTCTCCCAACTGAACAAGCGGCAAGCAACCCACCCGTCCACGTTTCTGCCTTTCTCGTCCTAACGCTCCCTTAACGCGTCCCAGGACCACGTACACAGTATGTATTTATGTATGTGCATCCACCTCCGCATCCTGCAACTATTACCACTTTCTTCAAGTTGTTATACGCAGCTGTTTTAGATATACGACCTAAAACTACAGGAGCATCGCACAAAACGTTATCATAACTTTTAACTTTTTTCATAAATAATTTGTTGAAAATTTATTTCACAGTGATTTCTTTGGGTTGGTTGATATAAAGTTTTAGAAATCTCGCTTGCAATGTATAGGCCATATTGAATTATAAAGAAGCATTTATTTAATAAGTTAAAATAATATCAAAGTATTTTTACTTTACAAATATTGTTTTATATATGGCAGATAGCTTTTTTAGCTTGCGCACATTTTATTTTATATTATATTTTCCGCTTTTAACCAACGAAGTTTTCCCAAATAAATCCCAAGCCAATCAATAGAATGTATTTAGCTGAGAAACGGCTAGTAGTTGGAATATTGCTTTCTATATCTCTACATCGACGAATTTTTTTTGGTAAATCGAATGAAAAATATAAAATTAATAACAGATACTCCGTGTATCACCAGTTAAAAACGATTTCAATTAGCGAAACTGGTGCTGATCAAGTTTCAAATGCGTATGTTATGTTATGGATAATTATTACTAAAACACTGTTAAACTGTTTGTTCAATTTTTATTCCACATACATAATTATTTTACACTTTAATATAAATCGTTTATCTTATAATCGAATAATAACAACGTGAGTTTAAAAATAGTTTCTACTAGATCGATGACCGTTCGATTTGAACTCAAATTTGTAACTAAATGGAAGGAGAGTAGGATATCGGTTTTGGGTGTTGAAAGGTTATTGTTACAATTATAGTATGGCATAGAGTATTAACATAGTACTCTATGACAAGATGTCGAGTATACATAACAGTTATACAAAATGATGTTTTTATTGACTTGGCATTTACTTAAATAAAAAATACTTAAATTTACTTAAGTAAAAATCTTCTGTAATTCCATTATAATTCCATCACAATACTGTAAAAAAAGTTCTGACGATAGCGAAAGTCGAAATAGCTATCAACTAATAAATATATAAAAAAAACTGTAGAACTAAATACGTTGCTATTTTTACCGTAATACAAAATTATGTGTTATATTTATTTTATAATACTTTAAGACCTATTTCTCAAAAATACTTTTTGCCTTAATTTTATGTTTCGATGGGTGTAGTTAAAGGAATGACAAATCACACATCATACCTATTAAAACAAAAACATATATGTATTCATTTACAAAATATCTATAAAATGAATCTGAGATTTTTCCACTTGACTGAATAATTTTATAGAACAAAAAGCGTTCTCCACTCGGCTTGGAGACTAAATATATCTACCACAATAAAATATCAAAACGATTCACTATTTATCAAAAAAAAAATGTAATTAAAATATTATGTTTTCCGATAACTTTTTGGCACTACACATTTTGTAGTTTCCCTATACCAATTACATTGGAGATCTATTCTGTCAAAAATATCCCCTCTTCATATTCTTCTAATCTTCTCACGTAGTTCTAAAATATTAGATTCAATTTATTCTTCAACAATTACAAGCGCACTTAAAAATAAATCAATGCTCCACACTCTACATAGTTTAAAAGATTTTAATTATTTCGCATACTAAGACCAGCTTGATAATTCACATTAAGTTTTCTCACTATCTCGACTTCGTACACGGTATGTAAATTATTCTTTTTGGAAATGAGAACGCTTAAAGAACAAAAAATAAGGCATCGTATTTTGTAAATTCGTTCGTTATTAAGGGTTTTCATTGTTTCATAAATTTACTCATTTTTCAATCACTAATGAATACTATAAATTTCTGAATGAAAAGCGGCTAGTTCATAAGAAAATGTTCATTCAGAAATTCATAGACTTGTGAGTGTTCTTTTAAATGAAATAAACTTAATATCGAATTAAAAATCATCAAACTAATTGCCATTAACAATGGATACGATATGTCTCTTATAGACAGACAAAAAAACAAACTAAACTTGCAGAAAAAATGTTGTTTAAAGGTAAATTGTCAAAGGACATAGGTATTGGCGTAGAATCATTTATTTAGGAAATACAAGTTTTAAAATTAAAAAACAGCTGGCGATAGTGTTAGGCCAGCTTATTATTGTAAAAAATCTTTAGGCAAATTATTAGTTAACAATAGATATAAAATACATTATTTAAATAAATCCTGGATTTATAGATTGCAATGCTTTTGTTGCACAAAATTTTATATCGGGAAAACAGAAAGAACGCTGAATATCAGATTAGCAGAACACATGGCAGCTTTTAGATAAAAAAAGACACGTCTACTTTTGCTAATCACTTAATTTCGGAAAGACACGGGTTCAATCAGAAACAAGGGATAACAATGTTACACCCAAATATGGACGCTCATAAGCTCCTTTTCCAGGAAATTTTTAAAATAAACAGAGCACAATTGAACAGCCTTCCGATTTCAAATGAAATACTAAACATGCCGGGTTCTCCACTTCTATACCCTGTATAAATATAATCATAAAACCTTTTCCGACAAAGAAATAAATATAATTCTTAAAACCACTCGCTACTCACTACTCAGGTCTGTGGGCATTCCCGTGGACTTATCCTTTTTGGCTTTAAGCTCGTTGATACATTTATTTATTATATAAACACGACACATTCATTTACTAAGCGTCAGTTCAAGTTCATCCGTGCACTTGAACGCCTGAAGATGCCGAAAGGCGAAACCTGGGTCGTTAGTGACAAAATCTGTGTGAATGTACATAATTTGAGCGATTCAAATTTAATATTTAAATTCCACCAAGCACCTTCAGTCGAAATCTTAAATTATATTGTTATTAAATTAAATTTGTTTTAAATAAACATCAATCTTACATTAATCATAATGCGTTTGTAAGACATTTTTTATCAAGGAACAACCGTAAAAAAAAATCATAATAACGATATTAGTTTTACTAGCCCAGCGCCCTTAAGCTGGAATAGACAAAACTTTTAAAACTTTAGCATAAGTTCTATAGACCTATCGTTCAATTATAATGATAGTAAATTTTTGTTATGATTTTATAATAATGAGATTGTTTTATTAAAAATCTAAATAGGTTAGAGAAGTGTGCTCCTGTGGATTAAAAATTTTGAGTAAGTACCCTTAATTAAAGAAACAAAAACTTCCTTCAACTTCCTGATCCTGGTTTTAAAAACCGCGGTCTTTCTTCTTCCAAAACTCTATCGTATTCGAGATCAATGAGTGGAGAGCATTTCAGATATTAAATTTTAATAAATTTGACGACTGTTCGATGCTATGTTAGCAATATTTGTAAAAATATGCATCTTTGCGCAAAACCAAAGCTTTGAATGTGCAGGCGGGTATAATAAAAAAATCGTGCGTTAACTACTTTGCTAGAAGACCTTTATAACCACCACAAGTGACGATGCTCACAAAATAAATAACAAATGTTTTATGTAAAAAATACATTCATCTAAATATAAAACTATCCATCCATGGACTTAATCTTTCGACCACTTAACTATAACAAAAACCAAATAGCATATTTTGCTTAATTGCCCTCATGACTGACTCAACCGGTTCTCTGCCACGGACGTGTTAACACGCCATACAATGTCGTACTCGTAGGGCCGGCCATACAAAATGTGCGTGTTTACACGCAGTAATTGAGACGCGGTTTAAAGGCCACAAGAAACGTATTTAATAATTTTAAAATGGCATGCATATAGTGACATCTCTTGGAATCATAGTGTGATACTTAAACTTCAAAGATATTGTTTTGTTATCTATAATACATCGATTTTAAAAAGAACTTTTTCACTGTGTTCAAATTTTTCGCTAGCAGGGCCATGCTAACGAGACGGTAATTTCCGTTTATCGACGTTTCTGGATAAATGATTGCGAAAATGACCTTTAGTGTATTTATAGTATGATAAGTATGTGTGATATACTATAAATTATATGCCCAAAAATTACATATTTATTAGGTTTTATTTTTTTAAAGAAAATCACGGCCCTCCGTGTACGTCCATATTAATCCAGCACGGCACAGAACAGGTTAAAAGTAAGAGTAGTATAAATAATTTAACATTTCCTAGTTTCAAAATATCACACACTATATATCACAGTGTCCGCATAGAAAGTTGTAATGAAATGATGTTTTGATAATAAAATCTAGAATTAATTAGGTCCTGTGTAAAATAAACTTAATTTATAACGCTCCTTTTAAAGGTGGAGGGCACAAAGCGCGGCGTTTTACACCAAAATGTCCCCTTAAGCTTTTACTCCTAAAACCAAACCCGACGGACCCACCAAAGCTCCTGAAATATTGTAACTGTTTTTTTTTTTGCAAAATACAAACACATCTACACGAAATTAAATAATGACATACATTAAATGAATTTATCAATTATCATCGTTCTGTGCATATTGTTTATATACAAGAATTGAATATATTCTTTTCAATTAAATGGCAGGAATGTGGAAAAGTTCTCAAATATAAAACACTTGTCAAACAACCATAAAAATGCATTATCACTTGTATTTTTTTTGTCGTTATTATTTTTTTTGGAAACTTATCAGAGGAATTTAAAAATAGCCTTATCCTGAAAATTCTATGAATCGTCGCTTACGTTTTTCTGCCGATTACTGGTCGATAGTTACCGAAGTTTTATAGTATGTCATGTATTGGTCCTGAAATGTTTGTTTCTGCAAGTCATTAATTTTGCGAATTGCTCACATGCCAACTCAGGCACGCGTGCCTTATGCTCGCCAACCCTGATGTAAAAATATATTTATTGTTGAAAGCTTAATAAAATCAGCATTTTTTTTTCTTTCTTCTGGGCTACGAGTTAATTGTTGTAGACTTAGCACTTATTATCTAATCTCTGATTACAGTTGTTGAAATGCTTATAATATATGCAAGTTATCATTTGCGAATTAAAAACAAAAATCTGTAAAGTAAAACAAGATATTTAAAAAAAGCATCTAACAAATTTTGTAGTCTTACTTTTGTAAAGTATAAATTTGATACGATCGAAGATATTATCTGTTTTTTAACTACAGGTTTGTGGTACAAAATAATGTTCTCCATTGTTTATATTGTGCCTACATTCCACTATTCAGTTGAATACGTAATCTTGTGATTGTTTTGAATGTCAACTGGAGACTTATGTCTTTATGCTAGCATTATTTGCTTCACTACGCGAGATACCACAATACCAGTTTTGACTGTAAAACAAATTGTTTAGTCTGATAAAAAAAGTATATTGACCTTTTACCTGATTTGAAAAAATCTTTTTAATGATTTATGAAGATAATGAATTTTTACAAGTTTTTTAATAACAGTAATGCGATCGATAATGATATCGCCAACAAAAAAATATTTTAGAATCTACATATTATGTTGGCTTTATACATGAGTGGATAGAAATCAGGATATATTTTATGCCGCGGGAAGTCTGTTATGATTACCTCTCGATGAAACGAAGGTGCCACGTTTTGAGAAGACAGGGGGGTGCAGGAGTATCCCAAAGTTGGACGTGAGTAAACACTCCGACATGGGATTTCATGTTTCGGCTGAACGAGTCGCGATTGTTTGCAAAGTGGGTATTTCCCGGGCTACGTGAATTTTTCCTTTTCCCACAACTGGCAACTCCCGACCAAAACCTAATTTTAAACGGATTATGGAGACGTTACGTGCAAAAACGGTCGACATTTTTTTTTCGTGTATTTTTTCGATAAAATCAGCGCTCTCGTTAAAAATATTTGACGTTCCATCGTCATTTTTCCACGCAAACAAAATATCTTTTCCGCAATTCGTGTTTGTGTTTTAATTATTGTTCGCTTGCCAAACACATGAAATTGATGGAACAACCACAATCGAAATAAGAATTTATCGTGCGAGCCGGCACTGAATAAAATAGAATCAGATACGCTAGGGCAAAATACATTACTCTTCAATACATTTGCTTAAAAAAATATTTGAGGTAAAATTAAAAATTCTTCACGAATATCAATCACTAAAATTACGCAAATAAGAACGCATTTTTCCAACGTCTTAAACATTTTAATTTTTTAAGATAAAAAAAATCTTTATTAAAATTAGTTATCTTTAATGTTGTAAACAACTTGTAATGAGGTGAAAAAACATTAAAGCATTTTAGTTATACAAATATTATTTTATCTAAGGTTGATAGCTACGTCGGCTTCGAGGCAGAAGCATACATACAATTAGGGCTTGTCAGTTTTCAAAAACCAGTTGGCAAAATTTGTGACATTCGAAAACCGGTTTTTCAACTTCGTAACCGGATGTGCCGATTTTTCCATAAACGAGTCTATAAAGAAAAGAACAGACAATTCGGATCTTTTATTTGATGGCTTAAAGACTATGTGCACTACATCATTACCCAGAGAAAAGGTATTTTCGATATCAGGAAATTTTGTTACAAAACGATCAGTGGACGCATGTGTTTTCTTATGAGTAACACCAAATAATTTCTTGTTGTGTATTATTATGTATATAAATAAACAACATTTTAAAAAAAAACTTTTTCTGTCTAGTGTAATTTAATTGTCCATTTTTTTGTAAAACTGCCAAACTGGAAAATATTGCCATTCGAAAACCGATTTTTTCAAAGGTCGGTTTTTGTAAAAGTCCTACATACAATGATATTATTTGACTATATATTTTTTCAACATTTTTAATCAGTCAATGGTAAAATAACGATTTTGTAACATTTTTTCCTTTTTTGGTTTTTAGATGCGTATGTTGCATCTGTATTACATATATAGTAAACTTATATGGATCCGTTGTCAAAAATTATATTTTAAAAAAAAGTTACTTGTTGTAGCCGAAATTGCTATCAACCATATATAAAATAATATCTAAAAGACTAAAATAATTTAATGTTTTTTCGTCTTATTACAATAGAGTTCTACAAAGTAAATCCCAATTCAGTCAATAAGTTGACTGAAAATAGATATATAATTGTAGAGTTTTGTGAAATATATTAAATAAGCAATGACCGAGAATTTTACATTGTGGGTGTCGAGCGGTTGAACCGGAACCCAAAAAACAATACCACTGACAACTCATTATACATATTTTTAAGTATATTATGATCATTAGCAACTCCTATACCATTAAAGAGTATAACACTAACATTACGTTTCTACTTATATTACAATGTTGTTATATCGAATCATAATGTCTTTATTTATCTTAGATGAAATATATAATTATTAGTTGATGTCAGAGTCTAAACAGGAACTCGGTATAGGCTTAATCACTCATCTTCGTCTATTATGGGCTGAGTCCATTAGAAACCACTCAATCCTTGGGACAGTTACATTATGAAACTTTCAGTAAGCCTTTCTGCGAAGGGAAGAATGTCCATACAAGTTATATTGATTAATTAAGCCAGCGATTTATTTCCCATAATATAAGAATCTCTTTCTTGTATTTATTTATCTATATAATGACGACTTTTAGAAAAGACGTAACAATGATTTATTTTTGCGATGTTTTTCTTCATTGGCATTCATGTTATACATATTATATTATGTATGTTAGAGTCAGTATACGTTGCTACATAACAGCTTTTATACTGCAAACCGCAGTGGTCCTAAACTCTCGTTATATGAGTCCCCAGCTGGGCGACTGTAAATTACATTACGAGTCGATTCACATCAAACGTTTTCATGTCAATTCATAATAATTGCTCATAAAAATTTAGCAAAGCCTTAACAACGTTGGTTATTGTCGATTGAATTGGTCTTTACTTTGTAGAACTTTATTGTAATACGATGAATAAAATGTGAAATTATTTTATCTCTACAAATATTATGTTATATATTATGATTGATACCTATTTCGACTAGCGCTCTCATTATGTTTATGTTTCAACGAACTTTAACTTTGCTATAAATACTGACTTACAAGATATATACAATACATCTTCTCATATATTCTAACATTCTAGCTTATATTAAAAAATATAGTGTCTAGTGTATTAGATTGGCTTTAGTGCTTCCCGAAACGGTGACAATTATGGGATTGTTCAAAACAAAGAATCGCATAGCATAAATTTTGTTCCAGTTCCCGTATATTTTTATCTTTGTAGCTTAGGTCCTAAGCTAAATCAACTACAACAATACAAAAATAATAGACACAATCAAGCCAATGACATCCTTAACGACAAAACAAATTTCAATCTTTCATCGTAACTAAAACGTTACAAGAAGCTTATGTAAATAGTTACACTTTATAACGTCAGTGATATTTCAAAAAAACTATTTAGCACATGATGTGTTGCTTCTTATTAATAGGATGCGATGACCTTGACCCCGATATTAATTTTTTGAACAACGTAGAGAAATCGTATTTTTAAAAATAGAGAAAGAAACATAACAAAATATGTTTTTTAGTATAAGCTGCTGCCGCGTCGTAGCGTTCTATTACTTTTGTTCTTTTCGGTCTTATGGGCAAGGCTTAAAATCTTCAAATGGATACTTTTATGATTTGATATTAGATTGATAAATGAATTGTTATCTGTAAGCAAAGATGCCAGTAAATTTTACATCCTGACACACCCATCGCTTCCAATCCATATATCCTTTACCTTACTGTAGATGCATATTAAATGACATACTTTTTCATAATCACTTTGACAGTATTAATTGTCGATTGTCAGTAGAGAGTCTTGCAGATAAATAAAAACCCGCCAAGAGAAGATTTTTAGAAATGTATTAGTTATAATATGCTACTTTAGCACATTTTTTTATCCATGTCCGCTTCTAATGCGGAGCATATGGACTCCTAACGGTGGTATCTCAACAAAAAACGGTTGCTCAACCTCTTTTTTTGTTTTGAAGATATTAAGGATAGAAAGAATAAGCCTAGGATAGAAATAATTGTTGGCTTATCACTCTCGTCCCATTATATTAGCATTGGAATGTTGGAAGGAGTGGGGATCTCTTTTTATCCATGCCTTCGAACAGATATCGATAATTCGATTATTGAAATTCTATTCCTTCTGAGATTTGAACCTGTAAGGTCTGGCATGGAAGGCAACGACGTGGACCACTGTGCCATGAAACCGACAATTACAATGCACATTACGCCGCAAAATATTATTTGCTAAAAAATTAACGCGGGTAAATAATATAAAAAAATTACCAACCTAGTGAGTGTATCTTAAAACTGTACTAAGGCCCGTATCATAAAAAAAATATATCCCAACATCAATTTTGCTATTTTTCAATATTACTTTTTAAATAAAAATGTTTACCGAAAATGTTCTTATCAAGCGGAAAAAAATCTTTGAAAAAACAATTTGATGACTGGTATTTATTTCACCAGACATTGAAGTAACGATGTTTTGTACGGTTCATGGATTGAAATATCTCTAAAAATACTACTTGAAATTATACTGCATCGCTCATATGAATTTTCAAAAAGTTTACGTAAATTAAGTGCTCCAGTTTTTTCATTCAGCAGTAGCTTTTATCAATCATCTATCTATTTTATATCAGTAAAAAATGTCCTTAGTTTCAGCTGTTTTCTTGAATTTGCGTATTTTTTCATTTGTTTGATTTTTCTTTCATTTCTTCTTCACTCTCAATATAAATAAAGTATAATTTTCAAATTCCCTTTGATTTGATTCACTCACGGTTACGTCTTTTTATCTGAGAAAATGACATCGCGTTATCATTTGTGTGACGTCACTCTCTCTGGCCTGAAAAAAGTCACAAATTTTCCGGATCGAAAAAGATGCAAGGAGAAACTCGGATAATGGTAAAAGCAAACAATGGCATCACTATTTGAAAAATAGTCGTTCTATTTGTTTATCGAGTTTATTTATTGAATATTCAATGTATTTACTTCTGTCAACATAATAAAATATCAAACTGTTTATTTGAAAGTATTATACATTATCGTTTAGTTTTATGAACGATCATTATTGCCTTCAAAATTTCAAATTGAGCCTTGGCCAGCGCTAGATGGATCATTGGAAAAATCAACTGTTTCAATTACATTGAAGTTCAAAAATATAAATAAATGAGCTCATTATTTTCTATAAATAGGAGGGTACACATTTAACGTGATCGCTTGATTGATTTTAAAGTGAATTCGAAAATAGATACGAATAATTAATTTTATATTCTATAATGAACCACTGAAAACAGGCGCTTTTTAAAATGATGATATTTGGCTTCAGAGAATTATCCTTTTGTAACTTTACATTTAATATTTATAATTGTAATAATTCTAGATTATAGTGATCGAATACATTGCTTACACAGATGTTTTTTTTTTATTTGACGGTGGTCTCTGTCAGTGTAGAGCGCTTGAACTCCTAATTAAATAATTAATGGTTAAATTTTCAGTCAGAAAAGGAGAAAGGTGTTATAAAAAGACTTGCAAGTTAGCTAATCGCTCTTTCTACGCCCAATATGCAGTATTATAAGGTGTGGGTAGAAAGAGTTATCAACATCACACTTATCCATAAATGGATTTCAAACGATTAGTCACTTAACCGACTAGCGAAATCAAAATCTCACGGCGCTGACCACTTTCACTTTTTTCTCATATATACAAATGTAATACAGTCAAAGATAAAATTCATTATAACTTGAAATTTCAATCTCATGAATGTGTTATTATTTCGCGAAATGTGAATTGGGAACTTTTATGGATAGACATAAAGTTTTTTTCATGTAAGTATTCCCGCATGCCAGATTCGAGAAGAGTTTTTTTTATCGGTAATGATTGTCACGTGTTACACAGCACAGATATTTTATTTCAATTTTTTCATTGCATAATAAGATATTATACAGTTAGAATTATTTGTTATATATGGGATAAAAATTCATGTGTTTTTTCATATTGAAATCTTTAATATTTTGATTCCGAAAAAAAATGTTATATAGTTCATATTCTTTATTACGGCATTTTCAAAACGATTTAGTCGCTCTGGTCTTCAAAACATTGAATTACTACAAAAAAGAATACTAGTTTTACATCTCAAAATGGTTTAAATGGTGCTGATATATTGGTTTGTGCTTGGTCATTGAAAAAAATATTTCTGTGAATATATCTGATTATCTCTAGCTAGAGCATTTTATAACAGTATTCTAAAGCGAGAATTGTAAAATTGTCTAATTATTGTATGAATTTGAATTATGTTGTTAGTATCGAATGCTGATAATTAATGCTATATAATACTTTATTGAAATACAATACGTTTGATATTCTCTTTGATATACTTGTTTTGCTTTATCACGATAATAGCAAAATACATTAAAGCGATAATGAATTAAAATTATGATATACTGTAATTCATTCAAAAGAAAAAGCGTTATGTATAGTGCTTTCGATGGGCTTGGGGATAACTTTGTGGAAGTTAACTTTAATATAAAATATAAGAATAACTTAGATTTTTCCACGTATTGTGCTACAAACTGTGACACGTGTTTCGCCTCTTTTAAAGGCATATATATACATAAAAATTACACTGTGTCTACCACCGAGATATATTTCTTAAATAAAATTTTGTAAAATAACACCAATTGTTTCGGCAAACAAACTGTTTCAAAACAAATTATTTTCAACTTAACTATTTAAATTTCAATGTAAAACAACAAGTTTACAGTTTCAGGTACTAAATTGTTATATAATGGTTTTATAAAATTTCACCTTGAACAAGCCACTGTTAAGCTTTCAATAAATTACTTAATTTTATTTGACTGGTAAAAATAAGTTTACCTCGGAAGTTTTATATTTTACCTAATAAAAGTTACAAAAACTTTTGGTGACTACATCATCAACTTACAGAATGTATAATATATAACATTGTTTTTTTATACAAATTCCAACAGCTAATTTTCAATATTTTACAGTATATACCCAACTTATATTTGAATTAATATTTAAATATACTAAGAAAAGAAGCCACCTGTGTGGTCGAGTGGTCAACGTCGTTGGCTTCGGTTACAGAGGTCACGGGTTCGAATCCCAGTGTGGACAGTTTTCATAAATTGATTTTTCAATCGATGTATGAATTTCTTTTCGAAGGCATGGATGTATATGATATCTTGAATCCCCCCTTCTATCCTATCCTTTGAACGGTATAGAGAGCGACTAGCTAACCACTAGTCCTCTCCTAGCCGTATCCTTCTATTCCTACTCTCTTTGTAAAAAGAGAGGTTGAGCAACTGAGTAACAAACAGTTCTCGTAGAAACACTTCTGTTGAGATAAACTTCATTAGGAGTCCATATGCTCCACATTGGGAGCAGACGTGGTAAAAAAAAAAGAACTGAAGAGTATAACGTTAAAGAAGCGGCCTTTAATCAAGTAATGTAACAAGTACGGAAAACCTATGATTTTTTTTATATGTTACCAAATTTGTTTGGTTCATTGCTCTCTATTCATATAAAAATACTCAGTGTCCCCTTGAGAACAACAAAGTAAAATGCCATTTAATGTGCAGAAAATGATCGATTGCGACTTATTTTTTAAAAAAAGTTAAAAAAATAAAAAGAGGTGCATTTTAACATATATTAAACGATGTCATTTTTTATAAATTGTAGTTGAAGTTAAGCTATTTACACGGAATTCAGAGCAAAAATCGCAATGTAAATAGCCTTATCACAAAAATATTTTTTAAAAATTCATGTACCTGGAAATAGATTTCACAATTTAAATCTATTAAGTATGTGTCAAATTATAGATGTGTAAAGTATGGCTTACGTCATCTTAAACTACGCCATCGTTTTATTTTTCTATAAAAAATATCAAGTATATATTAAGTAGGTCAGTATGCAAACAAAGTCACAAATAGTTTTTGAATTTATTAAAAAATACGAATGAAAACGTCTATGTTTGTTACTTTTAATATCCAATCAATAATTTGTCAATGCCGAAACTGTTGGATAGAGATAAATTAAAAAATATTTAAAAATCTGTTGTATTTTTGATGATGTTCGTAATGGGTCTAGATTTTAAGGAAAAAATATGGAATTAGTATTCAAAATGTGTTTCATATTTTAATACAATACATTATCTAACTAACTAGTATTTAAAGATGAAAATCTGAGACTTGTGATCAAGAAATCGAATTCATTAAGAAATAGTTTCACACACTTACTTTACTTCTATTTTTTATTCGCATACAAAGATGAAATATCTGTAATGCTTATATTACTCCATACTGTGAGCGGCAATTTTATCTTTTCGGGGTTTTCAAAAACCTTTAAAAGCTCTGTTTACAATTACTTATGATTTATTTGTCAAATATAACTTGTATCTGTAAAGGTTGTTTTGGGTTTAATGTTTCATTTAAAAGAAAAAGAGTAGAATTATATAATTTTGGGTTATTATAAAGGAAAGTGCAAACAAGTATTCACGGGTCTGTTTATTTCTCATTTATTTTCCACGCACTCACTCACAATGAAAACAAAAAACAAACATTTTTATAACAAAGGCTGGCCATGGTGTTAACGAGTAAAAATACTAGAGACTGGATTGCACACATTAACGGTCTCTAATATTTAAGATGACTCAAGAGCAGTGTCAATATGAATATATAATGAAACGCATTGTTTGATTCCTAATAATCGTCTGTTTCTAAAGGAAGCACAGAAATATTTTTTATATTTACACATGAATATTTTTCAAATACAATATCGACTTCATTGAAAACACTGAATTTCATACCATTGATTCAATTGTGTACATTTTCTTTATTCCAAATATTAGCCCATTTTCTATTGTATCTATATATTTATGTTTTTACATATCTTATAATGATTTTTGATCACAAATATCTATAGATTTTTCCAAGGTCTAGAGATAAAAGAGCAAACTTCCTTCACGTACTACGTAAAAAGTTTGTGTATAACTGGTTGTGCATCAGTCACTCAAATGCTCTATCAAGAGAGATAACTAGTTAATTTTTCAATCTCTTTATTTCCCGTTTTTCAGGATTGCAAAAGGGTGGTCGAGGAGAATTGAAAACATTATTCATTCTTTGTAGCCTTTATTTAATATAATAAATAACCACTTGAACAAAAATTGTTATCGTTTTTATAAATTAAAATAAAATCAAAATGTGTAACTACACAACTGAATTTTAAATATTCATCTCGTAATTATTAGCTCTCGTACGCTTAGATACATCAGCCATTCAAGAACACCTGTTTCTCGATTTAAGTGAATATCAATTCCACAAATGCAATTGGCAGGAGTAATACAAGCTTAAGCCGCGGCAAAGCATGAAGAGAAGGGGACAATCTGCAGAACAATAGGTCCTTTCTGCCTACACAGCCGCCTCCTTCCGCAGGAACTATAATGACTTACACAATACAATATGTTTCAATTACGCACACACACACAGCACATTCTTTTGCAGTCCTTTGTTGAACACGTTTGTTTTGTGATGCTAAAAAATACTAACTCATTACGGGTGATAAGCATTGTGTGACCGATGCTTTAGTTCAGCAGTGGAGATAATGAGGTCGCAGTATAAAAGGCAGAACAGGTTAACATATATTTTTCACTATCCTGAACAATTACAAAAGTGTGACTCTTAAACGTTTCTGAAATACACGATTCATTAAAGTTCCGAGACTAGGTTTTGATTCCTGCGAAAAAGAATAAAACAGGTAATCGAAAGTAACGTTACTTTATAACGATTCATAAAAATATTTTCTTTTCAAATAATGCCAATATTATTTCAGTTTTCTTTAACGATCATTTAATATTTATCGTAAATGTTTTCGCGATGCTTTTTTTCTTTTAAAAAACACATTCAGAGTGGCAATTCAACCTTTTTATCCCGTTTTGCGCGATGATACACTGTGAATACTTTATTGCATTGTCAGTCATAAAGCTGTTTGGAGTTTTCTTTGGAAAAAAAACTTTGAGTATTTTTTCCTAAAAGGCGGAGGAAAACATCAAAACGCTCCAAGAAAATGATGGATATATTATGATAGAGAGGTTAAGCTAATCATGTGTTAACTTTAATGTGTTTGGGAAAATTGCGAAGGTGGATAAAAGGTTTTAAAAGTATTTTTAATGTTTTTTATGATTGATTACTTTCCGTTAAGTGATATCAGGAGCGGCGAAAAATTCTTTCAGCTACTCTTTAAGAAATAGGATACCGCCGTAAAAAAGGTCTTCAAACAAAAATCAATGACTTTTTGCGTGGTTGGTCCTCGATTTTAGTCAAGTTTTATAAATTTACTTATTATTCGTTTTATAAGATCAGTGGTTTTTCTTTTTATTATTTTATAAAAATATTTTTTTATACGTTTTGTCTTATCGAGTAAAATCGTAGACAATTAAATAATTTCCAGTAAACGTCAACTCTAAACGTGTACATTGTCAATTCTTGGTGAAAAAGAATTTTACTTAGAAAAAATAAGCACTTTTCTAATTCAAGATTATTTATTTCAAATCGGGACCGGTATAACACGTCACGAGCATTATCAACTGAGAATTTATTAAAACTCTTAGTTAACGAAACATGTCCTGATATTCAGAATATAATGTGGAATTAAAACTAAAAAGTGAGTTTTTTTAAATATCTACTAAAGGTAAAAATAATAAAACATTTTTAGTACTTTTTCCACATAAAATTTATTAGATCAGGACCGGTTTCGCTCATGATGAGCATTGTCAACTGATAAGAAAAACAATAAAACAGTGATATTTATACAAAAGTTAAGTGATAAAAACAAGGTATGACTTTTTATCACTTAACTTTTGTATAAATATCACTGTTTTATTGTTTTTCTTATCAGTTGACAATGCTCATCATGAGCGAAACCGGTCCTGATCTAATAAATTTTATGTGGAAAAAGTACTAAAAATGTTTTATTATTTTTATTATAATGCCATTCCACCAAGTATTGACAGTGAACACCTTAAAAGTGATCTACTAAAGGTTTTAACAAGATCTTCAGAAATAGTAATTATAATTAAATCTAAGTGGGCTGTAATTAATTGGCTATTGACAAAACAAATACTAAACAAATCTATTATCACTAGAATACAAAAAATGGAAGAAAAATACAGTCATGTTTGACAAAATAAAGTAAATAAAAGATTGATCACGCAACCTTCAAGTAGTTATTCCAGCTGACTTTTAATTTAAAAAGTAATTCAGTAAGTTACTATGCAAATTAATGTGAACACTTCATGTTTCATACCACACTGTGAAAAAACAACCAAGAGCATCAATCGGCTATAGAATCGGCATAATGATAGCTTTTGTTTGATTTGATAAATAGTTTATTTTAAGTCTAAAATCTAGATCATAAAAAGTAATTGCGGTTTTGCTAAGTCGCAGCTGTTGTGGGTTATTACGAAGAGTTGGTGTTGTAGGAGAAAGTTTTGAGTAAACCTTCGAGACCGACACCAAAGGTAAATCCTCTCTAGAGGACCCAAATCCTACTAATTGTGCACGTTTAATTCCGGCTCACAATTTACGAAGTCCGCTGCACGGTGCATTCATTATCTTGTCTATGGGTGTTAACACCGCAATAACGTTACTCATATAAGTGATATTTCACAAGTGATGTATTTCATATGAATATCAATTCCTCACATATTGTTTTAAATTTGATTAAATCATTGACTTGTGAAAAAAAATCTTAGAATAATAAAATCAATGTCCGTAATATAAAAGGCTGCATACAAACAGCACCGGCGACAAAAAATCAACCAAATAAAAAGTCCAACTTTTAATACGCGGATCGAGAAAGGTACATGAAAATAATTTATGTATACACAATCTAACCATTGTGGTTGATATTCACTATTAAATCAAAATAAATATAGTATTACAAGAATGCCCAACCTTTTTATGTTACTAGCTATTTTTTAGCAAACATTTTAATGGCGTAGACCTAAAACAAGAATTTTACAAGAACTAAAGTCAAAAATATTTAATGTATTAGGTAAAAAGTCGTAAATATCTACAAAAACAAAATAGTTGTCAATTTTTGTTTTGCGGTGTGGAAAAACAAGGAATCATACGAAGTCTTCATGCGATCGATAACTGTGATCGACCAAATTTAATCAACGTCATCAAAATTGTCACATTGATCAGCGCCATCGAATCATTTCATCATCACTATCGTACACTACCCTGATCCATATTCAGAAAACATTACTATTCCTCGTTGGATAAGGGTTGGATATGGGTCATTTATTCATCGCCGTGCCCTACGCACAACGATACGAGACACTCATTCATTTATTCATTGATCATATTTTGCGTATCGATCAACCGATTGGGAACCCTTGTCGAATTATAGCAGTCTCATTAAAAATACATTTTTGTTTATTATAATTGGTAGAAAAAAATATCAGGTTTAATGAAAATTTTGGACAAAATGTGACAATATCCGATGATGATAATATAATATATTATCAACTCAAATGAAGATACGAAGTGAGACATTTTTTGACAGAAAAAAAAATGTTATGCAGGTTTTGCTGAAAATCGTTCAAAACTAATAATTATATTTTCCTTGTAACATTTGTTGAAAGTATGACAGTGATTTCAGTTAGTAGTTTTCTGGTCAGTATTTAATGTCAACTTTTAAACACGACTCAATATAAAATATTGAGTATTTATATTGAATGGTCAATACTTTTAAGGAGTAGCTAATATTTATTATATTAATCTGTACCTCAAGTTGGTAACTGAATCATATATTTTTTTTGTGTTGAAATTTTTAAAAATAAATGCCGGTATTTTAACGTATATACTGACTTTTTTTCTTAATAAAATATTGATCCTTAAACTATTTAAACGCTGTCCATGTCGTAAGTGATAATACATCTAAAAATATGTTTACGTTGGCCAGGCATGAAGAGAAGAAAGACTCAGCAATTTAAATGTGTAATTATTATATTTACGACGTAGAAATCCCAAAGGAAATTACTTACAGAATAAGAACCTTCATCACAATAAAAATCTACATAGTCAAATTGTATGACAATACATTTCAAAATTAAAATGTATGTTAATTTGAAACAAAATATGAATATAAGTAAGACAATGTAATATTTGCAGGAATTAACAACGATGAAGACATTAGATTTTTTGAATGCGCTGAGGAAATTTAAAAAACGTTCTCAAATATTTATTTTGAAAATACACGACAACAAGAGTTTCATCAAAATATCAAGTGCCTTTTCACCTTACACCCCTTATCCCTTATATCCTTATTCAAGCACATAGGAACCGTGTATGGCGTCAGTTAAGTCGGCAAATAGAGATATATCAACAGCTTTGGTATCGCGTTGAAGATGTGTCAAACTTGAATATAATTGTGGATTATGGTCTCATATAATTCAAAATTCAATATTGCCAAGTAGTTGGCTTCTTGAGCGTTTATTTTCAAGAAATTGATATTTCAGTGCAGTTTGATTAACCTTTTTATTGTGACGATGAAGATATAAAAATACCGTTAAAAGACCCTTTTTACTACACGTACATAATATTTCACTTAGTCTCTGGTTTAGAAATATATTCCTTTGATTAAATTTTAATTAATCTCTTAATTCTAAATAAACTATAACAACCTGAATTTTACGTTAAAATTGCAATAAAAACATAGATTTATTGTTTTGTATGCAGTATCGATGCAAACGAATTTAAATTTATATTTATACAGTAAGTTTGAATATTTTTATGAAATCTTAATTAAAGTTGCAATCATTGCGTTCTCTAACTGAAAATATATTTCCTTTTTGAGTTAAGTGTTAAAGTTTAATGGCTTAGAGCAGTGAAGGGGAACCTGCGGCCTCTTGGTTACTCTAATGCGTTCTTTGACTTGATCTAAATATTCACTTTGATCAAAAATTATACGCAAGCGTTTGGAAAAAGAGCATAATCAACCCATTATATGTTCGACAGTCGAAAAAAAAGGGGGGGTGGTCAACGTTTCTTTTACTAACGATCTTATAATGAATCAGATAAATGAATTTAGCCTTTAGAAATAAAAAGGTTTCCCTCTCCTGGCTTAGAGCCTTTTGGGTTATTCTAAAAAAACAAATGGTAATCAGGTGTTGAAAAAATAAGCCAGTATAGTCATGGTAATGTTTTTAACCACGTACACATATATTGTAAAAATCATTATTTAATTCACTATAGTGCCTGAGACTTGAGACCCAAAAGAAGATAACCCTTTTTATGAAATACATTTAAAAACTAGTAGGAGAAGACATCGTTGCTTGTATATCAAATTTAACTAACGATACATTGATTAGTATGACTTAATTCATCTTGGAACATACTATTTGAGAGTTCAGCAAACATAAATACTAAAAAAGTTTCAAAGTTTATACGCTATAGCGATTCCAACAAAATTAATTACTTTTATAAACAGATCTTTCTTTCTTAAAATAAATTTCTACCCGTGAACGGTTATCTAGGAGAGAGTATAAAGATAGAAGATTGAGATTAACCCTAGAGCTTTTCATTGGAAACTTTAACGAGTCTTAAGAGAGAGTGTAAAACCGCACTCGCAGTCGCTGGGTCGCGGCGCACGGTCTTATATACTAAATAAGATTAAGACGTATACTTCTGGTGCAACTTTGTCTAACTACATTTACTATTTTGTTTTGGCAATACCGTAGTACAATGTGATGCGTTTGATTTAAATATTTCGTTAAAGTCTCACATAAATCGAAGAGTCATTTCGCCATCTCAATATTACAATTAGGTAACTCTCATTTGACCACTGGTGGAAACACGGAATTCAAACATAAATTTATGCAATTTAAAAACAAATAAAACTGTTTGTTTTGTATAATTGAGAACAATCAAAAACAATCGAGTCATATTCAATAGCTGTATCAAAATATTGACATATGAAAGATCCGTAAAATACAGACTGCATATTAGGCACGGCTGTGAATTCAATAGTATGTATGTACTGGGAAACCAGTCCGAAAAATCTCAAGAGGTACCCGTACTTTTTCAAGTTCATATATCGATTGTGGAAATGAAAAAGGACGTAGCCACACATAACAAGGAAACACGAAGAACGTATTTAGATGATTAAGGGCCAAAGGAAAATTACGAAATGTACACAACCTTGAAGTGCACGGTGACTGATTAACTGGTTTTTTATTGACTTCGCTTAGTATTAATTTAGAATTTTTTTCTAGAAAAACTTTTTTTCGAGACCTTTTCCCTTGTCATAATTTTCACATGCTCTTCCTTTTCAAACATTTAAGTTGAATTTAGATACTATTTCGGCATTTTTAGCTATCATCCTTTTGATAGAACGTGTATCAAGTTCTATAAATTGTGATTATCGAAAAAAAAAAGCTGTGTGTTACGTACTTTTTTCTTTCCCCAGTCGATATGTGTGTGGTACTTAAATATCTTTACACACATCTTAACCGTAATATGGAGCGTAAAAGGAACCATATGCACTTAGGACTCTTCTAACATCAATAGAGTGACCTTTTTTGAAGCAACCAAACTAACATTTATCATTTATCAGCACAATTGAACAGTCTTTCGAATTAGAATGAGCAAGTAAATGTGCCAAATTCTCCACTTTTATACCCTATATGTAAGTAAATATAATCATAAAACCTTTTCCAACCAACAGAAATAAATATAATTCTTAAAACTACTCACCATTCAAATCTGTAACCATTCCCATGGGTTAATCCTTTTCGCCAACAATGGCTGTAAATTTAATGGTACATCTGTTTCTTATATAAACACGATACATTCATTTACTAAGCGTCACTTTAAGTTCATCCGTGCAATTGAACGCCTGAAGATACCGAAAGACGAAACCCGGGTCGTTACTGACAAAATGTGTGTGAATGTACATAATTTGAACGATTAAAATTTAACACTTATCCTTCTGAAATTCTGTTGAAATGCTACATTAAGAATTCAATTTATAAATATATATATTGCAAACTCTTTTTGGCTCTAGAATAAACTACTTCACAGCTATTCAATCAGATAAACCATCTTTTTGTTTCCGTTACAGCGGACATACTCTACCTCTTTCTTTTAATGTATTTTTAGGTCTGTTGAACTCGGAAGCGATAAATTTCCAGCTGACACAGGATAAGATCTGTGCAAGTGACAAGTCCAAACTTACTCGACTTGTCCCTTAGTGTTGACCTTGTGTTTGTACTACTCACCGATGTTGTACGTGTCCACCATTTTTTTACTTTCTGGCTAACACTTAAACGCAGAAAGGTCTCTGAAAAAAATACCGCAGACCTTTGCTGGTTGAAAGCACCTAGAACATGAAGTGCGCACTTGATAAAACATCGTGTATTTCTCTAATACATTATTGGACAGAGTTAAAAATATTTGAGTGTCGATCCGTCATAGCTTATGTGGAAATTTTGAATGATTGAATTGAGTAACCTTATAATTTCGCCTGATAAATAGACGTTTTCATATTAGTAAATAAACATAAAATAATCTTGCCAATAATTCAAATGAAATCATTAAGTATTTCGACTGAGGGTGCTTGATGGAATTTCAATATCAAATTTGAACTGTTTGAATTTTGTACTTTTCCATGAGTTTTGTCGCTAACGACCCGGGTTTCACCTGTCGGCATCTTCAGGCATTCCAAGTGCACGGATGTACTTGAACTGACGCGTAGTAAACAGTTTGTATCGTTTATATTCAAAAATATAAGTAGATCACTAAGTTAAAAGGCTATTAAAATGTAAATTGTAAATTGTATACATTCAATTTACATTTTAATAGCTTTTTAACTTACTTAGTGATCTACTTATATTTTTGAATATAAACGATACAAACTGTTTACTACACGTCAGTTCAAGTACATCCGTGCACTTGAAATGCCTGAAGATACCGAAAGGCGAAACCCGGGTCGTTAGCGACAAAACTCATGGAAAAGTACAAAATTCAAACAATTCAAATTCAAATGAAATCATTAAGAATGACAAATAAATTTTCTTATTATTTGAGTAAAACTTTACGACTTCAAAATGTGTGATTACCTCTATATTTGGTGGTAATTATGAATTAATAATTAAACAAATAATTGTATGTATCTATTCATTTTTACTGAAGATGCTTCTCATTGAAGCAAATCACAGTCCAATTTAGTTCACAACAAATAGACTAACAATGTTTTTAACAAGAATTTTCAGGAAGTAAAAAAGGATTTATTTGCATGAGAATTACAGCATACAGTTACTTATATTTCGACGTCATGTCATTGATATAAAAATGCCAAAAGAAGAAATGTGTTGGGATATTTTAATAACTAACAATTTTATTTCATGTTAAAGTTCTGTCTACCAAAAACTTGGCCATGATGATTAAATCAAGTTTATACTTTTTTACTAATATGAAAACATTATTTTTTCTTTATTACTTCTTTCCGTTTTAACATTTAACATTAAACAATATAAAATTAAATATACTTTTAGTTTTAATTTGAAATTTCAATACAATATTACGTTGGTATACTTGCAAAAGTCGTTAAGTCAAAAACGAGCTGTTTTGCAGATATACACAGATATATACAGATACCTTAACACGCTGTATGGTCTTAAAAAACAAGTTCAACTATATTCTGTGTATTTTTACATTATTTAAACATAATAGGTATACATTATTTAAATTCGAGTAAAAGATATTTTTGGCAAATAAAATTATAAATAATCTAACACTTTTGAATATGTGATTTATCAATATCGAATTTCAAGACGTGATTAATCATAGTTACAGTGCATAACTAAAAGAGATGTTAAATTTATTGATTATCAAAATAAAGATTAATTCAAAACAAAGTTTTTTTTACTTAACATCTTCTGACAGCATATCGACGATTTATTGCTTTGCAAAAAAATAGATGATAGATGTTTTTTTACATTTTTTGTATTTATTTATATTTTTGACCGCATTGAAAAAGTAATTTGTGTGTTTCTGTGGTGATAAATCAATGGAATCAAATAATAATATGATATAGAATGTTAATTGTAAAAACGTTCATGACGATGAATGATTTTTAATATTTCCTTTCATAAAAAGCCCCTAATAAATCATGTCGTTGAAATAGGCAGAGTATTTTAGTAGCTCGTTCCGACATAAAAATGTTTCATTTATATCGTTTTTATTATTAATTCATGTATTATCAAATGATACAACAGAAGCCATTACATGCGTGATTTTTCTTTATGTCACAAAAATCCAATTTATTCTTATTGACACAAAGAGCTCTGATTTTATTCTCTCAGTACTTTCAGTAGCGCACAAATGTTGCATTCAATATCCTTGCTGCTTTCAACTCAAGCATGAAGTTGAATGTATTCCTAAATTTTATTTCTTTTCTGTCTGCTCAATACTATCAAAAATATCCAAAAACTTATTTATTCTCAGATAAATAAATTTCATTAAAATTATTTAGGTACAGCTATATTTTTATTGTCAGTTAAAAATGCTAACTATGAGTACTAACTATGAAAAGTACTTATAAATTAGTATAAGGTTAATGTTTGATTTTATAATATAATGTCTGCTCACCAAGAATCCACAATTAACACCTTATAAGTACCTATATTTTTTAGATTTAATTCTAAAATTGAAGTGTATATTAAATTTGAATCGTTCAAATTACAGTCAGTCACACAAGTTTTGTCACTTACGACCCGGGTTTCGCCTTTCGGCATCTTCGGGCATTCAAGTGAACGGATGAACTTGAAATAAATTTATCTATCACAAAGTTAAAAGATATTGATGACCAAATGCATTAATTTTACAAATGGTTTGATTTTTATGAAATTCTATTAGTTGGTAGTGGATAGTGATTTTTAAATCCTCCATAATTAGAATCAACTTTTAGTTTATTCGTAAACTTTACGATTTTCTGTCGGATGATACTTCTTAAAAAATTGAAAACATTTTAATCATTTCATCAATCAATAGAAATTATTTTTTTTATTATTTTATCAAGCTTTATAGTAATATATTATCTTTTAAGCCCTATTAAAACACAATTTGTGAAACGCCAGTGAATTGAAAGCAACGAATCGTTGGAAATAGAATAATAGCGAATAAAGCGCTAGCCATCAGTTAATCTTTCAATGTCAAAAGCAGTGTCCTCTTTTTATACAAATGCTTTGCTTTTTCATCTGACTTCCAAAATGCCGAAGCTCAAACAACAAAGTTTACTCTCCTTATTCCCACTGGGCTAATGTTAATGTCATGCGTTTTATCCACACAGAATCATTTATTTATTTCCTATTGTAGTAAAGTCGCCAGTAGTATGACCGCATGGTTCTGCTGCTGCAAAGAAACAAAACGCTATACTTTTTCTTTACTTTGTGTTATAAATCATTTCTCCGTGGATTTGTGAGAAACTCCAGATATTTTTACGATGTAAAAGTATGAGATTCATAAATTATAACATCCAAATAAACATTTAATAAGAAATCATTCAAAATTTTCTCAGTGAGGATATAACAAAATTTATTTTACACATGCGAAGTAAGTGAAAAGTGAGAAAAAATAAATAATAAAATATTTTAACTAATTGATACACGAATCAAAATTTCTTTATAACTCGCAATACCCACTATTCTTATTCCTGTTGAATAAATATTTTACATAAATGCTTATGATATATTTTCTAGTCTATATGAATTCTGACAAATTGTATGTTACTGTTGATAATTTCAATGGGGTACATACCACGAAGTAAAAACCACTAATGTTACTTTAGATATCGACACATTCAACGAGGACGTAAAAAAGTTTGTCCAATACTTCTTTATCGTTTCAGGTGCTTTCTGACAACTTTTGATGGAAAGACATTATGATGAAAAATATATAATTATTGAAAGATCCAGATTAGTAAAAATAATAAAACATTTTTAGTACTTTTTCCACATAAAATTTATTAGATCAGGACCGGTTTCGCTCATCGTGAGCATTATCAACTGATCAGTTGATAATGCTCGCGATGAGCGAAACCGGTCCTAATCTAATAAATTTTATGTGGAAAAAGTACTAAAAATGTTTTATTATTTTTATTATAATGCCATTCCACCAAGTAATGACAGTGAACACCTTAAAAGTGATCCAGATTAGCTTAATACAGCGTTATATATTTTTATATCTTGTAAAACAATTGATTTACTTGTCACATTTCAAAATCGGTACATATTCGTATATATATATAACGAGGTTTTTCTTACGATATATTAAAATGATTATTTTTTGAAATCCGCCAACTTCTTCTGGCTTATTATTGTATTTAATTTTATCGTGTATATCTGAATACTTTTTGC
Source organism: Himalopsyche tibetana (assembly GCA_030503985.1). Classification (NCBI taxonomy): domain Eukaryota; kingdom Metazoa; phylum Arthropoda; class Insecta; order Trichoptera; family Rhyacophilidae; genus Himalopsyche; species Himalopsyche tibetana. The sequence goes on along the minus strand of JAPJYX010000007.1, from coordinate 311,317 downwards.
ATTGCAGAATGTCTCCCTATATAGACGTGAGCAGCTTTTATTATTATGGATAGAAAAAAAAATATCCAACTGAATCATACACTGGTCTGGTACAAAGACTAGAAAGCTTGCATTGTTTATTACGAAAGGTTTTCTTTGAATACAATCGTTTCTGGCGACTATGAGAAACGGTATGATATTTAGCCAGAAAAAATATTACTCACAAAAAGTAAGTAGAAGAATATCTGTCATAATTTAGTTATAGATTTGTTTCATGTTCAGTTTAAATATTGAGTGATTTGTCACAAATTTTGAAAAATGCCGTTTAATATCAGTTCTAAAAGTCTATAATAAAATCACAATTAGTGTTGAAAAAATGTTTTTCTTATAAAAATGAAATCATAAAGTTGACGCAACGTTGAGAAAACCGTGATTTCTCTAACACTAAAATAGTCAAATTTGTATCGTTCAAATTATGTACATTCACACAAGTTTTGTCATTAACGAGCCGGGTTTTGCCTTTCGGCATCTTCAGACGTTCAAGTGCACGGATGAACTTCAACTGACATAAGTTGAACGATTCAAATTTAATATTGAAACTCCACCAAGCGCTTTCAGTCGAAACTAAAATCATCACTTCCCAAGCTCTGTATTTGTGTGACAAAACTCTTTTAGAATGTTTGCTCTTTAATTATTAAGATTATGAAGATTGTAGACCTCTTGGCAAGAAAAAACAAAGTTATTATTTAAATAATTAACCATTTCTGGAAAAATAATTTATTATTTAGAATAGTCTCAGCATTATTATTATGACGCAAGAAAGCTTAAAATGCTTAATTATAATAAATAGATCTGTACTTTAAAGTTTAAAAGCTGTCTTGGGCTGTGTTATAGACAAACTTAAAAATCACGTCTACCTACTTCCATCAAACAGAATATGTACTGCCATTAACATTGGACTAGGTCTTTTGAATGGTTAATAGAATCAGTCACATTTTATGAGTGCAAATTTACTGCGCGAGATTAAAAGCTTTTCACATTTTGTTGAGTGAGTGTTTATCAATAGGTTTACATTCTCGTAATATAGTAGTAAAAAAAATATATACTTACTTTATACGAATATGTCTTTATATCAATTTTCAAGAAGTAAAAAGGTCACAAAATTGGGTCACTGATAAAATTTACGATAAAATACAAGACATAAAAAGAAAGTATACATTTTCAATTTTTGAGATGATTGGAACGGTAGATCCATCACGATTTTTTTTGTATTGCAAATAATTTCGTTACAAAGTTTTCTCTAAAATAGTTTAACGGCCATATTTGTTACAATTTATGTCTTAGAAGAATTTTTCATCTGAAAAGTTATCAAATAACACGTAAAGACTAAATTCATTTTATTTTAATAATAAAGAATACAGTATTGGTAACAATATGAGATCTTATTACTGTGAAAATTGACTTTGGATAAGCTTTAAAATATCATCAAATCTTGGTGCTATATAAACCAACGTCAACAAGTATTTTTTGTCATGGCAAATCCTTTGTTTTTTTTAAGACAGTTTAATTATTTCTGTTGTATTTTTTAGCACTATCGTATTTTCGCGTGCATGCATTTATTTTTAAATAGTCTAAAATACTTAACACAATCAATTGTTAGTATACAGATCGACTAACCCAATCACGTGTTGAGTATTTCAGACCGTCCGTGTATGTATTTATGCGGGAAACCACCGCTGCCTGGACAGTCTTTCTCTTTATCTCTCAGATCTAAATCTTACACTTATAAATAACTAATTGCTTGAAAGCCGCACGTATTTTGTTTTTATTTGCATATACATTTGACCTGAATAAGCAAATAAGTGATAAGAGCACCAGTTTTTAGTTTACTAGCAAAGATTATAGCTATATATTCTTTTCGTTTATGTATGTTTATATGAGCTAATGATCAGAATATGATTAGGTAATGCTCGGTTACGGTTACGTTGGAGCTGGTTGGGTCTGCAAACCGAAGGATGTTTGAAGAGTATTCACAGGTACCCTTAAAAATAAATTATATATTTATTTGAAACACCAAATATATCTCGGTGCTTTATTATCTCTAACATTGTAAGTAACCTGATCTAATCTATTTTCGTCATGCGTCAATCAATTTATGGTCTAATTAGTTTATTTTTTATTAAAACATAAACATTGCCGCATGTGTGTGTTATACTAGTAATTAGGAAATATTTTTTACTCTTACGAATAATGTATAACATAATATGTTTATTGTTAAGTTTCTTTTCTTTCGTGTTTTATCTTTTGTTATACAGCATCATAAATAAATATTTAAACATCAGATAACAAACAGTTCCGAGAATTTTCACATTCGTTCACCTCATAAAATTCTTTTCTCTTCGTTTAAATCCAGTATTTAGCAAAAAGTCGTAACGGATCTGACGAATCTATTTCATCTGCCAATGATTAGCAAAATATTTTGATGGAAAATAACGACATATCGATTACATTCGGCGACAGTTCTCTCTAAAATAAATTTATTCCATTTACTTTTGTTTTCGTTTTCGAATAAAAACAAAGTACTCGTTTAGCTACACTCAATCGTCTATTTTTAAAAATGAGGGTACTGCGTGGGAAGACATTTTTGTAATCAGGGCTATAAAGACACTTAAATACCCACCGAGTACTGAATACGACTTTAAATTTTACAGTTCAAAAAGATTCAATTTTATTATATGCTTAAACTCATAGCCACCTGTGTGGTCGAGTGGTCAACGTCGATGGCTACCGCTACAGAGGTTACGGGTTCGAGTCTCAGTACAGGCAGTTTTATAAATTGATTTTTCAATCGATTTATGAATTTCTGAATGAAGGCATGGATGTATGTGATGTCTTGAATTCCCCCCTCCCACTCATTCTATCCTATGAACGGGGCGTAACGAGAGCGATTAGCTTACCACTAGTCCTGTCTTAGCCTTTTCCTTATATTCCTACTCTCTTTGGAAAAAGAGTGGTTGAGTAACTGAGTTACAAGCAGTTCTCGTAGAAACACTTATGTTGAGATAAACTCCGTTAGGAGTCCATATGCTCCAGTAGCATTATCATCAGCTGATAAATAAAAATTGTCAATTAACTCAATCTGTCTCTATACGCATATTGCTACCAAAAAGTTATAGTGAGACAAAATTAATAATGTCGATTTCGAGGATAGTTTTTCAATTGATTTCTCACGCTAAGTGACTTAAAACTATTCCTTAAGACAACTGAATAAAAAATGTTTTTTTTAAACCAATACTGCAACCAATTTTAAAAGTATAAATATGTTTATAGTTTAAAAAAATTAAAAAAGACAACACTTTAAAAAAGAAAAAAGCTCAGCGTGATCATAAATATAATTCAAAAGTAAATTTTACCACCACTTTCCGACCGAATTTCAAGCCAATAAAGAAAATTTCGTTTTTTTCACGGCTCATTTTCACTTAAAAATGGGAATTAAGGAAATCGAGTGTCTGAAAAAAGTGGCGTCGGGTGGGAGAAAGCAGGGATAAGAAATGGTAGGCAGGAAGTGGCGTCTGTCACTTTTAATGGGTCTGAGTTAAGATAAGTCAAGTGAAGGGGGCGAGATAACCCAATTCGCGCCGCAACCCTTTCACCTGAATACAATTTTATCGGGTTTGTTTATAGTTATGTTTGTACCATATAACTAGTCACTTGGGTTCCATTCTTTCACCGTTATATTTTTCGATTTAAGGCGGGCATACTAGCTTACCTATTTCAATGCCTATATGAATACAGTCATACCAAACTTTATGTGTTCATTATTAATTCAACTTCAACAGTCCAACGTGTTATTAGATCAATATACATAATCAAGCCAATAACATCCTTAATGACTAAGCAAATATCAATCAATTACCATCGCTCAAACCGTTACAAGAGACTTATATAACTTATTTTAAATAATCACTTTAATTTAAACTAATTTTCTTTAAATAATTCCATATTTTTAATCGTTACAAGAAAAACTTAAGTCAATATAATACTATTATATGCAATATAAATTAGACTGGTTGAGAAGATTTATTGTGTCTTTTCTTCTTCTTCTTCTTTGACCATGTTCGCTCCCTATGTGGAGCATATGGCCGCCACGCGGCACCTCCATGTTTCCCTGTCTCCCGCCAATAGCTTTGCTTCCTCCCATGACATGCCAGCATCCCTCAGTTCCGCCGAGTACATCCTATGGATAGTACCCGATGGACGTCCAGGACGCCGGAATCCCACCGGTCGAAAGAAGAGGCAGGCAGGATTGAGGCTTTCCGGAGGCATCCGCAGCACGTGACCCAGCCAGTTCCAACGTCTCTCCATAACCACTGACGTGACGGGACGCTGTCTTGCACGCTCCCTTATCTCTGAATTCCTCACAAAATCAAACCACCTCACCCCCATTATCCGACGCAAGCATCTGTTCTCGAAGCTCAGTATACGGTTTTTCTGAGTCTTCGTCAGGTGCCATGATTCGCAACCGTAAAGCATTACCGGCAGAATGCAAGCGTTGAACAAGTGGCATTTGGTTTTAATCGAGTACAGCTGTGTGTCCCAGACAGTCCGCATTGAGTTGAATGTGGCTCCAGCCATTCCTAAACGAATGGCGAGCTCGTTTTTTGTACTACCGTCTTCGGGGATATGTACGCCGAGGTATCTGAAGCTGTCAACCCTCTCGATGATCTGTCCCGCGCTGGTAAGGGTCCTATCAGAGTCATGACAGGTTTGGTTACACATCACATTGGTTTTACTAGTATTAATTTTTAGACCAATGCGACCTGAGTTAGTTCCTAACCCATCAATAGTCTCCTGGATGCCCTCAATGGATTTATCGAATATTACAGCATCATCGGCATATTCAAGGTCACACAGCTTCAGACCGGGACCAACAGCTACACCTCGATCAGGCGGAATTGACCTGCGAAGTATGAAGTCAAAGATAATAATAAACAGGAACGGTGCAAGAACGCACCCCTGTCTCACTCCGGTTGTGACCCCGAACCATTCGGTATTTGAGTCACCGATTCTCACACAACATGCACTATTCTCATGTAAGGATTTGATAATGGCCACAATCTTTGGCGGAATCCCGTAGGCATCCAGTATCCTCCACAAAGAGGGTCTGTGCGGACTATCAAATGCCTTCTCATAGTCGACGAAACAACAAGCAAGAGCACTGTTAAATTCATTGCTCTGCTGGAGGAGACATCGAAGATTGTGTATTTGGTCCGCACATGACCTTCCAGGGAGGAAGCCCGCTTGATTTTTCCTAAGTATTTTCATAATGGGACCTCTTATTCTCGCCAAGAGAATGTGTGCCATTACCTTCCCAGGAATACTGAGAAGAGTTATGCCTCGGTAATTGTTACAGCTGAGGGGATCACCTTTTTTGTGGAGTGCTAACACCTCACCGTCCACCCAGTCCCTAGGACAACGCTCACCGTCCCACACCCTGGCCATCAGGTGATAGAGAGGATGTAGGACGGCGTTAAGACCACATTTCAGAAATTCAGAATGTATTCCGTCTCCACCCGGTGCTTTGCCGTTTTTAAGCCTCTTCACTGCCAAGATGATTTCGGCATGTGTGGGCGTACGGTCTGAAATACCGGACACTCGGGGGAGGTCCATAGATGTAGCCTCTTCGGTTACGTCAAAAGGGTCCTGGGGGGGCGGTCGGTTCAGCACCTCGCAGAAATGATCCTTCCAAATCTTTTTAACGCTTTCTGCATTTGACTCTATTGCTCCATCAGGGCCGCGAATTGGCCCGGGAGTCGGTGGTCGCTTTCCGCAGACCTCGCGCGTGATTTTAAATAACTTCTTGGTATCATTTCTGCGGGCCGCCACCTCAGCTGTCTCAATTTGCCGATCCAAGAATCGGCGCTTGTCAAGTCGCGCAGACTTCTTGACAACTTTGTCCTGATTACGATAATCAGCGCGACGTTCTTCAAATCTTTCAGGGTCAGCTTCACTGTCCTTCAGTGCTTTAAGCCTGGCCCGCTCTTCAATTCTCCTCCACGTATTTTCGGACATCCATTTTGGTTGCCCCTCCCTCCGGAATCCGAGAACATCTTCGGCCGATGATGCAATAGCACGTTTGATACAGCACCAGTCCGCCTCAATGCGATCGGACCCGGATATAGGTCGCACGGAGACACGATCTATTTCCTTCCTTACAGCAATCTCGAATCTTAGTTTCGTATTTACGTTTTCTAGCTTCTCGATGTCGATCTTTTTCCGCGCTGGATTTTGAGCTATGCGACTTAGTTTCAGGCGGATTTTGCCGACAAGTAGTTCGTGGTCGCTATAAATGTCGGCACCTCGATATGTGCGAACATCGAGAAGTTCAAATCTATGTTTCGTGCTGTAAAGAAGATGGTCAATCTGCGTCTTCGTGCGACCATCAGGAGAGGTCCATGTGTATTTATGGATGTTTTTATGCGGGAAGATAGTTCCGCCAATGGTGAGCTCATTCATGATAGCGAACTCAATCAGTCTCCCACCATTGTCGTTTGCGGTGCCCAGACCATGCCGTCCCATCACTGAGGGCCCGAGAGCCGGATCAGCCCCTACTCGCGAATTATAATCCCCCATTACTATCACGCGATCCCTACGGGGGATTGCTGCAACTGCCGCGTGAAGGGAGTCGTAGAAGGCGTCCTTTGCTTGCTCGTTGGCGTCCTCAGTGGGGGCATAGCACTGAAAGACAGTCACAGAGCTGTCACTAGTCCTGAAGGTGGCACGTATCAATCTCTCAGAGATCGGTTCCCATTTCACAAGGCAACGGGCCGCTCTCCCAGACATCAGTATTGCCACCCCCTGGCGATGATATTGACTCTGGCCAGAAAATATCAACGTGCACCCCTCCAACAGCTTCTTTCCTGCGCCTTTCCAGCGTATCTCGCTCAGTCCTAAGACGTCAAGGCCATACTTTCGCAAGATACGGGTAGCATGCAGGTCCTTTCCAGAAGTGCGCATGGTACGGACGTTGTACGCACCAATGCGCATAATGTATTTGTTGGAGAGGATTTTTTCTTCTCGGTCCATGGTTGTGCTGGGTTGTCTATTTTGGCATCCGGGAGTCCGAGGCGCTTGTGGCGGTGTTTTAATCGGTTTTGGGTTTAAGGATGCAGGGTGATTAACCCTGCGCTCCCGAGGCCTGGGTCACAAGGGCTCTAGGGGTCGGCTCAACCCTGGTTTTTCTGTCGGGGATTTCCTTCCCTTAGCCAGTAGCCCAGTTTTGAGGCGCCGGACGTTCGCCTTGCGACCCCTGCTGTTAGCTACAACATTGTTGCATTGCCCGATGGACGCCACGGGGAGGCCAGCAGATGGGACTTGCTGGTGTGCGGCATTTCCCACCATTTTAGCGTAGGCACGTCAACTGGCATTGACATGCCCACGTGGGACCCCCAGCCATTGACCACCAAGCCAGTTGACCACCAATCTTAGCCAGTATATATAGCTGAGCTAATCTAAGTTTCAACATAGTTCTCATGAAGGCATAAACCTAAATAGCTATCAATCATGTATAAATAATATTTGTAGAACTAAAATACTTTGATATTTGTTCACCTTATTACGATAGAATCCTACCAAGTAAATGCCAATTTAATAAATTATTAATCGAGCCTTATCACGGATATTATCAAATAAAAGGTGAAAAATTTTCAAAATAAATTCAGTGGGTTATAAAGAAGAAGATTAAAAAAATAACGAGAGAAGAAAAAGTAGATATAATTTTTGAACTGTATGCTTAGATTTTTTTTTTTTTTGGATATCAAATTTATGGAGCTTCAAGTACCGGGACGCGCTAACGTCAAGGTTCTTCTAGTCTCCTTCATCGATAAAGTTTTTGAAGAATTGTAAATTGCATCCCCTTACCATCGTTTGCAGACAGAAGGGCGCGATCGCTACAGAGATAAGAAGTTCACGGGAACTCCATATGCACTATTTTGCAAATCACATTCTATATGCTTCCCCATACTGCATCCGTACATGTAAACACACATACGCATACATACATACACACATACAGTGCACAAAGAAAGTCAAACAAAGAGAGTCATTTTCGTGATGCTAATTTCGTTCTAAAAGTGCCAATTTTAGACGACATAAGATCTATGGAGGGTCGTCGAGCAGAATTGCTCTCGGTCTAAAACGATTCTCAGGCAGTGTCTCGTCATAGTTGTGGAGATTAGATATCGTTGGGTTAAAATGTTTTCCTACCCCGCTGTGAAACTTTTGAGATATCTCACGAACAAACTCGCGGATGGTAGGTATTTTCAAGTCTCTGTGAAGCAGCGTGTTACGCACGTACCACGGGGCGTTACATATCTGTCTCAGTGATTTATTTTGGACAATCTGGAGAGTCTTCATATGTTTACGGTGAGCATACGTCCATATTGGAGCAGCGTACATCATGATTGGTCGAGTGATTGCTGTGTAGAGGAGCAGCTTGCTTTTGAGAGTAAGTTTGCTCCTCGCGTTAAGCATAAAATACAACCTTGCCTTTGTAGCGTTAGCTTGACGTTTTTTAATCGCGGCGTGTTCATTAAATTTAAGTCGATTATCTAGCGTGAGTCCAAGATACTTAACCGAATTAGACCACTTGATCTCTGCGTTGTGCATGCGTATGCAAGCAAAATTAGGTTTTCTGATAAAACCCTTGGAAAACATTACTGCCGCGCTCTTTTCGGTATTAATTTTGATTCGCCATTTGTCGCACCAGTCTGCAATTGTGTCAGCAGCTGATTGAACATGCGTGACAGCGCTTTGTCGATTTCGAGATTTAGCTAAAATAGCCGTATCATCTGCATATTGTGCTATAATTGCGTCGTTTTCTCCGCCGGAAGGAATGTCATAGGTGTATATATATGCTTAGATATAACATCTGGATGTTTATTTTTATCTACATATAATAAATAGCTTTACTTGTTTCATCTTTTCGAAGCAGTTTTTGATATTTAGGCTAATAATGTTACATAATTTCAGCATGTATTATTTTTTCAATTTTTCTTGTAGCATGCGTTTCCCATGAGAGTAATTTTTTTTGTTTAAGTGTGTCAATATATATATCAAAACTATAAAGTGGTGATTATTCGAAACATGATTGCGCTTTGAAAGTTTATCCTACAAAATGATAACTAAAATTTTATGAAGCGAAGATTCTGAATTATTCGTTGCAAGCTTATTTTCTTGAGAAAATAATAAATAACATTTGTTATAAACGAGTAGCAGACACGATATATCAAAACCAACGATCATTTTTTTATACCCACTTGTACGTCAACAAACGTATTTAAATAGACTAGCTGTAAGCCCGTTGCCCAGCAACGTGAGATTTTTGTTGCAAAGTATTTAATTTAATTTAATTTTATATTATTTTATGTTATTTTATTTTATTTTATTTTATTTAATTTAATTTAATTTAATTTTATTTTATTTAATTTAATTTAATTTTATTTAATTTAATTTATTTTTAATTTATTTTATTTTATTTTATTTTATTTTATTTTATTTTATTTTATTTTATTTTATTTTATTTTATTTTATTGTATTTTATTTTATTTTTATTAGAAATTTCGTAAATTATTTAATTTTTGGAATAATGTTTAAGTTTGCTAACAACCATTTTTCGTAGTAGCCGAAATTTCGTTTATATTTAATTTTTGGAATAATGTTCAAGTTTGCTAACAACCATTTTTCGTAGGAGCAGAAATTTCGTAAATTATTTAATATTTAGAATAATGTTCAAGTTTGCTAACAACCATTTTTCGTAGGAGCAGAAATTTCGTAAATTATTTAATTTTTGGAATAATGTTTAAGTTTGCTAACAACCATTTTTCGTAGTAGCCGAAATGTCTTAAATTATTTAATTTTTGAAATAATGTTCAAGTTTGCTAACAACCATTTTTCGTAGTAGCAGAAATTTCGTAAATTATTTAATTTTTGAAATAATGTTTAAGTTTGCTAACAACCGTTTTTCGTAGGAGCAGAAATTTCGTAAATTATTTAATATTTGGAATAATGTTCAAGTTTGCTAACAACCGTTTTTCGTAGGAGCAGAAATTTCGTAAATTATTTAATATTTGGAATAATGTTCAAGTTTGCTAACAACCATTTTTCGTAGGAGCAGAAATTTCGTAAATTATTTAATATTTGGAATAATGTCCAAGTTTGCTAACAATCATTTTTCGTAGTAGCAGAAATTTCGTAAATTATTTAATATTTGGAATAATGTTCAAGTTTGCTAACAATCATTTTTCGTAGTAGCAGAAATATCGTAAATTATTATATTTTGGAATAATGTTTAAGTTTGCTAACAACCATTTTTCGTAGTAGCAGAAATTTCGTAAATTATTAAATCTTTGGAATAATGTTGAAGTTTGCTAACAACCATTTTTCGTGGTAGCAGAAATTTCGTAAATTATTATATCTTGGAATAATGTTTAAGTTTGCTAACAACCATTTTTCGTAAATTATTAAATCTTTGGAATAATGTTCAAGTTTGCTAACAATCATTTTTCGTAGTACCATAAATCGAACTCGGCGCATATATCGACAGCCCTGCAAAGGTTTCAAGTGTGCAAACAAATATATTTCGTAGAAAAAGAAAAATATCTTGGAATCATTTTTTTTGAATTGGCCACACTAAGTATTTGACATATTCTATTTTTGAATTTTCAATACAAACAAACAATCAAAGTCAAGTTTGAAATAGTTCTTTTTTCGAATGCTTAATATATATAATCTAATTTTGTCGCACCTGAAAGTTTGCCCTTTACCTCAGCGGTAAGACGTTCCGTTCATATTGCAAAGTTCCACGTTTCGAATCCGACCCGCGGCAGAAATAAAATGTGAAATAAAGTTTAGCGTTTTTTCACATTTAAAACTATGTGCTTCTTCAGCGTAATGAAAAAATACTTCTAGTATGAATAAAAAAAATGTCGTCAGTCGGGCTGGGGATGAGGAGGGGGAGGGGAAATCGGTGACAATCATATAGAAGATGGATGACACTGAACAAAATCTGTCAAATCAGCTCCTAGCCCTATAATTATAGCTTCAAAAAATCGAATCAGTTCATTTGATTATTTAAAAAACTTCGTAGCCATGCAAATTTTGAAATAAAGTTCTCTCAATATTAATTACGATGCTTTAGTTCTAAGCCAGGAAATTTGAATTTTGAATATAAAAAGACGTCCATTCCAACTGGCCGAAAAATGTGATGTTCAAAATATGTTCAAAATAAATCGCTATCATTGGGCGAAGTGGACATCAGTACGCACACATTTGTGAAAAGTAAAAAGTGAAAAGTAAAAAGTAAAAAGTGAAAAGTAAAAAGTGAAAAGTGAAAACTTATTTTATCGGCTATTAATATATAGATTCTTTTTATGATTAAAAAAGCATCTTTTAAAAAATATTAAATTATGAAAGACTTATTCAACTAATTTCAGCATTATAAAGACTTATTTCTCTTAAAAATAATATTCATGTACTTTTTTAAGTAATTTTATTTTGTTTGAATCGTTCAAATTATGTACATTCACACAGATTTTGTCACTAACGACCCGGGTTTCGCCCTTCGGCATCTTCAGGCGTTCAAGTGCACATATGAACTCAAGGTCACGGTCAGATCAAGTTCATCCGTGCACTTGAACGCCTGAAGATGCCGAAAGGCGAAACCCGATCACGATCTATAGAATGAATATATGTGACGTATTTATTCTCCTCATACTCATTTTATCTACGAAATGTAGCGAAAGCGATTGACTTATTACTTATCATGTCCAAGTCATATATACTTAACCTCTCTTTTTAGAGAGGTTGAGTGGCTGAATAACAAATTCTGTTGAAATAATTCATAAGAAGTATATATAAGTGTACAAAGTTAAGCGGAGACATCATCGGAAAGCCTTCCTATATTATATAGAAATGTCACCAGAGCAAATTGATTTGGCTATGTTTAGTTACTGTTGTATTGTTTTCCAAGTCATTACAAGTACATACTTAAATAAATCAATTAATAGTCAATGTGATACAGATTGTAAGCAACCATGATTCAAGTGATATATCGTATTGTTTTTACATAAACACTCTATATGGTAATACACAAAATCCTTCAAAGTGATGTGGACGCTATCAACTTAGAAAAACTTTTATTTCGTAAGTGATAAGCGAGATACCTACACACATAAAAAAGCGATAGCGGGTTTTTCTCGTAGGGAACATAATGGCTATGAAAAATACGATTTCACACTATCATTCGGTTCGCCGGCCGAATGGGACAGTGGAGGGAGGTGGCGAGGGGGGAATGGCTGATTCTCTCGCATAATCTACACAAAACGGATATCTTACCAGTTGTAGGAACAAACAAATGGCATACGGTTCCGCTCCGGGACTATGCCGGGAGAATAACTAATAAAAACGTGTTACGTAAAACTAGTCACGTACGAATTATACTGGAGTAATGCCCGACGTATGGAAGAAAGACACAGGGATCGGGAAAATGAGTGGAGACTGAAGCAACGACGCTTCGGCCCTGCTTTCCTACACGACAGCCGCTTCGGCATCAGATGCCCTACTTGGCATGCATTTCACACATTAATTGAAATGACCGAACAATGTTTTTTCCTTCAAATTTTAACTTATTTTATATTTATCACTCAGCAAGTACTTAATAAATCAACACTGTGGATTATGAAATGTCTGTTGAATATAAATAATTTTAAAAATACTATTTATCCAACGTATTACACATGTTTGTATTTTTTTAAAAAATGGCCATTCTTATAAAGCTAGTGATGGTTTTTAAATGATTTTTATAATTTAGAATTTTGACTGTAGGTGCTTGATGAAATTTCAATTTCAAATTTGAATTGTCTGAATGTTTGTACTCGTGTACAAAAACATTCGTGTACTTGATAAAACATGTGGAACCCGAAAGGCGAAACCCGGAAAAGACTAATTGAAGAGTACAGCATTCAGACAATTCAAATTTAAGTTTTATCAGTTAAGAAAAACCTTTCCAGTTTTTTTTTATTGATTATTTAAAACAAAATGTAAATTATTAAATTATTAAAATTTTATTTATTTTTACCGTAAATTATGGCAATAAATCAAAGCCTTTCAAACATTCGAACATATTTCTTGTAAACCTGCAAAAGAGTTTATAGACTTATATTTTCTGTTTTTATTCAATGTTGGGTAATTGAAGCTGTGATTCCAAAACGTTGGGTGGTTACCACCAATTATAGCACATTTTCATTATTACTAGTTACTTCATAATATTATTAGAAATTATTTAAGATTTTAAAAGTAATATAGCAAATGGCGTAGATCAAGTAGACAACGACCCTGTAGCGTGGTGAAAAGATATGATGACGTCATTCGGCCTTGGTTTACGGCCACGTGCAAATGAAATATTTTGAGGTAAATGTAGAGCCAGCAAATCCTTTCTCAATTATAAATACACAATGAAGCTTTTTATAATTCATACTGTATTCAAACAAGTTCAAAATACTTGATTTTGCTGCATCTTTATGAAAAAAGCAATTTTTGTATTTAAGTTCTATAAGAAAATCCATTTATAGAAAATGTGTATTTCAATGCAATGTCGCCTGCTGTGGCCCAGTTGGTAGATCTAGCTCTACTGATTACGCATGTCTGGGTTGGATTCTCGGTAAGATCACAGTGAATTTCAGGATTATTCAATTCAAAATTGTGATCAAAGACTGGGTATTTGTGATGTCAATCCTAATTATCTCCTCTCTTCCCATCCCTCTGATCCTTTAATAACTGGGTGAAGCAGTAGCGATTAGTTAACCACTAGTTCTGTTTTAGCTTTACCCTTTTTTCCCCACTACTTACTTTGAAAAAAAAGTGAGGTTGAACGACTGGGAAACAAAGAGTTCTCGTAGAAAAAACCTCCGTTAGAAGGCCATTTGCTCTTCATTAGGAGCGGACATGGATAAAAAATTAATGCATTATAATTGACAACATATTGATTATTAATTTCTAGAAAATCAAATAAAATTCAATCAATAATTTGACTAACATATTTGTTACGATTTTTTTAATAATTGACCCACTACCTGGACGACACAATTTAGGGCGTGAATAATGATTTTTTCGGCATTCTATCGTATTGTTTAGTTTATGAAAATCTTTAATATACATCACACTGTATTCACGAAATTTCTTCCGTTTTACATGATTTGATATACCTTTCGTGATTGCAATACGTTGAATAATACATATAAATATTGTATTGAAATGAAGGTGGGATTTCTTTCTCCAACCTGTTCAAAGATAAAAAAATAAATTTTCATAATCAATTGTAAACATAAAATAAAATTTAAGATTTCGACTGAAGGTGCTTGGTGAAATTTCAATATTAAATTTGAATCGTTCAAACTATGTACATTCTCACAGATTTTGTCACTAACGACCCGGGTTTCGCCTTTCGGCATCTTCAGGCGTTCAAGTGCACGGATGAACTTGCGTCTAAGCGAACTAAGCGTCAGTTCAAGTTCTTCCGTGCACTGTGAAAGGCATCCGTGAAAGGCGAAACCTGGGTCGTTAGTGACAAAATCTGTGAAAATGTATATAGTTTGAACGATTCAAAAATAAAATACAATTCTTTATAACCCTTTTTTCTCTTGAAGGTAACTATTTGTTAAATTATATTGATTAAATTAAAAAAAAACTTTAAAGTTATTTCAACACTTGTATTGCCAGTACACTTTATTTTGAAGGCTTATACGATTTATTTTAGGGTGTCATACTGTAGATACTTGGTGGAAAGGCATTATATTAAGGAAAAACACAATATTCCTTTGAACTTTATTTCCCACTTTATTTATAGAGGTCAGGACTGGTTTCGCTTTTGGCGAGCATCAGTTGAAAAATCTCGCCATGGTCTTGAAACCGGTCTTGAACTTCATAAATAAATTGGAAATAGAGTACAAAGGAACATTGTGTTTTTTCTCAATTTATACGATTTCATGGTATTTTCGATTGTTAATTTCATTAAAATAGGTTTCTTTGATAATTCTTAGTTCTGTGTTGCTACACGTAACAAAACTTTTACTACTTTATAAAACATCAAGTGTGTTTCAACATAAAAGTGTTTTTTGAAGAACTCTGAATGGTCAAGTAGTGTAGCACTTTTAAATAAAAAAAAATCAATCGGCTGATATAAAGTAATAACAGTGACCTGGGCTTCCGCTCATGATCCAATGATTGTAATCATTATCTTCTGAATAACGAGTTTCAGAATCCTTAATCCAAAAATGTATTGATTCCTTTTGATGGTGACAGTGACATATAAGTGCGTTTTCAAAAATCCAATATGGCTGATTTATTAATACTATTTATATGTAACCTCACTTAAGCTATCTTATTATACGGAGCCACCGATGAGCGCGCTTTTTTTGTAAAGAAAATCGGGCCTACCTAATCTGTCACCATCCTTTCGACATCAAAATCCACGAGTCGATGAGCCGTTTTTTCATCCATAAGGATCTTAAGATTTCAAAAACATTTATTAGAAAGCGAATACAAAAGATAAAACGCACACCTCTTTCAATTTGTTCATAGAAACGAAGGCTTGTTCACTTTTTCTCATAAAGCGCGGATAAAGTTTAAAAATACTCAGAGCTTATTCGCGAGGGAATAAATGTCGAATACGGAGCGAACCGGAGCGGAGGTTCAATAAAGTTCTTATTATGAGTACTTATTTATACATCTGACGGCTCATATTTTCCACAAGTACTTGCTGGAGATATTGTGCACACGATACATAAATAATTTTGTTATAAGCTGCGATTGATTCCTCCCACATCTGAGATATTCTCGGATGATCACATTATGAATGTTTCATTACATTCGTTATACGCTTTATACACTCAATATGGAAGTATAATATATATACATAAACCACTCTTGTTTTGCTTATTTAAACTATATGGATTCAGAACATCTTATTTATCTATTGGTTGGGTGAACACTAGGGCTTGTCGGTTTTCATGAATCGGTTTTAAAACCGGTTTTTTGCCAAATTTCCGACATTGTTAAACTGGTTTTAAATACATTTTTTATTATTTAAATAAAAACGTTAATATTTTAACTTGATTTTGGCATGGTTTCAAATAAAACGAGATGAAATACATATGTATGTAGATAGTTTAACTCTTGCGGCTCGGAGACTAGAAAAATGCTTCTCAGCCGATGGGGGTCTTTTTTGACCCCAGTGGTTTCCTCATTATTAGCCTTATTCTTATGAATTTCAAAAAAAAAAATAGTCCAAGGGCTTAAAAATATCTCTTTGCATCATTCCTTATACATTTTTTTATAAAAATCTGTGTTTTTTTAATAAATAATAATATTTTAAGTTGCGCGTAAAAAAGACGTCATGTCAGCACACATATGAATTGACTACTGAAGAGCGTTCCAAATTATCATACGAACAATCGTTATCGCGGGCGCTAATCAGCTGATAAGCGTTATCGCGTATTTATATAAACTACAAAAGGTCCAAAAAACTATGATATAAGAATACCTTAATTATAAACATCGTATCACCCATATTAAAATAGATATTTACGAAAATGTTGGTATTGGGGTCGCATTTCTTGAGCTTAGAAACGGAAAAGTTAATATTCAGTATACAAAGCATGCATACTACTATTATTAACAATCCAAGAATGCGTGCGGAAAGTGATCAATCAGTAAGCGCTGCGTTTTCTTAAATCATATTTTCTGAAGATTAACACGAAATAATATTTTGTTGTGTATTAATATGTATATAAATAAACAAAACAAAAAAGAATTTCACACCTTTTTTCGCTATTTTATTTGAATTATCCATTTTTGTAAAACTTCGAAAACCGGATAAAACCGGCTTTGTATAAGTTATAGTGAACACCAAGAATTCCTACTGGGTATATGAATATATTTAGATTATTTTTTTTGGAGGTGCATTCAGCTTGTAGTCCAGTAGTCAATCATACAGCCTAGAATAGGTTACTGATATTTATTTTTTTAAATCTGTCTTGTACGCATTTTGCGCAAATTTTAACAAGGATTGGTAAATTAGTAATATTAAAAATCTGAAATACTGTCAACAAAATAATATATCGAATGAAATCTTAATTATGTTACCAATTAAAATTGTTTAGCGAAAACAAATCTTAAGTAATATTTTCAATTAAATTATTTGCAAATGAGGTTTTAGCAAAGGAAAAAATGTAATTATTATTCGTTGGGCACAAAGTTTTGTTTGACTTTTAATTGCATGCCGGAAATATCATGATGCTGCTTCTTTAAAAGTCTCCGTTTCATTTTCAGACATATTTTTGGTTCTAATAAATTTTCAACTCACTTCTTCTTTGATTCATAATAATTTTTTGCTGTTATTTATTTCATGGTTTATTGTTTATATTATCTCTTGATAAATATATTCACGAAAAAAATAAAAAATATTCACCAATTTGATGCGACTATTTTAAGAAATTTGCCATAAATGTTTTTTTTTGTCTGGTGAAAAAAAAAAGAAATTAAAATTTTATATTTTAATATAATATAAGATGAAGTACCTACCTGTTTTTTCAATTTAAAAAAGAAGATTTTTTTAGATTCAATATCAAATTATGTCATGAATTATTTAGTTGGGCCAAAAAATTTGACAAAAGACATCTTCGGGCATTCAAATATTAAACAAATAATTACAGACAAGTAATCATTATGATTTAAGAAGAAGTTATTTTCATAATAAATATTATGAAAATATTTTGTACGGCTTATAAACGCATCAAAATATATAGAAAAAAAATATAAATTCTACAACTTCATTAATACGATTAAATTTAAAATCATAGTGAGTCACGTATATTTTTTTATATTTAATTATACTTATATTGCATAACTATTTTTGACAATGGCTATCAAGTCAATAGTAGTCTGCAATATCAGTGTTATCTATTTTGATTTTTTTTGTTTGTGAAAACCACTCTCCGCTAAGAAAAAACCGTACGTGATGGCAAAATAGAGTGTGTTACGTGACTTTTATTTAAATATTATATGTGGAAATTATTATTAATTCAAAAAATAAAACACTGACTTAACTAATTTAAATTTAAGTACTGACAGTGAGCACCTAAAAAAGTAACTATTATTCATATGATAAATATTATATTGTAGATAGTAATGTAATCAATACAACATATATCTAAATAGATATCTAAATCGCAAAACAATTTAATATGAGTGCCAATTTCAAACGGCAAACAGCTTACAATTTGACATTATATGTAGCCGTAGTTTTATTCTCTGCCGTCTCGATAGCACAGCATCGTAAAAATATAATTTATATTTATATATTCTCAGAATATTCGGCTATTTATGGGTTGGAAAGTTTCTATCGTTTTTCGCTTGAATTAAAAAAATGATAAAATTCGAGGCGAGCGACGTTGAAATAGAAATTGGAAGCAAGATCCGCGGTGTCTGGAATCGGCCTTCATTTCGTATTCAAATTTAAATGTAAAGAACGCAAATGTATTGGAAAGAGGCCTGAATCAAATGCTTGTAGAATTTTTTGAGATTGAATATCTTTTTCATTATCCCAGCCGCGAGTGAGGCTCATACCGACAGAATAAAAAGATGATAAATAAATCTAGCAACAGGAAGTTTCCATTTTAAAATGTATCCATGCATCAGTGACGCTCATAAACGTAAAAAGGCTCTGAAAAATTTAACAACTTCCGGCGTTAGCCGGAAACGGGTTTTCCTTTTATTTCTGCTACTGACCTTGAAAAGATTTATACTTCCAAGAGTACAACAAGAATAAACAATATCGTTTTAAAACTTTCAGTTTTCAGAAAAATACAAATTTACTATTAATTTTATTCATTTGAGAGCTCTCTGTCGTCTAGCAAAACGAAGTCATTTTCATAAATATTTTTTTCAGTACATGACATTTCGAGAAATCTCCGAGTGTCATAGTTTTCAATGCAATTAAGAAAATGTTTGTTTCAAATATCTAAAAATCATAAAACACAAAATTACTTATTACTCACTTTTAGGGTATTCACTGTCAATACTTGGTGGAAAGTCAGTATATAAATAAAAACACAATTTTCCTTTGTACTTAATTTCCACATTATTTAAAAAGGTCAAGACCGGTTTCGCTCATGGCGAGCATTGTCAACTGATTGAACTGGCGAAAACAAATTGAAACCTTTTACCAATTACCAATATCACACCTTTTCATTTAATATTGTTTTTGTATCATTGGCACTGTTTAATTATATTTCTTATCAGTTGACAATACTCACTATGACCGAAACTGGTCCTGACCTTTTTAAATGAATTGGAAATTGAATACAATGAAAAATTGTGTTTTTATTTAATTACTATAATTTACTTTAATTACATCATAATTGTTTTTATCACTCAGAATCTTATGAAATGTAATACAACAATGGAAAAACAATTTTTATTATCATTAAAATAATAAAGAGACACTATACTTAATTTTTTATTGTATTATAAAAAAAAATAGCAACGATAAAGAAAAAAATTGGCATTCAAAAAATTACATTTTAGCTAAATAAGACAAAGTAAATGTAAAGAATTTCCTGTTGCTTTATATAAGGGCGCTTAATATTTAAATCTGTTTTAAAGTGTTTCTGGGGTGAATTTAAAAGTTTCAATAACAGCGTCTTGTTGCGGACGGACGTCGTGCCGCGACGCTCTCTCTTCCTACCCCCTACCTGCCTAGTGCCTACTGGAAAATGTTTTAAGATTCCGTAAAAGAAATCAGAAGCATAATAAACAATCTCGTGGGTAAGTGTGAAAGGTTCGACGGACAAACTTTTCTTGGGAGTGCTTTCTCGGTAACCCTGCACTGTATTTTCTTTATTGTAAGATGAAGTGAAAAGGGATTTAAAGGAATGCTGGAATTATTGTTATATTTCTTGTGTACATGTGAAGATGTAAGAAATTATCTTCATCTTCGAGTTTTTTTGACAACAATTATAAGATGTAAACTTCTAATTTCTAGTATAATTATTACAAATAATTATTTTATGAAATTTAAGGAATCAGTTTTTTTTATTTAATTACGAACTGGAATCCTTTTCTGATAAGGATTTTTTTATAAATTGATCCTACACTCTTTGAAAAAAGTGAGAGGTTGAGCAACAGACAGTTCTCGTAGATACACTTCCGTTGTTCTATTACAGGGGTCGTCAACCTTTTTATGCCTACCGCCCACTTTTGCTTTTTTTCATGGTATTTTTTTTTTACCGCCCACCAACATCGCTATATTTCAATCCAGTATATGGGTGAAATATTTTTTTAAAGATTTTGGGTAAAGAAAAAATCGCACACCGCCCACTAGTGGGCGATACGGACCAGGTTGACGACGCGTGTGCTACACTCTATAAGGAGTCCATATGCCTTACATTGGAAGCGGACATGTTGAAAAATAATCAAAAACTTTTATGAAATGTTTATTTTTATGAAACGTTTATGAACAGATATAACAAAGGTAAAAAAGACAAATAGCTTTCTCATTCAGTGAATTTTGAATTTAGCAAGAATTCGAGTATTTTTATTTTTAATAAGTCTTATTTGAAAGATTGATTATTGAAATTCAAGTATTTATTTTGTGTGTAAGGTGTTTTTTTTTTAATTATGGCCGTTCAGAAACAAACGGTTTCTAAAGAAAGAGAATCTGTCGATCTTTTTGACAGATACGAAATGCTCTTTTACTCTCATAATAATAAGTGATCTCCCTTTTGACCAATATATCTTGCTGCACGTGACTTGTAGTTAATAAATAAATACCTCTTTAGTTCAAAATAATAGGCTCTTTTTGGAAAAATCAAATAAAGTTTCTTTATAATAATAAAGTTAACATTAAAAAGGTATATTTTTCTGTAAATAATTTCTAAAACTAAGTAACTTAATTCACCCACTATTGTTAACAGCTGGTTTATTCATCACCAACCTAGTACTAACGTTGTTTCTGATTTAAAATATAAGCTGATATAAAATGTATCGTTCAAAAGTAAACAAAATGTTATTTAAAAAACCTCACGAATATCATGTTTCTCAAATTAAAAACTGTAAGCTGAACTCGGAAGCATGCAAAATCAGATGAGTGGAATTACTAGTGGAGTCTCACTGAGAAAAATACTTGGATGGCAAAAACAAACCAATTATGTTTTGCTACCTCTTGTACAATAATTGCTCTAATTTTCCCAACATTTTCAGTACTTAGCTACGGTTAATAGGGTTACTGTGAGATTGGAGAATATACCATAAAACTTTTAACGATTCGTGTACATATATGCCACTGTTTTGTAAAATGTATTTAGGTATAAATTTATCAATATTTTAAAGAATAACAACTGTTGTTCAAGAGTTGCGAAACTGTTAAAACTAGGGAAAGTGCTTAATACCTGTAATTCTTAATTGACAGCAAAACTTTTGGTGACGAAGATGAAAACTATAACAGTTTCAAATGTCATATTGATAACCACCATTCATAACTCGTCTTTATCAATTCATTTTTTCATTTGATGTTTTTATTGTACTACTGCATGCTTGTGGCGTAGCCTAATCATCTTGGGTGTTTGTCTTCTTCATCAGGATGGTCAGGGGTTTGAGTAGCTTAAAAAACTCTGTCAAACATTTTTTTCAATTTCTTAATAATTTTAGTTCGAACTTATAGATTTTTTTATTGATCTCATTAACCTATTAAATCCTTAAAATGAATGATTAAAAAAGGAACTAGCCATCCATTAAAAAAAATATCTCTTCTTGCTTTTCTTTTCTTACCACTTCACATAAGATAGATAATTAATAAAAAAATAATTGTGATTATTTTGACTAGGAAGAAACATCGGTTTGAGTATAATTAATTGTGTTACATATTAATAAAAAAAATCTACAAGTGTCTCAGCAAGTATATTTTTTAAAACAATCAACGTCACCCCGACGAACAAACGTGAATGATAAAGCCGTACACTGCGGGTGATAACGAGGTCGCTAGTTAGCGTCACTTGTTCAAAATGAAACGTCACGTTACGTCACGTTGCGTCACTGAACTTCTCTTCAATGACTCGCAGAAGCCACTCTCCCTCAAAGTTGCAAAGTCTAGCTGGAAATTAATCGTAGTTCACGATATGTGGCGTTCTCAAAAATCGTAATCGGAAGACTTAATAAATTAAAACATTCCATTTCTAAGTTGTTATGGAAATACCAATCATTTTTGCACTTTTTTGCGTGAATTGAGTAATATAAAGAGAAAGTTTTAATGCCACTTTAACGATTGTACCCACGCCAATTTTAAATCTGAAAAAAATATTCAGGAACTAGTCTCTGGGGACGGAAACTGACAAAATTCGTGCAGGGCCGGGAAATATTTTTGGAAGAGGACTTACCTTTGGCTATGACAATGCTGTTTGATTGCTTTTTTTTATTTATAATAATAATGTTTTCAAATGCATTTTTACCAGCTGCAAATTAGTGTATTCGTATGTTTTGTCTTGATAGAACGCATCTTATCATTTAGATTCAATCAAATCATTTAAGTGGAGATACACAGACATCGTAGGCAAGACCTTAAAATCATCGAATGAAGTGCTCTATAGAGCAATCTTTTCTTCTAAACGGTAGAGATAAAAAGTGATTTTAATCAGTCAAGATCCTTGACTGACCTTGGATAGCAGAATTAAGTTTAATAAACACACCACAAATAAAAAAGTAAAAAATGCTACAAAAGCAAGATTGTATTTTGTGCGCAATGTGAGCAGAAAATTTACACTCAAAAGTAAACAGATCCTCTGTAAAGCAATAACTCTAAGAATGGTATACACTACTCCAATATAGGCTTACGATCACCGCAACTATATTAAGACCCTCCATATTGTACAAAATAAATTAATTGCGACAGATATAAAGCACCTCGCGGTACGTGCGCAACTAGCTGCTTAATAGAGACTTTTTTTGTGAAATCTCTCAAAAGTTTCTCAGAGAGGTAAGCAATCATTAAAACCTATTGATTCTTTACTTTTGAAATTAAATGACTTAAAAACATCGATCCTGAAATTCCGAATCCAAAAAAGTCTCCGGTATTGGCGGTGACTTCGTAAAAATTCATATTTGAAACCAAATTAAATTGATGACTTTCTTATTTTAATAGTTGCGTTATTGATTGTTACGCAACCAGTGGAATAGCAATGTTTTTAATTTTATGGTAAATAGTTTTTTTTATGATAAATTGCTTTAGTCATTATATATATTTTTTTAAATTTCTCTTCTACATTATGAATAATAGTTTATTATCGACTGTCCCTACAATAAATATTCTGGGCAAAATAAAATATATTTGGCATATAATTATGGTGCTTTAAGTCATTTTTTATGTTTTCACCCTGGTTCATAACTAATTTTATTATGAGTCAATAATAATAAACTTACGCCACTGGCACTACCTATGACGTCACACTCGCTGATGAATGATTGGCCCAGCGGTATTCGTTTTGCGCAAATCTCACTCCGTTTGTAGAGTTTAATGGTTGGCCAACTCGATTCCATTGGCTCTATCCCAACTTCAAAAAGTCCAGCGTCACAGGTTTATTTTTTTATCATACAAATGAAGTGCACACCAATGAACCTTTAAAACTATTTCACAATAATTAAACTCATTTTTACAGTATGATATAATAATAAGTTGTTTTTTTAGGATTACACTATTATTATTTACTTCCCGTAACAAAATTACAACTGTGACATAAAGTGCATTGAATAGAAAAGATAATATAAATATCAGGGCTTCGAACCGGAACTGAACCGTAAACAAAAAACCGCAAAACCGTTATTTTTGCCGGATCGAAAACCGGAACCGAACCGAAAAAAAATATAAGTTTTTCTCGGTTCTTTGTTCTTTCGGTATGTTGGGCAAATCGGCAAATTCCTGGGTTTTTGGATTCGAGCTGAACCGAAAACCGGAAAAACCTTTTTTTTAACTTGAACCGGAACGAAAAACATAAATGCAATTGTGCTCTATTTATTTCCAAAATTTCCTGGAAAAAGAGCTTATGACTCCGTATTTGGGTGTAACATTTTTATCCCTTGTTCCTGAACACGTTTCCTTCCGAAATTAAGTGATTAGCAAAAGTAGACGTGTCTTTTTTCAATCTAAAGGCTGCCATATGCTCTAATACTCTGGTGTTCTTTCCGTTTTGCCGATATAAAATTTTGTACAACAAGAGCATTGCAATCTATAAATCCCGGATTTATTTAAGTAATGTATTTTATCTTTATTGTTAACTAATAATTTGCCTATAATAAATAAATAGAGCACAATTGCATAGTCTTCTGATTTTAAATGAAATATTAACCCTACCAGGACTTCCACTTTTATACCCTATATAAATATAATCATAAAACCTTTGCCGACAAACAAATAAATATAATTCTTGAAACTACTTACTACTCAAATCTGTGGGCATTCCCGTGAGCTTATCCTTTTCGCCAGCTATAGCTTTAAACTCAATGATACATCTATTTCTTATATAAACACGAAGCATTCATTTACTAAGCGTCAGTTCAAGTTCATCCGTGCACTTGAACGCCTGAAGGTGCCTAAAGGCGAAACCCGGGTCGTTAATAACAAAATCTGTGAAAATGTACATAATTTGAACGATTCAAATTTAATATTGAAATTCCACCAAGCACCTTCAGTCGAAATCTTAAATCATACATAAAAATTATTATTTTTAAGCAAGTAATTTTTTCGAGTGAGACATAAATAATTTTTTGACATTTATTAATCCTACTTGTCTCTTTTACATGCATAAAAACAACATATTGGTGGAAAAACTTTATTATTTTAAATGTTGGGATTATCGTTATAATATTGATTTAACTGGTATTCACTTGGTAGAACTTCACTATATATGTATGGTCAAAATAATAGTACATTTTTTTTATAGTTGATAGCTATTACGTATATAGTTCTTACGAGAGCCGAAATATTTCCCAACTCAATTAAGGTTTGTATAACTTAAACAAAAGTGTTATTTTGACTTTATAATCATAATTGGAAAAAGTCTATCGTCCCAATATCAACAAATAAAAGTCTTTACAGCGAAATCGTGTTTTTTACAGTTGCTTATCTTCTTTCAATCTGCGTAAAAGATAGGAACGGTGGGTTTCAAGCGAAAGCTTTTTATTACGCGAATGAAACTTTCACACAAAAAAATCGTAAATATCCCAAAGTATGTGAACGCTTGTAATGGCCTTTAAAGTAAATCGTTTCCAAAAGTTCTCTTTTCAAATCCTATTTAGTTTATAATATTATGTGACACGAACTCATAGTGAAATTACGTGTTTTAAATATTCACTTATGTTGAAAATGTTTCTCATAAAAGAATCCGGTCCTGACCATATTTTAAATGAAGAAATTGTTTATTAACTATTTCAACAATAGTTATTGAATATTGGTATTTGATTACGACTTAGCTTATATTATATACTGAACTCATTTTGATAATATTTTTTTACTAGCCTACTTCTGCCAGAAAGGTAGTGATATTATTGAAAGAATTTAAATTAAAATAGTAGTACTCTTTCATTTTAGTTAAAATATCAAATTATTTAAACATACAAAATCATAACGTAATTTAAGATTTCGACTGAAGGTGCTTGGTGGAATTTCAATATATAATTTGAATCGTTCAAACGATGTACATTTTCACAGATTTTGTCACTAACGTTTGCCTGTTTAATGGAACGGATAGACAAATAAATAACTTTCATAACTTTATAAATTCATTAGATAAAAATATCAAAATCACTTTAGAAGTCGGAGGCAAAAATATTAACTTTCTTGACCTAAATATTAACATTGAAAATAATTCTCACGAGTTTAAAATATTTCGGAAGCCGACATTTTCGGATGCTGTAATCCATAAGAATTCAATGCACCCATTTTCTTATAAACTAGCCGCTTTTCATTCAGAAATTCATAGACTTGTGAGTGTTTCTTTAAACGAAATAAACTTTAATATCGAATTGAAAATCATCAAAAAAATCGCCATAAACAATGGATACGATATGTCTCTTATAGACAATCTTTTATCAAAAAAACAAAATAAACTTGCAGAGAAAATGTTTTTTAAAAGTATAGTGTCAAAGGACATAGATCTTACTAGGTACCGGCGTAGAATCATTTATTTTTTTTTTTTTTTTTTTTAATCCATATCCGCTCCCTATACGGAGCATATGGTCACCACGAAGCTCCTCCACAATTCTCTGTCTCCAGCCAGTCTCCTCGCCTCCTCCCAGGTCATCCCAGCGTCCCGTAACTCCGCCGAGTACATCCTGTGGATAGTCATCAGTGGCCTTCCACGACGCCGGGATCCATCCGGCCGGAAGAAGAGACAGGCAGGGTTCAGGCTCTCTTCAGGCATCCTCAACACGTGTCCAAGCCAGGTCCACCGCCGTTTCTTTATTTTTGACGTGATAAGAGGCTGGTTAGTCCGTTCTCTTATCTCCGTGTTCCTGACAAAGTCAGACCATTTCACCCCTAGCATTCGTCGCAGGCATCTGTTTTCGAAGCACAGTATACGGTTACTCTGCGCTTTCGTAAGGTGCCATGATTCGCAACCGTAAAGCAGCACTGTTAAGATACATGCGTTGAATAGGAGGCACTTGGTTCTGACCGAGTACAACCGTGAGTCCCAGACTTTCCGCATTGAGTTAAAGGTTGCTCCAGCTATCCCTAATCGGATCGCGAGCTCTTTACACGGATTGCCATCTCCCGTGATGTGTACCCCCAGGTACCTGAAACCGTCGACTCTTTCGATGTTTTGACCGGCGCTCGTCAAAGGGTAGTGTGGGTCCGGACAGGCACTGTTGCAGAGTACATTGGTTTTACTCGCATTGATTTTAAGACCGATGCGATATGAGTTTCTCTGCAGTCTATCCATTGTCTCTTGAATACCCTCGACAGATTTATCAAATATAACAGCGTTAGGAATTAGGAAATTAGGAATTAGGAAATAAAATTAAAAAAACAGCTAGCTGATAGTGTTAGACAAGCTTTTTACTGTAAAAACTCTTTAGGCGAATTATTAGTTAACAATAAAGATAAAATACATTACCTAAATAAATCCAGAATTTATAGATTGCAATGCTCTTGTTATCCAAAATTTTATATCGGCAAAACAGAAAGAGCACTGAACATCAGAGTTTTAGAACATATGGCAGCCTTTAGATTGAAAAAAGACACGTCTTCTTTTGCTAATCACTTAATTTCGCAAGGACACGTGTTCAACCAGGAACAAGGGATAAAAATGTTACACCCAAATACGGACAGTCATAAGCTCTTAATACAGGAAATTTTGGAAATAAATAGAGCAAAATTGCATATTCTTCCGATTTTAAATGAAATATTAACCCTACCAGGACCTCCACTTTTATACCCTATATAAATATAATCATAAAACCTTTGCCGACAAACAAATAAATATAATTCTTGAAACTACTTACTACTCAAATCCTTATCCTTTTCGCCAGCAATGGCTTTAAACTCAATGATACATTTATTTCTTATATAAACACGAAGCTTTCATTTACTAAGCGTCAGTTCAAGTTCATTCACGCACTTGAACGCCTGAAGACGCCTAAAGGCGAAACTCGGGTCGTTAATAACAAAATATGTGAGAATGCACATAGTTTGAACTATTCAAATTTAATTATAACGTAGTTGAGACGACAAGATCCAAACTATTAGAATGGAAACGTAAACATATCATACAATACTGTAGCCCATTAGTGGACAAGTACTACAACCATGTTTAGGATTTTGGATTATGACAGAGATTCAATATTTCACACGCATAATTTATTTCCCTTTTTTAAGTCATAGCTCTTACAAAAAAAACTATTCGCATAAAAATCAAATGATATTTGCTATCCCAGTTTTACACTGTTTCGATCAACAAAGCTTATACAAAAAAATGGATTCAGGGTTTTCGTATATTAAATCATGCCATATACGTTTATGTACTATTGAGAGGGTTGACCTCTTTAAACCAAAGTTTAAGAGATACTGTTTTTAGGGGGCAAATAAAACGCCAAGTATTCATATTGTCTGTATTTATCTTTTGGTTTTGCAGAAGTTAAAACATTTTCACATCATTTGGTTTGGTAATCGGCATCTTATTTATATTCATGTATTCTAGTTTTTTATTACATCCTGATACATTTCTGTGGAAAGAGTTTGGTGAGGAGGTTTTACCTTTTCGCTCGAACTTTGCTTGTTGACAAGGAAACGTTAAAGGAAAAATATTGTCGCAATATATCACCGAACGGAAATCCTAAGCCGACTCATCACTTCCGTATTGTAAAACCGAAGTAAGTCTACATCTAAATTATAATGTTATAATGATTCCTCTACTGGTATGCTACAAATATAATGCATCGTTATTTTTGCAACACTCACTCTTCTTCAGTGTATTCTTTAGATATTAGTTTTAATCGTATTAATCAGAGACTTATATAAAAGCCTCCTATGTCTTCTGCATGCTCTCAGCAAACATCTTCTACAGCGCCATCGTCTCTTTAAAATACACTAAAAGTAGGTACCAAATTTATAAAATTTAACTTTTGAACATAATTAATCGATAATGATTTTTAATTGTATACATATAAATTGTATTAACCTTATCGTTTATTTAATGTTTTTTAAGTTGTGACGTGTGTTTTTTTTTAATTTTTACTTTAACATAGACATTGACTATAATTATAACCTTATAAATGACAAAATTGAATGGTGAGTTTCTTTTTCATTCCACTAAATGCAGAGAGGGGACTAGACACAAACAATAACAGTGACAATTACAATGATAAACATTTGTGTTTGGAGAGGGAAATCAAATAGGAAATGAATGTTAAACAACTTTTTAAAATTTTATTTACCTAATTTCATAAAAGTAGACAAAAATACTACATTTGTAATCTTAAGAGATTGACTCGGTGACATATTTGTAAATAAAAATCAATGTTTTAAATTTAATAACTGTCAACTCATAGGAAAAAAATGCTTGTGAGACATCTTATATGTTACTTGATTCTTACGCTTAAACACCTATCTGTCTTCTCTTATTTACCGGTTTGAGTCCCAGTGCGGTCCAGTTCATAGTTTTATTTGTCAGATGATTTCTGTTTGAAAGCATACATTTATGTGATGCTAAGAACTCCTTCTTTATTACTCAAATATCAAAATGGGGTGATCAAAACGGAAAAGTCAACCGTTGGTGTTTCCTTATACCTATTCTATTTCTCGTTACAATTTTCGAAAAGAAGAGGCTGAGCAACTGGATAACAAGAAGTTTTACTAGAAAAATTTACTAGAAATCAACTCAACATACTATTTATTTTAAAAAAAAAAAAGCAAAATCGTGAATTCAATTATAAATTATATCTTACATTAAAAAATTTAAAAGAATTGCTTTTATTAAAAATTTATATACATACATAAAATGGAAATTGGAAAATTTCTCTCACGTAATCTTGGCATCTTCAGCATTATGAAACAGTGCAGCTTGTATGAGTCGAAATCTTTAGTGCAGTAATTTTTAGTTCGCTGCAGTCATAAATAATACTTTTTTATTTGTGAAATTTAAAAGTCTTCCAATAATTCAGCGCAAGTCTCCAATATGCCGAAACGAAATAAGACGAAAGTCGCCATTTCTTACACGTGCTCTACGGAAAATTACTTTTCTTCGACCTGCCGACATGACAATGCGCATTCACAAACTTACCATTTGAACACGTACCTTATTAAAATATGTTTATTGAATATATCAGCAGTTTTTTTTTAGCTACACACTTTGTTTGTTTTTGATTTATAAAATCAAGGGCACTTGATTTGTGTTAGAATCGGCGTTCAAAAAACAAACAATTCAACCATAAAACTTTTTGCAACTATCCAATGATAAAATTTTACATTCTCAATGACCGGTGATTTTGTTTTATTTCTTATCTGTTTGGTGATTAAAATAATTTACTTGTTTGATTTCGTTGAGATAGTGAGGACTTATTAAAATATTTAATAAAAGTATTATTCTCTGTGTATTCTTTAACGAGACATAAACAATTAAAAAAAAACCTTACACATTTTTTTAAACGAAAAGTAAAGGTTATCTAATTTAAGATTTCGACTGAAGGTGCTTGGTGGAATTTCAATATTAAATTTGAATCGTTCAAACTATGTACATTCTCAAAAATGTTGTCACTAACGACCCGGGTTTCGCCTTTCGGCATCTTCAGGCATTCAAGTGCACGGATGAACTTGAATGCCTGAAGATGCCGAAAGGCGAAACCCGGGTCGTTAGTGACAAAATTTTTGAGAATGTACATAGTTTGAACGATTCAAATTTAAAGGTTATCTAGTTGTCCACAACCATTGAAAGCCATTCATGGCTTAAATGAATACTTTATTATTGTTTCAGTCTGCTTAAGGATAAATATCCAAAATTATAATATGATTATTTATAAAATGTACACATCATTTGTAGAACACTTTAATACTCATGGATCTTTAAGTCTAAGGTTTCCTTATACATATGGTTTCTTCGTAAACTGGCTTTGTTAGAACTAAGGATTGTTCATCACTGTAACATTCACGCTCTTCCGTCAGCAACGATTGAAAAAGAATGAAATATGATGACATAAAATCATTGTGCTCATTTCAATTAGTTATGTTTTACCTTAGCAACAGCAAACAGTGTCAAAATTTCAATTATTTACTTTCAAACTTTATGTATGGTATTTAAAATATATAGGTAAATAGTTAGTAAAAATCAATATTTAGAGTACGTGGTGGTTATTTTATTGCATTTTTTTACAATTTCAGGTAGCATCATTTGTACAAAAATATTCTAAAAACTTACATTTATAATCGGGTAGGTTACTTCTTCTCACACAATTTCAAATAAAATCCCAAATTAGCGGCTCTTTTATAGAAATTTGATAAACATAATATAATAATAATTTTGTATAGATATCTACGCAGCCTTCTAATATCTAGAAACGAAATTTCAGCTGAATGCATTTTTAGTTTTATGTCAAGAGGATCATATTTTTACAATGTTAAGATTAGTGAAATAATGATTTATGTTTTAATGGTACAATAAAGATGTTATTAATCATGAAGTACTCGTTGAATATTAATATATTTGAAATAAAAATAACTACTTTATTATAAATAAACACTGATAAGTCATTTTGACTAGGTATTACAATATCAGAATACTAAATCAATACTGGTTTTTCATATTAAATGCGTTTAATAAAAAAAAACATTTATTTTAACTTTGGCTTTTAGTATTACTGAAGTACATATCTGTCAGTATTGACTGGAATCTTCTCAAATTAAAAAAAAAGATAATTCAAAACAAAAAATACGGTGGATTCATGACATTGAAATTTCGATTATATCTGAAAATTTTTCAATATTTAAATGTCAGTATTTTATGATTGTCAAAACCGGTATTATTGACTGTTTGCATGTAGTGTTTTTTTTAAATAATATGCGAAGATTGAAATACTATTTAATAAACGGAAAGCTTATTGACTCCCTTTAAAATGCTTTTTTTAAATACAGTTAATATTTTATAATAAAAACAAAAAATTGATTAGATTGTTATATGTTTGTTATGAACTATTCTATTGACATTTAAAAAATAATGTGATGTTTTTCATATTTTATTTTTACTCAATGGTAATTGTATTAACCAACATTAGCAAATTTAATGCTAATGGCATTTGTTATACTTTAATCTATAGGTCATATATAATAGTATATAACATGTAATAATCAATTAACATTAAATTAATTTACATTATCAACATACAGTTAAAAGTTTATAATAGTAATGCAATGAAAAAAACGCTGTATAATGAATGCATCATATTGACAGTTAATCATATTTTGTTCAATTATAAACACTCGACGTTTGTATACTTTTTATTTTATATTTTATTGTGTAATTTCTTTACACTCAGTTCAGTATCACATCAATTAACATCTAAATCACATTTATGTTTTTTCGATTAAAATTTAACACTTGCATTTGAATAATGCTATAGATAAATAATGTCAATATAATTTGGTAGTACACACAGAAGACGGAATTTTTAGCAGAAGCATTTGAAGTCACTAGAAAATAAAAAACGTATTAATTAACATCAGTTTTCATTTTTAAAAAAGTCATGCACAACCTTATTCTTATAACAGCTCGCATAAAAACAAACTATGATGGTTTCGGACCGTAAAAAAGGATCAAATTTAAAGTAAGCATAATCTTAAATGAATTTAACATCGACTTCATTACTTATGTACAAAAGCATACCTTTTAAATTTATAAAAAAAATGAAAAGATTGTTCAGTCGTCCAATATCGTAGATAGTTTTTACATTCAAGTTTAAAGATTTAAATGTATATCAAAGTTTTGTTATCTTCAAATTATTTTAATAGTTTTGATTGTAAATTATCAAAAACTAACCTCTCCCAAGTCTTGGTGGGCCATCTGTCTCTCGAAGAGCGAGCTCTGCGATGTCGTTGTACAGTTCCCGTACCTTCGCCAGGCACCTTAGCACTGGTGACCCGTCGGCGTAATGTTCAGTCAAAAGTAGAAGCGACACCGACAAGTCAGCTTTGTATAAACCATCTTCCACCGGCTGATGCCTCAGCAATCCTGGGCTTATCTGTGAAAACCCACTTCGATTTAATTATGCGTAAAAGTAAAATGATCACATTATTATATCGAATTGAATCAAAAAGTTTCTCAAAACACGTTTAAAATAACATACGGACATTATTGACGGATATTTCAAATGCTTTTATAGATTTTTTATCCAACAACGGCAGCCAAATATCACGTATAATAAAATGAGAATTCATTTAACCACTCGACAATATTTTGTTCTAATACTATGATTTTTAATTTAAGACAAAATACAATTTACAAATTTCCATACCGAATAACTTATGTTTTGTGACCTATTTTTAGCGTCTTCCTAATTCCGATGAAGTATAAATATTTGTATCTAAATGCGTGATCACATTCTTCAAATATCGGAATTTGAAAAGGGGAAAATGAAGTGGCAAAGAAATATTCCGTACGGTAAACTCACACATACATACATACTAGTACATAGCTCATATAGCTCTAAAATAAAGTACCCTTATTATTTTAGAAGAAATTATTTCACTACTTATAGTTAATAAGTATTATCATAACATTAAATTTAATGTTTTAAATTAATTGGTTAAATAAAGGTATCTCACTTAACACCATCATTTAAAGAATTGCGTAAATAATTGAGAAAATAGCTGAAATAAAAATTTCTCATTCAGAAACTACATTTATTTTGCATAATACATGATTACTCACGGCACACACAAGTATATGGTAATTTGAAAGATTTTGTCTTTATTAATATTATGTGATTAGAATCAATACATATGTATAACATAACATGCGTTATAGATATGTTTACAATATGTACATTAAATTTCATGTAAATTAAGAAACAAACACAAATGAAACATTTCAATATTGATTATTTAAATACTTCTTCACTTCAATATATTGATTTTGGTTGTTGTTGAAGTTGTCGTCCTATTAAAATCTTTTAGAATAAAAAAATATTTTCTTTATTCAATCCAACAAATTCATACCACCGATGAAATTTTATAATATTTTTTTAATGTAACATTTTTTAAGCATCGACGATTTGTGTGCGGATATTTTTGGTTTTAAAAAAGATTTACTGTTGCTGTTCAAAGACAATTTGAACAATGTACTTACTTGCATAGTGTTTATGAAGAATGTGAGGTTGGCCATCGGTCTGGAGGGAGGCGCCGTACAGTTCGCTCGCAAAATATCTCCCGGCTCGTAGTTAGGACGCTCGGTTACTATCACGGGAGCTCCGAGCGGTAATGCTATTGGAAAATATTAATAAAAATATGTTCAATAACATGAAAATACCTCAAGGATCATATGCCTTAAAAACAATATTAAAAGACACATTATTTGTCAGAAACCTCACAGCACCACGATAAGTTTAAGCTTTTATTTTACTTAATCACTATTCGTAACAGTTGACTATCAATAGTAAACTCCGTAAAGTCCGTTGACCTCAACGGGGGGGGGGGTGTTTTTGTTGCATTTTTAAGAAGTCAGAAAATTTACTGGCGTGAAAAATAAATTACAAACTTATTTATTGAGTAAGCCAGAAATTCTGATAGTAAAAGAAATATACCTCGGGGCATATATCGACAGCCCTGCCCTGCAGTATTTAAATTGTAAATTATTTATTTTTTGGAATAATGTTCAAGTTTCTTAACAACCATTTTTCGTAGTAGCAGAAATAGACGTCGTAATTTTTTTAATTTTTGGAATAATGTTTAAGTTTGCTAACAACTATTTTTCGTAGTAGCAAAAAAAACCTCGTAAATTACTTCATTTTTGGAATAATGTTTAAATTTGCTAAGAACTATTTTTCGTAGGAGCAGAAATTTCGTATTTTTTTTAATTTTTGGAATAATGTTTAATTTTGCTCACAACTATTTTTCGTAGGAGCAGAAATTTCGTAAATTATTGAATTTTGGGAATAATGTTTAAGTTTGCTTACAACTATTTTTCGTAGTAGCAGAAATTTCGTAATTTTTTTAATTTTTGGAATAATGTTTAAGTTTGCTTACAACTATTTTTATTAGGAGCAGAAATTTTGTAAATTATTGAATTTTTGGAATAATGTTTAAGTTTGCTAACAACCATTTTTCGTAGTAGCAGAAATAGACGTCGTAATTTTTTTAATTTTTGAAATAATGTTTAAGTTTGCTAACAACATTTTTTTTTTCGTAGTAGCAGAAATTTCCAAGGACGGTGGTTCGAATCCAGACCGTGGTGCTTTTTTGTATGAGAATTTAATTTTTCAGCGATTTGATTTGTTTCATCAAATAACAGTGTATTGGAAAAATATTTCTTTAGTATGAATAAAAAAATGGCGACAGCGGGGCTGTGGGGGTGGAAGGAGGAGTGGCAGCGGGAGAGGCAGGGGGAGAGGAAATCGGGGACATCTTACAGACGGACATTATCAATAGTAAATATGGGCTACAAATAAATACTTTTCATTTTTATTACTCACTTAAAGAATCATCATTATTTTTTCAAAAATATTAGTAGCCCTGACATCTCAACGGGGTTTTTTAAAAAATTCTTAATGGCTTCCAGTTCTTTACATTTCAGCAATTAAACCAAATCAATTTATCTAATATATAAAAATGAATGTTTGTTTGTTCGTACTCTATGGGCTACAATTAAAATTAACTTACAGTAGGTCTTATATATTATATAAAAATAAATTTGTGTATGTCTGCCATACCGTTCATGCAACTTGCGCGAAGGTTATAGGCGTAGTACAATTAAATTACAGTAGGGGACGCGTTTGTCGTACCATAGACAATCGGCAGCAAAAGTCAAACAGACAGAAAAAGAAAACATGCACTTGAATAAACACAATCAAAACACAAACACTTTCTTTCTTTGAGTGACATTGCAACGCTTGCCGGGAACCGGTAAGTATATAAATATATAAAATTAAACCCTTTTTTTTTCAAAATCCACATAATTTATTTATAGATCAAAACCAAGATTTTACTCGTCGCGAGCATCAGTTGACAATGCTGATATTGTTTTAATA
Source organism: Himalopsyche tibetana (assembly GCA_030503985.1). NCBI lineage: Eukaryota > Metazoa > Arthropoda > Insecta > Trichoptera > Rhyacophilidae > Himalopsyche > Himalopsyche tibetana. The sequence goes on along the minus strand of JAPJYX010000007.1, from coordinate 275,509 downwards.
CAATACCTTTCGACCAAGAATTGGCAGTAAAAATCATTGACCCAATAAACCATAATGATATATACAAAACATTTTTTTTTTTTGCATTCGTATTGTTTTTATACGATTTTTTCGAAATGTTCCAAATATGGAACACTGGAAATACAATGGGGTAGACGTTATAAAACTAAATAAGAAATAAAGTTTATTTCAACACAAGCAACCTTATAAAATGGTGTACATAGATAAGTAAAGCTATGTAAATATAATATATAAACATGAGTTAACGAAAATGGAAGGTTTTGAAACATCCTTGTTGCGATTTTTTTTTACAAAGTGCGCATCGATTTTTTTTATCAGCTGGAATCATCCAATGATCTACTCGATCATATTGAATATTGAAAAGCACCCTTCTAGATAATTCTTTTGACGAATTTGGCCTTCCTCCCCTCTTCATGGCATTCTCATTAAATTTCAAGTATTATATTTCTTTAATAAAAACACAATAATCCTTTGTACTTCATTCCACTTTATTTAATATGTCAGGACCGGTTTCGCTCATTGCGAGCATTGTCAACTGATTATATTTCTTCTAAATTTCAAGTAATCTAACTTTTTATTTTCTGGATTTTTTCTATAAAGTTTCCAAGCATTATGAATTGCAGTATCCAAACAAAAGGTAAAAGGTACCCACCACCATTTTTTATATGTGATGGATACTCGATAGTTATCTATATTTTCATCCATTTATTCTACGCCGCCCATATACTTGTTTTATTTTGATATGACATTTGGTCGGTTGATTAGTAGCTTTTTTTTTCGTTGATGATATCCATCTTTGAGCATGTTCTATTGGTTCTACTGGATCGCAGGAGCTAACAGTGAGAATAACTCGGTTTTCATTCCAAACTGTAATAGTAATGGCAGTTTTGGTGTTAGTACAAAATTCATATGTAACATTTTCATCACCGCTGTCCTCTTCAGTCTCAACGCCGTCTTCGAGAGGTGTTATAACCAGTGGTGAAGTGGGGCCAGGTCAGCGACCTGGCACTTGAAAATGAGCCAGGGTGTAGCTCTGCCGGCTGCCACTAATTGTTAAAACTTGTGGGTTTTTAACTTCAGGCGGATATTAAAAAAACAAAAAAAGTAGGGAAGAAATCAATGACCGACCTGGTACCTATCTATTTACCACTACACCACTGATTATAACCACATCTACGCCTTTTACATCCTTCCAAGAATTTTCGACTTCAATTTCTTCCATCTATGACGGTGTTAAAATTCTGGGTGAAAAAAATTCACATGTTGCTATAATCCCAGTGTTCCAATTTAGGAACATGCATAATATTGTGAATAAAAAAGTTACATATGGAAAAATTAAAAATAGTACTTCACATAATGAATTTAGAACAATAAGAGATTATAATGAAAATGGTCAATATGTAATAAATGTGTTATAAGATGTGTAAACTTACTTGTCAGACGACATTTTTTGTTGAACGTAATTGATGCAAATAAAAAACACTGCTGACTCCTACAGGTTCAAATCTAAAAAAAATACTACACAAAACGATTATCCCGCTTGTTAGCTGTAGACTGATGCAATTTCAATTTTATTGCGTCATGCATAATGGAGTGGGGGTAAAAATACTAAATGTTCCAATAATGGAACACTGGGCAAAAATGGGTTAAGAAACTTAGTCTTGAAATAAAATCAATGTTTTATTACAACCGTTAACTATTAAACCTGAACCGATATCATAACGTCGCATGATATCAAACAATCACCCCGATGTTTTCTCAAAATAACAATATTATATTATAAGTTGCTTAATATAAATGAAAAAATCTTTCATTTTTTAATGCTCCGTCAATCATCTATTCATTTTGTATTACTATATTGAATAGGTTTATTAGGTAGCAAAATGTCGATGCATAAAATAAATATGTGTATCAATTATATTCTCTTTCAAAGCTTTATTTTCGGCACGGTATTCATTTCATCATCAATATTTTATGATTATCATTATAAAATCATTAGTATAATTTGCATTTTTGTGGCAACATAAAGCGTGTTCTGCGTGGACAACATACTTTATAAACGTACATGTTATAAAACGGGTTTTAATATATGTAGTGCATTTTGTTTTCGATATGTAAATTTTTATTCGGATTGTCAGTCAATCAAAGCTTTTTGCTCCTGCCAATTTATATTGAAGAATTGCTTTATAAATAATTGAATAATCTACTTTAAACGTGAGTTTATAATTATTGAAAAATGGTTTGACACCTTAAACCAAGGACCCGCACGCTATTTATTGATGAAAATATCGATGTGATTTATTCTTTTTTAACAAAAATAAGTACTGAAATAGCTTAATAGTGGTGGGATAGTTGAATAGTTTCTGTTAAAAGCCAAAGAAACATAAGTGTATTCAACAAAAGCGGTCTACGCTGGCGGGTTACTAAGAGCTCACTATTTGCTAAGGAGAGTCAATCAAACGATTTTTCTTTCCAACAAACCATCTCATCAATTGAGGAGTTAAATTCGTTTCTACTTGGTAAGACACGTTTATTTCATGTATATATTGCAGGTAAAGTATTTTTATTTTTTAAAAAAATGTGCTTAGTTAACCGCCAATGTTTATATATATTATAATATGTGTAGAACAGCGAATATTTTTATATATTTTATAAAATTACAATGAAGGATTTTTTTTAAATATTTATATATATTTTGTCGGAAAAAAATGTTACCTGTGATTTTTTTAGGTCTGAACATAAAATAATAATTAAATGGTTAATGTCATTCTTTTTTCGATAAAAATATAGTATTTTAAATTTACACACTTCAAGTACTGACATGCTTATGAAAAAAAAATATTTATCGGAGACATTTATGCATATTTATATTTTATATTTTATTTCTTTATGTTTATTATTTATATACTTTGACCATTTGGTTCTTTTAGAAAAGGAATGTGAGCTTAATAGTTCGTAAATTGGTTCTGATTGTTAAACATAAATGAATGTTCTAAGTAAGAGCATGAAGAACAATGTTTACACGAGTAAATCTTTGTAAGGTCAAGATAACCCTCGGAAGATGTTACTCGCGCTTCAAGAAGCAAGAAAGTAATTTCGCTCCGAAATGCCGTTAGCAAACTAGCTCTGGCAAATGTGTCAGCCACTCGCACGTAGGTATGTGTTCGACCGACTCGTTAGTCGATAATTTTGTTATCCAGCTCGGGGTCGGTTCCTCCGCCGTCCTCGCAGCAGCGCGACGTCTTTTTCACTATATTTACTCTTCGGGTCCTTTTAGCAAACTTTGGCTACCCCGCATCGGCTCTGGATGGATCTAATTAGAGGTTATCACCTGTTCCTGTCACATTCTTGCTCGGAAAATGTCGCAGGACGCTATTCCAACAAGGGGCGTGTCGCAACTATCACGGGAAACGTTGCCCAAATCGATTAAATATATTTTTGGCCTCACCCTTCTTACAACGAATCGTTTATCATACTTAACCTGGATCGTTATATTATAAATTATCTGGTACATACTTTTTAATTTATAAAAAAATTTTCAACTATAAAAAGACATACTGATTTTCCGAAATGAAATGACAAATTAATCTTCTATAAAAAACACACTGTTACTGGGATTTCTAATAATACATATTAAAATCTAATCTCAAACAAAAATATATTTAGAACAATGAATAATGATGTAATATTATTAAAACTTTAATGATCACTTATTGAATAAAGTTTATATTTTAAAGCTAATTTAAAGATATATTGAATAATGTTTGTAACCACCATAAAAAATAAAAAGAAAAATACAAAAGAGCTTACAGTACTTCTAATCTATCGTTTATTTATTTGGTTACGTTGTCTGCGAGCTCGAATCCCAATGCTAACAACGTCTATCCTCAATGTTTATGATGTTCGGAATTTTTCTATTCCCATTTACTTTATTTATTATTTACATTTACTATGATTTAAAAAAAAAACGTGACAAATACAGAACACTTGACAATAACTAGCCCTTGTCTTGCACCATCTATATATCTTCTTTATCAACAAAATAAATAAATCGGTCAATTGAATAAAAAACATTACTCGTTTAAAAAATGTTTTACACTGATAGTGAACAGTTTTGAAATAATAATATTAGACACCTAACATAATTCGGTTTAAAAATATTTATTTTATCCCATGTCCGCTTCCAATTTGAAGAATATTACATTATAATGGAGATATTTCAACAGAAGTTGACCACTGCGCTACGGACCCAACATATAATACTTTAATATAATTTTTACGAAGTTGAAATGAGTTATTTCAATTTATAACATATATAGTTGTATAATATGTTTAAAGTCTCATTACAGGATAATAAAAAAATATTTATCTTTTTTTTACAAAAAAAATCCAAAAATCCTGTTTTAATCTTATGTTAATTTCTTGCTTCATTATTTTTAGTGAAGCTCTTATATTTGAAGTATTCTACCATAAAATAATATTGTGTAGCTTATCAAATAAGCGGAAGGACAAGTACAAGTGAGTACTTACTGCAGAGGTTGCAAGCGTCTCAAGACAGGATCCCTGCCGCTGCATGCGCTCAAAATTTTCTTGCCGGATAATAGCATAAGAAAATTAATTGGAGTAATCGTATGATACTCACCAACGACGTCCATGTAGGAGGATGTTATCGCTGTCGAGAACGAAGGCGCATCCGCTGAAACTTCGCAACTGAAGTTACCCGACAGGGGAAACCCCACCCTCTGCAGCATCACTTGCGAGGAGTTCGAATTTGATAGCTGCAACAAAATTTAACAATTCACCTGATTTCGACGGCAAAATTTTACCATGCACATCAATGTATAATACAAATAGATAAGAACCTTTTTTGAAAATTATTGAGATTGTGTCGATTTTTTTTATCCATGCCCGCCCCCAGTGTAGAGCATATTGTCTCTTAATGGAGGTATCTTAACAGAAGTTTTTCTACGATAACTGTCGCTCAACCTCTCTTTTGCAAAGATAATAGTAGGGATAAAAGGAAAAGGCTAGGATAGGATTAGTGATTAACTAATAGCTCTCGCTACGCCCAGTTATTGAAGGATCGGAAGGGTGGGAGAGACATCACAAACTTCCATGCTTCCGAACATAATATGGACATATGCTTCACATTGGGAGCGGGATATGTATAATATATATATTGCCTGTACACCAAGAATTGACAGTTGATACTTCAAAAGTAAAATGTCTTAAACTTATTTATAGACAAACATTTTTAAAGGTAAGATTTTTGTATACATTTTAAGGTGTTTACTTTAAGCATTATATTGAAATAATAAAGCATTCATGCTCGTCATGAGCAAAACCAGACCTTATCATATAAAATAAAAGTGGAATTGGTACAAAGAGTGTTTTATTATTTTAATTCACTATTGCCAAGTCTTTTATTACCATAGCCTAGTAACTTTAGTATTCAATACTACACCTCAGACCTGAACGGAGTACTTATATTCAATTTTGTAACAAATGTTGTGTCTTTGTCTTAGGGTTGGTGTGTCGTTGATACTTTTAACGCTTTTAGCTTACTCACAAAATAAAGTATTTTATTTAAAATATAAGAATTCTCCACAACAAGAATGTTTTCAAAATAAAAATTAACATGGTTTCAAATAAAAACGAATGTATGTTTTGTGAATTCAGCTAAAAATTATTCAAAAAAGTGCATAATACACATCACATAAAAAATCCAATCAACAATTAAATATATTTCTATTTATTAACACTCCAATTATTGTGTTAAATTTTAGATCAACTGTTTTTCATCTAATTTCCGTACTTTTTTAATCAATTTTAATTATGATGTTTGTAACAATATCTATTTATCACTTTTAGTGTATTCACTTTCAATAAAATACTGTAAAATGGCATTTTATTATTTTAAAAAAACACTCTATTGAATACTAATTATTCGTTTTTATTTAAAAAAAATAGAAGCAATATTTTTATGAAAATTTCTTTTAAAGGAAACATGCTTATTAAAAAGCTTTATAAATTTACAGCATATTTTGCGAAAACAACGTTAAACTTCGTTGGTACAATAAATGTATAGGTTTATATTCAAGCGAGTTGATATACAATTTGTAGGTAGAATGTTTTATTACATTCGACAATAAACCAGGTGGTTGCTTTTTACTATATCTCACAATATAAAAAACATCGTAAAATAAGGATAATGATCATAAATAGTACTTTCACAATCCCCTAGGTTTTTTATATTATTCCTTCGGGGTATTGCCAAATGGGAAAATCTTTTACTTCTGTTTTACCATTAAATTCAATGTGGGGAGGATAATTTATTTTCAAATAATATTTCCCTGAATCGATAACAACCACCACATTAATAAAACAGAATTCTGATAAAATTTTAATGGCGTTATCAAAAGTAATTCTTTGTAAGCGACACAATCTAAATATTACATTTAATTTTTTTCTTGTCAAGACAGCATCCAACCCGTCTCCCTCATTTCACTCACATGTTTTTGCTACACATGAACGTAACTGTTTTTTTTTATCTATATAGAATAATGTATACTAATTTTAAACATTTTTTTCTGTTTTATTTATCATAAATAATAAATGACTGAATGTTCACAGTGTTTTATGTTGAATCTCTTTTAGCGATTTTAAGTTATGCATATTGAAAAATACGATACTAATTCGTAGCTTTTTTCCATGGTAATTTATTCATACAGTTTTTCAGTTGACTACTCGGCCCAGAATTTTAATACAATCTGCTACATCGTATTGATTTCAATATATATACTAATTTATTTACACAAAAATTTATGAATAAATATTTCATTAAATAAAATGGTGTTTATTTCTAACAGTACTCACATCAACATTGATGCCAGAAAAGGCAAAAATTCTGGCACTGGGATGATCGGCGGGAGAGTATCTGTAGAACTCGTGCCTTCCTCTGTACCACTTGACGGTGTAAAGGGGCGCACCTTGCAACTCGTAGAGGCACTGCAAGGTTACGCTGCCTCCTCGCTCTACAGCCAGCGGTGAAATGCGTAGCTCGCTCACGCGCAGACACCACATCTCTACGCAAAAAAACACCAAACCATTTGACAAAATTTTGGCTCCTAATATGCTCTAACTGATTAAAAGTTCACTTTCTTTGAATCGTTACATAAAATTCAGTCAATTATGACTAAAAATGTGTCAGTTAATAAACTAATCATTTTAATCACATACTTAACATGAAAATTATTTCATAATCCTGCATCATTGGTATTAAGATTGTACAAAAACTATTTAGAGTTCAATACACATAGTTCACTACTTCTATCTATATTTCAATTACATCAAGACATCACTTTAAAGTATTAACTATAGGTGGTGAAAAAGGATTATTTTTATACAAAATAAATCAAACTGTACTTTTTATATGTTATATCAAAAAAACGTCAAAAAAATTGTATCAATTCTTTTGTAATCATTTTTTTTTTATTTTTGTATGAAAACTGTCAGATAAATTGACTAACCAATAATGTTGAACTATGGATTTTTCAATATTACAATAATTCAATTTCAATATGATAATTTTTTTTCCAAAATTCATAAAACTTGCTTTAAAACATATGTTCTCTATTTTTTTTAAAGTGCCTTAAATTATTCTTTGAGAAACATTATTCACATTGAAAATGAAACTTCAAATAAAGGGTATAATGTCATAAAAAACCCTCCTTTAAAATTTTTCCTCGACAAAAATAATATACCCACTAATTTTATGGCTGTTTTTTAATTGAAATTGATTCGTTTTTGTTTTTTCTTTGAAATTCTAATTATCTGTATAGTTTCAGGTTGGAAAATATTTTATTTTTTGAACGATTTTGTCGACGACAACCACTCTGGAATAAAAATTATTTCGAGAAATGATTATTGATAATTTTAAAACGCCATTACTAATTCCGTAAGCAGAAGCCAAAATTTATGCTTCGCAATTTTTAACTCGGAATTAAAATAAGAGCCTTGTTAAATTATTCATACGAATGGCAAAGCACCTTTTTCTTCTTCCTGTTTCTGTAATTCATTTGAGAGAAGAAATGAAATTTATTGCCATGCGAAAAAAACCATTGTGCTTTTTATTCGATTGTCGTTTAAAGACTTTTTATAGTAAGCATTAAAAAGTTGAAATGTATTATCCATTGAAGCGCTTGGGCGTTTTTGCGGAAAAAAAATAATCAGAAGAAAATATGTGAATAATTTGACCCTTTTGAGACACGAGTACAGCTTTTGGACGTTAAAAGTCATAAATATATGAATGTTTTGATCTGAAAAAATAGTTATTAATAACAATTTGTATGTATACACATTCAAACAAAAAGTTGATGTCATAAAAAAAATATAACACAGCAACATTCAATCAGTTTTTTCATAACCATATCATCACAAACGAATATAATATAATATTTTTTTGGTTAGTGCCCTCACTATAAAATAAACTTAATTATAAACAAAAGTGGATAACAAACAAAGACTTATATAATGAAAATTTAAGAGTAAAATAACATAATAGGATAAAACAGGGGTGGGAAACCTATACTTCTCTAAAGGTCGCATTCATTTTTCTGATTCGACATAAGGCCGCAGAAAACATTGACTAGGGAATCTTCGACCGGAAACAGGGATTTACGGTCAAGAATTTACGAATTTACGTAATTTTATAGAATTAAAAATAAGCCAGAAGGCCGCACCAGAGTAGCCAAAAGACCGCAGGTTACCCACATCTGGGATAGATGAATCAGCGAATGCAGAAATTGATGAAATTAATATGCAATTGTTAAACCTTTATTACAATCAGATAAAAATACTCTACCTCGTTTGATATAATATTATTGAACAACGAATTGGGGGGTGTATTTCCAAAGTGAGCTTATTCCACATTAACAAATTTGTGTTTATATTAAATATTTTTTTGTCATTAATGTTGCCAATAAGATATTCTAAAATGAATCAAAAGATTTTCAATAGCAGAACGTCGTAGTAAATGCATTTTTCTCATTAGTTGATTCAAAATATTATTTTTTTGTTACACCAATTTTGAAATTGATTTTTCTACTTGATTGCATTCTTTGAGGTTCTTGTATAATTTGGCATTCGTGACTGGTTGTATTCTCTTATCAATTTATTATGCTCCTTTTGAGTGAAATTGGTCATGATCTCATTAAATAAAAGTGGAATTAATACAAATGAGTATTTTATTTTTTTAATATAATGCCTTTCCACCAAGCACTAACAGCGAACACCCTACAAGTGAATTAATGTAGAATTATTACAAAAAGTGTTTTTTTATAACGCCTTTTCACTAAAACTTGACAATGAACATTTTTAAAGTAATATCATAATGTATTCATTCATTCATGCCACGTGTTAATTACTCGACTGCAAGATTGACACATTTTTTTACTCAAACGTTGTACTTATTTGTAAGCTTAAAGAGTATACATACATATCGACTGTGGAAAGGAAAAAGGACGTAACCCACACATATCAAATTTTACAGGAGGCGCTAAAAACGTGTTTTGATGATTTTGTGACATATGCAAATTATGAATTATACACAACCTTGAAGTGCACGGATACTTCTAAACTGGTGTTAAATTGACATAACCCAATATTAATTAAAGAAATTGTCTGGGAAAAACCTTTATTTCAGTGTTTTTTCTTGGTTTCAATCATTTACAAGGTCATCTTTTTCAAACTTAAAAGCTAAATTTAGATACTTATTCGGCATTTTCAGCTTTCATCCTTTTGATAGAATGTGTGTCAAGTTGTATACATTGTGATTATCGAAAAAATCTGTTTTGAAAAATTGAGGGTTACGTCCTTTTTCCTTTCCACAGTCGATATGCACTACACAAATATTCAGTTACACAAAATCAAAATGATTATTTTATTTACTGCATTTAAAAAATATATCAATATAAAACCACCGCACGGAAACTCACTCTATTACAACATACATATAACTTAAATTTGAATCGTTCAAACTATGTAAATTCTCACATATTTTGTCACTAACGACCCGGGTTTTGCCTTTCGGCATCTTCAGGCATTCAAGTGCACGTATGAACTTGAACTGACGCTTAGTAAATGAAAGTTTCGTGTTTATATAAAAAATAAATGCATCACTGAATGAAACCCGGGTCGTTAGTGGCAAAATCTGTGAGAATGTACATAGTTTGAACGATTCAAATTTAATATTGAAATTCCACCAAGCACCTTCAGTCGAAATCTTAAATTACATATAACTTAATTTTTTTAAATAACTTTACTTGTCTTGTATGTATCTTTTAAATCAAAAGATGTTTTTTTGTTCGTGAAGAAACGAAATTATTCTCTTTAGATATATACCCGCCACCTTTGATTTGTAAAAGCTTTGAAACATTTGTTACGCCAAAGCCCAGGGGTCAAAGTGAAGAAACAAATACGCTTATCCATCACGTCCTCTGCACAACCTCTTTATATAGGAACAACCTTACGAACACCGAACATATTACTGCCGTTAAGAGGTGTAAAGTTTAACGTTCCTCTGCATATGGACATTTGTTTCATTGCGCCGTTGCATATTAAAACATTTAAATGAAACACTTTTCTATTTAAATTGTATGGAATGCAATCACCAGAATATTAACATCTAATCAATATTTTGTTTCAGCCATGTTTAACTAAATTCGTTGAACCTAACCAATAATTTCGTTGAATTTGTATAGTTTGCATCATTTATATCACTGCATTAAACTGGATTTAAAATGGTAATGCCTTTTAACGTAATTTCAAATAGCAATAAAACAATAGGCTAAAAACCTTTTTTTCTCTAACAATAATATTATTCATTGCTATTTCACAAATACTTATACCATGACAGCTCATGCTTTAATTATATTAACAATTAATATCGAACTGTCATAGCCAAATAATAATAGCACATGCTGAAAACAACTTACTACATATTTGTTGCACAAACCAGAGTACATACATCTAACTAAAAAATGTATACCAGCAAAAAAAACCGATATTATTTAGAAAAAGATTCGAGATATTTTTTTTTATCATTTCAAATAATTGTGCACATTATCAACAATGTTTAGCTTAATGAAAAATTATTAAATTTGAACCGTTCGAATTATGTACATTCACACAGATCGGGAATAACGAAACAAAACAAGCACACTTTAAAATAACAAGTAACAATCAAAACTAAACATGATTACACAGTTAAAAGTGGTTTCAGCGTTTCAGGTAAATTTTCAGTTATATTACCAGTCATATAGAGGGTAGTTTATCAAAACACTTAGAGTGCGGCGAACAAACTTTTTAATACCGACATATTTGCATACATTAAGGAAACTTTTAATGTTAAGATATTTTCTTACGTCTAACCAATACGTACACAAAAACTCAAACAAACAAAAGCTGTTTAATATGCAGGAACTTTGATGCTACCCCCATACATAAAGGCTTCGAACAATGTACCTTTGTATCTCACTTAACTACAGCTGGAAATATATTGTTAAACAACTTTTACATATGACATTATCAGATAATGCACGTAAGTAAGAATGAAATGTTCTCCAATTACGTTTAACAAATTGGACTTATTCCACGCCCGGGATAAATATGTCAATAAAGTTATCCAAATGAATGTTAAGGCTCAAAAAAATTTAAGCTATGAGTACACTTTCTATTTCTAGCTATGTCAAGTGTTAAGCTTGTTTGGGAAGCATCTTTGATCCGATCATTTGCAATTTTAAATTGAGAGTGAATTTGTGAAAAATTACTGCCGAATCAATCGAAAATATTCCTTGACTGTACACATCTGTAAATTGAAATATATCAACAATAATTCTCAATAGTCAGAAGAAATATTTGGACTTAAGACACATTTTGAAATAGCATCATTTTTTTTCGCAAACCTTTAATATTCCGTACCTAGTCCACGTAGAGATAAGACAATCGGATTTGGGTGACCGCATATATTTGTTTAAATTATGGCCAGCGTTTTTTGTATAAATCGACATCGTGTTCAGACTTTCCGAAAAAATTCAAAGATTGAACCGTGCTCATGATGAAATGGTTTATTAAAAAACACTTCTCACTTAAAATTAAAAAGGTTTAAATTTTTTATAAGAAGATAGTATTATGTATGTGTTTGTAAAAGGTCACTAACATTTGAATGCTAGATAATTTGGCATCATTGTATTATTATTTATAATTTTTGTTTCATATTAATTTTACCAACTGTCTGTTACATTTTGTTATTTGTCTTACCTTATTTTTAAGCAACCCTATTTCCATTTATATTTTAATCAGTGATCTTTACTACGAATTTGTGTAAAATTAGGGCAAAGTTTTTTTTTTACTTTAATACCTCTCAATTAAGAATTGACTAATCAAAATGAACTCATCTTTCCCAAGCAAAGGTTGTATTTTTTTTTATTACATATCTCACTTCTGAAAATGGTAGGCAACGTTACTGCTAAATGATTTGTCATGATACATAGGTGTGAATTTTCATATATCTTTTCAACATAAAAGTCTCTTTAAAACTGAAACACTTTTGCTAGTTTAAAAGCCTTTTAAATTCAATGTATTTGCATCTTGTGACTGTTTGTACAAGTCTATATAAAATACTCTTGCGAGAGCAAGTATTGTATTTAAACAATTAAATGTCCGCTAATCGACACATTTTTATTTATATATTATATATCCTATGTAGCACCGATAAAATCACGACATTATAATAAAAGAATTGAATCAAGGCAAAATTTATTATTTACTTCAAAAATTTTAATAAAGAAATCATAATATCGCCAGTGAAATTTAAGTCAATATTCATATGGCTAATAAATTGTCTTATTTCGCACTTGATTTCGTGGTCAGGGAATCTAATTTAAAATAGACACTGGCTTTTCAATTTGTTGATATTACTTCGAAAGCATAAGTGTTGATAATCTCGTTCTCAATTTCATTTCAGTGAAGAAATATAAAGCAAGTCTGATAAAATTTGTCTATTACCATTATTTTAACACAATCCTTGAGAAATTTGTATAGTTTTTTTTTTAAATAGGATAACTTTTTGACAAATGAAACATTTTTATTTTTGAAAATATAATTTATTTATGTGTCCGTTCGGAGATTAAAAGACTTTAAGCCCTTAAGCATAATTTAAAACCCTTTTTGTTAATTGATTGAATTGAAATTTCCAAATCCATTATAAAAGATCAAAATAACTTAGGTCCATAAGTGTATGTTTTGTTTATTTGAAAAGTATTTTGGCGTTACACCGTCGTCATAATACATTAGATAAATATAAATACATTCAAAAACGGCACGCTATTATTCTACAACAGTGATATTTTTTTTTTTTTAAATACACAAGATGATTTAATTTTGCATTCACTTGGTAAAGTTCATACAAGCTATAAATAGCGAAAAGCTTTTACTTTTAATATTTTGTTTTAAATATAATTAATAGCTATTTGGCATCTTCAATACAACATATAAGACGGTTACTACTATGAACCTTATTATATGAACTATTTATATGAAAAAAATATAAACATTTCCATGAATTGAGTGTGAATATAACATACACAAATAAAAATTGGATTCGGAAAAACAATTTTTATAGTATTATTTACAATATAATACAATTTAGAGCTCCAGAATTTTCCCCTACGAGACACACTTTCTTTGAGATGCCAAAGCAAACATTAATTCTGAAAATGAGCTTTTTCTGAGAATTCCAAATACCGGGAATGTTTCCATACTTTTTTACCCAATAAAAAGCAACGCGTTAAGTATGACATTTGTAAATAGGTTGAAAGAAATTTGGTGTTGTGGTGAAGCGTAAAAGCTGTGACAGATCCTACTCGCTTCGACTTCCTTTCAATTGTCAAGAGATACATAAACAACTCACACAAGGGAAAAAAATCTTGAATCTGGTACGTCATTTTAAATTACAAATTCCTGTACGTCCTTGTTTGAATTTTCGATTGCTTGGAAGTCATTTCTGTCACGCTCGAAAAAAAGTTACACGTTTTTCTTCAAATGTTAAGCATATTAGAATATTTCTGTTTACTTTCAGAAACTACTTTTTGTATTTCATCCACATTAAATGTCAAAAAATGATTTTTTCCATTGAAAAAAATTCTGTTTTCTATCTTAAATAGATTTTGAATAAATATATTCTTTCAATGCAAAATTTCTTTCGAATAAAGAATAAGAAAACATTACTTAAAGTAGAACAAACAAAAAATGTATTAAACTCATTAAAAGTAACAAATTTGGAGCGTGTTTATGAACTTAAGCATATTAAATTTTGGTTCATATGATTATTAAAAGAACATTAATTAAAAAGCTCACTGAGAAATAAATTATTTTTTAAAGTTTATTATTTCCAACTTTTTTTTCGAGCATTAAATTCATATTCATAATGACTGTGTACGACTTGTTGATACGTACATCACCTTAACAAATAAATTTATATGTAATTGATGATTGAGATTATGAACACAATTTTACGAACATACCCACGACGCTTCTTTTTCAATTACATTATCATCAGCTTGAAAGAGCACTTCGCAATTATTAAACAGTCCTCATCATTTTCAGATTCTACTTGTATTGCATTAGTACGTGATCAGTAATTAATACCATTGTTCACGACTAGGGTCAGAATAGTTTTGTCTGTAGCCAATATTTTGAAAACGGTGTAGCACTTAAATAATCCATTTGTTGATGGATTATACAGTAAATCAAGCCACAACACGTTGAGCTAAGCGCAACACGCGCTATTCGGACTTCAAATCCACATATAATTTCAGGTTACATTACAACAAAACCAAGAGATTCATGAAGTGAAAACAGAAATCAATAACTCAAAAAAAATGCTGGATACAACGCAAAACGTATTTATAGTTTTAATTGGACTTTTAGGTTACTGGAATCCTGATTGCAAAAAGCTGCGATATTTGTTTAGCTTAAATCTAGCTTAGAAATTGGCAAACCACGGCTCTTTACAAATCCGTTTGCGGCTCTTCAGACATAAACCGTCGAATATATCACGTTTTTTACCCTAAAGTCTATATATATTGAATATTTATGGCTCCCTGATCTAGTTGAAACATGATATGCGAGTACGGCATTAAAATATTTCGATTGTTTGATTTGATGATAAAAGAATATTGATTTTTTTTCAGAATTGGGTTGATATAACAAATTTTGTTATTAGTATTCGGATCGAATGATTTTTAGTGATTTGTCTATATATATTTAGTTTACTAAAATGTTTAAATAGACGAGTTTGAAAGACTAGAATATTTTTAATTCTATCTTTTTCCACAGACTATTGATACTTTTACGGCAAGCCTTTACGTTTTGACACCCTCTTGTTTTTCACGGCGCTCAGAATTGACCTTTGTGACATTTCACCTAATTGACGAGCATAGAGGTAATAATTAGTTAATGTTAAGTAAACACGCCCTGTGGTAATAGAACTTTGTTTTATTTTTTGTAAATTTTGTTCCTCGTTTTTCATATTTTAATTTAAGACCCTATCGTCCAAAATAAATCACTGAGACAGATATGTAACGCCCGTGGTACGTGCGTAACTCACTGCTTCATAGAGACTTGAAAATACCTACTATCCACGAGTTCGTTTGTAAAATATCTCAAAAGTTTCACAGCGAGGTAGGAAAACATTTTAACCCAACGATACCTAATATCCACAACTATGACGAGACACTGCCTGAGAATCGTTTTAGACCGAGAGCAGTTCTGCTCGACGACCCACCATAGATTTTTTGTTGTCAATTTAAGAACAAAAATGACTCTCATTGTTTGACTATTTTGTATACTGTATGTGTGTATGTATGTATGCGCATGTGTGTGTACATGTACGCATATAATATGGGAAAATCATATAGAATGTGATTTGCAAAATAATGCATATGGAGTTCCCGTGAACTTCTTATCTCTGTAGTGATCACGCCCTTTCGTCTGCAAACGATGGTAAGGGGATACAATTTACAATTTTTCAAAAACTTTATCGATGAAAGAGACTAGAAGAACCTTGACGCTAGCGCGTCCTGGTACTTAAAGCTCCATAAATTTGATATCTAAAAAAAATCGACTGACCAGCTAATCTGGGCGTCCGTTGCTGTCCCAACGGCTATAGCAACTTTGTTTTTTTCCTGCGATACAATAATTTGTGCTTTGTTTGTGCAACCTGTTTGAATGCTTGAAACTATAACGTGTGTCATTTCATATTTATATCAAGCCGATTACAAATCGAACAAAAAAAGACATTAATGGTTTTTGGTTTGACTTATGATTACCGACGTTACAGTGTTTACTATAATCGTCGATTTTTAACAAAATAGACTGATAGTATCCTAAGCATTATTATTTTTCTTTATGGGTTTATATAAATTAATTCAAGCATGTGAAGTTAGCCCAGTGATTCATAAATAGAGATTCGCAACGAGGTTCTGCGAAAAAAAAACATTTTTTGTAAATATGCAATTTTCATGTTTAAAAATAACGAAATAAATATTTAAAATAAATTTTACCAAATACTATATTTAAATCTTCAATGTGAGGTTTTTCTCTTTCATTGATTTCCAGTGGCTTTAAAATCTCCTTGAGCCTCTCCCATTTTATTGTAAATATCAAAATATTTTAATTATGGAAAAAATATTTTATTTAAAGATGACCAATTGAAAAAATCTAACTTTGATCTTTTCAGTACTTGGTCGTTTCTTCAACCACTAGACGAGTGTTTCTTAAACGTTTTCATAAAATGGCCCTCTGAATCTGAAAAACATAATCCGCCCCCCCCCCCCCCCTTGAATAAAAAAAATGTTCTGTGGCGGCCTCCGTTTTGGGAAGTACTGCACTAAACGAAAGTGGTCGTTAATATAATATTTCAAAATTAGTTTTAATAAAAAAAACCATCTTTGTATCTATAGTTGCATGAAATATTACATAAGAAACGTGTGGCAATACAGTGGTGGCTAAGGATTGCAATACCAGACGAATTCAACAATACCGGTATTAAAATACTTCATATGTTGCCTGCTGTGGCCCAGTTTGTTAGAGCTTGCTCTACCAATCACGCAGATCTGGGTTTGATTCCCGATCAGATCACAGTGAACGTAAGAATTATTCAATTCAAAGTTGTAATCGAAGACTGGGTGTTTGTGATATCAAATTTTCTCTCCTCCCATCTTTCTGATCCTTTAATAACTGGGTGTAGCGATAGCGATTAGTCAACCACTAGTCCTGTTCTGGCCTTATCCTTCCTTCCCTAACAATCTCTTTGAAACAAGTTAGGTTAAGCGACTGAGTAACAAACAGTTCTCGTAGAAAAAACTTCTGTTAAGATACCTCCATTACGAGGCCATATGCTCCACATGTTTTTTTTATAAATAATTTCATTACTCACAATTAAAAGGCTGATTAATTCAGGAGTATGTCAATATTGATACAACATTTGGCATATTTAAAATATTCCAATTCATCGCGACCAATTTTATTAAAATCTGTGATGTTTTCTATGTATTGTATATGTATTCAAAATTATGTTTTTACATTTATGTAATTACATTTTAATACGGATATTGAAAAATCACCATGAATACCGGGATCTCGATATTGCAATCCATACGGGTGGCGCCAATATAATTTAAAAAAAATAGGAGTTCCGTTTTGTTGAATATAAATTTGCATCGAATTATAATTGGGAAACGCTGGGTTAGCCAATGATGAAGCACGCGACTGAGCCTAGGCCCGGTCAACCATCGCAGCACAGTCCCGCGTGCGTGTTCAACGAAAGCTCACTGAACATACCTACGTAATAATAATAATGTTCGTCTGCATAGTTGAATTAAGCGGCTAAGATTTATCAGTCTACTCAGGCGGTAATGTGATGTGCGAGGGTACACACATCACATGCGGAAAACATACAAGTGCACGCAGAGCCGTACTCGGCGGCAGAATTGACAAAGCATTTTTCACAGATGATCAGATAAAAACCAACCTAGTTAAAAATGTGCCGTTTTAATTTGAAAACTGAGAATTTCATTTTCAAAACCTACCTAAATACGATTTTTGATTTTTTTCAAATTTTAATGCCAACTTGTTCTCTATTTCAATATCTACACATTCAATAAATTTCCTATTTCAAAACTTCTCTAAATACAGAGAAAACTCACTTAAAAAAACGTGTTTAGTCTCAAAACTTACTCAAACCCATAAAGCCCACAGCAGTTTTTTTCAATTTTGGTTTTTGAAGTTAGGTAGGTTTTGAAACTAAGGAACTCAGCTGTGCTTACAATTCTTATTGTATGTTTTTAAATATACACAATTGAAGGCGTTAATTCCGAGCGAATTAGACTCATTTTTTTCATCACATTGGGAATTAATTGCATTGATATATATCAATTTAAAAAGTGCATCTTTGTATTCTACTCAAAACAAATGTGTAGCCCAAAGGTTGCGTGTGTCTAAGAGTAGCATGAATGAATATGAGTTTATATTTTTCTCTTTTACTTATATCTCGGTGAAATTCATCACCTGCTCTACATAACCAGCTTGACAATTTTGACAGGCGAAGCGATAGATGCTGCTCTGAGAAAATGATTCTAGTTTATCTTTACTATTTTCTCACTAATAAATATTAATCTAAAAAAATGTTTCAGAGTTTGCGAATCATTTGAGAGGAAATGATCACAATTTGCATTAAATAAAAAATTAAAATTCACCATCTAGTAAATGAATAAAGGGTTAAGAATCCATAACTTGGAGTTTTTGGAAACTTATTAAGTTATGAATAGAAAGGAAACATAAGTAAGATAAGCGGACCACCATTTTCGATTTTTTTTCAAATAGGACTTAACGTGCTTAATGAAAGTAGTTAGTTCATTATTAGTTCTACAAAAGTTTTTATTTAATCCTTTATGTGTTCATTAAAAAGGGTCCAACCCCAATTTTTATATTTTAATATATAACTTAAGAATAATAATCATTTTGTAGTTTAATCTAAGAGTCGAAGCACATGCTACATGCTGTTACACAAGTGGAATAACCAATTTATCACGTGTTATTTTATATTAAAAATAAACTCAGTTATCAAGATATTGCTGAATTCATCCATAATTTTAAATAAAAAAATCTTTTATGGATATAATATCTTTTCACCAAGAATTGGCAATGAACATCGTTTAGGTGAATAAATATTCTTATGTTTAACACTAATTCCGTTTTCAAAACTTCAATATTTCTCTTTTTTTTTCAAATTAAATGTTGAGAAAAAAAAACAAATTTCCGATAAATCAATGTATGAATTAATTTGCACTCAAACACAAAAATGTCTGTGATGCCGAAAGCTCTTCTCATCTTAAATGTTACTATTCCGTGACTGATCCTGCTATACCATGGGTGGCTAATCTTTTGAAATCTGCGGGCGACTTAATAATAAAATAAGGGGTAACGGTCTACTAAGACCAAATTTGGCAAATTAAAAGTTGTAATTAAAAGCCTAAAACAGTTTTTATAAAAACCAAAAAAAAACGTGAGACACACTCAATTATTGTTTCAAAGCATCACGCGGACGACTAAGAACGGCTACGCGGTCCACGTCTTGGCCACTGCTGCTCTACACTTACTTCAGAGAAAAGGGTTGAGTGACTTTATAACAACCAACTAATAATTCTATTGAGTGAATTCATAATAAGTTCTTTTTGATACGCTTGGATAAAAAAAATCATTCCAATGCAACCCTTAGATTGTAATTTTGCAGAAAATAAGTAGCTACTCATGCAAACAAATGATTACACTCGCAACATCTTTTGATAATTATAATGGAGCGTGTTCCTGGTGCCAGAGTGATGTATTGTGCTGTACGCTTTTCCTTTGCTTCTTCGGAGTGGTTGTGGACAAACAATAAACGCCTCATATTTCCACCTTTGTCATTGTCCTACTTAAATACAAATGTGTGTGTGGTTGCATTGCCACAAACGTGTCTGATTTTCTTCGAAAACAAACGTAGCCATTAGTGCTTGTCGGTTTTAAAAACTGGTTTTTCCACTTCTTAACCGGTTGTGCCAAATTTTCCATAAACGAGTCTATAAACAAAAGGACAGAAAATTTGAATCTTTTATTTGATGGCTTAAAGACCATATGCTTCACATCATTACCCAGCGAAAGGGTATTTTCGATATCAGGAAATTTTGTTACAAAACGATCGGTGGACGCTTTGTATTTTCTTAAATCATATTTATGAAGAGTAACACCAAATAATTTCTTGTTGTGTATTATTATGTATATAAATAAACAATATAAAAAATTGAACTTTTTCTCGCTATTTAATTGAATTGTCCATTTTTTTCAAAAGTCGGTTTTTGTATAAGCTTTAGTGGCCACCATCTTCAGCCACTAAAATAACATATCGCATTGTGATTTATAGAACTAGTAAAAAATATAAAAAATGAATAAAGCATTTGCTGCCTAAAACCAAATATAACTTGAAAACTCGTCAAAAAGTCTTGTATGGGATCTTCTGTATATGCAATTAGTTTGTAATTATTACCATCAATCCTTGTATCTTACCACCTCCTTGCTTTTAAAATAAAGTTTGATTAGAAATTAAAATAAGCCCGGACCATGTTGTTTTTATTTTTTACCTTAAGAAATGGAATATTTTTTTAGTTTACTTCTTAGCTTGACGATATTCTATTAGGATGATTCTTAACGAGTCGAGCCAGAAGTGGTGTAAAAAGTTATCAAATTTATTTTGTGATAAAAATATGCTTCTACAAAGTTCCGAATCTATGAAAATATTGAAATCGTATCATGTATGTCTCGAAAAAGGGAATAAATTATTTATTATTTAATTAACTTAAAAACATTATCTTCTGTGTTTTCCTTTCCCAAACTTCCAATTTTCTTTTTCGTCAACATTTCTTAACAACTGACGATAAGAATTTTTGGCCTAGGGCTTAGTATCTACCCAATAAAATTGAGATGTGAAGTGTGCAACGAGAAAATACTTTCTATGGACCAATTTTTCATAATAAAACTGTTGTCCATTGAAATATTAAGGACCGATCTATAATTTATTTTTCAATTTAAGGTAACCATAGGTCTATTGAACGTTATAAAAACAATGTTTAGGATGTAAAGCTATTAAGGTGAATTAAAACGATAAATTATGGAGATATTTCAAAATCTTAATAACGACTTATTATTGTAACAAACGCAAAAAAACCTACAAAATGTTTGCTTTTTTCGTCTAAAAAATTAATTACCAGACAAAAAATATTTTTTAGATCAAGATTAAGTATTTAATACAATATCATAAATTACATTAAATATTTACCTAAAGAAATATTGTAGAGAACTTTATTGCTTTTAATCGTTGTTTATATCCAAAAGTGGGAAACAATTTACGTGCCATTTTAAATAAACGCTTTTGAAGGACTTGATTTATATCAATTTAGTTACGAAAATACTTAAAATAATAATTGCTTTATTATTTCAATTAATAAAATAAAATTCTGCATACATAAAAATCAGACCTAATTTTTATTGTCGCATGCGGCTTAAGGCACCATTAATTTTATTTAATTCATGGAAAATTTACATTAAAAAAGCGAGCTTAGTATTCTTAATCTACCAGACGTGCATTTGTATACGTCAAAACACGAAGAGGTAAGTTATTTATATTTTAAACTGAACTGGAGGTATTTTAACAACAAGCGGCCGAGACATTTAATTTATATTAATTTGACTGGAAAAAAAATTCGGAATTAACTGCAGCTGTCTTTATATTTACAAATCTTCTGTTTAGTAATAAACATAGAAGATTTCAAGCATTCATAAAATATTCATTTCATTTGAATAGCACTCTCCGTCCTAACACAACATAATTAATATTTTTAAAAACAAACTAATCTTTTTCCTATAGCATGTATACACTATTTTAGCTGGATGACACAAAGTTTTATGTTTCATTTCAAGTCCAGCGATAAATAAGTATTTTTGCTTATATTAAGTGATAATTTTGCAATAACAAAACGGTTTTTCGAAATACTAAATGATATTCGTTATATTTATTGATTTGGCATTTACTTGGTAGAACTCCATTATAATAGGGTAAAAATAATCAACGTATTTTAGTTCTACAGTTTTTAATAATTTGTATGCGTTGATAGCTATTTCGGCTTTCGTCATCGTCAGAACTAGTTCTTAAGATGGCGAAAAAACCTTTCCAACAAAATTTTGAAAATTAGCGAAAATTTTTAGATAATATGCAGTCAGTTATATAATATGAAATCAGCTTTCAGACAGTAAAAAAACGCCTTTTTCAGCGTGTCATTGTGTTGCATAGCTGCATATTATGTGTAACTTTACGAATAAATACCAACATTTGGCGGCCGGAATTTCCGTTCTAAATTCACAAAATTGACGCTTCTCTAACTAACTCGGTGACAAATACCGTTTTTCAGTTCTAAATCAATAACCGACTATTACATTTGACATTTGGTGACTGCCAATAGGAAGATAAAGGTTTGAACGATTTATAGGTTTACATTCTTACAACTATAAATACTTTTCACAGTTCTATTCGACAATAACTTTTGCATTTCTTTTACCTTTAAAGAAACATATCATGGACTTAGTAAGAACTTGTATTTACAACATGTTATTAGAACAGCCTCGATTATTCTATTTATTTAAAGGAAAATAAACATCAATATCAGCCTAGTGCTTTACACAAATTGCAGTTAACGTTTTTTGTTAAATTTGATTTCTTCTTAGGTTTTTTCGAAAAACCGGTAAGCAAAAATTAAAAAAAACGTTGAATAAACACTTTTCAATACTTTACAATAATAACCCGAACTGAATGCCTAAAGATGTCGAAATGCAAAACCCGGGCCGATAGTTACAAAACTTTGGAAATGTAAAAAAAATGAATTTTTCATATTGAACAAATATTTACTTGACTTAAATTGTATATAATTATAAATTCTCTCCTTTCAAGTTAAACTATACGTAGTCCATTGGAAAAAGTTAAATGTACATACTGATTTTCCAAGACTGAATATTAGTTGCTAACTACTTGATTTTGTACATATCAATGATATACAAATTGGTTAATTAGAATAGTTGATACAAAGATGTAATACATGAAGGAGTTTAACTAATTGGGCTAGAAGATAAAGTATTGGCAGTTTGGTATCTAAGAACGATTTTCCTTGCCACGGTTTCAATAAACCTACTAGCAAAGCTCGCGCCCAGGAAACTTCAGCGGTAAATATAATTAATAGCAAGGAAAGTTTACCAACTGTGATACACATAGTCGCAAGCCCACAAATTGTAACGACATGACTAACTTTTTGTTACTTAACAAACGAAAACCAAGATTATTGAATTCTACTGTTGTTTGTTATTTTTAATTAAATAAATAAAATTCTCATAAATCAAAGGACTGATAAAATTAAAAATTTATTTTAAAAAGAAAGAATCATAAATCGTATATTTAATTAAACGTTTGTCTAAGCTCTTTATTTTAATTCAGATGTGTTGTAGAAATTTCCCTGCCACAAAACTTTGCAATTGTTGATACCCTAAAATTTGAATTATGAAATTGAAATAGCTCGACAACGGCTGACATTACTTTTTATTTGCAAATAATATATCAATATCACTGATCAGTTTCTAAATAGTCATTGACTTTTGTTCAATATAATTTGTCGCCTTTTACGTCTGAATTTATATGGGCCTTTAGAGGTGAAGTGTGCCAACTAGTAAAATAGTAAAACTTTTTTCTTGTACTTTTATTTTAAGTACAATCACATCTTTATTTGATGGCTTGGTAGATTGCGTATTTTTATTTTACGGAAATAACACTTTTGCATATGAATCTGTTTTTATTATTTAAATCAAATACAAAGGGGTCTTGAATTTAAATTTAATTAGTAAACAAAATTTTTGTAGGAACGTTAACATAACTTTCAAGTAATTATCGTTTTTTATAGTATTAACTGATTATTTTTTAGCCCTTGAGAATGAAAACTAAGATGGCTTTTAATTGTCTGGTGATGACCACTAAATATGATTGAAATCTTTAAAGCACCATATTTTATTATAAAACTTTATTCTGAAGTATCATATTTATTTTCAATATAGGATTCAAACAAATCAATTAAGAAAATCCGTTTTCTAATAAATATTCACCCTAGTATGTATGTATGATATTCTTGACATAAACTAGAAAGAGGTGTGTAGAATACTTTCAAAGAAAGATCCACCTAACAAAATAAAAAAAAAATTGTACCTAAATAACTGAAGGATCTTTTTTATTTCTCGAGAGGATTGGGCCACACGCAACGCAGTTTTGTGGCTAAGAGAAAAAATAAAAACGAAAAAGTAAGAAGAAGTAAGGAGTTACCTCAAAATAAATGGTATTACACTCTTGCAAACTTATTTTTTATTTATGAAAAACAAAAAAGCATTAAATTCCATTGAATATGTGTGTGTCAACGTTTTCCTATCTCTTTGGTAATTGGATGGAGGAATTTTATTCTTGCTCTCTTGAACATTCTACGAAATAAATTACCTACTGGGAAGGTAGGGGTAGAAACATCGCATTATTACGGCACGTGAGAATAATTATTTTTTCCGGAATCATCCAACATTCATTTTCGTTATTTATTTGACATAAAATAATTTCTTCGCAGTTTCTCATTTTAGCAACATGATTTTTTTTTAAAAAAATGTAATCTCTTCTTAGATGTTTCGTATAAAAACGAAAAATAATTATCAATTTAAAGTAGGAAATTCTGAACGAGTTAGTTGTAGTTAGCTAAAAATAAACCATAATATTTCTCTCCGGAGACGGAGAATTTATACAAACGTTTTATAAAGGTATCTTTAGGAAAACAATAAAACATGTAAAATAGTTTTAAGGATTTTGATAAGTTTTTTTTATTTAATTTGGTGATTGTATTGTTTTATTTTTTATATATTATGAAAAAAAATTGTGAGGTTAAGAACGGTTAGTTGGTGAAACTATTTTGTCATTAACTTTTTCACATGCGAATTATATTGGTGAAGATCAGTATGGAAAAATCTATTTTAACTTGTTTTTAATCAAACGGACATGTGATTCAGCAGGGAAGAAATAAAATAAAAAAATGAAATTTCACGACACAAAAGATTTATCATTTCATTTGTCAAGTGTCGCTTTTAGGAAATATCTTTTGATCTCTTGAAGTTGGTATGTGTCAGAAAATTGTTTCGTTTGACTTTAAATTTATATTAAATTAATAAACAAAACCTTCTTATTAAAAGTGTCACTGAAAAATAAAACGAGTCCTTTTAAAATCAAAGTTACCAATGTTTCGTTTTTGTTTATTTTATATCAATTAAAATAAATTGTTTATTTTTTTCATTGGACGTTACTACAGTATATTAGTTATTGTTGGTTACCCATACAAAATGTTCAATTGCGTAGTTTATTTTACAATATAAACAAATTTAACATACCATAAAGATTAAAATTACTTGTCTAGCTCTATTACACACTTTAATTGTTTGTAATTAGTGCAGCAATTGAAATGATACTAAAATTCTACTTGTTTATATTAATGTATCACTGACATCATCAGTAGTTCAGTGGGTTCTGCATTCCTATCAAATAGTGCTGGATGTACTTTTCATACTGTTACCGACACTTTTAACCATCAGTCAAATATTTTTTGATAAATTATTTATCTACAAATATACAATAGTTGTCAAAAACAGTTTTACCGTCGGTGACTGCTTAAGAGTAAATTGTAAGTTTAATTAAAACCATATTTTTTAGGTTCCTGAAAGGAACGTTTTCAGATAGTAAAATTGTATGTATTTATATATGTAAAATATCGAAGGCGCACTGTGACTTTTTAACAAAAGGTATGTGGTGAGAGAAACACAAAATATGTATATTTTTGTTCAGATTACTGTATTTCTATCGAAATATTTTCTGAGTGGCTATTTTTTATGATAACACAACATTAAAATATTTAAGACACCCTAGATACTATTCGAGCCATACTCAACCTTCGAACCGTGGGCCGCATGTGGCCCAGTAAACTCTTATGTACGGCCCAAAATAATTACAGTGACCAAATATTTTACATTCAAAAACCGCAGTACTGGCGTGCCGGCTCGACTAGTGACTGTATTTTACGTAAAATCAGTCGCTAGTCGCGACGGCATTGTACATCATACATACTAACATATGTATGCAGTATTTACATGTGCTGTATTTACACCGCTCACGTAGAGAAGCGAAAATCGGACTGCGGCCCGAAGGAAAAAAGGTTGAGTATGGCTGGTCTAAGGCCTAGATACATATTACCCAAAGTAAATACTAGCAGTTTTTGAATCTCGACTTAATGAACTTTTAATTGATTTAACGGTAGGAATGCATTTTATTCCTGTCATTCAATAAAGATTACATTATCTCATAAATCTTTTAATATATTGCTTAGATTTTATTTTCTTATCGTCTATTTATCGTCGACAAGCAATGCTATACGCATTTTTTTATCGTTGACAATGTCGCAATTATGAACTAAAGCCATTTAATTAACATTATTTGATATGGCTTATGATGGTACGGTTTTTGAGACACCGTAATCGGATAAAAAATAAAGATACTTTTAGTTTTCACTCACCACACTTTTTTTAAAATGCCACAGCGCGCCACTGATATTGTATATATGCATACAATTTTAATATCTGAAAACATTCATAACACTAATCTTAAAAGTATGCTTTTAATTAGACTTAAAATTTACTTTTGAGCAGTCACCGACGGAAAAACTGTTGCCATTTCCTGAACGGGTATTGACTATTTTCTACAAAGACTTGATAAATTCGACAAATTTAAAAAAAAAATACAACGTAAAAATGCTTTTCGTAAGATTGACGTATATTCCCAAGCCTATGACGATTTTCACTAAGCAGCGTGTAAGTACGAAATCCTATCACAGTTCCGAATCTACGTTTAAGAAAATGATATCCAGCCGAAATACGGAGACTTATTACAATATCGTTCAAGGCGATTCCTTTATGGATTTCCTAGTACATAAGTAAATAGTGTATGTGGTTTTTATTTGAATAAATAAAATGTTATGGGTGGAAAAAAGCAAGGCATGAATTCTCTGACTGGATGAAGTGAATGTATCGAAGTTTTTGATTTCCTCTAAACGCCAAATTGAAAAATATAGTATAGAGATGATGAAAACCGATTTTATCTGGAAACCATAACCCAAGGTATTGCATTCATAATACTGGTAAAATGAATAACTGAAACAATAATTTGTGTGATAATGCTTGCCTAACTCTTGTCATTTGAAAATTAAATTCAATCTTTTAAATAAATATAACAACTAGCTATGAGCAAAACCGTTCCTGATTCTAATAAAAATGTGGAACAAAAAAGTGTTGTATTTTTTCACCTTAAATTAAAATTATTAAAACGTTAGAGTATGTAAAACAATAAAGTGCGTATCTCTTTTTGCTAAATAAATCTAAACGATTTTCTTTGTATCTAATAGTTTTAATTAAAAAAATCATTTTTTATAAGATATATATATATATATATATGTATTTGATAGCATTTTTAATTTAACGTCATCAATAGAATTAAGTTTACTTAGAAACAACGTTTTTTTTTATTTTTAAGAAAAATATATAAATAAAACCATCATATTCGGTTCATAAAACAAACAATACTTCGTCGAGAAGTTATTTTTACGACAAATTGTTTAAAGCTTCAAATGGTTCTTTGTTAAAAAGTCTCATTTTTAGACTAATGACAATAATTTACTGGGGTTGCGAAATAGTTATTGAATTCGTATTAAGTTGGTTTTACTTAATTTTATGACATTACTTATAACTGAATAGTACTAAGTTTACTTCCACGTGAAATATTTAATAATGATAATAGTTTCTTTAACCTCACGTTATCATCAGATATATTCACAAGCTTTATTTTTTAATCATAAAATACTTTTGGTTAACAATAATGGACAATATTTAGGTCAACCAATTTTGTATAGCATAAGATCATGTCTTGTATATTTATGTGTAGTTTATAAAATGTGGGTGAAAAAATTATTTGAGATGTCAACTGAAGGTACTTTGATGTACGGAACTTCAATATCAGTTAGAATTCCATTAACTTGAAGTTAGAAAAAAAATATGTTTAACCTTTTTGAAAGATTTCACTTGCTTTTACATTATAATCGAAAAATATTGTAGTTTAAAATAATATTTCACGGAAATGTTAAATACATATTTTCAATGAAATCTTGATTACAATTTCGTTTCATGACACATTTTTTCAACGAAAAAGCTTTTCTATCGGAGGTCAAAAAAGAATCTCGAAGGCTTCGACGGAGTGAATTCTTTCAGTGTAAAAAATGGCGTGCGGAGAAATTCGGTGCTTAGAGCATTTCTTTATGGCAATAATGAAGGTAACGGGTTCAAATAAATTATTTGGTCTCGGCATCCAATACCTACGCATGTATGCTTACCGATGGAAACCATTTATTTCCTCGCACCGAGTCACTCTTCACATTGGCCTAAAAGCGTAATGTTTTATTGCCATCCATTGTTTTTGATTATCAATATACATCACACGTTTCATGGGCAAGACATTATTGCACACTGTGTACACGTCTGTATTGTATTCTATTAAATTATTTATGATCCTTCGAATTCAATTTTCTACAGAATAGTTACCGTTTGTAGTTTAAAATCAAATACATGTTCAGTTAAATAATATGTAAAACAATACAAACACTGTAAAAAACTTTTTTTTAAATTCACCAGAATAAAACAATTTGTATATATGTATACATATGAACACAGGAATTAAAAAGAGCAAAAGTACCAAAAAAAAGTGAGTATGTATGCAGAAATGTTACATGTGTTACATCAAACATTTTCTATATTCATATGAGGAGCATACTATCATTACTCACATTCTCCAAATGACGAGTTTTGAGCAAATCGTAAAAATACAATAGGAGCACAATTATTCGTTATTATAAAAAATGAATTTCCACGAATATTTTGGTGAAAAATAGCACTTTCTTAGAATGCCAAATATACGACTACATCAAGAAAAATACTAATCGCCGATTATTTCTTTCTACTCATATCATATTATTTATTTCAAAATGTGAGCTTACCCACCGATTGTAATTTTTTCAGTGGTTTGAATAGTTATAAAAGTTAATTTTAATAACTTACTATTTTTGATGTATGCACTATGAATTTTTGGCATACTGATCTTAAAAATATCAAAAGTGGATAATATTATGAGTTTTGATACCAAGCTCTTCATATGTCGTTCTAGCACAGTAAAAACTCAATTAATTATTGATGAATCCACATTTAGTATATTTAATTCTTTTGGTATTAAATGTATCGCTTTGGTCCATTTCTCAGCTTTTTATCACGTTCGCTTTACATAATATGGATTTTTAATGGAAAAATATCAACAAAAAAATTCCTGCTAGAACTGCACTAGACTTCAGTCACTATACTTGTATTTTGAAAAATCAAAGATGGGTTGGGCCAAAGTTGTGATAATAATAACTAATAATATCAAATGCAGATATAATATCACAATATAACCCTTTGTAGTATTTTACAATTTTAGCATACTATCAGAACTGATTTCACTCAACATAGAAGAATATTAACTTAATCTCTAAGTGAAGTCGTTGAATGAAATCGTATGTGATATTTGCATAGAAAAAACAGTATTTACGTACGAAAAAATTACGTAGGATTCTTACGGCACCCGTATTTATATGTGCTGTAATTGTGGTGTATTTTTGTTTAAATAATATAAACAATAATATACATCTGACAAATTTGAATCGTTTAAATTGTCAGTCACTGACAGTCAAGAATTTTTGAATTGCACTCGAACGCCTGAATATGCCAAAAGGCGAATCCCGGGTGACATTATTAGTGACAAAACTTGTGTGAATGTACAGAATTTGAACGATTAAAATTTTATATCGAAATTCCACCAAGCACCTTCAGATGAAATCTTAAATTATACATCTGATTGCTGATTTTTAACATCCCATTAAGTTATATTTGTAGAATCGATGGGATATGTAAAATGAATACTTACATATAAAAGAACGATCGATGGTTGATTTATTAGGCTGACAATCATTCTGCAGTATTAAATTTACTATGATCCATGTAGCCATGTAAATAGTAGCCATGTAAAAAAATCCATACAACATACACAAAATGGAGACGGAATTTCAAACGATACAATTTCTTGTATAGGACACAAATTTGTTTTTTTATCTCTTCAGATATCCCAATAAGAATAAAATAATCTACGCTACTTTTTTTAAAATTATTAAAAATAAACAGGAAAAAAGTTTCAATTTAAAAAAAAACTGTCATAGGCACTGCAAAATAAAGAAATTGTTGTCACTGAATGTGAGATTAACATAATTAAAATATGAAAAATAAACTTTTTTTTCTTCGGTGGATATACAAACCGTCTTTGTGCTAATGTTTGAAAAAATAGATAAAATCAGCTACAAAAGCACTACTTGTCGCTAGATTGAATGTATATCTTTATAATTATACAGCATAGATCGGCTGTTCATATAAAATTAATCCTATTGCTTTAGTGAGACATCTGATTGTCTTTGCTTTATATAAAATGATAAATCAAAGTGATTTATTTCTACAAAGGTAACTGCTAATTTTGAATATGAGTCGACAAAAATCATTCTGTTGCGTGTGATTTGTCAATAAATGCCATTTTACCCCAGTTGGTTTCATGTTTCGTTTGTCATGAACACGGTTAGGTAAATTCTTCATTAAAAAGCTCGGTGGGAAAAGAAAATTTTAAGCCACGGATACACCGAAAGAAAAGAATAAAACATGACCAAGGTTTGTCTTAAGGTAATGCGCAATCATAAAATACCAAAAATATAATACAATATATATATTTTAATTTTGGTAAAAACGTCATCAAAATCGTGCATTTATCCATTGTATATACTATTTGAGGGAGAGGGGTACATCCAAAATTAACGTATTCTACTAATAAGCAAAAATGATATATGAATGTCTAATTGTTATGAAAAAAAATTTGAACAACTATTTATTATGTACAAAAACCTCTAACTCAAGAAGTAACAAAAAAAATAATCCGAATCGACTAATGGAAAAATGCATTTACAATAACGTCATTGGTTTTAAGAAGAAAATAAAAACACATTTAAAATCAACACCGTAAACAGTTTTTTGGCATTATTTTATTTTAAGAATATTGAAACCATTAGCGAAGCTGGTCATTCGTAAATATGAAATATTGAAAATTCCCATCGGCTTAAATAAACAAAGTTATACAAATGAATTATTTATTAGAACTCGGTTCATGCAGAAAGTTTCATTATTGAATTTATCATAAAGTCTTGTAGAATTTATTTACGCGAACAAAATATTTTTGCATGCCAATTTCTTGTTCTCATATGTACGTGCTATGTAATTCAATAACTGAATATGTTTTGTTTTTCCTTTAGAAATACGTGCATACGTGGCAAATATGTGCTTTATTAACAAGTAAAGGATTTTCTGCTCCCGGAGACATTATTCTCTTTTCCGGATAATTTAAATACTTCTATTTTTTACATACACACATTAAAGGAAGATTTGTTTATTTTATTTTACATATGACATTAATGATAATTTTTCAAACGTAGTAATTTTTCCATCTTTAGAAACTAAATCTTTATCTAATTACTTCACTCCATGTATGATATATTGAAATAAAATAGCAGATACTTGTAGAGATAATAAAATTTTCTTGATGTTTATAAACAAGTCAAGGTAAATTTGTCTTATAGAGAGTCCTGGATTATTTCGGCGAAAAACACATTGTAAGCTAAAAACAACGCCATGGCTTAAAATTTGGCAAGGATTTGTTAAGATGTCGACATACGAACGAAGCGAAAAATTTCATATAGTATGTCGAAGTTTTCATACTAAAAAAAAATTCTTATATCGCATAATCAGTGATCTTCATATAAATGTGTGGTTTCAAAGCGATTATCAAGTCCTTAAAATCGATTTTAAATCATGGCGCTATCTTTTGCTTACAATGTGAAGTTTTTCACTGAAATAATCCATGACATGATAAATTTCCCAAAATTAAATAAATAAATATAATATCCGTGAAACTTGTTTAATTTATAGATGTACACAATGTATTTAATAATTTTACTATAAGTACAAAATCAATAAATGAACGATGACATCATACCGAAATCCATTTTTAACTACAAAATAAAGTAAAACATTGGTATAAGTCGATGATAGAAAAATATCTAGTAAGCACCATCAAAATTGTCAAGTTTGTGATATTTTCATTGACTATAACAAAATTCTTTTCAGTCACTGCATGCTCCGTTATAAATTACAGAATAAATAAAATTGAAAAATTACAAAAATTGTGTCAACTCACCATTTATAGAAGCTAATATTGATAGGAAAAAGTAGATGTGATAAAAACACATGATTGTTTACACTCATGACAATCTTTTCAAAATAATTAAACGATCCAATATCAACTGACAGTTTCACTCATTGTTTTTTAAAAAATACACTTGTATTGTTTCCCATTAACTATAAATGGAATGAGTTAATTAGAAATCGTTTTTATTTTATTTTTTCACTGAATTGTTAAATATATGCACACTACATTTTACTGTAAATTATTTGAGTTAAAAGTTTATGTATTTTTTAATGGGTTATATATTTTTATATAAAATTACAGTCATTATCTAAAAAGAAAATGTTTAATCTTAACGTCTTCCAACACACACGATAACTGTTCATTAATATGCGTTTTTTTAAACAGCTTTAATATTTTTTTACAGCCGTATTTTTATTTACAATATTTAGTTAATAAATAACTTGACTTGAGCACTGTGTTTATTTGCCTCTTTTTAATTATTACGTATTACTTTGACAAACAGTGCAGCGCAGCTTTTGAGAGCTTCTTGACGTGCATATTGAATAAAGCCCTGGACTACACTGAGCGAGGAGCGAGGATAGCGAGCATTGCGAGAAATTGCGTTAGGCGAAGGGGTGGGAGGAGTCAGCGCGGGGTGCGGGGAAGTTATTGCGATCTGCTAAAATTTAACTCCGCTCGTGAAAAAGGTATAAGTCAGACTTAAGCTATTTTAAGTTATAGCTGACAACAGATTCGTTATTTTAGTGTGAGCCATGGGTGAATAAAAGCCCAACAATCCTGAAATTCTAAAACAATGAAAGAAAATATTCAATATATTATAGTTAATTTATAAATGATACATTTTTTTCTCCCGAGGAAAAACACGAAAGAATGGAATACCTAGTATGCATTATATTATTTTACTATTGAAATTGATATTATTTTCTCTAAATACATATTAGAGTAATATCCATAATTCTGTACAGATGTACAAACAAGAATATCTCCGTCAAGCACCCTCAGTTATTATTTTTAATTGCTATGAATATGTATCTGCATAAAACTTACTCTAGAGATTTGTGAATATTGTTTTAACCCATGCTAGGGAACATGTTAATAATCAAAATACATCACTTTCATAAGAAACATTATTTTTATAGTGCATAATGGCGTACTCATCTAAAATTAAAATTTGAAAAAAATCTTTGAGTTAAATTTTGACATCAACAAATATTTCTTTCAGCAAAGCAATTTTTTATTTTTTATTTTAACTTTATGGATCCACCTACCTTTGTCCTGACACTAATTATAGGTTTTTATGAAATCATACATATATATTTTTTTGATAATTTAGAACATCGACTGAAGGTGTTTGATGGAAATTTAATGTCAAATTTGAATTATTTTTATTTTGTACACTTCCATAAATTTAAAACCAGAAGATGCCGAAAGGCGAAACCCGGGTTGTTATCGACAAAATTTATTGAAGAGTACAGAACAAAAATATTTTTAAAAAAATATACTTATATGTGTCTGAAATGAAAATTTAGTCATCACGCTTATATAGGAAAAGCTGTTAATGGTAAAACGATACAGCCAACATTAAATTCTTCCAAGAAACTTAAAGTCTTAAGTCGAAATTAATAATTTAGAAATTAATAATTTGGAAAATTTCTAATTTTTCCAAATCACAGTACAAATCAAATTTCATCAAAACTATAGAAATCAAAGGAGGCAAAGGCAACATGAAAAATAAAATAATTTCATTCGACACTGACACTAAGAAAAATAAATTGGATTTTTTTACAATATACAAATATGAAGGAGAAAACATTCTTCAATGTAAAGAATTCCATAGATATTGACAAACAACTGATCATATGAATTTAATTCATATCTGTCAGGTGTCAACTGTCACCATCAACCATCGAATGGATTGACAGCTGATGATGAGAGTAAATTATTTCTTAACGAAATACTTAGAAATCTCGTATAAATGTATTAATGTTTGTTTTATTACTGTTATACGTCAGATAAAACTAACGTTACGAGAAACATATACTGTTTTTACATGCATTTAATCGCACTATAAAGTGGTGGGGTCTAGTTTCTTGGAAGGCCGATACATGTAACTTTGTAGATTACATTTAATTATTGCAGATAAGTTTCGCGTTAAATTAATGTTGTTAAGAAGAAATTGGGAGGAAAATATACTATGCCTTCAAATAAAAAGCTTGAACGGATTAATGACTGCCTATCTATGTGATATCAATTTTAATAATACAAACAGTTACTATTTTTTAGAACTTGCTTTAATATAAAACGATCACATTTTTTTATAAACATGCAGAAAAACTTCGAGTGAATAATAAAAGATTCCAAATGAACCGAATTTAAAAAAAACATATCGATTCTAGACAAATGAAATAAAGTAACATACAAGAATAGTTAACGTCGGTTAATGTAATATATATTGTAAAGGGGAACTTGCAAATATAATTTTTTCATTCAATAGATCTGAATCAGGCAAGAATTTATATATATTGTTTTCTAAAATTTCCTGTTTATCTAATTTTCCAGACTTATTATTTAAATGTAGAACTTTAAAATTTCTACCAATATCAAAAGTGTGGTTATTTAGAAACAGATAGTTTCTGTTTCTAAATAACTTCTTTCTTCTAGGTTTCTGGTGGTTTCGATAACTCCGGTAGAATTTAACATGTTTCCAATATTATTTACATTATCTTTCAATTTTTAAATATATACTCTAAATACTGGTTGCTGGAAATACAGAGCGATGATTTTTGTGTGTGCAGTGGAGGATGAATAATCACCCGAAAATGTGACCAATGACAATAATAGTTTTTACAAAGAGTGTAAATAGAAGAGAAAAGAATACTAACCGAATACGATGTATATTTTTTCGTATCGTTTTAATAGTTGCTGTCGTTGTTATGTTACAGCTTGCTATGTTTTGAAAGGATGTTTTTGACATATATAATACATTAAAATTTTATATACTTCAATATCGTCAATATATATAAATTCTTTTTACAAACTATATTGGATATGCACTTGCAAATTGGATTTGTAAAATTTAATCTTGGAATCAGTAGAACTTGACTTATTACTGGTAAACTTTTCATTTCTTGTGTTTAAGTTAGTTGTTAACAGCCAAAATAGTAGAAAACTGAATTTAAAAGGGTTTTACAAATCTCTCATGCGCTTACTATACTAGACTTGCCCAGAATGTTCTTTGGAGTTATTAGATTATTTAGAAAAAAAATGCAATGTTATTGGAAATACTTCTTCAGAAAAACATTGTATTGCTCATATTTTTTTTTGATATATGTTGTCATTCATCTACAATCTTTCCTTTTTTTTAATCATATAATAACTTGTGTGCGTGCCCACTGAGGCTTTCAAATAATAGCTAAAAACGTATATCTAAGCCGAGGTGTCTGAAACACACGACAGCTTGCAATTAGAAAGCTTCTGTTAGCTAAAATCCATTTGCTTTCCGAATGATTTTCGATGCTGAATATGTTTTAACTATAACCACCTTTTCCGATTAAATGTTAACCATAGAATTTAAATTAATTTTCATATCTTATGAATAACACCTTTTGTTTTATTATAACTACATACAGACGTAGAGGGCAAGCGGGAATCTATGACAGATTTTCACGCGGGAAAAGCGAGGTGTCCTGAGTGGAGGTAGCCCAACCGAGCGCGCTGTATGTTGAACGTTTTGAGCTCTCTGGGACTTCTTGAAATAGTGTACTGCAGGGAAAACGACGGCCGTTGCGTTGTCATCTTATACTGTATTTATGTCACCAGCTTTCAAATTTATAGCACACACTACTATCTGACATACCTGCAATTTCACCTCTACGTTTACTTACACGCTTTATACATTGCCCATTATTATTGTTACATAGTATCTTTAGATTTATACTGTTGTCGGAGATAAACTTTATAGAAAGCATCGCGTTCTTTGTTACCTTTTATTTATACAAGCATTCAATTTATTTGTTAACTGAATGTATCTGCCCAGTGATTTAATTCATTTGTCAACTGCTTTAAGCTTAACAAAAAAAAACAATGATTTTTTTAAACATTGTTGACAGATTCGGCGATAACTTTCTGGAACTTAACTATCAATTTAGAATTGAATTTGACAAATTTATAATTTCACATGTTGTGTTGCACGGGTATACTTTATATGTAAGAATATGAAAAAGAGAGGTTGAGCTATTAAGTAACAATTTTTTTCGAAGAAAAACTTCCATTGAGGTAACTCCATTAAAAGGTCATATGCTCTACATTGGAAGCGGATATGGATAAATATATCATATCATTTTCATATAAATGTATGTAATATCCACGTGAACTGGTTTTACTATGGATTTTTTACTTCTAAAACGACCATCGGCACGATGGAAACATCTAAAAACATCAGGACCAAAGGAGAATACAAGAACTTTGACGCTAACGCGCTTTAGGACTTAAAAGAGGGAAAACCCCTGGCCTTAATTTTATAATTTATAACTTAATAATTTTATTAAAATTAATTTTAAGTTTTTCGTAATCATTTCGTTTGCGTAAAGCATTGCATTCACCATGACTTTAAATTAATAAAAGCACTTCATTTTTTCAAATATTTACCAATATATAAATCTCAAAATATTTAATTTCTACACGCTTATAAAAAAGAGTTTTTCATTATTTTGTGTATATGACCATTGCATAGGTCAACAGGAACATTTATTGATTAGTTTGATAATTCTCTAGGTGTTTATTTAATACAAAATCAATACGAAAGCTATAGAATGACAACACTCGACTACAGAGAAGGATTTTTTTTACTAACACAATTTGTATAATTTATGACAGCTAAATATTCAAATTTGCTTTGTAAAATAAACTCTCGCTGACTGAAAGACTCATAATCTAAAACTAAATAGCAAAAGACTCGATTCAAAAAATTTAACGCACCGTAATGGGAAAAATGTAATGAAAAAAATATGAACATACTAAGCAAAAGCATAAAATAAAACAATAACATCCTTCCTGTTTCCTCCAGCGGCAGTATCAAAGCGGAAAGCTTCACGAGTTGATATCAGTTTGCGTATTTCCAAATTTTTCTTTTTATTAACTTTCAGCATTAGTGGGCTTTAATATGAGTCACATTTTTTTCCTGATATCGCGAATTTTCAGTCTTTCAAAAGAAATCCAGAATCTCAAAAATAATTATTTTATTCAAATAGTTTTTTCAGACGTATTCCGATGGACTCGGAGGTAACTTTGTGAAAATTTATATATTAATAAAAACACAATATTCCTTTGTACTTTATTTCCACTTTATTTAGAAAGATCAGGACCGATTATGTTCATGGCGAGCATTATCAACTGATTAAGTTTTATATTAAATTTACTTATTTTAATGTTAATTTCAGAACAGTTATTAAATAAAACTGTATAACAAGGCTTGGTTGGTAGCCTTCTATTTCTAACGACAAAGGAAACTTTCTCCAGATTTCAGTGGCACAACGTAAGTAAAAAATTACATATAATTGAAACAAAGATTTTTTCTGAGATTAATACTAATTATTATTGAATGGGTAAAAATCCGAAGCATGACTTATTAATGAATACTAGCTGTAAGCCCGTTAACCTCAACGGGGGGATTTTTGTTGCATTTTTAAGTAGTCAGAAAATTTAACTTATATAATAAATTACAAACTTATGTATTGAATAAGCCAAAAAATCTAAACGTTATTAATTTTTTAGGAATAAACCCAATTCTCGTAAAGAACTAAAATACACCGGGACTGCAAAACAAAATATGCAAATAGCGAATATAATAAAATACATTCATAAAAATCACAATTGGGCTGCCCTGCTGAGCTGCTATATCCAATATCGACAGCCCTGCAGTATTCATATTTTATCATTTTTATAATAATTCAAATGGTTGAGTATGCTAACAAATGTATTTTGTAGAAGAAGAAATAGACCTCGGGGCATAAATCAACAGCCCTGCAGTATTTAAATTGTAAATTATTTAATTTTTAGAATAATGTTTAAGTTTGCCAACAATTATTTTTCGTAGTAGAAGAAATAGACCTCGGGGCATATATCGACACCCCTGCAGTATTTAAATAATATAATTTTTAGAATAATTAAAAAGTCTAAGTTTGCTAACAAATATATTTCGTAGATTAATTGAAATGTCTAAGTTTGCTAACAAATATATTTCGTAGAATAATTTAAATGTCTAAGTTTGCTAACAATTATTTGTCGCAGTAGAATAAATAGACCTCGGGGCATATATCGACAGCCCTGCAGTATTTAAATTGTAAATTATTTATTTTTTAGAATAATGTTTACGTTTGCTAACAATCATTTTTCGTAGTAGAAGAAATATACCTAGGGACATATATTGACAGCCCTGCAGTATTTAAATAGTAAATAATATAATTTTTAGAATAATGTTTATGTTTGCTAAAAATTATTTTTCGTAGTAGAAGATGTTAAAATAAAAGTCGAAATATAGTTCTATAAAATATTCATACCGCAATTAGAATATTCCAAATGCATGTAAGAAATTAAAAAGATTTTCAAGGCCGGATGCAAAATATAAGCATATCTTCCAATAATCGAATCAATGACACTGATTAAAATCTGTAAAATCAGCTCCAAAAAATTTTCGTTTCCCATCGACTCACACGATCCAACGATTCATTTCGACAGCCCTATAATTATAGCTTCAAAAAATCGAATCAGTATCTTTGATTATTTAAAAAACTTCGTAGCGATGCAAACTTTCAAATAATTTTCTCTCAATATTATTACGATGCTTCAGTTCTAAGCCAGGAAATTTGAATTTTTAGTATAAAAAGATAAGCCATTCCAATTGGACGAACGACAACTTCAAAAATATGCGATTCAAAATAAACCGTTAGCATTGGTCGAAAAGTGTGCTGTTCAAAATAAACCGTTATAATTGGGCGAAAAGGACATTATGATGAACACATTTGTGATTATTTTATCGGCTATTAATATGAAGACTATTAATATGAAGATACTTTACGTAGCTTTGAGCACTTAACAAGAAACGAACTTAACAACGCTCAAATATGTGGATTAAATATCTAAATTCTATTCAAAGAATAAAAATATTCATTTGTACTAATTCTACTATTATTGAATATCATGACTGGTTTCGTTCATGCCAATTACCAACTATTGTTTGTTTCACCTTTATAATTTTATTTTGTTTTGTAATATTGTATTTTGTTATCAGTTGATAATGCTCGTCATGAGCAAATCCGGTCCTGGTAATACCATAAAACTTTTAATAACACCATAAATACCAGAATCTTGGTTTCGGTAATACAGCTATATCTATCTCTAATAACACATATAATTGATTTTATTTAAAGCCATGACAAATAAAAGCTTCGTTTCAAAATGCACTAATTTTTGAAAAGTTGTTTCTAATATATAATTTATTAAATGAAAAAAAAATGAAATAAAACCGTGGCATAGTAAAAGGTATGCGTCTATTTTTACTAACGCGTGAATAGAACAAGATTATAGTTAATAGTAATGGATTTGGATGTACACATTACTTTTCGAGTTTTTCAATGCTATTAATTCCGAGTGACAAAGTTTGAAGAGGTAATCTTCATATAAGACTTATTATAAGTGTAAGAAGGGAACGAATAATGAACATAAATTTGCAAAGTTTTCCAACTGTCTGAGCTTTTCAAACCTATTACCCTGACTAATAGAAAATGTTATAATATATATTTGCGTCGACGAGATCGATTACTTTTTCTATTCATCTTTGAAACGAATGTTATTTCTGATACTACGTTAAGATATTAATGTATTGATTCAAAGCAAACGCAAACTAGTATTTCGATGAAAGAGCCTCAAATATAGCTTGATGCAATTTTATATTTATTACTAATAACTTATATGCATGTATAAAATAATTAATTTATGAGAATACAGTTTATTAGATTC
Source organism: Himalopsyche tibetana (assembly GCA_030503985.1). Classification (NCBI taxonomy): domain Eukaryota; kingdom Metazoa; phylum Arthropoda; class Insecta; order Trichoptera; family Rhyacophilidae; genus Himalopsyche; species Himalopsyche tibetana. The sequence continues at coordinate 234,837 of JAPJYX010000007.1, read as the reverse complement.
ATTAATCAAAAAATCTACGTAATAGGTTATTTATTTACAATAAACTTCTCAAGATACATTCAAAAGTATAATACGTTTTCCCTATTGCAGATTTGTTTTTGGAAAATATAGTTATTATAATATTATATAAATAGTTTATAATATTTTATTTTATTTTTATTTTGATCTCATCGTCTTCCAAACTAGAAAAAGTCTAATAATCAAAAAGTTTTTTTTTATTTCTTTATAACCGGAAATACAAAGATTCAAAAACGATTAAGTAGTGTGTCCATTTTAATATTCCATCATTTAACCATCAATTAATTTAACCTATAATGCAAAGTATTTTACAATCAAAAGAAATGTAATTATTTTTATTCAGCTGGTTGCAGGTTGTATAAGTTCATTTGAATACATACTAAAGAAGCAAAATAAAAACCTTTTTAAAGCAATTAAATTTTATGAGCTTTTCTTTTTGTTGGATTAATTTATTTGTAAAGATCGAATAAAATATAGAATCCGAGATAAAAATACGCATAAAATTACAAGGAAGTAATTTACATCAGACTTCTTTTCAAATGACAGTGTGATTCGCCAATGATCACCATCAACGTAAGTAGTTAATTACCGGTAATATTTTCTGAAAAACAGTTTCTCTTTTTTTTTTTTATTACTTTTGCTCATTGTATTATCCTCTTCTTCATTATTTTTGTAAACTGTATCACCTGTATCCCAAAAAAACTAATAAAAACAAACAAAAAAAAACAATACAATACACATGACTATCCTGTCTCACTCATATTTAAAAAAATAAATAATATGGGATCAAAAAAATAAAATAAAAAAAAATATATAAAAAAAAGAGACAGGAACCAACACTAAAAAGAGGGGAAACCCCAACATCAGACGAAAGGGCAATTGGAGTAATCCATAAGGCCCTACAACTAAGTGTAAGACACCAACCAACAATGAAAAACAGTAAGTGAAAACCCTCGACAGGTCGATGCAACCACATTATATAATAGAGTAACATTGCAATTAATGTCAAATTAATTGAGTAAATATTAACAAATGAATTACTTTGTGCTTATTTTTTCTTACCACATGCATCAATGTCCTCATAATATTATATATTCCAGGCACAAATTTAAATCATGAATAAACTTGTGACACTATGAAATGTACCTAGATATAAAAGTGATGTTTGTACAACTTTGAATTATGAAATAATATGTAAATTATATAAATATTATGAATTTAAAATATTTCTAAATAATGTGAAGAAGAAAACCCATATGTTCAGTTTCAAAGTCGAACTAAAAAAAAATCATATTGTGTCCAAAGTCAAACGCCGACTGTGGAATTAATTGGCTGTGCGTTCAAATAATATGAATAGGTTGTATGTATTCAATGTCATTGAAGAATGGTTTCATGGCTAGGAAAAAAAGCGGTTGATAGAAAAGAGGAATCCTGTAGTCAAATAAAAGGCTGTATGCTCCTCACAGGGAAAAAATAAGTTATATTGAAATCAAAACTCAATTTGTTCAACTTCCAAACAGATCAAAAGCTCATATTTTTATTTGTCGTAGAAAATTTTGTCAAAAGAATTTTCTAAAAATAAATTTTAAAATATTTTTTAATAAAAGAGAAAAATAGCAATTTAGGAATTTTAGCATGATATTATTCAGAAGAAATAATTAATGTTCCTTTGTAATTTTTTATTAGTTTTATAAGTAACGTACGTCAAAGAAATCGCTTTGAAATTTGTTAATTAATTAAAATAAAATAATGATTGTTTGAGGCGTCCACTCGGCTTGGCTCATTTTGGGAGGTCAGCCTAGCGTACTCTTGCTACAGATTCTACTGTCAGAGTGATAAATGATTTGTGTAGCTCTTCCCAGTGGCAGTCCTTCTACACTCTTATTTATAGATTATTTATTTAAGACTATTTAAGAAAAAATAATTTGCTAATCAATACATCAGCAGTTTAAACAGAACTTCATTTAGATACAAAATTTAACTCAATTAGTGCATGATATCAAATGTAGGTGCCTAAGATTTCTGCCTCTTAATTTGAACAAATGTAGACGGAAACCAAAATATATGTTTTTTTTTAAATTATAAATAAAACTCTTTTTACTCTCGTTGATTTACTCTTACAGTCTTACGTACATACACTTCAGTCTACTGTTGAGGCTAATAAGTAAATCTCATACTCTACGTTGGTTTTAAAGAAATAATTTACATTTAATCCGGTGAGTTAATTAGATTTTCAGTGCTGAGAATTCTATCTTAAATAAATAATTCTTCTCTAAACAGAAAAAAATTCACGAGGTAATCTTCAGATAAATGTTTTAGGATAAATATTTTGAAATTTTAATTTACTTGCGATGGATAAATCACTCAAGAAGATCAACCTGGGGGGAAAAAAATATCACAAAAATCTTAAATACAAATCGAGTAAATCTAAATTTGGTATTGATCTTTCTCGAACATGAACCCAGGCCGATCTGATCACCAGAGATACGTTTTTAGCGCTAGAACTCAGGCTGCCCAACAAAAAAATCTATACACTATAAAAATGTTTAATAACAGGAAAAGTGGTACTAAGCTAAAATTTTACCGACTTAAATATATACTATATCTATCAAAATTATAACAAATTGAACATAATGAATAAATGTATGTGTCCCGAAAATTTGAACTTTTTTGTAAATTTCACGAATACTAATTTCAGATTAGATACTGTGCAAGACTAACATTTATAGTAATTTATTTATATATTTACATTAAGATTGTGTGTTTAAACATTTTAGCCTCTTTTACTGTGCCACTGACGTTCTACTATAGATATGCTATAACTACAGACTGTTGCCTACCTATATTATATTTTGTGAGTATAGCAGGTAAACAAGCAGATTTGATAACGAACATTTTCTTTGATTTATTAGACACGATTCATTACGTATTATTTATCGTTTTCTACTTAACTTTTGCTTCGTTCACATCTTGTTATGATTATCTTGTACAAGTATTTTTGCGAATGGATTCTCTCAATTTTATTTCGCCTCTAATAACATTTAATATTTTCACGAGACGCAGCCAACTAATAATTAAATTACTGTCATAATATATTAAATTCTAATCAAACTGATTTTTAATAATTCTTGGGAATATTTAATGGAATAACTTACTGTAGAAAATTGAAATAAAACCAGAATAGCGAGTTCTCCTTTTATATATTGTTTACTAATAATATGAGATATGCAACATAGTTCTAAGAATGTTCTTGAGACGGTTCTTGGTGCTTAAGAGTTTGCAGAAGACACACAATTTTAACTATTTTGATATAAACTACACTGCAAAATGAAATTTGAATATTTTATAGTGAGTATCTTTTGAATTACTATCATGCAAATGTTCAGTGCTAACGCTAGCGCATGATCAACTTCAATATTGATCATTACATAACTGAATTACCAGTTTTCATTTAAACACTACCCTTCATTTCAATACACCACATTGGCAGTGAACAAGAAAGCTATTTTCTATGCAAAAAATATTATTTTAACATTTCTTATTTTTAATTGTATTCATTTAAAATCCCAATAAAGCCTTTCTATGAAGAGAAAGCCAAGGGAATACTAATCAATTTCAACAAAATAATATTGTTACAGGCAAAATCGTTTGTTCCACTTCTGTATAATATGAAGAAAAAAAAACAATTTGCTTTTTATAATCCTTTTCTTTCCATCAAAGGTCAAAGAGTCTGCTTAAAATTATTACTAAGCTTTGCCGTCTGAGAAGCATTTCGTTTGTTTGAAATATTTCTGCGTTTTTTTTTCTCTCGTTTTTCTTGTTTCATTACATTTTTTTGCTATAATTCTTCTTCATGAATGCGGGTTCAAGTATGCCCGTACAAATTTACGGTTGTCGGTACACTTCTAAATAAAGTTCCTTCTCGAGCGGAAAATGAGACACACACACAGCGTGAGAAAATAAAAATGTTATATAGGTATCCTGCGGATGACAGTGGGAACAAATATCCAACAGCTTTGTCCCACTTTTGACAGGTGGTGTCCTCTAACGCGACTTTATTGCCTCTGGTTTGTTATCTTTTATTTTTTAAGTGCTGAGAAAGCGCTCAACCTCCTGAAACGACTTTCACCTTTCGTACCGCGAAACAGAATACTTAAATAAAAAAAGAAAAACACTCATTCATACGAATTACGTTTGCATACCAATTATTATTGTGAACTTGTATGCTCCTCATAACTTGATTATACGGATTCGTTGTATGAATAATTTTCCTCAGAATATAAAAATGTAGAAGATTTTTATGGCTTACAGTAGCATTTCATTATATTTATATACGGTAAATTATTGTTTTAGCTAAGTGAATGCGAACAGATTCAGATCCCTGTACAGATAATTTAATAAATTGATGAAAGGATCTGGGCTCATAAATTGTTTATATTTCTTTCTGACCAATCCGATTACAAAAAGAGCATAAGGAAAACAAGAAGATATCTGCTCGTCCTGAGTAGTCCTGCCTTTATATTTTTACAATCTCTGAAAAGAGAAGTTAATCCAAAGATATAAAATCGGTTCTCTTCAAAACAGCTTTGCTTAGTTTTGTTTATGAGATCAACTGAAGGTGCTTGATGGAACTTTAATATATTTTTTTACACTTATGCTATGTCACTCAAGACTTGTGTTTCGTTTTTTGTATTTTTTGGACACACATTGAAGTGCACAGATGAACTCAAACTAAGATCATTCATCTTTGATGTCTCACAAAGTATATACATTTTCAATTTTTTAAGGATTTTAACTTCTATAGAGATTCTCCATTAAAAGTTCATATGCTCCAAAGTGGTAACGAACATGGTGACAAATACGTTATCATTAAGAAAACATCTGTGTTGATGAAGTTGGAAAAATAGATGTATATGAATATTTTAAAAAATCGGTGCGAAATACTTTTGTTGACTAAATATATCATTTTTTTTAATATAAAATGAGCAAAACATTTTTTTCAAGTGAGATTATAAAGTGAGCATGGAAGAGAAAAACAAGACATTTACATATGTGCTATAGCACCATCGAATGGATAAACTATTGCAATGGAAACAAAATATATGTTTCGTTTTTTTGTGTTCAGCTATTGATTTTATCGTCAACAATAATAAATAAACAAGTAAGTAGTCATTGGTCTTACACGATTTTGGCAAACTAAAAACAAAATTATACAGAACGCCACTCCAAGAGTTCTAGCTTCTACAGCGATGATAGTTTCTTGCATATTATCAATCTCCTAAAATATAAATTATATTTGTTGAATTAATCTTTCAAATTAACTAAAAATAATACTCAATATTGTTAGAGTTATATAGTAAACATTCAACGTCAAAATGAGAACGATTTAATTAAGAGATATTTCTCATAATCGGTCGATTTATTTATGGAAATTTGTTTAAAATAATCATTATAAACAGAGTTCTAAGAATACATTCATCTTTTTAAAAATGATTTATCCTACAATCCCCAGTATACAATTACTGCAGCTATAATTCGTAAATGTTCCGTAGAAATTAACGAAGGGTTTTTGAACAGATTAAAAATCAAATATTTTGTAAGGCGCCTTTGATACTCAAAGAATGAATGTCTTTGGTACGTATGAGATGTTAAAATGCATTAATTTAATTGAATATGTCTGTAATCTTTATCAAACATTGCTACATAATAAAGATACAACAAACGGTTTTGAATTGTTATATTTATGTTTTTTTATATATTGTATTACGCTCAGCGCCCAACATAATGATGTTTAAATAGCAAAATTGTGTTATACAAGAGTATATTGATATAAAGATAGTTTACGGTTATTTCGTCTTTAAATCGTCAAAAAGATGTTCAAATATTTTTTTTTTTACAATATAATGTACTCACTTGAGATAAACCCTATAATATTATCATCTCAATCACGATTAAGCTTTATCTTTTTCAAGTTGTCTACACTACTGTACCGATGACTTCCCTGATAACCTTGTATGCTTTAAGCCCCTAAATATTAAACAAATGCCTGTTTTCCACTAAATACATCAATTATAACTGCACTTAATGAAAATTTAAGTCCAATATTCAAGCATCAGGCATGTGACATATCAAATACATCATGTCTCTTACGTCACAAACGGCAAAAATAATGAACACACAATATACTACGATAGTTCACGATTAAATGTAGAACTTATCTATGGTGCTGCGAGGAATACTAGCTTTATTTGCATGCGTGCCTATATTAGAGCTTTAAGATATGTTTACCTTAAATTATATCTTTTTTTTTGACATAAATGATTATTTAAGCCCAATGATAAGATTCCATAACATTAAAAAATATTGTCAAGTAGTTTTTATAGAGTTTTTTTAGAGTCTGAACCCTACATGTTTTATTTAATCAAACGAATGGATCCTGTCTTCGTGGAAAGCCACTGATGGTTATCTATAGGATGTACTTAACGGCGCTTAAGAAACGCTGGGATGACCTGGGAGGAAGCAAAGAGACAGGCAGTTAAATATGGTTTAAAAAAGTTTCATAACTTGCAAATATAAATATAGGCACTGAAATAAAAATCATTTTTCCAAAACCAATTCATAACATGCGTTATCATTTGCGTTTATCGTGGAAAATGAAGGGGAATTTACAAAAATACACCAATCTTAGTTTTGTACTTTTAAATATGGTGGAAAGCAAATTGAAGTATAACACAATCCAAATGACTATTTTAATAAAAACAATAATCCTTTGTACTTCATTCCACTTTATTTAATATGTCAGGACCGGTTTCGCTCATTGCGAGCATTGTCAACTGATCAGTTGACAATGCTCGCAATGAGCGAAACCGGTCCTGACATATTAAATAAAGTGGAATGAAGTACAAAGGATTATTGTTTTTATTAATATAATGCCTTTCCACCAAGTATTGACAGTGAACACCCTAAAAGTGACAAATGACTATTACCTATTTTTAAATAAGAGAAGCAAAACATAATCAACTGTGGTTTGTTTGTTTAAATATGTTGTACAAAATAATCAGAAGTATGAGTATATATATATTATTATCATATTGTATCATATGTCGTGTAATCAATTATTTTTATTAAATTATTTCAATCCTCAAGCAACTGGAATGTATAGTATAGGAGTGTTGCGGGTGGGATGGGTTGCTTTTTCCAATTAACAATGCAAATTCTCAAGTTGCGGTGTGTTTATCGTTAGCTTCTCGTTTTTGGTCTCGTTGCGAACATATTTCCATATTCTGTACCACTAGTACAATCAAAAAAACTTTACTATAGCTTTCGCGCAATTTTTAAAGAACAGAGAACATTTTTTTATCACGAAATATTTTTCCTCTTATGATATCACTTGTTCGCTAAAAAGGTCGTTGTTTGATTTATTGATTAGTCAACTTTTTAGGCTTTATTATTTCTCATAAATTAAACACTTCCCAATAACACTTTTCTTTATCAAACTAAAATAAAAAAAACTTTTAAATTTGAATATAAAATTTTTAAAAAAATCTATTGAGAGTCGTCTAAGAATCGTTAAGACAGCGAAATTTTTAGAAAATTTCGGTCTTAGATGAGACAAAATATCCGACCAGACTACTTAACATATTTGTAAAAGATGGAAGATTGCATACAGAAAATTAATTTTTTGGGATCACATAATTTATCAGAAGCGATGGTGCAGTCAATTAATTGGAAGGGCAATGCGGTAGCAGGTCAGGAGTGGCAAAAGCTTTTGTTGACCATTTGATATAAGTGTACTTAAATAATTTAATACATCTTAACTTTCAAAAATTAGACAAGTGGAGACATGTAGATCGATGAAGCGTATGTAATGTTCGTTTTAAAAAAAACCTTTTAAAAAATTCGCTTGTTTGAAACTGACAGGTTTCGACATGTTTTTAAAAAGATATTTTACCATGTAAAAAGTCTTTATATATTTATCCTCGTTATGGAATCAGGTTTTTTTCCTGATACATGGAAATCATCTTAGATTATGCAGTTTTTTTAAGAATGATGCAGAATCATCAGTGGAAAATTAATTACCAGTGGCTGTTCTATCAGCGCTAGCTATCAGATTATTGATATGATTATACCAAAGACGGATTTATCACACAGGAGGTCCCAGGCACAATAAAATGTGGAGGCTCTGATTTACGGATAACATAAAAACGTCAGGAAATTCAAATTAAAATATCAAAAATATATAAAAATCTGAACAAAAGTATATCTGTTATAATATACAAGCTATTTTTGAGACCCCTAAGATTCGGAGGCCCCGAGCGCACGCCTTACTTGCTTATAGGGTAATTTGTCAATGGATTATGGCATCATATAATATTAAAAAGGATTGAGTCATTTATAATTAATTAGCTGCATTGATTTAAAATCGGAAGATCAACCGATACAAACTTGACGGTGTTCACAGATTACGTGTCGCCGGCATTAGATAAAAGTATGCATATTGACTGTTGTTACAGTTGCAACGATTTCTCGAAGGCATTTGACGGGATCGATCATGACATACTATTGAAAAAACTTCCACTAATGAAGTTTTGTGGCCTTTGTATATAATGTCATCACTTTTCATGTGTTCACTGATAATTCTTGGATGAAAATTAAATTTCATTAAAAAACACACTCCTCCAAAACTGATTCCACATTTTTTTTTAATTACACCGGCCTTGCTCATCGAAATCATTATTAAAAGTTATAAGTGTCATCAGTTCACTGATGAACGACCGTTATTAAGCAGTACGATTTTCAATAAATAATGTGAAATCAGTACAAAAAGTATTTTTTTCTTTATAATATCTTGTGTCACCTTTATTTATTAGTCATCAACTTTGATTGAAAAAAACCGCAATCACTATTTAACCAATTCATTGGTTTGACTGACATTAAATATTAATCTATGTTATAGTTTTACGTTGGTGGTTGTCGATATTACTGTTGTACATTTATGTTATACAATATTTGAATGGGGTTTTCGGTGTTCTCTACGTACTTAATTCAACAAAACCTAATCCAGTTAACCCGAATTTTGTTATTTTGTCCTTTTGTACATTTTGCTCAATGTTTACTCACTTAACGTATAGTAAGTTGTAACATATCCTTAAGCCGGCTTTTTTGCTTCGCACAACAAACTCTCCGACCTCGTCTTTTGTTTCTGCTGAATTTAAATAAACTAATTCCCGTTGTTGCAATATAGACACAAAAGATTCCGTGAATATTGTTCCCTAGTTTCTATTATTATTTATGAGTTTATTTTTCTGCTGAACAGAAAGTGAAACAATATTGCCATTTATATTTTTTTAACAAAAAATTACCATCGTTTTTTTTATTTTTAACAGTTATATGTACATACATATATTGCAAATATGTTGCTGCTTTCAAATTTTGAGCAAGTGAATATGTTGATGATTGATATGGTATATTATCCTAATTATTGCAAAACACTTACTTAAAACATCAGTTTGAATAGAATATTTTCATAAATTCTTCTCATATTACAGAAAAAAATGATTTTTAGATAAAGTGGGAATAAAAAAATATTTGAAATGAATAGTCAATGGCTATCTAGAACATTTTTCCGTTGAATTAGATATTTGAAACAACATTATTTTCGTATTTTATTTTTATTGTATTTATTTAAATTTGCCATTTTTTATAACAAATTTAGAAATAAAAATATTCTGACTATAATATATATACAAAGAAAATATTTAAATAATCACCATCTACTGAAAGTGAGTCCAATGCTTTCGTTTTCTGCTACGACGGTTGAAAACGTAACAAAATATTTGATAATAATTAAATTTTGTTTCTTGAAGAAAAAGTGGCCTGTGTCTTCCTTTTTGAATACGCATGATAGGTTGTGCGACCAATTTATTGGAAAATGGATCACAATTTCGACCGAAAACTTTTCATAAGCAGATTTAATAATAATAATAACAAGCAGAAATCTGGAACGAAGGCAAGGCTAATGCGAAAAGTCTCAACTTTTATCGATAATTTAAATCAAATTTTTAATGTAATTACCGAGCAAAATGGCAAACAACAAAATATAAATATCCGAGTTATGGCAAAGTTAACAATGTGTAAGCGAAAAGTTTTCGCGGACTGCAAAGTGGAAACGGCAAGCCCTACATTAAATTTGTTTAAAAGCAGTTTTCATTCAACTTTCAGTCGAAAGCGTGTTTGTTCCATTAAATGTTGTAATTCGATTTCAAACTTGCTATGTCGTAATGGCTTTTCGCGTTTTGTCAAATAATAATTTTCCACTCAGGAAGAGTGTTCTCCTTCGATGAGTGTGCTTAATTGTGCGTTAATAAGAGCCCAAAAGTGTTATGGGTCGGTGCTCACAACTATTCAATCAATGCATTTATTAAGTCAATCGGAATAATTCAATTAACTGTTTAAAAAAAACAAAATCATCATGATATTTTTTTTATTCATGTCCGCTCCCAATGCGGAGCATGTGGCCTCTTAATGAAGGTATCTCAATAGAATTTTTTTCTACGAAAAGTGAGTAGTAGGGACAAAAGGATAAGGCTAAAACAGGAATAGTGGTTAGCTAATCGCTATTGATACACCCAGTTATTGAAGGGTCAGAAGGATGGAAGGAGAGGAAGTAATGTGAATTGACATCACAAACACCTTTCCATCATAACTTTGAATTGAATAATTCTCAAATTCACTGTGGTCTTATTGGAAATCGAACCCAGACCTGCGCGATCGGTAGAGCAAGCTCTAGCCGACTGGGCCACAGCAGGCATTACAAGCGCCAAATTTCCAAACATGTAATATAATCTGGTATAAAAAAAGTTGTTGCATCTGTCCATCACAAAAAAAAACTCTCAAAGAGTAAGCCTTGAAGTCGTAAAAATAACACAGTTCAATATGCACAGCCCAGCCGAGAACGTAGTATTTTATCAGCTCGCTGCGTCTTTCTTCCTAAGTTAGATAAAAAAAATATTATCCGAAAGCATACTTAAAAAAACAGTACTAAATAAATGTTGAAATATCGCTTGGATGTGAAATAAATATTTTTTAAAAACTGATTTTAATTTTATTTAACATATTTTCATTGTTTTATCCGCAACTTGTTTTTTCATGTGTGCTATTATTATATCAGAGACAGTTACATTTGTAAACCTTTTTAGATCAAAATAAAAAGCCTTACTCATATTCATCATTCAATATCAGACAAGAAGAGCTATAAAAGTCAGATATAAGAAACATAAAAAAACCGTAAGAACTCTATGGTATTGATTTTTAAAAATGTTTGTATCGCTAAGTATTCGTTTTGAACTGGCAAGACTTCAAACGCGGAATAGTTTTTTTTTATTATTCGACTTTTCCCTTTCTGATTTAATCTTTGCCAATAAAACTGTCACATGAAGAATCCATACAGTGGAAAATATACAATTTACCTACACGCCAAAACTTTTAATGTAGATGTATAAATCCAACTATTTTATTAAAGATTCAGGTTTATTTGGGAAATATCGTACCTATTGAATGTCTGGTATTTTATTACAGCCATGACTAATATCAATATTACAATAGATTTAATCGTATGCGAAATTCTTTTATCTTTTGAAGCTGCTGCTAATTTTAGATTATTTTTTTAATAAACCTTTACATATGGGTAAATATATAATTTTGAATCACATTAAAGTAATTTCTGTTTATGTCAACTTTTCATTTTTTATTTGGTTGTGACTAAATTTAACCATTACTTATTTAATATTATCAAATTTACAATTTCTTTAACAATTTTCTATTATTTCAAAAGATTTTTAAGAAATCAAACATTGTTTATACTTATACCAATATATAAGACTACTAAATGTTGTATAGATAACCCCGTATCGATTTATATTTATATCGGTTGATAATGCTCTTATCGGGTCCTATGGCGCAGTGGTTAGCGTTGTGGGCTTCCGTGCCGGACTTCACGGGTTCGTGTCCCAGTACAAACAGCACTTTTTTCGATTGATTTCTGTTTGAAGGCATGGGTGTTTGCGATGTCTAAAAACTCCATTCCACCCTTTCCAATCCTATAGTAACTTGGTGTAGCGAGAGCGATTAGTTAACAACTAGTCCTGTCCTAACCTTATCTTTATATCCTTACTACTCTATTTGAATAAGAAAGGTTAAGCAACTGAGTAACAACCAATTCGTGTAGAAAAATGTATGTTAAGGTACCTCCATTAGAAGGCCAGATGCTTCATATTGGGAGCGGACAGAGATAAAATAAATGCTGGTTCTGAGAAATAATATTTAATAAATATTGTAGAATTACATAGTAAAAAGTAAGTATAATTTTTTCATGAATAATGCTTTTCGCCCAAGTGGCAAATGGCCGTGAGCAAATTTAAAGGATGATAATTTACTAACAGCTCTTTCATCGTGCAATTCGTTTTAGATAATTAATATTCGAGACATTTATTACTTAAATAAAGGGTTTTTAAAAACTGATGAATTCAAATATAAAATTATTTGTGTGTATAAAATATAAGTTTGTATAAAATAAAACACAAAACGCGGTAATGTGAAAAAGAGTGTTGTAAACATTGTATTATGTTCGTTTCCTCGGTAAAATGTATAGGGAGGCTGCAGTAACGATTTAAGAGGCTACTTTTGCAGTAAAAATAATACAACAATAAAAGCAAAGCAAAAGGCGTCAAATAAAAGAAGGGAAGAGAAAAATGAAGGCGAGAGGGAATTAAACAAAAGTCTGACTTCCTCTCGGTGATCCCTATTCCCTTTGCTTCCTGAGTTCCCCTTACTCCATTCCGTTATATGGCGATATTTGCTACAAGTATATTACTTTTACTTAAATTTATTTAAGTATTACTTCTCGCAACGATGGATAACATCCTTTTCCTTCTCATTCATATTTTTATGTCTCGTATAGAAAGTTTCGCCTCTCCGATATATATTTTTTTCGTTAAAATCAGATATTGCTATTTGTTAAAAAAAAAACCAAGTAGCTCTATTGAGTATACCCCGACCAAACACTCTTGAATCTATTCACTCACAAGATATTTTATTTTGTACGGCCTATACTTAGCTAGTTGAATTGCTTTTTACGCTGGACGGGCATAGTGATTTTCAGCTAAGGATCAAATCAGATTTCAGTTTTTTTTTTCAAATAATTTTGCTATCAAAATTTATTGATTTTTGGTTAATATTTTTCAAACTTTGTATGTTTTTTTAATAAAGCGTGATAAATGCGCTATTTAAAATAATTTCTGAATTATTTTTTATTTTGTCAGGAGAATATTTAAATATTTTTTAAGGCAGTAAAAATATAGTTAATAATTTGTTAACGGTTTTTAAAAGTTTTTAAAAATATGAGATTTTTAAAAACTCTTCTGATCTATTGCGTAATTTTATATATAATAACGTAATGCAATGAACCAATTTCAATAAATTTATATATTCTTTTAATATTCGATTAATACATATTATAGATACGATACAAATATTATTTTTAACTTGTTCTGCTTAGACATGGAACCGACAGGGATAACTTTAAATTCTAATTGTACGTGAGTGAGTTCATAACAATATTGTAATATACATGTTTGAAATCGTTGACTTTGTAGTTGACTTTAGCTATCAAAATTATATCCATTGGAAAATAAAAAGCATTAAGCAATTTTATTCTCAAAATGAACTTCCACGAAGTTACCGCCAAATCCTGCAAATAACTTAAAACAACCTCACTTTTGCTTTTAAATTTATTTTTACAAACCGTTACATTTAATATGATGAAAATCTTTAAACACAAACTGGATAAGAAAGTTTAAATCTTGAAACACTACGCTTAAGCTTATAAAAAGTGCAAAAAATCTGTTTGTGTCTGAAAACACAATAAACAAACTTCAGATTATCAATTTTTCACTCCGAAGAACTTAGCTGCTCGTTATAAGATCCTTACATTACAATTATAATTAGGTCTGTATAAATGAAATAAGACAGTTCATTGTATTACTAAAATTTACTGAAAATATTCATCTATAAAATATTTGAGAAAGATGCCGACAATCCAGCGGGCGTTCGCCCAATTAAACTATCCATGGCGATTAAAAACATTTTATTACTACATATAATTATTTCGTGCAAACATTTGTTTCTTTTTGATAACCATAATTGATTGTAATTAGTATTAAAAAGAAAAAATACTCCGTTTTAACCGAACTCGACACAAAGAGTGTAATTTATTATTTTTTAAAGTTTTGCGTGTGACCAAAATAAAATATCAGTATAATGACTATCGATACAACAAAACTATCCTTTAAAAAATAGAACCGGTATTACTTAAGGATACAAGTGTTAAATTTCTATGTTTAAAAAAATCAAAAGGACATATATGAATGGTCTCACATATCGAAAAACTGCACGAAAACTATAGTATGAGATTAATTCAACACAAGAGGAATAAACTCAGTACTAAAATTTCCAATCCCGGGATCTCGAAATCTCGAGATTGTGATAGTAACAATCCCGGGATCTGGATCTGGAATCCGGATTGAGGATAAGAAGTGAAAAAATGCATTTTTCAATTCGTTTTTGGGATTTCATTCATTTTTTAAATTTTGTAGATTTCTAGGTTTATGAAATGAGCAAGCGACTAAAATTTTTTGAAATCCGTCAGGGCTAAAAAAAGGGTTTTCACCTTCATTTATAAATTATCTAGAGCAGGGTTTCCCAAAATATTTTCCGCGGAACACTGGTGTTCTGTGAGACCTAAATAGGTGTTCCGTGCAAATTTGGAATGGCAATATACGCTACAACACATTTCAACATCATCTATTTAATATTAAAATCAAGTGATGATAAATCTTCACTGATGGTTAAAACGTCAAATATCTAGGCACAGGCGGAGATTTTAAATCTCTGAGAGCTTTATTTACGTATCTTCTTGTATGACATATTTAAAAAATAATTCATTAACAAATAATAAGTGACTAAATAACATATATTTTTTCAATATATTTACTTTTATGAATTACTCGACCTAAAAAATACGCTTTGTTCTGGCAGTATTTCCAGATTCGACAAATGTGTTACGCACAGTAAGTTTGAGAAACCCAGATCTAGAGTTGGTAGAGATCTTTTAATTTCTGACTTTTTCCACAGTGTTCAACCCGAAATTACCATGAAATTCGTTAAAAATATTATTTTTTCTTACATTCAACTAAAGTAAACAAAAATTATTTTCAATAGATTCGGTCTCTTTGTAGAAATTTATTTTTAATTTAAAATTCTATTTGATCTCTTCTATTTGATCTCTTTATTATTCCACTGATTTTGCTATAATCTATAACATAATCAGTGGAATTTAAAATTTATCAAACTTAATTTTGTATTTAATCAAATATATCAATTGCAATAATAACAATTAAGTCAAACTCATAAAGCATTTATAACCATATTTCTTCTGTAAATGATCACTCAATAATCACTCATCATCTACTTTACACACACACAGACTTCCTGCTCATTGTAAACCGTGTGCCTTCTGTGCGTTACATTTAGGGCAAATAATTTTAATTAAGAATTTGAGAAAATATTTACTTTATTTTGACATATTTGACTTGTTGTTGAATAGATTTTGTCTAAAAAATATCATGATATATATATAATAACATATTATGTTACTTAAATTTTAGATTTTAGGTAATCAAAAAAATAATTTACGTTCTACTGTTTTTTTGATATACTCATTAAGTGCTTGTAATCTTCAATTGTTTTAGCCTATAAATTCTCCTTTCGCCAGACAACAGCAATTTTTATAACGACTAGCATGAGCTTGAATAAATATGCTCGGTATTATTAATTAAAACAAAGTATATTAATAATTATTTGCAATGAAATAATATAAATTAATATACATGAATCATGTTGTTATTTCTTAAGCACTTAATTGTTGATAAACATTATTTTTATCTATATCCGCTCCCAATGTGGAGCATATAGCATACTAATGGAGGTATCTCAACAGAAGTTTTTAAAAGATCAGAAGGGTGGGAGGGAATTTTAGACATCACAAAAACACGTGTCTTTAAATAGAAATCGATCGAAAAAAAGCTGTTTGTACTCAAACCCGTCAGATCCCGCACGGTAGCCAACAACGCTAACCTCTGCGCCATAGACCCGACAAATATTATCGCTATCACGAGTCAATTGTTGAAAATTTATCTAAATTTTTATAAGATGCCTTTTAAAATTGTATTTCTTTATACATAATTAAAACCAATCCTAAAACATAGATGTGGAATTGATGCAATACTAAAAATTGAAATATATCAACATGAATTGACAACAGTAAATGCGCAATTTCATTTTTTTAAAAATGTTAGATAATAACCTCCTCCAAAAAAAATATCTCTTGTGCGGTTTGATAATATTTTTTTTGTCATAGCAATATTTTATTGCTCTTTCATTCTCCGACGTTGGTGTCCGGGGAATTACACATTGTTTTTATGGTGTTGCTAAAAAATAACAGTTCATATTGTGACAATGAAAAATGTTTCTCTTTTTGTTATCAATCT
This sequence comes from Himalopsyche tibetana, assembly GCA_030503985.1. NCBI lineage: Eukaryota > Metazoa > Arthropoda > Insecta > Trichoptera > Rhyacophilidae > Himalopsyche > Himalopsyche tibetana. The sequence goes on along the minus strand of JAPJYX010000007.1, from coordinate 218,215 downwards.
TTTAGATCAATAAAAATGTTCAGTCATCATAAATATATATTCACCGTGAGACAACCAAAACACCCTTCACACCGCAAACACAAAAGATAAACTATTTTCTTATTTGTCTCAGTGTCAAAAAAATCTCCCGTCCGAGGAAACTTATTGTTCTCATCTTTGTGTTGTTTTATACTTATGTTGTTTTGTGTTTGTTTTCGTAACAAAGGCTTTGTCAGTAAAAGTTTACATTTAAAAGAATGTGATACTTTCGCAGAAGAATTTGTGACTTCGACTAATTATAATTTCTCGTCTTGAACTCGCTACGCTTTGGGTAATTTCCAAACAAAAAGATTTACAACTTTAATTTGTCTGTACAATATAATTATGATTTTGAAATAGAACTCAACTTTTGAGACCGGTTCAATCGATCGCGTTTGTGACGTTAAGCTTGATCAAATAGCGTAATAAACTTTATTATATTAATTAGATAAAAAATCTTCAAATGACATCAGAGCAGCGGCGGGCTGCTAAAACGTTAATATGAGGTTCGCATTATCTCAGAGCTCTTCGCGACTTAAAAGGGTAAGCTTTTTTATTATTCGTACACAATTGTACGCAATAATTTTCAAGCCAGTCGAATTTTTCTTATAATATGTAAGAAGACGTAATTTACCGTAAAATAATTTATGTTACTAGATAAAAAAATAACTAACTTGCCTACCTTAGTTTGCAAGCATGACGAGTTCCAAGATTGACGGAGAAATTGGTTTATATTATTTTTACTCCAATTCCATGTTCCAAACGATATAGTTCGTATGTAAATATGTCGGAAATTGCATATCTTCTATGGGTTGGTACGAGAGCATATTTTAAAAACTTTACAGGGGGTACGTTACTTTATTATAAACAAACTGACCGGCGAACTTCGTACCGCCTTAGAATCAATAATTGTTGTGTTCACTTATTGAGTGAGTTAAATTCAGTTTTTTATTAAGTTTCAATGAATACTAAAAATGAATTTAGTTTTATAAATGTGCAAAAATCAAAATGAAAAGTATTTTAATTACATTGAAATTAATGTAATTCACGTGACACAGTCGATAGCTTTGAAGAAGTGCAGTGGACCAACGATTTGATTTTGAATTGCAAAGTTTAAATGATCGACATCTTTGTTCTTTGCCGCAAGAATTGCTCGTTCACTCAACCAATTGTGATTTTTGTGATTAACGATTGCAACACTTTGTTGATGAGGCCGTCCTTCGTAAATTTAACTAGGGGTTCGCGCGAGCCTCTCCGAGCATCCTCCAACCCACCCCTCCATTAGAGAAGACAGCACATACGTAATAATTATTTGTTTTTTTTTTTTTTTTTTAATAATTTCGTATTCGCTTACCGCTTGTAACCAGTCGTGGCCATATTTCCAAAACTGACTCTTAAGTGACAAAAGCTTACTTTGAAAACACAATACGGCAAACTTCAGACAAAAATATTATATATAATAAAGCAGTTAGATTAATTTTTATAAACTTTTATTTGTTGGGCCATATTACAGTGTATGATTAATTTTGTATTTGAATGTTCGCCTTCAATTTTTTACAGCCTGTTTTATCGTTCCGCGAATGCTGTAAATGAGTATAAAATTTATTGTTTGTTTAATTATATAGTATGTTTGAGGTAAACATAATCATCATATTTTATAATACATACTTGGTTTCGTAGTCCACGATCTAACAATTTTTAACATTAATTGAACCGTTTCTCTATATTTGTATTCAAAGCCATTCGTGTCTGTTAATCTTTCTTTGAAATCAGTATGGTCTTTGATGGATAAATGACATGGACATAAATATTTAGAAATTAGATTTTTTTAAATGATTTTTCACATGAAAAGGTGATAACAATATCAAACACATTGACTACTTCTTATAATGTAAATGAAAATCTCAGACAATTTTCGCACCGTTTTAAAATAAAGTTTTTTTGCATTTCAGTAGTAAATTATATAATTTATGAAAGGAAGAAATTTTATTCGAAGAGTGCCACTGAAATCCATACGATATGTGTGCCTACATTACGACACGAGAATCGTATTCAAGAGAGCTCTTAAAATCAAAGATATTCAGAAATAGGTTCTCACTGCGTGAGACGGCGTGAGAAGGCTCGTGTCTCGCGAGTATTGCGACGTGTCTCTCAAAGAAAGCGGGCGTCGTAAGGCGCCCGATCTCGCAGCGTCGGATTCGGCATCGCGGCGCCCTGCGAAAGCTTTCCCCGCTCCGTTCGCTTTAGTTTGCTTTGCGTGGTCGTTGTGCTTTTGTCATTCGGCTCACGGCCGATATTCACTCGTGCTTTCATTTTCAATAAACATAAATCATCAAGTGTGATGATGTCTTCGCCTACAAATCGTCGGAATATTGATTTTTGCTCCTTTTCCTTTCGCACTTTCGCTGCTCTGCTTTTTTCTGCCGACGTTTTATATCAAAATATCTCTCTGTTTATTAAAATCCTTCATCTTTGCAAAGTTATAAAGCAATAATAAAATGGCGTAGGCAGTATGAAATTTATACTTGTATAAATTTATCGAACACTAACTGTATGTTTTAAACAATGTCAATTTTTGATTACAAAATAAATCTTATTGATGTCACTTGTTCAATTTCACTGGAGCGTTATTAGTGTCGTCTTTTACGAATAAATTTAAAATAGATCGTTTACTTGGCATTGACTGGAGATAATATTTTTTCATAGCAGTCCAAGTATTTTAGCTTAGCTTTTATGCATTCACTCATAAATCTACGTACACAAAAATATACAGATATAAATATATGGATTTGATCAAATACTTTTCAGCAGAAACTAAGTGGTTATCAAAATTAAAAATAAATAATCAAAAAACTGTTCATTCAATATTGCTAGACATGAGCAAAAACGGTCCGAATTCTAATAAAAAATCTGAAATTTCTACAAATATTTTTACTCTATTATGATGTTTTTTTTCTGAAATTAACCGTGAAAACTGTAAAGTGAATAATAAATTAATGAAATTATTAACCTTTCTTAGTTTGGATATAATAAAATGGAAAAGGTAAACAATACCAGCTGTGTTTACGTAATCCTTTATTTTACAAATAAACCTTTTTGTTATTTTAGCATGTTTTAATTTGGAATGTGTCAACTCACAGCAGCTCGGCGTAAACTGACTGTAAATTAATGACTTAACCTAACTTTTCTGAAAAGTTTAGGATAACAATTTAAAATAAAGAAGATGTCTTGTAAATATCGTTCGATGCGATTTAATACGCTTCGTTGTACTCTCAATTAAATCTTGTCAAACAGTTGAACAATCAATTTACAAAATTTCTGATTGGCCATGAAACCTATAACGTAAAACAACATTCGAAGTTACGTAAAACTTGCAATTTAAATCGTAGATAGTAAAAAAGAAGTACCTTCAAAAATTACCAAAATTTGAGGACAACCAAACAATTTTGTTGTTTTTGTGCGCAGCGCTTCCTATAGCAGTTTTATGTTATTTTTAATAAAGTGGGATTACCTCAGGGGGTTACGAAATTGCCTCTGCGAGCTTAATATCAAAATGTTTAAAGCATTTTATTCTTTTTGTGCGGAAGAGCGTGAGGCTAAGATAAAATTAAATGAATTGACCGTCAGGCGAGAGCGGCAGAGAAGAGAAAAAGCCGGATGATGTAAATCATTTCTAAAGTAACGCCACTTATTTTCCCACTCACGCAAAATAGAAATGTACTGCAATCTTTACTGCATCGCCGTGTCGTTAAGTGTTTAATGTTTTATTTTCATTGTCAAAATTTACTGCTTCAAATGACTGTCACGTGTAAACACAACTTGTCCAATTAAATTCTAGTTATAGCACCAAATTTAATTCATTTTTACATTAAGGTTTTTAATTTGAATGTGTTAATTCGTAAAAAACGTTGAAAGATTTGATTTTTCAGACACGTCCGCTCCCGATGTGAAGCATATAAACTTATAGCAGGGCATCTCAATATAAACTATTCTACGAGATCTATATGTAGTTTAGTCGCTTAGCTAATGAAGATAGTGAGAGGTTTAAAAAGGTTAAAAAAAAGGAGTTTCGGAGACAATTCTGGGGAAAAGTATAGCAAATCGAGGATTTCAAATTCCTCGGTGAGCTAAAAAAAAAAGGAACTTCGGAGACAATTCAGGCAAAAAGTAAATCGAGGATTTCAAATTCCTGGGGGGGGTCGCTAGTCACACGGTTTTTATAAAAAAGGGGTCGCCACCCGAAAAAGGTTGGGAACCTATGTTCTACAGTATATAATAAAGTGAAACGTTATAATACCTTTAATTCAAAAGTGTGTCTGTAAAGTCAAACGTGAATCGGATGAAGAAAAAATATGAATGATCGAAAATAATATCATTTATGATGGAAATCGTGGAAATCGTGGAAACATTATTAGTTTTTTTATATTTTTTGCCAAAAGTGCGCATCCCAAATATTGTATATATCATTGCAAAAAAGAGAACGACATTCATTATCTACGAAGTCAAAAGTATTTTCGTTTTGAAGAGTAAGATTTTATTTATAAATGAAGTTTTAATGAAGGCAGCCCGGCGACATTGCAGCAGTTAACTGCGACTTTACAATTTCAGTCCATTCACAAAAAATATGACGGCGAGTAACAACACTCGGAAAGTTTTCTTGTTAACTCTTTTATCACATTTTAAATTACAAAATGTTAATAAAGTGAGACTGCTTAAGGTTTAATTAACGGAAGATGTTTTTAATTATATTTTTATCGTTAATTAGAGGTTTTGCATTAATTTGATAAACTTACAAAAGCCGTTGGATCATTTCAAGATTCGTGAAAAATTTCGGATTTGAAATTTAATGTGTCTATTTTTTAAAGATATTTTTTTGATTGAATGATAACTACCTTTAATTTTTTATTAATATATAATAATAACACAAATAAAATGACACGTTTTTCAAAAACAGAATTAAATAATCACGATTATTAAAAAGCACTTTTTTCACAGAGCGTGGGTATTTTAAGAAATTAGGTTTATCACGATGAGTTGAGCAATTTAAACTTAATAATAAATAATTTCTTTGAAGAAGAAATTTCCGAGAGTATGTAAATAAATAATTGTGCAGCCATGAACGATCAATGGATTACAATGTAATATAAACTTGTGTAGATATAGCAGGTTCATACAGCTAAAAATGCTTATTCGCTGAATGAAACTTGATACATTTCTTTTTCATTTGAAACGATTAGCTTTGTCATCCATTTGTATCTTCCTTGGGCCCGGAAAAATATGAAACTACCATCCTACCACTCATCATATCTGAAATATAGAATATTTGATTTATCGAATAGAATCAATGCTAAATTGATTCAAGTCTATCAATATTATTTTTAAAAAGACGCATGTCAAATCTAGCGGAGCAACAAAAGTGTCTTATAACACAAAATGAATTTCCGCAAAGAAGAATCAATCGATTTAATTGACGATGAACTAACAATATTACAGTTATCAAAATTGGTCTTTAATTCTAGTACATATTAAACACATTTACTGATTTGTATTGGTATTTGTTACCGGGACGATAAGCGTATCTTTTGATTTGAACAAATTTGACTTGCGTCTTCGATAACAATGAAAGTGGACTAGTAATTTAGGGGCAAGATTAACTGATTAAATAATAATATATCGACGGCTTAAATCGTCTTTGAAATACCAAAATAAAAATAAAGTTCCTTTACAAAACAGCATTCACAGTGAAAAAGATAGTATGTAATATTGTAAGCACGTAGAAACAAACAAGGGGGTCTCCGTGTACCACTCTTTTGGGTTAAACTCGACGACTTCGTCTCGTTCTCGTCGACGGTTCGAATGATGACGCGAAAGAGAGAGGTGCAATTTGAAGATTCCGGAGAAATATTTTACGTATTCGCAAGGTGAAATGTTGTGTTCAAAGGGCCTTTTCGATTCCTCGATCTAAAATAAAGATTACGCCGATGTAGGTACCTACCAACGTACAAATATATCAGAAGCTGAGAGCGGCAATGCTCAATGTGTTTTAAGTCAAAGTCGGCCAGGCGCTCTAAGCCGACAAACAGATTTTGCTCAAATGGAATTGATTACTAAATTGTGTTTTCTTCTATCTTATTGCAATAAAACGATGGTAAACCAAAAAAAATCTAGTTGAATGTGTTTTAACTCAAGATTAATCTCTTGTAGAAAATGGGCACGTGATAAAACAGTAGTATTAGCAATGACTTGGAGCTTAAATATGATATCTTAATTAATATAGAAAAACTGATTTTAAATGCAAATTAGATTTTTTGATACAAAACTGGGTGTTTAGTCTTGAATTAATGTTTATTTATTTAATTTTCATCTTTTTCAACAGTTTTTTACATGTATTGTATTTTAAAATATATAAACTTTCTAAGCTACAATGAAAACTTTCATTAAGTATAAAAAAATATATTGTTAAGGAAATAAGATATCTGTACACATAAACATATTTCCTAGAGGATTTAAAGTACCATATTTCAGTATGTACGTAACCTTTGGAACAATATATTAAAAGATGCAAAATCACTTTAAAAAATATACTATTTTTGGTACGTCCTAGTACTTAACTTATTTCGACTAAAATTAAAAATAAAATATTTGAACTCTAAAACATCAATACATACCGGCCGATGATGGCGCTAAGCCAAGCTCAGTTTTATAAAATTATCTTATTTACTCGCGTAAATACTTTATCATAATTTATTGTTGTGCCCTTTAAATATTTAAATACATCAACGTTATAGGTTTGCAGTGTGGAGGAGTGATTATGACTGGCTTGCATGAGATTGTTTTGGATTTTTTCAATTCTTCAAAATTTGTAAGTTCAAAAAATAAGTTAAAATTTTTGAATGTGAATGTGTTTATTAGTTTATTTATAGTTAATATTTTTTTATTTTTTTTATTCGATAAAATCGATGATATCTCCTCAATGATACAGTTAAGTTACATTAATGAAAAACAGATAGGAAAGGTTATGACTAGCTACCGATCATTCTTTTATGTTGTACATGTAATCGATGGGTGATCTATCAGGAAGTTCACGCAAAATATCGAATACTGTTGAAATTTGTGAGAAAAACAATTCATTTTATTCAGGATACACTTCTTATATTGCGCATTCTTTACTATGAATTTTAATGATACAAAAAAAAAAATAATGTTCATTCTACATATGCATACATGTACCTAAGCAATTTAAAATCTTTTTTTCGTTGTCTCCTTCTGTAATTATGAAAAAAAAACAATACTGTTGATTAAGAGGTCAAAGCATTTTCAATATTTCAACTTTGCAGTCCTTTGTCCGTTCCTATTATGTCCAAAATAATCCGTTCCTCTGTGGACCTGTTCAACAAAATATAAACTTTCCTTCAAAGCTAAGCCTAATACATAGACTGGAGCTAAATCCGCTCCCTACATTGACTTGGCACTTTCTACTCTTGCACTGTTAGTAAGTTGTCATACTAAATGTTCTCTCTAGGGATCGTTACTCGTTAAATTCTGCCTTTATTGAGCTTCCAAGCCTCTGCTTCGATATCATATTGTTCTACTTTCGTATTATCTGATTTTATAAAATATTATAAAAACTGCCTAGAATTATATATTAACCCAAAATATTTTTTAATTAGTTGATATAACTATTTCATAATTTTATAGCCTTTAAATTACCTTTGATAATTTTAAAAAAAAATCATGACCATAGCTATAATGAACGTTATTGAAACTTTTTGACTATAAATAAAGATATTTACTTTGACTTTAATGAAAATAATTCGCGAAAGTCTCACAGCGTGAAACTTTTGAAAGAATTTTAAATTGAAAATGATAAAACTGCAGGCAAAGGTAGGCAGGACTTTTTTCATCATTCATTAAAATTAAATTGTAAGCAGGACTTAAACAAGCCAGTTCAAAGGATACAGACAAGAAAGCTTTTACAGTCCTCGCTAAATGACTCCACCGATCAGACACACAAGCGCAAATTTTAAAAGCACAATTCATAAATCATAATTAAATGTGATATCATGGGCATTAAAAATTAATTAAACTTATGAGTGATATCGTCACATAAAGTAGTCATAGAAGTCATTTGAAAATTATTTTCATTTTCTAAATAATTTTAATTAATAAATTTTCATCAGTTTAAAATTCTTGCACTGTGCGGAACCGGTCTTGATCTTTTAACAAAATTGTATTATTACTATTTATTATGGAATTTTCCATCATTTTGATAAAAAATAATGAACTTAATAATGTAAGGATGTCCGCACAAAATGTGGAGCATATATTCTTCTAATGGAGGTATTTTAACAGAAGTGTTTCTACAAGAACTGTATGTTACTAAGTTGCTCAACCTCTCTTTATCAAAGAGAGTAGCAGGGAAAACGAACAAGACATGGGTTGGACTAGCGATTAATTAATCGCTCTCGCTGTGCCTTGTAATCAAAGGATGGGAGGGAATTTTTAGACATCAAAAACACAGAAATTAATAAAACGATCGAAAAAATGCTGTTCGTACTGGGACTCGAACACTTGAGATCCGGCACGGAAGCCTACAACGCTAACCGCTGCGACATAGGACCCGACTGATGATACTAATAATGCTGAATTTTCGGTACGTAATTGAATATTTTAGCACTTCGTATTTTTTTTATTTTACCGTAATCGAATCTTTTTTTCTCTTATGTTAAAATAAAGTGTATTATTTTTAATTCTTTCAGACAACATATAAAAATCGTATCTGAATGCATTTTTAAAAACAGATATAATTTTAAAATGTTCTAAAATTGGCACATAGGTCGGCAGTAATTCATTGCTGGCTTATTTTGAAGATGAATCTTGAAGACAGTCCCTAAAATTTCTTTTAATTCCTTGGCCACATAGCTCGACTATAAAAGTTCATAATTTTGATTGTGTTTAAAATAAACATGAGATAATAATTGAACTTGATGTTGAATAAAATTGTAATAAAGATTAAAATAGTGGTGAGGAAGTTGGAACAATTCAATCATTAGAATATATAAAAGAAAAGCTATACTCAATTCATATATACAATAATTAATTTGATTTAAAGACATTGAGTCCATATTTTTTTTCTATATCTGTTGAGCTGTTGGTCAGTATTTGAAAAATTGATATTTTAGAATACTCGATAAAGAAAATATTGATTTTTAAGACTTTGTAGCACCGTTCTCTTGAAAACTCTTTTTGGGATTGACTGTTTGAAATTCATGAAATTTCTATCATCACTTAACATAAATAAAGAAACGGCTTGTAATTTCAAATACCAGCAGAATTTTAAAACCTTAATGGTGTGTTTTGTAATAAGCCAGTGTAGAAATTTATATTCATCGTTTACGATAATCATGTTGAATGTATTTTGCGTGTGCATGGAAAATCGAAAAACAGCAAAAATTCATTGTTGTGTATCGCACAAATGAGAACAAACAAATACATTTAAAGGGATTTATGAAATTTGACCGTAATATAAATTAAACCTTCGCATGTGACCACACCATTTCTGTGCTACATTAACATCACTAAGGCAAAAAGGCCAAATAATTTGGTATGAGAGGCGGGGGAAGAATGATGCTCGCGGCCATATTGCCATTCGACCGCCTCCTATAAATGTATTATAAATTTGCGCCGGAATTATTTTCGTTTTTAATCCATGACAACCATTTCTACAATTGAAAGCTAAGGGCAAAATTCGATCGTTTATTTTCATATCCCACCGCAAGTCTAGTTTTTTATAGAAAGATTTTTTTAAAAAAAAACAAATAATGATTATATATTATGTTCAAAGATTCATTGTAAAATTATTATATTGAAAATTTACGGTTGAAATATAAACGAATAACTTTTTCACACGAATGCTACCACATAACAATAAGAAAAAGATAAACTATTTTGACTTTTTCAATTCACATAGATTAAGATAAAAGCAGTTGATCGGTTAATAACTTTATGGAAACCACTTCAATTTACACGCTAATATAACATGAACTTCACTAGGTAACAATATATCAAAAAAAAAAGATTTATTGCATATTAAATTTAAGATGTGTATTTATATTATTTACAGATTTTTTTAATAGTCTTACTAATCGTTAACGTAATTTTACTGCTAGAGAATTATTTCAGTGGTGTCCGGCTAAATCAAATAAGCAGTTATTTTTTATTGGGGACCAATTCTCGGTGGAAGCCTTAGCGATAAAAACATTTTTTAAATTAGCCGCGGTAAATTTTTACAAATCCCAATAGCCACTCTTCATTTCCTTTCGCTCTTCCGTTTCAAAAAGAAAAGCGCCACGCCATTTTATTTAAGTTGTTAGGAAAGGGAAAGCTTTCGGTTTTTCTTTTCACGTTTTCCCGTGGGCTATTTGCTGCGGGTTGTGGCCTCCTTTAACACCGTCCTAAGTGGCTTTTGGTGAGCTTTTATTGAGGTTACTTTGCGGCCCACTCTCGCTGGAAAATGGTATCGGAAATTTACTCGTCAAATGAGCTACGTACTGCATTGTATGTATAGATATAATCTGAAAAGCTTTTTTCAAAAAATTGTAAGCTGATATGAGTGTTGAAAAGTTGCAGCTTAAGTACTGCAAGTCAAATTGAGTAGATACCAAACAAATCACTTTTTTAGCCGTAATAGCAATGACTTTAAAATTAACTTCATATTTTTTAGTCAGACCAGTGGCACTCAGCATTTTATTTTATTTTATTTGAAACTTTCCACCCCAAATACAAATGATTAGATAGTATTGTTATAGTTTATTTTCTAATCTCCGCAACAAGTAAAATAAAAAATCCTACTTTTGATTTCTCATTATATGTATCAGAATGATTTTCTTGAGTTATAGTTAAAACTCTTATCACATAAGAAGTTTGAAGATTGACTGATTGAGAAAGACACATCTAGTGATAAATTAAGTTGAAAGACAAAACCATCGGTTTATATGAACTATGTATGAAAAAAGCTTTTTCTAACAACGCCTCTGTAATCTTTAATTTTTCCTTGCATTATTAGTTGAAATATCTCGTATATTCTAATATGAAAACTATGACAATTGCACACATTTTTGTTTTTGTTTTTCACTGTCACTACGATATGATCCGGTTCAGCTTTAAGCCTTATCTTAATACGAGCAGTTCCTTAAGCACGTCCTTCAATATTTGCAATATCAACTATCTGAAAAGAGACATTCTGCGACCGACAACGCGCTCCTGTTGAACATATGATATTTTATTATAATGTTCCATTATTTGTCTATGTGATATTTAAAGGGAGTAAGTTAAGTTAAAAAATATTGGTGCACACTTCAAAGACGTATTTGTAACAAAAACTAAAATTTGCGAAATTCTACGCATTCTTAAAAAAAAATATCTAATGATTATTTCGCCACGGCCATACCAACGTAATTGTATGAAGTAAATACATACACAAACAAAATCTATAGGAAAGACATTTATTTTAACGCGTCGGAGCTGTCCCATTGTTTTCGTTATAAAAGGATTATACCAAGTGTAAAAGGATCTCATTTCTACATGCCTTATTCAAATTCAAAAAATCCTTTAATACTACGACGTAAATTGAATAAAAAATACACATGTCTTCACGATATTTTAAGGCAGTACACCTCGTTAAAAAAATACGTTTTTTCTTTGTATTTTAGGGTAGTTATAATTTTCTTGCGAAACAAGCCGTTTTGCTATTGCATAATTTACACAAAAACGGTGTAATAGTTAATAACACAGAGAAATTCTTTTTTACTTTAACCATTACTTAAACTAACTGCTTTCAGCACTTTTTACAGTTAACGGGTCTTGATGTTAAATAAATAATAGAGAATTAGTACAATTGTTTTATTTTTTAATATAAACCCTTCCACTAATAATTGAAAGTGACTTATTTTCTTTAGATTATTTAATAAAAATAATAAAAGATTTTTAGTACTTTTTCCACATAAAATTTATTAGATCAGGACCGGTTTCGCTCATCGCGAGCATTATCAACTGATAAGAAAAATATATAAACAGTGATATTTATACAAATTTAAATTGAAATAAAAAGGTGTAAGCAACTATTAACAATTTAAAGGATTAGCAAATTACATTATAATTACACAAAATTAAAATGCTTAACAACCATAACAATTGAAAAATCATCATCAAAGATTTAATTTTGTGTAATTATAATGTAATTTGCTAATCCTTTAAATTGTTAATAGTTGCTTACACCTTTTTATTTCAATTTAAATTTGTATAAATATCACTGTTTACATATTTTTCTTATCAGTTGATAATGCTCGCGATGAGCGAAACCGGTCCTGATCTAATAAATTTTATGTGGAAAAAGTACTAAAAATCTTTTATTATTTTTATTATAATGCCTTTCCACCAAGTATTGACAGTAAACACCTTAAAAGAGATTATTTAATGGCTGAAATATTAAGCAAATTACTTTTACGTACGAATGTGTACCCAAACGCGAAGACTCGTATAATTTTTTTGCTTGCTAGATGGCCTCTTCCATATTTTTGAAGGTCAACTACTTACGTCCATGAGATTAGCTTATGCGGACCCGGACCGCTTATGCAACGCGTTGGTACAAAAAGTCTGGTACTTTGCACACCATGAACTCACCAATATCTACCGACACTGCATGGCAAGTGGTATATTTCCTGTCTGTTGAAATAAGGCAGAGCTTGCCGTGATTACGAAACATGATAATCTCTTTCCGAGTAGCCTTAATATTCATCATCCAATTACCCTACTCCCCATTCTGAAAAATGTATAAAAAGATTAGTATTTACCAAAAACTGCCTTATTTTGAATACCTAGTATAGATTTAAACAAAATCAAACGAGGATGTTAAACGTTTTGTGAAATCGTTAGAAAATTCTTGCAAAAAAATAGTCAAATGCATTCTCTTCAATCTTTCGGCTGCGATTTACAATAGGTGGTAGCTGCTTGTTCTGGCTAGTATTATGTCTTATTTAGACTATCCGAGTAAGCGGCTGAGAGAGTAAACTTGGTTGAATACTAAACAGTGTGAACGCGGTGCTCGGGATTTGGAACAATCTGACTAGTGGCTCGAGCGAGTGAGTTAATTTATAAACCGTGTCTATTTCCTTGGCCGAGATGATACCCTAGCCACGTGTATCACGACTTGCTACTGATTATCTAAGTGAAACTTAAGGCTGAAACGGATAACTATTAATGCCTTTGTACTGATACATAACTATAAATAGCATAAATCAAAATTCACAGAAAAACTACGATGGGGTGTCCCCAAGATTTAGGCTTGGGTTCACTAGCATAGAATAAACTATTTGATTACGTTTTGTTTTTTTCCATCCTCACCGGGTTGTACGGTTATCACTTAAGCCATTGACACGCTTGAACGAGATACTAAAGATGCGTTTTCAAACATTCAACGAATGCTTTATTAGTTCTGACTGTAAATTCCTGTTTCCGGCCAAAGATTCCCTAGTCACTGTTTACTGCGGCCTTATGTCAAATCAGAAAAATAAATGCGGCCTTTAGAGAAGAAAAAGACTTCAGAATATATCATCAAAATTGAAAATTATAATTCTTCTAAATATAATATATTCGCAGAGAAAACTGTACATATAAACAATGCTTCTGACGAGAGCTTAAAGCCGAAATAACTTTCAACTTTACACATAAAATATATTATTGTAGAATTAAAATATGTAGATTGATATTTTTTTACCCTAATAAAATCAAGAAAATTTAATTCAATCAATAAAATAAAAAACAATGATTCCAAGCAAACTAAATAAAATAAAGCTATTTATCTTAGGCTTTTTTTTTAAATCAATGTGGGAAGCTTTTGTGTTTGTTTCAATAAAAACAGGTGTCTTTTGTTAAATTTTTTCTTCTGCAACAGAGCTTCGAAAACAGATGCGGGAATAGCTAAGACTACGGTAGTTTGATTTAATCAGAATTTATGAGATTGGTGAACAAACCAAACAGCTCCATAGTGTTCAATATCTGAAGTCGAAGATGGACTTGTCATTCCTTAACGATTCGCCATGAGAATATACTGATAACCTTCTATTGGATGCATTTTACGTGATTTAAAAGAAAACAAACAGACTGTCATGGGAATAAAGAATCTTGTAGGCCACTAGTTGTGACCATATATGTGAGAGAATATGACTATTGAAGAAAAAGAATAGCTTTATTACAAGCCGATGTTACCCGGTTAGGAATCAGTAATGCATTGCATATCGATGATTTTTGTTTAATGTTGTACTCTCATATATGTGAAGTAGGACGTGTATGTCACATAATGTTCGCAAGCAATGTGGCAGGCAAGGTATAGCTACAAATAATTGTGTGCCCGAAATGAAAACATGAAACAGGTGTTTTATGCTGAGGTTGCATTAACTTTAGTGTAACGACACATTTTACTCGCGCACTTGATTACTTGATTGCATTCCGCCCTTTATCTCGCCATGTCTTGCCTCTCTCTCACACACGATTACACAATGAGAACGCTTACATCCATCAAGTTAACACCCATCAAGTCCGCGGAACAGTGATGTTTCTCGCAACCTAAATAAATATTCCACGAACACCTTCATAACTTGAAAACTTTTGCAATATTTTGCGAAAACTGCTAAGATTGCTTCTTGGGCTAAGAATCCATTTATCGTATTTCTGATTTGAAATAAAAATACAAAGAACAGCCATAAATAATGTCAGGAGAGTCCCCTGATGTGTCAAAACAAGATATGTATGATTGTTTTGCTTCCGCTTTTTATAAACTGTTTCTGCCAAGTAGAATTTTCTAATTATGCTACAAAAAAATCAAAGTGCCCTTAAGGATAGGCGTCACACCACACCATATAAAATAAGAATTTAAATCACCAATATTGTGCCTGATATCTAGATTTGCGATTCAAGGATCCAAAATGTTAAGTCATTATGAGAGTTATTAACTCACATTTTTAAGTGTAATTAATAAATAATGATTCTTTTAATTGTTTATTTTTACGATTATGTTTAACCACCCAAAAAAATAACTTATTTTTCTGTCAATTTTTTTAAAACCTTTCAACATACAAGCGTTAGACTAAGAAATTTGAATTTCTTACTCGCCATATCAATGTGATATAATACTAGTATATTTCAATCATTAAGATGGGACTTGAAACCGCGAGGTCCGTTGCAGAAACCATCGACGTTTACCACTGCGATATGGATCCGAACCACTCCAAGAAAAGACTCTATTTAGTTCAACCAAAAAGGCAAAACATGAGAGAAGTATAGTATATTTCACTTGAAAGGAATTTTATTGTAATCGCGCTTTCTGGACTTAAAGCTCGCAACAGAAAAGTCGTCAGTCATAATACAAGAGCCGCAACTCAACCTCATACTCATAAAGCAAGGAAATATTGAATCGTGTACGGTGTTATTTCATGCTGTAGACCGGCGTAGACCGTAGCGTAGGTCATAGCGTAGATCGTAACGTAGACGGTGTAGGTAAACTTTAGCGTAGACTTGGCATCGACATACATCATCAATTTTAAACTTAAATTCATTACACAGATATTTTTGAATTTGAAAAGGTGCTGCCTAACACTTCAATATTTGTATTGAGAATTTCAAGTTATCTCTATGTTCGGTGTAAGTATGCTATGAATGATGTTTTACTCTTCCCATTCTTAATCCATCAAGCAATATCTTATAATTTTTGAAGGATTTTTTTTATTTAAAAAAAACCGATTCATTTTTCTATGATAAAAAGACATTTTAATTTAAAAGGGAACTTTTCAGAATGAAAAAGTGACAGATAAATAAATCAATTTTGTCATTTTTTCATATTGCTTCAACAAAATCGCTCAAAGAATAAAACTGGATGACATCTCACGCGTCAGTATATATACATTTTTAAATAAATTATTATCAAAGTCAAATAAAATAAAACAATATATTTTTGATGGAAGTAGAGTGATGGAAATATTGACTTACACCAGTACTTATAAATGACGATAGCTTTTAATCACTCACATCATTTCATTGCCATTTAAAATATAAAGACATCCATTGACGAAAAGACCTCGAGACCCAGAACAGTGAGTCAAAAAAAGGTCACCATAACAATGTGGGAAGGCAAGACAAATAAATGAATTGAATTAACTGCATCTAGCAGTGAATCAATAATGACCGATTATGGTTTAGTGTTTTCATTTTTTAAAATACATTAGAAAGACTAAGTTATGTAAATTATTCATATCAAAGCAGTAAAGGCATCTCAAACAGCAATCAATATAAAAAGTTGCGCAGCGGTAGCAATCGTTGGGAAGGACTAGAGAATTGTACTTTGAACTGCGTTTCTAAAAAATATTAAATACATACTAGCTGTAAGCCCGTTGCCCAGCAACGTGAGATTTTTGTTGCATAGTATTTAATTTAATTTAATTTTATGTTATTTTATTTTATGGTATTTAATTTAATTTAATTTTATTTTATGTTATTTTATTTTATTTTATTTTATTTTATTTTATTTTATTTTATTTTATTTTATTTTATTTTATTTTATTTTATTTTATTTTATTTTATTTTATTTTATTTTATTTTATTTTATTTTATTTTATTTTATTTTATTTTATTTTATTTTATTTTATTTTATTTTATTTTATTTTATTTATTTTATTTTATTTTATTTTATTCCATGTTATTTTATTTTATTTTATTTTATTTTATGTTATTTTATTTTATTTTATTTTATTTTATTTTATTTTATTTTATTTTATTTTAATTTATTTTATTTTTATAGTTAGCAGAAATTTCGTAAATTATTTAATATTTGGAATAATGTTTAAGTTTGCTAACAACAATTTTTCGTAGTAGCAGAAACTTCGGAAATTACTTAATTTTTAGAATAATGTTCAAGTTTGCTGACAACTATTTTTCGTAGTAGCAGAAATTTCGTAAATTATTGAATTTTTGGAATAATGTTCAAGTTTGCTAACAACCATTTTTCGTAGGAGCAGAAATTTCGTAAATTATGTAATATTTGGAATAATGTTCAAGTTCGCTAACAACCATTTTTCGTAGTAGCATAAATTTCGTAAAATATTTAATTTTTGGAATAATGTTCAAGTTTGCTAACAACCATTTTTCGTAGGAGCAGAAATTTCGTGAATTATTGAATTTTTGGAATAAAAAAAAAGTTTGCTAACAACCATTTTTCGTAGTAGCATAAATTTCGTAAAATATTCAATTTTTGGAATAAAGTTTAAGTTTGCTAACAACCATTTTTCGTAGTAGCCGAAATTTCGTAAAATATTCAATTTTTGGAATAATGTTCAAGTTTGCTAACAACCATTTTTCGTAGTAGCATAAATTTCGTAAAATATTTAATTTTTGGAATAATTTTTAAGTTTGCTAACAACCATTTTTCGTAGTAGCATAAATTTCGTAAAATATTCAATTTTTGGAATAAAGTTTAAGTTTGCTAACAACCATTTTTCGTAGTAGCCGAAATTTCGTAAAATATTCAATTTTTGGAATAATGTTCAAGTTTGCTAACAACCATTTTTCGTAGTAGCATAAATTTCGTAAAATATTTAATTTTTGGAATAATTTTTAAGTTTGCTAACAACCATTTTTCGTAGTAGCATAAATTTCGTAAAATATTCAATTTTTGGAATAAAGTTTAAGTTTGCTAACAACCATTTTTCGTAGTAGCCGAAATTTCGTAAAATATTCAATTTTTGGAATAATGTTCAAGTTTGCTAACAACCATTTTTCGTAGTAGCATAAATTTCGTAAAATATTTAATTTTTGGAATAATGTTCAAGTTTGCTAACAACCATTTTTCGTAGGAGCAGAAATTTCGTGAATTATTGAATTTTTGGAATAAAAAAAAAGTTTGATAACAACCATTTTTCGTAGTAGCTTAAATTTCGTAAAATATTTAATTTTTGGAATAATTTTTAAGTTTGCTAACAACCATTTTTCATAGTAGCATAAATTTCGTAAAATATTTAATTTTTGGAATAATTTTTAAGTTTGCTAACAACCATTTTTCGTAGTAGCATAAATTTCGTAAAATATTCAATTTTTGGAATAAAGTTTAAGTTTGCTAACAACCATTTTTCGTAGTAGCCGAAATTTCGTAAAATATTCAATTTTTGGAATAATGTTCAAGTTTGCTAACAACCATTTTTCGTAGTAGCATAAATTTCGTAAAATATTTAATTTTTGGAATAATTTTTAAGTTTGCTGACAACCATTTTTCGTAGTAGCATAAATTTCGTAAAATATTCAATTTTTGGAATAAAGTTTAAGTTTGCTAACAACCATTTTTCGTAGTAGCCGAAATTTCGTAAAATATTCAATTTTTGGAATAATGTTCAAGTTTGCTAACAACCATTTTTCGTAGTAGCATAAATTTCGTAAAATATTTAATTTTTGGAATAATGTTCAAGTTTGCTAACAACCATTTTTCGTAGGAGCAGAAATTTCGTGAATTATTGAATTTTTGGAATAAAAAAAAAGTTTGATAACAACCATTTTTCGTAGTAGCTTAAATTTCGTAAAATATTTAATTTTTGGAATAATTTTTAAGTTTGCTAACAACCATTTTTCATAGTAGCATAAATTTCGTAAAATATTTAATTTTTGGAATAATTTTTAAGTTTGCTAACAACCATTTTTCGTAGTAGCATAAATTTCGTAAAATATTCAATTTTTGGAATAAAGTTTAAGTTTGCTAACAACCATTTTTCGTAGTAGCCGAAATTTCGTAAAATATTCAATTTTTGGAATAATGTTCAAGTTTGCTAACAACCATTTTTCGTAGTAGCATAAATTTCGTAAAATATTTAATTTTTGGAATAATGTTCAAGTTTGCTAACAACCATTTTTCGTAGGAGCAGAAATTTCGTGAATTATTGAATTTTTGCAATAAAAAAAAAGTTTGCTAACAACCATTTTTCGTAGTAGCATAAATTTCGTAAAATATTCAATTTTTGGAATAAAGTTTAAGTTTGCTAACAACCATTTTTCGTAGTAGCCGAAATTTCGTAAAATATTCAATTTTTGGAATAATGTTCAAGTTTGCTAACAACCATTTTTCGTAGTAGCATAAATTTCGTAAAATATTTAATTTTTGGAATAATGTTCAAGTTTGCTAACAACCATTTTTCGTAGGAGCAGAAATTTCGTGAATTATTGAATTTTTGGAATAAAAAAAAAGTTTGCTAACAACCATTTTTCGTAGTAGCTTAAATTTCGTAAAATATTTAATTTTTGGAATAATTTTTAAGTTTGCTAACAACCATTTTTCGTAGTAGCATAAATTTCGTAAAATATTCAATTTTTGGAATAAAGTTTAAGTTTGCTAACAACCATTTTTCGTAGTAGCCGAAATTTCGTAAATTATTGAACTTTTGGAATAAAGTTTAAGTTTGCTAACAACCATTTTTCGTAGTAGCATAAATTTCGTAAATTATTGAATTTTTGGAATAATGTTCAAGTTTGCTAACAACCATATTTCGTAGGAGCAGAAATTTCGTAAATTATTTAATATTTGGAATAATGTTCAAGTTTGCTAACAACCATTTTTCGTAGTAGCATAAATTTCGTAAAATATTCAATTTTTGGAATAAAGTTTAAGTTTGCTAACAACCATTTTTCGTAGTAGCAGAAATTTCGTAAATTATTGAATTTTTGGAATAATGTTCAAGTTTGCTAACAACCATTTTTCGTAGTAGCAGGAATTTCGTAAATTATTGAATTTTTGGAATAATGTTCAAGTTTGCTAACAACCATTTTTCGTAGGAGCAGAAATTTCGTAAAATATTTAATTTTTGGAATAATTTTTAAGTTTGCTAACAACCATTTTTCGTAGTAGCATAAATTTCGTAAAATATTCAATTTTTGGTATAAAGTTTAAGTTTGCTAACAACCATTTTTCGTAGTAGCCGAAATTTCGTAAATTATTGAATTTTTGGAATAAAGTTTAAGTTTGCTAACAACCATTTTTCGTAGGAGCAGAAATTTCGTAAATTATTTAATATTTGGAATAATGTTCAAGTTTGCTAACAACCATTTTTCGTAGTAGCAGAAATTTCGTAAAATATTTAATTTTTAGAATAATGTTTAAGTTTGCTAACAACCATTTTTCGTAGTAGCATAAATTTCGTAAATTATTTAATATTTGGAATAATGTTCAAGTTTGCTAACAACCATTTTTCGTAGTAGCATAAATTTCGTAAAATATTAAATTTTTGGAATAAAGTTTAAGTTTGCTAACAACCATTTTTCGTAGTAGCAGAAATTTCGTAAATTATTGAATTTTTGGAATAATGTTCAAGTTTGCTAACAACCATTTTTCGTAGTAGCAGAAATTTCGTAAAATATTCAATTTTTGGAATAATGTTCAAGTTTGCTAACAACCATTTTTCGTAGGAGCAGAAATTTCGTAAATTATTGAATTTTTGGAATAATGTCCAAGTTTGCTAACAATCATTTTTCGTAGTAGCAGAAATTTAGTAAATTATTTAATTTTTGGAATAATGTTGAAGTTTGCTAACAACCATTTTTCGTAGTAGCAGAAATTTCGTAAATTATTGATTTTTTGGAATAATGTTCAAGTTTGCTAACAACCATTTTTCGTTGGAGCAGAAATTTCGTAAATTATTTAATATTTGGAATAATGTCCAAGTTTGCTAACAACCATTTTTCGTAGGAGCAGAAATTTCGTAAATTATTTAATATTTGGAATAATGTTCAAGTTTGCTAACAACCATTTTTCGTAGTAGCATAAATCGACCTCGGCGCATATATCGACAGCCCTGCAGTTTTTAAATTGCAAATTATTGAATTTTTGGAATAATGTTTAAGTTTGCTAACAACCATTTTTCGTAGTAGCATAAATTTCGTAAATTATTTAATATTTGGAATAATGTTCAAGTTTGCTAACAACCATTTTTCGTAGTAGCATAAATTTCGTAAAATATTAAATTTTTGGAATAAAGTTTAAGTTTGCTAACAACCATTTTTCGTAGTAGCAGAAATTTCGTAAATTATTGAATTTTTGGAATAATGTTCAAGTTTGCTAACAACCATTTTTCGTAGTAGCAGAAATTTCGTAAAATATTCAATTTTTGGAATAATGTTCAAGTTTGCTAACAACCATTTTTCGTAGTAGCAGAAATTTCGTAAATTATTGATTTTTTGGAATAATGTTCAAGTTTGCTAACAACCATTTTTTGTTGGAGCAGAAATTTCGTAAATTATTTAATTTTTGGAATAATGTTCAAGTTTGCTAACAACCATATTTCGTAGGAGCAGAAATTTCGTAAATTATTTAATATTTGGAATAATGTTCAAGTTTGCTAACAACCATTTTTCGTAGTAGCATAAATTTCGTAAAATATTCAATTTTTGGAATAAAGTTTAAGTTTGCTAACAACCATTTTTCGTAGTAGCAGAAATTTCGTAAATTATTGAATTTTTGGAATAATGTTCAAGTTTGCTAACAACCATTTTTCGTAGTAGCAGGAATTTCGTAAATTATTGAATTTTTGGAATAATGTTCAAGTTTGCTAACAACCATTTTTCGTAGGAGCAGAAATTTCGTAAAATATTTAATTTTTGGAATAATTTTTAAGTTTGCTAACAACCATTTTTCGTAGTAGCATAAATTTCGTAAATTATTGAATTTTTGGAATAATGTTCAAGTTTGCTAACAACCATATTTCGTAGGAGCAGAAATTTCGTAAATTATTTAATATTTGGAATAATGTTCAAGTTTGCTAACAACCATTTTTCGTAGTAGCATAAATTTCGTAAAATATTCAATTTTTGGAATAAAGTTTAAGTTTGCTAACAACCATTTTTCGTAGTAGCAGAAATTTCGTAAATTATTGAATTTTTGGAATAATGTTCAAGTTTGCTAACAACCATTTTTCGTAGTAGCAGGAATTTCGTAAATTATTGAATTTTTGGAATAATGTTCAAGTTTGCTAACAACCATTTTTCGTAGGAGCAGAAATTTCGTAAAATATTTAATTTTTGGAATAATTTTTAAGTTTGCTAACAACCATTTTTCGTAGTAGCATAAATTTCGTAAAATATTCAATTTTTGGTATAAAGTTTAAGTTTGCTAACAACCATTTTTCGTAGTAGCCGAAATTTCGTAAATTATTGAATTTTTGGAATAAAGTTTAAGTTTGCTAACAACCATTTTTCGTAGGAGCAGAAATTTCGTAAATTATTTAATATTTGGAATAATGTTCAAGTTTGCTAACAACCATTTTTCGTAGTAGCAGAAATTTCGTAAAATATTTAATTTTTAGAATAATGTTTAAGTTTGCTAACAACCATTTTTCGTAGTAGCATAAATTTCGTAAATTATTTAATATTTGGAATAATGTTCAAGTTTGCTAACAACCATTTTTCGTAGTAGCATAAATTTCGTAAAATATTAAATTTTTGGAATAAAGTTTAAGTTTGCTAACAACCATTTTTCGTAGTAGCAGAAATTTCGTAAATTATTGAATTTTTGGAATAATGTTCAAGTTTGCTAACAACCATTTTTCGTAGTAGCAGAAATTTCGTAAAATATTCAATTTTTGGAATAATGTTCAAGTTTGCTAACAACCATTTTTCGTAGGAGCAGAAATTTCGTAAATTATTGAATTTTTGGAATAATGTCCAAGTTTGCTAACAATCATTTTTCGTAGTAGCAGAAATTTAGTAAATTATTTAATTTTTGGAATAATGTTGAAGTTTGCTAACAACCATTTTTCGTAGTAGCAGAAATTTCGTAAATTATTGATTTTTTGGAATAATGTTCAAGTTTGCTAACAACCATTTTTCGTTGGAGCAGAAATTTCGTAAATTATTTAATATTTGGAATAATGTCCAAGTTTGCTAACAACCATTTTTCGTAGGAGCAGAAATTTCGTAAATTATTTAATATTTGGAATAATGTTCAAGTTTGCTAACAACCATTTTTCGTAGTAGCATAAATCGACCTCGGCGCATATATCGACAGCCCTGCAGTTTTTAAATTGCAAATTATTGAATTTTTGGAATAATGTTCACGTTTGCTAACAATCATTTTTCGTAGTATATATATTTTATTCAAATAATTTTTAAATACGCTAACAAATAAATTTCGTAAAAGAAGAAAAAGACCCGATGACATCAGTACGCACACATTTGTGAAAAGTGAAAAGTGATTATTATAGATTTTATTTTATTTAAAAAAGTGGAGACTGGTAGGTCAGGACACCTTACACTCAGACGGACATTATCGGCTATTAATATATAGATGTCAGTTCATCGCAAATATAACTTTTAGCGTGTGTTTTATTATATTTGATATTGTATACAATAAAGAGTTATCAGTATTTAAAATTAAGGTTTTTTTTTATTATTTGTTTCATTTTTATAAACTAGTTTTTATACTATGTAAATACTCGTGAGCTACACTCTTAGCCAAAACACCAGTAATATGAAATATTATAATTTCTTATTCTTTATTATACAACCAATCGAATCAATAAATTACACCTTTATATTGAGCATAAAACCACAATTTTACAAAAAAATATTTCTTAGGCTGATTTTTTTATATTTCTGATCGGTTTTGCGTAATTTTTTTTCCTCGCAACGATATCATCAAAGGAAAAACGATCTTTTGTGTAAATTTCCAACATTTTTATCATAGAATTTTGAAAAAATACAAACCAATTTTCTTGTACTTTCATCAATGTTGTATTTTGTGGCTTTCTTTGTTAAAGAATAAATATTAAAACGTTTCGTCTGTAACATTAAAAGCATTGAAAACATATCATTCTTTCAACTCCACGAATAAATGTTATTTGTTTTTAAAAAAATGATAAATAGGAAAAGAAGGTGATAAGCACTATTTCATTAATTCAGTCAATTCAAAATATTAACTGACATATATCGTAAACGTGTTTATATGTAAGCACTGCTCGAAGCTAAAACAATATCGCGGTTGCGGTTGCTTATGTTAATAAATTCTGATAACGGTGTTCCGATATTTATTTTTCTGTTTATTGTTATTTAATTATCTTAAATTATGGTATTTAAATATAAACATAATTTCAATGAGACTCTCTAACAATAAATAATTCATCTTCTCATAAAAGACACGTGTAAAGTTTTTGAATTTACGATTATTTTAGTTTATCGAGAGTAAGAGATCTCTATTTAAGAAATTGTAGCTTAATATTATTCAGAATTAATTATCAAGATTTACTAGTAATATGAATTTTAGTTTTCTGTTATATTATAAACTAAATATTGAAATTATACGAAACTAAAATATATATGTGTTTTTATTATTGGTTCGTAAACAAGTAAATACAAGTGAAAAAAATTAAAGCAAAGATTATATCGTTAAATTATCAATTAACAGTATAATTTTGGATTTTGAAACATAAACGTATCGATTTACTTCTGCACATGGTAAATATTGATATGCCATTTTTAATTTTTAATACGAATATAATTTATCAAAACTATCACTAGGCAAAGTTATGAAATAATGTATTATTAATATTTATCACTAAATGTTTTTAGAACGAAATTTGTAATTTTCATTTATATCCAAAGCTCGTTGCATTTCGTGAACCTTCTGTAACTGACGATGTAATCTGATTATTGAAAATGCTTTACATTCAAGAATTTTTGGACATAAATAACACGTAGTTCTATTAACGTTTCATTTATAATAAAGTTTCAACATTAAGAAAAGCACTCAATTCTTCGCCTATCTATTGAAGTGAGAAGTTTATAATTTTGTTTGATGCTTAGTTTCATCCGTGCAAATTATGAAAAAAATAGATAGTAAAAACGACCATTTACACTGAAACACGATAGTGAATCAAAAATGTATTGTATTCTTGAATATAGTTAAATTAGATAGAATTTTCACTATCAATACTTTGTGGTAAGGCATTATATGAAAAAAAATATAAATTATGAATGATTCTTAATATCGATTACTTTTAAAAAATCATAATATGTTTAGAAAGTATACCTACAGTGTAGACTATACTTTTTTCAACGATGATGTCAGAGCCGACGGCTCTGGCAATTCTCGCTACCGAAACATAGGTATCAAAGGGTACCACATTAAGCCATCTTCTATATTTCTTTAAGTAATATATTTATAACACTTTCTAGCCTACGAAATACTAACATATTTAAGATCTTCACAACCCTGCATACTTTTTGCCAAGACCTTATCATATTTTAATATTCAAATGTAGAGAAATTATTTTTTATGTGGAAAAAAGCCCGTCATTTTTTTGCTAGATTTATCGCAAAAAAGCCGCAATTTGAATGTAAATTAAGAAAAAATTTAAAAGCGTGTACCCAAACGTGTTTAATAATTGAATACATCAATCGTATGTCGGGCTATAAAATTTATCAATTTTTTGATGAGTAAAATATCAGATGTAAAAAATAAATCTTGTAATTGTTTTTTTTTTCATATCGGCGTTCAGCTAACGAATGTTTTTTAAAAAAGTTGAATTTATTTCCTTGCTTTGAATTTCCCTAGAGGTGGCAGTTTTTATGTTTTTCAAATTTAATATGGAATATACCTTTTTGAAATGTAAAACGGAATCTGGCAGGCGACCTACTCCTCCGGCCTCTTTTCTGCACTCCGCACCTCGCCTGTCGTCCGTCGCTTCCTCGCCTCCTCGGGGAAATCTAATTGAAGATTGAGTAGTGAGCTCAATAAACGCTCTCCAAAGAATCACTCTCCTCAGACATTTCAAAACTTGTCGGACGCGGAAAATTTCATGACTTTCCTAACAGCTAAACAAGAAAGTCTATTATTCATATTTTCATACGTACATAAGTAGGCACTCGTTTTATTCTGCGAATTTAGCTTTCAATGTTTCATATAATAAAATTTTCCAAGAAAGGTATGAACCAATTTCACTCGGGAAAGATTTCTTACAAAGAATACAATAATATTACAACAATTCCCGCAATGTGTTTTTTTACGGCTTCATGCAAGTAAATTGTAATTTTGAAAATTTACCTCAATATAACACATTGGATTTTTATCTTTATTGAAAAATATATCAGGATCATTACCCAGTTAGTAAAATTAAATGCTACGACCAGTTGGTTACTCACCATCACCCGTTGTGTATATGCAGCCAACATTTTATGTCCGCTTTCCACAACGCTATTGACATAAAAAAAAAGGAGCTTGCTCCTCATTCCTGGAACAGCC
Source organism: Himalopsyche tibetana (assembly GCA_030503985.1). Taxonomy (NCBI): domain Eukaryota; kingdom Metazoa; phylum Arthropoda; class Insecta; order Trichoptera; family Rhyacophilidae; genus Himalopsyche; species Himalopsyche tibetana. The sequence goes on along the minus strand of JAPJYX010000007.1, from coordinate 191,883 downwards.
TGTACAGTCGTCGACGACGATTGTGAAATAAGTTTGCGCACGGGTAACCAATTTACTGTCTTAATGAAACTAATTAGCTGAAGGATTTAAGCGGGGGAAAAAATGCGAAACCCATCACGAATACTGATTTTGAGTTCTAAAATGTTATCGGGTATTTTTTGTAATGTAATTTTTTAGTTTGAAGAGTTAACTTTGACTATTGTCCGTACCTGAATTTTCAAGATAATCCAAAAGCAAGTGTGTAAACGTTCTGCCATAGATTTTGTTGCAACCGTTTAATGCATTTATCATCGATGAAATAGTAAATAAAAAATGAAAACAACCATTAAGAATTGAATTTTAAGTCACTTCTTACAGATTCATTTTCTTTGTGTAGATCGAACCTTGTTAGGAATGTTTAAAATGTGTGTTATATTAATACATGTACGTGTCATTAGTAGATATATTTCGAGATTGGAAAAATTGTAAATCCCGAAATTCCGAGATCACACTAGAGGTCCGGGATTAGATTCACTAGTCACTGGTAATATGTAGCAATAAAATATTTTTTTAAAGCTCCGTTAAAAAATACGTTGAGAACCATAATTCGAAGTATAATCCGAAGAATGTATTCATACAAAATACTATCCATTAAGAAGAGAACTCTTAAAAACAAATTTGAAATAATATATTCAAATTCATGGGGGAAAAAATATGGAGCATTCAAAAATAGACCGGGGCTATTGTGTGATGTTATTTTACTTTCAACCAATTCGCAGTTTCGCAATTCAACTCTCGGTAACGGGAAGTTCCTTTTCAATGGGAACCGAGACTTTTGTGCTTTCGGTTTGACAAAAAGTTTTTTTTCACTACCGCCCTTCTCGGTCACTTTTATTAAACATAAATTACTCGATAGGGAGCCGACCGAAAATATTCATTTCTGATGAAATCGCCTAACTTTTCTTCATTATCATATAAAGTGGCAACGAATTTAATATTTTTTTACATCGATAAATTTCATAGGAGTAAGATAATTTAATTAAATAGTAAAATTTTATTTTAAATACGCTTTTTGTGCATTCAATTTTTAAAAGATTTTGAGCATCATAGTAGATACATGTCTCTCATAATGAAATTTATGAAATAAAATAATTTGAATACTGTGATGAATACCAGACAAAATTTTATAAATATGAGACATATTTTTTTTTTAAATATAGATGGTTTAGATACCGAGTGGTCAAAATCACTCTTTTGCGTTTCATTAATTTGGATGAAGTGTCTACGGATTGGAATTATTTCATAAATTGATTTTTTTCAACCGAGTTATGGATTTGTGCTACATAGCAAGAGTGATTATTTAATTATAAGTCCTGTCCAATTTTCATCTTTAACCTCTTCGAACAAACAGGATGAGCAACTGAATTTCAATGAAGCAACCTGTCTCTGTGAAAAAATCTAACAGACGATTCACGGAACTAATGTTTCAGTCAAGAAGGGTTTTAACCGAACCGTGAAGAGAATGTACCAGGATCGCTTATACACATATTAAAATTGCTAAATTGTAGGATTTTTTATTAATTCTCTAAGGTTCTCAACGTTGTACCCACCACTAACCGCTACGGTTTCACACTCTTCTTACTGGGTGTATTCTGTAGCATAACAACGTTACTCGTGTTCAAAGTTTTTCCAGGTTTGTTGCCAAGACTTGGTTGCATGCACTATAATATGCAGAATGATAAGTAAAATAATGAAGTTGAAAATAAAAGCTATAAGGTCCAATTGTTTTTCCATAAAACGTGGTGAATTCTTTGACGGCTTTATAATTTGCTTTAGATGCAACCAAGTATGCATGACCGACGGGGCCGACAGATCCCACAAATAGTCATATCGTCTTGAACAATTTTTCCCGTTCGTTATTCAATTCTAGACATTCCCAAAGAATGAAATCAGCACTTGGTCAAGCTGAAAGATCTTGGCAACGAAATAACCATGGCCAGTCATGAATTCGCTGGTCCATAAATTAGGAGTCTTTTGTTATCTCCCTCGCTATTTTACATTTGGAAATAATTTTTGTTTTGTTTGCTTGCTTTTGGAGGAATTTACTCATGTTAGGTAAAACTACCTACTAAAAAAACTATCGATTAAAATTGCTGAACAAATATAAAAAAACGCAACCAAAATGTCAATATTTTGCGCCGTTATATGCGTCGTAATTCTTAATCGTTTGTCTTTTCTGATTAAGATTACGTGCTTTTAAAATCTACTATTCAAAATGAAACAGGCTGAATAATATTTCATTTTACGTTCCAGAAAATACGTAAATTCTTAATAATCGGCTCACTGAATATTTAAGTGTGCCGTGTGCAAATACGTTTTATTTGTAAGAGCTTTGTATCTTGCAAAATAAAATAAAACGTTGTGTATTTTGTCATTTGTGAAGAAAAATGCTCCCGCGGGGCATTTAGCAAACATTTTGACCGGACAGAGCATTTGGGCCAAATAATTCGGTAAATGTTTATCGTCTGATAGGATACTTGTTTTTTGGTGACTTGCCCTTTTAAGAAAAGTATCATTGACGTGTACACAATATAAACGATGTAAAAACTTACAAACGATGCTAAGTCCTCTAAAAAGATTTATATTGTAAGATTTGCCTTCTTTTAAAATATAACGTTTTCCGATTTCAAATAGGTATTACTAGTAAGGTGTAAGTCATGTACAAATTTGCGTTATTTTGAAAAGTCGAATATTTTTAAACATTCATAATGTTGTTATCATTACCAGTACAAAAACTTTGTTTTCTCAGCATGTTGGAGACAATATGGGCAACAACTAGAACACATACAAATTACTTCTTAGTTCTTCAGGTGTTCAACTCTCAACTATGACTGATTTTTAAGAAACTGTACAAGTAAAAAACATATCGATCAAAAAAAATAAGTTCTCTTTGATTGTTTACGTATTTAAGATTGAGAAAACCAATTGAAACACTGCACCGCTAACACTAAGACACACTATTACCAATTTAAATCAAGATTTCTTCAACTATTTACATTAAAGGTTACTGAAGTATTATCTTCTTACTTTTCATTTTTTTCAAGCGTATTGTTTGAATTGGCAGAACTCCATTGTAATAAGTTGAAAAAATTAGCAAAGTATTTCAATTCTATAAATATTAATTTCTTATATACTTGCTATTTCGGCGAATGACTTCGTCACAACATTTACTCAGCTATTATATATATACTGAGAAAAGATACACAATTAATTCTGTCATCCACTTCAACATTTTAATCTATATTACAAATTATAGTATTACATGTATTAACTTAAACATGTTATATGAAATTTGAATTGTTTGAATTTTGTACTTTTCCATGAGTTTTGTTTCTAACGACCCGGGTTTCGCCTTTCGGCATCTTCAGACATTCCAAGTGCACGGATGTACTTGAACTGACAAAACTCATGGAAAAGTACAAAATTCAAATTTGATATTAAAATTCCATCAAGAACCCTCAGTTGAAATACTTAATTATGTTACATGAACGTAGATCTTTAATAATTTGTATTTTTTTCATCTTATGTTATATTAAAATAGTCCATATATAATGTAAATAGTACACACGTAGTGGAAAGATGTATTTATCGTCAACCGGTAATTGCATGTAAAGGGAAAGTTGAGTTTCATAATGAAAATCCTTAGCCAATTTCTGCAAAACAAGTGTGTAGTGTATTATTTTTTTTTGCAACTTAATCACGAAGCACACACCAATGTTTATTTGTATCCCATAGCGGCAAGCATGATAACTAGTACTATTTCGAAAAGGATAATATACATTCGTCTGGTTCTGAATCGCGTTAATTGAAATATAATTAAGGGCAAAGCTTCGCACACCGGACGCGGTACGAATCCACGTAAATTAAATTATCATTTAATCTCCATCCGAATGCATTCTACGGCATTTGTCTGACATACAAAGCTAACTGACTACCTTTCGACCGCATGCAGTCGAGAGCTGTTAACAACCTTCGGTTACATACTCGATACTTATCACTTTAATGCATTTAGCTCACCCTAATATTGCACTGATTTTGGTGAAGTTGGTAATTAACAGATTGAATTTATTCAAAGGACAGTTAACAGTATGAAAAAATACCTTGTAAAGCACATTAATAAAAACAGTTTATTGGGCTCTGTATTTGCGCGCCTCGTCGTTTTGATGATGTTGGTTAAAATATAAATGAATTGTGAAAAATGTGGATTTATTTTTAAATAATTAACAGTGTCATTAAATTGTCTCTGTTCACTTTTAAGCTGTCAATAATCGGTGGAAAAGCATTATTTTCTAAAATAAAACACTCATTTAAATATAATTTTACACTAATTTATTTATCAGAACCAGTTTCGCTCATGACAAGCATTTTCAACTGATGAACTTTTAATTATCTGTGTTATATTTTTTTATTATTTCTTTTGTTCTGCGTGTTGCTTCTTGATAAATTTATTGTTTAGACATCTCAATGGTCATGAGAAATTAATTATCGCTAACGATTTACAACCGTTACGGTTGTAATATAAAAGTGACCTCTGTAGACACGACTGCCAACAAATGTCAGAGGTTCAGCAAATAGTATCGCGACTGTTGAAAAGAGAAGAAGAAAAATCTCTGATTGCATGTGTCGTCCCGAGAGAACTAATCAATTCTCCTCCGTGTTCATGCCTTCGTTCAATAAGGCTAAATTACCTATTTACTCCAGCTTCTAGGGGAAAGGGAGCAATACGATTGCATCACTTTTATAATACGACCAGATTGGTTTTTTATTCACGTAACTTCGATTTTATTACATTTTCCTTTCTGGCATAAACATCCCGCTCTTTGATATCATAAAATGTCCAGAGTTAATGTTTTCACTATTAGTTACTTTACTAAAATATTTTGAATTGAGTTGTCAATGACTTTGCGATAATTAGAACCTTATATAAGATTAAATAATTTCACTTTTCCCATATCACTTATAGTTTTAGACACTGAAAGCATTCAAAAACGACAGATACACGACGTATCACATTTTTAATTAAGTTTATAATATATGAATATTCAATTATCCATGCGCAGAAAAATCATTTGTTATGTGACATGGAAAATTCTAAAATGGATATCATATTTTCGATTGATTATAAGAGAAATAATGTATTTTTTGTTCAAACATTGTTATTTTTCATATAAACCTGTATAGACAAAAGATAAATATTGGTAAGAGCTTGGCTCTACTGACTCTACTCTTGTGGGTTTAGGTTCAATATTAGGTAAAGTCTATGTAAAATATAGATATTTTCCGATTTAAATTTAAAATCTCAGACAAAGATGTTTGTGATGTCTATTCTCTTCGAAATGATCTCGAATGATCATTCTTTAAACGCCATTATTTTTAATAATTTAAGATTTCGACTGAAGGTGCTTGGTGGAATTTCAATATAAAATTTGAATCGTGCAAACTATTTACATTTACACAAGTTTTGTCACCAACGACCCGGGTTTCGCCTTTCAGCATCGTTAGGCGTTCAAGTGCACGGATGATCTTACGGAAAATTTGTTATTTTTTGTAAAACCAACGATGATTCTGTTATCCTTTGTTTGATTGTTATAATCGAGTTAACTGTGTAATTTCCGATCAGTAAAGTAATTTTAGGATTAACAATATTTCAAAACACAGAAAAAATATTTTGGTGAAAATTTACACTAAATCTTTTCATTAAACAGGAAAAAACAATGATTTTCTTTTAAATTTGAATCGTTCAAATTATGTACATTCTCATAGATTTTGTCACTAACGACCCGGGTTTCGCCTTTCGGCATCTTCAGGCATTCAAGTGCACGGATGAACTTGAACTGACGCTTAGTAAATGAAAGTTTCGTGTTTATATAAGAAATAAATGCATCACTGAGTCCAAAGCCATTGCTGGCGAAAAGGATAAGCTCATGGGAATGCCAACAGATTTGAGTAGTAAGTAGTTTCAAGAATTATATTATTTGTTTGTCGGCAAAGGTTTTATGATTATATGATTTTATGATTATATAGGGTATAGAAGTGGAGATGCCGGAAAGTTTAATATTTCATTTAAAATCGGAAAACTTTGCAGCTGTGCTCTATTTCCAAAATTTCCTGGAAAAAGAGTTTATGACTGTCCGTATTTGGGTGTAACATTTTTATCCCTTGTTCCTGATTGAACACGTGTCCTTCCGAAATTAAGTGATTAGCAAAATTAGACGTGTCTTTTTTCAATCTAAAGGCTGCCATATGTTCTAAAACTCGGATGTTCAGTGTCCTTTCTGTTTTGCCGATATAAAACTTTGTACAACAAGAGCATTTTGCTAAAAAGAAATTATGACAATGTTATGAACCCTTGGAAAAAATGGTAAATCCTCCATTATATCTTAGAATTGTTCACCTTCAATAATAAGTATTTAATTTCGAACCGTTTTATATAAAGGTTGAACCTTATCATTAGCATTTATAACCACCACAATAATACAGGTGAGAAAAAATGGGCAGTGTCGCGAAATATAAAAATTAAAAGTTTTAGGAGGTTGGAGTGACGAGAAGGCTTTCAGTTAATAATCGGGTTCAGTGAAAATTTATATTTAACGACTTTAATTTCCCTTGCCGAAGGAAAATAAGTCCCGAGGAAATCCCTTCGGGGAGCCGCTCGATGTGTTTAAGCCGATAATTGCCTTTGAGATGCGAATTTGTAAATTTGAAACCTTTTTTCGGAATAAAACTTATTTGCCTAGGGGTGAAATAAAACTGACATACTTATGCGGATTAGCTACCCTATCTATGTTAAGTGTGGTCGCTTCAAAAAAGGTCAACGGTTATTTTACTTTAGAATCTCATTTCAAAGGATACACTTTTACAAACACAGTCTTAAGAATATCAAGTAACCGTTTTTCTAGACTGATCATTTTATCGTTACAATAATTACCATATTAAATTCTTAATACAATTATTTCAACAGCTTAAACGAGTAATTTGAAATCGTTACTTATTTCGATATGTCATATAAAATACTGTAATTAAAATATATATCATAATCACAAACGGGTGATTTCCACAAATACATTACTACATGGGTGTCCAACCGGTAGATTGCGATCGACCGGTCGATCCCAAAGCAAATTCTGGTCGATACCGAAAGCTTCCGTGAATTTTGAAAAATGTATAATTTAAATATAAAATGTACAAAAATACAAAAATTGAATTATTTTGTAAGCACATACCTAAAATAAACATTTCTAGGTTAAAAGAAGGGAAACAACCACCCTAAATAAAATTTCTTATAAGAATCATGTTAGAAGTCGATCGCGAGAAAACTTAGGATTGAAAAGTCGATCCCAGGGCAAAAAAGGTTGGACACTCTTGACTTACTATTTCTTAGAATAATTGTACATTGACTCATAAATTCTGGAAGCAATCACTATTGGATGCAATTCTTATCAGATTCAAAATAGTTTAATTCTCTGTGGAGTTATACATCCCTGACTGGTGTCTTTCATATTTTATAGGGAGAAGAGCTCTTGCTCTATTTCTCTTTCTTCTCTTGTATTTTAATGTTGTTTTTGATCGTTTTTGTCCTCTTCTCTTCTTTCCCTTCTTCAGTTACTTTCATTTTTTTGGAGTTTGTTGTCAACCAGGCAGGTAAGATAGGGAGTGGTGGAAGTAAAAAGTGCTCAGGGAGGTTTGAGCAAAAGGACCTTCCACGGTCTCACATTGTTCGTATGGGGGTAGTCTATGTAATCGTCAAATAATGTTTTTATCGTTAGGTCAGGGCAGGGGTGGGCTGCCAATATTCTAACAAGGGGCTCGCTCAATCTCGGCCATAATGCTTTTAGATCAGGAATATGGCGTAACCCGTAGCATGCGGCCCACTTGTTTTTTGTGGCCCTCAAATGTTTCTCTTTTTAATTAAAATATATCACATATTTTTTAAGTAAATTGTTTAATTTAATATACATATGTAGGCGAGATTTCTCGTTGATTGTGTGTGGCTAATTGATTTTGCAGCTTAATAGGTACTACATATTCTAAGGAATTAGTTAAAATTTTACAAAGGCAAAGGTCGTATCAACCTTTTCAATTAAATTATTTGAATTACACGTATTGCTTAATATTTCAAAAGAAAAAAAAGTATGTATGTACACCGAATCCTTTTTTCCACGGTTTCAAAATAACACGGCCGAATGCAATGGAAATTATTTTTCATTTATCTATACATATATACACGGCTGCTTTACATGAAACGTATCCGCGTGTTAATCGAGGATTGAGCATACTTAAAATTTACCTGAAACTAAATATTTGTTTTTTCGCAGCCTGATAGATGAAAAAGTTTGTGCATGCCTGCTTTACGCCAAGGATTGATAGTGAAAACCTTAAAGTTTAAGTCATCATCAAAAATAACACATGATTGTTTAAAAGTTTGCTTCTTTACTCGAAATTATGTTATTCGCAAAATTTAAACCTCGCTCAGCTTCTATATTACAATGATAAAGAATTAACAATATTTTTGTAACCCAAGAGATTGTTTAGGGCTCTGACAAACGTAGCTCTATCCAAAATATGGACGAAAAAAATCTATAAATCAACAAAATATTTCAGTAGGCTAAATAATCTAAAACATTTAATGGTTTTCGGCTTCTATGTACGGTGTTTAATATATTTGTGCACTTCCAAGAAGAAGACCATAAAAAATCTACGAAGAAATATTATAATAATTATGCCCGAAGGTCGTGAAATGAAAAAGACTTTCACGTGTTAAGTATGTACATTAGAAAGTAAGTTCATAAAAATGGGACACCGGATATCGGATATCGGAGCAATAAAATATCAAACATCGGCACTGTTAGACAATAGACAAAAAACCGGCAAGGGTCTCTTTTATTATTCAGCCAAAACAAATTTATTTTATGAAAAAGTTAAGTAAGGGCCAACAAAGTCTTATGTTTTATAATGCAATTTAACCGTCTACTGAAATAGCAATTGAGTACTGATTTTCTCAACTTAACAAGGGGCTCGCCGGCTGGGCAAAATTTAACAAAGGGCTCGCGCGAGCCCCCGAGCCCCCTCCAGCCCACCCCTGGGTAAGGGTGATAAATCACTTTCAGCGCTGTAAACTGCTTCAATCAACTGGGATTTCCAATGAACTACACACATGGTTGTGTGTTACATTTTTTCTTATCAGTAAATGTCGCCTAACAATTTTTATAATTATTAATATTCATAATAAAATTTATACGTACGGTCATAGAACAAGTGAAATTATAAAACAGATTCAATTTTATTTTCACCGGAAAAAATAAATATAAATGCGTGCCTATCCTGTTTTATAATGACCAGTATATGTATGTATGGTATGGTAACCCAAACTCTAGTTAACCAATAGAGTCGTCAACATGAAAGTCACAGAGATCGAATTGTGCTGGTCCTTAATTACTGGAGCTATGACGAGCATTGAGAAAACTTGTGAAACTTTATATAACTATCGTTATACATACAATAGTCGATGGAAAGGTTTACCATTACCATAAACTGTAAAATATTGCTTTTACAATACAATGGATTTGTAATATAGACATGCTAGCAATACTAGAGCTTGTAGTGGTAACTGCTATAATCTTATATAAGTAAGCTACTTTTGTTATTTCAGAACTCAAAATTCAAAACCAATCTAAACGATTGTAACGCTTAAATCAATAATTTATTTTTTGTACTGAAATATTGCTGTTCATTACAGTTTGAACAGTGATATTAAAAGATAAATAAAATACATGAAAACGACCTTACTTCCATACATTATTACATTGAGAAATTCTACGACTATAGTCCAAGATGATAATGTATAACGCAGAAGTCATACTTTTTGTGACTTGTTACGTGTTAAGACTAAAGCGTTGTCAAGATAGATAGGCTTGAATCTTTATGAACATTATACATATGTGATTAATAAATAATTTAACTTGCTTATTTTCATGAATAAAACGATGGAAGTTGTAATTGTTTTTTGAGAATGGGGAACGAAACGAATTTAAAGCTTTCCGAAAGGGAGCTTAAAAACGCTTTGAATTAAATACGGTCCACGGATTACCAAATAAGTAAGAAAGTACCCAATCAATTTGCGACACCATTTCGTTTTGCTTTAGGAGGTCATATGCTCCGCATTGGACCAGATGAGATTAAAGCAGTGGCGGTGTGTGACCTAAAATTTTGGGTGTGCTAAAAAAATGTTTTGGATTGTATTAAATCTACGAAATTGTACAAGTTTCTACTTTACAATATACTTTATGATCAAGTTTGGTACTAATTATATTCAAATAGAAGACCATGTGCATGAAGGTATTGCACTCAACCCGTTTACTGAATTTTAGTTACATATAGTTATCTCTAAAAGGTTTATTCACATAAGTTATGCATATTATATATATATATACGTTACTATCAAAATTAATAAATCATCAAAGGAAACACTTTTCAAAAAGCAAAAAAAAATAACAAAAAAATGATATAACAAAAAAGTAAATAAACTTGTTCAAAAATAAAATAAAATATAGCAAAATTCAGCCAAAGTTTTAAGCAAATCAGAATTCAAGAAAAAATCAAAAGTATAAAAAGAAAGCACTAAAAGATAATATATTTGTATTACTCAAATAAATACTCAATCTGACGACTTGTATTAGAAGCAAAGTTGATAATACCTTTATCATTCTATGTTCTTTCTCGACTAATGAAACGGTTAGTGAATTTAAACTTTTAAATTTAATTTTACATTGGAAATGAAATGTATAAAGAGAATGAAACCACAGTAAATTTATATCATCAAATCATATAAGTTTGAGAAGATGTGCATTTGTAACCTTTGTTGTTGTTTTCATGTATGAAGGGGCTATTTTATTTTTAGCCCACCCAGCGTATTTAAGCGCAGTAAATGTTTGGTTATTCTTTTGTGCGAAGCGAAAAAGTAAACTTAGTTATAATAAGGAATGCTTAACTCAACTGGGATGTTTTGAATATCCTACTTAGGTTGACTTTATCAAATGCACGGATGTTTGTAAATAAGTCACCTAGTTAAAGATGTCGCTTTAGACCAGTGGTTCTTAACCTTGGGTGCGCGCACACTTTGGGGGTGTGAGAAAACATTTCCGGGGGTGAGGGAGACGTTTTTATTTTGACAAATATAAAAAAATGTATTTTAAATGTATTACAAATACCTAAATAAATTTAAAAGGGGGTGCGAGAAAATATTTTTAGATTCAAGGGGGTGCGGGTCACTAAAAAGGTTAAGATCCACTGCTGTAGACCGTTGCACTCAGCCTTAAATAAAGGCACACGAGATAAATTCTAAAAAGGTAGGAAAGACTACTCAAATAATCCGTACTTAATTCGCAACATCTCAAATATTTAACTGAATACATTTTATATTGATCAGCTCGAAATCTTTTGATCGGCAAGTGGAACTCTAAGATGCAGAGGTTCATTGGGTGAAAAATGAAAAAATATGGCTTTGTAATTTCTCATAAAAGTGATGAAAAAGTAAAAAGCAAAAAAATCAGGTATTTTTGCAAAACATTTTCAATCATATATTTTTATTGGATCTACGACTTTTTTGACATATTTGCTTAGGTTATGCATATTCATCGAAATATAAATTAAAAACGTAAATATTTGCAATGAATTAAAATAAATATTAAATATATTATATGTAATAGTATTTTCATAATGCAGATTTCTTGCATGTCAGTTCGTCGACTTCATCGCCTCAGTGAATTCAATTGATATAAATTGAAAAGTTTGAGAAAAACATCGTTATGTATGTATTGATCTCAACGTTCGCTTTGAACACTAAACTCGTTGATGTTCTCTCGTCAATCGAGATTCGCTAGGGAGAAGAGATGTTTCTAAGCTAGTAACGAATACCGAGTACTGTAACTAATCGTGATATAGTATATTATTTAATTTAACAAACACCTGTAAAAATAGAAGTTTATTCCGTACTCCATTTTACATTATTTTTGCACTTGTATTATTATCAAAAAATCTAATATATATTATGACTTTCGACGGACTGCTATTTCGCCTTCACTTTCATCTTGTTTTATTTATTAAGCTTCATCTTAATCAGCTTTCAAATTTTCTCCTATATAAATCCTTGGATCTTTTTTAAAACCACTTTATGGTTTCACAAAAAAAATCGTGTAATGCGAATCCGTATTATACGAGTATTATAAGTTCATAAAATTAGAGTGTACGTACAAAAAAAATATTTTAATAATACTCTTTATTTTTTTCAATAAACAAAACAGACGATAAAAAGGTATCATTGTCACAATACCATTTTTTTCGACTCCGTTTCATGATTGGCTTTATATTTACGTATTTTATAAGTAAGGGGCCAATATCTTTTGTTATTTGTGAGTACGATCCCATTTTCGTAATCTAATTTTAAGCAATGCTGATATATGCAGTGTTCATGCAACTGTTTCGGCCTAAAAATGAACTTTTTGAATGTGTCGAACTAATTAGAGCCATATTGTATTGCCAAAGTAAAAAAGGGTTTTTTTTCAATTTGATGATTTATTTTTAATGTAACTTTTCGCGTAAGAGTATGATTGAAATAATGCGGTTACTAAAAGAAGTGAATGGAGTGGAGAGGAGAATGGGAGACAATATCTTATTTCTTCAATTATATACACGACCTCATAAATCTATGAAAGAATTATAAATGACTACGCGAAAAGCGATTTTGATAAGGATTTTGCACCGTCAGAGTTTTAGTAAGTTTTTCACTGGACAGCCTTATTCACAGTGATGGTCGTCAGTCAAAGACGACGCGATGCTATATGAAGGGTAAAGTTATTATTGGCTTTCTTTGTAAGCAATTTACAAGGGGGTGATTTACGGCGCAGGTAAAAGAGGCTCACTCTTCTGTCAGCTTGCCGATACAGCCCCTGTAAACAAGGCAGGTGTTTTACGTAATGGATCTCTTCCGTTTTAATATGGTGGTGAAAAAATCCTGCTCGGGTTTCGGTACGGCGCGCTTACGACTAATCTCGATTTATGTAATATCATAAAAAAGTATTCAGCGGGCTCGTTTGTAATCCTTCAATTTAATGTTTGCTTAATGCTTATGACTGTCGTTTCATACCGGGTGACATTTGTATCGAGATTCAAAACAGAGTAGCGTTATTTGTGTATTAAAAAAGTGAACAATATTTTATAAAATATCATAAATATTTTTCATTCTGAAACAGTCAATAAAATATCTGGTCTTTCAACAATAAAAATAACTGAAAATAAACAGGTATCGTCTATGGATCATTTTTATCGAACTATCGAAAAGCAGGAGAGTTTCAAAACTTATTGATGCGATTTGTTCCCAGTTTTCGGAAATACTGTATAATAATAGTAGTGTGTAAGTCATGGACCATGGTATAGTATTTCAAGCGGTTTTATTGGTTTGAACTGTCTCGATGTGTATAATATATAATACATGTTTTAATAAATAGTATACAAGAGAAAAATTTGTATATTTTTTTTAAGGAGAAAGATTTTCCTTCGGTAAACTTCATATGTTAAAATTTAGGAAAAGGTTACATGGAATCAAACTACGATTTCAAATTGATTCTAAATAGAATGTTTGCTTAATTTATTTACTGGATGTTTAATGAAAATCTTGCAATATCTAGCCAGGTTAAAGACATTTCGCATTATAAATAAAAAAATAACAGATGGACGTTCGAGATACAGAATTAATGCCACAGCGAACTATCATTGTGTTATATGTACATTTTATACCAGATGTGAAGAAGGTAAAATGAAAGAGAGTTCACTAGGTTGCGATATGAAGTCCAGACAAAGAAGATTTATTTATCAATCTAAAATACATATCGCTTAAGAAAAGTGCGCAAGTTTCAAGTGTAGTTGGATGTAGAATGTAGATGGGTACTATGTTTAAATCGCTAAGCCAATGGGTATTTTTTATTGAAAGAAAGAAATCTTCACGGAGACGCTTCGGATAAAATAGATACCTATCATGATAAATGGCTACAGTAAAAATAGAGCGTAAGTCCATTCTCTCAAGGCTCGTTAACTTTGAATATTTTCCTTGCTACCCCTCTCGGTTTTGTGTAATTTATATTGACCGAGAGGGCATAGCTAGTCTGGAAAAACGAGCAATGCAGGGGGGCTGGAAATATAAATAATGGTGGGTGGGTGGATTTATGAGAAGGGTCGGCCGAACTGAAATGTTCATTTTTAATCTCGCCGTTCGCCTCGTCTAATCCTTTATTTCAGATACTACTTTATGGGAGAACTCAGTTTATTTCGTTTATATTTCAAAAATTCTAAATTAGAAAGGGTTACAAAAATATATTGATTACGTCTCGGAACCTTAAACATACCAACATTTAACGGTAAGATATTATTCGGTCGATGAAACGAAAAGAGCAATTTAAATGATATATATATATATATTATACATAAAGAATATCATTGATTGAATCACTCAATTTATTCAATATGTATTAGTAACGTATTAAAGATTAAAAAAAAGAACTCCACCGGTAAACAACAATCGCACAAGTCACGTTTTAATTAAGCTGTTCGCGCCTCCCTATGCAATAAATAGTTCACGCCTCCCAGGTTGAAAATCGCTGATAAGCACTAACGTTCGACTTAAGGGCGAGTGTAGCGGTCTAAAAAAATATATCTCAACCAAAACACACTATTAACTTTTGTTTTTGTTTAAATAAAAAATATTAATACCTTTTTTTAGCTCTTCCAAGAATTTCGAATCCATCCAGGATTCGAAATCCTTGGAATTGGAATTGGCGTGATTGCAGAATTTTTCGGATTTTGGGAAATTTGCCCGTGGCCACCCTGAACTGTGCACAGCACAAATCCTCAAATCTAAAAAAAACTGAACTAAAATAAAGAAACCCTGAACGAGACCACAGTGGGCGACCTAAGCACTGTCAAAATCAAACACACTGATATTAACACTAGCTTTTTTTTCAGGTTTTATTGGACATTCATAGCTAATTAAATTATGAAATAGTACTGTCAAAATATTGAAGAATTGTAAAAAAAAGTTAATATTATTAATAAAAATAATAAAACATTTTTAGTACTTTTTCCACATCATTTTTTTAGATCAGGACCGGTTTCGCTCATGATGAGCATTGTCAACTGATAAGAAAAACAATAAAACAGTGATATTTATACAAAAGTTAAGTGATAAAAATAAGGTATGACAAACAATTGGTATTACAACCTAGCAAAAGAATTGAAGCAAAATACAAGGAAATAAACTATAAATAAAAAGTTGAAGACCACTTAGCAATGAAAACTATTACAACAAAAACCAATTAGGTATGAATTATCATTAACAAAGTAAAAACCAACAATTAGTGTATATAATAAATAAATCTTAATGTCTGTCAACCAAATTGAGTTTGGAAAATCCAGTAGAGTTCAATCCAACAAAATTGATTCCTGATTCCTGATTCTAGCCTATTATATTTCCTTTTTTGTACGTTTTTATTTCTTTAGAATTTTAATTTTCTCAGTTTGCTTTTATTTTGTAAGAATTGATAATGCCTTTATTCTTTTCACAGGTAAAATAAGCATATAATATTCCGAAATATCACTAAGCTAGCCCAGATATATGCTTGATAAATGACAACAAGCCACATGTATTGGATATTCACTGAAACATTTATCATTTTTCCCCGGTTAGAGTACTTCTAAGTCATAATATGATGATGTGTCCTCATCTATACTGAGGATGTGCAATTAAATTACTCATTTTTTTTAATCTGTGTTAGTGGTGATGCTGTAGGAGTGATCTATATGGTGGTGACAATGACTTGAACAATCTACTGGACGCAGCCCGGAGGCATGAGTATTTTAGTTATTTATCCTTGAGAGGAGGGTCTAACTACTAATGTCCCAGACGCTTTAGAAGTTCTCTCTTCTGGCGGGTGTCCTGATGTCAACTTCTTCTTTCTTCTGCTAGTTTAAGACAGGTGGAAAGGGAAAAGAAAGGACGTTAGGGGGATTTTAGGAGCAATACTTTCAAAGGCTGCATGTAATCTGCGACTGTGATCTGTGTAATCATGTTGGAGTGTACTACCGTGTTTCTCCAAAGATATGAGATCCTCTGAAAATAAGACTTAGCCTGTAGGAAAAGAATGACGTTGTTAATTTGCTCTTGCATTTAAGCTTTTTGTTGACAGTATTGACTCAATATAAACTGTCAAGCGAGATTCCAATGAATGAAACTGCAGTATTTCTGGGCCAAGGATCTCAATCAACAATTGATCACGTTGGTACCTCGTAAACCTATGAAAGTGTATTAACCGTAAAGTAGTTACCTGTAATAAGTTGGTATTTTTATCTTATTATATGGAGTTCTACCAAGTAAATGCCCAATCAATAGTTACCCGTATTTTGTCAATGCGTCTAGATGGAACAAAAACTCCACCTTTTACCATCGCGAAGAGAAAGAACGACAAAATTTAACGTGTCTCAAGAATTTATGCCCTTGAAAGCCAGAAAGACTGGTCCACACAAGCAGTTATAAGAAAGTGAGTCGAAGATGACAAGACTGTTTTCGAATAAATTTATATGCAAATATAATATTAAGACATCTTCTGTAAATTAAAATTGATAAATGTAGTTCTTATACATAAATTTCCATACTTGAAAAAAAAATCTCCGAAAATAAGCCATGGCACATATTTTGGACTAAACAAGTAAAACAGTGTCTTATTTTCGGGAAAAGATGGTAACAGTAGTGTAAGGACAGTCAATAATGTTGCTGTAGAATTTCTCTAACAGCTTCATAACATGATCTAGGTTAGGATCAATGTTTAGGTATTTGTGTAGTGTACTGTTGTGAATAAAACACAGTTTATTGGTGACCATTTACAATGTTAATAGAATTTATACGAAGTGTGTGTAATTAATATATTGTATTAAATACATCAAAGGGCCAATGGGTTACTTCTCAACAAATTAATTGAGCTGGACGAGGGACATACCAATAATATAATGGAAATAAGTTATTGTTCAATCACTCCTTACCAGTATTATTCAGTAAATTATCAGTAAATATTCAAAATTATTTCAGCTTCAATCTAGCAGCCAGCTTTTAGTAAAACGTAGTCGTTTATATAATAGTTTACATTTTTCTTTTACTGGTAAATTGCTGGTAAATCAGGAATGAGAGGAATTATTGAACGGAAATTGAAATTTGACTGTAAATCGCAAGCCCTACACTAGTATAATATTAAAATAAAACCTTTTCATTATTGTCAGTTGTTTTTTTTTTTTAATTTTTGTGTTGGCATATTATTTTACCATTTAAAATGTGTCTCTATTATTATATGAAATAAAAGGAAGATTAAGTTTTTTTTTAAGGTGAGTGACTTGAAGCAATGATGACAAAATTATTTTGACAATGCATAAGTTTTCAATGCGATTGGTATATATTTAAATTTGACTTAATTCCATAGAATGGAAATGGTTTCCATTGGTTATTTTTTAATATTTACGCTAAGAGGAAAACATATCACTTAATAAGGTACAGCCTTAAAAAAAACATTTCTCTGTACACAAGAATGTAAACAAAAACAAGTAATGCCAGATTTACAATTAAATACATGATATATTTACATGAAAATATATACATTTCACAGAAATATAATTCAATCAATGTTTCATAAAGCTTAATCACAAACATTTTAAGATATTTCAGCAAAGGATAATGATAATAGCATTCACAACTAATCCTACTTAACTGCTTTGACCAGAAACACTCTGCCAACTAAATTTCTTATATGTGTAGTATGTGAAGAATTTGTCATTACGATGACTTTTTGGTTACCACGAGAAATTCTAAATAGTTGAGTAAAAGACCAAAGGGGCATGGCAGGCATGAGGATTTGTGCTACTATGCGCCTTTGGTACTTGGCAAAACCAGAACTGAATGAGTGAATAGTAGTTAAATCTACTTAAATCGCACACTTTACACAAGACACGGCCCAGCGAAGGTGGTTTTCCTTGGAAATAGTAGAATGTTGAGAGAAAAATTATATCTTCTCCATTCTTTGACCTAAGTCAACAAAATAAAATACTAGATATCAAAAACAATATGCGCTTTTTGATATGAAATAAAAAAAAAATACAAAAAAATATGAGAATACTCAAAAATTTATGTAAAATTATATATTTTTACATAAAATTCAACTTGGAGGAAGGAATGCTATCGTATAAGATATGTAAAAGTAGTAACTATGTTTACCTTTTGAAATATAAGATATTTTTTAGAAGAAATAAATATTGTCTCAACTAAAATTTTCATTTAAAAAGCACAATTTAAAAAAAAGTAAATTTATAACATCCCTCCTGTTTTTAAGCGTAATATAAAATTAACTCAGTTATTTTTAATTGCAGAACAGTGAAGCTATAGCATCAGCGATATGTCGTGATATAAAAATGTTTAACAACTTTTAAGCCAATTATCAATACAGAAGTGAGTAAGCTTGTTTTTTTGTTTATTAAATTTTACGCTATACTACACCATTCAACATTTCTCTGCAAAAGATACAACCCCAAAATTCTACTGCACTTAATTATTGAAGAGAGGATTTCGGTCGGTTAGTTGAATGGCGTCTGTTTCAAGAACATAGAAAAATAAACAATGACAACAGTTTTACAAAAAAATTCTTGTCGGAAACATTTAAGCTCACTCAGGTTGAGCCTGAAGTTATAATAAAAATAAAAATATTGAATTTGGGGATCACTATTGTGCCACAAATGTCACAAATATCGAAATGTAACAAAAAAGTAAAATTAAATAGATTTTTTTGTAGATTTACGACCTTCATTGTTTACAAACAATTTTAATAAATATTCAGTAATAAAATATTAAAGTCAAAACGAAAAGACACGCCTCGGCTCGGCTGAGTCAGGCTGTTATATTTATTAATAATATGCAGTCATTCAGTATAATTTAAGGTGACCGGTGACTTTATCAATGTCATCTACAGAAGCCGGCCCTACACCCAGGACGGTTTTACTATTTGGAGCGATCTGAGTGCGGCCGGCGTCCCTAATGAGGGACGTGATCAGCCCAGCCTTCTTGGCGTTCTCATACACATCCATGAGCTCCTTTTCTGACTCCACTTTGAGGGCAATTTTGGCCTGTCCGGTGTACTCCCAAGCTCGCAGCGCCGCTTCGTCGTCTTTTGAAGCCTTGGCGTAGACCCCTACGGCGGCGTGGGCGCACTGGGCTGCAACTTTTCCTTTTCCCATTTTCAGATCGTTTCTGACAATCAGCACCAGTTTGTACTCTCGGTCATCTTTGGGTCGGAATTTCTGAAAGATTTTAAGCAAATATCAGTGTGAATAGATCCATATTCAAAGTGAATAATAATAAAGTTTATATGTAAAGATTAAATTAGAAATCTACTCGACTAAAAAGCCCCGCGTGTTGTCGAACATCGGGTGTCGTGCATTTTAGGTAACATGCGTGCGCCAAATATAAATAAAGAGAATCTTCAAAAGCCGCATACCAATCCGTGGGGGTATTGCGGTGAACTTAGTCTACTTTTGCAAGAAGAGCGAGTCTCGGGAACGCCTCTCTTCGTCAACTTATCGAAGATTGCCGACAATACCTATTTATTAGAAATTTCTTTACTAAGGTACTGAAAGGATGTCTATTTTTATCTGTGCCTTTGTTTGATCGACAGTATATAAAAAGGGATACCAAATTTGCACTATCATATTCATCTACATCAGTGCCTGCCAAACTGTGTGCCGTGGCACACTTCTGTGCCGCAAGAAGTCCCAGGTGTGCCGCGGTGGAAGAAGCCTTAAAAATGTCAATTTTAAATAATCCCTATTCGGTACAAAATCGAGGATTTTAAATTCCTCGGTGAGCTAAAAAAATAAAAAAAAGGAGTTATGGAGATGATCTGCGGAAAAAGCATACCAAATCGAGGATTTCAAATTCTTCGGTCAGCAAAAAAAAAAAGGGAGTTTTGGAGACAGTCTGCGGCATCTTGGTGTGCCGCGGTACTAGTTCCATTCATCACTGTGCCGTAAAGGAAAAAAAGTTTGGCAGACACTGATCTACATCGATCTAAATTTATAATTAAGTATGTTTTTATTTAATTTAAACTAAAGATTAAAATTCTCAACATGTATACGATTGAGAAGTCATTAAAGGAATCGAATTATTATTATTCGATTGAGTAATTACCGACTTAAAGGCTGGTATGCCAATTTGCATAGCTGTAATCGCTTCACCGATCATCAACATCAAAGACATAACACTCGTAAGTTCTTCGGTCAGAATTCGTTTGAGTTCTTAAATTGACAACAATCCTCAGATAACTCACCTTTCCTTCTTTTTTTGTGCTTTTCGTGGCAGTCGGAATAGACACCCTGCTAAATGATTTTCTTAGAGAAAATAACGTGAATCCTAAGCAAACTCCGGCAGCTAATCCCGTGACAAATGATGAATTTATTTCCATATTTAGTACTTCACTAAAATATTTACATCAAAACTATAACATAACCTATAAAATTTAAAATGTGGTATCTACGAACGCGAGAACGAATTCCAACGGAATACACCACAAACAAATTTTACAAAACTGACAGGAGCTTAAACGAGTTGCCAGTATTGACACAATTTTGTTAATTATTATAATATGTACAGTATAGTATGTACCATGTCTATAAGAAAGAGTTACAATTTCTTGAATGTAAAAATATGAATGAATCAATATTTTTACTGGGCTTAATTTTGATATATTTTCAAAATCGGAACACGGAAACAATAGTTTATTTTAACATTTCTTCTATGAATACAAAATGTTGTCATGGTAATATTATTTTGTTAATCAATCAAGCAAAATAAAACCACCAGGCAGTTTTTGTTATAACGTTTAAGATATTAAAAAAACGTATAGTATGTTTAATATTTCAAAATGTGCTGATATTATACCAAAAGGACCTTTGCCACATTCTTCGCCCGAAGAGGCAGTCAATGAATATTTCAAATCGAAATTGATTCACAATATTGTAAAGTATGTATTGACAAAAAATTGTAGCACTAATTAATGTGTATGTATTTTTTACATAATTTTATGAACAATGCCAATGGTATTTTTACAGATTATCTTTTTGTAACGGTGAATTTTATTTTATTTTTTAAGTACCTTTTTTATTAAAGTAATACATAGATCAATACAAATTTGTTATTTTGTTTTGTCTCTTCATTGGAAAAATTATTAAGAAATAGTTGTACATATTGCCTTTGAAAGCTTTAAATTGTCAATTCTTTGTGCAATCTCCGTACCAATGCATAAAGATTACCAGCTGGTTTTTTTCTCAGCGTGAGCTTAGCCATTACTAGCGATCAATTTGTGTGCTTTACTGTAGATTCTGAGCATTTAATGGTCTGTGTATTTATTGTGTAATAGGAAATTTCCAGTATGGGATTCTGCCGGCCGGGAAGGCGGCCTGGAAACAGAAAGATCGCGAGTAGCGGCGGGCAGCGCGGGCGAAAATTTGGCCGCCGCAAAGGAAACGCACGCAGACCGCCGAAAAGACTTCGACGCCAGATGGAAAACATTGGCGGAACGACAAAATATGCTCAGACAATCCTTTCTAAAATTCAATAAGGTATCGTTTTTTTTAATATTAAAACCATTTTTTAGTTCCCAAATGTAACCATTTATAATAATGATTAAAACATAATTTACATCCTTTCAAAACAAATAATTAATAGACCATTGGATGGTCGGATACATTTTAAGTTTTTTTTTTTTATTTAGTTTATTCATGTTTTATGAAAATATTGAGATTATCTTAGTTCTAAAATTATTTAAATTTGATAAAAAAAATTAGATAATCGTACAAGTAGCTGAGATAAGGAATCTGTAATTGAAAATATTACTATAATATAAATTTATAATCGCAATGACGTTGCTTTAGATTGCGGAAACTTTTTTCGTAGGTAGGTAAGTACATCCTTTTAAAATATATTTTGTTGTAAATTGACGATCAATTAAATATGATATAAAGATAGGATATCACTGTGCTTGTCGTCAAAGTCCGAGACTAAAATTTCGACCAATTTTCCAATATACACATCAAATTTTTTTAGTATTTATTACCCGGCTTTGCCCAGATAACATAAATGATAAATAGAAAATATCAACACAGATTTTTCTCACAACATTATGTCCATCAATATTAATAATTATGTTGATTAAGACGGTGGCTGTTCGTGACCTTAAATTTTGGGTGGGCTGAAAAAAAAAATTTAGCATTGTATACAATCTACGAAATTGTGAAATTGTCCACTTCACCGTAACCAGGCATGCACAAACCGTGACATGGAGTCCTTTTAAAATTGGCGGCCATCTAAGGATTTTTCTTGGAATAAAAAAATATATATATTTAGTATGTAAATAATTGAATTTAATAGGCGTTAACGTTTAATTTTCAAATAAGATTTAAATTTACAAAGACAAAGATCACATTATCTTTTGGATTTTATTAATGAATACAGGGATTTTAATGTATTTATGTAGTACATGGATAATGTATATGGACTCCGATCGAGGGTCCACTTTTAGCGAACGAATCGGGCGTTGTTTATCTTTAAAATAACTTAAAAAATCGTAATCTTAAAAAAAGCCTGAAATTAACATTAAATAATTTTCCTATTAAGTTTGTATGCGAAAATCAGAAGAAACGAGAACGCGCTGCCCAGAAACTTGACGAAGACAAAGCCGCTCTACAAGAAAAATCTCAACAAGTGAATCATTTGCGAGCAGAATTGAAAGAATTAGCCGACGTGTGTTTTAATATGGATTTCTATTTACAAAAACACACAATGTACGAGGTAAGCAAATGATTAATAGTATATCATAAATTGTAATCTTAGATAAACTTTGTGCTAACTAGGTAATAAAATTGTTTTTTTTTATATAAGAATATAACTAGAGATCACCGTTCATAGCATACGTAAATCAAATTCAAAAGTCTCTCAAACAAAGAGTGAGGAGTGTGAATATCTGCGGAGGCCCCTCCTGTCCCCCTTTCTGTTTGGGCATGTCTACGAGTAGTTTAAATTAATCCTTTCGATGGTTTCGGCGGTAACTTTGTGGAAGCTCATTTTAATAGAAAATTTAAATTAACTTTGATTATTCCACGTATTGTGACACGTACTGTGACACGTGTTTCGCCTCTTTCAGGAGCATCTTTTCCTCTTTGCTTCCCTTAAAAAGGAAAAACCCCAATCTGATTGATTGCAACTCATTAGTATCATTATTTGTTTGCTTTATTTCGATTCTAAACCCCCCTCCTTGCTCCCCTTAAAAGGAAAAAAACCCAAACTCCATTTTGTAATTTCATAATTTTAAAATGTTAGAATCAATCTTGCTTCATTACTTAAGCAAACTTTGCGATAGTAAGTCTGAAGATGCCTCTGAAAGAGGCGAAACACGTGTCACAGTTAGTAACACAATACGTGGAATAATCAAAGTTAATATAAATTTTCTATTTAAATTAATCGATTAGCGTTTTTGATATATTCAGAAAATAATTATGGTACAATGAAAGACTAATGAGTGTAAAAATTTGAATCGTTTAAACTATGTACGTTCTCACAGATTTTGTCACTAACGAACCGGGTTTCGCCTTTCGGCATCTTCAGGCGTTCAAGTGCACGGATGAACTTGAACTGACGCTTAGTAAATAAATGTTTCGTGTTTATATAAGAAATAAATGTATCATTGAGTTTAAAGCCATTGCTGGCGAAAAGGATAAGCTCATGGGAATGCTCACAAATTTGAGTAGTAAGTAGTTTCAAGAATTATATGTATTTGTTTGTCGGCAAAGGTTTTATGAATATATTTATATAGGGTATAAAAGTGGAGATCACGGAAGGTTTAATATTTCATTTAAAATCGGAAGACTATGCAATTGTGTTCTATTTATTTTTAAAATTTCCTGGAGCTTACGACTGTCCATTCAAAGAAAGAACGTGTTTGTGTTTTAATTCTCTTTATTGAAGTGCTTTTGGATATCTTTTGTTTTTCCGTCTGGTGCGTATACGAATAGATCTGAAGGTTTTCCAACGGGTGAGCAGGTCACATACAGCTGTCCATGTGAGAAGCATAAATTTTCTAAATTTAGTCCACACCCTTGTAGCGATTGTCCCTGTGCTTTGTTGATGGTCATTGCAAATGCGAGTCGCACCGGAAACGGCAAACATTTAAATTCGAATGACATATCTGTTGGAATCATTAAGATGCTTGGCAACAGTACATTGCCCCCTTTAAATTTTTCTTTTATTATTAAAATACATTATCTATGACAGCATCAGTACACACAGTAGTACATTTTCGGCCATTTACATTGATGAGTTTACAGTAAATTGCATATTGTTACATATTGTAAATGTATTAAGTAAAAATCGATTGTTTATTTAAGTAGTCCATCAGAGTGATAAAAAATTCACTGCTTCCCAGAATACCGAGAATTGCTTTGATATAAAGCGAGCCCCTTGTAAACGCATTGGCAGCCTACCGCTGGCTGTACTGATTTAGAAAACTTTGAGGGCGTCCGCACAACCAATCATCAAAGTTTTATTGCAATCGGATGAACGGTATAGATACAGGAACGCATAAAGGAAAAACTACCAAATTACCGTATTGGCAGCCCATCGTTGTATGTTTTGATTCAAAAACCTTTGCTGGTGTCCGCAAAACAACTCACTAAAGCTTTATCGCAATCAGATGAATGGTATAGGAACGCTTACAGAACAAAGAAACAAATTAACGTTTTGGAAGCCCACCGCTGGCTGTATTAATTTAGATACCGTTGTGGGTCTTCGCACAACAACTCACCAAAGTTTTATCGCAATCGGATGAATGGTATAGAAACAGGAACGCATAAGGTAAAAAATAACAAATTAACGTATTGGCAGCCCATCGCTGATTCATATACATTCGCGGGCGTCCGCACATCGGCTCGCCAAAGTTTTATCGCAGTCCAATGAATAGTATAGGATTGCATACGGAAAAAACAAACAAATTAACGTATTGGCAGCCCACTGTTGATTTACATACATTAACAGGCGTCCGCACGACAACTCACCAAAATTGTATCGCAGTTGGATGAACGGTATAGGAACGCATACCAGACTAACAAACAAATTAACGCATTGGGAGCCCACCGCTGATTCATAAACATATTCTGGCGTCCGCATAACAACTCCCCAAAAAACTATCGCAATCGGATGAACGGTATAGGAGCGCATAGGTAACAAACAAACAAACATTCATTTTATATATATACTAGCGAGTACCCGGCATGCGTTGCAATGCCACTCAAAGAAATAACGTGCTTGTTTTTTAATTCTGATTATTAAAGTACTTTTGGATATCTTTTGTTTTTCCGTCTGATGCGTATACGAATAGATCTGAAGTTTTTCCAACGGGTGAGCAGGTCACATACAGCTGTCCATGTGAGAAGCATAGATTTTATAAATTTAGTCCACACCCTTGTAGCGATTGTCCCTGTGCTTTGTTGATGGTCATTGCAAATGCGAGTCACACCGGAAACTGCAAACATTTAAATTCGAATGGCATATCTGTTGGAATTATTGAGATGCTTGGAAACAGTACATTATCCCCTTTAAATTTTCCTTTTAATTTGTTTAGCTTCAATGATATTGTGCATTATCTTTTTCACCGAATGTCTGGTACCGTTGCAAAGTGGTGGATTTATATTTCGGAGAAGAATGATAGGTACGCCAATTTTCTAAACGTGTAACGGCATGGCTGGCAAATCAAGTGAATTTAAGAATTCAGAAGAATTAATTGCGATATTTTTGGGAAAACTTTGTGAATCAATTCTCTTATTGTTTTTGTAATTTTACAGAAGTTTGTTGGCAATGTAATACATTGTGTGGATTCATCTATTTCCAATGTTCCATTCCCAATATCTAACAACTATTTTGCGAAACGTTCAGCGGATGTGTCATATTGTAGTTCTACACGCATGCTGGCCTTGAAAACCAATTTCTGCACGTGTCGCCATAAAACTGATGATTTGAGACATGCATTTAATTCATCAACAGCTGTTGAACGTGGTATAACTGGTAGGGTTTGTCGAAAATCACCAGACAATAAAATAAGTGCGCCACTAAAGACCACTATTCATTTCCTCTCAAATCTTTTAGTGCATAGTGTAGAGCTAACAATGCCTTTTTGTGCGCCATAGTACATTCGTCTCATATTATGAGTTGGCATGATTGAAGTACTTCACCTATTACGATTTTTTTTTTGATATTGCATGTTAGTGTCTCAGTGATTTGCATTAAAATGCAATTTCAGTGCTGAATGCGCTGTTCGACAACATCCAAAAATGTTCACACCAAAGGAACGCGAACTGACGCTAAACTATATGAAATACACACATTTGTTAAATTGATAAAAGTCACCAGAAAAGGCGATAATTATTAGAAAATGCGCCACAGAGAATCCTAAAAATAGCCAATCAACGGGTCCAAATTTGACTTTTCGTGACCTATGATTTGCCATGAAACTGATAGCCGTGGCACGCAGGTCGCTTTATTCGGCGAAATTTCTCATTCTAAAATGGCTGCACTCTGGGGTGGGCTGGAAGAAGCTCAGAGGGGCTTGCGCAAGCATTTTGTGAAATTTTGCTAAGGTCGGCCAGCTCCTTGTTAATCTAAGAGAAAACAATATTCTCAAATCAAATGAGTTCATAACTGCAATTTCTGACTTAAATATGACATCTATGACAGCATCAGTATACACAGTAGTACATTTTCGGCCATTTAAATTGATGAGTTTACAGTAAATTGCATATTGTTACATAATGTAAATGTATTAAGTAAAAATCGATTGCTTATTTAAGTAGTCCATCAGAGTGATAAAAACCCCACTTGTTCCCAGAATACCGAGAATTACTTTGATATAAAGCGAGCCCCTTGTAAACGCATTGGCAGCCTACCGCTGGCTGTGATAATTTAGAAAACTTTAAGGGCGTCCGCACAACAAATCATCAAAGTTTTATTGCAATCGAATGAACGGTATAGATACAGGAACGCATAAAGGAAAAACTACAAAATTATCATATTGGCAGCCCATCGTTGTATGTTTTGATTCAAAAACCTTTGCTGGTGTCCGCAAAGCAAATCACCAAAGCTTTATCCCAATCAGATGAACGGTATAGAAACGCATACGGAACAAACAAACAAATTAACTTATTGGAAGCCCACCGCTGACTGTATTTATTCAGATACCGTTGCGAGTGTTCGCACAACAACTCACCAAAGTTTTATCGCAATCGGATGAACGGTATAAGAATAGGAACCCATAAGAGACAAACTAACAAATTAACGTATTGGCAGCCTACCGATGATTTATATACATTTGCGGCCATCTGCACAACAACTCACCAAAGTTTTATCGCAATCGGATGAACGGTATAGGAACGAATACGGTTAAAAACAAAAAAATAACGTATTGGCAGCCCACCGCTGATTTATACACATTCACGGGCGTCTGTACAACAACTCACCGAAATTTTATCGCAATTGAATGAACGGTTTAGGAACGCATACCAGACAAACAAACAAATTAACGCATTGGCAGCCCACCGCTGATTCATAAACCTATTCTGGCGTCCGCATAACAACTCCCCAAAAAAATTATCGCAATCGGATGAGCGGTATAGGAGCGCATAGGTAACAAACATACAAACATTCATTTTTATATATATAGATAGATATATAGATATAAACACGAAACATTTATTTACTAAGCGTCAGTTCAAGTTCATCCGTGCACTTGAACGTCTGAAGATGCCAAAAGGCGAAACCCGGGTCGTTAATGACAAAATCTGTGAGAATGTACATAATTTGAACGATTCAAATTTAATATTGAAATTCCACCAAGCACCTTCAGTCGAAATCTTAAACTAACAAGTGTAACTTTTCCTTTTCAGAACTATCTTCAATTAGTCTGTGACACATACAAAGAGTTCCACCAGCCTTCCGATATTATCAACCGATTCGAAGCATTGAGTACGCTTTTATTATTTATGACCGTTTATTATAAAATGATTAGAAAAAGTGTTTATAAATAAAATATATTTTATATTACGTTTGAAGAAATGTGACAGATATCGACTATCGAAACGTTTTGTTGCTGAGACAATTTTATTATAAGTATCCATCTATCTACATTTTAAGTCCGAGCGATACAATATGTCAACAATTTTAACGTATGTAATAAAATAACAAGTAACGCTTCGTACTTAAGCAAGCATTTGTGAAAGTAGTTTGTCTGAGGATGCCTCTGAAAGAGGCAAAACACGTGTCACAGTTTGTAGCACAATACGTGGAATAATCCAAGTTATTTTATTAAAATGAACTTCCACAAAGTTACCGCCGAATCCATCGAAAGTATTAATTTATGAAGCTGCATGACACGTCTTCTTGGTTATGTCACGTTATGATCCACATTGCTTATTGGCTGCTGTACATCTACAACTCCTAATACAGCAATTGTTTACAACATGGTTGTAGTGTGCTTCTTTTTTTAAATAAATAATATTTAAAAGAAAAAAATACAATATCTCTAAATTTTGTCAGTAAAAATAGTACGCGTGTCATTTGGTTGCACGTATGCAAAAGGTTCGCATTCGCTTTTCTACTGCATGACTTATTATGACTGTGTTGTTTTGTGTGTTACAGCAAACGCTAAAAGTAATCTTTCAGTCCGACAAGAGCGGGACCTTTCACAATTGCAGGAAACTTGCGCTGAAATGTCGACACTTACCGAGAGCAAGAAACTTCACATAATGGGACTCAACAACAATCTCGCAGGACTAAGGGTAAGTAATAGTGTATTCGTCCTAAGCTATTAGATCTCTACCTCAGTATTACGGATGTAGGGTATTGCATGCCGTTTCGAGTTTAATTTTAATCGCCAGATGAAATATTCCGAAGAAAGTAAATAAAATTATTTTCTCTGTGGAAAATTATTTTTAGTATTTAAGACAATTTTACATATGTATTATATCTAGAAGAGAGTAAGGTATGTTTTACAATGGAATACTCACACCGCTGATGAAAACCAGAAAAAATCAACCAAATACACACAGTGTGTACCTATAAACTATAGTTTAACTGAAATGTGATGCGCGCAGTGACGACCGTAATAATACAAAAACTGCATTAAAAAAATCGATGTCTATATGTAACGAGATAGAGTAATATTAGAATTTAAAATGCTTAGTACATTTTCTGTATCATACGTAGTGTTTACCTAATTGAGAAAAAAAATCGTCGTAATCCAAAATTACATATCAGGGTGAAATATTTACATAATTCAATGACGCAACTTGTATGAAAAGGCGTTCAAATCTAAATGTGCTTAGAAAACTATTTTGTAAGGTTCCCGGTAAATTGCTCGAATAACAAGATAATCAATTTGTTTCCGTTTGTTCTGTCTTAGCCCTAGTCTTCTATGTTTTCTGGAAATATATAGAAACAGTTTGAGTAACTAATTAATAAGCAGTTCTCGTAGAAACACTTCTGTTAAGATTAACTCCATTAAAAGATAATATGTTCCGCATTTGGAGCGAACACGGTTAAAATGAATACTTACTAAAATTATTTTTTTATTTCTAAACAAGTGTCGCACAAGATAAAAACGAAATTCGTAGAAAAAGTCGTGAAAAATCGTTTAAATAACCAAGCAATTCGAATGATTTGTAATTCAAGCAATTTCCATTCGAGCAATTTACCGGCTCCCATTTTGTAAGGCTGTTTTAATGTTGTATGTTATACACTCAAAAAGGAAGAATCTATTATGTAATACGGTGTCACGACAAAGTTTTATTAGGAAACGCTTATTTTGATTTAATACTTGATAAATAATGCAATAAGTATATAAAAACATGCTTAAATCGTGCCATAATTTATGATTTTATTTATTTTTCAGATTCGATATGACAGCGCCTTGAATGAATCCCGAAAGTGGGAACTTGTACTGAGCAGAGTGAAAGAGACTACTGCGAAAAAACAATTGGAACTGTGTCGCGTCAAAGACAGCCTGAGGGCGATGTACATCACTGTCTGTAAACAAAAAGGTTCGGGGGCACCCAAATTTTCCATGAAATATTATTTTATGCCTGTATCATAAATACTATACTAGAGACTGCATTATCCATCATGTTATTTGAGCTGTTTATCTGTTTCAAGGAGTCGAAGCATCTGCACACATTCAAGACTACGACAGTCAGCTGATTTTGGTGATGCGAGCTTTGCTAGAGCTTAGAAATATTGTGAAGGTCGCCAGATCGAAAGCTGAACTCGAGGCTCCACCTGGACATGTTCAAACACCTCAATTGATGTAATGTTATCGTAATAGTTTAAGACACCTTTGTTATTTGTATCATATAACGACTGAAAACATTATCCACAATTTCAATAGATAATAATGACTTTAATAAAATGCACGCCGACCGAAACCCCTCATTAAGCATGTAAAAATACTTTTTGTTTTAATATTTTGGAGATTGAATGAGGAAATCGGAGATAAGGGAGCTACCGATACATCGCCTGTAACGTCGGCAGTCTTGAAAGGACGCTAGCACTGGCTAGGTCACATATTGCAGATGCCACTCGAGAGCATCAGTACTATACGAAAGATGTAATCGGTGAATATCGAAAGATCATACTGGTATGCCATATGAGGTGTTGCGTGGTGACCGTGATATAGAGGGAGTATTTATGGTCCAGGAATGAGTAAAAAATAAAAAATACATTTATTAAAAGTGAAACATTTACTGAGGCAAAATTGTTTTGACGAAAATAAAAAATAAAGAAGGTTCACAAAATAACTCATTTCAGTATTACGTACATCACTTATGATATGTTCCTTACACCTTTACCGATTTTTCTACGATATTTGTTTTCGATCTACTTTTCTTGTGCTCTTTAGTGACCTTTGTTTTGGTGGTTGGGTTAATCGTGGTCACTAATTTTCCTTTAGTTCGTCCTTCCTCAATTTTTCTCATCCTTTCCTGAAACACGCAAAAATAACATAACCACATGCGAATCACACATTATAACATTGTTATTTAATTAAATATAGTTCGTTGATTGCCGTAGCCAAGTAACCGCGACTTATAGGTTAAAACCCCGAACTAATAGTACTTTAATAAATTGTTTTGTTTCAATTGATGTATTATATGTATTTGTATACAAAAGGATGGGCTAATGTCATGAGACTGTTGCCGAAAAGGAACGTGCATAGGCTGCTTACTAATAAGTCCATGACGATTGAATCTTATACAAAAATAATACCAAAGCTATATTCCAAAATATCTTCTATAAATAGTTTTTTTAGTAAAAATGTATAGTGTGTAATACAGAGCGCTCCAACTAACCGCATAATAAGAACAGTTGACGACATCGAGAGTTTTGCGCTCGATCGTTTTCAAATATAACATGACGTTGTAAATGTTGACTTGGGCGTTTGATCCCAAAAGTTTCAATATGGGGGCGGCATTGCACTTCATCATTCTGCAAATAGATTCAACTTAACTTCCGATATCTTTCAAAGCTGATAAAGGATAATTTTGTGCAATATTAGTATATAATTAAATACTTGAAGAGATCTTGAATTCCATGCATGAAAGTATCTAGTCTGCTTTGTGCCGTTTCCGAGGCCTCTCGCAAGTCATCAGCTATAGTTTTCTGCGAATTGTACTCCTCGACAAGACCTTCCGATGATTCCTCTTCGCTTTTTTCGCGCTCCTCGTTGACAATTCGCATTTCATCTAGAATTTTTCCACACTCGATTCAAATAATTTTCTTTAAACGTCTCTAAGACTGCTTCGCCATAGCGCCTGAACATTACAGTTTAATATTTAAATTCATTGCAACAATGATAACTACTTGAGAATTAGCAGAACTGCAGAAATATTCATAAAATAATCTTATGTCATAGCTCTAATATATGTATTATTAAAAGACTTATAATTATAAAATAAAATTGTAATGATACTAGTTGATGCATCATATTATTATGTATCAATGTATACAAAAGTATTGAATAAAACAGCCCAACGTCATTCATCAGATCTGTGATAATGAATATTGGACAACAGCAGAATTTCGAAGGATGTACGGTGAGAATAATGTATATATGCAAATATTGAAGAAATTACAACCCGTAAATGATTTTGGGAAGAAATATTTCACATACAATATAATAGTTTTACTAGAAGAAAGCGCTTGAAATTAAAGCTTTTGTGGTGGGAAAGCCATGGTAAGTATAATGTATGTATAGTAAATCATGGGTAGTCTAAGTACATACATTCTCAAATATTGCATCACTATAAAATTCGGAATTTGAAAATTCATCAAATTTAACATTCATTTGAATCGAGTGGAATATTCTAAGTTAGCGGATATTTTATCGCCCCTAGTCTATATTTTTTCCAAGCTTTCGTACGCACTAATTAAATAAAACCATTTCTGTACCAATGTTTATTTTGAGTTCGTCGACATTATTAGCTAAAGCCTCGAGCTCTTGGTTGACAACGTTCACGTAGTTAAATAAAGCGTAATTCTCTTCGTCTTGCTTTGTAAATTTCGCTATCAGGCGTTCCAAGTCGGTCTGTCCCGCGAAATCCTAAAAGATCACAGTATGAAATTCAGCTTTTTCAATAATTATAAAATTGCTTGAATTGTAGTGTTTGTTGTATTGTTTCGTTAAAAGCTGTCGTTCTGAGCTAATTAAAATATAATAATACATGTAAGCTCTGCACCTATAAAGCATTCAGAAAATTCAGGTATAAACATCGCAGTCTACTAGTAATAGTTTAGTAATGAAGAGAATCCCAATTTACAAACCATGTAATTTCTATCCAATTTAATGTCAAAATTGCTCAAATTTTGTAGTGTTTTATTATCATAAATGACCATGGATTGATATAGTAATGGACGAAGAAATTGTCAATTGTACGTTAACTAAACATGTTAAAGCATGTTAACATGAAAAAATCTAGGTAAAACAATTGGTGCAGAAAAAAAGGCAAAAGGGTATGTTGGAATTTGATCTTTGACTACGAGAACTGTTTGTTACTCAGTTGCTCAACATATTCTATAGAACAGCGATTTCCAACCTGGGAGGCGTGGACTATTGCCAAGGGAGGCGCGAACAGTCCAAAATATATATTTACCCTTTAAAATATGTCTTGATTAATATGAAATAAAGGATGGGGAGGCGCGAAGATATTTTTTTTTCAAAGGGAGGCGAAGTGAAGACGGAATACATTCGGAATTTCTGAAATGTGGTCTTAACGCCTTCTTACATCCTCTCTATCACCTGATGCCTAGGGTGTGGGACGGTGAGAGTTGTCCTAGGGACTGGGTGGACGGTGAGGTGTTAGCACTCCACAAAAAAGGTGATCCCTTCAGCTGTAACAATTATCGAGGCACAACTCTTCTCAGTATTCCTGGGAAGGTAATGGCACAAATTCTCTTGGCGAGAATAAGAGGTCCCATTATGAAAATACTTAGGAAAAATCAAGCGGGCTTCCTCCCTGGAAGGTCGTGTGCGGACCAAATACACAATCTTCGATGTCTCCTCCAGCAGAGCAATGAATTTAACAGTGCTCTTGCTTGTTGCTTCGTCGACTATGAGAAGGCATTTGATAGTCCGCACAGACCCTCTTTGTGGAGGATACTGGATGCCTACGGGATTCCGCCAAAGGTTGTGGCCATTATCAAATCCCGACATGAGAATAGTGCATGTTGTGTGAGAATCGGTGACTCAAATACCGAATGGTTCGGGGTCACAACCGGAGTGAGACAGGGGTGCGTTCTTGCACCGTTCCTGTTTATTATTATCTTTGACTTCATACTTCGCAGGTCAATTCCGCCTGATCGAGGTGTAGCTGTTGGTCCCGGTCTGAAGCTGTGTGACCTTGAATATACCGATGATGCTGTCATATTCGATAAATCCATTGAGGGCATCCAGGAGACTATTGATGGGTTAGGAACTAACTCGGGTCGCATTGGTCTAAAAATTAATACTAGTAAGACCAATGTGATGTGTAACCAAACCTGTCATGACTCTGATAGAACCCTTACCAGCGCGGGACAGATCATCGAGAGGGTTGACAGCTTCAGATACCTCGGCGTACATATCCCCGAAGACGGTAGTACAAAAAACGAGCTCGCCATTCGTTTAGGAATGGCTGGAGCCACATTCAACTCAATGCGGACTGTCTGGGACACACAGCTGTACTCAATTAAAACCAAATGCCACTTGTTCAACGCTTGCATTCTGCCGGTAATGCTTTACGGTTGCGAATCATGGCACCTGACGGAGACTCAGAAAAACGTATGCTGAGCTTCGAGAACAGATGCTTGCGTCGGATAATGGGGGTGAAATGGTTTGATTTTGTGAGGAATTCAGAGATAAGGGAGCGTACAAGACAACGTCCCGTCACGTCAGTGGTTATGGAGAGACGTTGGAACTGGCTGGGTCACGTGCTGCGGATACCTCCGGAAAGCCTCAATCCTACCTGCCTCTTCTTTCGACCGGTGGGATTCCGGCGTCCCGGACGTCCGTCGGGTACTATCCATAGGATGTACTCGGCGGAACTGAGGGATGCTGGCATGTCATGGGAGGAAGCAAAGCTATTGGCGGGAGACAGGGAGACATACAAGTGCCGCGTGGCGGCCATATGCTCCACATAGGGAGCGAACATGGCCAAAGAAGAATGTATGTTTATTAGCCTAATCAAAATGTGTGAATGCGTTTCTGACATTCGTTAAGGATGTGCATTATTTGTGACATTTATATAATAAGAATGTCTTGGGTTGTTAATTAAGCGACTTCAACATATCTTGATTTGTTATGCTGACCGCTCGAGGTGATGTCTAGTAATATCGTAAAGCGCAGTGTCGGAAAGTTAGTTGAAAAAAATCAATTAATAATTGAAAGTTGAATAGTGAAAATAGTTCAAGTGATCTGTAAAAAAAATAATTCGCTAGTATTTACCTTTTGGAAGGAGTTTTTGTGACTGATAAACAAACATACTTTCCGTTTTATATTATAGATATTGCATACCTGAATTTGTCTCAAAATGTCTCTATACCTCTCTTGGTTAGCAATATCTTTGTCTTTCTGAGCCCGTTTTTTGGCAGCTTCTTTAGCTTCTAGTTCCGCCATTACTCTCACGGAACCTTTCACCGCCAAAAACTGTTGAAGCTTGGAGTCATGGTCGAGCTGTCTCTGAAGCTCACCCATTTCCTGAAATGTTTTTGTTTTTTCTATTCAATCAATGATATCAACAACGTTTGTTCGCAATTAACAAGTCTTCACAAA
Source organism: Himalopsyche tibetana (assembly GCA_030503985.1). Lineage (NCBI taxonomy): Eukaryota > Metazoa > Arthropoda > Insecta > Trichoptera > Rhyacophilidae > Himalopsyche > Himalopsyche tibetana. Next base: position 156,376 of record JAPJYX010000007.1, on the reverse strand, counting down.
TTCTTCACTGAGACATTAGTGCAAATATAATTATTGTTGATTATTATTTGATGATATCAGTGTAATAATATGTATTCACATGGTTATGTTCAATCTGATCATATTGGCCCCGCTCTTTAATAGTTTGCAATTTGTGACACCACTCTTCTCTCTGGTCGTAGAGCATTGTCGACTGCTCCACCATTTCCATCATCAGGTGTTTTCCGTTCGTCAAACTGTAAAGTGTTTTCGCCCAAACGATGTTGAAGTGAGCCCTGTACATTTAAAATTTCAAGAGAATTGAATATTAAATCGATCGTGGTTGGTGATTTGTCAATATACATATGTATTAGTGGCGATTCTACGTACTGGGCTAGGTCAGCTTAGCCCGACCTGGATTTTTCACCCAAAATGTGTAGAAAAAAAAACTTTAGATGGCTGAATAAAAATGAAATTCGGCCGCTGATCAAAATAAATACATTTCTAAACGCAACTAACTTTTCCAAAATTTATACAATATATTTGTTTTGATTTTACTCTGTCAATATAAAACAATGCTATGTATGTCTACCTACAATAATACTCTCGATTGTGTTTTGTATTACGATTTTAAGCCGAGCCGGCATAAAAAAAGCAATGGCTCTACACATTCTTCATACAGAACAGGCAACGTGACGTCAGTCTGGCAATACCTACGTATTAATAATAATAATAAAGGCTCAGACCAATTTGAGATCAGACCGAGCTAAGACAATGCTTTTTTGCAATACTCAGTTTACACTGGGGCGCAATCAAGCACGATTAGAAAACGTATGTATTTTATAACCATTGTCCATACTGAAACGTCATCTAATCGTAAACGATTGCGCCTCGGCATTCAGCCTCCAGTCATTACGTCACAGGGGCTAATTCAATCCAGCCCATACATACAAAATCACTCGTACCTGTTCGTTAAAAAATAAACATCAGAGTTCGTTGTATTCAACAAACGAAACAAGTTGTATGAAACAAAACACGGTAGTTCACTTTGTAGTCCAGCTTTTACTATTCGGTTATTTCAGACTTACGTTAGCTTTGATTTTATTTTATAATAATTTATGCTTTGCAGTAGTGTCGTAGTATTTGTTGATTTGCTTGAAGATTTATGTATAATGTGAAGTGAAAACATGCACAATTTCGTAAATAGTATACAATGCTAAACTTTTCTCTAGCCCACCCAAGATTTTAGGTCACGAACCGCCACTGATATGTATACAGGAATTTGTAGGTTAGCATGTTGGGAAAACATATTAATGAAATTTACTTCACATGTGTTACCAATTGGGTGACGTATTTCGTCTCTTTAAGAGACGTCACCGGACAGAATATTTGCATGAATAAACTAAACATTTATTATAATTCATTAGTTATAAACAGTCAATCTTCTTTTTATGCGATCGGATCTTTAATAATAGTGCAATGAAAATTGTTTTCTCATCGATTAAATATTTAAAAGGTTTATCACGCGTTGGGAACGAATAACCAACCAGATATAATTAGTGTTTCTGACGTTGTTATGTTATCCGAAAAACAAGGACTTTAAAATTGATTGCGCCTGAGGCCCCTCACATGGTTAATCCGCCACTGGACAGAATACCTTTCTCGCAGGAGATGGTCGATCTCTTGGCGCATTTTAAAGTTTCTTGCGTTGACAGTATTGAACTTCTTTGTGGCGACGTCAAGGCGATTTTCCAACTGTCCTACTCGCTGTTGACTCTGTTCTATAGCATCCATTGCCTTTGTAACAACAAAAAAACTGATGATTACCAATACTAATGTATCCGATATGTAAATTACACCCACTATAAAAGCATACGCCTTAAAACTGTACGATATATCACATATTTTGTTGCAGCAGAAATAACTAAAATGCGTCATATAAAATAAATTTACAATTAATAAATTTATTCAATATTCTACCGCTAGATAATTTTCAAATATCTAATCGTTTCAGATATACTCAAAGACCATTACTATAGTCAAATGAGATCAATTCGAGGATAAACAACATCACAGTAAAATATGCAATTTAATTTGATAACTTTCTTATTTCACTAATTGTGTTGCAAACATCATGTCAGAATTTTCAATTTCTTATAAAATATATTTAACGATTACTTTGTGTGAATTCGTTTATAAAAAGTTTAGAGCTATACATTTTTTTAAATATTCATGTTGTTTTCATTTTTCGACAAGTCACAGCCAGTGACTCCCTCTAAGCTGTGAGCTCGCGGCGGCGCAGCAATTTTAAAACCCCCGAGCACTCAGTCCGGATTGGCGCGCACTCCAATGCAACTATTTTTTTAATTGAACCCTGGTTGACCGAAATAAATAATGAATTGAACATTTAGATAAATTAATCAAAATAAAATTCTTATCTATTATCACAAAAAGATTTTGATCTAAGCGGTGAAGAATTAATTGCAAGGAACGACGTGAAAAACTACAAAATTTTAAATAATGTTATAATTTTTTTTAATATCGACTGATTATTTGTCTCATTCGGCTTATTTTCTTAATTTGTGTTTTTTTTGTTGCAAAAAATTTAGAATGAGTTATGTTAGTTCTTATCTTTACTTTAATTCACTTATTAGTAAAAGCTTTATGAAAAATTATCAAATGATTATTTTTTTATTATGCAAAAAAAAATATTACTTTTTACATCAAATTTGACAATATGCCGCGCATTTGTTGGATTGGCCGGTTGGATTCGATTTTATATACAAAATTATCAATATGCTTTCATGACTTTAGTATCGTATATAATTGACTTTTAACATCTATTCAAAATTCAATATCTGTGGTAAAATTGGTGATGGTATTTTAAGATTACTCTTCATTATGTATTTATTACCTCTTTTTCGGTGGTTTGCTGAGATCTCAGAAGGATGACTTCCTTCTCCAGTTGCTTGGACAGATAGTTCATCTCTCCGAGCTGGAATCGCTCCATCGATATTTGATCGCCGCATCTCTCTCGCTCCGATAAGAGGTCGGACATCTCATTTCCGATGTACGTGTCTTTTTTCAAATTCGACGCGCTAGTGGAAACCTTCTCGGAAAATAATACGAGGGGAGGGCATCGTGTGGCGAAGCATATTATTTAAAAAGAATAGCGTTAAAAAGCGGAAATACCTAATTCATGAAAATATTGAGAAACTACATATATTCAGGCTTGCAGAATTGCAATGTGTATTTGAATAATCGAGATACAAAAACCATTCTGGACGATTTTTCATTAAAATGACATGTGAACGCTATATTTTCCTTAAGCTACAACTGTGAGCATGTGAGTGCTTTTTATTCCATCATATTTGGTGGGGAAATCATTTTAAAAAAACGGGTAATTTGAAAAAAAACACTCCTTTGAGAATTGCCAACACATGTATAGACAATGCCAAAAAACACATTTAATGCTAAGTGTGTGTGTATGCACATCAGTTATTCTTAATTTTCTCAAAACTTGAAAAAGCTTTCCGATTCTTTTTTGCAACATGATGATTCATTTAGCTTCTCTCTTTTTCTCTAGTCATATCCAGGGGTGAGCTGGAGGGGGCTCGGGGGGCTCGCCCGAGCCCCTTGTTAAGTTAAGAAAATCATTCGTCTCAGATCAAATCAGTACCTAACTACAATTTATGTTAAATTGTAATACGAAGATGTATCATAGATAGTGTAAGGCATTATGGCTGAGTTTTACCGAGCCCCTTGTGAAGATATTAGCAGCCCACCGCTGGTCATATCCGGCTGTTGTAGGTGCCCACTGCCCAAGTCAGCCCACCCACTTCTATGAGTAAGATTTATTAACATGTACAAATGGGGAATTTACCTTCAAGTCCAACATGATTTGATCATATTCTTTGGTTAAGCATTGAAGCAGTTGCCTCTGTTTTCTTAGTTTTGGTTTGACAGCACCACACATCGTCACCCTTTCCATTTCCATAATGCGATACTGTAAAACATATTCGCAAATATCAAGATATTATTCTAACATAAAATTTCTCTAATTTAAGATTTCGACTGAAGGTGCTTGGTGGAATTTCAATATTAAATTTGAATCGTTCAAACTATGTACATTCTCACAAATTTTGTCATTAACGACCCGGGTTTCGCCTTTCGGCATCTTCAGGCATTCAAGTGCACGGATGAACTTGAACTGACGCTTAGCAAATGAAAGTTTCGTGTTATATATAAGATATAAATGCATCACTGAGTCCAAAGCCACTGCTGGCGAAAAGAATGAGCCCATGGGAATTCCAACAGATTTGACTAGTGAGCAGTTAAAACAACTGTTATTAAACCACAAATTTTGATTAACAACACGAAACTTTAACACTAATTTACTATAGAGTTCAGTCAATCTTGCTGTACTAGCAATATTGATAGCAGTGGCTTTGGACTCAGTGATGCATTTATATCTTATATATAACACGAAACTTTCATTTGCTAAGCGTCAGTTCAAGTTCATCCGTGCACTTGAATGCCTGAAGATGCCGAAAGGCGAAACCCGGGTCGTTAATGACAAAATTTGTGAGAATGTACATAGTTTGAACGATTCAAATAAAATTTCTCGCAGAACATAATTATCATGTTTTATCACCGTCATAAATGAATGGCAATGTATTAAAAATAGTAATACATACATAGTTTAAAACCTTCTAAAAATGAACCATTTCTCTAATGACAACTTTGAAGATGTCATAAGAAAACTTGAGATGCTCGATTTTATTTCGCTATTAAACTTAACTAGTTTTCAAATAAGGAATTCTCGTGTATTCAGAATTATTCACCTGTCGTTGAAGTCTCGCCAATTCATCTTCGGCTATTTTATCCAAATCCGTTTCTTCGCCGCCGAGATTCCCGACCATGATGATTTTTATTATTTTAAGCGCAAACGGTGTCTCGATCTGACGCACTAAACGGCTCTGATAAATCTATTTAGTTAACCTACTCTTATTTGAATAAATCTATTATTTGACTGCGATGGTTACGCTTGTTTAATCAATACTTGGAAATGTACTTATAAACGTGTATGGATATCCCATATTATGACAATAAATGGTCCGTATGTTGAATTACAAAAAATATTGTACTGTCATCGCTTTTGAAAAAACTTTCTGCATGAAATGTTAGTTTGGAATTGAAGTTGAATCTCACATTGTTCGAAACATTGGCGGATCCAGGGCTCAGATCCCAAGAGGCCCAGAGCTCTTGCCTATGCGCTTATAGGGTAATCCACCACTGTGTACCCCCGATATAAAAATTTCTAAATGTCATACGATTTTATGACACATTAATCATTTTTGTAATAAAGCCTGAAAATAATCGTATAGTATAAAATTATAGTTCACTTTTTAAATTGAATGTAATGTTTTAATTTTGTTTGGTTATTATTGCCCCTGTATTATTGATATTTAAATTTGATTGGTTTGGATGTTTCAGGATGTTCAAATAATATCATAATATATTATTAAGTAATTAAGTATTTCGACTGAGGGTGCTTGATGGAATTTCAATATCAAATTTGAATTGTTTGAATTGTGTACTTTTCCATGAGTACATCCGTGCACTTGGAATGCCTGAAGATGCCGAAAGGCGAAACCCGGGTCGTTAGCGACAAAACTTATGGAAAAGTACAAAATTCAAACAATTCAAATTTGATATTATTAAGTACTTGAATGTTATTATTTGAACTTAGGTGTTGTATGTTAAAATTTCTATATTGGCAAGCGGAAGTGGTCATTTACTGAGAATCCTCTGATTACAGAATGAATGTTTACTACTATGATGTGGTTACCACTTATTCTAGAGGTCTGCACGGGCCCGGACCTGGCCCTCGGCCCAGCCCGCGGGCCGGGTTCGAGCGGGTAAGCGCAATTGAGATTCGGACTCGGGCCAGGCCTGAGAAAGGAATTTATTTCTTCAGAAAAATATTTTAGACTATGTTCGAGTCATTAGTCCAGCCATGATGACTTTAATTATAACCAGTTCTATAGAGAATCGTCAATTGTTTTCAATTTGTAAAAAATAGGTTTTATTTCGGGCTGAGGAGTAGAAATCTGGGCTTCGGGTCGGGTTCGGGTAACAAGTGTGGTATTAGACTCTTTTTCCAAATGCTTGCGTATATTTTTTTGTTCAAAGTGAATATTTTGATCAAATCAAAAGACCGCATCAGAGTAGCCAAAAAGCCGCAGGTTTCCCTTCACTGCTTTAGTCCATAGTTTCTCAACCTTTTTGGACCCATTGGCCCCTTTGGAGTCTCATATTTTATTGTGCCCCCCATAATAAATAAGTTTTTCGAGACTCGGAGATTGAAAGATTAGAAAATATGTTTCAATTCTTTGAACATTGGTAGATTTTAAAATTTGACCCAGGAATTTACGGAATTCTCAAAATGGAAAGACGGAATGGAAGTTTATGGATTTGCCCATGTCCCTCCAAAACAATGCTATGACTCCCCTAACATTATTTTTTCTTTGTGGCCCCCTTGGAACGTGCTGTGACCCCTGGTGAAAAACCGTGCCTTAGACTCAAATAGCACAGGTATCACATAGTCCATATTGAACTTTGCTATAATTCTAAATTTATGCATTATTTTTAAACGGCTCGTATTTTCCGGTCTGAATTTTAAAAGAGTTTTGGTCAAATTTTTTATCACATCAGTCTGAATTTATGTTGCTTACATTGGTAAGAGTTTATATTAAATGGTCATAATATATCGGCCAGTGTACAGAGGGCAGAATAAATAATTAATGGTCTGAATTTCTATAAAATAGTCATAATTTAAATGAAATTGAAAAAAAGCCTAACCTCACAAAAATGGTCGCACAAATCTGACCGTATAATATTTTTATTCGGACCGTTCATATTTTTATTCTGACAAAAAATTGAATTTTATTCAGACCAAAAGTTTATTTGAATTCTGACCAAACAACAATCATGGCTCATTTTTAATCAAAAAGTCATATAGGGCAAATAAAATATGCAGCAACAATAAAATAACGAAATGTTGAAAAAAAAATTGTCTCAAGCTTCAACAATAATAATTGTGTAATAAAATAGTATTGAATATTAAAGTTTAAAGTTTCTTTGTTTGTAAACATATAAAATTGTAAGTGACTTATTACAAATATATTATGCCTAAGTATTTTTTTTTTATTATTTCAGTTGATCTTGTCAAACGCATTGCTATAATAATAAGTTATTTAGCATATTATTACAGGTGAATAATGATGTATAATATAATGCATACATATTGTATAATAAACAATAATTATTATGGTTCGGTTTAACGGAATACTTTTTAGCCGGCTAGGTGTTATTATAATTATTCACACACAATAGCCTTGGTAATATGACTCAGAAACATGTTTTTAAAGTGGCAACACCGAGCTCTTCAGCCATCGCCCAGCTAACGGTGTCATGGCGGTTTGACTTATAATAGCGTTTTTGCAATAACTTCCTAGTTCATATGCTGGTTAGCTCTAAAATTATTCTATTTTTTTTATATTCATTAACCTAAAATTATAAATAAAAATGCGCGAATACAAGATAGTCGTTCTGGGCAGCGGGGGCGTCGGAAAGTCAGCTCTGACAGTGCAATTCGTGCAGGGCATCTTCGTCGAGAAGTACGATCCCACGATCGAGGACAGCTACAGAAAGCAAGTTGAAGTGGACGGGCAGCAGTGCATGCTGGAGATACTGGACACGGCGGGCACCGAGCAGTTCACGGCAATGAGAGACCTGTACATGAAGAACGGCCAGGGCTTCGTCCTAGTGTACTCGATAACGGCGCAGTCGACGTTTAACGATCTACAGGACCTCCGGGAGCAGATTCTTCGAGTGAAAGATACGGACGACGTGCCGATGGTATTGGTGGGCAACAAGTGCGACCTGGAGGCGGAGAGGGTGGTGGGCAAGGAGCAGGGCTCCAACCTCGCGAGGCAGTTCAACTGCGCCTTCATGGAGACCTCCGCGAAAGCCAAAATTAACGTTAACGATACCTTCTACGATCTAGTGCGACAAATCAACAAAAAGTCCCCGGAGAAGAAACAGAAACAAAAAAAGAAATCCATCTGCGCGCTGCTCTAAGACCGTCTCCCGCGACCGTCGCTTCCGCACAGAGATACCTACGTAATTACGTATATATACACTCTCGAGTGATCTCTCGAAGACTCTCTTTAAGACTCGTTCCCTTCGAGCCCGGAACGCGCATCCACAAGGAAACGTTTACTTTTTATACTTTGGAATATTTTATCTCAACTCTCCATATCAGAGCCGGGACGGACGTTCGCGGCCTACGTTAAGTCGCCGTGAGATCGCTCGATCCCGTCCGCCGCGACGCTCGTCGGAAGGGACCGTCGCGGGAGGCGACGGGGGCCCTTTTCAAACGAAATTATGGAAACAAATAATATGAATTTTATGGATAATTTGTCAAATATATTAAAATTGTTAAATAATTCAATTATATTTAATAATAATGTGATAACTGAGACTCCATAGCTCAGCCCTCCGCTCCGAGGCAGCGGGCCGGCCGTCGGAGGGAGTGCGGAGCCGCCTGCGGCCATTTCGCTTCCCCTCCGATGGGCCGGCGCCGCCCCACCCAACGGAGGGACCCCGCAGATGAATGTCGATTTTGATGTTTGCGGCGCGCAATGTTCGGGGACGGTCGGCCACCGGCGGATGGACGTGGAGTTTCAGTTGGCGCGAGAGCGACCGCCGCATATTTAGTTAGGGATGTCTCGCGACGCGTCCGCCGTCGTCGAATATTGTTTTTTTTTTTAACATGAATGGCTCATTTAATGTAATTTTAAATGTTTTTCGCTTTACTATGATACGTTAATAAATTTTTAGAAGTTCGATAATGTTAAAAATGTTTTTCATTATTATTTTACACTCTGAGCTCTCGCGCGGTCGGGCTGCGCCCCGAAACCGCGCGCAAGACTTTGGAATTTATCATATTTTTATACACTCACCCGATTGTTTTAAAAGTTTACCTGTATATTTCTATCACCCCGCCCGATGCGCGAACGCACCCTCCGTCGATCTTCGTGACGGATCGCATCCCGTGTATACTCACCCTGAGCGGAAATGCCGACGCCATCGGGAAACATCTGTTGTCATTGTGAAAGGTTAAATAAAAGACAGGATTGCTCTTCCTTTTATCATTGTGATTTTATTGACCTCTCACATCACCTACATGTGTCATAGTTTAGTACAATTTCTAGTGTCCGAATCTTCGCTGAGAAAAGTGTCCAATGCGGACCGACCCGACAGACCTTCCGCCATCGATTTGCGATCTTATCCTTTAACGTGACGTTTCTTTCTGAACGCGAGGCGGGCGCATACATTGTCAAAATCAAAGAAAAACATACATTCTAGACTGTATTTGTCAACATTCTAGACATAAAAGAACCGACACAGTCTACAAAACTCAAATCGCAAAAAAGAAATGCACTCTCATCGTTCTGTTTGATGATTATCACGCATTCAAAAACTGACTGGGAAAAGCCGGTCTTCTCAGCCGTACACTTGTTACAGTAGTGGACGTGCAATTGAATATTTATATCCATCACGATTGTCTTTTGACAAGCGTAGCCGGTCTTCTGCAGTATCAGTTTCAGCAAAAATAATATTGTCGTAATATTTGCCTCTTTTCGAGATGTCTATCCGAGAGACGGTTAGCTTGGGCGATTTCCACTGAATGAAGCGAGATCTTCTTCTGAAGACCGCGCTCAGAATTGGGAATCGCGGACAAATCGAAATAAACAATTGATGTGTATGCGATTTCAGTAAAAACCGGAGTTTAAAGGGATCGCAAATCGATAATTAGGTTATTCTTTTAAAGTGGAATTTCAATATTTTTTTTCAATGGTACAACCAGACAGTAGTATTCATCTGTTATTGCGGTCTAACAACGCATGCTTAAATAGTTGTACTATTGTTGACGTCTTTCACATTAATAATGAAATCAACTGTTTTGTCATAAATTCATTGATAACCTCCCGGATGGTTGACCGAAAACATGATTCGAGTTCGGTGACTCACCGCGAGGAAAAAAAATAACATGGAAATGATTTTTCACTTTTCTGGAATTTTCTGTTTTTAAAGACTGTAAAATAAAAGAAACAATGTCTGCAAACCTCCAAAGCTTGATAATCTCCTGCCACATTTAATTTTCATGAACATGTCGTGAGCACTAGTTGAGTCGCCCTTAAAGCGGTACAACTGACTGCCTTAATACATTCCGTGGCATTGAAAGTGATTTACAAGCTATGAAAGTATGCATGATGATATATCATTGGAACCCTAATTGTATGGACTCTGACAACAGAGATCTAAATTTGTAAGTGAGGGCATGTCTGTTCATCTTTTTTATGGTTTTGATTACTGTACATAAAAAGTTCACAAAGAGAAAATAGTCTCGATGAAAGTGAGATTCTTGGCATAAAAATATAGCCCTCGAGCAACCAGACTTGTTTCTTTTATTTGTTTTATATGTAAGTTCTTATAATTGATTATCCTGTCGATCTGACACAGTTCATTCGCTATCATAATGTGACAATATTTCATGCAAAAGTAACCATTTCTTGTTTATGCAAAGAAAAATATAATATAAAAATATACATATACTTTTAAGGATTACCAAGAAAGTCTTTTGTTTCTTTTATAATAAATTTGGATAATGTTGACAATGTATTATTTATCTTTCTTTCAAACGAATTCGCAAATTGATAAAACAAAAGTTGATCCAGATCTACGGCAGGAAACGAAAGCGAGCGGCCGCATTCCGTCAGTTTGTTTTGCGAGTGTTCAAATACTACTGATAAAGCTTGACGCCTGTGATATGTGGAGGATTGTTTACTATGCTGCGAGTACTGTGCGTTCTCTTAATCTTTCCTATTTTTGGCTCTCGCCTCTTTAAAGTTCGACAGATGTCCTACTCTGCCGCCTTCGCTTATCGTTTCGGTTGAATCATTCAGACGCTACTTGTCTGCGAAACATTGCCCGGATGAATTCTATCGAAATCGTCTGCCGCGCAGCTTTGAAGGAGGCGGCGGAGGATGTTCGAAAATTCCTTGAGCTACGCTATTCAATTGCAATCAAAAATTCTAATTACTGTGCAAAAATCGAATCAAGAGAACAGTTCATTCCGATTCCATCCCTAATTGAAACATGTCCATGTCAGTATCCTAAAATTATCGGTATCTACTTATGAATTTGTGATGGAATAAAAAACGTTGAACATTCAGTTTTTGGACTCAGTTTTGATTATGGTAAACAGCTACCAAAGTTTTGAAGGCTGTCTTAGGATTAAATATAGACAGACTGCATATTTTACTAGCGAGACCGTCTTCGAGTCCGTTTCCTCAGTTAATGTGAGCTTTTTTTACCGAGGATAACGGCGCCGAAGCAATATTCTCCATAGAGAAACTTTTATAAAAATAAGAAATTCTTCTCATTGGATATTATCATGGTTATCATTTTTTTTATGAGATGACAGAGTGTAGTCAGATGTTCACATGAAGATTGTCAAATCTCAGCTCACGAGAGTTTCACTTTGAGGATTCGTAATCGTCGCTGAAGTGAGGCAGGCTGTGAGTCAGGGTGCTGTCCAGCTTTCTCGCTTCATGCTCCAGCATCAAAGAATCTAGAGCCGGCTCCTGAAATGAGTTAGAAGTAAATTATAGGGAATACGACTATTTTCCGTCCATCTTTTCACATGGCGATAATTAGGCAACCCGGTAAACTTGTATTACAATATAAATAAATATTTGCACTATACTTTTTAGTTAACAATATTCTACATAAATGCTAGCAGCTATTGGCGGGTTATATTCAATTTTTAGCAGAAAATTTCTTTGTATCCACATTTTATTTTGTTCAATGAGCTAAATATTCACAATAGAACCTTGATATAACAGACTGCTGCGATTAGGGCATCCAATTAACCGTCCACAGCAACTAACCGGTTATCGGTTTTTTCAAATAAATAAACCGGTTTAAACATGAATTATTTTCAAAAAACCAATTAATCGCACAAAAGAAAAATGTAGGACATTTTGCTTACTTAAATATGAACTAATAAGGTGCATAAAAGAGTAAATCAACTTTTTTTTCAACTATATCAGTTCCTAATGTGAAGTATATGGGCTTCAAATGAAGTTTATCCAAACAAAGGTTTTTTCTTTGAGAACTGTTTGTTACTCAATTGCTCAACCTCTTTTTTTGATGAGAGTAGGGATATAAGAATAGGGTTAGAAAAGAACTAACAGTTAGCAAATCGCCTTCTCTAAACAACGTTGTTTTAGGATTGGAATGTAAGGAGGGAATATTTAAGTTACAAACATGCATGCCTTCCAATGAAAACATGCTGTACTGGTAAATCTGTGAGATCCATCACGAAAGTAAACCACGTTGACCACGGACCCGACATGAATAGTTGTTTAAAAATCCATTGGACTAAAAGTGTATGAAGGTTTTCAATAAACCCTGGTTAACTGCAAAATAAACCGATTTTTGGTTATTCTTAAAACAGGCAAAGCTTAGCTACGAGTGAGGATGTGTCTGAAATCAAAGTATGTTTTCCCATTAGGTTTCTTTTTACTAAAATGAAATAAATTGTTTTCCGCTTGAATATTATAAGGGTACAGTAACAACGATGTGTTAGATTTTAATTTTCAATTTGAACTCGTTAAGTGGAGTAATGAATGCATCTATTCACTTTAAGCAAATAATTTAAACTGCTGTGCAGCTGTGTGAATCAGCAACCTACCTTTCAATTTATTATCAATGCTACATTTAGTCTACAGGCAAGGTGGTATAATGAATGAAATTAGACTGCAAAAGGTATGATGTTTTTACTAGCGATGATACTCATGTGTTTATAATTTTATATTTATTTAAAAAATATATATTTATAATTTTAACATGTCAGGAACAGTCAGGATGCTTATAACAATTTTCATGGAGTTCATTATATGGCGGTTCTACTGTATTGACGAGTCTCGATACAGGATCAAGTATTTTTTATTACTATGCTAATTGTTTTTTTTAAATATATCAGCATTTCCTTATAGATTTGCGTATTTTAAACCTAACAGAGCGGTTTCATTGAACCTACATATGTGATTTCTCATGTCGTCTTCACAATAACTCATTCTCTTAATTAGGTGCAGTATGTAAACTCAATTCCGATGCCCAAGTAATAGATTACACTATAAAGAAAAGTAGATGGACTCCATAGTCCATATATCTAAGTAAAAAAGTTGACTAGGATAAAGTTTCTATTGAGAACAGCTTAAGGGACCCAAATGTCTAGCTAGGCCAATGGTAAAGGATACATGCAATCTTTGAAAGCATTGAAATGTCTAGAAATTGCCTGAAAAGGTGTAATATATATTGGTCTGTTCAGACTTGTGAAGCGCTATTCAATAAGAATCAAAAATATCCTGTGATTCAACTACCTGTCGTTTGTAAAATTTTGATACTGTACAGTAATAAAAGATATTGCAAGGTAAGTAATGTAGGGAAATGTTCCAGAGATGTGATCATTTTTTTTTATATTTCAATTTACATCTGTTAACACTTCTTAGTCGGGCGGTCCAAACAATAGACTCTACCTTGTAGCGGGCGTTTTTTAGTGATTAGCGCAATAATATATTACATTCTTAAAATCAACAGAACTTCTAAACAAAAAAATATTTTCGGCTGAAATTTTCAAAATATTCTGTATAAAAAATAACATTAATCCATAACATACAATTATATAAATAATTATAGTATAAAATCCACATTCCTACAAATTTACGATCACTGGAACTGTGAAATATGACGCTCTAAATATTCGAGAAACATGTGTCGCCTTTTTAAAAAAAATACCATGCGTGAACATTATACATATAGAACATTAGTGAAGTTTTATTTCTTATTGTCAAAAAGGGTCACTTGCCGCTGCAGTTATTTTGAAGAAACCATCAAATCTATGAGTCAATCTACCAACACGTTTATTGATTATTATTATTTCATGAACGAACTATCTGATAAATTGTCGGCGTAATCCTCATAGTCACTTATTATTTTTTAAGGACATTATTGTTAGTAAAACGTCTCATAAAATGATAATAATATATTCGAATAATAAAATACGAAACAATAATGCAAGCGGTATGAAAAATAGTCCAACTCGTTAAACGACTCAATCTAAACTAGCGATGGAGATCGCAAAATAAATCTTTAACACAGTTGATTTTTTGTTTCTTAGCTCAAACTTCCACCCTTATAATCTAGCAAAGAATTAGGACTAATGTTAATTAGTTGCGGCATTTTATTTACCGCCGACAAACAAACCCGAGATATTATGTGTCCCGCAAACAAGCGACGATATAAAAAAACGTATTATGCCGTGATCCGCATTCTACCAACAATACGCTAAAAACGACTTTTGTCGTTTACCGCCTATTAAGTGTTAATATAATTTTCATAAATCGATAGAAAAATCAATTTATAAAATTGCCAGTACTGGGATTCGAACCCGTGACCTCCGTAGCGGTAGCCAGCGACGTTGACCACTCGACCACACAGGCGGCTTCGATTTATGAATTTCTGTTCGAAGGCATGGATGTATGTGATGTCTTGAATTCCCCCCTCCCACCCATCCTATCCTATGTACGGGGCGTATCGAGAGCGATTAGCTTATCACTAGTCCTGTCCTAGCCCTTTCTTTCTATTCCTGCTCTCTTTGGAAAAAGAGAGGTTGAGCAACTGAGTAACAAGCAGTTCTCGTAGAAACACTTCTGTTGAGATAAACTCCATTAGGAGTCCATATGCTCCAAATTGGAAGCGGACATGGTTAAAAAAAATATATATAATTTATATTTTAACAATGCTATTTATACAAAAATGAAAAGTTGTAAACAACAATTAAAATGTTTAACACATCTAACATATAATTAAAAAGTCATCCAAAATTAATAAATTAAGAGTGGTGATTGAAAGTAATTACAAACATGATTAATATTTGGGAAATTTGTGTTATTTTAGAATCACTTATAATGTAATTGGTAATTTCTTTTCAATAACCCCCTCCTTGCTTCCCTTAAAAGGGAAAAATCCCAATCTGATTGATTGCAGCTCATTAGTATCATTATTTGTTTGCTTTATTTCGATTCTATCACCACCTCCTTGCTTCCCTTAAAAGGAAAAAAAACCCAAATTCCATTTTGTAATTTCATAATTTAAAAATGTTAAAATCAATCTTGCTTCATTACTTAAGCAAACTTTGCGATAGTAAGTCTGAAGATGCCTATGAAAGAGGCGAAACACGTGTCACAGTTAGTAGCACAATACGTGGAATAATCAAAGTTATTTTAAATTTTATATCCTTTATGCTTCATAAGATAACAAAAGAGAAAAACTCTAATGACTATTTTGAAATTTGTGAAATTGATTTTTTTCTCCAGTAATTTGACATTTTCGGGGGCTTATTTAAAATGATTATTCAGTGGAAAGTGCTGGCCAGTTTTATGATTATTTTTGTCAAAATGTGTCGTGAAGGCTGGGGCACCAGTAATATTTTTCAATTCAAAGAATGTCATTTTTTTTATTGAATCTGTAATGTGTGTAATCTATCGATTAATAGATTAATTAAACTAATGAGATTAAACTTTTTCATTAATAAAGAGAATAAAAATATCACAGTTGTGACATCAGAGCTGCAAGAGATTAGAGAACCTGAGAGACGGTACGCAGAGAATCTCCTAGGGCTGTTCTCAAGCGCTGCATATCTCTCCCGTGTCGACCAGAGCGTAGCACAAACAGCTGCCTTCGTCGGGCTTCTTGGGAAAGTTGACCTCGCAATGCTTGAATCTGAAACAAGGTGAAAATAATAAAATTTATATAACATCAGAGATAATCTCCGCGAGTCGCTCACAATGTTAAGCTAGTATACAGTCAATACAGTTCTGAAGGCTCTGTTTTCTAGGAGAGGTGTTATCAAAAACAATGAATAATTTTTCTTTTTATAACTAATTGACTTTGTATCTGTTCTCTGTCCCTAGAAAATATCAAATAGTATAAGCGGTCTAGAATCGGTTCTCTTAACCTTTAGAGGAGTGAATAGATTTATACAGACCTTACTTTAATTTACTGCCTTTTCTTAACATGACAATTTTGTGACTTTTTCCCAATGAATATATGTAATTCATACTTAGAGCATATGTATGCTTACAGACAGACACTCCTGTGTTGATTTTAAACTACTTTTATACTCTAAGATTTCGACTGAAGGTGCTTGGTGGAATTTCAATATTAAATTTGAATCGTTCAAACTATGTATATTCTCACAGATTTTGTCACTAACGACCCGGGTTTCGCCTTTCGGCATCTTCAGGCGTTTAAGTGTACGGATTAACTTGAACTGACGCTTAGTAAATGAAAGCACAGCTGCATAGTCTTCCGATTTTAAATGAAATATTAAACCTTCCGGGATCTCCACTTCTATACCCTATATAATCGTAAAATCATATAATCATAAAACCTTTGCCGACAAACAAATAATATAATTCTTGAAACTACTTACTACTCAAATCTGTTGGCATTCCCATGAGCTTATCCTTTTCGCCAGCAATGGCTTTGGACTCAGTGATGCATTTATTTCTTATATAAATACAAAACTTTCATTTACTAAACGTCAATTCAAGTTCATCCGTGCACTTGAATGCCTGAAGATGCCGAAAGGCGAAACCCAGGACAAAATCTGTGAGAATGTACATAGTTTGAACGATTCAAATTTACTTTTATACTCATTTATATAAAAATGGCGCTGACGTACATGTACGTACGTCCATACTCCTCTAAAGGTTAATATCTTCAATCTAAAAAGTCCTCACTCACACTCCATCTCAGGACCCAATGTGATAAAGGAAACTGATTTCATTTGAATGAACTAGGTGCACATAATATTTCAATTGAATGATTGTGCGAGTCCTTAAAATAATTCAATAGAAAGACCGTAAATTCTACCTGACTCTCTAATCGGAGTATCTGTTGTCTGTAGCTGGCCTCTCGAGACTCCAATAGCCTCTGAGATTGCACTGCCGTCGCCCTCAAACGATCACACTCCTCTCTCAGAACACCACTTGACCTGAGTCCACTCTCGGGACCTTTGGAACGGACTACGGCTAATTCTGCTTCCTGAAATTATACCCATACATAAAATTGCAGGGGGGGTTGCGAGAAATAAAATTTCATATCAACATGCCATCATACAAAAAATACCCATTCATAGACCTATTAAAAAGGCTAAATAAAAATATCTGTATGCATATCGACTTCTTCTTCTTCTTTGGCCATGTTCGCTCCCTATGTGGAGCATATGGCCGCCATGCGGCACCTCCATGATTCCCTGTCTCCCGCCAATTGCTTTGCTTCCTCCCATGACATGCCAGCATCCCTCAGTTCCGCCGAGTACATCTTATGGATAGTACCCGACGGACGTCCAGAGCGCCGGAATACCACCGGTCGAAAGAAGAGGCAGGCAGGATTGAGGCTTTCCGGAGGCATCCGCAGCGCGTGACCCAGCCAGTTCCAACGTCTCTCCATAACCACTGACGTGATGGGACACTGTCTTGTTCGCTCCCTTATCTCTGAATTGAATGAGGTGGTTTGATTTTGTGAGGAATTCAGAGAAAGGGAGCGTACAAGACAGCATATCGACAAGAAAGGCAAAAGGGCAAAACCTACAGTTTTTTTCAATAATCACAATGTACACAATTTAATACTTATTCTATCACAACGGTGTAAGCTGCAAAATATGCCCAATTAGCCGCCTGTGTGGTCGAGTGGTCAACGGTGTTGGCTTCGGCTACAGAGGGCCCGGGTTCAAATCCCGGTACGGACAGTTTTATAAATTGATTTTTCAATCGATTTATGAATTCCTGTTCAAAGGCATGGATGTATGTGATGTCTTGAATTCCCCCCTCTCACCTTTCCTATCCTATGAACGGGGCGTATCGACAGCGATTAGCTTACCACTAATCCTGTCCTAGCCCAATCCTTCTATCCCTACTCTCTTTGGAAAAAGAGAGGTTGAGCAACTGAGTAACAAGCAGTTCTCGTAGAAACACTTCTGTTGAGATAAACTCCATTAGGAGTCCATATGCTCCACATTGGGAGCGGACATGGTTCAAAAAAAAAAAAAATACATATATGATAATATTTTACTATCTACGCACCCTTTCAGCAAGCTGATTTTCTAACCGCCGTATTTTGGCTTTTAGATCTCTATTTTCTTGCTCAAAAATAGCCATCAAGGGGTCGGAGAGATCGGCGTTTAGTGAATGAAGTGCTAGATTTGAGTCGCGTAAGAGGTTTGTATCTCTCGCCCCGGACTTCATATCTCGGACAGACGGCGCTCCGATGACTGAATCTGTTTCTGAATACGTTGATTTCTCCGGTCTCTCATAACTCTTGCTTCTGAAAGTCTTCGCTGCACGCCTCTCAGCCTCCATCTGCCGGATCTTATCTTGAAGCGAGTCCACTTTGGCTCTCAGCTCCGACCGATCTCTCTGTGTCGCATGGAGTTCTCTCTCAGTTTCGCCGTCGATCTCTTTACCGTCCCAATTGGACAGACGCAGATGGGATTCTAGAGTTGATCTAAAACACAGAAGAAAAAATACAGCTATCATTTGGGACACTTGTAAGAATGAGAAGATTATTGAAAATTTAAAAAAAAAAAACAAGATCTGGCTCATTTGACTCGATGAATCGATATTATTTTTCTGAGACTGAATAAATTTAATCACCTCTGAACCTCCACGTTGGCCAGTTGATTGTTGAGTCTGTGAAGCTGGTCCTGCAACTGTTGTTTATCTCTCTTAACTTCAACCAGAGTGCGCTTGATTGTCTCCAATTGTTCGTTTAGGATTCTCTTTTCGCTGTCGCAGCCGCCGAGGGACTTCTGCAGCTGCTTCAGTTTGTCCAGAGATGAGTGCTCACGGCCTTTGGCCTCCGTCAACTGTCTCTGGGCGCGATTCAATTCGGCCCTGAGTTCGCTTTCAGCTGCGGCCGCCTTCTGGAGTGAAGCGCTCAACTGGTCCACAGTAGACTTTAGAGATGTGCATCTCTCCTCCAATGTCACGACAGTCCTGGCTTGACCATCACAGTGTTCTTGTAATTTCTGGGCAAAAAATCAAACAATATTATTCAGCAGATGTTTTTTTGATAATGAATGATAATGTGAATTATGTAAAATTTAAAAAGAAAATAAATAAGAAAAAAATTTGCTTTTAAGGGCTTAATGTCAAACAACATATGTATTTTTATTTTCTGGTAACTTTACAGAGGAGACGTTTCTTAGAAGCCCAATTTTATAATTTACTATGTATTGTACATTTGTATAGCTCATAGTGATGCTCAAACTTTTAGGTATGGTCTTGAACAAATATTAAGCAACGGCAACTTTGTATAGTTAACGTTAAAGTTTACTGACAGTTTAAGAAGAAGCTAGAAAAGATTGACGTAACGTTATTTGACTGTTATGTTGCCGAGAATGTAAAATAACTTAAAAAAACACTTTTTTGTAGAAAATGTCATTTGCCCTTAAGTCCTCGAATTATAGTTCAATGCAATGGGAGGATTTACCCGAAGCAAGATGAATTCATAATATCTTCAGACACCCAGTCCTTATTGTTCTCACAAAGCGTTTTTGCATCGAAAGGTTCACAAAATGAGAGGATTACTGATGCGTCTGAGGTTATTTGAAATAAAAAAATGAAATAGAAAGAGTTGACCGGAACCTGCATCTGAACATCTCGATCCTGCTTGGCGAGCTGCAGCCGACGAGTGTCTCCTTCGAGGGCAGCTCTTTGAAGATCAGCTCTGGCCGCTCGCTGCTCAGCGCGTGCCGCTTCTTCCGCCAGGGACCGTCTCTCTGCTTCGCACCGTGACAGTGACGACCTCAGCTTTTCAGCTCTCTCCTATTAATGATTCCATTTACTGTGTGTTCAGTTTGACAAATACTGTAGTATCATCGTACAGGATTTTCATGATAAGTATACACATATGTAACGTTTGCCAAGTTTTCATTATATTAATTTTAAATGATGGATAATCACATAAATGGAGTCTGAAGAATAAATATATTCTTTGGGATTGTGGATATGTTAACAGGAATGTTGCTCAACACTTCAGATGTCAAGGTTGACAGATTTTCAAAATCACAGATCAGGACATTCACTATTTCAAAGATTTTTAAACATGTACCCATTTTCCTAAGTCAGATTTTTTAGAGGGACTTGCTCTGCTACAAAATAATAGCTTGAACTACAATATAATCAAAAAAGTGTTACTGCTTCTTTCGGGTTTATCGATAAAAATTATTCCTACATCATTGTTGAAAAAACTCCTCGGTCAGTTTCCTTGTGAATACATTTCATTAATTGTACTGAGTTGCAGCGCACCACGTTGATGTGAGCATCAAAAATTTTCAAAAGCAATGAATTATATAGTACAAATCATTGATTATCAATTTCAACATTTTGTGATTATGTTTTAATAGTTGTCGTTCACTTGTTATCTTCAGGTTTACGGTGATGATACAATAGGTAGCAATTCTTCAACGTTTGGGTATCTTCTATGAATTGCCACGGAGCCCTTTTGCTGCACAAATCAATTTGCATGTACAGAAACTGCAAAATTTATTTAAGGACAATTGCAGTTCATGCCAACCTGTGCGGTCGAGTGGCAGCCATCAAGTTAAACACCAAAGTCAACGGCGACAGTGAAATCATTTGCTATCCTTAGTATTTCATATTATAATAGGTACAATGGAAGCTAAAGAAACTAAATATTGTCAAATAATGTTGATAATATTATTAATTTTTGTCAAAATAGATATTTTCCGTTCAGTGTTGCCGTTCTCACCTCTATTTGTCCCTTTTCTTCCGTGCCACTGTTCAGAGTCAGCTCCATGGATGTTATTTTTTCCTTTAAAGAACTCGCTTCATCGCTTCTCTGCAGCAACACTTCTGACTGTAATTTTACAATAAATACTTTTCACAATTGTTTGAAAAAAGTTTTGTCAATCTTTGTCAATTGAGTGAGTTATCCAACCTGAGTTTTGAGTTGGACTTCTTTTTGACCGAGAGCAGTTTGCAATTGACATCTTTTGTCTTCCATGGCTCTGAGGTTCTTGAGAGCAGACGCCAGCTCTCCGTCGCCTCTGCTCTTGGTCTCGGCAGCCTCTTTCAGCTGTTTGCGAACGCCGCACATCTGCGACTTCAGCTCGTCCTGTACCGGCATAATATAATATGATTCGGAGTCTCAATAAACAAATAAATTGAGAAATGTTTTTAAGATGTTAGCGTAATAATAACTCACTCTTTCCCTTTCAATCTGACCGACCTGCTGCATGAGGTTTCTTATACCCTTTCTCACCACGTCAGGGTCTACGTCAGTTATAATTTCAACAGATCGATCGCGTTCGGGATGATCTTGACCTGAAATAATTCAATGGAACATTAAAGAAGTGGAAAAGGTAATAAAATAGTCAAACGCTCATGGGCTCTAAATAAATAAACAATAAATTGTGGGAGAAAATCTCAAAGTACATACATAGAAGTATGTACATATATATGGAATAAATTTAATAAAGTGGGAGGATTGTATTCACAACACTTTTTCAGGGGGGAAATACTGTTTTTTTTTGTGCTTTCCCAAATATAATATTTAGTTTATTCAACTAAAATTATTGCACTTCGTTCGTTTCGTTAGCCTTTTTTAAAATTTAAATTATATTTCTAATTTTTAATTTTTGTTAGATTTTGATTCATCCTTTTTTAATAAAAAAAAGTAAATTATTATTGAATTTCAATTAATTATCACAAATTAGGATGGCAACTGAGGCATAGAAAGGGAAACCTCTGTGTGGACTCCAACGACGAGTCGGGCTGGAGAGTCGAGCATTAGACAGCGGAGCGGGTGAACGGGAACGGTCAACAGGGATCCCTGCGATCCGACGCAGGGCGGCGGCCACGGAACCCAGCTTTTGCTCTGCTCCCCGCCGATTGGCTTCCGCTCCCGCCGTCTGTGACTCTAGTGCCCGCACGCGGCTCTCTGCTCCTCCAAGACGAGCCTTTTTTGAATACAGACAAATTAATATTGGCTTTTTCAACGAAGCTTAAAATTTGATAAAAAATATATTAAATTACTACATTCATCAACGCTAATAAATGGATCTATAAAAGAAATTTTATTTGTTACTACTCTCATTTTGACAAATAAAGCATGAAATATTTTAATTGTAAAAGATAAAGTATGTATTAATTCATTTGTGACTTGTGAATCCTGAAGATTCTTAGTTTGTTTTGTACTTATATGACATTAGATAATAGCAACAATAAACAAAACTTTAACCAAATTAAAATAATCCTCCATTAGCTAAAGAATGGGGTTTATCATTATAACATTTAAATTCTTAAGTCTCGACCAATGTTAAGACGAGAGGTTAATTGCACGGAAAATTTAAAGGCTGCCCGGCATTACATGTTTGTTATATTTGATATAAAAAATGGTGTTTTTATTTTATTTAAATATAAAAAATATCATTTGATAATTTATAAATATTTTTTTACTAATAAGTGTATTAAATAAAACATAAGCAACAGAACTCATTCTATTTTTATTACATACAATAAAATCAACCAAAAATTTATAAAATAAGTAGAATGAAAAAGTAATGAGTCGTTTAATAATTTATCAACATATTTTATAATTTATTCTAGTATTTTACACCGTTCCTTACAACTAATCCTTATAATATATTCTTATAAAAATTCTTTTCAAAATTTGTCACACAGAAATACGCATGACTCCATTCAACCACAATTGGTGCTCCGACCAAGTTTGCAAATGTTGGCCCACTGTTATGAATTCAGTTTCCGCTGGTGAACTATAAAAACTTATGGACAGACTTTTTTGATGTCCATCCTAGTCGGTCAGTGTTTATTTTGCCCTGAGTTCCACTGTTTATTGTTTATCAGCAGACAATCCCGAGTAACTATCGAAAAACTCACTTCTAATTGTAAAATTAGCCCGAAAGAAAGAATCGTCCAGTGGATGAGGCAGAAAAAAAGTCTGTTGACACTGTGCATAAAATTCCCTGAGCCATTGTTAATAATAAGCTGTAAAAGAAAATAATACCTTCAACTCTTGAATCTGCTGAGTGGCATCAGCCAGGCAGACTTCTAGGTTGTGCTTGAGGTCTTCTAGCCTTCGCTCTTTTGCCCTGGACTCTTCCAGCCGCAGCAGCAGCTCCTGAAAGCATAAAGAGCCACGTAAACTTTTGAACGCTTTTCGAAAATAAAAAAATAAAAAGTCTTACAAAAATATCAGATCTCGGACCTGATCTCTGGCATGGCATCTCTCCTCTAGTTCGGCCCCTCTCGCCCTGAGCCTTCCGATCTCCTGGCGGGCTGACGTGAGGTGACTTTCCAGATCAGTACCCTGCCTTTTAGTCTGGGCCAGCTCCTGTCGGACACGCTCTCTTTCTTCAGATTCGTTCTGAAGTCTTCTCCGGAAAAAGAGAAAAATAAAATTCCCATTAGATCAGCGGTCGGCAAAGTGGTGGTTCCTAACCGCTAGTGTTCTGCGAGAAAATTTCGGTGCTCTGCAGAGAAATGCGGATTTAAAAAAAAAAATGAATCAACAGCAAACAACCTAAAAAATATGTGGCACTAAATAATACTTATTTCCTGGCACATGAAATTAAATGGGAAAATGTAGAGTTATATGGACAAATGGTGTCGCAAATATGACTAGACATATTTCAGGATTTTTTGTAATGGTAAAGAATGTGGATCACGCAGACATTTTATCTTCATACTGTGTTATAAATCGTGAACGACTGGCAGCAACAAAGCTGGTTTTTTTTAAATTATTTCTTTACAACTGAATACCGATAGGTTAGTGAAAAGGCGATGAAAATCCTTATTCAATTTACCACAATTAACGAGAAAAGGTCTCAAAATACGTTACCGATCTCCACTTGAAATAAATAGAGTTCTTTGTTTTACAGTAACATCATTAGAGCCAAAAACCATTATCTTACTTCAAGTAAGCCAGAACATCCATAAACTAAAAACGTATAATACTAGAAGCTTAATGTAATTAAGCCATACTTTCGATGGATTCGGCGGTAAGTGGTTAGTGGTCCTTTGTGGAAGTTTATTTTAATATAAAATTTAAAATAACTTTATAACGCAGACAAGCTTTGTGAAAGTAAGATTGTCTGAGGATGCCTCTGAAAGAATCGAAACACGTGTCAGTTAGTAGCACAATACGTAGAATAATCTAAGTTATTTTGAATTTTATATTAAACCATCTTTAATTTTTCTGTTTTTACAATTTTTGTACTATTAATTGAGCTGTAATGATTTGGTTTCAGTTAATGGTTTTAGTTAATGAACTAGGTGCATTTTAAGTGTTCATTGATAACTTTTTCCAAATGTATCTTTAAAAAATCTTATGGGCATAAAACACAAAGCCCAGAAAAAATTAGTGCATTCACCTGGCGTGAAGCTCTTTCTCCTCGTGGTGTCTGGCTGCGAGTCCGCCTTGCGCCTTCTGAAGCTGGTCTGTTACAGAGGCGGCTTGCTTCGCCAGAAGGGCCCTCTGTCGGCCTGCTTCACTAGCTGCCGCGCTGAGTCTTGCTCTTTCTGAATCCAACGCATTCCTCTGCTCTTCTAGACCTGCAAAGAGAAATAAAGATTACTTTGATCTTTGCAGGTCTAGAAGAGAACTCATTCAAATCTGAATGCATAATAATATAGCAAGTAAATAATACAAAGAAACTCAACCAGTAATCTTGCGGAATGCCTCTTCGAGAGACCTGGCGTGCTCTCTTCTCTCTTGCTCGGATCTCTTGACCTGGTCTCTCAGCTCCCTGTTAGTACTGTTGTATTTATCACGCTCCACATTGCTGTCGGAGAGCTGACGGCGAATGTCGGTTGACTCTTTTCGGAGGCTCTCGGACTCATTTTCAACTAGAAAATGTCATTATCATCATTATGAATGAGTATTCCCTACTGTTTGCTGCGATGGCGATCTGAAACAGTGTCAAAACTCACGCTCTTTAAGCTTTCGGAGGGTGTCATCGAGCTGTGTGACCAGACTGTCCGCCTTGTCTTCCGCCAAACGCAATTGGATTCGAACGTCATGTCCTTCCTTTGCGCACGTATCTCTCTCTGCTGCGATCTCTTGCAATCTGTGTTCTGCCCGAGTCAACTCTTCCTCAGCTTTCATTCTAAAAAAATTAAAAACACTGGGTGAACACTGGAAAAAGAAGTTTAATAATCATTTACAATTATTTCTGTTTAAAAATCATTCCTCCACCATATACGCTCCTCAGAGAAAATGTAGATTTGATTAATCGACACCTACCAATTAACATTTTTGATAAGTACAGTAAAACCCCCATTTATGCGATCTTCGGGACCGTATAATTGGGGATAGTGTAATTGGGGGTGTGAATCTCATACAAAATTAGGGATTTGGGGTTTTCCGGGGAAAATGCAAAATTAAGATTTTCCTTCATTTTTGCAAAAAAAAAATATTGACGAAATATTTGGTGACTAAATGACAAAATGCAAAGCGCGCGAAAAATCCCGCATACGTCAGACGCCAGCTATGTGTTGAATACACAGACGCTAGTCAACATTTGACTGTATGCGAAGTTTTGCGGTGTGGTCAATCTTTTGCACTTTCAGGTAACATATTACTAAAAACTTTTTGCTTTATCTATAAAATCAAATTAATTTTAAATCTTTAAAAAACATTACTGACTGCGCGATTTATTATTATATTAAAATATTTTTTCAGTCATGCAAAAAAACGGAATTAAAATAAAAAGAAAACGCAAAACTATCGAAGAAAAATATACCATTTTAGAAAAACTTAGCAGAGGCGTAAGATAAGCTCTTATTTCTAGCTAGAGTTTTATATAAATGAATCTACAATTCGATCGATTAAAAGAAATGAATGTAAAATAAGACAGTGGGTGTCTATCGGTTCATCTGAAAATATGGATAGAAGATTGTAATAAAAAATATATACCTCTTAGTGTCCGAATTATAAAACACAAAGCATTAAAAATATATGCATATTTGAAACAAGGAGAGACTGATGGTTCAAATTTAAAACTCGAAAATCATTTCGAATTAAAGCAAGTAATGGCTGGTTTAACTTTTCCGGTTCTAAGCTCAAGAAATGCAAATGGGGGTCACAAAAGACCCCCATCGGCAGAGACGTATTTTTCTAGTCTCCTAGCCGCGAGAGTTAACCGATTTTTCATTCTATTTTCCCTGCGCAGCATTAAAATGAGCGGCGAACGTGCATCTGCCGACGACGAAGGTGCAGAAAAATTTACACAGAAATTATTGATGATGAAAGCTACACACCCGACCAAGTATTCAATGCTGACAAAACAAGCCTTGATTGGAAAAAAAAATGCCAGAACGCACATTTATTTCCAAAATCGTTAAATCTGCACCTGGATTCAAAGTTGCCAAAGACAGAATAACTGTTCTCCTTTGCAGTAATGCATCGGGCAGTTATATAACGAAACCAATGGTTGTCAGTCATTTTTTAAGCCCACGAGCAATGAAAGGAATCGATAATTCTAATTTGCCCGTTTACTGAAGGGCAAATAAAAAAGCGTGGATTACGGAAATTTTATGTCGCGATTGGTTTTTTAACTGCTTTGTTCCAGAAATGGAAAAATTCCCTTTTAGAAAAAATATTGCTTTCAAAATATTATTACTTATTGATAATGCTCCTGGCCATTCTACGGATCTTTAAAATCCATCATTGGAACCGAATATTTTCTGACAGTGAATGATGTATGCTTATTTGTATTTTTTTTATTTTAATCCTAAATTAAGTACTCGATATAATTCGATGTATGTACTATTTCAATAAAATTATGCTTGATTATTACATAAAGATAGTGTAAAATATAAATAAAATAAAACAAGTTAAAAAAAACTACATATTTCTTTTCTCGCGGCGCACATATGTATAAATAAAACCAAAAAAAGTTTTCAAAATCAGTTGCAGTTTTTCACCGTGAGTAAATAGTATGCACATAACATTAACCCTCCAGAGACGAGAGCTTTTTTCCGATAAAAAAAACATTTTCTAAGCCATATTGAAGTCACGGATAACTTTTATTCCTATCCAAAATTTAAAAAAAAAAAAACGCAAAGTCGTTGTATAGAAACCCCGCATGACTATATGGTCATGCTCATCCTTTTATTACCGTGTAATATTGAGTACGGACAGTAGTAAGGACAAAAGTGACCGTATGGGCTTGCAAACATTCGGGGTTGAAATATAGCTAAACGTGATTTTTTTTAAAATATTTACAATTTGACCTCTTTAGATCAACATAATTTCAAAACAAATATATTAGCAAAATAACTGTAAATAATTTTATGTTTTTATAAAAAAATATCTAACAGTTTCAAAAAGTAAATTAAAAAAAACGGAAATTCAAAAAATCACATGTGCTTTTGGAGACCGTTCTTGTTCCTACGGCTGATGACTTACTGTAGTCCGTACCCTTCTTAACCAAATATGAGCAAAAGCAACGATATTCAGGTAGAAAAAGTATGAATAGTGGGATCAATAGACAACGGTGTTTTGTGTGACCACATGGTGACGCTCGTCCTTGGAGGGTTAAATTCTCTGATTTAAATTTCCATTAAAAAATTGAGTGAGCAGATTGAGTGAACAGATTGAGTTGAGCTCCCCTGCTGCAACCGCCCAGGCGGACAGCAGCACCGAACGTAACAATGGAATGCGACCGTACAATTAGGGGATTTGCGGCGAATATTTCTAGCCAGCGCATAATTCGGGGTAGTGTAATTGGGGGTTCCACTGTACCATACTTTAATAAGCAAATCGATAGAACAAAAACGTACTTGTGTTCTTCTAGTTTACTCTTTGTGTCTGTGATTTCATCTTTGAGACGGTTAATAGCGTTCCGGTCCTGCTCGCATTTGGCTTGCGCTTCTCTTCTCGATCTCTCTATTGCGTTCACTTCCCCGTCCAGAGCATTTTTTGTCTCTTCCAATCTCTCCAACAACGCCTGCTGGTCATGATGAGCTGAAAATATTTCATTGAGGAATTCCTTCAGATTGAATAGTTGTATTAGAGAAGCATTCTCAAGTAAATATTTAAGATCCTAGTTTTTGGAATCCGTCATAAGTGACGACATGCAGAATATATTGAATGATTATTTGTAATAAAAAAAATTTCCATACAAATTGATTTTTTTACTTTTAGTGAAATTTGTCATTGAATTATGTTTAGGAAAAACTAAATATTGTAGTGTACTATGTATGCCAACTACCAGAGGATATTGCTCAGTGACTTATTTAACCTATTTTTATTTAAAAATTAGAGCCACTGATTTTGCAATCAAGATGATGCCGAAGTGACGATTGTCAATGTTAATCCATTTTTTTATTAAGCATGGCCATATTTGCCACTTTATTTACAAGACCGAGCTTTGTTTGCGAGACAAAATTTAACACCAATATCTGCCGATACGTAACTACCTACTTTGGTTTTACATATAAGTGATTTAAACAAAAAATCTGAAATTGTAAAACATGTAATAACAGAACTCCAAGTACTGATTAAAAAAAAATATTGTCTCATTATTTTTACCAATTTTGAACAAATATTTTCCACTAGAGATGAAGTTATGATAATTTAAATAAGACCCAGCACTTTTATCAATTTCGCGCAAATCAACCCAGATGCTGCATAAACTTTGAGTATATTTATTCCATAGCGAATGTGTTAATATGACCCTTTTATAACTGCCAATCAAATTTTTAATCCTTTTCTTGACCTTTCAAAAGCATTTTTGACCCTCGTTTGTTTGTTATATTGGTGAGGAATAACAATTCCCACCCAATTTGTTAAATTTTTGTAGTGTTTGCTTCACTAGCATTATCGTGCTGCAGGGTGACGTTTTATAGAGTTTGATAGTTATTGTTCTACTGTTCTCCAAAATTTATAATGAATATGACTGTTAGAATCCCTCCATATAGTCAGCATCATCTTTTTGTGTTTTTTTGGTTTTGAGGATGATTTTGCCGCATGACCTCAAGTTAACCATTTGTTTTTTTTCTCTCGTAGATGACATAAAGAACCCATTTATATAACTTATCACAAGCATATGGAGAAACGGAGATGGACTCCTAATGGTGTTTATCTCAACAGAAGCCTTTTCAAAGAGAACTGCTTTTTACTCAATTGTTCTAGAGGACTAGAAGATAGCTAATTCTATTGCTTTGTTTCGACCCATTTTTTTGATAAGACGGATGGGAGAGAATTTTTTAGTCATCACAGACATCGATGCCTTCAGACAGAAATCCATAAATCAATTTCTGAAACTGTTCCAACTGGCACTCGGGTCAGTGAGCTCCTTAACCGAAGAAATGTCAATGTCCACTCGACCAAGGCCCCAGCATACTTATAGTTGTACCTATTATATAAAAGAATTTTAGATGTCTGACCGTCTCGACTGAATACCTACCTATTAATAACACTTGCTGTTTGTCATTTTCTGCTCTCAAAAGCGCTTCCTCGTGCTGCTGGCAGAGTGTATCTATGGCCGTCTGCAGTTGCTGCTCTCTGTCCTGGAGTGCGACTATCTCTGCATCCTTTTCACCGCCCAAGCTTTGCACTGTCTGGTTCATTCGTTTTTCTAAAGATACCCGTACTTGTTCCTAAAGAGAAATGGAATAGTTAACTAGGGTATGTGAGAATCATTCAATGCTTTTTTTTTTACATACAGTGGATCTAGATTTCAAGTATACGAAACCCAGACACTGTGGAAGAATTATTTAGGGCTTTTTCAAAGAGCAGATGATCGCCTGAGTAACAAGCAGTTCTTGTAAAAGTACTTCTGTTGAGATAAATTGCTTCACATAGGAAGCAGATATGGTTGGAAAAAAAAACAAAAACTATTGTTACCTTTTCGTCCGTCAGTTTTCGCACATTCTCTGTGTTTGTCTTGTTGAGATTGGAAATAGTCTGCTGATACTCTGCTTCCTTTTTAGCATTCTGCTGAATGAGAGTATTCTTCGTGTCACGAAACTTTTTCTCTGAAGCCTCGAGATCTCGTAGTAGATTATTCACTCGCCCTTGAAAAAGACAGTAGAGGAAGATGAGAGAAAGTATAGTTTAATGATGCTTTAAAAAGACACAAATGCATAGTAAAAGTACATTTGCATAAGAAGCAAAATCCAATGAAAATTTTTCCCATCCACTTCTCATCTGCTGTTTTATTATGAAATTGACATCTTTTGGTAAACATTGTGTATCAAGAGTTTTTAACAAACCTTTGAGATTTTCTTCACTGAGTAATGTCTTTTGAAGTTCTTTGTCGAGTTTTTGTCTTTTGCTCTCGACAACTTCTAAGTTGCTCGAGGAGTCGAACAGGATCCCCTCCAGGGCTTCTTTCTCGCTCCGCAGGGAGGCGAGCTGCTCTTGCAGATTCTGTGCATCCTTATCGTTCGCGTCCAGCATCACCTGTCGAGGAGGACACACGAGGCCGGCCCCGTCGTTATTCGGCTAAAAAAATATTGCCCTCCGAGGATGTTCTCTTCGATCACCGACTAGAATGGCGCACCTCGCTTTCGAATTTGAAATGAATCGGGACGCAATACGAATAAGAGAATAAGAGAATTCGAATCAATACAAGTTTCATTGAGAGAAAGGCGGGATGCGAAAATTCGACTCTAATCACCTGCTTCTCTTCGCACTCTTTCACCAGCTCTTCCAGTGTCCTATTCAGACGCCCGTTGGTCTCGGCGGCCTGCTCCAGCCGCTGCTGCAGCCGAGCAATCTCCTCGGTCAGACAGTCCCTCTTGCGACCCGACGCACACAGCTGAGAGCCGAGGTCGCTTCGTTCTCTACGCGCCTGCGCCAGCTCTAGCTCCACCTGCAGGGCAATGCAAAACGTTATAAAAAATTTGGAATAAAAGTAAAACGCACTGGATGTCAAAATCAATACCCACCTTTTCTTTTTCACCATCTAAGAATTTTATTCGTTCGGCGTATGCATTTCTGTCCGCTTCGAGATCCAGCCGGGACTGTTCAGCAGCGAGAAGCTCCTTACGTAGAGAATTAAGATCAGCCTGAGCCTCACCGTTTTGATTACGAAGACTAGCTTTATCGTCATCCAGCTGAAATACAAACGGTAAACTCAATATTCAAACGTTAATGAAAGTGCTTATTTAAAAATGTGTTCTTTAGACTCAAAAAATTTGTACGTAACGGAATCATTCTACACTCAAGCATCTCAGTCTGATTCTGATTCTATATTATTGCGGTACAATAAAACAATTGAAAGTCATAGATTACGGGAGCCGGTAAATTGCTCGAAGGCAATTGCTCGAATGGAAATTGCTCAAATAACAAGATACTCGAATAACCAATTCCTCGAACGTCAAATGCTCGAATTGAAATAAGTATTTATTTTAACCGTGTTCGCTGTGTCCGTGTCCAAATGCGGATCATATGACCTCTTAATGGAGTTTATCTCAACAGAAGTGTTTCTACGAGAACTGCTTGTTAATTAGTTACTCGAACTGTTTCTATATTTTTCCAGAACACTAGGGCTAAGACAGAACAAACGGTTAGCTTATCACTATTGCTATGCCCAATTTTTAGTAAGAATGGGTGAGAGGGTTTCAAGAAATTACATATATGTATGCCTTTAAACAGAAATCCATAAATAATTTTAAAAATAATTGATTAAAAAGTTTACGTATTAAGATTCAAGCCCGTGACCTCCGAAAACAAAACCAACTACAATTTTAAATGCCATGGACCACTATATTTTTTTTCTAAGGAAAGCATAAAGAATATATAAAATAACATTTTTGATTATGAAACAGAAAGAATGCTTATTTAATAATAGTTCTGTATAATATTGTTTGTTGCTGCATGTTTGAGATAAGTTTATGGTTAATGGATTCTCTACTCTACCATTGTTACTGGAACGCAGACCACTGATTTTGCGACTGCTGCCTCAGAGCGCTCAAGATATTACATTATGAGTACAAAATAAGTATTTCAGTGTAAATAAGAAGTATCCGTAACCTGTTTGATGTCTTCATGCATTTGCTTCTTCTCCTGTTCCAGCGTATGAACGGCAGCATCTAGTTTTTCTAAGGAATCTTGCAAATCTGCTCTTTCCAAGAGGTATCTCTCCATTTCCATTTCAAGATCTCCTGCAAAAATTTTAATTGAATCCCATAACTGAAACTATCCGTCTATTTTTAAAAAAATTGGACGATTCCTGTTGCAAATTATATATCCATTTAGCTGCTGATAGATAACACATAATAATTAAATACAGTATTATTTCACTTTTAGGGTGTTCACTGTCAATACTTGGTGGAAAGGCATTATATTAATAAAAACAGAAGCATGTTATCACTTTGTCAGAAATTTCCCAAATTTTAATTATGTTTGTAATTACTTTCAATCGCATTCTGAATTTATGAATCTGGGATGACTTTTTAATTATATGTTAGATGTGTTGAACATTTTAATTTTGTGTTATTTTAGAATCACTTTAATGTAATTGGCAATTTCTTTTCAATGCCAACTGTTGTGTATAACTTTTCAATTTTGTATAAATAGCATTGTTAAATTATATTTCTTATCAGTTGACAATGCTCGCAATGAGCGAAACCGGTCCTGACATATTAAATAAAGTGGAATGAAGTACAAAGGATTATTGTTTTTATTAACAGTATTATTTATCGTAGTCAATGAATTGATAATTTTTCAACATATCATAATATTATGGTATTGCCTTCAAAACCTCAGGTATTTTATATAATGTATGAAATATCAAACTCAAATAAATAAAAAAAGGTTTGATGTCAATATGATGTATCGACGATATTTCAACCTCTAGTTTTCTCCATTTGCGATATGAGTCCGTCGGCTTCTGATTTATTCTGTTCGAGTAGATCTCTCGCTAGGTAGCTTTTGCTCAACTCCTCGCGCAGATTCAACAGCTCCTCTCTCGTCCGACTCGATCGATCCTCTTCTGATCTGGAATACAGTCACAAAAAATGTAAAAACAACCGTTCATTGTTGTATAGTTAAAAATCACAATGAATGCATAACAATTTATTGCTACAATAAATTCAATAATAAAAACTATTAAAAATATTGTATCGAATACCTCAGGAGAGATTCTCTGTTGGAAGCTTCTCGCTGCATTCTGTCTATTTCATCTTGTGCTAAACGTTTTTCACCCTCCAATGAATCAATGAGTTTCTGCATTTTTCCGTTAGTTTTCTGTAGTTTTTCATAATCCAACGTTAATGCATCAATCTGCGGAAACATTTAGGTGTGTTTATTGCTGCGTAAGTTTATTCTATTAAATCTAAGCTGAGACAGTGCGATAAAATAATATATTGTAAAATAATAATATCGATATGATTGTGGTTATATTTAAAAAAAATATATGTGGACTTCAAACAAGACTTTTGACATACGCTAGAACATATTTCAGATCTGTTTTTCTCCAGTGCGTCTTTGTCGCTTCGGAGGGTCTCTGACGTTTTAACTGCCAAGTCCCTCTCTTGCCCTGTCTTATTGAGTTGCCCATTGGCCGCATCCAACTTCGATTGTAGCTCTTGAATCTTGTTTTCGAGATCGGCGATACTCGCTTCTGACTGATTGCACTGCTTACGAGAATTGTGAAGCAGTTCCCGGTTGCTTTGAAGTTTCACCTATTATTAAAAACAAACGAAAAATATTGAATATATAATAGTAGTAATAAATATTGAAAATAATGATTGATTAAAATATGGAGCCAAGATTTATGGGTCTCTGCAATATATTGATTGAAAAGATTGAATAAAAATCGAGGACACGGCATTATTTTATTATTATGAATCTCAAAGTTTTTTTAGCTTTAAAAATATTAAAATCTGGCTTTTAACCGTTTGATTAGTTAGTCGAGTCTCTTAGACCTTGTTACCATTCAGCATTACCTAACAATAGATGCAGCCGCTGTCACAGGGCGGCATGATTTTTTTTTAATTCTTGAATGTGATTCATCAGTATATGTGACTAGACGAATTGATAGTTGTTTTATTAAATAAGTAAAACAAATCTATAGCTGCAATATGAAGTAGTATTTGAGACTCGCAGGGATCACTTTTTTACTGTTTTGACCATACTTAAAAGCTTAACGACCGCACGTTTTTTTTGTAAAATTTCACCTGGCGAAATAAAATTTTGCGATAAATTCGCAAAAATTATAATTTTATTAAATTCACTATAATTTGTAAGCAAATTGAGATATCTTTACAAAATTTAATTTTCTTAGCTTCCAGATACTTCACCTATACGCATATATGTGTCCGCGCAAACCTTTGTTTTTCAAAGACTCGTCCACGGTCGTTAAGCTGTTAAGACAAACTAATAAAACTGCCATAAAAAAAAATATTTTTTAATAAATTATTTTCCTTTGAATCAAATAAAACTTAGTTTCTCAACCTTTTTGTGTCCATGGCCCCTTTCGAGTGTCATATTTTTCCGTGGCCCCCATACCCTTACAAATAAGTTAAAATTGAAGATTGAAAGATACGCTGACAGAATTCATAATTTGACCACGGAATTCCCAAAATGAAAAGACGCCTTTTTTAGCTTTTCCCGGAATTTCAAAATATTTTGTCCCTGTCTGATTTTAAAAAGCTGGGATTTGCCTGTGGCCCGCCAAAACTGTGCTGTGGCTCACCTAAAATTATTTTTTTCTCTGTGGCCCTCAGTTGAGAAACCGTGATCAAATAATTACGGGACATGCATATAGCCTGATGCAACAAGATGGCATCTTTAAGTCAGCAAAGTAAACAAATTTGCACTTTTAGCCATCGAATAATTCTTTCTGGTAGTGATAAGTTAATTTTGAATTTTATTTATTTATTTGATAATAATATTGTTACAAAAATCTCACGTTGCTGGGCAACGGGCTTACAGCTAGTAATATTGTTATTACTATATTTTTATAGTAATAACTGATAGTAGCTGCTGATTTGAAATCGAAGAAAAAATTATCAAACAGAAAATACCAGAGAATTAAAAGGGAAAGATAAAGAAATGTTTCCATTCATTTGGAAATCAAATATATAAGAGTACACTAAGTTAATGTTTAAAGAATGTTTCATTTTTTGCCAGCAGTTATGTAATATTGTAACCATGAAAATTTACAGTTTAGAGCATAATTATTTTTAGACAATGCTCCGGGACACTTAACATCTTTGCCGAATATATACCCGGAAAACAGTGTTGTGTTTTCTTCTCCTAATACTGCCTGCCTCATACAACCCACGACACAAACAGTGATGGCGACGTTTAAGCGATATTATATGAGGAAAATAATGAAGCAGACTAAGCAAAATATTGGAGACACTCAGGCTGAAATGAAAGAGTCAAAAATGAAAGGTTCCGGGAAACAATTAAACCTGCAGATGATTAGTGATTTTATGAATTCTGAAGAAGCTTCGGAAATTCTCACATATTAAATAGTTAATCTAATGAATGAACTAAGTTTGGACGTCAATGGTGAAGATGTTAATGAGTCAATTGAATCTCACTCAGTATCTGTATCAAATGAATACTTAATTGAACAATAAGAATTAAATGAAATACACATTGGAAGTGAGGAAGAAGTTGATAAAATCATTGTAAAGACTTAAGATGTCAACTAACACTCACCGAGTTTATAAATAAAACACAAAAAAGCACTTAAACATGTCTCATTAATTATGTATATTGTTAAATAAATATAACTTTTAATGTTTTTTTTTACATCTCTCCTTTTGAACATTCAACATTTGCACACATTTTCAGGAACTAATTATGTGCAAAAGTCGACGACAGTCTGTATACAATGCAACTCCGATATACTGTCCTCGCATTATTCATTTATTTTATGATCGTTTATTTTTCATAGTCCCGTCCTGGCGAAACACAAGAAGAAAAAATAGTCGTTTAAATATTTTGGTCCCGTCACAAATATTATCTCGATTGACCGTTTTCGTTGAATATTTTTCATAAATAGTCTTGCCTCGTATCTCGTTTCCGGTTTTTTCAGTGGAACCCCGATCTAACGTTCTCGCTTTCTTAATTTTCGATTGTTTATTTTTTACTCGACCATGACTCCGTAATAACAATGCTTAACAACTCCACATTCTCATTCCCTGATTTACCGATTTCCTTGATCTATCATCTAAATATTATTGTCCTGTCCCAATTATTATCCCGATTGACCATTTTTTGAATATTTCTTTTTTCACTCATAGTCTTACATTGCATCTGGTCACGCAAATTTTTCTAATTCAAAAGTCAAAACAAAAATACATAAATGAAGAAAACTTGAACTCTAGCTGAGAAACTGAAAAAAATTCAGAGAGAAACAAACAAATAGACTTATTATTGTACTAAGCCATAGGTTCCCAACCTTTTTCGGGTGGGGACCCTTTTTATAAAAGCCATGTGACTAGCGACCCCCCCCCCAGGAATTTTAAATCCTCGATTTACTTTTTGCCCGGATTGTCTCCGAAGCTCCTTTTTTTTTTTTTAGCTCACTGAGGAATTTGAAATTCTTGATTTGCTATACCTTTTCCCAGGATTATCTCCGAAGCTCCTTTTTTTTTTTTAGCTCACCGGGAAATTTCGAATCCTTGATTTGCTATATTGTTAAAATCTAAAAAAAGTTGGCGACCCTCAGGTTGGGAACCCGTGTACTAAGCAATTAAATAATAAATTTATATATCTATTAATAAAAAAAGTGAAATTAATAAATAAGTTAGTTGATAATTAAGCACTTTTTGATATTATTTGAAGATTTCCCGCATTATCGGTTTCCCGCATTATTTGTTGATCTATTATGGTACCTTGGAAAACGTAGAATCGGGGTCACTGTATGTGCAAAAGTCGACGGCTTCCTGTATGATTTCTTTCTTGAAATGCCTGTGTAATGAAAATATTTTTTTGATATATCTTCTTTCTTGCGCTCGATGCATGGAGTTGATTCTGAGATCGCCAAATGAAATTGCTACCAGGTATGTGTGAATTTTAGCACACTTACCATTTTTTATGTTCAATTTACTTACATATATTTCATAAAACTTTGAACAATTTTTTCGTAGTAATATTATAAATTCCTCTGTACCTGTGCTACTGAAATGCTGGTCTGCGGACCAGTTCTGGTCCTGTGGGTCGGCGCAAGCTGGTCCGCGCTCAACAATGTGAATACAGTGGAACAACGATCTACCGTTCTCGCATTGTTGGTTTTCCCGCATGGTTCGTTTATTTTTCATAGTCCTGGCCAAACACCCATAAGAACAATGTAAAATAATCCCGCATTAATCGTTCCCCGATTTACCGTTTTCCTCGATCTATCGTTCAAATATTTTGGTCCCGTCAAAAATATTATCCCGATTGACCGTTTTCGTTGAATATTTCTCATAAATAGTCTTACCTCGCATTTCGTTTCACGTTTCTTTCAGTGGAACCCCGATCTTCCGTTCTCACTATCTTCGTTTTGTTTGCATGGATCGTTTATTTTTTACTCGAACAAGACTCCGTAATAACAGTGTTTAGTAATTCCACGATTCATCATTTTTCCGATTTACCGATTTCCTCGATCTATCATCTAAATATTATCGTCCTGTCCCAGTTACTATCTATCCTGATTGACCATTTTTGTAGAATATTTTTTTCGCTCATAAATAGTCTTACATTGCATCTGGTTGCGTGAATTTTTCTAAGTCAAAACTAAAATACCTAAATGAAGACAGCTAGAACTCTAGTAGAAAAACTGAAAATAATTAAAGACATTGGAAAAAATTCAGGAGAAAAACGAGTTGACATAGCAAAAAGGAGTTGACTTAGAAATGTACGCGATTTTAAAGAGTCTTTGTTAAAATTTAAGTGCCAAACTGCAAATAGGCTACTTAGTTTGTAATAAGCAAGTTAAAAATATACTTATTGGTTCTTTAATAAAAACAATGTAATAAATAAATATTTTTTTTGAAAATTAAGCATTTTTCTGGTGTTATTTGAAGACTTCCCGCATTATCGGTTTCCCGCATTATTCGGTCATTTATTACGGTCCCTTGAATAACGTAGAATCGAGGTTCCACTGTATATAGTTAGCCATGCATGTATGCCTTATTTATTTAATTACATAATAATGCCGGTTCCCATGTAACGCTGGTCAGCGCCCCGAAAAAAGTTTGTGCAGCACCATTATACACATCATCAATGATTGGATCATTTATCTACATTACTTTATTTTTAAAAAATAGCGTTACGGCAACAATGATTAAGGTGGCAGAGTGTGACTGTACATGCATGGCGTTACTCGATCTTGCTCAGGATAACACGTACGTATTAATCAAAATATACACAAACACTTCACCTGGAGTTCGTGGATATGCGTCTGATGGCGTCTGAGAGCGGCTTGCACCGCTGAAACGGTACTTTCAGCTAGCGCAGTTCCTCCGACTCCACCGCGAGTGTCCGCAGATCTGCATTATGTAAGAAAAATGACATATTATAATTTAGAATATGAATGGAAATAAGACTTGGCGGTACATGAAAGCGTTTCATGACCGCGGGAATGGAAATGGTTTCATGACCTTCCAATAATATTACGATTGTCTCTGTAGTGAGTCAGATTGAGAAAATATTGTTTCTCAAATCTTACACCATGAATATGGGAATGTCCAGATGGACTCTGAAAAGAAAAAAAAAGCTCAGACCGGCAACCGAGCTGACTTGGATTGGCGGAGAATTAATTTTCCATTTTTTTTAATTTATTAAAACTTTAATGTGAAATGGGCTCTTCATTTGTTTAGCTTACAATGTTTTATAGAATATATACTTAATTATGTATTGACTATCTTTATCTCTATATATATATAAAAATCTCGTGTCACTGTGCTTGTCGCCAAACTCCTCCGAAACGGCTTGACCGATTTTTATGATTTTTTTTATGTATATTTGCTAGATATGAGAATCAAATGTAAACTATATTTCATCCCGCTAGGTGAAGGTTGTCCCGATCCAGATTTTTTTTCAATATTCCTGACGATTCGAGGTTCCAATTTAAAACAATTGAAATGGACGTCTTTAAATTCAAATTTCCTGGCTTAGAACTGAAGCATCGTAATAATATTGAGAGAACTTTATTTGAAAGTTTGCATCGCTACGACGTTTTTTAAATAATCGAATATTCTGATTCGATTTTTTGAAGCTATAATTATAGGGCTGGGAAAAGATTTTTTGCAGCTGATTTGACAGATTTTGATCAGTGACGTCATTGATTCGATTATTGGAGGTATGGTTATATTTTGCATCTGACCTTAAAAATATTTTTAATTTCTTACATGCATTAGGAATATTCTAATAACAGTATGGATATTTTATAAAACTGTATTTCGACTTTTATTTTAAAATCTTCTACTAGGAAAAATGATTGTTAGCAAACTTAAACATTATTCTAAAAATTAAATAATTTACAATTTCAAGATTTTTTGGAGCTGATTTGACAGATTTTGATCAGTTTCATTGATTCGATTATTGGAAAGTATGGGTTTATTTTGCATCCGGCGTTGAAAATCTTTTTAATTTCTTACGTGCATCAGGAATATTCTAATGACGGTATGGATATTTTATAGAACTATATTTAGACTTTTATTTTAAAATCTTCTACTATGAAGAATAATTGTTAGCAAACTTAAACATTATTCCAAAAATTTAATAATTTACGAAATTTCTGCTACTACGAAAAATGGTTGTTGGCAAACTTAAACATCATTCCAAAAATTAAATAATTTACGTGGTCTATTTCTGCTACTACGAAAAATGATTGTTAGCAAACTTAAACATTATTCCAAAAATTCAATAATTTACAATTTAAATACTGCAGGGCAGTCGATATATGCCCTGAGGTCTATTTTTTTTACTACGAAATATATTTATAGACTTTTTAATTAATCTAAAAATTATATTATTTACAATTTAAATACTGCAAGGCTGTCAATATATTATGTCCCGAGATCTACTTCCTCTTCTACGAAATATATTTGTTAGCAAACTTAAAACATTTCAAATATTCTAAAAAATATATTATTTACAATTTAAATACTGAAGGACTGTCGTTATATATCCCGAGATCTTTTTCTTTTTCTACGAAATATATTTGTTAGCAAACTTAAGCATTTCAATTATTCTAAAAATTATCTCTATCTCTATATAGGCTTGACCGATTTTTATGATTTTTTTAATGTACATTTGTTAGATAGTAGAATAGGTTTTAAAGTATATTTCATCCCGCTAGGTGAAGGATGTCCCTATCCCGAATTTTTTTTCAATATTTTTGACGTCCGTCGTTCGTATTTCAAACAGAATGAAATTATTAGAGTTGTTGAATGACAGATGGCGCTAAGTGCGCAGCAACTTAAGTCTTTTTAAGTTTGATACGTGCCATGGTTACGTCAAACAATCAAAGGGTATTGTAAACAATTATCAAGTGAATTTGTAATAGTCGTCACAAAGCATTTCTTTCGCTGTCAAACAATTATGCCACCTAAAAAACTAGCTATTAGTTGATCTAGACCTCAAGCACGAAAGAAAACGGCATCACGAGCGTCAGAAACAGACGAGCAAGTTTGGAAACCGTTCGAGGCTCTCACTGCTCAAGCCCGATCGTCTGATACAATGATATGCAAACAACCCTTTTGACCGTGATTAGGAACGAGAAACACAATTTGATGTCGACAAATTGGGTACATTTGTTCAAACAAATCTTCCGAAATTGGTCCCAGAACAACGCATAGCGTAAGACAGAATTATGCATGCAATCAAACACAAGCCAAAACGTTGGATCACGAAACAATATTGTTGGCAATCGCTTCATCTGCAATTGCAGCAAATCTTTTGGATGGTGGTCAAACAGCGCATTCAGCAAAGAAATTGCCTTTGAACACCAACATGCAATATCAAAAAAAAAATCATGATTGATGAAGTACTTTAACCATATGAACTCATTAAATGGGACGAATTTACTATTTGAGAGGAAATGAACAGGTCTTTGGTGGCGAACCTTTTTTATTGTCTGGTGTTTTTCGACAAACTCTACCAGTTATACCACGTTCAACAGCTGCTGGTGAATCAAGTGCATGTCTCAAATCATCAGTTTTATGGTGACATGTGCATAAATTGACTTTGAAAGCTAATATGCGTGTAGAATTACAATATGATGCATCCGCTGAACGTTTCAAAAAACAATTGTCAGATATTGGTAATGAAAAATAGAAATCGATGAATCCACACATTACCACCAAGCTTCTGTAAAATTACAGGAACCGTAAGCGAATTGATGCACAAAGTTTTCCCAAATATTGCACAGAATTACAAAAATCATCAGTGGCTTAGTGAATGTGTTATATTAGCAGTCAAAAACAACGATGGTAATGCCATCAACTTCAGGATTCCAAATGAAATACCAGGCAAAGAAACAACGTATAAGTCCATCAATACTATAAATTGATCAAGACGAAGTTGTCAATTATCCAACTGAATTCTTAAACTCACTTGATTTACCAGGCATGCTACCGCACGTTTTAACACTGAAAAT
Organism: Himalopsyche tibetana; assembly: GCA_030503985.1. Lineage (NCBI taxonomy): Eukaryota > Metazoa > Arthropoda > Insecta > Trichoptera > Rhyacophilidae > Himalopsyche > Himalopsyche tibetana. The sequence goes on along the minus strand of JAPJYX010000007.1, from coordinate 114,612 downwards.
TGGCGTACCTATCATTCTTCTCCGAAATATAAATCCACCACGACTTTACAACGGTATCAGGCTTTCAGTGAAAAATTAATGAACAGTATCATCTAAGCTTCAATTTTAAATGGAAAATTTAAAGGGTAACGATGTACTGTTGTTGCCAAGCATTCAATAATTCCGACAGATAGGCCATTAGAATTAAAATGTTTGCAGTTTCCGGTGCGACTCACATTTGGACAATCGCTACAAGTGTGTGGACTAAATTTTAAAAATCCATGCTTCACACATGGACAGCTGTATCTGGCCTGCTCACGGGTTGAAAAACCTTAAGATCTATTCATATACGCACCAGACAAAAAAAACAAAATATATCCAAAAGCACTTCAATAAACATAATTAAAACACAAACACTTTCTTTCTTTGAGTGGCATTGCAACGCATGCCGGGTCAGCTAGTATAGATATAATATTTTTAAATCATCTATTTATTAATGTATGTATTATTTATGTATCATGTTTATTTTCAAATTGAATGACCCCCTCCAGGGACAATTTCTGGATCCGCCCCTGTTGACTTGATTGCAACACGAGAGAGTAGATTTCAGCTCATTTCATCCAAGTCTTCAGTTACTGAACTTAACAATGCTGTGTTATGTTATATGCCCGAGAAGGACTTTATTCTGTAGCATTATTGCATAACGTCATTATTCTTTCAAAAATGACAGACCTGTGTGACGAGGGAGGCGGAGGAGGCGAGGGCGGGGGAGCATGAGAAAGATGAAGGTGCGGTGGAGGGTGCTGCCCGTTGCCGTTCGTGTTGGCCCTGTCACTGTCCCTGAGTACGGCCCTCGCCACACCGGCAAGCGCGGCTCGCAGGGCGCCGGCCTCGCATCGCAATGCTCCCAACTCCGCCATGGCGCCTTCTGCTGAACGACTCCGCTCCTCCTGTAAAAAATCTATAAATTAATACGTAGCTGGTAAATATATTATGATTACCTGCTCGGCGATACATACGATTGTCAGCTGAGTCAAGTATCAAATCATGTTGATATTGAATCGAAAAATTTCTTTCGCATCTTGAACTCAGGTGTTTGCGATGGCTTATCTCTAAATTATTTTTGACGGAATATATTCATTTTTAATATGAAATTAATTTTGATAACTTTGTTAATCCTTTAATCTTTGTTAAATCTCAATAAAAAAAAGTAATAAATTTAATTTATCTCTGAGTTGGTTTGGCAGACATTTTTTAATTTGGCTTGAGTTTATTCGCTTTGGAATTGGTAATTTGAAATATTTCATTAAATTATTAATCTACATTAACTAATGATAAACGAGTTAGAAACGGACTATATCGGGGGTCACTCACCAGAGCTCGCAGTTCAGCAGTGAGTTGCTGCAGCTTAGCATCACGCTGTGATATTTCCATCCGATCCGCGTCATGTCGCTTCTCCGTCTCCGCTAGCTTTCTTTTCAGTTCTGAGAGTTCTCGGTCTGCCTGCTCGTAGATTGTACACCATTAAAATCATGTTATTTTATGGAATTTCTCTAGTAACAATTATTGTAGACGCAGGTAATTCTCTTTTAGCGTGGGATTTTATTTACAGGAATGTTTTCATCGTGTAAAGAGAAGATTACTGTACTGTGAAACATCTAGTACCGAGGAAGATTAGTGATTTCCAATTGAGTGCCACTATTAGACTGTTTTTTTTTCTTTTCTACATAATATTGCACTATTAATTACATATTTTACTAACTTGATTCTTGTAAAATATGTGAAAAATTGCAGTCTTAATCTGAAAAACTCAATAGACAATTTGTGAGTATGCAGTAGCAGAATGCTTGAAATAACTTACTTCGACACATAATAAATTAATATTTTGCTTAGAAATACAAAATAAATGAATGCCGTTAATGGCTTACTGGATTATTATGATACATTGACCACAGATTCACGCTGTAGTCATGTCAATACATGAAGTAATAATGTAGGCTGTAATAATGTAGGAAGTAATAATGTAGGCTAGTAGAAGAAGCTGGGTAAGATAAATAAAATTTATAAAAGTAGCATTTTATGTGTTTTTGCTAGTCCGTGCAGCATTGCCACTTCAACAACCGTTATCGTGAAAGCGAATTCCACCCAATTAAAAATAAAAAAGAGTTAACCACTTCCGTAGCCATTCCGGCCGGGCCATCAGTTGCAGTGACGAAATCGCGACACAGAAATTCCAGTTCGTTTTTGACTTTCGCCAGGTCTCGATCGGTGGCCGACCGCATTTCAGAAAAGAGGCGCTTCACTGACACCACATCTCGCCAGAGGGCAAGTAGCCGATTGTGCTCTGTCGTATAATAGTCATTGAACGCCTGAAAGCAAAAAAAGAAATTGAGATTCAGACTAGGGACATGTCGCGAGACGGTCGCTCAGTAGTGAACTCGCCTGCTCTTCATCCTTCCACTCATCTTCTTTGACGATCATCTCTTCTCGAAGAGCTTCCCAGTCGTTGGTAAGCTTCTGAAGGTCACCAGTCAAGGCGTCGTTGATCTGATGGGATTCTTCCAGCTGCTCTCGGAGAGAGGAGTTCGCCTGGATGTACTTTTCACATCTAAAATTGTCATGAATATCGTTAAATAAAAGTGCCAATAAGAATAAAATAAAGGTAAAAAAAATATTGATCCCAGTCATGAGATATGCTCAAAAAATCGAAGATTATTTTTTTATGTAAAATGGGGAAATAAATAATAAATTATGTTAAAAATTGTTCATTACAATTAAAGTAAATTAAAAACCTTTTTTTTAATCGACTTAACAATACAATTTTAGGAAGAACATAATTTCTTAAAGATTATCGTAATACATAATGACAAATTCAGTCGCGATCAGATCTTTCAAATGTTTCAGTTAACAGGGTTAATGTTTGAAGCGGTTATCTCACTTTCTTTTCTCCTCGTCTAGTTTCCTGAGAGCGGTTTCGAGGTCGAGGATACGCTCGTCTCTGGCCTCGCGCAGGTGCTGCTGCGCCTGTTCCAGCGCCGACGAGATGACCGGAGCTGCAGCGGACGAAGCGCGGTGCGAGGCGGAGGCGGTCGGCGGAGGCAGCGAGATCGCGACCTGGGGATTCGAGCGACCCCGGTAGGATTCGACAGTGTCCGGCGCGTGGCTCTCCAGATCTGAACATCTCTGTTTGTATTGTAGCACCTGTTTGAGTGTGTTATCGTTTTGAATAAAAGATTGAAAACTATTGAATATTGCGGGGGTGTTTCAGAGAAATAAACAAAAGCGTGATTAAGCCGAAGCCGTATAAAAACTTATCTGTGATCCTTAAATGGAATTACACTGAAAGAAATAAAGAAATTTAAATGATTTCGGTAGTAAAATGTTCCCGGGATCCGGTCTTTATTGACGAACGGCAGTTTAGAGTTAATGCACAGGATTTACAACTACGTATCTAAGGAGAAAGTTGCACGGATCACGAATACAAATTTATAAACATAAAATAAAAATAAATTATTATACCCACCTTAGCCTGCAAGCGTGCGACGAGCGCGGCCTGGTCATGGTGGGCGCGACGATAAGCATCCAGACGACGACGGTAGCCCGCTTCGCGCCCCCTAGGTCCGAACCCGCCACCCGGGGACTCCGGAGGACTCTCATCTGACCTCGAAGAATCCATTTTTCCAACAGACAACTGGCGGGAACGGAAGAAGATATTATCAGTCACAACTAAATCGGTGAAGGCTTGATATTTAAGTGCGAGAGGGCCACCACCGGAGAGGGCGAAGCGGCTCTCTCGCTGCGAGATTTTTTGCATACACCCATACCTCGCTATACGGCCGCTCTTTATACGGCATTTCGCTATAACGGCCCTCTTCAATTAAGGCACGTTTTCGATTTTCGGCCTAAAATGTTTCACTATAACGGCAAAAAAAACTTTTTTTCGATGTCGATCTTGCGCAAGCGCAATCTCAATGCGAAATTGGAAATAATTAGGGACATTTTTGGTACGTAAGTACATATGTATGTATGTACAATTTTTTTTTTAATATGTATTTTTTTTACTTATTTTATAATTTCACTATTTTTAGACAAAATGCCACCGAAAAAAATATCGACTTCGGAGACTGATAAAAAGAGATGCCGAAAATCAGTCACGCTAGAAGCTAAAATAGAAGTATTACGTCGTATAGAAGCTGGAGAGAAAATTGTTGAAATTTGCAAGGCATTTGGACTTCTACCATTCAAACTATTCGCGATAAAAAAGAAGACATTAAAACATATGTACGTATACATACACATATTTTATGTGACATGAAGTTGTTTCGTGTATCTTTGATTTAAATGAAATGAATGCATTTTGAATGATAAACCATGTCACATATTTCAAAAATTTGGAGCCGATCCCATTGAATTTGTATGAATTTGTTTTAGAATAATTGATTCCTTATACGGCTTTTCGCTTTGCGGCCAAGTTTCGTGGAACTTATCTAGGCCGTAAAGCGAGGTATGGGTGTACGCTACACGCCACGAATGCGCAGCTTTATACCTCTTTTACACATACGCGGCCTAAATCAATCTTTCGGCCGAATACAAATCAATCTGAATGCGACACACTGGATTTGGCCGAGCAATCCGACAGGTGATTTTAAGTGAGCGAATTAATAGAAACCGTTTCAATTTTCTCGACCGAGAATCCTCTCAAGGGGTATCCACCCCCACGGCCAATAGCATGCTTTCGCTCACGTTTTTGATGTGTTGGAACATGCGTTTGACGAGTGTTGTTGAATCGAACGAAATGAATGCACTTAAAATGAATGGAATCGCTAAAACAATTATATGCGCGTAGACGCTTACTAGGTCAATACTATCGATAGGCCGATGACGCTCGATCGGTGTAAAAGAGTTAAAGTCGGATTCGGGCGGGTACAACTTCAAATGTTTGGCGATTACTTGAGCGTGCGGCCTGACGGTCGAAGCTCCGGCGGCAATTCCTCGCTCCCTCCTGTCCGTCCCCAACCCTCTGGCGCTTCTCGGCGTGGACTGCGCCAGCGAGAGAGGTTCTCTCCCTGCTGAACCCTAAATTCACGTCCGAACAGATAAAATGCAGTTCAATCGGACAGTTTGCTCGAATCGACGGCTGCCGATTTTCGGCGGTCGGAGGAACGGCGTCGTTCCCGACGAATCACTCAAAAAACTATGGGATCCGGTCGCCGTATGCCTATAACAGGTTGAACAAACATTATTAATTTGCGCGTAGCCAAGACGACGTCGAGTAAATCCAAAATGTGTGTCACGCACGATCGCCCTCACGCTCGGTCCCTCACATTTTTACTATTGCAGCGGCGTATGAAGTCTTCCGTAAGTAAGCTTTGTGAATATGTAGGTACTAATACCAAATCTGAACGCTGATCTTCTCCGGAGGCGCAGAGCGTTTTCGTTAACTTCCATGTGCGTTCACTCAAAACTTAAATTATACGTTTAAAATAATATGTATTTAAAAATATATAATATTAGAAAAGCACCATGTCACCGCCCGACATTTATTAAGCGTTCCGGCATTCATTCATTCTGAGGGTTCAAACGATATCACTATCTAATCGTTTGATTAAAAGACAAAGAGCATAGGTAAATGAAAATTCAGTTGAAAATTTGCTGTAAAATGTACAGCTCGCGCGTCACCAGTTGGACAGCGCTGGCCTGGGTCCAGTGGCGTAGGAAGGGGTCCCGCCGCCCAGGGCGTTTCTTGAATTTGCCGCCCTCCCCCAATAATTTCCCTTCTTTAAAAAAAAATTAGTTATGAAATTATACTACAGGTGGCTTAATTTTTTGGTACTTGTTTTTAGCCGGTATCATACGTATTTAATTATATCCACGCGCACAAAATTATCGAACACAGTCTACTCACACATATACGTTTGTATACAGACGATGGTCAGTGATTTTTTCATTATTGATGATTGTTTAAATTATTTAGTAAAATCTCATGTTGCAATTACAATCTGGAAAAAAGTATGTTAAATATTTGATATTCACATTGTTTGCATTTCTCAAGTGAATGTATAATTTTATATGAGAATCAATAAAATAATAAAATTATGTAAGCACACTGTGTATGTGAATTTTTAATATTAAATACCTTCATTTATGATATTTCTTTTCAATACAATCAAAAATATCGGCCCTATTACAATACAACAGTATCGTTTTAGCCAAAATACGTATTTAATAATTAAATGATAAACTGTTCACATACATACAATAAAATATTTTGCTTATTTCCATTCTCTATCGCTACTCTCATTGTTTTTATTGGTTTTTTTTTAATTTTTGTAGATATCGATACTAGACACATCCTCTTTTATTATATTCGAAAAGCTTATTTTCCAATTAACAATTTTATAATAATTTTCGGATATATTTTCTTTGAGAAATAATCCATCGTGGAAGTAAGTAGAAAACTGGCATCAGATGGGAAAATCATATGAATTTTGAATTTTTCGTTTGCAATTTATTTTATGCTAAAACTAATTATGTATTACTGAAATAATTCGATTCGATAATATAAATATTTTATATTTTTAGATTTCTATCTAACGAGAATAAGATCAATTTTCAAAGATATTGTTCGCATTTTGAATGAACATTAAATTTATTGAAATATGAAATGGACCTCACTATTAAAACTTTATTGTAAGATAGTTTAGCGGAATTAGGTGTTTGGCATTTGAATTTAGCATCTTACGTAAGGTATAATAAGTTCTAAAATAGCGTAAGTAAGATTTTTTTATATGCATTTATGAGGATTTTTTTGTTTGCGGGGGAAGTGGGCCGTTTTTTAGGAAGTAAAATACAATTATAATACTCCGTTCGCGTCGATTTTGCACTTTTTGATGCACGTTTAACAGGAAAGAACCATTTTTTTTAATTCATAAATATAATTTTTCTAAAAATTTCGTATTTTGGTGTTTTTTTTCTTTTGGTTTTTTTTCAGAGCAGGAACTTTCTTTAATGTGTCAAAAAAAATATTTGTCAATTGTCTTTTGTATTATGTTTGAAGGAAAAGTGGAAAATTATTGCTATTATTATAAGTATTAATTTTACAAAAAAGTAAACGAATTTAAAGCTGTAAGATACCAGATTTTATTTTGTAAACATAACATTTGAGAAAAAAAACATATTTAAAATTAAATTTTCTGACTTTTCTCTTCACAAAATTCTTAGTAACGTTATCAACGTCTATTTTATCTGTCAGTTAAAGTTTTATTAAAAATATGGTTGTAGAGTTGGAGTCGTTGCCGTAGTCGGAAAAAACTAACGACCCCGACTGTTTTTTTTTTAATTTTTTTGAGAGTTCAAATCGCTAAAGTCAAAAGTCGCCACTGGTCGATCTGGTATGAATGTAAATTAAATAAGAAAGAGATTTTTTAAATAAATTCCAAAAGCATAAGAGTAAGTGAGAATATTTCAATTTTCCTTCACATCTCTGTTTGCTTAGCAGGAACAGGAACATTTTTTTAAATTCTTCCCAAGCAGTGCGATAATCATGCGAGGGAAAAATGATAAATTAATTATCGCTTACATTGATTCTGTATACAAAGCAATTTTTGTTTATTACCTCTGAAGTTTTTTTCTATTTCTTGAAAACGCGACCCCCAAAAAGTTGTGTTTAATCAGTAAGTCACAAGTAGGGATTCTGTGTCGAGACGTCCCGGGACAAAAGTCCCGGGACTTTTAAGGTTTTTTGCTGTCTTAAGTCCCGGGACATTTAACAACAAAGTCCCGGGACTTAAGACAGCCAAATTGTACATTTTTAATTTTGAAAAACCATTCAAACAAATAAAAATTGGATGCAAGCAATCGCTAATGTGACCTAAAAAGTTAATTTTGATTTAAAATAAAGTTACATTGGTGTCTGAGCAACAACGTTTATTACAAAAATAAGAAATCGGCTGTCTGATTCGTCATTAAATTCATTATTATTTTTAAAAGCATATTTTGATAAGCAAAAATAAAATATTAACTTTTGTGTAAATAATACATACTATGTATGATTTGAGGTTGTGACTTTATCATTGAATTAATTTAATATTTTTATTATTAATAAATAAATGTGTTCAAAAGATGTATTTTTTTAATTAACGCATACTTTCGCCGCCTTTTTAAAGTACGCATAAAAAAAATACGTCTAAGTGCGTAAAAAACGCTCAAAAAAAAATATTTATTGAAACGAAATATTAAAAAACGTTTGGGAGAAAGATATCTTCATTTATGTTATTAGAAATTTGTTTAAATCAATTCATAATCGTATTAAAAATATAACTGTAGCAAAAACAAATTTAAAAATAATATAATTAAGTGTTCATACCTGATGTTGTTTTATTTACAAATGTTTTTCACTATTGTACTAAGTTACCAATGTCTCAATAGGACAAAAAATGTATAAAAGCTGTATTGTGATTTTTGAAGTAACGGTCATAATTTTACCCAATTCGTTGTTATTTCTTCAATACATGAACCGTTATCATCCCTTTTTAGTACATACATACAAATATTTAATTTCAATAAATTTATAATTTTATTGAAGAGGAAATAAAAGTCCCAAGTCCCGGGAAGTCCCGGGACTTTTACTTTATCACGTCTCGTGTCCCGGGACTTTGAAAAACCCGAGACTTCAGAATCCCTAGTCACAAGGCACAAATTAGACGAAAGAAAGCATAATATTGAAATGTAGCTCGCATTGATTATATATCCAAAACAATTTGTATTTGTTTTTTTTACCTTTGAAATTCAAAAAAATGCCACCTCCAAAAAAGTATATATGTATTGCCAGTGAGCGACAGAAAATATAGTGAAAGTGATATTGCTTACATTGGTTCTTTATATGTATATATCAATCATTATTTTCATACTAGCGAGTACCCGGCATGCGTTGCAATGCCACTCAAAGAAAGAACGAGTTTGTGTTTTAATTCTGTCTATTGAAGTGATTTTGGATATCTTTTGTTTATCCGTCTGGTGCGTATACGAATAGATCTGAAGGTTTTCCAACGGGTGAGCAGGCCACATATAGATGTCCATGTGAGAAGCATAGATTTTCTTAGTTTAGTCCACACCCTGTGGCGATTGTAGCGATTGTCCCTGTGATTTGTTGGTGGCCATTGCAAATGCGAGTCGCACCGGAAACTGCAAACATTTAAATTCGAATGGCATATCTGTTGGGATCATTGAGATGCTCAAATTCCCAAGGTCCCTTTTAAATTTTCCTTTTAATTTGTTTAGCTTCAATGATATTGTGCATTATCTTTTTCACTGAATGTCTGGTACCCTTGCAAAGTGGTGGATTTATATTTCGGAGAAGAATGATAGGTACACCAAATTTCAATGTTAAAACGTGTGACGGCATGGCTGGCAAATCAATTGAATGTAAGAATTCAGAAGAATTTATTGCGATATTTTTGGGAAAACTTTGTGAATCAATTCTCTTATTGTTTTTGTAATTTTACAGAAGTTTGTTGGCAATGTAAAACATTGTTTGGATTCATCTATTTCCAATTTTCCTCAGAGGATTTTCATCAAGCTCAGAGGGGTTCGCGCAAGCCCTTTGTGAAATTTTGCTAAGGTCGGCCAGCCCCTTTTTAATCTAAGAGAAAACAATATTCTTAAACCAAATGATTACATAACTGCAATTTCTGTCTTACATACATTATCTACGACAGTATCAGTATACACAGTAGTGCATTTTTGGCCATTTACATTGATGATTTTACAGTAAATTGCATATTGTTACATATTGTAAATGTATTAAGTAAAAATCGATCGCTTATTTAAGTAGTCTATCAAACTGATAAAAACTCACTGCTTCCCAGAATACGGAAAATTGCTTTGATATAAAGCGAGCCCCTTGTTAACACATTGGCAGCCTACCGCTGGCTGTACTGATTTAGAAAACTTTGAGGGTGTCCACACAACAAATCATCAAAGTTTTATTGCAATCGGATGAACGGTATAGATACAGGAACGCATAAAGGAAAAACTACCAAATTACCGTATTGGCAGCCCATCGTTGTATGTTTTGATTCAAAAACCTTTGCTGGTGTCCGCAAAGCAAATCACCAAAGCTTTATCGCAATCAGATGAACGGTATAGAAACGCATTCGGAACAAGCAAACAAATTAACTTATTGGAAGCTCACCGCTGACCGTATTTATTCAGATACCGTTGCGGGTGTTCGCACAACAACTCATCAAAGTTTTATCGCAATCGGATGAACGGTATAGGAACAGGAAAGAGACAAACTAACAAATTAGCGTATTGGCAGCTCACCGCTGATTCATATTCATTCGCGGGCGTCCGCACAACGGCTCACCAAAGTTTTATCGCAGTCCGATGAATGGTATAGAATTGCATACGGAAAAACAAACAAATTAACGTATTGGCAGCCCACCGTTGATTTATACACATTTGCAGGCGTTCACACAACAACTCACCAAATTATTGCAGTTGGATGAACGGTATAGGAACGCATACCAGACTAACAAACAAATTAACGCATTGAGAGCCCACCGCTGATTCATAAACCTATTCTGGCGTCCGCATAACAACTCCCCAAAAAATTATCGCAATCGGATGAGCGGTATAGGAGCGCATAGGTAACAAACAAACAAACATTCATTTTTATATATATAGACTAGCAAATTAACGCATTGGGAGCCCACCGCTGATTCATAAACCTATTCTGGCGTCCGCACAACAACTCCCCAAAAAAGTTATCGCAATCGGATGAGCGGTGTAGGAGCGCATAGGTAACAAACAAACAAACATTCATTTTTATATATATAAGATTACTTAGAAAATTTTCTGTTCATTTTCGAAAATGGTCCGACCCCCCCCCCCCTTGCTATGCCACTGCCTGGGTCATAAAAGCAAAAGCATGGGCTAAAATTTTATTTCTAAAAATAGTAATGCCGCCATTTTAAAGTCTGCCTAGGGGCGGCATATTGCCGAGTAACTTCCTTATTAATTTAATGGTGTTAATTTGTGAATTGTTATCGATATCACGGTGATAAACTTTTAACATTTCTGATCATTTCATCAAACTAAGCTGTTCTTAAATGTTGCCCTGCGAACTCCCGCATTAATTTAGGGTAAGTGTCACGGCCTACAGAGACACCTATAATTAAGAGAAATCATTAAATTGCTTATATACAAAAAAAAAAATTGATAGAATATAGATTAATAGGATTTTAAAATCATCTCAGCTGAGTGAAACATTCTCATAAAGTTTATTTGTACAAAATTAACAGGGAGCCAGTGGCGTGTAAGCAGGGACCTCCTATTTGTTTTCATTAAAAATTCGTATCTCAACGAAAACGCACTATTTATTTTTGAAAAAAGTATCAAACGTTATCAAAATCAAATACATCAATAATGATATTAAGTTTTTTTATTATTCTCCATTTGACAGATAGCTACTATATCAAAAAGGTATGAATGTCTATAAAAGCTGAAAAAAATACTAAATGTCATTATTGATGTTTGTAATATTGCTAATGTTTGATATTTTTTCAAAAATAAATAGTGCGTTTTGATTGAGATGCGAATTTTTAATGAAAAAAATGAGGTCCCCGCTTAAGCACGCCACTGGCTCCTTGTTCATTTTTTACAAACAAATTTTATCACAATATGATGATAAGGAATGTTTATCTCAATTTTGATGATTTGAAAATCCTATTAAGGTAGATTCTATCAATTAAACGTTTTTTTTGTAAAAAAGCAATTTGATATGTTCTCTTTATTATAGGTGTCTCTGTAGACCGTGACTCTTTTATTGTTCAAACATTTTTTGAAAATAATAAAAAAAACATGACTTCTTATCTTATATCTAAAAATAAAAATCTGTCATAAAAGGTTAGTTAAAACTCAATTTTTGGAAATAACGTAAACGTATTTAGTTATTTGATCGAAGTGCCGTTAATAGTTAATGACCTGTATCAACCGTTTGACAACTAGCTGTTCCACCAAAAGAAATATATTGCATTCTGTGAAATATTTTTTTAGTTAAAAAACTACTAGGTATATATTGTGGCCAGCAGTGTGTTGGCAGTATGTCAACAAGGGGATCGCTCAATCGTTGTCATAATGTCTTCACATCTTGGATGATTTAAAATTTTGTTGACATTTTTTTTATAAAGTTTTGTGAATTTCGGAACGAAATTTTTCTAGGAATCTTGCAAAACTAAATCTGCCAATATAAATTGAGATTTAAACAGTAGTAGAAAAAATAGCCTAAACAGTAAGAGTGTCTACTTACTATGACAGATTTTGGTATTTTTACAGTACAGTTGTAGTTTCACTTTGTTAAAAAATTCCCAAATTTGAATTGGGTTTATAATTGGCATCATTTGCCACTTATAATTATTAGTCTTAATTATTAGACTTTTTTTAAAAAATGTATGTTATATGTGTTAAGCATTTAAATTTGTGTAATTATAATGTAATTTATAAATCTGAATTGTTCAAACTATGTACATTCTCACAGATTTTGTCACTAACGACCCGGGTTTCGCCTTTAGGCATCTTCAGGCGTTCTGGACGCCTGAAGATGCCGAAAGGCGAAACCCGGGTCGTTAGTGACAAAATCTGTGAGAATGTACATAGTTTGAACAATTCAAATTTAATATTGAAATTCCACCAAGCACCTTCAGTCGAAATCTTAAATTTATAAATCATTTTTAGTGTTGATAGTTGCTTACACCTTTTATTTCAATTTAACTTTTGTATAAATATCACTGTTTCATTTTATTTCATCAGTTGACAATGCTCATCGTGAGCGAAACCGGTCCTGATCTAATAATTTTTTTGTGGAAAAAGTACTAAAAATGTTTTATTATTTTTATTATAATGCCATTCCACCAAGTATTGACAGTGAACACCTTAAAAGTGAGACAATAAAGAGTCGGAAACTAAATACTGCGGGCGGAAATTCAAAATAAGAAACAGACTAGAAAAAACGAACCTAGTACATCGAACACTCAAGTTCACAAATCAGCTATTAATATTTCCACTAGTCATGAAATTCTGGAGAGATCTACATGTGCAGAACTGTTCATATACATTTTCTGAATTTAGCAAGGTGCTCGCGCGATACCTCCATCCCCCCTCTGGTCCACCTAGAATATAGCGAAAGCATTGAGGGATTCTTACGTCAGAATAACTTATATGTGAATTTGTCGCTGTGCTTACTTACTCCAAGCATTTCTGGAAGTGGCAAATCTTGGAAAGAAAACGCTCGGGCTTAAAATGTGCAGTAGTATATGAAAAATAGAATAGTTATTATCGCTCATTTGCAAAATAAATAAAATACGTTGGCTTATAAATAAAAACATATGTACATGAAGTTTTTATTCATTTTATAATATTACATACTTTAACAATATAACATCGCACAATCAGGACTAAACAATACACGAAGAAACATAACAAGTAAAATTATTAAATATTTTGGTTTTATCTATTTATTAATAAAAACGAAAAACAATATATTGTTATGTATTCGCTGCATATTTGCCATTTTTAAGCACAATTTATCAACGTGATTTTGATAAGCCTGTATTACTATTGTCACCCGAAAATGTTCGCATATTTTCTTTTTCTCATTCGTATCTTTATTTTTAATTATTTATTGAAATTAATTCAAAACAACATTACAATATTTATAATAATTATGTATTGCATAAAAAAATATATAAAATATTTTCAAAAAAATATTAGTAAGTCACAAAAGTGAGATTTTTAAAAACTTTTTGATTTAATGCATCATTTGGGGGAGGGGAGACTTGGAATAGAATTAATTAAAATAGTTAAAAAACCGATATATGAATTTCAAGATTTTTTTAATAATCTCATGTAGTGAATTAACTTCGACATCCGGTGATTTAATATATTATAAATTTAAATATGTTTTTTTAGTATATTATTAATAAATAAAATCGATACAAATATTATTCTTATCTTGTTCTATTTTAACATATTCTGCTTAGTCATTTTCCGCTTAGAAATGAAAATCTGAATTTTAATTATTTGAGGAAAACGAAGCATCGTATTTGAACGTTTGCATTATATTTTAAGTACAAACAATTAATAAAACGACCTCTATTTGCAATTGAAACGACAGATAATAATAACATATGTATACTATTTATGCAGTATCGTCGTTTTTATTTAACATTTGCTCCGATATAGTTTTAAATAAAACGATACCTAACATCACTTCTCGCTTACTCAAAAAATCAGAAAGAAAACAATAAAAAATATGTATTGTTAATCAGCGACTTATGTCAAAACACGATAGAATAAGAATTGACCCATAAAGAATTGATAACCGGTGCCATGAGAGCTATGCTAAAAATAATTATAAAACATTCTTTATTATCGTTACTTATATGCCAATGTATCAAAGAACAGATTGATAAACGTGTTTACACATAAAGTGAATGTATAATAGATGTATGTTTATATTATATAGCAATATTAATTAATGAGAAACATATTATGTCGCTTCAGCGTTATCTATATCTATCCGGGATTATCAATTCGACGGTCGATCGGTCGGTAGTGTTGGGGACGTGTAGACTGTAAACAGAGATCACGAGGTTACACTCGTTTCAAATTTATTAAATGCGTGATCATTTCTTTAAAAAGCACGTTGTCATTTGAGTTATTCACGTACCAATTTCACGGATTATCATGAGAATTATATAAAAAAAAAACTGTCAAGCCACATTCGAGCGATACAAGCATTTTTCTTCGCTAAATGTTCGTCTAAATTAGTCTCGAAAAGACGAAGCTGCGAAAGAAGAAGAGGAAAGGCTATAAACGACACAATATAAAATGAAAAACAATAGAATTCCAGTGAATAATATCAATTCAAAATAATACAGTGTATCATTTCTAAGTCGACTTCGAGTTAGTTCACTAACATTCATTACGGCGACTCTATTACTTCTTTTTAATATTTAGACCATATCAAAACTGCGCTAACGACCTCATTAGACTTGAAAACACAAATCTATCAGCATTGAAAACAATCAATCGGTCTGGTGACTTTGGACTTCGACCGTCTGTCGCGACGGAAAATACATACTCACTCGGCTTCCAGTACTATTGCGTAAGCCTGTATTTAACTGTAAAACGGGAAGTCGCACGACTTGACCCGAGACACGGTGTTTTTGTTGATAAACAATAATTAAATCATTTAGAAGATTATATCTGTAGTTCGGTAAACAAGTCAACGTCTACCGAATCATTTATTGCAAAATTTGGGTATGCGCCTGCTACGCGGCGCTTCGAGACGGTGGTCCGAGAGCGCACTCATTTTCATGCACCGGTAATCGCTATCGATCATTACGTTTAAACATGGCGGTATCCGTGCATTCTCGTCGGCGTTTGCAGTCCTTTTCCTTATTCCCCGTGAGTATGTTACTGTGAGATATATCAGGGGCGGCAGGTTTCCAGTTCGCGCCTTCGAGTCTGGCGTGCGGTATGATTCGATTTTTCGCTGATCGCATCAAATCAGAAACAAAATTTCAATCAGGTTGATTTTGCAGCGGATTTCCTAATTAATTGCAATTATAATCCCGTGAAAAATGTTTTCACTAAGCGAGGCTGCCGACACACGAGCGAGTGCAATCAATGAAAATGTCCAAACCCTGCCAAAGCAGCGGCGTAAGCCCCACAACGCATTAGGTCCCCATCACAAAAATACATTGATAATGATCCTTCCATTTCGTGCAGGAAAATTAATGAATGAAAATGTTCACTCGTTCACTTGAGCGACTTGGCAACACGTTTTGGTTGCATCGTAAAAAGATCAAGCGATGCCAAATGTATTTCTTTCAAGTGCATTCGATTTATTTGGTACATTTCCTGTGCATAATAATATTTTAGTATATTATAGATATATATATATATATTTTTAATCAATTTAATAAATTTATGAAAATATTTTTTAAATCAGTACATTTTTTATTCGTGAATGCCACACGAGTTTTAACCTTTACTAGATACCCGCTATAACTTTGAGAATGTGGACTATTGGTGAATAAAAGTACTGGTTGGCAAAAATAGTAGAAACGGGCTTAGTGAAGATATTGTTACCTTAGTTATTTTATTTCTTTTCGGATCACAGACATATGTACATTACTTTCGATTTGATTGAATGCATTGAAGCCATTATGAGCTATAAAGATCGATACACAGATTCAATCAAAAGATCGATTTCAGCCAATTCTAAAACGAAAATAAGTAACCGTTCCAAATAAATATTATTTTTTAGGGCTTTTTGATCCTCCATTTAAAACCGATTAGCAAAAAAGATATATTAAATTGAAAGATTGCTAGAAAATTAAAATTATAAACGTTTTATAATTGATGATTAAGTCCATTTTTAGCAAGCAACTTCACATTTTACAGGCAACTTTTTTAATACTTCAAGGTATAGTTTTTATAAATATCGTCAAAATTTGTAATATTCCAAATTTTTGTTTGTTATATATTTTAAGGGTGATCCAAGCTTAAGCGAATGCTCGGTACACAATTGAAAAGTAAATATCAATCGCATTAGCGAACTTGTTTGACACCCCCAATAATATTTTTATGTAGATCGCATATATTATAGAATCTATTGATTTGGCATTATCTTGGAAGAACTCCATTATAATAGGGTAAAATCAGTGGCGGTTCGAGGTACTGGGCTAGGTGGGCTAAGCCCGACCTGCATTTTTCACCCAAAACTTTACATGGCTGAATAAAAATGAACAGCAATTCGGATATAATGAATATAATATCTTTGTTTAAATTTTCCTCTGTCAATATAAGACAATGGCATGTCTACCTACAATAATATTCTCGATTGTTTTGTATTACAATTTTAAGCTGAGCCGGCATAAAAAAAACAATAAACCTATAAATAAATCATAGAAAACATTCAACGTGACGTCAGTCTGGCAACACTTATGTATTAACGGTTCAGGGGCTAAAGCTTTCCAGCCCGCAATCATAGACAATATTTCTTTACACTGGAACGCAATCTAGCACGATTCGATTTTGTTTGTATTTGTATGTACGGAAACGTCATCTAACACACAGGACTGTGTTTCAAATTTACTGGCTTCTGTCATTCATTGGGGGCTAAAATGATTTAGCCCATGGGCCATACACAAATACTCAATCGATGTATTGTATGAAAGTGACAGCTCTGTATTGCTTTTTGTACTTGTTATTTCACTTTGAAAGACAAATTTAAGGTTATTATTTTATTATTTCCTACTTACATTAGCATTGATTTTATTATATAGTAATTTATGCTTTGCAGTAGTGTCGTAGTATTTTTTAATTTTCTTGTAGATTAATGTATAAGATGAAGTGGAAGCATGCAAAAATTCGTAAATAGTATACAATGCTATACTTTTCTCTAGCCCACCCAAGATTTCAGGTCAGGAACCGCCACTGACTGTCATGTACATATGTTGTACTCATTTGGACTCTTAATTAATATTATCGTAACTCGAAAGTTTGTTACTATAGGAAAAGACAAAATTTTCTCAAAACACGGCGTTGATTTATTACTAGTAATTTGAAACATTTTAGATGTAATTTTATCATTATAATTTTATTATTATTATGCCTATATCTGTCGTTATACTGCCGATATAAAATTTAATATTCATATCTTCACAGGAAGAGGCGGGTCTCCCTTGCGGGCGCCCGCGTGCTCTCTCCGCTCCGCAGACTAGATCCTGACATGCGATCGTCCCGAGAGCGGAGCGGAGAGCGTCGCGGCCTGGCACAATCGATACACGTGATCCGCTGCTCGCGTTCGAGGCTCGGCCGCGCGATTCCGCGCTTCCGCGTGCGCCCCCGCCCCCGATACACCGTTACATTAATGCATTACAGCAGCGATTTATTTCAACATGATGTAGCCACATGACTGCCGATCATATTTTTAAATCGCATGTGAATTTACTTTATACCGGTGACCGAGCGTTAATCCGGGTTCTGTTTCTCAATAAGGACGAAAAAAGCTTCGTTATGCTGTTCACGTCATACCAAGTCAAACCAAAAATGCGTAAGTGATGTGAATTACGCTGGCTAAGATTGCGAGTCGACTGAAGAGGTGGTTGGTTTAACGAAATAGTGTCTATTGCACGGGTTCCCAACCTGGGGGTCGCCAAAGGTTTTCTGGGGGGGAGCCAACTTTTTTCGATTTTTAAATCGAGGATTTAAAATTCCCCGGTGAGCTAAAAAAAAAAGCAGTTTCGGAGACAATCCGGGGAAAAGGTATAGCAAATCGAGGATTTCAAATTGCTCGGTGAGGTCGCCTAGTCACATGGCTTTTATAAAAAGGTTGGGAACCTATGGTATATAGAGATTAAAAGCTGACGAAATCGAGCAGTTTTATATGAAAAAGATTAAAAAAAAAAACTAATGACATGATTCTAAAAAAGACCGATAAATGCTACGGCGAGCTCGCAGACCGGCCTTTGCGTTCATCCGCGACCCCTCTATGGATGGAATAAATTATCTAAAATCATGCAAATTAATTTTAATTACACAATCGCTATGGCGCCTCTACCATTCCAGTTACGTGAAAAAAACTAAAAATTTGATTCACGGCAAGTGTTAATGTCAATCGAGTATCAGCGAGTGCGTTTACGTGGAGTGTGGTTACGAAGCGACCAAATTAATGATTCACATTGCGCCGTTTCTATTGCACCCTTCCAAGTCTAGACAACGTCTTCGATGAGCAGTAAACAATCGTCGATTGACACAATGACAAAATAAATTATGCTATGCGCCGCACGGTCATCGGTACCGGTTTATTTCTATTGAGCTAATTATAAGCACATATTGATAATAACATTAGTACATACATAGTAACTCGACCATTTTATATGTCACCGCTAAATAGGAACGTGCCGCGGGTAACGCGCGTACCCAGTCCTGACGACCTTCGCTCCGACGTCATCGAGGCACGTGGAACCTTAGCCTTAAAAATACCCCTGCATTTCGCGCCGATTTAAGCAGAGTTGGATTCGGTCACTCTCTTCGAGATATTATCGATTCGACTCAGATATGAAATTTATTATGTTCACAACACGCACGTGTGATATTTAGACATAAATAATCATTTTGAGTATAATTCTATACGAAACACATACGTCAGATAATGAAACCGATTAGAATTCTAAAAAATATTAATGCTTATTTATGTCACATAATTGTATCAAACTCGAAGAGAAGCAATGCAAAATAGATCAATTGTCTTAAAACAAGACATGTGATATATTTTTTTCAACAATATTTAAAGATATTTCGTAAATCGATATTAAGTAGGTATTAAGAAACAAATATGTACTGGGTGTGTGTTAGTTTAATAACTTACAACACACATAGAGTAAAGCTTTAAGCTCAAAATGTGTATTTGATCATTATGAGGTCACATTTATTTATGCGTGTTACAGTTATATTATGCGGTTATACCTACCAAGATATTTAATTTTCAGTAGAATCGGCTAATGCTATTACAAATCTTATAAAGTCTAAAAAAAGTATGATGGAAACATATTTTCAATTCCCGCGATTTACAGTTTACACTCGTGCGTTTCACTGTGCTGGTCAAATATTTTTTCACAAAGTTTAATGCTTATGTAACAGTATCAAATCCGTAATATAATTTATATTAACTCGCCAGTTTAGATTTAAATTTAGATTCTGGAGTGCTATTTAATAATGTAAATATATCAACGTACCAATTTATATCAACACCAATTATTATAGAAAAGTATCTGTCTCGGCTTCAGGACAACGTTAGAACTATGTTTAAACAGTTTTGAGTGTATCTTTTACACATAATTTAACAGCTAAGAAGAGACAGATACCACATCATTGTTCTTAATCTAAAATTAAAATTTTGATCCCGAGCTTAATAAAGTCCATGCGCTTGGAAAAAAATAAGTCAATTTACTTTCTAGTTGCATAAATTTAGATAATTGAGAATTTTATAAGTCAATCGCGATTAAATTGTGATTTTTTAAATTTCATCACTTTCCATATAAGAAATTGAAATTTATCTATTACATAGACTAGCTGTAAGCACGTTGCACCCAGCGCAACGTTTTTTTTTTTGCATCATCAAAAATCAGAAATGTACTAGTGTAAACCGGAATAACCGGAAGGTCTTAACTTAATCAATTCTCTAAATGGATTTTTTAGGGATATATATGATTGAAATTTGTAAATAAAAAACACATATGTTTATTTAAAATCTGCTGATTCTTATTAATTTTCAGAAAAAGTCAAGAAATAAAACTGATGATATTGAAAATGACTTTAACCTACATCTAATATGTAGAAGCCTTACACTAAATAAAACTAAAACTATTGAACTATACTATATCCGAATCTAACAATGTGGATAAACTCGCGGTATGAACTCTTATAAGATATCCCTAAAAACTGTATTTTTGATCGTTACTCCGTATTCGTTCTTCCCCCGTCGCGATCTTTCAATCGTCTATATCAGCGCTGTCCGCGGGCCGCATGCGGTACAAGAGCTGTACATTTTACAGAAAAAAATTAACTGACTTTTCATTTACCTATACTTTTTGGCCCCCGAAATGTTTGCTAAAGAAAAAATGGCCCGCAGCCCAAAAGAAGTTGGACAGTGCCAGCACTGTCCACTGTCAAAATACAGACCAGATTTTCAAATAAATTTCACACCTCACCACACCTCTAGAGCATGGATACCCAGCCATGTACCCGCCAACAACCTAGCCATGGTCCGCAACAACCGTTCGACTTATCTTTGCCAATTATTATTTTCTAACATGAACTTGATAAAATCAAAGTATATATCTCGATTCACCGATGAGCATCTTTATGATTGTTTGCTGACAGGAACATCATCATACGTATAAAAATTAAAAAAAACTTTGATTACTCCACGTATTGTGCTACTAAATGAGACACGTGTTTCGCCTCTTCGGGTAAGATTCACAAAGTAAGATTGTCTGAGGATGCCTTTGAAAGAGGCGAAACACGTGTTAAATTAGTAGCACAATACGTGGAATAATCAAAGTTTTTTTAAATTTTATATTTAAATGAACTTCCACAAATTTACCGCCGACCCATCGAAAGTATATTTATAATTATGAAAAGCTGGCCAATGAAATGCAGTGCCAAAGATACACTGACTAAAATTAAAATTATACTTTTTTATAAAATGGTTATTTTGCACATATTTTTTGTTTGTTAAAACACTAACAACACAGTCGATATGTATGTACATATCGACTGTGGAAAGGAAAAAGGACGCAACCTACACATAAAGTCTGACCCTGCGACTTATTGTTGTATTATTCATTGTGATCCCATAAGCCGGCTTAACCGGAAACTACCGTCTAAAAAATAATAGTAAAAGGAGAGGTTATGTCCGACGTCGCATCAAAAGTGACACTAGGCAAAAAATAAATAGTACCAAAGCCCCCTATCCATAGTAACAAGCCATGCTGCTATAGAGTTGAAAACAGGGTTTTTTCAGATGAGTCTTCAAGTTCAAAGTAATATCACATCATTATGAGACAATTTATTTTTGTTATTTTTAGGAAATTCATTTTTTTCCATGTCCGCTCCCATTGTGGAGCATATGGCCTATGGTAAAAAATACCTTCCTATACTATACAAAAAAAAACAATTGTTGGAACCGGTATTCAAATCCGCAGTTTTTGCCAAAGTAACGCAACATTTTTTTCCCAGGTTTTGAAAATCGGCCATCAAGCAGCAATTTTTGAGGTGGAATCTTTCAATTTCTCATCTTTTTCCCAGTCATCAATACCGAGTCTCGAAAAAGTAATAATTACGGGTATGGAGGCTACGGAAAAATATGAGACTCAAAAGGGGCCAGAGGCTCAAAAAGCTTGAGAAACTATGGACTATAAATAATCAAAATGTATGTCAAAACTTAATTTAATAGAAAAAAATACTATTCAAAGATTAAAAAAAAGGATTCGACCCAAAGCAAAAAAAAAATTGTAGTTTTAGTATAAATAATCAAAATTGACAAAAGTGTCTAATTTAACACAGAATGACTCACTAATCAAAGGGTTAATCAATTGATGAATATTTTATTATTATATGTATAATATATTTAGAATTTAGAACATAAAAGAAATGTTCGAACCGGGATTGAACCCGCGAGTTCTGCAAACGTAACGTTGCATAAAGTAATTACACTAAATTGACGTTAATTCCGACCCTCAGAAACGAAAAAAGATGAATATAAAATATGTTTTGGTACATATTGAAAATAATCAAAAGCCACAAATTAAATTTTGAAAAAAGGTCTTTAATAACAACTCGGGTCCAAAAAGGTTATAGTTTACTATACATGAGATAACATAATCAATAGACACCGAACAATGATACGTTGTCTGGTATAGTATCTTATATATTATAAGTAAACAGTATTTAATCTAAAAATAGTTATTTCATTCAAACAAATGGCATGCAAATAAAAAAATGAACTAATCCACAAAGTGAAAAAACAATATTTATTAAATCAGTTGGCCGTCGGTGTACTAGATGAATCCAAAGATAAATTATCGATGGGTGCAATTAGCGTGATATTTTGTTAATAACCACAGTTTGCCACCCAGTATCAAACGTAATCGAATCGCAATATCAACACTTGTTTACATTCTCACTAGATATGAACACCAAAGCAACGCTGATTGTATTATAGTATGTAGGTAAAACAATATATCGACTGTGGAAAGGAAAAAGGACTTAACCCACACATATCAAATTTTACAGGAGGCGCTTAAAACGAGTTTTGATGATTTTGTGACATATACAAATTATGAATTATACACAACCCTGAAGTGCACAGAGACTTCTAAACTGGTGTTTAATTGACATAATCTAATATTAATTAAAGAAATTGTCTAGGAAAAACCTTTATTTCAGTCTTTTTTCTTGGTTTTAGTTTTTTACAAGGTCATTTTTTCAAACTAAAAAGCTAAATTTAGATACTAATTCGGCATTTGCAGCTTGCATCCTTTTGATAGAACGTGTATCAAGTTTGATACATTGTGATTATCGAAAAAAACCTGTTTTGAAGAAACTGTGGGTTAAGTCCTTTTTCCTTTCCACAGTCGATATGTATGTATACTTAAATAACAACACCAAAAATAATATACTTAAATCAATAAAAAAAAAATATTTGATAGTAATTCTATAACATTCTTTTAATATTAAAAAAAATAGTTGTTTTTCTTTTACGAGATTTTCGATTATCTCTTCTTTCATTTGTATTAACACTCAAATGTATATTCTGGGACCGTTATAAATAGTAGACATGAATTTTTAGTTTCGAATCTGACGGTGATCAACTAATGATAGTGCATCTATATATATATATATGATTATCAATACATAATATTATGCCCAGTTAAATAAATCTCATTTAAAATAAATGCAATATTATTAAACAGATTTAGCTAATGCTTAGTGCGCTTTACGACACAACTATCACATTAATACTAAGGTTATGCTTAGTTAAAAACAACTACCAGTTTTAGATTGCTGTTGCAATAGAGATGATATTTTACCTGGGAAATACGATTTTAAAAAGGGGTTTTCACTGAAAAGATCGTGTGTATATTATAATTACATTGGTATACAATTACTATATTTTTATCTTTTACAAAATCCAGGTAGCATCTAACGTAGCTTTGATTTTTTTTAAAAAAAAAAGCAGTACATAATACATTTAACGTTAAGCTTTTAAATATTTATAAAACACATATGTATGTATGTATATAGTAAATACAATGAATTCTAAGGTGAACGTAATAAGGAGACGACGTAGAAAACAGCGTATTTTATTTAAATGTATATAAACGATCAAACTTATAAAAAAACACTCGTCATAATGAATTGAAATTGATTTCTGGATGGTTCGATGGTTTCTGGATCCGAAGCTTTCTCGCGTAGTCTTCTGACTTATCAATTAGAACACCGTCCGCAAGACACTCGCAGTCGTCAGGCAGCGGTGAACATCGAATAACAGAAGTGAACGGTGCGAATAATTTGAAGATGCCGCAATAGCAACGAGAACGATTCGGTCACATTTTATTCCCGACTGAACCGAAAAATGAAAGCATATACGTTGCAGCGAAAATCGAGCCGGCGCTGAATTTCATTGTTGTCAATTAACGAGGGAGCACGGCAAACTTACGGGGGGCATGTCTGTCGTCGGACCTCCGTCGGGGATCCTCCGGTTCGCTCTCGTTCCGGTCGCGTCTTCGTCGACCTCACCCGCAGCGGGAACAATCAAACTGAGAGTTCTTTCCCGGCATCGCGGCCCGAGCGTCTCACTACCTGCGGCGTGGCTGCGCGTTTCCTTCGACTCGCAAGGGAGGTTGGCGGGCGGGAGTGGAAAACGCCGAGGCCGTCCCTCGAGCGCCTCCCAGAGGGCTGCCGCACCGACGCTCAACGGAGTTCTCGAGCGACCCCGCGACGATAGTTCTTCCATACTTGACGATAGCGATTAACAGATTTCAGTCTGCGAGATGCGATGTGCCGTTCTCAGTCGGGTGCTATTTCGTGCGATGCAACCAGAAACGTATATTCCATAGTAGCAGGTTCTGGATTTTGCGGTCACTTTTGAGATATTTTTAGCTGATAAAGTTTTGTATCGTTAAAATACTTTTTTATCCCGTATACTTTAAATATAAAAAAGAATAGCAAGTTATGGTTACATATTATCATTAAATCTCGATCGTTTACTAACGTAAGCTGATATAACAGGTATCAACAGCATCATAATTATTATACACAACTATCGGTACGGTTCTAACCGATAATATTACAATTATCATAGATGACACTTAATAATGATAGGCGTGCGTGAACGTCTCAAACATGATCGCGACTGCTACATCGCCGAACATGTTTTTCCGACTAAAGAAATTTTCGATTTTTCACATTTTTCATTAAAGTGAAAGTCATCGTTCCCTTTACACTCCCAAAGTAATCAATTCAGTTTTTCATTTGCCGCTCGTTGGCGGGGCAATGTTGAATAACCTGCGAGCCCGTTTGGGGCAGCGACAACCAACCTTTTTGCAGGCGAAGAATTTCCAATCGAGAATTGTTACGAGATTGGGGACTGATTTTTTTTAGTTAATTTACAACTAGACGGGTAAAAGCAACAATGTGATGGCAGTATAATATGTCAATGCATTATTAGAGGAAAGAGCTTTATATAATATATTATCAAAAAGAGCATTTTTGGCATGATTTCTTAAAGAGTCTTGATTCATCCGAAGGTGTCATCATGATGCTTAATACCCGATGACTAAAATGGTGACATGACAAATCTCTTTAGTACAATATTAAAGCTCCATGTAATGTGACTATAATTGCTTGTTACTTAGTTACTCAACTTCTCTGTTTTTTCCGAGTAGGCATAGAAGAATAAGGCTAAGACAGGAAAAGTGGTTTGCTTATCACTATCGCTACGCCTAAATTTTAGTATATAATAGGTAAGGAGGTTCAAGAAAATACATACATCTGTGCCTTTAAACAGAAGTCCATAAATCGTTTGAAAAATATTTCATTAAAAAATGTCCAAACTAAAATTCAAGCTCGTGATGTCCTTAACCGAAGTCAACAACGTTGACCACTCGACCGCCGGCAACTCAAGTATTATAAATAATATATTTTTATCCTGATTTTTTTGTAAATTTTTTCTCTACTTGCGTAAATTTTTTTTTTAAAGTATGAATAATTATAAAAATATATTATTGACCGAATTGGCATTTACTTGCTAGAACTCCATTGTAATACGGTAAAAAATTACAAAATACTTGGTTCTACAAATTGTTCAAAATCAGTTTATAGCTTTTTCGGCTTATGCCATCGTCAGAACATTAGGATGTTAGTAAAAAACATGATGTATTGTGTATCTCTTCTAAGGCAGTATATATAGCTGATTAGATGCAGGTTTAAGCAAAGTTCTGTGTTAAATATTTTTTAACGAATTACAAAAATTTTAAGAATTTCATATAAATATCCCATTTCATAAAAATTTTTCCACGACTTCGTACTACGAGCATTTTGTATTAGAGAAGTCAGTTATTCGGGGAACTTGTCATTCGAGAAATTTGTATTCGAGGAATTTACCTAAAACCCTGCAGGTTGATATATTACAAAGTCCATATTGGTCTGCACTATCAGTTCAAATAAAATATATATATATCGACTGTGGAAAGGAAAAAGGACGTAACCCACACATATCAAATTTTACAGGAGGCGCAAAAAACGTGTTTTGATGATTTTGGGCCATATGAAAATTATGAATTATACACAACCTTGAAGTGCATGGAGACTTCTTAACTGGTGTTTAATTGACATAATCTAATATTCATTAAAGAAATTGTCTAGGAAAAACTTTTATTTCAGTCTTTTTTCTTGGATTTATTTTTTTACAAGGTCATCTTTTTCAAACATAAAAGCTAAATTTAGATACTTATTCGGCATATACAGCTTGCATCCTTTTGATAGAACGTATATCAAGTTTGATAAATTGTGATTATCGAAAAAAAAGCTGTCGGTTACGTCCTTTTTCCTTTCCACAGTCGATATGTAAGTAGTGTATCGCTGTTTCGCATAATAATTGATCAAAATCGCACTGACAATGTTGTGTGCGTCGAGATCGGTGACATCGATGTTCCTAAGTCTATGTAGGTACATAACTACATACATACATACCTACATATGTTTTCGTTTTAGAAGTAACAATTTAGCATTCGTGAAAATTATCAAAGCGCAACCGTACGACAACGGAAATTTATTAATGCCTTTATAAATCATCGCTAAACTGAGAAAACCATTGAAGTCAAATGTGGTCTGTACATTTATTTTTTGATAAATTAAATATGAAGTTTTGAATGAAGGAAAATGTTGAACATTCTCTTTATTCTTTTCACATTTCCGTTACTTATTAAGGGGTTAACCTCCCGCTCTGTCCCAAGTTTGCACCTATTCTAAATATTCGCAAAATAAATTATTCAAATATCGAACTTTTTAAAAAATGAAGAAATAATTAATTGAGAAGCATTTGTCGTAGCAGATCAAATTTAAACAATTATTTTTGGGTATGGTCAAAATAATTAAATTCTTTTTTTACTATATTTTATACTATTGCAAATTCATCCATTTCTGATTTAACACTTTGAAACGTTTTCGATTCTGCTGTGTCAGTAAATTATTGAATTTAAGGGGCATACGATTCAAAAGTACTAGTCACATAGTTTATTGATAGTGGGAATATTTATTTTGGGAACTTTTTCAGAAATATTTCTTTTCAACCAAATTTGTAAACCGATGTAAGTAATTGTACCATTCCACTGAATACGAGTAGTTATTATCATTTATTATGACCCTTGATATGGATAACCTTTGGAATATCGTATGGTTTAATTGAAATTTTTACTTTTAGATGGCATAAAGATGATTTTAACCATTTTTTTAACAAAGTAATGTTTGAAAAGTCGCTGACTCAATTTGTGGACTCAAGATATGACGTAAAGTTAACATTTATTTTTGGATTTCTTCTGGGCTTAAGGCAGCTAAGAATCGTTTATTTTTTCCGTCATAATTACATTTGGTTATCTCAAATGGATACTATTGTTGATTAATCAAACTGAAACTCTTAGTGCCACAAATGGTTATTCTATAATCAATAACCTATTTTATGGTAAAATTATCGTTAAGCTTAGGGGACACAAAAATTATTTAGGGGCTGTACGTACAAGTATTCGAACCCGTGAAACCTGGACCGCGAATGTGTCGAATGCCACATAAGTGTCGGCTCGGCTACCGAGAAATGACCATAAATTATTATTATAATGTATTACGTCATTTAATGTTCTAACTAATATTATTTTTACACGGTGCTTACCTTTGTAAATGTATACATAGCTACATTTGAACTGATTTATATATTTTAAATTTATCTGTACTGATGGAGAGTACCTACCGGTAGGGTTATATAGACATTCGTCATCCGTGAATGGAATTGATTGGTTTTCAGAGTGCAGCCACGGTATCCGGAAGTGGATGAAACGAATTTTGAAAACGACAAGAGAGTCGAGGTGGCTGGCGGTGGCGTTTCCGCGAGATCGAGTGACGTCGCAGGCAGGCACGTCAAATTACATGTGTCGCACGATTTCTTCCTTACCTTCCTTCCTTCGTTTACAGTTCCTTATGTATATCGTGCTAAGATATTGTGAAGCTACCGCTGCCAAGCTCAACTTTCATAATTTTTATTGCGAAGCTTTAATACATTTGATTTTTCTCAGCTAATCTCAAAATGAGTATATAATGGCTAAACGATTTTGTTGTTGGTTTTTTTGTGATACGAGTAATTATGTGATCTTTCGTAATGATTTTGTTTGAACATTAGTGATGTAATTCGGTCATTAGTAAGTTACCTTGAGTATATCTATGTATATTTTTTAATTGTTAGAGCGCATTTAGTGTAGAACAGTGCACGGGGCATTTTGAATGCCACTTGTGGCACTTTACAAGTTTAACATTGGGAAAGTGGCTCTTGTCTAAAAAAAGATGTGCATCTAGGGCTAGCAACGATGTAGATGGAACTAATTTATATGTTATGTGATTCGCGAATTAAGAGTCTTCTTTTTTATTATTTAATGACCTTAGGCTTAGATGTCTCTTATCACGAGTTATATACTCCTTGCTATATAGCCCCGGGATCCCGTCAAATTTTGGTCCAAATCCCAAAATCCCGGAATAAGTTAGTAATAATCCCGGGATTTAGGATAACAAGTGAAAAATTCGTTAAATCCGGTACACATGAAGCATTTCCGTGGAAACCATGAATTCGCTACTTTTTTTTAAAAGCTCTCACATTTTTTAATAATTATGAAATCTGTAAATTCCCCAGGTATTTAAATTCGGCCAGCTAGCGAAAAAAATTAAATCAGTCATTGACATGAAAAGGTGTTTTACCTTGTTTTCGGTATTATTTGTAAATCTCTCAAATTATTACTTTCGATAGTTTCGGCGGTATCTTTGTGGAAGTTCATTTTAATAGAAAATTTAAATTAAATTTGATCATTCCACGTATTGTTATACGTGGAATAATCAAAGTTAATTTAAATTATCTCTCAAATTATATTTTTTTCCCAGTGATCAATCCTGGGATCCCGAAAACCCACATCCTAATAATTGTCAACCCTGAAATTCAAGAATTTCAAACAATAGTGACACGATTTTATGGTGAATGATCAATCCCGGGATTGTGAAAAATTGTGAATTCTGAAATTCCGGGATCACGAAAAGGGTCCAGGATTGGATGCCCTACTACAGGGATGGCGAACCTTTTTGGGTCCGTGAACCAATAATCCTCAAATATTATTTCTCGGTTGTGTGGCGTGCCCAAAAAGTAAAAAAAAATATCAAAATAGAAAAAATTTAAAAATGTTTTTTTTTAAACGTCGTTTATGTTGAAAAACATTTGAAAATTAAAAAATAATAATTCATGGATTATTTGATCAAAATTTTATCTTTTTAAACTTAAAAAATATTTTTTACGTTCGCGTGCCATCCAAATTCTCAAACGTGCAACCTCGGGCACGCGTGCCATAGGCTCGCCATCCCTGCCCTATTATATGTGAGAACTGTTTTCGAGATTATTTTATTACGTTTAATTAAATAAAAATGTCATTATTATGGCCGAATGCGTCTCAACTAGTTAAAATTAATTATTTTTCCAACAGAAAAAGGCACAATACAATTTTAAAAAACGTAAAAATTGACAAAAAAACTAATCTGTAAAAAAATGTTATCTGTATTATTCATGAAAACACTAAGTAGCTATTATGTATCATGGAATTTTATACTGCAAGCTTATGATTTCATAATAGGAAAGATTAAGTGTACTTAAATAGTGTCACAAAAGTGTAAAAGAGTGTCACAAAAAGATGCCTTACAAAAAAATGATAATTGAAATAAATAATATCTAAGTAAAAGAAAGTTCATGGACCTCATTTCTTGCACTTTTTATAATGATCAAATTGAAAAGCTTACTTAATTTAAATTATCATTGAAATTTAAACTTATTAGTTTTTAAATAATCTGATATAAATATTATAGAATTGAAATTCATTATAACTTTTTGACATTATTATAAAAGCGTTCTACTAAGTAAATGCCAATTCAATCAATGCAAATTAAATAGACGACGATATAAGTCGGAAATTACAGTTATATAGTAATTTGATAGAATAATATTGTTTTTTCTTTAATAACAAAGAGCTCGTCGGCCTTAGTAAAATTTAACAAGGGCGCCCCCTCCAGCCCACCTGGTTATACCTACTTACATTTCATTCGAAATATTAAGGCCGTAAAAACAATGGGCAAAGCTTTACGCACATGTGATAAAATAGGACCATTAGTTCCTCCACTAGCGATGGAATTCAGGTACATTCTTAACGTCGCCATTCGACCTTTAGCTGTTCAATGTTTTGTGTTATGTACTATTTATATTTTTTGGTAGGTTAAAAAAGAAAATCTTGTTAGAAAAATTTATTTACAATCAATTAAAACAATAATAAAATTATTAAATACATCAGATAACTATTTGTACTTTATTACCTTAAATTAGTCTAAAAATAAGTAGATGCCGTCACAAATTTTCGTGCAAAAAAGGGTGAGATAATTCAACCAATTGCGCAATGTCTGTGCAAAATCACCGCCGTGCTTGGAACATACGTCACGTTCTTGCAAGTCTCGCCTCGTGAATCGCTCGACGAGACGACCGAGGAGTCTGGGTTCTCTCTCCCGAGTTGCCGATTTGTTTTCAATCAATCAGCGTGCGCGACGCCACGTCATTTCCCGATCTTTTTTATTCTTTTCATAATCGACCACACTCGAAAAAGGGAAACGCAATCGATAGTAGGCGCAGTAGGGGAGAGGATCCCAAAATGCGAAGAGGGCCTCGCGCCTGTCGAGGACGGTGCCTATCAGCTTGCCTACCGCCCGTTGGCAAGGTCGACTGTGGGGATGCGGGCTGGCGCTCGGGTGACAAATGTAAGGAAGTGAAACGCCCACTTTGGCTCCGAGCGGCATTATTGGGCCCCCGGCACGCTCTCGAGCGAAGCGGAAGGTGACATGTCCAGTCACGGGCTTTCGCGTGGGTAGTCTCAAAAAGAAGCTCTTCAGCCAGTCGTCGATCTCCATATCGCTTACGCGCGCAAGAGTCCCGCCACTGCGGTCTACTTTGCAAGTAACATTAGCGACAACGCGTGATTCTTTGATGGTAGCGCACACGAGAAAGTGATCTCCGCTCGGATCTCGGACGACAACCCACGGCCTCTCTTCGCTCATCTCTCGCCCCATGCGGAAATCGGAGCCGGAAACGGGTAGCGTAAACCTTACCCGCTCCGCAACCCCCGAAGGACCGCATGCCGCCATGAAGTGGCGGGCTTCCGATGACGCATCGTCGTTCGAGCGATACCACTCGTCGATGTCACTCTCCGAGGTGACACGAGCGTAGTTCGGAGTGTGTTTTCCTATCTCTCGGCAGCGATCTAAAATTTCGGCAATATCATCTAGCGCCGACACCTCTCCGATCCCAGGCACGAAGCACGAACACCCTAACACTTCCAGGTGCGGTTTTGCGATGGCGTCGTAATACGCAGAAGACGAAGCACAAACCGGAACGTAATAGTTCACCTTTTCCGCCTCTGCGATTTCGCAGAGAGCTTTTATGTAATTCTGAGGAGAATCCGCGCGGGGTCTTGAAACGGTGTAATATTTATCGACGGCAGCGGAGTAGCGGGTGAGACCGAACAGACCCTCGATCTCCACGACGACGACCCGTGCGCCGGAGCAGTAGAAATTCCTGGCCAGATGGAGCGCTTGAACGGTACTGCCTCCGCTGATCATAACCACGGTCTTTCTTCTGCTTCTTTGCGAAGCCGCAAATATGTTCAAGGGGTATTGAGCACATTTCCAGAATATCCAAAGGCAGGCCGATAACCATAGAGTGGGAATGACAACAAGCATTTGTCCCCACGATGGACTCAATATCTGCGACAGCGCCCATCGAAATGTGCTAATGACGTATTCAAGGTAAAGCGTGATCCATCGGAGAGAATATTTGCTCTCCGAATCTGACTCTTCATCGGTCGGGTGCGAGCTTTCTTCTGGAATCAGCGAAAAAGTGCTTGAAAAACTTCTCCGCAAGGTGGAAATGGGTGACGGCAACGACGTTGATCGGGATTTGGCCTCTCCTCCTTCTGGACACGAGTCATAACAAGCGGTTAAGTCTCCGGCAGAACGCACGAAGCGTGAAAAGTTGTCCGTCGCACAGGCTGGCATTTTGAGGTTACCTCCTCGGTGATAGCGGCAGCGATTTCACAGTTGCGGCTCGTGATGCGTTAAAATATTTCTTTGACTGTAGTTACAACGATAATACAACATTCCGAGAGATCAGACTGCGAACTGTTTTCGAAACGATCGACAAATTGTTTATGTATCGTTCCACTTGTCGAGAAAACACGAAAACACAAAACTATCTGTACTCTGACCCGAAGTTAATCTTATTCGCGTTGACGCACTCTGACATTTCATCGCGAGCGATAACAGAATCCGACATATTGACGGGACACCGAATTCAATTTTTTATTATGAGAATCGTTCAAAAGGAAACTACTTTTCGAAACGGAGTAAACGCTTATGCTCGTTTCTCGAATGAGACTGACCCTAAATACGAACGACAGACGGGTACTCCGCGGTAAGATTAAAAATTAGATACATAGACATACTCATAGCCGTTGAAGATAAAGCAACGACGCTGAGAATGTTTTATATGTACCTACCTAGATACGTCTTACTGCGTTATCTGGCGTGGAACGCCGGCGTCTGCCGACCT
The DNA here is from genome assembly GCA_030503985.1 of Himalopsyche tibetana. Lineage (NCBI taxonomy): Eukaryota > Metazoa > Arthropoda > Insecta > Trichoptera > Rhyacophilidae > Himalopsyche > Himalopsyche tibetana. Next base: position 81,611 of record JAPJYX010000007.1, on the reverse strand, counting down.
CTGGACGTCAGACTTTTCTTTGTACTGTCAGTGTCGAACTGGTTGTTAAAACATTGAGCTACTATTTTCACCGCCTGGGACGATCCTTGAATTTGCCGCCCCCAATATGTCCTCTAATTTTATTTTTAAATCGTTTCTGCTATTTTTCACCTACGAACTAGAAATTTTTAATACAGGTGGCTTAGTGTTTTCATGTAAAAATATAATTTATCAAAAATGTGCCGCCCCTGTCGCACCCTCTTTGCTACGCCACTGCATCCACCATTCACCCACCCAAAGCATATTATGATACATACTTGAAACGACAAGACACGATAACAGTAGCATAGTACCTAGATAGCTTCAAAATATAAAATAATCTTTGGTTGGGAAACACTGATCTAGTGTTCGACTTAATAGAACATAGCACGGCTTGTGTGGATATGATTGAGGCCCAGGGGCTGGATGAAAACCTCGGAGATATTGATCATACAATATATAATTTTAGATGTTTTGCGCCTCTAAAACGACTCGATAACATACTTTCCATTAAATTGTATCAGGTTTTCATTCTGAATGAATATTTTTAGGGTGTTCACTGTCAATACTTGGTGGAAAGGCATTATATTAATAAAAACACAATATTTTTAAGGTGTTCACTGTCAATACTTGGTGGAATGGCATTACAATAAAACATTTTTAGTACTTTTTCCACATAAAATTTATTAGATCAGGACCGGTTTCGCTCATGATGAGCATTGTCAACTGATAAGAAAAACAATAAAACAGTGATATTTATACAAAAGTTAAGTGATAAAAATAAGGTATGACAAACAATTGGTATTACAACCTAGCAAAAGAACTGAAGCAAAATACAAGGAAATAAACTATAAATAAAAAGTTGAAGACCACTTAGCAATGAAAACTATTACAACAAAAACCAATTAGGTATGAATTATCATTAACAAAGTAAAAACCAACAATTAGTGTATATAATAAATAAATCTTAATGTCTGTCAACCAAATTGAGTTTTGAAAATCCAGTAGAGTTCAATCCAACAAAATTGATTCCTGCGAAAAGAATAAAGGCAATATCAATTCTTACAAAATAAAAGCAAACTGAGAAAATAAAAATTCTAAAGAAAGAAAACAGTACAAAAAAGGAAATATAATAGGCTAGAATCAGGAATCAATTTTGTTGGATTGAACTCTACTGGATTTTCCAAACTCAATTTGGTTGACAGACATTAAGATCTATTTATTATATACACTAATTGTTGGTTTTTACTTTGTTAATGATAATTCATACCTAATTGGTTTTTGTTGTAATAGTTTTCATTGCTAAGTGGTCTTCAACTTTTTATTTATAGTTTATTTCCTTGTATTTTGCTTCAGTTCTTTTGCTAGGTTGTAATACCAATTGTTTGTCATACCTTATTTTTATCACTTAACTTTTGTATAAATATCACTGTTTTATTGTTTTTCTTATCAGTTGACAATGCTCATCATGAGCGAAACCGGTCCTGATCTAATAAATTTTATGTGGAAAAAGTACTAAAAATGTTTTATTATTTTTATAAAAAACACAATATTTCTTTGTGCTTTATTTAAAAAGGTCAGGACCGGTTTCGCTCTAAATGAATGAATATCTTGCGATAAGAAAGGAAGGCTCGCAGGAAGTGTTTTCAATTCCTTTAATCATAGTTAAGCCTCATTAAGACCAACCAAGAACGCGGCCGAGCGAGCGTCTATACCAGAGGTGGGGAACCTTTTCTTCTCTAAAGGCCGCATTCATTTTTCTGATTCGACATAAGGCCGCAGGAAACATAGGACGGGATTGATTAATATTCAACACCTTACCCTACTTTTCCTCTATACTTTTTCCCCAGATATCTCCAAACCTCGTTTTTTTTTTAGCTCACCGAGGAATTTGAAATCCTGAATTTGCTATACTTTTTTCCCAGATATCTCCAAACCTCGTTTTTCCAGAATTGGTCAGAAGGACGCACCGGAGTGGCCAAAAGGCCGCGGGTTTCTCACCTCTAGTCTACACACATAGGTTTTTTAGCAATTCGGTTCATTTTTACGTGTGTTTTGTTCAACGCCAGTCAACAGTGCGGCATTCAGATTTTTTTGTAGTGATTTGTCAATTTTAAATGATAAACAATTAATTGTCTGCAGGTACTTGACCTTAATACCTAAGTAAATTAAAGTAATCTCCATGAAACCTATTTTTTGAGTTAATGCATAACAGTTTGTTCAAAATCAAACAGAGCATTGACATGAGCGACATGAGAAACATTAATTTGTCGAAAAAAATGAAATGTCACTCTTTAAGCACACCACTCCCAGGAGACAGTTATTGGAATAAGTACTTTTATAAGAAATGTCTTGATCAATTTGTTCACAAATCTAATCGAGTAGTCTAATCTCTGAAAAATGGTTTATTAATTTTTTCAAGACAAACGAAAATTCTTAATAAATTATAGCATAAAAACAAGCAAGGTCTTTCAATTTTAATAGCTGGACTCATCCAGTGGTGGATTACCCTGAGAATGAGGCACGCACTTGGGCCCTAAAAATAGCTTATATTATATAGTCTATATAATTTTTGTTCAGATTCCAATACATTTTATATGAAATATTCTAAACGTTTTAATGGTATCCGACAAACAGGGCATTCAAATTTTATTGCCCATGAGACCTCCCATGTGCTTAATCCGCCACTGGACCCATAATATATCAGATGCCGATGAAACCGTGTGGTTGGGGAAATAACATAAAACTGAAGGTGAATAAAAATGACATCTGGTGGAGAAACACAGACAGGATCCGACCCCCAGCGAACTAACAGATCTGCAACATTAGCTACAGCTGCGGATTAAGCACATGTAACATAATAACATAAAAACGTCACAAAATTCCATGTAAAATAATCAAATTGATTAACAAAATCATTAGGTTGTGAAGGAGATCTCGTCTAATAAGATACGTAAACTAGAGTAGCAATGTTTAGTTTTCTATAAAAACACTACTGTAGCAGTGCGTGATATGAATATTTTTGACGATATGGTCAAATATCGGAGAAATCCTCAAGATTCATAGGAAAGGTTCTTCGTTAAAGTTTTCCAGAAATAAAATAGATTCCAGTGAGCCGACAGGTAGCAAGGATTCCATAATTGACAGTGAATGTCGACCTAAGCAATAACTCTTTGCCTTCTTCTTTTCCGTCTCTTCTACCTCAAATGAATATGATTAAATTTGATTATTCAATAATAAAAATAAATAGGTATTTTGTTTTTGCTAGAATTTTTTTCCCTTCAATAACGTTAGTGGGATATCTGTCTAATAGACCAATATTTCTTTTTATATTAGAGAAACCAATTTAAAACTTTTAAAATAGAGCACAACATTGCATTTCACCTCAATAGTATATATAATATTTTTGAGATGTCCCAGTACAGCTCTCAGACGATGATATGTTTCCAATATAAGGTTCAACTGTAAAATAATGTCAGTTACATTTAGCTTTTGTAAAATTATTTATTACTATTGTCAATACACATCAATTTTAACATTTTTTTTAAGGAAGACCTAAATTTTATATTAATAATCAACGGATAAACAATTTTATAAAATCTTTTCTTGAACAATCTTAACAAAACCAGGGTCACCTTTTTGTAGGTTACTCTGATATAATTAATTATTCTCTAATTAACCATTATTTACATTGATTATGCACTAAATTTTATAAATCATATAAATAATATCACACTGTTAATAAATATAACAATTATCGCTATGCATGTTAGCATTTGAAAAATATTTCATAAAGGCTTTAGGGAGAACGCACATGCGTTATGCGTGTGTCACGACCGTGACTGGCTGAATGGTTTTCACGTATCGAAGATTTTATAAGTGTTATAATATCAAGTCTGCATTACCAATTAATTCGAGAATTTCAATTCAACCCCCTGACTTTTGACTGCAGACTTTTATAAAGAAAAATCTAATTTTAGTTCTAGCATTCAGAATTATTCAAATAATGTTTGATCAAATTATAGAAATAAATAATTCTCAAACAGCATCGTCAGATTAATGCAGTTACAGCTGTATAATGTTCCATATAATTTGTTTCTTACAGTGGCTGATGCCCATCAGATGACTTTCCGCAGTCATTGTTCGGGAGCGGATAGGATAAAAATTAAACTCAAATTGAGCCAATTGATTAACACAGATTGACAACAGACACTAATTAAAACTGTTGAATGATTTTGTAATAATCTTAAACATCCCTAAAAATTGTTCACTGATAATAAAAATCTCCAATGTAATTTCATCACTTTGAAGAAATTCATTTTCAATATGAAATTTACAATTTTATTATTCCACCGTTTGTGATTGATGTTCCTTCAAAAGCTGCGAGCGTGCGCAACTGTAGATAGCCTAGTTTCGCAATCTGATGAGCCAAAAATTTGATATTTTGAGTAATATTACCCATTATATTCGAATACCTCTCTTCTATAGCTCCACAAAATTACAACTCGAAAAAAATATCAGTTTTTTCTCGATAGGCATGCTCGCATAATAGAATTAAGTAAGTACAAACAATCTCTCAGTTTCATATAAATACAACTTGAAATATCATTTTGAAGGTTCTGTCAACGTTTCAATAAAATTCAATAGAGATAAATGATTGAATGATTGACTAAAAAGATGAGACAAATAATAATTATGACTTTTTTACAACTCAGATTAGACTTTAGATCATGGGTTCCCAACCTGAGGGTCGCCAACTTTTTTCGATTTTGAAATCGAGGAATTCAAATTCCCCGGTGAGCTAAAAAAAAAAAAAAAGAGTTTCGGGGACAATCCGGGGAAAAAGTATAGTAAATCGAGGATTTCAAATTCATTGGTGAGCTAAGAAAAAAAGGAGTTTCGGAGACAATCCAGGGAAAAAGTATAGCAAATCGAAGATTTCAAATTCCTCGGGGGGAGGTCGCCTAGTCGCCAGTTTATAAAAAGGGGTTGCCACCCGAAAAAGATTGGGAGCCTATGCTTCAGATCAGTGATTCCCAAACTTATTATGCTCACGGACCCCTTCATGGAGAAAAATTTGACCACGGACCCCCAAGTGAAATAACTCTACATAATTTCATAAGAGTAAAAAATATAAATTTTATTTTGATACCTTGAATGGTAAATGGTGTTAATAAAATATAAATAAAACATTTTGATAATTAAATTAGTATTTATAAAAATAAATATTTAAAAAAAAAAACACATTTTTTTCAATGCGACGGGTGAATCTGGTAAGATGATATCAGATCATTTATGTTTGGCTCTATGTTTGATAGTATCAATCGTAAGTCTCCACGAGCACTAATTTCCAGTGAGATTCTTTTTCTTGTAATAAGGTTCATAACAGCACTAAATCCACGTTTTACTAAATAAGAGGACGGGAAAGCAATCAACAGCTGCTGTACAGTGCCCCATAAAGCAGGATATAAAAATTGTATCTGTTTTTGCAACCAGAATTTGTGGTAGCCTTGTAAAAACATTGGTTTAAGTTCCTCATTTGTAGATAATTCAATTAATTGCTCCTGTAACAATATAGATTCATTATAGTTTGTAATTCTACTTGTAAAAGGGTCCAGCACCCGATCTGGGATAACTAAGTGAAGAATGTCTTCAAATCTTTGGCTGAGATCAGAATGAAGAGCCGCTAAGTATTCACATTAAGCAAGCAAATCTTCACTTCGCTTTTCTAATTTTGAAAGATTAGGAAACAGAGCATTCTCCTCTCCCCAAGTTTTGTTTGTCTATACAAATTTTGCGTTTATTGCAATAAACGGAGATATTATACTTTTAGTTTTGATTAAATTTAGTTCATCGCCCTGTAGCTTCAAATTTGTTTCATTAAATATGACATTGAATTTGTAGATAATTAATATTTTGTTTTATTTTTAAAAAAATAAATGCTACAAACGATCGCATTGCATATACACAATGGGTGGTGGTGGGAAACCAACCTGATCGCATTATTAAAGATAAAGATAAAGATAATATTTTGAGTGTCACAAATTGTAATTTACACATTTTTTATTATTTTTTCAAGGTTAATAAATAATTCAATTATTATCAATCAATAACTAAACGTAATATTAAGAAATGTGATTTACTAAAACTATTTCATGTAATACTTTCGATGGTTTCGGCGGTAACTTTGTGGAAGTTCATTTTAATAGAAAATTTAAATTAACTTTGATTATTCCACGTATTGTGTAACTAACTGTGACACGTGTTTCGCACGTTTCCTCTTAAAAGGAAAAAAAACCCAATCCATTTTGTAATTTTATAATTTTAAAATGTTAGAATCAATCTTGCTTCATTACTTAAGCAAACTTTGCGATAGTAAGTCTGAAGATGCCTCTGAAAGAGGCGAAACACGTGTCACAGTAAGTTACACAATACGTGGAATAATCAAAGTTAATTTAAATTTTCTACTATTTCATGTAATTTAAGCAAAAGTATAACTTTGCGTAAATAAACTTAATATTATATGTCAATAAGAAATCAACTATTAATATTAAAAAATAATTATTTGTATCTTCGTAGCAATCCGAAAACGATACTCCTACAATGTGTACATTTTACTCAAGACCTAAAAATTATCATCAAATTATTTATTGCTATTTATTTTAACTTTCATAATGCTGAAAATGTGTTACAAATATTATTTCAAATCTAACCTTTCGCGAACCCCTTGGCGTTGTCCACGCACCCCCAAATTAATTTTGACCGGCCACGGACCCCCCTGAGGGTCTGTAGGAACCACTGCTTTAGATGATCAAAACTTTGGTCAGACATATCTCAAAACTACCAATTTCTAGTTGCAACACTGTGAAATGATATATTTATGATTTGCCTATAGATTTTCATTACTATCAATATTCAAATTAATTATTACATTTAATTTGCTACGAAAATTTATAAAATAGTTGAGAATCACACTATTTTCTTAACTTGAATAAAACACAAATTCCCTTTCTCTGATATGTATGAAAAATTATGTAATGACTAAATATCCATTATTGTAGGAAAAGATAATAAAAAAAAAAAAAAAAACAGTGCCTATTTACTTAATCAATATTTTAAATATACATTATTCCCTCCAATTCTTTGGCCCATGGGTGTTCACTTTCCTGGATTTTATGATTCTCTTTGGCCATGTTCGCTCCCTATGTGGAACATATGGCTGCCACGCGGCACCTCCATGTTTCCGTCTCCCAAGTATGGTGATGTTTTCATGAATATAATCTGTATTTTGAATAATTTATCAGTATTATTAATAATTCTGTGATTTATTGTCAAAATATAGTCTGCAATAAATGTTTAAATAATAAGGTTCTTTTAACCTTTTGACCGCGGCTCGGATCCAAATTGGTTCAGATTGGGCTGCTATAGCAGTCAACCGCGGTCAAAGGGTTAAACCAGGGTGTCCCAAACTTATTCTGGGATGGAACACCTTGCAACTCCGGAAATTTCAACGGAACACTTAGCTTATTTGTTGGGATGGGTAATTCGTAATAGTTTTTTATTATTAAAATATCACATACGAATAAAAATTAATAAATCTCTTAGGGGGGTATACTAGTGTAGAAATTTAAAAAAATCGATTCTTTCTATTTTATATTTTTCTAATGCTTAGACATTTGAGACTATGTTCTCAAAGTGAATTTTTCAAAATTTTAATTATTTACCGAGTTCCAGCAACTAAGCTGGTCCGACTGGAACAAAATGAAACTCAAAACATTAAACGCATTTTTCTCGAAACTACTTTTTTCAAGCTGGCATTCATAATATCTCAAGTTCTACCTTACGATTTATTTGAAATTTTGTGTAAACTTTCTTTATACATCCTTTTATTAGGCCCGTAGCAGATTTGAATTTTAAAATTGTTTTTTTTTTATTTCTCCGAGGTACGGGCGATAGCGACATTTTTATTAATTAAGAATCCGTTAAATTATTGGTTGGAATCATGTACGCCAGGACACCCTTTTTTGGACCCCTCCCATTACCAGCCGATAACTTTTCGAGTTTTGAATTTATTTATTTTTTAAAATTTGATATGTATTTTTAAAATATAAATAAACGAATGTTAACAAAATGGATGGTAGAAAATATCTTTGTTTATTTTTTACAAAGCTCGAAAAAACACCCAAAATTGGTTTACACCTGTTAGCAGACCTCATCGATCATTTACTTTTGCCTAAATCTTTTTTTAATGATTGCATTTTCACAGTTTTTTACGCTATGGCATATATTTTTTCATGGAAATAGTAATAGTTTCAAGCCTGCATAGCAGAAAGTTGACATTTGCTTTAAAAATGCTTTACACCGTGGCCGTTCTAGAATTGATTATATGCCTACTGAGATTTGATGTCTTAGAAAGGATTGCAGAAAAAATTCGCAAAATAAAGTCTTGTAGAATTTTCAATCAAAAGAATATAATGATCGTACAACCATTGTTTATTTGTTATTTGGTAATACTATTTATCTAATGAAATATGCTTAACCATTTTTTCTTGTTTTGTACATTATTGCAATTGGAAATCTATTTCGGTCCACTTCAATATTTATTTTGAAGGGTCAAAGAAAACTCGTACAACGTACTGTTGGCCTTTAATGACTTTGGGTGTGATAAAATAATCCTTCACCCTCGGCGATAGAAATTTGGCACAATTTTTACTGCTGGATTCAATTTTTATTCAAAAACTCCTCATTTACCTAGATATTTGACATCATAACATATGTGGAGATAGACCATCACTCGCTTTTCAATATGAAGTAGAAAATGTTTAAATGTGTTGCAGCGTATAAAACCATTCCAATTTTTTGTGGAAAATCCACTTTGGCCCGCGGAACACCTACTCTGGCTCTGCGGAACACTGGTGTTCCGCGGACCATAGATTGGGAAACCGTGTTTTAAACGGTGATAAATGACAGGGTCAAATAAGGCATATTTAACTTGCTTTTAAACTCACGATACCTTTCATATCTAATTAATTAAATTTTAGTTTATTTTTGATTCAAAATTAGAAGTTATTATTTGTAAGAGGCCATTAAAAGTTTTATTATAGATAATTAGTTTCATTGATTTAGAATTTTTATCATTAGATATGAATATTTTTATTTTTTTAAAAAATCCAAATGTTGGTAGCGCTTTGAAACGTTTTCAAAAAAAATAATTGTAATGTCATGTTTGAAGTATTGATATATTTTTAATTTGGTTTTCTAGTCTAGTAAACCAAGAACACGACCAGTGGAATAACAAAGTTGTCAATCATAGTACTTATTATAAAAATTATCCTATTGACAACTCATATTGTCTTTATTGATTACATTGGGAATTACATTAAATTAATGTAAAAATAAAACAATATGTTTGGTTCCAAAGAGATGGTGAATTACTGTCGATAGCTATTTCGGTATCAGATTGTTAGTATTAAATGAACAAATATTTTCAATGAATTATCAAAAACTACTCCTCCCTGCAGATCGAATTTGAAATCCCACTTCAAATTGTTTAATCAAATACATTGGTATTTTTTGTGCTAACTAACATTTTTTGAACCCTAAAAGGAAGCAGACCATTGTAAAATTCAGATATTTTCTTTGGTGAACAGATAAGGTTCATGTTTAAGCCCTTCAGAGAATACATTGACACTTTTGTTGTGAACTCATTACCTTCCATTTTTTGGAGATCGCCGTTGAGTTATTCTCATGGCGTGACTGGTGACTTCAGAAGAGCCATTTAAGGTTGGGATTTTAACATTAGTGTTATTTTAAAAACTGGAAATATCGTATTTTGGTTGAGCCTGTAAAATAATGTTTCATTATAGATTATAAAAATAATTTGCTTACTATCAATTTTTCTGTACTTACTGAAGGCAATTAATTGTTTTTTTTTACTTTTGATTTACAGAAACACGTTATCTTTAAATTCAAATAATATGTCAATTACTCCGAAACAGTCAAAAACACATTTCCGACCTTTAAGAATATAAATGGCGTTGACTTGTTAAAAAAAAAAGCTATAAATATTTACATGATGCCTATGCTCAATTAGACTAGTCATTTTCACAGCAAAGTGGCAGATTCTTGAAAGAGATTAACACTTTAAAATGCTCTACGCATACTTAATAACAAATTATTTACATCTTAGAACAATCGATTTGCAAAAACCACATTCAAAGCGTTCACCACAATACATATACAGCAGTCGGATTCATATTTGGCAACTTTATCTTCATCTCCGAGAGAACGAAGCTATCTGCGTGAGGATGAATAATTTTCTCAAGATTGAGACTAATACGTAAGTGAAAAAATCGTCAAGTGAGCTCACGATGACGGCTTGTTCAGCATATCTTCTAGATCTTTCTTCCAGGAGGAAGACTTTAATTTCACAGATCCATTCCTGCATTCAACGTGCAGCTCATTTGACAGTTCGTCGCTGTCTTGAGAGGGTTCATCGCCGATGGGATTTTCATATTTAAAAATTTTTTGCTGCTGATCATCCAAAATATTCCCACAGTGTGAGATCTCATCTTCAATGTTCAATTTTCCAGCGATAATTTCTATTGAATTTAAGCAACGAAGCTCGCTTGATATGCGTACGTCCGCCATCCCAGACTCGTGGAGGAACACGCTGTTTTTACCGGCGAGACGGGAGGCCTGTAAATATATGTTACCCCTTTTCAGAATGGCATTGATGTTTCCTTCAAATCCTGTCATGGAAAGGTCGCCCATCTCCAAGATTTCGACGTTGCAATTTCCATGCAGATTCGCCAGCCGGACGCACCCCAGGACAGTCGTTACGTGTGTCTCATCGGCATAACACGAATCGCACGATACGTTTCCTCCTCTCGTAGTGATTTTTAAGACATTAGCTCGGATGTGCTGACATGCTACGCCTTCAGCAGACTCAGTCAGGATGTCGATTCTTTCTGCCTGCAGTGTCCCTTCGCAGAACACAGGTCCGCTCTCGGTACGAATCGCGACGCTACGGCCGCGAACGTTTTTAGTCCTTACGGACCCCGAGACGGTCTTAAGATGACAGGAGTCCGAGTGCATTCCGTCGACGGATATGCTCGATTTTCCTAGAGCTTTGACTTCAAAACTGGCGGTGACCGGGGCGCTCACCACGCAGACGGCTTCACTTTCGGAGTCTACTCCGTCACCCACGACATCAATGCGGTTGGCGGTGCGCTTGATGCTGATTTTCGAGGACCCGTCCGTCTCGCGGCCGTACAGCGATACCGACAGCCTATCACCGTCGGGGCGCTCCAGCGGGTCGAGCGGTGCTATCCGAACGTGCATAGGGGATTCAATATAGATCTTCGAGAATGGGTCGACGGTCCTGTCAAAAGTCTTGATCAATAGTAACTTTTTCACCTTCGCTCTCTCGTCTGCGGAGAAACGAGATAACCTAAAAACATTTGATACGCCCTCGGAGAGCTTCCGCAGTCTCGCAGAAAACATCCTTGTTTTGCGAATTTATAAAATGGTCGTAGAACAGATCGATTGTGGGTGAGGGTCGGTCAGATTGAATATTATGATTTTGGATTTTTTAATTGAATTAGAAATGACAGCTAGACATCGAGAAAAATATGTTTGAACATGGCGCATTATTCGAACAGGCTACAGAGTTATTCAAATCCAAAACAAATAGTTTAATGACGTATCTTTCATGAGAGTTCCTCTAAAGATAATATGGAAAACAAAAGAAAACTAACTGTCGGCACTTTTTAAAATCTTGTATGAATCAAATTTCGAGAATTTGTTCGAAAAAAATATTTACCGTGGCTGTTATGAACATGTTTCCCAAGAATGCGAAATTCAAACTCTAATAATACGAGCAAAATATTAAGATTTGATTGCCCGTGTTTGAGATATGAAATTGTTGAGATTCTTACCTTTATGGTCACGAATACTTGTTCATCTGTTCGGATACAATTTCACTGTTTAAATATTGTCCTCTCTGACAAAAATATTTTGATACAATTCTTGTTGATATGGTAAACCGAGAAAAGTAAACAAAAATACATTAGGCGAGTGTTAGTGTTTCGTTCTAGCGGGAATTTTTCGTACTCCAATGACAAGCGAAACGTCAATATTGTAATAATTTCTAGTTATTAAAGGTGTAATTGTCAGAGATAATATATAGAGTAATTGTCTAATAAGATGTGGCTATAGATAATATACTTATATAACATGACCAACAGGCTTATTCTGGCGGCATGGTACTTATTTCCGACTTTCTGAAATAATCAACCCAAATCAACCATAGGCGATATTTTTTTTTAAGTTGATATCAATGATATAACTTGTTTGTCCACACTAATCGTCGTACTCCTGTCAAACTATTCTCTGACGTAAACATAACCTTTATTACTATGGTAAACAGAGATGATACTTTGGTTATTTTAATGAATTGATCTATGAAACGAACACGATGTCAGGAACTGAAAATATTCTTCCAGAATTTTTATGCCTGATTAGTTCTGCCCACTCGCTATATGCGCATAAGGGTGATTGTTATGAGACAATATTATGTCTTACGTTTACTGTAAATATGCTACATTTTCTTCCTGAAAATCAACTAAATGCCGCTAATAGCAACGCAGTTCTGTAGGAAATTGCCAAACTATCATAAAAGAAGATCAGGGAAAGCGATAATTTACGCTTAATACGAATATGATATCCGTATGAAACAGAAAGATGTCGAATTGAATTTCTTATATCCATAATAGAGCAAATTTGAAATACGTCGACGAATTTTCGTTATACTTTTTTAATCTGCATCGATTATCGGTTCATTAGATTCCTAAATTTGTTTTTGTATATTGTCCAATTGGAAATTAAATATCCTAGGAATCGCATTGCTTTCTGTGGAATTTGACAATTTTCAGGGTGAAAATGAGTACTTAGCATGTTGTAAAGCATTTAAAAATATGAAAGAAATAATCAAAATTCGGTCTTCGATTCCCGACATCGTATTCGTTTTTCGTTCAGTCAAATAATAAAAATATCGTCTTTGTTCACGGTTTACGGCAGAAGGCTTCCCACTTACGTTTGAAAAAAAGCGCGAACATAAATGCAAATATATTTAACGAGTACCAACAGTCAAATACCAATACAAAAATATCGTGTCCGGCATGAATGGGTTTAAATAACAGACCGGTCGCAATCGATAGTAAAATTAATTTCAACCGATCTGAAATACTTTACCCATTCGAGCCGAGCACATTTTTCTTTGTATTATCATTTGAAGGTTGGTGTACGGCAAACCTTGCAAGATTAATTGATTTTTATTATCGATCTGTCAAACGCACAATGTCATGTTTTCAATTTAAAGTAAATGCACTGTGCGATACGTAAAATGCTATTGAAATGTCGGATACCTATTTCCAGCAACCATACCGAATTTCAAAAGCGACGACTGACTGAAAATATAGTTTAAAAATTATCTTATTAGATGTGTGATTAAGTATTTAAGACTACTTGTGGATTTCAATACTTGTCGAGTTGACATTGTTTTAATTTATCGTTTTGGAATTTTATCAACAACATGAAAACAGTGCAATCAATAGTTTAAAAAAAGTTTATGCCGTTGCTCCTAATATAACACTTTCATATATTTTCAGATTTCTTACAGAGGCATGTTTAAATTAACTTTGATTATTCCACGTATTGTGTAACTAACTGTGACACGTGTTTCGCCTCTTTCAGAGGCATCTTCAGACTTACTATCGCAAAGTTTGCTTATTATTTTTTGATGTTTTGATTATTTATTAGTTTGAAATATTATTAAATAATATTCTTAATAGCACAGGCGGTTCCCCGTTACTCAAATTGTTTCCAATTAATAGAGTAATCACAAACCTAGATGATTGATTGTAGCTCATTAGTTTTAATAGTTTGTAATGTTTAACGTCATTAGTAGTATGATTAAATTTGTTTGCATTTTATAATCCCCTCTTTGCTTCCATTAAAAAGGAAAAATCCCATTCTGATTGTTTACAACTCATTAGTAAAATTAGTATCATTATCTGTTTGCTTTATTTCGATTCTACACCCCCCTCCTTGCTCCTCTTAAAAGGAAAAAAAAACCCAATCCATTTTGTAATTTTATAATTTTAAAATGTTAGAATCAATCTTGCTTCATTACTTAAGCAAACTTTGCGATAGTAAGTCTGAAGATGCCTCTGAAAGAGGCGAAACACGTGTCACAGTTAGTTACACAATACGTGGAATAATCAAAGTTAATTTAAATTTTCTATTAAAATGAACTTCCACAAAGTTACCGCCGAAACCATCGAAAGTAGTAGAGGCATGTTTCCCTGGTGTAATCAGATGTGTAGATCGCACACACATGCAAATAGTGACTCCGCACGTGGATAAAGAGGCATACTAAAACCATCAAAGATCTTATTTCATTAGTGTTTCAAATTGTTAGTCTAAGAGAAATGATAAATATTTTTTGTAATAATTGATATTTTTTTAAATTCATTTTCAGATTTGCGACAATGATCTTAACATTCTGGATGCTATTGCTAGATATCCAGGAAGTGTCCACGATGAATTTTATTTTAAGACTTCTAAAACTACGATTGAAAGGAAGATATTAGTCAACGAAAGGATTGGAACATTTTTCTGATGGGTATATAAACATATTTTGAATTTTGTGAGGAATGCGGAGATAAGGGAACGTACAAGACAGCGACTGGGTCACGTGCTGCGAAAGCCTTAATCTTGCCCGCCTTTTCTTTCGACCAGTGGGATTCCGTCGGATACATCCTATGGATACTACCCGACGGAACTGAGGGATGCTGGCATGTCATGGGAGGAAGCAAAGCAATTGGCGAGAGACAGGGAAACACAGAGGTGCCACGTGGCTGACATACGCTCCACATAGGGAGCAAATATGGTCAAAGAAGAAGGGGAAGCATATAAACAAACCTTTTTTCTTATAATTCACATTTATTGGAAAAACATTTGAATAAAATCAAAAGTAGAACTTGGAAACAAATATAAAATTTCTGAAGTCAAGAAGCAAGTCACATTCAATAACAATGATTAATACTGTGAATATGTTGCTCAATGAATTTTTAACAAAATACTTGCCCAGAGTTATACCGTAGCTTGGCATGCACGTCAGTGACACAAAAAATATTTTGCAAGTAAGAAAAGGTCGATATTTTAAAATCTTGTAAATGACATACAATTTAATTGGTTTCACAAATTACCAAATGAATGCAGGTTTGCGCGAAAACAGATTAAGCATCGAATGGTATTTAATAGTGGCATAATAATGATTTTTACAGTTAAAGAAATTATTTATAATAAATTCGCTAATGCAGTAAGGTTAAAAATATTATTATTTACCCTGTCACAGACGTTCAAAGATATAAATGAATAATAGAGGTTTTATTGAAATTGTTAGTTTCTATACCATTACACAATATTATGAATTTAGACAAAAATTTAAAATCTTTCGATAAGTTAGAACAGTAGACTCCTAAGTAATCGTTAATGGCCTATTTTTTCCTTGCAGGATTCCAAACCCACAGCCACATTCAGAAGAGATGCCAGCAATATCTCTCAGGCAGGCAACACCATATCAACGAACCATCGGTTAGCTGAAGCTCACGCTGTTTGGTGTGAAATCGTACGATATTAATGGATTTAAAAAGAAAATGTTTTTATGAATTTGGGGTAAAAAAATTATACCCTTTTCCAATATAAGTATAATAAATGAATTATCAACTAATGTCCATAACAGATAATTACCCAAAAATCCCATTTTCTTAACTTTTTAAAAAATATACTTGTGTATAAAAAGATTTTGATTCATTGAATATAACAGTTTTGTGGAAGTCCATTGTTCAAATTCGGTTGACTGGTTTCTTTGTTATTTTATTACTTATCTTTGTATTTTATTAAACATAAATAAAGGCAGTCTTATTTGTTATATTACTCTGCAACAATACAAAAAAGCTGGATATGGTTTAACCACCTTCAAATGCTTCATTCTTTCTTCTTGAATGACTGAAAACAAGAAGTATTATGAAAGGTAAAAACTCTTAACAACATGCTACCCATTTTCTCCCTGAAAATTGTCAACTTCCATAAAAATCAATGCAATTCCTAGGATAGTAATTTCTCAATAGGACAATATAAAAAAAATAATTTAGGAATCCAAAGAACCGATAATTCGTCGACATATTTCAAATTTGCTCAATTATGGATAACTATAAGAAATTCAATTCGACATCTTTATGGCCTGTTTCATACGGATATCATATTCGTATTTAGCGTAAATTATCGCATTCCCTGATCTCCTTGTGTAATAGTTTGGCAATTTCCTACAGAACTGCGTTGCTATTAGCGGCATTTAGTTGATTTTCAGGTAGAAAAGTAGCATATTTGTAGTAAACGTAAGACATATTATTGTCTCATTACAATCACTCTTATGCGTATATAGCGAGTGGGCAGAACCAATCAGGCATAACAATACTGGTAGAATATTTTCAGTTCCTGACATCGTGTTCGTTTCATAGATTAATTCATTAAAATTACCAAAGTATCATCTCTGTTTACCATAGTAATAGAGGTTATGTTTATGTCAGAGAATAGTTTGACAAGAGTACGACGATTAGTGTGGACAAACGCGATATATCATTGGTACCAGCTTAAAAAAAAATATTGTCTATGGTTGATTATTTCAGCAGGCTTATTCTGGCGGAGGTACTTATTTCCGACCGGTCTGAAATATTTACCATAAGCAATATTTATTTTTTTAAGTTGGTACCAATGATATATCGCGTTCGTCCACACTAATCGTCGTACTCCTGTCAAACTATTCTCTGACGTAAACATAACCTCTATTACTATGGTAAACAGAGATGATACTTTGGTTATTTTAATGAATTGATCTATGAAACGAACACGATGTCAGGAACTGAAAATATTCTTCCAGAATTTTTATGCCTGATTAGTTCTGCCCACTCGCTATATACGCATAAGGGTGATTGTTATGAGACAATATTATGTCTTACGTTTACTGCAAATATGCTACATTTTCTTCCTGAAAATCAACTAAATGCCGCTAATAGCAACGCAGTTCTGTAGGAAATTGCCAAACTATCATACAAGGAGATCAGGGAAAGCGATAATTTACGCTTAATACGAATATGATATCCGTATGAAACAGAAAGATGTCGAATTGAATTTCTTATATCCATAATAGAGCAAATTTGAAATACGTCGACGAGTTTTCCTTATACTTTTTTAATCTGCATCGATTATCGGTTCCTTAGATTCCTAAATTTGTTTTTGTATATTGTCCAATTGGAAATTAAATATCCTAGGAATCGCATTGCTTTCTGTGGAATTTGACAATTTTCAGGGTGAAAATGAGTACTTAGCATGTTGTAAAGCATTTAAAAATATGAAAGAAATAATCAAAATTCGGTCTTCGATTCCCGACATCGTATTCGTTTTTCGTTCAGTCAAATAATAAAAATATCGTCTTTGTTCACGGTTTTCGGCAGAAGGCTTCCCACTTACGTTTGAAAAAAAGCGCGAACATAAATGCAAATATATTTAACGAGTACCAACAGTCAAATACCAATACAAAAATATCGTGTCCGGCATGAATGGGTTTTAATAATAGACCGGTTGGAATCCATAGTAAAATTAATTTCAACCGGTCTGAAATACTTTACCCATTCGAGCCGAGCACATTTTTTTTTGTATTATCATTTGAAGGTTGGTCAACATTCGTTGATCTTCGATCTGTCAAATGAATGGAATGTCACATAGTGAAATGTCATATTTTCTTCATTTGTCTGGATGATAGTTCAAAGTACTTAAAAGTAAATGTATCATTATTATTTCTGTAAAATATAGTTTAAAAAAATATCTTATTAAATTTGTGACCCCGCACGTAGATAAAGAGGCATACTAAAACCATCAAAGATCTTATTCCATTAGTGTTTCAAATTGTTGAAGTTTAAAAGTGAAGTGATAAATATTTTTTGTAATAATTGATATTTTTTTAAATTCATTTTCAGATTTGCGACAATGAACTTAACATTCTGGATGTTATTGCTAGATATCCAGGAAGTGTCCACGATGAATTGTATTTTAAGACTTCTAAAACTACGATTGAAAGGAAGATATTAGTCAACGAAAGGATTGGAACATTTTTCTGATGGGTATATAAACATATTTTGAATTTTGTGAGGAATTCGGATATAAGGGAACGTACAAGACAGCGACTGGGTCACGTGCTGCGAAAGCCTCAATCCTGCCCGCCTCTTCTTTCGACCAGTGGGATTCCGGCGTTCTGGACGACCGTCGGGAACTATCCATAGGATATTTCCTTTAATTGGTTTTACAAATTACCAAATGAATGCAGATTTGCGCGAAAACAGACTAAGCATCGAATGGTCTGTAACATGGCATGATAATGATTTTTATAGTTAAAGAAATTATTTATAATATATTTGGCACATGTCAATCCTGAATTGATTTATACATATCTTAGACAAGTCAAAAAAAATCATTTTGAGTTCATAAGGCTAAAAATATTATTATTTACCCTGTCACAAACTTTCAAAGTCTAAATGAATAATAGAGGTTTCATTGAAATTGTTACTTTCTATACTATTGTTAATGGCATATTTTATCCTTACAGGATTCCAAGGCCACAGCCACATTCAGAAGAGATGCCAGCAATACGTCTCGGGTAGGCAACAACATCATCAACGAACCGGTGAACAGATTCCACCAAACTTGATTCTTACGAACAAGAATACTCCGAACACAGAACCTTTCGCACATAGAATACTTCGTACATTTAAATATGAAAATCATTGTTTTATTATAATGAGTAATGTCTTAGGTCAATTATGCCAAATATTTTTCAGAGTGGAAACCAGCAAAATATTTAATTATAATGTTTATAATTTTGAACTTCGACTGAAGGTGCTTAATGGAACTTTAATATCAAATTTGAATTATTTTGATTCTGTACTCTTCCATGAGTTTTGTCGATAAAGACCCGGGTTTCGCCTTTCGGCATCTTCGGGTATTATCAAGTGCATTCGTGCATAATCTATATATTGTTTATGAACAGTTTATCATTTAATACGTATTTTGGCTTATGTATTTAGAAAAATTGTGCTGTATCCTGATAAGGCCGATATCTTTGATCGTATTAAAAAAAATCATTCATATAGGTATTTAATATTGAAAATTCACGTACACAGTATTTTTACATGATTTTATTATCTTATTGATACGCATATATTATACATTTACTTAAAAAATGTATAGGTATATCAAATTTTAAACATATTTTATCAAATTGTAATTGAAACATTAGACTATAGTTATTAATTAAAACAATTTTCAAAGAAGGAATTAACAATACTAATGTTGGTAAATATAAAAATCTATGTGTCCCCTGTGTGGTAAAGTGGTCAACGTCGTTGGCTTCGGTTACGGAGGTCACGGGTTCAAATCCCAGTACTGACAGTTTTATTAATTGATTTTTCAATCGATTTATGAATTTCTGTTCGAAGGCACGGATGTATGTGATGTTTTGAATTCCCCCCTCCCACCCATCCTATCCTATAAACGGGGCGTATCGAGAGCGGTTAGCTAACCACTAGTCCTGTCCTAGCCCTATCCTTCGATTCCTACTCTCTTTGGAAAAAGAGAGGTTGAGCAACTGAGTAACAAGCGGTTTTTGCAGATACACTTCTGTTGAGATAAACTCCATTGGGAGCCCATATGCTCCATATTAGGAGCGGACATAGTAAATATACAAATATATATATAAAAATAAGTTGGGAGCTTCGTATTCTTTTTATTTGGAATACTTCATTGTTATATTTATGGAGTGAATTTCTGTTTTTTAACTTTTTATAATTAAAAATAAAGAAAGTATCAAAAATGTTTATTTAATTTTGTATTTTATTTCAGAACAGACAAATCAATTTAAGTCAGAGGACTGATTAAAGAGTTTCAATATACATATTAAGTTTTGATATTATGAATATGGCTAGTGATATAAAAATATTTTATTCTTAAATAAAAACTAACAAATACCTTTTTTTATGTTCATGAGTGACTTATTACATCAATATATATTTAAACCGTGAAATAAATAACATCACTCAGTAACAAGCGGTTTTTGCAGATACACTTCTGTTGAGATAAACTCCATTAGGAGTCCATATGCTCCACATTGGGAGCGGACATGGTAAATGTGTATATAAAAATATGTTAGGAGCTTCGTTTTCCTTGGCATATTTTATTGTTATATTTATAGGGTGAATTTCTGTTTTTTTTACTTTTTATAATTAAAAATAAAGAAAGTATCAAAATTTTGTATTTTATTTCAAAACAGATAAATCATAACATATTATGTTTTGATGTTATGAATAGTGCTTAAATAAAAGCTAACAAATACATTTTTTTAATAATAATAAGTTTTTGTTGAATTATGTTCAATGAAAATAAATTTATATTAATTACAGTATTTAAGTAAAATAAATTGAATAACAGCAGGCTGCTTCAGGCGATGTCAGGAACTGAAAATATTCTTCCAGAATTTTTATGCCTGATTAGTTCTGCCCACTCGCTATATACGCATAAGGGTGATTGTTATGAGACGATATTATGTCTTACGTTTACTGCAAATATGCTACATTTTCTTCCTGAAAATCAACTAAATGCCGCTAATAGCAACGCAGTTCTGTAGGAAATTGCCAAACTATCATACAAAGAGATCAGGGAAAGCGATAATTTACGCTAAATACGAATATGATATCCGTATGAAACAGGCCATAAAGATGTCGAATTAAATTTCTTATATATAATTGAGCAAATTTGAAATACGTCGACGAATTTTCCTTATATTTTTTTAATCTGCATCGATTATCGGTTCCTTGGATTCCTAAATTTATTTTTTTTATATTGTCCTATTGGGAATTAAATATCCTAGGAATTGCATTGCTTTTTGTGGATTTTGTCAATTTTCAGGGAGAAAATGGGTAGCATGTTGTTAAGAGTATTTACCTTTCATGATACTTCTTGTTTTCAGTCATTCAAGAAGAAAGAATGAAGCATTTGAAGGTGGTTAAACCATATGCAGCTTTCAGTCAGTTGAAAATGCTCGCAATGAGCGAAACCGTTCCTGACCTAATTAATAATGTGGAATTAAGTACAAAGAAATATTGTATTTTTACTAATATAATGCCTTTCCACCAAGTATTGACAGTGAACACCCTAAAAGTGAAATAAGACTGCCTTTATTTACATTTTCATTCAATTGTTTAATAAAATATCAAAAAAATACAAAGATAAGTAATAAAATAACAAAGAAACCAGTCAACCAAATTTAAACAATGGACTTCCACAAAACTGTTATATTCAATGAATCAAAATCTTTTTATGCACAAATATTTTTTTAAAAAAGTTAAGAAAGTGGGATTTCTGGGTAATTGTCTGTTTTGGACATAAGTTGATGATTCATTTATTATACTTATATTGGACAAGGGTACTTGTGATACAATTTTTTTTTACCCCAAATTCATA
The DNA here is from genome assembly GCA_030503985.1 of Himalopsyche tibetana. Classification (NCBI taxonomy): domain Eukaryota; kingdom Metazoa; phylum Arthropoda; class Insecta; order Trichoptera; family Rhyacophilidae; genus Himalopsyche; species Himalopsyche tibetana. The sequence goes on along the minus strand of JAPJYX010000007.1, from coordinate 59,957 downwards.
AAAACATTTTCTTTTCAAATCCATTAATACCGTACGATTTCACACCAAACAGCGTGAGCTTCAGCTAACCGATGGTTCGTTGGTGATGATGTTGCATGCCCGAGAGGTGTTGCTGGCATCTCTTCTGAATGTGGGTGTGGGCTTGGAATTCTGTAAGGATAAAATATGCCATTAACGATTACTCAGGAGTCTACTGTTCTAATTTATCGAAAGATTTTTAATTTTTATCTAAATTCATAATATTGTGTAATGGTATAGAAACTAAAAATTTCAATGAAACCTCTATTGTTTGTTTATACTTTTGAATGTCTGTGACAGGGTAAATTATAATATTTTTAACCTTACTGCATTAGCGAAAATATTATAAATAATTTCTTTAACTGGTTTAAAAATCTTTCGATAAATTAGAACAGTAGACTCCTGAGTAATCGTTAATGGCATATTTTATCCTTACAGAATTCCAAGCCCACACCCACATTCAGAAGAGATGCCAGCAACACCTCTCGGGCATGCAACATCATCACCAACGAACCATCGGTTAGCTGAAGCTCACGCTGTTTGGTGTGAAATCGTACGGTATTAATGGATTTGAAAAGAAAATGTTTTTATGAATTTGGGGTAAAAAAAAATTGTATCACAAGTACCCTTGTCCAATATAAGTATAATAAATGAATCATCAACTTATGTCCAAAACAGACAATTACCCAGAAATCCCACTTTCTTAACTTTTTTAAAAAAATATTTGTGCATAAAAAGATTTTGATTCATTGAATATAACAGTTTTGTGGAAGTCCATTGTTTAAATTTGGTTGACTGGTTTCTTTGTTATTTTATTACTTATCTTTGTATTTTTTTGATATTTTATTAAACAATTGAATGAAAATGTAAATAAAGGCAGTCTTATTTCACTTTTAGGGTGTTCACTGTCAATACTTGGTGGAAAGGCATTATATTAGTAAAAATACAATATTTCTTTGTACTTAATTCCACTTTATTAATTAGGTCAGGAACGGTTTCGCTCATTGCGAGCATTTTCAACTGACTGAAAGCTGCATATGGTTTAACCACCTTCAAATGCTTCATTCTTTCTTCTTGAATGACTGAAAACAAGAAGTATCATGAAAGGTAAATACTCTTAACAACATGCTACCCATTTTCTCCCTGAAAATTGACAAAATCCACAAAAAGCAATGCAATTCCTAGGATATTTAATTCCCAATAGGACAATATAAAAAAAATAAATTTAGGAATCCAAGGAACCGATAATCGATGCAGATTAAAAAAATATAAGGAAAATTCGTCGACGTATTTCAAATTTGCTCAATTATATATAAGAAATTTAATTCGACATCTTTATGGCCTGTTTCATACGGATATCATATTCGTATTTAGCGTAAATTATCGCTTTCCCTGATCTCTTTGTATGATAGTTTGGCAATTTCCTACAGAACTGCGTTGCTATTAGCGGCATTTAGTTGATTTTCAGGAAGAAAATGTAGCATATTTGCAGTAAACGTAAGACATAATATCGTCTCATAACAATCACCCTTATGCGTATATAGCGAGTGGGCAGAACTAATCAGGCATAAAAATTCTGGAAGAATATTTTCAGTTCCTGACATCGCCTGAAGCAGCCTGCTGTTATTCAATTTATTTTACTTAAATACTGTAATTAATATAAATTTATTTTCATTGAACATAATTCAACAAAAACTTATTATTATTAAAAAAATGTATTTGTTAGCTTTTATTTAAGCACTATTCATAACATCAAAACATAATATGTTATGATTTATCTGTTTTGAAATAAAATACAAAATTTTGATACTTTCTTTATTTTTAATTATAAAAAGTAAAAAAAACAGAAATTCACCCTATAAATATAACAATAAAATATGCCAAGGAAAACGAAGCTCCTAACATATTTTTATATACACATTTACCATGTCCGCTCCCAATGTGGAGCATATGGACTCCTAATGGAGTTTATCTCAACAGAAGTGTATCTGCAAAAACCGCTTGTTACTGAGTGATGTTATTTATTTCACGGTTTAAATATATATTGATGTAATAAGTCACTCATGAACATAAAAAAAGGTATTTGTTAGTTTTTATTTAAGAATAAAATATTTTTATATCACTAGCCATATTCATAATATCAAAACTTAATATGTATATTGAAACTCTTTAATCAGTCCTCTGACTTAAATTGATTTGTCTGTTCTGAAATAAAATACAAAATTAAATAAACATTTTTGATACTTTCTTTATTTTTAATTATAAAAAGTTAAAAAACAGAAATTCACTCCATAAATATAACAATGAAGTATTCCAAATAAAAAGAATACGAAGCTCCCAACTTATTTTTATATATATATTTGTATATTTACTATGTCCGCTCCTAATATGGAGCATATGGGCTCCCAATGGAGTTTATCTCAACAGAAGTGTATCTGCAAAAACCGCTTGTTACTCAGTTGCTCAACCTCTCTTTTTCCAAAGAGAGTAGGAATCGAAGGATAGGGCTAGGACAGGACTAGTGGTTAGCTAACCGCTCTCGATACGCCCCGTTTATAGGATAGGATGGGTGGGAGGGGGGAATTCAAAACATCACATACATCCGTGCCTTCGAACAGAAATTCATAAATCGATTGAAAAATCAATTAATAAAACTGTCAGTACTGGGATTTGAACCCGTGACCTCCGTAACCGAAGCCAACGACGTTGACCACTTTACCACACAGGGGACACATAGATTTTTATATTTACCAACATTAGTATTGTTAATTCCTTCTTTGAAAATTGTTTTAATTAATAACTATAGTCTAATGTTTCAATTACAATTTGATAAAATATGTTTAAAATTTGATATACCTATACATTTTTTAAGTAAATGTATAATATATGCGTATCAATAAGATAATAAAATCATGTAAAAATACTGTGTACGTGAATTTTCAATATTAAATACCTATATGAATGATTTTTTTTAATACGATCAAAGATATCGGCCTTATCAGGATACAGCACAATTTTTCTAAATACATAAGCCAAAATACGTATTAAATGATAAACTGTTCATAAACAATATATAGATTATGCACGAATGCACTTGATAATACCCGAAGATGCCGAAAGGCGAAACCCGGGTCTTTATCGACAAAACTCATGGAAGAGTACAGAATCAAAATAATTCAAATTTGATATTAAAGTTCCATTAAGCACCTTCAGTCGAAGTTCAAAATTATAAACATTATAATTAAATATTTTGCTGGTTTCCACTCTGAAAAATATTTGGCATAATTGACCTAAGACATTACTCATTATAATAAAACAATGATTTTCATATTTAAATGTACGAAGTATTCTATGTGCGAAAGGTTCTGTGTTCGGAGTATTCTTGTTCGTAAGAATCAAGTTTGGTGGAATCTGTTCACCGGTTCGTTGATGATGTTGTTGCCTACCCGAGACGTATTGCTGGCATCTCTTCTGAATGTGGCTGTGGCCTTGGAATCCTGTAAGGATAAAATATGCCATTAACAATAGTATAGAAAGTAACAATTTCAATGAAACCTCTATTATTCATTTAGACTTTGAAAGTTTGTGACAGGGTAAATAATAATATTTTTAGCCTTATGAACTCAAAATGATTTTTTTTGACTTGTCTAAGATATGTATAAATCAATTCAGGATTGACATGTGCCAAATATATTATAAATAATTTCTTTAACTATAAAAATCATTATCATGCCATGTTACAGACCATTCGATGCTTAGTCTGTTTTCGCGCAAATCTGCATTCATTTGGTAATTTGTAAAACCAATTAAAGGAAATATCCTATGGATAGTTCCCGACGGTCGTCCAGAACGCCGGAATCCCACTGGTCGAAAGAAGAGGCGGGCAGGATTGAGGCTTTCGCAGCACGTGACCCAGTCGCTGTCTTGTACGTTCCCTTATATCCGAATTCCTCACAAAATTCAAAATATGTTTATATACCCATCAGAAAAATGTTCCAATCCTTTCGTTGACTAATATCTTCCTTTCAATCGTAGTTTTAGAAGTCTTAAAATACAATTCATCGTGGACACTTCCTGGATATCTAGCAATAACATCCAGAATGTTAAGTTCATTGTCGCAAATCTGAAAATGAATTTAAAAAAATATCAATTATTACAAAAAATATTTATCACTTCACTTTTAAACTTCAACAATTTGAAACACTAATGGAATAAGATCTTTGATGGTTTTAGTATGCCTCTTTATCTACGTGCGGGGTCACAAATTTAATAAGATATTTTTTTAAACTATATTTTACAGAAATAATAATGATACATTTACTTTTAAGTACTTTGAACTATCATCCAGACAAATGAAGAAAATATGACATTTCACTATGTGACATTCCATTCATTTGACAGATCGAAGATCAACGAATGTTGACCAACCTTCAAATGATAATACAAAAAAAAATGTGCTCGGCTCGAATGGGTAAAGTATTTCAGACCGGTTGAAATTAATTTTACTATGGATTCCAACCGGTCTATTATTAAAACCCATTCATGCCGGACACGATATTTTTGTATTGGTATTTGACTGTTGGTACTCGTTAAATATATTTGCATTTATGTTCGCGCTTTTTTTCAAACGTAAGTGGGAAGCCTTCTGCCGAAAACCGTGAACAAAGACGATATTTTTATTATTTGACTGAACGAAAAACGAATACGATGTCGGGAATCGAAGACCGAATTTTGATTATTTCTTTCATATTTTTAAATGCTTTACAACATGCTAAGTACTCATTTTCACCCTGAAAATTGTCAAATTCCACAGAAAGCAATGCGATTCCTAGGATATTTAATTTCCAATTGGACAATATACAAAAACAAATTTAGGAATCTAAGGAACCGATAATCGATGCAGATTAAAAAAGTATAAGGAAAACTCGTCGACGTATTTCAAATTTGCTCTATTATGGATATAAGAAATTCAATTCGACATCTTTCTGTTTCATACGGATATCATATTCGTATTAAGCGTAAATTATCGCTTTCCCTGATCTCCTTGTATGATAGTTTGGCAATTTCCTACAGAACTGCGTTGCTATTAGCGGCATTTAGTTGATTTTCAGGAAGAAAATGTAGCATATTTGCAGTAAACGTAAGACATAATATTGTCTCATAACAATCACCCTTATGCGTATATAGCGAGTGGGCAGAACTAATCAGGCATAAAAATTCTGGAAGAATATTTTCAGTTCCTGACATCGTGTTCGTTTCATAGATCAATTCATTAAAATAACCAAAGTATCATCTCTGTTTACCATAGTAATAGAGGTTATGTTTACGTCAGAGAATAGTTTGACAGGAGTACGACGATTAGTGTGGACGAACGCGATATATCATTGGTACCAACTTAAAAAAATAAATATTGCTTATGGTAAATATTTCAGACCGGTCGGAAATAAGTACCTCCGCCAGAATAAGCCTGCAGACCGTCGGAAATAAGTACCATGCCGCCAGAATAAGCCTGCAAGGTTACAACATGGCTACAACCTTCTTTCGCTATAGTTCAAGTGGCCCATAGACTATTATTAAAGTATACTAGTCTATGACTATTATCAACTGCGACTTCCATGTATAGCAGTGGTTCCCAAAGTGGTTCCTACAGACCCCCAGGGGTCCCTGTGACCGCTCAGGGGGTCCGTGGCCGGTCAAAATTAATTTGGGGGTGCGTGGACAACGTCAGGGGGTCCGCGAAAGGTTCGATTTGAAATAATATTTGTAGCACATTTTCAGGATATAAAAGTTAAAATAAAAATGATAGTGTTTAGGTCTTGAGTAAAATGTACACATTGTATATTCAAAAAACAAATATGGGCAAATATAACACCCTGCAAGCAAGTCAACCGCGGCCATATTTTACTTAAAAAATGACAAAGACTATAACCATTTAGTTTTTCACAAAGATGTTCGTTGGTTTTCAAAGAGTGCATGTTTGGATCGATTGTATGCAATCTTTTATTCAGTGTTAGAATTCATGGAAATTAAAGACAATGATTTGAGATTAAATTTAATTAATTAAAAAAATGACATAGCTTACGAGTGACTTATTTGCCAAATTCAATGAAACAAATTTGAATCTACAGGGCGATGAACTTAATTTAATCAAAACAAAAAGTATAATATCTCCGTTTATTGCAAAAAAATATCTATACAAACAAAACTTGGGGAGAGGAGAATGCTCTCAGTTTCCTAATCTTTCGAAATTGGATAAGCGAAGTGAAGATTTGCTTGCTTAATGTGAACACTTCGCGGCTCTTCATTCTGATCTCAGCCGAAGATTTGAATACATTCTTCACTTAGTTATGATGAATCCATATTGTTACAAGGAGTTGTTATTGGAGCAATTAATTGAATTATCTACAAATGAGGAACTTAAACCAATGTTTTTACAAGGCTACCACAAATTCTGGTTGCAAAAACGGATACAAATTTTATATACTACTTTACGGGTCAATGCACAGAAGCTGTTGATTGCTTTCTCGTCCTCTTATTTAGTAGAACTTGGATTTAGTGCTGTTATGAACCTTATTACAAGAAAAAGAACCCGACTAGAAATTAGTGCTCGTGGATACTTACGATTGTTACTAACAAACATAAATGATCTGATATCATCTTACCAGATTCACCCGTCGCATTGAAAAACATATTTTATTTAAATTTAAAAATTATATATTTTTTTAATTGTTGTAAATACTTCCTTAAATATCAAAATGTTTTATGTATATTTTATTAACACCATTTATCATTCAATGTATCAAAATAAAATTTATAATTTCTCTTATGAAATTATGTTATTTCGCTTGGGGGTCCGTGGTCAAATTTTTCTCCATGAAGGGGTCCGTGAGCATTATAAGTTTGGGAATCACTGATGTATAGGGTTATATGGTAGTTCGGTAGTTTCTCACTCCCATAGACTAATACTCACTCCCCTCCTGCATCAGATCTTCTCTGACAAATGAAGAAGTATGACAGTCCTGTATCGAGGGATAGAAGACTGGTTCAATATTTAATAAGCCAGATCTGGCCAGATCGTAGTAAGCACATTGGGCGATATGTCGAAAGTTTTTTTTGGTAATCATTAACACTAGAGTCTGAAACAGATAATTCAGCGTCATTGCTGCCAACAGAAAAACATACTTACTCTCTCTCTCTCGCTCTTATACACTCATTCGTTTGTGGTTCACTAAGACAACTTCGCGGATCCAAACGATAGTGATTTACATACTCAAAACGTCGAAAACATGTGGATGCGAGCAAAGCGAAAGCTGAAACGCCAGTCCTATTTAGATGAATTCGTGTTTAGGAATTTGTATTTATATTTTCGGAGTATTTCTAACAGTTATAAAAGACAATACGATTCTTAGGTATGTACAATATTTACAAATAATATTTAATAATAATTATTGAGTTATATTATAATTATATTATGAACTAAAGATGTTTACTTTTAAGATTACGGATATGGTGTTGTTCTTAGGTATAAACAATAATATTTCCTCTTAGGTATAAGAGCGAGAGAGAGAGAGAAAGTATGTTTTTCTTTTGGCAGCACTGACGCCGAATTTATCTCTGCGCCGAATTAACTGTCACATAGTTTCAGACTCTTAGTGTTAATGATTACCTTTTTTTTATGATTATTGATTTACAAACCTTGAGTAATATTCGTCTTCATTTTCTCTTGAGAAAGACCTTCCCGGTAAGCAGAGAGTTCTCTGCCGTGACAGTGGGTGGTATATATTCGATGTTGTAGGTTTGTAAATTCATTTTGGCTCAACAACTACTCTAGAATGAAATAAACATGAAGCCCAGAGCCAAAAGTGAAGAGTTGATGTTTCGGATGCCTAAATTATTTTTCGTAACAGTGGTGATTTTTTCCAGATGACTGCCAATATGAATTGTTCAGACGTGAGAGGCGCATTTGTGAAGCTGAAGCCCCTGTGTGACAAATTCGCAAAATCACCAGATATAAGCAATTTATCTGCTGTTATGTCACAATGCGAGTCTCTACGCGACAGCGTTCTCCAAGAGATTCATACTTATGTATTGTATCCATTCACCGTGCATTTGAGCAAAGCGACTCCAGGGTAATTCTTTTCCCATTTTTACTGTAAAACATGAATGATTTTTCCTACAAAAGCGAATGATATTCAGCAAGAGTGCATTTATGTTTTCAGCATTGAGAACAGAGATGACCTGCGGTTGGCTCTAGTGCGAGGCATGGCTAATATATTTCACAGAACTCGAGTGGAAAATGTCGATCACTTTCTGAAATATTTCTCTGTGCTGATTTGTCAAATTTTTGACAAAAATTCACATGACAAAGGTATTTAGAAGATATTCAATATACATTGCAAATTAATAACTTTGTTATTCCGTTGGTTGTATAACTGGTATGCATCTTCCGGAAAGCCGTGGTTGTAATTTTTTTTAACTAGGCTTAAAATTGATTTTATTTCTTAGCTAACTTAAAAAAGTCCAGTCTCAATTTATCATATGTTGGGTTGTCAACTGTTACGAGGTCTGTAACTTATTGGATTGCTTACTGATTCAAAATTCTTTTTAACTGAAGATTTATTTGATCAATACATCTAATTGCAGTGGTTGCGGACCTAGATGAAGACTTGGCTCTAAGCGTCGTCAAGGCCGTCACCGAGATGACACTGAGACTGTCTCGCGACACTGTCAACAAACTGTACTCGAGGCGCAACGCCCCACAACTCGGACACGGTATCTACTTGTGCGTGCAGATTGCAAAAAATCAACGATACATAACGCTCAGGTGAACTCTTCTTTCGAATGCATAGCTGGAAAAGCTCTATGAAACCGATCCGCTGAGATTCTGAGTAATTTATTTTTTCTTTCAGAATCAATGCATTGCAGTGTATACTGGCATTGAGCACAGTCCACGAAGATCAAATGAAAGCATTCCATTCGCCCTCTTTGAACCGCGACCTGTGCGAGCGTGTCGGTGATGTGTTGATGTTTTTTTTACCAGGTCTGATGGGAGCCCTGCAAGAGATCGCCAGAGGAGAAGAAAAGCAAGGACGCTTTTTAACTTGCGTGGGTAAAATTTTGAAATCGAATATATTGAGAATATTAATTGTGTGCATTTAACACTTAACACTTTCCTTGAAAATTTTAAACAAATCAAATGACTTATAAATTTTTATCATAATTTACAAAGATTTATCTAGCACAGGGTACCCTATTTACAAAATTGTAATTCTTTTTTCTTGTAATGATAAGTAAACTTCATTGCATTTTGTAAAAATATCTGCCAGATATGCAAAATTTATCAACCACAAAGGATTTGCTAAAACTCAAAACAACAAAATTTTCTCCTGAATAATTTTGTACTCAGTGTTCTCCGTGAAGGTTCACCACTTTGTTTGGTCGCCATTTTGGTAAATATTAATATTGACAGTTCATATCTGGCAGTCGTGAAGTATAGACATGGCGAAAGTATTATGGAAAACCATTGAAGTTGATTAAATGAACAAAGTGTTTACAAAACATCAATTTCAGAGGATTGCTTAATTGTAGAAATTCCATTTTCATTAAAATAATAATTGATAGAATTCCGCTTTTGGGTTGAATGATTATATTGAAATTATTATTTTAGTTAGCCATCCAAGGAATTCGCAGTATTCTCTGTCTCGTCATGATGGACAAGAGTTTCGAAGAGGTTAGTGATCTAACAGACAACCGTTTTGCGAATGTCATCGCGTCATACGGATACAAGCCTCGACCCCCGCCAGGAACAGATCCGTTTGGGCTCAAACTAAGATCTCGGGGTGACGAAGGTATGATGGAGCACCTCGAGCGGGCTGAAAGGAATGAGGAATGGTTCCGTGCAGCCGGGGAAAAGCTGACGACACTTTTGATGAGCCTCGTCCCTCTGCGGTCGCATCCCCAAAGCTGCGTTCGTTTGGAAACGGGTCTGATGTGCTCCGACATTGTGAAATATTGTCCCAGGTAAACTGCTCATAATATTTTATCGATTCATGGTATCAAATTTTCAATTTAAAACACTGCTTGCAAATGTTGAAAATCTAGTCGTAGAAAATAAAACACTGAATATTCAGTACCAATATCTATTTTGCCTAGAATGAAGAGCATGTAACTTTTTATTGAAATTATTATAAAAATCGTAACAATAAAGCTACATTGAGAGCTTGACAATTTTGACATTGACATTTTTATGTTGGAACCTTCATACATTATACAGTCAATACTCCTTTAGAAATGCAAATTTAAAAAAAATGTATTATATTAAAATACAAAATATTACATCAAGCACAAGTATCATTTTATTTTGGATAGAATAGAGCAGGGGTTACCAACCTTTTTGGACCCTAGAGCGCATTCTAAAATGTTGGAAGGGCGGCAGGCAACACAGATTTCTTCCAAGTCAAACTGAGACTGTTCAACTGATTTGCCCAAACGATCAACGTGATTCGTTTTTTTTAGCTCTTCTAAGAATTTTAAAATCCTAAAACTCGGGAATTTACCGATTTGCCCAAAATACCAGCGTGACTTGTTTTTTTTTCTTGCTCTTTCAAGAATTTTTAAATCCGAAATGCCAGAATTTAACAATTTGTCCAAATTAGTTGGCGGACGTGGGCCATGGCGCTAACTAGTTGAATCAGTCCGACTCAGACTCTGACTCCACAGCTCTGATTATAACCCTTTCAAGGGCGCAATGTTTTTATTGGTTTTTGCAATATTTTTTTTGGTAACATTATTCAAAAATACAAATTTAAGGCAAATGTGGATTTCTTTTTTATTAAATTTGTTTTAAACATATAATAAAAAAAGTGGGAAGTATACTTCCCACGGCCCTTGCAAAACCGGTTGTTTCAAAAATAAAATTAAAAAAAAAGAATTTTTAGATAAAATGATATTTATTTAAAATTAAAAGTTATAAAATCATGATTCCATGTGGCTGGGGTTGTTTAGATTCCAATTGTGTGTCATCTAACGAATAAAATAAAAATATTGTAAAATTCAATATTATAAAATGTGGGTAACACTTCCGCAGGCCTTTTGGTACGGCATTAAAGGGGCTTCAAGGCACCCCGGGGGACACTTTGGGAGGAGGCGAAACCCCCTAGCAATAAGTTGATCTGCGGAAGTGTTACCAAAATGTGTGCTTCACTTGGGCCGTGGGAAGATGTATTCCTATCAAAAAGAAATTTAAAAAATCGGTAATATATGGATCAATTCAATAATAATTTATATTATTTATGATAAAACAAAGTGCAAAGAACATAAATCAATCGTTAAATTTCTTATAAAGTTAAGAAATATGATTTTACCTTGTTAAAACTAACCTTTTCTCTCGATTCAAATCAACGCGTGCGCCGGCCGCTAAAAAAACGGAGGAACGATGGTTATGTTACGGTAGATAAATTAGATCTCTACTGCATCGTGTTGGTGGCGAATTTCGCTAAATGTCACTACTTTTAAAAATTAAAAACGTGCTTCCCACGTGGTTTATGAAGCGAATTAAGTCACTGGGAAACCGTATTCCCACGGCTCGCGAAAGGGTTAATACATTAAAACAAACGCAAAAATGCCAATAATTCAATACATTACATGAAATGTGGATCATTGAAAAAGTGATTTAAAAATTGGGAAAATGAGAGTATTAATGAATATTGATTTTATTAATCATATTTCAAGTAGAAATGTAATTTTTGTAACGTTAGCGCTGAAAATTGTCTGAAAACGATAAAAAATTATCGCAAATATCCGACAGTACCACCGTGATGACAATTTACATGTTACTAAATCGTGTGACGGCCGCGTCGTACCAGACAAAGTCAAACACGTGCATACAGTAAACACACGGCGAGGTGCACCGGCAAACATATATGGATTGTTGAGTCTATCCCCAATATGTCGAGAAATTATTTATTTCCCTCGTTCCAGATGAATAATTATTTTTTTTATTTTTAACCATGTCCGCTCGCAATGTGGAGCATATGGACTCCTAATGGAGTTTATCTCAACAGAAGTGTTTCTACGAGAACTGCTTGTTACTCAGTTGCTCAACCTCTCTTTTTCCAAAGAGAGTAGGGATAGGAGGATAGGGCTAAGACAGGATTAGTGGTAAGCTAATCGCTCTCTATACACCCCGTTCATAGGATAGGATGGGTGAGAGGGGGGAATTCAAGACATCACATACATCCATGCCTTTGAACAGAAATTCATAAATCGATTGAAAAATCAATTTATAAAACTGTCCGTACCGAGATTTGAACTCGGGCCCTCCGTTGCCGAAGCCAACAACGTTGACCACTCAACCACACAGGCGGCAAATAATTGCCGCCGAATAATTATACATAACTAAAATTTTATATAATTCGTAATTATATTACGAAGGAATACATAAATTCTGAGCACTGTATCTATTATATTTCTTATCGATATTCACATTATTTGAGTCGAATTGTAGTAAATACATTTTGCGAGGAGGGAAAGTTAATAGGGAAAATGAAAGATGAGGACATAACTTTGAGTGTGTTCGATTCAACAAGTTACTACTTTATACTTACTTCAAACGAAAGATAATAATTTGTGTAATAATTTTTATTTTGGATGTAATCATATTTTATGAAAATAGTAGAAAAGCAAAAATGTTTTTTTTTATCCATAAAAAGAGAGTTCACTTGGAAGGGAAGACCTTTACTTGTGTGAAGTAAATTACATTTTTTTAGTTTGACTTAATTTTATTGCTTACATTTTCAGACACACTTCATTTTTACTGATAAATAAAATTACTGATAATTACTGAAGTTATAAGCTTAACAGCTTAAGGACCGTGGACGCGTATTTGAGTCTTTGAAAAACAAAGGTTGCTGGCCGGCGGACACATATATGCGTATAGGTGAAGTATCTGGAAGCTAAGAAAATTAAATTTTGTAAAGATATCTCAATTTGCTTACAAATTATAGTGAATTTAGTGAAATTATAATTTTTGCGAATTTATCGCAAAATTTTATTTCGCCAGGTGAAATTTTATAAAAAAAAACGTGCGGTCGTTAAGCTGTTAACAATTAAATTGTATGTCATGGAGCCAACTGTGGAAGAGAAAATGTCTCAAATCCTTACTGCCATTATCAGTAGCGATACTACGAAATATGTTTCTGTTTCCTTATATAATTGGAATGAGTGACGCAATAGAATTTCATGTAATGGTGATTCTCTTACCCTGTGAACAATTCGTAATAGATTCAAGCATTTACAACATTTCAGAAATATGCATCCATCATTAAAATACGTCTTGGATATTTTAATCGCACTCTCTGAAGAGGACGATCCTCGGATCGTAGAAGTCTGCCGTGAAGCACTCAATTGCTTTGCCAGCAATGTATCAGTCAATGATGGAAAACTTTTTGTTCACATTGTCGAAGATGGCTTTTTTTCTCTTCTCAAAAAGACCCGCAGCTATCTCTACTGTTTTGGTGAGTGTTCTTTTATCAGTAAAAAATATTATCAGTAATAAGATGATGCCTATCTGTGACAGTCAATCCTTATGATGTTACAGATGCTTCTAAACAAATCTCCGAGTTGAATCTGTTGAAAGGCTATCTGCGGTTGCTATCTTCGCCAGACAGTTCACTGCAAAAATTGACCCAGATCTTGAGCTCGTCCGCCATGCTGAATAGATTCACAGTCATCTTGCTTGATATTTTCAAAATGGAATGCTCTGGTATAAAGCTGACAGAGGAATCGGTTATTATTGGTGATTTTTTTGTTTCATGCTATTTATTAATTCAATAGACATTTCTCGATTTAACTCCATTACATACAATAAAATAATAATATTTTGAAGATTAAATTTTTTCAAATGACATTTACTTTAAAAAATGATTGCCTTATGAGTTGCATCAATAAGGAAGGGTTAAAAAATTGGAAATAAATTTAGCAATGGTGAGCAACCCGTTCTATTTAAGATATTATTTAATAATAATTCTTTGTTGTTAATATTTTTATTTATTTCTTAAAATTCTAAGCTATTTTTAAACCTTTTTTATTTACACGATGGAGTATTTCTACATTACTATTCTGATTATAAATATTGCTTGTTTTCTATAGGGTGATTGGCAAACGCTGAAAAATTGTTACTTTTTAGACATCTTATATATTCTTTAATTCTAATATTTAAGTTTCTACCTGTCTGCCCTACATAAGAAGCTTGGCAGTCTCCACAAGAGATGCAATACATACCACTCTGTGACAATGATTATACGCGATCTTTACTGTATAATAAAATTTTACCTAAATGATTAATGGTATAAAATGCGGATTCTATGTTTTCTGGCAACAATTTAGCTATCTTTGATAAAGTGTCTCTTATATAAATGATTTTACGCCAGTTTTTAATGTTATCATTTGTTTGTTCTTCTCCCGAAAAAATGTTATTTACTGTTAGTTTTTTTTTAACTTGGTTCGTTAAAGCAAGTTAATTATTAACTTAAGAGTAAGTAAATGTCATTTGTAGTATCAGTATGGTTTTTGTTTTTCTATCACCCCTTCCTTCCCGTTTTTATTTTTATAATGTATCAGAATAGTAAAATTAAAATCATTTGTACTTAAACAAGCATTGTCAAAGTAAGATTGACTGAGGATGACAGTTTGTAGCACAATATGTGGAATACTCTAAATTATTTTTAATTTTATATTATAATAAGTATTGTTTGTTCACTGCAGTAAATTTTGGATTTTTTATAATGCAAGAAAATCCTCCCATTGGTGGCAACGAGCTGACGGCTAGTTTTATTTGAATTTCAAACACGGTCATAATGCTCTCTTGAACTTCAAACTTCTTTTCATTATAGAATCATTTTTAATTAAAAAATATTCTGATTTATCAGCCAATTCCAAGCTGTCATCTATTGTTTTTCATGATAGCCATCATTTCATGAATTATGATAGGTTCATCCAACATTTCAACCAATTCTTCTTCGTTCAATGTACGATCCTCCAATATTTCTTCGATATCTTAAATATCAAAATCATCTAATCCTTCTCCACCAATACCACGGCAGATATTAATTATCTTTTTGTATTCTTCTTCTATTGGTGGTAAAACACGTTGTACAAAAATATGCCACAATTCATCAACCGTGTTATATCAAAACCGTGTTGTATGTAACTGTGTTATACAAGGCCCAAGTGTATGCAGTTTCTATTAACCTCGTTTTGCTGGTAAATAAGAACAGACCATAATATTGGGAAAAAATCAATAGTGAGTGAATAAAGTGCATTCCCATTCAACTAACCATAGCTGATGTGCTAATACAACTTTTAACAATTAAATTTTGCCTTTTAGTCATCCAGCATAAGGCTTAAATTGAATACGAAGTCTTGATACTTTCCATTTCAACCCCTCATACCAGTGGTTTCCAACCTTTATGCTACTGCGCCTCCCTAAAATAAAAATAAAATTGTCGCGCCTCCCCATCAACGTTCCCTCTAAGCCAGTGGCTTCCAACCTATATGTTACTGCGCCTCCCTTTGAAGAAAAAAAGATTATCGCGCCTCCCCATCCTATATTTCATATAGTAATAAAGACACGTTTTAAAGGGGAAATAAATATTTTGGACTTTTCGCGCCTCCCTTTGCAATAGCTCACGCCTCCCCAGGGAGGCGCGCCTCCCAGTTTGGAAATCGCTGCTCTAAGCTGAAGGGTTAGCTGCGCGGAAATTTCAAAGGCTGCATGGAGGCTTTGTGGAGGCTGCGCGGAACGATCAAATATTAATTGAGCAACTGTATTGTAGTGCGCGCCAACCCGGAATGGGTGCGCGGGGGCTTCCCAACTGCTGCGTGGCCGCGCACGCGCGCAGCTTAGAGGGAACATTGCTCCCCATACCTTTTATTTTTTTAATAAATATAATAATACACACGTTTTAAATAAAACCACTTTATTTAAAAAAATGCTAAAACTACAGTTAACAGAAAAATAACAAGTTTTTGTATAAGTATAAGAACATGCAGTGCTTTTTTTTTTTAAAAAAAAAAGAGATTTCGGGACTTACTTGTCATTATTTTAACCAAAGTTCTTTTTCTTATCAATGTCCGATTCTAATATGGAACACATAGCTTAATAATGGAGGAAGTTTTTTTTACGAGAACTGCTTGTTACCCAACCTCTCTTTTTTTGAAAGAAGTGTCAAAGTTGTTTCGATGAATTTGCTGAATAAAATTGACAAGAAGTCATACCTAAACTGTCGTCTCTAAACCAAGATCAATTAGATCCCTGGTTCTGGTGTCAAAGTTGTTTCGATGAATTTGCTGAATAAAATTGACAAGAAGTCATACCTAAACTGTCGTCTCTAAACCAAGATCAATTAGATCCCTGGTTCTGGTCACATAGTAAGTCTATGGAGTTGAAACTGTTTTGTATTATGACATCAATTTACATATGAGTGTTGCGATACCCGGTATATTTAATACATTCAAACGGGAAAAACAGCTAGTGGGTTTCAAGGAAAAAAAGTAAAGTTTTTATAGCAAAATAAAAATAAAATTTTACTAAAATTGAAAATTCCCAGACAGTTGCTGTTTTTTATTGGCACAAGGTGGCATTTTGAAGGGTAAAAGCACAAAGATTCATCCAAAATTGAATTATAGTTTCATTTTGAAACTTTTGTTTTAGTGAGCTATTATCGCAATGATAATTCTATAAATTTTTCTTTAACGATATTTGTCAGCTCAAATTCGACTTCTTTGCTCTCGATAAATAGATTCTGTATCCACAAAAACGTTGAGAAATTAAGGCCTTTAAAATAACTTAAAAAATGCAGCAATAAACCATCCAAGTGTTCAATAAAAATATTTTTGGTTGCTTCAATATTGGCTGTGGCCCAGAAATCGTTTGAAAGTGAAAACATATCTAATTAATTTTGTTGTAAATTTGATATCCACAACATCAGCTTTTCAATGAAAGCTTTTACGTTTTCTTTTTGAACAAGTAGATGCATTTGTGATCCCTAAATTGATTTAGACTTTAAATCGCTGAATCATACACTTAATTGTTACCGTTTCATTTATATGAAGATATTATGGTGTGAAAATTATTTTTTTATTAAAAAGTTTTGTCGCCTCCCCTGGTGGTACTCCGCGGCTCCCATGTTGGAAACCGCTGCCTTATACGGTATTTCATTTTGTAAGCTTAAGTTTTTTAATCAAACAGCCTAGATCCAATATAGTTCAGCGGTGATAAAAAAATATGATAAAAATCGACTCACTTTTTAATATCATTTCAGACGTGGAAAATAATGTGTTGACGACGAATATCTGCCCCTGGCAGGTGTTCACTTTCTTGGACAATCCTGAAAGTCTACGTTCCGCTTTGCAGATATGTGAAATTTTAGGCAGATGTGAAGCCGTTCCTCTGATTGTCGACCATCTGCTTGATAATTTTAAGCGACACCATGATCATAAAAATGAAATCATATTCATTTTGAATGAAATATGCGCAGGTATTTCCAATTTCCATTCCACATTTGCGCACCATTTTTTCTTATAAGACATCCGTGATATGGACACATCAAAAAATTCTTAATTTTTGTAATATTTCACTTTCAGCTTAATCCTAGTAAAATTAATTTGTAGAAGTTAAAATAAAATATGGTCATATCATCGATTTCTGTGTCAATGACTAAATGCCGCATGCGGCTATACCTGACATATTCCGAGAGAAAATATATTCATATATTCGCTTATAAAATAACAGTTAAGGCCAGGTGTGGGGAACCTGCGGCCTTTTGGCTACTCTAGTGCGGCCTTCTGACCAATTCTGTAATTCTGTAATTTTATGTAAATTCGTAAATTCCTGACATATTCTGACCGTAAATTCCTGTTTCCGGCCAAAGTTTCCCTAGTTACTATGTTTACCGCGGCCTTATGTCGAATCAGATAAATGAATGCGGCCTTTAGAGAAGAAAAGGTTCCCCACCCCTGGTTAAAAATATAGGATCAGAATATAGGTATTTTATCTGAATAATTGAATAAAAATATTATAATCAAATTAATAAAAATAAACCTCTTAGATGTAGAAATTTTTATTAGAGGGATAAAATTTCTCTTTCATCACACAATTACTTAAATTTAATGTCGGTAATTACCTTCTTTTACCAAACTTTTTTGGCTGACGGCTTAAGTCATCATTTCCCATTTAAGAGGTATATAAGACTATAACGGTCAAAACCGTGACTGTAGTAATAATTGCATGTAACATTAGTTTGACCAGCATTCACCATTCATTTTTTGATTTCAGCACCCCAACATTCAGTAACTCGGGACGAATTCGAGTCTAAAGAAAATTTAATCAAAAATGTCATTGCTACCTACCTGGAGCCTGAAAATTGGTATCCTCCGACCGGCGTCTGCCGTCAAGGGAGAACACCCGGCCGAGACGAGACGCTAGACATTGGAATTTACAATCCGAGAGAGTGGACGACTGAGAGGACCCCCGGCCTCTACGAAGGTGGCGTCGATATTAGATACACAGACCTGGGCTACGACCGCCCGGATTGCGCAGAAGACATTTACGGCACTGATGAGGATTATTGCTCGACCGTCTGGGAAGCTCAAAATAATATCACCAAAATATGTCTTATGACTGAAGGAGTCGGCAAGATGGCTATCGCTCTGCGAGATCATCCCGCGTGTGCTCAACAGTATTTGCAAAAGTCACTTTATTTAATATTGGAGCGTGCAGGTACATGTCGTTTCACTAAAACTTTCTGGAACATTACAAAAATAATTGTTTCCCATAAATAATCACCTCTCCTTTCAGGTAGCAGCAATGAAGCCGTCCGCCTCTCCGGGGTGGCGGCTCTCTCCTACCTGGCGGAGGCCTGCCAGTCGGACGGTATACCTCTACTCATCAAGGAGAATGCAGATTATTTCACACATGAGGCGAATATGAAATTAAAAAAAGTATTCAATTTATTTTCTTGTGCAATTTCAAAACAATGTATCTTAGATCTAATAGGGTAAAAAGAGCAAAGTATTAAGTTCTACAGTTCTTATAATCATATAGTTAGAGTGAATAAAAATATGTATTGTGTAACTCTTCTGAGCCAGTAGATATAGCTGAGCAAGTGTATGTTTAAACATAGTTCTGACGATGGCGCACGCCAAAATAACTATTAACTAAGATCATAAAATTGTAGAAGTAAATGTCAATTCAATCAATATCTTAGATCTGTCTGTTTGCTTCTAATTTCACCGTTTATTCGTTTCAGATAAACGATAACGGCAAAGTACTAGATGTTCTTCTGGTAGTGATGAAATATGGTGATGCCCCCCTTCTGCCGTGCCTCTATGATATCGTCAGCAATGTGAGATCAGCATTCGTGTTGAAAGACTTGTTATCATTGAATTTATTTTGAAGCCATGCGAGCATGTGGCAAATAAATAATCTGAATTTACTCCTTCAGGTTTTACAACGGTGCAGTCAACGGACTGGAAACGGAAGCATCACCATGTTTTTGAAATTATTTTACACTTTCATAAAATTTGTAAAATCTAAATATTTCACCGGCAAGGAATCCCCGGACTGCACACTTTCTGTCAGCAATACCGGTGCTGCGCTTCCTAGTTTGCTAGACTTTAAAAAGTGTAAATACATGAAATTCGAGGTCCATGAAGAAATACTCACTGAAAGATCGTTAATTGAAAAAGGACACAATGACGGTAATTTGCTGATATTTTATTTTAAATGATTGAATAATCGTTCACAGTTTTGACTTGGTCAGCTTTTCTGTTGTTTGAGACTTGTTTTCAGTAAAAAAATTAACCCAGATATTGACACTTTTCGAGAATCGTTTCCTAATTAGACAGCTGACACTCGCCGTCGCTGAACTAAGTCACTTTGAATTCTCAAGTGGTAAAATTTTGATACACATTTTTTCAATCAACATAGTCCCGTAAATTTGTATTCACTCTACTCTTACCTATCTTGAAAAAGAAGACTTAGGGCAGGGATGGCGAACCTTTTTGGGCCCGCGTGCCAAAAATCCTCAAATATTATTTCTCGATTGTGGTGTGCCCAAGCCGTATTTTTTTAACAAAATAGAAAAAATAAAAAAACGTTTTTTTAAACGACTTTCGTTTATCTTGGGAAACATTTGAAAATTAATAAAACTGAATAAATTAATAATTCATGGATTATTTAATAAAAATTTCATTTTTTTAAACTTAAAAAGATTTTTTAATAAAGTTGGAAGTAATTCACGTGCCATCCAAATTCTCAAACATGCCGTAGGTTTGCCACCCTGACTTAGGGTCTCACTTACATATAGTCTTCATTCTTATATTGAGTCATATTAGAAGTAGGGATGTGAACAAGGAATAATTAATACATAATCTTCTTCTTTGACCATTTTCACTCTATGTCGAGCGTATGACCTCCACACGGCGGGAGCCGAGAAATTGCTCGAATTACAAATTGCTCGAAATGCAAGTTGCTCGACATGCAATTGCTCGAATATCAATTGCTCGAATTGCTTGGTTATTTAAACGGTTTTAATACAGTTTAGTGTTTATTACATAGTAGTTGATCACTTGGCATTTTATTACACCGTATGTACTCTTAGTTTATAAGCCGAACTTTGTATCAAATTGTATATTATTGCTGTACTATTTATCATTGCCTCTAGAATTATTATTTTTTAGATAGACATTTAAGAAATACTACCTATGTAAGTAAGTTGATCTTAATTCAGTAATATAGAAAATCAGTATTGTCTACTTTTAGAAGAAGAGCCCAAAATCACTCGTAAAAAAAATGTTTATAAATATGGGTGTAACGTCTTTGTGATAGAAAATAATATGATAGAAGATAAATATCCAAGATGGCGGTTATTGCTATTTTTTAATTTATAGCTGCGTCAATAAGTCAATAATATTCTTAAAGAGAATATATAATATAGCGTGATTTGTAAAAGTGGAAAAATTAAAATTTTAAAAAACTTTCTTTTTTAAATGAATGGTAACTCTTCTTATATGCATATGGTAGGTTCAAATCATACTTTAAATGAAAAAAATATGTTGGAAGATTAGCCATGGGTTATGTTAAGAATTCAGTTGGATAATTGACAACTTCATCTTGATTCATTACAGTATCGATGGACTTATACGTTGTCTCTTTACCTGGTATTTCGTTTTGAATCCTGAAGTTTATGGCATTGACATCTTTGTTTTTGGCTGCTAATATAACACGTTCACTGAGCCATTGATGATTTTTGTAATTATGTGCGATATTTGGGTAAACTTCGTGAACATTCGTATGGTTCCTTTAATGTTACAGAAGCTTGTTGGCAATGTAATACATTGTGTGGACGTTTTTGAGTTCTCGGTAAACATGACTGTCTAAGGAGCTTACAGTTCAAACCAAACACACGCGAACTAATGCTAAGCTATATTAAATACGAAGGTCGCCATAAAAAGCTGTAATAGATTTTTAAAAATATTACTAAGGCCGGAGAGCCCCTTGTTCATTTAAGAGAAAACAATATTCTCAGATTAAATGAGTACATAACTGCAATTTCTGACTTATTATATTATCTAAGACACCTTCAGTATACACAGTAGTACATTTTCAGCCATCTACATTGATAAGTGTATTAAGTAACAATCGATTGCTTATTTAAGTATTGCATATAATTCCATCGGAGTGATTAAAAAACTCGCTGCTTCCCAGAACACCGAGAATTACTTTGATATAAAGTGAGCCCCTTGTAAACGGATTGGCAACCTACCGCTGGCTGTACTAATTCAGAAAACTTTTCGGGCGTCCGCACAACAACTCATCAAAGTTTTATTGCAATCGGATGAACGGTGTAGAAACAGGAACGCATAAAGGAAAAACTACCATATTAACGTATTGGCAGTCCATCGTTGTCTGTTTTGATTCAAACACTTTTGCTGGTGGCTGAAAAACAGCTCACCAAAGCTTTATCGCAATCAGATGAACGGTATAGGAACGTATACAGGACAGACAAACAAATTAACGTATTTGAAGCCCACCGCTGGCTGTACTAATGCAGATACCGTTGCAGGCGTTCGCACAACAACTCGCCAAAGTTTTATCACAATCGGATCCAATGAACGGTATAGGAACGAATACCAGACTAACAAACTAATTAATGCATTGAGAGCCCACCGTTGATTCATAAACCTATTGTGGCGTCCGCATAACAACTCCCCAAAAAAATTATCGCAATCGGATGAGCGGTATAAGAGCGCATATGTAACAAACAAACATTCATTTTTATATATGTTACGCCGAATCGGTGAAATTGTCTATTTCACGCAGTCGGCAGCAATTTTGCTGAATGCGTGAATTCGTCATAAAATCTTTTGCTTATTTCATGCATTCAGCAAGGTAGATGGATAGAAATTATGTAGGTTGTCTATGATCACAGCGCTCTGGCGGTGTTTTTTGCAACTAAACCAAATGTAATTTCATAGTATATAAAAGCAATGACGTTGATCTCCATACAACTTGCAAATAAGTTAAAACTGTAATATGATAGGCAGCACTCGTCGACATCAACCCATCGGGCGTCATTTAGAGATCTATTTTCGACTTTTAAATGTCTCCATATGTGACAGATGTCAAAATAAACCATAGACCATAAGAAGTTATATTTCAACTATCTATGGTATAAGAATAAGCTGTCATAGTGGATGATAAAATAATTGTATTTTAATTGTAGAAAGCTTATAATCATTAGTAATTAAATTTAATCGCATTTTTTGCATCCAATAAAATCAAATAACGTTCGTTCGGACGCAGCACTGTACAACATAACCTCAACGGGTGACCACTTTTATGATGTTCACTGTCAATACTCGGTGGAAAGGCATTATATTAATGAAAACACAATATTCCTTTGTACAGTAAAAGTCCGTTAATTCGAAATTCAAGGGACCGAATTTCCTAAAAAATTTCGAATTACGAATTACGCGATCACAAAAAAAAAATCGCGGCCATTTATTCGTTCTGTCAAAATAAAAATTATAAAGTCAAGTGTTATCATAACAATAGTGTTTGGGTGACATCGCCGTTTTCGTGGCTCTAATGGCGCTTTGAAATTAAAATCAACTTTTGTATTGGTTAAAAGATACCTATCATTTGCTGGCATGTATTTCGGCAATATTACGATAATAGAACATATTCAAATTATAAAAAAGAACAAAAAAATACATACATACAATTATTTTATAGACAGGCATCTCATACGAATAAAAAACACTATACATAATTGTCACTTAATTGATTTTCAGTCACTTGTATATACTGTATTTGTTTGCTAATGCATTAATACATACATAGAATGACGTCACTTATGAACAATGTACCATTCAAAGTTTTAGACACATTAAAAATAATTTAACTGAAAAAAACTACATGCTTATGGAAGGCATCAATTAGTTTTGTTTTATTTTTAATTATTGAAGATAATGTAGAATTCGGAATTCCATATTTTTCGGCCAATTTTCCTTTTGGCATCAACTTCTTTTCCACATCATTTATTATCTTGATTTTCGTGCTTACAGTCAAGGATTTGTAAGAATCTCGAACAGGTGCCATTTTGGAGAATGAAGTTGTTTTAAGTTAAAGTACAAAATGTTTTTAAAAATTTATTTCACTGTTTCACAATAAATTTCAAAGAAAAATCACAACAAATACGAATATAAAAAAAACAAAAATGTTAAAATTGAAAAAAAAACTACGAAAAATAAATATTATATACGCGGCCTATATGTATTTGGATCTATCTAAAGCTTGTGAAAATTATCAATGCTACTATCGCGGAAGTCAACAAAGAACTAATCGAACTAATTGAGTTATTTCTAAACTAATTACACAGCAATCACCCATCGGAATTTCTCCGAAAACTTTGTGAAAGATGCCGAAAGTATACAATGAACTTTATTGTTTAGCATATTGTTACCTTACTTTGAAAAAGTTCTATCTTTCATTTTGGCCGAAAATGACCTTTTGTTCGGAAAATGTTATATTTGCCACAATCTAACATACATGTATGTTAATAAAAACACAATAATCCTTTGTACTTCATTCCACTTTATTTAATATGTCAGGACCGGTTTCACTCATTGCGTGCATTGTCAACTGATAAGAAATATAATTTAACAATGCTATTTATACAAAATTGAAAAGTTATACATTTTCAATTTTGTATAAATAGCATTGTTAAATTATATTTATTATCAGTTGACAATGCACGCAATGAGCGAAACCGGTCCTGACATATTAAATAAAGTGGAATGAAGTACAAAGGATTATTGTGTTTTTATTAATATAATGCCTTTCCACCAAGTATTGACAGTGAACACCCTAAAAGTGATACATGTATGTATATTAATTTCAGAGTCATACATTTTTAAATAAAGTAGTTAGCAGGATTCCAGAGTTCTATCTACACACTTTTTTCATACAGTATTTTTACAAGCTTTTAAGAAAAAATAAGACTTTATAATCGATTTATAAACAATATTAATCTTACAGTATTACAACTCCGTATAGTATTATAAAACTTAAATCTTTTGAATGAAGTTGCGACAACGTTCAGCTTAGACAATCGATCGGTAGTTGCCAACTGTCAAACGCATACTACAGACTCATCATTAAAAGTGCATTTTTTCTTTTCAATTTCAAAATATGATCAGCCGAATATTCTAACACTCGCATCTCAAAACATGGTAAAGTGCAAATAGAACCTTTTCAAAGTAAGGTAACGACTTTAGCATGTAATATTTTCAAGAGAAATACCTAGTATATAGATGTCTCGCTTGCACTAATGTATGCAAACGCTCGAATTAGCAACTGATTCTTTCTCATGTAATACTTCAGTTTATATGTCTCACTTTTCTCTTTTTGGTAAAATCACATCTCTACGGTGCATAAGGGTTCATGCTTAAGGTGCATATTTGCTTGGCAAGTACCGATTCGAAATAGCCTTGGGTTTTTTTTGTGTTTTTTCTGTCCATAATTTCTGTACCTACCATCTGTTCACCCCATTTATGTGACAAGTCTCAACAAAAAATTTGAATTATTAGAAATCGTAAGTACATTTTGACAAAAAACATTACGAATTACGAAATATGTATTATTTCGAATTAACGGTAGAATTTACTATGAAAAGTCAATTTTGGGACCGAGAAAAGTATTAAGATTTCGAATTATGTACTAACGTTGTTCGTATTAACGGACTTTTACTGTACTTCATTTAATATGTTAGGACCGGTTTGGCATTGGCATTAGTTAAGTCCAAAGATAAGTTAAACTTTTTGAACCAAAGCGGGATTTATTTACTCAACTCAACTCACTACAATTCTTGTAATGCCAAATATATTGGTCAAACATGTAGATCGTTTAATATTAGAATCAAAGAACACTCGAGTTCTGCTAAGAAAGGGGATGAACTTTCTTCATTTGGAAACTATCTATTTCAAAACAACCACACCTTCGATATTGGTAGAAATTTTAAAGTTCTACATTTTAATAACAAGTCAGTAAAACTAGACAAACAGAAAATTCTGGAAATAAACTGATTTAAATTCCTACCTTTGACTTGACACCCTTTGGCGATAATAATAAAAAATGATAAAGGGATACAAATGAACAGTTTATAAATCTTGGAAATTAATAACAGTATCAAGAAAAAATAATTAACAGTAAAAAAATTTGTGTAACAGTCGTCAAATTTAATTTAATATTAAACTTCACATTGTCTTGTTAGCTAGGTTTCTGTGACTGCTTATCTGATCCCATAGTTTAAAATCATTTACTGTTAGAAATACAAATGGTTGTGATAAAACCCTTTGTATCACAAAGCATTATGATAAAAATGATATGATTTGGCATTTTTATCTGGTATTTCTTTAGCAATATAAACCGTGCAGGCTTTTAAAGTGTTACTTTCCATATTTATCAAAATTAAATCCCTTTTCCACGCCAAGCTTCCTCGTCCTCAGTAAATTTCACACCAATTTTTTCAGTGTTGTGTAATTTTCATAACATTTAAGTTTACAAGAAAAGCAAAAAAATATTTAACTGAGTTGCAGATTGAACAACGTCAATAATTCTGTCATCAAATAAGCATTGATTCATTTTATTAAGTGTGAACGTGTTTAAATCAATCATTCTGAACTAAATTTGACTTCTGTGTCAAAATTATTTGTTCAACTGTCATGTTGACAGTTAAAGAATTTATACACTGACCATAGACAATAGTTATTACTCCTTGGCGAATTCACGCAGTCGGCATAGATTTCATCGAATTCGTGAAATAAGCAAGCCCGTTGTCTATTTCACGCATTTGGCAAAATCTCTGCCGAATACGTGAAATAGGCAGTTTCACCGATTCGGCGTAACATATATATAGATTTACATGAACATTGAAAAATAATAAGGAATTATTTATTGCAGTGTAGAAAAAACAGGATATAGATAATTGAATATTTAAAAATAGTAGAAAAAAATATTTTTTCAAAATTGTTTAAAAAGTCAACTGACTAAGCTCTGATAAAGTCGACTTATGTAAATAAATAAAAATAATATTCGACGCAACTCACTGACTTCCACGTGGAATATGACAACCTCCACAAAGAAGTGCAGTTAGGTGTTGTTTGGCAATACGTGTATACATATTTGTGTGAAAAATTATTTTCATTTATTTTAGGTGTTAGATTAGCTGACCAACATTTACAGTCTGAAAAATAACTGCACCTTAACAAATTCAACCAAATTTTGAAGATTTGGTTCACAAAAAACGTCAAGTTTTCAGTATATTTATGAAATGTTTTTATAAATAATATATCTATTCGCAACATTTTTGTATTTGCACAAACTCAATTTTATATTTTTATAATAAAAAAGGATTAACATATCGACTGTGGAAAGGAAAAAGGACGTAACCCACACATATCAAATTTTACAGGAGGCGCTAAAAACGTGTTTTGATGATTTTGTGACATATGCAAATTATGAATTATACACAACCTTGAAGTGCACGGATACTTCTAAACTGGTGTTTAATTGACATGACCTAATATTAATTAAAGAAATTGTCTCGGAAAAACCTTTATTTCAGTGTTTTTTCTTGGTTTTAATTTTGTACAAGGTCATCTTTTTCAAACTTAAAAGCTAAATTTAGATACTTATTCGGCATTTTCAGCTTCCATCCTTTTGATAGAATGTGTGTCGAGTTGTATACATTGTGATTATCGAAAAAAAGCTGTTTTGGAAAATTGAGGGTTAAGTCCTTTTTCCTTTCCACAGTCGATATATTTGCACATAGCTTTGGATGAGGGGGTGGGGGGTTAAGACTTCCCATACATCCTATTTTTTAATCAATTGAAAAATTATTTTTTGAAAATTGCCAATACTGTGATTCGAGCCCGTAACTGGAGCCAACGCTTTGACCACTCGGCCACGCATCTCAATGTAAATATTAATAAAAAATTAAATAGTATTTTTTTGTGTTTTAAGATTTTTCTCGACTTACGTTAATTTCATATCTATTAAATTCATTTTTTATCTTGTGTGAAACATATCTAGAGAGTGAAATATAAAAATATTTTTCTTACGTATTTATTTTATCCGTGTCCACTCCAAATGCGGATCATATGACCTCTTAATGGAGTTTATCTCAACAGAAGTGTTTCAACGAAAACTGCTTGTTAATTAGTTACTCAAACCGTCATTATATTTTTCCGTAACCCATAGAAGACTGGGGCTAAGACGGAACAAACGGTTATCACTATCGCTACGCCTAACTTTTAGTAAGAATAGGTGAGAGGGTTTTAAGAAATTTCGTATATGTGTGCCTTTAAACAGAAATCCATAAATAGTTTGAAAAATAATTGTTTAAAAAGTGTACGTATTAAGATTCAAGCCCGTAACCTCCGAAAACAAAACCAATGACCTTTTCCACTCGACCACTGGCAACTTAACAGCTTAACGGCCGCACGTTATTTTTTATAAAATTTCACCTGGCAAAATAAAATTTTGCTAAAAATTCGCAAAAATTGTAATTTTACTAAATTCAATATAATTTGTAAAAAAATTGAGATATCTTTACAAAATTTAATTTTCTTAGCTTCCCAGATACTTCGCCTATACGCATATATGAGTCCGCCGGCCAGCAACCTTTGTTTTTCAAAGACTCAATCAAATACGCGTCCGCGGTTAAGCTGTTAAATAAAAAATATTTTTTTATTATGACTTTTTTTGATTTATGGTTTTTATTTTTCGACTTGTATAAATATTTTTTTAAAGAATGAGTAATTATAAAAAATGTTTAAACTTGTATCCTTTTTTTTATAAAAATTTTCAATGGATTTGTAATTCGAGCATTTGACGTTCGAGCAATTGGTTTTTCGAGGATCTTGTTATTTGAGCAATTTCCATTTGAGCAATTGCATTCGAGCAATTTACCGGGAATCCCACACGGCACCTCCATGTTTCCTTGTCTCCTGCCAATTGCTTTGCTTCCTCCTGACGGTCGTCCAGGATAGCAGAAGAGATAATATCAATCCACAATAGGCAGAGCGACAATTCATAAATTTTTTATTAAAACTAGCTGTAAGCCCGTTGACCTCAACGGGGGATTTTTGTTGGATTTTTAAGTAGTCAGAAAATTTACTGGCGTGAAAAATAAATTACAAACCTATTTATTGAATAAGCCAGAAAGTCTAAAAATAAAAGAAATATATCTCGGGTCATATATCGACAGCCCTGCCCTGCAGTATTTAAATTGTATACAATATAATTTTTAGAATAATTGAAATGTTTGAGTATGCTAACAAATATATTTCGTAGAAAAAGAAAAAGACCTCGGGACATATCTACAGCCCTGCAGTATTTAAATTGTAGATTACTTAATTTTTGGAATAGTGTTTAAGTTTGCTAACAATCATTTTTCGTAGTAGCAGAAATAGACGTCGGGGCATATATCGACAGCCCTGCAGTATTTAAATTGTAAATTATTTAATTTTTGGAATAATGTTTAAGTTTGCTAACAATCATTTTTCGTAGTAGCAGAAATAGACGTCGGGGCATATATCGACAGCCCTACAGTATTTAAATTGTAAATTATTTAATTTTTGGAATAATGTTTAAGTTTGCTTACAATCATTTTTGGTAGTAGAAGATTTTAAAATAAAAGTCGAAATATAGTTCTATAAAATATCCATACCGTCATTAGAATATTCCTAATGCATGTAAGAAATTAAAAAGATTTCATGGCTGGATGCAAAATATAACCATACCTTCCAATAATCAAATCAATGTCACTGATCAAAATCTGTCAAATCAGCTCCAAAAAATCGAATCAGTATATTTGATTATTTAAAAAACTTCGTAGCGATGCAAACTTTCAAATAAAGTTCTCTTAATATTATTACGATGCTTCAGTTCTAAGCCAGGAAATTTGAATTTTGAATATAAAAAGACGTCCATTCCAATTGGACAAACGAAATATGCGATTCAAAATAAGCCGTTAGCATTGGTCGAAAAATGTGCTGTTCAAAATAAACCTCTATCATTGGGCGAAATGGACAGTGTTACAAACATAGTGATTATTTTATCGGCTATTAATTTTTTTTTTAATAATTTTTAAATTTTTTGAAAAAAAAAATTTAACATTACAGCTTACGCCAATGCGTCAAATACTTTTAAGTTGAAAGATCATACGAGATATACTCGATGAGAATTTTTAAAAGTCACATGAGATAAACTCGAGGAGAATTGACTTATCAAACACCCGTGTCTTAGATCTCAAATTAAAATTGAAAAAAATCCAATTTTGACATTGACCTTACCGGGAATCGAACCTAGACCCACCTAGTCGGTAAAGCAAGCTCTAACCAACTAGACCACAGCGGGCGACGCTGTGTGAAGCTTAATGTGAAGATTACATTTGTAATTTGGTAAAAATAATAACCTGAAATGTGGTTCGTAATATTTGGTCACTGCCTTTTAGTTTTCGACATAGTGGCGATATCGCTGTTTTATCTATGTATGTCGTTGACAGTTTTTTTTCTTCAGAAATGTCGCCTACGCTATTTGTCGTAGTTGTTTTTTAGTACTAATTTTGATGTAGATTATCAAAACTAGGCATTAATAATGAAATATCTAATGTAAGGATTCATTTATTTTTCGAAAAAGGGGCAGTATCAGATAAATGAAAAAAATATTTTGACCTACTGAAATAATATTTTTTATTCAGCTTGCATAAAATAAAAATAAATAATACGGTATTTTCTAAGGTTTCGTTTATATTATTATAACTGTTATTCTTCAAAATGAACTAGAAACCTACCTATTCATACGTAATTAAAAATACCAACGGATCAGCATAACCCCCACACATTTGTTCCGGGTTGCCGCGCACTTCAATTAAATTAGAGAAATCCTTATTCGTGTACAAAATCATTTTCGTTTATTTTGTAAAAACATGTGTTGAGCGTTGTACAGCCAGCTGACTGAAATGTCTATTGCTTGAAGCAACACAGATTTTTTATCCTAAATCATCCATCATCCCTCGTTGCCGATAAATTCTGAGAATAGCAAGCTTTACACTGGGGCGCAGTCACCTACGATTAGGTGACGTGTGTTCCATATGCATCATGGGAACATGGCAATACAACAAAAAATGGTCTCGATGACAGTCAAATGAAATTTAAATAAGTTTTTAAATTTAGTATGATATACATAGAAAGGCTTTAAAAATATTCAAATTATCTATAATTCGAACAAGAAATTGATTTATATGAAATATGTAATAATATATGAATTTATTAGTATGTAGTAAGGTACGACATGAAAAACTATAAAATTTGTGTCTCATTTTCAAATCCATAATTACTAATCAAATTTAATCATTTCATCTCAATGTACCTCGGGATGTTGATGACATTTCTGCATTTCAGTTGACTGGCCGAATGATGAAAATAAATGTCCTGATCCGCACATAGCAATGATCGTATCTGTGCTGAAGAGCGTCCTTAACTTTATTCCATCGAATGACAGAGATCAGCAGCTGTCGGCGCTCGATGTTTTCAGAGAAGGCATCACAGCCATCCGCAATCAGGAAGACGATCTCCTGCCTCTGGTCCACGCGGTGTGGTCTTTGCTAGTAAATAGGTTGAGGGAGACGTTTCGGCCGCCTGTCGTTATCGCATCTTTTCGGTTGCTCGTGAGCCTGGCTGATGTTTCCAAAGATTTCATCAGAGTTCGGACTCAGAAGTGTGTAAACAATCAATTGAATTTGAAAAAACAATGTGAAATCGATAAGCTAGTTACTAATGATATATGTATTATTTTATAGTGACGTATTGCCGCTCATATGCGAATATTTACTGAAGTCCTCAAAAGACAGCAACACAAAGTGTGACGGATCCTCTTACACCTTAACCCAAGGGTATCGACTGCAAGCTTGCTATCTCCAAGGATTAGGAGATCTCTGCGTTTCGCTAGATGTACAAGAGAAAGAAATCTATAGAATTATGTTAGCTACCCAGCCATACCTCTCTTGCAAACAACCTAAATCCCTACAGGTACTGAATCTGACACTTGACTATCAATTATTTCACTCAAACCCTTTGTTGCGAGTCATGAAGTGTACCTCAGCCTTTAACCTTTTAGCTGCTGTAGATAATTAATAGTAGTTACCTAGCACGCCGGCTATAATTTGCAACTATTAATTGAATTAGTTATTGACGAGATATCTCGTCTGTGTCAGCCATCGAGTTAAGGACAAGAAAATACAATTTTTTCATGAGTATAGAAAAGTTGAATTAGTCACTTCGGGTGTTCACTGTTGGATATACTTGTTGGAAAGGCAGTATATTGAAGAAACAAAACACTCTTTTCTACTAATTCCACCTTTATTCAATATGATAAGGACTTGTTTCTCTCATGATGAGCATTTTCAACTTCAGTGTTATATTTTTTGAATGACATAAGTCACTATTAAAACTGTACCAAAATAAATGGCGATTACATTGAAAAAAAAATGTTATTGATTGAATTCACTTGGTTGAACTCCAATGTAATACAATGAAAAAATAACAAAGTATTCTAGTTCAACAATAATTATTTTTTTATATAGTTGATAGCTATTTCTGGGTATGCCTTCATCAGAACTATTCTATATTAATATAGTTCTGATGAAGGCACACACTGATATAGCTATTTACTATATAAAAAAATAATTATTGTAGAACTAAAATACTTTATTTTTCACCTTATAAAAATTTTAATTATTGTTTAAGTATATAATCTCTTTATTATAACCCTTCAACCAAATTTTTTTTAGTTTTTCCACTTTTAATAACATTATAACTTAAACTTTTCAGATGGCTTGCTTAGAACTATATAAATTATTAATGAAACATAATTTACCTGCTTGCTGGCTTCACATTAAAACATTGTGGAACGAAGAAACCGAGAGTGTTGCAAAGAAACCGTATTTCTTAAATTTTACCTGCTCGAATGAAAGTTCACATTTCAAATTTGATTACCAGAAAAACGTAACCATGTTGCTTAAATATAAAAATTGAAACACCAAGTTGAAATTTTATTTACTAACCTTCCATTATAGACATTCTAATGCGAATATTAGAAATCAACATATGTACATTTTATCAGTTATGAGATACTCCTGATGCGTGTCAAGCTTTGATTCAAATCTGCAACGGGAGCGTTAAGTTCCAGTACAACTTTTTTTTGGGCTGACGCAAGTCAACATGAACTGATCGTAACTTATCTTCGAAGTTTGAAGTCAAAAGTTTTCAAAAAGCGTCATTCATTAGCATTCAGTTAGCTGCTGGATAGCTGGAATATCGCAATCATACTTAAACATTTTTTCCTATAAGACATATTCGACTACTATGACTTTAAATGGCAAATTTCGAATTCCTTAATAACTGGATATAATGATGAGGATCGGGTAGTTGATGGAAATATTGATGATAATGGGCCTCATTCAAAAAGACGTGTAAATCAAATACCTCTTGTGTATTTTGTGAAAAAAAGAGCATTTACACATATCAGCGATGAAAAATAAAGAACAGAAAAATCGATCAATTTTGCAGTTGCTGTCACGAGAAAATCTGTCGTTGTTCGCAATGCAGTTCATGTGAAATCTACTGTTGTGTTTGCACATTGTAAGTATTTAATTCTGTAAGTTCTTCGTGTTAGATAACCAATCCAAATGCTATTTCAAAGTTGTCAAATTTTGAATGCAATTGATTCTGCTATTAAACGCACAAATGAATCTATTTCCAAATCAACAGTTTTTTAAAGCAGAATAGATTTCTTTCAAACCAGTCCTAAACGAAGTCGCGGCGTTTATTTGACTTCCCCGCCTGGTATCACTAATTGGCTTCATTTAAAATTTACAGCCCATAGATATAACATTTGTCCTTAAAAAATAGTTTTTTTTTCTATTTGAAAATTCTGTATTTTTATTCTGAACGATTAAGGAGCAATTTTCGCCGAGAGCCGAAATATTTTTTGAGAGTCGTTTTTTTTGCGACACCAATTTAGGATGCGATAAATTTTCTCCCGAGAGCCGAAATATTTTTTATTAGTGATCTTCTTAAGGCGACTCAGTAGGAATGCAAAACTTAAATTTGACCTACAGCATAAATATTGCACTGACTTAAATAAGTAACCACCACAATACGTATTTTTACAGTATCAAAACAAGCAAAACATTTGTATATTTCATTACAAAAATAGCAATACCACCTAACACACGGATGGATATTTAGACAGTAATAAGGGTTTTTCATATAAAACAATTTGTTATTGACGAAAACCAGCAAGTACTTTTTTTATCTTCGTAGCAAAGACTGACAATCTAATTTACATCCCCAAATATCTGTTGCAAAAAATATATGTAACCGAAACAATGCGTTAAATTATATATACCTTGAAAATGACTTATAATGCTACATATGAGGTATTGGTAGTAACAGTAAGCCATCGTATTTAATAAAAGTAAACCAGAGTTGGAACGAAATAATAAAAGAAATAAACACTACAAACCTTAGAATACAAATTTCTCAAACTTTCACTAATATATTGAAAGAATTTTTTTTTATTTTTAATTTTGTATAACCTATTTGTTATGATATTGATTTTAATATGAATACAGTTAAAAACATTCTGTTGAATAAAAAAGAATAAAAATATTGACATAATAAGATTAAAATGGAAAAAGTATTGAGTTCTAAAATAATTATAAATTTCAGTTGAT
The DNA here is from genome assembly GCA_030503985.1 of Himalopsyche tibetana. Taxonomy (NCBI): domain Eukaryota; kingdom Metazoa; phylum Arthropoda; class Insecta; order Trichoptera; family Rhyacophilidae; genus Himalopsyche; species Himalopsyche tibetana. Next base: position 25,575 of record JAPJYX010000007.1, on the reverse strand, counting down.
AGTTATTTCTGGTTCACGCCATAGTTCTGACAGTGGATTTTCCGAAAATTATATTAACTATGTCTTATATTTCTTGTTGGACATCTAAGCTGTCTTGGAGGATATTTGTAATCATTTCTAAAAATATACTGAATTCACGGAATAAAAACATGTTTGCTATCAGAAAACTTAGTTATTCCACTGATTGCTTAGAATAAAGGTAAACTTCATTAACTAATAATAGCTTTAAGATAGTTGGTATGAAGAGGCTTCTCGAAAAAGCCAAAAACGTGTTACAATTTGTAAACAATTAGTGGAATGACTAATGTTATGATGTGTTTATTTTTACTTCAAGATTTTATATAGCCTAACACTAACTCAATAAGGAAGAAACTAAATGAATAGTATACCTGATCAAAAAAAGTTATTCGTATAATTTATATCAATTGCATAAATATATTCGTATTTTTGTATAATGTTTGGGAACATTTTTTCTCTCGCCAATATACAAGTTCGACATTCAGGGCTGTGACAAGAAAACATAATTCTAATAATATTAAAAGTAATTCAAACCATGTGATTGATTTGAATATTAATGTATTGTAGGTATAATATTGTTACATAATTTGGTAAGATATCGAAAAAATATGGTTTTCAATCATTTGATATAATAGATAAATTAAAGTCGTTAAGTTGTATCGGCTGCATCGGACTAACTTTGTTGGGTGGTACCAAACAATAAATTAAATGTATGAATTAATATATTTCACAAGTTTATTATGTATCCATACATATGTATATATATTTGTCATATATCAATTTCGAATTTTTTCTAGCATTCTGTTTTATTCAATTATAAGTTTAAAAAAACAAGTTTGACGGTAGAAAAATGTATTCAATTATAAAAACCAGGGCTGTGGAGTCGGAGTCGGAGTCGCGGTATTTTGGTCGGAGTCGTGAAAAATGAGCGGCTCGATTTTTTTTTGAAAAATATATTTAATGATGTGTATTTAAACAAAATAGTCAAAAGAATTAACATTTCATGCTTGGCTGACTAAAGATGGTCTGATGGTACACATATTATATATATAAGTTAAAATGAAATTATTGAAAAAATTCTTCGTAGTCGGAGTCGCCTTTTTTTCACGCGAATTTACAGCCCTGAATAAAACTTTACGTTGCAAAAAAACATGATTTACCATCTGTATAATCATTCTTAAAAAATATTTATCGTTAATATCTTACCTTATCCAATAATTTTCAAGTTTTTTTTCGATTTAGATGACGAACTTTATTTTTTTAGCAAAAATCTTTTGAAATATAGAAATGATTCAAAACTACTAATGTGAAAAATCTTTATTTTCAACTACTGCTACTATTATATTGAATAGAATCTCTTTTTAAAAGCATTGCCAAATAAATATTTCAAAATGCTTATCCATTAAGCTAAAGTAATACTGGTCTTTAAAATAATTGCTATTGGAAACGACATTATTGTATTATAAATAATAATATTATTTGTCAACGCATTGGGCAACCCTAACTCTAGCCGCTATTTTGCGCAACAACTTTTTTATAGCAAAATAAAAAATACATTTCTTCGATTCATTTGTATGACCAGTGTTTGAAGTTAATGCAGAGTAATATCTGGCACGTGCACTTAGCACGAAGCTTTCACTCAGACTGACTCGGTCTGCGAAATTTACGGCAAGAAAAACACATCCCCGAAAAATAGTTATTATTTATTGGTATGACAATTTTTTATTTTTTTTTTTGCTTTTAAATGTAAACAATAAAATGTTTTATTATTCCAATTCTTTTTAGAAGTATTTGTGATCCAATTATGCTTTAAAAATCAGTCAGAAAAAGTGGGAAAAATGGTACATTTCAAATAGGTGTACAATCATCATATAACATAAAATGGAAATTCTGCTCCAATTACTTTTTTAAGCAAACCTTTATCTGCATTTTTTTTAAGACATTAAACTTCATTAAAGCGGTGCTTTGTTCGAAGTAAAATAATGATTTCATTTCTTTGAATTTAGGGTTGACTTTCCAACAAGAATTAGTTGCAAAATGTCTACAAAAGAAAAAAAGGATACAGATGTAAAATGAATCTGAGACAATGGATCTGTGTTATATAATTATTGTCATGATTAATTTCACTTTCGTAAAAGTCCCATAAAACAAACACTTATTTTTTTGTAAATAATTGTGAAGCGGCCAAAGAAGCAATAAATAAACTTATCCGAAAATTTAACCCATATTTGTATACGTAAACGAAGCAAAAGATCTAACAAAAAAAGATGCATTTTTCCATGAAAATAATATTAAACCAAACGTTAAACGTTATACAAAAAATATTATTTACTGTGGAATTACTTCTATATTTACGATTAAAAAAAAAAATATTTTTAATATATTTGTTTGACATTATCAATTTCAATATCACTGGCAACCTTGATGTTAAATGTGAAGAAAAAAAATCATCACACAAAGTACCTTTTTTTTGTGTAAACTTACACTCGGCAAAACGAACAGATATGTTCGCGCGGACTCCTGCGCACTGAAAGTGAGATGCACACATATGTTCGCCCGGACTCCTAAGTGTTAAGTGAACGGTTCACGAGATTTAGTCGATGGAAAACGGTCGATTTACTCTGTTTTCAGGCGTGAAGGACCCATATCCTCTTTGTAAAAAAATAATGGATGTGACATTTCAAATGCGATCATTAAGAAAATGGTGTCAAGAACAGATGAAAAGAGTAGATGATTGTATCAGATAAGAATATTATACAATAAACATAAACTTCATTGCTTACTAGACTATTTTTTTTGTGGCATGATGACATGATGTAAATGTTTGCAAAGATTTGGGTTAGGTTAGGTTAGGTTTTTTTTTTTTTTTTTTTTCTTAATTTTTGGCTCCCTTGCTTATGCGTACAAGGATGATTTGCGCTTAAAAGCGCTTCGCCATTTATTCTCAGAAAGTTATTGTTTACATATATGTTTGATTTGTAATACAGAAGAATAGTAAAATGTTAATATTGATAAAAAAATAAGTTGGGTTAGGTTAGGTTAGGTTAGGTTAGGTTAGGTTTTTTTTTTTTTTTTTTTTAATTTTTGGCTCCCTTGCTTATGCGTACAAGGATGATTTGCGCTTAAAAGCGCTTCGCCATTTATTCACAGAAAGTTATTGTTTACATATATGTTTGATTTGTAATACAGAGCAATAGTAAAATGTTAATATTGATAAAAAAATAAGTTTGCCTTAAGTAGTATATAGTAACATGATCTCAAAAGTATAAGAAAAAGTAAATGAAAAACAAATGCAAGTAGAAAAACAGAGTAAGAGTTATATAAAATTGTAAAAATATAGTAAGATATATCATAGTAATAAAGAACAATTGTATTTTATGTGTGAAGTGTTTGATAATACACATTTGTTTAAGTATTATTACAAATGATAGTGAAGTATAAATAGGAACTTACAGTTAAATGTAAGTGGAATATAATACAATAAATCATTATTAAGTAAGAATAAAAATAAAAGAAAACAAAATAAAATAGGTTAAGTGTATGAGTAAAGAATTTTGTGTGTTTAGTTTTTGTATTGTGTAGAGATCTATTGTCCTTCGTTAATGAGTTTTATTTTTTTGATTGTTGAAGTTAAGAACTTTATGAAATGTGGCTGTATTTCTTTGTTTGTGATTAGTATGTGTCTCTGTGTCAGGTCAAGTGTAATGTTACGTGATCTGCAGATCGATACCAGTTCCCATCTCTCTCTTTCGAGGATTATACAGTCTTGTATTAGATGGTCAACTGTTTGGGAGGTGGTATCGTCGCATGGGCAATGGTCATCCTGCCTAAGCTGGAATCTTTTTAGGTATGACCTCATCGCGCCATGGCCCGTTAACATTTGTGTTAGTTCGAATGTTTGTGTTATTTCGTTCGCAAGTGTGATTCCATCGTATATGTTTGTTATGTATGTTTTTGTGGTTTTCCCTGTATTAGAGGCGGTGTAACGTTTATTCCAGAGGTTCTGAGAGTCTTGTCTGATGAGGTTTTTAGCATGGCTCAGAGGAAAGTTAGTGTAAACTGGTGCTTGTTTTAATAGTGTTGCTCGTTTGGCATATATGTCTGCTGTGTCATTTCCTGTGATTCCAGTGTGGCCTCTAATCCAGTAAAAAGTGACTGTTGTGTTTTTGTTTTGTATCTGTTTAATGAGTGTTAGGCATCGATGTGTAATAGGGTGAGTGGATGTGGAATTTTTAAGTGATATGAGACTAGATTGACTGTCAGAGTATATGTTTATTTGTTTGTGTTTGTGTTTGTCGATTCGATCGAGTGCCCAAATGAGTGCTTGCTCGATCGCTAGAAGCTCCGCTTGAAAAACGGAGCAGTAGCTTTCGAGTTTGAACATTTTGGCTTTGAGTTGGGATCCGCAGTTGTATGCAACAAATGCGGCACCCACTTTGTCATCTATCAGACTGCCGTCTGTGTAAATGTCAAGGTCTGGTGTGTTAAAGTCTTTGTCTAGTGTTTCTATGTTTAATACTGTTGTGACTGTTCTTGTGCTTGGATGTGGTAAGTTTTTGTAATGTATTTTGCTTTCGTATGTTCTGTCTCTAGGTAGATGATTCGGTAGTGTCAGTGAAGTTTTAACTAAGTAAATTTGTGCCAGTTGTTGAATTTTTATGTCCAGTGGGATTGTGTTTGCGAGAATCTGAGCGGATGTTAGTGAAATAGTACGGTACCCTTTGCAAATCGATATTGCAAAAGGTCGTTGTGTGGTGTTTAGTTTTTTTTGTATAGTCTTTCTGTTTGTTGCAGAGCTCCAAACAGAGGCTGCATATGTAATGGTTGGTTGTATTGCTCCTGTGTATATTATGTGTAAGACTTGTGGGGAAGATCCCCATGTGGCTTTGGCCGCACGTTGGAAGTACTTTCCAATCTGCGTGGCTTTGTTGCATGCGTAATCTACGTGTTTTGCCCAGTTCAAGTTGTTGTCGATTATCATGCCAAGTGATTTAAATGATTGTACTAGTGTTTTTCTTTGTGATTTCCATATAATGATGGGGTCACGTGTGATCTGTTTAGTGAAGAGTATGATGTTAGTTTTTTCGTCTGAAAATGTCAGTTTTTGTTCTTCGCCCCAGTTAATCGTTTGTTGTATTATTTTATTTGCGTTTGTTTCAAGTGTGGTGATGTCTTTGGCTGCAGTTATGATAAGAACGTCATCGGCGTAAGCTTGAATGTGAGTGTCTCCTGGAAATTGTATCGACAGCACAGGAATCAGCAGAAGCACTTGCGAACAAATTCTTTCCACTCGACAACCCATCAACTGACACTACTTACCAAGCCAAAATCCACAAACAAGCAGAAACCCAACTACCTGATACAAATGATGACAGCCTCTTTACGTTTGACGAAATAAAACATATAATACAAAACATGGACGAGAAAAAAGCCCCAGGACACGACCACCTAACAGCAGACATATGCTCTCACTTTATTAACACCTTTCCAAACATAATACAAGCAATATTTAACAAATGCCTCACAATCTCTCACTTTCCTAAAGCTTGGAAACTGGCTATAGTCATACCAATTCCCAAGCCAGGAAAAAACGCAAGTGAAATAAACTCATACAGGCCAATAGGACTCCTCCCAATATTCGGAAAAATTCTCGAAAAACTCATGATACAGAGAATATCATGGCATCTTACTAACAAAAATGAACTAAACCCACATCAATACGGCTTTACCCCCAAACGTCAACAGAAGACGCACTACACAAAGCAGTGAATACAATAAAAACACACATAAAACAAAAAGAAATAGTACTAGCCATATCACTAGATATACAAGGTGCATTCGACCACGCCTGGTGGCCACACATCAAAAAAACACTCGCAACCAAATCCACACCACAAAACATCTACAAATTACTCAGCAGTTACCTGAACAACAGACAAATCAAACTCAATTAATTAGAACACGAAATAACCAAACAACAAACCCAGGGCTGTATACAAGGCTCAACTTGTGGACCTCAGCTCTGGAACATCGCCTTGGACAGTCTCCTGTCGGTTAGGTTAGGTTAGGTTAGGTTAGGTTAGGTTAGGTTAGGTTAGGTTAGGTTAGGTTAGGTTAGGTTAGGTTAGGTTAGGTTAGGTTAGGTTAGGTTAGGTTAGGTTAGGTTAGGTTAGGTTAGGTTAGGTTAGGTTAGGTTAGGTTAGGTTAGGTTAGGTTAGGTTAGGTTAGGTTAGGTTAGGTTAGGTTAGGTTAGGTTAGGTTAGGTTAGGTTAGGTTAGGTTAGGTTAGGTTAGGTTAGGTTAGGTTAGGTTAGGTTAGGTTAGGTTAGGTTAGGTTAGGTTAGGTTAGGTTAGGTTAGGTTAGGTTAGGTTAGGTTAGGTTAGGTTAGGTTAGGTTAGGTTAGGTTAGGTTAGGTTAGGTTAGGTTAGGTTAGGTTAGGTTAGGTTAGGTTAGGTTAGGTTAGGTTAGGTTAGGTTAGGTTAGGTTAGGTTAGGTTAGGTTAGGTTAGGTTAGGTTAGGTTAGGTTAGGTTAGGTTAGGTTAGGTTAGGTTAGGTTAGGTTAGGTTAGGTTAGGTTAGGTTAGGTTAGGTTAGGTTAGGTTAGGTTAGGTTAGGTTAGGTTAGGTTAGGTTAGGTTAGGTTAGGTTAGGTTAGGTTAGGTTAGGTTAGGTTAGGTTAGGTTAGGTTAGGTTAGGTTAGGTTAGGTTAGGTTAGGTTAGGTTAGGTTAGGTTAGGTTAGGTTAGGTTAGGTTAGGTTAGGTTAGGTTAGGTTAGGTTAGGTTAGGTTAGGTTAGGTTAGGTTAGGTTAGGTTAGGTTAGGTTAGGTTAGGTTAGGTTAGGTTAGGTTAGGTTAGGTTAGGTTAGGTTAGGTTAGGTTAGGTTAGGTTAGGTTAGGTTAGGTTAGGTTAGGTTAGGTTAGGTTAGGTTAGGTTAGGTTAGGTTAGGTTAGGTTAGGTTAGGTTAGGTTAGGTTAGGTTAGGTTAGGTTAGGTTAGGTTAGGTTAGGTTAGGTTAGGTTAGGTTAGGTTAGGTTAGGTTAGGTTAGGTTAGGTTAGGTTAGGTTAGGTTAGGTTAGGTTAGGTTAGGTTAGGTTAGGTTAGGTTAGGTTAGGTTAGGTTAGGTTAGGTTAGGTTAGGTTAGGTTAGGTTAGGTTAGGTTAGGTTAGGTTAGGTTAGGTTAGGTTAGGTTAGGTTAGGTTAGGTTAGGTTAGGTTAGGTTAGGTTAGGTTAGGTTAGGTTAGGTTAGGTTAGGTTAGGTTAGGTTAGGTTAGGTTAGGTTAGGTTAGGTTAGGTTAGGTTAGGTTAGGTTAGGTTAGGTTAGGTTAGGTTAGGTTAGGTTAGGTTAGGTTAGGTTAGGTTAGGTTAGGTTAGGTTAGGTTAGGTTAGGTTAGGTTAGGTTAGGTTAGGTTAGGTTAGGTTAGGTTAGGTTAGGTTAGGTTAGGTTAGGTTAGGTTAGGTTAGGTTAGGTTAGGTTAGGTTAGGTTAGGTTAGGTTAGGTTAGGTTAGGTTAGGTTAGGTTAGGTTAGGTTAGGTTAGGTTAGGTTAGGTTAGGTTAGGTTAGGTTAGGTTAGGTTAGGTTAGGTTAGGTTAGGTTAGGTTAGGTTAGGTTAGGTTAGGTTAGGTTAGGTTAGGTTAGGTTAGGTTAGGTTAGGTTAGGTTAGGTTAGGTTAGGTTAGGTTAGGTTAGGTTAGGTTAGGTTAGGTTAGGTTAGGTTAGGTTAGGTTAGGTTAGGTTAGGTTAGGTTAGGTTAGGTTAGGTTAGGTTAGGTTAGGTTAGGTTAGGTTAGGTTAGGTTAGGTTAGGTTAGGTTAGGTTAGGTTAGGTTAGGTTAGGTTAGGTTAGGTTAGGTTAGGTTAGGTTAGGTTAGGTTAGGTTAGGTTAGGTTAGGTTAGGTTAGGTTAGGTTAGGTTAGGTTAGGTTAGGTTAGGTTAGGTTAGGTTAGGTTAGGTTAGGTTAGGTTAGGTTAGGTTAGGTTAGGTTAGGTTAGGTTAGGTTAGGTTAGGTTAGGTTAGGTTAGGTTAGGTTAGGTTAGGTTAGGTTAGGTTAGGTTAGGTTAGGTTAGGTTAGGTTAGGTTAGGTTAGGTTAGGTTAGGTTAGGTTAGGTTAGGTTAGGTTAGGTTAGGTTAGGTTAGGTTAGGTTAGGTTAGGTTAGGTTAGGTTAGGTTAGGTTAGGTTAGGTTAGGTTAGGTTAGGTTAGGTTAGGTTAGGTTAGGTTAGGTTAGGTTAGGTTAGGTTAGGTTAGGTTAGGTTAGGTTAGGTTAGGTTAGGTTAGGTTAGGTTAGGTTAGGTTAGGTTAGGTTAGGTTAGGTTAGGTTAGGTTAGGTTAGGTTAGGTTAGGTTAGGTTAGGTTAGGTTAGGTTAGGTTAGGTTAGGTTAGGTTAGGTTAGGTTAGGTTAGGTTAGGTTAGGTTAGGTTAGGTTAGGTTAGGTTAGGTTAGGTTAGGTTAGGTTAGGTTAGGTTAGGTTAGGTTAGGTTAGGTTAGGTTAGGTTAGGTTAGGTTAGGTTAGGTTAGGTTAGGTTAGGTTAGGTTAGGTTAGGTTAGGTTAGGTTAGGTTAGGTTAGGTTAGGTTAGGTTAGGTTAGGTTAGGTTAGGTTAGGTTAGGTTAGGTTAGGTTAGGTTAGGTTAGGTTAGGTTAGGTTAGGTTAGGTTAGGTTAGGTTAGGTTAGGTTAGGTTAGGTTAGGTTAGGTTAGGTTAGGTTAGGTTAGGTTAGGTTAGGTTAGGTTAGGTTAGGTTAGGTTAGGTTAGGTTAGGTTAGGTTAGGTTAGGTTAGGTTAGGTTAGGTTAGGTTAGGTTAGGTTAGGTTAGGTTAGGTTAGGTTAGGTTAGGTTAGGTTAGGTTAGGTTAGGTTAGGTTAGGTTAGGTTAGGTTAGGTTAGGTTAGGTTAGGTTAGGTTAGGTTAGGTTAGGTTAGGTTAGGTTAGGTTAGGTTAGGTTAGGTTAGGTTAGGTTAGGTTAGGTTAGGTTAGGTTAGGTTAGGTTAGGTTAGGTTAGGTTAGGTTAGGTTAGGTTAGGTTAGGTTAGGTTAGGTTAGGTTAGGTTAGGTTAGGTTAGGTTAGGTTAGGTTAGGTTAGGTTAGGTTAGGTTAGGTTAGGTTAGGTTAGGTTAGGTTAGGTTAGGTTAGGTTAGGTTAGGTTAGGTTAGGTTAGGTTAGGTTAGGTTAGGTTAGGTTAGGTTAGGTTAGGTTAGGTTAGGTTAGGTTAGGTTAGGTTAGGTTAGGTTAGGTTAGGTTAGGTTAGGTTAGGTTAGGTTAGGTTAGGTTAGGTTAGGTTAGGTTAGGTTAGGTTAGGTTAGGTTAGGTTAGGTTAGGTTAGGTTAGGTTAGGTTAGGTTAGGTTAGGTTAGGTTAGGTTAGGTTAGGTTAGGTTAGGTTAGGTTAGGTTAGGTTAGGTTAGGTTAGGTTAGGTTAGGTTAGGTTAGGTTAGGTTAGGTTAGGTTAGGTTAGGTTAGGTTAGGTTAGGTTAGGTTAGGTTAGGTTAGGTTAGGTTAGGTTAGGTTAGGTTAGGTTAGGTTAGGTTAGGTTAGGTTAGGTTAGGTTAGGTTAGGTTAGGTTAGGTTAGGTTAGGTTAGGTTAGGTTAGGTTAGGTTAGGTTAGGTTAGGTTAGGTTAGGTTAGGTTAGGTTAGGTTAGGTTAGGTTAGGTTAGGTTAGGTTAGGTTAGGTTAGGTTAGGTTAGGTTAGGTTAGGTTAGGTTAGGTTAGGTTAGGTTAGGTTAGGTTAGGTTAGGTTAGGTTAGGTTAGGTTAGGTTAGGTTAGGTTAGGTTAGGTTAGGTTAGGTTAGGTTAGGTTAGGTTAGGTTAGGTTAGGTTAGGTTAGGTTAGGTTAGGTTAGGTTAGGTTAGGTTAGGTTAGGTTAGGTTAGGTTAGGTTAGGTTAGGTTAGGTTAGGTTAGGTTAGGTTAGGTTAGGTTAGGTTAGGTTAGGTTAGGTTAGGTTAGGTTAGGTTAGGTTAGGTTAGGTTAGGTTAGGTTAGGTTAGGTTAGGTTAGGTTAGGTTAGGTTAGGTTAGGTTAGGTTAGGTTAGGTTAGGTTAGGTTAGGTTAGGTTAGGTTAGGTTAGGTTAGGTTAGGTTAGGTTAGGTTAGGTTAGGTTAGGTTAGGTTAGGTTAGGTTAGGTTAGGTTAGGTTAGGTTAGGTTAGGTTAGGTTAGGTTAGGTTAGGTTAGGTTAGGTTAGGTTAGGTTAGGTTAGGTTAGGTTAGGTTAGGTTAGGTTAGGTTAGGTTAGGTTAGGTTAGGTTAGGTTAGGTTAGGTTAGGTTAGGTTAGGTTAGGTTAGGTTAGGTTAGGTTAGGTTAGGTTAGGTTAGGTTAGGTTAGGTTAGGTTAGGTTAGGTTAGGTTAGGTTAGGTTAGGTTAGGTTAGGTTAGGTTAGGTTAGGTTAGGTTAGGTTAGGTTAGGTTAGGTTAGGTTAGGTTAGGTTAGGTTAGGTTAGGTTAGGTTAGGTTAGGTTAGGTTAGGTTAGGTTAGGTTAGGTTAGGTTAGGTTAGGTTAGGTTAGGTTAGGTTAGGTTAGGTTAGGTTAGGTTAGGTTAGGTTAGGTTAGGTTAGGTTAGGTTAGGTTAGGTTAGGTTA